>OX621243.1:0-5000000 GCA_951640165.1 Pseudoips prasinana | reverse complement strand
AGCATATCGGCTTTATTGAAAGAAAATACCGTTCTGGGAACCTTACTATTGTTGTTCAAATATAAACATCAATGATTTTCATGTCAACAGCTTATTAACATTCCCAGAAAGAAAGCTTCGGTTTTTTGTTTTACTTGTAAACTGAACCTCAGAAACGAGTGCCGTATAACGAGTGCCTCTGATATGATATTTTGAGTGCTTTTATTGATTCATTAAAATTTGAACTAACTAGTTTCAGTGTGTTTTGTTGTCCCAAATTTGATTTTGGCTACTCTACTCAAATTTAATAAACGCTAACACTTTAGTTCAAATTTAAATGTATCAACAAAAGCACTTAATTTTGGCAGGCTCTGCCTAGGCTATGTACTATGGCAAACTGATAAATCAACTTATATACTTCCTAATACGTACATATTTTATATAAATTACACTTGGACACAAAACAAATGATAGTGCTCGTCACCCAATAATACGTCCTGGGTAGGGATCGAACCCACGACCTCGGGCTTAGGTTTCAGGGTCATTAACCACTAGACCAATAAACCAATTAATATTAAATAGATACGGGTAACGTACATGTGTCATTTTCTATAACTTTGTAAACTTCAACATCAAAATTTACAATATTTATAGATACTATTCTCAAGCATAAAATCTAAATCATCACATACTTAAAATGAATTTGCATTGATAGCAGTCATTAGTCGCTTCATTTCGTGCTAGTGAAATGAAAATACCTTACCGTGCATCTAAAAGAAACCGATGGGAAATATACAAAGTAACTTCGTACAACTACCGTTGACCGCTATCACCTTATAGCTTCATTTCGCTTAACAAATTTATTGAAATCGTGCCCAAGTTGTTTCTATTCAAATTAAAAGCTTTTAGCGACAAACTTAAGAACTTCATTTAAAGGTAGTTTGGTAGTGAAAACTTTAATATAGAAAACGCAATTAAGGTAGCAACGCATCTCTTAATGGGAGCAAGAGTTAGGTAATAAAATGTCCAGGCAGTACATTCTTTGTAGTAAAAGAGCTAAAGATTGATGAATAGATATTTATTGTCTATTGTTGTATTCCTCGTGGTTGACAACTTTCTGTAATGTTTAGTATTCAGTTGCTTGGACAGGAAGATGACAAGGTTGAATAATGTTTATGTATTTTAGTTAACTTTCTGTCAAATAAGTTAAAATGAATCTAAATACTTTTTTCTTTATTAGGTGTGAATGAGTTACAATTAGATTCAATTATAATAAAATAAATTTAGTAATACTTCCACACCAGATCTTTTTAAACACAAATAACAGGTACATGTAGGCCGCGATGTCTTAAGTCGGTCCTAAAATAAAATAAAATAAATAAATAAAAAAGGTTTTTATTCACGTAGACTTTAAAAAAGCGCTTGTAAATAGTCAGAACATGTTTGTAGTAATATAGTTGTATACATTAGATATTATTTCTAGTAACATAGATATTTACATTAGATTTAGATTAAAACATTTATAAAATTTATTTTATTACAGAAATGATATTTAGCTAGCTCGTATCAAGTTATTGTCAAGAGATTATGTTTAATTATCTAGTTTAAGTCTAATATTTTTACTACATATTGTCAATGGTTCTGTCTATATTAAAGGTATTATTATTATGACGGACCTTGTGTTAATAACGACGGTCGCGCTTTAATGCTACCACCGGATCCAATGCGCCCCAACTGAGAAGGCCCAGTGAAACAAACTCAGTGGGTTCATCTACTACCGGTTTCAACACGACCCAGTTGAGGCGGTCCGGCGAAACATACTCAAGCGGGCATGAACACGGGATTTGGTCCAATATCGGTTGTCTGAATGCTTATTATTTTAGATTATATTTAGGTATACAAAAGAAAAACTTCGAAACAATAACATTTATCATTTTGAGACAGAGTCAATAATTTTAAATTAAGTATATGATAGCAATCATTTACAGATAGTTCACGTAACACAGCAGATCAGTCATGTCTATATGGCTACAAGATCTCCAGCGAGCAATGTGCAGGTAGGAAGTGAGAGCCAGACGTCTTTGTCATCGATGTACTCTTTAGTGGTGTAATAACCCCTAGCCATAAGTATACGTTTAATATTTGTTTTAAAACTTGTGTCAGGCAGATCAGTAATTTGAGTAGGAAGCTTGTTATAAAACCTAATACAATTTCCTAAAAATGATTTATTAGTTTTGCTTACTCTAAAGCCTGGCATGGCTAGTTTGTTTTTATTCCTAGTATTTATATTATGCAGTTCACTTTTCTTTTTATTATTATGAATATTTTTTCTAACAAACATTATATTCTGATATATATATTCCGATGGCACAGTAAGTATATTTATTTCTTTAAACAAATTTCGCAAAGAATCGCGACTGCCTAAACCATAAATGGCTCTCACTGCTCTTTTCTGCAATACAAAAATAGTACCTATGTCAGCCGCCGAACCCCACAGCAGAATGCCATACGACATAATGCTATGATATATGTTATGTGAAAATGACGCATTCTTAGTGAGACAGTGTTCCCATCCCTGATCCCATTCAATCCTCCTACCGAAAATCTTCCTCCTGGACACAAGTTGCCGCGGCTAACGTGGAACTCTCTGAACCGACTCCGGACCCAGGTTGGTCGAACTAAGGAAAATGTTGAGAAGGTTTTCCTGGGTTGAAAGTGGGGATTTCTAAATGAGTCTAACCTGGAATGCAAGCGTGGTTCTGTCCTTCAAATTATGGTATACTTTTTAACATGTCTTGCGTTCATTTCTGCACGACACAAGAACTAATGGACGCTACTGACAACGCTTAACTCGTTGGTTAATTCTGGGCTGACTTAATTTAGATTGGAATCGACACGCTAAGAAGAAGATTGCTAGTTTCTTTATAAGGAGATAGTATATGTAAATATTTCTTTTCTGTTGTATGGTGAGTTCAAACCTAATGTAACATACTTTAGTGTGCTAACCAGTATTTTTGTTTTATTAGTAAAGTAGTTTATAACTAGTGTAGTCATCTGTCTGGTATGCAGAAGCCTAAGTAGTGGAGACCTGTTTGCTTAAATTGTAAAAAGAGTTGCAATCAAAACTGGAGAAGTACCTCTACCATATAATTTAATAACATTAATAATTTTGATGATGTGTCTCTGAGGGTAACTAAGGTCGCCAGAGCTCTTTGGGGGTAAGGGTTAGCAACACTTGTTTGCTGACACTTAAAGGCCGGCAATGACGTAGTGTTGCGAGTGTCCATGGGCGGCAGTGATCACTTACCATCTGGTGACTCACTTGCTCGTTTGTCGCCCTCTTACATTAAAAAACTCCCCTTAACAAATACAGTCCAAATAATCCAACTAATATTATAAATGTGAATGTGAAACGGGCAAACAGATTTAGTTAAAATTTAGAATGGAACTCTTCCATTTCTAAATTTCAACGAAATCTATCCATGTAGAACTGTATTAACGCAAATGCCAGAACAAATTGCTAAAAGTCGCGATTAATTAGCTAGTAGCTTTCTAATTTTAATATTGTGGATGTGATTAAAGTTAGCAGAGCTCATCCGAGGGGTGGAATGGGTCGGCATTTGTTCCGCAAGTAACCGCTAGCCATCTGATAGGCCGTATGCTTGTTTACTTGGTAGTATAACATGTACTAAAAAAGGTCATGTGTGTGAAGAAGGAATCCATATTTTTTATTCTAGCTACGCGTATTAGTAGGAATAAATGCTCTAAAGTTTCAACTCTTTCTAAAATTATTTCTTAGTAAAGTTTATCTTATATTTTATTTCTTTCTTTATTATTCTTATATTTATATATTATTATTGACACGAGTACATTGGTAGGCACTACTGGCAAATAATGTGCAGCAATTTAGAATATTTCTAAAATTATCTTTAAGTAAATTTTAGAAAAGAATCATTATTTTTTTTATTTTTACACGTCGATATTACTAAACAATACTTAATAAATATCTGTTGTTGTTTCGAATATTTCTAAAGTTATATTTTTATAACTTTTAGAATAAAAATAATTTTATATTTGTTTTGTTTTTTTATGAAGCTTCGTTTTAGAATTAATAATTTTCCAACTCAACTTAAAAGTCATAAATTTAATTAATGTTGTTCTCTATAAAAATAATCACACAATCGCTGGAAGCGATCCCTTAGGCTTTACACCAGACCGTAACTGACAGTACACAATGCTACGTAATCACCTATTGTCTTAAAAGATCACGAAGTTATCATACCTTCGTTCACTCGCAACTTTTATGAGCCCGTTTGAATTTCTGATGAGGTTCTTCTGTTGTAAGGACTAATAATATACAGCGGCGTTCTGGAATATTTGAGGTTAGCGTATACTAATGGAGTATTTTAGTCGCCGGTATAAGTAGTTAAGTATCTTAGCAGTTTTACTGGAGACGCAATCGGCGCCATGATAGTGGATACATATGTACTACGAAAATCATCTTTACGGCTTACGTTATAGAGACACTGTTAGGGTTAATGTTGGAGCTTACACAAACAAAATATTGAAACAGAACGGAGTACAACCGAATATATAAATTACAATATTGAAAAAAATAGATAATACAAAATAATTTTGTAATAAATGAAAAACTATATCTGGTTCAGTTTCGATATAACGAAACATCGCAGTAACGAGAAGTCGATTAAACAAGGCCTCGCAGGATAGAGATGTCGTTGAAAAGTTTTCGAAGAAACACCTTGGTAACACCTTGTAACCATGTTTCTGGCGAATAAATAAATAAAAAAAAACAAAATTTGATGATATGGCTTTCACACTCAATTAAGAATTCCATTTTTGCGGGGTCTCTTTGATTATTGTATTTATGCGCTGCTGTCACCGGTCCGTAAGTGATCGGCGAGGTTAAGCAACTAAGCTCGCGGTCAGTCCATAGATGTGTGACCACCAAAGTGGTTTAATTTCTGAGCGTCTCCGTGCTTCGGAGGGCATGTTAAGCTGTCGGTCCCGGATGTAGTCATTAGGCAACAGTCGTTAAGCCATGTCGGAGGCCTAATGGGCGGCTTGAACAACTCTGACACTAGGGTAACCACTGCCCGTACGATAAGTAAGTAAGGTATTCATACAACATGTTGACCTTTGCTCTTATAGACCTAACTCTTACACATTATAATTTATCTATGGATCACCATAAACATTGTTTAGTATAGCCATAAAACCATTTTGATGCGTTTAATAATATATATATTTTTTTATTTTTTTTTATTAATATTTAGGGACAATGTCACAGAGATCATCCTAGCCCCAAATTAAGCATAGCTTGTACTATGGGTACCAGGCGATGATATACATACTTATATAGATAGATAAATACTTATATACATAGAAAACATCCATGACTCAGAAACAAATATTCGTGCTCATCACACAAATATTTACACTTACCGGGATTCGAACCCAGGACCACCAGCTTCGTAGGCAGGAGCACTACCAACTAAGCTACGGTGATCGTCAGACCACCGTTAACACTTAAACACTTAAACACCGTTGATTTGCACTTACTTAAAACTACTTTTATTACTTTTTAATGTGTCATTAAAATGTATAAAACTAAGTTAATTCTTAAGCATAATGTAGCCGACAAAGTTATTAATTAATTAAACTTTAGAATAAAAGTTATTTAGTTTATGATATTGTTAATTATGGAAAATAAGGCAAAAAATAAATATAGTTTTTATATATTTTCACAGCGTATCATATTTCCTGATGACATGTGAATACATATTTAATTCAATGATCGTTGGTGGTCGTCGACTAATAGAGTTAGGTGATATTTAACAGTGTCATGTAAATTCAAGTTAAATGATACCGACAGGTTAGAAAGAGTAAAAAATGTGGTTGGTAAATGCTTGCCTTTCACGCCACAGGTCGGGGATTCGATTCCCATCCGGACAGATATTTGTGGGAATGAACATGCCTGTTTGTCCTGAGTCTGTGTCTAATTATCTTTATAAATACATACTTTTGTAAATACATATTTACAAAAGAAAAGTAGCATAAGTTATCTGGTTTCCATAGTACAGACGCCAGCACATCAAGCTACCCCGACCTGTCAAATTTCCCGAAATGAAAGTGAACCTTATACTTTTGTGATAAAGTTGATTCTATAAAAGAAATTTGACAGATTGGGGTAGCTGGATGTGCTGGCGTCTGTACAAGCTCTACTTAGTTTGGCATCAGATGACCGTGTGAGAAAAATGTCGCAGGATATATTTATTTAATTATTACCATATTGAAAAAAAAGAGAAGGACGAAGAAAAGCTTCGAAAACTCCAATACCGAAAAATAGGTAATCTTTGGGAATAGGTGTGGAATATAAAAACATACTACACCATACATACAATACTATTTAGTGATAACGTATGATGTAACGCCATACATTTATTTTATTCAAGAGGCTTAACCATTTGAACAATAATGTGAATATTGCTAGCATTCAAATTGCATGGAAAGGATTTTAGAAAGAATATAAGAATTCCTTTACCAAACATTCTTAATATAAAAAATATAAGCGCATTCTAAAATAATATCACGGAAACAAAATCAATTTTAGTTCCATCGCATACCGAATGTCGCACGCAAATTTACTCCTCTACAAGGACACGGAAACTAACAACTCGAATACATATATTTAGCGAGGAAATAACCGCTATTTATTTGTAATATTATTGTTATATCACAGTATACGCAGTTATATTACCTACAGACAATGAAACATGTTTGCTATCTCACTCGAGACCGTGTGTTTGGATAATATTTATATAGAAAAGCTCTTGGAGCGATATCTTACACCGAAATGTAACTACTACTTCAGTATTAAGTCATTGGGTGCTTTTCTAGATTTGTAATAGCATATTTACTCTTCCATAACGAAGTCCCAAGTTTGATTCTTGGGATTCAGTCGATGATATTAAAAGTTCTCAGTAGCAACTCAAAGTCAAAATGTTAGTGATGTTAGATTGCTACGCTTCATAAAGCACGACGCCCTGCACCTAACCTCCCACAGGAATATGAGAGCGAGGGTAAAGAGATGTCGGTTGTGGTTTACACGTTTGTACACTAGAATGTGTTGAATTTCATTAATGGTGTGTTTTTTTAAAAAAATGATAAAATACACTATCAAAATCTAATATCATATCTACATTTTTTATAACTTCTTTAGCAAAAAATCATACGGTTGTCAGTAAGCGGTAACTATTGCCTATGGATTTTTGAATTATCGAAGGCATCACTACAGCGTTGCGGCCCAGGAACACCCTAGAAACTGATATCATGCCTGAGTTTGTAATCTGTCAGTTGAAACTTCCCTTAGCGATGTTATCCCTCGTATATCAGTTTTGACGGGCCGGTAGGTGTCGTTGGTAGATTTACTTCCCTTTCACGCCGTAGGTCGTGGTTTTGATTCCCAGGAAAGGTATTTATGTGCATGAACATATCTATTAGTCCTGAGTCTGGATGTAATTATCATCAGACTTCTGTGTGTTAATAATGTCCCAGAATTTTATTATTATTATTCCAAATTATTTATTTAAAGTTCTTATTTTTTACATATTTATATCTATAGAATTGAAATAAAAAAGAAAACAATAAAATATAAATAAATATGAAAAAAATAGAGGTCCTCCAGCGGCGAGGTTTGACGCCCTAGGCCGCCGGTGGTCAGGGCGACAGAGTAAGGAACCTTCTCACAATGCGAGCCGTTCCCTTATTGCCGCCTTTTGTATCCGACCCTTGACCCAGTGATCTAGCGAAAACCTCTTAAGATGTTGGTCGAGGCTCTATTATTGATAATCAGCCTGATATCATCAACTGCTGAACATAAGCAACATTATAGAAATATTGGCTATTTATTATATAGTTAGCCTTAGTCACATAGTTGGTGACGGCAGTTAGGTGGTAGCTAGTACACAGGTGTCACTGCTGCCCGACTACCTGGTGTATCCCTTAGTCTCCTTTTACTACACTCACTGGATGGTATGGGGTCGCCCTGTTATTCTTACTAGACCGAAAACCGCACGGTTATCATACACATTATTATTATTTTGCTATACATCTGTATATCTCGACTTGCGCCGGTATCTTAAGGTAGTGCTAGGTCAAGTGCTACCCCAAAGGAAGGGAGTAGGAAGGATGGTTGTAATTGATGTTTGATAATTATTTTACCCTAAAAGTTTATTACACAGAAAATAGACAATGAAACGGTTCGGTGTGACAAACATCCACGACACTAACCCACGTACCCCGCTGAATATCCAGCTCTGTAAATCACTGAATTGCAAACTCTACCGTTATAGTACGCTGTGCACTTGTCTAAGGGAATTCTCCGCCAAGAAACGCCATTGTTAAGACACAGATAGTGACCGCTTAAGATTCATGGACTTTGAAATACTGTATACGTTGATATTGAATTATTGTACCGCTTATTTGCTTGCCTAGATATTGTGAGCCTTGTACTAATGATTCTGGTACCGGTATCGTGTTTACTAGAAAATGCTATAAAAGTAACAGCATAAAAACAATTTTAAACTTTTAAGCTGTTTTGTGCACATTGAACAATAGATATATTTGTTCAATGTGTTGTTAGATCACGTGCAGTCGGGCACAAGAAAAGTGCTGTTAATATGTCATATTATTTATCATATAAAGCAGTCTACCATTTGATGTTTATAGGGTCTCTGTATTTACAATTAGCAACTAATAAATGCTGTGTGGTGACGGCATAGAATATCATCACCCCATCTCATCCCGTGGGGGACGTAGAAATCGACCGAGGGAATACCTACCAGAACACGGGCAGCAGCGTTTTTCTGTGAACTATAACCATCAAACTACGATTGCCAACCCGTCTGCCAAGAGTAGCGATTATGGCATATCCCCCATTCTTCAGGCTTTTTTTCCAGCAGTGGACGTACTTTGGTTGACATCATAATAATTAATAATAATAATATCCTGGAACATTATTCGCACACGGCCAACTGATTCCAAACTAAGCAGAACTATATATAAAACTATATAGTACTTTTGTAAATACATACTTATATAATTATGAAGACACAGCTACTGCTTCAACTGACTATTCATTATGGAAGTTCACAAAAAGCTATAATAGACCGCTGATAGCAAAACCTCCTCTAAAAATTTGTGATGGTTGGGCGCGCACATCCCAAAATAAGGCCGACGCATTTGCACTTCACCTATCAAATGTGTTCTGCCCAAATAAGGCAAGTTATCCAGATCCAGAAAAAGACACTGATGTGGATAACATCCTTAATCAGGACTTCCAAATGTCGCCACCACCACCTCCGGTAACGACACGCGAGGTTTGGAGGACAATCAATGAAGAGCTTAAAGATAAGAAAGCACCAGGATTCGATCTTATCACCAAAGAAGTACTTTGCCAACTCCCAAGAAAAGCCATAGTCTTCATTACCACACTCTTCAATAGCATGATAAGAGTTCAATATTTTCCCAAAATATGGAAAATCTCACAGATTCTGATGGTCCACAAAAACGGAAAACCACCTAGTGAAGTAACCTCCTACAGACCTATCAGCCTACTGCCAATAATGTCTAAGGTTTTTGAAAAACTGCTGTTGCACCGAATCTTACCTATACTACACAAAAATAATATCATCCCGAATCATCAGTTTGGTTTTAGGCAGCAACATTCAACAGTGGAGCAGGTGCATAGAGTGGTGAATAAAATAAGAAAGACTTTAGAGGAGAAAGAATATTGTTCTTCAGTATTTCTGGACATACAACAGGCCTTTGACAGAGTCTGGTACAAGGGTCTACTCTTCAAAATTAAGAACAGCCTCCCTCATAGTTACTTCTTGCTCCTCAAATCCTATTTGTCCGAAAGACTCTTCCAGGTGAAGGAAGCTGAGTCTACCTCTAATTTCTACCAGATACAGGCTGGTGTGCCCCAGGGATCAGTATTGGGACCTGTTCTGTATCTCCTATATACATCTGATTTGCCTGTAGCAGAGGATATCACCACAGCCACATTTGCTGACGATACCGCTATTCTAGCCAGTGACAAGAGCCCCGCGATTGCATCCCATAAACTTCAAACGACACTGAATGATATTACGAAATGGCTCCAAAAATGGAGAATAAAAGCCAGCGCATCGAAATCAGTGCATGTTACCTTTACGTTGCGGCAAGGCAACTGCCCTCCTGTACAACTGGAAAATACCAAACTTCCTCACCAAGACAGTGTAAGATATCTTGGACTACACCTTGACCGACGCTTAACGTGGAGATACCATATAAAAACTAAGAGACAAGAACTTAAAATTCGATACAACCATCTGTCTTGGATGCTGGGCCGAAACAGTAAGCTAGCTGTAGACAATAAACTTCTCATATATAAGAGCATTCTGAAACCTGTCTGGATGTATGGTATACAGCTATGGGGTAGCGCTTGCAAGTCCAATATTGCCATGATACAGCGACAGCAAAATATGATACTCCGAAACCTATGCAATGCACCATGGTTTAGCACGAATACAGAAATACACCACCATCTCGAGATGACCACTGTAAACGAAGAAGTTCAAAAAACTACAGAGACCTACAAAGGGAAGCTGGAAAGACATCCCAATGAACTGGCTGCCAAGTTAACAACTCTAAGCTACCGTAAACGGCTTAAACGGAAAGATATACTAGCCATATAAATAAATATGGCCTAATAAGGAGGAGATGCCTCACTGGAGGACACACTCTTAACTGCCACAGCGTACAACACACCTGCTTATAGCGAATGCTGATTGCAGATACAACAAAGAAGAAAAAAAAAAATAAAATATAATTATGAAGGGAAGAAGCGAGTCAAGCTTAAGACAAGTACTAAGTAAACTTACTGAGGTTGACTCATATGTAAATACGAGGGTAATAAGAGAGCTAATAAATAAGCAAATGGTTTTTTATATATTTAAATTAGAATATGACAATGCTTTCGTCTAAAAATGTATGAGTTCTTATTCGATAATTCAGATTGAAAGTACAAAAAGTATGTCCCGTAAACTATAATTTTGTTTTCGTGGATGATAACAGTGCAGTAGTAATATTAATAAATTTTAAACAAATTAGCTGTATCACTATACTTGTATCAGACTACATATTGTATTGCAAATCAAATCATGAGATTGAGTTGATTTTATCTTAAAAATCACATTGTATTTTTAGTATCGGTCCCAAGTCATAAGATACGAACGTGTGAATTTTAAACGAGCCGTGTGACTTTAGAACGACAGCGTAGAACGACATTTGATAATAGGTACTAGGAATTTAGTAGAGCTTAGTATGTTTTCGAATAAATTTAATTTTAACCTTTAGTTAACTTCATAATTTTATGAAGGTTCAATATGGGCAGTGGTCCACTGCTTGACATGAATCGAATCCTTTGGGGGAGCCAAAATATTTATAAAGTTTCCATTTGGAAAGGTTTACCGTAGTCACTGCGTATGAAATGCTAGTTGGCTACCGCAGTTACGTGATAGTACACAGGTGGCGCTGCTGCCCGAGTACCTGGCGTATCCCTTATTCGCCTTTTAGTTATTGGTTAGATATGCCCCAATAGGAATACAATATTAATACTCTATCAAGTCATTTTGGTGGTTAGTGACTTGAAAAATCTTATTTAAAAAATATCATAAAAAGTTTACGGAATAAATTATTTTTTATTTGAATTTGACTTTCTTCTAGCAATATTTAAAACTAAGCAAATACTCGACTTTTACATCACAATGTAGATAATTTAATTTAATCTTCGTTGCATACCACTATATCCCAAGCATAATAGTTGTAGTACAGACTTGTTATAGAATATAACCGAGTAAGAAATTAATGTAATGTAAAGAGCTCATAAAACAACATGAATCGCTAATCTCTCCACACGCGGACTCCACCCGAACCTGCTTCGAGTTTAATTAGAAAGAGCTTCATAACGCCGCGCTCAATATAGACGCACGCCCCCTTAGATTTATAGCTGCTGCCTACAGATAAACATCCATTAATTAAAAAAATATTATATATTGAAGTTTACGGACAGACGCAGCCAGTTTTTAAATGTATAGTCGCCAAATATTGCGATGGGTCGATAGCTTGTTAATAACTCGAGGTTTTTTGAGCATGTGCAAATATTGCGGTGATGAAAGATGGGAAAAACTCTTGGCGCACAATAAATATTAATCTTCGTAACAAATCAAAATAATAGTGTTACTTACCTGTTTTAAAAGCCTCTCAGAAATATGGTCCGAAGGTGACCCACTGAGAAAACTCTCGCTCCTATGATCCTAGATATAAGTTTCAAAACTCAACTGTTTCATCTAGCAACAAGTTTTATTTATTTAAGGACATCCAGTAGCTGTTACATCTATTAAATCTAAAATGTTTTAATCTATACAATAATATAGTTTTGTCAAACGTTTGCCTCAAAAGTATTTGCTCATTATCTTATTGGCGCCGATTAATCAGATATAAACTTATCTCACCTTTGAGTAGTGAAGCTCGAGGCTCGTTCAACATGATACTTACCAATTTACGTTTCGTTTAATGAAAATACCAAAAACAACAAATAACAAAATAATTAACATTATTCTCTACAACATATATCCGTAGGTACTATAAATTTGCCAAATCTGTTTATTGGTAAAAACCATTACTTTTCTTTGCATTATTCACTATGGAAACGAGATAAATTTGTAAATACATACTTGTTTAGATAATAACACCCAGCCTCAGGATAAACAGACATGTTCATGCATACAAATATCTGTCCTGGGTGGGAATCGAACCCACGACCTACGGCATGAAAGGAAAGCATTTACCAACCACGCTAACCGGCCGGTCTTTTATTATTATAGTCTTGTTGATATTAAATCACTTATATCAATCTAATAATTCATGACTTGACAAAGTCAAACTGCATTTTATATTAAGCCTCTCCAATATTTATAGACCTAACAAATTACTCTGACAAAGACAAATGAAGTGCCAAAATTCGTGTCTTCTTAACTTATAACACTGCATTTTATAACGATTATCGATACTTAAATTAGTATTCGATTGCCGACTAATCAAATATCGATTTGACTTGCATACCGTTAGACCACACATGCGTATATTATATTAATTTATCATGTATGACAGTTAATCTTCATAATTCCGATCGCCGTTACTGGATGCCTTTGCTTAGAATTATTTGGTCGTAATTTTGTTGCAGTGGTCGTTATATAATAAATGTTTGAAGTCAATGTACCTAATTAGTTGTTATAAATTTACAGGCTGGTTGAGGAGTTGACGTTCAAACGCAAAATTTAGATACTCTACGATGAGGAGTATCCAAATCACCCCCATGTATGTTCTAAGATTTGATGCGTAGTTCGCGAGATAAAAAAATTTAATGATTTTTTTCGTAAATTTCACCTAACAGTTTTCGATTTTTTTTCTCGTTCTGTTGAAGATTTCTGGTTTAGTTTTTTTGTGATGACTAATTAGCATAGTTTAACCTAACACCCACTTTCAGAAGACAGAATGACAAAGATATTGAAGTAAAAGGGAATTGATTGGTCTGTTCTTCTAGTGGTTAATAGACCCAAATTACTAACCTAGAGATTGTGGGTTCAATCCCCACTCAGGACAAATCTTTGCGTGATGAACACGATTATTTGTTCTGTGTCTGGATGTTGTTTATTTATAACTAGCTGTGCCCCGCGGTTTTACCCGCGTTAAACTTTATAAATTACAGCATATTATTATGTATTAATCCAGGATGTCAGCTAGCTCCATACCAAATTTTATCAAAATCGCTTCAGCCGTTTAGGCGTGAAGAAGTAACAAACATACACACTCACAAGGCGAAAGTTTGTGAATTTGTGTGTATGTATGTTACCTTTTTACGCAAAAACTACCGAATGGATTTTGATGAAACTTGATAGTAATATAGCTTACATATCGGAATAACACATAGGCTATAATTTATAAAGATTGACGCGGGTAAAACCGCAGAGCACAGCTAGTTATGCATACAGTTCATTGAAACGTCGCACATCTATTGGTGGAATACCTACAATGAGTCACACAAATAATTCACTTGTGAGACGATGGAACTTTCAACATATGGGTGCAGAAGAAATAACCTTAACAATCGTACCATATACATTGTATATGTAATTTTGGCGCAGGTAGCTTTAAAGGCCCTTGGTTTAATACTAAACTTTATTACATTAGATGGATTAAAAATACACGATTCCCACTCGCCATTTTATGATAGGTTTAAAATAAAAAGCTTAAAAATTTCACGCTCCCGCTCAGTTGAACAGTAACTGAAAATTTGAAATTCGAATCCAGAGAAATCCAAGGATACGTTCGAATCTGTATGCGAGAGATGTTAGGGTGACCACCTATATCCTATATTATAGGATATAGTAATAAACTTTAGATTTAAATAAGAGGTTTATATTTTGTTTTAATTTTTTATCGGTCGTAATTACTCTCTCTGTTGTAATTATTCTGCAGTATAGAATATAAACACCTCATCTCATCCCATGGAGGGAGTAGAAATCGACTGAGGAATACCTACCAGACAACGGGCAGCAGCGTTTTTCTTTGTACTATGACCATCAAACTCCGATCGCCTACCCGTCTGTCAAGCGTGGCGATTATGGCATATCCCCCTATTCTTTGGGAGCCCTTTGTCTAGCAGTGGACGTAATTCAGCTGACATGATGAAAGTAGAGTACAATTATAATTTCTTCATCATCATTACAACTGAATGAAGTCCACTGCTAGCCAAGCCTCCCTCAAGAATCATCTTGGGGGGCTATCCCATAATCGCCACACTTGACAGTCGTGTTGGCGACCGCAGTAAGATAAGTCATACTACTCAGAAGAAAGCTGCTGCCGGTCCTCTGGTAGATTTTCCCTCGGGTCGTCTACGCCCCCCACGGGATGAGATGGGGTGATGATTAGAGATGTAAAATGACTGAATATGACGAGTCACAATTGTCATAAACCTTAAAAGACCGGTCATTTACTGTCAAATTCAGTCAATTTGATTCAAATATTATTGTCTATTCTCGACTACCACTCAATTATTTATTTATTTAGGTACCCTATTTATATGCAAGTTTAAATGAAGCAACGTTTTATTTTCTATTATATCATGAGAGGATAAGACGACATCAAAGTCAATGCGCAAGGCGCTGCGACGTTGCCATTTTGTCTTAAATGCACGCATGATTAGAAATGTAAAATGATTAACACTATATAATAACACTATAAGTCATGAAAACCACTTTTTTGTTTCAATTTAGAAGTTGTAGACTTTTATCAACGACAAAAACTTAAAACGTACTAAAATATTACTAAAATCAAATTGACAGTTAATGACTATTTTTGACCAATTTGACCGTAAATGACAGTCAGTGCAATTCAGTCACTATGACTAAAGTGACTGAATTGCACTGACTGTCATTTACGGTCAAATTGGTCAAAAATAGTCATTAACTGTCAATTTGATTTCAGTAATATTTTAGTACGTTTTAAGTTTTTGTTTTCAGCACTAGTGATGATATTCTGATATTTAGCGTCGTTACCACACAGCAATTATGATTTTCTTGACTTTTTTCACTAAGATAAGATGATTTATTTCGCAAACATGGGTACAATAGAAGTAGTAGTGATGTTAAATACAATTAATTATGTTAGTTCAGCTACATTTTAACCTTGGTTATGCGAAAGGTACAAGACCAGTTACAGAAGCAGACAGAATAACTAGAAACACATTTTAAGAACAGCATTTAATAATATAAGATACGCGTATTTACATTTAACAATAATAATCAAACAAATGCATTTTCTTTTTCTGCAATAAACTCTGAAAGATTGTAGTAAGCTTTTTTGACTAAAAACGACTTTAGCTTCTTTCTAAATAAAAATAAGCTCAATGCCTTCCACTATTACGGGACTAGTCCCTCCCTCTTGCCCACCACTGCAACTCCTGCAAGCCAGGATCAACAGTGGCGCGCAATGAAATGACACTGAGCGGTGAGGATCAGGCATGCCCCGGGAAATCGCTTTAACTGTCTAGGATCACGCAACGAATTGAATCAGAAAGAGAAAAGGAGGAGTTAGAAAATGAATAGTTCTACTTCCCTCCAGAGCAAAGCGGGAGAGAGAATGATGTAAAGTTACCTCTTCCACTATTAGATATTATAGTAACACGTTTATAAAGATTAAAGTTTTTGGTAGCCCTACCACCGACACACCCAAATAAATCCAGATAGGTCAGCGAACCCTCACCGCGGCGACAGTTTTTGCGGCGCAAACTTTTAGGTCCTTTTTTAAAGGTTCTGTAGGTACCTCAATTACTTTTGACTTTTTCACCAGCGTTATTCGGAGCTCTGTTTGAATCTTTATTTTACGGTGTAGGTGTTTAATAGGTGTAATTTTGTTCGTGACAATGTTATCTGTCACATAACGTGTGAGTGTCGTTTGCTTGTGTGTTTGTCGTATTTTTTTTAAGAATTCCTTGGTAATGCATGTTGGCGTGACTGACATTGAGTCAGCAACATTTTTAATTAGTATTAGAAACTTTTTTTTTGTATGAAGTAAGTCGCTTTGCGTCGGTAAAACTAAGTGTCAAGCGTCAATGAGGACTCTCTTCAAAGTAGAGCTAAACTTCTAAATTTGTTTGCTTGATAGTTGAAAGATTCCACAAGGACGACTTATATGTTATGTATTAGATGGATATGTAATATTTGGTAATTGTATATATGAGGTGTATCATAAATAGTGGAGGTAATTTAATCGATACAATCTACTTTTAAATTGAAAAATACAGAAAACTAGTATGTGAATCCTTATTTTAATTTGCAAATTGGTATTCTAATTTTTTTTTCAATTTCACAGTTATGAAGCTTTGCATTACATTACACCTTATAGGTACAACTTTTCTAAAGTAATATGTTGCAGTTCCTGTAACGACCCCGTTCCTATTAAAAAAAATTAAATAAATGGTAACTAATTACTTAAAAAAACAATCATAATGAATTGGTAGCTATTATAATTAGTTATAATTAAGTTAGTCGTATATAATAAAGTAGAAAAAGAAAAAGTAGAGTCTGTTTTAATACAAAATCTTCTATCTATATCCCCATCATCATCATCATCATCATGTCAGCATAATGACGTAAATAAAGATCTCCCCAAAAGATTTCCTCTTTTGGAGGGCTACCCCCATTAACCTTACATCAAAATCGTGGACGTATTATTTTAAATCAAAGATAATCACATAAGATACATTAATTCAGTTGAATTAAAATCTAACAATTCGCATAGGTGGAGATTTACAAAGCTTTAATTGCAGGAGTTGGTTCTCGTGAGGCAGATAATCAATTCGGCCATTAATGATTTCAATTTAGAAGGGCCAAGATGCAAATTTATTTTGTAATGTGGGGACCCGGTATGCCACGACACTTTCAGGGCTGTGAGATTGACAATTAAGGACTTGTTAAGAAGGAGAAGACAGAACTTAATGATGATGCTGTTAAGTGTTGATGGTTTGATGATAACGAATTAACAAATCTGATAGCTGGTGCTAAAATCCTCAGAGAATAAATTGATTCAATTAATAATAGTAGTGAGTCTGTGCTATCGTAGATTTAAACGGCTTCACTGTTTCACACGCGGTTTCTATGTTTTATTATAATTAAATATCAGTATCATGTGAAGGAAATAAGTAAACAAGTGTCATTAATTGTATTAAAAATCATATACATCATGCAAATATTAGATTTATCGTAATGTTAGGCATAATCAGGGGTGGGGATGAAAAGAAATTAATTGGTCGTCCGTAACGGATTTTAAAATCTTTTGTTTTATTGTTTTGCTAAAATGTCTGTTGTTGCATGTTAGGTATGATAAAAATGAAAATATTCACAAAATTAATATAACTAGTTCTGTCGTTGAAGAGTTTTCATTTAAATTGGACTTTTCAGTCATGAAATAACATATATAAGTATTTAACAAAATGAAACTGCTCCAAATGACTAATTTAACTGTATGGAGTATAAAATCTGATTTAAACGACCAAAAAAATAAAATGATAAAGCTTCCGGTGGCACGACCAGCCCTACACCCTAATGAATTGACTAAACACTGTGTCCAAACTTAAGCACTTTTGACATTACTTTATTGTTATCCAAACTTTTTGCGAGGTCAGTAATTTTGCCTTTGAATCGGTCTAAAGGTACGATTATGATAATTTAAAGTCATGAATTAGGATTAAGACTTAAGGCTTAAGCGCATAAAATAGTATCTTTACATTTAATAAGAACCTTTGAAGGCATTACGACATACATAAATATTATAATGAATATAAAATTTTAGTTTTTATAACATTATTTGCAATGCAAAGCGTAAATCTAATCTCAAAAAAGAGAAATCATAAATTGAATAATCCGGTGGGTCTAGCACCCTCTACCGATCCAGGGTAAACGCTCTGCGATAAGCTACGGACGATACACACTAGCAAATCAAATTATTTTCCCTTGAATCAGTATTTTAACTTAGTTATTTTTTTTTGCATGAAGATTTATTAATGTTCTCTAACCGTCAATATAGATATTGATAAAAACGCTAACTCAAACATAGTATGTAAGAAATCTAAACATATCCAAAAACTAATAAGATGAAAAAATCTACGGAAAAATTCTACAATTCGCAACAAAAACAACAGTTACGCCAAATCTTGTGAATCCAGCCGAAAATAAGCTTGCGTTTGCGCATCGCCGACTGTATAAAGAGATGAGACAAAGGGGCGATGCGGGGAATGCCGGGACCGGGGAGGGGGTGACTCGACGAGTTGAACAAAGACTCCGGGGCATGTCCACGAATACGACTGTATATCAATCTCTTGTCACTGGACCTGCCCAAAACGACTGGCGAAAAAAAACGCGCGCCGCCCGCGCAAAAAATAAGAAACGCCAGAAAAAAAATTTCGACAATGAACCCTTTTAAATTGTTGTGAGAACTGCCAATTAAAAATTGATAGAATGAAGGAGTTTTCAGTAGGATGTATGTATTTTGTTATTAAGCGATTTTTGTTTGATTTTATAATGATGATTGATGTCATATTAAAAATAAATCAAATATTGATTTATTTAATTTATTTTTTTAAACCTAAGGTAATAATTCCTAGTATCACGGGGACTTTAGAAATATTCAAAAATTAACATCATTCACGCGTTGCTGACTATTTAGAAACTTAATCATACCTTTTGAAGGAGTAAATACTGTCTCTAGGGCAAATCATTCAACAGCCTCAGTGACTATGGGTACCTGTTCGGTACGGTGTCAGCAAAACTCCCAGTTTCCATATACGGGGTAGTAAATAATTAAGTCCCTACCGATGGTGAAGACTATAATTGTAGAAAATGCCCTTGGACAAATCGAAGAATTCTATCTAACACAACCGATTATACAGGCGGTAGAAGGTGACAGTCATAGGCTGTCAAGCTTTCACTGGTCAGTAACTGATCAGTGAAGTTAAGCAACTAGGCTCGCGGTCTGTCCACATATGGGTGACCACCAAAGTGGTTTAGTTTATGAGCGTCTCCGTGCTTCAGAGGGCACGTTAAGCTGTCGGTCCCGGTTTTAATCATTAGACAACAGTCCTAAGTGTCAGAGGCCTACTAGGCGGCTTGATCAAACGTGATACTAGGGTAAACACTACCCATACGATAAGTTTTTATTTTTCAAAAGACAACGCCCGCACAATGACTTAATTCTAATCCCTGTGTCGCGGGGTTCTTTACCATCATATAATAGGAACACAGACAAATTACATCTAGACTCAGAACAACTATTTATGGGTCACGCAAATAGTTGTCCGGTGCCGGACTAGAACCCGCCACACGAAGCGGCGACGCGACTGTCTTAGCCACTGCGCCACACGTGCAGCCATAACAAGATTATAGAGGCGGTAGAAGTAGGCTGTCATAGGTACGTTAAGCTATCGGCCCCGGTTGTAGTCATTAGACAACAGTCGTTAAGGCATGTCAGAGGCCTACTGGGCTGCTTAATCCATTGACTTATATGTATAACTAGACACGCTGTCTCGAATAAAAACTCTGTCCCAGTCCGGCTGTGCGCGAGGTGAGGGGCGCGCGCGCGGTGGCCAAAATTGCTTACTGAGTTGCAGCGCCCGCGCTGCAACTCGGTGAGCAAATTCTCAATATGGGATTGCGCGTCTAGTAGAATACATATAGGTCAATAGCTTAATCACACGTGATACTAGGTAAGTAATGCCCATACGATAAGTAAATAGTAATAGGACCCCGATTTACGCTTTGGATACGGTACCCTAAAAAGTACCCGCAAACAACAATATTTATCCCACATCGTTACGAATCACCAGCCCACCTACACTAAAAACAACTGAAGAATACTTTTGTATGCAAATTCCGTATCAAACATAACAACAATAAGGACAATTAGCAATAAAATCCAATGAAAAAGAATTAAAAAGAAAACTGAGAGACAATACAATACAGACGGTCGACATGTCAGTGTATTAATTTAGTTCGTAAGTATAATTAGTCGCAAAACTATCTGGGCTAGATATCGGGAGACTTATAATTATTGTGGGGTTTGTATCGACAGCGGGAGCGGGAGTTGCTAAAAATAAGTATAGAGAGATATACGTATATGAATATAGAAATAGTATTGTGCCGTATCATCATAATATTTAATACTTGAAGCATAAACTTTATATCCCTACGAAATTTGTGACAGTTAAAGTTCATATGGAGAGCAGAAAGCTAATCTATACATATAATAAAATCGTAAGAAAGTCAAAACTGTACATTGAATATTTTTTTAAAAGGATACTTTGGGCGTGATCTACGATCGATATCGAAGCCAAAAATATAGTTTTTAGAATTTTCGTCTGTTTGTCTGTATGTATGTCCGGGCTAAACTCAAAAAGTACTGCATGGATTTACTTCAAATTTTGCATGATTGTTACTAAGAGGTCGGGTCGACATATAGGCTACATATTATCACGCTGTCACCTACGGGGGAGGAGCTGTGATCTATATCTATCTATACATATTATGTGTTTAGATAAATATAGATCACAGACCTACGGGGCAGGAGCTGTGATAATTTATAAAGTTTAACTCGGGTAAAACCGCGGGGCACAGCTATTACTTTTATATAATAGGCATTAGAAGTAAATTATTTAATAATAAAACATTGCACACGCTACCATGCTTTTGACATGAAGGGCCAGTTGGGGTGCTTGGTAGATACTTGCCTTTCATGCCACAGGTCGGTGCGGTGGTTCGATTCCCACCCAGGACAGATATAAGTGTGCATGAACATGTCTGTTTGTGTGGCTGTAATTGAGCAAATTATATACAACATGTAACGTAATTAACGCACACCCTTAAACACCCCAATTAGAATATTATGTTGTATTCATAATACATACACTGGGTTTTTTATCTAACATGTATATGCATTATTATTGACTAAATTAGTGTCTTGAAATAAAGTTTATTTTTATTTATTTTGTATTGAATGATGGAATATGTATGAATACAAATAAAACTGGGATTTAAAAGTCTTATTACTTTGACTTACGGTCCATTTCAATTTGTTTTGACTGTACAGGGTTAAAATAACGATAATTTACGTAACTGTAATTATTTTGGAATAAAAAAAATACCTATATTAAAAATGATATAAATAGATTCAGTAAACGATTCTGAACAATCTATTTTCAGGAAATGCGTTAATTAAGTTACATGTTGTATAATAAGATTAAAAAAATTATTCACATTGACATTGTAGCGAGTAGTTCACGTTGCTGCGCACTATGGTGAGGGCTTTAAAAATATAATTGTTACATATATACTAGATACGCTGCGAAGCGCCGTGTGCGCTTCGTTCATATCTACCCATCGCAACACAAAAAAAATATTAGATTATAATTAGTCGGCATGGATGTATGAAATTAGTGTATTTGTGTTATTTGTAAAATTGTTTAGGTGTTTATTTGTATTGTATAGTTTAGTATTTTAGTTTAGTTTAGTATTGGTAAGTAGCCCACGCTTGGCGTCCTATATTAAGTATTTAATTTATCTGGAAGTGAATGTACATATTCTTCAGAGAAATAGAGAATCTTTAACCGTATTGTTAAAATTTGTCTGTAATGTCTATAATCTTTGACAACAGTATATTAATGGTCGAATTACGAACAAGTGCGATCTCAAGTACTAATAAAAGGGCGTAAATCGAATGCCAAATAATGGAATATCAATTGATCGACCACTATATATCGAATGACATACAATAGAATATCATTATGCTCTTGGAGGTATGGGCGTGTATCATTGCCAAATTTCAAACTCCGTACTAATACTTGGTGTTTTTTTTACCAGAAAAAGTCCAATTCTTAATAATTTTGCTCCAATCCGAGTTTTTAATCCACCAGATACAGACCAACTGCTAGACCAACGAGGTATTAACTAGGTACTTATATATGTTTCAGTAAAATTACTGTGTTAACATACGCTCCGTTAGTAATAGTAAGCATCGAATTCATGACTCAATCGCCAATGCAGCACAGAGACCATTGAGCTCACCGTACAATAACCCATTGTGGAGACGATAAATAGTTACGACGGGCGTCATCCAAGTTTATGAGTGTCACAGTACTGTGTTATAGTTTGAGAAACATAATAATATCGGTTTATAGTTTGAGGAACTTAATAATCTTTATCAGTAGTAATTTCAACCTGAGCTCCTAGTAAGTTACGCGAATATGATTTTCTAATCAGGTTTATGAGGCGTAGATAAGTAGCAAACCATTCGACTGACCTTTTGTAAATATTACATACTTATTCTGAGATCCAGATCTTTTGGAATTATTGCTTATGGTGTCACATTTGTGCCTTTGGTTCCTCTTGGGGAAAAGGAACAAAATCCCCAATTGCAAAACAAGAGCACGGAGGCATATACAGCCACAAATGCTAAAAAAAGAGCACGGAAGCATATTCAGCCACAAATGCTAAAAGAAGAGCACGGAGGCATATACAGCCACAAATGCTAAAAGAAGAGCACGGGGGCATGTACAGCCACAAATGCTAAAAGAAGAGCACGGAGGCATATACAGCCACAAATGCTAAAAGAAGAGCACGGAGGCATATACAGCCACAAATGCTAAATGAGGAGCACTAGCCATGTACAGCTACAAATGCTAAAAGGAGAGCACGGAGGCATATACAGCCACAAATGCTAAATGAAGAGCACGAGCCATGTACAGCTACAAATGCTAAAAGAAGAGCACGGAGGCATATACAGCCACAAATGCTAAATGAAAAGCACGGACGCATATACAGCCACAAATGCTAAATGAAGAGCAGTGACTACAAAGCTTTTTTTGTAATATTTTTTAGAAATAGATAATTACATCTAAACTCCGGACACACAGACATGTTCATGCACACAAATATCTGTCCTGGGTGGGAATCGAACCCACCACCTGCAACGTGCGTATGTACCAACCTCGCCAACCAGCCCGTTATATAATGTTTGAACATATCTATTATTACTATTACGCAGATGCAAACTAATAATGTGAACTAGATAGCATGATTTTAGTAATTAATACTTTGCATTTGCATATAGATTGCCTGAGCTTTAAGTTTGGTCTAGTCACGAAATTAATTTTTATGAGAAGCAAAAACTGCTATTATGAGTAAAAGGTATAAGACATAAGTAAACATTTTTAATTTATAGATTTAAATCAAGAATTTTTCTGAATATGCATTTTGTATCGTATTAATATTGTTGTATCTTAATTAAGTCGCTGTTTGCATAAAACATTGTAAAATAGCCTCTGAGGAATAATATCGTAATTGACAAACGCATTTTTTTCAAAATCAAATTTTTCAAAAGTTATAAATAAACTTCGATCTATCTATCCCAAATAGTATGTATTTTTTTTTAATAAACGACACAGACGGCAGGCGGGTTAAAAGTATTTAGGGTTGTATTATAAAGAGGTCCCTTCAGAGGCTGAAAAAGCCAATAAAATCCAACACTTAACTTTCGTAAAATAAGTGCTCAGTACAATAGAATATCCACTTGAATGCAAGAGACATATATTGATAATAAAATCGGTGAGTAAATTATATATAACATAAAATATCACAATACTTTATCAAAGTATAACAGTTATTATGGTCATAAAACTAAAAACATTCTCTTGCAAATAACGCAAATACTTCAAAGTAACCTGTCAAAGTCTGAACACTAGTGTATTTTTTATTTATTTCATTTAAGTTGGATATATTCAAATTTGGCCTATTGGTTAATAGCCTTGATTGATAAATCTGATTGATTGACAAATTTTTGTGTATGATGTATTTCATCTTTATTTCAATTGACATATCTTTGACAATTTAATGAAATCAGGTAATTTCTACTTTATATCGATGGGTGAATTAAACATAGTATATCACAAAAGTCTATCTCAAAAGATCTATCTTCTATCTCAAAAGTGTCATATTATAAGGTTTATTAAAGTAAAAATCTTATGTAAATATCGAGAATTTATCACGCGAAGCTTTTTCTTAAAGACTCGATATTGATATTTAATTGTCTTAAAACAAATATGGATGCTTGTTAAATACTTTATTAATTTTAATTTTAAATTTCATTTAAGTTGGAATAGATACTAGTTATGTATTTTATGTTCATTACAAGCGTTACCACGGGATTAATAGAGAAAACCTTTCTATTGTAAATAGAGTAATTTGTAGCTTACGAAGTTTTCTCTTAAAATACTTGATATTGGTCGTTGGTTGTATTAACATCAATAAAAATGCTTCTTAAATAAACTTACCTACATTTTCATTTATTTAAATTAAGTTGGAATAGGTACTAATAATGTATTTTAACAATCTTAAGTTGCGACCATGTAATCACAGCACATAAAGAATATTGATGGGTGGTTGTTATTTATGTTATGCATTAATTGGATTAGGATTCTCGAGAAGCACAGCGTTAATTTTATTTTATTAAGCATAAGTTCACAAGTTTATTTCGTTACTTTGCTTAAAATATGTTCCGCTGGCGTAAAAAAAGTTTACTGTATATATATAATTTACGTAGGTTTAAATATCACATAAACTTTTTTCTTAGACTGTGGGTTTTGCCTTCTTTTTTCTGGGCAGTTATGGATGAAGTAATGATGACGAGAAACCACCGGAGACATATTCTGAAAGATGGCACAAACGATGTTTGATGAGCATGTCATCGCTCCGGTGACTCACTCAGACATATTGTCTCCGGTTGGTCTTTGCACAGACACAACCTTGTAGCAAGGTTATTCACCAACAACTTGCTCTGCGACATGGTCTACTAGTAATAGCTTCAGAGGTGCCTTAGTACAGGTACTCGTATGTACCGGAGCCAGTTCTGGATAATGGTAATATCACATTATACTGGGATCTATCTATCATTACAAACAGGACTGTTGTTGTCAACAAACCTGATATTATAATGATAGATCGTTAAGAACGCTTGATAGTTGATGTTACCATCATTGAAGGCTGAAAACGATAAGAAATAAAATATTTACATTGCGCGGGCGGTTGTCGGTATCATTGTGGTGATAGTCATTTCGGCCAATTGCTTGAAAGTAAAAAGCCTCGAAAATTCTTTAAACGAGACCTTATAATATTCGCAACTTAACGTCCCTATTTTTATTTAGTGTAAAAAATACTTATTAATTTTATTTATTTTAGGACGGTCTACAGACTAATTAATCTCTTTATTTTATATAAACCAAAAATATATATTAGTGTTGCAAATTACAAGCCTCCCCTAATAAAAATCTGATATCTAGTATTCCCAGTATAAGCAACTTTGCTATGAAAGCTATGAGTTCAACGATGTACCTATGTGATAAACTATAGTACTTAAAAAATCTCATATAAAAAAATCAAACTGCGGAGGTGTTTTTTATCAGAAGGGTAATTTAAAAAAAAAGAACAATATTTTTCTTTTTTTAAATATTGTTCTTTTTTTAAATATTTTATATAATCGGTCACAACTGTGCTTACGTCAAGGTCCTAGTATTAAAGCCAAGTGACAGGAAGAAACATGATCAGATTCATAATGTTTATAGGCCCTATAAATAGAGTGGCTATCAATTTCGCTCGAATACCTACAATCTGGGGAAATTGAGACGAGTGGGGTTGATCTTGAGAGAGATACATTGGTATATCGTGAGGTTATTCGCAAATATACAGTGCGCAGCTTTTGAGTTTATTTATTTATAGCAAATTGATTTCTTAAACCAAGCTTAGGGTTATACTTCATTGAGATGGTGTTGAATTCTATGATTTTTATTTATATATTTAAACAACTAAAGTTCTAATATATAAAAATCCTGATCGATATTCTAAAAAAAAGTTGATTGCATTTTTTTTGTAACTAACGATTTATCAGTTAAGGGAACTTCATTTATTGTTACTTTAAATGTAATTTTCAATGAATTAATGAACGTTGTTGTTTTGCGATCACTCATGGGAAATCGCAACAATGACGCAACCATTATTTATTTATTTAACTTTTTGTACGATTTCCATACTTTAGTTTAATGTCTGTGCTTACACACGTGGTCGTTATTGAGTCTTGATTACTTGAATAAAGAAAAATTATATTCTATTCTATTTTATAGTGTTACGTTAAATATTATATTTACTACGAACTTCTATGAACCTACTTCATTTAATTGTATGTTAAGCATATTCTTACGAGAAATAAAGATCTTTTACCTAACTAGTCTGACTTATTCGTATACATTGGACCAACTTAAACGAAGGGTAACTATTTTTATAATAACATCTAAACTTTTTGTCCTTCAGGTCAACCACCAATCCGGTACAGCATAGTATCTGGAGACTCCGAACATCGCTTCACCATTGAGCCCTTGACTGGTGCCATCAGAACTACAGCGCTACTGGACCGGGAGACTAATCCATCGTTCCTGTTAAACGTTAGAGCTGCTAATGGAAACCCTTCGAGCTTTGATCAGACACAAGTAAGTTATATATTGATACCTCTAAAAATAGCAATACGAGAGTCAGCTTCTTGCATCTAGGGTTCCGTACAAGCTTGTAGGTAATTTGGGATGTAACATAAATTTTAGGATCCTATAAGTTTTAACGCCCTTGCAATTGTCAAATATGCAGCACAAATGGCTATGAGTTTTGATTGCGTTAACTTAAAAGTTAGATTTTTCATTCACAGCACCAAGAGGTTGCAAAGCATGCATGTATTATAAATTTCAACTTGATTCCTCCTTCTAAATAGTCTTAATAGACACAGAAACAGTAAGACGGACAATTCATGATTCTATATTCTATTTTTTTACTGTAAGCTACGGAACCCCAAAATAATGTCCATATCTTGAGATTTATTTCACTATCACGTATGACGTAATGCCTTATAACTTAACTTACAGATAAGCTAACGACTATTCTATAGAATTTAAAATTGAATCATATTGTTTTGTGAATAAGACTCAATTTCAGTTTTTTAGGAAATATACTCAAACCCAATGTTATTTGCAGGTTCAAATAACCCTGGAAGATGTGAACGACAACGCTCCAGAATTTGGCACGTCATCAGTTAGAGTTTCAGTTGCTGAGTCGGCAGCTATCGGTTCTGTAGTCTACGCTGCAAGAGCCACTGATGAAGATGATGGGAAGAATGGACAGATCAGTTACCACCTGGTGTCTGCCACAGGACCGTACAATACATTTGCTGTCAATCCTCAGCATGGATTGGTTACGCTATTGAGGTAAGAATTTGATGGAAACTAAAGGCCAAGAAGGCTTTTTAACGAGATATTCTTTATATTGGATTAGGTTGAAAATTGGTGGTGTGCAATTGTAAAAAGTTTGGGAGCTCTTTTCGTTGGTCAGAGGTATTATCAGACTCTACCACGATGCATGATAGGTTTATTAATCCAATTTTATATATTTAGAAGTAAATCTTCTTTACGCATGCTTGACTTGGGGAGTAAGCTGGTGAATGCGTGACGAGAGCGTTACGAAAAGTGTGACAGAGTGAGGTGAACGGAAGTTATTTACAAAACGTAACTTTCTCTTTTCTATCTTCACTAGTCACTAACTTATGTGATGATAGAAAAAGAGAGAGTTACGTTTCGTATATCACTTTAGAAGTAAGAGCGAGCCACATTTTTTTTCCTCTCACTCTGATCGTTATTCGTGTAAAAAAAGTCATTTTGATACAAAATACATAAATAAATGTTGTGAAGAGTGGACATAGCATGAGGAGTATAGTTTTCCTATGAAACTATCATAAAAAACTATGCTACTTATGCTATATCCCATATTCATGCTACATCTTATGTAGATACTGTGGCATTATGCTCATCAAAATCAGAAAAAGGGAATACAGTAGTAAGTAATATTTCACTTTTCACAGGTCATTGGATTACGAGAACTTAGTACGTCACACGCTCATTATCTCAGCCAAAGACAATGGAGTACCTTCTCTCAGCGCCAATCTGACGTTAGTGGTGGATGTACAAGATGTCAATGATAACCCTCCAGTGTTTGAACATGAGTCGTATAGTGCTAATGTTTTGGAATCGGAAGCACTTAATACTAAGGTAAGACTAGTGAAATAATGCATTTGCCATCAAAACAAAGTACACAGCTGCTAAACTCGGTTTCAAAGCGACATTCTTTGGCCAAAGGATAATAGTTTATATTATGCATGTGAAGATCTAAATCGAATCTAGTCTGGTCTAGGATTAACCAGATAATCCTGCTACGCGGTAAAATACATAATTGATACGTTTCTGGAATCAGTTTTCCAACTTCTAACGATGTGTTCAAATCTAGTTTGTTTACTAAATTTGATTCGTCAGATACCTTTAGATACTCCGCTTAGTAGATTTCCAATCCATCGTAGTACACAAATTTACATAAAATCAGAAGTGCAGCTATATTGAACTAATTTAAACTACTGCGAATACAAATAATTTGCCAGCAAAACAAAACACCAAAAGCTCTGGTAACTTTTGTATAAGTACTCTTCAAATATAATAGTAAATTATAATAAAAATCTTATTATCAAAATTTTTATGTTCACCAAAAATGGTAATTAAATACGAAATTGTTAAATAAAACGAATAAAGATTTCCAAAAACAAAGAAAACAACCCAGTTTGTAAACATCATTGTTATTTTTAGTGTATAAAACTTCTTCGTTGTTCAAAAGATATTGCGTAAAATCCAAATCTAAACAAAAGACGTGTCATAACTTTTCAATATAATAAAGCCATTTCGATTCAAATTTGAGAAATAATGTTATTGGCAGTTAGACTCAACTATAAGAGTGTCGTTTCAATAAAAATACGTTACAATACGTACATAAATACGGATTAATCTCTATCTAGAATTTATTGGATATCAGTTAACTGAGAGATAGTTATCAATGGATATCAGGTTAAGACCACTTCTAAAAATAGACTATATCATTTTTAAACTGAACCTTACAATGGTATTAAGTGCAGTGATACTTTATTTAGTAGCTTATGTATGATTATTGAGATTCATATAGAGATTTAAGCAAAAATAAAAAGCAGTAGACGAAATAAAAATCTAATGAAGCATTTATAAATCCATGCTGATACGTAATTTTAGTATTGTGTAACTTACTATGTGCCATTGTTGTTTTCTTCCAGAACCTTATAGGGATTTAAATAGGTATAAAACATACTTTAAGAACTTGATCTTAACTAATTGCTTGAATTTTTTACTTCCAATGTGTTATCTAATTAATTTGTAAAGCGGTGTTGTGCACTGTACTAAGAGATTACGTTAATGTATTCATAATGAAATTGACATTTTATCTGCAATGATTAATGTTGCAATTAATACGTCAGAAGGAATATACGTGACGCAAGTCTTATTTCCGACTCCAAAACTTGTTTTGAACCTTCTTGTGTAGAATTTTTAAACATGCATACATTTTTGCATAACAAAACAGTAGTCAAAGTCGTTGTTTACTTACAGATTCTAGAAATACAAGCCATAGACAAAGACACCGGAAACAACGCAAGAATCACATATAAAATTACCTCAGACGGCGCTAATACAACTGACGAGTACTTCAAAGTGCAACCAAGTACAGGATGGGTGTACCTGGCAAAACAACTAGACAGAGAAACGAAAGAAAAACATAATATGATCATCGTCGCTGTAGATAATGGCATACCCCCACTTTCAGCTACTGCTACTTTAGTCATCAACGTATTTGATGCGAATGATAATGATCCAGTATTCAGTAAATCTGCGTATGAATTTCAAGTAGAAGAAAATAAGAAAGCTGGAGCGATCGTAGGGAAAATATTTGCTTCTGATGCTGACTTGGGTGATAATGCTGTTGTAAAATATAGTTTATTTCCAACAAATACCAGTTTTAACGTCAATCCTGGAACAGGTGAGTGTAATTCTACGTTACTGATTACATCAACAACATTTATATGGATTTTCCATTATAACTGACTTCTGAATATTCCACTGTAAACCTGTATCAATCATTCATAATATTTTGCATATTACTTTTGGTCTTGTACTATGAAAATATCAAAATATTTTTGATTTATTACGAACATTACTTTGTCTACGGTACGCCTAAATGATGTTTAACTGCAATTTATCATTATAATCCGCTCAAAGCTTCTGACGTATACTGATGTGCCAACAATTGCTTCTGACACTTCCAGGGTCACGATTTATAGGTCATTGGCATATATTATGGTAAAGTATAAACAGTTTCTATAGCTACGAATGTCTATATAAAAAAAGGAAATTTTCATCCGGACTTATGACAAGCGCGAACTGATTAAATTAAAATAAAATCTATTTGTTCTTTTAAAACTGAATCCTGCAATGTTTTTAAGTGTCAGGGATATCTTATTTATGTTAATTAAGATTACTGAAAATATTTTGCTCAATATTTCATTCTAAGTTAAACTGAAGAGTACTGCTCCAGCTAGGTATGCTGCGGAGACAGCAAACAGCGGTGCTACATGGATCATTACATCGTGTACAGAACTAACTTAAAACAATGAAGTTTTACCGTACCAAATACTCGCTCATATTTGATCAGGCAAGAAACTTGCAGCCGGCCACTTGGCCTTTGTTTAACTTGCCGGCACTTTTGAAAGGTAAAACCCAATGTATGTAAGTCTCTTGAAACTCATTGATAGAGCAAACAACTTGGATAAATAAGGCCATTTTAATACCTGCACAATTTAAACGTATGGGGAGCAGATCCAATGGCCTTATTTGCTTTAGACCCACCCGTAGGCCGCTTTCTATGTAATTATGGATTATTTACGTTGGTATAGTGTTTTGTGGTAAATTTCAAATAAAGTATAATTCCTCAAATTCTTACAATTAAAATGTCGTATTTATCAATTTATGTGGAATTTATAAATAAGAAATAATAATTACTTTGCTTAACGACACCAAATAAAATAAATAAGACACAATAAAACAGTTTAGTCCCAAACTAGGAAATCATAAATTTATTAATCAAGCGGGTATAAAACACGCACCCCCTGACTATCTGAGATGCAGTAAGACAAAAATTTGATGCATTTGTTTTTTAAATAGTCCTAATTTTCATTTTAATGATGAAGGCAAATTAATAAAAGTAAGAAGTATCAAATATATTACTATCGACTGCCTCGTTGGTCTAGAAGTAGCGTGTCCAATCACAGATAATAAGAAGCCGGGTTCGAATCCCAGCTGGGCCAAAAGTGTTATTGGGATTTTTATTGATAGATACAAACAGTAGAAACCCTGAAAGTGATATTAATCCGTCCAATGGAGAGCACGTCAAGCTGTAAATCTAGCGCCTGATCTCTCCCCGGTCATATCGGATACAAGTGTGCTACTGTCTACTGTACACGCTGTAAGAAATCAGGCATAGTTGGCTAGACTTTTGCTATCAAGATCACTGTTCCTTACTGCAGAAAAGTAATTTATTTGAGTATAAGGAAACAAGACTTTTTAATGTTCTTTTATGAATAATGACATTTACATTTAAATGTCCTTTTAGGCAACACACCATACAATAGAACACAAAAGCAAAATTTCTTGGCAGGCGTCTTTGTTGGTTGTTAGCGAGGTGGATCATTACACCCTACTAAAACCTTGGACTTGATTTATAAATATTGATCACCCTACTAATATTATAAATGTGAAAGTTTGTGAGTATGGATCAATGTATTAATGTTTTTTTACTCTTTCACGCAAATACTACTTAAAGGATTTTGATGAAACTTTGTAGTAATATAGCTTATATATCCGAACATATAACATACAATACAAAGGCTATAATTTATAAAGTTTAACGCGGGTAAAACTGCGAGGCATGCTTGTAGATAATATGTGTTTTAGTAGGGACAAAAACGCTTTTATCGACTTTTAAAACGAACCGTAGTATCAAAGATGTCACCTTTAATATCAACCTATTATCTGCATACTGGTAATAGAAAATACTTTTAACTTTACACCTCGCTTTTAAGTAGTAACACTAATGACCTACGAACTGAACCTCTAAAGGGAAGATACAGTAAAAACTATTCCATATTTAGTATCACTTATAAGTAAATGCATTTAATAAGACACACAAATAAGAATCTTCCGTCCGAGCTTATCCAAAAACGAAGTTTATCGTCGAAATCGTGTGAGTATTAAGCACGGCATAAAAAGGGTGGCTGGCAGTTCGTTATTCTCAATAACTGACTGATGAATGGTAAAGCTTTTCGTCTCAATTCGGCTTATCGACGATCGCACCCGAACACTCCCGTGCTAGTTAGCAAACAGCCAGGAGTGAGGGCCTAAATTCGTAAATCATTTGCGACGGCTGTATGTGGATTCGATTGGAAAGATTGCGGTGTTCCACAGGTGCACTTGTACCCACATTGATGTAAAAAATCTGCCTTTTATGAGCATTGATAGCCGTCGGCCTGTTTGAGATCACAGATTTTGGGATTGATAGAATTAAATCGAGTAAGTTTAGGTGTTGAATGACTTGATGACGCACTGTGTAAGTGCATATATATTAATATTGATCTAAAGAACAACATTACTTTAAGCCATGTAGTTTAGGGCTTCCAAATATTTAGTTATACATGTTGTAATTTATCATAATTATTTTCATACATTAGTTATTAAATTTGTAATAGGTTTTTTTTTATCTCTATAATAACTTTAAGCATGTAAGTTTTTATTCATATGTTAAGCTGCGCTTGGCAGGCACTTATTAAGTTACATTATTTTAAATTTTCTTTTTTTTTAATAATTTAATTTTATCTCTTTAACTGAATGTAATACGTTCTTTTGAGAAAATATATGTCTTTAACCACATTATTTACCATACAATTTGGTAAATATGTGTCACAAGACTCGCAAGCCTACTTTTAATAAGAATATGACAAGTATTTGTCTAATTATGCTAAGTTACTTATTCAGTAATGTAACTAAATAGCTGGCAGCCCTAAAGCCTCAAGGTTGTGTTATGATTTTTGAATCAATATCATACCTTCAAAATGATGAATATTTATTGTTAAATTTAGACTTTAAATGTTCTATAGAAAACCAATGTATTTCAATAGTATTGTCCTGAGTAAAAAGTCTCGCTAGACACACATTCCAAGAACTTACAAATTCATATCGGAAGAAGTAATTTAGTAACTTACAAAGCTGACGGGAAGTTGGCGTGGTTGGTAGATACGCTGCCTTTCACGCCGCAGGTCTTGGTTTCGATTCCCACCGGGGACAAATATTTGTGTGCATGAACATGTCTGTTTGTCCTTAGTCTGGGTGTAAATTATCTATATAAGTAGGTATGTATTTACAAAAGAAAAATAGTATATATAATATATCAGTTATCTGGTTTCCATAGTACAAGATCGGCTTAGTTTGGGATATTCAGATGGCCGTATGTGAATAATGTCCCAGGATATTATATTATTATAATTATATCCACCGAAACTGTGATTGCAAAGGTCATATCACGTGTTAAGGCTGCCCCAACAGGTTATATAGACAAAGCTTCATACAATGAATTAATGCGCGTCAATTGCAAGTTATAAACGTCGTCGCTTGTGCGTACGCCGTGACCCGCCATTAACTATTATTAAAATATTGCTATGTAGGAGCCTCGCTATTCTCTCCCATGTTTTATTACAAGACTTACCAGTACTACATACTGTCGTCGGCTATTTAAAGCGCATACGTTACAAATGTATGTGTAGGACGCACTGGGCCCTACAACTCGTTTTGTTGACGGATATCTTTTATTTTCATATGTTCTCAAATGAATTATAGGTGTAAAATGTTGCTGGAATCTTACTGTGGACAGAATGCTATAAATTGTAGCAATAACAAACAGGGTTTAAACAAAAAAGGTAATTGTGATCGGGGATGTTAATGATTTTGCAACAAAGTAAAATGAAATCTCGAAATCGTATTTTTATATCAGATTTTTACGTAAGCTGCTAAAGCGTGAATTAAACGTAAACTTTAAGTTGCAAGTAATTAAATAATGAAATACTGAGTTGTAAGTTCACATAAGTTTACGAGTATGTAGGAATGACATAAGAGGCTATAGGAGTTGCAACTTAAATTATGCGCCATAATTAATAATATATAATATCTTCAATTTTAAATTATTATAATAATTAATATCACAGATTAACTCATGCTTTCTTTAAAAATATTAATAAACCATCATCAAGGTAACATTATAGCCAACACGCAGTAAAGTAAAGGCTGTACATCTGCGGTTAAATAACGCTGGATATTTTTTATATAATTCTGTTTCCATCGCTTATTACTTTAGTTTTTGGCACTTTGGCACACCTTGTTATCTTCTCTTTAATCTCAGAACTTAAATCAAATTTACTTAATATCTTTCCGATTAAGTTCTGTATTGTATAAACACCAAAAATCATGCTTTTTTTGGTTCACATTTTCCGTAAGTCCAAATTTTTAAGCTCATGTAATAAAAAATGGATAGTCATAGTTATTTTATCTTTCATGAAAACAAAATTGCAAGGCTCAGTAATCGATTGGAAATTAACAATGTTCCTCGGTAAACAAAATTTTATAGATAAATTAAATTAATTTATTCTTATTTCTTAAATTTACCAATTTAATTTTTTCTTTGTTACAGGAGTGATAACTACCAAAGAAATTTTAGATAGAGAATTTAAGGCATCTTATTCTTTATTTGCTGAAGCTAAAGATCAAGGCACATTAGCAAGATCAAGTCGAGTGCCGGTGTATATAAAAATCACAGACGTAAATGATAATCCTCCAGAAATTATAGATCCTAGAGAAGATGTAGTCAGTGTTAGAGAAGAACAGCAACCAGGTGCAGAAGTAGCAAGGGTAAAAGCTATTGATAGAGATAATGGTGTGAACTCTTCCATTACGTATTCCATTCTAAGCGAAAGAGATATGGATGGCGTTGGAGTTTTTGTGATTGATCCAAAAACAGGAGTAATCAAAACTAGTACAGGTAATATATTACTTAACTTTCTCTAGGCAAGGCAGTAGCGTGTTTAAAAGATTCTTGGTACTAACCTATTGTTCTAGTTTAATTTTGCTAACAAAATGTTTTTTTTTTCTAGTACTAGACCACGAAGAGAGATCTATCTATCGACTTACAGTTGCAGCTACCGATGGTGGTACACCACCAAAACAGACAATTAGACAGTTGAAAGTTGAAGTATTGGATCTTAATGACAACCGACCAACTTTTACGAGTTCAAGTTTGTCTTTTAAAGTGAGAGAAGATGCTAAAATAGGTCACGTAGTGGGTACTGTTGCTTGCTGTGAAAGTAATGCTGAAAATATGGTAAATGATGATGATGAGAAACAAATATCATACTTGCTTATGCCTATAACTGTAGATTATTCTCCTGGAACTTTTGAAATTGACCGTCGCACAGGATCTCTAGTTGTAGCCAGACAGTTAGACAGAGAAATACAAGATGAGTACCGTTTAGAAGTTCGTGCATTAGATACTTCTGCAACAAACAACCCACAAAGTAGTGCTGTGACTGTAAGAATAGAAATTGTGGACGTAAATGATAATGCTCCACAATGGCCTCAAGATCCGATAAATATAGAAATATCAGAACTGACATCTATAGGCACGATTGTTTTTAACTTTACGGCCAAAGACGCTGACTCAGCCGCTAATGGAGATTTAAATTTTCGAGTTGTTTCTTCACTTCCTTCTACAAAAAATATTTTCAATTTAGATCCCCTAACTGGATCACTGACACTTACTTCCGGGCTTGATTATGAAACACTAAAAGAATATTGGTTAGTAGTCGAAGCAACTGACTTGGCTATAAATGTATCAGAAAGGATGACAACATTGGTAACAGTACATATTTTAGTCACCGATGCTAATGATAATACTCCAACTTTTGTATCAGCTAAGAAAGCTGTCGTATCACTGAATACACTATCGGGCAGTTTGTATCAAGCTTTAGCAGTAGATGCTGATTCTGGAGATAATGGTAAAATATCGTATTATATATCGGGTGGTAATGATTATGCTTACTTTTCAATGGAGTACGATATTGGTAAATTGACATTATCGAACAAATACACACAAGATGTGTCTAAGATTCGATCGGGGCAATATAAGTTGAACCTGACAGCTTCAGATCATGGAATGCCATTTCCAAGGCAAAGCCATATGACGTTGCAGCTGACTCTACAAGAGTCAACAAACGTACCTCCAAGATTCACGGATTCCTTCTACAGAGCTAATATCAGTGAAGATATTCGACCAGGTAGTTTTGTTACAAGACTTTCCGCTAAATCATCAAGAGGCAGTGCAAGTAAGAGTTGTTTACTACTGAATTCTATTAAATTTTGATATAATTTCATGTCAACCAAGAAACTAATATATTTTATTTGTTTCAGGCAATTTAACTTACCTTATACCTTCTGGTGTAGCTGATGACAAATTTGTAATAGACGATCGTCTTGGTACTATCACTGTAAAAACTAAAATTGATAGAGAAGAAAGAGATCAGTTTATTTTTCCTGTATATGTTACTGACTCTAGTACTTTCCAATCCACAACCAACTTTGATGTAGCTACTGTTACTATTAGTATTATGGATGTAAATGACAATACTCCAAATTTCAAGACTGGGTCATGCTACCCATTAGTAGTTCCAGAAAACAATGATGTAGAAGTTATACACACTGTTGCAGCAACTGACAAAGACATAGGCGCTAATGGAGTTATCACTTATAGTATCACATCAGGAAATATTGGAAATAAATTCTCTATTGATTCCACAAGTGGAAAACTAACTGCTAGAACACTTGATAGAGAAACACAGTCTAAATATCACCTTACAGTTACTGCTTTTGATCATGGATCACCTGTAGCATTACAAGGATCTTGTAACATAACAATAATTGTTGAAGATCAAAATGACAATGATCCTGTCTTTGATACTGGTCATTATTCTGCTGCTATACGTGAAGATGCAATGATCGATACTTCAGTAATCAAAGTCAGAGCTACAGACGCTGATCTAGGTTTCAATAAACGCATTGTTTATTCATTGGCTAATGAAAGTCAAGGACTATTTAGAATTGACAATAAGACTGGCATCATTTTTACCACTGGGTAAGTATTTTATTTGTTTAACATTTTATCTAAAAAATGTGTAGTTTTTGAGCAAATTCGTGAGCAACACCTTTCTTCGTACCTATGATACATTATGTAAATCGGCTATGGTCACCTATAAAAATAATATAAATGCTATGTTATTTATATTCTTTCATAGATGTATTTTCTATAATCTATCATCATTACCAGTTATTACTGTTAAATTTGGCGTCATGCTATTGTTGTCGTTTGTATTCTACTATCGTACTATGGGGGTAAAAACAGAGTGCCCTTACTTGGGCAATATAATATCTCACGGAGGGCGTAAATTACCTGAAATAGACGTTGAATTCAAAACATTGATTTAGGTGGTTAATTTTAATTCATTTCTTTTTTGCAGAACTTTTGATAGAGAAAAGACCAACGTCTATCATTTTGAAGCAGTAGCAACTGACGAAGGAAGATACATCACTCGATCTCAAAGAGTATCTGTTGAAGTCACGATCAATGATGTAAACGATAACAAGCCTATTTTTACAAAATATCCCTTTAGAGAACAAGTGGCCACTTTAGCTCCTCCAGGACAAAGCTTACTTAGAGTATCAGCTACAGATAATGACATTGGGATAAATGCTGAAATACTTTATGAACTCGTTGACACTTCTAATCACAAGTTTCGAATAAACCCCACTACTGGTGTTTTAACGGCAACGCAAAGCTTAGCCAGTGAGAATGGTAAATTAATAAACCTTAAAGTCATAGCAAAAGATAAGGGCAATCCGCCACAAAATTCAATAGGGCTGATAGAAATACGTGTTGGTGATTTTTCGGATCAAACGCCAACATTGAACTTCCAAAATGCTACATATAATATAACTATTGAAGAAAACATGCCCTACGGAAAGGATGTACTTCAAGTCACCGCGCTTAGGAGCGATGGACGGCGACAGAGAATAATTTATGAAATTGGCAATGGTAACGATCAGTACGCATTCGAATTAGACTCTAACTCAGGGGTAATAAGGGTGAACAACTCTGCGAATCTGGACTATGAGTCGTACCCGGGGCCGCGGCGGCAGCTTGTTGTAGTCGCACGCACTGAAGGCTCACCTGTTCTATACGGCTACTGCGACATCATAATAAATCTGATAGATCAGAACGACCACGCTCCTAGATTTACGCAGCAACAGTACATTGCGAATGTCCTTGAAGGGAACACTAAGGGCGAGTTTGTTGTGCAACTTGCGGCTAAGGATGGGGATCGCGGCGTGAATGCACGAATACTCTACCATATAGTAGATGGCAATCATGATAATGCATTCATTATTGAGCCGGCATTCTCGGGATCAGTGAAGACAAATATAGTTCTGGATAGAGAGATAAGAGAAACGTACAAACTGACAGTAATAGCTACAGATGAAGGCGACCCACAAATGACCGGTACTGCGACGCTGAGGATCAATGTCGTCGACGTGAACGACAATCAACCAACATTCCCACCGCCAAACGTCATCTCAGTATCAGAAGGTATGTTTTTACCCGTTTATTCCGTATTCGTATTCGGGCTTTAAATTGTCGTTGGTCGGCCTATCGACTTTTCGAAATAAATTGGTAGAACAAAAAGCGTACCACAGAGAGGGAGGCATTTTACATAATTTGTATTCTCGACTTGGTAACATTGCGACTTTTCGATTCCAACGCCGAGATTAAATAAAAGGGACTCCTTTAGGATCAATATTTATTGGATGGTATTACATTTTTTCCGAGTGCATGTTTTAGCGGTTTACCATCGGGCCACGGTGTTCGCGTTGCTTTTTAGTCGTTTTTTATATCATTGTAAGTCGACAGGGGTTTTGTTTTAGAGAATTTTTCTTTTAGCGGATCGTTAAAACGGTAGTCAAACGAGATTCGTCAGTTCATTTTGTTATTTTTTTTTATAGGAACGGAAGTTGGAACAGTGCTCACATCAGTTACAGCAAATGACGTTGATACATATCCGGCACTAAAGTATTCAATAATTCAAGGAGAAAACACCTTCTCCATAGACAGATATAGTGGAAAAATTGTCCTAAATAAACCTCTTGACTATGAAACGAAAAAGATGTACGAAGTTAATATTACTACTTCGGACAGTGAACATGTAGCAAAAACTACATTGACTATAAAAGTAACTGATGTCAACGACAACTCACCAGTTTTTGATGATATTTCATACAACAGGATATTACCAGGTAAGATTTGTTTATATTATATAAGGCTTTTATTCGTTTCATTTGTAACTTCACAATTCACTTTAATATCGATGCTAAACTCACGTGAAAGAAATCGCTTTTGGCGTTACGGCCACAATTAGTACTATTTCTCATACTATGTTTATGTAATGTTAATCGTAGTATGCATATTTTTGGTGTGCAACAGATTCTTATCTATGTACAATTTGAGTAATAATACAAAAATTGAGTACGATTAAGCTGATGGAGCCAGGTGGCAGATAGTCACTATAGTCAAACATCATACATTATAGTTAGTGACTAGTATTCATCATAGTATATTTTCGTACTAGTTACCGTAACTTTAAATAACAGTCAAATGACCACAACTTAGATTGTTAATTTAATAAGCAAAACGCATCTTTTTAATTAAATCATTCACATGCGAGATGCGTCGCGTTTTATTTTTAGCCCGGCTAATAATTATACTAAATTGTGTCTAACTGCCTACGTTAATAAAAAAAACAAAACTTTTAATACAATGCATCTTATTCATTTACAGAAGGCACCGATATACTTGAAATTGGCTCAGTCAGTGCAAAAGATCGTGATGATGGAGACAACGGCAAAATAGCCTACTCTATTCTCCGACCAACAAAAGGATATTACATAGATGTTACTTCTGGAGTTATCTTCGTTAACTACAGTGCTTTACCTCTGAACCAAAGAGATACGCAGTTGGCTGTGGTAGCTACAGACCATGGAAAACCGAATAGAAGTGCAGTGGCTTCTGTAAGAATAAGCACTGGAGCTTCCTCTGAAATCAAACCGTTTATAGGACAAGACACTTACAGGTAAATTTAATTCCTTTTTAACTTGCAACATTTACCTAATTAAGCAGGATGGAAATAATCTATTAAGACGCGTAAAAGCTTTGAATCATGCTATGTACTACTGATATAGAGTACCATAAGAAGGGATGATCAATATACATATATAATAAAAAAAATCATCTAACTATATCATATCATCAGCCTGATATCGTCCACTGCTGGACACAGGCCTTCCCCAAAAGTTTTTATAACGTTGGCATTTGGAGGGGTTTGCCATAGTCACCTTGCTTGGCCTCCGAGTTGGCGGCCGCAGTTAGGAGTAGCTAATACACAGGTGGCGCTGCTGTCTTAGCCGCCTTTTGCAACGTCCACGGCATAGTATAGGGGTGGCCCTGTTATATTACTGGGCCGGAAGCCACACAGCTAAGATACACAATTATATACGTTATTTTTATACATTCAAATCACCCAGCATACAATGTATAAAAAAGTAAAAATTACTATAAAAAGTGTTTAATATATAAACTAATCCATATAATAGAATAAGAGGTGCAATATATATACCAGAAGTAGATTTTTTAAATGATTAAATTTAATAATGCATTTTATTACACACAATTATAAGAATACAATTTTTGTTAATTTTCCCGTTAATTGATCAGTTGCACTATTTATATTTTTTTGGACATTTCGGATGCATGGCATCTACTACTACTTGCTAGTTGCTTTTAAATATATTATTATGGCTTGAATTGACTGTTTACCTACATTATAAGCAAACAATTTCTATTTCAAGACCAATTATTACGGTTTTGTAGATTACCCTGCACTACCTATATGTATGCAATATTTAGTCGAACAAAGGTTGGTTAACGTACAAACCATGTAAAATATTAAATGTTTGCGGTTTTATTGTCCGGGTATATTTAGTCCTGAGATAAAAAATCCGGGCTACAGTAATTGTACTACTTATTACTTTAGGTATCTTTACCATAATTTGACTACTGTCTTAATTATTGAACAGATTCGTATGAAATTTTGCAATTTTGTCCTTAACCAGAATTTACATACTATTTCGACTAAATCGATGCAAACTTAATGTCCAAATAAGTCTATTTGACACTTATTCATGCCTTATAAATTGCAAGAAGATACATAACAGTTCAATTTAAATTTTCAGAATCACTGTCAACGAGGGCACCGAGAAGGGATCATCGCTTTTACAAATCGGTGGAATTAACGACGTGCTCAAGAAATACAACTTAGACATCCACATTATATCGGGCAACGAAGGCAACACTTTCGACGTTACTTTAGACGGAGCGTTAATTCTACTGAAGAAACTTGACCGGGAAACTCAAGATTCTTATGTTCTTGGACTTGCAGCTCTTGAACAAGGAAAAATAATGTCACATAATCAAAATAAAACTTCTATCACTGTATTTGTGACTGTCGCAGATGCTAATGATAATGCTCCCATTTTCTTGAGCAACGATCTCGACTTAACAGTGAGCGAAGATGTGAAAATTGGATATGTACTTACCCAGTTATCTGCAACTGATGCTGATCTGTATGGAACTCCTAACGCAGCAATCACTTATAATATTACATCTGGAGACGATGAGAAATTATTCTTTGTCCATGCTACTACTGGTAGCCTGACGGTCAATAAAAGTCTAGATTATGACACAGGAAATACTGAATATAAGCTTATTATCGTTGCATGTGATCAAGGAGTTCCATCACTATGTAATGCCGTCTATATTACTGTAACTGTTCTTGACGAAAATGATAATCCTCCAACTTTTCCAGTCAATGAATATTTTGAAACTATTGGTGAAAATGAAAGAGTTGGTACTTCCATATTTACAGCAAGAGCTACAGATTTAGATAAAGGGAAATATGGAAAACTTAATTATTCTATAGCACCATCTCCTACTAACTACAATAGAAATGATGACTCTTGGAAAATGTTCCAAATCGATTCTTCATCTGGTCTGGTCAACTCAAATGCTGTATTTGACTACGAAATCAAGAACAAATATGAATTTTCGATCAAAGCTTTAGATTTAGGGGGGAAAAGTAGTACCGTAAAAGTAAGGATCGATGTTGAAAGCAGAGACGAATTCTACCCTCAATTCACACAAAAGACTTACAAATTCCGAGTGCCAAAATCAGGCTCCTTGCCTGCGGGGTCCATCATAGGACAAGCAACTGCCACTGACAGAGATAAAGGTATAGATGGTAGAATTGTTTACCAACTGTCAACTTCTCACTCATTCTTCAAGATAAATAGAACTACTGGTGTTATAATATTGAAGAAAAAAGTTGAATCGGTTCAAAATCTTTTTGGTGCCGACAAATCTATCAGCTTAGTAGTCACTGCCAGTTCTGGAAGACAAGGATCCTTGACCAATAAAACTGCTGTAGAAATAGGAATGAATGACGTGGCTTTGGCATCTGACTCGACGCAAGTAAACGACGCATCTGCAGTTGCAAGTGGTGGTTTATCAGACTGGGCACTGGGACTTCTAATCATTTTCATATTTATCATTATTATATTCGCAGCTGCATTCTTGTTTTTACATATGAAGAACAAGAGACATAAAAAAGTCAATAAGCCAGGACTGAGTTCTGAAGGTGTTGGTGCTACTAACAGTTATGTAGATCCAAGTGCCTTTGACACTATACCAATAAGGAATACAGGTGTTGCGAACCCTGCCCAGTTTGCTCCTCCAAAGTACGATGAAATACCGCCATATGGACCACATACAGCTAGTTCAAACTCGGGTGCAGCAACTACTTCAGAACTGTCTGGATCCGACCAATCAGGTTCCAGTGGTCGAGGATCTGCTGAAGATGGTGAAGATGGTGAAGACGAAGAGATCAGAATGATAAATGAAGGGCCTTTACAAAGAGAATCTGGAATACATAGACAGTCAAATGGAGTTGATGATGATAACCTTTCAGATGTATCTGTACATAATACGCAAGAGTATCTAGCAAGACTTGGTATTGTTGATACTGGCACAGGAGGTGGAGCATCGACTTCATCAAGGAGATGTTCAGAAAATGTTGGAAATAAAGATACTATGTTGCACCATGCACCTATTGATTCGATGCACATGTTTGACGAAGATGGCGCTCATGAAAACGATATCACTAATTTAATTTATGCTAAGCTAAACGAAGTAACTGGTAGTGAAAGAGCTAGTAGTGCTGATGAGGCAAGTGCTGCAGTGGACAGAGCAATGGCTTTAGGAGCCTTTTCTAGTACACCAGGTGATAACACTGCTGTACCTACAGCTGGACCTTCAATGACAGGTAGTTTAAGTTCTATTGTACATTCGGAAGAGGAATTAACTGGTAGCTATAACTGGGATTACTTGCTTGACTGGGGACCACAGTATCAACCTTTGGCTCATGTTTTCTCTGAGATAGCTCGACTAAAAGATGATGCAGTTTCACTCCAAAGCGGTAACAGTGGTGCATCAAGCGCAAAAAGCAAAGGGACTTCAATATCTGGAGGCAAAAGTGTACCACCTCCATTATTAACAACAGTAGCTCCTAGAAGTTGTCCTGCGCCATCATTATCATGTAGACAGCCACAATTACTTCTTCCGAGATCACCTATAAGTCATGATGTACCTGGAGGATTTTCTGCCGCTGCTGCAATGTCACCATCTTTTTCGCCATCTTTATCCCCCCTGGCGACTAGATCTCCATCAATGTCTCCATTAGTAGGACCAGGATTGCCTCCAGCACCTGCCAATAGAAAACCTCCACATTCCACCATGAGGATATGAAAATAAATTTTAATTTAGTATATTCAATACTGTATATATAAATGTTCGACTGTTTGCCTATAGTGTAGTTATTATTTATTCGGCCGATCTGATCGGCTTAACTCATTTTGAGCATATTGATATTTAAACGAACTCTACAAATATGCACAAAGTGATTACTAAGCGCTTATTACCGATTTTTGCGGTAACTGTAAATAAATTTAAAAAATCGGGTGTATTTTTTAAGTGTACATACTTACTTATACTCACTGTAAAAATATATAAAGACTGCCATTTTTTTATTGTTAACGAAAAAATACAGCTTTACTCTAAGCTATAAGTATTATTATTAGGAAATACGAAATGTAGTGATGTGCCAAATCGTGTGGCTGTTATCGGTTTGGCCATTCAAATATTGTAAGCTTTATACGTGAATGTATGTACGTTTTGTATTGTAAAATTCTGCTGCAAATGTAATGTAATGTTAGTTCAGTGAACGTCGATGTTTCGTTTCTCTGTGATTTTTATAAAATGCCTAAAATCAGTTCAGTCTTTTTGTTACTATAGACATCATAATCAAACCAAATTTAAATATAAATTACTTTTAAACTTCCCAATATGATTGATTAATAAATATATTTTCAAAATGCTTAGTAATATCTACTGAACCTATAAATATATTGACTTACTTGAATATGGTTTAGAATAAATATAAAAAAAATATATAACTAATATTATATGTATCTTAAATGAATATAAAAAACTGGATTAAATGTATCAAAAATTCGGAACTGAAAACTAGTATATGGAATGTAAATATTTACGCTAGTTTATAATGTTAATAATTTAGTTGTAAAATCCACCGACTGTACGAATATTGTTTAGGTGGAAATAAAATGAAATTCAAAAGAATTTTGCTGTATTTTTTATCTCCTTATTCAACCCAAGTAATAATAATAATATATCGGGACAATGTCACACAGATCATCCTAGCCCCAAACTAAGCAAAGCTTGTACTATAGGTACCAGGTGACGATATACATACTTATGTAGATAGATAAATACATAGAAAACATCCATGACTCAGTAAGTAAATAAATAAATATTTACTTCAACTATTTTTTGCAATATTATTAACGGAACATACTCGTCACGTAATTGAGCTAGCTTATTTCGTTGTAATATGTTTTATGAGAAGTTGCCCTGAACATATTGTATGAAAAATGAACATAGTACAAAGTTGGAATTCGCCGTTACCGGTAGAGAGGCTTAAAAGAGACTTATAAGGCACATTATAAGTTTTATTACAACTTTTATGTTAGGAAAATAAGACAAAAATAATTACATAAGAGTCATCTAGCAAAATGATTTATATAAATCACTAATATTATAAAATGAAATAAAAAGAAGTAACAGTATTGAAGCAGAATGAAACGACCTAATGACACCATCCAACGCCTTGTAGAAGTATTAGAAGAATAATAAAAATCAAATATAAAAAAATCACGATACGCTAACATTATACTTTCTTCTTTATGGCTTAAGCAAAACTTATTTTCCCCACCTGTTGAATACAGATGGGCAAAATAAGGGGGTTTTGCTATCATTTCAATTCTCCCCTCAAACAGGGTAGGTAAATCCATTTATAAAGATTTATATGAATACACCTTATATTACATATATGATGTAAGAAAATGAATGTGTGTTGTGTGTATTCTTTTTTTCCCATACAACTTTTATTATACGTCACATTCAGTATATAAAATTCAAAGGAAGTCTTTTAAAATTTTGCTAAAATACTGAGCTCTAACTTAGGTACATTAAAAATGAATTATAATGAAAATGATAAACTAAATATTACTATCACAGTTGGAGCTAAAACTACAAACAAATAATAAATTACCTTCTAAGATGGCAGGAAGGATAAAGCAATTCACCATAATCATACAGTGTGTAGTAAACCCCTCAATATATGTATACATACATTGCAGGATCTATAACAGCTTAATCTATTTATTAAAAAACACAATCAAACTAATACCTAAATAAACAAAAATCTAACTTACATAAGTTAGCTACTGGTGTTTTTATTGAAATCATTATAAACTTAACAGTAAAACAGAGTGAGCTGGGTACATTATTCATACATAAGATTCTTTTCCCGTCCTTATTCACACCCTAATGTCCATTTACTCCGTTTTCCTTTAGCGATCTATTATATTCCTAAGTATATCTATCTCCTCCTTTTTCTTACTGATTAAATTCGTTGCGGGATCCAAGACAGTCAAAGTCAAACTCAAAGGTACTTTATTCCGTAAAAATTTTACATTTATGTGGAATCGTCATATTTTTTTTACCCTACCGTGCAGTGCATGACGTGGCAGCTACTGAGAAACACTGCCAGAAAACTCAGTAGGAATCCTTTTTTAAAATAAAATTTACTTAAGATTAATTACAATCATGTGTGTTGACTCAGAACAACACAATCCCAAGCACTTTTATCACTTATATAATCAGAAATTTTGTAATATGCCCTGCTACACAATTTGGCTTTAATAATTCTTTTAAACTTATTCATAGACAATTCTCTAATATCATTGGGGAGTTTGTTATAGAATATTGCCCCATAAAAGAGTTACTTATTTTGTGGAGACGTTAAAGCGATTCCCCGGGACATGCCTGAGCCTCACCGCTCCGTGTCATTTCATTGTGTGCCACTGTTGATCCTGGCTTACGGGAGTTGCAGTGGAAGGTAGGAACAGGGAGGGACTAGTCCCGATAAAAAAATCCCATGTATTTAGTTTTTTGTCAGGTTTAGGTTCTTGCGTATCCCATCCATTTAATATTAGGCAACGACAAATTTAGAGGTAATTAAGTGCAAGTTATTGGAAACTGAAAAAATTAGCGTCACTAAAATTGTTATAGCTGTGTTATGAATGTTAATTAAAACAAAGAATAAAGCATATTCAACAAACCCATCTCCTGTGGACTTATTTATCATGTTCCTGTTGTTGGAGGACTAACCATGGCAATTTAGGCTACATTTTCCTTAATTTAGTTAAAATCCCGAGAAATAACGTACTTGTATACGACCAGGATAATAAATAGCTAAAAATAAATAGACACCTATTGGGGTTATCTATGATTACTAGAGTCAATTTAGTTTCGTTTAATGATATATATTTTAAACTTACTGACTGCATTTTGAAGATAATACTTATTATTATTTTTCTACATAAAAATAAATGTATAATTTGCATTTTCACGTATTTGCACTTAGGTGTTTGGAATGATTATGTGAATGCATATGAAAGTTCGGGATTCCACGTATACACGTAGACTGACAGTTGCCCATAACTTCAACATTCATGCATCTCCGGGTGAGTAACTGCTTTGGGCCGAATTTCTTACCCCAAAAGGGGTGTCCTCTAGCGCAGGTTACGTAGTTTGGTCTCTTATTTGCTAGAAAGATTGATTTTCTGGTGTCTTCAGTAAGCCTAAGACTAGACCAGAAGGCCGACACAGCAACAAATATGAAGTAGCTACATTTTAATTTTGACTTTCTGATAGATTTAACTAAATCAACAGCTATACGTATAACCTACAGCAAGGTCATAAGTATAGCAGTTGATTTAAGTTTTTGTAATCTTAGGAGATATAAGAATTGAATAGCAATGTTATTATCAACTAGATTCACCAGCAACCTACTTTGCATGGTTTATAGTTTTAAGATTGATCTGTTATTCTGCTTCCGTCATATTAGCCGAAAAGTTTTTTTTTTATATCAGAGGGCGACAAACGCGCAAGTGGGTCACCTGATGGTAAGTGATCACCGCCGCTCATGGACACTCCCGACACCAGAGGAGTCGCGAGTGAGTTGCCGGCCTTTTAGAGTCAGCAAACAAGTGTTGCTGACCCTTCCCCCCACCCCAATGAGCTCTGGCGACCTTACTCACACTCGGAAACACAACATTAAAATTATTAATGTTATTATTAAGGGATGTCTTCTGTAAGGTGGAGGTACTTCCCCAGGCGGGCTGCTCTTTGAGCGAATGAACGCTATGCCCTTCCTCTCTTAAAGTATACTAAAATAATTAATTAATGATGATGAACATTATGAAATACATATTAAAGCAAAAAAGTTGAACGAAATCAATCCAGTCCATCGGTCCATGCACAACCTCTTAAACAGACTTAATAAAACTAAAGCTTCGTTGAGAGATTGAAAAAAAACCTATCATGGTTATCTTATTACGTAATGAGAATTTTTTTAATTATTTGTAAGTTTAACTAAAGTTTTATCATTTAATTTTATCAAAATTGGCCAATGACCAAAAATCATATTAATCATAAATATGCATATAATATGAATAAGTAAATAAGTAAAATACTTAAAAATATTCTACGAACATTTGGCATATGGTTTAACGCAGTATTAGGTATAGATAGGAAAATAAGTTTATACAAATCGAAGATATCTTTTATTATTGAGCTGTTTTATCTAGTAAATCATTTTCAAACATAAATACAGAACTAAAGTAAGTACATATAATATTTGGCGTGTATATATTAATATGATCTTTATCATTTAAATATAAATACTTGGTATCATTGGATGTCTTTATTATCATATTACGTTTTTATATTTCTACGGTGGTAATATTGTGAACTGCTAATTTACCTTGCAGCATTTTTGCTTGTTTAAATTCATCTAAAAATCATTTTGTTTCCAAAATTGAACACGAATCAGCCCTATAACTTAGTGCAATTATACATAGGTATAAATATGGACGTATATAGTGTAAATGATTTAAAAGGCTTACACTTGCATACAAATAGAAAAGTTGCCACAAATGATTGGATAAAAAGTGTATACACCTAATTACATATCTAATAATTAATAGTCACGAAATTCTGAACAGAAAACCAACACCGTTTGTGTAAAAGGATTTTGTTATAATCGTCCAATTTTAATACAAATCCATGTTTTCATCTGTACTCTTGGTGTACTCATGGAGGTTCTGGTGAACGGCGCTTTTCTGTTTTCTTTATTACCAAGCTTGCAATAGTCTCTTTTTCAATCCTATTCTAGTCTAGTCTTTTAATTTTTCTGTTCAGTATATCCTTGTATATAAACACATTTAATCTTATTAATCCTTGCTTTATCCGAAACAATTGAGTCAATTACCATAGCCTAGCCAAAATCTACTTAACGTTGTCTATCTGTATCATTACTATTCAATCACATTTCATCATTCTTAAGGCCTTCTTGGTTAACCCTGTCCTACTACAAACTTAACTTTAGTTTTCTTAAATCAACTGTCTCAATAATCATCATCATCATCATCAATATGATGTCAATATTTAGAATATGTTTATTTGGGTTCATTGTTTTTTATCTACTGTACTACTTATTTGCTCTACTGATAACAGGCCAGCATACATATTGATTGAATTTTTACTTTAACTATTTAAATTTGTTTATGTTTACGTGCATTCAACAAAACCATACATTCTTTGTTGTCTTTTATCCAGCAATCCGAAAATAAATAATATTCTACAGTTATCAGAAGAATGATAAGATGCTCTTTCATCAGCTGAGAATTGTTTTTGAAATAATTTATAATTTGAACAACATGGTAACAATAAATTATTTCACAAAACAATTACAAAATACATGGACATATTTTCAGTACAACGTTGTCTTCGTGTCTTCATTATCTGTTACGCTACATGTATAAAAATATTCAAGATGGCACATTTTCATACGTCATTGAAAAATCTGATATCAGTTCAGTAATTTTTGAACATTGTAAACAAAACTTTAAAACATCTTAAAATCTAAAATCTTTGAAAGCAATTCTTCTCGGACTTAAAATTGGTAAAATTAAAATAACACACTATTAATAGATTTCTCATCATTCACACATCAAAATAGGATACCCGCATACCTTAACGTTATTAGTCCTGTGTTTGTCAAGCTATTATATAAATCTAAAAGCAAAATTCAACGAATCCCAATCAAATTGAATAGTTGTGGGCCGATACTAAACTTCACTCACCTATGACACTAGAAGATAGGTATGATTGACTTAAAATTGAAAATATTTCAAACAAACATCATTTTAAATAATGGAATCAGGCGTTACTTTGCGGAAATCCATAACATTTTAATATACAAAACTAATATGTACGGTTAATTCCACTAATTGTCAGTTTAATCAAGACTGCAAGGATGCAAAATGCATCGCCATCTAACCTGCATAAAAATATGCACATGCAAGAAGGACAATATAAAAATGCAAACAACTTGCGCCCGTACGATACGATTCTCAAAGGATGTTAACTCGAGTGCTCGAATGCGACTGATCGACGAGTAAGCATCCCTTGAGAATGCGGTGAATATTGCATCCTGGCTGCCTTAAATTGACAAATAGCGAAATTAACACTATATATTAATATTGTATTTTGAACCACCATTTTGCCTTAGCTAAAACGTGGTAGCAGTAAAACATACTCATGTGATTATGTCCTACATAGGTATTTCATGTTTCATAGTCGGTAACAATTAGATATCACGTCAAAATGGGACAGGCGAACACTTCACCTTCAGTCATTTTTATTCAGTCTACCACTAAATCCGTTTGACGGAGTTATTCAAATGCATGTCGATGATGACTTCATCGGAGGCAACTGACTTTTTGCTCGGAGTTGTATTGTCTACATCTGTGTTAGGAGTCAAGCCGTTCAGCGATTCCTGAAACAAGCCGAGTTAAATATTAAAAGTAAGCAACAACTAAAACTAAAATAAAAATGATAGATGGAAAATAATGCATTTACTGAATGCCAATGAATCCAAACTTCACAATGATATTAGAGAATTGTCTACGAATAAATTTAAAAGAATTATTAAAACCAATTTGTGTAGCAGGGCATATTACAAAGTTTCTGATTATTGATGTGATAAAAGTGCTTTGGATGGAGTTGTTCGGAGTCAACACACATGATTGTAATTAATCTTAAGTACCTATATTTTATTTTAAAAAAGGATTCCTACTGAGTTTTCTGGCAGTGTTTCTCAGTAGCTGCCACGTCATGCACTGCACGGTAGGATAAAAAAAATATGACGATTCCACATAAAAATAAATTTTTTACGGAATAAATAATTTTTGACTTTGACTTTGACATAGATGGTCAAAATCCTCTCCGAAAAAAGTTCCACAATTGAGTTGTGTCCTTCATTAGCACTATAGACGGATTGGCGATCGTCACTTATCCCGCATATGCCATAATTGCCAATCCGTCTTCCAAGCGTAATGATTTTAGCATATCCCTCCAAATGAAGGACATAATTTGATTGTGAGGATTTTTGTCCAGCAGAGGTAATTATTTGGCTGATATGATGATGATAATGATGGTAAGACAAGAAACAGAAAAGATTTCTTGTTAAAGAAATAGGCACTTAATAAAGAAAAAAAATTAGATGAAGAATTTACAGAAATAATAATGATTATATTAGTGATAATAATATTGAACTTACGGTAATTAAAGCATCACAAGCCATTAATTCATTCTTGGACAAGTGTTCTACGACAGCAGCCGCGTAGCAATCTCCCAGCATGTTGTTGGTAGTTCGGATGCGATCACTAAAATTAACATGAAAAATACTTAAGACCTGCATGTGATAGACCCCTAAATTTCATGCTGATACTGAGAAATTTTACTTTACAGTACATTAAATCGAAATCGATTTTTCCCCGATCTGGGATTTAAACTCAGGACCTCATTATCTGCGGTGGAACACGCTGCCGCTAGACGAAGCAGCTGGCACTGTTTAACCTTCCATAGTAACATTACAAATGATAGTAATGATATAGTTCTGGGGACCTACCGCCTCAGTCGCTGATCATCGTGATCGTGTTCGGCGTTCTAGTAGATGAAGGTTAAAAATTACTAAATCATTCGATCAATCGGCTTCCATGAGCACACATGAATGACGTCATAAATTAACTCGCTTAGCTAATTTAAAAGCTTTTTGAAAACTCATTTGAGCACGTAATGTCTAAATCAGTTTTATTTGTAATTTTTTTTTTTGAATATTGTATTTTATTCCTTCTCTTTTTTTTTATTCAGTGTGTGCATGCTGCATGCTTTAAATTAACATTTAGGTTATTTTTGTATTATTTTAATTGAATTACCTTAATTTATGGCGTTTTATAAATGTATTTAACAACACTTAAATTATGTCTGTTCAAAACAATTTGCATGCTGTGATCTCCTATAATTAAAGATGCATAGCAACTGAGTACCTATACTTATAAGCTAAGCGAAGCCTTTTGTAATCTTTGTTGGTTGATCCTAATAAATAAAAAAAAAATATGGTTCGGAATCGATTTTCAACATTGGAGCCGATTGAAGGAATAATTTCGTAATTTTAGCCTTCGCCTATTTTAACGCCGATCACGATGACTGACCAATTACGCGGTAACCCCACTTCTGTGTAATTGTTTTTTTCTTTCACTTACACAAGCCAGTCAACTGCAAATAGAAGGGAGACGTCATGAGTGGGTGCATCGACAGCTGCTAACACCACCAAAAGTAACACCATTGCTGCTGATGGCACTGACGCAGATGATACTGATGCCGCCGTAGAAGTAAGACTGAAATTACAAAAAAAATAATTTAAAATTTTACTGCACGTGTGCCGCGGAGGCTAAAACAGTCGCCTCGCCACTTCATGTCCCGGGTTCAATTCCCACGCAGGCAACTATTTTGTGTAACCCATAAATAGTTGTTAAGAGTCAAGATGAACTTTGTGTCCGTCAATTATATGTTTTTAGAGAACTCCGAGTGGGTTACCCTGATGTCAGAGTTGTGCAAGCCGCCCAATAGGCCTCTGACATGGGTTAACGCATATTTTCTAACGACAACAACCGGGACCGACAGCTTAACTTGCCCTCCAAAATACAGAGACGCTCAGAAATTAAACCACTTCGACGGTGACCCATATATAGACTAACCGCGTGTGTAAGTACTTCACCTCACCGATCACTTATGAGCCGGTGAGCGGAACTAGTTGAGAGTGCGTCGTTTGTTTGTCATTGAAACTAGATGAGCCCATAATTCAACCAGGTCCTATGGTTGCATTGGCACGTCGTGAATATATCCTGGACATTATTCACACACGGACATCTGATCCCAAACCAAGCAGAGCTTGTACTATGGAAACCAGATAACTGATATATTACTTATACTACTTTTCACACAGACTCAGGACAAACAGTCATTTTCATGCACAAAAACATCTGTCCTGGGTGGGAATCGAACCCACGGCCTGCTGTGTAAAAGGCAAGTATCTTACTAACCACGCCAACTGCCCGTCAATAGAGTAATAAAATAAAGAGCAGACAGGACTAACAGTGACGTCAGCTGTAAGACCACTGACTTCCTGGCCTGGAATCCGGGAAACCAAGTCGGATTCTAACCTAAAACTGTGCAATTTGCCGTGGCTAAGACAATAAGGGTTAAGACAGTCGCTTCGCCGCAACGTGTCGCGGCTACGAGTCCCGCGCCGGACAAGTATTTGTGTGACTCACAAATGGCTGTTCTGAGTCTAGATGTAACTTGTGTCCGTCTATTTGTAAAGTACCCTGCAACACAGTGATGAGATTGATCATGCTGAGCTGCAAGCCATTTGAGCGCAATAAATCTGTTTTAGTTACAATATTAGAGTATTTTGTAAGGTATTTATATTGTATGTCGCCATTGTTACTCTGATTGTGTCTTTTTGTACCTTTATTATGTGTGCTCAATAAATATTTTTTTCTTCTTCTTCAAATTGTCCAGTGCGGGAGTCGTCTTAAAATGAAAACAAATATTAAGTAGAATTATAGATATTAAGTAGTTAACATAAATAATCTACTCACAATATTGTAGCCAGCTGGGCGAATCCCAGATGCATGTTATTCATCTGACAGATAAACACGCTGGAGACAGCTAAGAACAGGGCTGTTCCGTCCATGTTGATATTGCAGCCGATTGGAAGCACGAATCGAGTGATTCGGGGGTCAATCTGGAGAGGACCTTCCATAGCTCTGAATGTAACTGGAAGGGCTGCTGCCCTGGAATGTTTATACATATAACATGAAAATCAAAGCTATCCGCGTTTATTCATACGCTATTCTTGAAAACACAACTCTAAATCCAAATACAAACTAATGGTTTCGTATAGCCCCGTTTGTTCCAGTTGATACAGTTTATATATATATATATATATATTTAAGTCAGCCAATAAGCATACAGTAACCTAACACTATGTACTACCTCACTCATATGCTGCTACTGTCGTGCTAGTGACGCTACCTATGAGTCACACATAGAGTTCATCATTATCATAATTATCAGCCTGATATCGTCCACTGGTAGACATAGGCTTTCCCCAAAGGTTTCCTCAACGTTGCCTTTTGGGGGGGGGGGGGGGTTGTATTAGTCACCGCGCATGGCATGGGAGTTAACGACCGATAGAATAGAATGGAATATTTTTATTGTGTAATAACTTTAATGTTGTGTTTCTGCGTGTAAGGTCGCCAGAACTCATTGGGGTGGGAAGGGTCAGCTACACTTATTTGCTGACTCTTAAGGGCCAACAACGCACCCGTGACACCTGTTCCGAGTGTCCATGGACGGCGGTGATCACTTACCAACAGGTGACCCACTTGCTCGATCGTCGTCTTAGGACATAAAAAAAAATGGGTAGGACAAAAAATAATAATTTAGTACAATGGGCGGTCTTATCGCATAAAGCGATTTCTTCCAGACAACCGACCGATGTTAGGTGGTAGCTAGTAGACAGCTGATGTCTATCACATCTATACTTTAGTCGCCTTTTATGACATGCACGGGATGTAATGAGGTAGCCCTGATATTTTTCTGGGCTCACGTATAGAGTTACTAGGGCTTAGGTGTGTTGGAATTATAATAATTAGGTAAGGTATCAAATTAGTTCTGTATTGTATGCTTAGGGCACAAGCCTACACTACTTTGCCAACTACACTACGGTGAATCCTGTTATGACTACGCCACATATTAGTATCAAATATAAATAACCATATATCGATGACTATAAATATCGATATATATCGAAATATCTATGTTTCCATTTTTTTCTAGGTTTTTAACATAAGAGTTTTAAAAGAGTAATTAATTGATTTTATTTTAGTTCATCAGTAAAGCCTCAAAACTACATTCTTAAAAATAATGAAAACAATACTTATAAATTGAAATTTTAAGACTCCGATGACCGCAACATTCTGTATACGTTTGTATTTCCATAATAGATTGTGATTGGAATTATTATACCCGTTTAATTTATTAATGGTTTTTGTTTGGATATTGGAATATGTATTGTACGTTAAAATTTATACATTAGTACCTAAATACTCTATACCTAAATTCTAATTCCAAATCATAGTTCAAATAGGGCTGGCAGAAACAACAGAACATATAATAATCATAATATATATAGCTATAGTTTAATAAAGGTATTATTCTTATTCTTAAAGTGGACATACAACTCACGTTGAAGCAGTGGCAGACGCAGTCAACATCGCGTGTGATAAACCCCAATAGAATTTGTAGGGGTTCCGCCGGAGGAAAAAGAAGTATATAAGCTGCATTACTATCAGCTGGTAGAAAAACACACCCACTGTCACTGTAGCGATAAACCACGCTAGTTGAGTCATTACTTGCGCTGGAAAAGGAAGAAATGTTATATATTAGGTCTTTACCTATGAAATTGCCGTTCTGCAGTACTGGCCATTTCAAATCAAAATAATTTTTGTTTGGCTAAGAATTCTAATTTCAAATTAATTTTATTTTAAAAACATGGATTCTTTTTTCCAAAAGTAGTCATTTCTTTATTGATTAGTGTTACATTTTCATCGCATTTCAATCTTTTTCGTCATCATGGATACGTTAAAATTCGAGTAATTATGGAATATGAGTACCGTCGTGGCAGCAACGCGGCACAAGCGGCACGCAACATCAACGACGTTTACGGAGCTAACACTACAAACCAACGCACCACCTGTTACTGGTTTGCTCGCTTCCGTTCTGGAAATTTCGACCTGAAAAATGAACCTCGCGGTCGTCCGAAGACTTTGGTCGACAATGACGAATTAAAGGCGGTTGTGGAAGCTGATGATACACAATCTACGGCTGAATTAGCAGCAGCTTTCGACGTTAGCGTCAAAACAATATTGGTCCATTTGCGTCAAATTGGCAAGGTAAAAAAGCTTGACAAATGGGTGCCCCACGAACTCAATGATCGCCAGCGCGAAGTACGCGTCGAGACGTGCCTTGCACTGCTCAACAGACACACAAATGAAGGAATTTTGAACCGCATTGTTACCTGCGATGAAAAATGGATTCTGTTTGATAACCGCAAGCGCTCAGCAAGTTGGTTGGATCCTGGTTCAGCACCTAAACAATGCCCTAAACGAAAACTTACCCCTAGAAAAGTGATGGTCACTGTTTGGTGGTCTAGCGCCGGTGTGATTCATCACAGCTTCTTACCAAACGGGGTGAGCATTACTGCAGATGTGTACTGTGAAGAACTGAGCACAATGATGGAGAAGCTGGCGCATCTCCAACCAGCATTGGTCAATCGCTCGTCTCCGCTGCTCCTGCACGACAACGCGCGACCTCATACTGCACAGCAGACGGTCTCAAGAACTGGGGTTGGAAGCTCTCCGTCATCCGCCCTACTCACCAGACCTTGCGCCTACAGACTACTACTTTTTCCAGAATTTGGATAACTTCTTGGCGGGAAAAAAATTCAATACCCGAGAGGCAGTACAAAATGCCTTTGAAGAATTTGTTGCCTCCCGTCCAGCTGATTTCTTTAAGAAGGGCATCAATAAACTGCCACTGCGATGGCAAAGATGCATTGATTGCATGGGTGATTACTTCGATTAATACAAATAAAAAAATTCATGAAAAAAATTCGTTTAAATTTTTTCATACAAAACGGCAATTTCATAGGTAAAGACCTATTATAAATTATATTATCTACAAAACATTTATTTGCTATTGTTATTCTTAGCATTGAACCTACCGAAACATGTAAACCCTACTCTAAAAAGCTGAAAACTCTACCACTTACATGCATGTATATTAATGAACGTCCCATTTTTGCAAAAGATAATCTTAATCTTTTCACTTTTAGTGATCGAGCCAGACTTAGAGATAAAATGACGCGTGTACAACATAAAACTACATTATTTCATAAAAGTATATTTTACCTAATTCCTGACATATATAATAAATTGGCTAATATGATTAGAGAATATAGTGACATGAAACAAATTATACGGTCATTGAATAAATGTTTAAATGAAAAATTGAAATTGAATACATAATAATAATGACATAATAATGTCATCTAAATGACATTATTATGTAAGGGAATGCGATGAAAAATTTTACATGTTTAATAATATTATAGTAATTTGTTAATTGACATATTACTTCCAATTTAATATTGTTTGCCAATATGGCGGGTAATAGTTACACTAACCTTGTAATAACATCCGTATGTAACCTATGTGCCAAAATACAGTTTATTCTATTCTATTTTATAACTTCTAGAACCTAAATGTGACACCTTTCTTTGGATCGGGAAAGTGGTTCAGAATTGCATACACTGATTTCACGTCAATCTTATAAGTGACTGTTTATTATGGAACTGGTCCCTCCCTACTGCGACTCCTGTAAGCCGAGGTCAACAGTGGCCCACATTAAAATGACACTGAGCGGTGAAGCTTAGGCATGTCCCGAGGAATTTCTTCGAATTTCTTGAATCCCGCAACCAATTAATCAGAAAGAAACAAGGTTGAAAAATAGTAGTTTTAGTTCACTCCAGGGCAAATCGGGAAACAGAATGATATTATGAGGCTAAAGCCTCATAAAACGAGAGAATTTTAACTAGAAAGGCAAACAAAGATTTAACCAACTATGGGAAAGCGGCTATATATGTATATTATAAGACAAAATATATGGCATTATTGATGCATTGCCAACCGTTCTTCCCCAAGAAGCTCTGGTGACCTTAATCACACATGGAACCCAAGCATTAACATAATATTAGTATAATAAGTACACTACATGGTTCAGTGAGGTGAAAATACTTCCCCGGTAAAGCTGCTAATAGGGCGAAAGAACGTCCAGCTCTACCGCATGTAAAAATATTATTCTTATCAGATCAGCCGTAAGACGTCCACCGCTGGACAAAGGCGTCCCAAAGATCTCCACGTTTGCCGGTTTTGCGCATCCCGTCTCAAAATCATAGGTTAATCTTGCAGGGCTCCTGTTCACGCTGCGTACTACTGCCTATACTATGCCCTTATTTTACACATCTGTACTTTTCATCATCATCATCATCATCATTTCAGCCGAAAGACGTCCACTGCTGGACAAAGCCCTCCCCCAAAGATCTGTATATTTCCGTATCCATTAATTAATTCAGGAAGATAGTACCACTTATATTTTATCTCAATCGAAATAATTAGATGATTCTGATTGTAAACAGTCGGTGATAACAATTGTTGGCATCAAAACGATAGTAAAGATAGTCTGCTAGCTTGTCAATGAACTTGCCAATAATAAAGCACCGAGACCTAAACATGTTCATTCTCCTATGGGTCGTAGTTACAATACTTTCTATCAAAATTGTTAAAGCCTTCCTTTAGGCCTCTGGCAGGGCTTAACGCTTGGCTACTAATAGCTAACTTACGAGATGGCAGCTTAATGGAAGACCCAAGGACCCCCTGACAAATTAACCTTAATAATAATAATAATGTTCTCCCGACCGAATTTTGGCCACGGCGGCCGGTCTCAATGGAGGCTAGCCAATTGCGCGAGACATATTATAGTGCACAAGTGTGTGCAAAAACACAGGAGCAATTTCTATTCTATCGCTCTCATAATCCAATGGGACGCCTAGCGGCCCAACCGGAAAGTTTAGATACAGGACTGACGGCTTACGTGCTCTCCGAGGCACGGGGGTGTAGTACCGCTAACTTCCAGACTTCAGAAATTTCGTTTTATGGAAAAAACCCAAATAACTTTTGGCCCGACCCGGGATTTGAACCCAGGGCCTCATTGCTACCGCTAGACTAACGAGGCAGTCAAATTAACCTTATTACTACATTAACCTTATAACTATGATCTAGTAAAACTTACCAACATCATTAACACCCAATATTTTCCCAGCAATAACACTGCTAACACCAACTGGAGTAAACCACATAACTCCAGTCACCATCTTCATGATAACCTCAAAAATAGCTTGGAAGAAGTCTATGACAACCTGCCCTTTAGGACCTAAGGTTCCTAAGAGACTGCCAAAAACAAGGCAGAAGAAAACCAAGCCCAGAGTGTTGGTGCCCGATCTGAAAATAAAAGGTGTAAAAAATAAATAGTCGATCGCTTTTTATGGCTACGTTATTCCTCCGTATGTGCATAAAATTTTACAGCACGTGTCGCGCAACAGTTAAGACGGAGACGGTTAGTTCCTTCTACCACCTCTGCTATACAAACTTCGTAGTTATATTGTCAAAGGTTTTAGTCATCATCATCACCATATCATGCGAAAGTTGCCCACTTCTGGACAAAGGCCTCCCCAAAGATCTTCACAATTGCCGGTCTTGCGCTATCCGCATCCAGCGACTTCCAGCGACCCACACAAATCATCGGTCCAACTTGTAGGGGGCCCACGCTGCGTCTTCCGGTTCATGTTTGCCACTCGAGAAGCTTTCTGCCCCAGCGGCCGTTGGCTCTACGAGCTATGTGCCCTACCCACTGCCACTTCAGCTTGGCCATTTTTCGGGCTATTTCGATAACTTTGGTTCGCTGCGGATCTCAGCATTTCAGATTTGATCTCGCAGGGAAACTCCAAGCATAGCCCTTTCTATTGCTTCTTAGATTTTAGTGACATGAGCTAATTAAACAGTTTTTTACTAATCTAAATCAATAGTCGTTGAGTGAGCCCAACTCGCACATGGCTAGTTCTAATTACATTTCTTAACTCGTAACTTAATATAACACAGTCTTACACGTCAACATTATATATCTCACCTGTAAGCTACAACTCGTTCTAGAGTAGGTAGCGTATCGTTATCACTTGAATTTCTAGCAAACATTCCAGTAGGTTCCATGTACACTGTGTGTGCTTGCTGGAATGCAGCCTGTACTATATTGTCGGGAAATATATTCCTGAAATAAATATATTTTGTTAAAAAAAGGAACATAAAAGGTACCTAAAATACTTCAACAATACTAATCGTAGAAATATTTCCAGTACGTCTAATTATTAAGTTTTTCTACGCAACATTATTTACATAATAATATCAAAGTCACAAACCATTCTGATATTGCGACTTGATTGTGATATGATTCTAATTATTTATATTTAGGAAACCGCTGGATGCAGATAGCGTAAGACCGGCAATTATGGAGGTCTCTGAGGGAGGCCTTTATCCAGCAGTGGATCTATTAACTGATAAGATAAAATTGCTAGATATCAAAGGTAAGGTAGCTGTAAGTATACACATTGGTTCAATTTCCTTCCATATTTTACCGCAATATTCATAATTACATTAAAGTACGTACTGCATCATACAAACCTGCCAATATCTAAAATACTATCCAATATACTATGACTCTTTGCACCAACAGCACCGCCATAACCTTCATTGATCTCCGGTACTCCAGGATGAATCAACATTGCCAACAGAATCCCAAGGAATGCATTAAACATCGACGTCAATATAAAATACAATAATGTTCTTACAGCAATTTTGCCACTCATTTTGGCATTTAAACTTGCCGAGCCAGCGATTAAGCTCGCTATGATTAACGGCAAGATCATGAGTTTGAGTAGCCTCATAAAAAGTTCACCAGGATACGATATGATCATTAATGCGTCAGGGCCCAAATGGTATGGACGGAGACCGAGACCTGAAAAAGAATATACGTTGAGTTTCTAATAAGACTTCTCCTTTTTGAACTCCAAGTACCGCGGCTAAACTCAACCGAGATTAGTCATTTTAATGCACAAGTTTACACGCAAGAACTATCGCAACTGTCATACGTTAATTGCTGTCAAAACATGTGAAACTTTTTTTGTTGTTTCTGGTATAGGCAAAATCTAACTGTGATCTATTGATACCGTTGGACTGATGATAAAGATTTACTATACAAACAATTTGAAGTATGAAGTGCTTAGCTTCTACTTTCGGAATACGGTTAAATGTGGAATACCCTCATAAACCATATTTTTCCATATACACAAAACATGGGTTTATTTGATGCTAGTGTGAACAGGCTTCTTATGGACAGCGCGGGTCAGCTTAGACTAGGTTTTCAGTTATTATCAGGTGAGAAACAAAACGCAAACCCATTGTATAAGAAAAAAAACTAATATCTGATCATAATCATAATCATAAAAGCTTTATTTGTATAAATGTGGTGAATACAGATGTACATATGACAATATGGCGAATGTGTGGAACTTAAATGATGTAAACAATATTACATTATTTAAGTTTCACACATTTGCCATATTGTACATGGCATACAAATGTTGAACTCAAAATACTAACTTACAAATTTATGACACATTTTTTACACATTTATATTATCATTTATTATACATTATTACTTATTAAATACAAAAATAAAAAAAACATTAACAATTATATTCATTTCATTTCAATATTTAACTGATATTTTTGTAAAGGAACGTCATATTAGCTGTACATTAACCATTTGAAATACAAGCCTATGTCTACAATCTTTACGGAAGGACACGCAACATGTAAATATGAAGTAAATATTATCAGAATCTACAATTTATTATTAGTAGAGGTATATAAAATTTATACTTAGGCATAGATAGCCAAGGTTGCACGTAAGAAAGTTTAAGGACAAACTCAAGGTAAACGTTTGCACTAAAATAGGGCTGTAATTGGTAATTTGATTCAATTTACTTAATGTTATGGGAATAGAATATACTAAATGTCATTTAACATGAAAGCAAGCTTTTAATATCAAATTAATGTTTCGAAGTATGATGTAAATAATTTTCTTAAAATTTAGAACAAAATAAAGCAGTCACTAAACACAATTTTGGCGTACTATTTTAAACGTCCAAATATTAATTTGGACGTTCAAAATAACTTAAGGTGGTTTAAATTTGCTGACCAGCTACAATTAACGAGGATTATTGGAATACATATTTAAATAAAAGATAACATATTCGATATATTATTATAGGCTTATTGTCTCCTTTTAGCTTAATAGTAAATAATTATTTAAGTATAATATTAGATAAAGAAACATTATTTATTTGATTTTGCTCATTATGTTTTAAATAATAGTGAGGTAATAAAATGTGCTGGTATAATTTAGTTTAGGGCATATGAAAAACATAACTTCATTAAAATCAAAATTGTGACGTACTGAGAAACTTGCTAACTTGCTTGCTTGGCTAACAGCTGTTTCTTTTAAATACGAGTCCATTGAGTTTAAGTTAAATTTATATTGGATACTAATAATTCTCACTTTTTTGAAATTAATTAAATTGTAATTTGAAACTACAAAAAAAATCAAACCAGCATTTGGGTAGCTCTAATTCAAATGCAACACACTCATGCTTAAGCTACAATGTTCTTGACTCTTGACTCTTGTACACACTTTATGTTCATAAGATTACAAAGACTATAATATATATATATATATATATATATATATCTCAGACAAAGTCCTTAAAGAGCCGTATTAAAAAAAAACAAGCCAACGCCATCAAAGGAGATTTTCAGGGACCCCAACTGTTTAATTGTTACCACCAAAATTCATAGATATTAAATGAGCCACGAAAAAAGTCGCTATTTTTAAATAAACCTTTAGCTGATAGTTTACAAGTATACAATTATTAGAAGGAATAGTCAATATGTGCTCACCGCACTAAGTTAATTAACTTACCCAGAGCTATTCCCATCAGTACTCCAAGTAGAGTGACCACCAACATGATATTATCGAGCAGGAATTTTCGAACTCCAGTTGGTTCAACTGAAGCCGACCGGTCTTCAGAGGTCTTCGGCCCTCTGTCACCTGGGCCCATCTTCGCGAACAAATACTCTGAAAAACGTTCACCTTTCTCCATTACAGGTGAAATTGGACTTATCAGCCCAGATCTTTGCGATCTGGTGGTAATTTAGTTATGTCTCTTTTCTCTTGTTTCTTTATAATAATTGTGATAAACTGTAAATGATGATAGGCCGGCGTCTAAACGGCGTATTTAATGCATTGTAGCTTTGCGGTGTTTTATCATATTTTTTAAATTAATTGCTATTTTGATAAAATGGTTCAGTCTTAACTCTATTTTTAGATAGTTCATTTATTTATTTACAACTACAACCGCACTTTAGTAACTTCCTTTGTTCCTCCTCCACCAAGTCTGGTGTTACACTAACCTACAGTATTTCAGACGTCTCATACTACTCAATATTTGGAACTGTTTTTGTATCACGATTATCAAATGAAGCTGCATCCATTGCATTATTTATCTTAGTTATGTTCATAATGATAAATTCAAAGCAGTAATGTACGTGAAACACATTTTGATTCACATCACTATTAAATGTCGCAAGAAGCCATGTTGACTGATGCGCGCGCACCCATCGATTAGACTTCCATTCACTTAGTTATATTAAATATCTATAAATAGATTATTAAATTGTGGGTATTATAATTTTGCTAAGGTATTGTAGTGTTTGAAGCCATTATATAATTTTCTGCATCATTTTAAAATAAACAGATGCACTTGAGACATGCGCAGTGTGATTATTTTTAGTCGAGATAGAAATAGTTATGGAAAAGTTTTCAAATATAGAAAAAGTGTGCGATGTAATTCGAATAACTTAGACCACTTGAGACGAATACTTAGTTTTTTTAAATCTTTTTTTAAATTATTACTCTATTAATTATAGCTTATGTGTAATTCGGATATATAAGCTACTAGCGGCCCGGTACGTGCTTCGCTACGTATAAGGCATAGTAATAAAAAAATGATTATTAAGTTCATTTATTCAAACAAAAAAATATTTTAAATTGCTAAAAGATGTTGATTTTACACTTTTTCAAGACTTTTTTAAAATTTTCTCTACGTACAAACCTTCCCTGGACTTCCACGAATAATTCAAGACCAAAATTGGTAAAGGCGTTGTTGAGTTATAACATTACATACAACGAAAAGTGGCATTGATTTTTATATATATAGATATAACTATAAAATTTCATCAAAATCCCTCCGGTAGTTTTTTCGTGCAAGAGTAATAAACATTCAACATCATACTCACAAACTTTCGCATTTATAATATTAGTAGGTTCAAATCCCGGGTCGGGCCAAAAAGTGATTTTGGGACTTTTCTGTAAAAAGAAAAATTTCTCAGCATCAGCCCGAAGTCTGGGAGTTGGTGGTATTATACCCCCGTACCTCGGAGAGCACGCAAAGCTGTCGGTACTGTACCTGAACTCTTTCCGGGCGTGTCGCTAGGCGTCCCATCGGATCATGAAAGTGATGGAATAGAAAGTGCTCCTGTGTTTGCGCACACACTTGTGCACTATAATATAACCGCGCAGATGGCTAATCTCTATTGAGACTGGCCGCCGTGGCCGGATTGCGGCTAGGAGGAGATTATTATTATTATTAGAATGTAAAGCCTTTTAGAAACCTTATTTTTGCAGATATATTTAGATTAATGTTTAATAATAAATATTTTTATAATAATTTATTTATCCTTCTGTAAAGTAATACTTCGATAAGAGTAAACCTTTGGAGCAAAAGAGGTTTTTACTACTATTGCTTCACACACTGCATAATTTCTTCTGAAATATGCCGTGCTAGTTATTTTTTATACGGGAATCATACAGTATTTAAGTAACGTTGTAAAAAGTATATATAGCACAGTATTAAAAAAAAAGAAGTTCACTTTATTGCATAAAGAATATAAACAGAACAATCTGCATAGAACATTATTTTGCAATCGGCAGCCTTATCACTAAAACCTATTTGTGTTGGATGAACCACAATTAATTATCAATAGTTAATAATAGCAAAAGGCGTACGAATTTATTGTAAACTAGCTGTGCCCGCGACTTTGTCCGCGTGTTAATTAGTTTAGTTTATGTTTTTTTTTTCTAAAATAAAAGTAGCCTAAGTTACTCCTTATTACATCAGCTACCTGCCAATAAAAGTCCCGTCAAAATCGGTCCAGCAGTTTCAGAGATTAGCCGGAACAAACAGACAGACAGACAGACAAAAATTGTAAAAAATGTTATTTTGGTGTATGTACCGTATACATATTCATATTTATGTAGTAAAAACCGGTTATTTCAATATTACAAACAGACACTCCAATTTTATTTATTTGTATAGATAACAGTATAAACAATACGTAAGACTAATATATACAGGACTGTATATATACATACACAACATATATACTTTTAAATATATAAACCTAATTATACACTCATAAAAAGCCATCATACATATTCTTTATTGGATACAAACGTGGCTTGCGGAAGCAAATATTACAATCATTCTTTCTGATCTTTCTAGCGTTATTAATTTCATTTTATATGCACTTGGCTATATGCACTAGAGCATGTGAGGACTTGGCTATATGCACTAATTCAGTGCATCATATACTATTTTATAGTTTTTACGTCAGGCACTTCACGAATATCCTTCAAAATGTAATCGAATTTACGTATTCTCTTTGATACAGAGAATTAATAATATGGTTTTCAAAATTTAAATTGGCATATATTTCAATGCCAAGGTATTTCCTTGGCATTGAAATATATGCCAATTAAATAGAATGTGAAGCATTATTGGTAGAGCAGTTACAGTTAATAACTGGAATAAAATAACATTTGTGAGCATAGATATGTGTATTAAGGTTCGCAAACTCGTCTCTTTTTCGAATGGATTAAGATAATGTATTTGGTTTTTTCGTCGTTTTGGGGTGAGATAATTAGATGAGAGCCAGTGTGACACACCCCATTGATTCCTGTTTGAGTAACATTAAATAGTTCATCCTTCGATTCTCCATAGAAGTCTAGGGTAGTATCATCAACATACTATATTAAGATACGGCAGTTTTCCACATTGAACATACACATCTCGTTTACGTAGCAGAAGAAAAGTGTTGGACCCATAATACTGCCTTAAGAATCTCTGAATTATACAGGAAGTTCACGGCTGACTAGCTGTAATTTTTAATACCCTGTGTTCGGCTTTTTTTGGTAATTTGTTAGCAAAGAAGGTGGAGGCCAAAAGAGTGAAGTGGTGATGTACTACTTGTTCAAATTGAGCAATAGGCAATGAGTTGAGTACCAATAATATAAAAGTATTCATTCAATATTATTGATAAATTATTTAGGGTTTGCATGGTTTATAAATTTCTAAATGCGAGTAATGTTGTTTGTCATTTGAAATTGTTTTAGGGTACACCACAGATTTTTGTATATTATGTCTAACTAGTTGTGTCGCGTTAAGTTTGTAGCCATTTTAATAAATTATAACATAAGTTTATATACCTTTCATAAGTGAGTTGAAGTGTATTATTATGTATATTATTTCTAAGTTTTATAAATAAAATAAAATATAAAAGGTTTTTATTCACGTAGACTTTAAAAGAGCGCCTGTAAATAGTCAGAACATGTTTGTAGTAATAGAGTTGTATACATTATTATTTCTAGTAACAGATATTTAGGTACACATTGTATGAAAACATTTATAAAGTTTATTTATTTTTATTTTGAACAACACAAACATATAATTTATTTATTTATATGCATCGTATCTCTCTTACAAATGCATCGAAACAAATTGGTGGTTATCCAGGGCTTAGTTATTACTTTATTACTAAATAGATACCAATAATTTAATCGTGTAAGCTTCAATTAACTGTCCTATTATATTAGTTACTGCTAATAATAAATGCTACGGAGCAGTATTTAAATCTCTCTCCTGGTGAATATTTTAAACATTACTAATATTGTCACAATTTAGTTTTTCTGTGTCCAGTTTAACACGCGTTCCATAACTTCAAGGTATATTTTAAGCATAAACAATTTTAAGAAAGTTTGTTTGTAGAGAAATGGTTATAGCACTTGACTATATACCTAGGTACTACTCAACGATAGTTCTTAATATAGCCTGATCTAAGCTTGCGATAGCCCTGGTAGCGGTGTTTGTACCTATAGCCGGCAATAGGCCATGAAAACCTATAGTACCCAGGGGCTCTACCGGCTAAGTCGCCGAACATCGATTTCTTAAATGGCGTTCAAATAAATAAAGGTAAAAAAATACTTAGTCAATCGTTAAATTGACTTCAACGTTGACAGTCGATTTCGGACCATTTATGACGTCACATGTGGTGTTGGCAGCCGATTTAACGATTGATTAAGTAATTTTTAACCTTTATTTATTTAAACGCCATTTAAGAAATCAATGTTCGGTGACTCAGCCGGTAGAGGCCCAGGTAAGCGTAACTATAAAAGTCCCTTGGCGGTCGCGACTGCCAGTCACCCCGATCGTTCCTTATGAAACTTCGTCCCTGGAACGTCTTAAATAGTTCGAGTGACAATATCACGACTTACTTCAAACAAGTTAAAACTATTAGAAACTCTCGTATTGAAACACAATTCAATATACTTAAGATTGGTAGGTAATAGCGGGCCGAGAGTACTACCGCGAACGCGCCACCATTATAATCGCTCTTTTTGACCCATAGTTTGTATTCGTATTGATGAAATGCCCTGAGCCAAAGTTCGAACCCCGCTGGCAGTTTATTTAGTTTTTGATGTGAAACATCTATAGCCGCACGTAAAACAGATTTCTGGCGTGGCGACGCATGCCGTCGCGCATGCGCAATCGACTTTTTATTTTATCATTATGACATATTTAGTTCCTATCACAATATGTTCTTTTCTGCTATTACTTTTACAAAATAATGCCGATGTTTCACATCTGCCAGGCGTCCCGTGACGGCTCACATTTTTTTAATCTTAGGTATTTGCTACATGGCTTGCAACAGTGCTCGTCTTCAATGTCCGGTGAAGCTGTGAAAGCCCCCTAGGCTAACTAAGCGTCAAGTTAAAAATAAAAGGGTAGTATTTAACTGCAGTACAAAAAATCTACCTGTTGTATTACAAAAATAAATCCGTAGCCTAAGCAAAAATATTGATTTCTCAAAAAATTTTATCTTGGCAGCAATTTAAGTCCGCGACGTATTGCTATTTATTTAAAAGAGGAGCTGGAACGGATGTGAGTTTATTATGAATACGTATTTAATAGTAACTAGCGAACAGCAAATCTATAACTTCATTATTTTAAAACGTACGTTCAATTTTTATCGTACACTGCATTTTAACTATATTGTTTGTGTGCGTTAATTGCTTTTCTGGCTTTTCGTTGTATGGTCGCAGTTCTAACCGAATTTTTCTAATTACATTTTAAGTTACGCCTGGGTATTTGATATGAGCACATCCAGCTACCGCAATCTGTCAATTATCTTTTAAAGATTTTCAAATTTCTCACAAAAGGATAAGGTTCACTTTCAATTGGGGAAGTTATACAGATTGGGATTGCTTGCTGTGCTGGCGTCTAGTCTGTACATTAACGTAGGTATATGTATGTCGAATTATTTATACTTAGTAGGTATAGGTACATTTTTTAAGCAATTGATTTATTTACAGTGAAAAAATTATTAGATGGAATAATTATTTAGTTGATGAACATATAGAAGGGTGATAAGTTCTTTAATCTTCAATTAAAATACACCATCATTAAACATCTACAATTAGATCCCGGAAGAAACGGATTCTGTTGTCGTTTTGTTGTTCTTTATACTGCAAAGAATACATAACTCATATGTATTGTAAATTATATATTGAACACGACTATATGAAGCTATTTTGAGACTCACATGCCAATACTCAGCTGTTACGTGAGCCAGTAATAGATGTCACCGTTGGGAAGAGACCGATGAAATTCTCATAACAAGATCAATGATCTCATTGAACGTACCTATCTAATAGCGGCGGCCATTTAAATTTAATGGGTGGGTAGGAAACAAACATTAAATATCTTTTTTAATAGATTGACCGGTTGGCGTGGCTGATAAATACTTGCGTTTCACGCCGCATAACGCTTCCTACCCGGGACAGATATTTGTGTGCATGAACATGTCTGTTTATCCTGAGTTTGGGTGTAATTATTTGTAATAAGTATATAGTATTTACAAAAAATAAGTAGAATATGTAATATATCAGTTATATGGTTTCCATAGTACAAGCTCTGCTTAGTTTGGTATCAAATGGCCGTGTCTGAATAATGTTTCAGGATATTATTATTATCTACTTTTTCGTAAGTTGTGTAACAAGCAGAAATTGTTTAAAACTAAGGAATTTCCCTGCAAGATCGAATTAGTAGTAGTAATATCGTGGCAGTTTGTATATATAACCAACGGCGCTGGAGCAGAAAGATTCTCGAGTGGTGACCACGAACCGGAACACGTTGCGTGGAAAGGCCCCTTACAAGATGGACTGATGATCTTGTGAGGGTCGTTAGAAACCGCTTGATGGGGATAGCGCAATACCGGCAATTTTGGAGATCTTTGGGTAGGCATTTATACTTTATACAGCAGTGGACGTCTTTCAACCAATATTATGAGAATACCAATACGCTAAGAAAGCATATGGCTATCTGAGGAGCTAACATAACTGAGATAATGTTTATTGACACCAATATACATACTTTCTTACATTTCAGTACAATGTTTAGAGCCTTATAGGTAGGTACTTAATTATTGCAAAAGTTGTCGAAAACTGATTCCCAAGCTAGGCTAATTTGCCTGTATTTTGGGAGGCAGTGTACAATCGTGTACTTATTTTAAATTACATTTTGGAGGCTGTCGCTGCGCTATATATGTAAAAATTAAGTTAAACTATGCTGTCCCATGTATATTTACTGTGTTCGACCAATGAGATTATAGAAAAGCACAAAACACAAGCTGTTGTTTGGTCGCGGTGGATGATGGAGCTGTAATTTGTACTACATATATAAGTAGTAGTAATGTTAACTATTTAGTTATTAGAATTAAGATGTGAACCCGCGAGAATACTGCCGACAAACTGTACTGCAGTTTGGCAGAATACATAAAGTGTGAAAATATTGTATTATTTTGAAAGTTAATAAAAAAAATAAAAAATATACATATGACTGCGAGTGTGGCGATTGGTTGAACGTTATAGAGAGACGAATCTTGGTCACCTTGTGCTAGCTCTGTTGATGGTCGGCGGTTAGCAGACGGGTCATTCAGGATCACTACATTGACGTATGAATGCTCTTAGCAGGAGTGATTCTTTAAAGTAAACTATTAAATATTAAAGGTGAAGGTAATCAAGAGATTAAGGTAGTAAGTAGTAGTGAAATCCCAATATGGATAGAAACAGCCGAAGATGTACAATCATATTCTCTCCATTCGCAAAAATTTCATACTGGATATGACATAACATGGGTAAAATTAAGCCTATTACACATACTTATCTAATAATTAGCAAATAGCAAATTTTTGCGCAGCACTCCGTCAAATATCTACATGTCCGTCTTATATGTTCGAGTAACTTGACAATTACACTTATCAGAATATAAATAAAACGTAGGTATTTTTTTTTATTTTCTTTTTATATTAGAGGGCGACAAACGAGCAAGTGGGTCACCTGATGGTAAGTGATCACCGCCGCCCATGGACACTCGCAACACCAGAGGGGTTGCGGGTGCGTTGCCGGCCTTTAAGAGTCAGCAAACAAGTGTTGCTGATCGCCCCTAGGATGAGCTCTGGCTACCTTACTCACATGCAGAAATACAACATTAAGTTATTAATGTTATTATTAAGGAATGTCTTCTGTAAGGTGGAGGTACTTCCCCAGTCGGGCTGCTTTTTGAGCGAATGACCACTGTGCCCTACCTCTCTTGAAATGTCGTAAGTATAACAAATGCGTGCCTTGTTAGGTTGACCGACTAATAGGTTTAATTTCCGCCCGTGTCCTCGCTTCGGAGGGCACGTTAGCGGTCGGTCCCGGTTTTAGTCGTTACATAAGCGTCGATAAGCCATGTCAGATTCCACTACTCGGCGGCTTGAACAACTCTGATATTACAGTTACTACTGCCTATAGATTACATACATTATAAAATTATTCATTGGCGCTATTAAATTATTAATCCAATTAAAATTATTTGGCAATATAATCGCTTCATCAATCCTACTAATCCTACTTCCTAATAATATTATAAAGGCGAAATTTTGTGACTGTGTGAGTGTGTATGTTTGTTACTTCTTCAAGCCTAAACGACGGGACCGATCTTAATAAAATTTGGTATGGAGTTAGCTGACACCCTGGATTAACACATAGGCTATAATTTATAAAGTTTAATGCGGGTAAAACCGCGGGGCACAGCTAGTTTCAAACAAATCAAAATATTATAACATGAATATAATATATTCATATGGTTTGGCTATTTAGGAAGGATGAATGAAAGAAGATTGACCAAAGAAGTATTCCTGGCCTGTGTGAATGGAACAACCGGAAGGGGAAGACCTCGTCGAACATTCTCTGACCAAATCGGAGACGTTCTAAAGAAAGGACAGGTCAGAAGTACCCTAACCGGCGAGCATGTATGAAGAATATAATGACAGTAATCGAGGCAAAAGACGTGTGCAAAGATCGTGACAAATGGAAATCAGTTGTTTCTACCTACCCCTCTGGGAAACAGGTGTGAGTCTATGTATGTATGTAATATATATTCACATGTAGAATATATTCATGTTATAATATTTTGATACGAAAAAAAGGTTAAACTTACTTATTGTACATTGGATGTTATATCCAGTGTGCAATAAGCATGCAGTTGATAGTAACGAAACCCAACCCGCTGGTGGAATGTACAGCTGTTATAGAATAGACATTTCACCTCACAATTGTCTCAATCCAAAGCAGTACTTATGGTTGGTGGAAATCACGTGCAGTTTATAAATATCAGTCTAGCTTCATTGTTGTATTAATAGTTAAATGTATACATTGAGCATTGTCTTTTTGTTTGTTTAATTATCAACTTTGTAAGTGGCATTCGATGTTTAAGCCAAGTCTGATTCTAGCAAATTATTATTTTTAATTGAATTCCAGGTCAGAAGTACCCTAAATCGGCAAGTACTCACGGCTACATATCAAGCTATACTATCCAGTATAAGTCTCAACTGATCATTATCTGATCTCACTTTGTACTGTATAGGATATCCATACAATGTGAGAGTATATTATTGTCAAAAGTCAAAAGTCAGAAATTATTTATCCGTAACAATTTTACATTTATGTGGAATCGTCATATTTTTTTTTACCCTACCGTGCAGTGCATGACGTGGCAGCTACTGAGAAACACTGCCAGAAAACTCAGTAGTCAGGAATCCTTTTTAGGGTTCCGTAGCCAAATGGCAAAAACGGAACCCTTATAGATTCGTCATGTCTGTCTGTCTGTCCGTCCGTATGACACAGCCACTTTTTTCCGAAACTATAAGAGCTGTTTATTGCTCTATTGAAACTTGGTAAGTAGATGTATACTGTGAACCGCATTAAGATTTTTACACAAAAATGGAAAAAGAACAATAATTTTAGGGGGTCGCCATACATAGAACTGAAACTCAATTTTTTTTTTATCGTCGTTCCCTTACATGTGGGGTGTCTATGTTTTTGAAGACCTATCGTCTTCAAAAATTATATTGAGGTTTTTAATATCTTTTTTTTCTAAACTTAATATTTTGCCCGAGTGACACTTTCAAAGTGGTAAAATGAGTGTCCCCCCCCCCCTGTAACTTCTAAAATAAGAGCATTATAAAACTAAAAAAAATATATGATGTACATCATCATGGAAACTAACAACGAAAATTGGTTTGAACGAGATCTAGCAAGTACTTTTTTTTAATACGTCCTAAACCGCAATTTGCTTTCATTTAATCTACTGAAATATTTGATGCTACGGAACCCTTCATGTGCGAGTCCGACTCGCACTCGGCCGGTATTTTTTTTAAATAAAATATACCTAAGATTAATTACAATCATTTGTGTTGACTCAGAACTCACTTTTATCACTTAAATAATCAGAAATTTTGTAATATGCCCTGCTACCTAATTTGGCTTTAATAATTCTTTTCAACTTATTCGTAGACAATTCTCTAATATCATTGGGAAGTTTGTTATAGAATCTTATACACATGTATTTCAAATGGAAATGTAGGTATAGCTTGATATGTAGCCGTGTGTACATGTGCATGAAGAATATAGTGACAATAAATGAGGCAAAAGAGGTGTGCAAAGATCGAAACAAATGGAAATACGTAGTCCGTCCGTGAGTCTATGTATGTATGTATGTTTATCTTTAAGCTTACTTAAACCGTCCATAATAAGATCATTATGGACGGTTTATTAAGCTTAGAGCGAAAAAATCTTTTATCATAATGCTGGAGACTTCATCGTCATATTATCCGAAAGACTTCCACTGCTGGGCAAAGAACAAAAATCTCCACATTATGTCAATTGGACTTTTAAAGTCTTGGTCACTAAATATGTATTCAGCTCCTATCCATCCTAAGGTTGTCTGGAAGAGATCGCTTTATGCGATAAGACCGCCCTTTGTACAACTTAACTATGTAATATGATGTATTTATTTTTATGGTGTACAATAAACAGTATTCTATTCTATTCTATTATATGTAGTGCTTTAGAAACCAATGTATAATTGACGTATAGGACACCGTGATATAAACTGATGGCAAAGGTTTAATCCATGCGGTATAACCTACCAGTGCTGATATTCCAAGGTGTATTTTTTTTGTTATTATTATTTGTTTGACCAAGATTTAACGTTTTAAAATATATTTTAGCTAATTTTAACCAAGTTGTAACGAAGCTTAAAACAATGATTAGAATTAAGTAATTTAATTAAGTTTCTTTCTAATGTACTTAGTGTAATAATACTACATTAAAACGACGCTTACATCAATTGCCATAATAAGAATTGAGTAACAGATTAATTAATTAAAACGTATAAAGTTAACTTAAAAAGTCTATATAATAATTACTATCCTGCGCCATTATTCTCACACAGCCATCTGACCCCAAACTAAGCAGATCTCTCCCCCAAATTAATCAGGGAAATTTGGACTATGGAAACCACATAACAGATATACTACATATACCTACTAATTTTCTTTTATTTGTATTTACTTTATTTTAATAAACCACAAGCAAAACACTTCTTATTTCTGCAACAAGGGCATATTTCATTTTCAATTTTCATTTCATTCAGATGAAATGGGGTGATGATGATATTCATTGCCGTAATCTTAAATCTTATTATGTAAGTAGTAAGGATGATTTTAACAGTTGATCTTTGGGGGAGGCCTTTGTCCAGCAGTGAACGTCTTCTCGCTGATATGATGATAATGATGATGAAGGATGATTTTTGTAGTGCAAATACATGCACTGACTGTAATGGAGTATAAGACTACAAAGACTTGCTTCTCATGTGTATTTTTTCCACGTTTCATAATAGTTCTTTCAAGTCATAACTAATTCAGAAATCCAGAAAACAGTCCATGAATATAAAGCTAGTCCAAACAATCAAAAAGTTAATCTGATATTGCTTTTTTTCCTGGCCTAAAACTTCTTTATAAATATATTGGTAGACACAATGAAAGCTAATAACGGGTACCTGATTGATGTACCTGAACTCACGTAATTATTTTTTTTTTACTTTTCCTGGATGTCATCGCACGGGAAGTGCGAGACGGGACGCGACGTCGTGCATTCGCCCTGAAGATGACTTCCACGAGAAGTTGAAACGTTGGCCAAATCCAACATAAAATTAATAACGTGAGTTACCCGTTACTATCTTTCATTATATTAACACCTCACGTCAGTTTTAATAATGATATTGGTAGAGGTGGAGATTGGAAATAGTTTAATTCTTTGACTAGCTTTCTATTCTTGGACAGTCTACTGGAATTCCGAATTTCATCTAGTGTTTAAAGCCGAAAAAAATTGTACAGTAATACCCCGCTTTACGCGAGGGTTACGTTCCGGAAAATATCGCGTTAACTGAATTTCGCGTAAATCGAGGTTTATGGTTAAACATAGTCAAAATTTAATTTAAAAAATTCGAATCTGTTCATCTCGCAGTCGATTCTGAGAGTCCACAATCTCTCCCAACAATTGTTACTTTACCGCCATTTTCCATTATTTTTAACACTTTTATCTTCAATTCCAAAGTAACGCGCCTATGTCGCCTATAAAGAAAAAAGAGCGTAAGCTCTTTTTTCTTTATAGGCGACATTTTTGACTTAGCGTTAAATTATGTACATATATGTAATTTCCAATAAATGTTAAAACACGTACAAGACTGCCAGCCGAACTAAACACGACGGAACAAGTGAAACGAACGAGGGGAATCCCCATAAAACAAAGTCTTAGGACGGGGAATCCCTAATTCTTCAATCAGAATGTTCAGAGAAAGGAATAACCAAAGAAAAGTTAATGACTACATTATGTTTAACACATTCTTTCGCGTAATGCAAGGCATTTGAACGCCTAAGTCTAAATTCGCGTTATAGTGAAACCGCGTATAACGTGGTCACGTAAAGCGGGGTATTACTGTACCTAATATTATTTTTTGATAATTATGTAGCTCTGTAGACTTGGAAAATGTAAATCATATCGGAACAGCGCAGCGGTTTAGTATTTACCAAAACAAGTTTGTTAGTTTTAAAAAAGTTTGCTGGTGACCTGTAATTCAGTTTTCTCCAAAACTTACAACAAGCACCAATCTCCTACAAAGTTAGGTTATAGCTTAGTCCTACAACCAATGCCTACAACCCTAAATAAGCTGTACCTTTTTTTGTTTAGAGGAAATAAACGTATTTTGATATTGATTCTCAAGTTACTACCTTGTCAATTTATTTGATTTTGTTATTGTTTAAATTCAGAAAACTTTCTCTGCTCTGTATGTTCACAATTTAAATGTTTATTTACGTATTTTTCTCAATAAGAGAATTTATTGTAATTCTTATGAACAATAAAATAAAAACAAAAAACAAGATTCTACCTTTATATTAATAATTACATACATACATACATAGACTCACGCCTGTTTCCCAGAGGGGTAGGCAGAGACAACGGATTTCCATTTGTCACGATCTTTGCATACTTCTTTTGCCTCGATTACTGTCATTATATTCTTCATACATGCTCGCCGGTTTAGGGTACTTCTGACCTGCCCTTTCTTGAGAACATCTCCAATTTGGTCAGAGAATGTTCGACGTGGTCTTCCCCTTCCGGTTGTCCCATTCACCCAGGCCAGGTATACTTCTTTTGTCAATCTTCTTTCATTCATCCTTTCTAAATGGCCAAACCATCTCAGCATGCCTTTTTCAATCTTTGTGACTACATCCTCTTTCACACCACAACGCTCTCTTACATCAGTATTTCGAATTCTGTCTCTCAAAGTCACACCACACATACTTCTCAGAGCTCTCATTTCCACTGCATTTATTTTACTTTCATTCTTTTTCTGCCATACCCAACTTTCACTTCCATACATTAAAGTTGGCACTAACACTCCATCGTGCACGGCTAGTCGGGCCTTCTTTGATACTTGCCGGCTACTCATAAAGGCGTGTAGTGCCCCATTCACTCTGTTCCCCGCATTTACTCTTCTAACAATATCTTTTTCATATTTCCCATCTCTCGTAAACAAAGTTCCCAAATATGCAAACTCATTCACCTGTTCGACTTTCTCTCCTCCAATCACAATATCACACGCTGTCGTGTATTCATCCCTCTCAAATACCATTACTTTCGTCTTACCTACATTCATTTTCATCCCTTTCCTTTCAAAGGATTCATACATATTTGTTACCATCACCTGCAACTCGTCCGCCGATGATGCAAGTAAAACTTGATCATCAGCGTAAAGCAGACATTTGATGAGTAACTCATTCATCCTTACACCGCATTCACTTTCTTTCAAATCTTTTAAACAGCTATCCATGAATAGGTTAAACAACCACGGTGACGCTACACATCCCTGTCTAACACCCTTTTGGATGCTAAACCACTCGGTGTATGACCCGTTAATCCTCACGCAAGCTCTGGAATCCCTATAAAGAGATTTCAGTGCTTGAACAAGGTTGTCGTTCAACCCATACATGGACAGTACCGACCATAGTTCATTCCTCAACACTCTATCGTAGGCCTTTTCTAAGTCTACGAAGGCACAGTAGACCTTTTGGTTTTTGCCCAAAAACTTCTCTACTATACTTCGCAGAGAAAAGACCTGATCCGTGCATCCCATTCCTTTCCGAAAACCCGCCTGTGCATCCCATATTTTCGCATCGGTTTCTTTCACAACTCTTTCAACCAATACTTTTGCATACAACTTACCAACGACGCTGAGCAGACTAATGCCCCTATAGTTTTTACAGTCTTGCCGTGAGCCTTTCCCTTTGTAAAGAGGTACAATGACAGCCTTGCACCAATCACTTGGCACTTGGCCGGTGGTATAGCATAGATTGAAAAGGCTGTACAGCTGACTCGCTATGACGCCATGTCCAGCCTTCAGCATCTCGGAAGTTATCCTGTCATACCCTGGTGACTTACCTGATTTCATACCCTTAATAGCTTTCACAATCTCATCCATACCAATTTCATCTTTACATTTGTTCTCGTCTATACTTAGTGAACTACGTTCACTCTCTGTTACACCTCTTTCATACAAACTTTCAAAATACTCCTTCCAACGTTTTAACACGCATTCTTCCCCTTTCACTATATTTCCATCTTGGTCTCGTATGGATTTCAGTTCTGAGGTTTGAGTTATGCCTCTTACTGATCTAACGGATTTCCAGAAAAACTTAATGTTCGTCTGAAAATCCTTAGACAACCTTCTATCAAAATTATCCTTTTGTTAATTTTTCTTTTCGTTCACCACATCCTTTACAATTACTTTTATTTTCCTATAATCATTCCAGGCCCTTTCTATATCCTCATTCGTCGCCTTATTCATTCGTTCGTTTGCTCTGGTGGCTAGCCAGTCTAACCACGCTTTCTTCTTTTCACATACAACTTTTTGTACACTTTTATCCCACCAAATATTCTTCATCTTTCTTCCTCTTCTTCTCTTTATTACACCACATACTTCACCAGCTACACTCACCACACCTTCTTTGACTACCTTCCATAGCTCTTCTACTTCTCTTATGTCTTCAGATCCCTCAAACTTCTCAACCAACTTACTTTTGTACTCGTCTGCCACTTCTTCCTCTTGCAGTTCCTCTACTTTTATTCTCTCTAGTACACTTTTAGTCTCAGGGATTCGGTGGCGCCATCCTTTGGACAGACCACTTATTCGGCTCATCACCAGAAAGTGGTCTGTATGGATTGCGGTCCCACGATAGACTCTTGTGTCTAGAACATTCTTTCTCAGTCTTTCATCTACAATCACGAAGTCAATCATACTCTTTCTCACATTTTTCCTCTCTCGTGTAAACGTATGGATTCTTTTATGTTCAAACATAGTATTTGTAACACAAAGACCCCATTCCAAACATATCTCAAGCAGACTGTACCCATTCTCATTCTCACTCTCGTCACCGAATTGACCTAGTACTCTTTCAAAACCATCACGTTTTACCCCAACCCATCCATTAAAATCACCTAACATTATTACTCTTTCATTATACCGACTTAACCGCAACACATCTCTCAGGGTCTCCCAGAATGCCTTTCTTTCCTCTTGTTCTCGCTGTATTACAACTGCACCCATATCTACAGGAGCGTACACTCCTACTAGGAAGATACGGGTCATACCAACTTTCATTCTCAACCACATTACTCTTGCATTCACGCATCCGAACTCAGTCACACACTCAGACATACTTGTGGAAAGAATGAGACCCACACCTTGGCAAGCTCGGGTGGTGTTCGGTACTCCAGACCAATACGCCGTGTATAGTCCGTGGTTTGTAGTATCACACCCTTTCCGCTTCGTCTCATTCACACACAACACATCGATCCGCTTTTCACTCATCAGCTGACATACTTCGTCCATCTTACCTTCTATTCCTCCTCCAACATTCAACGTAGCAAAACGGCTCTCCGTTGACCACTTTTCGCCTCTCTGGGAAACGAGACGTGACGGGTGGCGGACCACGTCGCCGCCATTTAAAGGATTAAAATTTCTTATCTCCATTGCGTTCCCACGAGTATTAGGGACTAAACGGTCCACCCTCGCAGAGCCCTATACGGGGGTAAGGCGGATCCATTCTGTGTCCTATGACCGCCAACATAGACACCCTCCGTTATCGACCAGAATACCCTCTGGCCATGGATCCCTCAGCACGGGTCGGATGACACTTTGGATCGGGGTTTTGTTTCGGGTATGCTCCCTCGGACTAAATAGCTCACTTGTGCTCGTCCCCTGCGTCTCGGTGAGCGTACAGTAAGCCAGCTAACTCGGCCTGTGAGCGCCGCCGTTGGTATGCATAATTATGCCTACTCTTCCGCCGCCGCTCTAAGTTACTATCCTGTACTGATAGTAACTATGCTATCGTAGGCCTCTGATGAATCCTAAGATTCTAGAGCCCCCGATAGAGGCAGTTTAAGGTCATACCCGGGACCAATAATTAATAATTACCTTAATGACAATTCTTTTTGAATTATTCTATTTCCATCCATTGACCTATATGTATTCTACTAGACGCGCAATCCCATATTGAGAATTTGCTCATTGAGTTGCAGCGCGGGCGCTGCAACTCAGTAAGCAATTTTGGCCTCCGCAGCTCCGCGCCCGCGCCAATCACCTCGCGCACAGCCGGACTGTGACAGAGTTTTTATTCGAAACAGCGTGTCTAGTTATACATATAAGTCAATGATTTCCATCCCAAGGAGTCGAAATTGATGCAATGGTGGAACCGTGAAACCACAGATATATTTAATGCTCTGAGCGTGAAACCGACCAGGCAGCCAAACTTTCAAATATTTATTAGAACAAGGAAATAGTTCAATAAATGGTGAACATGGATAAGATCTTTCTTTTTTAAGAGAAACATTATAGATGTCAATAAATAATCCTATAAATACTAAAATTCATTAGATAGTAGATTTTTCATTAAACTGAAATTGTGAACATGAATATATAAACAAAAATACACTCACCTTTGATTTGCTTAATTTTGACTGATTATCTTTGCTACCAGACAAAACTATCAAAAAAATAAGTTTTACTAAACAAAACAATCAGTATATTTTTCAATAAAGGTAGATATCACTATTTGCCATGGATTAATAAATGGCAAAATAACACGCATTCATTTAAGTTAGAGGCCAGATAAAAAAGAACAAAGATATCTCGCGTTTAAAAACAAAAATTATTTATGGTCTCATTTAAAAAAAACTTTTTTTTTACTAAATATGGTTAAGTATTTTATGGCTGGTTCTTTATGGATGTGAGAGCTACAACGCGGTGCAGTCTTCCGTCTTTTGTTGGCAACTACTCCACTTCGGGGCATGTGCATCAAGGTTATTTTAATCGTACGCCATTACTTATTGAACTTTTATTATAGGGACAATCATTATTGGCTCGTTTAAATCGAAGCATGCCATAGTTACGCAAATAATAAAACATACTTACTCGAAGATGTAGGTATGCCTGATAGTTACTAAATAAAAAACAATGGCACCTTTTTGCCATATTTGTATTTAATAAAATACGTCATCGGTATAACGAATCACAATTTTTTTTGGATTATGTCCAATCTATAGCAAAAAATTATACTTATATTATAAAAGTAAGTAGGTATTAAAATTAGTGTTGTTATCAAAAATTTAAATTTATCATCAAACTTTCAAATGTAATTAAAGTTTAAAGATTACTAATAATTAATGTCAAAAGGATATTAAATATATCACAATATAGGTAATATAAATATTATTTTTGTAATTTGAATTTAGTGCCATCTGACGAAAATATAAGACACTGTTTGATTTGCTACAAGAAGGGCGCGTTGTGTTCTGTTACTTTAAGTACTTAACGCTAGATGGCAGATAAAGCAATGTTTGGCAATTAAATGATCGGTTATAGATACCTACACAAACAATACGGCTTTCCATAATATTCCAAACAATAGTTATAAATAATTACGGTATTTTTTTTTGATAAGATCCATATTATATTATTAATAATATTGACTACTTATTTGTTTAGAGATTAAATCAATCACTACGTATCATTGATCAAGTTGATAATTATGTTAATTGGTCTAAGCGATTTTTTTTGCGATATTGAGTGATGGATATCCATCACAAGAAATATATGTGAGTTTATATACATAAACCCACATATATTTCTTCTTACCGCTATTTATGAGTTAAGAATAAGAACTGATTGAGACGGATAAGGCCAAAATTGATATTTTGTCCGAAATGATTGCCCTGTTAAATATGTAGGTAGATACATACTTGGTCAATATATGGACACGGGTGTAATATGTGACAAGGTCTATTATTATAACAAGTGTCACTTTTATCTTTCAGTCAATTTAATACATTTCTTGATAAACTAGCTGTGCCCCGTGGTGTTACCCGCGTTATACTTTATAAATTACAGCCTATGTGTTAATCCAGGGTGTTAGCTAACTCGATACCAAATTTTATTAAAATCACTTCAGCCGTTTAGACTTGAATAAGTAACAAACATACACACTCATAAACTTTCGCCTTTATAATATTAGTGTGATAATGAAATAAAATAATCATATATACATGTCTTGACCGCTGGCATGAAAGACGATGAGGATATTGAGCGTGAGGGAAGGGCGCTGTCGGTCAGGGCAAATATGATAGCTCGCAGATTTGCACGTTGCTCACCGGGTGTTAAAAAAACTCTGTTTCGTGCATACTGCACTTCGTTTTACACGTGCAGTCTGTGGGCTCATTATACGCAGAAATCGTACAGCGCCCTTCGCATACAATATAATAATGCGTTCAGGATATTGATGGGGCTGCCCCGCTTTTGTAGTGCATTAGGGATGTTTGCGGATGCTCGAGTCGATTGTTTTTATACAACTATGAGAAAACGATGCGCTTCCCTGGTACGCCGCGTACGGGTCAGCCCCAACATTATCATGAGCTGTGTGGCCAGCAGACTCGATTGTCTGTATGTGAGTCGCTGCTGCAAGCTGTCCACCTCAGTGTTGGGATGGTGGCAGTGATTGTGTGTGTGTGTGTGTTGTTTTAGGTATACTAATATAGATCTAAGAATTATTGTTACTAACAAATATGAGTCAAGTTACTTGAAATAAATAAATTATTATTATTATTATATATATAAGTTGGTACTCCGAACTAGGGTTTTTAATGTTGTGATAACGTCGTAAGAAACTCTTAACTGTACACTAACATTATAACAATAAAATATTATTATTTAAGATTATATAAATAGCGGCCTTATCGTTAGGTAGGTTGAAGAAAAGGTAATTAAGCATCTGTTGACATATTTAGCGAAAGGACACTGTTTCTTTTTCTTATTTTTTTATAATAATAAATAAAATAATGTCCTCCTAGCCCAATTCAGCCACGGCGGCCAGTCTCAACAGAGATTGGCCATCTGCGCTGGACATATTATAGTGCTCAATGTGTGCCCATCACAGTAGCACTTTCTATTCCATCACTCCCATGATCCGATGGGACGCCTTAGCGACACGACCGGAAAGAGGTCAGGCACAGGACCGACGGCTTTACGTGCTCTCCGAGGCACGGGGGTATAATACCGCCAACTCCCAGACTTCGGGCTGATGCAGTGAAATTTTCTTTTTACAGAAAAATCCCAAAATCACTTTTGGCCCGACCCGGGATTTGTACCCAGGACCAACGAGGCAGTAGCCTCATGGGGTATAAAACTGTATACTTTTAGAATTGCCAAACCGAAGTGGCATACACAAGGAAGCGAAGTGGGCAGAGCATATAGCTCGTAGAACCGACGGCCACGACCACGGCCCTCTACAAGATGGACCGATGGTCTTGTGAAGGTCGCTGGATGCGAATAGCGCAAGACCGGCTGGAGATCTTTGGGGAGGCCTTTGTCCAGTAGTGGGCGTCTTTCGGCTGATATGATGATGACTTTATTCTAGAACCAGAGTTCACTTTGCAGTCTCCGGTCTGGTTTCATTAAATAAATAAAAATAAAGTAAATAAATAAAAAAGGTTTTTATTCCCGTAGACTTTAAAAAAGCGCTTGTAAATAGTCAGAACATGTTTGTAGTAATATAGTTGTATACATTATTATTTCTAGTAACATAGATATTTAGGTACACATTGTATGAAAACATTTATAAAATTTATTTTATTATAGCATTGATATTTAGCTATCTCGTATCAAGTTATTGTCAAGAGATTATGTTTAATTATCTAGTTTAAGTCTAATATTTTTACTACATATTGTCAATGGTTCTGTCTATATTAAGGTATTATTATTATGACGGACCTTGTGTTAATAACGACGGTCGCGCTTTAATGCTACCACCGGATCCATTATTTATGCAATAACAATATAAAATGCTGAAATAAGTGGATGCTAGTCATCAAATATTTGCGATAGTCGATTATCACACAAGAATAAATAATCGCTAATCAATTTTACTACAGTTATTGACATATCTTGTGACTTTAAACAACGTCTAATTTTTTGTTTTCTTTCATTCTCATTAGCGTTGCCATTACATTTATAAGAATGTTCTGAATATTTCGACACACTTTCACGTGAATTTTACATAAATAAACAAAGGGTTTTTGTTGTTCTTATATCGTAAGTCATAAAGTAATACCCTTTTAGGTAAAGCAATTAACAATAACCTAGAAACGGAAAACAACAAATAACAATAGCCCGGAATAATTTTAAAGCCAGATTATTAAAACCCCCGGAATCCCTTTACTACTCAAAATCCCTAAATTGCGAGATACCGAGCAGACGCCGCGAAATGCATTTACCATGCTAACAATATATTGGACACACTGACAATTAGTGTGGAAAACAAACTGAAATTATAAAATGTAATAAGATAAGATGATTTATCTTTAATGCACACCATTTATAGAGCATTGCTTACAGGATATAATAAATGACTTAAATTTTTATGTCACCAGCAGGTTGTGTGCAGGTAGATGCCGACCGCCAAATGTCTTTTTTCAATATAGGTCCTCTTTAGTAGTGTACCCTTTGCCATAAGTACACACAGTTAGTCTTGTGTGTCTTGAAACTTGCATAGGGTAGTTAGGTTATATGAGTAGGGAGCTTTTTATAAAATCAAATACAATTTCCTTCAAATAATATATTAGTTTTGCTAAATGTAAAGCCTGGTGAGGTTCGTTTGCATTTATTTCTAGTATCATAATAAAAAATCATTTAAACCTTATAGAAACGTACCCGATGCAAATTTAAGTTAATGTTTTAATATAGATACGCATTATTGTTTATCATTATTATTTATTTTTAGCTATTTGTTCGGCAGAAACTAAATAAAATAGTTATTGTTTACGATTCCACACCGAATTAGATAAATATCGATTACATAAAAATCTTGCCTAATATCGATTACATATAATGTAATCAATATTTGGCATTTCTTCGGTCTCTAATTTTATTTAACCCTGTATTAAAGATGTTACTATATTATTACTACTTTCTACTACTTACTACTGCCATTAATCTTTCTGTATATATCACTCTTTTACAATTTATAAATAATAATACAATGTGAAAATTATCTACAATATTATTTAAAAGTTATCAAATGCTATATGATTTAAATTAACAGTTTTTATTCCCATCATAGGCAGATTGCGTATAACACTATTAAACTTCTATTTTTGGTGCAGATGTGAGATCTATCGCGTATTAGCGTTTATTTGAAAATTGATTTAACGTATCTCTAGAACCCTCGAAGCGAAAGTTTTATTACGGCATTTAAGAAAACGTCAGACATTTTATACTTATGACGTATTTTACGCTTAACAATAAAATGAACCAAGTCAGGATTCGAGTTGAGACTATTATTAATAATAATCTTGTATGTATACAGTAAGATACAGCGTTATCAGTTCATATAGTAATAATGCGCCGGCGACGAGCGACTATCCGGTGAATTGTTTTGTCTACCGTTGGATAAGTTTTTGTTTATGAATTTAACCAACTTACTAAAATAAAGGTAAGGCTGGACCTACAGCTAATAATTACGTTTAAAGTGTCTACTATTATTGGAATCCACAAAAACACTAAATTCACAGTATAATGAGAATTAATCACTCACAAAAGTAGCAGGAACATTTTATTTTGGGTTTTACCAGCTTACGATATCGCTAGGCGAAGCAGGAAAGCGTCGACACAGTGATATATATTGACACAGTGATATTGTGACTTGGCGACATGGCCATATTGCGACTTGGCAATACGGCGACACAGATATTTTCCCTAACTGTTCAGTTTTACTTTCACTAACTTTTTATTAACTTAGAATGAGCCGTACCGAGGATTTTTTAAATGCCTTAAGATGTCACCATTGTTATACGGGACGGACCTCAGTGTTTACTATTTAAAAAGTAAAAACTAAAATTACTTAAACTAAGACTTTTTATTTAATAAGAAATAGTATGTACTTTAGGCGATTGGGACATTGCCCCGCATGATGCAGCGCAGTGCGTGAGTGCGTGTTCTAACGTTGCTTGTTAGTATCTCAGTTTGTATAGAAAATATCATCTGCATGAACGCGCGTGGATGCAGTTTCAGTGTGCTGGACTGTGCGTGTCAACACGAACTCACGCACTACGCTGCATCATGCGGGGCAGTGTGCCAATGGCCTTAATGAATGAGATCGGCACGTAGGAAAAGTGGCAATGTTAGTGGGTTCTGGCACGTTACAACAGTTTGCAGTCGTACTTTCTGCTGGCGATACGATATATCGGATTGTGTAAACTATTACGAGAGTGTTTTATTTGGTTTTATAACCTTGATTTGATCTGTGAGATAAGTTGGCCAAGCACGAACCTATTGTCTATTAAAAATGTACCTGTTGGAAAGTAATTGATTAAAATAGTATTAATTTTATAATTAAACTTTTTTCTTTGCTGAATATTTTTGTATCTTTTATTCTAGTTATCATGAAAAGTTTCATGGAATTCAAAATATGGACACCATAATTCGATTGATGTTTCCACATATTAGTATCTATCTATCTATATAAATAAAAAGAGAAGTCCTGACTGATTGACTGACTCATCAACGCCCAGCCCAAACCTTGGACCTAGAAAGCTGAAATTTTGCACGAATGTTTTCTTTATAATGTAGACAAGGAATAAGGAAGGATTTTTCAAAATTCAACCCCCAAGGGGGTAAACGGGGGTGCAAAGTTAGTATGAAACTTTGCCGTTTTTGAAGTTAAAGGCATGAAAATTAGTATTTGGCCTTCCTTTGGAAATTCCACCCCCAAGGGCGAAAAATAAGGGATGTAAGTTTGTATGAAAAATGTGACAATTTTTAAGGTAAACGCATGAACATTAGGATTTGGCCTTTTAGTTCAAAATAAAAAATATGTATTTCAGGATTTTTGGAAATTCCAGCCCCAAGAGCGTAAAATAGGGGGTGTAAGTTTGTATGAAAAATGTGACAATTTTTAAGTTAGACGCATGAAATTGGTATTTCAGTTGAAAATTAACAATATATTTTTCTGAATTTTTGAGAATTCCTCCCCTAAGGGCGAAAAATAAGCAATGTAATCTATGTAAACTGCGACTTGCAGTTAAACGCATAAAAATTGATATTTGAAATTTAAGTAAAAAAATTAAAATATATATACACCAGGATTTTTGAAAATTCCACCCCGAAGGGCACAAAATAGGGCATGTAAGTTTGTATGAAAAATGCGATATTTTGAAGTTAAACTCATGAAAATTAGTAGTTGGATTTTCTGTAAAAAAATATAAAATATTTATTTCAGGATTATTGGAATTTCCACCCCCACGGGCGTAAAATAGGGGATGTAAGTTTATACTGACTGACTGACATATTAAGGCATAGCCTAAACGGCTTTTATGACGTAAGCATCCACTAAAGAAGGATTTTGAAAATACCGCCCCTAAGGGAATAAAATAAGGGGTGAAATATTTTATGGGATTCCGTCATTTTTAAAGGCTTTGTATTTGTCCTTGCAGTTAAAAATTAAATTTAATTTCGGGTTTTTTGAAAATTCCACCCCTAAGGGCCTAAAATTGGGGATGTAAGTTTGTATGAAAAATGTGACAGGTTTTAAGTTAAACGCATGAAAATTGGTATATATATGGAATTACATTTAAAAATTAAAACTATTTATTTCAGGATTTTCGAGAAGTCCACCCCTAAGGGTGACAAATAGGGGATGTAAGTTTGTATGAAAGATGTGTCATTTTAAAGGTAAACGCATGAAAATCTGCATTTGGCCTTCCAGTTAAAAATTATTAATATATAGTTCAGGATTTTTGGAAATTCAACCCGTAAATACGTAAAATAGGGGATGTGAGTTGGTATGAAAATCTGTAATTTTTTGGAGTTAAACGTATGAGAATTGGTATTTGGTCTTTCAGTTAAAAATACAGCAATATATAAACATAAATTGCTTTATTTTTAACTGAAAGACCAAATACAAATTCTCATACGTTTAACTCCAAAAAATTATCAAACCAAACCAAACTTCAGGGAATAATTTGTTGTTAAAAAAAAGGTAATCCAAAACTGATTCAATAGATCGACACCAACAATTTACGCCAACCCGAATTTTAGATAATTTAGTTTTTTTATGCCAAGTTGCTTAAAATGCCGTACTCGTTGTCGTCTAAATAAAGACTTAGCGTTTTATAAGATTTGTAACTTCTTTTCTTTTTATAATTTTTATAACAAAAATAAATAACAATATTTTAATCAAATTGGGATAAACAACCAATTTACGTAAAAGTCGAGTTAGCATAATATAATTTGTTGGTGTCGAGATGATCACAGTTGATCGCACCCAAAAAAATATGATCTTATTTTTACTGAACTACAAGTTCACAATTTTGTAACTAGATGGCGTTCGTTCGTTTCAGATCGCGGGACTTATTTGGCATACCGGTTATAATAAATAAATGCTTGAAATAAAAGGTAGTCCAAAACTGAATCAATAGATGATCGAATAAATCTCACCCAAAAAATATGCACACATCTTAATTTTACTGCTTTACAAGTTTATAGTTTTGTTAGTAGATGGCGTAATCATCGTTTTAGATCGCGCTATGGTTTCGTTCACAAAATGTGATATTAGACCTATAAATGCCGTGGTCGCAACCTAATCTAATGGGAGTTACCTTTGTGATTAATTCATCGTTTTATTCTTATTTTACTTACTTTATTTGACTAAGTGACAATAAAGACAATTGCTATGTTTTATTCCTTTTTTTTAAATAATAGTAGCAAAGTAGTCCTTATTTTATTTCTTAGTTGCTTGATTGTTTTAAAAGTTATATTTTTTAGATTAAGCTAGAAGTAAGTAGTTACATTGGTCATCATTCAAAATTGTCGCGAACGAAGTCGCGGGCACCAGCTAGTAATATTATAAGAACGTTAGTTACAAAATTAGTGCAAATGCTATGCACGCCGTTATTGTGATGCATATTAAAACATATATTATAGATCTATTTTAACTGGGTACTTAGAATAAGTGCCATGCGGCAGTACTTTAATATATATATATTAATAAATTAATTATATTTATGTGACTGAACATGTTTGTTTGTCCTCAGTCTGGGTGTAATTATCTATATACCTAAGTATGTATTTACAAAAAAAAAACTAGTATATGTAATATATCAGTTATCTGGTTTCCATAGTACAAGCTCTGCTTAGCTTGGAATCAGATGGCCGTGTGTAAATAATGTCCCATGATATTATTAATTCTGTAAAAACATAAACCGAATCCCTCAAACTATGGCACACTTATTAACATGTCCTGCGTGCCCAAATGCCTGCAGGTTACAATAACTAATCACTCTCTCACTAATCACTCAACTCGTAGCTGAATTCTGGGGCTCTACCGGCTTAGTCGCCGAACATCGATTTCTTAAATGGCGTTCAATAAATAAAGGTTAAAAATGACATAATCAATAGTTAAATCGGCTTCAACGTTGACAATCGATTCCTGATTCGATTTATGATGTCACATAAGCCGATTTAACGATTGATTAAGTTATTTTTAACCTTTATATATTTGAACGCCATTTAAGAAATCGAAGTTCGGCGACTTAGCCGGAGACCCCCTGGGCTAACTTAATTTAGATTGCCATCGACACGCTTAGAAGAAGAATCGAATTATGGTGTCAATATTTAGTTTCCCATTCTTTAAAACAGTATATCACACGTAATCGCTTTTAGGTTTCAGCTGTTTCCAGGCTGTTAGCCATACGTTTTTTGTGAACGCTGCGAAACAAAGGAACTGAAATATTTTACCTTTGATATCCAACAAATAATAAATCAGATTATTTGATCATACAATATTTACCCCTGAGCTTGCATTTCTGTCTGTACCAACATAATACAGTCAATGCTCGTGGATTTCAGATGGGTCTTTGATTGGGCAGAAAATCTTGTTACGGTGGCTCTGCTTTTGACTACTTCGTCGTTTTATAAAGGCTGTGGTATTCGTAAACTGGATAGTTTTTTTTTTTTTTTTTTTTGGGGCTTGATGCCTTGGTGGCATCTTGCTACCTCGACCATTACTGATATATTGTGGCAGAGCTCCTTTGACTTTTGTCAAAGTTCACTGCTCAATCCTACGGCTTCCAAAAACTCCCAGATTGATTGTGCAGTGAGTGTTTGTATCTCTTCAGGTTGCATAATATGCTGTCCTAAGTGGATACTTCTACAACGCATTAGTGGCCCGCACGAGCACAGAATATGCAAAGGAGTTTCCTCTGATTCTTGGCAGAATCTGCAAGTTGTGCTGTTAGCCAACTTTAGGTTGAACATGTGCTTATTCAGCTTGCAGTGTCCGGTAAGAATTCTAGTTACCGCACATGTTTTGTAACGTTTGAATTCAAGTAATTCTTTCGACAATTTTTTGTTGTAGCCCTTGATAACAGCCTTTGAGTGTAGAGATCCAGCTGAGGATTTCCACAGTTCCATGGCTGCTGAGGTACATTGATCGTTTAGGAAAGAGTAGGCCCTTTGCTTGGTAATACCACAAAATGGTTCGGGTCCGTTTTGAGGGTTGGCGGCTCCGAGTCTCGCAAGTTCATCTGCCTTCTCATTCTCTTCTATTCCTGAGTGCCCCGGTACCCATCTGAGTGTGTCTCTGTTGGATTGACCCAGGGAGTTCAGATTTTCTTTGCAGCACTGTACTTGTTTTGAGTTGGATTCAAAAGAGTCCAGCGCTAGCAGCGTCGCTTGACTGTCTGAGTTAATGTAGATGTTTTGTTGTTTTAGTTTTCTGTCCAGGTTCATTTCCACACATCTGTTAATGGCGAAAAGTTCAGCCTGGAATATGGTGGCCTCTTTACCCAGGTTGACGCTACTCCTGTGTTTGGGCAGTTGTCCGTAAATGCCACATCCTACATTATGGCCTTTCTTTGAGCCATCTGAAAACCAAATGTGACTGCCAGTTTTGTGGGACATTTGACCGCTTAGCCATTCGTCCCTGTCTGGTATGTCCACGGTATACAATTTTGTAAAGTTTATCTCTGTTTGCATGTTATCTGAGGGCATTTTCAGAGATTTAGTTTCGAAAACCGACTCTTTAAATGAGTTTAGGGCTCTAGATTGCCTCTTTGGGTTCGATTGTGTGCATAATCTGTATATGCATGATTTTGCCTCTTTTTGCAAAAACAAGTCGAGTGGAGTTAGACTTAGTAAAGCATTTAGGGCTTCACCCGGCGTTGTGGAGAGAGCGCCGGTTGCTAACAAGCAAGCGTTGTAGGCTGTTTAATTTAGTTTGTGTTGTCTTTTGTGCTGTTTTATTGTACCATACCGCGGAGGCATATGTTATGATTGGCCTCACCACAGCGGTATATAGCCAAAGTGCAATCTTGGGTTTAAGGCCCCATCTTGCTCCAGCCATTCGACAACAAATCCATATAGCCATTTTGGCTTTTTGGAGTATATTCTTTAGATGTGTATTCCAAGTCAGCTTTTGGTCAATAGTGACCCCTAGGTACTTAACTTCACTTGAAAAGGACAGAATATCGCCGTTTAGCTTTGGATTTACCAGTCTTTCCAGCTTCCTTTTCCTTGTGAAAGGTACTATCACCGTTTTTTGTGCGTTGATGGATAGTTCGTTGTCTCTGCACCATTTGTTATTGGTGTTAAGAGCTCCTTGCAGTAGTGTGGAGATGGTGTGGAGACAGTGTCCTCTGACTATGACTACCAGGTCATCTGCATAACCTTGGGTGTCATAGTTTAGGTCTGCCATCACTGCAAGGAGTTGGTCCACGGCGAGGGTCCATAGTAGTGGTGACAGTACGCCTCCTTGTGGTCATCCTCTCGTGGTCAATTGTTGCAGTTCTATTAGAGAGCATGTTTTCCACCCATCTAATAGTGGTGACATCAATTCCCTTTGCTCCCATGCCTCGAAGGATGGTTTCTGTGGGGGTGTTGTCAAAAGCACCCTCGATGTCTAGGAAAGCACACAGAGCTGTTTGCTTGTCCTCTAGGGATTTTTGCACTTTATCGATCAGATCGAGTAGTGCTGTTTCAGTTGATTTACCCTTTTGGTAAGCATGTTGTTTGGAGCTAAGTGGTCTATCCACTAGATAATGTGCTCTAATGTGCTGGTCTATTATTCTCTCCATGGTTTTTAACATGGATAAGGACATTTTTAACTGGATAGTTACTCAATACTCAATTCTTTATTGCAGTTCTAACTTAGTACTTACTAACTTAACATGGTTTAAAACATACAATAGATTTCAATTTTTCTGTATAATAAACGTAAGAATATTATGAAAAGAACAATAAAAAGAAACAATAAAATAAATAAATATAATAAAAAAGGTTTTTAATCACGTAGACTTTACAAAAGCGCTTGTATTGTCAGAACATGTTTGTAGTAATATAGTTGTAGGTATACATTATTATTTCTGGTAACATAGATATTTAGGTACACATTGTATGAAATATTTTTATAATGTATTTCATTATAGCAATGATATTTAGCTAGCTCGTAACAAGTTATTGTCAAGAGATTATGTTTAATTATCTAGTTTAAGTCTAATATTTTTACTACATATTGTCAATGGTTCTGTCTATATTAAGGTATTATTATTATGACAGACCTTGTGTTAATAACGACGGTCGCGCTTTAATGCTACCACCGGATCCAATGCGCCCCAACTGAGAAGACCCAGCGAAACAACTCAGTGGGTTCATCTACTACCGGTTTCAACACGACCCAGTTGAGACGGTCCAATATTAAGAAATATCCGACCAACACAAATAGATTATGACTGGCCTGATAGTCCAGTGGTAAGTGACCCTCACTGCTAATCTAGAGGTCGTGGATTCAATCCCCACCCAGGATAAATCTTAATTTGATGAGCACTATTATTTGTCCTGTGTCTGAAGGTAATTTATCCTACTATATTATATATGCGAAAGTTTATGTGTATGGATGAATTGATGTATGGATGTTTGTTACTCTTTCACGCAAAAACTACCCAACGGATTCTGATGAAACTTTGTAGTAATATAGCTTATATATCCGAATAATATATAGGCTATAATTGATTATTTTAACGCGGGTGAAACAGCGGGGCGCAGTCTATAATATGTATGTTTATCTGTTAGCTTGTCATAATACCTATTGACTCTGCTTAGTTTGGGATCAGACGCCAGCGTGTTAGTTATCCCAAGACATTAAAAATATTATTATTATTCTTGTTCATGCACACAAAAAGCTGTCCTGGGTGGGAATCGAACCCATGACCTGCGGCGATCTACCAACCACGCCAAGCTAGCTTATTTGTAATCCACTTTGATTGGCTAAATTATTATTCGCAGTTTTTCTAAGCTGTGTCTTATTATTTGTAAGTTAATGAGAAATAGTTAAACAAAATAGAATACACTCACTTACCAAAAACTTTATAGGTAACACCAACAATATTATCACCATTGGCAATAAAAATAATTAATAAACAATATACAAAAATTATCACTCAAATATGTCACCGAATGTTTTGTTTATGTGTAGTTTATTATCAAACACCACTTTATAATTAATAACTGTTGCATTTTATGTTACTATAGAGATTTATTATGGAATTTATTAAATTTGTTTATGCACCAATCGTAAATATACGCAACGTATACCGAGTGAGAGATTTGTTGTAAGTGTGAGGTGCAATTATCAACTGACACTGACATCAATTTTGTGACTAGGGGAGCGTTTGTTTGGTACAATTCTGCAATTTATTCGCCCGCGACGTCGTCAGCGTGAATGTCAATAAAAAAAAGTCAAAATCAGACATCAAAGAGGATAAAACGAACCTATTCTGCGTTTCCTATGGTTTAGCACTTCCCCATTTTGTACGAAACAAAAAACACTTCGTATATTGTTTTTATATTTGATCAAGTTTCTTACAAACTTTTAATCCTTACTTTTACCCCTTCTGGGGTAAATCTTAAAATTCTAACATACATATAAATGTCAAGTTTGAAGTTGACAAAACTCGTTATTCAAGACAAACTTTTCACACCTTTAAGTATGGAATTTTCAAAAATCCTTTCTTAGTCCACACTTACGGAATGTTTGTGCAAAATTTCATACATTCTAGTCCTGTATCAGCTATGCGTTCATCGATCAGTCGGTCAGTTTATGTTTTTGTGTATACATTCAGTCAAAAAGGTATCGGGAATGGATGATTTGTTTATGGTTCCAAATTCAAATTTTTGTTTTTATTTTTTATTGTAACAACATAAAAATAAACAAAAATTGAGATTGGCACAACTGTTTTCCATTTTTGCGCGGAGTTTGAGTTGCATCTGTTATTTATATTAAATACAGTGCTGGTTTTAGTAATATCATATACAGTATGTTAGTTTAAACGAGGGACATATTCAAACCCACAATAGTGTATGCTTATATGATACTAATAAAACTATGAACAAAAAAAACACGGATAAATAACAAACAGAACCATACCAAAAATTTCGCAAAAGTCTCACAACGTGTATACACCCTTGCGCTAACGTGTTAGTATTATCGCAGAACATATGCGCGGGTCAATGACCTTTAGGTAGAATCACTTTGAACCACGTGATCACTTTAGGTACTGCTTACAAGTTCACTTCTTGCGCACTCAGTGTTCATGATAATGTATTTTATAGGACAATTACGTTAAAAATTTAGGTTATAGGTTTTTTAAATATTTGGGACGAGAATCGAATACTGAACACCCTCCCTTAATATGTCCCTCGTTTAACCTAACATACTGTATAGTGTGTATTGCGAATTTCATAATGGACAAAAATATCGAACAAAGAGTTTGTCTTGAATTTTGCATCACTAATGGAATTTCGTGTTCGGAGTCACTGAAAATGTTACAGAAGGCTTACGGTGAATCGACTTTATCAAAAACTCGTGCTTATGAGTGGTTCAAAGCGTTCAAAAGCGGTCGAGATGTGATGAAAGATTTGCCTCGCTCTGGTAGGCCATCAACGTCTGCAACTGAAGTTAACATCGCAAAAGTGAAGGAAATAGTGACTGAAAATCCTCATTCAACTCTGAGAGAGATAGCCGCCGAACTTTCTGTATCTCACGAGTCGATTCGTACCATTTTAACTAATCATTTGGGTATGAAACATGTTGCCGTTCGGTCAGTCCCAAAAGATCTGAATTTTCTCCAAAAACTCAATCGCATGAAAGTCGCTGAGGACATGGTAGAACGAGTCAATTCCGACCCAACATTCATGAAACGCATTGTTACTGGTGACGAGACGTGGGTTTACGAGTTTGACATGCAAACTAGTCAACAAGCTTCAGAGTGGCGCCATCCAACTGAACCGAAACCGAAAAAACCACGCCAAAGTCGATCAAAAGTCAAAGTCATGTTGACTGTTTTCTTTGACTATCGCGGTGTTGTGCACTCTGAATTCTTACCGGAAGGTCGAACGGTAAATAAAGAATATTATTTGAGAGTTATGCGGCGTTTAAGAGAGCAAATTCGACGAAAAAGGCCAGATTTATGGAAAGTAAATTTTTGGATTTTGCACCACGATAATGCGCCTTCGCACAAGGCCATCATTGTGAACGAATTTATGACCAAACACTCAACAAATACCATCCAGCAACCACCATATTCACCAGATATGGCATCAGCTGACTTCTTGCTTTTTCCTAAACTCAAATTACCACTTCGTGGTACCCGTTTTCAATCGGTAGAAGACATAAAGGAGAATCCGCGGCGCGAATTGAACTCAATTCCGAAAGCAGCGTTTAAAAAATGTTTTGATGAATGGATTATTTGTTGGCGTAAGTGTATCGTTTCTGAAGGAGCATACTTTGAAGGTGATAAAATAAATTTGGATGAATAACAAACATTTTGTATATTACTGATCTTTTCCCGGTACTTTCTTGACAGAGTAGTATATAGAAAATATCACACTGGGGAAACTATCACTTTCGTTTTGTGTTGGGTCCAGATAACGAATAATTGCATGTGGTTAATGAACTATTTTGGATTTTTCAAATACTTCTTGTCTTAGTCGGTACGGACATGAGCATTTCCCTATACTAGTATTTTTATAATATTACTAGTTTATGCCCGCAGATTTCCTCATATTATTTTATTAAAAGACAACAGCCGTACTCGTTAATCTAATCCCTGTGTCGCGGGGTACTTTACAGACATATAATGGACGGACAAAAATTACATCCAGACTTACAACAACTATTTATGGGTCACACAAATAGTTGTCCTGCGCGGGAATCAAACACGCGACACGAAGCGGCGAGGTGACTGTCTTAGCCGCTGCGCCACACGTGCAGTCGAATAATAAACGAATGCTATCCCTTGACCCCCTTGTGTCGGCCCTACATAATAAATAATATTTAGCTGACGATCATAGCATACCATATCTCATAATTCGCACTTAGCTGATGGTTGTAATTTAGGCAGATAGGAGTAGTCATCAGATAGTAAGCGATTGCGAATAACTCTTATAGTCTCTTATAGTTGTACACCCCTTCACTTTGCTTAAAGCTCATAATTCTGACAACTTGTACTTGCAAACACCCTGCTTGCCCAATTTCTGCTTTAAAAATGAAGAAGTTATCGAGGTTCAGTGTTTAGCCAGCAAATAAATGATGTTATTAGCGTTTTTCTATATTATAATTTATTATTCAGGAACTCCTGCATGAAAATACTACGTGGTCTAGTAGCACGAATTCAGAATTTGATCCGCTTTGGCTCAAAACGTATGAGCCATGGAGTAATATTTTTATAATACCGTGTATTTTTCTTTAAATATTTTTCTTCTATTATTAAATTCAATCCAAAGTAAAGAATTCTTCATTTTGTTTATTTTATTTTGGGCTTAAATCCTGTGTTGTTGCGGCATAAAATATAGCCATCCCATTTCATTCCGTGGGGGGCGTAGAAACCGACCGAGTATACCTCTCAGAGAACGAGCAGCAGCGACTCTGTGTACTATGACCATCATACTAAGAACACAATCCGTCCGCCAAGATGGATTAATCTATATCCCTCCAAATTGTGGACTTAACTCCTTTGTGATAAATAAAATAATAAATAATAAAATAAAAAAGGTTTTTATTCACGTAGACTTTAAAAAAGCGCTTGTAAATAGTCAGAACATATTCGTAGTAATATATAATTAATTTATAATTATTTCTAGGTACATATAGATATTTAGGTACACGGATTGTAGGGAATAATTTATTGTATTGTGCGTAAATAATTTATTTGTATTGGATTGTGAAAATCTTTTGGGGGGTCACAAGGCTGATATGATTATGAAGATAATAAGTTTGCACTAAGAAATAAATTTAAGTTATTTCCTAGTAGTTTTATGCTCTAAAAATATTATTTTATTTTCTAAGTGGCAAAACGTGTCATATACAATAGTACTCTGTAGACTTTCTTTTTATACCAGGATAAAAGGCATACCTCTTTTTTCATATCTTTATTTATTTAATTGGGTTCTTTATCCCAATGGATACGCCAACCCCATCATGCCTTATACAAACTACTACAAAAAATGAATGGCATACCTATTTGGGAGTATTTTACCAACGTGATTCCGAATCCAAATAATAGCTTTGAATAAAATGTCTCGAACAAAAATATTTAGAATACACCAGTCTCGAATTGCTCCCCTCTGAATCTGAACCGTTGCACCATGTTATTAATATGATGTGTATGCATCCGTATACATACATGTCGAAATGGTGTTCTAACCTTTGAATGAGTTTGTTCGACCTGTATGTGTAATATCTTATTAGCTTGCAGATCATACCAGCTCGTTAAGAAAGGACACTTTCTTTATATTATTAATGACAATTATACAGGAAGTAACTATGGAACTTAAACGTGACTGACGCCATAAGGCTGTATTTCTTCAATGTCACAATCAAAAGCATGAAACTTTCCAAAGATCTCAAGAACGTAGCTGCCAGCGAATTCTCCTAATTTTTTTGTCTATTTGTTTAGTGTTAGTGCCAACTTTAATCTAGTAAGGTAATCTTAGAATTCAAAAATGTCAAATGAATATAAATGCCAAGTTGGAGTTGATCAGACCAAGAAAACACGTTCTTCCATACAAACTTTGAAACCCAATTTTACGTTGAATTTTCAAAAATCTTTCTTAGTGCACACAAATATTCCTTAAATGACGTAACGTTAGGAATATTTGTAAAAAAAATCATAGTTATATCCTAATTTTTTTGTCTATTTGTTTAGTGTTCGTGCCAACTTTAATCTAGGGAAGTGAACGTTGGCTATGGCAGAAAAAGAATGCAAGTAGAATTGAGAGCTCTGAGAAGTATGAGTGACGTGACTTTGAGAGACAGAATACAAGTTACTAACGTAAAAAACACTAAGCACCTACTCACAAAGATTGAAAAAGGTATGCCCAGATGAGGTGCCGGTATTTAGAAAGGATGAATGAAAGAAGATTAACAAAAGGAGTACACCTAGCCTGTGTGAATGAATGGTGCAACCGGAAGGTCAAGATTTCGTAGAATATTCTGTGACCAAATCGGAGATATTCTCAAGAAAGACCAGGACAGAGACACACTAAACCAGTGAGAGAGTTGTATGAGAAATATAATGATAGTAAACGAGGCAAAAGAGGTGTGTAAAGATAGCGACAAATAGAAATCCGTTGCCTCTGCGTAACCCTCTGGAATACAGGCGTGAGTATATGTATGTATGTTTATGCGTTACCGAATTCATGATTGTAGAATAGACTGCTTAAAACAATGGACGTGCACGCTTGCATGATTTTTAGTAAATTGTCACTTCATGACATACAAGATCAGTGTTTTACTTAATGGTAGACTATTATTATGTGGTTCCTACCTATAATATAGTATAGGTTTATGTATATTTATTATCATAATGAATATTGTATACTATTGACGTTACCCGCTGCAGTAGTAGTAGGGTTCTGTTGCCAAATAGCAAAAAACGCAATCTCTATGGATTCGTCATGTCTGTCCGTCTGTAGGTATGTCACAGCCACTTTTTTACAAAACTATTAGAACTATACTGTTGAAACTTGGTAAGTAGAAGTATTCTGTGATCCTCATTAAGATTTTTACACATAAATAGAAAAAAAACAATAAATTGTGCGGGGGCCATACTTAGAACTTTTTTTTTTTTTGAATCATACCCATACATGTGGGGCATCTCGATATCAATATTGAAGACCATAGGTCTTCAAAAATTATATAGAGGTTTCTAAGATACTTTTTTCTAAACTGAATAGTTTGAGCGGGAGACACTTCCAAAGTGGTAAAATGTGTGTCCTGCCCATGTAACTTCTAAAATAAGAGAATGATAAAACTAAAAAATGTACATCATAGTACATTGATTGAAAGTGAAAATTGGTTTGAACGAGATCTAGTAATACGTCATAAATCTTAAATCTCAATTTACCTTTCATTCAATTAACTACTACAAGAACTTTCATATTATGTTTCTTGCTGCTACGGGCCCCTTCATGGGCAAGTCCGACTCGCACTTGGCCGCTGTTTTTTAGTTAAGTTAGTTATTCAGCTTTCGCTAACCTTGGCCTTGGACTACGTGTAGCGCCGTCCTTGTATCGGACTTTTAGGCATGCTCACCACATACTTTATCGAAGGGTATCATCATCACCATCATCGTCATCATCATTATCATATCAGCCCAAAGACGTCCATTGCTGGACAAAGGCCTCCCCGAAGGGTCTCCACAATAGCCGGTCTTGCACTGCCCAAAGGCTTCCCGTGACCCTTGCAAGATCGTCGGTCAACCTTGTAGGAGGCCTGAAGGGTAAACCAAAATAAATGTGGGGGACATTAAAATTTGTGACAGACCCAGGGCCTCTACCAGCTAAATCGCCGAACATCGTTTTCGTTAATTAAAAAAAAAACTTAATCAATCATTAAATCGGCTTCCATGAGCACAAGTGACGTCATAAATGGTCTGGAATCGATTGTCAAGTCGATTTAATGATTCATTAAGTCATTTTTAACCTTTATTTATTTGAACGCTATTCACGAAAACGATGTTCGGCGATTTAGCCGGTAGAGCCCCAGGTTGAAAGCCGCTATTACCGTCGGACCTGCTTGCTACGTTCCAGACCGACAGAGAAAATTTTGCATAGTAGCTAAAGGCATTTTAATTGGTATGTTAATTATTTCTTTCAAGATAAAATAAGTTTTCATTTATTTGTCAAAAATATGTGTTTTGATTATCCATGAAATTATGCATATTAGTGATGGAACATAACAATTTGAATCCACATGCTTCACCGTGAACGAAATACAAATATAACAAAACATTAGAGAATTAAACAATAACACATAATTATTAGCATTTTAGTCCAAATTCCATTTTTATATTTAGTTTTCTTAGAAATAATTAAGTTTAAGGATAAATACTTTATTTATAATCTAATGTAATTAATTATAATTAATTTATTCAATAAAATTAAATAAATTATATAAATTTTAAATAATAGTTAGAATACATTTCATGATACATTCTAATACAATTAATATATTTACATGACTACTTTCTTATACAATAAATACATACAATTATGATAATTCTTGAAATCATTATAAAGGTAAAAGCATTTTTAAATTAGATTTATTTTTTCCAAGTGCTTAATAAATAGTATTCGGTATTTTATTGTAGATCAATGTAGACACATATTTACTACACTTACGCAAAAGTTTTTAGCAGGTGAATAGAGTCTTCTTTTATGGCGGCGAAGTCGCCTGACATTATCAGGAATACGAGGAAATAAGTGATGGTTATTTTTCACGAATAGAGCTATTTCCATTTATGTAGGGACGGTAGTGTAAGTATTTTATGTATCATCTTTTAGTACATTGGATTTGGATCATGGCACGAATGCACTGTATTTAATTTTGAACACCACGTATTCAAGTTGAGGCACTATCCCTAAAAAAGAGTGCGAGTCGGACTCGCGCACGAAGGGTTCTGTACCAATATCTATAAAAACGAGCAAAAAAATCACGTTTGTTGTATATTCCCATGCAATAAACGTGATTTTTTTGCTCCCCCTTCAATATTTATTTTATTTTGTTGTTTAGTATTTGTTGTTATTAGCGGCAATAGATATACATCATCATCATTATTATTTTTCAGTAAATATCACTTTATTTGATTTATTTCCACCACCCTCTTCCATGGTAGCTTAACCAGGTAGTATACATTCATCTTACAAAGGTGATATTCTTGTTTAAAACCTATAGAATAGTTAGTACAGAGGCACTACCCGTAAAATTGGGTGTACTTCCGGTTGATTTTAAAGTCGAAAGCCGTGCAGCGATATATATTCTAGGCGTTAAAATATGGAAAATGATTTTCTATCATTGCGCGACCGTGCTGAAGAGTCCAGGCTATTTGTGCATATAGCTGACGTAAATGACGAAATACTAAATGACAATATAGACCGATTGATTGGGGACCACTGAAAGGCGGTGTATCCCTTAAGCGCCTTTTACGACAGCCAGAGTATGCGCTACAGGGTGGAGTAGAGTTAAGGTCATGGTGTAACAAAAAAATATTACATTACAATTTTTTTTTCATCAAGCCAGGATTAATAACCAAAAAAAAATATAAAAGAAGTGAAAACTTATCATTTAAAAAACTGTTAAAAGGACATATTTTAAAGGATTTTTCATAATAAAATTAAATTAAAAACATCCTAAAAATATAAGAAACTAAAAATAAATACATTGTAAAACGAACCAATACTATATACATACTATACACGCACTAAATACATATTATATAGGTACCTACTGTAAAATACACCAAAAGCTAGTAAAAACTAAGCAATAAAATATATATGATCACCTACCCATTTATTATTAAATACACATCACTATTATAAATAAGCATAAATTAAAAACAAATATATATATAATATATATTACAATATATATATAACATATATATATATATATATATATATATATATATATATATATATATATATATATAAGTATTATGTATATAATATATATATATATTGTATTATATATATAAGTATTACTTCTTTACGTCGCCATATCATAATTGTATATAAATTGGCATAAAGTTCGACACTTCATTTTAACTGCGACACATCACTAAGCCATAGGCCTTAATAAACTTGTATTATTCCTGCACCAACTGGACTGTTTTAGCGTAACATGGAATGTCATTGTACTGATACGCAACCCTCAGTATGTGCTCTATAAAATCCATGTACACGTTTTATTATTATTTATCGACATAGAGTGAGAGCGTTGGTTTTCAGAGCCTGTTCTGTGAGTTAGCAGTATGATGAGGTGAAGTTTGAAGAAGTGTGAACAGGTTTAAGTTAAGTTTTAAACTGAAATTTGTGATAATAAAGATGGCAGTGCCATTTCTCCCCTTACACCAAAAATCAAATCAAATGCCCCAATCCAAATAATAGAAACAGTGTAACGAGCAAACCAGCCTATTACTCCCACACAAAAGAAAACTTGTTCTAAAAATACAATGCAGCGGAACCACAATAGGCCTCTCGCGCTCTTTTGTTTCATATGAAACTATAACATATATGGAAAAAATACTGTTTCTCCATTATTTTTGCCGACAAGTAAGAATTGGTGAATAGGTACAGAAATGGTTTTTGTAGTACACATAAATCACAACTGAATATTTATTATCAAAGCGCGGTCTTATAGGTGCCGCGATTTCTTCCAGTCAATCTCGGTATGGAATATACTCGTACATGGAATTGAATATTTTAATTATGTTATTAACTAAAACACACATTGGTCTACTACTTAACAATTTACCTACATAAAATAAATATAAATACACTATTTATACTATATCTGGTCTGGGTGTAATTTATCTATTATCTATATAAATAAAAATCAATGCCACTTTTCGTTGTAATGTTATAACTTATAACTCAACAACGCCTTTACCGATTTGGCTAATTTTGGTCTTGAATTATTCGTGGAAGTCCAGGGAAGGTTTGTACGTAGAGAAAATTTTAAAAAAGTGTAAAATCAACATCTTTTAGCAAATTTAAAATATTTTTTTGTTTGAATTAATGAAATTTATAATCATTTTTTTTATTACTATGCCTTATACGTAGCGAAGCACGTACCGGGCCACTAGTTATCTATATAAGTATGTATTTACAAAAGAAAAAGTAGTATATGTAGTATATCAGTTATCTGGTTTCCATAGTACAAGCTTTACTTAGTAAAACTTACTACGAGTAACCTAGTAACTAGCCTAGTTGGTAGTGCTCCTGCCTACGAAGCTGGTGGTCCTGGGTTCGAATCCCGGTAAGTACAAATATTTGTGTGATGAGCACGAATATTTATTTCTGAGTCATGGATGTTTTCTATGTATTTAAGTATTTATCTATCTATATAAGTATATATATCGTCGCCTGGTACCCATAGTACAAGCTTTGCTTAGTTTGGGGCTAGGATGATCTGTGTGACATTGTCCCTAGATATTAGATTAGATTAGTTTGTGATCATATGGCCGTGTGTAAATAATGTCCCAGGATATTATTATTATCTATAATATGTACGTATTAATACGGGTAGTGCGAGACCGGGTATTGTGGAGATCTATGTGGGGAAGCCTTTGTTCAGCAGTGGGCTTCTTTCGGCAGATATGATGATGATGATGATGTACGTATTTACATACGTTTTTTACATAGGTATTCTTAATATAAATATTGGAACGAAGTTCCTTATCGCACGTTGTGAAAGGGGGCTAGACGGAAAAATTCTTACGTAAAGTTGTCACGGCACTTTTTGCAGCTGTGTGGCTTGCGCATGTTTCTCTGTCTCTCTCCTTCTCTCTCTCTCTCTCTCTCTTATAGAAAGCAAGCCAGATATTTTCATTTCTATTTCGCATTGAACAGTGTGGTGTCGCGACGATTATTTTTGTTGAGTGTATACAGGTTTTTTGTACATAATAAATAATAAGAAATAACTTCGTTCCATCCGGGTGTCCCTTGACACCTCTCAAGATTTTTATTATATATTTATTATTATATATTTTTTATTTATTTATTTTTTAACCAACTTACATTAACGGTTAGACCAAACATATAAGTTATAGGTTACATATTAAGCAAATGTTACTAACATTTACAACTTATAATATTCATATTCATTTATTTCGTAAAGCCAGTTTACATGTCAATAATTGTTATAATTTGATGATCACAAAATAAAGTAAAAAATAAAAACAATAGAATTCAAATAAAAGTCCAACTAAAAACTAAAACAAGAGAAAATAAAATAAAATTATATATGTCAATGAGTTGGTCCCTTGGAATTTAATAGTTCGTTATAATTATAAAAAGTTTGCTCAACAAGCCAGCGTTTGAGACGGTATTTGAAACTTTGTAAGGTAGGAGCTGATTTAACGGCATCCGGTAACTTGTTGTATATTGTAGGGCCCATGACATGAGTGAGCTTAGTGGATTTGGCAAGAGTGCGTTTTACGGCTGTTAGGTGATTCGCGTGTCTCGTATTATATGTGTGTACTTCACCATGTGTCGAATAGTTTTTTATGTTAGCTCTAACGTACATAGCAACTTGAAAGATATCGATGGATGGCAAGGTCATGATGCCAAGTCTCTTAAAGTGGGGCCTGGCAGAATCCTCGTGGGGTATACCGACAATTGCCCTGATGGCGCGTTTTTGCATTCTGAACGCCCGCTCCCATTCAGCGGCGCGCCCCCACAGTTCTGCGCCGTATTGCAGTTGTGAGTGAACTGTGGCAAAGTGGCATGTACGTGCTACTCCTTCCGACACCACACGAGCTACCCGGCGAAGCGCAAAGCAAGCACTGCGTATTTTAGCACAAAGTTTGTCAATATGTTTGTCCCATTTAAGGCCGTCATCTATTTCAAAACCTAGGAAATTTGTTGTCTTATGTTCCTGTAACCCTAGACCATCGACAGTAACAGTGAGATCTCTGTAACTACGACCCGACAGATTGAAATGCATAAAATGGGTCTTGTTGAGGTTCAAAGCTAGACCATTTATACGGAACCATCTACTGAGTTGGGCCGTCGTCAAGTTTAGTTTTTGTTCTAGCTGATCTATCGTTGTTGCCGTTACAAGAGCTGCAACATCATCGGCGTACATGAAAATTTTGGCTTCAGATATCGCTGCCGGCAAATCATTGAGCAGGACAGAAAATAAGATATTAGATATCGAGGACCCCTGTGGTACACCGATTTCCGAGTTAAGCGGATCAGACATAGTTTCACCTCGATTCCCCACAACAATTTGTGCTCTATTTTTAAGCATGTTAGCCAGAATTTTAGCCGAATTTCCCTGTACGCCATAGTGCAGCAGCTTTGCTTCCAGCACAGCGTGGTCGGCGACATCGAATGCTTTCGACAGGTCGCAGCATATAACAGCAACTTGTTGCTTACTCTCACGAGCATTTACTACGCAACGAATTAGCTCCCAAACTAGTGACGTTGTGGAGCGTCCCTCCCGATACGCGTATTGCCGATCCGATAGAGATTCAGTTGACCTAAGAAAAAAAGCCAAACGAGAACATAGACCATTCTCGAAGACCTTGGCTACAGCTGGTATTATTGACACAGGTCTATACCCATCTATGTCGTCTTTACTTCCTTTACCCTTAAATATAGGAAATAATTTTGATATTTTTAAAGTTTCTGGGTATACACCCTCTTTTATGCAAAGGTTAAACACGTCGGCTAATATTAACGCAAGAGGTGCTGCGGCTGTCCGCAGTAACATCATACTTATTCCGTATATATCTTTTGAAGATTTTGCCGGTATTTCTTTGGTAATCAACTGATATACCTCGTCTGCGGTAAAAAACCTGAGTCTTAGGGTGCAGTTAACTGGCGGTCGCGCTGAACATAGGGCGTTCGTCACTTCTATGATATTGGCTCGGGGTGCCCCACAGGTAACGGCAGCGCTCATAAAACGTTTGTTCATGGCATCTACAGCCTCTTTTTTACTATTGAAAGCGAGATACTATTTAATATAATTAATAGTTATATTTTTACATTAAACATGTGAATAGAATAATATTTAAATAAACATTTTGCGGTAACGGTATCACTTAAGTACCTATCAGTAATATATTATAGGGATATAAGTATATTTATGTATGTATTTTTATATCTGTTGACTTTCGTTAGTTTAAGTTAGGTTAAGTTTAATTTATTCAAACACCTTCACTACCCAGTTTATTTTTAGATCATTGGATTATATTCCGTTTAAGGTTGTCTGGAAGAAATCGCAGCAGCGATAAGACCGCCCATTATACTTTAATAACTTTATGTTCAATTATTATTCTTTGTATTGGTGTACAATAAAGAGTATTTTACTTTACTCTACTCTACTCTTCTCTACTCTACTCTACTCTACTCTTCTCTACTCTACTCTACTCTACCCTACTCTACTCTACTCTACTTTATTCTACTTTACTTTACTTATTAAGAGGTATATATAATATAAAATAATAAGTACGTTTATCAGTTGTCTGGTTGTCATAGTACAGAAAATAGGATCATCACTATATTTTCGGTACCTCTTCTTTACAAATTAAAGTAAATATGATTAAAATTACTTTTAATTGTACAAAATTATACAGTATTCACCTTTTTAATCATTGTTAGTTACTTTCAGTGATTGTCAGTTATTGGTAAGGAATTGGAAAATCCAAAAAAAATATCTTTGCCTCTTAAAACTCAAACTCAAATATTTTATTCGCTTGAATATGGGTTACAAAAGATCTTAAAAATAATACAACGTACGATCCATATTAGCTTTTCGGCGTGCAAATATTCACTATTATTATATTTACCAATTTTTTAACTAAGCAAATTTAATCAATTATTTAATTTGCCCATTTTATTAATATAATTACACATTATTAATTTGTTTATATTTTACATTATATAATTATTGATTCCTACTTAATATTGTCGTCTTAATCATAACTTATCATTTAAATATTCATCAACTGTATAGTAGGCTTTATTAATAAAAAAAAATACAGATTTTTCTTAAATATTCTTGAGTCTTGGATACCTGTTATATTTCTTGGAATCTTATTATAAATCCTGGGCGCCATACAGAAAACATTTGCAACTTTTATTAAAAAGAGCTGTCTTATGTAATGGCATGCACATTTTATTTTCATGCCTTTTTCTCTTTAAAGAAATAAATAGTTCCTTGTTTGTATTGACGAAAAGAACTGTTTCATACATATACAAACAAGGAAAAGTCAAAATCTTATATTTAATAAAATGCGGTTTGCAGGAATCTGTTTGCTTTATTACCCCGTACCTAAGAACAGAAGTGACGTATGCATGATAAGAAGTGAGGACAGCGTCTTGGTTCACAACCTTGGATAACATAAAAAGGGCATATGAAAACCTACTTATTAATTTATTACATATTAGGTCTTTACCTATGAAATTGCCGTTCTGCAGTACTGGCCATTTCAAATCAAAATAATTTTTGTTTGGCTAAGAAATTAATTCTAATTTCAAATTAATTTTATTTTAAAAACATGGATTCTTTTTTCCAAAAGTAGTCATTTCTTTATTGATTAGTGTTACATTTTCATCGCATTTCAATCTTTTTCGTCATCATGGATACGTTAAAAATTCGAGTAATTATGGAATATGAGTACCGTCGTGGCAGCAACGCGGCACAAGCGGCACGCAACATCAACGACGTTTACGGAGCTAACACTACAAACCAACGCACCACCTGTTATTGGTTTGCTCGCTTCCGTTCTGGAAATTTCGACCTGAAAAATGAACCTCGCGGTCGTCCGAAGACTTTGGTCGACAATGACGAATTAAAGGCGGTTGTGGAAGCTGATGATACACAATCTACGGCTGAATTAGCAGCAGCTTTCGACGTTAGCGTCAAAACAATATTGGTCCATTTGCGTCAAATTGGCAAGGTAAAAAAGCTTGACAAATGGGTGCCCCACGAACTCAATGATCGCCAGCGCGAAGTACGCGTCGAGACGTGCCTTGCACTGCTCAACAGACACACAAATGAAGGAATTTTGAACCGCATTGTTACCTGCGATGAAAAATGGATTCTGTTTGATAACCGCAAGCGCTCAGCAAGTTGGTTGGATCCTGGTTCAGCACCTAAACAATGCCCTAAACGAAAACTTACCCCTAGAAAAGTGATGGTCACTGTTTGGTGGTCTAGCGCCGGTGTGATTCATCACAGCTTCTTACCAAACGGGGTGAGCATTACTGCAGATGTGTACTGTGAAGAACTGAGCACAATGATGGAGAAGCTGGCGCATCTCCAACCAGCATTGGTCAATCGCTCGTCTCCGCTGCTCCTGCACGACAACGCGCGACCTCATACTGCACAGCAGACGGTCTCCAAGTTGCAAGAACTGGGGTTGGAAGCTCTCCGTCATCCGCCCTACTCACCAGACCTTGCGCCTACAGACTACTACTTTTTCCAGAATTTGGATAACTTCTTGGCGGGAAAAAAATTCAATACCCGAGAGGCAGTACAAAATGCCTTTGAAGAATTTGTTGCCTCCCGTCCAGCTGATTTCTTTAAGAAGGGCATCAATAAACTGCCACTGCGATGGCAAAGATGCATTGATTGCATGGGTGATTACTTCGATTAATACAAATAAAAAAATTCATGAAAAAAATTCGTTTAAATTTTTTCATACAAAACGGCAATTTCATAGGTAAAGACCTATTATGTAGTCAATGTGTGATTTTCAATTAATATTTTCATCTATTATTAATCCTAGAAATTTATTTTGATTTTTAGTCATTATAGGCTTATTTTTGTATTTTATATCAATGTCATAACTATTACTCTGCGTCCTATAATTATTTTTAAATGTCATAATATATGTCTTGTCAATGTTTAGAATTAAATTATTTAATGTCAACCATTCTATTATTTTTAATAAGTCATTATTTATATCTACTTGCAAATTAGATTCATTTTTTTTTGAGAAAATACTACCGTACTGTCATCTGCAAACAGTATCATGGGTTGGTCAATTGAGTGTGGGAGGTCATTTATGTAAATGATGAATACGAACTATACACGGTTATTGCCTTAATACCCGTTTAAAACATATAAAAAATGTATATGTATATTTTTATTAAATAATTAATGTACACACGGAAAAGGAATACAGAAAATAAATTTTAAAAGAAAATAACATGTACAAAGGTACTGCTTATTTCAATGAAATTTCTTCCAGCAGACCCGCGAGAGGAGAAATTAAAAGAAACATAATATATCGTGTGTAGTTTCTAGTAATACATTTATACATACACTACATGCTAATATACATAAATACTTATAAAATACAAAGATAAATAAAAATCAAGCAAATATCTATATACACATACATAAACATACAACTAGGATGAGGAAGAGAGATAATGTGCTTTGACACGATTTTTAAATATTGAAACTGTTTTACATTGGCGAATGTTAGGGGGAAGAGAATTCCACAACCTGACCGCATGAACCGTATAGGAGTAGGAGTAAAAATCAGTTTTATGTTGAGGGATTAGGAGAAGAGAACGACGATGGGATCTGCAGGGAGCATCGGAACAATGAAGATAGGAAAAACGGTCCCGTAGGTAGGAAGGGGATAAGGGATTGTGAAGGATATTGAAGAGGAGACACAATATACGAGTATTCCTGCGAAGTCGAACGGGTAGCCACTTGAGATCCTTGCGAAAATTGGAGATATGATCATATTTCTTAAGACCGAATATAAAACGAATGCAGAGATTCTGCAAGCGCTCTCAAGTTTATTATATTATTAATGTTATATATGAATTAATAAACATACCATAAAGGAAATATAATAATAATATTATTTCATACTAACCACTTTTCTCCACACCAAGACCATGTACAGTGAATTCTAAAAACCAATTTCCAGTAAAACGTTAATTAATTATTTCACAATCCACTTGTCTCATAAAGAGATAAGATAAGGGGTGGTGTTATCTGAAATTTCGCGGCTCGTTACCCCCTCTTATCTTTAACAACCCCATTTACGATATTCAGCAGATTACCTGCCAGATGGAAAATGCGAGTGCCTTGTTAGCGGAGTCTTGAGGCGTGTATTGCTAAGTTGAATTTGTAGTTATGCATGTACAAAACAATTATTATTTTGTACAATAGCTATAGTACGTGGTAGGTTGGTTTTTTTATATACAACATGTAACGTAATTAACGCACTTCCTGAAAATAGTTTGTTCAGAATCTTTTACTGAATCGATTTATATCATTTTTAATATAGGTAGTTTTTTATTCCAAAATAATTGAAACTACGGAAATTATTGTCATATCAACCCTGTAGAGTCAAAACCAATTGAAATGGACCATAAGTCAATGTAATAAGACTTATAAATCGCAGTTTTATATTTGTATTCATACAAATTCAATCATTCAATACAAATTAAAGAAAAATAAACTTTATTCGAAGAATATAATTTAGTAAATAACAATAATATAATATATGTTAAATTAAAAATTCAGTGTATGTATTATGATTACAACATAATATTCTAATTGGGGTGTTTGTGGGTGTGCGTTAAATACGTTACATGTTGTATATAAGAGGGCGACAAACGAGCAAGTGGGTCACCTGATGGTAAGTGATCACCGTCGCCTATGGACATTCGCAACACCAGAGGTGCCGCGGGTGCGTTGCCGGCCTTTAAAAGTCAGCAAACAAGTGTTGCTGACCCTTTCCCCACCCCAATGAGCTCTGGCGACTTTACTCACACTCTGAAACACAACATTAACATTATTAATCTTATTATTAAGGAATGTCTTCTGTAAGGTGGAGGTACTTCCCCAGTCGGGCTGCGCTTTGAGCGAATGAACGCTATGCCCTCCCTCTCTTAAACTTGGTAAATATATTATCACTGCATTAAACCTTCAATATTCAGTGAGCCTGTGTGGTGACGGTGGCGAATATCAGAATATCATCACCCAATCTCAACCCGTGGGGGGAGTAGAATTCGATCCAAAGGAATATCTGCCAGAGGACGGACAGCAGCTTCCTTCTGAGTACGATGACGACCAGCTTACTACGATCGTGATCGTGATTACCAGCTTACTGCGATTGCCAACCTGTCTGCCAGACGTGGCGTTTATGGCAATAACCCCCAACATCAATCTTGGGAGAGGCTTAATTATTTCTGGGTACCTACATTTAGGTGCACCGATTGTATGAAAACATTTTGATATAAAACCTCATTTATATATATGGTTTAGTTATTTAGTCACCGTATATAAAGTTATTGGGAAGATTATACATAGGTTTAATTATCGAAATTTAAAGCTTTAGAAATAATAGAGGTAGAGGTAGGGCACAGCGTCCATTCGCTCAAAGAGCAGCCCGACGGGGGAAGATATTCCTTAATAATAACATTAATAATTTAATGTTCTGTTTCTGTGTGTGAATAAGGTTGCCAGAGCTCATAGGGGTGGCGATGGGGAGGGTCAGCAACAATTGTTTGCGGACTCTTTTCAAGACCGGCAACGCACTCACGACTCCTTGGTGTTGCGAGTGTCCATGGACGGCGGTAATCTCATATTTTATTTATTTAAAACTTTAGCACAAATAAAATTGTACATAGGCGGACTTAATGCCATCTACCAGTCAACCTTTGGGTGGTGCAGAAAGACTACGGTAGGTGCACTAAAGTTGTCAAATATAAACTTATGGTTTAATTATATACGTAAACACTAGATATAACATAATAAAACATACTATTTCTATATAATATATACATGCTATAAACATACAATATATACATACTATATAATATACATACGGACACATTGGTTTTCCTATTGATGAGTTGTATCTGGACGTTGCTTATCAGCGATGTAGTCACGAATTTTATTTTGAAACTTATTGCGGTTTTTAGCCATCCTGATTTCGGGTGGTAGCGCGTTCCAGAGCAGAATGGTTTTGATGAAAAAAGATTTATAAAGGAAGTCAGTGCGATGAGGAGGACATGTACCATCAGGTAACCCACTCGCTCGTTTGTCGGACTCTTTGTAAAAAAAATCTTATCATAATGGTTCTGTCTATATTAAGGTGAGAATTACCTACATATTATCCTCGTGTTTATAACGTTGGTCGCGCTACACATGAGATATTGTAAAACCACATTAAAGAGCAACCTTACTCTTGGCTGATTTTCATTTCCATTTTCAAATAGTGCTCGGTTATTATTTACCTTTTTCTAATTACCTACTGGCAGTTGTTCTGAGAGCTAAATATCCGGGGCTAATCCGGCTAGAACGGAAGCTGTGCCCGTTGCCTGCAGTTATTAGATTTTTGTAGACTACTGCTGTTCTGTTTTCCGCACTATGATTTTAATTTTTTATTATCTATATAGTGGTGCCTCTTTTACTAAGATGAAAAATGTAAAAAAATTACAACTTATATATTATTATTTTTTAAATATATTATAATTATAATTTTAAAAAGTTACTTAAGAATACAGATCAAATTTTCATTCTCTTAATGGTTTGCTGGAAGAAAATTCATTAGCGAATTAAGCTCGCCTATGTACATGACAAGACCGGCAATTGTGGAGATCTTTGGGGGAGGCCTTTGTCCAGCAGTGGACGTCTTTCGGCTGATATGATGATGATGATGATGATGTACATGACTATTTATTGTAAAATTTAACATAAATGTATGCTTATGTGTGCAATAAAGAATAAAGAATCAACATTTTCAAATATCTCTCTAGTCCTAAGATGATTTGATATTTTTTTATTAGCATAATAATACTGTGATACACGAATACTTTGGCATAACACAAAGGGTAGCATATGGTCTGATATGTTTTAGCATAATTTAAAGTTGGTTACATTTATAATCCGTGTGGTTTCCGGCTCAAAAATTAATAGCAGTCCCGTGGGTTTTGTAAAAGGCGACTAAGTGATACACCAGGTAGTCGGTAGCAGTACCTCCTGTGTACTATAGCTAACACCAAACTGCGGTCGCCAATGCGCATGCCAAGCCCGGTGACTACGGCAAACCCCTCTAAATGGCAACGTTATAGAAACCTTTGGAGGAGGCTTAAATATGTCCAGCAGTGGACGATATCAGGCTGATGATAATGATGATGACATTTTTAAGACATAATATTGTCATAAAAGCCATAATTAGGTGTACGTCGCCAACAATTTTAAGTTGAATATTATGTTCATAAATTATGTTTAGGTATAAATAATCATTATTCAACAGAGTCTTGGAAATAATAATCCTTGAACCGCGAAAACTTATGTTTTAATAGGAGTTAAATGAAATCAAACTGTAAAACATGACATAATATGAAATCGACTGTTTTAGAAAACGTTATTCCCATCGTGCGTGATTTAGTTTCCAAATTAAAAAAATAATATAGTTTTAAAATTTAATTGGCCCTTATTAAGATGTAATTGTAATAATTTAATGTCGAGTCGAACCTTTATTAATTTAGTGATTTTAATTTATTTATAATATTCCTATTCATTTCAATTATTCTGTAATAAAATGAATTATTGTCACCTATTATTATTTCTTAGATATCTTAATTTTATTTCATCGTTTTATAACTCTTTACCTTATTTTAGTAGTAAGTGTGCTTTTGTTACATCGTCACCGTCGGATGCCACTTATGGCTATAGTTAAAAATCAGCGCCAAAGTCATCTGTTGCAGAACTGCTGAACTGTGGCGATTTTAGTCACCAAAGGACATAGAATGGGTACCACATCGAATAGGTAAAAGTAGGATTATAAAAAAAAAATTAGCTTATAAGCATTAATACGTATTTTATGTATTACAACATACAGAAAATACGTATTAATGCTTATAAGCTAATTTGGCTATTTTTTATTGATGTACCGTTTCCTTATGCGTCTAATATAAATATATTATTTATTTCTAAAAATGAAAACTTGCCCACCCTGTAATATACAGTAATCACAGTCACTAAGTTGTTTTGTGATAACTACTATAGTGAAAAGTAAAAAATAATACCAGCCTACAGCCGCGTAAAGCGCCTACGCATTACATTTGAGCGTTAATTCCCATCCGCCCCCTTCCAGCTTGCTACGAGCGTAGTGTCAGGCACTAAATAGTGGCGCTCACAACTCCAGTGGCATTCGAGATATGTTAAGTTAGAACTAGCGACCATTGTTGGTTAGACAATAGCTAAATTCTCCTATAGTAGGTGAATTATTTGGGCTACATAATGTGTCATTGACTACCGGGGTGGTAAACGCTACTATTATTTAGTGCCAGCTTCCACCCCGGTGGCAAGCTTGAAGGGGGCAGATGGGAATAAACGCATTGGGACGATAAACAATATTTTATTTATTCTATTTATTTTCGTAGGAAGGCAGTTAACAAAATGTTTAGGATATTTATAGGTAGCAGAAAGCCATTAACAGGTCTCCACGAGTAAAATCCTGATCTACCGGCTAAGTCGACGAACATCGATTTCTTAAATGGCTTTCAAATAAATAGAGGTTAAAAATTACTTAATCAATCGTTAAATTGGCTTCAACGTTGACAATCGATTCCGGACCATGTATGACGTCACATGTGCTCATGGAAGTGGATTTAACAATTGATTAAGTCATTTTTAACCTCTATTTATTTGAAAGCCATTTAAGAAATCAATGTTCGGTGACTTATCCGGTTGAGCCCCTGATCAATTATTAATAAGTAATGTGTAGAATAAATCAAAGCTTATACTCGTAGAATGGTTCGTATTCGTTCGTACGAGTATCTTTTACATAAAACCTTTTTGAAAAGGTTGAATACATCTCACTGTTTCAGATGTGTTGAAAAATATGTCAAAATTAAAAGCTTTGACTTGTTTGTTCAAACTGTTGCCCGCTCGCCACAAGAATGCATTCTGTCGGTAATTTGTTGTCACTAATGGAATATGTATAGGGGTGTAAATGTCAAACAACTTTTATAGGGACATTTTATAATGCAATATAGTGTCTACTACAGTCAGGAGTCATTTATTGGGGTTTATTATTTTTATTCCAATGATCATTGTGAGATGTAATCTGATGTAAAATCTGAAAATTGATCGGGTTCCTAGAGTGAATGTTTATCTAGACAACGCCAAAGAAGCTAGTTATTAATACATATAACCAACCAGCTACACGGTTCATTGAACATTAAAATAACATTATGTGAACGAAGAATACTTCCTAATAAATTAAATATGTTTTTTTTTATTTAATGAAAAAGCTCATGCAATGAAGGCTGATTTAAAACTGTGGTTTAATATATTTTTAAATACCTTGAATATGCATTTTTTCAATAAATACCTCTCTTTTGTACAACTCCGTAGGTTCTACGGTAACACAATCTTACAGCACTTTAACCACAATAATATGGAATTGGATACGAATAGTCAAACTAGCTTACCTTGATTCTTCAGCAATTTTGTTCTAAGAAACCATGATAACGATTTGAGTTACAAAAAAATACATCGTTCAAATAAACAAACATTTTCATACAAAAATGACACCAGACACACCAGACACCAGACACACATTATAGGTATTATATTTATTAATAAGTAACTATTTGTATATTATTTTTATTCTTTATTTATTTATTTTTACAAATATATTTTCAAGAGTTTGTACATTTGTCCCACAAAACCGTGTTATCGGTTTGACTGTAGGATCGAGTCTCTGTACAGCATCTATTTATCTTATAACAAAAATACTACTATAAATATTTACATTACATTAAATTAAATCTAATAAGTATTTTTTTAACTTAAATTCAAATTTATTTTTAACAGATTCATGCCGAATGTCATCCGGCAGACTATTTAGCAGGTACGGCAAGCGTTTTCTCAATGTTCGGTCTCCATAATAGTTTGTAATTCTGGGTACTGTCAGTCTGCCGGTTGACATCGAGCGTGTATTGTACTTATTGCTTACATGTATTAGGTTATGTTCTTGATTGCTATGGTTGTTTATTGCCAGAAGGAACTTATGTTTTTTACTTACAGGTAGAATTTTACAGATTTTGAAAAGTTGGGTGTAATCATTTTTGCATTTTTGTTTAATTTTTTTGTTTACTAACAGTTTAATGAATCTAATTTGAATTGATTCTAGTTTTTGCATATTTGTTTTAAATGTTAGTCCATAGCAATCAAGCGCATAACCGAGGATGGAATCGACTAGTGACATGTATAAACATCTTAACGTACTAACAGGAACTTTAAAACTTAAATGATAGAATTTTCCTAGGTAGACTCTGAGTTTATCACAAATGTAATCAATATGTTTGGTCCATGAGAAGTGTTCATCAATTTTTAAGCCAAGGTATGTTACACAATTTACTTTTTCTATGGGATTACAGTTGCAGTTATACAATCTGTTATGTAGACATGAGAAGTTATGGGCATATAATATAGCAGGTTGTGTAGATTGAGTAAATGTAAGCAAGTAAGGAGAATGAATGATTAGAAATTTTGTTTTATCAGCGTTTAGCACAATTCCGTTATCGTGAGACCACTTTACAACTGCATCTATGTCCTGTTGCACTAGCCTACACGTGTCGTAGACATCGGTACCAGCACGGAGGATGCACAGGTCGTCGGCGAACATATAAGCAGTGCAGTGCTTCAGCACATCGCACAAGCTGTTCACATGCATGAGATAGCTGATAGGTCCACATCCTGAGCCCTGCGGAATTCCGTACTGTACATGCATTTTGTCACTAAGTGCTTCACCTACCTTGACGCGGTAGCAGCGCGATGTGAGATAATCACTGAACCATTGGTTAAGTGGTTCTCCCACCCCGCACTCCGCCATAGCGCCAAGGAGTGTATCGGATTGTAATGTATCAAAGGTTTATTTATAATCAAAAAATACTGCTGTAACAATTTTTTTCTGATCTAGGTAGTTATTGACTTCATCTGTAAATTTTGATAATAGTGTATTTGTACTTCTCCCTCTTAAGAAACCATGTTGACAATTATCTATTATTTTATTATTTTGTAAATATTGACTTAATTGGTTGACAATACATTTCTCCATAATTTTATCGATACTTGATAATATGGCTATGGGGCGGTGGTTACATACATTTTTACGATCGCCTTTTTTGTATATTGGTCGGACTAAGGCTTCTTTTAATGGGTCTGGAAATTGACCAAATTTAACGGATAAGTTAATTAATTTAGCTATAACCGGACTCAACTTATCGACTATAAATTTAAGATCGGACATGCGTATCATATCGCAGCCTGGCGATTTGTTGCTATCCATATTTTTAATTATATTTCTAACTTGTGTACAAGTCACTGGCTGCCATCTCATACACATGTCCGCTGGGTTTACATAAGAGTTTCTATTTAAAAATTGTTGATCACATACATGTTTTATTTCAATAATTTCTTTAGTAAAAGTATTTGCAAATTCATCACATAGTTATAAATGCTTTGCTACAAAAACAAACAACCAACTGCTTGTTTGTTTTTGTTCCGAACGGCGACGACGGCGCGGCGTTCGTTTTGTTTGCTTGTCAAATTTTGATACGTTCCGTTCCACCAAAAGACAATGTTTGACCAATTAAATTTCATTTTATTATTATATACCCTAGTCGTCTAGTAAAAACATTTTAACCTAGCTATAAATAAGTCAGTATTGATGACTCATCGTTAATATTTTTACAAATAAATTTTCTCTTAAATTAAATGATATAATTGTGTCCTGAGTCACCGAGTTCTGCATAAAACGGAACGCTGCAGAGGGAAAGGATCGCACCCCAATCTCTGAGCAAAAAATGGATGGATTGATATATTTTGTTATTGGCACGCAGGTAAAGATCAAGATAACGATAGAGCCAATCTAAAGATAGGACTGACTGACAGATTGCGGATCGTTTATTAATTTCGGGCGTTAGTGCGCCAACATCGAAATGCCAAATATTAATTAATCAGCTGTTTATAACCGTGAGGATTCAGGACATTACAGGACTAACGGAGGGGACGGCGCGTACGCAGTCCCCACTACCAAAAATTACGCATCCGAGTTATCCACATTAGGGATAATCGCAGGGGTCAACCCATTCGCAGTGCAATGAGTAGGCCTCGCCCTGGGGGAACCGCCTTCATGATCACGGTGTCCCCTATGCCAGGTAAGTATGTGTAATGTTGCAAGATGCGATCGGGTCGTTCATCCGCGGAGAATCTCTATAGCGACTTTTAATTTCTGTAGAATGCCATCTTGTGGATTTTTAACGAACTAAAAATATAGTATTCACCTCCATCATAGAGGGCTTATATAACGACTTAAATACTCATATTTTTATAACAATACAAATACAATGCAGGGAATATATTAGAGACTTGCTGTGCCCCGCGGCTTTACCCGTGTTAAATTTTATAAATTATTACAGATCCTCCCCCGTAGGTGATAGCGTGATAATAATATGTGGCCTAATGTTACCCGACCTCTTAGTAATATTCATGCAAAATTTTAAGTAAATCCATGCAGTACTTTTTGAGCTTCACCCGGACATACATACAGACAAACAGACAAAAATTCTAAAAACAAATATTCTAGACTTCTATATCGATCGTAGGTCACGCCCCAAGTATTCTTTTTAAAAATTATTCAATGTACAGTTTTTACTTTCCTACGATTTTATTATATGTATAGATTGGACCAACAGTAACTGATTTTTATGGGCTTTTGAAGAGACTCAAAGCATAGTTTCTGAGTTGTTTATGTGCTACTTATAATGAGTTAGTTCCGAAATATTCCACTGTGTATACTTGACAATACATCTCGTAGTTAATAAAAATGTAAAATTTTATGTTAATTTATTTCTATCTACATGTTATCCATATATAATTATTTCTTATAATTTTGTAATGTTAGGTTAGTTACCTTAAAGTGGCTTAATGAGTGTTTTTTAAGAACCGCAGCTAGAATTGCCTTTTAGCACAGAGATACCTTAAAATTAAACCACTCAAGCCAAAATCCATCTATATAGACCTACCTCGCGGCTATAGACTTTACCACGCCAATCGCTTATAGACAGGTAGACATACTAGTGTAGTACTGTTACATGATCGATATTTTAGATTGCTGACTAGGAAATATATTTCTCACTAGCTGTGCCCCGCGGTTTTACCCGCGTTAAACTTTATAATTATCACAGCTATGTGATAGTGATATAGTAGGTGATAGCGTGATAATATGTAGCCTATATATTTACCCGACTTCTAAGTATTATTCACGCAAAATTTGAAGTAAATCCATGCAGTACTTTGTGAGTTTAGCCCGGACATACATACAGACAAACAGATTAATTGACAAAAATTCTAAAAAGTATATTTTTGGTTTCGATATCGATTGTTAAGCACGCCCCAAGTATCCTTTTAAAAAATTTTCAATTTACAGTTTTGACTTTCTACGATCTTATTATATGTATAGATAAATATGTGTTTATTCCTTAGAACAAAATGATCCACTTCAAATTTTAACCTTTATTTTTACCGCAATATTCACTGAATTTATTTCCACATAATTATTATATTTTATAACTACTACATATACAAAAAAGAAGAAATGTTTATTTTGACCACTATTCGATGAAAGTAAACGCAGACTAAACTCAAGATATATTTTAATCTTAATGAAAACAATACGAAGCTTAATGTCATCAATGTTAGAGTTCCCTAGCAAAAGGGTAAAAATGGGGTCTGATTATATATCCTCGTCTTAAATAAAGTATATCTTTCAATTACTTTATTTGTGATATCTTGGGTAAAAAAATTAATCAAACTTTAATTTGCTTACAAATAAAGTAATTGAAAGATATAGGTACTTCATTTGTGATATCTTGGGCGAGCAAATTAAAGTTTGTTTAATTTTTTTACCCAATATTTTATAATTGTAGGACGGACGTTTACCGATTCAGAATTAAATTTGGTATATATTGAGATTTATATAAATCTATATGCATATTTATATATATATAAATCCTTAAAATTTGTGACAGTCATTACCTTACCCAAGATTTTGCTCATAAAATATTTCATTTTAGTGTTCATTTATTAATATTTTTAATTTTATAAGTCTCCATATTTAATATTGTAATTAGCTGTAACTAAGATTATTAGTGTTCAGTTCTCTTAAAATTTTAATGTAAGCTGTACTGACACATGAATCGTTCATTTGTTATTTTACCTGGTTCCGTGAGAAAACCAGCGCTGCAACAGTTAATGTCGCAGGTACTGCTGAGATGGTACCAATTCGGACTCGCACAGATAGCTATTAAGAGTTTTTTATGTGTACCTATATATTATTATTATCTGTGCTTGTTTTACTGAATAAATATATATTTGTTTTCTTTCTTATTTGTTCATCATCTATATATATATAAATCAATGCCACTTTTCGTTGTAATGTTATAACTCTACAACGGCTTTACCGATTTGGCTAATTTTGGTCTTGAATTATTCGTGGAAGTCCAGGGAAGGTTTGTACGTAGAGATCATTTAAAAAAATCTTGATAAAGTGTAAAATCAACATCTTTTAGCAATTTAAAATATTTTTTTGTTTGAACAAATGAACTTAATAATCATTCTTTTATTACTATGCCTTATACGTAGCGAAGCACGTACCGGGCCGCTAGTTAATTGTATATATATGGCCTTTGCGTCTGTTACAGACGATTTACGGCGCATTGTCTGAGAGACATTTCTTATGGTGGCTAAAGTTACAAGAGAAGTTTGCGGTGGTTGTTGCCGAGCCGCTTTCATGTCGCTTCTGTCTCTTATCAGCAAGTTCTCCGAACCAGGCTGCATCACAAATCTTACGACCCTCCGCTACAAGTTTGCGCCATTCAACTCTATTTTCAGCGAGCTTTTCCCAGCTACAGTGGTCAATTTTAAAAGCGGCCATATCCCGATACCTCAACCAAGGGTCGCCACCTGCACCAGTTCTTTCCGGACATACACGAACGGTAAAATAAAACTTGGCTAATCGTAGACCATTGTATTGCACAATTTCTTACCGGACACGGCAATTTTAAAAGTAAATTGTTTAGTTTCAAATTATTATCTTCACCAATCTGCCTCAGCTGAACTTCCTGGTACGAATATGAACAAACTGCTCACCACATATTTTATGTTAAAAAGCTGGCAACCATTATCTTAAGTATTCAATATAAATAAATTTCTTCTTCTTTTCCATTGAAATAAATCAAAATACGAATTTTGATTTCTGTCGTCATTCACTGCATAAACGCCTTTATACTATAATTTTTCAACTGCCTCGTTGGTATAGCGGTAGAGTGTTCACCCGCAGAGAACGAGGTCCTGGGTTCAAATCCCGGGTCGGGCCAAAAAGTGATTTTGGTACTTTTCTGTAAAAAGAAAAATTTCTCAGCACCAGCCCGAAGTCTGGGAGTTGGTGGTATTATAACCCCGTGCCTCGGAGAGCACGTAAAGCCGTAGGTCCTGTACCTGACCTCTTTCCGGTCGTGTCGGTAGGCGTCCCATCGGATCATGAGAGTGATGGAATAGAAAGTGCTCCTGTGTTTGCGCACACACTTGTGCACTATAATATGTCCCGCGCAGATGGCTAATCTCTATTGAGACTGGCCGCCGTGGCCGGATTGTGGCTAGGAGGACATTATTATTATTATTACTATAATTTAAACTTTTTTTGAAATATATTGAAATTATCTATATTTCGTTATTCGTAATTTGGTTATGTAAGCAAAATTTGAAACTATACAAAATGTCAATATGAGCAGTAGTAAGTTTTTGCCGAGATATACCGCTATAAAATATGAAAGGGTGGACTGAGATGACTGACTATAATTGAACCCATATGATTCGGACCATTTGCTTTCAATTTTAACGTTTCAGTACGTAACCCTAGAAAGCTATCTAGTACCGTTTTGCAATTTATTTGTTTATTGACTTAACAACAATTGTTTACAATTATAAAATGACGACTTAGGTACCTCAACAATATTTATTAATAGGCTTAGTGTAACAATTTGTTAAAGGTAGGCTCCTTATGCACTCTAAACTAATCTCAAAAATGGGAATTATAAAGGAGACGGATACGTGTTCATACAATATTGGGCTCGGATGTAAAAAGATAAAAGCGGTGTCAATTAATGGGTCTATAAATTATCAGCCAATCACTAAAAATTCCATGGATTTTTTCAACCTGTGAGCAGAGTTATAAAAGATTTAGTACTTAATAGAGAGGTTATGTACCAACCTACACTAAACAGCTGATTTTTAAGGGCGATTGCTATTTAATAGTTATCCGTGTCCAGTATGTTAGCAAAAGTCGTACACGTTAAGCAATATCAGAAGTCCATAGAGAGAATACAGTTGTCGAGGGATATATAAACAAAACAATAAAAAATACTCAAATCACACACGCACTAAACGTTACGAGAAACGAGTGACAGATCATAGATTAGGATTCAAAATCTGTCACCAGTCACTGTCAGCATAGATTAAAAATATAGTTGCCAATAACTAATAAATCGATTTGGACGATAACCGATATTATGATTTCTATTTATTTTGTTGATATTTTATTTTTTACTGTTGACATTATGTTAATGTATTTAATAATTATTATGATTAAATCGGTTATTTTTTGAAATCATTAACGTTAATCTATTATTGTAATCAACAACTAATTTAATTCGTGACTTAAACTTATTTTTAGATTTCTCGTTTTCTAGATTGTAAATTGGGTCAATTTTTTACAGTTCGAAATAGAAAAATATAACGCTTTTTTTAAACCATATCTCAACTTATTACAGTTAGGCCCAGAAATCCCCGTCTCCTTTAATCGTCCAGCGGGTCTCAAACCTGCACCATCTACCAATACGGGGTAGGCGCTCTGCGTTAATCTACTAAATTTGATCTGCCGATGTGTATCGTTTGTAGCTTAACGAAGAGCGCCTACCCCGGATTGGTAGATGTAGCAGGTTTGAGACCCGCCGGACGATAAAATTTATGATTTCCCATTTTTGTGATTAGATTAACTAGCATTTTGTAGCATTATTAATATTATAAATAATGCAACAAAATTCAAATTTAATAATTAACTGTTTAAGTACTAAATAATTTCTATATTAGCTATACAATAGTTAATGTAATAATCACAAATCTGTCACGAATGACCTTCATTATAAAATACAGTTTTTAAGTGTACCAACTTTAGTAACTGAATGTACTCTGTATGACCCGGGAAGGTGAATGGAACCCTATATACGAGTATCCACAACACCCTTGGCCAATTTTATTTTTATATAAAAAATCCATTTGATTGGATATTTGTGAATAGAAATTGGACGAATTCCAATAAACGGCACCTGAAAAACAACGAAATTCTCAATTATTCTTGTCACAATACATGCCAAAAGCTTGTCAAATAGTTAATTATCATAAAACTTATTTAAATAAAAGCATCCGTTTAACCACGTAGAACATTCTCTGTCCAAATTAGATGGGTCATCAATAAAGGCCAGTGCCTCTAGCACGAGTTCCTGCAGTTTACTTACTCGATCACACGTATAGTTTCTCCCATACATTGAGCACCAGCGCCTCTCGCGGACATTATTAAGAACTAAAACTCTGGTGCTCAATGTATGGGACGAAACTGTACGTGTGATCGAGTAAGTAAACTGCAGGAACTCGTGCTAGAGGCACAGGTCATAAGTACCATAAACCGGCGAGCATGTTTGAAAAATATAATGACAGTAACCAGTCAAAAGAGGTGTGCAAAGATCGTGACAAATGGAAATCTGTTGTTTCTGCTTACGGCGTAAGTCTGTGTATGCATCCATTTAGGTTAAGCTAGTGGATAGTTATATTTCAACCTATCAAACTACCTAACTGATAAAAATGGATATGTAGTTAGATAATGAAAGATAATAACGGGTTTTTGTTGTAATTTTATGTTGGACTAGCTATGCCCGCGACTTCGTCCGCGTGTTAATTAGTTTATTTCGTTATTTTTTTGTAAAATAAAAGACTTTTTCTAAAATAAATGTAGCCTAAGTTACTCCTTACTACATCAGCTACCTGCCAATAAAAGTCCCGTCAAAATCGGTCCAGCCATTTCAGAGATTAGCGGGAACAAACAGACAGACAGACAGACAAAAATTGTAAAAAATGTTATTTTGGTGTATGTACCGTATATATATTCATATTAATGTAGTAAAAACCGGTTATTTTAATATTACAAACAGACACTCCAATTTTATTTATTTGTATAGATTCGGCCAACAGATGCGTTGCATTCGTGCGGGTCCCATTCGCCCTGAAGATGACTTACTCAAGAAGTTGAAACTGTTGGCCAAATCCGAATTAATTATGTGAGTTACCCGTTACTATCTTTCAATATGTTTGCTCCTCAGGTCCGTTTTAATCATTTTTTCGTGGCTATACCAGCTACGACGTTAGAAGTTATAATCCGTCTCATTGTTCTGAGAATACTATAAGTATTAGATATGAGGATAGTAGCATTTTGACATCACATTTTAGATATGAGGAAAGTAGCATTTTGACATCACATTATCAGCCCGATATCGTAGACTGCTGGACATAGGCCTCTCCTAAAGGTTTTTATAACGTTGCCATTTTGTGGGGTTTGCCGTAGTCACCACATTTTGTGGGGTTTGCTGTAGTCACCACATTTTGTGGGGTTTGCCGTAGTCACCACATTTTGTACTTACATAATATACCAGAATAAATAAGGAAAATCACCTATGATTAATATTTACAATGAATAGTTCGTTAAATCTATACATATAATAAAATCGTAGGAAAATCAAAACTGTACATTGAATTTTTTTTTAAAGGATACTTGGGGCGTGATCTACAATCGATATCGAAGCCAAAAATATAACTTTTAGAATTTTCGTCGGTTAGTCTGTTTGTCTGTATGTATGTCCGGGCTAAACTCAAAAAGAACTGCATGGATTTACTTCCAATTTTGCATGAATATTACTAACGGGTCGGGTCAATATACATATAGGCTACATATTATCACGCTATCACGTACGGGGGAGGAGCTGTGATAATTTATAAAATTTAACGTGGGTAAAACCGCGGGGCACAGATAGTGATAAAATAGTTAAGGTGTAAAGCATCTTTAGCAAACAAACTGATGCTCTAAATTTATTTATTCCTAAAATATGTTACATCTGTGTAGAATCGTATTTTTTTACCCTACCGTGCACTGCATGACGTGGCAACTGCTGAGGAACACTGCCAGAAAACTCAGTAGGAATGTGAAAATTCAAATGTTAGAACTGACAGCCAGAGGCGGCTCTGTCTGTTACAGGGTCACACATATGTATGGGTGTTAGTTGGCCAAAACTAGGCGAACGTCGAATATCATATGGGCAGTTACGCTAGTGTCGGAGTTGTTCAAGCCGCCCAATAGGCCTCCGACATGGCTTAACGATTGTTGCCTAATGACTACAACCAGGGCGACATGCGACAGCTTAACGTACCCACCGACGCTCGGAGATGCTCAGAAATTAAACAACTTTGGCGGTCACCCATCTATGGACTAACCGAGAGCCTAGTTGCTTAACCTCGCCGATCACTTACGGGCCGGTGAGAGAATCTAGCTATGAGCATGATGTAGGAGGTCACTCGTCAATATTCGGTGTCACTTGTAACACGTTCGCCGAGTGTAGATTCGTCAGGCGTATGGCTGGTGATACACACGGCTACATATCAAGCTATACATTTCCAGTATAAGCTGATCCCGCGTTAGCTGAAGAAGAAGAAGAAGCACGGCGCTGAAGCCGTGTGTACACGGCCATGTTTGCTCATATACTGTGGGTAATACACGTTATATGACAGGACTCATTTTGTAAGTATTCGTGTCCACTCAGCCACAGTATAAATATGGACAGTACGGAAACTACACCGGGAGTTCTATCTTATAAAGAGGTAGTCCACGAAGGGCACCCATCTGAATGGCACCTGCGCGAATGGCACCTAGCCTAGTCCACGAAAGGCACCTATCAATATTTTTGGCAGGTGCTCTTCATGGATTTAATTTATTTTTTATTTTCGAGTCCACGAAGAGCACCTTTGACTCAGTAACCTAGGTTATTAAATGAAAGATATCGATAAAAATCACTAGAACGTTTATTAACACTACTAATATTACGCACGTATTATAAACCGTGATAGACAGTTGACATTTTCACAGATGATATGTCTCTATTGTCGGTATATCAACTAATACTAAACAATACAACATCCAACCGGCTCCCTTCTACCATCGGACATCCAGACGCATTGCATCTTACCATCCTTACGTTGTAGCTATTCCACCAATTCGCACTAAGCGTTTCCAAACGTCTTTTATAATGCGCACAGCAAAAGAGTGGAACTCACTGCCTGCGTCGGTGTTTCCAAAAGCTTATAACCCTAATCTCTTCAAAGTTAGAGTGAACAGGCTCCTTCTGGGTGAGCTCGCTCCATCGTAGACTTTGTCTCTGTCATCTCTGACATAGACTAGAGTCAAGAGCAAACCAATAACAAATAAAAAAATTAATAAAATAAATATTAAAGTGAAAAAATCATGCTTTAATTGTACATATATTACGGCAACATGTAGATGCTTGAAATATTCACAGAATATTTACATATATGTATATTCACTTTAAAAATTATTAAATTTAAATAAATCAAATATATGAGGGAGGTTACCATACAAGAAACATGAATTTTTTGCCGGTTTTATAAATAATGGTACGGAACCCTTCGTGCGTGAGTTCGACTCGTGCTTGGCCGTTTTTTAACCCATCTACTTTTTGTTAGGGCCCAGCCAACTTCAAATAATTTACATCGCATGAGAACCGGATTAAGAGCAACCCGTGGACCTTTGAGTTGTAATGCAATTGCCATAGGAGAAGAAAGAGTATAATATAACAGAAAACAAGGGTTTGCTGCTCTGGAACTTATTGTGTAAGGGCGCGTTCTCACTATGTTGTAACGATTAATTTATCGTTGGTCGACTGTCGTTTCTAGGTGTTCCCATTATAACGATTGCTTGTCGTCAAAAAAAATATAGTTTAGTGACTATCGCATCTATCTATTCCCATTGGATCGTGACGACATTTTATATATACAACATGTAACTTAATTAACGCACATCCTGAAAATAGCTTTTTCAGAATTGTTTACTAAATCCATTTATATCATTTTTAATATAGGTAATTTTTTATTCCAAAATAATTTAAGCTACGGAAATTATGTATATGTATGTGTATGTATTATGATTACAACATAATATTCTAATTGGGGTGTCTGAGGGTGTGCGTTAATTACGGTATATGTTGTATAGTCGCTTCCTCGTTTACACATCATTAGCAAGCTACAAATCTACAATTTGTAAGATTTGCCATATCGATTTAGTCGTAACGATTTTTTATCGTTTTACGACTGTCGTGCTAGCCGTTCCCACTGTCAGGAGAATCTGTTATCACTGCAAAAAAGACGTAGACGACAGTAAGTGTGGTTCTATGTGTGAACACCTCCATTTAAACATATAAGCTACGACACTTAATACACACGACAAAGTGGGAACGCGCCCAAAGTGGTATTTCTTACTTAAATTATTTAACTTGACGTTTTCCGTTTCTGTTTCAAACGCAGTGTCAATGTACACACTGTACAAGTAAATATAATAATTATTGAGTAATAAAGGTACACACACAAGGTAAATAACAGTATTATATTAATAAATTTTAAAGAGGATCCTTTGGATTTAAAAACTATTGTGAAAAGTGAAAAAGAAAAAATATTTTCTACTCCTTATTAAAAGTACTATAATGTATCGTTCTCATTGTGGCAGAAAGGGTAGATGGTAAGCTTTTGCTTTAGTACGTATAAAAAATAGCGGCCCATTCATTGTACGCTGTTTTACGATAATGAGGGTCCAAACCCTTGTATGGCCTATTTTATCAACTAAAATGGATACAAAGGCTAACTTTTTTTAGTAGCAATCTGATTTAGCACTAGGCGTTTTTTCGCTAAATTGTTTTTCCAACAGCTTAATTTTACGGTTTTATAGACCTTGAGGCAATAAATGTTACAAACTATTATTAATAACTAAATGGTCTACTAAACCCCAATTTTTTACCATTCTAGTAGGGTACAGCCAACGGCAAAAATATATCCCCAAAGTCAGACATTAAATGTTGCACAAATGCAACGTTCCGTTACAACGTTGCATTTGTGTGATATCATATTTTTTTTTTACTCTACCGCGAAGTGGCAGTTTGACGTGGCAGCTTAAAAACACGGCCAGATAATAATAATAAAGCCTTTTAATTTCCTGTAAACCTTAAAAAGTAGTTACACAATATTTTTATGTTTTCCTAATTCTATGTTAGTAACTCTTAAGTCCAAATGATTCTAGTGTTAGTGTTTTAATTAAAAATTTATATTATAGGAACCCCTAGATAGGATATAGGCCTCCTCCAAATTCTTCCATTTTTTTCTGTCCTGTGCTATGTTTGTCCATTTTTTCCCCGCCACCGATACTATGTCGTCCGCCCATCTTCTTTGTGCGTCCATTGCGCGTTGTCACGGCCAGATATCTCAGTAGTAATATTTATGTTTAATAAAAATTGTCAATTTTTAATTAATGAGAATTTACACATATTATATTAAAGAAAAATTCCCTCCCGTTCAGAGGTTGACGTGGCACCTACCAAAAATCCATTAGCTAGCGATCATTTTTTTGGAGTACTTTATTAAACGTATAAATATCATATTATTTTACTTAAAAACAAACTCAACTATTATTCCCCACTATGATTAACAGAACACATTGTAAATCCTTCAATAATTGCTTAAAACTAAGAAAAGAAGACGTTGTACCTGTAACGTTTTAATTAACTAAAATTCTACTAACAATCGTAGGTACAATGTTCCTATGTCACTCTTAATTTCTGATGAAAAGCTTAAAATTATTAGCTCTTCAACAGTTCTTAATGTGATTTGTATCCAACGTAGCAAGCAAGTTTTAATCGCGTTACAGTGTACGATTGTACGAATCGCAGACAGGGATAAATTAATACGAGACTCACTCTAGGTACTCCCACTGCTCAATGGAAAAGTTACAGGGATATTTTTATTTTGTTCCCTGTAACTTGTTGTTGATATTCAGTACCTAATTTGAGTGCCCGTGTGCCGCAGCGGCTAAGACAGACAGACCTCGCCGCTTCGTCTCCCGGGTCCGATTCCTGCGCCGGACAACTATTTGTGTGACCCATAAATGGTTGTTCGGAGTCTGGATGTAATTTGTGTCCGTCTATTATGTGTTTGTAAAGTACCCCGCGACACAGGGATTAGATCCCCTAGTGCGGGAAATTTGAACTAACTCGCTCTAGCCACAGCATGGGGTAAATGAAGCAATGGATCAGTATACCCGCGTTCCTGGGGAAGAGAACCCAAGAGAAGTCCACCTAATCTATATGGTTATCGTCGTATGTATCATCATCATATCAACCGAATGACATCCACTGCTGGACAAAGGCCTCTCTAAAAGATTTGCACTGTGAAGTTGTGTCCTTCATTTGGAGGGACTAGGCTGACGACGATGAGGATGGAGAGATTGGCGATCGCGTGATTTTTTTTTTTAATCTTATGTCAGAGGTGGACAAATGAGCAAGCGGGTCACCTGATGGTAAGTGATCACCGCCGCCCATGGACACTCTCAACACCAGAGGTATCACAGGTGCGTTCCCGGCCTTTAAAAGTCAGCAAACAAGTGTTGCTGACCCTTCCCTCCACCCCAATGAGCTCTGGCGACCTTACTCACACTCGGAAACACAACATTAAAATTATTAATGTTATTATTAAGGAGTGTCTTCTGTAAGGTGGAGGTACTTCCCCAGTCGTGCAGCATGGTGGTCATAGTAGACACAGAGACGTAGCTGCCCGTTCTCTGGTAGCTATTTCCTCGGGTTGACTACTGTGCCCCCCACGGGATGAAATGGGGTGACGATATTCTTTGCCGTTAGCCACGCAGCAGATATATATGTGGATAGCTAATATAAATTTCAATACATAATATTATAAACTTCAACTAAACATAATCTCCTTGACAATAACTTTATACAAGCTAGCTAAATGTCACTACCATTATAAAATAAATTGTATAAATATTTTAATATTCCATGTATCTAAATATCTGTAATATGTAACTAGAAATAATAACTTTATTACAACAAACATGTTCTGACTATTTACAAGCGCTTTTTTAATGTCTACGTGAATAAAAACCTTTTTTATTTTATTTTATTTATTTTATAGCAGCATAATATATACACTATGTATGTATTATGGTGCACTGCGTGACGATTTTGGATTAACTGTTTAATTTGTAAATTAAACAGTTATAATGTCGTTGTTGAATATCCGAAGGATTTAGTTTCGATAACTTATTTTTGTGGGGTTATCCCGTACTACACATCCTGATATCATTGTCTATGAAGTTGATGATGTACAATACTTTACATATGTTTTTTTCGCTACAATCCATATCCGAGGTTCATTAACATTGCTATTAGATTTTTGTATCCAGAGGGCGCCAATTCTATTCTATTACGAAGCTTCTGTTGTTCATCCGTTCGTTCTTCCGACCTTTTCTCTCTCTATTTCATGTGCCGTAATAAATAAACTGCTGCGTGGTGATGGCATTGAATATCATCACCCATTCTCATCCCGTGGGGGGCGTTGAAATCGACTGAGTCGATATCTGTACCATCTCAGTATATATATGATAACTTACTATATGTGCATAAAAATATCGATTCCTTCTGTAAAAGGAGCGATACACATAATGTAAATACTAGATATAAGAATAATCTCATATTGCATATTACCCGTCTCCACAAAATAAGTAACTCTTTTATGGGGCAATGTATAAGATTCTATAACAAACTTCCCAAGTTTAAAAATAATAGTAGGATGAAACCCATTAGAAAAGGAGGGGAATATTATAAAAATGAAAGGAAAAATAATTTACGGGCGATCTGAGGTCGGGAAGGGGATGGGGGTGAGTTTTTAGGGGTAAAATACGGTTATTCTCGATTTCCGGCAAAACTAAAAGTCCTATCGAAAATCGTATCTACATTTAATTGTACGATTTACATTTATATTTATATATAATGAGATTTACTATGACATAAATGTAATTAGCATTAAATAAATCAACTTATTAATTGAAACAAATTGCAGCAATCACATTTTTAGATGATTTTTTTTATTATAATTTAAAAAAATCAAATTGAGTTTTTTTAGATTTTTTGCATTTTCTGAGAAGATTTACTACAGTAACATATATATTTTTTTTCACCATCGGAAAGTAGAGATTTCAACGAACAGAAAACATACCAACTTTTTGAAAGAAGCTAATATTTCGACGGGTGAGTTTTCGATTGAAAATTAGGGTGTTCTTTCGATATTAATTCAAAATAAGGTGAAAAAAAAAATATTTTTAATCAAATAAATTACAGCGTATTTGGGACATAAAAAGGTAAGTTTTCACCAAATTTCGATAAAAATGAAAAAATTTCGTAAAAGATAAAAATAAAAAACCAAAAACTTTTAGGACTACTTTACAAAGGACTTTTAGTTTTGTCGGAAAACGAGAAAAAACGTTTTTTACCCTTAAAAACTCACCCCCATCCCCTTCCCGACCTCAGATCGCCCGTAAATTATTTTTCCTTTAATTTTTATAATATTTCCCTCCTTTTCTAATGGGTTTCATCCTACTATTTTTTTATTTGGTTTTAAAAATTATCGACCCCGGTCTAATAATGTAATAAATTAATATGATTGTAAAATAAAATTGGGGTTCTAAACCATTCTTATTTATTACCGACTTATAAACATAAGCATTATTTTTTTAAGCGCTCCATGCATTGAAAACCAAGAGTTTATGTCATCTTAAAAAACATTTTTCAATCAACAATTCATATTTAATTACCCAAAGCTTTTACTTTGCAAAGATTAATTTTAAAAAACTAATTTTCCAAGATTTTTGTCTCGTTCAATTAGGGAACCTTTTTTTGATTTTGATTGACAGCGATTTATTAAGAAAGTAACTTTTATATTTGGACTGTGTAATTATGTTTGATGATTACAGTAAAAATACTCATTACAGATAATAAAATATTGATTTCAGTCTCAATAAGGAAGTTATAGTTCTATAATATCTATTATTTATGTCCTTAATAAAAGACATCATTGCTTTTATGCGTTAGATAACCTATTCCTCTCAAATTTTAATTTTATATTATTTAACAGAATGGGTAATATATCATATATGTGTGTATTCACTCGTCATGTCTGTCATCATCATGTATCATGTGATGATGATGATGATTGTTCCAAGGCGATTTCGGCTACAGCGAATGCTATTGGATATCATTGCGGGAGCTTAGCTGGTCGACCCGCTCATGTGCCCTTAAATGCCTGCAATAACCAATCTTATTTCGAAAGGTTCGTGCACACAAGGCGCACGTTAGAAAACCGTTGACGTAATTGTATTGTCTGGATGCAGGTGGTCTAGATTTAAGTGCATCCCGTTCGTCGTCGAGAGCCGTCTTCCTCAGGTCTTCAAATTTTGTGGTCTTAATTTGGATTAGACGTCTCCATTCCGGCTGACTCCAATCAAGCGACTTTCACTTGGAGGGCTCAATTGCACACCTCTTCATGTGCCTTTTCTGTACGTCTTTGAATCTGAGAAATTGATCACCTGCTTTCCTCGCGCCATTCTTTAATTCGCCGTAAAGCAGTTTGTTGTTTAGCCAGTCTTTCTTCCTCCATCCTTGAGACATGCCCACCAGCGTAACTGTCTTCGCATAAGATAAGTCTCGATGCCGCTGATATATGCTCGACGTAGATCTTCAGAATTTCTTATGCGGTCCGACCATCGAATATTTAGGATCTTACGGAGACATCTCAAATGAAACAGGTGATATATGCTCGACGTAGATCTTCAGAAATTCTTATGCGGTCCGACCATCGAATATTTAGGATCTTACGGAGACATCTCAAATGAAACAGATCTAGTGTTCGTATATGTCTACGGTAAATCACCCAGGTTTCAGAAGCATATAGTAAGGTTGGAAGAACTATTGCCCTATAGACGAAAACTTTTGTAGCTAGTTTGATGTCATGCGAGAGAAAGACTTTGGGTTGCAATTTTCGAAAAGCCCCAGAAGCAGCTCCTTGCCTATGATTCATCTCACGCCAATCATCTGGCGTGTCTGAACCAGAACCAGTAATACAGACTTAAACTCAAAACTAGAAAATCATAGATTCGACAGGCAGGATTAATACTAAACAGGTAGATGATATAACCGTTAATTTACGAAAGCCAAAAGACTAAATGAACGATTTCCTTTTTTTACACAGTTACGGAAAATGTATGCGCCTGATCGTAAATAAATGCGACTGGGATCTAACAAGTTTAGCTAATAGAAAGCCTTGCCGCCTTAGCGCCTGACGTCATTCACGCCATGCCGCCCTCAATGACGCCATCCTCCGGACCCTTGCTACCGTTCACGCGCCGGCTCTTTTAGAACCTAACGGTATCCCACGTGACGATGGCAAGAGACCTGATGGTATGAAGTTGACTCCTTAGAGTCGAAAAAAGCCATTGGTATGGGATATACAGGTTATATATATAGGATTGGCAACACTGCCGATCGGTTGTCATAAATTGTACTAGTGAATTAAAATTAATAATTACTTATAAATAAATGTTTTAACGTTGTAAAATATAAAATATTACTATTAGCAATCTAAATTGTAAGCTAAATAATTGAATGTGATTAGTTTTCTGAAGAAATAAACCCGAAACAACTGATATCTGTCGACGCATCAGCTGTCACTGCGCTGCTCGTGTCCAACGAACTTCATTCGATTAAGTTTAAACTTTTGTGTGAAATCCCGGGGAGTATATTACTTATTCTTTATTTTTACACATTCATACTAACCTAACCAAACATTTATTCGACTCATTGGTGTGAGTCACGTCCAATTTCACACTGCCATATTCTGTCTCCATTTGCTTGACGTACATTGTGGAAGCAAATTCGACGACTTAATTAGCTGGCTACAGACACCACACACTTCAATTACTCCATAACTATACTGATATAAGACTGGCATTCGATAAATTTATTCCTATCTACACATACTAAGTTAACTTGACTAGACCCTAGTAATGAACTCTGATTAGGTGTCATATAGATAAAGTTAAAGGTGCCCCACTACAGTTTGTAACTAAATGTTTAAGTGTTGCTTTATCATAAATCTATTATAAAGTTAATTGCCCATCTGTCTTGTATATACTTACTTATATTATTTCTACCTATAGATCTCTGTAGTTTATTTTTCATATCTCACTCCTTTGACTTCAAATACATCTTAACCTCCTATTTCTGTCTAGTTTACTGTTCACCCTCTCTTTGTTTTCAGCCCATCCTCATTCACCTCACATCATGCAGACCCGAAGCATGGCTGCAACTCAAGTAGCTGAACATAAGTTGAAATCAGCTCTCAAGGACTTACAGACATACCAAGATCAGTGTCATAAACTTGAACAGGAGCGTGAGGAGAATGAGGTAGAGATAATAAGGGTCATTGATAGTAACACATCACTGAAAAGAGAACTTGTGAAACTCAACCACCAACTAGAGTCTACTATTGAAGAGCGAGACAGACTGCATGCGGAGACAGAGTCTTTTGATAAGTGTAGAGTGTTATATGAAGAAGCACTGTTCAAAATTAGAGATCTTGAATTAGAATTAATTAATTGTAATGAGAAGTTGTCAAATTATGTAAAAAACACAACTTGTCCAGTAGCTTCCATTAATCAGAGCTTGAACTATGACGAGTTGGCCAGTTGTAGTCCGGTGGATCTCCCTATTAATACAACGGTGACCATTGATTTGACTGGCGATGACTGTGTAGACTGCCAGCCAAGCGTTAATTCCGTAAGTAGTGACAAGCTAAAACAATACATACTTGAACTAAGTAAAGAACGTAGGGCATTATTAAACAAATTAAAAAATTATGAAATTAAATTAGAGGATAGCAAACTAAATTATGAAAAAGATACTCAGTATTTGCTTTCTGAGATAAAAACTCTTGAGAAGTCCCTAGCAATCTCATATCACAGTTTCCAGTCATACAAAAATGAAATGCAATTGCTGGCTGGAAAGTGTAATCCTGAAAGCAATAGGACATTGGAACCGGTTAACACCAGTAGTGCAGTAGTGGAGTCATACACACAGCTGGGATCAGAGTCACCAGTATCTCCACAAAATGACAATACTAAACATAGCTCCATACTGTATTCCGATGAAATGGGTAAGGGCCTTGGTACCTTGCTTTGTAATAAGCTGAGTTGTTCCTTTGTCAACTATTGTATGCCAGGATTACATTATAAATATATAATAGATAAATTAATTCAGAATAAACACAGTGCCAAATCATGTATAACTCTAATGGTAGGAAATTGTAAGAACTTAAAGAAAAAAGACATTACAGATAGTTTCACTAAGATGTTAGAATTAGACTGTAATAAGATAATATTGTGTGCCTTCCCCTATGTGTCCAATGTGCCTGATAGTACAAATAATTATATCCACAAGCTAAATATGCACCTACAGTTTTTGGTTAGCCATTATAGTAATAAATTTATATTTTTGGACACAAATAGTTTTATAGATTCTTGTAGGGTAACCATGAGTACAGTTACTGTCTCAAGAAAATTTTTGAACATACTTGCAACTTTAGTAGCGGCACATATTAACTCAGTCATAAGTAGTATGACGAAGTCACTTTTTATACCATCTTTTAGTAATGTTATTAAAATCAATTTACTTAGTAGTTTAAACATGTAAGCATGATAATAGAGAAGTGTGATAACTTTCTAATTCTATCACATCAAAATATAAACCGCTTCTCTAGCAAAATTCTAGACATAGAACTTATTATTGAAAAATATGAAATAGATATTCTTTGTTCAATTGTTTTATATAAATGTGTTATGTGAACTATCTGTAAATGATTGCTATCATATACTTAATTTTAAATTATTGACTCTGTCTCAAAATGAATAATGTTATTGTTTCGAAGTTTTTCTTTTGTATACCTAAATATAATCTAAAATAATAAGCATTCAGACAACCGATCGAGCATATATTGTGTTTGCCTACTAAATAATTACTCTAATTGGACCAAATCCCGTGTTCATGCCCGCTTGAGTATGTTTCGCCGGACCGTCTCAACTGGGTCGTGTTGAAACCGGTAGTAGATGAACCCACTGAGTTTGTTTCGCTGGGTCTTCTCAGTTGGGGCGCATTGGATCCGGTGGTAGCATAAAAGCGCGACCGTCGTTATTAACACAAGGTCCGTCATAATAATAATACCTTTAATTTAGACAGAACCATTGACAATATGTAGTAAAAATTTTAGACTTTAACTAGATAATTAAACATAATCTCTTGACAATAACTTGATACAAGCTAGCTAAATATCATTGCTGTAATAAAATAAATTTTATAAATGTTTTCATACAATATGTACCTAAATATCTATGTTACTAGAAATAATATCTAATGTATACAACTATATTACTACAAACATGTTCTGACTATTTACAAGCGCTTTTTTAAAGTCTACGTGAATAAAAACCTTTTTCATTTTATTTTATTTTATTTTTATATCCCATACCAGTTGACACACTAACTCCATCCCACCAACCAATCAGCTCGAGGACCGCAGAATCCGCGGAGGCCCTTAAGCAAAAAAAATATATATCAATCGGTGAAGGATATATTTTTCTTCCTTTTGGGGTAGAAACAATGGGTCCCTGGGGCCTAGAAGCACAGGTTTTCATTGTGGAGCTGTTAGGTATCTTATCAAATTGTTAGGTGACCAGAGAGCTGGCTCATGCTTAAAACAACGTATTACCCTCACTATACAACGGGGTCATGTTGCCAGCTTTCTGGGCACTTTGCCCGCAGGCGACAATTTGAATTCAATGTTTTATTTATACCTATTTAAGATTAATAGTATGTACGTTTTGATTATGATAATGATAAATATTTTCTTCCTTAATTTAAACACAATAGTTGGAGCAATGTATTGTCTTATTCACTCGAAACATTTATCAAGTTTAATTAGCATGATGTAAAAAACCATTTATCAAATGAATTCGCGTTTACAAGTCTCATTTAATTATTTTTTCCCATAGTTAGTTATTACCTGCATATTTATCACAAAAATGACCATGAAAATCTAAGTGCGTCTTACCCGGTATTTCTTACAATAGATTTCCGTCATAAAATTAATAAATTGAGATTTAAAATTTATTAACTACGTTTATTTTCCTAATTGAAGCGAAGTGTGACCAACTTCGTGATCAGTTTGACCCTAGGTATTCTTTGTATTTGATGATTTTTTATTGATCTTATTGGTCTAATGTTCAGTACCCTGATTTCGGGGTTTGATCTCCAGCCAGGACAAATCTTTGTGTGAGTAGCACGATTAATTGTTCCGTGTCTGGGTTTATATATTCACATTTAATTTATATATAACTAGTAGTGCCCGCGGACTTCGTTCCGCGTTATAAATATTTTTGTCCCTGCCCGTTTCTCCCGCGTAATACTTCGGGATAAATAAAAATATCATGATGGATCATAGCCTATGTCACTTCACAATAACATAGCTTTCTGTTGGTGAAATAATTTAGAAAATCGGTTCAGTAGATCCAGAGATTACCCCTTAGGCTGATTTCAGAGTGACGCGCGCGGCACGCGCCGGCGGCCAGCACGTCTCAACAGCCATTTTAAGCGTACGCAACGGCGCGTGCTAGACGCGTCACTCTGAAACGCTAGCTGCGAGTAGAGGAGCTCGGGCAGCGCTGGCCGACGGCGCGCGTGTCACCGGCGGCGCGTTTGAACTGCGTGTCTATGAAACGCAACTACTATCTAGTGTAATTGTAAGCGCGCGCGTTTGGACTGCGCCGCTCGCCGGCGCGACTCTGAAATCAGCCTTATAACGTCACAAACTCACAAACGTTACCTCTTTATAATATTAGTATAGATACGTATGTATTTCAAAATGAGTATATTTTTTTTTATTTAAGTATGTTTAGTTTTGTCTTGTTGCCATATATAGGCTCCGCCTAGTTGAGATCAGATGGCCCGAGATATTTATAATAATTCGTGCCTGCTACTTCGCACGCTTGATTGTGGGTGTGAATGTGGATGTGGATAAAAATTACACAAATACTTGTCTTTACAGAACATTAGATATATTGCTGCCGGAGATCAAAGTATATAGGTTTCTGGGATAGCTCACGCGCAACTAAGACACATAAAGCTGACCGAGCGAAAAACAGCTAACAGTTAAATTCAAGCTCGCAACTTTCAGTATTTCCACTTGGACTTTGTGAACGGTCTTCTTCTTCTTATCGTATGGGCAGTGGTTACTCTGGTGTCAGAGTTGTTCAAGCCGCCCAGTAGGCCTCTGGCAGGGCTTAACGACTGTTGTCTAATGACTACAACCGGGACCGACAGCTTAACGTGCCCTCCGAAGCACGGAGACGCTCAGAAATTAAACCACTTTGGTGGTCACCCATCTGTGGACTGACCGCGATCCTAGTTGCTTGACTCGTCGATCGCTACTGACCGGTGAGTGCATCTAGCTATGAGCTATGAACGGTCATAGCACAGTATAGGCTTAGTGGGAACTGGACCTGTTTGAAAGTAAGTGGGAAATTATTAGGAATCACAGGAATTCAAGGTATACACAGGTAAACACACTTAACGCTCCACATCCCGTTAAAACGTCGGCCTCTATAATATTTTGCTGCAAATTAATTACTTTTAACCTGGTACACACGGCTAACATCAAGCTATACATTTCCAGTATAAGCTGATCTCGCGTTGTATAGGATTTCCATACAATGAGAGGTCAGCTTATATTGGAAATGTATAGCTTCATGTGTAGCCGTGTGTACCATTGCGTAGTTTTGGGGGACTTAGATTTATAAGCATTATTATTCATACCCCAACTTTTAAATTTATCTTGTGGGTATTAAGGGATTCTAAAAAATCTACTGGTTAGTTTGTACATTCTGAGTCTTCTATTACCCTGTTAATATAGAGATAGTCTAAATTACTCCCGGAAACATTACTCAAAATTTCAGCATTTATTGTTGCCACTTGGTGGGACGTGGAGTTAAAATAGGTGTTTTGCATAACCAGGAGTTTTCGTTATTGGCTATTTGCGTTGCTACCCATATTCAAAAAAAAAAAAACCTTGAGACACACAGCTGAACGTAGCGTCATTAAGATGGTTTATTATGCACTGTGCCAATCTTTAATAAATTACTGCATTATATCTTGGGGAGGTGCATCTAAATCCTATTTACTCGAGGTTGAGACTGTTGAGAGAGCTCAGCGAGCTGTTCTCAAGGTGGCCGCAAGTCTTCCTTTTCGGTACCCTACAGTAAATCTTTACAAAGAATGGGATGTTCTGTCGGTCAGACAAAGTTTTATTTTACACATCATACTAAAAAAACACTCAGAACTACAGTACGACCCCAGACTTCTTATGGATAAGCGACTCAAAGGCAAAGTATGTTCTCGTCAGATCTTTCGTTCGGCCTTGTCTCACAAGTTTTTTTGCTTTCTAGGACAGTATTTATATAATAAAATTAACACCACCCTAAATATATACCCACAAAATTATACACGTTGCAAAATTTCAGTCACGTCATACCTTAAAACCCTCGACTATCAAAATACTGAAGAACAACTAAACCCGCCAAAATAGCAAAACTACAAATAATAACATAGCTCAACTCGATAAACTCACTCCACACATTTTACTTCCAATAATCCAAGCAAATTTACTATCTACACAGATTTACCTATTCACACATACAAACATACTTTCATATACACATAATCCCACGATAACATATTATTATATATTATTTAGTTCCCTAAGTTTTGTTCTTAGCAATCTAGTTTATAAATAAACTTTAATATTAAGTATAAGCCTTGTTTCCAAATCAAACCGCGTGAGGGCCCTGGTGACCTGTAATTCAGGTTTCTCGTAAACCTACATCAGGCATCAGTCTCTCGCAAAGTTGGGTTCTAGCTTGGCAGTATTGTCATATTATTATTAAATTGTCACTAGATTCTAGGTAACCCTATTCTTTGTGAAGAGAAAATAAATATATTTTGAATTTTGAATTGAATTGAATTGAAATGATATGTGATGTAAAAGCGAGATAAATGTGCAACGTAGTTTTTGTGCAGAATAATTTTTCCTCGTTCCTGCGGACACCACCCGTTTTCTAATCTCAAGAAGCAAATCTGTGCATTTTTGTTGCCTATCTATTGTCATACGCATGCGTGTAATATAGTGCAACAGTCTAGAACTCTCTAATCAGAATCTGACAAAATTCTTCGCAAAAAGTTCTTTTGATCACGTAATGTTCTGCCTATTGTTTCAACCGCTTTATGGCTATCCATTGCAATTTCATCCCATTTAATAAGACTATAATTACGTAAAATTTTTGCTTTATCAATGTTTCTAGAAATGTTTGAAACATGTACCTGATATGCCGATGAAGTGACGGCAGGTGCAATTTTACTAAGGCTTCGTATCTTTGCCAAAAGTCTTTCCTGTTCCTCCAGAAGCATCTACAAATAGCATTTCTCCTAAAGCATTGTCTATGCTGCAACACACATGATCGTAGTAAACGCTGTTCTTCAGTTAGTCTTAAGACTTAGTCTATCTGTTTGTAAAGTTTCTTCCAGTTCCGCTGGATCATGGTATTTTTCTAGTTTATTTTTAAAACTCTTAATGCGTTCGCCGTCAAATGATGGCTTGGGCATGCCATGTCGTAAAATAGGATTACCTGATTAATTAAATAATTAAACATAAAGATTCAAGAGATGTCTTGCCTGAATAAGTCCTCAGCAAATATATATGCCACAACTGTGCGGAATCTGAAGATCAGAATTCCAGCATGACTACAAACAAATGGCGTAATCATTGAGGACAGTTACTCACACTTGCTTCTGAACAAGCATTATACCGGTGTTAGTCATTGTCTAGTAAGTGACGTGCGCGGCAAGCTGTTTGGTAAGTAGAGTAAGCAATATGATCAACCTTTCGGAGTTCCTCAAAGGATGTACGGCCTCCAACAATATGCAGCGTAGGTAAAAGCATTCAGAGTTATTTGTATGTAACAACCTAAAATGTATTCTATATGAATACCTGATTAACCATCTACAGGTGTACCAAGTCTAATGCGGTTATAAATAACCTGTTGTTTATTATAATTATAATATGGTGAAACTTCGTTGTATAGTAGTGTCTTAGCAAATGCATCTGGTTCTCAAAGTTGAAAGAATGCGAGCAGAGTGGTTTAACTTGAGTTTCCTTAACCCTCCGTCACATTATCGAGGTAAAAGTACACCCTTTTTCCACCTGCAAAATGTACATACATCAATATGGATAACGGGTGGATATTTTTCATGAATTTGAAAACTTAAAATACTCCAAACTGCTACAGATGATCAGATAACGACCAGACTGAAACCTCGTCACTTCATTGTTATTATTATTTGTGTACCCCAATTTTGTCTGATCACTAACCTTGTTTACATATTTATGTACATATGATTGGAATGACACAATTACGTACTTTGGCATTGATATGAGTTTCAAGTGTTCTGGATAATTCCAGTGAATAAGGTGCCGCGCATCTATTATTATCCAATTCTATTTATTGGCGGTTTAATCTGTTTTTAACTGTAGTTTGCGAGTGAGCGACCGTAAACCTGTCTGCGGGGAGTGCGGGGGGGGGGGGGTTAAGGGTGAAGATCCAGGCAATCGACGCGATGCGCATACGCATTATAACGCTAACGTCACTCAGTTGATACTGTATATTTTAATCGGTGCACATCAGGAATCGTCGTTACCAGCATAAATCGGACGCTCGAGACCAGCATCAGAATAACGTGAAGACCTCATCAAGACCAGCATAAAACGGTCAGTCAATTATCCTTCATTACCCTTCCATAATCTCCCCATTACAGTGCTTCATTTGTGTCAATACTGTGGAAAATACTTAATAAACGGAAAAATCCGTTACGTTACGTGGTATAGATTACCCTCAGCTTATTTTAATAAATTTCCTTTGTCTTTCGCAAATCCAAAACGTTTAAAAATAATACCAATGAGAAAGAATTAATGATTAGCGATATTACTAAACAAAAAAAGGGGTGTGGTTTGCGGCAAACTCACATTATTTATTAAATGTGTAGATTCTGTTGAAAATATACCGCCACCAAAATTATTAGAACGGAATTATAAACGCGCTTACAAAAGGTCGATTCGTTGTTGCAGCAGTTTACTGAAATTAAGGACGAAATTGACTTAAACGTGCCTGAAACTCAGTTTAAAACGGAGTTAAGCGAGAAGGAAGCTTTTGAAAGCCAATTTTATGCATACGTAACTAAATCTAAGTGTATTATTAACTCAAGTACTGTTGAAATTAAAAATACCACAAAGGTTTTTGGCAAAGTAACGTTACCTACCTAAGATTGCACTACCCTCCTTTGATGGCCCATATGATCGGTGGTTAGAGTACCGCGATACTTATTTATCTTTAATCAATAATTCTAACGACATCGACAATGTTCAGAAATTCCATTACTTACATTTTTGATAATTAAGAATCTAGAATTGTCATCTGACAATTATAAAATAGCTTGGGAGTTGTTGGAAAACCGATTCAACAATAATCATTTACTGGTACAAACCAACGTAAAAGCTTTATTTTCTATTACTTCGATAATTAAGGAATCACCCATAATTTGCAAAAAAATATACGTTCTCTTAAAAATCTCGGCGAACCGACCGAGTCCTGGGACACCTTAATTATATACTTAATTAAATCTAAGCTCGATCTATCTACTGAAAGAGAATGGGAGACTCATAAAAGCACGACTATTAGTTCTCAAAAGGAATTAAATTCACGTTTAACGCTTGATAATATGATTAGCTTTCTTAAAAAACGGGCTGACTTATTGGAATCATTGTCGAACAGAAAGTCCACGTCCGAGATTATTATTAAAAACCCGTCATATCAACAACAACCAAATAAGGCACATAGTTTTGTATCAACACAAAATAAACAAAGTTGTCGTAATAATTTTAACCGTTCGCGTGATTGTAGAATGTGTCACTCAAATCACCCGCTTTATTCTTGCGAGTCATTTTTAAATCTTTCTATTAACGATAAAATTAAATTCATTGATGAAAAAGGGTAATGTCGCAATTGTTTACGCGCTAACCACACAGTACACGAATGTTGGTAAGGCCCTTGTTAATTATGAAACACGAAGCATAATAGCTTAATTCATGATTATAATTGTGATAGTATGAGTACATCCAGATCGACGACCACAAACAGGACAGCAAAATACAACTAATTCATTATTTGAGACTGTACTACTGTCCACTGCGCTAGTGGAGGTTGCAGATAAATATAATAATTTCCACACTACTTGCGCTTTATTAGATAACGGTAGCCAACACTGCTTTATCGCAGAATCGTTATGCAAAAGGCTTAATCTTAATTTAATACAGTCCACTGTTCAAGTCTCCGGAATAGGGAGTTCGGTGACTAATTGCACACAATTATGTGAAATAAATATAAGATCTAAAATTACAGACTATAATACGCGCTTGAAATGTCTAGTTTTACCTCAAATCACAGCTTCTTTACCATCTTTAGGTACAAAATCACACATACATTTACCTGATAATATACAGTTAGCGAATCCCGATTTTTACCTACCATCAGATATTGAGTTATTGATTGGGTCGGATAAATTTTGGGAATTATTAAAAGACGGTTTAATTCGTCTTAACTGCGGTCCATATTTACAGAATACTAAGTTGGGTTAGATTATAATGGGTACATTATTAAATAAAAGTTACATAAGCGAATATTCACATAAACATAAATCTATCCAATGTAATTATTCTCAAACGTCCAACTTAGAAAAGTCTGGGAATTAGAAGAAATAATTCCGAATATTAAATACACAAAGGACGAATTATCGTGCGAGAACTTGTTTACATAAAGTACGTATCGCGATAACACCGGCCAGTTTTTTATGCGCATTCCATTAGCTGAGCCGAGTGACACACTCTTATACTCTTATACTGTCGCATTAAAACGTTTTCATGCACTTGAACGTAAATTAGACAGATGCACGCCTGAATATAAAACGTTGTATATATGTTTATTTCATGAATGAATATATAAATTTGGGACACATGAGTCGCATTAGTCATTATTCGTCACCATATTATTTTTTGCCACATCATGGTGTTTTAAGAGAGCACAGTAGCACTACTAAACTTAGGGTTGTTCTTGACGGAAGTGCTAAATCATTATCGGGTAAATCGCTTAATGACATTCAATTTATTGGTCCAAGTTTACATAATGATATTTTTTCAATATTATGGCGTTTTCGACCGTTTCTATTTGTTGCTTGCGCTGATATTGAGAAAATATATCGGCAAATTAATATTCAACCCGATCAAAGAAACCTTCGATTAATTCTTTGGCGTGAAAATAAATCTGACGATCTCGGTGTATACCGACTTAATACAGTAACTTATGGTACCGCTTCAGCGCCTTATCTTAGCATTCGATGCATTAAGCAGTTAGCTTCCGAGTGCAACGATGACGTCATCAGGCAAATAATGGACGAAGATCTGTTCGTCGACGATTTAATTACTGGCGATGACAGTAAACAATGTTTATTAGACCAATGTACCAAGGTACGTTTTAAAATCGGGTTGCTTTAATTTACGTAAATGGATGTTTAATTCGGAACCTTATTCAGAGAAATCAAAAGAATTAAATTTAGGTGAAAGTTGTTCAACTAAAACTCATGGTCTAGAGTGGTTTAATTCTCTAGATTTATTACATTTCACAACAAGAATTGATCAAAACATTTTGTCTATAGTCTCTCAGATATATGATCCACTGGGTTTGTTAACACCCTGTATTATAGTAGCCAAAATACTTCTACAAAGGTTATGGCTTTGTAAATTAGATTGGGACGATCCGGTACCTAACGATGTATTGTTGACGTGAAGGGGGGTGGAGGGGGGGGAGGTTATAAGTGTTAAGATCGAGGCAATCGACTCGATGCGCATACGCATTATAACGCTAACGTCACTCAGTTGATACTGTATATTTTAATCGCTCGTTATTAAAGAACTAAGCAGAAATATTTGTTTACTTTACTTCACCAACACCTAATCTAACCTTACTTACCTTACTACTCCAATAATAAAAAAGAACCTAACCCAACAACTCCAATATAAAAAAAATCTAACCTAACCAATAACTAAACCAATCCAATCATAAAAAACCTAACCTAAACGAATAGTTCTGCTCTGCTGAGTAGTATTTTGCTGTCCTGTTTTAAGTGTATGTGTTGTGTGAGTTGTAGAGTGTAATGTGGTCGTATGGGTGGATTTCGATGGCTGTGAATTATGCGCAACAGCTGTCTATCTGTATGTTCTCATACTATCACAATTATAATCATGAATTAAGCCATTATGCTTCTTGTTGCATAATTCACAAGGGCCTTACCAACACTCGTGTACTGTGTGGTTAGCGCGTAAACAATTGCGACATAACCTTTTTTCATCAATGAATTTAATATTATCATTAATAGAAAGGTTTAAAAATGAATCGCAAGAATAAAGCGGGTGATTTGAGTGACACATTGTACAATCACTCGAGCGGTTAAAATTATTACGAGAAGTTTGTTTATTTTGTGTTGATACAAAACTATGTGCTTTATTTGGTTGTTGTTGATATGACGGTTTTTAGGGTTCCGTAGCCAAATGGCAAAAAACGGAAACCTTATAGATTCGTCATGTCTGTCTGTCTGTCTGTCCGTCCGTATGTCACAGCCACTTTTTTCCGAAACTATAAGAGCTGTACTATTGAAACTTGATACGTATATGTATTCTGTGAACCGCATTAAGATTTTCACATAAAAGTAGAAAAAGAATAATAATTATGGGGGGGTACCCCATACTTAGAAGTGAAACTCAACAATTTTTTTTTTCGTCGTAGCTATACATGTGGGGTATCTATGGATAGGTCTTCAAAAATGATATTGAGGTTCCTAATATCATTTTTTATAATCTGAATAGTTTGCGCGAGAGACACTTCCAAAGTGGAAAAATGTCCCCCCCCCCCCCCCCTGTAACTTCTAAAATAAGAGAATGATAAAACTAAAAAAAATATATGATATACATTACCATGTAAGCTAACAACGAAAATTGGTTTGAACGAGATCTAGTAAGTAGTATTTTTTTAATGCGCCATAAATCGTAAACCGCAGTTTAGCTTTCATTTAATCAACTGAAATACTTGCTGCTGCGGAACCCTTCATGGGCGAGTCCGACTCGCATTTGGCCGGCTTTTAATAATAATGTCGGACGTGGACTTTTTGTTCGACAATGATTCCAATACGTCAGCCCGTTTTTTAAGAAAGCTAATCATATTATCAAGCGTTAAATTAAAATTTAATTCATTTTGACAACTAATAATCGTGCTTTTATGAGTCTCCCATTCTCTTTCAGTAGATGGATCGAGCTTAGATGTAATTAAGTATATAATTAAGGTGTCCCAGGACTCGGTCGGTTCGCCGAGATTTTTAAGAGAACGTATATTTTTTATCACATTATGGGTGATTCCTTAATTATCGAAGTAATAGAAAATAAAGCTTTTACGTTGGTTTGTACCAGTAGATGATTATTGTTGAATCGGTATTCCAACAACTCCCAAGCTATTTTATAATTGTCAGATGACAATTCTAGATTCTTAATTATCAATTATGCATTATAAGAAAGAGAAGAACGTAAGTAATGGAATTTCTGAACATTGTCGATGTCGTTAGAATTATGGATTAAAGATAAATAAGTATCGCGGTACTCTAACCACTGATCATATGAGCCATCAAAGGAGGGTAGTGCAATCTTAGGTAATGTTACTTTGCCAGAAACCTTTGTGGTATTTTTAATTTTAACAGTTTTTGTGTTAATAATACACTTAGATTTAGTTACGTATGCATAAAATTGGCTTCCAAAAGCTTCCTTCTCGCCAAACTCCTTTTCAAACTGAGTTTCAGGCACGTTTTAATCAATTTCGTCCTGAATTTCAGAAAACTGCTGCAACAACGAATCGACCTTTTGTAAGCGCGTTTATAATTCCGTTCTAATAACTTCGGTGGCGTTATATTTTCAACAGAATCGACATATTTAATAAATAATGTGAGTTTGCCGCGAACCACACCTCTTTTTTTGTTTGATAATATCATTAATTCTTCCTCATTGGTATTATTTTTAAACATTTTGGATTTGCGAAAGACAAAGGAAATTTATTAAAATAAGCTGAGGGTAATCTATATCACCTAACGTAACGGATTTTTACGTTATTAAGTATTTTCCATAGTATTAACACAAATGAAGCACTGTAATGGGGAGATTATGGAAGGGTAATGAAGGAAAATTGACTGACCGTTTTATGCTGGTCTTGATGAGGTCTTCACGTTATTCTGATGCTGGTCTCGAGCGTCCGATTTATGCTGGTAATGACGATTCCTGATGTGCACCCGGCGTTGAATGTCCAAATGTTGGTGAAGTGAAGTAAACGAATAGTTTGGCGCCCGAACAGGGGGGAAGGGGTTTAAGTGTGAAGATCTAGGCAATCAACGCATACGCATTATAACGCTAACGTCACTCAGTTAATACTGTATATTTTAATCGTTCGTTATTAAACAACTATGCAGAACTATTCGTTTAATTTACTTCACCAACAGCTGTGAAACCACCTTTTTGGGGTGATTGTCTGCGATACAATGGATATCCGTTTTCCCCTGATATTGAGTGCTTTAAGAGTTCTATGGTTGACTGGTTGCTAGTAAATTAATGAACTCGTTTGGTATACGTTACAAAAAATAATCACTATCGCAACAAAGAAGTCAGAATTGATTTATGTTACAACTACAGATTCAGATTCAAGATAAGATCTCACGAAACAATGTTTCGTAACTCAATTGTTTCTAACATTGTGATAAATGACACAGAATAATGTATAGCAATTATACAAAAAACATTGTAGGTAAAAAAAGTTATATTAAATTATATCTTCTGCAGATAAAATCGCAAATACAACGCAACCGTTGAACTAAGTAGTAGAAAACTGGGAGGCTTATTATTTTTAAAAATGTTTATGAATCGTTTTCGTACTAACATTTTAATACTTAGAAAAGGTTTTAATAATAAGAAAAGATACGCGAGCTCATCTAAGTAAGTTAAATATTTTAAATACCTATATATTTCTTTTTACATACGGCCATTTGATCCCGAACTAAGCAGAGCTGGAACTATGGAAACCAGATAACTAATATACTACTTTTCTTTCGTAAATACATACTTATATAAATAATTACACCCAGACTCAGGACACACAGACATTACATGCACACAAATTAATATCTGTCCTGGGTGGGAATCGAACCCACGACCTGCGGCGTGAAAGACAAATTTATCAATATTTTCAGTGATAATTTATTAGGTCATACTAATCACGGAGAAAATATAACATAGGACTTTAAGCTTTGTTTTAACCGCTTGTGAAAGCATTATGGACGTTAATGTTTTTTATGATTATTGAACGTTTTTTATATTATTGATTGGATGTAATTGTAGATTTCATATCTTTGATTTGCAAATTCAATTTTCAGATTTTTACTTTACCGTGCCTTTTTTAAATCTTGTCAAAGTTTATTACGTTTATAACTAGTGTTATTAATTGTCTATTTATCCAATCTGTATTCGGGGGACAAATTGTGGCAAGCGGTGGGACTAGGGATTGAAAATAATAACTAGTGTTTACAATCATGACCCAAATTGACGTCGACAGTGACAGTTAGTGTAACACTAAGATCATGGAACACACTTACACGCACTTAAGAGTCCCGGCGATAAGCACTGTGTGAAGGTTCAAACGTGGCACACTTACGAGTCCCCGCGACTGTACTGTGCTAGAGTCCCGATGAATCGATGTCCCAGGATATTATTATTACTTTTCACTATGTACGAAACACTTGGCGCTGGCTAACCGAATAAAAGATAAAGTAGCTGCTAAATTCTATCAATAGTACGGTCACCGTAGCCTAGTTGGTAGTCCTCCTGCCTACGAAGTTGGTGGTCCTGGGTTTGAATCCCGGTAAGTGCAAATATTTGTGTGATGAGCACGAATATTTGTTTCTGAGTCATGGATGTTTCTATGTATTTAAGTATATATCTATCTATATAAGTATGTATATCGTCGCCTGGTACCCATAGTACAAGCTTTGCTTAGTTTGGGGCTAGGAAGATCTGTGTGACATTGTCCCTAGATTGTCCCTAGATATTATAGTATATAGAAAACTAATCATAGGGGTAAATTTTGATTACTTTTTATCCGCCTGCCTGCCAATTTAGTTTATTTAAGGGAGGAGTTTGATATTTACTGAGTGTTTTTAATGTTTACTTTTGTTAATTTTCAGTGCATGTCAAACGAACAAAAATACGAACTACCAGCCTATAGCTGACTTTTATGCGGGCAAATCTGTTTTCATAACAGGTGGCAGTGGATTTATTGGAAAGGTAAATATATAACTAGACAAGAGATGATTCAGTTCACATCTTTTGTCGTATTTAGATATTAGCTGCACCCCACGATTAACCCGCGTAGGTGATAGCATGATAAAACGTAGCCTATATGTTGACCCGACGCGACGTCTTAGTAATATTCATGCAAATTTTGAAGTAAATCCCTGCAGTACTTTTTGAGTTTATCCCGGACATACATACAGACAAACAGACACACAGACAAAAATTCTAAAAACTATATTTTTGGCTTCGATATCGATTGCAGATCACGCCCCACATATCCTTTTAAAAAAATATTCAATGTACAGTTTTGACTTTCCTACGATTTTATTATATGTATATAGATTATTCTGCATCGAAACGAGCTATATGATTAAATATATGTCCTTCCATTTTTGGGATTAGTTTCCCTTTTTTGCATCGTGAATAATGCTATAAACAAAAAAAATTATAGACGATGTAATATGTGTTAAAACTCAACCGTAACATTCTCAAAAAACAACTTTGTTATAAACTATATTAAAAGTACCTCAAAGATATTATAATTATCTTTAGAAGGTACATAACAATGAAACAAAGGAACGGCAAGAGATTACTCGAATAAAATGTGGGATTGGTGTAGAATGGAGAGATTATACATATAAATTTGGTGTAAATGTAGAAATTAGTTGGAGAGACAGAAAAACTGACCAAACAAAAGCAAATGCACACAGAAATAGGAAGTAAGTATCGTATCGAGAAGTCAAAACCGCTTGCGGAAGATAAATAGGATTGGACAAAGCGCCATTTAAGCACCGCCTCTTCAATCGGATATAGATGAAAGGGTGCCCAGTACTAACACATTTCTAGCTCGTTAATGTCATATGACAACATCGCCGAATTCCCATTTTTTTGCGCGTTGTACTCGGGAATTTATCAAATATTCACCGAACCAAAACAAACACACGCTCAGAATGACTATCTTTGGGACCAACAAGTAGTCTTATGTGAGAATCGAACCCGAAATATGAGACTGTCGCAATCTTTTAGTAAGCAGCAGGATCAACAGAAGCTTATGTAATTTAGGTTGAATCTATTCCTTTGTGTATCACGATTATTTCAGCGCTTTAATCCTGAAAGGAGTACAGACAGAGTTACTTTAGAATGTTATATCCATTCTTAAGTAACTCTGTCTGTTAATATATATAAATATCAATCAGAATACTAACAAAATTAGTATTTTATAGACCTATTTTTCAATACTATACGAACATATAGACATTTATTTATTTATTTAAACACACATAAACTATCATTACAGGAACTTAATACCTAATTCAATAGCCTATCTTATATATATAAAAATGAAACCCGTTTTCCGTTGTCACGACATGACGCGTGAACGGCTGGACCGATTTCACTATTTCTGTTTTTATTGTGTTTGTTATTGTCAGGAGAAGGTTCTTATGTAAAAAAAGGAATTTAAAATTGCGCGGAAAATAAGAAAATTTAAGAATACTTCACAACCAAATATTATTTCTAATCTAACCTTAGCGCTTTGGACAATATAGCCTTTTTTAATGTAACTTTTTTTCATTTGACATAGTATTGACAGATAGCGTGCGTTAATAGTGATCGTTAAGACAGGACAAGGTCTGTCGGGTCAGCTAGTATACTTATAAAATAAAAACAAAAATGGTAACTCAATAATAAAACCTTAAACTATACAAATTGCACTATAAGCGGCCTGTGTGAATTCGTTCAGTGTGCACGAAAATATATCAACGCGTGAGCGGTGCGCGCTGCAGCAGGCACGTGCGCGCGCGCGCGCCACGGCCAGCAGCTCCGGCCGCCGCGGCCGAACATATATTCAATACTTCGAAAAAAAAATATATTTAACATGTGCTACAAAATTTAGTGACAGAAACGAATTGCTGCAAAACCAACTTCACGCAGTCTTGTCGCCATAACCTAGAGTGTATACACTCTAGGTTATGGCGACAAGACTGCGTAGGCGCGGAGGGGTTAGGCAGCCCGCGAGCCGAGGAGCAGTTGGTTTGAAGGCTGAGGCTGCAAGCCAAAGCTGAGGTGGTGAGGGTTAAAACCATCTGCGACGATAAATTCGCGTGGGGCCGCCCGCAGCGCCGGAGCCATGACAGAAACAATACTTGCTGCGTGCCTACTTGCATGTTGCATGTTGCATGCATGTTGCTTGCCTGCCTGCTTGCATGTGGAAATTTCATCCTTATCACCTGGATGAATGGTCATCCATCACTGTGCGTTTCTCAAGAAACTTTTTGCCGCGCACTACCGCTCTGTGGAACCAATTAGCTGCGGAGGTATTTCCGATCCGGTATGACATGGCAACCTAGAAGCGAGCCTATTGTTTTCTTAAAGGCCGGCAACGCACTTGCAGCTCCTCAGGTGTTGCGAGTGTCCATGGGCGGCGGTGATCACTTACCATCAGGTGACCCACTTGCTCGTTTGCCATCCTATTATATATAAAAAAAAAAATGTTGCATGCAGCTGCCGAGTGCCAGATCCCCTCTATTATTGGTGAATCATTTGGGTTAGTTAAGGTTAGAATTGTGACCAGGCAAAAAATAATTATTCGTATAGTTGATGTTTCGAATTATCATTAAATCGGACTTTTTGTTATTAGATCTATTGAAGCTCTTTTTTTTAGAATAGTTGTTATAAAAGTTAGGAATATTGAAATTAAGGAATTATAAAAATAGGAATAATGATAAATTGGAGTTGTTATATTCGGAATTTTGAAGCATTCGGAATTATGCAAATCGGTATTTTGAAATTCATAATTGTTACTGACTGTATAATCTATTTCGTATTTATGTAGTGTCCCCGACTGTGCCTTATTCAAACGTTAAATCAAAACGTTGATAGTGGCACTATAGTTTTTTCTTTTGTATTTATCCAGTTTAAAAATAAATCATTATAATGTTTATTAAATCAAAGATTATACTAGTCAATGAACCAAAAAATAAAAAACAAATCAGAAGCATTTTCGGCACTAAACTTGGGCTCATCTTAATTTTCTTTTATTTCAGGTTTTTATTGAGAAACTTCTTTATAGTTGTCCCGATTTAAAGAATGTATACATGCTCATACGCCCGAAACAAGGACTCAGTATTCACCAGAGAGTAAAAGAATTAACCAGTGAGCCGGTAAGAATATTTTGATTCTTAAGACACATTAATATCAAGTCCAATATTACTTATTAATTGTTTCTCATTGTTGTAGATATTTAAAAGGCTTAATTCATCAATATTACAGAAGATAATACCGATTTCAGGGGACATTGATGCTTCAAAATTAGGTATTTCTGATAAAGATGAACAAATGTTAATGGAAAATGTAAGTTTGCGAAAAATTCTATTATTAACGAATGCTGTATATATATATATACGTTCTAGACTCACACCCGTTTAAAGAAAAGGAGTTCCATTTGTCACGATCTTTGCATACCTCTTTTGCCTCGTTTAGTCATCAATGACCATTTGGAAGATAAATACTAATTAAATAAATTAGGTATTATAACGCGCACCTCCCGCAGTGGGGGAGGGGGGGGAAACGCCGCGTCACTTCGCGCCCGCCGGAGTAGTACATTATGTTTGCTTTACTGAGTCGGTCGAGAATGAGACTAATGTTACGTGTCTATAGTGCAAAAGTTGTAATTTTATTGATACGCTACATAACCTGTAATCTGTGTTGTCGTGGTTCCACCCAATAAACAATCTATAACTTATACCGATGTGTTTCAATCTCTTTATCAGTGGCGTCCCAACTAGTGGCCCGCGAATCCAGTTAAAACCAGATATCGCGTCGGTTGAAAAACGTTACATGGTGCGTGTACCTACTTTCGTTTGTTCGTACGGAAAAATAATGTGCTAGAAGATGCCGCCACGCAAAGTACGTACGGGCACTAATGTGAATGATCACGGTGACCAGCCCAGCTCGGGAGACGAAGCCGCAAGATCTTCGCCAGTACTTATGTCTGGGGACCAGTTGACCTCATTCCTTGCCGCTTTCGCTAAAAGTCAGGCGGAAGTGAATCGGCAACTCGTCGAAACCCTCATGACATCGTATGGGAAAGGTGGGCCAGGGGTGCCCCTTGAAGGCTCTGGTGCTGCGATGGCATCCTCACTGTCACCGACGTTATCGACAAGAAATTCCAGCAACATGTCTAAGTGTACGTCGCGCTTCGATGGTCAGAGCCGAGACCCTGAAGCCATAGAAGCATTCATCGACTCAGTGGAGATTTTTAAAGAGTGTGCGTCGGTCAGCGATGCTGCTGCATGGCGATGCTGCGGTATGGTGGAGAGGGGTCCGGACCGAAGTGTCCTCGTGGCCTGATGCCGTCAAGAGACTACGAAATATGTATGGCATACCACGTCCAGCCTACAAGATTTTCCGTAATATATTCGCTGTCGACCAGAATGAAGAGATGGCAGATACGTTTATTATTAAAATACGGGCTATGATGTCAACGTTACCTTACACGTTACCCGAACAAATGAAGTTGGACATGATATACGGCTTATTAGATAGGCGTATTCCAAAAACGTTTATACGCACTAGATGCGGTAGCGAATATTGACACCCTGATTGATAAGGCGCGAGCCATTGAAGAATCGCTCATGGAAAATGCTAGTACGAGCATAACCTCAATGTCGTCGTCGCAGCGTGCGCGATCGGTACGCTACCTACCGGCCGGCTCGCGAAGTTCACGCGTCGTCGCATCGGATGGTGTGAAGTTAGCGGGAAACAACGGGCAGGCGCCTCCGGCGCATCGTAGCTTTCAGCCGCAGAGTGCCGCGGTGGCTCAGCGGTTACAAGCGCAGTCTCCGCAACGTTCGTCGTCGCCTTCGACTCTAATCAGTGCCGATAAAAATAATTCCGCGGTTAAAATGAAGAGTGAGACAAGTGATAAAAAGTCATTTTGTGTATATTGCAAGTGTCATGGTCATACACGCAATCCGTGTCCGAAGAATTCTAGAGACTCGATTAATAGTAATAAGTCTAACTTGTTTTGCTATGGTTGTGGCGAGAAGGGTTATATTCGAGCGAATTGTCCTAAATGTAAACAAAATGTTTCGACTTGCGATGTTTTAGACTCAAATGCGCCACAATCACAAAAGGATGCATTTTATTCACTAGATACAGTTTGTAATGTTCAATGTAATGATAACAACGATATTGTTGTTCAAGGTCGACCCATTTTAAATATCGATATTTATGGCTACCCCGGTACAGCGCTTGTTGATATGGCTGCTCGGCGTAGTATTGCGGGTTCAACCTTGTACTCACTTTTGTTACGTTTAGGTATTAAATTTAATTCGCAAGCAATGTCGGTCAAGCTTGCTGATGGTAGTATACGTACTAATATTGTAATGTTACCATGTGTAGAGGTAAATTGTATGTCTAGGTGTATACCTATAGAATTTGTTGTATTTCCTGACGCGTCAAATATCGAGACACTCTTGGGCATAGATTTTATTACGAAATTTAAGTTGGTCTTGAATTTTTCTACTATGACATGGTTTACAGCTGATCGGCCTCAGGTCATTCACCCCCTGCTAACAGAGAGTTCACGCGGCATGGTGCAGTGCGCCTCTGTCAACCTGTTGAGGGACGACGAGGGCACTTTGTTGACACAGGAGGAGCGTTCCAGCTTAGAGAATCTTCACAGTGAGTATTCGGATATTTTTGACATAGTCGGAGAGCCAACGCCATTTCCCGAACATCATATAGATACAGGTGATCACGCCCCTATTGCTGTTCCACCATATCGAGTCACGCCTGCGAATAAGGAGATAATTCGCGAAGAACTCGATCGGATGTTACAAGAAGGCATCAGCGAAGAGTGCGAGTCAGCCTGGTCGGCACGAACTGTGCTGGTACCAAAGACTAACGGTGGGTATAGGTTTTGGGTAGACTATCGGAAACTGAATGCTGTGACCAAGAGTGATGCGTATCCTATGCCACGCATTGACGAGCTGCTGCAGTTAACCAAGAAGGGTTGCGTGATGAGTTCCTGTGACCTTCGAAGTGGTTACTGGCAGTGCAGAGTCAAGGATCAGGATAAAACGGGTTTTGTCACACCGTTCGGTATGTATCGCTTCAACCGGATGCCATTCTTCGCTAGAGAGAAGGTCAAGTATTTGGGTCACGTGATCTCTCAGGAGGGAATATCTCCGGATAAGGACAAGGTACGTGCGGTATTAAATATGAAGGAGCCTACGGGTCTTCAGCACTTGCGCACTTTTATTCAAACCTGTTCCTGGTTTCGCAAATTTATACCACACTTTGCAAAAGTAGCAGAACCACTCACCCGCTTGACCAAGAAATCTCACGTGTGGGAATGGACTTGGGAGCAAAAGAAGGCTTTTGAAGCGCTTAAGAAGTTGCTGACCACGTCTCCTATTCTAGTACAAGCAGATTACACTATGCCTTGGGTGCTGCTTTACTGCAGGAGGAGACACCCCAGGATGAACATCCAATAGAGTACGCTAGTCGTTTGCTCACCGCAGCCGAGCAGAACTACTCTACTACTGAGAGGGAGGCTCTCGCGGTAGTCTGGGCTGTCGAGCGGTTCCGTGGTTACATTGATGGTCATCCAGTCCGCGTTATGACTGACCACCAACCTCTGAAGTGGTTGTTTTCCCTGAAGTTCCCGAGCGGTAGGTTGGTTCGCTGGGCAATGAAGCTGCAAGCTTTTGATTTGCCTATCGAGTATACCCCAGGTAAGGCCAATGTACTAGCCGATACTCTTAGTAGACCCGTGACCAGTGACGGTGAGGTTTTTGGTAAGTAGTGTCGGATCTAAGGCGTTATCATGGTAGAAAGGGTGAATGTCCTGAGCCGATCGCCCTAAGCGTGGCAGAGGTCGCCCGCGTAAAGTTATTGCCTAGGTGTCAGTCCGCGTTATTTGTGTTGTTTGACCAGGTTGGAGGTCCTCACCTGATCAAAAGGGGGAGTGTATAACGCGCACCTCCTGCAGGGGGGGGGGGGCAGGACGGGAGACGCCGCGTCACTTCGCGCCCGCCGGAGTAGTACATTATGTTTGCTTTACTGAGTCGGTCGAGAATGAGAATGAGACTAATGTTACGTGTCTATAGTGCAAAGGTTGTAATTTTATTGATACGCTACTTAACCTGTAATCTGTGTTTTCGTGGTTCCACCCAATAAACAATCTATAACTTATACCGATGTGTTTCAATCTCGTTATAGTATTTATTTAATTAGTATTTATCTTCCAAATGGTCATTGTTTAAAATCTTTACCACAAAATGGATATTTGCTGTTATTTTGGCCGTTATATCACAATTTTGGTAATGAAATTTGTGTTATTTAAAAATGGCATTTTAAATGTAATTTCTTAAACCCATTGCCATTTTAAATAATTTCCGCCCACATGCTGCAATTTGAGACTATCAGTTGTTTACAATCAATAGCTTCACAGATCTTTAATAAAACGCTCGCCAGATTTAAATGTTTTTAATGATCCATGTTAGTGAATATTTACCTTTATTTTGGCATAAATGCTCCCATTTTTAGTTTATACTTCTTTGGTGACTACATAATTATTAAGATACATTTTATGAATTGATAAATGTTTAAATTTAAATGAAGGTTTAATTATTGTAATACATGTATATTGTAGCATATTCATATGATCATAATGAATTTTCATGCTAGGGGAACATGCGATCTTCTATAATTAAGGATGCATGGAAATTAAATACCTATAATTTCGTTTGTGTAATCTTCGATAAACCTTCTAAATAAAACAAAATATTAATTTAATACTGGGTCTTAACAACCTATTTGGATGCATGGACTAATCCAATTCGAGTCCAGTTAAATATATCATTAATACAAAAAAATGCAATACGTTCCTGCAATTATGCTTTGTGTATAGAAAAGTTGTACAAAAAGTGTACGGTTCCAGACCCAGTCTCCGTTTCGGAGAGCTAAACACAACACAAAAATGACGAAAATTGGTCCACTGCTGGACAAACCCAAAATAAAGAAATTTAATTAACTTGCCATCCACTGGATGTGGCACTTATTACAGGCGGTGTATAACGCATCAACACACATTAATATTATAATTGGCCAGTTATAGAATATATTTAACGGTCACCGTAGCCTAGTTGGTAGTGCACCTGCCTACGAAGCTGGTGGTCCTGGGTTCGAATCCCGGTAAGTGCAAATATTTGTGTGATGAGCACGAATATTTGTTTCTGAGTCATGGATGTTTTCTATGTATATTTATCTATCTATATAAGTATGTATATCATTACCTGGTACCCATAGTACAAGCTTTGCTTAGTTTGGGGCTAGGATGATCTGTGTGACATTGTCCCTAGATATTATAGATATTATATCTGTTGAATGCTCACCAGCCGCATCACAGCACATAAGTGTGAATTTCACAAATAATCGTCTCTTCGATGTTTTAATTCACTGTATTATTGCCGAGCCTAACTACCAAGCACAATAGTATGCGTCTACGACGGTTTAGTCAATCAAATTACAATTTTTTCAACTTAAATATATCTCCACGATAATAAAAATCCACGCGCGCTCATAACTCAACGTAAAAAAGACTCAGACGCTCTCGTATCTCAACGTAACATGAGCGAACTACGAGTACAACCACTGGCTCGCGTACGGAGTTATCTACAACTACCTACATTTTCCCCGGACAATTATACAAGTACCCCCATTTCAAGCCATTCAAATGACAGGTGAAAATAACAAGTGTTCGATACTAAATTATAACTAATTTAGCTAGCTAAATATCGTTACTATTATAAAATAAATCTTATTGTAATTTTTTTCCTACATATCCAAAAAGACAAAAGGGTAGCCTCGGGTATTAGTCGTTTAATTTAAGCTACTGGTTAAGAGCCTTCTGCGCTAGCCAAATGCTCATTGCCTTCAATTCTTTAATTTAATATTGTACAACTAAATTTCAAAATAATAGATTAGTAACTTGTTATTTATTTATTTTAGGATTTAAGAAAATATATCTGATAAAACAGACCGCACGGACGGACTAATTATTTTTTTTTTGTAATTTTTATACTGTATTTGACTATGTTCATGTACTTCATTGTGAACTTAACAAGTACAAGTGTATATTAATACCCAAGTGCTGAATAAATTTCATTATTTATCCGTGTGTACAAACATGTTCTGACAATTTACAAGCGCTTTTTTAAAGTCTACGTGAATACCTGAAAACCTTTTATATTTAAAAAAAAATAGAATGTAATCAATGTAAATTGTCAGAGTTTATACATTTTATGCAATTATCGTACTTATAATCAATAAGATATAGTAGGCATTTTCTAAATACGACTATAATGTTTTTGCCTACACTGAAATAATTTATAATGTACATTTTAGGTATCTGTGGTTGTTCATTCTGCTGCAGTCGTAAAATTTAATGACAAATTGAAGGCCGACTGGATAAGTCACGTAGAAGGAACTAAGATGTTACTAGAACTGAGTCAACGTATGAAACGTATTGAAGTAAGTACCTTAATAGGTAATAATTAAATAATATATTATAATAATTAAATTAAATAATTCTAAGTTACTTGTGAAATTTAAAAAGGTCGTCTTTAGTATAACCTTTTTAAATTTCATAAGTAACTTAGAACTTAGCTCATCAACTAATACTTTGTTAATCCATGAGGAAACTATAGGTCTAAGTAAAAAATGAAATATTTAAGTTCTTCTGTATGACCGTTGGTTTCTTGCCAAAATAAATAAATAAAATAAATAAATAATAATGGAAAAGAAATCCGTGTGGTTTCTGTCCCAGGAAGATTTAAAAAAAAAATAAACTCATTTTATTTTCTCTTTCACAATGGTACCTTAATTCTAAAACATAGTTATTTCATGAGACATAAGAACGTAACATTGTGAGAGACCGGTGCATGAGATAGGTTTGATAAAACCTATCTCAGAATAACGGGGGCATCCCATACCATCCTGTGGGTGCCTTAAAGGGTGACTAAAGATTACACCAGGTAGTCGGGCAGCAGTGCCTCCGGTGTGTGACGGCGGTCGTCAACTCGCATGCCAAGCGCGGTGAATATGGCCAACCCCTCAACAGGCAACGCTAAATATCTTTGGGGAGTCCTATATCTAGTAGCAGACGATATCAGGCTGATGAATAGAACACAATAGAATACTTTGCGTAGTTTGACGATCACCGTAGCCTAGTTGGTAGTGCTCCTACCTACGAAGCTGGTGGTCCTGGGTTCGAATCCCGGTAAGTGTAAATATTTGTGTGATGAGCACGAATATTTGTTTCTGAGTCATGGATGTTTCTATGTATTTAAGTATTTATCTATCTATATAAGTATGTATATCGTCGCCTGGTACCCATAGTACAAGCTTTGCTTAGTTTGGGGCTAGGATGATCTGTGTGACATTATCACTATATAAAAAAAAAGTTTAGGATCAAATGGAAGTATATAAGTTTAATTAAGTAATATTTCCCATTTACTATCATCATCATATCAGCCGAAAGACATCCACTATTGGACAAAGGTTTCCCCCAAAGATCTCCACAATTGCCGGTCTTGCGCTATTCGCATCCAGCAGTTTCCAGCGACCCGCACAAGATCATCGGTCCATCTTGTAGGGGGCCTGCCCACGCTGCGTCTTCCGGTTCGTGGTCGCCACTCGAGAACCTTTCTGCCCCAACGGCCGTCGGTTCTACGAACTATGTGCCCCGCCCACTGCCACTTCAGTTTTGCAATTCGTCATTTAATATTATTAAAATATAATATACCTCATCTTCAATGATAATAGAAATGAATCTACAGGGATTCATATACCTGGAGTACTTTTCAATCATATAATTGGCGGACACAGTACAAACAAACACAGAACAATATTTATGGATCATACAAATACAGTGACTATCTTAACCGCTGCGGCTCACGTGCAGTTAAAAAAGTTCCTCATCATCAGTACCTATACCAGTAGAAATATTTTTGACTGCCTCGTTGGTCTAGCAGTGGCGTGTTCAACCGAAGATAGCGAGGTCTTGGGTTCAAATCCCGGGTCAGGCCAAAAGCAATTTTGGGATTTTTCTGTAAAAAGAGTAGTATCAGCTCGAAGTCTGGGAGTTGGCGGTATTCCATCCCCGTGCCACGGAGAGCACGTAAAGTCGTTGGTTCTGTACCTGACCTCTTTGCGATCGTGTCACTATTTGTGATGGAATAGAAAGTACTCCTGTGTTTGCGCACACCCATGAGCACTATAATATGTATGTCCCGCGCAGATGGCCACTGTCCATTGACTGAGACTGGCCGCCGTAGTGGAAATTCGGCTAGGAGGACATTACCTTATCTAGGTAAATATAGTTCTGAAGGCATCGAAAATAACTGCGTGGTTTTTCACTTTTTTAGGTCTTCGTTCATGTATCGACAGCCTATACCAATACAGACAGAGATGTCATTGAGGAGGTTCTGTACCCCCCTCCTGCTGACATCGAACAGGTATCTAGATACGTCAAACAAGATATTAGTGATGAGGAAACACGAAAAATATTGAGTAAGTATTGGTTTTATAATTCTGTATTGGACTTGAGATACCAGAGATTGATCTCGTATACAACATTTTGTGGTCTTGTGGGTTCTGGTACTTTAGTAATAGAAGCTATTGGTCAATATAGTGAGCTGAAATTAAGTTCCCCATGTAATACTGATTTACTAAATATTATAGGTAACATATACACATATAACCTTAAACCGGAACGAATGGCAAATAATTAATATAATAAGGTAGTTGAGAACAAAATTATGTCATAAATTCTTTTTATTACTTCCACTAATTAACAGGTTGTCAGTTTTTCATGTAAATTTATACAATTAAGATTTATTTTGTATTTTATTTGAATAGAACTACTTGTATGCTTCAATAAACTGAATATTCCAAAAAAAGATTATTAATTAACAAATTAATAACGAATTTTCATCTCTGTTTTTTTTGTAGATGGCCATCCTAACACATATGCATTTACAAAGGCTTTGACTGAACATATCGTAGCAGAGAATCAAAAAGTAATGCCCACCATTATTGTAAGACCAGCAACAGGTACGTACGCATGACAACGATGATTTGTATTATATATATACGTATATATATTTATGTAAGAGGGCGACAAACGAGCAAATGGGTTACCCGATGGTAAGTGATCACCACCGCCCATGTACAGTCGCGGATGCGTTGCCGGCCTTTAACAGAGTCAGCAAACCAGTGTACCTAACCCTTTTAATCTCCCCACCCCGATGAGTTCCGGCGACCTTACTCACACACAGAAACACAACATCAAAATATTAATGTTATTATTAAGGAATGTTTTCTGTAAGGTGGAGGCACTTCCCCAGTCGAGCTGCTCTTTGAACGAATCAACGCTGTGCCCTACCTCTCTTAAAAGGGAATTCTGCTCTGGTGTAATTTATTTATAATATATATGTATTTAGAAATATATAAGTAGATTTATCGGTTATTTGGTTGTTATGTACAGGCTGTTCATAGTTTGGGATCAGATGACAGCGTATCGGCAAGCAATAGTTTTCACTTTTAAAGTTTTTGATGGGCCGTTAATTCAATTTCAAAGATATAAAGTAAATTATAATAAAAGATATGTATTTGAGATCTTACTTACTTACTTATCGCATGGGCAGTGGTTACCCTAGTTAGAGACAAAATTGATCTCATAAATTCAAGATAAATTTTAATCAGTGCAGCCCTTTTTTAGTTATAAATGGCGTAACTAACCTGACTTTGTTTTATATATCAATAACACCACCATTATCACTATCACCATCACTATTAAGAACTTTACCTTTTTAACTTTCAGTGACATCAATGAAAAATGATCCTCTCCCAGGATGGGTTTGCCATTGGTACAGTCTGACAGGCATTGCCATGACCACAAGTAGAGGACTAAATAAAGTGATATATGGGGAAATGAGCAACATTATTGATTTAATTCCTGTCGACTACGTCTCTAATTTAATTATTGCTGCTGGTGCCAGAGGTAGCAGGTACAGTTAACGACTAAAATTATGCGCTCAGCTGACACGCTTTTAATATACATATTTGTAAATTTTATATTGAGGTATCGAATGATTTGAATAAATGTAAGCCCATACACCTCAGTGTGTTGTGGAGCAATTGAAGTACATGGGGCCGAATATTCTGTTGAGACCTATGGAATATTTGGTTTTGACGATTCAAGATCATTCTCGTTTTTTTTGTTCTTACCATATTATAAGATGGCGCTAGCATCTTCGTTATATAGTGAAGTTAATGCAGCATCGAATGATTTGTATAAATGCGAGTCCATACAACACAATGCGGTGAGGAACGATTGAAGTACATGGGGCCGAATATTCTGTTGATGACCTATGGAATATTTGGTTTTGACGATTCATCATTGTCTTTTTTTTTGTTCTAAAAACATTATAAGATGGCGCTAACATCTTCGTTATATAGTGAAGTAAATGCAGCATCGAATGATTTGTATAAATGCGAGTCCATACAACACACTGCGGTGAGGAGCGATTGAAGTACATGGGGCCGAATATTCTGTTGATGACCTATGGAATATTCGGTTTTGACGATACATCATTGTCTTTTTTGTTCTAACCATATTATAAGATGGCGCTAGCATCTTCGTTATATAGTGAAGTTAATGCAACATCGAATGATTTGTTTGATTGCGAGTCCATACAACTCAATGCGGTGAGGAACGATTGAAGTACATGGGGCCGAATATTCTGTTGATGACCTATGGAATATTTGGTTTTGACGATTCATCATTCTCGTTTTGTTGTTCTAACCATATTATAAGATGGCGCTAGCATCTTCGTTATATAGTGAAGTTAATGCAACATCGAATGATTTGTATAATTGCGAGTCCATACAACAAAATGCGGTGAGGAACGATTGAAGTACATGGGGCGAATATTCTGTTGATAACCTATGGAATATTTGGTTTTGACGATTCATCATTGTCTTTTTTTGTTCTAATCATATTACAAGATGGCGTTAGCATCTCCTTACATAGTGAAGTTAATGTAGCATCGAGTGATCTGTATAAATGCGAGTCCAAACATCATAGTGCGGTGGCGGAGCGGTTGAAGTACATGAAAACCGAATATTCTGTTGATGACCCATGGAATATTCGGTTTTGACGATTCATAATTTTTTTGGTCTAATTGTAAGATGGTGTTAGCATCTTCGAAGTTAATGCAGCATCGAATGATTTGTATAAATGCGAGTCCATACATCGCAGTGCGGGTCAGAGCGGATCCATGGGCTATTCGGTCCCATTCAAATCCCACCTAATCTTAAAATTTATACAACCCAATCTCAAAATTGGGAAATCATAAATTTAATCGTCCAGTGGGTCTCGAAACAGCACCTACTACATGTCCGGGGTAGACGCTCTGCGTTAAGCTACAAACGATGCACACTGCAAATTAAATTTACGATTACCGTACTAACATTCTTCCAAAGGACCCCAGATAGGTAGCTGGTTCGAGACCCACTGGACGAAAAAAATTATGATCTCCCATTTTTGAGATTAGATTAACGCTTTGCATTACTTTGAATAATTCTATAAAACTTAAAATTCTATTATATAATGCTTTTAAAGATATCTGACATGTTATATTATTTCTTTCAGATCAAATGCTCTCCAGATCTATAACTGCTGCAGTAGCTCTTGCAACCCAGTGACCATTAGAACAACTTTTAAGGCATTTAATTCGGAGAATTCGGAGTACAAAAATAGTTGTAAGTAAAAGATTACCCAAAAAATTACCAGGAGTTTAGATGGAGATTGAGATCCTAATTACAAAAAATCTCCCTGCGAATTTTAAGTCACCGTTTAGACTTTTGATAAAATGTTATACCTTAAAAATGATACCATAAGCTTTACGCATCGTGGTCGCTTACTATGGACCTCATAAGTAGGCTCAAGGTCACCAAAGGAACAATGGAGAGGGCTATGCTTGGAGTATGCCTGTCAGATTTTTTTTTTACACAGATCATTCTAGCCCCAAACTAAGCAAAGCTTGTACTATGGGTACCAGGCGACGATATACATACTTATACAGATAGATAAATACTTATATACATAGAAAACATCCATGACTCAAAAACAAATATTCGTGCTCATCACACAAATATTTGCACTTACCGGGATTCGAACCCAGGACCACCAGCTTCGTAGGCAGGAGCACTACCAACTAGGCTACGATGAATCAGAAATGTTGAAATCCACAGGTGTACCACAGTAATCGGACCTAGCTCTAAGAATTGCCATACTTGAGTGGCAGTAGGTGGGGTACATAGCTCGTGGAACCAACGGCCGCTGGGGTAGAAGAGATCTTGAGCAGTGACGAATCGTAAGACGCAGAGTGGGCCTATAAGTTGAGCCGATTATCGTGCAAGGGTCGCGGGAAACCGCTGGATGTGAGCAGTGTAAGACCTGCCATTGGGAAGATCTTTGTGGGAGGCCTTTGTCCAGCAATTGATTTTATTCTGTGATATGGTGATGATAATGATGATAATAGGTTATTTAAAAAGGATTCAGAACATTTAAACGTTGCAACGGATCTAATAAAGGTTCATAATTATGTTTAAGATGAAAGTAATAATTTTAAATTTTCTTCATAGCATTTTGAGGGCACTCAAAATTGAGCAGCCCAGAATTCAGACACGATTTTCAGGTTATTAGTAGCATCTTATAGTTATCTCGTCCATTACATGTCTCGAAAAGACATGTTATAATGGTATTCTAAATAGCAAAGTTATATAGATAAATAGAATACTTTTATATATTTTTATTTTATTTATTTATATTTTATTTTACTTTTTACTGTACACACTAAAAAGGAAAAACATAAAATATAAAAATACATTGGATATAAAGAAAATAATGTAACAAAGGGCGGTCTTATCGCGTTCAGTAATCTCTTCCAGATAACATTTGGATGGACAGAAACAAAGTAAATTAAACAGTAGTGTAGGAGAGCAACAATTAAATTATATCTAAAGAACTGAATATATTGCAGACCAAATACTTCGTATGACTTCACAAATTAAAGAATGTTAAATAACATATCAGAAAGTTTATATTTATTAGCATAAACATCACTCTTAATAACACCGTACAACAAAATTAAGTTGTGAGTTGAGAAATTTCGTTTATGTTGAAGCACTTTTAATCTTAGCAATAAAAGAAACAAAAAAATGGCGTACCTTGCTTTGGATCCTTTTGTATAGGCTTTTGTTCATACCATGTTACAACTGCTTTTATATAAAATTATAACTTGTATAAATTTGCATTACGCTACTGGTATCTATCAAATATCTGAAGAATTGACCGTAAGGCAATTGTTTATTCTCAACACCGTTCTTCATGAACACACTAACATACCTTATGATCCCAATATATCGCAAAAATGCCGGAGGGATGTAGTTTTTACGAAGCCATCCAGATATAAAACTAAATTTAGCTCAAGATTCACAGGATTTCTTGGCTCCTACCTGTACAACAAGATTAATAAAAAAAAAACTTCGTTTAAAAAAACCGACTTCAAAAACTAAAAAGTATAAAAAAAATATCTTAATAAAGATTTAATTTAATACATCACTTATAATATAATATTAATGAAATAATATAATTTGTATGTGCTACCTATTGATAGGTTTGAAGTCGGTGCCAAGCCAAATGTAATAGTAGGTACCACACTCGCCGCGCGTTACTTTCAGCGGGATAGCTTCGTATTTCTACACAAACAACCCAAGCGTGCAGACGTCGTTGACGGTCGTCATATATTTTTATGATACAGTTTCATCTGTTTCATATTAATTCATATTGTTCTTTAAGTTTATTTACTTAGGTTAATCTTTAGTGTAGGAGTTTCATCACAAAGTATGAAAGCTGTATGTCATATTAACTTTTATTTTGCTTAGGGCTTGGCACCGACTTCAAATCTATCAATAGGTAGCACATACAAATTATATTATTTCATTAATATTATATTATAAGTGATGTATTAAATTAAATCTTTATTAAGATATTTTTTTTATACTTTTTAGTTTTTGAAGTCGGTTTTTTTAAACGAAGTTTTTTTTATTTGTTACTTTTTAGTGTCTAGCTATGGTTAGGACTTCAAAAGGTGCCGCGCGCCTTAAAACTATAGATCCCAACAAACGAGAACGGAAAAAAGAAACATCTTCCGAAAAAATGTTGTTCGAAACTCTTTTTCACGTTCTTGTGGGACAGTGAATGATTTTAAAGACCATTTGTAAAGTAAGAAAAACTACATAAAATTACGTTCACTCTAAGAAAACTTGCACAGTACGAGTATAGACTAGCTAAGATTTATGAAAGTCTGAACAGCAAGCGCATAGGTTGTGTGCTGAGGGCTTATACACTAGATCTTATTATGAATCGAATGATCTTATGATCGAATAGCCATCTAGTCTGCTGAACAGAGGGTATGAGTCTATGAAGACTAGGTCTTATTAATGATCGATTAGCCAACGAGTCTACTGAGCAGAGGGCTGATAGCCTAGGTCTTATTTATCATTGATTAGATAATGAGTCGGACTCGCCCGTTAAAGGCGGAATGTTTCTTTCCGTAGCAGCAAGTATTTGAGTTGATAGAATGGAAGGTAAATTGCGGTTTACGATTTATGACCCATTAAAAAAACTACTTACTAGATCTCTTTCAAACCAATTTTCGGTGGAAGTTTGCATGGTAATGTACATCATCTATTTGTTTTAGTTTTATGATTCTCTTATTTTAGAAGCTACAGGGGGGGGGGGGGGGGGGGGCATTTTACGCCTTTGGAAGTGTCTCTCGCGCAATATTATAAACCTCAATATCATTTTCGAAGTCCTATCCATAGATACCCCACATGTATAATTTAATGATTTTTTTTTAAATTCAGTTCTAAGTAAGTATAGGGAACCCCCAAATTTTATTGTTTGTTTTTCTATTTTTGTGTGAAAATCTTAATGCGGTTCACGGAATACATCTGCTGACCAAGATTAGACAGTATAGTTCTTATAGTTTCGGAAAAAATGGCTGTTACATACGGACGGGCAGACATACAGACATGACAAATCAAGAAGAACCTTTGTGAAAGACATTTGACTACAGAACCCTAAAAATGGCAGCTATTCCGCATCAAACTAAAGAAGAATCACGTAAATCGGTTCATAAATCTCAGCGTAATCGGTGTACGTAGGTAAAAATACGCTGGTGCTAAAAGGTGCGCCTACATGCGCTTCCAAAAAAAAAGACGTATTTAAGCTTTTTTTTTGGAAGCATATTAAACGCTAGTCGTCTGAAATTGTTGTTTATGTTCATGCCAAGACACACTTGAACAGGATGAGTCTAGCTTGACTAGCTAAGATTTACAAACGTCTGTGCATCATCGACATCGTCCACTTAAACAAAAAATTTCATACAAAAATGTCCATAAAATGAAAACTACTGGGCCAATCTATATAAAATTTTTATGGGACCAAATGGCAACTATTTCGCATCAAACTAAAAAAGAATCACGTAAATCGGATCATAAATCTCCGAGTAATAGATGTACATACATAAAAAAAAAAAAAAACCGGTGAACTTGAGAACCTCCTCCTTTGGAAGTCGGTTAAAAATAAATATTTACGCCTTAAATAAAAAACATGCAAAATCGGAACAATACAAGTATTTGCAAAATTTAAATTATGAGGCCACAGAAAACTTACTATTTATAACTCAATGAATTGTAAAAATATGTAAAGGAAAAAGAGTGCCTTCTTACATTTTTGGAATTAATATTAAGTATATTAAATTTAAATTAGTGTTTTAATTTTAAAATAGTAAGTGCAAATCTGTAAAAAATACATGTATATCATATATCATAGGGATTGGTGCTAATAACCGAGATACAAGCTCTGCCTAATTCGGTTACAGATGCCTAATTTATTTGTACAAATACAAATAAATACAAATACAAAACTTTTAATGTGGTCCATAGGTCAAAAGTTGTTACAGTCACAAATATATATTATCTTCAGCTATGTCCAGCCATTTAGGCGTACAATATTTATTTAATTACGGTCAGTTACACAATTACTTTAATACAATTATTTTTATAAGATATACATTATGTTAAAACAATTTAATACAAATTGTTAAAATATATAAGCTAAACATAAGTATTTTGTAAATTAGAATTAAGTTTTTGGAAAAGAAATTATTATTATTATTATTTTCTGTTCATATTGTATAGTTACATGTTGGTGTGTAATTTTTTTTTACTGGTTATATGACTGGAATTATCTTTTTGTTCTTTTGTATATTATGAATAATATGATTCCAAAAACATGACAGTGTCAATACGGTTTTAATTTATTTTACAGTTCGTCTTCCCCTAGCAACCTGGTGTATCGTTACAACTAACAAATGGTTAGTCTCCATTGTCACCACAACATTTCAAATCACTCCTGCATACATTGCTGATTGGTTTCGTCTTCTACAGGGGAAGAAACCCAGGTAATTATAGGCTACAGTACTCACTTATCATCCCGTGGCATGTATCTTTGATTAAATACAACAAAAAATTGTATCTAAACGTTCAGGATTCTAAATTATGAGGCTATAATGTCCAAAATCCAATGAGTGTTAATCCCACTAATAATCAATTTAATTAAGCCGGGATACAATATTTATCTCCTTCCCGTTCCAAAAATATGCAATTGCCACGCAGGACAGTGTTAATAAGAATACTACAAGCACTTCAATGATACTTACTTAGCTCGCGTTTTAATCATCCGCAGACCATTCTACTCCTTCTATACTCTACGTACGACGATTATTGCGAACTACCGCCAAATATCTTTATGCGGGCGGGATGGAGTTTTAAACCGCATAAAAGCGAAGCTTTAACAGCTAATCACCGGGAATAAAGACAAATTAATTTTGTATTTTATTGTTATTCCTTACTAATCGTATGAGCAGTGGTTACCCTAGTGTCAGATTTGTTCAAGCCGCTCAGTAGACCAAGGACATGGCTTAAGGACTGTTCAAAGTCAAAAATCATTTATTCCGTAAAAATTTTACATTTATGTGGAATCGTCATATTTTTTCGCCCTACCGTGCAGTGCATGACGTGGCAGCTACTGAGAAATACTGCCAGAAAACTCAGTAGGAATCCTTTTTTAAAATAAAATATACTTAAGATTAATTACAATCATGTGTGTTGACTCAGAACAACTCAATCCCGAGCACTTTTATCACTTAAATAATCAGACATTTTGTAATATGCCCTGCTACACAATTTGGCTTTAATAATTCTTTTAAACTTATTCGTAGACAATTCTCTAATATCATTGGAAAGTTTGTCATAGAATCTTATACATTGTACGATAAAAGAGTTATTTATTTTGTGGAGACGGGTAGTATGCAATATGAGATTATTCTTATATCTAGTATTTACATTATGTGTATCACTCCTTTTACAAAAGGAATCGATATTTTTATGCACATACATACAGTAAGTTTTCATATATATACTGAGATGGTACAGTTAGAATGTTAACCTCTTTGAACTTTTCTGTTAGAGACACTCTCGGGCCAAGATTATAGATAGCTCTTACAGCTCTTTTTTGCAATATAAATACGGTGTTAATGTCAGCAGAGCTACCCCAGAGAAGAATTCCATAGGACATAACACTATGAAAATAACTGAAATAAACCATTCTAGCTGTGTCAACATCAGTCAGCCGTCTAATAGTTTTCACTGCATATGCTGCAGAACTTAATTTGCCGGACAGTTTTTCTATTTGTGGGCTCCATTGTAGAAGATATCTACCTATATTACGCAAAATTACTAGTCTAGTCTTTGATTCCAGGGAAGGAAATGTGGAATACTTCTGTATTATATTATAAAGCGTATCTAGTATTAATATATTTCAGAATATGCCAAAAATTTTCTCAATAGAAAAATATATGGAACGTTCTTACTTACCCAGTTAAAGGTGTATACTGTCGCACATCATTGCATTTCACATGGTACAGAATAGCACTAGTTTTCGGGATCGAAATTCGCAACATCGACATTTTACTAACAAAATTTACACGTAAACTATATCGGCTTTGATTTATTTTATTCTTATTTTCCTGACTAGCTGTGCCTCGCACGACTCGCTGTACTATAAATTATAGCCTAAGTTATACGTATATATAAGCTATATTACAAGTTAACATTTTTAAACTTTTGAGATTTGTACACATTTTTATATATTGTGGTCGACTGTCGACCCGTGACCACGGCTGGTGCAATCCATGCCGAAACGTCGGGTAACCAAGGTAATGATTTGCCTAAATCTTTATCGCAATTGAGACCCGTGTCCACAACAATTAAAAATATATTACTAGTTTCGTCAAAACCTGTTCCGTAGTTTTTGCATGAAAGAGTAACAAACATCCACACATCCATAGGTACTCACAAAATTTCGCATTTATAATATTAGTAGGATAGGATGAATAAGTATTAAAACTGACTGATTTTATTATAAATAAATTAGATAAAAAATTAGATAATTATATTGAAATTAGATAAAAATCTGTTACCAATTTATATTGATCTTCTTTGATATAATATTAAATTTAATGGAAGGATCAAAATGGAGGTTAAAACCTTCGCTTTGATCCTTTATTTTTTGTTTTAAGGTAGCTACCTTAATTTAGAATTATTTATAATACCACCAGCGCTTACTTAAATAAGGTAGTGGGATCAACTAAGACTAATTTCCGCTTTCCGGAGTTAGAGGAATTCAGTGTTTTTCATCATGGTAAATCGTTAAATAAAACTATTAATGGAAGAGTAATGCTAACTCTGTATTTTTAGAATCCGTGAAACAACATCTATATAGATAGAAAACTTTTATAGTTTACTTTTAAAGAAAACTTTTATAGTATTTTCATAGAAATCTTTTATAGTTAAAAATAGAGACAATGTCTCTATTTTTAACTATAGAAGATTTACTATACTAAAACTATTAATGGAAGAGTAATGCTAACTCTGTAGTTTTAGAATCCGTGAAACAACATCTATATAGATAGAAAACTTTTATAGTTTACTTTTAAAGAAAACTTTATAGTATTTTCATAGAAATCTTTTATAGTTAAAAATAGAGACAATGTTTCTCTCTATTTTTAACTATAAAAGATTTACTATACTAAAACTATTAATGGAAGAGTAATGCTAACTGCTGTAGCTGTAGTTTTAGAATCCGTGAAACAACATCTATATAGATAGAAAATTTTTATAGGTTAACTTTTAAAGAAAACTTTTATAGTATTTTCATAGAATTGTTATAGTTAAAATAGAGACATTGATATGTCTTATTTCGTATCTCTATAAATGGATATCTAAAAAAATGCCTGAGGAGCCAGTTACGATAAAAAAACTTATAAACTTTAGCGTATTATTATGTTCGGGTATAAAGGCAACTAGGTAACCTTTATTATTATTTTTCCGATGCCATTTTTCAATCAAGTCACATAGATCTAGATCACAAGATGGCTGGTTCGGTAGTTTTACTCCAGTTACATCCGAAGGGGTGAATGTTGTATGTACTCGTAATAGCATCTTTATCATCATCATACCTGCTGAAAGACGTTCGCTGCTGGACAAAGGCTTCCCCCTAAGATATCAACAATTGCCGGCGTTTGCAGCGTTTGCTGCGTTTGCAGAAGATCCGAAGATCTGGTGACCTGCCCATGCTGCATCTTCTGGTTCGTGGTCCCACTCGTGAACCTTTCTACCTCACCGCGCGGCGGTTCTAGGAGCTGTGAGCTCTGCCTAATGCAACTTTAGCATGGCAATTCTTCGGATTATATCGGTTACTTTGGTTTGCCTGCGAATTACAACATTTCTGGTTCGATCTCGCAGGAATATATCAGTGATCTGATTTCCATAGTACAAGCTCAGCTTAGTTTGGGATCAGATAGCCGTCTAATAATGTTCCAATATATTATTAGTTGCCTTAGGCCTAATTTTACTTACAGCGCTCACGAAGTCCGACTGTTTTTTGACCGACTGCCCATGCAAAGTTGCTAAATATTTACCTGCTGGATACAGATACATACATTAAATGTTTTCTTCTTTTAAACTTCAACACGAAGTCCTTGCAGGCGTCAAAATAAATCAAGGGTTTAATACCTGGTTGTAATAACGCTGGATCACCGCTGACTAGTAAGGCGTACTTAATCTAACCTATAAAGGAACTGCCACGGCTGGAATCCTTTGTTTTGTAGCGGTAAAAATATTGTTATACGGGGCATGTAAGCGGGGACAACCCGCTTACATGCCTTTACTTACCTGCAGATATTTATTTAATTCTCCTTCCGTCCACTACGGTGACTCACCATGTATCCACTCTTAATAAGTACCTGCTAGATAATAATACCCGAACATAATGTTTCATTATTATAATACGCTAAAGTTTAAAAGTGTATATCGCAAATCAAAGGAGTAGAAACTCCTACAGAAATACTAGTACGATATTTAGAATTTCACGTCAAAACGGGTGCGTGTAGAAACCTCGTCGATTCTAGAGAAATGTCGCGATTGAGACTGTTTACCTACGTGTACTAGGAATGAGCCACGTATTTATATTGTGCGCTGGTAGGATTATAAAAACCTGAGTGTACAACTTCTAAAACAATGAATACGTAACAAGTAAAGTGTATGTAAATATTGAAACTGACACTTGTCAGCCTCATAACACTTGTAATGTACCGCATAAGACTTGGTGTACACCAAGTCTTATGCGGTACATTACAAGTGTTATGAGGCTTTAACACACACTACTGAAGATCAGAGTTAAAGCGAAGCATCCAAAGTATTGGTAACAGAGGCTTGTCAATGTAAGCTAGATTGCGCGTGCATTTGTTCGCAGTAAAATGATTTAATTAATTCGAACTTCCAGCCATGGCCTTTCTAATAAGCCCTTGTAACCGATCGTTACTGCGGTGCATAAACATCTAAAAATAAGTTTAAAAAGAATCACCTCTCATTCCGGAATAAGAGTATTTCTCTGAGTTTTCTGTAAAGAAAAGTAATCTTTGTACAGATTATTTTGAACATATACATACATGAAAAAATAGTAGATACAAAAAATACATTTTAGGCAGTGTATCCATATAAAAAATACACAAACATTAATCGATCCACCATAAAAATAATATTGAATTAATCGTGCCATAATATAGACAGAACCGTTCGTCCGTCGTTAGTAAATATAGCTAATACTATAAATTTAGATAATGAAACCTAAACATGATCTCTTTGACACTAACTTAATACAATCTAGCTAAATATCATTGCTACTATAAAATACAAGTTTTATAAATAATTTAACATAATCCGTGTAGGTACCTAAATATCTATGTAAGTAACTAGAACTAATTATATATACTTAATTATATTACTACAAACATGTTCTGACTATTTACAAGCGCTTTTTTTAAAGTCTACGTGAATAAAAATCATTTTTATTTTATTTTTATTTTTACAATTAAATTACATTATAAAACGAAAACAAATATAGATAATTTATTAGGTTGCAGAAATATCAATTTCCATATACAAGGAAGAGGTTTTTGATGTCGTATATGGCACTTAATATTCCAGTGGCATTGGTACAGACGCCAGCACATCCAGGTACCCCAATCTGTCAAATTTCTTATGTAGGTTTTCAATTTTGTCACAGAAGCATAAGGTTCATTTTCAATCAGGGAAATTTGACAGATTGGGATAGCTGAATGTGCTGGCGTTTGTACGTTGCGTTTACTATTAGATAGAAGAATCTAGAAGATATCAAATCCCAGGTAGTCTTGCAATTGTAGGTCAACCTCTATTATATTAAGCATTCTCTGGTTGACACGCATATTGACCAGATTTTGAGGTTATCAACCATTACCGGTGTTTTGGACTTTAAAGACTAGTTAGTCTGTTAAATACGTTGACCACTGTAACCAATGTACTGGAAAGCTAACTTGGTCATTATTTGATAAATAATCTTTATAGATTCATATTTAGCATTCCTCTCATTTTCCTCCGAATCTATCATCAATTTAAAGAAATTGATAAAAGAATCTTAAAGAACGACCCAAGATCCATTCCTATCATCCATAATCTGATGGGGTCATGGATCGTGCCTGAAAAACATAATATGTTCTTCGTTGTGACATAGTCTGATGTTGTGAATGAACTTCACAGCGTAAGTATAGCTCCGAGAAATTGCAAGTTTTATCAGCTTAAGCAACTTTTATTAGCTTTTACATAGGAGATAGTTTTAACTTTATTAAATCCATCTGGCATTACATTCCTCATATTGATTTTAAGAAGAAATAAGAAACACGATGAAGTGTGTTATTATAACGTTTCTATCTTCTCTTCTTAAGGCTATTAAACCTAAAATAAATAGTTAATCAGAGATTAACCAAATATTTATTATTTCACCTGCTAAATAATTTCAGTAAGGAGACCATATCTCGTATACAATGTGGATCATGTTGAAACGCGTAGTAGAGACACCCGCTAAGTTTGTTTCGCTGGAGCTCTTCATTTGATGAAATCTTCCCGAGTGGACAATTCCTATGAAACCAGTGAGTAGGCGAGTTGAAATTATTTATCATGGATCCCAGGAAATCCCCGGCTCAAACGTTGTTACCAATATTGAAGGACTTCAAAATGCTCTTTCAAACTGTGTTGACCATGACTTTCAACGCATTCAGTCTGTTTGGCAATTACACAATTAATTATTAATTACGTTACAATAGTAGTCAGTATTGCTGTGTTAAGTAATGAATAATGTAAAATAAACAAAGAAATTTATTTGTTTTATTATTTTTTTAGCATATTTCAAATTATTCTCAATTTTCTCTTAAGAGATGTAAGAAGATTAATGATATCTCAATGATATTTCTGATTTTACCTATACAATACATTTGCAACTTACTACAACTATTAAAAATTCTACTAAATACTTAAGTTGCAATTCATTTTATGACTTTTTATTAGTGCTTATTAAAGTTTATGTGAATAGAAACATTTTATAAATTCTAGAGGGATTCTTCTTCTTCTACTGCTAATATGTTCTCGGTGTTCACGATTAAGTGTAAAAATAAAATAGAGATCACATTTTAGTGATAAGACCGCCAATCGTACTGTTCTCTCTAATGTGTATTGTTGTTGTACTGATTAATATTTTTTTAATAATAGTCAAAGTCAAAGTCAAAGGTACTTTATTCCGTAAAAATGTTACATTTATGTGGAATCGTCAATTTTTTTTGTACCCTACCGTGCAGTGCATGACGTGGCAGCTACTGAGAAACACTGCCAGAAAACTCAGTAGGAATCTTTTTTTAAAATAAAAAATACTTAAGACTAATTACAATCATGTGTGTTGACTCAGAACAACTCAATCACAAGCACTTTTATCACTTAAATAATCAGAAATTTTGTAATATGCCCTGCTACACAATTTGGCTTTAATAATTCTTTTAAACTTATTCGTAGACAATTCTCTAATATCATTGGGAAGTTTGTTAAAGAATCTTATACATTGCCCCATAAAAGAGTTACTTATTTTGTGGAGACGGGTAGTATGCAATATGAGATTATTTTTATATCTAGTATTTTCATTATGTGTATCGCTGCTTTTACAGAAGGAATCGATATTTTTATGCACATATAGTAAGTTTTCATATATATACTGAGATGGTACAGTTAGAATGTTGACCTCTTTGAACTTTTCTCTTAGAGACACTCTCGGGCCAAGATTATAGATAGCTCTTACAGCTATTTTTTGCAATATAAATATGGTGTTAATGTCAGCAGAGCTACCCCAGAGAAGAATTCCATGGGACATTACACTATGAAAATAACTGAAATAAACCATTCTAGCTGTGTCAACATCAGTCAGCCGTCTAATAGTTTTCACTGCATATGCTGCCGGACAGTTTTTCTATTTGTGGGCTCCATTGTAGCTTTGAGTCAATAGTGATACCCAAGACCACAGTTGATTGAACAGGGTCCAACCTAGCTCCATTAAGTTGTACATTGGTTGTCACCTGTTTCACATTCGGTGTAGTGAATTTTATGACTTTAGTTTTCTTATCATTAAGCACAAGATTATTGGCATTAAACCAATGAACAACTTTAGAGATTGCATCATTAACAGTCAAAATTGCTTAATTGTCGGTTTATTTTGAACGTCAGGGAAGTATCATATGCAAACAACACAATCTCATGCTTATCCCTTACATAGTAAGGTAAGTCATTTATATAAAATAAAAACAAAAATGGGGCAAGAATTGACCCCTGTGGGACGCCCATTAACACTGGAGATCCCGGAGATATTTTACCGTTTATTTCGACCTTCTGAATTCTATTGCCCAAGTAAGAAGTCAGAAGTTCGAGAGCCTTGTTCCTAATACCGTAGTGGTGTAATTTTCTGACCAGAGTATCATGATGAACGCAATCGAACGCTTTGGACAAATCGCAAAAGATACCTAATGCATCTTGCAAGTCTTCGCACGCCGCGAATATACTTTTTAATAAGTTGACCCCTGCATCTATGGTTGAACAACCCTTTGTGAATCCAAAATGTTTCCGGTGTAGTAAATTATGTATATTAAAGAGTCTGAGCAGCTGGCTAAGCATAAGCTTTTCAAATATTTTACTAAGAGTGGGCAGCACGGAAACAGGTCGTAAATTTGAAGGGTCTGAAGTATCACCAGCTTTAAACAAAGGAATGACTTTACTATACTTCATCAAGTCAGGAAATACACCTGATGCAACACAGCAATTGAACACAGTAGCTAAGTGTGGGGCGATTATAGTAATAATTGATGAAACAGTCTTAAAAGATAGACCCCACAGATCCTTTGTGTTTTTCATATTAATACTTTTGAAAGCATTTAAAATATCTTAAGGGCTAACCACCGAAAATTCAAAAACTGTGTCACACGACCCTACGCTTTGCTTGAGTATCTGCTCATCAGATGTAGAAGAACATGAAAGAGAGTTAGTAATTATGACTGGAATATTCGAAAAATATTTTTCAAACTCAGTCGCAGTCTCCAAATCGCCTTTAATATCTATGTTGTTTATTACTAAGTTAAAATCACGACTACGTATTTTTGTTTTACCTGTCTCAGCATTAATTATCTTCCAAGTAGTTTTGATTATATTTGTAGAAGATTTAAGTATATTTTTTATGTGCAAACATTTAGCAGCGGTACAGGCTCGTCTAAATGTTTTGGCATATTGTTTCACATATTCTTGAAACTCTGTATTATGATTATGGGATCTTTCTTCATACAATTCATACAACCGATTCCGACTTTTATAGATGCCTGGAGTTGCCCAATCACTGAATACCAGACAGTTGTTTGGGTGTAAATATTGTGCAGAACTCATCATTAATCAAATTGAATAAAGAGTTGTACAAGTGATCCGGATTATCATGATAGGGCAGCCATGCTATTTGTTTTACTATATTACATTAAAATTTTTCGAAGCGGTTTTCACTAAATGGAATATAGCTTATAAGTTTTCTTTTAATTTTTGAAGCATTTGAATAAGTTACCAACTGACCTGAATGATCTGACTGAATTTTATGATTATAGATTTAAATAAAGGTTTTACAGTGCTAAATATATTATCAATGCATGTAGCACTTGTAGCAGTTACTCTAGTTGGTTCTGTAAAATTGTGATATAAATTATAGGATTTAAACAAATTTAATAAATTGCAACTTATTGTTCTTTTCTCCAAAATATTTGTATTAAAATCTCCACAAATGATAACTGTTTTATTGCTGTTAGATAATTGATTTAATGCATCCTCCATAATATCTGAAAAAGTATCAAATGGTGCACAAGGAGGTTTGTAAAGACTCAAAACAATAAATTGCTCCAACTCAACACATGAAATCTCTACAGCTCACTCAACAGAGAGGCTCACAACATCACTTCTTTCTTTAAACTTTAACAACTTATTTATTAGAATTAGAGAGCCACCATGAATATATTTTTCCCTGAACGAGCTTACAACCTGGTGATTATTGAAGCTGAAAATGAATTGATGGAGTTTTAGCCAGTGCTCAGATAAACATAAAATATCTATATTGTTACAATTCAAAAACAGCTCCAATTCTACGAGTAGCTCTTTTCCCATCAAACCTTGAATATTTTGGTGCACCAGGTTAATACAATTTTTTTTAGTAATTTTATTGACTTTATCATGTATGTTTGATGGGTTCACATTTGTTTTTATTACATTACGTGGATATGTCTTCCCACTTAAACTCACATTAAAACCATGACCAGAATTTGGTATTATGCAAAAGAAATCCTCTATTGTCATACTATTTAATTTAAAATATTAAGAATAAAAATGTCATCATCAGTAGGCATACAACTGGCATTATTTATGTCAACGGTACATTGCTCAGTACTCAGTACTAGGCCAAACATCTTGCTTCTAGCTAAAGGTTTAGCCAAGTTCCTGGCTGAAATGTCAAAGAAATAACATAGCGATGAAGCTATTTGTCTTGTACAATAGTATATACAATAATAATCCTATTTTATATATTTTAAAATGTATTTAATAAGAAAGATATTTGAATAAATGATAATAATAATATTGTACAAAATTATTTGAACTTTCCGATTTTGCGAAGAAAATATACATACATACATACATACATAGACTCACGCTTGTCTCCCAGAGGGGTAGGCAGAGACAACGGAGTTCCATTTGTCACGATCTTTACATACCTCTTTCGCTTCGTTTGCTGACATAAAAAAAATATATAAATATAAGCAGTATTTTTGTTTTTTCAAATACAACAAATAATTGGTTTATTGAATGGATCTTGCAACGAATTTTATAAATATATAAAAGAATTTTATCGCATTTTGATACTCATTGGAACTTATCTACTTTAGCAACAAATCCTGTTTATGATATCAATGTTAATATTGATACAGTAATGCATAATACTGCCTCAGTTATTTACTTGTTCACGGACTGCTGTTCTTTTCATAAGAAATCTGTATCAACAAAGTTGGTGTCAATAAGTAATTATTCGCTTTCGAATTCATTATCTTATTACTTTGAATCAATAAAATATTACAACTGACCAAATATTCGTCATCTGAAAATGTTCGCCGGTATTGTTTTGTAAAACGGAAAGTTTTACAAAACAATACCGGCAATATAATAATTTGTCTGCATTTTAAAAAGAACTATTGTTTAAAGACGTAAAACCGACTTAAATTTTTTTCGATACCGATTATATCGCAAATAACGAATATTTACGTGGGACTACCTCAGAAAAATAGCATTGAATAAAAAGAAAGAGATTAATATTAAAGTAATAAATAAAAGAAAAAAAGGAGATTATTATATTTTAACAAATTATGTATTTATAAGTAAACATATTTGAATTGAGACACAGAATTGAGATACTCCTTAGACTTCTAAAGAGTAAAAAGAAATGGGCACTTGCCTGGCCACACTAGAGCGGGGACTGATATTCGCGCAGTTATAAGTCGCAAAGATCTTTGCGACTACTTATGACAATATGCTATTATTGATCAAGGGTTAACCTCACCAGTTTATCTAGTATATATTATCTTCCTAAGGCTATTAAACCTGAAATAAATACTTAATTAAACAACTGAATGAGCAAATGTTGTATTAACCTGCTATATAATTTCAGTATGTGGACCCAATCTCGTGTATATAGGTACCTCTTTGGACCATGTTGAAACACGTAGTAGAAACACCCGCTGAGTTTGTTTCGCTGGATCTTTTCATAATCGAATAGTAAAAACCTCGCAAGAGAACGACCCTTATGAAACCAGTGACTGTAGGCGAGTTGAAATTATTAATCATGGTTTACAGGAAGGCACATGCTTTAACTCTTCGATCACTGACAGACTGATGTGAGCTGGTTATAAGCGCCTCTTGAAATAAAATTGAACACAGTAATGTTTTTTAAGTCTTTCCAGTGATATCTGAGGAATGTCTACGAATAAGTTTAAAAGAATTATATAAGTTTACGTAAGTATGATCACGTCTCCGAATTTCGTACTAAGCTCAAGTGGCTACCTATTCGCTTTCGCCGGAATACTCACATTCTTTGTCTTCTTTACAGGATCTTGTTCAATCCATCAACTCCTTTCTACCTTAAAGAACGTTTTAAGTTCCTTCACACAACACACTCGCGGTCCCTGCGTTCATCAGAAAATCTGCGACTGAAAATACCGTTACATACAACAACTTTTACGGATAAATCGTTTACTATGCAAGCTGCCCGTCTATGGAATGCTCTACCTGTACACATTAGATCAGCGCAGTCTCTTTACAGTTTTAGAAATAAGGTGAAAGAGTTTTATCTTAAACTCAGTAATTTAATCTTTACCTCGAATCCTTCCTTGGTTTCGTCCCATGGCCAATGTCCCGCTCCTGGATTTTCTCATCACGACCTTATCTTCCTGTCTTATCTCCTAAAACCACCTAAACCTAAACCCAAAGTGTTGTACGTGCGTTCTTTTGCTTCTTTAAAGGTTGAGCTTTTATCTAAAGATGCTGCGTTAATCGACTGGGAGCCAATGCTACAAGCGACCACTTTAGATATGAAGGTCAGTATTTTTAATAAAACGGTCACTGAACTTTACGACGTACATGCCCCTGTCAAAAAAGTTAAAATAAAGCGTCCTCCAGCACCGTGGATGACAAGGGAAATTAAGATGGCAATGAGACGGAGGGACCGTGCATTCCGAAAATTAAAAAAAAATCGAACTGAAGACAACTGGAGTATCTTCAGGGTTTGTAGGAATCGGTGTAATCAGATGGTACGTAAAGCTAAACGCCGTCATATTCTTAATAACATATCTACTTCTTCTCCTGCTGGTATCTGGAAGTTCCTTGGGACTCTTGGTATCGGCAAGTCGCGACATTTAGACCTTCCTAGCTCAATGGTTCTAGATGATCTTAATCAACATTTCACCACTGCTTCATCTATGGATCATCTGGCCAAGAGGCAAACTATTTCGTACATCAATGGTTTAACGCGCCCTAATATTAGCCCTTTCAAATTTACTCTAGCTGATTTGGACGAGATCAAAAAGATAATCCTGTCTATTCAATCCAACGCCGTGGGTTGCGATAAAATCGGTAGACGCATGATCATTCCTATCCTAGACCATCTCCTCCCTGCAATTACTCATATTGTTAACTTTTCCCTCACTTCCGGATCATTCCCGTCATTATGGCGTAAAGCTCTAGTCCATCCACTCCCTAAAACCTCAAACCCTTCCAGTCCTATTCACTACCGTCCAATATCCATTCTTCCTTTCCTTTCTAAAGTTCTTGAGTCCTGCATTCATAAACAACTTTCCCGCTTCGTTCTTATGAACAACCTCCTAAGTCCACTACAATCGGGGTTCAGACCTGGTCACAGTACCACTACCGCACTCCTTAAAGTGACTGGCGATATTCGAGCTGGCATGGAGGATACCAAGATCACAGTCTTGGTTCTGGTCGATTTCTCCAATGCCTTTAATACCGTCAGTCATGATATCCTTTTAGCCATCCTATCCCATCTTATGATCTCTGACGAAGCATTGGAGTGGTTTTCATCCTACCTTCGGGATCGCCTGCAATCGGTTCAAATTGGTGAATCTACATCTAATTGGTGTAAAGTTACCTCAGGCGTACCTCAAGGCGGTATTCTCTCTCCTCTACTATTTTCTTTGTTTATAAATCTTCTCAGTCATAACCTTCAGAGTGCGTACCATCTTTATGCCGATGACCTTCAAATTTATGCTCAAGCAAACCTGGAGAACCTCTCTGCAGCGATCGGCCAAATCAATAGTGACTTGGCATTGATAAAAAATTGGTCCGATAGGTTTGGTCTTAGTGTTAACCCTTCAAAATGCCAAGCCACTATACTTGGAAGTTCCCGCATGATCAGCAGAGTTGACTTTGATAGCCTCGCACCAGTTGTATACGACAGTACTACGATTTGTATAAGTCCTAATATTAAAGACCTAGGAATTTTAATTGACACAACACTCAGCTGGCAAAAACAAATTGGCAGTGTAAGTCAGAGGGTCACCGGAATCCTGCGATCTCTCTATCGGCTCAAACATTTCTTGCCGTGGAAAACAAAAGTAACGCTCGTGCAAGCTTTAATTTTTCCTATAATCGACTATGGTGATGTATGCTACTTTGAACTGAATGCAGATCACCTCAACAAACTTGACCGACTTCTGAATAACTGCATTCGATTCGTCTTTAATCTCCGTAAGTACGACCATGTATCCTTCTACCGTACGAAATTACAATGGTTGCCTATTCGCCATAGGCGTTCTTTGAGAGCTTTAACTACTCTTTATTCTATACTGGACTCTCCCTCTTCACCTTCTTACTTAACTACTCACTTCCAATTTCTGGGCAATAATCATGCGAAAACTCTCCGGTCTACTTATAACCGCCTTCTTCAATGCCCGCCTCACCATTCTGACTTTATTCACTCTTCCTTTTTTGTCCAGTCTATTCTTCTGTGGAATGCGCTGCCTCTCGAAATCAGGTTGGCCAAAAGCCGCTTCTCATTCAAAATGAAGCTAAGAGAGCATATTCTAAACAACTTGTAAGCAGAATTGTGATTTCCCTACCTAATCTATTATGTATGTATGTATAGTATATTATAGTAGTAATAGTATTGCATATATTAGATATTATATATTTATTTATATACATATACATTTAACTATATATTTAAATTATTTATGTATCGAATATTTATCCAATCCTTTAAAAATCTATACTGTTATACTTAGTGCACCTACTACCTACTGATTAATCTCTGCACCTCCCCAAGGTCGACTGGGAGAAAATGCCTACGGCATTAAGTCCACCTCTGTACAAATTTGTGCATAAAGTTTTGAAATAAATAAAATAAATAAATAAAATTAATAATATAATTGCTGCATTTAGTTCGCTTCTATATATATGTAAATTTGTTTATGTATTAATATTATCTACTCATTAATACTTTGTGTATGTGTATTTAGTTTATACGTATTTATTTCGCAATTTTGTAGGTTATCTAAATTCCTTTCTATTCTGTACACTATCTTATACCCCTTTTAATATCTATATAAATTTTGGTTCATCCAACTGAATGGTTGCCTGGAAGAGATTTTAGCGATAAGGCCGCCTATTGCATGAACATTACTGTTATTTATTTTAATGAACTGTATTCTATATGACGCAATAAAGTGTACTTATTATTATTATTATTATTATATAAGCCAAATTTTGTACCATGGCTTACTACAAAACTTCTGATTATTTAAGTGTCAAAACAGCTTGGGGATTGAGTCGCTGTAAATTAACACATTTGAATACAATGTAATTTTATGTGAGAAATAAATATTTTAAAAAAGGATGCCTACTGAGTTTTTTGGCAGTGTTTCTCGTAGCTGCCACATCATGCACTGCACGGTAGGGTAAAAAAAATGGACGATTCCACACAAATTTAATATTTCAACGGAATAAATGACTTTTGAGTTTTAATGTTTTGTGGGTGATTTAAATTGTACAATATTATTAATTACTGTTTTAAAAACATAGTATCAACTTTTCGTTGAAACATTTGAACAAAATTTACATGAGACCACACTGAAAGCATTTCCTATTGAATTAATGTATTTATTATATAATTTGTATCTATGAAGTGTCTCTTCTGATCTTCAACTGGACGAGCCACTCGTCCTCACGTACAAACGTCGAACGACCGATGCATACAAGGTCGCTAAAAAACAGCCCTCTAATGCAACAGCATCCACCCCAAGCCGAGGCTCGGAACTCAAATGGGGTGGCCTGGCTCGAGTTGGTTATGAGGATGTGAAGAATTTATAGTAGAAAATGCCATTTTGTTGTTATCCGTCGTATTTAAGTATTAAAATGGGTATCCTTTCGAAACAATGCCATTTTAGTTTTAGTTTAATTGAATAAAAGTCTCAAGACTACAACTGTTGAAACAGAACCGTAGCGAATGATAGAATTTTATGTTTAAGTAAAATTCAGACATTCGTTGTTCAGGCTTGCTAAAAGAATATAATAATATTCTGTTGGCCAAATTTCGGCCACGACGGCCAGTCTCAATAGAGACCAGCGATTTGCACGGGCACTATACTATACTTTCAATTATATATGGAATGATACTTATATGTATTTCTTTATTTACAACAACATAATTATCTTTACAGGTTTGCACCACAATAATAGCGCCCCAACTGGAAAAAGGTCAGGTACAGGACCAGGGTCTCTACCGGCTATGTCGCCGAACATAGTTTTCGTAAATGGCGTTAAATAAATAAAGGTTAAAAATTACTTAATCAACCGTTAAATCGGCTTTCATGACCACATGTGACGACATAAATGCTCCGGAATCGATTGTCAACGTTGAAGCCGATTTTAGGATTGATTAAGTAATTTTTAACCTTTATTTATTTGAACGCTATTCACGAAAACGATGTTCGGTGATTTAGCCGGGAGATCCCCAGGATGGGTTTTCGTACTCACCTCGGGCACGGGGGGTAATAACGGCAACTCTCAGTCTTCGGGCTTATACTGAGATTTTTTTCTTTACAGGCATACCCCAAAATCACTTTTTGACCCGACTCGGGATTTAAATTCCAAGATCCGGACCCAGAACCGCACTATCTGCGATTAAACACGATACCACTAATCCGATGAGCCAGACTAGTCCCTCCCTCTTACCCACCACTGCAACTCCTGTAAGCCAGGATCAACAGTGGCACACAATGAAATGACACTGAGCGGTGAAGCTCAGGCATGTCCCGGGAATCGCTTTAACTGTCTTGGATACCGCAACGAATTTAATCAGAAAGATAAAAAAGGAGGAGTTAGAAAATGAATAGTTCCACTTCCCTCCAGAGCAAAGCGGGAGACAGAATGATGTAAAGAGGCTATAGTCTCATAAAATGAGAGATTTGCAACTAGAGAAGCCAGCTGCAAAAGCACCGAGGATCAATTTAAGGGTCCTAAGTGAGCTGTTATATTTGATTCCAATAGTAGGTATGGCAAAAGCGCTTAAACGCACGGAAGTTGTTCCTTGTTGCTATAAGATCCGTATAATAAACTACTACAGATATTGGTTGCAAGCTGTTTAACATAATATCACGCTGATTTTTCCAGAGATCACACTAGAATAGAAGAGTCTTAAACTAGCAAATTTATAAATCTTGGCGGTATACGCCCGATAATTAAACCAAAGTCGGTTCACTAATAAAGGGGAATATCCCCGTTATAAATATAACATACGTACAAAAAAAACAGGTTTAATAATGCCTTTCTATATGATGTTGGTTGAAAAAAAAAGATTCATTAGTACATTTTTAAAAAAAAAAAATTGTTGAAGAATCTTTATTTCTCAAAAAGAATAATACATTATTCGCCTATTTGAGAACTTATATCTATAAAAGTTAACAATATTTTGAAGAACGTAGGTACTTCGCTTTTCAACACAAATAAATATTTACAGATCAATAACACCAAAATTTACCTAATTAGGTATATGTAATAACAAAAACAATTTTACTATTAACTAAATAAGCGCAAGTTCTTATAACTACCTACAAGTTAAAAAAAAACATGGCAAACGAGCAAGTGGGCTACCTGATGGTAAGTGATCACCGCCGCCCATGGACACTTGCAACACCAGAGGAGCCGCAAGTCCGGTGCCAGCCTTTAAGAAAATAATAGGCTCGCTTCTTGAAGGTTGCCATGTCATACTGGATCGAAAATACCTCAGCAGCTAATTGATTTAACAGAGCGGTAAGGCGCGGCCAAAAGTTTCTTGTGAAACGCACGGTGACCATTCATCCAGGTGATAAGGATAAAATTTCCACTTTTGACTATAGTGTCTGTGGCGGAATGTGGCGGCAGGTATAAGCTCGAACAATTCCTCTGAACACTCCCCGTGATAAATGCGGTAGAGGACACATATATACGCCTCTCTCCGCAGGGTAAGAAAATCAAGCGAAATAGTGGGATTCCCATCGTCAACGACCATTCGAGCTGCACGATGTTGTATACGATCAAAAGGAAAAAGTTGATACTGTGGTAATATTTACATTTAAATTAAATTATATCAAATAAATAATTGTAGCCGTAAAAATTGCCAAGCTGAATTGGCAGTGGGGAGGGCACATAGCCTGGAGAGCTGACGGCCGCTGGGGCAGAAATGTTCTCGAGTGGCGACCACGAACCGGAAGACGCAGCGTGGGCAGGCCCCCTACAAGATGGACCGATGATCTTGTGCGGGTCGCTGGAAATCGCTGGATGCGGATAGCGCAAGACCGGCAATTGTGGAGATCTTTGGGGGAGGCCTTTGTCCAGCAGTGGACGTCTTTCGGCTGATATGATGATGATGATGAATTGTAACTAAGTTATGGTTGTGTTAATTGATACAAAATATTACATTTGCTGACGACATACTCGTACTTGTGTGTTTTTAAAAATAGTGGTAATTAGTAACCCCGTTTTAATACTATTGGTCTCTATTGTTAAGTTCATTAGCCTCATAATGATAATGATAAGTATTATCAGCCTGATATCGTCCTCAGCTGGACATAGGCCTGCCCCAAAGATTTTTATAATGTTGCCATTTGGTGTGGTTTGCTATAGTCACCGCGCCTGGCATGCGAGAAAGCGACCGTACACCCCATATACACTTAAAAAAAATTGACATCCCATAAGCCGTCTCAAAATCTGCTTATAGTAGAAAACTGATTGCAGGTGTACACAATAAGTAAATAAAAGTCTAACGCTTAGAAAAAAAGTGGAATTCTCGAAAAAGCATGTCATTTTTTTATTGTTTTAATCGGGACTAGTCCCTCCCTCTTACCCACCACTGCAACTCCTGTAAGCCAGGATCAACAGTGGCACACAAAGAAATGACACTGAGCGGTGAAACTCAGGCATGTCCCGGGGAATCGCTTTAACTGTCTTAGATCCCGCAACGAGTTTAATCAGAAAGAGAAAAAAGGAGGAGTTGGAAAATGAATATTTCCCTCCAGAGCAAAGCGAGAGATAGAATGATGTAAAGAGGCTATAGCCTCATAAAAGCATGTCAGTGTCGTCTCAAATGATCGCCTCAGATAACAGTAAATATAAAACAAATTGAAAGTTATATAGAGACGCCAGCACATCAAGCTGCCCCAATCTGTCAAATTTCCCCAATTGAAAGGGAACCTTATGCTTTTGTGATAATGTTGAAAATCTATAAAATAAATTTGACAGATTAGGGTAGCTGGATGTGCTGGCGTCTGTACATAAATATCACGATTACTCTAATAAATAACGCTAACAACTTCACTAATGATAACAATCCTAGACCTTTTTCCTCGCAAAGTTTTTTAACTATTCTAATCAACCAAATTAGAATTACATACGTCTTTATTTCTCTTAATGAATACAAATCTAATATCTCCTTCTTATAGTATGGGCAGTGGTTACCCTGGCGTCAGAGTGGTTCAAGCCGCCCAGTAGGCCTCTGACATGGCTTAACGACTGTTGCCTAATGGCTACAACCGAGACCGACAGCTCAACGTGCCCTCCTAAGCACGGTGACGCTCAGAAATTTAGTGGTCATCCATAGATAAGTGACCGTTAAAGTAGATTAATTTCTGAGTATCGGTCCCTGCTGTTGTCAGACAATAGTCGTTAAACCATGTCAGAGGCCTACTTTCGACTTGAACAACTCTGTCACCAGGTAACCACTGCCCATACGAGCTAATAGCTAGTAATATTAAAATATAATAATACTATCTTAATGTCATATATCTCAGTCTTCTTCATTGATCTCTTCTTCAACAATTGGCATATCATTTGATGCTGATGGTTCACTATCTGATATTAAATTTGGCTCTGTCTCTTTTTGTCTTTGTAGCATGTTATGAGTCGGTCGCAAGAAGAAACCACTCTGAAAAACAATATCTTTATTAGTGGCATAGAATAATGTTCACACGACATTTTTTACTCATATTTTTATAAATATTTGTTCTAAACCTGGGGATGCTTTATGTCGATGAATTTAGTGCTTGTTAAGGATCCTGCAACACAGTATTTAGGAAACTACATTTTTTTTTAAATCTAGGTTGCGAGATGTGTAGGAGCGATGTATTAACCTTTTGCTTATTATTATTAGTATTCTTAACCCCGGCGCAAAAAGAGGGGAGTTATAGGTTCATAGCCAGATGCTCTCACCGGTCCGTAAGTGATTGGCGAGGTTAAGCAACTAGGCTCGCGGTCAGTCCATCGATGGGTGACCGCCAAAGTAGTTTAATTTCACGTTATGCTGTCGGTCCCGGTTGTAAGCATTATGCAACAGTCGTTAAGCCATGTTAGAGGCCTACTGGGCGGCTTGAACAACTCTGACATCAGGGTAACCACTACCCATACGATAAGTAAGTAATAAGTTTGACGTCGATGTCTGTCTGTGTGTGTGTGTCTGTCTGCGACATCCTAGCTATCGAGCGGATGAACCGATTTTGGTTTAGTTTGAAAGATTAATTACTCGGGAATATTTTTAGCTATGTTTGATGAAAATCGGTCCACATACTGTTACACAACTCCCTCAATATGAGTATCAAATGAAAGGGATTAACTAGTATAATGTATACACTATGATAAATTTCCAATCCAAGATGGCCGCTATCAAAAATGGTTAATTACTCGGGAGTATTTTTAGCTATGTTTGATGAAAATCGGTCCACAAATTTTGACACAACGCCCTCAATATGGGTATCAAATGAAAGGGATTGACTAGTATAATACTATACACTATGATAAATATCAAATCTAAGATGGCCGCTATCAAAAATGGTTAATTACTCGGGAGTATTTTTAGCTATGTTTGATGAAAATCAGCCCACAAATTTTGACAAAACGCTCTCAATATGGGTATCAAATGAAAGGGATTGACTAGTATAATATATACACTATGATAAATTTCCAATCCAAGATAGCCGCTATCAAAAATGGTTAATTACTCGGGAGTATTTTTAGCTATGTTTGATGAAAATCAGCCCACAAATTATGACACAACGCCCTCAATATGGGTATCAAATGAAAGGGATTGACTAGTATAATACTAGGTATACAAAATGATAAATTTCAAATCTAAGAACCGCTATCAAAAATGGTTAATTTACTCGGGAGTATTTTTAGTTATGTTTGATGAAAATCGGTCCACATACTGTTACACAATGCCCTCAATATGGGTATCAAATGAAAGGGATTGACTAGAATATTCCTATACACTATGATAAATTTCCAATTCAAGATGGCCGTTATCAAAAATGGCGAATTACATATTTTCTTCCATAACTCCATCAATATGTATATCAAATTAAACTAGTAGAATACACTATGACGAATGTCGGGCGTTTATTAATTGTTAATTTAGTTATGGATGAAATTGAATAGTTAAAAATATATTCACCTTATGGAGCCATCGGACAATAAATGCAAGAATTAATAACCCTACGACCACGCAAGGTATAACTATCCACCAGATATGGCTTTCAGGCTCCAACTTTAGCGTAGTTTTTATTCCAAAATTCAATGTCCTGTAAAAATATCAACACTTATTATAATAAAATCTTCCATAAATATTATCAAAGCAATGTGAACTGTTTTTTGTACTGGAGACCGCTTTGTAAACAATCTTCTACTCCATATTTTAGTTACTATTTTCTTAGGATTTTTAGTAGGAGTATAAAATATATAATTTTACTATTCGTATATCAAGATTGTATCAGTTCTGAAGTGTATTTACAAATATTTATATAGTTAATATCAATCTTATACTAAATTATTAACACTGCAAATATAAATAAAAATAATAGTGACTAGTATAGAAATATATAGATGCATGTGTGTGGTGACGGCGACAAATATCAGAATCATAATATCATCACCCCATCTCATCCGTGGGGGGCGTAGAAGTCGACCCGAGGGAATATCTACCAGAGGATGGGCAGCAGCTTCCTTCTGATTACTATGACCATCTTACTGCGATCGCCAACCCGTCTGCCAAGCGTGGCAATTATGGCATATCCCCCCAAGACGATTCTTGAGGGAGGCTTGTCCAGCAGTGGACTTATTTAACTGTAATGATGATGATGTGTACATATGGTGTCACATTTATAATGATGTTATTTTTATTTAATCTGCCAAATCAGTAAAACAAATGTACTTAAGACAGATATTATATTAAAACCCAAAATCTAGGTAAAAAAAATATTTACGATTAAATACCAACTTCTGATCACTAATACTCTATTTAGATCTACTGTTTGTTTTTAGAAATACTGAATTATTATTTCCATTTTGAATTATTTTATAATTTTTAACGGGCTAAGTGTACTTGTATGTACCGTATCAACTTGTATGGGTTCATATTAATATGTTGAGATTCTTTAAGTTACGTTAACGTCCAGTGCCAGACTAAGATTTCCACAATGAACTGTGTCCATATCCATGAATTGAAGGATTTGCCATCACAGTATAATAATGGTCATAGTACACAAATATAACTCTTCTCAAAAAGCTTTCCCTCGGTTTGATTTCTACACCCCCTACAGGATGAGATGGGGTGGTGATATAGCCACATAACAAAAAATACATTCAAACAAACCGTATTGTTTCATTTGAGATAAAGAGAGAGATGAGAGATTGTGAAATGTTGGCTTTTTTATATATAAGAGGGCGACAAACGAGCAAGTGGGTCACCTGATGGTAAGTGATCACCGCCGCCCATGGACACTCGCGACACTAGAGGAGTCGCGGGTGCGGTTCTGGCCTTTACGAGTCAGCAAACAAGTGTTGCTGACCCTTCCCCCCACCAATGAGCTCTGGCGACCTCACTCACACTCGGAAACACAACATTAAAATTATTAATGTTATTATTAAGGAATGTCTTCTGTTAGGTGGAGGTACTTCCCCAGTCGGGCTGCTCTTTGAGCGAATGAACGCTATGCCCTACCTCTCTTATCAATACTTACGAATAGTTTTTACTGGTTCGACCGCGAATTATTATATCAGACGTCGCGTTAAAAGTATTATTTGTTTCCAAAAATTCTTCTGAAAAAAACAAAACAAAATTATGTTATGCAACCAAACATCTCTTGAAAGCAGTTTAACTAATATAGCGGGGGTTAACGCCCGAAATTAATAAACGATCTTAATCCATTTTATGCTATCTACGATAACAATTTCGATCCATTTGTCTATTAAAACAACCAATAAACAATCCATAGATTGAAAAAGCAATCATTCCGAACGAGCGATCTTTGGGAGGACGGATCATAGAAAAAGATAGGCCTCTGTTCTAAAATGACAGGTTGCACGTGCCAATAACCAATCCATTAATTTTGACATAAGCTTAGATAGCCAAAGCAATCGAAAGTTGCAATCCTAGAAATTCGGCGGATTGACGATTGGTTCTAAAGATAAAATTGGTGAAATAGTTCATTATATTCCAAAATGGCTTTGTATATAAATAAGTAATAATAAGAATATTTTTTTGTTTACAAAATAGGCGGCAACCTAATAAAATTATTGCTTATCATATCAGAATCCATTATAGGTATTATATTTATTAATAAGTAACTATTTGTATATTAGTTATAAATGCTTTGCAACAAAAACAAACAACCAACTGCTTGCTTGTTTTTGTTCCGAACGGCAACGACGCCACGGCGTTAGTTTTGCTTGTCAAATTTTGATACGTTCCGTCCCACCAAAACACAATGTTTGACCAATAAAGTTTCATTTTATTATTATATACCCTAGTCGTCTAGTAAAAACATTTTAACCTAGCCATAAATAAGTCAGTATTGATGACTTATCTTAATATTTTTACAAATAATTTTTTTTCTTAAATTAAATGGTATAATTGTGTTCTGAGTCACCGAGTTCTGCATAAAACGGAACGCTGCAGAGGGAAAGGATCGCACCCCAATCTCTGGGCAAAAAATGGATGGATTGATATATTTTGTTATTGGCACGCAGGTAAAGATCAAGATAACGATAGAGCCAATCTAAAGATAGGACTGACTGACAGATTGCGGATCGTTTATTAATTTCGGGCGTAAATCAATAACTTACTATGTCGCCTCAAGTCCATATACAGTGGGATTGAAACTGGAAATGAAACCATTGCCGGTATAGACCAAACACATTTGTAAAAGTGACCTGCATCCTCACAACCATTGATATGTCCTGAGACGTTTACCTGTAAATTTTCCACAAATATTTAGTTATATGTGATTTGCTACAAGAATATTTGTAATGATAAACAAGTTATTATAAATTTATAATTAAAATATATTATAAAGGTAAAATAATGTTTCCCACACAACACGATTCAGCTACCGTAACAAGGCAGATAAAGATTAGTAAGTTAAAAAAGCCATATTATTTACTATTAAATTTATATTAAATATTTAAATATAAAGCCATATTATTAACACAGCTGATTTGAAAAATTGTTATATTATACGAGTATAATTAGAGGAAAATCTTTGTTTCCTAAGATTTGTCATTCAGTTTATGTCTCATTAAACATATGAAATGGTTTTAACAGTTTTCTGTTATCTCTCATTTGATCCGTACAATAGACTACAAACAAATTACACATTATTGAAAAATGAGAGTATTTATTACAAAAGAATAACAGATAAACTCACTTCGTTTGGTACCAATCACATGCGTATAAATTTACAAGTACGGAATAAAATAGAAAGACTTCATAAAGGACCTTTTATTTAAAAACTAGCTGTGCTCCGCGGTTTCACCCGCGTTAAACTTTATAAATTATCACAGCTCCTCCCCCGAAGGTGATAGCGCGATAATTTGTAGCCTATATGTTGACCCGACCTCTTAGTAATATTCATGCAAAATTAGAAGTAAATCCATGCGGTACTTTTTGAGTTTAGCCCGGACATACATACAGACAAACAGACAAAAATTCTAAAAACTATATTTTTGGCTTCCATATCCATTGTAGATCACACCCCAAATATACTTTAAAAAAAAAATCAAATTACAGTTTTGAATTTACTACGATTTTATTATATGTATAGAAGATACACTACAAATGACAATTTTAGAAGCGTATAAAGTTGTGTAGATCTTGCAAAATGTATTTGGTGAATAGAAGTTTGTTTGATTAAACATACCTGATCAGCCAGTTTAATGTACACGATTAAGGCGGGCCAGTCGGACGGTCCTAGGTTTGTTATCTGAAATAATTGAAAATGAAATGTTGTTTACACAATATAGAAACTATATAACATAGGACTATTGAGAGAAGTTTATAATTTAATATTATTGTAGGTACGTTTATAAAACCTAAGTTTATTTATTAATAATAATAGCATCAATGGACAATATTCACACACGACCATCTGATCCCAAATTAAGCAGAGCTTGTACTATGGAAATCAGATCATACATATACCTACTACATTTTTTTTGTAAATACACACTTATATAGGTAATTATACCCAGACATAGAACAAACAGTGCCTCGAGCACGAGTTCCTGCAGTTTACCTACTCGATGATACGTACAGTTTCGTCCCATACATTGAGCACCAGAGTTTTAGTTCTTAATATTTTCCGCGAGAGGCGATGGTGCTCAATGTATGGGAGGAAACTGTACGTGTGATCGAGTAAGTAAACTGCAGGAACTCGTGCTAGAGGCACTGATTTTTGTGATCACAAATCTGCGTCCTGGGTGGGAATCGAACCCACGAATATTTAGAACAGTATTTCCAGGGTTCTTAATAGTTTCTAATGAATAGTTTCATAAGTAGGATTTGTTTACCTCAAAATAGTGCTTGAATGTGATATTATCTCCAGCGTCAAAAATTTTCCTAGACACCGGTATGGTGACATTTGGGATGGATTTCCTGAAACAGTAAACTGTTAATTAGTATGATGTGTTAATATGAGACATAATGCCTTGTTTGCATTTTACTTCATCAACTATTTCTGTTCTATTATAGCAAGGCTCCTTGACTTTGTAATGATTACTTCTTAGTTCTAAAATCTCTAAAAAATCCTAAGCAGTTGCATGATGTAGTATTCTTAGTAAATAGTTGTAAAACGTATTAATAGTCCACGTGAGCAAATGGTGTGCAAATCTGTTGATTGTACTGCCCCCTATTTTCAGGCTGAACATGTGTTTGTTAAGATTGAAAATATTTGTTACTGGAAATATTTTGTAGCATTTTAATACAAGTACCAGAATACAGGGTCAATGGATACGGGAATAAAATTTTACTTATTTGTGTCCTCATCTGTATTTATCCCGGCATATCTATAATGCCCGATATACAGTTATTATTTTATTTCTGGTACTTATTTTTGAGGAAAAGAGGACTGTAGATGTTAATGACTAAATATGAGCTGCCGTCAAGGCATTCTATTAGCTTGTAAGTTCTAGTAACTATGTATCTTTCGTAGAAGTATTTTTTATAGCGAACAGATTTAATAACATTATAATTAGAATCATCATCACCATAATAATATCAGCCGAAAGACGTCCCCTCCCCCACTTTCCACAATTGCATGTCTTGCACTATTCGTATCCTGCGGTTTCCAGCGTCCCGTACAAGATAATCGGCCCTTTTTAATTACTAAAGTCATATAGATATAAAATAAAGGATGGTCGGCAATATCTTAAAATTATCTATACTAAGTTTGAATGAATTTACAGTGTCTTGTGTCCTTTCAATTGAATTCTTAGGCACATCAATATTATCCAGAAAGTATGTCTGGTGTTTGTGTTGAATTTTCGCCAGTCTACTACTTAACTGATTTTTTTGAAACTATGTAGACCCTAGTACAGAGTTGCGTAAAATACATCATTAGTGAAGCATACCTACCAAGCATTGCCCTATATAGACTAAAAGATGCGGGCAAAAGAACGTAATAAGTAGTTAAGACTTTAATGAGAAGCAATTGCTTTGATAAATTCTTACCCACTGATACTAAAATCCGCTTCCGGCGTGACATCAATAGCCAATTCTTTAACAGCCTCTACCGTGATATTCCTGAACAGTGGATCGTTAAGTTCCGCTATAACATTTAGTGTCACATCTTCAGTTATATTCAGGTTATATTCCAATTCTATATCCCAAGTTATACCTTCACCCCTACGTAGTGGAGCTGGTATATCGCAGACCATGATCAAGTCCTGAAGGGAACAGTCGCTAGGTATTCGTTTAGGAGACATTGGTAGAGTGATGTTAACTGAAACTGCGTATGCTGGTTCTTCTTGGTTAAAAATGGTGATTCTAGTTCCGAGGGTAGTGTTTGACCCTGGGATGTAAGGGCTGAAAGAGTTAATAATAACGATTATAAATTTTGATATTTTCAGGTCACTCACACACATTATAAAATATTTAAAATAAATGATTAATATAAATATGAAATAAATATAGTAATACAACCATAGTCATGTTTTACTAATAAAAGCTAGGTGCTCATAGCTAGATGCTCTCACCGGTCCATAAGTGAACGGCGAGGTTAAGCAACTAGGCTCCATAGATGGGTGACCACCAAAGTGGTTTAATTTCTGAGCGTCTCCGTGCTTCGGAGGGAATGTTAAGCTGTCGGTCTTAGTTGTAGTTCTTAGAAAACAGTCGTTAAGCCATGTCAAAGGCCTACTGGGCTTGAACAACTCTGACACCAGGACCACTGCCCATACGATAAGTAAGTAAATATAAAAGGTTTATGTTACATTACTTAGTTTAATTTTGTTGCATACCTACATACCTCCATGGTATTATAAATTTTTGGTGTGTTTGTCAAAGTCACGTCGGGCGTGCAATCAAGGCTGCGATGGCACGCCCGACGTGACTTTGACAAACACACCAAATTTTTTTTTAACAACCTTTTCATGTAAAAGAATCCTTCAAAAATTTTGTAAAAAGACTGTTCATTATGTAAACATTTATTTACAATGCGGAAAACAATTAATGAATGACAGACGTGTCAATTGAAAACCTTTTACTCTCTCACCATAGAGGTATTAAATACCATGGAGGTATGTAGATATCTTTATAAAAAGACTGTTCATTATGTAAATATTTATTTACAATGCGGAAAACAATTAATGAATGACAGACGTGTCAATTGAAAACCTTGTACTCTCTCACCATAGAGGTATTAAATACCATGGAGGTATGTAGGTATGCAACAAATTTCATGCTAGGAAGATGTTAGTTAGATGATAATTCCCAATGGGTATTAGGATTTTTTTAAGGACGTAAATAATGATTTCCGTAAAATATCAAAATTGTCCTTAATAGTATTTTCAACTGACTTGTCCAATGCGTCCAGAGTCATAACCAGCCAAGGGGTACAAATGAGATCTTCGCCACAATCTCTCACCAACTGTATAAGAAACGATGATGTCAATACTGAATCTTCTGATAGTCTTGCAGTACGCGTCAAAAATGTTGTGGAATTTTCTGTAAATAAAAAACATTTTAGTCTTATAGCACTTTCTATAGTAAAATTATAAACGTTAATCTAAACCATTCAATTGCAGCTCCATTTTACCATGAAGTAGACTATTTCTGTCTTTTACCATTCTTACGTAAGATGGCAACATAACTCATGTTTCTCTACTTTCTTTTACGGAGGGGTAGGCAGAGACAACGGATTTCCATATTTTGTCCCGATTTTTGCAGACCTCTTTTGCCTCGTTCATTTTCATTATATTTTTCATACATGCTCGACCGTTTAGGGTACTTCTGACCAGGCCTTTCGTGAGAAAATCTGCGATTTAGGTTTACTTATTTTGCCAATCTTCTTTCTTTCATCCTCTCTAAATGCCCAAACAATCTCAGCATACCTTTTTCAATCTTTGTGAAATGAATTAAATGAAATTTCGTTTTTCTACAGCGTTCAACAAATGAAATTACAGAAGAGTCAATGACTGGAACCTGGGAATTTGTTATTAAAAATGTTATTCATGTGATAATTTTTAAATAATCAGTCACGGTCACAATAATTATATGTATCCAGCGAGACATATTTTAGCTAAGAGTAATCCTATAAGCCAATCAAATTTATGTGTTATTCTCCTAACATCCTTACTTGCGATGAAGATGTTATCGATGTCACCGTGACCAATTATTAAAGATTTTATCATATTAATATCACATACCAACTTAGCAATTTTTATCACACTAATAAATGTATATTTTATTTTGATTCCCATTTTAAGTTCTTCTTTTTCATTGAAGGTGTCGTTACCCAACAAATACAAATGAGTGATATGGTGTTTCCTAATACTATTATTATTTAATGCATATTATTTAAATTAATCTTGTATTAATTAGTATCCTCTAACCTTTCATGAATTCATCCGCTTTAAGTTGAAATGTCAAAGATATGGGCTTTGAAAGATCAGCAACCGGCTGGAAAGATAAACATTTATAATTTTTAATTATTTTTATTTTGGGTAGTTAAAAATCTTCTAACCTTTAATAGTAGTATGTAGACTGTTGAAAGAACCTACGTTTACTTCAATTATTTGCTCATCACAAACTTCGTGTCCAGGAGCTATAAGCACAGTATACGTGGATTCTCCAGAAATCATTGCTCTGTTGTCTTCTTTATCTACTTCTATTACCGCAATCATATCTATAACATAAGAATAATTTAAGAAACTAATACAACCTATATTATTATGTTTAACAAAAAGCACCGAAACAATTTTGACGGGCCTGTTGGCGTGGTTGGCAAATGCTTGCTTTTTACGCCGGAGGTCGTGGGTTCGATTCCCACCCAGGACAGATATTTGTGTTCATGAACATGCCTGTTTGTCCTGAGACTGGGTGTATATATCCATATAAGTATTTATTTACAAAAGAAAAGTAGTATATGTAGTATATCAGTTATCTGGTGTCCAAAATATAAGCTCTGCTTAGTTGGGGATCAGATGGCTGTGTGTAAATAATGTACCAGGATTATTATAATTGAACAAATATTTCTTCAAAAATGTTATTGTAACATCGATATACGGCAGGTCACTTTTCCACAAAGCAATAAATATTATAATAAGATATTAATTTAAATTAGCCTAGACTTTTTGATTTAATAAGGTTTTTGCAGCAAACATACATATGGCAATTCTAATACTAAATGTTTTCGTAGCCAATAATCGCTTTTAATGCCTTTGGCATCACTTACGTGTTGATGACCCTGATCTTTTCTCCCTGATGAACGGAGTCCAATTTCAACCTTACTCACAATAGAAACCCACAGTGAAGTTAAGCCTACATGTATTCTGTAAGATGAAGGACCTACTTTTCCAGTTGATCTCTTTCAAACACATTACCACATGTCCGGACACGTGTTTTAACATAATTTAATTCTACACACAGTGTAACAATTGCAAATTGTTGGGTTTATTCAGTGAGTCATAACAAAGGATTGACAATTATTATTAAAATAACTTAAATTATCAACTAAAGAAACGTAAAACTAAGTACTAAAAATATATACTTATATTTAAATTAAAATGAAATATATACATATTATTATAGAAAGGTCTCATCTCTGGGCGGCGAAAAAAACTTCGGTATCGCTGCCTTTGAGCATCGTGCCCAGAATGCTGGCCGCATTGCCACGCTGGATGGCAATGCTTAAACGCTGTCCAAAATATTGGTCAGCCCTCTGGTCGCGTGTAGCGTCCACCAAGCGTTTGGATAATTTGCGGAAAAAATTCCGCGCTCTCGAATTGAAAACTGCTTGGTGCTGTACTGCATATGAGAGTAGGGCGTAGAAATTAGATCCAAAACACTTTGTATAAGTCTTGCCCTACTACGACACTAAGAGGAACTGAGAATCTCAAGTGTTTTCTTTACAGTTGCAGTTATTTAAAGAAGAGAATATATATGTACATACTTATTTCTACATTTGGCCACTGATTCATTGGTGGTGCGTCCACACAAAACATGGCGGTAAAATTAGTTGAATTTTGAGGCAAATTCAAAGCATCGGGGACTTTAATAGACGCTCGTACGAACATCGTTGGTATGCTCCTATAAATGTATGTCGTCTCACTATCTATAGCACCAACAGCAAGATCTGAAAATAGAAGATTATAAATTCATATATTATTATCTATAACCGGTCATTAGCGAGTCAGCGTTCCACCCCTAGATGCCTTCAGTGGTATTTTTGAACCTACAGTACGATAGGTATTAGATTATATATATCACTTAAATTGAACCGAATTATTATTATTATATATTATTATAAGTAAGCTTGTTTGATTAAATTATAAATTCAAATGAAAAATGTTTTCTTTCATATTTTAAAATACACTTATCATTGATCATCACGATTTTTACATCACAAATGGAAATAAGGAAAGTTAAATATCAATTGAAATGATTTACATACGTATCATTCTTCTTGCGTTCTAATGAATTAGTTTATAATTATTGTAATAGTAATATTATTAAAAAAATGTGCATCGTAAAAAAAGGAACATTACTCGCCAAGAAATTGCTTCTTACACTTACACTTTAAAAATAAATTGATTTATTTTCCATAAAGTTTTTCAACATTCTCACCTACTATAAATTTCAAACGACTAACTTGACCTGTTAGTGACTAACTAAATTGTACACCAATGTTTTATGTTCATAATTTTAGTACAAAACTTGTAAGAAGCATTTCAAATGTTCGCGGTCCTCCACAACTTGGTATGTTTAAAAATATTACCCAACCTTATTAAATGTTAAATAATTAATGAACAAATTAATAATCAATTTAATTAATATACCATTGCAGTTATTTTCATCTACATCTACAGCACCAGCTAAAGACCAACCAAAGCCCATAGCATCCTGAGGCTGTATTTTTTGGACATTCTTAGTTTTCAAACCATGGGCTGATCCTTTATAAATATACACTGCTCCTCTGCCTTTGTCGTCTCGTGGTGCACCTACTGCAATATCTAGGAATGTAAAAATAAAATTTAAGTTAAAATAAGTTAACCAGTTTTTTGTATGTGCGAAAATTTGGCTAAACAGTCTTTCAATCCACGGTTTCAAGGCAATTATACGGTTCTGTTCTTGTACAGGGCTTGAAATATGATATCATCCCGTTTGTAATCCATATGGATTACGTTAGAAAGCACTTAGTCAATATAAGGATAAGTAATCGATAATATAGTCATCATCATTACAGGTGAAAGAAATCCACTGCTGGACTAGCCTCCCCCAAGAATCATCTTGGAGGTATATGCCATAATTACCACGCTTGGTAGAGGGGTTATAGATCACAATAAGATGGTCATAGTACCCAGAAGGATGGGGTGATGATATTGTGATATTCACCGCCGTCACCACACGACTGACTTACTTACAGAACTTAAAAAGAGTATTCGTCAGTTCGTCAGTTTCCTGTCCTTTATAAAATGATGTAGGAACCAAAATTTTATATTAGGATAACACTTTTCTTATTTTTGATGTTGTGTAAATGCTAGTAAAATCGTTTTTACCTTTAAATCCATCTCCATCAATATCACCAAGATCACAAATAGACATGCCGAACCACGCCCCATCTGCCTCTGAACCTGATACGTAACCAGATTCTTCTAATACAAATCTAAATTCCTGTAATATATTAATATTGAAATGTATTCCGGCAATGGTGGCTCAAAGACGCGGAACATATTATAGAGCACAAGTGAGTGGGAAACATAGCAGCTCTTTACTCTCTTCCATGACCCGATGGAACAACAAGTTATTGACTTGACGGGCCTGTTGGCGTGGTTGGTAAATACGCTGCCTTTCACGCCCGCGCAGGTCGTGGGTTCGATTCCCACCCGGGACAAATATTTGTGTGCATGAACATGTCTGTTTGTCCTGAGTCTGGGTGTAAAGTATTTATATAAGTATTTATTTACAAAAAAAAAGGTATATGTAGTATATCAGTTATCTGGTTTCCATAGTACAAGCTCTGCTTAGTTTGGGATCAGATGGCCGTGTGTGAATAATGTCCCAGGATATTTTTATATTTTTTTTATTGGTGAGTATTTAAATGCAAAACCGAAGGCTTAACGTTCTTTCCAATACTCAAGTTTGTAACACTGCCTAACTCATCGACTTTATTCTCACATTACAGCATATAGGAGTCGAGTGCAAATTTACAACCTCTTTCTTTTTCTTTTTTTAAAAGACCACGCCCGCACTAGCGAATTTAATCCCTGTGTCGCGGGGAACTTTACAAACATATAATAGACGGGCACAAATTACATCCAGACTCTGACCAACTATTTATGGGTGCGGCGCGGGACTCGAACCCGCGACATGCAGTAGCGAGGCGACTATCTTAGCCGCTGCACCACACGTGCAGTCTGTTGTTCATACATTTATTTAAGTTATACAGTTTTATACTAATTAACTATTTGGCATAGGTGATGCCAAATAGTTTGATAGACTAAAGATAATAATAATTTCCTGGGACATTATTTACACACGGCCACCTGATCCCAAACTAAGCAGAGCTTGTGCAATGGAAACCAGAACTGATATTAGTAGTATATTTAGTAACATATACTATTTTTTTGTAAATACATACTTATATAGATAATTACACCCAGACTCTGGTCAGTTTATGCACACAAATATCTGTGTGGGTGGGAATCGAACCCACGACCTCCGGCGTGTGAAGCAAGCATTTGCCAACCACGCCAACAATATGATAGAACTTACGTTTTCTTTAGTCATATAAATGAAAACCGCGCCTTGGTCGTATGGTAGTCCCCCATCATTCTTCACAAAGGTAGGAGCACCAACAAGTAAATCGTCGAGACCATCACCATTAATATCAGTACAACAAAGCGTAGCTCCAAACGATGCACCATGTTGTGGCCCTTTTACTTTAGCTTTAATACTCAGTTCTTCAAATTCTTGATTGGGAGGGTCAAATATAAAGACCTGAGAAAACAAAGGTAAGTGAATATATGCAAATAAGTCATAACCTTAATCTTCGACTTTATCTTACTCTTTCTCCTACGTATGTTCATGTAAAAGTTGAGTGAAGAACGTCTTAAAATAATATAATAATAATAATATCTGGGGACAATGTCACACAGATCATCCTAGCCTCAAACTAAGCAAAGCTTGTACTATGGGTACCAGGCGACGATATACATACTTATATAGATAGATAAATACATATATACATAGAAAACATCCATGACTCAGAAACAAATATTCGTGCTCATCACACAAATATTTGCACTTACCGGAATTCAAACCCAGGACCACCAGCTTCGTAGTCAGGAGCACTACCAACTAGGCTACGGTGACAACTAGGTATATTTTTCCCATTAAAAAAATAGAATGATTCTCAAATTCACTGTATCATTTTTTGCGGGGTTTCGAGTGCCGGTAAGTTGCGTGATTTCTGCGCTTGTGAACTTCTTTTAATAAAAAAAATATTCCTTATTTATAGATTAACCTTCGGGGAGGCCTATGTCCAGCATTGGATGATATAGGTTTAAAGAACATTTATTCTCAAAAGAACAATTACAATTCACTTATAATATGAGAATTGCAAAGATTTACAAATGCGTGTCGTCTTGTGACAAAGCATGTATAAAATAAATGTAAACATAAATATAACTAACTAAAATACCACACAAAAACTTAACAATTATTGATTACAATAACTAATTAATGTTGTAGGCAGAACTAAAAACTGGCCAGCTACTCATCATCAGAATACACACCGCAGTTATTAGTTTTCATATAGTGCCGTGTAGTTGTCAAGTAAGGTGCGTGTGTGTGCCTATGTGTCTGTGCCTGTGTGTGTAGGAATCAAATTGTACCTGTTTACGGTGATAAGGAGTGGGTAAGTGTGTGAGTACTTGGGTGAAAGTGATATTCATATAAGGCCGATGATGTGAATATGAATAATTATATGACAATAGTCTCATAACAATACGTTTATCGTAATGTTATGAGACTCTTTTTTTATATTTTATAACGATTAAATATAGTAATTAAAAGTAAAAATATAAGAATTCTACGTAAAAGTTGGTGGACCACTCACTAGGTCTAAGATACTGTAATGGCGAGAAATTCAATTATTGTATTTAGACATGGTCTTTTTTCTTTGTTGACTTCCAAAATGGTGACACTATTTGTTTATCGTAATTTAATTACGAAATTCATAATGATTTTTACACTTAGTTAAATTGTTTCATTAATTAAAGTCAGATTTATGTTCTTAAATTAATCCGTTATTTCATTTGTTTTTGTATTGGTCAATATTAATTATTTTATGGCTTTTATTGTTACACTATTTCTTACCCTTACTCGAGTATACAAAACTCTATTTTAAACTAACTTTGTCGACTCTAGATTGAAATCCTGACGAATATCATACTTCTTAACATGATATATATTTATTTAAATCATTATAAAAACGTTAGCTACCTGCCCTTGACCGAGGTTTGCTCTTGGAGCTCCTGCTATATACAAAACATCGCCGTTATTTCTAAAAACTCCACTAGCTACACTGTATCCTGAAAAATAATAATAAATAATAATAATATCTAGGAACAATGTCACACAGATCATCCTAGCCCCAAACTAAGCAAAGCTTGTACTATGGGTACCAGGCGACGATATACATACTTATATAGATAGATAAATACTTAAATAGATAGAAAACATCCATGACTCAGAAACAAATGTTCATGCTCATCACACAAATATTTGCACTTACCGGGATTCGAACCCAGGACCACCAGCTTCGTAGGCAAGAGCACTACCAACTAGGCTACGGTGACAGTAAAAAATAAATAAATGTTTAAATAAAGAGATGTTGTTACTCTATGAAAACGCAATAAAATTATTTTATTGACCTAAAGTGTAAACTGCATTTTTAATTTACATCTTCTGTTTCAGTAACTTGTCATAGGAATAAAATCACAATTTAATTTACCAGGTTGTAGCTTGTTTTGTAAATTGTTAAGTCTCATTCCAATATTTAGTAGATAATTTATCTAGCTAGCTTAATAAGTTAGTACAAATTTAAATTACCCAACATCATAATAATACAGAAGGTTTTCTAATACTCGAAAACCAAGACCTGCTGAGAAATTTATACTAAATAGCTGTGCCCCGCAGTTTTACTCACGTTAAAATTTATAAATTATCACAGCTCTTGTAGCCTATATGTTGACCCAACGTCTTAGTAATATTCTCGCAAAATTTGAAGTAAATCCATGCAGTACTTTTCGAGTTTAGCCTGGACATACATACAGACAAACAGACACACAGGCAAACATTCTAAAAACTATATTTTTGGCTTTGATATCGATTGTAGATCACGCCCCAATATCCTTTAAAAAAAATATTCAATGTACAGTTTCGACTTTCCTACGATTTCATTATATGTATAGATTTCGCAATACTCTCTGTCAATACAGTTAGCTATATCAAAGTGATTAGTATAATCACTTGCGAAATCGCAAGCAAAATCTATAACTTGTTTTCAGGTGCACTTTATGATGCCACAGGCAAACATCCCAAATTCTACATTGACTTCACTTCTACACATTTTTTAAGGGAGTAAGGGCTTAGTTTTAACGTATGACATCAATATTTTTAAAAGGACAGAAATGATTTAATGAAATTTATTCAACACTTGGGTATTAACTTACACTTGTACTTGTCAACCTGACAATTCAGTATATAAATTAAAATAACTAATCGGTACGTGTGGTCTTTTAAACACATTTGTTGAAATCCTTAAATAAATAACAGATAACAAGGTAATTATTAGTACTATTATAATAGGTCTTTACCTATGAAATTGCCGTTTTGTATGAAAAAATTTAAACGAATTTTTTTCATGAATTTTTTTATTTGTATTAATCGAAGTAATCACCCATGCAATCAATGCATCTTTGCCATCGCAGTGGCAGTTTATTGATGCCCTTCTTAAAGAAATCAGCTGGACGGGAGGCAACAAATTCTTCAAAGGCATTTTGTACTGCCTCTCTGGTATTGAATTTTTTTCCCGCCAAGAAGTTATCCAAATTCTGGAAAAAGTAGTAGTCTGTAGGCGCAAGGTCTGGTGAGTAGGGCGGATGACGGAGAGCTTCCAACCCCAGTTCTTGCAACTTGGAGACCGTCTGCTGTGCAGTATGAGGTCGCGCGTTGTCGTGCAGGAGCAGCGGAGACGAGCGATTGACCAATGCTGGTTGGAGATGCGCCAGCTTCTCCATCATTGTGCTCAGTTCTTCACAGTACACATCTGCAGTAATGCTCACCCTGTTTGGTAAGAAGCTGTGATGAATCACACCGGCGCTAGACCACCAAACAGTGACCATCACTTTTCTAGGGGTAAGTTTTCGTTTAGGGCATTGTTTAGGTGCTGAACCAGGATCCAACCAACTTGCTGAGCGCTTGCGGTTATCAAACAGAATCCATTTTTCATCGCAGGTAACAATGCGGTTCAAAATTCCTTCGTTTGTGTGTCTGTTGAGCAGTGCAAGGCACGTCTCGACGCGTACTTCGCGCTGGCGATCATTGAGTTCGTGGGGCACCCATTTGTCAAGCTTTTTTACCTTGCCAATTTGACGCAAATGGACCAATATTGTTTTGACGCTAACGTCGAAAGCTGCTGCTAATTCAGCCGTAGATTGTGTATCATCAGCTTCCACAACCGCCTTTAATTCGTCATTGTCGACCAAAGTCTTCGGACGACCGCGAGGTTCATTTTTCAGGTCGAAATTTCCAGAACGGAAGCGAGCAAACCAATAACAGGTGGTGCGTTGGTTTGTAGTGTTAGCTCCGTAAACGTCGTTGATGTTGCGTGCCGCTTGTGCCGCGTTGCTGCCACGACGGTACTCATATTCCATAATTACTCGAATTTTTAACGTATCCATGATGACGAAAAAGATTGAAATGCGATGAAAATGTAACACTAATCAATAAAGAAATGACTACTTTTGGAAAAAAGAATCCATGTTTTTAAAATAAAATTAATTTGAAATTAGAATTCTTAGCCAAACAAAAATTATTTTGATTTGAAATGGCCAGTACTGCAGAACGGCAATTTCATAGGTAAAGACCTAATATTAAAACTAACAAATTCAAGACACCGAGAAGTTGGCTAGCGCAGGTTCTAAGCCATTAGATTAACTAAAGCGGCTAATACACTACAATAGACCCTATCCTAGCTAACCTGTAGCTAGGATAGGGTCATAGCCAGCGACGATCGTAGTGGCCCCTTAACCCATGATCGGTGGCCCGAACCCCATAAAGGTGCCCACCTTTATGGGGTTCGGGCCATAGTTCAGAGGGCCGCTGAAGTATAAAGACGGAATTCTAAAAGAGGGTGTGATCAGTGGCACGGATTTCAGGCACGTAATTACCGATCATGGGTTAAGGGGCCACTACGATCGTCGCTGGCTATGACCCTATCCTAGCTACAGGTTAGCAAGGATAGGGTCTATTGTAGTGTTAAATAGAAAATCTTACCAAAATAGTCATCAGGTCCCACATCTTTAGTCATGTAAAGATTGATTGTAGGAAGTTTGTACAAACGAGTACCGGTATCATTCGGGATATACGTATAACTGATGATACCACCTGTAACAGATGAAATGGTGAAATGTTAAGCTTATTCCATAGTAAAATCTGAGCTAGTTTAAACTTTATATATTATCACAGCTCCTCCCCCGTAGATGATAGCGTGATAATATGTAGCTTATATGATGACCCGACCTCTTAGTAATATTCATGCAAAAAATTAAGAAACTCTTTTTTTTAATAGGTAGGTAATATCATTGATTTTTAACCGTTTAACCTTCATGGCACAGCAAAGAGAGAGATTTATCCAGTTAATGCAGATTTCAATTCTATCGGTGATATGTCAGAATTCAATTTCGATGAGAAAAATGTAAATAATTTATTTACATACATACATAGACTCACACCTGTTTCCCAGAGGGGTAGGCAGAGGCAACGGATTTCCAATAATATGCTAATAATTTATTTGTTAGTTGCATAACACAAATTCACATTTTTCTAATTAAAAGACAGAGGAGGCTTAGTAATTAGGTTCCACCGGCAATTTATGGTTACCAAATAATAATAATAACAACCTACTTATTGTTCCACAAATGGAGTTATTCCTAAATCCCTGAAAATCAACCTTGCAAGTTTAGGAGTTGATATCTGGCTGGAGAGTTACATGCAGAAGGTGGTTTTGCTCGCGAATGCCAGGATTATGCGGAAATTGCTCTCCATGTAGCCCATATATTACGAGTTGTATTTGTATTCAAATAACCTTTTACGATATATTGTTAATAATATTGGTAATAAACATGTGATAAAATAATAATAATATCCTAGGACATTATTCACATACGGCCTACGGCCATCTGATCCCAAATTAAGCAGAGCTTGGACTATGGAAACCAGATAACTGATATACTGCATATACTATTTTTCTTTTGTAAATACTTACTTATATAGATAATTACACTCAGATTCAGGACAAATATAATGAATAGTATTACCTGTCCATTGTAGAAGACCTGGTGCACCCAATATTATAGTGTTTTTCTTAGTGGCGGCTACCGAGAAGCCAGACTGTCCGTAGGCATAGAAATTTAAATGAGTACCGTATTCACCATATTCTCTTCTTGAACCATTGGTTACGTAAGCTTGGTGATCTGAAATAAGTAAGTTACTAAACTTTACTTTTTTTCTTATCACAGACCCTGGGGGGTTACCGGCTAAGTCACCGAACATCGGGGTAGTGATCAGCGTTCAAAAAATAAAGGTTAAAAATGACTTAATCAATCGTTAAATCGGCTTCGACGTTGAAAATCAATTCCGGACCATGTTCATACATGTGCTCATGGAAGCCGATTTAACGATTGATTACCTATATTGTCGCCGAACATCGGGATAGTGATTATCCCGATGTTCGGCGACTTAGCCGGTAGCCCCCCTGTTTATAATTGCAACTTGACCTTTTCACAGTTAGTGCTTCCTCGGATGATGAAGGTGGGAAAGTTCAAGCGATCTAGCAAAATAATATCACAAACGATGTTACTAGACTTAAACCAGAACATTTTTGATGTAACAGTGATTTTGGATAAAGGATAGTAATGTATTACAGGAAACAGGGGAACCGTGCGTGCGCGCGCAATTCTTTTCGACCAATGAGGGCACGCGGTGGCGGAATGATGGCTATGGTGGTGACACATGTCAGATTATGCTAACTCGTTGTGCATATAGTTAGTACCATGACGTGCTGCCGGCCAACTTAGTATATATATGCGATGATATAATCAACCAATAAGAGAAGGGGCACACGATTCGTTGCGTTGGCGTTGCAGCGCCGCCGGACCCTTTTCACTGCGTAGTCTTACATAGTAATATCTGTGGCATGTCAGCATAGTCTTGACCGCGGACATGAAAGACGATGAGGATATTGAGCGTGAGCGAGGGGCGCTGTTGGTTATGGCAAATATGATAGCTTTCAGATTTGCCCGTTGTTCACCGAGTGTTAAAAAAGCTCTGTTTCGTGCATACTGCACTTCGTTTTACACGTGCAGTCTATGGGTCGATTATACGCAAAAATCGTACAACTTTCTTTGCATACAATATGATAATGCGTTCAGGATATTGATCGGGTTGCCCTGTTTTTGTATTGCATCAGGGATGTTTGCAGAAGCTAGAGTTGATTGTTTTTATACAACTATGAGAAAACGATGCGCTTCCCTGGTGCGCCGCGTACGGGGTAGCCCCAACATTATCATGAACTGTGTGACCAGCAGAATCGATTATCTGTATGTGAGTCGTGCTGCAAACTGTCCTCAAAAATGTGTGTCTGTGGTAAAAGCGTGGCAGTGATCGTCTGTGTGTGTGTTGTTATAGGAATACTAACATAGGTGTAAGAATTATTGTTATTAACAAATGTGAGTCATGTTACTTGAAATAAATACATTTTAATTGCCTTGTTGTATATTGTCCGGTGAAGCAGTGAATATAATATAATTACTTACTCAACTCTTGTAAGGGATAGTAAGTCTTGCTTCCCCTGAAAGGTGTTCGTAACCATCCGAGGCCATTCATTAACAAATGTTTTGTCCCGTAAGGTGATGTCCATCGTGGCGCGGTTATCTGTAATATAAATACCCAAAACCAAAATCAAACTGTATCACAACTTTAAAAATATATCTCAAAACGCTTGACTACGAAGTAACTGAGAATCTCGTATCGATCCTCTCTTAAAACGAATATCTCAATTATATGTATCTTGAACCATCCCATCGCATCACACTCGCATTTATCACACATCATGATGATGATTCACAATCATCCATTCATTCACAATCCTCACACCACATTCACACTTGCTTCTGCTTAAATTTCACATCATAATTCTTTTTTATTTTATTTTGTTTTCTTATTCTTCATGTTTATTATTATTAGATTTTTTCCTTGAACGCTTCAATGTCTGGTAAAATTAAAATTGTACCTATTTATTTTTAACCGAGGGTGGTGCACTGGTGACCTGTATCACAGGTTTTCGTTTGGAAACCTACATCAGGCACCAGTCTCTCACATAGGTGAAATATTTTAAGGTTCTCCAATTGTAAGACCTACTAGACCTAGACCTGTTGTGAGAGAAAAATAAAATGATTTTATTATTATTATCCCAACTTATTTATTTATTTTCATATTTAATACATATTTATTCTTATAAAATCGATATATAAAACAATAATACACAAATAAATACGTAAAAAACAGAGCTCCCCGGCGGCGGGGTTATACGCCCTAGGCCGCCGGTGGTCAGGGCGACAGAGTGAGGAACCTCCTCACGATGCGTGCCGTTCCCATAATTGCCGCCTTCTGTATCCGGCCCTTGACCCAGTGATCTAGTGAGAGCCTCTTAAGTTGTTGGTCGAGGCTCTTTGTTATGAGACCGTTTACAGAGACGACTATTGGGACAATTATTGTTGAGTTCACATCCCACATGGCGGTAACCTCGTAAGCCAAATCTAAATACTTTGACAACTTGTCATTCTCGGCTTTTACGAGGTTATCGTCAAATGGGACAGTGATATCAACAATAAATGGCCGGTGCTCCAACTGGTCTACCAAAACGATATCAGGCTTATTGGCAACAATAGTCCTGTCCGTAATGATAGAGCGGTCCCAGTAGAGCTTGGCACAACCGTTTTCTAGAACTGGTTCCGGTACGTACTTGTAATACGGCACTTCGGAGTCTACAAGATCATACCGAAGAGCAAGCTGCTGGTGGATAATCCTGGCAACTTGATTATGCCTGTGCAAGTACTCGCCGTTGGCAAGATAGAAACCACCGGAAACAATGTGTCTGATAGACTCTCCGGGACGGTGACACGCCCAACAAATGTCGATGGTACCGTCCCTGAAGATGTGCTTCCGATAGTTCCTCGTCTTGACAACTTCATCAGCAATTGCACAAGCAAAACCTTCAGTTTCACCAAATAGGTCACCAAAACGTAGCCAGGCCACAGACCCTTGTAGGTCCACATGAGCACCATGTAGGGCCTGGTGGAACCTACCATGAAGCACCTTGCTCTTCCATACGTCAATTTGATCCCGAGTTCTAAGTACGACGGGCTTTCTCCAGTCTTCTTTAGCCAAGGAGAGGGGCGAGAGTCCGTTGTCAACGGCGGCGACGTCTCGATGCATCCCACACTCAACACCAAGGATATATTCCCTGAGATTGCATACCTCACGGTTGTGTAGGTTCTTGGCATTGAGGAAGCCTCGACCCCCACACTTCCGTGGGATATACAATCTCATTAGTGAAGAGTGTGGATGGTGCATACGGTACGTCGTTAGGCGTTTCCGGACTTTTCGATCCAGGGCATCTAACTCAGTTTGGGTCCACCTTAGTATGCCGAAGGTGTAAACCAGTAGAGGCATTACCCAGCCATTGAAAGCACGCACTTTATTACCGCCTGACAATAGACTTTTCAGTACTTTTGTCAAGCGGTTAAAGAAGCGTTCCTTCACCAACTGCTTAATGTCCCCATCTGGGATATTTAGACACTCAGACATACCAAGGTATTTGTAGGTTTCAGTTTCAGAGAGGGATCTGAGAGTCATACTCTCGGTGAGTTGTAAATTATCAGAATTTACAACTCTACCCCTCTGTACATGTATGACCGCACATTTATCTACACCGAATTCCATTCCAATATCACTGCTAAATCTTTCTGTGTGGTTTAGTAGGGATATCAGATTTGGTTTATTCGGAGCATATAACTTGAGGTCATCCAGATACAGAAGATGAGAAATGGTCTCACCCCCTCTCCGCAACCGATAACCTAACCCGGAATCCCTCAGCACAGCGCTCAGAGGATTCAAGGCCAGGCAAAACCACAAGGGACTCAAACTGTCACCCTGGAATATGCCTCGCTCAATCCTTATAGGTTCGGATATCGAAGGAGTCACTCCGGTTCCTGAAAGACGGAGAACCGTGGTCCACTGTCCCATACACGAGGTAAGAAAGGCGTATAGAGCTGCATCAACTTTATACAACTCAAGTACCCGTCTTAACCATGTATGGGGCACCGAATCATATGCCTTCTTATAGTCAATCCAGGCAGCGGAGACACTTCTTCGACCTTTGCGAACCTGTTGGCTAATGGCCATGTCTATGAGGAGGAGCTCCTTAGTACCACGGGACCCAACCTTACATCCATTCTGAGCAGGATCTAAAACATGATTGGCATATAAATGCTCATTTAATTTTGACACCAGAATGGATGTAAGGAGTTTATATATAGTGGGTAAGCACGTGATGGGTCGATAATTCTTTGGATCCGTGGTACTACCAGTTTTATGGAGCAGAAAAGTGATACCGTTTGTCATAAAAGGTGGGAGGGAGCCAGTATCGATAGCTTCTTGGAATTGAGTAGCTAAGCACGCATGCGAGCTATTATTATTATTATTATAAATTGTTACTATTTATATGTTCTAAATTATACTATTTCTTTTACATTTATATATCTATATTTATATTATTTATTTTCATGTTTATTTATATGTATTATCGTATTAGACATTTTATGCGAAAATAATTCTAATTTATCTGTTTAAATTTAAATATAAAATAAATGGATATTTTATTTCTCAAATCATTCATTCTAAAGTAAATAATTAAATTGAATAACGGAATTAATTATAATATATAAGCTAACACTCAGAAATAACTACAGAACCCTATTTACACTAATAGGCGGCGAATGACCGCTCCGCATCGCGTATGGGAAAAGTGCCCAGAAGGCTGGCCACATTGCCACGCTGGATGGCAATGCTGATCCTCTGACCCAAGAATAAGCCAGCCCTCTGATCATGGGAAGCGTCGATCAAACTTTGAGCGATTTCCCGAAATATTAAATGTGCGTTTGGGCCCCATTTATCATATTATATTATTTATCTTAATTTTTTAACTAATAACTTCACACCCGCAAAAATTGTCTCCGGGTGGGTATGTCGGACTGGCACCGACTAAACCTAACCTGCCGTGGACTTCTTCTTGCGCCTGATGGGGGGAGCCCCAGGAACGCGGTTATGCAGCTACAGTGCCCCCCTTTTACGCCACGTCCCAGGTTATCGGGATTATTTCTTATCTAGTTAAGCGTGTTTAGCTTCTGTTAATGAAGTTATGAGTACTCTGTTTTAATACATTCATGGATAGATCATAATATGACTAGCGTTGCTGACTAGCCTCCGATGAGAATGTTATGTTATCTATGGTAAATGTATGAAGATTTATGAACTGATTTACGAAAGAGATTTACGAACTTTGTTGTTCGTTGTTGTTCTAGTGGTTTTGAATTTAATATGATAATGAGGTTTTGGGTTCAAATTCCGGGTTGGACCAAAAAGCCTAGTAGCCCTGAATCTCGAATTTGGCGTCAGCCATCCCATCTGGTTTTTAGTGTCAGGGAATAGAGAGGTCGCCGGTGTTTGCACTGACACTCTTGCACTATAAAATGACCTGCGTAGTTGGTTAGTCACCGTTGAGACCAGGTAAATTTTTATTTTAATTTATTTATAAGATACACTGGTAATGATGTTCTTGTGTACTTACAAACAGTTTGTCTTTAGGAAGCAGAACCATTGAAGCTCCAAACCACATGTCATCTTTCCAGAAATCTGTGGGTACAACGAGTCTTCTGTACCAACTCTTGTAGATACCTGAAAAATAAAAAAGGACACAGCTAACAAAAATATCTTCAGACAAAAATAAAATTATGGTCAAAATTTTACCAAACTATGGTAATACTATAGTTTAAAGGAACTGGGATTTCGTACAATATTGGTCACAAATGAATGACACCTGTAGTGTAAGCAAACTGAGTAAGTAAGTTAGATGCTTTATTTGAAGGTCCCTATGTAGAAGATTTAGGATGTAATGTAAAGTTACTTAAAAATAACAAGATAGAATTAGTTCATAATAATAGGACAAGACCTTTTTGTCAATAGGGTTCATATAATGTAAGAATTGTAATGAAGAAACATTGCAATGTTTAGAGATAAGAAGTAGCTACTTAATAATAACTATTGTATAAAAAAATTGTAACTTCTTTTTCTTCTCCCCGGGAGGTGAAGTGTAAGAATATATTATATAAACTCCTTTATTTTATTTAGTAAGCACACTCCTTTAAAATAACGCTGTGTGTACTTTACTCTCTTCATGTATGTTAGAATATAATTATTAGTGAATAAAGAGACGTCAATCAATACGGTTGTTTCCGTCAAGAAACCACCCCTCGAACCCCCAATATAACAAAGACTTTTCCTACAAAATTGGTGACACAAACTTACAACACTTACTAACGTAACCCATTAAATACTGAATCACACTAAATAAAGGCGATAGTTTGTGAGCGTATGAGTGTGTATGTTTGTTACTTCTTCACACAAAAACTACCGAACGGATTTTAATGAAACTTTGTAGTAATATAGCTTATATATCCGAATAATAAAATAAATTAAGTTCCGGTATCGAACGACCACTAATATTGTTAAGTAGTGCATAAGATTTAGTTTTAATGTTTCTCATAGTTTAGTGAACTACTGTAATGTTCTTTCTGATAAATAAATTCTTTAAACCGAATAACACATAGGGTACCATTTTTAAAGTTAAACGCGGGTGAAATTGCGGGGCACAGCTAAATAACACCATATTAGATAAAGCAGAACTCATCCACTGCGTAATATCTGGCTTGTGTAACATAAAATAAGCTCAATAGATATATGGATAAGCTTGGAGGATAGAATAATTCCATGTCTGGAAGTGACTGACTATTTCTTGCACATCTTACAAGAATTTTTTGATACTACATCGAAGGAGATGTCTTTGCTCGCACACTATTCAGGCAGGAGTTCCACAAGTTCAGTCCTTTTGCGATAACCCCACCCCCAAGAACTCCCATCTCTCTCTATAAGCTTGGAGGATAGAACGTTGCTCTCTATTTTTTAAACACAATTTAATGAGCTGTAAAATCTGGGTTTTATAACATAAAGACAGCTCATGATAAATTAGGTAGGAGAGAAACACAGCGTTTATAAAGGGTTTAGTGAAAATAAGTTTATGTTCTTTTCACTAGAGCCCTTTATAAACGCTAGTAGACTTGCTAATACCATTCGTGCTACACCCCACAATACAGCCTTATACGCAAAAAGTGTCCTTGGTATGACGTCAAACATTTTCAATAAAATTCCGCCACCCATCCGAAATCAGGAATGCATTGACTCATTTAGAAAATGTTTGTTTGAGTTGTTGTGCAGAGATGTTACTACTCAAGCTCAGACTTCATAGATGATAAGCAAATTTATAGGTAAAGGTTCCACTTATTAGTTTCCTTGACATGTCTAATGTGTAATAAAATTTAATGTGTAATTAAAATTAATATAAAGATTTTATGTCGACCAATTCAGTTTTGTACGCGTATTATATTCGGCAAAACATAGCGGAATTATATTTTATATTAACACCAATGTATTGTATACCTATGTTTATCAAAACAAATAAATGATTACTGATTTCTGATTACTAAAGCAGAGCTCATCTAGTGCGTAATGTCCGTAAAGTTACGTAACATAGACCGAGCTCAATATGAGTCTCAGTTGTCACTCACTATAAACACATAAGATTCTTGTTACTAGAGTACTATAGAGGTACAAGAGACAGCAGACTAGCTAAGCAAGGGTACGTAAAATAAAGCAAGCTCAATATAGGATACGTTGGAAGATAGCTTGTTGTTATAATAATAATAATATCTCGGGACAATGTCACACAGATCATCCTAGCCCCAAACTAAGCAAAGCTTGTACTATGGGTACCAGGCGACGATATACATACTTATAAAGATAGATAGAAAATATCCATGCCTCAGAAACAAATATTCGTGCTCATCACACAAATATTTGCACTTACCGGGATTCGAACCCAGGACCACCAGCTACGTAGGCAGGAGCACTACCAACTAGGCTACGGTGACCGTCACTATAAACTATCACTGCACGTGTGGTGCATCGGCTAAGACAGTCGCCTCGTCGCTTCGTGTCGAGGGTTCGAGTCCCGCGCCGGACAACTATTTGTGTGACCCACAAATAGGTGTTCTGAGTCTGGATGTAATTTGTATCCGTCTATTATATGTTTCTAAAGTACCCCACGTCACAGGTATTACATTCCCTAGTGCGGGCGTTGTCTTAAATAATAAAAAAACACTAGAGTTCTTTTTAAACAGTAGATAGATAGATAGATAAAGTTTTGATTGTACACCAAAGAAATAACAAAATAAAAAAAAAACAATTAAAACCTTTGTACAACGGGCGGTCTTATCACAAAATGTGCTCTCTTCCAGACAACCAAAGTAAGATCGGAGAATGGAGTTATTGAGAGGGGCAGTTGTCGGTGTACAGATAAATTGCAAATAGTACCTATGGGTACATATGATAAAAATAAATAAAACGAAAATATATAAACACATTACAAATAATAAATAAAAATAATATACACAAACTAGCTGTGCCCCGCGGTTTTACCCGCGTTAAATTTTATAAATAATCACAGCTTAGTACTTTTTGAGTTTAGCCCGGACATACATACAGACAAGCAGACAAAAATTCTAAAAACTATATTTTTGACTTCGTAGGAAAGTCAAAACTGTACATTGAATATTTTTTTAAAGGATAATTGGGGCTTGATCTACAATATGATTGTAGATCAAGCCTCATATACGATTTTATTATATGTATAGATAATATATTATGCACCTAATTGTGTTGTTACTCTTGTAGTGACAGATAGTGATTCTTGACAAGTCTTTGGAATTCTTGTTAAATAGAACTCATACGGTCTGTGATGGCCGTGATAAAATAATACAGTTAAAATGATAGTATACACGAATGAACGGAAATTAGTCATAATAATAGTTATGTTAATGGTGTATAGCAACAATAATTTCCGTTTAAATGTAGATTACATTTAATCATAGCAAAACATGGTGACTACTAACAAAGTATTTACAGATCTATTACGTTTTATTGTGTTTCCCTCGGCAGTTTAGCGGTTAGTAATTAAAATTATAGATAATGAGGGCCTATGTTCAAAATCCGGGTTAGATAAAAATTTAACAGTTAGAAACATTTATAGAAAGGTTTATGTATTTATGAATGCCTTCACTACCTCTCACTACCACCTGAGTCAAGATTTGTACCGCTCTAGGGGCGCCCCCCTTTGGCTCGGAATACTTAGTTTGAAGTTTTTTTGCGATACGGCTTGAAATTCACTCGCCTTTATTAACCGACAAAGTAGTTTAAACCTACTAAGATTTTTCTTAATGTAACTTTTATTTAATATAACAAAATGAAAATTAAAACTTTGATGTTACAAGATTTCTATATTTTTATAGTCAAATAGTCATTGGTAATATCTGTTAGATGTTCATCTATACATATAATAAAATCGTAGGAAAGTCAAAACTGTACATTGAATATTTTTTTTAAAGGATACTTGGGGCGTGATCTACAATCGATGTCGAAGCCAAAAATATAGTTTATAAAATTTTTGTCTGTGTGTCCATTTGTCTGTATGTATGTCCGAGCTAAACTCAAAAAGTACTGTATGGATTTACTTCAAATTTTGCATGAATATTAATAAGAGGTCGGGTCAACATATAGGCTACATATTATCACGCTATCACCTACAGGGGAGGAGCAGTGATAATTTATAAAGTTTAACGCGGGTAAAACTGCGGGGCACAGCTAGTCAATATTAAAATAGTTCGGAAATGTCACAAAATTATGTCTAGTAAATATTTAAAATAAAAAAAAGATTTTTATTCACGTAGACTTTAAAAAAGCGCTTCTGTATAGTCAGAACATGTTTGTAGTATTTAGATAGTTAAGTATACATCATTAATTTTTAGCTATTTAGCTATTTAGTAGATATTTAGGTACACGGATTGTTAAATAAAACCGGCCAGGTGCGAGTCGGACTTGCTCATGAAGGGTTCCGCAGCAGCAAGTATTTCAGTTGATTAAATGAAAGGTAAATAGCGGTTTACGATTTATGACGCATTAAAAAAAACTACTTACTAGATCTCATTCAAACCAATTTTTGTTGTTAGTTTACATATGTACATCATATACTTTTTTTAGTTTTATTATTCTCTTATTTTGGAAGTTCCAGGGGGGGGGGTGGGGGCACTAATTTTTCCACTTTGGAAGTGTCTCTCGCGCAAACTATTCAGTTTAGGAAAAAATTATATTAGGAACTTCAATATCATTTTTGAAGACCTATCTATAGATACCCCACATATATGGGTACGAAGAAAAAATTTTTTTTGAATTTCAGTTCTATGTATGAGGAACCTCCAAAATTATTGTTCTTTTTCTATTTTTGTATTTTGAAAATCTTAATGCTGTTCACAGAACACATCTACTTACCCAGTTTCAACAGTACAGCTCTTATAGTTTCGGAAAAAAGTGGCTGTGACATACGGACGGACAGACAGACAGACCCTAAAATCCTAAGACCCCAGAACCCTAAAAATGTAGCTGCCGGAAGTTGCAAAGATGGTAAAACAGAAGAAGTTAGTAGGTTTAAGTTTATTTTGCATAGTTTTTTTAGTTTTGTCATTCACTTATTTTAGATGTTACAGGGGGAGGGACACACATTTTACCACTTTGGAAATGTCTCTCGCGCAAACTATTCAGATTAGAAAAAAATATATATTAGGAACCTCAATATCATTTTTGCAGACCTATCCATAGATAAACGACAAGATGGGTTAGAAAAAAAATTGCAGATATTTGGTTGCATGAACATGTCTGTTTGACCTGAGTCTGGGTGTAATTATCTGTTTAAGTATGTATTTACAAAAGAAAAGTAGTATATCAGTTATCTGGTTTCCATAGCAAGATCTGCTCGTGGCCGTGTGTGAATAATGTCCCAGGATATAATTGTCTTTGAGGCCTCCTAAATCACACTAATATTATAAAAGCGAAAGTTTGTGAGTGCGTGAGTGTGTATGTTTGTTACTTCTTCACGTCTAAACGGCTAGAGCAATTTTAATAAAATTTGGTATGGAGCTAGCTGACACTCTGAATTAATACATAGGCTATAATTTATAAATTTTAACGTGGGTAAAACCGCGGGGCACCGCTTGTATTTATATGAACATAAAACCGAAAGCGCAGATAGTATTACTAATCCAGGTCTAATTTCTAATAATAAGGCTATACAAACCATCTTCGGACATATCCATAGCAAGACATGTAACGTTGTTTAAAAATAAGCTCTCCAATGTACAGTTGAAAACAACTCCTGTGTGAAGATTTGGATATTCAGGATTTTTCGACCTTGGAGCTCCAACTAGCATCCTGAAAACATATTTTTGTTATTATTCTACTTGTCACTATTTATTAAAAACTTATGCCCAAATATAACATACTAGCTACGCCCCGCGGTTTTACCCGCGTGACTACAAAGTTTCATCAAAATCAGTTTGGTAGTTTTTGCCTTAAAGAGTAACAAACATTCATACATCCATCCATACTCACAAACTTTCACATTTATAATATTAGTAAGATTAATCTATATGTATATATATAAAAGCAGAAACTGAATGACTGATTGAATCTAAAACCATGAAGTTTTGCACAAATTTTCCTCAAGTGACGTAGGTGTACACTTAGAAATGAATTTTGATAATTGAACCCCTTAGGGGGTGGAAAGGGGTTCCAAAGTTAGTATGTTCACATACGAACTTTATAGATGCTTTCTTGGTCTGATCAACTTCAAACTTGGTGTTAAAATAGGTGTTGAAATTTGTAAAAAAGGGCATTTAAGAATTTGTTTAAATTTAAAAAAGAGTTATGAGCTAAGAGAGGGAGAGGTACGTTTCGTATGATTTTTTTTTATAGCAGAGGGCGACTACCGAGCAAGTGGTTCACCTGATGGTAAGTGATCACCGCCGCCTATGGACACTCGCGACACCAGAGGAGTCGCGAGTGCGTTGCCGGCCTTTTAGAGTCAGCAAACAAGTGTTGCTGACCCTTCCCCCCACCCCAATGAGCTCTGGCTACCTTACTCACGCTCGGAAACACAACATTAAAATTATTAATGTTATTATTAAGGAATGTCTTCTGTAAGGTGGAGGTACTTCCCCAGTCGGGCGGCTCCTTGAACGAATAAACGCTATGCCCTACCTATGTTATTGTAGGGACAAGGGAGAGAGCTGCGAACACACATATTCTCTTTCTCTTACAGCTAGTTACGTTTCATATACCTATCAAGTTTTACTTCAGTCGTTTGGTATAAAGAACACTCTAGGTTTTATTACTTGACTGGCCTGTATGTTCAGTGGTTTGTGACCCTCACTATTAAGCCAGAGGTTATCTTCCCAAACAGGACAAATCATTATGTGATGAGCACGGTTGTTTGTTCTAAGTATGAGTTTATTTTACATAAATTACACCCTGACGCAGAACAAATAATCGTGCTTATCACACAAAGATTTGTCTTGGGGGAAAATCTAACCCACAAGCTCTACCTAACCTTTTTTTTTTTTTTTGTCAGGTTGGAAAATCCTGCATGGATGTCCTCCGCCTTGGGGGAAGCGGAGGGGTCTGTCAGACTCCTACTGACTAAAAACCACCCCGGTGTTCCATCTCACACCTGCGCCGGGGATCGCGGGAACAAACGATACTTCCGCAACCCCCGGCTGGTGCTGGCCCATGTATGCGGGCCCCCTCGCATTAGCGGGGGGAGTGAGGTGTTAAACTCCCCCCGCAACGTCTAAGAGGGGCGCGCGTGGAACACGTCGCGCCGCCGCCTCGGATCCAGATGTGTAGTGGGCGACGGACGCCCCCGAGTCCGTCGCCCCTGGACCCATTTAGGGGGGCTGGAAGAGGGCGTTGTCCACCCTCCGCTGACACCCGGTGCGTCTGCTGCGGGTTGGGTGAGAGGATGTGATCTCCCTCTCCCTTTCCGCAGCTTCCTTCCAACCATTGAATTCACGACGGCCGGCAGCGACAGGTCACTGCCTACTCCAGAAATGAGGGCAAGGCGCTGCTCCTCCCAAGCGGCACACTCTGCCAGCGTATACAGCGCCGTATCCTCCTGATAGTTGACGCAGTGGTGACACCGGGCGTCCGGCTCCCTGTTTATGCGACACAGGTACTTCCCGAAGCAGCCATGCCCCGAGAGCACCTGCGTCACCCGAAACGACAGGGAGCCGTGCCTCCTCCCGAGCCAAAGCTCGAGTATCGGCCGGACCGCCTCGATAGTGACGAGGCCGGCGGTTGGGCGCGAAAGCCTGTCCCGCCATTCCGCCACCAGGTCCTCGCGAAGTTGCGACCGACGCAGCTCCATGTGCTCCATCTGATGACTCTGACAGCCATAGCTCTCTGCGGTCTCCGCAGAACAGCAATGCTACCGGCCGTCAGGTCAGCCGCCCAGATCGGGGCCCCGTACAGGGCCGTCGATCGCACGATCCCCAGCTCTACCTAACCTAATCTAACCTCTTGGCAGCCAGGGTCACCAAGCACCAGACTAACAGGCCAGTCAAACAATAGCCGTGACCTGTGGTTTTACTCGCGTTAAAATGAATAAATTATAGCCTATTTGTTATTCGGATGTATAAGCTATATAACTACACAGATTTATGAAAATCTGTTGGGTAGGTTTTGCGTGAAAGAGTAACAAACATCCATACATCCATCCATACTCACAACCTTTCACATTTATAATATTAGTAGGATTCAAATGAACACTTAGATTTTGAAATAATTCTTTAAGCAAAGTCACTATCGCACAAACGACTACACACTTTAAAAACATACAAAGTTATACGTACCATTTAGATGTCAATAATGTAGAATATCCAAAATAGCCAGCTTCAAATTTGGGCCTAAACACTATGTGAGTGTTCTCGTGAAATGAAAACAACGCCCAACACGATTCAATTATTATTAAACACAAACCCAGGAACACTTTAGCCATGATCAACTATTTTAATTCACATCGCAGTCTATACTGAAAATATAAATGACGAACGTAAACATTATTGTCATAAAAGCGGGCATTAAGGGGCCATTAAGATGCTTTTGGCAACCGGAAGAAGATAAAAGGAGTCTTACAATGGAGCTGCAAAAACTTCTGAAGCTTCAGGTTGGAATAGGATAAAAATAGGTCAAGATCTATTTAGATCTACACAAACAAATATTGAAGTCACTGGATGCGGATAGCCCAAAAACCGGCAATTGTGGAGATCTTTGGAGGAGGCCTTTGTCCAGCTGTGGCCGTCTTTCGGCTGAAGATGATGATGATAAAACAAATATTTGGATTAAGTTAATTAAGGGACTTGTAGTTTTGAGACAAAAGTAGAAAATGTACACCAAAATTTAAACATTTAAAATGGTTAAGTAAATAATAAAAGAGAAACACACCGATGCGTACGCGGAAATACAATAATTAATATATATTAAATGTAAATCATCAAATGAGTCACTCAAAGTGAATCATATTGTCTCCAACTAGTACGTGGTAATAACGTTAACGTATCTATACATATAATAAAATCGTAGGAAAGTCAAAACTGTACATTGAATATTTTTTAAAAGGATACTTGGGGCGTGATCTACAATCCAAATCGAAGCCAAAAATATAGTTTTTAGCATTTTTGTCTGTTTATCTGTTTGTCTGTATGTATGTCCGGGCTAAACTCAAAAAGTACTTCATGGATTTACTTCCAATTTTGCATGGATATTACTAAGAGGTCGGGTCTACATATAGACTATTATCACGCTATCACCTACGGGGGAGGAGCTGTGATAATTTATAAAGTTTAACGCAGGTAAAACCGCGGGGCACAGCTAGTAATGAATAAATGCCACGTTGGTCCAGCGGCAGCGTGTTCAATAAAAAACTCATTTTGGGATGTTTCCGTCAAAAGAATTTTCTCAGTATCAGTCCGAAGTCTGGGACTTGGCGGTATTACACCCCCGTGCCTCAGAGAGCACGTAAAGTCTTCGTTCCTGTACCTGACCTCTTTCCGGTCGTGTCGCTAGTCATCCCATGGGATCATGAGAGTGATGGAATAGAAAGTGAACGCAAGTATCTACCAGCCACGATAACCGGCCAATCATGATAAACTATGATTTCACATTGGAATAACCATATATGGAACGATCTATTATCTAAATATGGTGGGGTTAACTATGGCATATCGTTTATCTCTACTGTACTTTGGTTGAAACGAACCAATCATAAAATGCAACTGTATGACTATACCATTCCTAGTAATTGTATAAAGTGATTAAAAATATTAATCATAATTATAACAATTCCTAGGAATTGTATGAAGGGATAGATAAGTGTATACCGAAATGATAAAATGTATGAGCTCATCGGTTCATATTTTTTTAAATGGGAATTTTTTGGCCACAACTACCAATCTCAATGAAGATTAGCCATCTGCGCGGGACATATTAGAGTGTAACACGGCTTCATATCAAGCTATACATTTCCAATATAAGCTGACCTGTCATTGTAAGGAAATCCTATACAACGCGAGACAACTTATACTGGAAATGTATAGCTTGATGTGTGGCCGTGCGTACCACAAGTGTGTGGGCAAATTCACGGGCATTTTCAATTCCATCACACTTAAGGTCCAATGGGACTAGCGATACGACCGGAAAGAGTACAAGTATAGGACCGAAGGCTTTACGTGTTCTTCGAGGCACAGGGGTGTAACGCTGGTTAGCGTGCTTGGTAGATACTTGCCTTTCACCCTACAGATCGTGGGTTTGATTCCCACCCAGGGGCTCTACCGGCTAAGTCGCCGAACATCGATTTCTTAAATGGCGTTCAAATAAATAAAGGTTAAAAATGACACAATCAAATCAAAAAGTTCAAATTAAAAATGACATAATCAATCGTTAAAATATTATTAGTGTATATAATTATATAATTTTGACGGTCACCGTAGCCTAGTTGGTAGTGATCCTGCCTACGAAGCTGGTGGTCCTGGGTTCGAATCCCGGTAAGTGCAAATATTTGTGTGATGAGCACGAATATTTGTTTCTGAGTCATGGATGTTTTCTATGTATATAAGTATTTATCTATCTATATAAGTATGTATATCGTCGCCTGGTACCCATAGTACAAGCTTTGCTTAGTTTGGGGCTAGGATGATCTGTGTGACATTGTCCCCAGATAATTTTTATAATTATTATGTGTTAAATAGGCATTCTAGTTTGGGTCACTTTTTATTTTAGGACAATATTATTTTTTATTGGCTTTCATGAATTCACCTTAAAAGCATTACCTGATGAGAGAACATTTTGAAAGACTGTTACTTTGAAATAATAATGAAATCCTGGGACATTATTTTACACACGGCCATCTGATCCCAAACTAAGCAAAGCTTGTACTATGGAAACAAGATAACTGATATACTACATATACTACTTTTCTTTTCTAAATACCTACTTATATAGATAATTACATCCAGACTTAGGACAAACAGACATGTTCATGCACCCAAATATCTGTCCTGGGTGGGAATCGAACCCACGACCTCCATTGTATGTATGTGTATAATATAAAAATGATTTAGACGATAAAAAAGGTTTAAAGTACTTTTTGGACTCTCTTTGTTAAGCTTGCTTAAGATGAGTAGTTACAATTGGTTTGGAATCATGATGCAAATGGCAACTTCTTACCGTAGATAATTTCTCCACTGACAAACATCATATACAGTCCCCTACTGTATTGTTACTATCCAGCAATGGACCTTGAGTTTTATTAAAGAACTAGTCTTTCTCTCATACCAACCAATGCAACTTCTGTAAGCTAGGAACAACAGTGCCACACAATGAAATGACACTGAGCGGTGAGGCTCAGGTATATTCGTGGAAACTGCTTTAAGTGCCTTAGATCCTACGAATACCAACGCCCTGATCCTACGAATACGATACGAATTTAATCAGAAAGAACCTTGGGGTTGTGGTATAAGCTTTTTATCAAGATTTTTCTAAGGGATAAAAGTTTATAGTTTGTCAAAAAAGTGTTAAAATGGTTTTATTAACGGCCTTAAATGTACCAGAAGATTCTGTGTTAAGGCTACGTGAACCATTTACCATCACACGGGGCGTAGCATTTTAGTTCTGTTTGTTTGTTTATAGGTAAACGTTTGCCAGATAAGCTTACATACATTTTAATATCAGCCGAAAGACGCACATTGCTGGGCAAAGGTCTCCCCCAAATATCTCCACAATCGCCGGTCTTGCGCTATTCGCATCCAGCGACTTTCAGCGACCCTCACAAGATGACACAACTAATTTTAATATACTCACATGAAAATTCACACACACTCACAAGCACATAAATAAAGAGTTATAGGTATTTCACAGACCTATCTATATCCCGTATCCGTATGCCGGCTCTTTTTAGTTAAAATCTAATTTCCACAAAGTAAAATCGTACACTGCGTAAGAGCACTTCTTCGTAACTATAAATAAACTCCAGACACAGTTAAGTAATTAGGGTACTAGTGATTATAAAACTGGGTCTATACACAAAGACAGACCTTTAACCTAATACGAAGCTAATGAAACAATAATATTTATTCAAACAAATATATCATTAAAGCAACTTAACACTCTTGCTTGCACGAGATCACAGCTCTTTGTGAAAAAGCGATATCAGTTCTTTATAATATTGTTGTAAATGTGTTACAAAGTTACCAATATGTTTTTAATTGTTTCATCTCATCATTATGAACTCTACATTGAATTATTAAGATAGCAAGATAGAGTTAAAGGTAAAATATTATGTACGTTTTACCTAAATGTTTTATTAAATACTTTTATTGTAATAGTTTGACAAGCTGGTTGGCGTTTTTGATATGATACTTGCCTTTCACGCCGCGGGTCGTGGGTTTGATTCCCACCCAGGACAGATATTTGTAGTGAATGTTGTATGAACATGTCTGTTTGTCCTGAGTCTGGGTTTAATTATCTATATAAGTATGTATTTACAAAAGAAAAGTAGAATATGTAATAGAAACGTATTGTCTTATGTACGTAATTTGTGTAGCACATTTGTGACTCACTGTGGCAGGTAGCTGAAAATCAGCGTTACAGCCATATTGTGGTTGTAACATCATGCTGAGCTGCTAGCCATTTGAGCGCACTAAATCTATTTTGGTAACAATAATAGAGTATTTGTAAGGTATTTATTTATATTGTATGTCGCCATTGTTACTCTGATTGTGTCTTTTTGTATCTTTATTATGTGTGCTCAATAAATATTTTTTCTTCTTCTTCTTAATGTATCAGTCATCTGGTTTCCGAAGTAAAAGCTCTGCTTAGTTTGAGATCAGATGGCTGTGTGTGAATAATGTCCTAGAATTATAAAAATTGCCGAACTGAAGTGGCAGTAGGCAGGGCACGTAGCTCGTAGAACCAACAGCCGATGGGGCAGAAAGGTTCTCGAGTGGTGACCACGAACCGGAAGACGCAGCGTGGGCAGGCCCCCTACAAGGTGGACCGACGATCTTGCAAGGGTCGCTGAAAGCCGCTGGATGCGGGCAGCGCAGAACCAGCTATTGCAGAGATCCTTGGGGGAAGTCTTACGGCTGATATGATGATGATATTATTATTATTATCGTCATGTTAGTGTGAAGGTTAGCGGTTTCAATAGCCTAAAAAACTGATAACACAAATTATATCGTTGTCGAACCTTATTGTACTCTTATTATCTCTTCTCTTGTTGGATTTTGTCCAGTCTCATCATCATCATCATCATCATATCAGCCGAAAGACGTCCACAGCTGGACAAAGGCCTCCCCCAAAGATCTCCACGATTGCCGGTCCTGCGCTGTTCGCATCCAGCAGTTTCCAGCGACCCGCACAAGATCATCGGTCCATCTTGTAGGGGGCCTGGCCACGCTGCGTCTTCCGGTTCGTGTTCGCCACTCAAGAACCTTTCTGCCCCAACGGCCATCGGTTCTACGAGCTATGTGCCCCGCCCACTGCCACTTCAGTTTTGCAATTCTTCGGGCTATGTCGGTGACTTTGGTTCGCCTGCGGATCTCGGCATTTCTGATTCGATCCCGCAGGGAAACTCCGAGCATAGCCCTCTCCATTGCTCTTTGGGTGACCTTGAGCCTTCTAATAAGGCCCATAGTGAGCGAACACGTCTCTGTTCCGTAAGTCATCACTGGCAACACACACTGGTCGAAGCATTTCGACTTGAGACACTGCGGTATTTTGGACGAGAAGATGTTACGTAGCTTCCCGAACGCTGCCCAGCCGAGTTGGATTCTACGATTGACCTCCTTCTCGAAATTGGACCTACCTAGTTGGATGGTCTGTTCTAGGTAAATATAGTCCAGTCTAACCACACATTATTTTACCTCCGAAGCAAAAAAGAAGGAGAATCCTTTAGAATCGTGAGTTTAAAAGGATTTAACAAACCCCTAACTTCCAAACTATTTAGATAACGGTACAGTCTCATTAAGTTATACAAGTTAATGAAATTTCTTAAAGTCTGAAGTGAAATACATTTCTGCCTCTAACCTTAGTTTCTAATCAGCTCAGTCCAAATTAGTTTTGAATTTAACTTTGATCATTTAAACATTTCGTTTCAGCTATCTAATTAAGTACTTCTCTTTTTTTACCTTTTTTTTTTTTTTTGTTTTTTGTTAAGGCAGGGGGAATGCTAATGCATGCCACCCGCAAAAAGTGTCTGCGGGTGGGTATGTCGGACTCGCACCGACTAAACCTAACCTGCCGTGGACGTCTTCTGGCGCCTGATACGGGGAGCCCCGGGAACGCGGGTATGCTGCTCCGGTGCCCCCCTTTTGCGCCGTGTCCCAGATGGTCGGGACACGCACCTGGGGTCTCTTTTTATACCTACTAGTAATAATTGGTGGTTGACGTGGTTGGTTTTCCCACCCAGGACAGATATTTGTGTGCATAAACATGTCTGTTTATCCTGAGTCTGGGTGTAATCTATACATATAATAAAATAGTAGGAAAGTCAAAACTGTACATTGAATATTTTTTAAAGAGGATACTTGGGGCGTGATCTACGATCTATATAGAACCAAAAAATATAGATTTTAGAATTTTTGTCTGTTTATCTATATGTATGTCCGGGCTAAACTCAAAAAGTACTGCATGGATTTACTTCAAATTTTGCATGAATATTACTTAGAGATCGGGTCAACATATAGGCTACATATTATCACGCTATCACCTACGGGGGAGGAGCTGTGATAATGTATAAAGTTTAACGCGGGAAAAACTGCGGGGCACAGCTAGTTATTTATATAAGTATGTACTCACCTAATAAAAGTAGTATATGTAGTATATCCGTTATCTGCTTTCCATAGTACAAGCTCTGCTTAGTAAGCCTGATGGTATAGTGGTTACTGACCTTGACTGCTTAACCAAGGGTCGTGGGTTTGATCCTCACCCAAGACATTTTTTTATGAGATGAGCAAGATTATCTAATGTGCAAATTCTCAAAAAAAGCAGTCCCGTTTAACACACAGTATTTTAAATCATTTCTGTTTATGTACAAAAAATATGTGAGCCCTTTTTAATTTATAATTAATAAATATCCTGGGACATTATTGCAGACGGCCATCTGATCCCAAACTAAGCAGAGCTTGTACTATTGAAACCAGATAACTGATATACTACTTTACTTTTGTAAGTACATACTTATATAGTTAATTACACCCAGACTGAACAAACAGATGTCTGTTTGTCCTGAGTCTGGGTGTAATTAACCGTATAAGTAAGTATTTACAAAAGAAACGTAGACACACGTGTTCATGCACACAAATATCTGTTCTGGATAGGAAACGTATTTTTTTTAAGGTAAGCAAGGAAAATGAGCAATTGGTTCTCCTAATGCTATGTGATTACGGTCGTAGACATGGACACGTTTTATTTAAAAAGAAGGTTCGCACTAGTATAATTATCCGTTTTCAATAAACCATACCCTTTTTTTTTTGATAAGGCAGGGTGAATGCCTTCGCATGCCACCCGCAAAAAGTGTCTGCGAGTGGGTATGTCGGAAATGCACCGACTAAACCTACCTGCTGTGGACTTCTCTTGGCGCCTGATGGGGGAGTCCCAAGAACGCGGGTTGTCTGCTCCGGTACACCCCAATAAAACATACCCTGACCCACGCATATAGTTATACTGTGTATCGATCTCGATCGATCTTAGAAACAGCTGTGGTATTAGCGAGGTGACTTTTAATGTCTGTGTACTACTCGCAATCTAAATAAAAAATCTGTAATAGAAAGACCATTTACGAGACAGAGCCTTATGATATACAAACAAACTGTAGACGGACAAAACAGTTGTATTTTTTCTCTTTGGACACCGAACCCTAAAAGGCAATAGCCGTTGCTGAGGGTTTAATGATAACCTGATTTAAAAAAAACAAATCGTATTTTAAAACGTAGGTAAAAATCTGCTCTCTTTACGAATTAAGAGGCTAAAACTTATTATACCAGATTAAAGGCTTTCTTTTCAAAACCAATCTGCATTAAGGTTATTGAGAAAAATGTTGTATTACAAGAAAACAACCTTATAGTTAGGACGCTAGGTCGAAAGTCGAACAAACAATAGAAAAATTAAAATCATCTCATTTGCTGTTACAACGGTAGACGCCACGTCGCCGCGTCGGTGGGTATGGTTTGTCTTTGTATTTTATGACGTAAGCAATAGAGGCGGTTTTCGAAGAGCAAGTGTGTCCATTAACACTAAACCAACAGGCCAAATACACTTTGAGCCAGATACATGTCAGGTACATCTTGGAAATTAACTAATTTTTACTAATATTATAAACAAGCAGAGCCCCGCAGTTTTACCCGGGTTTAGCTTTATAAATTAGCCTATGTGTTGATCCAGGGTATCAGCTAACTCCATACCAAATTTTATTAAAATCGCTTCAGCCCTTTAGACGTGAAGAGTTAACAAACACACACTCACAAAATTTCGCCTTTATAATATTAGTGTGATGCGTGTCTGCTTTCACGCCTTAACAACTGAACCGATTTAAATGAAACTTGGTACACAGATAGTTTAGAGCCTGTAAAAGGACTTAGGCAAATTTTTATATGAAAAAAGGGTTTTAAGGGGTTGAAAGTGGGGTGAAAAGTTGTATGGGTGTATCGTCATTTTAAAAGCTAGAATCTTATTTTAAGGCTTACAATCTATATATCACGACCCTTCTAACTCTTATATTTTATATAATATTTAATTTATTTATTATGATGCTATGCTATATCGAGGGTGACGTATGTTGTGATTACAAATAGACAGGATTCGTTTAAAGCAGTAAACCGTTCTTCATCGCCTTTTCTGCTCAAAACCGATCACCGCTGCTAAATACCTATACATATTTATGTACGAGTATAATATAAATTATTGTGCGTATCATTTATGTAACACAACTTAAATAATTGAACCCTAACGTGTGCGCTTATCGCAGGGGTCAATGATTTTGATATTGTAATAAGGGCTCAACCACAAATAATGTATAATTTTAAGTAGTCATTTTTTTAAACATGTACGGTATAAACGTGCCATTTATGTCGTCATTTAAATTTACTAGTCACAACAACCCAAGAGAAAAATTCTGATCACCATGCCTATGAAATCTTTCGCATAGCTTGTTAAACTGAACGTAGTTAATTTTGTAACATGATGTTTATTATTTAGTCTATGAAGCTTTTACTGCTTCACAGAACAAAGGAGGCTGAAGTCTTCGAGCAAATAAGACTACAAAAGTCAATAAAATATAAAAAAAGAATATCAATTATTTGGAGAGATATGCCATAATCGCCACGCTTGGCAGACTGGTTGGCGATCGCAGTATGATGGTCATAGTAGACAGAGAGACACTGCCCGTTCTCTGGTACTATTCCCTCAAGACGACTTCTACGCCCCCAACGGGATGAGATGGGGTGACGATATTATATGCCGTCAGCCACACAGCCAATTTGAAACCTAGTTTTCTATAATTTGTTCAGTTTAATGAGATTGGGCTATATGTCCTCCACTATTCATGTTAAACCTTGTAAATACTATATGGATATGATAATAATTTTCTTCTTTGTTTTTAATAGGTTATCCACCAATCACGATACACATTTTATGCAAGAATTATAAACGAAATATTACAGTTTTTCGTGTAATAATCACTTGTATCCAGCGGCTTCCCGCGACCCGCACAAGATCGTCGGTCCACCGTATAGGGGGCCTGCCCACACTTCGTCTTCCAGCTATTGTGGAGATTCTTGGAGGAGTTCTTTATCAAGCAGTGAATGTCTTTCGGCTGATATGATGATGATGATGAATCACTTGTAAGTAAACACCTCATGGATATATATAAGGAATAGTTAAGTAGTTTATGGACCCTCCCTAAAGAATCTTTGCATCCATCTCCTCACAATGTACGCATATTGGTAATTATTAAAGATTGTATAACAAAATGTTGTAAATAAAGTGAGCCGGACAAGTAACACAATGTTTTTGAAGTTACTATGTATTTTATTCATAAGTTCTTGTATTGGTGAATATGTGAATGATGAGGAGTATGTTGACTCAGTTATTGATATGTTATTGAATGGAGGCAGCAGCGAATTCGGACAAGATGAAGAAGTCGACAATGGTATAATAATTATTTTTATTATTTATTTAAAATATGGTTGGCGTGCTTGGTAGATACTTGCCTCATGTAATAATTTATTTTATTGTATTTTTAAGACAACGCCCGCACTAGGACGGAGGACGGACACAAATGACATACAGACTCACAACAACTATAATTTACTAGCGGCCCGGTACGTCCTTCGCTACGTATAAGGCATAGAAATAAAAAATGATTTTACACTTTTTCAATACTTTTTTTTAAATTTTCTCTATGTACAAAAGGTTTGTGGACTGGACCCTGAACTTCCACGAATAATTCAGGACCAAAATTAGCCAAATCGGTAAAAGCGTTGTTGAGTTATAACATTACAACGAAAAGTGGCATTGATTTTTATATATATAGATGGGTCAAAGAAATAGTTGTATGGTGCGGGACTCGAACCCGCGACACGAAGCGGTGAGACGACTATCTTAGCCGCTGCGCCACACGTGCAGTCACTTATATAAGTGTGTTTTTAGAATATCATGTAGTATATCAGTTATGATATATCTGATTACCATATTACAAACTATGCTTTGATCAGATGGCCGTGTGTGAATAATAATGTCTATTATTAGGATATTTAATAAGTAATCTTACAACCGGCTGAGCAAATATTGTGTTCACCTGCTAAATATTTTCATTAATTAGACTAATTCCGTGTACCATGCCACCACCCGCGTACCATGTTTTAGCAAATAAATAATTCTGATTCTGATTCATACGTGCATTAGACTCACTTATATAACTGCTTACCTTAAAATAAAGCTATATAGGTATAAATTTTCAAGACAGAAGTTTGCAACGCGGTATGTAACATACATAGCACGGTAGTGGTGGTAGTCCTGGGTTCAAATCCCGGTTAATGCAAATATTTGTATGATGAGCACGAATATTTATTTCTGAGTCATTGATGATTTCTATGTATTTAAGTATTTATCTATCTATATAAGTATGTATATCGTCGCCTGGTACCCATAGTACAAGCTTAGCTTAGTTTGGGGCTAGGATGTCAACATAGGCAAGCTTAATTCGTTAATGATTTTTTTCCAGCAAACCATTAGGAGATTGAATTTTTTATATAATTTGTACAAGCAGTGTACAGACGCCAGAGACGGCAGCACATCCAGCTACCCCAAACTGTCAAGTTTCTTTTATAGATTTTCAACTTTATATCGAAAGCATAAGGATCACTTTCAATTGGGGAAATTTGACAGATTGGAGTAGCTTGTTGTGCTGGCGTCTGTACACTGCTTGTACAAATTATATAAAAAATTCAATCTCCTAATGGTTTGCTGGAAAAAAATCATTAACGAATTAAGCTTGCCTATGTTGACTTTTTATCGTAAAATTTTACTTAAATGTATGTCTCTGTGCGTAATAAAGAATAAGAATAAATAATAATAATAATATATGGGGACAATGTCACACAGATCATCCTAGCCCCAAACTAAGCAAAGCTTGTACTATGGGTACCAGGCGACGATTTACATACTTATATAGATAGATAAATACTTAAATAGGTACATAGAAATCATCCATGACTCAGAAATAAATATTCGTGCTCATCACACAAATATTTGCACTAACCGGGATTTGAACCCAGGACCACCAGCACTACCATGGCCGTCAATAACATTAGGACCTCCTAGTTTGGACCTCACCTACAAAGATGACCGTCCAAAGGGTCATCTTTGTAGGCGAGGTCCAAACTAGGAGGTCCTACGGGTACGTAGCCCATATCGCGTTGCACACTTCTGTCTTGAAAATTTATACCTATATAGCTTTATTTTAAGGGAAGCAGTTATATGAGTGAGTCTAATGCACGTATGAATCAGAATCAGAATTATTTATTTGCTAGACCATGGTAATATTAGTGTTACATAATTATGCTCTACATATCTGTCATCAATATATGACGTGCAAGTTTTAATATATGCTTAATAATAAAAATATATTTATTAATTGGAATTAAATTTAATTCTTAATAATACTATGTCAACTTATCTTCTAGGTAATCTTTTAATTTGTAATAATTTTTAATACGTAACATGTCAGTCAATTGTTTTTTAAATTTTGGTAATGGCAATTCTTTTAAACATTTAGGCAGATGATTGTATATTATTATGGACATGCAGTAGACATTTCTTTTAAAAAGCTTTAACCATATTTGCGGTAAGCGCAATCTGTCTCTGTGTCTTGTAGGACTACCTTCCATATCATTCATGGTCTCAAATAATTCTGAGTGCTTTTTCACAAAGAGGCATATTTCTAAAATAACAGGGTAATGTTAGTATTCAAAAGGTCTTGAAAGAGTGGCTTACAACTTTCAAGAAAATCTGCTCCTGTTATTGTTCGGATGCATTGTTTTTGAGCTTTAAACACCTGGTCAACATCGACTGAGTTGCCCCATATAATAATTCCATATCGCAGTATGGACGATACATAAGCGTGGTAAGTCATCATGGCACTTTCTTGGTTAACTGTTTGGCGAATTCTTTTTATAACATATATATAACGATCTATTTTGTTGACTATTTTCTCGACATGTGGTTTCCAGCTACAATATTTATCAACTGTAATACACAAAAATACACATTCAGATACATTAGCTATGTTTGTATTTGTAAAGTTTATGTCAAGGTTAGTACTGTTAGATTGGTACGTTTGAAATTGACTGATGTTAGTTTTTGTTAAATTAATTTTAAGGTTATGTTTGGTCAACCAGTCAGAAGCATCTTGAAACGATGAATAAATTTATTTTTCTAATGTATCCTTGTTGTCACTTTTAATTATCAATGTTGTATCGTCGGCAAAAAGGATGCAGTCATTATTTATGGCGCGGCAGCTAAGAGAGTTGCCTCACCACTTCGTGTCCCGAGTTCCATTCCCGCGCCGGACAACTACTTGTGTGACCCATGAATAGTTGTTGGGAGTCTGGATTTAATATGTGTCCGTCTATTATTATATGTTTATAAAGTACCCGCGACACAGGGATTAGGTAAGCTAGTGCGGCCGTTGTCATAAAAAAAATTGATTCCAATAGTACATATGGCAAAAACGCATGGAAGATGTTTCTTGTTGCTACAATATCTACCTCATAAAGTACTTCAGATATTGTATGCAAGCTATTTAACACGCTAATTTATAATCTCTATTTCACTAGGGAATATAATCCCTATGTGGCGGGGTACTTTACAAACATATAACACAATTAAGACCCAAACTCAGAACAACTATTTATGGGTGACAAAAATGGATGTCCGGCGCGGGACTCGAACCCGCGACACGAAGTGGCGAGGCAACTATCTTAGCCGTTGCGCCACACTTCCAAACTATGTGGTAGGTGGATCGTTCATATTCGCAGTAGGAAGTTGAATTAAAAATGGTACAAATTTTCTTTCCATAAAATACAAACAATGTTATATTTATTGCATGAAGTTTATTATAGCAGCGGCTTTGAAGAACACGTTAAGCAGTCAGTTCTGGCTTGAATTGTTGAAGCATGTCATTTATTTATTTATGAAACAAATGTTCATACACTTTTGCAACCAAATCGTGTAGTGAACTACAACGAAGGTACAGACGCCAGCACATCAAGCTACCCCAATCTGTCAAATTTGCCCAATTGAAAGTGAACCTTATGCTTTTGTGATAAAGTTGAAAATCTATGAAAGAAATTTGACAGATTGGAGTAGCTAGATGTGCTGGCGTCTGTACATCAAACATATAAAATAAATTAATCCTACTAATACTATAAACGCGAAAGTTTGTAAGTGTGGATGGATGTTTGTTACTCTTTCACGTAAAAACTACTTAATGTATTTTAATAAAAAATTACAATAATATAGCTCATATGTCAGAAGAACACATAGGCCACAATTTCAAAAGATTTTGTTTGAATTGTCTAAAATAAGACGATAAGTGTCAAGTAACTAGGAAAAACCTACCATCTGCGAGCTATTCTGGCGTGCACTGCCAAAACCACTAGAGGTACACATCCTACTAATATTATAAATGTGAAAGTTTGTGTGTATAGATGTATGTTTGTTTCTCTTTTACGCCAAAACTACTTTAACGCGAGTGAAACCGCGGGGAATAGCTAGTTCATACATAAAATTTACAAAAGATCATAAATTGATTTACATTATTATTATAAAATATCAGCATCTAGTTCACTGGCAAGAAGGCGATTAAGCAGGGTTACGGCTTGGCTAGTGGGAGCGTAATGAGCAGTGCATGTCCGTGCCTGTGGTGCAGCCAGTAACCAATCTAGTGCAATCTAGTATGCTGATTTGGAACAATTAGTGAACAACAAAACAACGTCGATGGGAATATCTATTTATCCATTGAGCATATATAAAACCGGCCAAGTGCGAGTCGGACTCGCCCATGAAGGGTTCCGTAGCAGCAAGTATTTCAGTTGATCAAAATAAAAGCAAATTGCGGTCTACGATTTATGACGTATTAAAAAAACTACTTGCTAGATCTCGTTCAAACCAATTTTCGTTGGTAGTTTTTATGGTAATGTACTTCATATATTTTTTTTAGTTTTATCATTCTCTTATTTTAGAAGTTACAGGGGGGGGGGGGACACTCATTTAACCAGTTTGGAAGAGTCTCCCGCGCAAACTATTCAGTTTAGAAAAAAAATATATTAAAAACCTCAATATCATTTTTGAAGACCTATCAATAGATGACAAAATGACATGTATGGGTACGATTAAATTTTTTTTTTGAGTTTCAGTTCTATGTATCTGGAACCCCCAAAATTATTGCTTTTTTTTCTATTTTTGTGTGATAATCGTAATGCGGTTCACAGAATACATCTACATACCAAGTTTCAATAGTAGGTACAGCTCTTATAGTTTCGGAAAAACTGGCTGTGACATACGGACGGACAGACAGACAGACAGACATGACGAATCTATAAGGGTTCCGTCTTTTGCCAACTGGCTACGGAACCCTAAAAATGGATCAGAACACACTTTCGTAGTAAATCGAGACTGCTTAAACCTACGAAGCTAGTTACGATAATTACTTTCTTATTTCAGGTGAGGAACTCACTCAGAGCGGTGGCGTATGGAAGTGTGGGAAATGTGATAACATAGATGAGTCAAAACTGATGTACAGTGAAGTGAACGAAGTCGAAGCTGATATGATGACTGATACTTCCGTTGATATACAGGTCAGTGACACCGACAGCAAAACGACATACGGAATAATATAATGTATTTTTTATTATTTACTACTAGCTGTGCCCGCGACTTCGTCCGCGTGTTAATTAGGTTTTTTTTTTGCTTTTTAGTAAAATTAATGACTTTTTCTAAAATAAAAGTAGCCTAAGTTACTCCTTATCCCGTCAAAATCGGTCAAGCCATTTCAGAGATTAGCCGGAACAAACAGACAGACAGACAAAAATTGTAAAAAATGTTATTTTGGTGTATGTACCGTATATATATTCATATCTATTTAGTAAAAACCGGTTATTTCAATATTACAAACAGACACTCCAATTTTATTTATTTGTATAGCAGACAAATATATTATTAAGTATTGAACACAATTATAGTATCACTTAAGCCTCTCGGGCTTGTGTGTGTGTGTGTGTGTTTACAAGTAGTTCTCGGTACATACATAGGTAAATTCATAATACCTATATTTAAGTTTAACAACCATTAAATGTAAATATTCCAAAAAAGAAAAGAAACTAATTTAATTAAATCGTCCATCCACAGGTAAGGCTAATAAACAGGATAAGCTGATTATTATAACTGCTCTTGCTCTGCCTCTAGCTTAATTTTGACAATGGCAGCCATTATCAACGGAATCTAGGCAGCACACTTAAATTATAGTGCAGGAGTATATGCGCATACACAGCTGCACTTTAAACTCATTAAGATATCACAGACAAGACTGACTCTTTGAGGCGGACGTCAAACAACGCCATATTCCAGACCCCGAACTAATACTTCATGTTTTTCTTGTTAATTAAATTAAACCATCCATCTATGGACTGCAGGCGGGCCTACTTTCTTAACTTCACCGATCACTTATGGATCAGTGAGAGCATCTAGCCATGAGCGCCTCAAATCTCTTATAGTTTACTAAAGACACTTAAGAGAACCTTTTATAAAAGATGGCTGAGCATAAAGAGAACAGAATAGAACAGAGCTTGAGGAGTCATATCTAGGTTACGAATTTTAAGCTCAATATGAGGATTAGATGTCATTAACTAGGTATAGCTTAACCCGTTTGTTACTAGAAAATTTTATAAAAGATCGCAGGAAAACTTCAGTACTGACTCCAGATGTTCGCAATATAGGGGTTATGAAATTTAATTGAGCTCAATATGAGAATTGGCTGTTCTTCACTATAATTATAGACAGCTTAATCTGCTTATTACAATAAAATTATAAAAATAAGTACCACAAAATCTAGAGCTGGGTTCGCGGTATCCATAGTATCTAGGTTATAAAACCTAAATGAGCTTAATATAAGGATTGGTCGTTCACTGTAATTATAGACACTTGGCTTTATCTATTTGTTACTAGAATTAAAAAAAAATGTGAGCCGTCACGGGACGCCTGGCAGATGTGAAACATCGACATTATTTTGTAAAAGTAATATGCAGAAGTCGAAGTCGAAGTATAAGTCGCAGTCGAAGTCGATGTCGAAGTCGAAGTATAAGTCGCAGTATAAGTCGCAGTCGAAGTCAAAGTCGAAGTCATGTCGAAGTCGAAGACGAAGTCGAAGTCGAAGTATAAGTCGCAGTCGAAGTCGAAGTATAAGTCGCAGTCGAAGTCGAAGTATAAGTCGCAGTCGAAGTCAAAGTCGAAGTAAAGTCGAAGTCCAAGTAGAAGTCGAAGTCGAAAAGAACACATTGTGATAGGAACTAAAAAAAAAAACCACGGCATGCGTCGCCACGCCAGAAATCTGTTTTACGTGCGGCTATAGATGATTCACATCAAAAATAAAAACTTATAATATATAATGGAGCTCATGGTGTCCATGATATCTAGATTATAAAAATTAATTAGTGTTCTTAATATTAAGATTTGGTTATTGTTTACTGTAGACACCTAGCATAACGGTCTTGTTACTAGAAAGTTTTATAAAAGATGACAGACAAACTAGAGTTGAACTATTGACGTTCGTAATATCTAGGTTATGAAATTTAAGTGCGTTCAATAGGAGGATTGGTTGTTGTTTATTTAAGACACTTAGCTTAACCTGAGACTTTTTATAAAAGATAGCAGAAACCCTACAGTAAATTTCGTGGTGTCTGTTACGTCTGGTTTATGTCAATTAAGTGCACATAGCTTAACTCACTTATTACTACAATATTTCACAAAAAATGCACAAAATGTAGATCAGAGCTCGCGGTGTCCGTCATAACCTAGAACTTATATGAGCTCAAAATGAGGATTGGTTATAGTTCACTATAGACGCTTAACCTTACTAGAAAATTTTGTAAATGACAGCATAAAAAGCAGAAGATAGAGCAGAACTCGTGGTGATTGCAATATTTCGGTTAATTTCTGTTAAGTATAGTGTTTCTAAAATGTGTTTTTAATATATTATATATATTTTTTTCAGATTGGACTGAGTGTTCCCCAAATGCGTTGTATAACGGTGCGGTCAGACTCAACGGGAACCGTGCGACGTCTCGCCGGAGACTGCAGTGGTGGCGAAGCCGTTACCTTAAGTGTAGCGCCCGCACCACGCTTCACCATAAACGTCTATGGTCTCATGTAACTTTAATACAAATAAGTAACGAAATAAAAAATATTAATTACTAATACATTATTTTCCTTTTTTACTCAACCCGTAAATATGTAACGAGTTTTAACAAAAATGACTTTGCAATTGTAACTTAAACTAGTAATATTGATTCTAAATCATCATATCAGCCGAAAGACGTCCACTGCTGGACAAAGGCCTCCCCCAAAGATCTCCACAATTGCCGGTCTTGCGCTATCCGCATCCAGCGATTTCCAGCGACCCGCACAAGATCATCGGTCCATCTTGTTGGGGGCCTGCCCACGCTGCGTCTTCCGGTTCGTGGTCGCCACTCGAGAACCTTTCTGCCCCAGCGGCCGTCGTCTCTTCGAGCTATGTGCCCTGCCCACTGCCACTTCAGCTTGGCAATTCTTACGGCTATGTCGGTTACTTTGGTTCGCCTGCGGATCTCATCATTTCTGATTCGATCTCGCAGGGAAACTCCAAGCATAGCCCTTTCGATTGCTCTTTGGGTGACCTTGAGCCGCTTGATAAGGCCCATAGTGACCACGTCTCCGTTCCGTAAGTCATCACTGGGAACACACACTGGTCGAAGACTTTCGACTTGAGACACTGCGGTATTTGGGACGAGAAGATATTACGTAGCTTCCCGAACGCTGCCCAGCCGAGTTGGATTCTACGATTGACCTCCTTCTCGAAGTTGGACCTACCTAGTTGGATGGTCTGTCCTAGGTAAATATAGTTCTCTACAACTTCGAGTGCAGCGAATCATATTTTATATGAAAATATAAAATATGATTCGCTAGCCGAGTCCCACGGTTTTATCGGTATCGGTATGTGTTATTCGGATATATAAGCTATATCAAACTAAATCAATTCTTGCGTAAAAGAGTAACAAACATCCTCTCTAACAACATTCATACTCAAAATTTTTCGTATTTCTAATATTAGTAGTATATAACAATATGATAATTATTTAATGAGAGTCTTCAAATAAATTCCTGTGAACAAGCGATTTCGGTGTTATACAACGTGTAACAGAAAGTGTGAACGTAACTTAAGGGGGTTATAGGGTATCAGGACGGCTACCTATGGACGAAACTTCAAACAGAAATAATCATTATTTATTCAACTAGTAATTTATTTTTCTATCGACAACCTAAATCAACAAGTAAGATTACCGACATTATGAACAACACTAAAAACTCAGCCGCAAGGGTAATGAACCTTACCGCGAACTCTTTGGGTACCTACTACTTAGACTGTAAATAAAAAGTGTGGTTCTGTACAGTCACATAATTTATTACACGTAATTATTTTAAGATTCAATCAAATGTTTAACTGAATTTTTGCTCTAGTTTTTAAAGGTTCCCTGTAACGAAATTTTAATCATTCATACAAATTTGATAACTAGGAAAAATCACTTAATTTAATTTAAATTGATATTTCGCAAGATATTGGATCTAGGAGAAATAAATAATTTAATTGACTTGTGTAACTGCAGATATTTTTTTGTGTGTTAAATAGTAAGAATATTAAATTTTTCCTTCAGTATGTGAATTTAATCTGGCCGGAAACGAATAGGTACTTAATTTTTAATGCAAACTATACAAACTAACCAGATAAACACACGCGGTACGACTAGTGATAAATTACGAAAAAATATGAATAATGTACTAGGCTCATATGAACATTAGGGGACATTTCGAATTCCGTCCTGATTTTGTCGCAAGGAACTCTAATACGGCGGCGAATACAAAGGATTGATGTAGGTAAATAATATTTTTTATGGTTAAATATTTTTTAATATTCATCAAAGCGGGCCCCGCGCGCGCGCGCCGCGCCATTTGAATGTGTTCGAACTCATTGGTCTAGCGGTAGCGTGTTCAACTGCAGATAATAAAGTCCTGGGTTCAAATCCCGGGTCGGGCCAAAAAGTGATTATGGGAATAATGAAGTCCTGGGTTCAATTCCCGGGTCGGGCCAAAAAGTGATTATGGGATTTTCCCGTAAAAAGTTATTTCTCAGTATCAGCCCGAAGTCTGGGAGTTGACCATATTACACCCCCATGCCTCGGAGAGCACGTAAAGCCGTCGTTCCTGTGCCTAACCTCTTTCCGGTCGTATCGCTAGTAGTCCCATCAGATCATGAGAGTGATGGAATAGAAAGTGCAGGGGCACTTTCAATTCCACCTTTAAAATTTAGAGTGATACACTCTAAATTTTAACGGTGTAACGACATATTAATCATTCATACAATACATACAAATAAAAAAATATGAATAATGTACTAGGCTCATTTCAAACAGTAGGGGACATTTCAAATTCCGTCCTGATTATATCCAAAGTTACACTAATATGGCGGCAAAATCAAAGAGTTGATGTAGGTAAATAATAAACGGTTAAATATCTTTTAATATTCATTTAAGCTAGCCGCGCGCGTCGTCGATACCTAGGCGGCTCTTTTGAGTGGACTCAAAGACGCCGCCAAAGGGGCCGCGTTCGAAGAAAGCCGCCAAATTCATCAAATATTGTGCTATTTCATTTATTTAATAAAAATATTAAAATCATCAGTTGTTCGTAAACTGCTGTCTATTTAGGTCGTGTTTAGTTACTAAATCGTCTAAAATGTCGTTTAGAAATGAGTAAAGTGTTCCACGAAATCCTTAACTATGTCGTTTAGTGATCGTAATAATTTTGAAAATGTCGTGCATTCATCTATGAAAGAATAGCCTCAGACGTGCACTTTGTGATGATGAGGATCCATAGGTCACAGAATTTAAGGCTGTTTAATTACGAGGAACCTATGTCGTGAAGGATACAGTGTCGCGATGGAGGCCACGCCTCTTTATAACTAAGAAACATGAAAGCTTTACGATTCTATGAATATGTTGTACATGAGAGAGACTCGTGTTAGTTGGCAAGTCTTAGAGTTAAGCTTTCGGTGTCGGTGCAGATTTTAGTGAACGTGAAATAATGAAATTCTTTCATCAGTACTGAAAACAACTTCAACTAGAAGTTAAACTATAAAAAGATTCTCGTAATGTGTTTGTGTATCACGTACTTATACGATGTAAAGTATCAATAGCTATTCAGCAGTGCTATAAATAAAAACATAACTCGATAATAAAACAAAATATGTGTAGTGAGTGCAATCGGTATCAAACTACCAGGCGTACATAGAAACACAGGTATGTCAAACAATTTCTAGCGTAAATCAGAATAAGCTGTGCTGTGTTAGTACGGATGTTCATTATATAGATAAAAATACTTGTCGATATATTGAATGGTATATTATTTTACGATCAAGATTAAAATGATGGTATTTCGGTATGAGATTTTGTGTATAGGTAGGCTTAAGGAGACTGTATATGCCCCTTAAGTTACGTTCACTCTTTCTGTTACACGTGTATAATCTCAAAGAATTTAGCTAATATTCTACTCAAACCGAACCCTATGTTACAAATATTTATTTACAAGCTATGCTTTGATCAGATGGCCGTGTGTGAATAATAATGTCTATTATTAGGATATTTAATACGTAACCTAACAACCGGCTGAGCAAATATTATTGTGTTCACCTGCTAAATATTTTCATTAATTAGACTAATTCTGTGTACAGACGCCGGCACATCCAGCTACCCCAAACAGTCAAATTTCTTTCATAGATTTTCAACTTTATGTCAAAAGCATAAGGTTCACTTACAATTTGGGAAATTTGACAGATTGGGGTAGCTTGATATGCTGCGTGTGGCAAGTGGCCCTGACTGCTTATCCATAGGTCGTGGTTACGATTCCTACCAGTAATTTTGATATCCCATGATATTTATTATTATAATAAATTTGATTATATCATTTAATGCTGACTGCAGGTGTGGCGCAATGGCTAAGACAGTCACCTCGCCGCTTCGTGTCGTGGGTTTGAATCCCGCGCCGGACAACTAATTATGTGACTCATAAATACTTGTTCTGAGTCTGGATGTAATTTGTGTCCGTCTATTATATGTTTGTAAAGTACCCCGTGACACAGGGATAAGATTCCCTAATGCGGGCGTTGTCTTTAAAAACATTGCAAATCTTATTTTGGTCTTAAAAATCGGTTTAATATTACCAAATATCAGATTAATCAGTCCAATAGACTGACACAACAGAGACTTTTAAATTTTATAAATTATCATAGCTCCTCCCCCGTAGGTGATAGCGTGATAATTTGTAGCCTATATGTTGACCCGAACTCTTAGTAAAATTCATGCAAAATTTGGAGTTAATCCATGCAGTACTTTTTAAATTTAGCCAGGACATACATACAGACAAACAGACACACAGACAAAAATACTAAAAACTATATTTTTGGCTTTGATATCGATTGTAGATCACGCTCCAAGTATCCTTTTTAAAAAATATTCAATGTACAGTTTTGACTTTCCTACAATTTTATTATATGTATAGATTAGTTTGGTTTTTCTTTAGCACGTACGGAACTCAGAATTAAGGTTTATCGCATCTTAAGTCATAAATAAAAAAAACTAGCTCAACAGCGTTTTATTCCTTACTTACTTTTTAGAGATAAAAAAGAGCCAAGTCTCGGAGGAGCTACTTGCTCCTTCGAGACTTGGCTCTATTTTTACAGATTTTTTTTGGTGGGATTTCACTTCCTTTTGCAGAAAGCTGATTATTTTTACTAAAATAAGCAAAGTCTTTATTGGTATAGATTATAGATAGTAAGAATATGGTAATTTCATTATAAAATGAAAATTACCATAATATAAATTAATATTAAAAGCAGAGTCCCACTTCGCAGAATAAATTTTGCAAAGACATTTGGTCCATAACGCTAATAGTTTGGGTGTGCTCTTACGGTTTTTACTAAAATAAGCAAAGTCTTTATTGGTATAGATTATAGATAGTAAGAATATGGTAATTTCATTATAAAATGAAAATTACCATAATATAAATTAATATTAAAAGCAGAGTCCCACTTCGCAGAATAAATTTTGCAAAGACATTTGGTCGATAACGCTAATAGTTTGGGTGTGCTCTTACGGTTTCTCATCAGGGTCACCAGGTAGTCCAATATTCCATTATCCTATTTTGATAGTTTTTCCTCTATGTGGGCGTTAAACTCTACTTCTGTACCAAATTTCAGCGCTCTAGGTCAATGGGAAGTACCAGTTCTATTTTGATGATCATGTGTCAATGTCGAAAATGCGAAACTTTGTTTTCACTTAGCTTCGGAACTAAATGATCTATCGACTTGAAATTTTGGATTTCAAGTGTGTGATTATAGTTTACTAGATGATGAAAATTTCAGCGTTCTGGTCACATCCAGAGGGGCTGAATTTCAAACAAGGGGCTCATTCTCAAACAAGGGGCTGAAAATGCGGCGAAATGGTTCCAGAAAAAGATGGTACGGCAGTGTTGCTTCGCGCTCGACTTGTATGGAATAGATAATATGGGAAAAAAGACAACATACTCGATTTGATTCGAGTCGACTACGTTTCTAATTTAACTATTGCTGCTGATGCCTGCGGTAGCAGGTACAGTTAAGAGCCAACACTTCTCGCACAACTTGCGCATTTCGGTATTTTAGTCCAAGAGCTGGCACGCATTTTTGGGTAGGTATTTGAGGCAAGCTGAAAACTTGTCCTATAGCTCTTCAGACACACCGCAACACGGAACTGCAAACCAACCCCTAAATTTTTGATTTTTTTTATCCAAAAAATGTATTTGAGGCAAGCTGAAATTTTTATATACCTATATAGTTAAATGTTTATACAATACATAAATAACATTCTGTCAAAATTTCAAGTTGCCTCAAATACATTTTTTCGATTTTTTTGCAAAATATTTTTGCACACGCTTGGCAGTGCTAAAGACCCGACAGAATCACCTATCAAAATTTCAGCTTGCCTCAAATACATTATTTGGTTAAAAAAAAAAAAACGAAAATTTAGAGTTTGGTTTAGCCCCACTACCCGCCTGCCAGGTCTGCAGTTCCGTGTTGGGGTGTGTCTGAAGAGTTATAGGACAAGTTTTCAGCTTGCCTCAAATACCTACCCAAAAATGCGTGCCAGCTCTCCTACTATTTGTAAACATCAGAATTATTTTGACGTACTGACGCCAGCACATCAAGCTATCCCAAAATGTCAAATTTATTCAATTGAAAGTGAACCTTATGCTTTTGTGATAAAGTTGAAAATCTATAAAAGAATTTTGGCAGATTGGAATAGGTGGACGTGCTGGCGCCTGTACATGAAGACGTACATCAAAAAACAGTGCTTCTATATAGATGAAATTAATATTCTAGCAATATGATGAATCTGCGTAAATTGCAAAACAACAGTTATTTATAAAAGTTAGTGAGCCGCCAGCCTGAATGACGGGTGCATTTTTTTCTGAGCAAATTACTTAGATATTATCTACGTATGAAAACTTTTGATGTTCTGGAAATGTGCTCGAACGCAACAAATGCAGAATCAATCAGTAGGTTTTCAAGTAATTTAGATAATAAATCTTCTAAATATGAACGCCTGCTTATTTTCTATTCGCAATCACGGCGAATGTATAGAGGAACATTTATACCACAGGGGCATAGTTTCCTGCAATGCGAATGAGAATTTCCATTTTATTATTAAATAATATGTACCTATATTATAAACACTATTATATATACTATATAAAAATTACAATCTGAACCTAAATGTTTTCAATTTGCTCATAATTTTTTTCTCTTTTAAAAGTTCACCAATCGTGTTCACAATAACCAACTAATTATAATAAATATCAGTTAAATTTTTCATAATTTGACGGGCTGGTTGGCGTGGTTGGTAAATGCTTGCCTTTCACGCCGCAGGTGATTTAACCCTAGAACCGTACCCTGGGGTACAAATGAAAAAAATAAAATAAAATTGTCTATAAAATTTTTACTCTTTGATGGTTTGTTTTGCGCGTCCGTGTATTTACGCGGGGTGAGGGGACGCGCAGATACTTCAGTCGGACGGCGGTCCTGCTAGTAAGTGGACGTGACGCGCTGCTTGTGGGGTACACAAGCACCCCAGGGTACTTTCAACGTAAGTATTTAATGATTGTTATTTTTTTGTTACATCGTGTTTTTTATGCTGTTTGTATTATCTACTGACATAGTATGTGATTTTTGGTTCTAGGACATCTTTATATAAACAATTAGTTTGCAAAAAATTTAGGTTTTTGCAGTGTAGGTTTTTTTACTGATAGATATAAGATAGTGTGCCTCTCAGTACTTGTATTTAGGTTTGTACTATTTGTTGTTTTTTTCAGATGACGTCACGGTGCAATTTGAAGGAGAGTGAAATAGAAAATGTTCTGTTGGAGGCGGAAGATGAAGATCTTTTCTTAGGCGAGGAGTTAGAAGATGAAAAAGATGAAATTATTCAAGACTTTCGCTTGACAGAGGATATTAGACTAGCTGGTAGTTCCGATGCTTTAGAACCAGAATCACCTCAAGATTCAGATGAAGAACTTGAAGAATCTTTGCAACTGGATTCTAATAAACCACCAGTTACTGTCCTCAGTGTTCCAGATGTTTTACGTGGAAGAGGCACAAAAAAACAGAAAAATTGCGAAAAGTTCGTGTGGCATGGATCTCATCCTCGTTCATCACGCACACCAAGGAGGAACATCATATTCCATCCTCCAGGTAACAAAGGTTCTGCTAGATTTATTACTACTGCAGTAGATACATGGCAATTGTTTTTCACGGATGACGTTTTGGAGAACATCATGACTAGCACAAACCAAGAGATTTCAGAGCAACGCAAAAAATATAAATCAGACAGGCCAACTCTCACTGACGATGACGATTTTGTTCCATCGAGCATACGACCTTCATTTGTTCGAGATACGTCAAAAACAGAGTTGAAAGCCCTTTTTGGACTATACTACTTGGCTGGTGTACTGAGAATAAATCACCTGACTGTGAAAGAAATCTTTGACAAAAATACAGGTATAAGTTATTTCCGGTCTACTATGAGTGAAAAAAGATTTGAATTTTTAACTAATTGTCTTCGTTTCGACGATCGTTCGACAAGAGCTGAGAGAAGACTGGTGAATAAATTGGCGCCCATAAAAGAACTCTTTGATCATGTAATTGAGACTTCAAAAAACTTGTATTCTCCTTCTGACTGCACTACAATAGATGAGCAGTTGCTTGGTTTTAGGGGAAGGTGTCCATTTCGGATGTACATCCCTTCAAAGCCAGATAAATATGGAATCAAACTACTGATGTTTTGTGATGCTAAGTCATACTACATGCTAAATAGTATAATATACACAGGAAAAGATTCTACTCCCAGAGGAATACCCGTTGCTGAGTATTACGCGCTTGAGTTGTCAACTTCTATTCACAATACCAACAGGAATATAACATACGATAATTGGTTTACCTCTATACCTACCACTCAGAAACTGCTGTCAAAAAATGTAACTACAGTTGGAACACTGAAGAAAAATAAAACAGAAATACCGAATCTTTTTACTGATACGAAAAACCGTGACCTGAATACATCAATGTTTGCTTTTCATGATGAACTTACTCTACTTTCATATGTGCCTCCAAAACTTAGCAAAGGAAAAAAGAAAATCGTCCTTATGCTTTCCACCATGCACTACGAAGCAGACAAAGACAAGGCTGTTAATTTGCCAGATATAATATCATTTTATAATAAAACGAAAGGTGGAGTTGATACGTTCGACCAGCTTTGTCATACGTATAGTGTGTCACGCAAAACTCGCCGCTGCGCTGGAGCCTATGTGTATTCTATGGAATATTAAACATTGTGGGGATCAATTCCATGATATTGCTCAATACATCAAATGCCACTAATAAGCAAGTTTTCAAGAATAGGCGCACTTTTCTGAAGACACTCGCATTTGATCTCATCAAACCTCACCTGGAAGATAGATTTCAGTATCGTACTTTACCAACATCCCTTCAAATAAGTATTGGGGATATATTAGGGAAAAAGCGATCATTAGCTGCGGTAACTAATGAAAATTCAAAATCTGGAAGATGTTCTTTCTGTCCAAGGTCCAAGGACCGTAAATCACGCACACAATGTGCCACGTGCAAAACTTTCATTTGTAATGAGCACCAAAAAAAAATTTGCCAAAATTGTTTAAGTTCCTAATTTAATGTGCCTTAATTGTGTTCATTGAGACCAAAATTAATGTAAGGCAGCATATGTACGTTGATTTTTAATAAAACTTTATTACCTTTTGAAAAATGTGTCTTTTTTATTTGGGGTGTGCTTGTACCCCAGGGTACCGTTAATGAAATTCTTATATGGGTACGGTTCTAGGGTTAAAATAACATCGTACTCTTAAAATTCTTAATTACCACGAAATATTTAGCTTATAAATTCTGTATAAAGTCACAGGCTAAAGAAAATAATTTAACCTGTTAGTTATGAGTGAATATCTACGCTCTTCGGACAAATTGGGGTAATAAGAATAAAAACATTCCTTTATGAACATCATTTATGAATGAGGTTAAATTTATGTAAGTGAAATTATTTTATTAAACTAAGAATCAATGCAAAATCTAAACGATCATGGTAAAGTAATATATTGAAAATTGAAATTATTTGTGAATTATATACATAGTAAAGTGGTTTTTTTACATATTTATAGATGGGTCCACGACGAGAAACGGTCGGTCAGGGTTAGGTTTGCATATTACATACCTAATATACCTACATTTAAGCACTGCACTTCTTACACGTAATTTTTTAAGGCACTCATAGCTAGATGCTCTCACCAGTCCATAAGTGATCGGCGAGGTTAAGCAACTAGGCTCGCGGTCAGTCCATAGATGGGTGATCGCCAAAGTGGTTTAATTTCGGAGCGTCTCCGTGCTTCAGAGGGCACGTTAAGCTGTCCCGGTTGTAGTCATTAGACAACAGTCGTTAAGCCATGTCAGAGGCCTACTGGGCGGATTGATCAACTCTGACAATAAGGTAACCACTGCCCATAGATAAATAAGTAAGTATTTATTGTTTTAAAGTTAGTGAACCTACAACCATTATGATGTTGGACCTCATTGTAATCTTTGACATGGACACAAAAATATTGTCATTTGTAAGAACACCAAAAGTTCATTACACCATACAGCTCGATTCGCCTCTGGTCACAGAGGTGCAGGTGTGCAGCTGTTTAAGTCTTTTAGACTTAATTTCGACAAGCTAATGTCAACGTAGCCTAGTTGGCAATACAAAGGGGCTTTACTTATGTTAGATCAAGGTCTTAAACTCAGTAAAACAATTGGATTACTTGAATAATTATGGATTTATTGTCACACCAACTTCTTATCACTTCTTGACAACCGAAAATATATTTCTTCTCCACTGACAGTTTCTGTAGTGTTGCCACTCATAATAATAGAAATATGGAGGTATCGATATTTGTATCAATACCAAATATCGATACTATTCAAATCTATAATTAAATAATTAGTAAATAAACATTGGGTTCTGAGTTATTATGTGATGGTTACACTTAGATATTAAAGATTCAAACCCGTCGGTGGACTGAATTAAAAATATTACTAAAATGTGGAGTTCACTAAAATTCTTCAACATTTCTACCAAGTCAGTTAAGTTTGTAGTATCGTTTTTTGTTTCATTTGGCTATTCTCGTTTCTCTAAGTATTTTCTAATACCCCAGGAGTATTTCTTGAGGTAATCTTCCCAGTTGATATCAGTGGGGTCACAGGGGAAAGTTTTCTGGTCAGTGGAGGACAACGAGGAGTACAGTTTCCTCACATTGTCTGCTTTCATCACCCACGAATGTGAAGTGAAGAAATCCAGAACTTCTCTTCCTGATATGACCTTAGATTGTAGCTTCACATATCTGAAAACAAAATGACACACAAAATAATGTACAAAATTAATTTGTAAATACTTCCGCAAATTATCAGTCAAAATCAAGATTTTATGGGATTTGAAACCCGCAATAAAGATATTTGGCGGTAGCTCGCATTAATCGTTGTACGTTATGTAGTAGGTACTCTGTCAAGAAAGTACCGGGAAAAATTCATCCAAATTTATTTTATCACCTTCAAAGTATGCTCCATCTGAAACGATACACTCACGCCAACAAATAATCCATTCATCAAAACATTTTTTAAACGCTGCTTTCGGAATTGAGTTCAGTTCTCGCCGCGAATTCTCCTTATGTCTTCTACCGATTGAAAACGGGTACCACGAAGTGGTAATTTGAGTTTAGGAAATAGAAAGAAGTCAGCTGGAGCCATATCTGGTGAATATGATGGTTGCTGGATGGTATTTGTTGAGTGTTTGGTCAAAAATTCGTTCACAATGATTGCCTTGTTCAAAGGCGCATTATCGTGGTGCAAAATCCAAGAATTTTCATTCCACAAATCTGGCCTATTTCGTAGAATTTGCTCTCTTAAACGCCGCATAACGCTCAAATAATATTATTTATTTACAGTTCGACCTTCCGGTAAGCATTCAGAGTGCACAGCACCGCGTAGTCAAAGAAAACAGTCAACATAACTTTGACTTTTGATCGACTTTGGCGTGGTTTTTTCGGTTTCGGTTCAGTTGGAAGGCGCCACTCCGAAGCTTGTTGACTAGTTTGCATGTCAAACTCGTAAACCCACGTCTCGTCACCAGTAACAATGCGTTTCATGAATGTTGGGTCGGAATTGACTCGTTCTACCATGTCCTCAGCGACTTTCATCCGATTGAGTTTTTGGAGAAAATTCAGATCTTTTGGGACTAGCCGAGCGGCAAAATGTTTCATACCCAAATGATTAGTTAAAATGATACGAATCGACTCGTGAGATACAGAAAGTTCGGCGGCTATCTCTCTCAGAGTTGAATGAGGATTTTCAGTCACTATTTCCGTCACTTTTGCGATGTTAACTTCAGTTGCAGACGTTGATGGCCTACCAGAGCGAGGCAAATCTTTCGTCACATCTCGACCGCTTTTGAACGCTTTGAACCACTCATAAGCACGATTTTTTGATAAAGTCGATTCACCGTAAGCCTTCTGTAACATTTTCAGTGACTCCGAACACGAAATTCCATTAGCGATGCAAAATTTAAGACAAACTCTTTGTTCGATATTTTTGTCCATTATGAAATTCGCAATACACACTATATATGATATTACTTAAACCAGCACTGTATTTAATATAAATAACAGTTGCAACTTAAACTCCGAGCCAAAATGGAAAACAGTTGTGCCAATCTAACAACAACAAAAAAAACAAAAATTTGAATTTGGAATCATAAACAAATCATCCATTCCCGATACTTTTTTGACTGAATGTATACATAAGAGTGGAGTGGTCCTCAGTAGATTGAAACAAGTAAATATCATTATAGTGTTTGTAGTTTTCTTATTTAAAGTGTCCAGTGTGGCATGAGGGTGATACAAATTGTTCTGTAATTTTTGTAAATGCGTGGTTGGTAAATCCATGCTTTTCACGCCGGAGGTCGTGGATTCAATTCCCACGCAGGATAGATATTTGGGTGCATGAACATGTCTGCTTGTCCTGAGTCTGGGTGTAATTATCTATATAAGTATGTATAATAAAAGAAAAGTAGTATATGTAATATATCAGTTATCTGGTTTCCATAGTACAAGCTCTACTTAGTTTGTGATCAGTTGGCCGTGTAAAAAATAATGTCCCGGGATATTATTATTATTTACCTGGGTTTCTTCCCCTGTAGAAGACGAAACCAATCAGCAATGTATGCAGGAGTAATTTGAAATGCTGTAGTCGCAATTGAGAGTAACCATTTGTTCGTTGTGATGATGCGCCAGTTTGCTAGTGGAAAGCGAACTGTAAGATAAATTTTAAACTTTAAATAAAAACTGTATTCACACTTTCTTCACACTATTGTTCTTTGGGTGACCTTGAGTCTGCTTATGATGCTCATCACATGGTAAACGATCACTATGCGTACTATTTTATATTTAACTAGCTGACCCTGCGAACTTGGTTCCGACTAAAGGTTGATTCTTAATTTTTTTTTTCATTTTGATATCTACTTTATTCAATTTTATTTTTACTTATTCCAAATTACGTTGCATTTTTATTGACAATAGCTGTACCCACGATTCGTCCGCGTGTTAATTAGTTTATTTAACTTTTTAATCGGTCCACCCATCTCAGAGATTAGCTGGAATAAACAGACAGACCGAAAGAAAAATATTGTAAGTAAATGTTATTTTGGTGTATATACCGTATATATATTCATTTACGTGTAGTAAAAAATGGTTATTTTAATATTACAAACAGACACTCCAATATTATTTATATGCATAGATTATAGAAAATTTGTCTAAAAGTATTGTAACTTCTTACTGAGTACTTTATTAAAAACAGTAAAGTATAAACTTAAATGTAATCAGAATCATTTTTTTTTAACTACTGGCAATTTTTAGGGTAATCTGTTACTTACAATTATTTTTATATTGAGAATTCTCCGAGCCAAACGATGCTAAAATTTCTCTAATGGTTACTGGGTTGCAAGAGCTACTGCAACAGTTATAGATCTGCAGAGCATTTGATCTGTAAAATACAATATTACATTACAAACATCTATCAAATGCGTTCTATACATTCAAGAGTTGATGATAAGTGAATGGGGCCGAACATTCCATGAGTCATCAACAAAGTATTCGGCCCATGTACAGACACCAGCACATCAATGTACCCCAATTTGTCAAATTTCCCCGATTGCAAGTGAACCTTATGTTTATGTGATAAAGTTGAAAATCTATAAAATAAATTTGACAGATTGGCGTAGCTGGATGTGCTGGCGTCTCGTCAACCACTCCACATACACCGCACATTTTTGGAATGGCCTGCAGTAATGTTAAATATACAGGGTTATGAATTAGTAAAACACTGATACTTTGTTAGATTTTATTTTCATACTAAAATAACTATTAAATTTATTTCCCGCTTAAAAAAATATAAAATAAAATAAAAAAGGTTTATTCCCAACAAGCACAGATAATCCTTAACTTAGTTTACATCTAAGACGATATAACTAATTGCGACGATATTACTAATTTTTTACCCTACCGTGCAGTGCATGACCTGGCAGCTACCGAGAAACAATGCCAGAAAACTCAGTAGGAATCCTTTTTCTTAAATATTTTTATTTTATACTAGCTGTGCCCCGCGGTTGTACCCCCGGTAAACTTAATAAATTATAGCCTATGTAATCCACGGTGTCAACTAACTCCATACCAAATTATATTAAAATCGCTTCAGCCGTTTATACGTGAAGAAGTAACAATCATACACACTCACAAACTTTTGCCTTTATTATATTAGTGTGATTACACTGTTTAATATTCTTTTATTATTATTTTCATAATATTATATATAATAAATAAACGCACATGTGAGACAGCGAGAGAATGCGAATAATTTTAGTTCTTAACTATACCTACCTGCTACCTCTGGCACCAGCAGCAATAATTAAATTAGAGACGTAGTCGACAGGAATTAAATCGATAATGTTGCTCTTTTTCCCATATACCACTTTATTTAGTCCTCTACTTGTGGTCATGGCAATGCCTGTCATACCGAACCAATGGCAAACCCATCCTGGGAGAGGATCATTTTTTATTGAAGTCACTGAAAGATAAAATGGTAAAGTTCTTAATAGTGATGGTGATTATGATAGTGCTGATATTAGTGATAATGGTGGTGTTATTGGCATACAAAACAACGTCAGATTATTTGCACCATTAATAACTAAAGAATGGCTGCATTGATTATAAATTGATGTATACATTATTCGATCTATGTAATTTTTCTCTAACCACAAAAAGCCTAAAGTAAACTCTAAAAATAAATTGTGAAGAAAATGAACATGTCCTCCCAATCACGGAGGTGTCTAATTTAGTAGTTACCCATCTGTTGTTGATGGTTTCTCTAGGCGAGTACCAACAGCTCGGTGAGTGTACCTGGCTATGAGCGCCTAAATTCAGAGTGATTAAATACCTATTAGTCGTTAACGGCTCATAAAGAACATACACATTAGTTGCTATCAGCTACAAGTCAGCAAACCACCCACAAGTCAAAATCCACCATATGATAAGCAGTTATAGGCACTTCAGTTTCTACACACACAACATTATTGCCACACACAGCACACTCATTATTGATCCTTCTTACCCAATCAGCTCTGCTTACCTTACTTACATACAGGTCCATACATTCATATAATATACTAGCTGTGCCCCGCGGTTTTACCCGCGTTAAACTTTATAAATTATCACAGCTCCTTCCCCGTAGGTGATAGCGTGATAATATGTAGTCTATATGTTGACCCAACCTCTTCTTAATATTCATGCAAAATTTGAAGTAAATCCATGCAGTACTTTTTGAGTTTAGCCCGGACATACATACAGATAAACAGACAAAAATTCTAAAAACCATATTTTTGGTTTAGATATCGATTGTAGATCACGCCCGAGATATCCTTTAAAAAATATTCAATGTACAGTTTTGACTTTCCTACGATTTTATTATATGTATAGATTAAGCGGAGTGTATGCTCTATTCTCCATAGTTTAATTTCTCGTAGAGCTTAGTTGCTTAGTTCTTCCTTACTTAAAATTGGTCGTTAGAGCCCCGTGTGATTCAAATAGATTCGGTAATAATGTGGTTCTGGTTGAATTTCGACCACGGCGGTCTGTCCCAATGGAAACTAACTACGTGGGACATACAGTTTCATACGGTGCCACTAGAGTTTCTAATAGCTTTGACTTACTCCACGTGAGGATTGTCCTTATGGAGGACGGTGCTTGTGGTTCAAGATGATCGGGGTGTATTTGACTGCCAAAACCTCCAAGGGGCTTGGATGGTGCGTAATGGAGTCAAAGAAGTTGTTCTATCCCATGCTTGATGGTAAGCAGTTGGAAATCAGCGTGAAATATTTATGGTAAACTTACTGCTGGGCCTCTTATTATAAAAAAATCAACTCTAAAACCATGTCGCAGTCCGGACATTTGTCAAGACTGCATTAACTATTCCGAGCAAATTGCAATTGAGTTTTTGTTTTATTTTTTATATTTAATTGCTTTTTGTATCTTATATCTTGTTTCATTACAAGTATGATTATACACTAGATTTGAAAGTTGCTTACTAAATATAACTAAGGTAAGATTTTGTAATATGATGCGTAGGTACCTGTTGCTGGTCTTACAATAATGGTCGGCATTACTTTTTGATGCTCTGCAACGATATGTTCAGTCAAAGCCTTTGTAAACGCGTAAGTGTTGGGGTGACCATCTACAAAAACAATTCATAAATAAGTGTATTTTGGAATGTTTAGTTGATTGAAGCTTACAGATAGTTTTTTGAAATAATATACTAATTAAATCGTTATTGTAAAGACTTACATAATAATTGAAAATCTTACAGCCAGAAATCAGTGCATAAGACGATCGTTTCTAGTGATGTGTTATTACTGTGCTCGGTTTTAAAAGGTGTGTCATACCATCTAGTATCAGTTCATTTATGGCACCAGTATTTAATAAAAGTGCGGAGAATATATTGATAATTTGTCATTTGTTCGTAATGCCCGTTCCAGCCCATTTTGTATTCACCAATAGCATGTATTACTCTTTAGTAATACATACTATTTGTACTTTTATGTTGGTGCTTATAGCACATCTATTTGTTTAAACACCAACCGCACTAATTCTAGTACCCATAATACCAAAAAATAAAACACTCCACAAACATGTACACTGTATAAGAGACCAATCTCTGGTAACTCAGGTATATCATAGAATTTTAAAACAACTTGACTTACTCAATATTTTTCGTGTTTCCTTATCACTAATGTCTTGCTTGGCGTATTCAGATACCTTTTCAATGTCAGCAGGAGGAGGGTACAGAACCTCCTCAATGACATCTCTGTCTGTATTGGTATAGGCGGTCGATACATGAACAAAGACCTAAAAAAGATGATTAACTACGCAGTTATTTTCTATGCTTTCAGAACTATATTAAAATACTATTACTGGTATACTGGTGATGAAGTACTGTGTCTACTATGTATTTGTATGATCCATAAATAGTTGTTTGGATGTACTGTGTCCGTCTTTTTTTATCGGGACTAGTCCCTCCCTCTTACCCACCATTGCAACTCCGGTAAACCAGGATCAACAGTGGCACACAATGAAATGACACTGAGTGGTGAGGTTCAGGCGTGTCCCGCGGGATCACTTTAACTGTCTTGGATTCCGCTACGAAGCTAGACGTGCTTCACTGGTAATAGGTAGATTACTACATTTATGTAAAGGCGAATAAATGAAAAGACAACCGGTCAGTTTAACGTATGAAAGTATATTGTTAAAATAAATGATCTTATGAGCTAGGTACAAATACAATAATTAGGTTGCACGCGTACACCATATACGGAAAGTTCAATGTACACTTAGTCATACATCACACCGCAACGAATTTATTCAGAAAGAAAAAAGGAGGAGTTAGATAGTTCCACTTCTCTCCAGACCAAAGCGGGAGACAATGATATAAAGAGCCTCATAAAATGAGAGAATTGCAACTAGAGTGACTATGTCCGTCTCTTATTTGTTTGTAAAGTACTCCGCGTTACATAAATACTTTACTATTATTATTGAAGATGAGGTATTAAATTTCAAAATATATATCCGATTATATTGAATAATACTGAACAGGTAATATAATAATAATAAGTCATTTATTCTCTCTCACAAAGTACACACAGGTTTATAATTATAATAGCATCATAGCATATGACAAAACTTTGTGAGAGACTGGTGCTTGATATAGGATTGATACCTGTATTACGAGTCACCAGTGCCTTCCCGCGGCTATTACATAACTATGTAACTTAAATAACAGTAACAATTACAATTTTGAGAGTGACTGTATAATCTATTAGTTTAAAGGGAAGTGTTATTATGTAGTGTATGAGTATGGATGTAGATGTCGGTGTGAGAGTGTATATGAATTATGTAGTGTGTAACGTTGCATATAATTATATCCAACGCTCCTTAGTTTTCGTTTTATTATTAATTAACACGTCCTGACATTGTAATATCGTTGCAACTCATTATCTGTTCCGGTGGCGGTGAACACTCATTCTAAACCGGTTGGGAAGCGTGAGCCGCCGAGCGGGGATTAAGCGAACGGTAGTAGGGCAGACTGAGATTGCACTCATTGCGATAGCACGTACGCACTCACTTCAAAAGAAACATTATATTTTTCTTAGTCGCGTCGTGTAACGTGAAGATTCACAAATAGTTATTAGTTTAACAAGTTTTAATTTCAATCAGTGACAACCCCATATTGGGTAAGTGTTGATTAATATTTAGTTCTCACTCAATCATCTCATGTAGGGTATTGAACATGTGTAACGGCCACCTTTAATTGACCTTGTAGCAAATATCATGTCTTTCCATTCTGCTTCAATTATTGTGTCTAATGTCTACAATCTAAATTTATATTATGTGCGGTGCTTCACACTAATTATTCTATAACATTTTTATAACCAACCCATTTGTAAACTCCGCTTCTGCCTGTGACAATTGCACACATTCGCCTTATGCGTAATTAGTACTCCCGCTTCCTCATCACCATTACGCGGTCACAGTCAGGAGAGGCTTGAGGTCAAATGAATATTTTTATTTACTGGACGTACATTCCAGGGTCCAAAGTTCGGCCTACGAGGGTCCAAAGTACGGTCGTTAACCGTACCGCAACATCGGACCTACCGGTACCTGGTTGGTGGTCACTGAAACCGCCACACTACAGACCAGCCTTATCCCAGTGGGTCATCCTCCGGCCTGACAACCTCCTGGATCTACGCGTCATCTCCTTTATCGACGAAGCCAGGAGAGTACTTGGCTTGCCTACCTCCACAGGGCATAATAATTGACGGGTTTATAACCCATGACCATTTAACCTTTTTTAATAAATTTGTAAGTTATTGAGTTTAGTGATTTGTGTTATTTAATTCTTCCAAACCACACCTCAAACACTTCAAGTGTATGAGTATGGATGTAGATGTAGGTGTCAGAGTGTATGTGAAAATTTGTTTAATATATAAATGATTTAAAGTTGTCAGCTAGTAGAATGTCAAGATTGGTGCCAAACGAATTGAGTGGGTTATTGGAGAGAAGTTAATAATTTTTCAGTAGTATCATAACCAAGAGTTTTAAGAAAAGTCGTCAGTGTTGATTTACAGCAATTTTTGTTGAGTGGATAAATATTTAGTAATGTGTTGAGTTTTTTGTAAAGAAAGTATCTCAAAATTCAAAAGAAGTTATGAGATAGGGATGTGTTGAGCTTCTGAGAAGGACACACACTACCCCTACGGCGCTTATCCCTGAGAAGATTAGGGTCGTATTTTAAAAGGGAATATTTTTAGCACAGTACTCATAATAAAGTTTTGCCTAACTGTTAGCACATCCCATTTTTTGTAAAGTTCAACCGTAGGATAGCAGAAGGGCAATCCAGCAGCGACCTTAAGAACAGCACTATGGGCTTTCTTAACCTCAATTAAAGTAGATTTATTTGAGCCACCCCATGCTAAAATGCAGTAGTCGATAAGTGAATGGCAAAGAGCAAAGTAAACCATCTTGATAGTATTTTTATCAGCTGAGCCTCTGAGGTTTTTAAATACGTACATCAGCTTACGAAAACGAGTCACAAGAGTTCTTATATGCGGCTTGACAGATAGGGATTGATCTATTATTATGCTAAGATATTTTATGGAGACCGTTTTCTCAATAACGGGGCACGAGCACAAAGAAGCATCATCACGACATTGGTGATGGACCTGTGATGCGTCAAGCTGAAGGGGGAAGAAGATTAACGTGAATGCAAGATATTTTGTTTTTTCAATATTTAGCATTAATACATTATGCTGTAGCCATAGATTAACTTGTGAAAAACCCATTTGGGAAGTTTTAAATACTTCTTCCCAACTATCACCGCTAAAGAAGCGGACAGTATCATCAGCAAAAGTGACAATTTTGCCCTGACTGAGTACTATCTGGCCTAATTCATTAATTTAGGTTAAAAACAACGTTGGTCCAAGAATGCTGCCTTGAGGCACACCGAAAATAATTGTAAGTTCGTCACTACATTTACTGCCTAGCTTTACTCATTATCTTCTGCCACTAATATATTTTTTATGAGAAGAATTTTATGAGAAGTACACCTAATTCCGAGAGCTTCAAGTTTTTTTACCAGGAGAGCGATAGAGAATGTGTCAAATGCTTTTGCTAAGTCTATGAAAACTTAGTTATATAATAAATATCTTGTTTCAACTGCCATTTGATCCCTAACTAGGCAAAGCCTGTACTATGGCAACCAGATGACTGATAAACATACTTATAAAATTCTAAATACGTAGATATTAAAGATAAATTATACCCATACACAGAATTAATAATTGTGATCTTAGCACAAAGATTTGTCCTGGGTGGGGATCGAACACACGACCTCTGGGTTAGCAATCAGAATCACTAACCAATCAACAGACCTGTTATTTGTATCCATTGTATTTATCTTGTTTAAGTGTGTACTATGAAAAGTATTCTTTTCTATATTTCTATTCTATTTCTATTCTATATTATTAGTACCTATTACTTACTTCAATACGTTTCATTCTTTGACTCAGTTCTAGTAACATCTTAGTTCCTTCTACGTGAGTTATCCAATCGGCCTTCAATTTGGCATTGAATTTGACGACTGCGGCAGAATGAACAACCACAGATACCTAAAATGTACATTATAAATTATGATGTATAATTATGATAGCTGTGCCCCGCGGTTTCACCCGCGTTAAAATTTATAAATTATAGCCTATGTGTTAATCCAAGGTGTCAGATAACTCCATACCTAATTTTATTAAAATCGCTCGAACCATTTAGACGTGAAGAAGTAACAAACATGCATACTCACACAGTCACAAACTTTCGCCTTTATAATATTAGTGTGATATTTAAATCCATTATGAAACTTGCTATAAAACAAAATAAATGAATTAGAATGAAATAAAAAAAAAACTTAATTTAATCTTAATTATGTAGTAAGCGAAGCATTAACTAAAAATGGGAGCATGGACATAATTATTACAAAATAAGCGTAAACAATCACAAACATGAATCATTAAAATCATTTTAAACTGGCAAATGTGTTGTTAAAGATCTGTAAAGGTATTGATTTTTATCCAGTGATAGTCTAAAAATTGGAGCATGTTGAAGAAAATTGTTTAACCAACGATTGATGCCCTGAATCCCAAAAAACTAAAGATTCTAAGCAATTTGGAAGATAAAAACTCATCATCATATCAGCCGAATGACGTCCACTGATGAACAAAGGCCAAAGATCTCCACAATTGCCAGTCTCGCGTTATTCGCATCCAGCGGTTCCGGCGTCCCGCACAAGATTATCAGTCCATCTTGCAGGGGGCCTGCCCACGCTGCATCTTCCGGTTTGTGGTTGCCACTCGAGAAACTTTCTGCCTCAACGGCCATCGGTTCTACGAGCTATGTGCCCCGCCCACTGCCACTTCAGTTGTGCATTAAAGTAAAATATGTATATATTTTATGCAAACTTACATTTTCCATTAGCATTTGTTCGTCGTAATCGGAAATACCTAATTTTGGAACATCAATATCTCCTGAAATTGGTATTATCTTCTGTAATGTTGATGAATTTAGCCTTTTAAATATCTACAACAATGAGAAACAATTAATAAGTAATACTGGGCTTTATATTAATATCTCTACTCTAAGAATCAAACTATTCTTACCGACTCACTGGCTAATTCTTTAACTCTCTGGTCAATACTGAGTCCTTGTTTTGGACGTGTGAGCATGTATACCTTTTCTAAATCAGGACAACTGTAGAGAAGTTTCTCAATAAAAACCTGAAATGAAAACAATGCCAAGTTGAATGCTATAGAACATGTTTCGGATATATTTTTATTTCACAAAGATTTTCCTACTTCTGATCGGAGAAAGTTTATGTTTTGGTACATCAAATAAGCATTGTAAAACGACGTGGCAAAAACTTGTATTGAATACTTACCTTTCCAATAAATCCAGTGCCACCTGTTATGAAAACAGATTTGCCCGCATAGAAGTCAGCTATCGGCTGGTAGTTCGTATTTTTATTCGATTGACATGCACTGAAAACAGTACTTAGTAAATATTGTCACCTAAGGGTTTTGGTGGCTTTTATAACAATATAGATCTAGCTAATACCAGAATAAAAGAATAAGGATAGCTGATGAAAAGAAAGAGATAGGTGAAGACAAGGACAGAAGCATTACGATTAATCTGTCATATAGGAGAATATTCTGGAACGAAAAATATGACTTTCGTAATGTTTAAAATTTTACACCCGCTGAGTTTGTTTCGCTGGGTCTTCTCAGTTGAGGCGCATTAATGCATGACCGTTATTATAAACACAAGGTCCGCCATTAAATAATATTAAATTCGTAGCTTTATATAGATAGAACCATTCAGACAATGTGTAGTAAACATATTGCTAAAACTTTAAATTTCGATATTTGAACCTATACACATCTCTTTGACAATAAATTAACATAAGCTAGCTAAATAACATTAAACATTAAGAATAACATAAATTTTATTCTAAATATTTTCATACGATCCGTGTACTATGTATGTACGTATAAATAATTATATATTACTACAAACATGTTTTGACTATTTATAAGCGCTATTTTAAAGTCTACGTGAACGAAAGCCTTTTTTATTTATTTTTATACTTGAAAAATTGATTACAATGTAAATCACATCAATTATAAACTTAGGAAATGCATTGTAAATGGGAGGTGCCGTATAAATGCAACTGCGTTGTTTCGGAACATTTCAAGACGTGGCACTTTCATTTTCATTAACGAATACTCCTAGTCTGATGTTGTTTTGGTCTATATTTAGCTTGCATTGGTACTATATCTACAGTGGAGCTTTGTTGTTCTTAATTTGTTTGAAAGTTTTCAAATCTCTTGCAGGCTGACGTCCGGGACGTCTTCCGATAATTTAAGAAGCTGTTACAACTTACAACCTTTACCACGAAGATTGAAAAGTTGTAACATCTACGAAAATTACGTATGCTTTCTCTAGCAAAAGGTGTAAAAAAGGTCTAAAACTATAGAGAGACAGTGCTTGCCAACTCAATTTGCCATGGATAATCTAGAAGCCTCTGCACAGACACCGGATTCTGATAGGCCTAAAAATGAAAATCAGAATCAGCCAAGAAATGAAAACCTGATCAGGTGGGGATAAGCCATTGAGCTGGAACCGTTAATAAATTCCCACACAATTAGCAGTCAACCACACTTGCACATAGTGAAGTGCAAGTATGGTTCAATGTTAATTTAATAATAAACTGAGATGTAATAACATAAACTGTGATCTATCAGTTAATAAAATATTGTTTATTTAATGTTGTTATGAGTTGCTTTCCATAAAACACCCTTCCTCGGCTAGACCATACAGCCTGAAAGCAGTGGGAACGTTCTCCAATAGTGCCGTGCAGCTCAACCAGTGTTTTATTTTGTACAAATTTTCTGATTGTTCTACACCTCGGCTGCAAAATAAACAATAACATTGGTTCGAAGCGACATTCGGTTGCCATGGCGAGTGTCTGCAGCCGAGACCGCAAAGTTCATCCCAATGGTTATTCTGCAATCATAGACTCGGAAGCGCCCAATCGTAGAAGGAAGGACCGAAGACGGACCATAAGTCATTTTGACAGTATTTTAATTCGTTATTGATTTTATTATAATTTTTTTGTATCATATTTTATCTGTTTATAGTAAATAAGCTATAAATTTCGTCTTATGTCCGCGAATATTGGCAGCAACACCGATACAGGAAGCGAATGTCAACCTACTGCATCGCTGGAGTCCGTATTTAGATGCCCTCTTTGTTCCCAGGTAAAACTATTTAATAGTAATCGGGGTCTGAAAATTCATTTAGGTAAAATTCACAAGACTCAGAACACAACACCTCCAGGCCCCGGAATACCGATTCCGCTTACACAAAATATACCACTCAGTGAAAGAGTTCCTTTATGGAAAACTCTATCCAATTTTAAAAACTCCACTCCCGTCATAAAGAGAATCCCTCGGGGGGCAAGGCCTTTAGATGCTCAAAGTTTAGTTAAGTGCATTCGTCTTGTTCTCCGAGAGAATAATGAATCTGCCTGGGAACAACTTCTCACCTTCCCTTACAGGACTCTACACGTTTCACGGAAACACAAACAGTCCCTTACGGCCGGGATAAAGAATAACTGTTTAAACCCTAACACCAATCAACCTCCATCAAAACCCAACAATTTCAAAAATAAAAACTATTACAAGTATATAGAGTCCAAGTTGGGGGAGGGTGACATTGCGGGTGCGGCTCGTCTATTGTTTAGTGATGATGTAGTGGCGCCGTATTCCGCAGAAACCCTGGCAGCTTTAAAAGACAAACATCCGACTCCAGCTGCCGATCTCGCTTTTCCCGCCTCTCCTAATGGCGAGCCAGTACTCACCGTTACCGCTAAGGAAGTTGCTGTAGCTATTAGTTCCTTCCGCTGTGGCTCCGCAGGTGGCCTAGACGGTCTGACGCCCCAGCATCTTAAAGATCTTATAAATCCGGCTATCCGAGAGACCAGCATGGTCCTACTAGAGGAACTCGCAGCGCTTAGTAATCTGATGCTTCGCGGCGATGTGGCGGATTCCGTCATCGACATATTGTATGGAGCGAATCCTTGTGCGCTGAACAAGCGAGATGGCGGTATCCGCCCCATCGCCGTTGGGTGTACGTACAGGCGTATGGTGGCCAAAACTTGCTGTAGGCACGTCTACAGCAAATTATCAAAGGTCTTTCAACCCCTTCAGCTAGGCTTTGGATCGAGGGGAGGTTGTGAGGCCGCCATACACGCATTGTCTACTTATCTAGGTAGCGGGAAAGGTGAGGTATTATCAAGGTTGACATAAAAAACGCTTTTAACTCTGTGAACAGGGACTCCTTGTTGGCCGAGGTCAGAAAAGAAATCCCCGAATTAATCCCCGGTTTTATTTGGCAGTGCTACAGACAACCCACAAAATTACTATATAAAGACAACGTTTTGGAATCCGCTGTCGGATGCCAACAAGGAGACCCTCTCGGACCAGTTATTTTCAGTCTTGCCATCCAACCTATTATTAGACATTTAAATTCTAAATTTAACGCTTGGTATCTAGATGATGGAACCTTGGGGGGTGATGTCAACACCGTACTGGATGATATAACCAGCTTAAAACAAAAATTACAATCAATCGGCCTGGAACTTAATCCTTCAAAATGTGAATTGTTCATCATGGACTCAACTGACAGACCTTCGACAATACAAAAATTTAATAACATAGTCCCTAATATTCAAATTATTGAAAATAATGCACTTCGCCTCCTTGGGTCTCCGATTTTAGATGAAAGCTTTCCACTATTTATCGAAGAAAAAATTCAAAACTTTAATGATACATGGGAAAGATTTTCTAAAATAAACATACATTCAGTTTATACTATAATTCGGCATTGCTTTTACGTACCTAAATTTACATACGCTCTTCGCTCCTGTCCGCTATGGAAACATTCGGCCCTTCTACAAAAAATTTACGAAATTCTACGTCAAACCGTCATACAGCTTTAAAAGACAAACAATGTAATAATAACAATGTAATAATGATAATTTAATAACAATATATTTATAATAATGTTAATATTAGCATGTCAATAAATTGGCTGAAGTTGTAAGGACCTGTAATTAGTTATAAGACCAATTAAATGTACCAACTTTACTGCAAATAAAGGATATGAATTATGAAATTATGAATTATGAATTACCCTTTCCACAATTTTAAACTTGGACCTTGATGACCGAGCATGGCAACAGGCTACACTACCTGTGCGCCTGGGTGGTCTCGGCATCAGAAAAATTTCTAGTGTTAGCCTACCAGCGTTCTTGTCCTCGGTCCACGGCACCAAAGAGTTAACCTGTAAAATCCTTTCTTCTACGCAGGTTGTCTCGGAGGTACCGTTTTTGACTGAGGCCCTGGACGCTTGGAAAATAACTTGTCCGACTTCAGAGTTACCCACAAACCCGTGCTCTCAGAGGCAGTGGGACCGGCCGCTCTGTGAATTAGTGCGTAATAATCTAATCAATACATGCACTAAGCCCGCAGAGCGTGCTCGTCTACTGGCTGTGGGTGAATGGGAATCGGGACTCTGGCTACAGGCAGTCCCGTCACTCAATATAGGTACTATGTTGGACAACGGCACCTTTCGTGTTGCCGCCTCTCTTCGTTTGGGCATCCCATGCGTTACTCCGCATCGTTGTCGGTGTGGGGTGTCAGTTGATAATTTAGGACACCACGGTCTGTCATGCTGTAGGAGTGCGGGTAGATTCCCACGTCATAGTAGCATTAATAACATTATCCGTAGGGCTCTCTCCACCGCCGGCGTCCCAGCTGTGCTAGAACCAAGCGGTCTGGCGCTGGAAAGAGACCGGACGGTATGTCTTTGTTGCCTTGGAAGATGGGTAGGCCACTGGTGTGGGATGCAACCTGCGTCGACACCCTTGCGCCTTCGCATCTTCCTTATACGTCGGAGTCTGCAGGTACTGCTGCTGCATCGGCTGAGGCCCTCAAGCGGCGCAAATACACTAACCTCGTCGGAGGTTATGTATTTGAGCCGTTTGGGGTGGAAACGCTTGGCCCATGGGGTCCAAACGCGCGCACTCTATTTCGGGATATTGCAAAATTAATCATTGACACTTCAAGTGACCAGAAGGCTGGCCTTTATTTTGGTCAAAGAATCAGTATTGCCATACAACGTGGCAATGCTGCCAGTCTTCTGGGTACGTTCCCCGACAACGATGAGGATTTTTATTGACGCTGTTTAGATTTAGTTAATTTTATATCTATGTAGGTTTAATGTAGTTTTTAATTTTTATGTATATATCTTTAGAACTATTAATTATTATAATGTTATTTATAAATGAAAAAAAAAAAAAAAAAATAACGTCTTATTTTATATTTTTCCCATGATCTGTATGACCTAATAAACTATCACTGAAAGTATGGACTCTAATATTGTAATACCTTAAAGTATGATAAGTTTAAAAGATATAACTTACTTTGCTGTACTCGCGTATCCTTTCTTATTATTAAAACTAAGCACTAAAATATTAGTACGATACCGATGCATGAACATTTTTAAAACAATTGGCTCTCAGCTTTTTACAACTCAATACAACGGTTGCGTTGAGACAAACTGAAGAAGATAATAGCGATGCTTTAAGTAATTATACATATATTATAACTAATTAACTACAGTCATTAACAAAATTTAATATAACTGTTTTACCTACAAAGCTTTTTGTATAATGGCTAAAGATGTTCTCCTTTTTCTCAAACAAAGCTACTGAGTTCATGGAAGATTGTTTCGAGAAATCTGAACTTGAATCTGAATATGAAGTTAAAGATTTGAATCATGTTACTACCTGATTCAAATTTGACTTCTTTGTTGCGATATCAAATAGTTTTTGTGTTCATTGATTTCGATATAAATCTGCGGTAATTTCAAAATAAATCGTCAATAATATATTTGACGGCGTTTACGTCAAACGTCAGGTTGACAGGACTGTCAACCTAGCGAAGCGTCATTGTCGATGGTAGTGTGGGCGTCCATCTTGAAGTCACTTTTGAACGAGACGGCGCCCGCGCACCGCGCTTGTGACGAATCGCTGAGAATCTTCGCCATCACGATATTTTAAGATTTAATTTGATTGATTTTACGTTGTAGTAATCACTAAACATCTAATTAAATCGTGATTCTTGTGAATTACGCTATTGTAGTTTGAAGTAATTTATTTCTGTTCCACCCTCACCTACCCATAAAATTATAAGAGGATGAGTTGTGGTGAAGAGCCTTCAAGCCGTCCTGCCTCGACAGCAGGCGTGGGATCAAGAACCGAAGATAAGCCACATGGTGAAGATATTTTTCGAAAAATGTTTGAGCTAGAAAATAGCCGGATGTTGAGTCTGATGGAAGCGATTTAAAATCAAGTGAGCGCCCACAATATAAAACAACTCAAATTCGACCCCAAACTGACACAAACGCACGTGCTTGGGCATACTGTTGACCTTTGTTTCGGTGAAAATCATTTATAATAGCTATGGTGCGCTGAAAAGCACGGCGTCGCAGTGGCTATCACAAATATCGTTCCTTGAGATGCGGTGATTGCAGATTCGAGTAATTTACTCCACGGAATGATAGTGTTGGAACACCCGCGACTGACCTCATTAACCTGCAAAATAGCAAACGCAAGGAAAACTAATATCTGTGCGTGACCATACATAAACCTCAAAATGGACAAATATGAGCGAAGACTACATTGCTGTCCAGTGCACTGTCACATTCGTCAAAATTCCACAACCACCTACAACGATTAGCCTTCAATACGGAGATTATTACGAGAAAGAAGCTGCAGCGAGAATTGAAACCGTCTACTTTAGGAAAAGATTGCGCCTCAAGTAGCTGAATATAATTGTGTACACGCAAAACGATCCGAAACTGTATCGTTCTTAATGTGGTTTTATAGTGTTTTTAAATTGTTTTTTTAAAGTGTTTTTAGTGCGGCAAGCTAGGACATGGTCCATGTGAGTACATGTGAGTGTCGTCCGAAAAAGAGAAGGTCAACAACGCCGGCAGCGATGACGTCTTCTGCGACCAGAAACCAGACATCGCTGCTGTTTACGCTCAGAATCAGAATCAGAATCATTTATTTCACAAAAATAGGGTACATATAGGTCTTAATCTAGAAAGTGCATGCTGCCTATCTTGTCTGTAGTAGAAGACATGTGAAATTATTACATTTTTTAATTTCAATATTACAGATCACCAAAATACAATAAAAAATTAACAAAATACTACTACAATAAAAATTACGACATAAAATACATTAATTAAGAAGATATAAAATTAAACCTAAACAATGTCAAGAGATATAAATTATAAAAAATTGTTAAATGTCAATTTTTCTTTCTTTGTCCATAAAAAAGTCCTTTATTGTGTAATATGATTTTTCTAAAAGCCATATTTTAAGCTTTTGTTTAAACTTATTTAGCGGCAGATTTTTTATAGGCTCCGGTAGAGCATTATAGACCTTGATACACATGGCATATGGACTTTTTAGGAACAAAGTCGTATTGGGTACTCTATCAATAACTAGTCGGTCCCCTTTTCTAGTGTTTCTTGGAAACATCTCCTTTGCCGTCATAAACAAATCTTTGTTTGTTTTCACAAATATTCCTGTTTCAAAAATATACAAGCAAGGCAAGGTGAGAACTTTGAGTTTCCGGAATATAGGTTTGCATGATTCTTGAGGAGCTATACCTACGACTGCTCTTAAACATTTCTTTTGACACAGAAATGCTTTTTGAATATCAGTAGAATTCCCCCATAACAATAGACCATAACTTAAAAGAGATGCGACATATCCATAGTATGCAGTAAGCGCTGTTTGTTGTGATATGGTCATCCGTAGTCTACCAAGGGCATATACATATCTATTGATTTTTGCGCATACTACATTCACATGTTCCTTCCAGTCACAATGTTTGTCAACCGTCAAACCTAAAAATTTTGTACTATTCTTTTCTTCAATGAAATGTCCATTATATATTATATTTAAATTATTATGTTTACTGCCTTTATTTTGAAACTGTATGTAGTTTGTTTTATTTAAGTTTGCAGTCAGATTATTTTTTGAGAGCCAGTCAATTACTGTGTTAATTAATTTATTTATATTCAATTCATAGTTTGCTAAGTCATTGTCATCACAAGTCAGTACGATAGATATGTCATCGGCAAATAAGGTGCATCTATAGGTGGTAACATCAGGGAGGTCATTGGTGTATAAGAGGAAGAGAAGTGGGCCGAGGATACTACCTTTTGGAACCCCGCAGCTATTTATTTCATACGTGGACATACAATGATTTACAACTGAATCCTTATCAATGTTTGATATTTCAACGCATTGTTTTCGTTCACTGAGGTAGGATTTAATAATTTCTAAACTGGGCCCTCTGATACCATAGTTGCCTAGCTTTTGTAAAAGTAATTTATGGGACACAAAGTCAAAAGCTTTTGTCATGTCAAAGAAAACCACAGTCGTAGGCCTTTTACCATCTATATTACTAATGACATGATTCATAAGATTAAAAGTAGCGAGCGTTGTTGATTTTCCTGCCTGAAAACCATTCTGTTCACTCTTTATTACACTAAATTTATTTAGGAAGCTAATAAATCTCTTGTATATAGCTTTTTCGAACACTTTTGATAAAACTGGTATAAGAGTTATCGGTCTATAGTTAATTATGTTCGTTTTGTCTCCTTTCTTATGGATCGGCTTAACTATCGACTTTTTTAACTTATCAGGGAATACTCCCTTTTCAAAAGACAAGTTTATGAGGCGTGTCAGTACAGGAATAATAGACCCTACCTCTTTTAAAATTTTGGTATTAATTTCGTCATACCCAACTGAGTTAGTATTTTTTAGTGATAGTATTATATTTTTAACTTCGGAAATGCATATAGGATTTAAGAATATACTATTACTCAGATTTGCTTTGCAGGTATTATGGCAGGTTTTATCTGTGTTTTCTATTAGATATTTATTAAATTCATTAGCTACGGCTGTTGGTTCACTAATGATCCTATCATTTACATTTATGTTGTTTATAAAATCGATATTGATGTAGTCTTTATTGTCTTCATTTATTAGCTTCCAAGATGCTTTGCATTTGTTTTTGGCATTGCTGATATACTTGTGATTATTTATTATTTTTGAGGTGTATATACATCTACGCAGAGTTTTTGAGTAAATTTTGAAAATATTTTATTTTCAGCAGTCTTTTGGGTATAAGAACGATAACGATAACGCTGTGGCCATTTAGCTTCGAAGTGCAACCGTGGGAATAAACAACGTGATCACAAGAGATGCCCGTTAACGTCTACGTCGTTAACACACCAGAGAGGACATTTTGGTGAGTAGTTCCATTTTTATAAGTTTCTAGAGCTGATTGCTCACTCATGACTCATGAGCTACAGACGGCTCATAAATTTCGAGCAAAACTGTTTTATAATGTTGCTAACTATTCTTGTAGCTTACAAATTTCAACACAGATGGAGATCGATAATATTTCGTTGTTTTTCATGGACAACCCAATCGTCGTTTACGTTATGATATCATGATTCAACGCGAAACTTAAAAAATCGGCCACACGTGCCGGCCACGGCGGCCAGTCTTAGTGGAGATTGGCCAGTTTAGTAGGACGTATTATGGTGCATGGGTGTCCGCGCGGTAATGGGGGCGCTTTTTGTTCCATGACTCTCGTGATCCGATGGGTCGACTGACGGCGCGACCGATGAGGGGTCGGGCTCGGGACTTACGGATTTGCGTGCTCTCAGAGGCACGGGGGTGTAATGCTGCCAGCTCCCGGACTTCGGGCTGATGCTGGGAGGTTTCTTTTTGCGGATAGTCCCAAAATCGTTTTGTTTGGCCCGAACCGTGTTCGAACCCAGCACCTCATTAACGGCTACCGCTGGACCAACGAGGTGGACAAATACGACCTGTAATAAACTGACATTTTATCTGTCTAAAATAGTAAACCTTTGTGACGCGACTGAATTCAATATTGATTTGGTTTCTCTCAATAATTATGTAGTTCGTAGTGCTCTTGAAATTATTTGATAGTCCGTTTGCCACCGGAGTACCTACTACTTTGCTAATAATACCCCTACGACGACGTTCCGATGTCCTAATAGATTAAGTTCAAACTGCGCTAGTTTAGTGTGGTGTGATAAAAAGTAAACTAATTGCATGAGGCAAATTCGAGCTAGTTTGTCACTATTCTCCTCTCCTTACCTTCTGGTAAAGGAAAGGCACTGAAGCGATAGAATGTGTGTCAACTACCGTATGCTTGATGATAATATAGTGTCCGATAGGTTTCCGCTACCCTTCATATCAGACCAGATTGATCGATTACATGGTGCGCGATATTTCTTAATTTTTGTCATGGCTTCAGGCTTGAACGAACAGTACACATTGAAATCTTTGATTTGCCTGACGTAGACAACCCCGACGTGAACCCTTACGACATAGACTTAGACTTACAAGTAATGACAAAGGGGATAGACGTTCGTGTTAATGTGTCATTATGTGGTATGAAGGTCGCTCAGACCGCTGGTACCTCCATGGTATTCGTAGGCTTAGGTGGAACATCGGGCTTCATTTCCCGTCTCAGTGCGTTTGGCGGCCGAGGTGTCAGCGATCGCTGAATGGGTACCGGATGGAGGTAGCCCACGCGATGACGATGGAGGCTTGTGTGTTGAGATGTAGAGTATTACATACCGAATTATAGCTCACGAAAATTATTTAAGTGTTTTTCCACTTAGTGGAAATTTGTGTGGGAATGTGAGTGAATCAGAATCAGAATCATTTAATTCACAAAAATAGGGTACATATAGGTCTTAATCTAGAAAGTGCATGCTGCCTATCTTGTCTGTAGTAGAAGACATGTGAAATTATTACATTTTTTAATTTCAATATTACAGATCAACAAAATACAATAAAAAATTAACAAAATACTACTACAATAAAAATTACGACATAAAATACATTAATTAAGAAGATATAAAATTAAACCTAAGCAATGTCAAGAGATATAAATAATAAAAAATTGTTAAATGTCAATTTTTCTTTCTTTATCCATAAAAAAGTCCTTTATTGTATAATATGATTTTTCTAAAAGCCATATTTTAAGCTTTTGTTTAAACTTATTTAGCGGCAGATTTTTTATAGGCTCCGGTAGAGCATTATAGACCTTGATACACATGGCATATGGACTTTTTAGGAACATAGTCGTATTGGGTACTCTATCAATAACTAGTCGGTCCCCTTTTCTAGTGTTTCTTGGAAACATCTGCTTTGCCGTCATAAACAAATCTTTGTTTGTTTTCACAAATATTCCTGTTTCAAAAATATACAAGCAAGGCAAGGTGAGAACTTTGAGTTTCCGGAATATAGGTTTGCATGATTCTTGAGGAGCTATACCTACGACTGCTCTTAAACATTTCTTTTGACACAGAAATGCTTTTTGAATATCAGTAGAATTCCCCCATAACAATAGACCATAACTTAAAAGAGATGCGACATATCCATAGTATGCAGTAAGCGCTGTTTGTTGTGATATGGTCATCCGTAGTCTACCAAGGGCATATAAATATCTATTGATTTTTGCGCATACTACATTCACATGTTCCTTCCAGTCACAATGTTTGTCAACCGTCAAACCTAAAAATTTTGTACTATTCTTTTCTTCAATGAAATGTCCATTATATATTATATTTAAATTATTATGTTTACTGCCTTTATTTTGAAACTGTATGTAGTTTGTTTTATTTAAGTTTGCAGTCAGATTATTTTTTGAGAGCCAGTCAATTACTGTGTTAATTAATTTATTTATATTCAATTCATAGTTTGCTAAGTCATTGTCATCACAAGTCAGTACGATAGATATGTCATCGGCAAATAAGGTGCATCTATAGGTTGTAACATCAGGGAGGTCATTGATGTATAAGAGGAAGAGAAGTGGGCCGAGGATACTACCTTGTGGAACCCCGCAGCTATTTATTTCATACGTGGACATACAATGATTTACAACTGAATCTTTATCAATGTTTGATATTTCAACACATTGTTTTCGTTCACTGAGGTAGGATTTAATAATTTCTAAACTGGGCCCTCTGATACCATAGTTGCCTAGCTTTTGTAAAAGTAATTTATGGGACACAAAGTCAAAAGCTTTTGTCATGTCAAAGAAAACCACAGTCGTAGGCCTTTTACCATCTATATTACTAATGACATGATTCATAAGATTAAAAGTAGCGAGCGTTGTTGATTTTCCTGCCTGAAAACCATTCTGTTCACTCTTTATAACACTAAATTTATTTAGGAAGCCAATAAATCTCTTGTATATAGCTTTTTCGAACACTTTTGATAAAACTGGTATAAGAGTTATCGGTCTATAGTTAATTATGTTCGTTTTGTCCCCTTTCTTATGGATCGGCTTAACTATCGACTTTTTTAACTTATCAGGGAATACTCCCTTTTCAAAAGACAAGTTTATGAGGTGTGTCAGTACAGGAATAATAGACCCTACCTCTTTTAAAATTTTGGTATTAATTTCGTCATACCCAACTGAGTTAGTATTTTTTAGTGATAGTATTATATTTTTAACTTCGGAAATGCATATAGGATTTAAGAATATACTATTACTCAGATTTGCTTTGCAGGTATTATGGCAGGTTTTATCTGTGTTTTCTATTAGATATTTATTAAATTCATTAGCTACGTCTGTTGGTTCACTAATGATCCTATCATTTACATTTATGTTGTTTATAAAATCGATATTGATGTAGTCTTTATTGTCTTCATTTATTAGCTTCCAAGATGCTTTGCATTTGTTTTTGGCATTGCTGATATACTTGTGATTATTTATTATTTTTGAGGTGTATATACATCTACGCAGAGTTTTTGAGTAAATTTTGAAAATATTTTTATTTTCAGCAGTCTTTTGGGTATAAGAACGATACTGAAGAGTTCTCTTTGTTTTGCAACTACATCTTAAACCCCTAGTTATCCATTTAGCACATTTGTAGTTCATGTTGATAACCCGTTTAATTTTTGGAAAGCATAAATAATACAGAAGACAAAAATCATCGTAAAAAATGTTGAACGCTTTATTAGTATCTGTCTCGTTGTATACTTCTTGAAAAGATAATTTTTTAAGATATTCTGTAAATTTATTCCGGTTTTCCTCACAGTAATCCCGTTGTAATTTCCATATTTTTGATATTTTAGGTAATATTATTTTGATTGGAATGCTAAATAATTGAGCTTTATCATGGTCAGAGAGTCCAAGGCTCAATAGTTCAGCTGAAGCCGATTTAATATTACTCATAACATGGTCTATACAGGAATTTAATCTTGTTGGTTCTTTAATGAAGAGACGCATATTATAGTTTCTTGCTGTGTCAATCAAATTATTTGTGGCTTTTGTTGGCTTTAGCGTATTGATATTAATGTCTCCTAGCAATACAATTTTTTTTCTAGATTTAAATAATATTTTGAACAATAAGGTCTCCAAATATTCAAAGAATTTATCTATGTTAGACTGTGGTGTTCTGTAAAGGCAGATTACAACCAAATTACACTCTTTAATTTCAATACCACAGCATTCAAATACTTCATTGCACGCATACTGTTTGAGAAAGGGCAAATCTTTATACGCTATGCCTGTCTTGATTAATATACACACACCCCCTCTGGATTTCCCCCTTGAGTAAATTGCTGCTAAGTTATAACCCTTAATCTTAATATGCGACTCATTTCCGATCTTAATGAATGTCTCTGAAAAGCATATAACGTCTGGCTCTTTTTTTTCTTTATATAGATCAGTCAATGTAATTTCAATAACATCTTTTTTTGATAAAAATCCGGCTATATTTTGATGTAGGATACGTAAGGAACTACAGCTATTAGTATCGTTTTGGGGTTCGAAACAATGTCGTGTTAGTATTTATATTACATGTCAAGTTATTTAGAGTGTTACTTGTCATACTAAGTTGTGGAGGTGTTGCCTTATGATTATTATTTCGTGTCAAAGTTTTAAAATAATAAGGAATTTTACCTTTTTCTAATTTAAGGGGAGTACTTACGTTACATTCAAATGATTTAATTGTTTTGAGTTTGAGCTTTGGAAAGTAGTAGGGTATAGTTCCCTTATAAAACCTACAATCAGAATTCGCAACTTTCTTTTCACACAGTACAGTATCAACTCGCCTTGCGTGTACACTTTTTATTTGTTGCATATTGTAATTCAAAAATGTTTGGTTATTATCATATTGGTCTATAGCGCCATTTATTAATTTACATACATCATACATAGAGTCCTTATAATAATATGAATGACAATGTGACAAGTCTACAAAAGTACAGTATTTAAACAGATTACAAACTAATTTAATAGAATTGTTCAAAATTTGTACATTTAGATGCTTATTTCTATAAATACTTAACACAAATACTGTAACCTGACACTTTTCTAGTTCTTTTAATAAAGCGTATAATTCCAGAGTTACTTTTGTAGGATTCATATCATGTTCTCCCACACACAGTACAATTTTGTCATTTTTTGTCATTTTAGATGGTTTACAAGCATAAAGTATGTTTTCAGTATTCGCTCCAGGTTTTAAAAAGGCAGTTATTTCATAATTTGAATAAGAGGTATGCTGTCGAGATTCTATCATGTTTGTAGATAGTCCCTTACATTGCTTTCCCCCGTAGATATAAATGTTTTTAGGTGGCGGGCTGGGACGTTTTGATATTTCTTGAAACAGTAAGTTTTTGTCGCATTTAGTGAAGAGGCTAGTTTTCTTTGTTTCCGCTAATGTTTTTTGAGCATTTATTGGCTTGTAAGAAGATAGTGCAGTTGGCGCCATAAGATGATGCCGCGGTGATTGTTTATTCACACTATTTTGAATGGACAAGTCGTAAACACGTTTAGGGCTCTTACAAATTTTCTTTAGAGAGTTAATCTGTATATTTCTTGACGATATTGTATTCTTGAGCTGGTTGTTCTCCAGAAGAAGGTCATCGATTTCATTGTTAGCGCTTTGAAGCTGTTTTTTCAAGTTATTAATTTCAGCACGCATGTTTTCAATTAGATCTATTTCCGGGCCTGTTGACAGATCTAGGCTTTTTGTTAGTAGTTCGCTTTCAGAATACAAGAAAAGTAGAGAGTTGTTGTGTATTGTTTCGTACGATTTAGATCCGAATAGTCTTTTTGGTCTTAAGGTTACGTTATCTTGGTTATCCATTTGGACAGTAATCTAAGAGCTGTGTAAGTATACCAATTTATGCTTTTACGGATTATTTACTATATTTCTATAAGTTATCAAGCAATAATATTTAGGTATTCATCCATAAATAAGTTTCTGAAAAACTTCCAATTTATATCAAAAAGTTACCATCTGCTGGATTTGAACTAGGTACCATCAAATTTACTCTTGACTTTCTTAATCCAAGAATATAAAATGTCCAAAAAGTGACGAATTTCGGCCTCGACCCATCGACCACTACAAGATCTCATGCAAGAACTTGCAGTTTTCTCACTCAGCTACGCTGACTGTTAGAGTATTTGCCAAAATAGAGCTTTGTTATGTTAATGAAACACTCTAACGATAGGTATTTATGGCGATTTTGTCGTGATTCTGTTACCATATTAGGCAATAAACGAGACGATTGGTTGCCGGCTTATTGAAGCGATGATTCACCGCTTTTGCACAAAGTCACTGAGTTTGTTGTAGGTATTATATATTTATTGTTTTGTACTTAGTTCCATTTATATAGTTTAAATTAGTATTCAAAATTATTGATTCTTAATTGGTTCTGTTTATGATAGTTTTGCAGCTACATAATTGTTTTAACGTCACAACACTAATATTATAAGCCGTTTGCAGTTTGTCACTTTGTAGTAACAACGATGTTTATTTGTTTTTATAGCTTTTATCTCACTGTCACATATTGTTTTTCATGTTAACAACTTAAACTTTATGTATTTTTAAGATTTTGTTTTCGCTGCGAGCGCAGTGTAAGCGTGTCACTCGCGCGCGGGCTCAAACAGTACAGTGAAGGTGTGATTTGACTAATTGTTTATACTTTGTTAAATGTTTGCGACTACAGCTAAGATTATTTGTTTGGAATAAAATGTTTGATCATCCCGGCCGTTGAGTCCGTAGTTCATATTGACTTATCGAGAATGCTTAGCGGGAAGAGCGACCGGAAGTAGAATTATAACTGACGGTTTTACGAAATACGTTTTACTCGCACAGACCACGTCTGTTAAATGCAACGCGTACACTCCAAAAAGTACTTTACCTTTTTGGCTCGCCAAAAAGAATCATCGCAGATCAAGGTCGTCAGAGCTCATCGGGGCCGGGGGAAGGGTCAGCAACACTTGTTTGCTGACTCTTAAAGGCTGGCAACGCACCCGCGACACCTCTGGTGTTGCGAGTGTATATGGACGGCGGTGCTCACTTACCATCAGGTGACCCACTTGCTCGTTCAAGTCAAGTCAAAAAATATTAATTCCGTAAAAATTTAACATATATGTGATGTCGCTGCCCATATAAAAAAAAAATCGCGTCTAACGTTTTAAATGAAGTAGAGGCCGAGACGGCGTCTGATCATGTAGAAAATACTGCGTGCTCAGATAATAATAACGAGTTATTAGACCATCACGACACCTTGGCCGTATGCTCAGACACTGGATCGGCTGACTTAAACACTGTCACTGCAAACTCAGATACCCCGAGCGTATACTCAGAACCTGATACATGGGAGGCCCTTCATGAAGTTGAAGTGCACATTTAACAGGACAATACTACAAACTATCGTTACATTATTGTAACCTTCATATTATTATGATTAATTGTTACAATGGTTGATCCTGGGCGAAGAAGCGTTGTCCTGACCATTCCAGGTGAGTAGTTAGAGGGCACACCTCACTCGTCATAGATAGACCAAATGCGTCGTCCGATTCATTTCTGGTTGACTTGTTACATTGATTTATTTAGCGTCATCTGACGAAATTTGTCGACCAAGTCGAGTCCCTCGAGAGGGTAGACTTGTCCTGGATGATCGCTTGTTATATCCGAGACGAATTGTGTCGTCCGAGTCAGTTGCCTTGAGAGGGCTGACTTGTCATGGGTGATCGCTTGTTATATCCGAGACGAATTGTGTCGTCCGAGTCAGTTGCCTTGAGAGGGCTGACTTGTCATGGATGATCGCTTGTTATATCCGAGACGAATTGTGTCGTCCAAGTCAGTTGTCTTGAGAGGGCTGACTTGTCATAGATGATCGCTTGTTATATCCGAGACGAATTGTGTCGTCCGAGTCAGTTGCCTTGAGAGGGCTGACTTGTCATGGGTGATCGCTTGTTATATCCGAGACGAATTGTGTCGTCCGAGTCAGTTGCCTTGAGAGGGCTGACTTGTCATGGATGATCGCTTGTTATATCCGAGACGAATTGTGTCGTCCGAGTCAGTTGTCTTGAGAGGGCTGACTTGTCATAGATGATCGCTTGTTATATCCGAGACGAATTGTGTCGTCCGAGTCAGTTGCCTTGAGAGGGCTGACTTGTCATCGATGATCGCTTGTTATATCCGAGACGAATTGTGTCGTCCGAGTCGGTTCCCTCGGGAGGGCTGACTTGTTCTGGATGCTTGCCTGCTAAGTGTAAGACGAATTGTGTCGTCCGGGTCACATCCTTGTTAGGATTGGCTTGCCTAGATGTTCACAAGAACGAAAATGTGCTGAATTTGCCTAATCATAACTGGCAAAATTCTAGCGAGTTATGATATCTAATGCGTTGGTCGACTGGTCTTACTGAAGTGTAGTCCGAGTCACACCTCACGGTTGGCTAAGCGATGCACTTGCCTGGTTAGTCAAAGTCATTAAATGTTTTTAGTGTTTGTATACTGAAGAAAATGATTAAGTCAGGATAAGCGAACGGACTATGCAGTTATCTTAGTTGGTTTCAGATAAATCGCCCGAGGACGGTCGTACGTCAGTCCGGCCGTGACGGCGTTTACGTCAAACGTCAGGTTGACAGGACTGTCAATGTCAACCTAGCGAAGCGTCATTGTCGATGGTAGTGTGGGCGGCCATATTGAAGTCACTTTTGAACGAGACGGCGCCCGCGCACCGCGCTTGTGACGAATCGCTGAGAATCTTCGCCATCACGATATTTTAAGATTTAATTTGATTGATTTTACGTTGTAGTAATCACTAAACATCTAATTAAATCGTGATTCTTGTGAATTACGTTATTGTAGTTTGAAGTAATTTATTTTTGTTCCACCCTCACCTACCCATAAAATTATAAGAGGATGAGTTGTGGTGAAGAGCCTTCAAGCCGTCCTGCCTCGACATATTAATAACTAAACAGATTTATATTAAGGCAGAAAACGAAGTAATTGAGTCAATTATGATTTTACAATTTTGAATTTGAAGTTGGAATTTGAATTCTCAAATGATTTATAGTTTAACCACGGCGTATTGGAATTGGCTGAGTATTCTACAGTCGGATAGCTTGGACTATAAAAACCCTCTAAGAAGTATATGTAGTGCACTGGTATTGGTAGATTTAGATTACCTGATATTTAGTATTTAAGTGTATTTTTCTCTGTAAGCGGTTACTGTAATCTTTTGAATAATATCTTTAATATATATAATACTAGCGGCCCGGTACGTGCTTCGCTACATATAAGGCATAATAATAAAAAAATGATTATTAAGTTCATTTGTTCAAACAAAAAAATATTTTTGATTGCTAAAAGATGTTGATTTTACACTTTGTCAAGACTTAATTTTCTCTACGTACAAACCTTCCCTGGACTTTCACGAATAATTCAAGACCAAAATTAGCCAAATCGGTAAAGGCGTTGTTGAGTTATAACATTACAACGAAAAGTGGCATTGATTTTTATATATATATATGTGGGAGAAATTAAGTTAAAAGACTGTTTACGTACTACTAACGCCATCTATTAGCGTTTGGAAAACACTACTCACTGAGTCAGTAGTTCGAGTCGAGGTTGTCTATGAACTGTCGCATGTGACGTTTGACGTCTGTCAGTTGTCTAAGTGACATTAGTGTGTTAGCGACACGACACAGTTGGCAAATAGAGCTCGACCGCGCCGCGTGTGCGCACTGATTCTTTTAACCACGTGCATGATAGCGGACACCGACAATGTTTCGGAGTTAAATCCGTCAAAATCTGCGACAGCAGCGGTGGGATCGATTCCAAAATCATCCCACGTGTCTACCGCAATGCCTGCTACTCAAAATCAAGAATATTTTCGTGATTCGGTTCCACCACGTAGCGAAAATAGTGTCGTTACAAATTTGAAAAATTACGATGAAAATACAACCCCACTGATTGTGAATTTACGGCTGTTACATTGACACATCTTCGATATCGAGCTCGCAAGTGGACTTCGAAGTCGTGCAAAACGTTAGACGAAGCAAAGGAGTGTGTATCAAGACAGTTTGCGGCGACCGAGAGATTGATGACTTTTTTCAAGATATGGTGCCGTTTGGTGCAGTGACCGTGCGAGAACTTACATACGTGGAGTACTCGACTTACAAGCTTGCCTTGATTGACCGGTTGGAGCCTGCTTGGAGTGAAGGTAACAAGATCGAAGTTGTTATCGCAGGTATCTCGGATACTCAGGTATGTTCAGACTTGTTTAAAACATGCCTACCGATTTCGTGGCACTCGAAAGACATCTTAGTATTTAACAAATATTAAAAGTTACAAATGACCTCTTAGTTCACGTTCCCGCCAGAATGAACGTATGCCTGCCATCTGAAGCCCGATTAGCCGAAATAAATGTTGATAATTTATAATTACACGATCTTGTGGACAGTGGTTCCGATTGTTCCCTAATTCGTAAATGCTTTGTTGATAACCATACCGGTACTCGAGATTTTATATCCACGCGCCTGACAGGTATTGGGTCGAACACTACATTTTCTTTTTCCCGTATTAGTCTGCCTGTCAAGGTCAACGAAGTGCTCGTGTGTGAGAAGTGACTTTTGTAATTGTAGTTTCACATATTTTGCCTCATGATGCTATGATAGGTAGAGATGTTTTTACCTAACCGGGATTGAGATTGACTATTAGTAACAAAGTCATCAACATCACTCGCGAGGTCCATGCTGAAGTTTGTTTATTACAGAATATTGACACTTGTACAAGCTATCGATACAGATTTGATCGACTGTAAAGACGTTTCTCAATTACTGACAAGTGGAGAGATTCATGTCTCTTCTAATAATAATTAATCATCATTGTATCAACCGAAGGACGTCCACTGGACGGAGGCCTCCCAAGGGAATCTCCGCAGTGATTGGCCCTCCTTGTGGGGGGGCCTGCCCGCGCTGCGTCTTCCGGTGCGTGGTCCCCGGTCGGGAGCCTGTCTGATCCAGCGGCCGCCGGTGTTGGGAGCTGTGTATCCCACCCGCTGCCGTTTCGGTTTGGCAATCATTTATTTTCAATAAATGTGGTGAATACAGGTGTTATTGTTTACATCATTTAAGTTTCACACATTTGCCATATTGTACATGGCAAACAAATTTTAATGTTGTACTTACAAACTAGGTATATTGAACTCAAAATAATAACTTACTGATTTGTGACACAATTTTATGTCGGCTGCTTTGTTTCGCCTGCGGATTGCGACGTTTTTGGTTGGTCGCGCGGGGATGCTCCGGGCGTGGCCCTCTCCGTTCTGTGGGTGACCTTGAGCCTTGTTGTGAGTCCAGTGGTGAGAGACCACGTGAAAGACTTTAGACTTGAAACACTGCGTTATTTGTGATGGGGGGATGTTGCGTAGCTTCCCGAACTATTCTAATTAATTGCTTCACTATAACCGAGAACCACGAGCGTAGGTTCTGGAAGGCAGCGTCAGGTGTAATCCAAATCGCGCTAAATTGTATCATAGTTAGAAGTACAGTTAGAAGTCCGCTTCAATTGTTGACGGGTTGTAATAAAAGTTCCCCTCAAAAATGAATGCCCTTGTCCAAAAATATGGTAAGGTTAACCTCTACGAACTTAGATGTGAGGCAAAATGCAGGATGGACGAGCTAGCTCATGCTGATAAGGTGCGTTATGACAATAGCAAAGTTAAAATTCGTCCATTTAAAATAGGAGACGTTGTTTTTGTCGGAAAGAACCCTAACAAATTGTGTTATTTATTTTGTCTTGTATGTAATTGTCCTGTTTGAGTGTGTACAATAAGGAGTATTCTATTCTAACAATAAACAAATGAAGTGAAAAGTTTTCAAATCCTTGTAAGATAAAAGAGTTCTATGACAATGATAGATACAAGGAACAGCCAATAGCTGGTGGACGCGTTAAGTACCTACGTATGTTACGAAAAACTTGAATTTGACAGTTGTAGTCAGAAATAACAGTGTAGTTAATGCCGATGGTTGATAATGCCGATGGTTGAGTTAAATTCTAACGTTTAAAATGATTATTGGAGTTCATTGTAAGACATATTTATGTGTTACATTATGAGTAATAAAGCTGGTTGATTTGAAATAAATTGTGTGACAAGGGAAATACCCTACTTAGAGTTCCTGAAACTTGAGCATTGAAAGCTCCGCGCTTTGTGCTTGTGACGGTTGAGCATTGAAAGCAGCTTCGCGCTTTGTGCTTGTGGTGGTTGAGCATTGGAAGCTCCGCGCTTTGTGCTTGTGGCGGTTGAGCATTGAAAGCTCCGCGCTTTATGCTTGTGACGATTGAGTATTGAAAGCTCCGCGCTTCGTGCTTGTGACAATTGACTATCGCAAGCTTCGTGCTTTGAGTTCGTGACACTGCATTGCGCACTTACCTATAATTTTCGAACTTGTAGCAGGACCTCTAAGGAGTATGTGATAGTAATCGTAGATGCTTTTACAAAATTTTTTCAGTTAATGTGTGTCAAAGATTTAACACTCTGCTTGCGAGGCACTACGTAGCTTTGTCCACATATTTAGAACCCCGAAACGAATTCTCTCTGATCAAGGTACATCTTTTACTGGTCAAGACTTTCAGGATTTATGCCGAGGTTGAGCCATTGAGTTCCATGAGATTGCCAGTGGTGTTAGCCAAGCTAATGGACGGGTGGAGCGAATGATGTCCACCTTGACAAATTGTTTTACAGTGGCCGAAAATTATAAAAATGAATCCTGGAAGTCTGTCTTAGGCGAAGTAAAACTCGTTTTGAATTGTACAGTAAGTAAGAGTATAGAGAAAAGCCCCTTACATGGTAGCTAAAGTGTGTTCCAATGAGCGTTATAGGGTGGAACCAATATCTGGGGGACGGGCCCAATATGTGTGCCATGAACGACTACGTAAATATCCAGCTAGTTTACCTGAATTGTCAGAATGTCTTGATCCTGTAGAACCCATAATTGAATAGTTTATTTAATTATGGAACAAATTGTATTGATTAATTTGGTATTCTAATTTGGTGTAATTAGTAATTTGGATTGAATTACTGTATTGAATCATGATAATTGTTTGAGTTGAAACGATAATTACATTGTTTTGTTGAACGTAAACCTGTGTTGATAAAAGACTTATGTTCGTTGCTGATTGATGAAATGTTTTATTTAAACTGAAAGCTACTACGCTTTATTGAAGGGTGGATTGAAAGCCTTATCGCTTTGTCCTGATGTCATATCGCTTTGTCATGTGTTGACAATAAAGCTTTCACTGCTTTACCAGGCAAGGGTAAGCGGGATCTCAAGCCATATAGCAATTAAGACTATTAAGTATCTGGGCAACGGGCGCCCCCTTTCGGGTTTCAACTCAAGCGGCGGTGTATAAGAGGGTCGATTTTACATGTATACGTACATTTAACATCATCATCATATCAGCCGAAAGACGCCCACTGCTGGACAAGGGCCTCCCCAAGGATCTCTACAATTGTCGGCCTTGCGCTACATGTATCTAACGACTCACAAGATCATCGGTCCATCTTGTAGAGGGCCTGCCCACGCTGCGTCTTCATCGTGAAAGCCATCACGCTTTGCAGTAAGGTTGGGCTCATCTGTCGTGACCCAAGGTTGATGCTGAAAGCTACAACGTTTTGCAGCGTGTTTTAAGTGCTGCCTCTGAGCAATGCTGAAAGCTGTAACGCTTTGCCGAGTAATTGAATTTTTGCTGAAAGCTTCAACGCTTTGCCGAGTAATTGAATTTTTGCTGAAAGCTTCAACGCTTTGCTGTGTATTGCAGTTTATGCTGAAAGCTTCAACGCTTTGCTGTGTATTGCAGTTTATGCTGAAAGCTGCAACGCTTTGCTGTGTGATGCAGGTTATGCTGAAAGCTTCAACGCTTTGCTGTGTATTGCAGTTTATGATGAAAGCTTCAACGCTTTGCTGTGTATTGCAGTTTATGATGAAAGCTTCAACGCTTTGCTGCGTGTTGCAGTTTATGATGAAAGCATCAACGCTTTGTTGCGTGTTGCAGTTTATGCTGAAAGCTGCAACGCTTTGCTGTGTATTGCGGTTTATGATGAAAGCTTCAACGCTTTGCTGCGTGTTGCAGTTAATGCTGAAAGCTTCAACGCGTTGCTATGCGTTGCATTTTATGCTGAAAGTTTCAACGCTTTGCATTGTGTGAGAGGTACGTCCTCTAACTAATGATGAAAGCTTTGTGGTAAATGCTGAAAGCATTTACGCTTTGCTTTGTGTAACATTGAAAGCTGCTTGTAACGCTTTGTATCCTTGCCAAACTGAAGAGCTGTAATTCATGTTGATTATGTCAGCGAGTAACAACGCGAGAGCGCGTTGATTGTCAGAATGGCCGTGTGGGAGAAATTAAGTTAAAAGACTGTTTACGTACTACTAACGCCATCTCATCTCATCACTACTCACTGAGTCAGTAGTTCGAGTCGAGGTTGTCTATGAACTGTCGCATGTGACGTTTGACGTCTGTCAGTTGTCTAAGTGACATTAGTGTATTAGCGACACGACACAGTTGGCAAACAGAGCTCGACCGCGCCGCGTGTGCGCACTGATTCTTTTAACCACGTGTATGATGGCGGACACCGACAATGTTTCGGAGTTAAATCCGTCAGAATCTGCGACATATAGATATAAATATCTTTAACCGTTATGATGATGGTCTTTGAGAACCAAAGGGACTAGATTCTAAAATATACCTCATAAAAACGGCAGAACCTTTCCACTACAACAACGCCTAACGACAAATAATGATGATGAATTTATAAATAAAAAACAATAAAATATGACATGTTATGTTTGATGATGTTGGTAATAGAAGACACAGAATCTAAAAACTATAAAATAGAATTTTTAGAATCCCTTAATTCCCCTGAATTGCCTGCTCACAACAGAAATTAAAAAGTCGGGATACCTATTACGATGCCTAGAGATCTAAGGCCCTCAAAATTAATTTTCCGTTAAATATCATAGAGACAGATATTTGTACGGAGTGTAGATGCTTTGATTCCTTGTAATTTCCTATTTACTTCCAATTACCAGTAAGGCTATGCTATGACTATTTACAACGACCAAGAACAAACACTGAAAGTTGCAGGTGTGTGTTTATTTATTTATTTGTTCGGGAATACAAACGGTTACACACTTTTCTTAATAACTAAGTTAGAGTTTATAGGATTTGTTAATGAGTAACCCACATCGTTATCCACATCTTAAGTAAAATAGTCTTAATATGGAACTACTTAACTAAGCACGAGTGAAGCTAGTGCTAAACATATTCAATTTAAGTAATGGCATTTATATAAAACAGATTTTTTATATGAGTTGTATGACAGAAGGTCCTATAACCCTGATGTCAATTTTATTAATTATGTTAGAAATTATTCAAAAATTTTTAAAAAGGTTTGCATTCAAGCTAAATCTTTATATATAAGAGATAAAATTAAAAAAACTGATAATAAAATAAAATCAGCTTGGCAAATAATTAATACTGAAACTGGTAAAAGTAGATCAAGAGATCAAACATTAGTATTGAATATTGGTGATGAACTGGTTTCAGACAAGCTTACCATTGCCAATTTTTTAGCTGCTTTTTTTGCAAATATACCCGTGGATATTACTAAGTGTCTCGCATCATCACCAGATGTGGCTGAACTCTTTTTAAATCAATGCGTAAAACAAACTGTACCTAACTTTAGTTTTAAATCCGTAACAAGTGATGATATTATAAAAGCTTTTAAGAGTATTAAAAGGAAAGGCACAGAAAATTTGTGGGGATTGTCTGTTAAAGCAATTGAATCAATCATACTAAACATTGCTACAATCCTTGCAGCCATCTTCAATGGCTGTATAAGTGATGGTGTCTTTCCCGATTTAATGAAAATAAGTAAGATAATACCCATTTTCAAGGCAGGTTGTTCAAAAAATGCCACGAATTATAGGCCTATCTCAATACTGCCAGCTTTAAGTAAAATATTTGAAAAGCTGATGCTCAGCCAAATGTTGTCGCACTTTAACGTGAATGAGATATTGCATAACAAGCAGTTCGGGTTTACAAGGGGCCGCTCTACTCAGGATGCAGGTTGCACATTAATTAGGTCAATATTGGAGGCTTGGGAGGGATCACAGGATGCGCTGGGAGTTTTCTGTGATCTCTCTAAGGCTTTCGATTGCGTTGATCATCGTACGCTCGTTGTTAAACTGAAGTACTATGGAATATCTGGCACATCTCTTGATCTTGTGATGTCCTATTTATCGGGGCGACAACAGATGGTTTCGATAGGCGGTGTCACTTCGGCACGTCATCCTGTGAAAATGGGGGTGCCCCAGGGGTCTATATTGGGCCCATTTTTATTTCTAGTTTATATAAATGATCTCCCTTATCTGGTAGAGAAAGTATCAGAGATAGTTTTGTTCGCTGATGATACGTCGCTCATATTTAAAGTAAATAGAAAGGATAAAGATCTTATTGAGCATAATAAAACACTCAGCTTTATATCAGAATGGTTTTCGGCAAATAATCTCTTGTTAAATGCAGGGAAAACTAAATGCATCAGGTTCTCATTGCCGAATGTGACTCAAATTGTACCAACAGTTGCACTCAATGCAAAAATATTAGATTTAGTCCCATCGACCGTATTTTTAGGATTGACACTTGATTCAAAATTGCAATGGGGTCCTCAGATTGAAAAGTTAGCAGGTAAATTAAGTTCGGCTTCCTATGCTGTCTGGAAAATAAGGCAATTGTCAGATGAACAAACTGCTAGATTAGTGTATTTCGCGTACTTTCATAGCATTATGTCGTATGGCATTCTGCTGTGGGGTTCGGCGGCTGACGTAGGTACTATTTTTGTATTGCAGAAAAAAGCAGTCAGAGCCATTTATGGTTTAGGCAGCCGCGATTCTTTGCGAAATTTGTTTAAAGAAATAAATATACTTACTGTGCCATCGGAATATATATATCAGAATATAATGTTTGTTAGAAAAAATATTCATAATTATAAAAAGAAAAGTGAACTGCATAATATAAATACTAGGAATAAAAACAAACTAGCCATGCCAGGCTTTAGAGTAAGCAAAACTAATAAATCATTTTTAGGAAATTGTATTAGGTTTTATAACAAGCTTCCTACTCAAATTACTGATCTGCCTGACACAAGTTTTAAAACACATATTAAACGTGTACTTATGGCTAGGGGTTATTACACCACTAAAGAGTACATCGATGACAAAGACGTCTGGCTCTCACTTCCTACCTGCACATTGCTCGCTGGAGATCTTGTACCCATATAGACATGACTGATCTGCTGTGTTACGTGAACTGTCTGTAAATGATTGCTATCATATACTTAATTTAAAATTATTGACTCTGTCTCAAAATGAATAATGTTATTGTTTCGAAGTTTTTCTTTTGTATACCTAAATATAATCTAAAATAATAAGCATTCAGACAACCGATCGAGCATATATTGTGTTTGCCTACTAAATAATTACTCTAATTGGACCAAATCCCGTGTTCATGCCCGCTTGAGTATGTTTCGCCGGACCGTCTCAACTGGGTCGTGTTGAAACCGGTAGTAGATGAACCCACTGAGTTTGTTTCGCTGGGTCTTCTCAGTTGGGGCGCATTGGATCCGGTGGTAGCATTAAAGCGCGACCGTCGTTATTAACACAAGGTCCGTCATAATAATAATACCTTTAATATAGACAGAACCATTGACAATATGTAGTAAAAATATTAGACTTAAACTAGATAATTAAACATAATCTCTTGACAATAACTTGATACGAGCTAGCTAAATATCATTTCTGTAATAAAATAAATTTTATAAATGTTTTCATACAAGATGTACCTAAATATCTATGTTACTAGAAATAATATCTAATGTATACAACTATATTACTACAAACATGTTCTGACTATTTACAAGCGCTTTTTTAAAGTCTACGTGAATAAAAACCTTTTTTATTTATTTTATTTTTTATTTATTTACAACATATATATTTTTTTTTATCTTACATGAGTCTATAAAATATCTAAATGTTCAGATCTATTCCTTTAATCTTCTGGAGTAAACAATTTCTAAACTTATTAGTTTATGAGGCTTAGTGCCGATTTCACCGTTAAAATTAAACGCGATCAATTGACGCTATACTCGGTTCTGCTTCCTGTAACTGAGTTTAGCGTCCATTGATCGTGTTTAATTTTGACGGTGAAATCGGCTCTTAGTCGCGCGTGAGCAATCTATATGCTTTAATGTCCGCCGCTTATTCATCTAATCATGTGTAAAGAGAAGCATTGCTGTAATTTTTATCCACATCAACTTTTACACCTACAACCAAGCGGACGAAGCCACGGGAACAGCTTAGTAAATAATAATAAATCTCTTAGGATAACTGACACACTGCCTAGCCTAGTACTATACCTACTACGTTAGTCTAGTGCCTACTGCCTCGTTAGTCTAGCGGTAGCGTGTTCACCCGCAGACAACGAGGTCCTGGGTTCAAATCCCTGGTCGGGCCAAAAGCGATTTTGGGACTTTTCTATAAAAAGATAAACTTCTCAGCATCAGCCCGAAGTCTGAGAGTTGGCGGTATTATACCCCCGTGCCTCGGAGAGCACGTTAAGCCGTCGGTCCTGTACCTGACCTCTTTCCGGTCGTGTCGCCTAGGCGTCCCATCGGATCATGAGAGTGATGGAATAGAAAGTGCTCCTGTGTTTGCGCACACACTTGAGCACTATAATATGTCCCGCGCAGATGGCTAATCTCTGTTGAGACAGGCCACCGTGGTCAAAATTCGGCTAGGAGGACATTATACCTACTATAGCAATCAGACAAATGATAAACATACTTATATATTTCTATATACCTCTACATAAGTTTAAGAAAGGTAGGGCAAAGCGTTCATTCGCTCAGAGAGCAGCCCGACTGGGGAAGTACCTCCACCTTACAGAAGACATTCTTTAATAATAACTTTAATGTTGTGTTTCTGCGTGTGAGTAAGGTCGCCAGAGCTCATTGGGGTGGGGGGAAGGGTCAGCTACACTTATATGCTGACTCTTAAGGGCCGACAACGCACCCGTGACACCTGTTGCGAGTGTCCATGGACAGCGGTGATCACTTACCATCAGGTGACACGCTTGCTCGTTTGTCCTCCTATGACATAAAAAAAATTGGTATACTAACTATACATATCTATACAATACAAGTAAATAAAATTGGAGTGTCTGTTTGTAATATTGAAATAACCGGTTTTTACAACATATATCTATACAAATAAATAAAATTGGAGTGTCTGTTTGTAATATTGAAATAACCGGTTTTTACTACATAAATATGAATATATATACGGTACATACACCAAAATATTTTTTTTTACAATTTTTGTCTGTCTGTCTGTCTGTTTGTTCCAGCTAATCTTTGAAACGGCTGGACCGATTTTGACGGGACTTTTATTGGCAGGTAGCTGATGTAATAAGGAGTAACTTAGGCTACTTTTGTTTTATAAAAAGTCATTTATTTTACTAAACACAAAAAAAAACAAAAAAAAACTAATTAACACGCGGACGAAGTCGCGGGCACAGCTATTATGAATATATATACGGTACATACACCAAAATATATTTTTTTTACAATTTTTGTCTGTCTGTTTGTTCCGGCTAATCTCTGAAATGGCTGGACCGATTTTGACGGGACTTTTATTGGCAGGTAGCTAATGTAATAAGGAGTAACTTTAGCTACTTTTATTTTAAAAAGGTTTTTTATTTTACTAAAAACAAAAATAAAACGAAAAAACTAATTAACACGCGGACGAAGTTGCGGGCACAGCTAGTTATACATAAATTATACCCAGACACCAGACACATTACACCGGAACAAATAATCGTAATCATTACATAGACATTTGTCCTGGTCGGGGATTAGGGTCACTAACCATTACACAAACAAACCACTAAAAATCAACACCTACACAGAATACCTAGAGGTCACACAGACCTCGAGAAAAGACACACTTCGCTACACTTAGGTAAATAAATGCATTACACAGATTTTGAACCGGAATTTATTTATTTTATTATGGAAATCTTATCTAAAAAGACCAGTTAAGACGTACTTAGACTTCCATGGCCATTTTTTGTCATTAGTTTAGTTAGTAGATATGCAGTTAATAACTAAGTAATTAATAATATAGTAATATAAGCTGACCTCTCATTGTATGGAAATCCTATACAACGTGAGATCAGCTTATACTGGCAATGTATAGCTTTATGTGTAGCCGTGTGTACCATGGGAAAATTATTTAGAATCGTCATGCTAATGTAAGTTGATGAATGTTTCATGTAAAAAAGACAACATGATAATCTTTTACAGAAGTTTTCTTTGCCTAAACTAGAGCTGAGAAGAATGTTTTCGGATATTATGCTCTTATATAACGTCTGCCACCATCAATTTGACTGTAATAAGCTGTTAAATCAAATATATATCCGTATACCCTATCGTTCGACTTCATTACGAAGCACTCGGAAAAATTATTTGTTTGCACCTAAACCTTGTAAAACTAATGCAGGTGAACGCTGTCCATTACGAAGGACCATGAATTTGTATAACACAAATTTCACTGATGTGGAATTGTTTGCAAGTTCACCGTCAAGCTTTAAAAGAGAGATTACTGAAATAATATTTTCTTCATGGGGACTTGCTCCATATGAAGTAATATACACTTCATATGGAGCAAGTCCTTGTGAAGAAAATATTATTTCAGTAATAAAACTATTTATATTTTATGTAACTGGATGAATATTTTTATTTAAAGTGTTCTTTAGTACAGTAGTATAGTATAGTATAACGTGTAGTATAGTATAATATATGTGTAAAGGATATACATTGGGTACAAAATTGTAAAAATAATTTGTGGACGACGGGGCTGGTTTAAGCGCAGCTCAAGCCGTGTGCGCCACTATGTTAGTACGCGCTGGTGTGCATCCGGTCTATACTCAATGAGCATCTGATCTGGCGCACCCCCGATCCCCTGGCGGACGCGCATTTCGGTGAAAACTGCCGCGTCGACTGCCGCCAGTAGATCGAAAGGCGGGAGGTGCGCCAGGAGTGTCGCCGCCTCAAAGGATACCGTACGGTATCATCGTGCGATCCATATGGCCACCACACGCTGCAGGCTATTTAGAATAGCTCTGCAGTGGGAGTAGCCCGTCAGGCGTTCAGACCAGACGGCGCGCCCGGCCGTAAAGAGCCATGTATCGCACGACACCTCCATAGAGGCGGCGAAATTCTTCCCGTGGACCCCCGAGGTTCGGCAACAGCCGGTGTAACGCGCCACTCGGGGGGCCAGATGCTCAAAACGCTCCTCGAAGCCCCATGGACTGTCTAGTGTGAGGCCCAGGTATTTCATGTACCGCTCCACCCTGACCTTTACGTCACCTACACGTATCGACGTACTGGGTGGTTCCTGTCTACGGCGTAAGCCATGGAACCATAGCGCCTCGGTCTTATGAGGCGCTACCCGAAGGCCCAGTCTTCTTATGGCCGGACGACACATGCAACACCGAGTTTGGCGAGCCGTACCGCCCGCTGGAAGCTGACCGGAGCTCTCCCATAGCCACAGGGCGCATCACCACCGCGTCTGTCTCGGCTAAGGCGTCCCTGAGGCGACTGGTCAAGGCCTTCACCTTCGCGGACCCCTCTTGACCAGGGATTCTTAAAATGAGACCCCTGGTCAAGGCTCTCTTAGGGCGGAAGCCTGCCTCCAGACCAAGGTCCTTCAACTGGACCTTGGTTCTTGCCACCTTCATTATCTCGGACAAGGTAGTGGCCGAGTTTGGGGGCGACGCTGCGCTCCGAGCGAGCGGAGGGTCTTCCCGGGAAGATCTCATCCATTATATGTTGACGCATCTGGACCAGGCGTTGGGCCCAGATGCGCCCCATTTCTGTCAAAAGGCCCGCAAACCTCTCGCCTGAATCTTCCCGATTTGGTGCAGAGGCAAGAGCTCTAGGAATGCCTCTTTGTGGTGCCGGGGCCGAATAATACGCTGACGGACTCCTCTCAAGTGCGCGCAGTGGCGACGGTCTCAGCAACGGCGGCTGTGTCTGCGATGACGGCCGAGATGGAGGCAGTACGGGTGGAATATCCCCAACATCACGCCGACGAAACTCAGCCAGCTCAGCCAACATGGCGGCCACACGAGACTCTAAGGAGGACAACTGCGAACACAACTGCTGGTTCCCTTTTTTTTGCCGGGGTAAAAAATCCTGCATGGATGTCCTCCGCCTTGGGGTAGGCGGAGGGGTCTGTCAGACTCCTACTAACTAAAAACCACCCCGGTGTTCTATCTCACACCTGCGCCGGGGGTTGCGATACTTCCGCAACCCCCGACTGGTGCTGGCCCATGTCTGCGGGCCTCCTCGCGCATTAGCGGGGGAGTGAGGTTTTAAACTCCCCCCGCAACGTCTAAGAGGGGCGCGCATGGAACACGTCGCGCCGCCGCCTCGGGTCCAGATGTGTAGTGGGCGACAGACGCCCCCGAGTCCGTCATCCCTGGACCCATTTAGGGGGGGTGGAAGAGGGCGTTGTCCACCCTCCGCCAACGCCCAGTGCGTCTGCTGCGGGCCGGGTGAGAGGATGTAATCTCCCTCTCTCTATCCGCAGCTTCCTTCCGCGAGATGACTGTCTCGCAGAAGAAAACCACCGCGCCCCAGGACTCCTCGCCGCCAACCATCGAATTCACCACGGCCGGCAGCGACAGGTCACTGCCTACTCCAGAAATGAGGGCATGTCCTCCCGACAGTCGACGCAGTGGTGACACCGGGCGTCTGGCCCCCTGTTTATGGTACTTCCCGAAGCAGCCATGCCCCGAGAGTACCTGCGTCACCCGAAACGACAGGGAGCCGTGCTTCCTCTCGAGCCAACGCTCGAGTACCGGCCGGACCGCCTCGATAGTGACGAGGCCGGCGGTTGGGCCCGAAAGCCTGTCCCGCCATTCCGCCACCAGGGCCTCGCGAAGCTGCGACCGACGCAGATCCATGTGTCGCTGCATCGGCCGCTCGCCTTGCGCCAGCATCTCGTCGCGTCACCAGTACAGTGACGCGAGTACTTTCGCCTCGAGGTCCCAGGGCGGGGATCTGGCCAGTACACAGGCCGCCTCATAGGAGACCGTGCGATAACCTCTGATGACTCTGACGGCCATAGCTCTCTGCGGTCTCCGCAGAACAGCAATGCTACCGGCCGTCAGGTCGCCCAGATCGGGGCCCCGTACAGGGCCATCGATCGCACGATCCCCATGTAGAGTCGCCTACAGGCTGCGCTCGGGCCCCCCAGATTGGGAAGCAGCGTTGACAGCGCCCCAGCCGCGCCCATCAACTTAGGCACCAGCCGCCGGAAGTGGGGTCCGAAGTCCCACCGGCTGTCGAGCACCAATCCCAGGTACTACATGGTAGGCTCGACAATGATCCGGATCCCCCGACCACAATGTGTGATCCGGGCGGCGGCGCCTGCCGGGGACCATGGAGCATCAAGGCCTCTGACTTGTTGAGAGCCACCCTCGGCTGGAGTTCGCCCTTCAGCACCCCGTCGTACCCGATGTTCCACAGGAGCGGGCCCAAGACTGAGCCCTGTGGAACACCGCACGACATTGGGTGCCGGTGTCCGCCATCACGTCCCACGCAGGTGACACTCCTCTCCGCCAGGTAAGTCCCAACGATGTGGCGGAGGTAGGAAGGCACCCGATGATATCGCAGTACCTCCCGAATGCAACTCCAGGGCAGGGTGCTGAAAGCGTTGGAGATGACCAAGGTCACCGCCAACATCATCCCACCCCGGGACACCGCTTCCTCCGCCAGGCCTCTCACGTATGCGCTATGAACGTGAACTTAAGCTTTGAGTTTAGCAAAATCTTAGTCTATAATATTAATATTTAAAACCATAATTTTATTATAATATATCTTGGTGCAAGAGATAATGAAGATATTATTGGTTTGCATTAGACTGTGGGTGCTAGTTATACTGCGAAATAAACAAAATTTGGCGGTTTGATGAAATTCCTGCAGATATTCTCTAGTCAGGTCTCCTTCACTCGGTTGTACCAACAACAGCGGTAAATGCCTACACTTTCGCTTGGCTACGTATTCGCATCGCCAGTTAGTAGTCACCGATCGCACGCGGAGCTTTTTTTTTATTTTGGGGCAGAGCTCTCTAATATTATAAATAGTGAACAACAAGTACGTCTCATCACAAGACTGATGCAAAGCGTTGCTCATTTTACGGATGTGCGTCGAGAAAAGGAGACAAGAGTGAGTAGGTTTTTACCTACAGATACGGATACTTACCTTGTAGGTACTTAGTAAGAGTTGATTATTTCTGATTAGATTCCAAATAAAGTGTTTTAATTATATTGTTTCATATCTAATCATCATGTACAGTCGTACAAAACTCTAGTTTTAACGTTTAATGTTTGATAAGATAGTTATTAAAAGTATTGTAACGCGTTTCTTACATGTTAGATAATTATAAAAGCAATTAGTAATTGTGTTTTTTTGTTTGTTGAGATATCTTAATCATTTCATGACATGACATGGCACTCACGCTTACTGCACGCCAAGAATTGACACAAATAATTAAAGCCATGACTATTAAGCACTCAAGTGTAAATACCACCCTCAATAATAGGCTGACGGACTCCTCTCAAGTGCACGCGGTGGCGACGGTCTCAGCAACGGCGGCTGTGTCTGTGATGACGGCCGAGATGGAGTCGGTACGGGCGGAATATCCCCAACATCACGCCGACGAAGCTCAGCCAGCTCAGCCAACATGGCGGCCACACGAGACTCTAAGGAGGACAACTGCGAACGTAACTGCTGGTTCCTTGCTCCAACCTACCGCTGTCGGTCCTCCAATGAAGTTCGGTGGCAGCCGCCTGAACTTTCCGGGCTGCCAGCCTCAAGGCATGGACAAAGTTACCCTTTAAGCGGCGGGGCTTATCCACCACTTCTTCTACCGACGCTTGTCACTCTTGTTTTACTGCGCCCAGGTCGGCAGTCGGCTGCTGCTTTTTCAAATTAGTATCTTCACCAATCTGTCTGTGCTCAACTTCCAGTAACTAATATGAACAAACTGCTGCACCACATCCTGTGGGAGTGTGATCTCTGGCAAAATCAGCGTGATATTATGTTGAACAGCTTGCTACCAATATCTGGAGTAGTTTATTATACGGATCTTGTAGCAACAAGGAACAACTTTCGTGCGTTTAAGCGCTTTTGCCATACCTACTATTGGAATCAAATATAACAGCTCACTTAGGACCCTTAAATTGATCCTCGTTGCTTTTGCAGCTGGCTTCTATAGTTGCAAATCTCTCATTATAAGAGGCTATAGCCTCTTTACATCATTCTGTCTCCCGCTTTGCTCTGGAGGGAAGTGGAACTATTCATTTTCTAACTCCTCCTTTTTTCTCTTTCTGATTAAATTCGTTGCGGGATCCAAGACAGTTAAAGCGATTCCCCGGGACATGCCTGAGCTTCACCGCTTAGTGTCATTTCATTGTGTGCCACTGTTGATCCTGGCTTACAGGAGTTGCAGTGGTGGGTAAGAGGGAGGGACTACTCCCGACAAAAAAAATGTCGGCTGCTGTCGAAACTCCTCGGCCAGGTCCTTGACCCGGGGCAGTTGGCTTTTATCTCTTTTTTTACTCACTACTGGACCCATTTCAGGATCCAGTATGAACGCCAAATCGTTTACTGTGCCCTTTTTGGCATGAACTCTCAGGGGACTATGCCCCGCAGTGTTGGCCCGCTTGAGAGTCACCCCACGGCTATCCAAGGACTCCATGGACACCGTGGACCTGACCATGCTCGCGGCTCCCTGAGATGTCCCAGGAACGGGAGTTGCCGGTGGGAAAACTTTCCCCCGTCGTTCCTCACATTCTTCTTTGCGACGGTCTTTATCCGTTCTTCTCTGCTTGTGAATTTCTTACTCCTGCCATAAAAATCATTAAAGGCATTCACCGTGCCTAACTCCCCACCCTCCATCGAGCCCTCAAAGGGGATGCTTTACAATTACCAGGGATATTAGACCGGTATAGCCATGGGATTATGCCAATCTACGAGACCTCCAGTCCGAGGTACGATACGATACTGAACAGCCCAAAATAGTCCAGTACGGCGCGTGCCTTCGTCTGCAGACTGACACACGATGCCAGCCCAGACGCCACCTGCAGATACGCCTACCAATGGCTAGCCTTGACGGCCGTCTGACCGCACGTCACAGCCGATTGATCGGGGCCCGGCTAGACCCCGACCGCCCGTGTGAGGAGAAATCCGGACCAAAGAGGCGTGTTGAGGGTGAGGGATAACAACTGCCGACTCAACCTCCAGGACTCCTTCATCAACCCGTACGGGTCCCCGCGCACGGCACAAACACGCGGGTGGTCGTCGCGGAATTCCGACCATAGCATATTTTAGCTGTGGGAGGTCCGCCAAGATACGACCACAGGATCTTGGCAGAGTTTGCCCCATTCTCCCTACGTCGGAATATTCGCCACGAGCAGTAACCCCTTCAAGTGGGGACGAATCCCATTCCGAGAAATGATTACTGCCCATGCCCAGGGTGCACCGTCCTATAAAGTACCGTTTCCATCGCCTATAAATATACGAATGGGACCAGTAGTCTTGGGCACACGAGGAGGTTTGATGATGAGGCTGACCTAGCATCCCAAGGAGGAAAATACCTAAATAATAAATATTGTTTAATCGATTCAATCCAATAAATCAAAGAAATTAATTGCCTATCTATATTTGATTTATATAATTTCTTTGATTAACATCATTTTTTTATTCATTAAAACTTTAGTATTTGGCGTCCTTATTAACGTCTTTATTATCTATGTAGTAAAGGCGCCTTTTGTAAAGCAAGTATACCCACTGACGGCGCGTCGATTGTACCATCGCTGCTCGTGTTTACGATTAACAATGCCGTACTTGGTCACGTAAACTAATTTCTATTTTCTGCCTAATAATTGACCGGGTCAGAAATATTTCATTCTATACTCTACTTGTCAAAAATATCCACAGTCGGGACAGCCTAAACTGAAAAAGACGACTCCAAAACGTTTATGAAATGCAGCTCAATTTTAATATTTTTCGGTGTCGTCATCATCATCATCATGTCCGCCGAATGACGTCCACTACTGGACAAAGGCCTCCCTTAAGAATTTCACGAAGATTCCACTTTTCTTTCCAAACTCTTCAACCATATGACAGATTCATCGTAATGCTTCTGTTCTTTTTTTCACCTATATCTTTCTTTTCATTTCAGGAAATTCTCACCATCTCTTTTTTTTTGTTCTGGAACCATCTAATGTAAATTTTTACATTAAAAATATTGTGTGTCCTTTTCATCAGCAATCCTATTTATTTTCTTCTGGTATTAATTAGATCCTTCGAGCAACGTTACAAAACTCAGCTTGACACACGGCTACACTTCAAGCTATAAATTTTCCGCATAAAGATCCCACAGAGTATAGGATTTTTATACAATGAGAGGTCAGTTTATACTGGAAATTATAACTTACATGGAGCCGTGTGTACTAGAGTTCGAAGCCCAAACGTGACATTATTATTTGAAATTATCTTGTAAGTAGTCTTAAGTATAGCAGGGCTACCTAAATATAATATCCCGTGGGTGTCGTAAAAGGCGACTAAGGGATACACCAGGTGGTCGGGCAACAGCGTCAACTGCGGTCGCCAACTCGCATGTACGCGCGTTATCTACGGCAAACACTTCCAAATGGTAACGTTTATTTATTTATTTATTGCTATTTTCATGGGTTTACAATAGGTGTTACAGGCATATTTGTTTCCAACATGAACCCTGTTAGGGCACAGCAACACAACACAATATAAATAGTTATTTCTAAGGTCAGACCCGTAATTCTAGTTAACATTATAAGTACATATTTCACTAAGTGATAATAGTAAATAGGTAGTCATAGCAATATAAGGTACGATAAATTAATAATAATACAAATATATGTTCGTCAATTTAATTAAATTTATGGTATTTCGATTCTAATAATATTGTGAGACAGTAGGAAGGAAAAGTTATTGAGATTATGTTTACGTTAACGCGTCGGTATTATTTTAAATAAAAAATATTGATTTTGAAACTAAATTTAAACATGAACTGCAAAAATATTTAATACAAAAATGTTATTATAACCTAAATGAATTCCTACAAAATAGATAGATATATTTTGTAGGAATTCATTTAGGTTATAATAACATTTTTGTATTAAATATTTTTGTAGTTCATGTTTAAATTTAGTTTCAAAATCAATATTTTTTATTTTGTCTGGTAATTTATTATATATTTTTACGCTCATGGCATTGGGGCCAGAATGAAACATGGCAAATTTTGAGGCGGGTATAGCTAGTTTGTTTGGATCCCTACAGCTGCGTTGATGCGGTCGTTGGCTACTCGCCAGGGGGAATAATGATGGGTGGTTTTTTACAAATTTACACGTTTCCAATATATACATACATGTGAGTGTAAGGATGTTCAGTTTAACAAAATACGGTCGACAGATTCTAACAATTTTTTTTTAAGTTATACTTCTTTTGGCGCGATGGAGAAAAATGATGAGAGTGAATTTTAACGATGCGCGCGCACACCGACACCAAAAAATTTAACAGCATGAAGTTAGTTCTAGGTGGTATGAGAGTGAATTTTTACGATGCGCGCGCATCGTAAAAATAACAGCATGAAGTTAGTTCTAGGTGGTATGAAAATGTATGAGAGTGAATTTTTACGATGCGCGCGCATCGTAAAAATAACAGCATGACGTTAGTTCTAGGTGGTATGAAAATTGATAACTATGTTCAAGTTGTATATTAAGAAGTATAACTTCTAACGCGTGTACATAAGTACACACAAGTTTTTTTTTGTAAAATAAATAATTTCCCAGCCTCAACACTATTAGCCCACAAAATAATACCATAGTTCAGCCGTGAGTGAGCATAGGCATAGTAAGCTGACATAGCAGTTTTTAAATCAGAACTTTTCTTTAATTCATATAAGGCATACACAAATCTCGATAATTTTGAAGTAATGTCTTCGTTGTGGAAATCTTTGGAGAAGGTTTATGTCCAGCAGTGGACGATATCAGGCTCATGATGATTCTTTACTGCCATAGTAACATTTTGTTTCTAAGAAAACTAGACCCTTTGTTTCTAAATTTTTATATCAGTAACTCTCTGATACTAAGTACTAGGTAGATGTACATAAGTAATTGTATAGTTCGATCACATTCTGTTTGTTTATTTTCTCCTTACTTACCTCTTACAGATGCAAATCCGGAGTCAGATTCTGGGCATATACAAAAATCCTTGCTGTGTGGTGACGGCGACAAATATCAGAATCAGAATATCATCACCCCATCTCATCCCGTGGGGGGCGTAGAAGAAGACCCGAGGGAATATCTACCAGAGGATGGGCAGCAGCTTCCTTCTGATTACTATGACCATCTTACTGCGATCGCCAACCCGCCTGCCAAGCGTGGCGATTATGGCATATCCCCCCAAGACGATTCTTGAGGGAGGCTTATTTAGCTGTAATGATGATGATGACAAAAATCCTGATAGCTCCTTTGTGACCCAAGGAAGGACATAATTTTCTAGGATATTGGCGTTGACGGGACTGTTGGCGCTGTTGGCAAATGCTTTCGTTTCACGCCGGAGTTCGTGAGTTTGATTCCCATCCAGGACAGATATTTATGTACATGAGCATGTCTATTTGTCGTGGGTCTGGGTGTAATTTAACTATATACGTATGTATTTACAAAAAATACAAGTAGTATATCAGTTATCTGGTTTCCATAGTCAAGCTGTGCTTAGTTTGGGATTAGGTGGCCGTGTGTAACTAATGTCCCAGGATATTATTATTATATAGTCCAAGCCTTCTATTGAACTTGATGATATTGGTGAATGACGTGGGTCTACAGTCTTGGCGTTCTGTATTATCCTCACTTTTTCTCTCTCGACTACTAAAAACAATTCTCCATTCTGACGGATTACATTATAATTTTCTCTAACTGTTATTTTTACGTTTTTACTGATTTTCTCTTAGGAATCGAATGATATTAAACAACACATACTTTTTGGTTAAGCTTATTACAATATTACTTTTTAATGCTATTCCCTCAGGCACATTCCCTTTTACGGAACGTAAGACACTATGTGCATTTATGTACAGACGCCAGCACATCAAGCTACCCCAAACTGTCAAATTTCCCGAATTGAAAGTGAACCTTATGGTTTTCTGGTAAAGTTGAAAATCTATAAAAGAAATTTGATAGATTGGGGTTGCTGGAAAATACCATTATGATTTGGTTAGCAACAAGGGTGTGAAAGCGTGACAACCACCGTCTATACAGGTCGAGCTTGATGATGATAAATTCGGCAAACAGAGTTATCTTTCTACTATATAAAAATAAGTCGGGTTTTCCTTCCTGACGCTATAACTCCAGAACGCACGAACCGATTTCCACGGTTTTGGAAAGGTCTCGGGCTCCGTGAGGTATATAGCAAAGAAAATTTATAAAATTTAACGCGGGTAACACCGCGGGGCACAGCTAGTTACTTGATATATTTTTCTTACCAATTGTGGTTCCCATTCTAATTGGAACCAGGGTTGCTTAACTTGCGATGGCGCTGCGACATGTAATCAATCGAGCCTCTCACTCACTCCTTATTATTGTATATATATATATATATATATATATATAGAATAGAATAGAATACTCTTTATTGTACACCATAAGAATACATATTTTATAGGATATTACATAAACAAGTTGTACAAAGGGCGGTCTTATCGCATAAAGCGATCTCCTCCAGACAACCTTAGGATGGATAGGAGCTGAACAATAACTAATAGCAGTAGGTGTGCAACAAGACATACACCAAAATTGTGGTATATCCACAAAAAAAAAGATATTTAATAAATTTACTGTTAAAAAGATGGAAATGTAAAATAAACATAATTAAATAACTAAATAAGAAAAATACTTTATTTAACGTAGGTACCATAAATTATACAGACAAATATTGTTCTTTGACCAGCTTTTTAACAGCTGATATTTTCTGGGCACGTTTAACTTCAATAGGCAAGGCATTCCATAGTCAAGCTGCCTGCACACTAAACGATTTTCCCATAAAAATGGATTTGTGCTCTGGGATATGTACTTTTAAATTTTCTGATGATCTTAAGGATCGCAAATGTGTGTCACAAAGGAACTCGCAGCGTTCTTTAAGATATGTAGGAGTAGCAGGGTTAAAGAGAATGTTATAAAGCAAAGAAAGAATATGAGCATTCCGGCGAAGGCGAATTGGCAACCACTTGAGCTTAGTACGAAAGGAGGATACATGATCATATTTGCGAAGACCAAATATGAACCTTATACAAAAGTTTTGAAGTCGCTCAAGCTTATCGAGTTGCTCTTCAGTAAGATTAAGATAGCTGACGTCAGCGTAGTCGAGGATTGGTAGGAGAAGCGATTGAGCAAGCGCAATTTTAGTGGTAATAGGGAGAAAGTTGCGTAGACGCCTAAGTGAGCCTGCTGACGCAAATAACCTTCGGCTAACCGTCTTCAGTTGTGGGCCCCAGGATAAAGTATTATCTATTACTATCCCCAAATTCTTAACATTATCTTTATACGGGATAACAGTACCTTCAAATGTAATTTGGGGAAGTTGGGACATGTCTATCCTAGTCACCATTCGAGAGCTGCCGATGATAACAGCTTGCGTCTTTGACGGGTTAATCTTCAGACCAAAGTTATGACTCCATTCCCCAATGCGAGATAAATCAGAGTTGATTATTCTGATGGCATCTGGCAGGTTTGCAGGTGGAGAGTGGTAATATATTTGGAGATCGTCTGCATAAAGATGAAAGGAGGAAGAAAGGTTATTTGATATTGAATTAATAAAAAGTGCAAAAAGCAATGGAGATAAAACGCCACCCTGCGGTACACCGGCTAGTGTGTTGCACCACGAAGAGAAAGAGTCATCAATACGGACTCGTTGCCGGCGACCAAACAGGTAGGTGCGAAACCAATTAATCACTATTGGAGATATGTTCAGAGTGCTCAGAATGCCAAGAAGAATGTCAAAATCCACAGTATTAAATGCATTACTGAAATCTAATAGGAGAAGAACTGTAAGATTTCCATTCTCCATAGCACTCCTAATGTCTTCCGTAATAGTGACCAGGGCTGTGACGGTACTATGACTAGGACGAAAACCGGATTGCATTGGATTTAGGAGACTATTTTTGCAAACAAAGGAATGAAGCTGTTCATGGACCAGGCGTTCAAGGACTTTGGAGAGGAATGGGAGGATGGATATAGGACGGTAATCATCAAAAGAGGTAGGATTTTTGGATTTGGGTATAGGAGTAATTTGGGCTTCCTTCGATGAGGAAGGAAAGCATCCACTGGACAAAGAATGGTTAAGAATGTGACATATGACGTGAAGGATTTCATCAAGGATAGGAATGATCATATTACGGCTGACATTGTCACTACCAACAGCATTAGATGCTATAGACAGAATGCTTTTCTTAACATCACAAGTAGTGAATTGATTAAAAAGAAAAGGTGAATGATCAGGAGTTGGAAGTGATGAAAGATGTGTCAAAGTGTTTGCTTTAGCTGTTCTGTTACATACAGCTGAAGAGGAAAAATGTGCATTAAGCGCGTGAATATCCAAAGTTGTAGGAAGTGTATCTTGGCACTTTCCAACCCCTAATGATCTTAGAAATTTCCAGATTTTAGCTGGTTCACCGTTCTCAACCGATTTGTGGATATTTTGGCGTTGGGCGCTCCTACACATCTTATTGCAGATATTCCGAATCTCCATATATTTTTCCCGATTAATTGCCGATGGTTTGCACTTAAATCTCTGCTTTGCCACAACCTTTCGAGCCATGATCTTTCTGATGTTGTCGGTCAACCACGGCGCTGGAAGATGTTTTATTTTTATTGTTCGTATAGGGGCATGTATGTCGTAGAGTTGAATAAGCTTGTTATTGAAAATTGTCACCTTATATATATATATATATATATATATATATATATATATATATATATATATATATATATATATATATATATATATATATATATATATATATATATATACAGACGCAAAGGCCATGCGTCTGTTACAGACGATTTACGGCGCATTGTCTGAGAGACATTTCTTTTGGTCGCTAAACAAACCGATGCGACATAGCCTGCCACAGGCCTGACAAGAGTAGTTTGCGGTGGTTAGTGCCGAGCCGCTTTCATGTCGCTTCTGTCTCTTATCAGCAAGTATTCCGAACCAGGCTTCATCACATATCTTACGACTCTCCACTACACGTTTGCGCCATTCAACTCTATTTTCAGCGAGCTTTTCCCAGGTACAGTGGTTAATTTTAAAAGTGGCCATATCCCGCTTAGTGCAGTCTTTAAAGCGAAGCAGAGGTCTAAATGATGATTACGTAATGCCTTCATATAACTTTAGCCAATTCAACTGAATGGTTATTTTGTACTTTTAAAATACTTTTGACCTTCAATTAACAATACACCTTCAATTAACAATAAATGTTAATTGAAGGTGGATTGTTTACACTGAATGTGAATTGAAGGTGAAAAAGGTAAATGATCGAAGATTGAAGCTAAGCCCAATGCATTAGTGAAAACCGCATTCAAATCCGCTGAGCTGTTTCTGAGATTAACGTACAGTCAGACAGACAAAAATTCTAATAATAATTGTTTTGGTCTCCATTGCGTTCTTAAAGCCCCCCTTATTTTTTTTTTATATCTTCCATGTACAGACAGCCACCAGTTACGATTTTATTATATGTACCTAGTGATTTCGAGGCATATTCAGTATATATTTATTCCTGGACAGAATCTCAAAATTCTCACGAAAAACCACCAGCGAAACTGGTTTTACGACATTACAACAAATTCATCAAAAGACTAGAAGAAAAGAAAAGAAAATAATCTGTTAGATTTAAAAAATATATCAACATGTTACGTTACGTTAGTAATTAACGCACACCCTCAAACACCCCAATTAGAATATTATGTTGTAATCATAATACATGCACTGATTTTTTTATTAAAATGTAAGTATATATGCATTGTTATTCACTAAATTAATTTCTTGGAATAAAGTTTAATTTTCTTTATTTTGTATTGAATTATGGAATTTGTATGAATAAAAATAAATCTACGATTTTAAAAATCTTATTACTCGACTTATGGTCCATTTCAATTTGTTTTTGACTGTACAGTGTTAATATGACAATAATTTTCGGTATTTTAATTATTTTGGAATAAAAAAAATACCTATATTAAGAATGATATAAATCGATTCAGTAAACCATTCCGAACAAACAAATTTCATCATGTTGTATATAAATTCCGGGACATATCACATAGCGCCACCTAGCCCACACCTGGCAAAGCTTGTACTATAGATGTTAGACAACGCATAGAAATACTTAAATACTTTTATTTCTTTAAAAAATATACATACAATACACTAAAAACTCCCAGAATAAGACAAATAGAATTTAATAATATAATAATAATAATAATATCTCGGGACAATGTCACACAGATCATCCTAGCCCCCAAACTAAGCAAAGCTTGTACTATGGGTACCAGGCGACGATATACATACTTATATAGATAGATAAATACTTAAATTCATAGAAAACATCCATGACTCAGAAACAAATATTCGTGCTCATCACACAAATATTTGCACTTACCGGGATTCGAACCCAGGACCACCAGCTTCGTAGGCAGGAGCACTACCTACTAGGCTAGGGTGACCGTCACAGTATAGGCATGTTCATGAAAACAAATATTAGAACGAGTATCGAACCTGCAACTTTTGATTTGACAGGTTTTCTACCATCTGAGTCAACGCGTTGGTGAGAAATCCAGCATATACTAGCTTAAGATCTTGTATCTTTAGCCTGTTGTGATATCTTTAGCCATTACATAACACTTATACAAATTATGCTAAAACTATTACGTCATCTAGGTAACTAATGAGGTTCTATCTTCTCTAGTTTTGCGATCATCATTAATTCCATCTCCAATTAAATAATTTCATTTTACCTTCATTACGTTGATGATTATTAAAGCTATAAATTACATGAATACATTTCACATGAATTAGGTCTCATGGACTTCAAATTAATCCTTCGAAGAAGTTCAGTCACTATTGTTGGCAGCTCCAAAAATATGCTTGTCCCATAGATATAACATTCTGAAATAATAATACGCATATATTAAGCCAATGTTTACCTACATGTTTATAATCTATTCTAGTACCGTAAGTGTCTTTTATGTTATAAAGAACTTGAGTCACCGAATAAATTGGTTTGACACTGCTCTCCAGCTGGGCCCCATTATCGTATATTAAAATACAGTTCATCATCATCATCAGCATGATGATGATGCCACTGCTGGACATAGGCCTCCCTCAAAGGTTTTTATAACATTTGGAGGGGTTTGCCGTAGTTATCGCGGTTGGCATGCAAGTTGGCGACCGTAGGTAGGTGGAGGCTCCCGATTGCCTGGTGTATCCCTTAGTCGCCTTTTACGACACCCACGGGATGGTAGGGGGTGGATACCGGGTCGAAAACCACACGGCTAAATAGTCTTGTTATATACAATATGCTCGGAGTATCCCTGCGCGATCAAATCAAAAGCAACGAAATCCGCAAGCGAACCAAAGTCGCCCAAAGAATTGTCAAACTGAAGTGGCAGGCGGCGGGGCACATACCTCGTTGAACCGACGGCCGATGGCGGAGAAAGGTTCTCGAGTGGTGACCATGAACCGGAAGACGCAGTGTTAGCAGGCCCCCTAAGTCGGAGTGACGATCAATATCGCAGGAAGCCGCTGGATGCGTCAGCGCAGGACCGGCTATTGTGAAGATCCTTGGGGGAGGCCTTTGTCCAGCAGTGCACGTCTTTCGGCTGATATGATGATGATGATACATATATTTACAACAAGCTGCCCGGGGTCCAAAGCTTAAAGAAAATATTTGCCTCTGCTGAGTCACTTAGACAACTACGTTGCTTTTTCCAGACCGCCGCGATAATCGTACTAGCCCTTTCCCTCCTTGTACTGATTTTAGATCACGCTGATGACAGTTTTCCATATCAATTTCATGAAATTAAATACAGTTGAGAGCTCTTAATTATTTGTATTTGTTTTATATTTGGCTGCGCTAAGGCAACCACTATGACTTATATGTATTTCTAAATACATACAAATTAAATACCTACATATAACGGAATAACTTTTCGTTCTCGTACGGTTCAATTTCGCAAAACTTCCTTTCACGTAAGTTGAGCTTGTGGAATGAACTCCCTTCCCTTCATAGGCTACGGTGAACACATACCATCAGGTGGGCTGTATGGTTATTTGTCTACTACGTTATAAAAAAAATCTTTCTGATCTCACAAAGAATTGTCCTGGGTTAGGATCAAATCTACGAACCTTTATACTAACAGCATAACTACTTCAAAACTCTACGCAATAAAACTTTTCTATGTATGTATTGGTAGAACTATACAACATGTAACGTAATTAACGCACACCCTCAGACACCCCAATTAGAATATTATGTTGTAATCATAATACATACACTGAATTTTTAATTTCACATGTTTATTATGCATTGTTATTTACTAAATTAGTTTCTTGGAATAAAGTTTATTTTTCTTTATTTTGTATTGAATGATGGAATTTGTATGAATACAAAGGAAACTGTGATTTTAAAAGTCTTATTACTTTGACTTACGGTCCATTTCAATTCGTTTTGACTTTACAGGGTTAATATGACAATAATTTCCGTAGTTTTAATTAATTTGAAAAAATATTACCTATATTAAAAATGATAAAAATCGATTCAGTAAACGATTCTGAACAAACTATTTTCAGGATGTGCGTTAATTAAGTCACATGTTGTATATGACTTAAAGAAATGACTACTTAAAATTAAAATTATCACGAAGTCATTTGTTTATTTATTAGAGACATACCTTTATTTTTGTTGTTTGCAATTGAATTATTTTTCTAACAGTCCAAAAAGGGAGACAGGAGTTAACTTTAAAAATTTCTGTTGATGACCGTACTTTGTAAAAATACTACATAACTACTTAAGGAAATGCTAAAATTTTCCGCGGTTTGTTTTATCGCAACCGTTGTATTGAATACTAAGAATCGGGTTTTTTTTCTTTTAAATATGTTTATTCAACGGTTTCGTACTAACATTTTAGTGATTACCAAGAGGTCATTAAATAATAAGAAAGGATACTCTAGTTTGTCTGAGTAAGTTTTAAATATATTTAATATAAAAAAAAATAAAAATTGTAATATTATTTTTACCAAATATTTTCTGGTATAGTTTATTAGGTCTATGATTAAGGTGCGTCCTGTTTCGGGTCCAAACCCCGGATATTGCAATTATTTGTGTTACCCAGAAATTGTTGTTGGGAACAACCAACAATCTGGTCGTGCATTTTCTCTGTCACTTTCGTGTTTGTAAAGTATCCTGCGATATAAAGATTTGTATCACTAGTTAGGCGTTAGCAGGCGTTATTTGGTTAAAAATAAAACGCTTGGTGCGATTTAATACTTTATTTGTATATTAGTGCGAAGGCTAATATGTGATTTTAAATAAACCTAACTTCAAAGAATAAAGATTCTAAGAATCACTGCGTCGCCATTCTGTAGTCCGTAGTTAAAAAAAAATCCAAAAGTTTTTATTTTATTAAAATACAACGCCCGCACTAGGAAAGCTAATCCCTGTATCGCGGGGTACTTTAAAAACATATAATAGACGGACACAAATTACATCTTCATCTTAATTAGACATTCACTTTTTTCATGCGTTCTTTATAATAATATTTATTTAATTTTATTGACTGCACGAGTAGCTCAGCGGTTAAGACAGTCACCGGGCCAATTAGTGTCCCGGTGCGATAGTGCCAACTCAATTATTTCTTAAATTTAAATAAAAAATAACTAATTTATTGTGTGTGGGGATGTAGTCTGACAGAAAGAGGATTGAGCACTGTAGAGGATCACGGCTTTTAAAAATAAGAAAACACCTACCAATATTTCTTTTCTTTTACTGGTAAATTTAAGAGCTTGTTTTTCTTTCAAGCATTTTAAAGGTGACTTAGTAATTGTTTTTTTATCAGACGAAAGTAATTGAAAGTGTCATTAACAAGTTTTTTTAATAAGATGAACCTTTATCTATGGGCAAAATCTTACGGAATATGTCAATGCCTGAATAATTAAGTTAGAACTTAATTAAACCTTATGGTATGTCCTTGTTACCTTGGAAGTTGGTAAGGCCTCTGGTGTGGGATGCAACCTGCGTCGACACCTTGGCGCCTTCGCATCTTCCAAACACCAGTGGACGCGCCGGCGCTGCTGCTGCTTTAGCGGAGACCTCTAAACGGCGTAAATATTTGAACCTTATTGGTAACTATATGTTTGAGCCGTTTGGAGTTGAAACGCTCGGGCCGTGGGGTCAAACCCTTTTTCGTGACATCTCAAAACGTCTGGTCGATGCTTCACGTGATCAGAGGGCTGGCCAATACTTAGGTCAAAGAATTAGCATTGCCATTCAACGTGGCAATGCAAGCCTTCTGGGTACGTTCCCGGTTCAAAGCGATGTCGACGAATTTTGTGACGCATAAGCTCAGTGGTTAGACTTTTATTTATGTTTGTATTTATTTTATTTTATTTATGTTTCTTTAGTTGATAAGTTAGGTTATTTCAATAATAATTCATTCAAATAATTAAACCTTAAAATCTGCGTAGTGTAGTGGTAAGAATATACATATATTATTCGATATCTACTTGAATTGGTTGACGTAAATAAGCAGTTTATTTATTGTTATATTTGTTGTCTTTACTTAAATAAACGACCATATCATAGCTTAAACCGTGATGAATAATTGTTATGTCAACTGAAATACATATAGATTGTGAATATTCTATGTATGAATGTGTTGAATGATGTTGTCTGGTATCAATGACCTGAAGGTCAAAATGCTAACTTGTATATATTAAGTCAATATTTACCTACATGTATATAATCTGTACCGTAAGAGTATTTTATATTATAAAGAAATTGAGATACCAAATAAAATGAAAACTGGTTTTACACCGCTCTTTAGCTAGGCACCATCATCGTATATTAATTATAATAATAATATCCTGGGACATTATTCACACACGGCCATCTGATCCTATACTAAGCAGTGCTTATACTATGGAAACCAGATAACTGATATACGACTTTTTTTTTGCAAATACATACTTATATAGATAATTACACCCAGACTTAGGGGCTCTACGGGCTATTTCACTGAACATCGATTTCTTAAATGACGTTCAAATAAATTAAGGTTAAAAATGACTCAATTAATCATTATAATCTAAAATATCCAATCGGCTTCCATGAGCACATGTGACGTCATAAATGGTCCGGAATCGATTGTCAACGTTGAAGCCGATTCAAAGATTGATTAAGTCATTTTAAACCTTTATTTATTTGATCGCCATTTAAGAAATCGATGTTCAGTAACTTAGCCGGTAGACCCCCTGAGTGTGGGTGTGACAAACAGACGTATTCTTGCTCACAAATATTTGTCGTGGGTGGAAATCGAACCTACGACCTGCGGTGTGAAAATTAAGCATTTTGTTAAAATTAAATAACACACATTTTAGTATTTGTTTACACAATCAGTGGCTTAAAGCCTAAGTTAGGTTTGTCTAACCACTAGGTTCTCGATATAAGACTAATACTACTAACTAATAACTAATACTAGTCGTAGCAAGGTGAATGGAGCCACAGTAAATGCAGTTCAGAAATATAAACAGATGTGCCTATATAATTTAATATCTTATCATATCCGTTAAGTACTGATTTATTTTTGCGGTGCGAACACACTCCAATGATGTAGCCAGCAACGACTTTTACCAACCACGCTAATAACCCCGTTATTAAAATACATCCTGTAGTATTTCTATCTAGATTGTCGGCTCTTAGACGCACGTGCCCACTATCCACCGCCTCTCACAGCTATCGACTGACTATCGCGACCGCGCGTGCGCAAGAGATGACATAATGCTTCCTTCTCTTTCACTCACAGACACTACACATTCAGCCTGCTATCGTCCACTGCTGGACATATGCCTCCCCCAAAGTTTCTATAACGTTGCCATGAAGCGGTAGTTACCGCGTATGGCATGTGAGTTGCCGACCGAGTTAGGTGGTAGCTAGTACGCAGGAGGTGCCTGGTGTATCCCTTAGTCGATAATAGATTAGTAACTTGTTATTTATTTAAGGATTTCAGAAAATATATGCGATAAAACAAACCGCACGGAGGAACAATTTTGTAAGTTTCAAGCTCACAATGCAGTACATAAACATAGTGGATAGTATACACTATGTTTATGTACTGCATTGTGAGCTTGACAAGTACAAGTGTATGTTAATACCCAAGTGCTGAATAAATTTCATTTCATTTCATTTCATCATCATATCAGCTGAAAGACGTCCACTGCTAGACAAAGGCCTCCCCCAAAGATCTCCACAATTGCCGGTCTTGCGCTATCCGCATCCAGTGATTTCCAGCGACCCGCACAAGATCATTGGTCCATCTTGTAGGGGGGCTGTCCACGCTTCGTCTTCTGGTTCGTGGTCGCCACTCGAAAACCTTTCTACCCAAGCGGCCTTCGGTTCTACGAGCTATATGCTCACTTCAGCTTGGCAATTTTTACGGTTATGTCGGTTACGTTGGTTCGCCTGTCGATCCCAGCATTTCTAATTCGATCTCGCAGGGAAACTCCAAGCATAGCCCTTTTCATTGCCCTTTGGGTGACCTTGAGACGCCTGATATGGCCCATAGTGAGCGACCACTTTTCTGTTCCGTAAGGCATCACTAACCAACCATTTGACGAATTTGAAACATTTGACGGTCACCGTAGCCTAGTTGGTAGTGCTCCTGCCTACGAAGCTTGTGGTCCTGGGTTCGAATCCCGGTAAGTGCAAATATGTGTGTGGTGAGCACGAATATTTGTTTCTGAGTCATGGATGTTTTCTATGTATTTATATAAGTATGTATATCGTCGCCTGGTACCCATAGTAGGTACAAGCTTTGCTTAGTTTGGGGCTAGGATGATCTGTGTGACATTGTCCCTAGACATATTATTATTATTTAATTCTAATATATTATTAAGCTTACATTAAAGTAAACTAAATAGCCAATATGTTATCCTTGGGGTTAGCGTTTGTTCAGCAGTTGACGTCTTGCGGCTGATGATTGTTTATGTGTATTTCTTGCAAATTTTCAGTGTATGTCAAACGAATAAAAATACAACCTACGTGCCGATAGCTGACTTCTATGCGGGGAAATCTGTTTTTATAACAGGCGGTAGTGGATTTATTGGAAAGGTAAAAAAAAGAGATTTCAATAAAAATCTTAAATCTGACTTCAATATTTCTTCCAAGACATTAATCTTTTGTGAACGATGTTCAGGTAAATAAGACTATCTTATCCCTATCTAAGTATGAAAACAATTGTATAATTGATGTAAAAAAACATACAACTACACACATTAAGATTACAAATGATAAAGTTTGTCAAACAGTGATTTTTTACACATTTCTGTAATATAGGTACTAGCTGTACCCGGCGCGCGTTGCTATGGCAATACTATATGAAATTCATTGGAATGATAGTGGCGCCATCTATCGAAGATTAGTCGTACTAACTCAAAAATCTTCGCGGATTCATTAAAAAAAAATCGCAGAAGATTGCCACATAATCAAATGCATAGTTTACGATTCTATAAAGGACATACAGACAAACATTTATATATATATACAGTGTGTAAGCCACTGTTTTCCACAAACCTGGCTCCAAGTACTGCTCGAAAACACTTTTTTGTGCCTTAAGAAATTAATAAACTATGCGTCCACCAATGATGCGAATTAAAAAATGACAGTGATTTGGCATGTTTAAATCACTTTAAGAAACGACCACCCACGTAAATATTAATTGGATAACTTTTTTATACTTAAAATGTACTTGACCGATAAACACTTTTGATGTGTGTAGTTTAATTTTTTCTCTATAAAAACTGATTTAAAATTTATCAGGGACCATTTCAAACTATTTCATACTTAACGAAAACAAGTATTTCATTTTAATTTTTTAATTTTAATTTTTAATTTATTTATTTATTCATGTACACACAAAAATTTTACAATATTAAACAACAGGAAGGTTTACAAACAAGGGAGAAATCGCGTAACATACATGCTAACTATTTTTTGCTTTTTAAGGTGATAATTGAAAAATTGCTGCGGTCATGCACTAACTTGGATAACATCTACATGCTGATACGTGAAAAGAAGGGAGTCAATGTTTATAATAGAATCGAGAATATGTTCGAGAACCCGGTGAGTTTAGAGACCCAAATAATTTAAACATCGTTGGCAAAATATCGAGGATCGTATATCCGTAAATTTATTAGAACTTATATAGTCTTTTTAAGGCACTTATCAAGATCACAATTCCTATAATAAGTAAGGTTTACAATAAATAATTTAAGTGAGATTTTAATGCCCTACCTGGCATGGTGTTCATTCGCTCAAAGAGTAGCCCGACTGTGGAAAACCTTACAGAAGACATTCCTTAATAATAGATAACATTAATGATTTTAATGTTGTGTTTCTGCGTGTGAGTAAGAACTCCAGAGCTCATTTGGGGTGGGGGGAAGGGTCAGCAACAATGTTTTGCTGATGCCATGGGCGGCGGTGATCATTTACCATCAAGTGACCCACTCGCTCGTTTGTCGCCCTCTGATAACAAATAAAACAAGTTTAGCACTGTTAATCGAGTTAAAAGCTAAGGTAATATTAATATTTATAGGTAATATTTATCTTCTTTCAGTATTAAGACTTTCAGAAATCTTTCATTCAAAACGAAAAGTATAAATCTAAACCCAAAAATGAGAAATCATACATTTAAAGTTTGTGAGGTCACGTCGTATTAATATGATATGATCTTTCACATACAACTATGAACATTTCAGTCGGCCAGCCAATGGATAGCATCTACATCTTCCGTAAAGACTAGCAAGGGAATCCTAAATTTGATCTGCACGTGTGTATTGTCCGTAGCTGAACGTGAAAGCCCCAGATTGGTAAAGGGTGTTAGCTTAAAACCTGTCGTATGATTCTAATTATGATTTTACATTTTTAAGTTTGTGTAACCTAGTTATTATTAAGTTTCTCAAACCGATTCTCTAGATGATATTTTATAGATATTTGGAATCACACTAATATTATAAAGGCAAATGTTTGTGAGTGTGTGACTGTGTGAGTGTGTATGTTTGTTACTTCTTCACGTCTAAACGGCTGCACCGATTTCAATTAAATTTGGTATGGAGTTAGCTGACACCCTAGATTATCACAAAGGCTATAATTTATAAAGTTTAACGCGGGTAAAACCGCGGGGCAGCTAGTAGTAAATATTGACTTAATACAGGTCGATTACAGAACGACTATTGACAACAGCAAAGCAGAAAGTACAATGAAAAAACATTTACATATATATTTAAACGGCCACTAAAAAACCTGTTGATTTGCAACACACATTAGATTCTCTGTAGATATATTATTCTAAAAAAAGAATATAGCAAGAAAACACATGAATCTAATTGAATGCAGCAAATTTTTCTGTAGTAAAATAAATTTATCAAAAATATGATATTGCTAATAATCGATTAACATTTCTTCAGTAGATTTTATAAATTAAAGTAAAACTAAAAAAATCAATAATGAATGATACGCTTCATATTTTATCTGAATTTATCAGTCGGCCATGATTCTAAAAAAACAAAGTATTAACAAGAGAATCCTAGATTTGATCTGCCAGTTTATATCGTTCGTAGCTTAACCCCATATTGGTAGAGAGTGCTGGACCCGTCGGACGAATAAATTTATGATTTCCCATTTTTAAAATTAGATTTACGGTCTAAATTGCTATAAAATAAAAAATAACACTCATATTTTATCTTTCAGTTATTTTCAAAGTTGAAAAAGAATAATCCAAATGCCATCAAAAAGATAGTGCCGATAATTGGTGATATTAGGCAACCCAACCTTGGAATATCTGCTGAAGATGAACAAACGTTAATTGACAAGGTGAGTTTTCGTTCCAAGTAGCCGTAATACCCCGTGTATATGTGTGTGAAAGTGGTATAAAGTGAAATGTCCTCTACTGTCGCCACGTGCAAACACCCCGTGGACTGCCACGTGGTCAGATCTAATAAAAAGATAACAACTAATAAAATGCAACATAATTAATGTTCATATTATACATCCATTTAATTTCAAAGCGCTACTAGACAGTACTTTTTATGTCTAGAGGAGAAACTCTTCTATGCTGTAATAACATTTCCTCAACAACAGTGACTTCAATTCTCCCTTAAATCGTTTGGAGCCATGGGGTTTTTAAATTGTACTGGAAATTTATTGTACATTTTTACTGATTGTACTGTTGAGGCATGTTGGACGACGTTAAGCTTAGGCTGATGAAATAAGGTAGATCCTTCCTTCGCGTCATTATTCTGATTTGTCTCTGTTCTCACACTTATGGATATTTTTAGTAAAACGACTAAGAATAACTAGAATATAGAGGCATGGTACTGTGAGAATGTGCAGTTTCTTAAAATGATCTCTACAAGACTCCGTTTGTTTAATGCGAAGCATAGTTTTCAAGGATCTTTTTTGTATGACGAAAGCAGCATTAATATTATATTGATAGCTATTGCCCCGAACTTTATGCTGTATCTAAGTCTAGACTCTATAAGAGAGAAATATATCATTCTGAGGTGAGAAATGGTTAATTCATCTCTAAGACTCCCGAGAGCATAACAGGCACAACTCACCGTGTTAGTGACCACTTCTAATTTAAAACTGCATCTATTTGTACCCCCAAAAATTTTACATTGATTACAATACCGAGTTTTAATCCGAGAGGACCACAGTAATTGTCCTCTTAGGGCACGTGTCCCAAACCACGTTCTAAAGGGAGCACCGGTGCAGCATTCTTATATTCCGGGGACACCCTCCGCGTCTGAGAAGAAAAGATTAGGTGTAGTTGGTGCGAGTTCGACATACCCAACCTCCGGTAACCGCTGGATACGGATAACGTAAGACTGCCAATTGTGAAGGTGTTTGAGATGGCCTATTTTCAGCAGCGGATGTCTTCGGCTGATATGATGATGTACATTCCATTGTCATCATCATCATATCAGCCGAAAGACGTCCACTACTGGACAAAGGCCTCCCCCAAAGATCTCCACAATTGCCGGTCTTGCGCTATCCGCATCCAGGGATTTCCAGCGACCCGCACAAGACCATCGGTCCATCTTGTAGGGGGCCTGCCCACGCTGCGTCTTCCGGTTCGTGGTCGCCATTCGAGAACCTTTCTGCCCCAGCGGCCGTCGGCTTTACGAGCTATGTGCCCTGCCCACTGCCACTTCAGTTTTGCACTTTGGTTCGCCTGTTCCATTGTACTGAAGGTTAAATAAATAAATAATTAACAAATTATGTTTGGACCCGACCCAAAATTTGAACTTAGTAACTCATTATTAGTTGAACACGCCCACAATTATAACTCTCTATTGTTCTGTATTTATCCACTCAAAGCCAAAGTATTTATAATAAAGGAGCCAATTTTCAAATCTAATTCCTTTCAGGTGTCGGTGGTTCTGCACTCAGCAGCGACTATTAAATTTAACGAACCACTACCCGTTGCTATGAACATCAATTTTGAGGGCACGCAAAAGATACTTAAGCTTTGTCAGCGTATCAAAGATATGAAGGTAATGGTATAAACCTTCAGGTGATAAATTTATCAGACATCTTTACAATGAATAGTATAAATAAAATTTAAGCGTGGGTGGGTATCAAACCCGGCGTATCGCATGTACGTTAACCGCTCCGCCACCGCACCGTGGTTCTGTGACTCGAATTTACACAATCCATTCGTTATTTCTTAAAATAAAATAAATAATATAAAAAAGGTTTTTATTCACGTAGACTTAAAAAAAAGCGCTTGTAAACAGTCAGAACATGTTTGTAGTAATACAGTTATTATTTCTAGTTGCATATTATAGATATTTAGGTACACGGAAAGTTACAACATTTATACAATTTATTTTATAATAGTAGTGAATATTTAGCTAGCTTGTATTAAGTTATTGTCAAGGAGATTATGTTTAGGTTTAATGATTGAAATTTATATTTTACTACATATTGTCTGAATGTTTCTGTCTATATTAAGTAATGAATTCAGTATTATTATTATAACGGACCTTGTGTTTAAAACGACGGCTTAACGCATTTAAGATGCTTTTAGCGCCATCTTACCGAAACCTACACGGCTAACAATTTACAAGAAACCTCTTACTCTCACAGCTTTTATTACGTTTAGTTAATTATTGTTACGTATAAATTACGTAGTGAGGTGATTTATATGTCTGTCTGTCACAGCGATGTGTTGGAGTCATTAATCAATTAATTATGTATTAATTAAAAATATTCTAAATAACAACTCACTAACAATTATAATAGGCGGTTGCTAAGCCGCCTATAATAATTGTTAGTGAGTTGTTATTTAGAATATTTTTAAATTAACCACAATTAATTGATTAATGACTCCGACACAAACGGGATGAGATTAGGTGCAAAAACAACAGCTTAACGTGCTTTGCATCGCGTCTAATATTGTCAACTTTCAGGTTTCTGGTTGGTTAAAAAGTGTTTCTAGGTGAAAATAGCAGTGACACTTTTCAGTTCGTCCCGGCATTTGAACTCTGGATCTAACTGCGGTTATATACGCTACCAGAGGGCTAGGGGATTAATTGTTAATTTAAGCAATATTTGATTCTTAAGATGTTTTCAGGGTTTCGTCTTCGTCTCAACAGCATTTGCACATACTCAAAATAATACGCTGACGGAGACAATATATCCAACACCAGCAAATGTGGAAGATGTATACAAATTTATGGAGGAATACGGCGACGATGCAAAGGAAACAATGAAATTTATCGGTTAGTTTTTGGCTAATAAAATAAATAAATTATTACCTACAGTTTTAGAAAACATGCCTAAGTAAAATTGAACAATAAAAATAAAAATAAATTTGTAGGGTTAATTCACACGTAATTATCATCACCATAACAGCTGTAAAAAGCTAACTGCTGGAAAAAGCCTCCCCCAGAGTTATCTTGGGGATATATATGCCATAATCGTCACGCTTGGCAGACGGGTTAGCGATCGCAGTATGATGGTAATAGTACCTACTCAGATAGACGGTGCTACCCGTTCTCTGGCAGACACTCCCTCGGGTCGACTTCTTCGCCCCCACAGGATGAGATGGGGTGATGATAATATTCTGTCTTATATTCGCGCACCCTCACCACACAGGAATTAACACTACATAATATATATTTTTGATTTAGAATGTTATGAATTTCCCCAAAGTAACGCCTGATTCCATTACTTATTAAGTAACTAACTTAAGTAATAAATCTTCAATTTGGAATCTGATTTGGAATCGTATTATCACAATTGGTTCAAAAGCAAGAGTAATTGCGTGTAACCTGCACTATAAAATAAAATAAAAAAGGTTTTTATTCACATAGACTTTAAAAAAGCGCTTGTAAATAGTCAGAACATGTTTGTAGCAATACAGTAATTATTTCTAGTTGCTTATTACAGATATTTAGGTACATGGAATGTTAAAACATTTATACAATTTATTTTATAATAGTAGTGATATTTAGCTACCTTGTATTAAGTTTTTGTCACGGAGATTATGTTTAGGTTTAATGACTGAAATTTATATTTATATTTACAAACAAACAATAAATACATAACCTATTTCTTTTGAAGTCAGATAAAGTAAAAGTAATGTTCAGTGTGTATGCCATATTTGCCTACATGTTGTTTGACCAATTGAAAGACTGACTTGACTGATTGACCTCCCAAATGTACAGACGCCAGCACATCCAGTTACCCCAATCTGTCAAATTTCTTTTATAGACTTTCAACTTTATCAGATAAGCATTAGGTTTACTTTCAATATAAAATTTGACAGATTGGGGTAGCTTGATGTGCTGGCGTCTGTACAAACAATTTGAATCCAACTACTTTGTTGACACCCTAAGATAAGTACATAATATCTAAGGTATATCTAATAAAATAACTTGTTAATCTATTTTCAGGTAACCAGCCCAACACATATACATTCAGTAAGGCGTTAACGGAAGCCTATATAGCAGCAAACCACGGAGATGTACCCACAGTTATCATCCGCCCATCTATTGGTATTCATTTATTACCTTCACGTTTTATCTTTAAATAGATGCATTTAAAAAAATCATGCGGGGCATGCAAACAATTTTTTCATTTCTCATACTCTGAAAGTACATACATACATACACTGTTTCCCAGAGGGGTAGGCAGAGACAACGGATTTCCATCTGTCACGATCTTTGCACACGTCTTTTGCGCCTCGATTCCTGTCATTATATTATTCATACATGCTCGCCGGTGGGTATTTCTGACCTGCCCTTTCTTGAGAACGTCTCCGATTTGGTCAGAGAATGTTTGACGAGTTCTTCCCCTTCCGATTGTTCCATTCACACAGGCCAGGTATACTTCTTTGGTCAATCTTCTTTCATTCATCCTTTCTAAATGGCCAAACCATATCAGCATTCCTTTTTCAATCTTTGTGACTACATCCTCTTTCACACCACAACGCTCTCTTACATCAGTATTTCGAATTCTGTCTCTCAAAGTCACACCACACATACTTACTCTGAAAGTAGGTAGTGTTTATTTGAACCGAGTAGCGAGTGGAAGATGCTTTTTCCCACCTTTGGGCGGTAAAGACTCATAATTATTGCTTGCTTCACTATGGAGGGAATAAATTTTGAAAATAGTACTAAATTTAGTTAGCAGTCGACTGTAAAAAATCTAACTTAATTTAAAAAAAAAGTGCACAACGCCGCCAAAGAAGTTTTCACTACAAAAATGCTGCGGTCATGTGCATAAACGGCCAGTGTGAATTAAAAAATAACACCCTCCGTCTTACAAATTTTAATATTTGATCAGGTCGCGTCTCCGGACGGGAGTTAAACATATTTTACCCATTCCAAAAAAGTGCACAACGCCGCTAAAGCAGTTTAAAGCACTACAAAAATCAGTAAGCGTAAAGCTGTCAGTACCGCACTTGAACTCTTTCCGGCTGGATAGTCGACCTAGGATCAAGTCTTTCCGGAATGATGTGACGACGATAATCAGTAGATCAGTTAATAAGAGACACTTGTTTTATGGGAATATTTTCGTCACCTTAAACGATCCGAGGATCTTCATCATCACAGAAGCTTTCAGGCTTGAAAACTATTACCGCTTTTATGTTGAAGCATTTCTTAACGCTTTTACCGTAATTAGCGACAGCTTAGCGTACCCTACAAAGTACGGGGACTCTCAAAAAATAAACCACTTGGCGGTCATTCACCTAGGGACTGACCGCGTGCCTAGGTGCTTAACCTCGCACATCACATACGGGCTGATTAGAGTAACTGGCTGAATAACTTACTATGATTATCTAAACGTATCAAGTAATGTATGTATTAGTGTATTGCGTTTGTAAAGTGAAGGTACTTTTCCAGTTAGAGTACCAAGACCCACCTCTACATACTTTTTCTTTTGCAGTGTCGGCAATAAAAGATGAGCCACTAAAGGGTTGGTTGGACCACTGGCATGGAGCTACAGCAACCCTTCATACCATAGGACAAGGCTGGAATCGTATTGTGCTATGTCACCGCTCAAATCTTATGGACATGATTCCTGTAGACTATGTCTCTAATATGACTATTGTTGCAGCTGCTAGAGCTAGCGAGTATGTATATCAATCTTTTTTGTATAAATCTTGACATGTGTGCCTCAAATATGGAGGGCAATCCAGTCCCCCCCCCCCCAGGGTACGTGTCCCCACCCTCTGTAACATGACGCTTAAGTCGGCAATAGGGGACGGCAATCCAGTGTCCTCCCAGGGTATGTGCCCCGATCATCTTGAACATGGTGCAAAAGCCCCCATTTTCCGCCATGTCCCAGATGGATGGGTACCTTGGGAGGACACTGGATTGCCGTATCCGACCGGAGCAACATACCTGCATTCCCGGGACTCCTCCCAACAGGCGCCAAGTAAAGTCCACGGCAGGTTAGCGTTAGTAGTTAGAAAAAAAAGTTTATGACGCTTAACACCGATACGAAGTTAGTGGGTCAATATGGATATTTCCCATGAATTTGTAGAATAGCAGTCATGGTCCTTAATTTCTACCACAACTAACTTGTCCGTGCTTTGAGAATATGCTGACCAGTTTATGGAAAACACTTACCAAAACCCTGTCTTCTAATATCTTGATACATTTTTTTTTTTTCCGGGGTGGAAAATCCTGCATGGATGTCCTCCGCCTTGGGGGAGGCGGAGGGGTCTGTCAGACTCCTACTGACTAAAAACCAACCCGGTGTTCCATCTCACACCTGCGCCGGGGGTCGCGGGAACAAACGATACTTCCGCAACCCCCAGCTGAATATCTAGGTACCTAACCTAAATCAATTTGGAAATTGCATCAGACATTAGGTTAACGTTATAAAATAAAAAAACGTCTCACATAACTATCAAATTACATGTTCATAGGTTAAGTTATTTCTGAAATTTGCTTTGTACCTTTTGATTTTATATATTAAGATAATATATTTTATTTTCAGTTCAAAAGATTTGAAAGTTTATAACTGTACCACGAGCTCAGAGAACTCTATTAAGTGGAGTCAAGCTATAGAACACTTCAAGAATCAAAGTATCCAGTTCCATAAGCGTAAGTATAAGCTATTATATATTTATTATATTCTCCGGGTCGTCCACCTAGGTAGCTAGAGAAAGCCGCAGGCTAGCTAGGGTAGGTTCTTCAACGGCGAGGGTCGCTTTGGCCCCTCAACGCGTGATCGGTGATCCCGTGCATATGATCACACCCTCATTTAGAATTTCGTCTTTTTGCTTTAGTCTTCCATTCTTTAATTTTAATATAGTTGAACTAAATTTCAAAATAATAGATTAGTAACTTGTTATTTATTTAAGGATTTCAGAAAACATATGCGATAAAACAAAACGCACGGACGGACTCATTTTTTTTTGTAACTTTTATACTATCCACTATGTTTATGTACTACATTGTTAGCTTGACAAATACAAGCGTATTTTAATACCCAAGTGCTGAATAAATTTCATTCCATTTAATTTCATTTCTATTATTTGTAATAAGCTAAACTCAATCGAAGGTTATAAAAAAAACCAAAGCATACTAAATTAAGATGTATGTTCTTTTATTTCATCCACTAAAACTGAATTGATGTCATGTTCTTTTGCAGTAATCAAACAACAAACAGTATCTGACTGTTTTACGTAATAATTTTTTTACTAGGTATTTACTGTGGGAAGTATGAAAAAAAAATCTTATTTTGGGTGAGACTTTTACATCAGAATTCCACAAAAAAACGATCATGCTATGATTTATAAACGCGACTTTTGTATGTATGGATGTTAGTTGCTCTTTCAAGCAAAAACAACTGTAGAGATTAAGATGAAATTTGGCACACAGATAACATATAGAGTAATTTTTATCCCGAAAAAATCTTTTGTTAATACTTTTCAGCTTAACTAAAAAGTAAAATTAACCAGTTCCGTTTAACTAGAACGTTAAATATGACTAATGTTAAAACTTTAATAATTCTTAATCTAAGTTATTTGAGTTAAAAATGTTTCAATTAACTAAGAAGGGCTTGGTAAAAGCCCTACTTAGCATTCTATATCTAAATGCAATGAAGAATTTCAATAGTAAATATTAGGTCTTTACCTATGAAATTGCCGTTCTGCAGTACTGGCCATTTCAAATCAAAATAATTTTTGTTTGGCTAAGAATTCTAATTTCAAATTAATTTTATTTTAAAAACATGGATTCTTTTTTCCAAAAGTAGTCATTTCTTTATTGATTAGTGTTACATTTTCATCGCATTTCAATCTTTTTCGTCATCATGGATACGTTAAAAATTCGAGTAATTATGGAATATGAGTACCGTCGTGGCAGCAACGCGGCACAAGCGGCACGCAACATCAACGACGTTTACGGAGCTAACACTACAAACCAACGCACCACCTGTTATTGGTTTGCTCGCTTCCGTTCTGGAAATTTCGACCTGAAAAATGAACCTCGCGGTCGTCCGAAGACTTTGGTCGACAATGACGAATTAAAGGCGGTTGTGGAAGCTGATGATACACAATCTACGGCTGAATTAGCAGCAGCTTTCGACGTTAGCGTCAAAACAATATTGGTCCATTTGCGTCAAATTGGCAAGGTAAAAAAGCTTGACAAATGGGTGCCCCACGAACTCAATGATCGCCAGCGCGAAGTACGCGTCGAGACGTGCCTTGCACTGCTCAACAGACACACAAATGAAGGAATTTTGAACCGCATTGTTACCTGCGATGAAAAATGGATTCTGTTTGATAACCGCAAGCGCTCAGCAAGTTGGTTGGATCCTGGTTCAGCACCTAAACAATGCCTTAAACGAAAACTTACCCCTAGAAAAGTGATGGTCACTGTTTGGTGGTCTAGCGCCGGTGTGATTCATCACAGCTTCTTACCAAACGGGGTGAGCATTACTGCAGATGTGTACTGTGAAGAACTGAGCACAATGATGGAGAAGCTGGCGCATCTCCAACCAGCATTGGTCAATCGCTCGTCTCCGCTGCTCCTGCACGACAACGCGCGACCTCATACTGCACAGCAGACGGTCTCCAAGTTGCAAGAACTGGGGTTGGAAGCTCTCCGTCATCCGCCCTACTCACCAGACCTTGCGCCTACAGACTACTACTTTTTCCAGAATTTGGATAACTTCTTGGCGGGAAAAAAATTCAATACCCGAGAGGCAGTACAAAATGCCTTTGAAGAATTTGTTGCCTCCCGTCCAGCTGATTTCTTTAAGAAGGGCATCAATAAACTGCCACTGCGATGGCAAAGATGCATTGATTGCATGGGTGATTACTTCGATTAATACAAATAAAAAAATTCATGAAAAAAATTCGTTTAAATTTTTTCATACAAAACGGCAATTTCATAGGTAAAGACCTATTAAAACGCTAAACGAATATTTTCTAAAGATTACGGTCATAAAACCCTCATGAAAGTGTTTATCTTACGGAAATAGGCTATTTGCAAATAATTTTCCATTTTTCCACGTCTTATACGATAATGGTTTTTATCGGACAAGGAGAGACACGCCGGGACAAGTTTTCTTTAATACAGGTCTATTTTATATCTAATCTCAACGAATATTGTATGCCTATCACATGGCTTATTATGGGTTTTAGGGTTCTGTACTAAAATTGTGAATATGGTGAAAGTAGACACATCAAGGTTCGAGTGCGGAGTCTCTATACACACATGGGCCGTCAGACAAGATGTATTTAAATACATCTAAAACTATAAGTATTGACAGTTAGTATTTAAACAACTAATTTGACAATAACTACAAGAAATGCCCAATGCTACTACTAACCCACTAACACTCTTTGCTGACGACAGTACTGTTACCATTAAGTCTGCAGAAGATCATACCTACATCCAGAATATAAATAATACTCTGGGTTCTATTATAGAATGGCTAGATGCTAACAATTTACGGGCTAACATAAATAAAACAAAACTTATGAACTTTGCACAACGTACACCTACCCATTCTGATACAACTATAAGCTACAGAGGTGAATCAGTGATTGAGGTCGATACTACAAAATTTCTTGGTCTCGCTATTGATAAGAAAATAACATGGAAACCTCATATTGATCAATTAAATAAAAGATTAAATAAGTCTGTATATGCACTTTACGAACTAGCTCAAATTAGTAACGTTAGAACTGTAGTGACTGCATATCATGGAATGGTATCCTCTATTTTAAGATATGGTTTGATTTTTTGGGGGAACTCCACAGACCGAGATCGAATTTTCAAAGCACAGAAAAGATGTTTAAGGGCCATGTTTGGGTTAAAAACCATTGAGAGTTGTGCACCCTTTTTCCGCAAGTATAAAATACTACCACTACCTTGTCTATATATATATGAAATTGCTGTGATTGTTAAACTTCATTTATACCTATATAATGTAGCTTCAGAGAGTAGTAACAGACGGCAACGAGACGAGTATCGTCTTTGTCTTAGAAAATCAAAAACTACTCTGATGCATAAAAGCGTGTTCTATATGGGGCCACTAATATATAACAAACTGCCCAAAGCGTTTAAAGGAAGTAATGACAAGATTTTCAAAAAAGAATTGAAGCAATTTCTTGTGAATAAAAATTATTATAGTGTGACTGAATTCCTAAATGATAAATTTTAAATTGAAAGTAATGCTAATTGTATTTTTGTACCTGTATGATTGTTGTATTTTAGAATCTTATATATTATTTTGACATTTACTTCTATTAACGTGACATTGTTCAATACTATTTGACATTTATTATAATTCTATATCTTATCTGACATTGAAACATTTACTTAATTAATTGATTATATTGTGATCTAATTATATATATATAACTTAAGTTTAATAATTGCACTCGTCGAAATCAATGTAACTTATTCTTGTTTTTTTAAATTTGTATATGAAACAATTTGCATGCCTTAGTTTTTAGGTAGAATACAGCGTTCAAATAAGTTTAATGTGTACCATCCTCTGTAATACCTGTATTGAGCAAATAAAATTGAATTGAATTGAATTGAATTAGTATTCAACTAAACCGTTACTATTGTTACGTTCGGGTTTCGAACCCCAATACCGCTTAGGATTTTGGTGGCCTTTGTAAAATTTCAAGATTATTCTAGTTAATACCAGAACAAAAGAAAAAGAATAGCCGATGAAAACGACGTACATATTTCTAAATGCAAAATGGACATTACATGGTTCTTGAATGAAAAGAAAGAGATGGTCTGAATTTACTGATAGAAAAGAAAGAGATAGTTGAAGACAATGACTGAAGTATTTCAATTAATCTGGTATTTAAGATAGGTGAAGACAAGAACAGAAGCATTTCAAGTAATATTCGTGGAGGTTCTAGAATGAAAATAATGACTTTTGGAATGTTTAAAAATTTTATTTTTACATCACGATCGAATAATCTATTTGTACCTAGAATTAAATATCTATAGTGATATATATAGATAATACTATTTATCTTCCAACTATTTGCAAGCGTTTTTTAAAGTCTATGTTAATAAAAACCGTTATATTTATTTTTGATGTGAAACATCTATAGCCGCACGTAAAACAGATTTCTGGCGTGGCGACGCATGCCGTGGCGCATGCGCAATCGACTTTTTATTTTATCATTATGACATATTTAGTTCCTATCATAATATGTTCTTTTCTGCATATTACTTTTACAAAATAATGCCGTTGTTTCACATCTGCCAGGCGTCCCGTGACGGCTCACATTTTTTTTTTGTTATTTATTTATTTATATTCGATGTTATATTTTTTACAGATGACGTCCCATTTCCTACAATTTGTTATACGGAGTCAGAAAAGTTATTAAATATTTTCACAGCAATATTTCAAAAAACTCCCGCGCATATAGGTGATCTGTGGCTGCGACTAAGGGGAAAAGAGCCTAAGTGAGTATATTAATCGATGATTACATTATACTACTTTTATTTTGTAAATAAATACTTGGAGAGATAACTAGCTGTGCCTCACGGTTTTACCCACGTTAAACTTTATAGATTATAGTCTATGTGTTATTCGGATATATAAGCTATATTACTACAGTTTCATCTAAATCCGTTTGGTAGTTTTTGCGTGAAGAAGTAACAAACATACACACTCGCACACTCACAAACTTTCGCCTTTATAATATTAGTGTGATTACACCCAGACTCAGGACAAACAAATATGTTAATGCACACAAATATCGGTCACCGTAGCCTAGTTGGTAGTGCTCCTCCTGCCTACTAAGCTGGTGGTCTTGGGTTCGAATCCCGGTAAGTGCAAATATTTGTGTGATGAGCACGAATATTTGTGACCTCCATGACATAGAAGACATCCATGACTCAGAATCATGGATGTCTTCTATGTATATAAGTATATATCTATCTATATAAGTATGTATATCGTCGCCTGGTACCCATAGTACAAGCTTTGCTTAGTTTGGGGCTAGGATGATCTGTGTGACATTGTCCCTAAATATTATTATTATATCAAGTTATTTATTTATTTTTAACATATTTATATTTATAAAATTGCTTCAAATAATAAAACAATAATTTATAAATAAATATGAAAAAAAATAGAGTACAAGATGTACCTAAATATCTATGTTACTAGAAATAATATCTAATGTATACAACTATATTACTACAAACATGTTCTGACTATTTACAAGCGCTTTTTTAAAGTCTACGTGAATAAAAACCTTTATTATTTATTTATTTATTTAGTTCCTCCAGCGGCGGGGTTTGTCGCCCTTGGCCGCCGGTGGTCAGGGCGACAGAGTAAGGAACCTCCTCACAATGCGTGCCGTTCCCATTATTGCCGCCTTTTGTATCCGACCCTTGATCCAGTTATTATTATTATTATTATCTGTTCTGGGTGAGAATCGAATCCACGACCTACGGTGTGCACACCAATCAACCTGAGATTCTACAAGATACGGGGATTAAAGTGAATAAGGCGGGCGTTAATATAAAACAAATGAAAAACGCCTTATTAAGGTAATTCTAGAGTAAAATCATTTCATTGAAAGTAACTAGACCTCTGTTTTATCACAGATTCGTCACGATAATGGATTACGCTGTAATGGCACGGTACTATCTGCATTTCTTCTCGTCTAACTCTTGGGAGATGAAAGCTGGTGAAGCACGAGCGCTCTACAAATCTCTCACAGCTTCCGACCGGAGGGATTTCCCGTGTGACCCCGCAGAAATTGACTGGCCTCGGTATCTTACAGATTATTGGAAGGGCACCTTTAAGTATCTGTACAATAAATATAAATTATAAGCACAAATTGAGTTACGTTTGATTTTTTTTTTATATAATTTATCTTATTAGACTGGTAAAGGAACAATATAGAATTAAACTATATATTTTACTAGCTGCCCGGTACGTGCTTCGCTACGTATAAGGCATAGTAATATAAAAAATGGCTATTAATTTAAAGTCAATGTTCTTGTTTATTTAATTACACTTTTTCAAGACTTTTTTTTAATTTTCTCTACGGGAAGGTTTGTAATTCCCTGGACTTCCACGAATAATTCAAGACCAAAATTTGCCAAATCGGTAAAGGCGTTGTTGAGTTAAAACATTACAACGAAAAGTGGCATTGATTTTTATATATATAGATAATTCATGACACATTTACGTTGTAAATATTATGTAGTCTTGCTCAAGTTTACTGTTTGTGTACATTTAGTTATAAGTTTAGTATATAACGTTTACAGTTACTCCCATGTATAGTATTCTTCCACTTGGAAGTAATTTATCTGTTAGAACCATTTTATTGACACATATGACTCGTTATAATTAAAACACAAAATTCTAACGCTACCATGTCTTTATATAGTAGAAGCCAGCATGTTTATAAAGTCGTATCTTCATTTGTTTCCCCGACTATCAGACGTTGTAACACGCAATAGACCGAGAGGCTTTTATGTATGGCACCAAACATTTTTAATAAACTTCCAAAGGAATGAAAAAGTGGTATTAATCATATTTTAGGTTTAAAAATGTTGCTTTCTACGAAGGCTTAATAGTAAGACAGATATTTTAACTGATAAATTGTGATTGTGATTTGATTTAACTATTCTGAATTCGATTGATCACATAAATTACATTAAGTTGTTTAAATTGACATTTGTGTTATAATTTTACTATTTACTTCATATTATTAAATGTATATCCTGTTTGTACGTCCCATATGGCGGGGCATATTGATCGCATATATCTGTATGTAGTAACATCCTGTACCTACCACACATTTTTTATTAATAAATTTATCTTTATCTTATCGTTCTACTAGTTTTTCAAGAGCTAGAGACTAAAACATAGTTAAAAAAAGTAACAGGCATATTACTAAAAACCCAATTCAGATACGATCCGTTACCGCCTCGGCCGAACCGAGGGAATTCGTACTAAATCACGAGAAGCAGCTTCTTCCTGTGAACGATAACCATCGTTCTGCGATCGCCAACCCGTCTCACAATATGTCATTATGGCATATCTCCCCATTCTGGGGAGACTCTTATCCAGCAGTGGCAGTCATTCGAGAGACATGACGAGTGAATATAGATGATATGTAACCCATTCCTGTAATTAATTTCAATTGCGATATAAAATTTGATGGTAAAATAATTATCAAACGCATTTAAGCAACGATGTCTATAATTAAGGAAATAATTTATAGATATTATAGAACTATAATGATCTTAGTAAATATTTACATTTATTTTGGTAAAGTTACTTTAAGTGTATTTTTTTAATATACATACGTATTGGTAAACCCAGTCCTGTAATTAAATATCATTTGTTATATAAAATTTTAAATAAAATAAGCATTTAAGCAATTATGTCTTTAATTAAGGCTAAAGTTTATAGATATTATATAACTATAACTCCCTAATTGAGACTGAAATCAATTTATTATTATCTCTAATTAGCATTTTTTCTGTAATCATCGAACATAATTACGAAGTCCAAATATAAAAGTTATTTTCATAATAAATCGCTGTCAATCACAGGCTCCCTAATTGAACGAGACAAAAATCTTGGAAAATTAGTTTGTTAAAATTAATCTTTGCAAAGTAAAAGCTTTGGGTAATTAAATATGAATTGTTGACTGAAAAATGTTTTTGAGATGATATAAACTCTTGGTATCTTAAATGCATGGAGCGCTTCAAATATGCATGCAATTTTTCTTAATCGATAAAAAATAAGAATGGCTTAGAACCCCCTGTTAATTTTTTGCAAAAATACAATGAATTATTAACTACTTTACTTTACCGCCGTCGTTATAGATAGCATTCTTAAAATATCTGAATAGCGACATTGAGACTCTCTACTGTTAATTTTGATCTATGGTTTCTCAGCGGAATATTGATCTCGCTTTGCGATCAATATTCCGCTGAGTGTGTTTCGCTGGGTCTTCTCAGTTGGAGCGCATTGAATCCGGTGGTAGCATTAAAGCGCGACCGTCGTTATAAACACAAGATCCGCCATAATAATAATATTTAATTCGTACCTTAATATAGACAGAACCATTCAGATAATATGTGGTAAAATATAGAAAAATTTAAAACTTCGATAATTAAACCTACACATGATCATTGACAATAACTTAATATAAGCTAGCTAAATATCATTACTATTTTAAAATAAATCTTATTCTAATTTTTTTCATACAATCCGTGTACCTAAATATCTATATGTACCTAGAAATAATTGTAAATAAATTAATAAATTATATATTACTACAAACATGTTCTGACTATTCACAAGCGCTTTTTTAAAGTCTACGTGAATAAAAACCATTTTTATTTTTTTTCATACTGGCAACTGAATTATCGCAAAGCTATATAATATAGCATTAGAGTTACCTACTGAGATTAAATTTATAAATATGTAGAAGAATTTGATATTTTTAGGTAGTAGTGTAGTAAGGTTGCATAAATAAACTTTGAAATTAAGATTATACTCTACAACCTATTTAAGACTTAGGATTATGAAGAACTTCCGTAAGTTCTCGATTTGAACGAGTATCCAAAGTTTTTATTAGAACCATACCAAATTTGGCTAGGAAGAGAAGGGAATTGAGTCGCAAGTCTCAGACTCTGTTAAGTGTTCTCTCCTCTATCACGCGATGGACCCGGTTTCAGAATGGTAAATCTATGGATTGCTATAATTGGTAACGTTGGAATGGTCGTTCGTATAACGGCATAACTAACCTTAATTCATTCCATATGATTATTTTAAACATTCTAACAATATAATGCGCATCTTTTGTTATTTTGTATTGTTGGTTTATTAAATATTCCCATATTTAATAAACCAACAATACAAAATAACACCCAAATACTCCGAAATACTTTATTCCGAATTTTGATGTTCCGATTTTCAAAAGTCCGAATTTAATAATACCTAAGAAATGTAATGTCTATTATTAAATATCACGAATTTTATTATACCGAAAGTCGTAAATGCGATTTTTTTGTTTTCCGATTTTCAAGTTCAAAGGGTTCTCAGGCCAAAAAACGACATTCCGATATTCAATACTTCGAATAAACTAAAAATCAACATGCTATGCTACAAAATTTAGTGTCAGAAACGAATCGCTGCAAAAGCGACTTCATGCAGTCTTGTCTGCCCTGGCTTACACGTTGAATGTCTGCCTGCTTGCATGTTGCTTTTAGTCGCTGAGTGCCAGATCCCCTCTATTGCTGGTGAATCATTTGTGTTAGGTTAGGTTAGAATTGTGACCAGGGAAACAAAATATTTCTATTCGTATTGTTGATGTTTCGAATTATCATAAAGTCGGACTTTTTGTTATTCGATCTATTGAAGCTCGGTATTTTGAGAATAGTATCTAATTATAAACGTTAGGAATATTGAAATTTAAGAATTATAAAAGTAGGAGTAATGATAAATCGGAGTAATATCCGGAATTATGAACCATTCGGAATTATGAAAATCGGTATTTTGAAATTCGTATTTGTGACTGTCGGAATAAAGTTTTTCGTATTAATGTAATGTACCCAGTATTTATATTATGTTATATGTAACCTCAAATACGTTAATAAAATCCATAAGATTGGTACTTCCATCTGAGTTAAATGACATAATAATATAATAATATATATGTATTATGTACCCAAATAAACTGTGTATAACATTACATATCTTTCTATAATAGAACTCTTCAAGTAAAATAAACCAGGTTACTCGAACTCGGTTTTATGTAAAATAGTAATAACGTTTCAACTGAACAACGAATATGGATGGCTATATATTTACCTAAAACCCTGTACCAATGTGGGTAATCATGGAAATGAGATACATTGTGGTACAGGTTACTGTAAAGACTCGAGCATATTAACCGACGCGGCGACGTAACATTGCTAGATACTTAACCACGACTTTAACGACACTGTTCTTAGATTTGTTAATTACGTATCTTGAAACTTCTTCTATAAGGAGCGCGCTCTCGATAAACTCTTGTTATGAACTCATTATAAGTAAATGTCGCCCTTAGAACCAGGTGCCGCATATATTAACTTTTATTGACTATTTTCTCTTAATTATGTAACGTCTTTAGGTATATTATAAAGAGTCATAGTTAAATACCTATAATGGTGTTTTATTATTTAGTTAATATCGTCGTTCGTAATTAATTATTAGCTGTGATAATACATAGCTAAAAAAATATTTACAAACTAACTTAACCCCTGTGCTCCTAATGTACACAATACAGTGCATCGGTTTTTAAAGCCTTGAACATCCTATGCACGTACGTCTGGGCATTAAGAGCCGATTTCATCGATCAAATTAAACGCGATCAATTGACGCTAAACTCAGTTCAGCTCGCATTTAATTTTAACGGTGAAATCGGCTCTAAGAATTCGCACTATACATCGATAGCCTCAATACAGGCATCGCCTAGTGTGGCTATCACTGCTAAAATAATTGTATAACCCAATAACTAATAAATAATTTTGAATTAAAGAAATTTTCTCCTTTTTGAAGGGTTTATAAATGAATTAATTGAAATAGTTAGGTCTAGGTATAGCTATGCGAATAGCGCAAGACCGGCAATTGTGGAGATCTTTGGGGTAGGCCTTTGTCCAGCAGTGGACGTCTTTCGGACGGGAACACCCAAATACTCCGAAATATTTTATTCCGAATTTTGATGTTCCGATTTTTAAAAGTCCGAATTTCATAATACCTAAGAATTGTAATGTCTATTATTAAATATTATGAAATTTATCTTACCGAAAGTCCTAAAGGCGATTTGTTAGTTTTCCGATTTTCATACGTTCTAAGAGCCAAATACTCGAAGGGTTTGCGGTCTGAAAAACTACATTCCGAATTTCAATACTTCGAATAAACTAAAAGTCAACATGTTGTGCTACAAAATTTTGTGTCAAACGAATCGCTGCAAAACCGACTTCACGTAGTCTTGTCTGCCATACCCTAGAGTGTAATTTAAGCCCGCGTAGGCGTGGAGGGGTAGGGTGGCCCGCGAGCTGAGGAGCAGGTGGTTTGAAAGCCCGCCGCCGCGGATGAGGTAAGCCGAAACTGCAGTGGTGGTTGCATGCCTGCTTGCATGCTGCATGCCTGCTTGCATGTTGCTTGCCTGTCTGCTTGCAAGTTGCATGCCTGCTTGCTTGCTGCATTCCTGCTAGCATGCTGCATGCCTGCTTGCATGTTGCATGCCTATCTCCTTGCATGTTGTATGCCTGTCTGCTTGCATGTTGCATGCAGCCGCCGAGTGCCAGATCCCCTCTATTGTTGGTAAATCATTTGGGTTAGGTTAGGTTAGAACTGTGACCAGGGAATCAAAATATTTTTCTTCGTATTGTTGATGTTTCGAATTATTATTAACTCAGACTTTTTGTTATTCGATCTATTGAAGCTCGGTATTTTGAGAATATTAATTATAAACGTTAGGAATATTGAAATTTAGGAATTTTAAAACTAGGAGTAATGATAAGTCGGAGTTGTAATATTCGGAAATTTCAACCATTCGGAATTATGAACGTCGGTATTTTTAAATTCGTATTTGTGACTGTCGGAATAAAGTTTTTCGTATTAATGTAGTGTACCCCTTTCGGACGTCTATGATCATGATGATAAGGTATAGCAATATAGATGGATAAAAACACTTTATTGTACATGTATTGTACATGTGTGTACTGAAAAATAATCTTAATCTTTATAACAGTGTATATGTATATGGCTTTAAACCATTTGATAATATTGTATTCATAACTAGCTGTGCCCCGCGGTTTTACCCGCGTTAAACTTTATAAATTATCACAGCTCCTCCCCCGTAGGTGATAGCGTGATAATATGTACCCTATATGTTGACCCGATCTCTTAGTAATATTCAGTTGAATTTGAAGTAAATCCATGCAATACTTTTTGAGTTTAGCCCGGACATACATACAGACAAACAGATAAACAGACAAAAATTCTATAAATTTATATTTTTTGCTTCGATATCGTACTTAGATCACGCCCCAGGTATCCTTTTAAAAAAATATTCAATGTACAGTTTTGACTTTCCTACGATTTTATTATATATAAGAATATAGAATAGATATAGATATTCCCACATTTCATTTTTTTTAAATTTATGCAACATTCATTACATGTTTATATGATAAATTTTCCATAAGATTTACACATCTCTTATTTCCTTTTGATTTATTTTCTTAGTTAAGTTACTCACTTAAATGTACCTTTACAAAATTATTACACCTATAATTTACTGGACTATACTGGTTGGTTGGTATTCTGTATACATGTGTTCATTATCTTTGTGTTAGTATGCTTAACGGTGATTATAGTCAAAAAAGTTATGAAGTCCAAAGACTGCACGTGTGGCGCAGCGGCTAAGAAAGTCGCCTCGCCGCTATTTGTGTTACTATTTGGGTGACCCATAAATAATTGTTCTGAGTCTGGTTGTAATTTGATAATAATAATATCCTGGGACATTATTTACACACGGCTACCTGATCCCAAACTAAGCAGACCTTGTACTAGGGAACTGGTGTCCATAGTACAAGCTCAGCTTAGTTTATATATAGTAACTGATATACTACATATACTACTTTTCTTTTGTAAATACATACTTATATAGGTAATTACACCCAGACTCAGGACAAACAGACATGTTCATGCTCAAAAATATTTGTCCCGGGTGGAAATCGAACCCACGACCCCCGGCGTGAAAAGCAAGCATTTGCCACCCACGCCAACAGGTGTTTGTAAAGTACCCCGCAACACAGGGATTAGATTCCCTAATGCGGGCGTTGTCTTTTTAAACAAAGAAAGATTTGTGAAATAAAAAACTTTGTTCGTAAAAATCCGTCAATGTGTTTAAGTTAGGGAGTGTCTCAAACCAATAGTCTACGACCGAAACTGATTTTTACGGCCGAAACCGAAACCGAAACCGAATTTCGGCTACGGTCTCAGTTTCGGCCGATACCGAAACTTCCTTATAAGGATCATGTTTTAAGTGGAAATTAAAGAAAACGTTATTATAATCCAGTCAGTTTTGTTTTTTTTATCTTTAAATCACAAGCTCTGCAGTCTTTGACATTTTCACATAGTTGAAATAACCAATAAAAATATTTAGATGTTAGGTTTGACCTTGATTCTACTATAATCTATGTATCGGTCTGTTATATTAAATTATATTTGATTTTTTTTATTTAGTTTACTAAACTGGCGTACACAATATTAAATAAAAAGATAAATGTAAGTTCTTGAAAAATGTTTAGTGTACGACCTTATTGAAGTAAACACAGCATGCAATATATTGATGTTTACTACTTACTAGTATGCTATAGCACGTGATAAAACTTTAAATTTACCGAAATCAAAATTAATCACACAAAAACTAACAACAAACAAAACGAACTGCGAACACGGACCAGTCAAAACATCATTATGCACCTAGACGCGGCGAAATGTCTACTAATCTACTTCGCTTGTATGTAATTCAACGCGCCGAAAATTACCGAGCAGAGCGCGAGAACTCCCGAATGCAGTTTCGGCTTCGGTCGTAGTTTCGGCAGGTTTGCCGCCGAAACCGAAACTAAACCGAAACTCGTTTTTTTGCCGAAACTCGACCGAAGCCGAAACCGAACATTCGGTCGGACACTACAAACCAAGTTTACGGTGGTGCACAGGGTATGTTCTTGTTTTTTTTAAGGTATCCTAGGACATTATTATATTACCTTTAAAACAAAATTCACAACCGGTCACATGATCCCAAAATAAGCTGAGCTTGTACTACTACATATACTATTTTTTTTGTAAATACATAGGTACTGGATGGATAGTTACACCCAGACTCAGGATAAATAAACATGTTCATGCACACAAATACCAGTATGTCACGACCATCTGCGTGAAAGGCAAGTATAAATAAGATCCTAGGACATTATTCACACACGCCCATCTGATCCCAAACTAAGCAGAGCTCTAAATCTCAAATCAATCATCAAAGATGGATATGGAAAAAAGATAACTGATATACTACATATATTATTTTTCTTTTGTAAATACATACTTATATAGATAATTTACACCCAGACTCAGGACAAACAAACATGTTCATGCACACTAAATTAAATAACAAATACCGAACTCACGACCTGCGGCGTGAATGGCAAGTATCTATCAAACACGTCAATCGTTATAGACGGTGCAATCAACTCCACATTGGTAGATACACTTTGATTGTGGCAGTGTCCTTATTGCGTAGATAGTAGGTAAATACTACGTCGACGAACATACCAGCATTAAAATTAAAGTCACATCACGTCCTCTTAAATTTCTGTATGTAACAACTGCTCCTGACATTTTTACATTACTGAAATGTTTTATCAAAATGATTATAATTCGAGTCAGATGCACATGTAATAAGTTACTAGCTGTAATGATATACACATCTAAACATTTGCCATAGAGAAAAAGATACAAACTTTAAAAGTGAAATCATAGCCATTATATTAATTACTACCTGTGCTTAAAATTTAACGCGGGTAATACCGCGGGGTATTACCCGCGTTAAATTTTATAAATTATCACAGCTCCTCCCCCTGTAGGTGATAGCGTGATAATATGTAGCCTATATGTTGACCCGACCTCTTTGTAATATTCATGCAAAATTCGAAGTAAATCCATGAAATACTTTTTGAGTTTAGCCCGGACATACATACAGATAAATAGACACACGGACAAAAATTCTAATATTTCAGTTTTTGGCTTCGATATCGATTGTAGATGCGTGATCTACAATCGATATTCCAATTCCCAATTATCCTTTTAATAAAATATTCGATGTACAGTTTTGACTACCTACGATTTTATTATATGTATAGATAATTTGAGTAAAACAGTAGTTTTATGAAACTAAACTTCTGTTACAAGTCTGATTTTAATTCTTATCATTATTATTTTTATTCTTCTTGGCAAACAAGCATACGTCGCACCTGATAGTAAGTGGCCACCGTAGCCTATAAACGCTTGCAACACCGGGGATTAGCGCTTTTCCAATCCTTTAGAAACCTTATAACTACTTTTTTGAATGGCCCCATGCTGTAATTCCACAATCTCAACGTATGTGTGAGGAAGTTTTGCTGATCGCAAACCCTACGAGATCGGAAAGGTTCGAGGATGTGAGGATGAAATCCCCGTCTGTGGCGAGAGGTGCAATGATAGAAGATGGCCGTGGGCATTAACTCAAATAATTCCTCTGAACACACACTCTTGGATATGTCGTTATGAAAAATACTAAAACATTTAATTTTATTATTAATTTTAATGGTCATCGTATGAATACCACTTGTAAATATGTGATAGCAAACCCACTACGTGCGAATAATATTTGCATACGAAACAGAAAGTAGGCACTATCTACAAATCACAAATTTCCCTTTAGGTTTAATGGAAGCAGGCTAATTGTTAATTTTGCAGTAAAAAAAAAAGAATCTTAAAGGGAGTAGCTGTTTTTTAGTATCAGCAGTTTTTGTTGAGAGTGATTCTTCAAAACCCTCTTAAAACTCTTATTAGTCTTGTTATCTACTTAAATACAGAAGCTTTCTGCAGCATTTTTTTATTCAGGAAAAACATAAGCAGTACGTCAATCTCGTTACGCTATCCCTTACGCTATAATACACAGTATGTAGTACGATTAGATCCCAATCTCGTAGCGGGAACATGCTACTACGTTGTAGCCCGCCAGTCATTTCGTAGCCACCGCAGCAGGACTACGCGGCCGCTCGCTACGGACTACGCGAAAACTTTCGTGAATGAATTCAAGTAAATTTTATTCAACGCTCTTTCATTCTTATTATGCAAATGCTACTGAATCATATTAACTAGTTAAAACCATGCAAAAATATTTGGTCTGTTATTAAGTCACTACTGAGTACGTTTAAATAGTTTAAGATGAGTACAGTATGTTTGGTTTTTTTTTCACTTTAAAATAAATGTGATTTCATTTCTTGATTTAATCAGTTAGTGGTTTAGATTTCTTAAGTGACTTAAGTATTTTATTGAAGTGATGATGAAATAATTCAAAATGTTGACAAAAGTGTTTAAAATGACTGAATTTCTGTGATTGCTTTGCTGTTGGGGTTATGGTAAGTCATTTATGATTTAGTATTTTTAAATAAAAGAGCGACCTTAGAAGACTATGTATTATTTTTCTTGAAATCCGTTTAATTTCTATAACCATGTAACACTTTAAGATAATTTTATATAAATTATGAATGCGTGAATTACGACTACCTAATACGTAATTCATAACAGAATAGTTAAGTGAAAATCTAATACAATAACTGTACATTAAAGATATTTTACAGGATAACCAACTTCATCCGTTAGTTCACTAAAGTAATATACTCTTTATTGTACAGACGCCAGCACATCCAGTTACCCCAATCAATGAAATTTCTTTAATAGATTTTCAACTTTATCACAATAACATAAGGTTCACTTTCAATTGGGTAAATTTGACAGATTGGGGTAGTTTGATGTGCTGGCGTCTGTACACCAATAAACATAACATCCACATTAATTCAGACAACCTTAAACGGAATATTATAAAATAATCCAAAAGAACTGGGTAATGAACACCTTCATTACCCAGTTTTGTTTGAATTAAATACCCAACTTGAACTATATGTTTTTGTTTGAGAACAAAATGCGTTACAAAAATGTATTCTTGTATAAAGAGGTACTTTACAAACATTGACGAACAAAAAGTACACTCTGACGCCGAACAACTACTTATGTGTCACACAGATTGTCCTGTGCGGGAATTGAACCCGCGACATGAAGTTGCGAGGTAATTGTTTAAGAATAAGAATAAGAATAATTTTACCCTCAAAAGTAAAGTTACATAAATCCTTATATCTAGTTACTAGAGTAAAATACAAAAATGAGCATAACTCTTTCTTATGGCTTTCACACTAGGGCTAACCTGTCTTGTGAAAACCCAAAAACAAAATTAAATACCTCTTTCTTTTTCTAGTTCTTTTAAGACACATCAATTGTTACTAAATGATATTAGTTACATTGAATTTAAATTTGAGTTAAACAGTAGTTTAATGAAGGCAAACCATATATATTAGCCGTGTGGTTTCCGGCTCTGAAAGAATAACAGTGCCACCAGGAAGTCAGGCAGCAGCGCCACCTGTGTACTAGCTGCCACATAACTGCGGTCGCCAGCTCGCATGTCAAGCGCGGTGACTACGGCAAACTCCTCCAAATGGCAACTTTATAAAAACCTTTGGGGGAGGCTTATGTCCAGCAGTGGACGATATCAGGATGATGATGTGTAACTAATATGTATGTAGAATATAGCCTACGACTCAGTACGCTGTAGAAGTGTAGGAATCGAAGAAAGAAGTAGAAGAAGAAGAACATACATTTATTCAGTAAACTAGCACAGATAATACCTTTGTTACCCTGGTGTCAGAGTTGTTCAAGCCGACCAGTAGACCTCTGACATGGCTTAATGACTGTTGCCTAATGGCTACAACCAGGGCCGACAGCTTAACGTGCCCTCCGAAGCACGCCTCCGAAGCACGCCCATCTATACACTAACCACGAGTCTAGTTGCTTAACCTCGCCAATCACTTACTTATGATGGCTATATAAAGGTACACATACAGAAATCCGTAATGGTTATCTGTGCTAGTCCGAATTAGTCCCATCTTAGCACAGGCTGCAACATTAACTGTTGCAGTGCTGGCTTTATGATGGAAACATGTAAAATACAGCTCGCAGTTACAATTTTAAGAGTACCTGGATATAACTGGACCTTATAATAGTACTTAAAACTAATTAAAATAATAAATATATGGAAAATAAACTTATAAAATAAATATATTTATAAAGAAACACTAATTTGTAAATATGTACATAGCACACACAGTATATAAAATAAAATATTTGTTATTATGTCGACATTCTTGACCTTTGTACAATCTTTTCTTGTATTATTTATTGTTATTATGTTTTTATTTGTGTGTACATAAATTATTAAATAAATAAAAAATAGTTTGTTCATTCCAATTGATACACCAAAAATAATAATAATATAATAAAACTCTGCTATGGGCAATTATCATCTTCATCATATCAGCCGGAAGATGCCCACTGCTGGACAAAGGCCTTCCCCAAAGATCTCCATAATTGCCGGTCTTACGCTATCCTCATCTAGCGACTTCCGGCGACTCTCACAAGATCATCGGTCCATCTTGTAAGGGGGCCAGCCCACGCTGCGTCTTCCAGTCCGTGCCCGCCACTCGAGAACCTTTCTGCCCCAGCGGCCGTCGGCTCTACGAGCTATGTGTCCTGCCCACAGCTAATTCAGCTTGGCAATTCTTAGGACTACGTCGGTTACTTTGGTTTATCTGCTGATCTCAGAATTTCTGATTGTATCACACAAGGAAACTCCAAGCATAGCCTCTCCGGAAGCTGTTTGGATGCCTTGAGCCGTCTGATAATGCCCATAGTGAGCGACCACGTCTCTGTTGGGACAATATACATTACATATGTAATCTATGTTACTAGCCGAGTTGTGCTTGACAGCATATATAATTAAAACTACCTAATCCATCTATCTAATCTAAAACAAATCAGGAGCGTAGCCATCATCGACGAGGATCATATCCTACTACCATTCCTACTATACCTATCCTACTATCATACTACGCTATTGTTGTTGCTTTGTTTGTACACAAATTTTATATTTAATTTGGGGGTTACGGTGTTGGGTGTACAATTATTTAATAGTTTTAATTTGTTATTAACTACCTAAGTGTTATTGTATATCTGTTTGTTTCCCTAAATAAAATAAAATATCCTACACTGTAATTTTCATTAGCTTCGTAGGTGGGCGACTGGAAAATGTGATACAAGTTATTTTTACGTCAGAATTTATTAAATACTAGATGTGCCCCGCGGTTTTACCTGCGTTGAACTTTGTAAATTAAAGGTCATGTGTTATTTGGATATATATAAGCTACATTACTACAAAGTTTCATCAAAATCCGTTTGGTAGTTTTTGCGTGAAAGAGTAACAAACACACTCACAAACTTTCGTCTTTATAATATTAGTGTAATTGTGAGTACCACAATTACACTAATATTACAAAAATAATGTGTGAGCTAATGTACTCTCACGACCCTTCAATGAGTAAATAGTTACGCGTGCATATATTCCAGAAGGTTCCATGCGACCTGGTAGACTAAACATCCTTTCATAGAGTCAGCAGTCTGTCGGGACTCAGGCTGCATCCGTCAAAACAACTTTTATGCATACGTTGCTCATCCCGGTGGTCTGTTCCACCTCCCACTCTGTTTTAGAATAAGGTTTGCCATATTGTAACTGGCACTTGATGTTCGATCGTCGAACAATAAACTTGTCTCTACAATTAATATTTAGTATTTTTTAAAAGTCGCTCTTGCGCGCCCCCGATTAAACTGGCGCAGCCGTTCGGATTAACGTAAAACGCCGAAAAATCGTGCTTCAAGAACACACAATCGGTTCGAGCTTGAAAATTCGGTTACGGGAATCCTTCGAACCAAATAAATTCGTTTAATTGTTCAACGTATACACTGCAAACGTAAGGCGACGCTGAGCTGACTTCTGGAGAGAATGGAGAACCTGTGAGTAGACCCACATTGCTATTCCTTGTCTTTCCTTCTTATTCCGATAGTTTATAAATAAGATTTTGTGATATTACGGGACCGACCATCGCCCACGCTATAGAACGTTATCTTATTTGCAACTCTATACACCACATCGGTATAGTAAGCATTTAATTCTAAGAACTGTAATTAAATAATTGCAGATAGTAGTGTAGTAAAATTACCTGCGTATTTTTATTGTTCGCAATATAATTATATAAAAATTAAGATGTCTCTAAATATGATTCCTAGGGAAATATCTTCTATTATCCCGAAATTTGACGGGGATGAAAAACTTTTAAATCTTTTTATAATTAAGTGTGAGTATGTAATTGATAGATATAGAGATACCGGAAATGCGGACCAAGATTTATACGTTTTTCATACCATAACTAGTAAGTTAATCGGTAGAGCCGCCGCGCTTATTAGTGAACGTCAGGATATACAGTCGTGGACTCAATTAAAAAATGTTTTCACCCAACATTTCGGAGATCCTCGTTCCGAAGAATGTATAGCCATAGAATTAGAAACATTACGAATAAATAGTACTGAGTCTTATCTTGATTTTTGTAGTAGAATACAACACGTGAAAAGTACCCTATTGTCGAAAGTAAATTTAGAGATCGACGTAAATTTACGTAATAGTAAAATCACCATTTACGACAATATGGCCATGAATGTTTTTCTATACAACTTGCCGGAAGATTTGATTCGTATTGTTCGACTAAAAGGATGCTCTACATTGGAGAAAGCTCTCAGCATAGTGCTTGAAGAGGTTAACTTCCAATATCAGTATACATCTAGGAATAAAATGTTAAAACCAAATAGTTCTATTAAACTACACACACCTAACGATAGTTCAGTGCCACATAACCCCTATGTAGAAAAGTTTGGCTTAAAACAATTTTATACCGCCAACCCTGTACAAAATTCCACTTATAATAAAAACCCTCAGCCACAGAACTTTAAATTTAACGCCCCACCTAATATACAAGGTTATAAACCTAATATTCAGGGTAACAAACAAAATTTCCAAATGCAGCCAACAGGTTTTAGACCTAACTTTAATCAACAGCAATTTAAATATGGCATACCAAATCAGCAACAATTAGTTAAGTTCGGTCCACCAAACCAAACACAATTTAGATATGGTACACCAAACCAACAACAATTTAAATTTGGTATTCCACCGCAGCATCAAGGTTACAAAACATTTAATAATATCCCTCCGCAGAATAATTTTAATAAACCTCAACATGGTCACCCCAACTTTGGGTTTCGACCTCAAAAATTAGATACTGATGTATCAATGCGCACTGCCGCTCCAGCCCCAAGGGTAAATAATTTATATTCAGATGGCAACGACATTGAATACTTTGAAAATTTTGGCTATAATGAAAATGAGTTCAATGAAAATTACGAATACACTGAAAATATAGAGCCAAATTGTAATTTTTCCGACACCGATCTACAATTCGATACAGTAGGCATATCTGAAGATGAAAATTTTCAAATAGCGGCCTCCAGTACGAATCGGAGATAATTAAAATTAATAACAATAAATTAGATCAATTACCCTATATTTTGATACCAGAAATAGAATCAAAATTTATGATTGATACAGGTAGCACTCGATCATTTATCAGTCCTCGAAAAGCTGATGAATATTTTTCAAATTATAAATATATAGAGCCTTTTCAAGTACTCAGCACGCACGCTCGAAGTCAACATGACAAGGTAATTTATATTCCTCTTTTACAAACGTTTAAATGTGATTTAAAACATAAATTCTTTGTGTATGATGTAGATTCCAATTATGATGGCCTCATTGGTTCCGATTTGTTAACGCAATTAGGTGCAAACATAGATATGGACAACCGTGTTCTGCGTACCCATAATACTGAAATACCTTTTATATATAGGCCTCCAAGCCAAGTAATTTTGGAACCTCGATCTGAAACGAAAATTAAATTACCTACTAATCTATATAATGGAGACGCCATCCTCGATTACACCGATTTCGGGAAGGGTGTACGAATGCCTTCAGCTTTAGTTACATGCAAAGATGGGTCTGCAGAAACTATTTTTCAAAATACTAACGCAGATGCGTTATCCAGAATTAGGTTAAATGCAATAGATAAAGATAATGCGTCGGATGTATCTATGGAAGTAAATCGACCTATTAGTATATCATCAGATTCAGATGGCGTAGAATCTAGAAAACATAGCTCTACTTATTCTATTCCTTCACCATCAAGTGGGACAGATACTGCATCTGAAAACCCAGATACCATTCACTCTGCTGATGAATTAGAATCAACAGGTATCCCTATTTTAAAAGAAGCCATAGATACAAAACCAAATCAAATTCTAGTTTATACATGGCACCGAAATCAATTATCAGTCAAGGATATATCTACGAATAGGCAACGAATTCTCGAAGTACACTTACCTTTAAATAACTCGGAACTAGTGAAACAATTTTTAAAAGAATATATCAGAAATAATGTAAAGTATTTTATCTATTTTGAAGATAAAGAACACAGACGTCAGTTCACACAGATAATAATTCAACTTTTCAAAAAAGACTCCGTTCAATTTCTTGAGTGTACCGAACGAGTTGTACTTGTTCAAGATGAAAATGAACAACGCCAAATCGTTCTTAAATACCATACAGGAAAAACGTGCCATCGGGGTATTAAAGAAACGTTAGTCCGCCTTAAGCGCACATACTATTGGTTTAATATGGAAGAATCAATTTCGGCTATTATAAATAGTTGCGAAACCTGTAAAAAAATGAAATATGATCGAAATCCTTACAAACCTGCATTACAACTTACTCAAACTCAGAAAAAACCATTCGAAGAAATATTTATAGATCTATTTTCCATCGAAGGAAAATATTTTCTGACTGTATTGGACGCTTTCAGCAAACTTGGTCAAGCTTTTGAAATAAGCAACCGATCTACTCCTGAAGTTGTAAAAGCTCTCATAAAGTATTTTTCATTTTATGGAACTCCTCAAAAGGTCAGTTCTGATGCTGGCTCAGAGTTCAATAATGCTCTCATCAAAGAATTGTTATCCCTACACAAGATAGAAATGCACATAGGAACACCAAATAATACAAATTCAATGGGACTAATTGAAAGATTCCATTCAACTATATTAGAAATATACAGACTAGCCAAATATGAACATAAACTTACGGATATTGCATCTGTCATGACCTACGCCATTATGGCATACAATCAGACTATTCATTCAACTACAGGGTTCACACCCTTCGAAGTTGTCTTTGGTCATACAGACTCTAATAACATATTTGATACTAGATTTGATAAACAATACATGCAAAAACTAATAAATGATCACAATAAACGCACTAGACATTTATATAATTTCTTAACGGACAAAATCACGGAGAAAAAGCAAGCTATAATAAACAAACGGGGTGGAGAAACGTCTTTTAAAATAAAACCTGAAGAAAATGTATTTGTTAAAGGTACTAACAAACGTCGTAGCAAAGATAAACCTCGCTACACCAAAGCAAAAGTTTCAGGTGATCTTGAAAGAAACATTGCCCCTGTAATCATACATAAACGTGACACACGAGTGCCTGTTAAAGACATTAAACGTGTTCCACAGAAACCTCCCGATGTTCCTGCTGATAACAACAGCGACCCAGTTGCTGGCCCTTCAACTTCAGCCCGTGAATGATAATCCGGGAATTCTACCCATACGGGAAGGAATTGCATCCATTAGTAACGATAAATGGATATTAATTAAGATTTTAGATTTTAAGAATATTTACTCTGACTTAGATGGTAACATTCAATTTTACTCTCAGTTAAACTATTTAGTTGACAATTGCTTAAATATTAGTTTTAAGAACGCTTATCTAGATTCTAAAAACCAAGTAGAATATGTATATAATATAACTATTAGCAAATATAAGCAGTTAGTACCGTCTTATAAGATAAAGACAGGTCTCTTAAACCCTTTAGGATCAATCATAAAAATAATCACAGGGAATCTAGATAATGAAGATGCCATTAAATACGACAGATTGATAAAAGAAGTTAAGACTCAGCAAAATATTAATATTAAGAAAATTACCTTGATATCCGAAATGGTGGGAAGCCTAGTAAATGTTACCCAAGTTATTAATAGTATTAATAACTTGGGTAACAGTAACCTTAATAAGCTTGATGAAAATATAAAACATTTAGATGAAAAAATAAATTCAATTACAATAAAAGGACAGCTAAACTATATAGGAAATCGTATACTGAACACTTATAATTTATTACTACATAATTTTCAAAATATTTATATCAAACTTAATGAGATAGAAACTGCCGTAGCATTCAGTAAGTCAGGCATCCTACACCAGTCTATCATTGAGTCAGATAATTTGCTTTTCTTGTTAAAAAAGATTGAAAATTCTGATAAGCTTATATACCCAGTTTTGCCTGAGAACCTTGTAAAAATTGAAGGAACTATAGCAATTAAATCTAGCGAAAGTAAGATAACGTTCATCTTGGAGATTCCACTTGTTAAAACAGACACATATTCTTATTATAGACTATTACCCATCCCAATATTATCTAATAACCGTACCCTTATTATTATACCCAAATATCCTTACCTAATAGCAAAAGGGTTTGAGGTCAAATCACTTGCCAAGCCTTGCAAAGAAATCGACAGATCTCGTTTCCTGTGCATCGAAGAAAATGGTTTTCAACTCAACGAAGATTTTTGTATAAAAGACCTAATGCAATACATTAACAACATCAGCTCCTGTAAACAAACTCCTATAGAAATTGAAAACTTTCGAATAGAACTTTTCCAGCCGAATCGATGGATAGTATATACAAGAATGAATGCCGTACTAAGCAGAATCTGTGAGAGTGAGGTGTCTCGACAAACTCTTCGAGGTACATATATACTTACGATAGACGATTCATGTACTATCCAAATACATAATGTGACTCTAAGAATGCATAAGATTGAAACAGAACAAATCACCTATGAAAAACTATCACTAATTAACTTACCTGCAATTAAGTCACATGTGCCAAATACTACAAAGCTCCTGAACCTGGAAGGAGTGGACCTCAAAAACCTGCGGCTCCTCTCGTACGCTCTACACAAAAGTGAAGATAATAGTGCAAGTGAAAACAAAGGCCTTTCCCTAAATGTGAAAAGTGTTAGTGTCTGGACCATTGTTTTATATATAATTTTAATTATAAGCCTTTTTATTGTCGTGTATAAAAATAAGTATAATCTATCAAAAATGTTTAATCGAAATTTACCGAATCCTATATCTTCGGTAAATGTCGATCCTGATGAGGGAGGAGTTACGCGTGCATATATTCCAGAAGGTTCCATGCGACCTGGTAGACTAAACATCCTTTCATAGAGTCAGCAGTCTGTCGGGACTCAGGCTGCATCCGTCAAAACAACTTTTATGCATACGTTGCTCATCCCGGTGGTCTGTTCCACCTCCCACTCTGTTTTAGAATAAGGTTTGCCATATTGTAACTGGCACTTGATGTTCGATCGTCGAACAATAAACTTGTCTCTACAATTAATATTTTGTATTTTTTAAAAGTCGCTCTTGCGCGCCCTCGATTAAACTAAATACATTTGCCCTTTGTCATTAAGTTAACAAAAATATTATGATAACGACTTCATTTCAAGTATTTTCCTACAGAAAATAAATGGATAACAAGTGATATGGTAGTATCTTATTGATATTAATAATTGTAAGTATAAATGATAGTCTAGTATTTCTAATAACTATTTATTTATTAATTAATTCTTTAATTATAATGTTTTGTGTGTACACAAAACATACAATAAACGGAGACAAGTATGAAGAATTGAATAGTACAAAGTTGCTGCTTATTTCGTAAGAAATTTCTTCCAGCAGACTCGGGACAGGAAAATTTTAAAGACCTATGATAATATGTGTAGGTCTATAATACACTTACATACTAGTTATACTATGTATATCTAATAACCTAAGTGTAATAAAATATAGCCTTTTAATTTTAATAACAATTTTTTTAAGACAATGCCTGCACTAAGGAATCTAATCCCTGTATCACGGGGTACTTTACAAACATACAATAGACGGACACCAATTACATCCAGACCCCATACAAATGTTTATGGGTCACACAAATAATTATCCGGCGCGGCGGGAATCGAACCCAGGCCACACGTGTATCTTTAATTAAAAAAATATATTTTGATATTTTTCGTTTACGTCAACCAGCCACAATTTGAAATACCGCACTTTATAAACCTTCGTTTTAAGGATTAAGGGCGAGGCTTAATGTCTGCCAAACACACTAATTTTTCTCTACCTTGGAAAAAATCGAAAATAATTAGTAATACTTCTTTTCCATTTCTTAACGATTTAACCATTGTTGCCGATTTTATTACAAAAAGAAAATTTTATTTAGCACACATTCAACCTACCCACAGCCAACATATATTGGTATTTAACAGATCTTACATACTTATACTACGAATAATGTATCACCGAGATCTCCATATGAAGAACGCCTTCAAATCTTTAATATAAGCTCTTTGCATGAACGAAGAAAAGCTAATGTTAAACTAACTAACAATAAATTAGATTGCTCTGAACTGATTACGCGCGTAGCTCTGAATGTACAAATTTAAGATATCCTATAACGAACATGTAAAACATTCAACCTTCTAAAACCAACATCGGGATAAACTCACCGCTCAATAGGGTTTGTAGAGAGATGAACACTTTCATGAAGTCTGTACCGGATGCCGACATACACCATGATTCCTTAAATTGTTTCAAGTCCAAAATCTTGAAGTCACTCATAACTAATGGTAATTCGTCATAGGTATTTCATTCTTCTATAGCCTAAATAATCTCAAGTACCGATTATTCGTCTAAATTTGGAAAATGATGGTTAACCCGTAATTGGCTAGCGTGTAAGTCTAATTTGTTAAAAAAATATTCATAAAATAAATATTGTATGCACAAGCTGTGGGTAAACCCGAAGTTAATAAATAAATAAATCTCAATTTTAAATCCCGAGAATAAGTATGCGATTTTTTTTTTCTTAGGACTAGTCCCTCCCGCTTACCCACCACTGCAACTCCTGTAAGCCAGGATCAACAGTGGCACACAATGAAATTACACTAACCGGTGCGGCTCAGGCATGTCCGGGTATCACTTTAACTGTCTTGAGTCCCGCAACGTATTTAATCAGAAAGAAACAAGGAGGAGCTAGACAATGAATAGTTCCAAATATGCGATATGTATTACGTAGACGATTGAGACAGACTCAAGTGCAGACTATTCGACAGAGCAAGAAGGTTTCTTACTTATGAGCATGCGTTTCTGATTTTTCTCGCTTCCTCTCTCAATAACATGCTCTAGTCACTAAGACTATAAGTAGTTATAGGAAGTGGAAATCTCTGGAACTAATTAACTCCGCTCATTAGCTGCACTGTTGAAACTTCCTTCATTGTGCCCGTATTGTAAATTAACGCGAAATGTTTCAGAGTTACATTTACTGCAAACTTTCTAATCAATATTTAGTACTTAATAGTCACTGCATAACAGTGGCCACGGAAGATTAATTTTATTCATAATAGTTGTCGATTGGTTTAGTTCCTAGATTAAAATGCATAACCCGTTGATGTGATCAGATCCACAGGTTATGTATTTTAATCTATATATTCTTAATCTGTGTAAACTCTATATATTGAATATGTTTGAATCCGATATTTTATGTTTTCATAAAAGGTTTGTTAAATATATAAATTATTACTTCTTTATGCGGACTTAATGCCATAGACAAATGAACTTTAGTTGGTGCATTAAAAAATTGAATTTGAATGAATGGCCTGTTAGTTGTGACTTCTAACTAGAAGTCGTGGGTTCGTTCGGTCATAGGCACAAATATTTGTTCGGTGTGTTATGGAATGTATGTAAGTATTATATATACTATAATATGTAAGTATTTAGAAATATTTAAGTATGTTTATGAGTTGCTTGTTGACATAGTACAGGTTCTGCCAAGTTTGGGATCTGATGACAGTATGTTAGTGTCTCAAAATATTTATTACTATTAAAATATTTTTTTCAGACATGAAATGTGTAATTTCTGTATACATCCTCCTCATCCTCCTGGTACAGCTTCTGCTTCTATCGGCAATATCAACTGAGACTACAACTATAAAGGAAATATAAATGTACAAGGGTATGTACGCCAACACTGGTGTACTCCCTATTCTCTCACTCTCACAACCCAATTGAATCGAACAATCCCGGCTGTTCGAATAGGGAGTACATCAGTGTTGGCCATCCCAGCTATTCGATTCAATTGAGGGAGATCAGGAGCAAAACACAGCTTTAACTTCTCTCAGAGGCCGACCCGAAATTTGAAGTCAGTATCTCATCATATGTGGAAGAACACGCTGGTAGGGGAGGCAATTATACCGTTACTAAATATTAAATATTATGATCATTATCATGCAGTTCACTGCTGGGTCATCCAAAAGATATACAATGGAATTGAGTCCATCATGACTGGCGATATATGCCATAATCGCCGCGATTGGCAGACGGGTTGGCTATCGGAGTATGATAATCATAATACTAGAGATGCTACAACCCAATCTTAGTGCCATATTCAGAAATACTGCCCCATCAAATTTTAATAAATGTAATCATAAACTCGCTATTAATAATAACGTAGTAGATAAATACGATATATAATATACACTATTAAACGCTTAACTTTGGTCGTAAGCATTTAGTACCCGATTACTGATAGGCGAGAGCCGTATCTCTTAATTTGTTAAGCAATTATATTGGGTTTAAGGTAATTTGGAGCAAACTTGTCACAAAGATGACCAGTATTACTGTGGTTGTTTCGTCTCTCTTGTCCAGTCTTACACATATAAAAAATAAAAAAGATTTATTCCCAACAAGCACAGATAATCTTTAACTAAGTTTACATCTAAGATGATATAACTAATTGCGTTTAGTTTACATAATACTTATGAAGCATGCAACATTATAAGTACTAGTTAGGAAAAGCGTCTACCTCAGTCAATAATAATTATTACTGTAACGCTGATTTTCCGATAGCGCTTATACGCTATAGGGAAATATATGCATTTCAGCGCGCTAACACGAGAAAATTTGTAACTGGATCTAAGCCATACTCTTCATGAATTCTGGGCGGTAAGTTTAACCATATAAATTAAATTATTTTTGGAAATGTTTAGTGACTCATATTTTCTTAGAATAATCTACTGTGATGTCGTAACGTAACAATGCTATGATATGAGGTATACATAATACATACAGAATAGCACAGTAGCGTTGCTATTCCCAATAGCAGATATTCCCAATAATTATAGGCCTATGTAGCTTCTAAACGAAATTTCTAAAATATTAAAAAAAATAATCTATACATATAATAAAATCGTAGGAAAGTCAAAACTGTACATTGAATATTTTTCAAAAAGGATACTTGGGGCGTGATCTACGGACGATACCGAAGCCAAAAATATAGTTTTTAGAATTTTTGGATGTATGCCCGGGCTAAACACAAAAAGTACAGCATAGATCTACTTCAAATTTTGCATCAATATTACTAAGAGGTCGAGTCAACATATAGGCTACAAATTATCACGCTATCTCCTACGGGGGAGGAGCTGTGATAATTTCTAAAATTTAACGCAGGTAAAACCGCGGGGCACAGCTAATAAATAAATATAATAAAAAGCGCTCTATTTAGACTCCGTACGAAAAGCGGGTCCTAACTCGGGCAGCAGCGCCGCCTGTCTACTAGCTACCACCTAATTGCGGTCACCAACTCGCATGCCAGGCGGGGTGACTATGGCTAACCCCTCCAAATGGCAACGTTGTAGAAACCTTTGGGGGAGGCTTATGTCCTGGAGTGGACGATATTGAAGGTGTACGGCATTCATCAGTCTATATAAATATTTTTTTGTTTTTTTTTCAATAATAATAATATCTAGGGAAAATGTCACACAGGTCATCCTAGCCCAAAACTAAGCAAAGCTTGTACTATGGGTACCAGGCGACGATATACATACTTATATAGATAGATAAATACTTATATACATAGAAAACATCCATGACTCAGAAACAAATATTCGTGCTCATCACACAAATATTTGCACTTACCGGGATTCGAACCCAGGACCACCAGCTTCGTAGGCAGGAACACTACCAACTAGGCTACCGTGACCGTCGTGAAAATCAGGAAAGTCAAAATTTTAGTCATTATTTTTTTTTAAAGGATACGTTGGGTGTGATCTGCAATCGATATCGAAGCCGAAAATGTAGTTTTTAGAATTTTTGTCTGTTTATCTGTTTGTCTGTATGTATGTCCGGGCTAAACTCAAAAAGTACTACATGGATTTACTTCACATTTTGCATGTATATTACTAAGAAGTCGGGTCAACATATAGTCTACATATTATTACGCTATCACCTACGGGGGTGGAGCTGTGATTATATATAAAATTTAATTCGGGTAAATCCGCGGGGCACAGCTAGTAAAATATATGAAATTTCTATATTTTTGCCCCATAAATAAAAAAGGTAACTAATTTTGTGGCACATGAAACTATAATTTTGGTTTAAACCAAAGCTTAAGCCAGTCCTTTCGGACTTAGATACCTTACTTATTGGATTATCGACCAGTTAATATTTAGTGCCAAAGTTTAGGTACCTACTGCAAGGCTAATAAATTATATAGGCGAAACATCCAACATTTGGGTCTGGAAAATTTATCTAACAATTTCATGAAAATTTAGAACTGTATTCGTGTTCCGTCTTCCACGTCCGAGGGGTAAAACATGGAAAAGGGCAGATTTTACTGAGTTTTTGTGTGGCGAATAAATGTAATTATTTTCTTTTTAATTACGTCACGTTCACCTACATATTTAAAGCTTGGTCAAGCAATCTTCTTTTACCTAATATTTCAGTGACTGATCTTTAAGGGCGCCTAAAAGAGCTAATGTCTGGACGGTGAGAAATAAAAGACGAACGGTTGAATATAAACGGTTTATGGCTTCCGTGGATAATTGGTTTAACAGTTTTTTCATGACGCTGGGTGAATAATTATGTCGAAAGTTGTCGTCTGCGAAATATTGAATGTTGCAGCGATACTCAGTTAATGTCGCTTTAAAATGAAGGGTCTATTATCGGACTCATTGCTTCCTTTCCTTTGCATTAATATTATTGACTTTAATCGTTTTAATTCCGTGAAGTGAGATGGTACGTGACAACGAACAGTCTGATTTTATTTCAATGACTTCGTTACCACACTTCGTTAGAATCTCGCCTGACGGTATGTATAGTATAAAAGTAGTGTGATTGTAAAGTGAAACCTTTTTTTTACATCGCCCTAAATTTTTTAGTCCATCTATTCCATGTCGTGATATGGCGGCCAATATGTCGACGCCCATGGCCCGCATCAGTTAATTGTGTAGTATTTACATTCTCACTCATTTGTACAAGTGGTCCACAGTGTAGTGTTTTGATCATCGTATTGATATAAAAGTTGTTGTTCACTTCTTCGCGATGGACAAAAAAATAAAAAAGGCTTTAAGTCAAAAATTCAACCAGTCAGAACAGTGTTTGTAGTAATATTGGTAACTAAGTTATACATATATACTAGCGGCCCGGTACGTGCTTCGCTACGTATAAGGCATAGTAATAAAAAAATGATTATTAACTTCATTTATTCAAACAAAAAAATATTTTAAATTGCTAAAAGATGTCGATTTTACGTTTTAAGTTACTTTTTTAAAGTTTTTTTCAATTTTCTCTACCTACAAACCTTCCCTGAACTTCCACAAATAATTCAAGACCAAAATTAGCCAAATCGTTAAAGGCGTTGTTGAGTTATAACATTACAACGAAAAGAGGCATTGATATTTATATATATAGATATACGTATGTGTATATGAGGTTTTTATGAAAACATTTAGCAATAACATTTATGGTACCAATCATTTTAGTCACTTTAGATACAGCTAGTAAGTTAAATAAACCGTTCAGCGAGGAAAACACTAAGAATAATGCGAAAATATGTGACATTGAATTAATTCATTTTCAACCACTTCCATCGTGCTTTCATAGAACGTATTTTTTTATTTTCCTTGACAAGTTATTTCCCAGATATGTCCAGAGCTCTTTCTTAGCCATAATTATGAAGAGTATACTTAAGTTATTTGTTTATTTGCTTTTTCATTACAATTATTAGACTACTACTGGTTTTGGTTTTATTATTATTAACTTTATGTGTTATCTTTTTTTTTATTTATATGTAGTATTTATTGTATTTAGTGTAGTGATTACTCTGTTTGAAAGTATCACCACCGACATATAATTATTAACGTATGTGTCAAAGATCACGTCGAACATTCTCTGACCAAATTGGAGATGTTCTCAAGAAAGGGCAGGTCAGAAGTACCCTAAACCGGCGAGCATGTATGAAGAATATAATGACAGTAATCGAGGCAAAAGAAGTATCAACGATCGTGACAAATGGAAATCCGTTGTCTCTGCCTACCCCTCTGGGAAACAGGCGTGAGTCTATGTATATATGTGTCAAAGACACCATAAAATATTCACTGTGACCTTTAAACTTATTTTATATAAATCTTAAGAGAGTAACCTAGCCCGCGATATTATTTTACAGAACCAACTTAACCCCTAGCGGATTTGTGGTAGAAATAATTGAAAAGTAAAGACCACAGAATTCTTTGTTCATTTTGTATGGATCAATTTGTAGACGTCAGCATGTCACGTAACGTTAGTGATTTTGGTTATATTTTTCTCATTAGGTTGCTATCATTTATGTATGTAAAGAGTCAAATTATCGAGACACGTGACATAAGTTCCAGCAAGCTCAATAGTTCAACGCTGGACATTACTTCACCAAGACTTTTAGGGACTGGAAATAACCACCAAAAAGGAATAATAATTACTATAAACGACATTATTACGTCTATATCATCATCATACCAGTCTAATGACGTCCACTGCTGAACAAAGGCCTCCCCAAAAGTTTTACACAATGGACTTATATCCATGAGGGATATAAATAAAATAAATAAAAAAGGTTATTATTCACATAGACTTAAAAAAAGCGTATTTTTGTATTAAATAGTCAGAACATGTTTGTAATTATATAATTAAGTATACATAATTATTACTAGTTACATAGATATTTAGGTACACGGATTGTATAAAATCTATATATATAAAAATCAATGCCACTTTTCGTTGTAGGTAATGTTATAACTCAACAACGCCTTTACCGATTTGGCTAATTTTCGTCTTGAATTATTCGTGGAAGTCCAGAGAAGGTTTGTACGTAGAGAACATTTTAAAAAAGTCTTGAAAAAGTGTAAAATCAACATCTATCTATACTCCCATATACAAACAATTTGTACTAATACTTAAAAGCGTAGCGAAGCACGTACCGGGCCGCTAGTTTATCATATAATAGTAATGATATTTAGCTAGCTTGTATTAAGTTATTGTCAAAGAGATTATGTTTAAGTTTAATTATAGAAATATATAGTTTTAGTTATATTTTACTACATATTGTCTGAATGGTTCTGTCTATATTAAGGTACGAATTCAATATTATTATTATTGCGGACCTTGTGTTTATAACGACGGGCACGCTTTAATGCTACCACCGGATCCGATGCGCCCCAACTGAGAAGACCCAGCAAAACAAACTATGCCATAATCGCCACGCTTGGCAGATGGGTTAGCGATCGCAGTCATAGTACACAGAGAGACGCTGCTGCCCACATAGGGTGATGCTGTTCCTCGTTGTCTGGCAGATATACCCTTGGGTATATCTTTTACGTCTCCCACGGGAGGAAATGGGGTAGCGATATTCTATGCCGTCAATCACACAGCTATTCAGTTCATACAAAAGTCTATAATACACTTATACTTTTAAATGTTTCAATCATTATTGTTTCGACTGAAAGCCGTTACAGGGCTCCTGTCATTAGCAGGGTTGCTATTGTACTCATAAATTCACAAATATGTACATAAATTACAATACATTTCAATCAGTACCACGGCTTGGAATAGTTGTTATAGAGGTAAGATTTAATGGCGTATCCTCCTTATGCCTAATTAAAGTTAACCTCGTTGGATATATGTATCTAATAATATTAGGGAAACTTATGAAATATTCGTATACTGGTGGTGGTGGATTTTATTTGTAAGACCTGTAGATTGTACTAATAATTATTACTTATTTTAAGACTCACGCTTGCTAATTTAATATGCATAAAAATGTGTTCATAGCCAGATGTTCTCACCGTCCGTAAGTGATTGGCGAGGTTAAGCAACTACGCTCGCGGGATGTCCATAGATGAGTGACTGCCAAAGTGGTTTAATTTCTGAGAGTCTTCGTCCTTCGAAGGGCATGTTAAACTGTCGTACCCGGTTGTAGCCATTAGGCAACAGTCATTAAGCCATGTCACGGTATCAATGAGCGGCTTGAACAACTCTGACACTAGGGTAACCATTGCCCATACTACAAGTAAGTCAGTAATTTAATAAGCAGGGATATTTAGTCAATTCTTTCTTTCGATGTGTATTTATGTGTAAGATTGCCTATCACTTACGGACTAGCGAGAACAACTTGCTGGCGATGAATTCGTCTTCTGAGTTCGTTAGAAAAGTCTTCTTACTGATTGTATTGGGATTTTGACTATATGTGTGACTGCACGTGTGGCGCAGCGGCTAAGACAGTCGCCTCACCGCTTCGTGTCCCGGGTTTGAGTTCCGCGCTGGACCACTATTTGTGTGACCCATAAATAGTTGTTCTGAGTCTGGATGTACTAGTATAAATTCCCTAATGCGGGCGTTGTCTTTAAAAAAAATGGGGACAACCAGGGGCTTAACATGGTCTTTAAAGCTCACAGGAACGGTAATGTTATCGAACTGTATCCTATCTTCATAAAAACGGTTGGAACGTGAGTCATACGTACGCGCAAACAGTCGAGACGGGACGGGGACGGTGTGGTGGTTCTATATGCATGACATTTTTTACAAATATCATTTAATAAGTACAAGGCTTACTTAATATGTCAAAGAGCAATTAAAGGCGATATTGTGTTCTTTATTGTTGTATGAAATCGTCAATTATGCACCCGGAGGTATTTTTTAAAAATATCTGTATAATCCGAAAGGTAAGACTATATTTTCTCTTTATATAGTACACATTTTTTATTGGTAGATGCTTCGCTTTTCCCATTGAGTAAATTACCTACATTTATAATAAGTGGATTTTCAAAGTGATGACGATTGACCGTCACTATGCCGTGTTTTACTGTGAAAACATTCAAAAACTACCCATATAAAGCGAAAAAGACCACGTTAATACATACTTTACGTTAGTAAGTCCTATAATTTGGTAATTTACTAGTAAGTATTATATTGTTATAAATTGTAGGTATCGTTTTGTCTTAAAAGTGTGGTTTATTCGGTAAATCAATCTTATATTTTAAAAAATGAGCTGAAATAACTACTATTTCTAACTATTATAATTAAGTTATAGGGCATCATAAAATTCCTCCACATCATCGGGAGATCAAGTGCCCAGAAGGCTGGCCGCATTGCCACGCTGTATTGCAATGCTGATTCTTTGTCCCAAAAAAAGGCCAGCTCTCTGTTCACGGGAAGCATCGATCAAAAGTAAACCTAATATTAACTATTACAAAACTAGAAGCGAACTCAAATACATTGATAAAATTCAAATACAGCCCTATCGCGTGTTACGTACCCGTGGAATGACACGGGCAGTGACATTCGTATAATACTGTAAATTAATATCACGTAATAACCTACTCACGTACGTAAATCAAAGCAGAGTTATCATCATAACCATAGCCATCCTGCTGCTACCCTGTCGTACAATAAAGCTGACATTTGCATAATGTAATTGAGTCGGGGACATACAGTATCGAGAAAAGCATTAGGTCTGTATTCCAGTGGACTCGAGCTGGATGCTATGATTAGCTTCGACCGCTTAAAAGTTACAAGTGTCATCCCTTTCAATTTAAAAGTCTGAGTTCTGCCAATATGGATAGTTTTCGGCAAGTTTATAGCTTATAGTAAATAGATATATGATATTTGACTATATTTTAAAGGAATTAGTTGAACACTTATTAACTGACGGGCACCGTAGCCTAGTTGGTAGTGCTCCTGCCTACGAAGCTGGTGGTCCTGGGTTCGAATCCCGGTAAGTGCAAATATTTGTGTGATGAGCACGAATATTTGTTTCTGAGTCATGGATGTTTTCTATGTATTTAAGTATTTATCTATCTATATAAGTATGTATATCGTCACCTGGTACCCATAGTACAAGCTTTGCTTAGTTTGGGGCAAGGAAGATCTGTGTGACACTGTCCCTAGATATTATTATTATTATAACTAATTTTGTATCAATGTAAATAAATAATAAAAAGGTATATAAAATAAAGGTATATAATAAAATACGACCGTTATTTAATATTATATAATATATAATATAAATTTTGTATCATCATAAAATTATCAGCTGTAAGATATCCACTGCTGGACATAGGCTTCCCCGAAATAAATATAAGACAATTGGGGGTACGATAATCCAGAGCGCTCCTAGGGTACGTGGTCCGACCATCTGACATCTGGCACAAAAGGGGCACATGAACAGCATACCCGCGTTTCCGGAAATCCTCCTATCAGGCTCGATGTGAAGTCGACGGCAGGTTAGGTTTAGTCGGTGCGAATCCGACATACCCACCCGTAGCAACGTTTTGCGAGAGGGACTGCCTCGTTGGTCTAGCGGTAGCGCGTTCACCCGCAGAGAACGAGGTCCTGGGTTCAAATCCCGGGTCGGGCCAAAAAGTGATTTTGGGATTTGCCTGTAAAAAGAAAATTTCTCAGCATCAGCCAGAAGTCTGGGAGTTGGCGGTATTTTACCCCCGTGCCTCGGAGAGCACGTAAAGCCGTCGGTCCTGTACCTGACCTCTTTCCGGTCGTGTCGCTAGGCGTCCCATCGGATCATGAGAGTGATGGAATAGAAAGTGCTCCTGTGTTTGCGCACACACTTGAGCTCTATAATATGTCCCGCGCAGATGGCTAATCTCTGTTGAGACGGGCCGCCGTGGCCGAAATTCGGCTAGGAGGACATTATTTATTATTATTATTTACGAGTTGCATGCGTAGGTATTCCCCCTTAGCAAAAAAAGTCTTCCGACAAAGATCTATACAATTGCCGGTCTTGCGCTTTCCGTACTCTTGTGAGGCTCGCTAGAAACCGTTGTTTCTAGCGAGCCTCACAAGAGTATCGGTCCATCTTTTGATGGTGTCCCTCCCTCCCTCGCCCAATTCCGAAATATGAGGCCAACTGTCAAAATCTAGTTATAAGAAAATTTTCTTTAACGGAGTTTAACCAATCATATTCTGAAGAAAACTCTGTTGACTAGCGATGAACGGCATCAAATGCCTGCTGGTAACCTTGAATAAAATCTTTTTAGATCTTTTTAGATTTTGGGGTAAAGCAAATATAAAATTGGGTGTTATCAGCCTTTTGAAGTGCGAAACGTTTGTCTGCAATCCTTTTGTCAATTAGAGCCATCAGACTGCTTTTCTGAATTTATGTAAGGAGTACTGCTTTGGGAAGGCCGTCGCTTCGTTATATTATTGAGAAGCTGTTTGGACATATCAGCCTTGGTCCGCTTCAGTGAGATCTGGGGCACTCTGAATTATTAATACAAGATTTGTGTCTATTGTTGCAACTTAGAAATCTTGTCTATCAATGTGCTGACATTTTATGATTTAGTAAAATTTAGTTCTATTGTAAGGACGGGTTTTAAAATATTTTTTTCTCAGCACTGACTGGGAATAATAATAATGTCCTCTTAGCCAATTTCGGCCACGGCGGCCGGTCTCAATGGAGATTAGCCATCTGCGCGGGACATATTATAGTGCACAAGTGTGTGCGCAAATACAGGGGCCCTTCTATTCCATCACTCTCATGATCCGATGGGACGCTAAGTGACACGACCGGAAAGAGGTCAGGTACAGGACCGACAGCTTTACGTGCTCTCCGAGGCACGGGGGTATAACACCGCCAACTCATATGTTTTTTTTCTTTTTACTGAAATGTTCCAAAATCACTTTTGGCCCTAACCGGGATTTTAACCCAGGACCTCACTCTCTGCGGGTGAACACGCTACTGCTAGACCAATAATACGAGTGTACTAAAAGTCGACAAATCCCAGTACGTTTGGTAATAACATGTCCATCCACTAGGCTAGCTACCAGCCTCACATGTCACTTCATCGTTTAGCAGTTTTTATTCTGTTCCATCATAATCGAAAGATTAGCGATTTTTCTCTCAAAGAGCCACCCTTACAAACACATGCATGAGACTACAAAAACATGTAGTTTTACAACTGTATGTGGTGTTCTTGTGCGTGATTGAGGCTGGAGCTTTCTTTCTTTCTTTTTTTTGTATGGGACGTACGTTACCCTAGTGTCCGAATCATCATCATCATCATGTCAGCCAAAGTACTTGTACTGCTGGATATATAGATATGCCATACTCGCCACGCTTCGCAGACGGGTTGGCGATCGTAGTTTGATGGTCATAGTTCACAGAAAAACGCTGCTGCTCGTTCTCTGGTAGGTATTCCCTCGGTCGATTGCTACGCCCCCCACGGGTTGAGATGGGGTGATGATATTCTATGCCGTCACCAGACAACAATGTGTGTCCGAATCGTTCAAGCCTAATTAGCGGCTTGAACAATTCGGACACTAGGGTCTCTTACATGGCGTAACGACTGTTTTTTGCCGACAACAATCGGGCTGACAGCTTACCCATCTATAAACATACCGCATGTCTGGTTGCTTTACCTCGCCCATCGCTTATGGTGAGTACAACTGACTAAGCGCGGCTATGACTCTGATGCTAGAGATAATAGCGCAAGTAAGTGCTACTGAACATATTACATTATTTCATTGAAATTTTCCCCATAATGCTCACTCCGAAGGCAGACAGCAAATCTATTTTCAAATAAAAAGTATAAGTAAATCTTCTAGTAGCCCGTATAATATATCTCGAATGTGCCACGACTTATTTTAAAATGTCAAAGGACTATGAAATATCCTCTCAGGCGTATGAATTTTTAATGTCTCATTGAGTATGAAGGCGAAAATCTAAGAAAATACATAAGAAAAATAATTTATTTGGCAGATAGGTATGTTTACTTTCGTTTTCGTTATAATCATGGCCAATGAAAATTGACAGTAAAGAGTTGTAGCCGATCTCTCAACTCGTCATCTGTTTTTTATTACGTAAGTTGGGAATACACACATCAACAAAGTCTAGGGATACGTTATTTTGAAATCAAACATGGCTTTATTGTTTAAAACCTATTTAGTTTCCTTAAAAAGTTTATTTACAGATTTAAACCTTGTCTATTCTTTATTCAAAATTTAAAAATTAAAATGAGAAACAAATGAAAACACGCAAAGCACAGCGCAATCTTGAGTTGTATCTAATTTCAAGAAGTTGCATTAAAATTTTTTTTGCGTGTTAATTGAAGAAAACCTGATAAATTGTTTTATTTTCTTTTCTCAATTGGTTGTGTAAGCTTTTTAGCGTCATGCCACGCCATCATTTGAGTCGAGATGAAATGTTACGGGCAGTTGGCATGTTACAAAACGGTGCTATTCAACGCGTCGTTGCTGAGTCTCTGGGCACAAGCCAAAATGTGGTATCCAGGCTGTGGTCACGTTATCGCGCTACTGGAGATGTGGCAGAACGGCACACAGGTAGATATCGTGTTACCACTCAGAGACAGGATCGATTTCTCCAAATGACCGCCAGAAGACTACCCAATATCACAGCGATGCAACTAGTGCAAAGGCTCCAGGAGGGTCAGCAGCTGCTGGTGAGCGACCAAACCGTGCGAAGGAGGCTGCATGAAGTTGGTCTTCATGCTCGCAGACCGCTACGAGTCCCAGCGCTGCGACGTGGCAATCGCGGTAGGCGACTTTTATGGGCTCAAGAACATTTGACATGGAGTGATCAACAATGGTCATTGGTGCTGTTCACTGATGAGTCCCGCTATGGATTTCATCCAGATTCGAGACGAACACGCGTTTGGAGAACTCCAGGCAGGGTCAGCCGTCTCCGACATCCACAGGAGGTCCACTCTTACCAAGGCGGGACAATTATGGTGTGGGCAGGAATACGAATCGGCGGACGAACCCAACTCATTTGGATTCAGGGCAGCATGACTGCCCATAGATACCGTGAGGAGGTAGTAGAACGTGTCATTGTCCCGCTCAGGGCCCTAACGGGGCAAGAATTTCAGCTCATGCATGACAATGCACCTTCCCATACAGCGCGGCTGGTGAAGGCCGCCCTTCGAGAACACGATGTTCAGGTATTAGATTGGCCTCCACAGTCGCCAGACTTAAACCCAATTGAACACGCCTGGGACATGTTACAGCGAAGAGCATTGAGGGATTTTCCGCCCAACTTGACAACAGAAGAACAACTTTTCGAACATTTAAAAAGAACTTGGGACTGCATACCCCAGCAAGACATTGACACCTTAATTTTAAGTATGGAAAATCGTTGCCGCTGTGTGAGTAATGTTAGAGGAGGAAATACCGATTACTGATTATCAGATTTGGTAAGATTTTTATTCATTTAATTCGATTGAATAATTTTATAAGAATAAAATGTTTTTGTTCACTCAGTAATTTTCTATGGCTTAATTAATTTCAGACTTTTATTAATTAGAAAAACAAAATCGCATCGTGTTGTTAATGTTTAAATATCGGCCATGAAATTATCTTTAATTCTTCCATTTACAGTCATAACAAAATGTTTATAGTTTTCTAGATAATCAATGAAATGTTCAATATCCCTAGATTGTGTTGATGTGTGTAATTGTGACTGACGTAACTGTCGAATTACAACTCTTTAGTTGTGTGTTTCTGAATCAAACCGCGGCTGTCGGCAGATAAGCTTGATGAAACTATAAGGATTCATTTTTTTTTAAGTTAGCTTGGAATAATTGCGCCTGACGGATAAGTTGTGTCTTTGTGAATAAAATCATGGCTGTCGGCAGATAAGCTTGGTGAAACTATAAGGTTTGTCAAGGTGTGTTTTTAAAGCAAGCTTGGAATAATTGCGACTGACGTAACTATCGAATTGCGCTATTTTAGGTGGTTGTTTCTGAATAAAACCGCGGCTGTCGGTGGATAAACTTGGTGAAACTATAAGGGTTCGTGTGTTTTAACGTAAGCTTGGAATAATTGCGACTGAAGTAACTATCGAATTGCGCTATTTTTAGGTGGGCATTTCTGAATAAAACCGCGGCTGCCGGCAGATAAACTTGGTGTAACTATAAGGGTTCGTGTTTATTTAACGTAAGCTTGGAATAATTGCGACTGACGTAACTATCGAATTGCACTATTTTAGGTGGGTGTTTCTGAATAAAACCGCGGCTGCCGGCAGATAAACTTGGTGTAACTATAAGGGTTCGTGTTTATTTAACGTAGGTAAGCTTGGAATAATTGTGACTGACGTAACTACCGAATTACAGCTTTTTAGTTTTCTTTAATAAAACCGCGGCTGTCAGCAGATAAACTGGGCGAAACTATAAGCGGTGTATTTTTAACGTAAGCTTGGAATAATTGCGACTAACGTGACTATCGAATTACACCTATTTAGTTGTGTGTTTCTGAATAAAACCGCGGTTGTGGGCAGATATACTAAGTGCAACTATAAGGGTTCGTGTTTTTTTAACGTAAGCTGGGAATAATTACGACTGACGTAACTATCGAATTACGCCTTTTTAGATGGCTGTTTCTGAATAAAACCGCGGCTGTCGGCAGATATACTTGGTGAAACTATAATGGTTCGTGTTTATTTAACGTAGGTAAGCTTGGAATAATTGTGACTGACGTAACTACCGAATTACAGCTTTTTAGTTTTCTTTAATAAAACCGCGGCTGTCAGCAGATAAACTGGGCGAAACTATAAGCGGTGTATTTTTAACGTAAGCTTGGAATAATTGCGACTAACATGACTATCGAATCACACCATTTAATTTGTGTCTTTGTGAATAAAACCGCGGCTGTTGGCAGATAAACTATTTGAAACTATAAGGGTTCATGTTTTTTTTAACGTAAGCTTGGAATAATTGCGACTGACGTAACTATCAAATTGCGCTATTTTAGGTGGTTGTTTCTGAATAAAACCGCGGCTGTCGGCAGATATAGGTACTTGGTGAAACTATAATGGTTAATTTTTTTTAACGTTAGCTTGGAATAATTGCGACTGACGTAACTATCGTATTGCGCTATTTTAGGTGGTTGTTTCTGAATAAAACCGCGGCTGCCGGCAGATAAACTTGGTGTAACTATAAGGGTTCGTGTTTATTTAACGTAAGCTTGGAATAATTGTGACTGACGTAACTACCGAATTACAGCTTTTTAGTTTTCTTTAATAAAACCGCGGCTGTCAGCAGATAAACTGGGCGAAACTATAAGCGGTGTATTTTTAACGTAAGCTTGGAATAATTGCGACTAACGTGACTATCGAATTACACCTATTTAGTTGTGTGTTTCTGAATAAAACCGCGGTTGTGGGCAGATATACTAAGTGCAACTATAAGGGTTCGTGTTTTTTTAACGTAAGCTGGGAATAATTACGACTGACGTAACTATCGAATTACGCCTTTTTAGATGGCTGTTTCTGAATAAAACCGCGGCTGTCGGCAGATATACTTGGTAAAACTATAATGGTTCGTGTTTATTTAACGTAGGTAAGCTTGGAATAATTGTGACTGACGTAACTACCGAATTACAGCTTTTTAGTTTTCTTTAATAAAACCGCGGCTGTCAGCAGATAAACTGGGCGAAACTATAAGCGGTGTATTTTTAACGTAAGCTTGGAATAATTGCGACTAACATGACTATCGAATCACACCATTTAATTTGTGTCTTTGTGAATAAAACCGCGGCTGTTGGCAGATAAACTATTTGAAACTATAAGGGTTCATGTTTTTTTTAACGTAAGCTTGGAATAATTGCGACTGACGTAACTATCGAATTGCGCTATTTTAGGTGGTTGTTTCTGAATAAAACCGCGGCTGTCGGCAGATATAGGTACTTGGTGAAACTATAATGGTTAATTTTTTTTAACGTTAGCTTGGAATAATTGCGACTGACGTAACTATCGTATTGCGCTATTTTAGGTGGATGTTTCTGAATAAAACCGCGGCTGCCGGCAGATAAACTTGGTGTAACTATAAGGGTTCGTGTTTATTTAACGTAAGCTTGGAATAATTGTGACTGACGTAACTACCGAATTACAGCTTTTTAGTTTTCTTTAATAAAACCGCGGCTGTCAGCAGATAAACTGGGCGAAACTATAAGGGGTGAATTTATAACGTATTGGAATAATTGTGACTGACGTGACTATCGCATTACGCCTTTTTATGTGGGTGTTTCTGAATAATACCGCGGCTGTCGGCAGATAAACTTGGTGAAACTATAAGGTTCGTATTTTTTAATACATAACCCTATAATCTTTCACAAAATATCTATGTTCAACACTGTCTAGTTGCATCGACTACTTCCAAAAAATAATGTATTAATTCCATATTTATATTTAGTTCTAAATGGTTCATAAAATAACTTGACATTGCTTGCAAAATATAAATATAAGTAAAGAATAAAAGGCACAGGTGTTACTATACACATTAAATTATTATGACTGAAAATATGACTAATCTGCAATATGTTTCTAGAAATCTCTTTGAATAATACCTAAGTTTTATAGCCTATAAAATATTATGAGTCAAACAATAATTTTGTTTATCTTAAACGCCTATTAAGTAGAAATGAAATCGAACTAGCGCCGCATCGTAAATAAAATTAAACGTGTTCAGTGTTTGAATGAGATTATATCTGGCTACAAGAATGCTACAAGAATGAGAGAGAATCAAGTATATTTATTGTATGTTTATTGATTGCCCCGTTGGTCTAGTGGTAGCCTGATCAACCTCAAAATTTCAATGCTGAAGTCCTAGGGTCAAAACTGGGTCACTATGAACGTGTGCGGCGCATTTACTCTCACGGAAAAACGTACAGTGAGCTAAATCTGGACACTCGTACGTCCACATTTAGTTCAATTTACGTTTTACCTAGTAGAAAAAGCTAGAAGAGGGAACAAGGAAAAGGCCTTGGCGGACCTTGTCCTCCTTTATGGTCTGATGAAACGAGCTTGGAAGGCATGCGATGCGATGAGGTGAGGTTGACTTGTACACTGTACAATTTTAATAGCCGGCCATCTGATGATACACAAAATGTGAACAAAATGTTCTGAAATACACACAGCATTTTTTGCGTCCGTCAGTCGTCGGTGACGTGTGAGGAGCGCGCGTGAATGAGTGGAACGCGAATTGCGCGGGTGGAGACGCGCGAAAGGCGGTCGGCTGGAACCTCACCGACCCCCCTAACTAACTGGCGTTTTAATATCCTTAAATTAATAATAAATAGCAAGTATTATTGTTACATTTAGCAATTGTATATTACAATTAAAGAATTGAAAACAACGAGCAGTTGGCTAGCGCAAAAGGCTCTCAACCAGTAGCTTAAGTTAAGCGACTAATACCTGAGGGCACCCTTATGGCGTTAGGGCCACAGCTCAGGCGGCCGCTGAAGTAAAAAGATGGAATTCGAAATGGGGGTCAGATCACTTGCACGGGATTAACTATCACGTGTTAAGGGGGCAACGCGATCCTCGCCGCTGAGGATCCTGCCCTAGCTAGCCTGCGGCTTTCTCGAGCTACCTAGGTGGACGACCCGGAGAAGAAAGCCACAAAGAAACTCCGAGCTTGCTTATTTCGTCTTCTTTTGCTTTTTGTTTTCGATTCTTTTTTAATATATTTTTTTTACATTGTTTTTTGTTTTTACATTGTGTCGTATTTCAGTTGGTCTAGCGGTAGCGTGTTTAACCGCAGATAACTAGTTCCTAGTTTCACATCCCGGGTCGGGCCAAAAGTGATTTTTGGGTTTTTCTGAAAAAATAAAAATTTAAAGACGTTGTTCCTGTACCTGACCTCTTTAATTCGTCGTGTCACCAGTCGTCCCATCGGATCAAGAGAATGATCGGATAGATAGAGCCCTTGTGTTTGCGCAAACACTTGTTCACTATAATAATGTCGCGCGCAGATGACTAGTCTCCACGGAGACTCACCACAGTGGCCGGGATTAGGCTAGGAGGACATTATACCTTGCTTAGTTTGGGATAAGGGGCTCTATCGGCTAAGTCGCCGCACATCGATTTCTCAAATGGCGTTCAAATAAATAACGGTTAAAATGACGTAATCAATCGTAAATAATGTCCCAGTATATTATTATTATTCAAGTTTAAACATTTTATCCGAATACCTATAAATTATGTGACCCTTTAAATAACGTTTATCTTTCTATTAACCGGTATATTTGACCCACAAAATCCTAACTAAATACGGATTATCTGAGATAAATCAAATAACAAACATGTTTTAGGAGAAACTGTAATTCAATCGTATAATTTTATTAATCTTCTAGATGTCCATAAATATGTTAATTCAATAGAGTCCAATGTATTTACTGTGATGTCTTCCCGGACGAATTTCAACCACGGCGGCCTATCTCAATAGAGATTAGCCAATTGGCTAATCTCCATTGAGATTGGCGCAGGACATATTATAGTGCACAAGTGTGTGCGTAAACAAGCGCATACGTAAAGCCGTCGGTCCTGTACCTGACCGCTTTCCGGTCATGTCGCTAGTCGTCCCATCGGATCATGAGAGTGATGGAATAGAAAGTAGTCACTTTCTATTCCATCACTCTCATGATCCGATGGGACGACTAGCGACATGACCGGAAAGCGGTCAGGTACAGGACCGACGGCTTTACGTACTTTCCGAGGCACAGGGGTATAATACCGCCAACTCCCTGACTTCGGGCTGATACTGAGAAATTTCTTTTTCGGAAAAATCCCAAAATCACTTTTTGGCCTGACCCGGGATTTGAACCCAGGACCTCATTGTCTGCGGTTGAACAAGCTACCACTAGACCAACGGGGCAGTCGTACGGATTTACTGTATTGCATGAGTCGCTGGAGTTAATATGATATCATATTTTTCTGAGATATCACTTTATTTTAGAAGAACTCTCCTTCTTCTCCCGTTTATTAGGTATTACTTAGGTATACAAATATGGGTTAGGTCCGTATAAAATTCTACTCCACGTGTAGCGTAGCGTTTAAGACAGTTGCCTCGCCACTTCGTGTCCGGGGTTTGGTTCTCGTGCAGGACAACTATTTGTGTGGCCCATACGTAGTTGTTCTCAGTCTGGACGTTCCCTCAATTATATGTTATCTTATCTTATCTTGGTTGGGGTGTACTTGCGCACAGCACTTCGACCGTTCAGGATCTTTTGTACTATCCCCATTGGATTTAATTCTATCCCTAGAGCCCTGAGCTTCTTAGGGGTAGATCCGTGTAGTCTCCTGCTTCTGGATATGCCAGGATGGCCATTCTGTGTCTTGCCAACGCATCGCATTTGCATATTATATGCAGCATTGTTTCATTTTCTTACTCACAGGTCCAGCAGATCGGGCTATTCGCCAGTCCCAGTTTGTGTAGGTGATAGTTAGTGCCGTAGTGTCACGTGAATACTGTTACCAATAATAATAATAACACGCATCGTGAGGAGGTTCCTCACTCTGTCGCCCTGACTACCGGCGGCCTAGGGCGTCAAACCTCGCCGCTGGAGGACCTCTATTTTTTTCATATTTATTTATATATTATTGTATCCTTTATTATTTCAATTTTATAGATATAAATATGTAAAAAATAAGAACGTAAATAAATAATTTGGAATAATAATAATATCCTGGGACATTATTAACACACGGCCATCTGATCTCAAACTAAGCAGAGCTTGTACCATGGAAACCAGATAACTGATACATTTACATATACTACTTTTCTTTTGTAAATACATACTTATATAGATAATTACACCCAGACTCAGGACAAACAGACATGTTCATGCACACAAATATCTGTCCTGGGTGGGAATCGAACCCAAGACCTCTGGCATGAAAAGCAAGCGTTCACCAACCACGCCAACAGGCCCGTCAAGTTAGTCTTAGCAGATTTGGCAATTGTATATTAGTAAAGGACCCGGTGACACAGGGATTCGTTTCCTTAAAAAAAGACATCAATAATCTGCCATCGCCGTTATGTATGTGTAGCTAAACTAAACAAAACATTTCCACATAAAATAACAATATCAGCACAAAAACCACGCACTCAACAAATACCCTTCAGCTCAGGGCCACCAACATAAACACAAAGTGTAAATTACATAAAGAAAGAACAACTGAAGTTGGCTAACAATTATGCCAACTCTAGGGAAACAGTTATTGACTGCGAAGTTGAATAAATGCTTGATTCTAACAAAAAATATTTTTATTTTTAGATGTTCTTAACTATTGTCATGTCAACAAGTTTCTCTAAGTTACCTATTTAGAAATAAAGGTTATACCGAAACTTTACTTCAATGTTGAGAAAGTTTGCTAAACAGCCAATAAGATTTACTAAATTGGCCGAGCTTTTTCTTGATGCCTATTGTCAATTTCCATGTACCTTGGTTTCCATTAGTATTCGATCCTTAATCTGAAGAGGAGCCCGTGTCTTCATCTATTAACGCAGAGCGACACTTACACAAAATATCTTTAATAAATTACAAGCCTGAAAAGGTAGCTCGAAGACTGTAAAAATCACTGAGTTATTGTGACAAAACCGTTGACAGATCAGTAATATAGCTATATTATGTTGCTATAAAAAGTTTCTATATAGTAAAATACATAGAAAAAAAAAATGGATCTTGCGCGGGAGGTTGTAAGCATGTGGGATGTTGACGCTGCTATAATTATGCTAATAGTCGTTTATGCCAATATTTTAATAGCAAAAAGCTTTAAAAAAACCTAAAGGAGCATACGTTAGGTGGTTGGGTTAAGAACAAGATCCAAAAAGCAGTTCTTTTGGACACGGCTCGCATTGTCAGGAGGTCCTGTCTCTAGAGCCGTAAAACCACCTCTTTAATAGGATCTCAAAATAGGATCGGCACCTTTCGGTTGCCGATCCTATTTTGATATTTATAAATGTATATATTTGTAATTTGTATATTTTGAAATGTATTAAAGACAAATTACCTAAGGCCCAAAATTCAGAATGCAGCTATCTCACGGGCACATTTAAATGTTTTAAAGAATATAAAATTTTTCTTGGCATTTCATAAAAGGTTGTTCTGCGAAATTAATATTCCAACTTATTCGTAACAAGTTTCTACCTTTACTCGTTTTTTAGTCACAAAAAGAAGTAGTAAAAAGTGTTTTTCCGATATTTATTAATCACAACAAAACTTATAAAAATTATAAACTTGTTTTGGACCTGTTCAAGATGACCCATTTGAGAATGTAAATACAATTATTTGTTGATTAATTTAAAATATAATACATCCAAATATTCGTGAGGGATGGCTGCGCAGGGAAGACTAGGGCTTAACAGCACCGAGTCAACCTTCTCTTATGTACTGTGAAAAATGTACATGTAATTTTGCTTTTACGTGGCTTGGCTTAAAGCTGATTTCCCATAGTCGCTAAAATTCTTAACATTTCACGTAACATATTGTAACGCCCTCAAATACTCGATTAACCCTTAAGTAGCCCTTTTAAGCTGACATTCACATGATAAGCAAATGGTTTTTCTATAGAAATGGCATCGTTTTAAAAACGTGTATAGTGCCTATCGTGTCGTAAATACTTACATACTTTAAAGGAAAATAAGTACCTATATTCATACTGTCTTCGTGTTTTTTTTTCTTTTAATCTTATCTGAGGATCACATGGTTGACGTGTTATGTCCCAATATAGTCCACCCGGCCGAATTATGGTCACCGCAAAAGGTCACCAACAATGGACAGTAAATGTAAAAGAAATCATCATCATATCAGCCAAAACACGTTCATTGTTGGACAAAGGCATCCCCCAATGATCTCCACAATGGTTGAGCTTGTGCTGCTCACATCCAGCTATTTCCCGCGATACTTGCAAGATCGTCGGTTCACCTTTTCGGGAGCCTACCAACGCTGCGTATTCCGGTTCGTGGTTGCCTCTAGAGAACCTTTCTACTCCAGCAACCGTCGGTTAAAGAAATGTATAATTAATATTTTTCTCAAATGGCAATACGACACGACAGGCAAGAAATCGGGCTTCCTTTACAGGGGTCGCCAGTGTACCTTAGTTGCAAAAGGGAGTTGTAAGAATTGTTAGTAGATAATAAATGTATTACTTTTTACCATATTTTTCAAAGACAATTAATATTTTTTTAATTTTAATAAATTAGAAGATTTTCCTAACATAGAATGCGATATTTATATTACACATATAATTAATTTGTTACTGTTAGCAACAGTATGACTTTTTACCAGTGCAAACTACGTTTTTTAAACGCTTCGTCGACGCCTGTTTTAGAAACGCGCGTTGACGGCGCGCTTTATCCTACAGAGCTGCATCTGACTAACGTGCGTATCGCGTCTATATCGCTACGAACGAGCGACAACGCCGCTTTTTAAAAACGTGGTGTGCATGGGGCCCTTATTCAAAGACAATAAGTACATTTATATTTTCAGATTTAATAAATTCAAATAAATATAAAAAAAACAAAGAATGCGACATTTATATTACACATAAAATATTATCTTTCCAAGTGACTCGTTGTTATTGTATTGTGTAACTGTAGATTAAAGAGCTCAGCTCACGACCCAGGGTATTAAGGTTAAAAGTTTTATTAGGGTTTTCAAGACAAGAAAATCTCTCAATGGGAGCCCGCGGACAGGAAAAATATGGTAGTCTTAGAGAGCACGTTTGGACATTATTCTGGGTCTGATCTCTCCGCTATTGTTTGCGTATGTTCTTGATGTTTGACAAAATAATATTAATGTCTTCCTGGTCGATTTTCAACCACGGCAGCCAGTCTCAATGGAGACTAGCCTTCTGCACGGGACATATTATAGTGCACAAGTGTGTGCGCTAACACAGGGGCACTTTCTTTACATTACTCTTATGGTCCGATGGGACGACTAGCGAAACGACCGAAAAGAGGTCAGGTACAGGATAGGAGGGTATTTAACCAAAGATCCTACTATAAACTAATGGGCACATCATCAGTTATGTTAGTACAATTCTGTATAAACAATCATACTAATAATTGTTATTTATTTCTGTTAATCTGCAAATATAAACAAACCTCAGTATTCTGAAGATAGATGTGGTACCATACTGCTACGTCAAGCAATCCCCTAGAAAACGACTTAATTTTTGATGTGCTTACTGAACAGTGACTTGGGACTTTAATCACCCAAAACCCTTATGATATTTGACATTACAAGGGTTAGTACTAGATAACGTTTGAATTTATGCCACAAGAGCCCTCTGGGCGGACGACCACAGTAAATTGGAGCCCACTTAACGTGAACTAGTGAGGGTGTGGTCGAAGTGTACGCGGTTGGCGGTTAGATTTCTCTATTTTTCCTTTCATATACAAGAGTGAGTTTTTTTTTAAGCTGACTGGGTTTGCGCTTGACCACGATCTCACCTGATGGTAAGTGAAGATGTGGTCGAAGATGGACCGCGCGTACCCATAAGATGCCTGTTCACTCTAGCCTTGAATAAACCCATGTTGTATGAGTCTGGAAACACGTCGTTCGGGAGGGTGTTCCACTGCTTAGCCGTGCGTATGATGAAGGAGGAAGCAAAGCGCTTCGTACGGCAGAATGGGATGTCAACAACAAAGCCGTGAAAACCCTCCCGACACCTAGTAGTCCGATGAAAAAAGGGGGAAGGAGGGATAAGTTCATGGAGGTCTTGTTTATGCAAGTCAGCCAAATGGTCCATATTGAGGTTAAGCTATCTCCGTTTTGAATTTTATGCAAATACCCTGAGCCGGTTCAGGGCGAAGAAGAAAAATATATTAACTCATACACGTACAAACTTCTGCATGTCACAGTTGAAGAAGATTTTTTGTTATATAAGTTCGTTTACGTAATGATACGCGTTACCGTAGCCTTTGTCATTTGTAACACATGGCATAACTGTTGCCGACATTTAAGCACGCACGGGAACACCACCATATGCATAATCATCATCATCATATCAACCGAAAGACGCCCACTGCTATACAAAGGCCTCCTCAAAGATCTCCTCAATTGCCAGTCTCACGCTATTGGCATTCAGTGACTTCCAGAGACCCTCACAAGATCATCGGTCCACCTTGTAGGGGGTCTGCCCACGCTGCGTCTTCCTGTTCGTGATCGCCACTCGAGAACCTATCTGCCCCACCGGCCGTCGAATCTACGAGCTATGTGCTATAAGCATAATATATATTAAACTAGCGGCCCGGTACGTGCTTCGCTACGCTTTTAAGTATTAGTACAAATTGTTTGTATATGGGAGTATAGAAAGATGTTGATTTTACACTTTTTAAAGACTGTTTTAAATTTTCTCTACGTACAAACCTTTTCTGGACTTCCACAAATAATTCAAGACCAAAATTAGCCAAATCGGTAAAGGCGTTGTTGAGTTAGTTAGTAACATTACAACGAAAAGTGGCATTGATTTTTATATATATATAGATAGATAATATTGCAATATATATAAGTTATTTTAGGTGATTTTTTACTTTCCAACATACTTATCGCCCTAGTTTCATTTACCAAATGAATGTATAGAAAAATTTTATTTTTACATTTCATTTTCTTACGAACTGCCAACAAAGTAAGCTAGGCTAGATTAGTACTGGGACCCCAAAAGCGAATGCCGAGCGAGCGAAGCGAACGTGCCTCGAACTACCGTGGCAGCGGACGGCGAAGAGCTGGAAACGAACCACTTTGATTTGTTATAAGTTGTTTCGTGAAATGTTTAAAATAGTTAGCAATGTGATATTCTAGGTACAACTAATTTATGGGCAAATAAATATCCATAAAATTGGAATTGTAGTGGTAAACATAAAATCTGAAAGGAATTTTAATATAAAATAAAGTAAACTATAAAATATATTACTGCAACATTTTTTGATTTTAATATAAAATTATATAATTCGTAGATATTACAATTCAAAATTGAAGAATTGCCAAGCTGAAGTGGCAGTGGGCAGGCCGCATAGCCCGTAGAACCGACGGCTGCTGGGCCAGAAAGGTCCTGGAGTTTCGACCACGAACTGGAAGACGTAGCGTGGGCAGGCTCTCTACAAGATGGACCTATGTGTCATGTGAGGGTCGATAATAGCCGCTGGATATGAGTAGCGCAAGACAGAAAATTGTGGAGATCTTTGAGGGAGGTCTTTGTCCAGCAGTGGTCGCTTTTCGGCTGACATTATGATGATTAAAGTTCAAAATGTGTAGAAATAACTTTTGTGTGTCAACTTAATATGTAATAATGCCAAGATGATAGGCCTCAAATGTAAGACTTTTTCTAATACTCCCAGCGTTTCCTGTGATATATTTTCCTACAGTCGAGCTACTTGTAGGGCATGTTAGTGGTTATAGTTTGTGTCCATCAACCATATGTAGTTTGAATATGGGAACCCTGAACACACTCAGAAATACTTAGTCCAGGTATAAAATATTGCCACTCCTATCTCATTGCTTTTCAGAGACGTAGGGCATAGCGTTCATTCGCTCAAAGATCAGCCCGACTGGGGAAGTACCTCCACCTTACAGAAGACATTCCTTAATAATAATATTAATAATTTTAATGTTGTGTTTCCGAGTGTGAGTAAGTTTGCTAGAGCTCATTGGGGTGGGGGGAAGGGTTAGCAACACTTGTTTTCTGACTCTAAAAGGCCGGCAACGCACTCGCGACTCCTCTGGTGTCGCGAGTGTCCATGGGCGGCGGTGATCACTTACCATCAGGTGACCCACTTGCTCGTTTGTCGCCCTCTGATATATATATAAGTATATAAAAAAGGCGTAAAAGTCGACCCAAAGGAATATTTCCCAGGGAACGGGAGACAGCGTCTCTCTGTGTATATGAATGATGATACTAAGATCGCCAACTCGTCTGCCAAGCGTGGCGATTATGGACACAACTCCAATGTGGAAATCTATTGGCGAGGCCTTTGACCAGCAGTCAAGACTCCATTCGGCTGACGTGACTAAATCTTTAGACTTTGGACGAAATCTAAAGACTAGGCTTGAGATTAAGGTCTAAATATCTAAAAGTACAGACAACTAAAATTCGTTTAATTTTAAATTTACCACTCAGGTCGTATCCTTATGGGGTTAACCCGCAAATCAACTAGAGCTGAAATTAAATAATTTTGTACGCGTAATTGGGGTAATGTAGGGTCATTTTATGGGAAATGGACGGGATTTTAATTAAATTTAGAACTAAACTGTGGACGGAGAGTTAAGCTACTAGTTACCACTAGTAGCTTGGTTTAACTCATGGGATAATTAAGTTGACCTTTTTATGAAAACTATCAATACAATAAATTAGTATAATTAAATTTATATAAGATAAGTCTTTATTTGCCTTAAATTACTCGTTTCAAGAAACTACGCCATGCATATTATGTAAATGAGTTATTTATAAAATTACACTATATTATTCGTGAACCATACTCAAATTGGTCTAGTGGTTAGTGATTCTGACTACTAAATCAGAGGTCGTCGGTTCGATCTCCACCCAGGACATTTTTTTGTGTGATAAGCACGACTTTTTGTTCTGCATCTGAGTCTAATTTATCTTTAATATGTATATAGAAATATATAAGTATGCTTATCAGTGTCTGATTGCCATAGTACAGGCTTTGCCTAGTCTGTGCTCAGATGGCAGTGTGTATTTATTTATCTAAACTATCTAAACAAATATTATAAAGAGGGAACATTTATGTTTTGTATGTATGTTTGTAATGTTTTCACACAAAAACTAGGGGACCGATTTCGAAAATTGTTTCATCATCAGAAAGCTGCATCGTCACCGACTGATAAAGGCTACATAAAAAGTTGGGATTCCTAACTAAAATGCAATAATGTAACCCAAGGTGTGAAAAAATTAGTCATAAAAATATGTCATCGCGTGCGCTGAGGAAACTATTGATTATAGAATAAAAAAATGCTCTACAGTATTAGATAACGTATCATCAGTCTACAAATAATATATGGGTGACTGATCCGTATATGTTACAGGATGGCGTAGACGTCTAACCGAGGGAATATATTCCAGAGAACAGGCATCAGCGTTCTTTTAAGAACTATATATCTTACTGCGACCGCCAACCCGTCTACCACGCGTAGCGATTATGGCATATCCCTCCAAATGATTGACACAATGCAATGTGGAAATCTTTTGGGGAGGCCTTTGTCCAGCAGTGGACGTCATTCGGACGACATAATGATGGGTAGTACCGAGAAGTATAGTTGTTATCCGGAACAGACAACGATTGCACATAAGATGCTTCTTCAATCTAGCCATGCATCAAGTTATGTATAAATGTAATATATAGGCCGCATATAAGTTTGGTACGTCACGTTAGAAAAACAAAGACAAAAAGTAGAGTCCCTCCATCCGTGGTTCGAATGATAGATCGAGTTACTGAGAACGTTATCTGGTACGTGCCTGAAACAGTTAGTAAAAACCGGCCAAGTGCGAGTCGGACCCGCACATGAAGGGTTCCGTAGCTGCAAGTATTTCAGTTGATTAAATGAAAGCAAATTGCGGTATATAACGTATTAAAAAAAACCACTTGCTGGATCTCGTTCAAACCAATTTTCTTTGTTAGTATCTATGGTAATTTACACCATATATTTTTTTTAGTTTTGTCATTCTCTTATTTTAGAAGTTACAGGGGGGGGGGGGGGACAATCATTTTACCACTTTGGAAGTGTCTCTCGCGCAAACTATTCAGTTTAGACAAAAATGATATTAGGAACCTCAATATGATTTTTGAAGACCTATCCATAGACACCCCACATGTATGAGTACGACGAAAAAAAATATTTTTGAGTTTCAGTTCTATGTGTGGCGACCCCCCAAAATTATTGTTCTTTTTCTATTTTTGTGTTAAAATCTTAATGCGCGGTTCACAGAATACACCTACTTACCAAGTTTCAGCAGTACAGCCCTTATAGTTTCGGAAAAAAGTGGCTGTGACATACGGACGGACAGACAGACAGACAGACATGACGAATCTATAAGGGTTCCGTTTTTTGCCATTTGGCTACGGAACCCTAAAAACCATGTAATTCATCCAGTTTTTGCACGTTGGGCTTTAAAAGATTGACAACACCCAATTTTATTGTATCACGCTAGTCTCGCCTGTATAACCTACTGGGTACGAGTCAAAATAGAGTGAACAGAAAACGATCAAGGCACGAAAACAAAACCGGATGAAATGTTACAATATCATTAATTGCGTAAAGAAACATAATAATATTTTTATATTATAAGCATTAGAAGTAAATTATGTTAGTAAAAAAAACATTACACTTACTACCATGCTTTTGACAGACTGCCAAACTTAGAAAAGATGACAAACTTGTGTCAAAACTGACAATAGGTTAATATCTTCTGTCTTAAATTTTTCATTAATGGTCGAATTTAGAATTAGTGTGATCTCTAATATAGATAAGGACAAACAGATATTTTCATGCACACAAATATCTGTCTTGGGTGGGAATTGAACCCACACATACACCCTTTCCCAACGTGAAAGGTAAGTATCTACCAACCACGCCAACCGGCCCGTCACGTGATATTTATGACACATTTAATAAAACAAAGTTTTTGCTTATCATAAAGTGCATATTAAAATAGCAATTCAAATTGAGTAGCAATTTTTCGTTTATCTTTTGTTTTTAAAATTTTATAGAAATTACTTTGTTTATTTTTCTATCGAGCCAAAGTAGTTGAATCATGTTAGGGGATCAATGATGTTCATCAAAATACTTGGCATATATCTATCTAGGGACTAGGGACAATATCTATCTAGGGACAATGTCACACAGATCATCCTAGCCCCAAACTAAGCAAAGCTTGTACTATGGGTACCAGGCGACGATATACATACTTATAGATAGATAGATAAATCCAAACTAATATTATAAATGCGAAAGTAACTCTGTCTGTCTGTCTGTCTGTCTTTCTGTCTGTCTGTCTGTCTGTCTTTGCTTCACGCCTAAACTACTGAACCGAATTGTGTGAAATTTGGTACAGACATAGTTTGGAACTTGAGAAAGGACATAGGATAGTTTTTATTACAAAAAATAAAATAAAAAATAAAATAGCGCCATCTATTGGTCAAGAGTCGGCATCAATTCAGTACTGAAAATTCATCGGAAAAATGTAATTAAATAGTAAAAAGGTATGAAAATATAATATAATACAACTTTTAGTACAAATAAAATGCTCTAACGGAGTATAGATAATTCTATTAGTACTATATGTCGAGTTGGTGATCGCGCAATGGTGTCGATCGTTACACGAGTTCGGTTCATGTTATTGTTTTAATTCATCGGAAAAAAGTAAATAAATAGTAAAAAGGTATGAAAAAAATAATATCAATATAATAAAACTTTTAGTACAAATAAAATGCTCGAACGGAGTATAGATAAACTAGCTTTTGCCCGCGACTTCATTCGCGTGGAATAGTGACTTCCGGCAGATTTTTGGTTTTATCCACATAGTTCCCGATCTCGCGGGATCTCTTCAAAAATGAAATGTGGAAGATATTCTAGGGAACTCTTCAAAAATCAACATAATGAGCTTTTGAATTGAAGATATGTATACTCACTTAGGGCATTAAAGCCGTTATTGCCGGAAGTCACTATTCCACGCGAACGAAGTCGCGGGCAAAAGCTAGTACTTAAATACAGAGAAAACATCCATGACTCAGAAACAAATATTCGTGCTCATCGCACAAATATTTGCACTTACCGGGATTTGAACCCAAGACCACCAGCTTCGTAGGCAGGAGCACTACCAACTAGGCTGCGATGACCGTCAAATATATGCTTTTTAACATGATTAAAGATTAAATTCGATGCCAATGCCAAGATTATCTTCGTAGTATTGGTTAAACATGTCAGTTAGTGCTCCAATTTGGATGATGTTAGCACCTTAATCATGCGGTGGGTCTTTTCTTTTTTGTTCGGACTCGCACCGACCAAACCTAACCTGCCGTAGACTTATCTTGGCGCCTGATGAGAGGAGCGCCGCCGCGCCGGGAACGTGAGTATGCTGCTCCGGTGCCAAGTATTGGGTCTAAAACTTGCGGAAATACTCCAATTTGGCTGATGTCAGCTACTAATTCGCGCGGCGGGTTTACCAAATCTAAGTAAAGTCGCTTTTTGGCAGGTGATGCCACAGTTAGTAACAGTAGGAGTACTGTACTCAAAAATAGTAACAAATAGTTATCTGGCTGTTGGAACGGGAAGATTCTCAAGTGCCGACCGCGAAACGGAAGATACAACGCGGGCAGCCCCCGCATAAGATGAATCGATGATCCCATTGGGGCCGTTCTGGAGATTCACAAATTCCTGCCTCCTTTGTCCAGCAGTGGACAACTTACAGCTGACGTGATGATGAAGATTATTTCAAACAGCAGTGATAGATAGAATATGAGATAAATAAATAAAATAAATACATAAAAAAGGTTTTTATTCAGGTAGACTTTAAAAAACCGCTTGTAAATAGTCACAACATGTTTGTAGTAATACAGTTATTATTTCTAGTTACTTAATACAGATATTTAGTTACACGGAATGTTAAAAAAATTATACAATTTATTTTATAAAAGTAGTGATATTTCACTTGCTTGTATTAAGTTATTGTCAAGGAAATTATGTTTAGGTTTAATTATTGAAATTTATATTTTACTACATATTGTCTGAATGGTTCAGTCTATATTAAGGTATGAATTCAGTAATATTATTATAACGGACCTTGTGTTTAAAACGACGGTTAATGCTACCGCTAGATCCAATGCGCCCCAACTGAGAAGACCCAGTGAAACAAACTCAGCAGGTTCATCTACTACCGGTTTCAACACAGCCCGGTTGAGACGGTCCGGCGAAACATACTCAAGCGGGCATGAACACGGGATTTGGTCCACTTGATAATGATGATTCATAAATTATTTGTCATAACAAAGTAATTTTATTTTAAAATAGTATTGTGATATATCCTATTCTTGTCAAGATATTTCTTAATTTTATCACGTGTTTTTCCCAAAATTATTTTATTCTGATGTGAATTTATGGGTGGGAAGGATTCTAATAGGTTCCAGTCTCGCATTTAATATTTACACTAATTAAGAACAACATACGTATTATTTTATATTTACATCAAACTAAAGGTCCAGTATTATAAATAAAATACTCATTAGGAGAATTTCACAATATCATCAAATGTAAGCCTCAGAGAGCATTGAGGTTCATGAATATTGTAACATAAATTGGACTCACTTAGAGTGAAGGCCTGAGTGAGTCGATGGTTATACCTGAAACTCAACACGGTGTTGTGAACATTCCTTGTGTACGCATTTATCTGAATAAAATTATTTAACTTGACAACACTGAATCACAAAATATACCAAATATATTGTCTAGATGTTTCAATAAGTATTACCTTTTATTTATATACGCGTGCCGTAATAACGTGCTCAACAACAGATAATGAAGTCCTGGGATCAAATCACAGATCGGGCCTAAAGGTTTTATTGATATTTATCTAGAAGAATAATAATAGTAATAATAATAGTTTATTTGCATAAAGTATTTAACACTTATACAAACACAGTCATACCATTTGGCTTACACTTAATAAAAACAAGCATTAAAGTGTGTCGTAACTAGCACCTTTGCTAAGTTATAAGAATAACTTGTATTAAAGGTACTAGCCAACCCCATTTCACAATGTTGCAAATATATTAGGCACAGAAAGTATATAAGCCTTAATACTATAGTTTAACTTGAGAAATAATAAAGAATAAAAATATGAAATAGCTAAAATTTAAGTTACAGCAAAGGAATAACAGAAGCCCTTAAAGTGTTTGTGTGTGTGTGGTGTGTGTGTGTGTGTGTATGTGTGTGTGTGTGTGCGTTCGGGTGTGTGTGCGTGTGGGTGGGGGTGTGTGGGGATGTGTGTTTTAGTGTGCGCGTGGGTTCTTCGAGTGAATTTTTACGAAAGAAGTACTTGTAATAATTCTCACTCTGTCGCCCTGACCACCAGCGGCCTAGGGCGTATAACCGCGCCGCTGTAGTAGCTCTGTTTTTACTTATTTAATTGTATATTATTGTTTTATGAACCATCATGTATCAATTTTATAAAAATAAGTATGTACAAAATAAGAACATTATAAATTAAGTCATCATCATATCAGCCGAAAGAAGTCCACTACTGGACAAAGGCCTCCCCTAAGATCACCACAATTGCCGGTCTTGCGCTATCCGCAATATACAAGAATATTAATAATATCCTGGGACATTATTCACACACGGCCATCTGATCCCAAACTAAGCAGAGCTCGTACTATGGAAAACAGATAACTAATAATAATATACTACTTTTGTTTTATAAATACAAACTTATATCGATAATTGCACCCTGACTCAGGAAAAATATGTTAATGCACACAAATATCAGTCCTGGGTCGGATTCGAACCCACGACCTGCGGCATGAAAGGCAAGCATTTACCAACCACGCCATCATATATATAGCAGTATGGAGTCTGTAAGTTGGCGGTATCACATTCGTTGGGCCTCAGAGAGGACTTTACATCGGTCACCCAACCGGTTTCTCCGGTTGTGTTCACGTCATGCACTAAAAGATACTAGGAAACTAGTGAGTGCCTAAAAGATTATTACATAGTTACTGTATAAAAAATCATGAATATGGCTTCAACTTCTAAATTAGTAATTTTTTATAACCCTAACGATTACAAAAAAAGGTTTTTTTAATAAACAACAACAGACTGTCTAAACATGGCTAGGATTGCACTTATTCGTAAAGTATTTGTGGACTAGCCATCCTCTATAATAAATGCTCTATAATAAAAAACAAAGAGTAGCAGAGCCTGTACTATAGCAACCAGTTGATAAACATGCTTATATATTTTTAAATACATATTACATATATAAAGAACAAATAATCGTGCTCATCACAAAGGTCATTGGGCAACTAAGTATGGAACTTATACCCACGGCCTACAGAAAAAAAATAGGTAGTATGTTTAGATAAACGTCTCTAGTTTACGAATATATATGTCGCATTTACGCAGACAACGGGAAAAAACCATAAATCTAAAAAATAAAAATACAATAATAAGGTTTATTATAACAAGGCTTAGTACATTTTTGTTGGTTTTTTTATAGTAAACATGATTTAAAAAATAAAAATAAGTAAAATAAAACAAGTATAGAAGAGTTTTTAAGTTTTATTCGACATGATCAATGTCTACAGGAATAATTGTATCGTCTAAAAACGCCGCAGGCGCATCAATTTGATTTTGATGTCGGGCCCAAGACAAAAAATATACTATGCTGGCTATATGCGCGCAGCATCCAATAGTGCGGCTCTTTTTTTTATTTATTTAACAGAATGCTTCACTGGAATTGTTTTATCAATACATTTACTACCTATTTTTTATTTATCTTTAACATTATACTTAACAATTTAAAACTAATTTGGTTTTTGTAGGAAAACTATCGTTAACTGGGTCAGATTTCGCCCAATGACCTTTGCACATTTTTTTTATTTTAGTATTATTTTTAAATTTCTTGTACAAAATTATACGGCTACAATACAACCCTATCACAGCAAATGGATGAATAATCTTACTGAATTTAAGTTACATTTGATATAATTTCATCAAGCCGCGATTTTATGTATTTTATATGCCATAAGCCAAAAAAATCGTTTAAGAAAATTTATCGAGAGCATGCAAATCTTCGAGCAATTTATTGTTCTTTCACAAAAATATTCTTTTATAGGATAGGCATAGGGTAACCATGTTTTCATTTTGGTCAGGACATATGTATCGAGTTAAAAATTGGTACCTATCAAATTTTGACTCACCAGTACACACCAATAGTAAACGCAAATAATGATAATTACTTAGCATAGTCTCAGCGTAGGTCTGTAATGTTGATATTCTCTAATAATGAGCATAAAAAAACATAATATCAACAATTACAATTTCTTAGATAGTTAAGCTACAATATTATAGCAAAGCGATTATTGTCAAATTCATAGTCTTAATGCTACACCGTTAACCCACAAGTAACGAAAGCATCCCTCGTTTTTAAATGCACGTGTGGGGCTAAGAGAGTCGCCTAGTCGTTCTGTGTCCCGGGTTCGATTCACGCGCAATACGACTATTTGTGTGACCCATAAATAGCTGTTCTGAGTCTGGATGTAATTTCTGTCCGTCTTTTATATGTTTGTAAATTACACACAGGGACAAGATGACTTGCGATCTCTTTTAAAAGAAAAAAAATCTTATGACTTGATTATTTTTAACATGTCTGATAAACTACACAATAATTCCTCTAATTTACTTTCTGGTCCAAATACTAATATTCTATGGAAATGAGATTCAAGGACATTTAGATAATTACTTTTGCATTACTTAAAGTGCGGATAAGATCTGAACCTACGGTCCATATATACGTATATGTTAACCACTTGGCCGCCGTAATGTGGGGTTTGGGCCCGACAAACATATAATAAAGTCCGAGATTTTTCAAAATATGTGGTAATACTATTCACGAACGGCAAATTGAGTATATTTTTTTACTTGCCTCCTTTTAGTAGGTCCCTAACGCGATGTAATAGCATTGAATTTGTTATAAGATAAGGTAATACAATCGTCTATAACCAATTTGTTCTCTTTGAGATGACTAAAATGACTTCTTTTGGTACTATATTTATAAAGTCAGTATTTTTAAAGATCCTTCGTTCGTTATCGCATGGACGGTGGTTATAATAATAATAGTAATGTTCTCCTAGTCGTATTTCAACCACGGTAGCCAATCTCAATAGAGATAAGCCTTCTGCGCGAGACATATTGTAGTGCACAATTGTGTGCGCAAAAGTAGGGGCACTTTATGTTCCATCACTCGCATAAACCGATGCGACAACTAGCGCCACGACAGTAAAGAGGTCAGGTACAAGACCAACGGTTTTAGGCACTGGGATATATAAATACCGCGACTCCGGGTTGATAATAGGAAACAATTTTTTCTTTACAGAATAATGCCATTTTTGGTCGATCCGGGTATTGAACCCATGACATGATATCAGCGATTGGACACGCTACCACTAGACGAACGAGGAAGGCAGTTACGTAATATTACATTAGTAAACAAGATACATATATCCACAGTTTTACATCTATATTACCAAATGATACTTATGAATCACAAACTCGGTAATCCCAAGACCACGGCCAAAACGACGGAACCTGTTCTATGCAGGAAAAACAACTAAGCATAATGCCATATTATAAACAGTTAGTAACTCGCTGACTGCCTTATATTACTCGCGCGTATTAAATATTTATCTACACGTGAAGTGATAATGGGAATCACCTGCGAAATATTATTGGAGGAGTGTAAAAAAGGATATTACCGCTCTCTCCAACCAGTGAGAGGAATTGTGAAATATCGCATCGATAAACGGACTAACTTTGAAAGTGTAACTTTATCATTAATTGGAAAAGGAAAAGTGTATTGGTCAGATATGGACAGTGTATATTCTAATAGAGAAGATTACTTATACGTACACCATAACATAATAAGGAAAGAAGATAACGCAGTATTGCAAGGTACATATACCCGTCCATTTAACTTTCTCCTACCAGAATGTATACCGTCGGTGCTGGAAGATAATATCGGAAGCATTGTTTATAAAATCGTCATGCAATTTGAAAGACCTAGACGATTAAGAAGAATCACAAAATTTGATAAAATGATTGAATTTTATGGAACCGTGACCAGAATTTCACCAGAGCCGATAATATTTGGTCTAAAGAAAGAATTTACTATTGCCGATGCGTGTGTGAGTTTGACAGCGGAATTAGATAAGACATATATGAGAGCTGGTGAAAATATTCATATATCCATGAAGATAATGAAACATACGACGGTACCCATCATGTCTATAAAGGCGGAAGTAGTTCAATATATCACATATACAGCAATAAGTAATACAAGAATCGTTCCAAAGACATTTAAAGAAACTGCAGTGCATATGCCTGGTATAGAAGGTGTAGTAGTAAAATATATAAACTGTGTAGTTCCTACGTTGCGAAGTTTTTATACGATACAGAACTCTAACATAATAGACAAAGAGTATAAAGTTAAAATCACGGTAGAATTTCCGTTTCCTCATAGAAATGCAAATGTAGAAGCCCCAGTGGTTATAGTATAACAACATTCCGAATGATACTTACTTAAGGTACAGACGCCAGCACATCCACCTACCCCAATCTGTACAAATTCTTTTATAGATTTTCAACTTTATCACAAAAACATAAGGTTCACTTTCAATTGGGGAAATTTGACAGATAGCTTGATGTGCTGGTGTCTGTACAATGTTATTTGACATTGTGAAATTATTATGTAAATATGTACAAAGCAACTGTTATTAAAGAAAGATGGACGCAAGGTTTATTTTTAATTGAACCCATGCCTTTTTATTCATTGCATGCATACTTATAAATTCATACGATAAGTAATATAATATAATAATAATAATATAATACCTGGGGACAATGTCACACAGATCATCCTAGCCCCAAACTAAGCAAAACTTGTACTATGGGTACCAGGCGACGATATACATACTTATATAGATAGATAAATACATAGAAAACATCCATGACTCAGAAACAAATATTCGTGCTCATCACACAAATATTTGCACTTACCGGGATTCGAACCCAGGACCACCAGATTCGTAGGCAGGAGCACTACCAACTAGGGTACGGTGACCGTCAAAACCTAATAACACCTGGATTCTAGTTATAACGTTTCATGTAACAAGAATGCCTTATATAAACAATATGCCGAGTATATTACATAATAGCTGTGCCCCGCGTAAATTAAATCAACATATGAAATTCGGATATATATAAACTACATTACTACAAGATTTAATCAAAATCTGTTCCGTAGTTTTTGCGTGAACGAGTAACACACATCCATACGTCCATACTCACAAACTTTCGCCTTCTTTTAATAATAGGAAGTAGGATTAATGATGGTATTATTCATTAGGAAAATGTATTTTTTTACTTTCGCTACTAAGTCGTTCAACAAGCGTACGGCCTACCTGATAGCAATGCTACCGCGGTAACCGTAGCATATTATACTTGCAACACACATGGTATCACTCATATTAGCACTAGCATTATCTATACATATAATAAAATCTTAGGAAAGTATACGTAAACTGTACATTGAATATTTTTTAAAAAGGAAAATTGGGTCGTGATCTAAAATCGATATCGAATCCAAAAATATAGTATTTAGAATTTTTGTCTATATGTCTGTTTGTCTGTATGTATGTCCGGGCTTAACTCAAAAAGTACTGTATGGAATTACTTCAAATTTTGCCTGAATATTACTAAGAGGTCGGGTCAACATATTACTTAAAAGGAATGCCCCAACCATTACTATAAACCACAATGTAAGAAACTGAAAATAAACTATTTTTATTTATTTTATTTTTTACATACATGCTACATATTATCACGCTATCAATTACGGGGGAGGAGCTATGATAATTTATAAAATTTAACGCGGGTAAAACCGCGGGGCAATGCTAGTAGTTTATGTTTCTGGTTGTATGAACGCATCATGTTGCGGTAACTGTTACCGTGAGTGGGTTGTAACCTTGATCGCTTAATAGGCTAAGTCTACACAGTAAAATTAAGCTTACTTTATTACGCGATATACCTACTTATTTGTACTTGACTGCCTCGTTGGTCTAGTGGTAGCGTGTTCAACCGCAGATAATGAGGTCCTGGGTTCAAATCCCGGGTCGGGCTAAAAAGTGATTTTGATATTTTTCCGAAAAAATAAAGAAGAACAGGCAAAAAAAACCCAGACCCGACAGAAAAGTAACATACCTCAGTTTTTTGGTTATTATTTATATAATCATATTATATAGTTTTTATATTCGAAATCAATGGCTAACACCAAAATATTGCCTTATGTTTTTGTTCAGGCTTTACACTAAAAAATTACAAAATGCCTACGTATCTACACAATCCGTAAATATATGCAATTATAGAATATTACTGCTCATGCTACCATGGCAAAAGGACATTGGGAAGTTGCGCACACATCATTAGTGTTGTATATTACCTAGGTAATATAGGTGGTTAGGTGGCTAGGTGGGCTAGACATCGAGATCACTTCGACCACCCCGCACTGGGTATGGATTATGTTTTAAGGGACATAGAAATATAATAAAACTTTATTTTGACATTTTGGTTTTATTTTTGGTAGAACCCCGTTGATAGCTACCTAAATCACTGATCTACGATCAGATCATTCTTTTTGATTATTCCACTAATACCGGCTGCGTTAAAAATAAAAATACGAATACCTGTTATCGTAACGGTGATTAATGAACTTTTTAGTTCTCTAATCACCGATATAAGCTCGAACTGGCGTCAACGAATTAGTGGAATAATCCGATCTGAATCATTGAATATGACGATTTTAATGAATCCTAAGTTGAGGGCGAATCCAGAAGGGCATGTTCTGACCCCAGTACCAGAGGCAAAAAGGAACGGGGTAGAATTTTTTAGTCAGTAAGAGTCTGACACGCCCTCTCGCTCCACCCAAGGGCGAGAGATGTCATTAGATGATTTTAAAACACCTTAAAAAAATATCCTCAGTTGAATGTTGTACTAGGAGTTCAAAAATTATATAATACAGCTGTATCTCCAGGTCTCCTGGATACATCCCATAACTATTTATCGTCATTTAGTTACATACATTACGAATTGTGTAGATAAGTAGGCATTTTGTATTTTTTAGTGTAAACCCTGAACAAAAACATAAGGCAATATTTTGGTGTTAGCCATTGATTTCGAATATAAAAACTATATAATATGATTATATAAATAATAACAAAAAAACTGAGATATGTCACTTTTCTGTCGGGTCTGGGTTTTTTTTATATGGGACGTGACCGTTCTTCTTTCTCAGTATCAGCCCGAAGTCTGGAAGTTGGCGGTATTACACCCCCGTGCCTGGAGAGCACGTAAATCCGTCGGTCCGGTACCTGAACTCTTTCCGGTCGTGTCGCTAGGCGTCCCATCGGATCATGAGAGTAATGGAATAGAAAGTGTCCCTGTGTTTGCGCACACACTTGTGCACTATAATATGTCCTGCGCAATTGGCTAGTCTCCATTTATACTGGCCGCCGTGGCCGAAATTCGGTCGGGAGGACATCATCACTTATTTATAAACGGTAAAATAAACAAAATAAAAAAGGTTTTTATTCACGTAGACTTTTAAAAAGCACTTGTAAATAGTCAGAACATATTCGTAGTAATATATAATTAATTTATAGTTATTTCTAGGTACATATAGATCTTTAGGTACACGGATTGTAGGAAATAATTTACAATAAGATTTATTTTATAACAGTACCTAATGATATTTAACGAACTTAAATTAAGTTATTGTCAAGGATCATGTGTAGGTTTAATTATCAAAATTTTAAATTAACAAAAGTCATTATTAGTACTGACTGGCCTGCTGTTCTAGTAGGTAATGACCCTGACTTTTCAGCCAAAGGTCGTGAGGTCGATTTCCACTCAGAACTAATCTTTGTGAGATGAGTATAATTAATTGTTGTGTCTGGGTGTAATCTAATCTATCTATATCTATTCTATATATTTATAAAAATACAATGCCACTTTTCGTTGTAATGTTAAAACTCAACAACGCCTTTACCGATTTGGCTAATTTTGGTCTTGAATTATTTGTGGAAGTCTAGGGAAGGTTTGTACGTAGAGAAAATTTAAAAGAAGTCTTGAAAAAGTGTAAAATCAACATATTTTAGCTATTTAAAATATTTTTTGTTTGAATTAATGAACTTAATAATCATTTTTTTTATTACTAATAAAAAAAAATGATTATTAAGTTCATTAATTCAAACAAAAAATATTTTAAATAGTTTGTAATTTGCCTTATATGTAGCGAAGCACGTACCGGGCCGCTAGTATAATATAAAATTCTCGTGTCGTGGTGTTCGCCTCCGAATTGGCTGAACTGATTTGTATGAAATTTTGTATGCAAATCGGTTAGATTTGAGAATCAGCCTATATCTATTTTTCATACTCCTAAATGAGGGTGATCCACCCCAAAATAATTTTTATAGATTTGACAAAAAAAAATATTTTATTTTATTTGACGTTGAAAAATATATAGATACCTTATCATCCTTCTACTATCAACCCCATTTTATTTTAATACCATTTTTATTTTTAGTTTTTGCTTATTATGGTGAATGTTTTTGTGCATTTGATTAGGTCCCTCGATGATTTAGATTTACTGTTGGACCCGGTAGGTGGCGCTGCAATGCGATTCCAGGTTTTATTTATATTCTAAAGGCAGTAAAACATTTGCCGGGATAGGTAGTTTAACTATAAATATGTATATATTAAACTACCCTATATAAGTTATAATATAAGTTATCTTTACTAAGCACATAATTTATGCGATTACTAACACAATACATTTAATTTTTAAACAACAACACAAAAAAGAATTACAACACAAACACATAAAAGTTTTAGTGTCCGTTCCTTATTACTTGTATTTCTCAATAATAAGTGAATTGTATTCTTTTTTGAGAAATAAATGTCTTAAACCGTATATATTTAAATAATTGGTGACTGCCTCATTGGTCTAGCGGTAGCGTGTTCAACCAAATGAGTAATGAGGTCCTGGGTTCAAATCCCGGGTCGGGCCAAAAAGTGATTTAAGGATTTTCCGTAAAAAGAAATTTCTCAGTATCAGACCGAAGTCTGGAAGTTGGCAGTATTACACCCCCGTGCCTCGGAGAGCACGTAAAGCCGTCGGTCCTGTACCTGAACTCTTTCCGGTCGTGTCGCTAGGCGTCCCATCGGATCATGAGAGCGATGGAATAGAAAGTGCCCCTGTCTTTGCGCACACACTTGTGCACTATAATATGTTCTGTGCAATTGGCTAGTCTCCATTAAGACTGGCCGCCGTGGCCGAAATTCGGTCGGGAGGACATCATCATTATCATCATCATCATTTAAATAATTGGTAACCTTAAGCATGATATTATGAGTCATCATGACGTCACCTCTCACTAGATAGCTATGCCTTATGAATTGGTGTGGGTTTAGCTAAGGTTATTGGCACACTGCCCCACATGATGCAGCGTAGTGCGTGAGAGTGTGTTCTAACGTTGCTTGTAAGTATCTCCGTTTGTATAGAAAACACGCACAGTCCAACCAGGAAAATCTCCTTCCATAATTATATTAGCAACTTGAAACTTGCATTCAAGTTAAATAATGATAACGAATAGGCGTAAAATAAAACTCAACTGAGTTAGTTCTAATATTTTAGTGAATAATAATAATATAATAATATCCTGGGACATTATTCACACACGGCCATCTGATCCCAAATTAAGCAGAGCTTGTACTATGGAAACCAGATAAATGATATACTATTTTCTTTTGGAATACATACACACATCAACACAATCTAGGGATATTGAACATTTCATTGATTATCTAGAAAACTATAAACATTTTGTTATGACTGTAAATGGAAGAATTAAAGATAATTTCATGGCCGATATTTAAACATTAACAACACGATGCGATTTTGTTTTTCTAATTAATAAAAGTCTTAAATTAATTAAGCCATAGAAAATTACTGAGTGAACAAAAACATTTTATTCTTATAAAATTATTCAATCGAATTAAATGAATAAAAATCTTACCAAATCTGATAATCAGTAATCGGTATTTCCTCCTCTAACATTAATCACACAGCGGCAACGATTTTCCATACTTAAAATTAAGGTGTCAATGTCTTGCTGGGGTATGCAGTCCCAAGTTCTTTTTAAATGTTCGAAAAGTTGTTCTTCTGTTGTCAAGTTGGGCGGAAAATCCCTCAATGCTCTTCGCTGTAACATGTCCCAGGCGTGTTCAATTGGGTTTAAGTCTGGCGACTGTGGAGGCCAATCTAATACCTGAACATCGTGTTCTCGAAGGGCGGCCCTCACCAGCCGCGCTGTATGGGAAGGTGCATTGTCATGCATGAGCTGAAATTCTTGCCCCGTTAGGGCCCTGAGCGGGACAATGACACGTTCTACTACCTCCTCACGGTATCTATGGGCAGTCATGCTGCCCTGAATCCAAATGAGTTGGGTTCGTCCGCCGATTCGTATTCCTGCCCACACCATAATTGTCCCGCCTTGGTAAGAGTGGACCTCCTGTGGATGTCGGAGACGGCTGACCCTGCCTGGAGTTCTCCAAACGCGTGTTCGTCTCGAATCTGGATGAAATCCATAGCGGGACTCATCAGTGAACAGCACCAATGACCATTGTTGATCACTCCATGTCAAATGTTCTTGAGCCCATAAAAGTCGCCTACCGCGATTGCCACGTCGCAGCGCTGGGACTCGTAGCGGTCTGCGAGCATGAAGACCAACTTCATGCAGCCTCCTTCGCACGGTTTGGTCGCTCACCAGCAGCTGCTGACCCTCCTGGAGCCTTTGCACTAGTTGCATCGCTGTGATATTGGGTAGTCTTCTGGCGGTCATTTGGAGAAATCGATCCTGTCTCTGAGTGGTAACACGATATCTACCTGTGTGCCGTTCTGCCACATCTCCAGTAGCGCGATAACGTGACCACAGCCTGGATACCACATTTTGGCTTGTGCCCAGAGACTCAGCAACGACGCGTTGAATAGCACCGTTTTGTAACATGCCAACTGCCCGTAACATTTCATCTCGACTCAAATGATGGCGTGGCATGACGCTAAAAAGCTTACACAACCAATTGAGAAAAGAAAATAAAACAATTTATCAGGTTTTCTTCAATTAACACGCAAAAAAAATTTTAATGCAACTTCTTGAAATTAGATACAACTCAAGATTGCGCTGTGCTTTGCGTGTTTTCATTTGTTTCTCATTTTAATTTTTAAATTTTGAATAAAGAATAGACAAGGTTTAAATCTGTAAATAAACTTTTTAAGGAAACTAAATAGGTTTTAAACAATAAAGCCATGTTTGATTTCAAAATAACGTATCCCTAGACTTTGTTGATGTGTGTATACAGATAATTTACACCCAGACTCAGGACAAACAGACATGTTCATGGACACAAATATCTGTCCCGGGTGGGAATTGAACCCACAACCTGCGGGGTGAAAGGCAGCGTATCTACCAACCTCACCAAAAGGCCCGTCAAATGAATAAATAAACTATACTTAATATTTAGCATGGTAGCACGACCATACTCCTCGATAGCTGGTTGCCGTGCCAAGCTTATGAACTCCTAGATTTAATCCAAATTGTATTGTGCTCGCGGACGAATGGCTGAGGATAATGTCGGTCCGTATGATATACTGTAGGAAATTTTAATGAAATTATAATATAATAATATCCTAATTCGCTGCGACATTATTCACATTGATTCCAAACTAAGCAGAGGTTCTACTATGGAAACCAGATAACAGATTTATACATATACTACCTTTCTTTTGTCAATACATACTTATATAGATGATCACACCCACTCAGGACAAACAGACATGTTGATGCACACAAATATCTGTCCTAAGTAAAATATCTGTAACCAAAACCTGCTCAGGTGGGGATTTTTAAACGTTTCCAACTTCGAGTGCAAGTGTGGTTCTATCCCTCAAACCATGGCACCCCTGTTAAAATGTCCTGCGTGCCCAAATACCTACACGTTAGAAGAACTAATGGACGCTACTGACAACGCTCAACTCGTAGCAGAATTCTGGGCTGACTTAATTTAAATTGCCATCGACACGCTAAGAAGATCTGTCCTGGGTGGGAATCGAACCCACGATCTTCAGCGCAAGAGGCAAGTTTCTACCAAAAACGACAACGGGCAAGTCAACAATTCTAGTTATAGCTTATTATTAATGTAATAGGTATCACTGTTTAAATTACAATACGAATCACTTAAAATAACTCAAGAACGCACAAGGCGCTCTAGACTTGTATTGAATTTGTTACAAAAAAGTGCAATTTTTCCTTGGGATTATACCCTCACAACCGTTGTTCGAATAAAGCAAATGCGGGCGGTGGCACAGATTTCTATTTCTCACTCTTATGGTCTAACGTTACAGGCTAATATGATGTTTTACCGAGGAATAGGGATATAATTTGGGCTAAAGAGATTCACAATACCACTTTATGGCGTGGCCCAGGATTTGAACCCAGGTCCACAATGTTTGGTTTTTAACACGCCACTGCTAGATCAACAAGATCAGCATTTTCATATCAATCAAAAGAAGCCCCTGCTCAACAAAGGACTCACACATGGATCAGCACAATTGCTGGTCTTATAGTACCCGCATCCAGCGGTTTCCAGCGACTCTCACATGATCATCGGTCCATCCTAAGGCAAGGCAATTATTTTAATGAAATAACTCAGTGTCTAACCAACAGAGTCTGATTTGAGATAAAATTCTGACCATTTATTTAAACTTGCTAGATTTGTTACTTTTTTTTTTTTTTTTCTTTTTTTTTTACGTGGGGAAATCCTTTATGGATCGTCCCGCCGCTGGGGAAGCGACGGGGTATGTCGGACTCCCAGCCAGATGGTAGGGCTGGGTTTACCGACTAAAACCCCACGGTGTTCCTCAGCCACCTTTAGTCCAGACCACGGGATTCGCTCGCGCATTCACCGCAGCCTGGACAGGTGCTGGCTCACTTTTCAGTGAGCCTCACTTTTGTTGGGGACATCCATGACCCCCTCTTCAAGAGAGGCGCGCGCGGAACACGGCGCGCCACCGTTTTGGGCCTATTCTGGTCGGATGGTGGACTGCCCCATGTCCACCATCCGCAGGCCTCTCCTCATGGAGGCCGGAGATTGGCGATATGCGCCCTCCGACGCCCAGTTCTCCTAGCGCGGCTTGGGCGGGAAGACAATGCCTCCCGTTCTCGCTCCGCCACCTCTTTTGCTACCATCACCTCCTCGCAAAAGGTGGCGACGATACTCCAGGCATTCTCGCTCGCAACCATGAATTTGGTCACCGTTGCAAGCGAGATGTCAACCGCACCCATTGCAGCCCCGAGAACACGGCGCTGTGTCTCCCAAGCTGGGCATTCCACCAATGTGTGAAGCGCCGTGTCAACCGGGCCACCACAATGGTGACAACCAGGCGTCTCTTCTCGGCCTATGCGATGCAGGTACTTCCCGAAGCACCCATGATCCGAGAGTACCTGCGTAAGCCGATAAGTGAGGGCGCCGTGCCTTGTCTCCAGCCATTCCTCCATGATGGTGATTACTTACTTTAACTTAACTTAACTTTAACATAGGATACAAACATGTACGTATATACGCTAGTATAAGCACTTCGGCATTGCCGTGCCTCCAAAACTGCGTGTCACCAAATACAATAGAGTTATTTACATTTGCTTTTGTCGTTGATCTTAAAGTTAGTCATGCACTTATCTAATATAATCATTATGATTATGTGCAAGTAAACATGTTTTATGATTGTAGCACTCCAATTATATATCTAGATAACATAGGTACTGTACAAGATGTATCAATAGTAGACGTAATTTTACAAACTTGCCTATTGAACTAATTAATGTTTATCAAAGCACCATTCAAGTACATAGGAAAAAATATAAACTTCGCATAAAAGAATAACTATTACTCATGAATTTTGTATGGGTACTAAAATAAAAATATTTTTCTCATGGGTAGATAGCGCTTCTTAAGTCTCCACCACTATTTATGTTACACCTTCTTAGTAGTTACAGGTGTTATCTAAGTCATATTGAGTATGCAATCTAGATAAGTTTATAATTATCAATATCATCAACCCATCAGTATCTATCAAACTGGCTTAGGGTAAGCTTGTTTCATAATTTCATTTTAATTCAAAGAAAGATGGTGGTGACTTGTCAGATATTGCTACAAAAACCTCCTGAAGGATTTTACAGACCAGGGCATGTCGTAATGGGGACAGCAAAGTTTAATATCGACAAGAAATATGAGTTTGCAAGTATTAACATTACATTGATAGGTAAAGGAGTATGTAATAACATACTCCTTTACCTTGTTATAATAATGTTGACTTGCCCCGTTTCCACGTCTTTCTGTCCAATAGGACAGAAAGACGTGGAAACGGGGCAAGTCAACATTATTATAACAAAGAATACTATGTTGTTCAACACAACATTATACAAGAATCAGTTAGAAATGGAACAATCATTTATCAAGTAGGTGACTACGAATATCCTTTCCAGTTCACTCTTCCAGAAAATCTTCCTTCTAGCTTCAAGAGTTCAATAACCTCACCAGGCCACATAACATATAAAGTCACACTGAAAATTGAAAAAAATACTTCCTTCTTAAAATACAAATCCTTTGAGACTGAAGTTCCCGTTCGTGGTTTCGTTAGTCGAATACATCCAGAACCAATCATATGTAAAATGAAAAAGAATTTACTCACATTTTCTTCAAATAAGTATATAAGTGTAAAGGCTGAAATAGATAAAACATTTGTCACCCTTGGACAAGATATAAAGATAAAAATAGCTATCAAAAATGATACCAATGTGCGAATTAATGGGATTAAAACTGAAATATACCGAAATACTACCTATGTAGCTGATTGCGGTCATAAAAATATGGAAAATAAAATTATAAAAGAAACTATTAAAGAGACTTCAGATATTGAAGAAGATGGAGAAATGAAAATATGTTTCATTGTACCTACTTTATCAAATATGTATTCTCTACAACACTCAAAGATTGTGATAGGAGAGTACAGAGTGAAAATAACTGTGAGACTTCCTTTTCCACATATAAATGAGTGCGTCGAGATTCCAGTAGTTATTGGAGATCAAAGAGATTCTCACTTGCTAGACAATGAAGTTCCAGAATATAGTCAGTCAGTTACAGTCAAGGAATTCATGGCAGAAAAAGAAAATAGTGAGACAGTTTGCACAGAAGGAAGCAAACGTAACTGCGCAGAATCTAGTGAAAAATGTAGCCATAAACTTTTGTAATAGCAACTTAACACTTACTTACTTATTGCAATTACTACTGTTACTAAATATTCTGCACAAGAATGAGAAAAATACCAATGAATATCCTTTGCTCTAGAAGTACCAATTTAAGATGCCATTGTACAAGGAATTAAGAAGCTTTTAGAACCAAGCGGTGCACTTTAAAAAATCGAGGAGACCCCTGCAAAAGATCTGAAATGGTCAAAGAAGCAGTGTACATCAGGTTCAGGAAAAAAACTATTATAAATATTGAACGTATATTTGTAGGGTAAATTTAAGGCGATCTATCTTACCATAAAATAGAAGAATTATAGAAAATAAATAAAATAAAAAATGTTTTATTCATCTAGCCCTTAAACAAGGTCTTGTAAATAGTCAGTACATATTTGTAGTAATAATAAAATAAAATAAAATAAAAAAGGTTTTTATCCACGTAGACTTTAAAAAAGCGCTTGTAAATAGTCAGAACATGTTTGTAGTAATATAGTTGTATACATTAGATATTATTTCTAGTAACATAGATATTTAGGTACATCTTGTATGAAAACATTTATAAAATTTATTTTATTACAGAAATGATATTTAGCTAGCTCGTATCAAGTTATTGTCAAGAGATTATGTTTAATTATCTAGTTTAAGTCTAATATTTTTACTACATATTGTCAATGGTTCTGTCTATATTAAAGCTATTATTATTATGACGGACCTTGTGTTAATAACGACGGTCGCGCTTTAATGCTATCACCGGATCCAATGCGCCCCAACTGAGAAGACCCAGCGAAACAAACTCAGTGGGTTCATCTACTACCGGTTTCAACACGACCCAGTTGAGACGGTCCGGCGAAACATACTCAAGCGGGCATGAACACGGGATTTGGTCCAATTAGAGTAATTATTTAGTAGGCAAACACAATATATGCTCGATCGGTTGTCTGAATGCTTATTATTTTAGATTATATTTAGGTATACAAAAGAAAAACTTCGAAACAATAACATTATTCATTTTGAGACAGAGTCAATAATTTTAAATTAAGTATATGATAGCAATCATTTACAGATAGTTCACGTAACACAGCAGATCAGTCATGTCTATATGGCTACAAGATCTCCAGCGAGCAATGTGCAGGTAGGAAGTGAGAGCCAGACGTCTTTGTCATCGATGTACTCTTTAGTGGTGTAATAACCCCTAGCCATAAGTATACGTTTAATATGTGTTTTAAAACTTGTGTCAGGTAGATCAGTAATTTGAGTAGGAAGCTTGTTATAAAACCTAATACAATTTCCTAAAAATGATTTATTAGTTTTGCTTACTCTAAAGCCTGGCATGGCTAGTTTGTTTTTATTCCTAGTATTTATATTATGCAGTTCACTTTTCTTTTTATAATTATGAATATTTTTTCTAACTAACATTATATTCTGATATATATATAGTAATATGGTTAACTAAACATAGAGAATTATTTCTAGATATATTTATAGGTATTTGAATATTTGGCTTTTATGAAAATATTTAATTTAAGATACTAATGATTTTAGTTACATAACTAGCTTATTTAAGTTATTGTAAATCGTTTTGTAAAATACGCACAATATTACGTCTAATACGAATCTGGGACACACATAGACAATGTTATCTTTTCGTACAAATATGTGACGTATTGGTACGAAAAGACAACATTTTGTATGAGTGTGTTCTACAATTATTTTTAAATTTTTAAATTATGTATGACGGTATGGTTTTCGGTATATATTAGGCTTTGGGTAAAAAAACTATTTTTGAATTGTTATTATTATTGTTCAATAGTTATTACGTAATATATCAAGTGTACCAATCTACATATTAACCACAAGTAAAGTTTAGCGGGGCATAAAGTAGTTAGTAAGAAAATAAAATATTTCTCCAGTAAAAACGACGATGTTTAAAATAGTATACTGCTAGTGTCAGAGTTGTTCAAGCCGCCTAATAGGCCTCTGCTATGGATTAAAGACCGTTTGTTGTCTAATGACTGCAATTGGAACCGACCGCCATTATTATTATTATTAAGATTATAAATTGCTGATTTTATAGTAATTCAGAGATCGGTTATTCCTGGTCTAATTTTGATGTGAATGATGCTGTGAATAAAATATATATTTGCTACATCATAATTATTATCATCATCATCATATCAGCGAAAGGACTCCCACTGCTGGACAAAGGCCACCCCCAAAGATCCCCACAATAACGGGTATATGCTACCCGCATCCGGTGGATTTCAGCGACTCTCACATGATCGTTGATCCATCTTGTAGGGGGCCCGCCCACACTGGACTTCCGGTTCGTGGTTGCCGCTCGAGAACCTTTCTGCTACAGCAACCATCGGTTCTAAGAGCTATGGACCCTGCCCACCGTTATCATTATTATAATATGTTAATTATGATAAATCTCACGCGATTGCCATCTTGGAAATCTGGATATAAATGTTCAGACGCCAGCACATCAAACTAACTCAAACTGTCAGATTTCCCCAATTGAAAGTGAACCTTATGCTTTTGTGATAAAGTTGAAAATCTAAAAAAGAAATTTGACAGACTCGGGTAGCTTGATGTGCTGGAGTCTATACATAAATACATAGAACAACTTAAAAAACTAAGTGCATTTGAGGACCACTATCGGGTGCTTCTGACGTTTCTATGATAGTCATATGACTACTCGACTTAAGTTTACAGTTAAGTATGCAATATAGTATCGTTTGTACATATAAAGCTATACCTACCATATATTTAAAGTATTCTTTATGGAGTTGATAACATAAGATATGAACAAACATACAGGTTGGCGCTGTCTCTTTCCAAAATAAAATATTGTAAACTTTTAGGAAAATTATTACAACAATTAATTTTTTTCAACTTCTTCCAATACACATATTGGAAGAAGTTGAAAAAAAATAATTTTTAAACTTCTTCCAATTTTGTCAGACATTTACTATTGAAAGAATCATTTGTGAAAAAAACAGTAAATACTATATTTACCCAATGGTAGTATGTAATAAAATGAAATAAACCGCCATATACTTAACGTTAACGCTGTTTATGAGTTATTAAAACTTTCTTTCATGCTTTGGCATGGCTTAGCGACTGTTGCTTAAACTACTCTTCCGGTTAACCATCTATAGAACGCCTTAGTGTTTAGCCTCACCGAGAGTATGACAAATTTTGAGTAAAATGTTGTTAAAATCGTTTTCGTAAACCGTTTCATACAACCTTAGACGTGTACAAATATTGTTCGTTAATAATACGAGGTAATAGTATATATTATCCTTTGTTATAATAATATATAATAATTATTATTATTAAACTCTTTATTGTACACCAATAAATTAATCAATAGAAGAACAACGCACATTAGAGAGAACAGTACAAATGGCGGTCTTATCACTAAAATGTGATCTCTTCCAGACAACCTACATAGGAAATAGGAGAAAGGATACAGTCACCGGTAGTTACCTGATAATATACTTAGGGTTAATAAAAACAAACTGTAACTAGCTGTATTGCTTTTATTATATTACCATATAGTAGTATATAACACGTATCATCCAACATAATTCAATTTCTAAACTGTATCCCTACTGAATATTTTTTGTATAGGTTATTAATACCAGGGGGGTACCAGAGCAGCATACCCGCGTTCCCGGGACTCCCCCATCAGGCGCCAAGAGAAGTCCACGGCAGGTAGGTTTAGTCGGTGCAAGTCCGACATACCCACCCGCAGACACTTTTTGCGGGTGGCATGCGAAGGCATTCCCCCTGCCGTAACAAAAAAAAAAAAACATACATACATAGACTCACGCCTGTTTCCCAGAGGGGTAGGCAGAGACAACGGATTTCCATTTGTCACGACCTTTGCATACTTCTTTTGCCTCGATTACTGTCATTATATTCTTCATACATGCTCGCCGGTTTAGGGTACTTCTGACCTGCCCTTTCTTAAGAACATCTCCAATTTGGTCAGAGAATGTTCGACGTAGTCTTCCCCTTCCGGTTGTCCCATTCACACAGGCCAGGTATACTTCTTTTGTCAATCTTCTTTCATTCATCCTTTCTAAATGGCCAAACCATCTCAGCATGCCTTTTTCAATCTTTGTGACTACATCCTCTTTCACACCACAACGCTCTCTTACATCAGTATTTCGAATTCTGTCTCTCAAAGTCACACCACACATACTTCTCAGAGCTCTCATTTCCACTGCATTTATTTTACTTTCATTCTTTTTGTGCCATACCCAACTTTCACTTCCATACATTAAAGTTGGCACTAACACTCCATCGTGCACGGCTAGTCGAGCCTTCTTTGATACTTGCCGGCTACTCATAAAGGCGTGTAGTGCCCCATTCACTCTGTTCCCCGCATTTACTCTTCTAACAATATCTTTTTCATATTTCCCATCTCTCGTAAACAAAGTTCCCAAATATACAAACTCATTCACCTGTTCGACTTTCTCTCCTCCAATCACAATATCACACGCTGTCGTGTATTCATCCCTCTCAAATACCATTACTTTCGTCTTACCTACATTCATTTTCATCCCTTTCCTTTCAAAAGATTCATGCATACTTGTTACCATCACCTGCAACTCGTCCGCCGATGATGCAAGTAAAACTTGATCATCAGCGTAAAGCAGACATTTGATGTAACTCATTCATCCTTACACCGCTTTCACTTTCTTTCAAATCTTTTAAACAGCTATCCATGAATAGGTTAAACAACCACGGTGACGCTACACATCCCTGTCTAACACCCTTTTGGATGCTAAACCACTCGGTGTATGACCCGTTAATCCTCACGCAAGCTCTGGAATCCCTATAAAGAGATTTCAGTGCTTGAACAAGGTTGTCGTTCAACCCATACATGGACAGTACCGACCATAGTTCACTCCTCAACACTCTATCGTAGGCCTTTTCTAAGTCTACGAAGGCACAGTAAACCTTTTGGTCTTTGCCCAAAAACTTCTCTACTATGCTTCGCAGAGAAAAGACCTGATCCATGCATCCCATTCCTTTCCGAAAACCCGCCTGTGCATCCCATAAAAAAAAGGTTATTAATACCGAATATTAATTAAAGCCAATACTTTTAGCTTATTTGTTCGTATAGTTCTAATATAATGTTCTCCAGACCGAATTTCGGTCTCAGCGGCCACTCTCAATGGAGACTAGCCAACTGTGCAGGACACATTATAGTGCACAAGTATATGCGTAAACACAGGGGCACTTTCTATTCCATCACTCTCATGATTCGATCGGACAACTAGCGACACGACCGGAATGAGGTCAGGTACAGGGGCTCTACCGGCTAAGTCGCCGAACATCGATTTCTTAAATGACGTTCAAAAAAATAAAGGCTTAATTGCTTAATCAATCGTTAAATCGGTTTCCATGAGCACATGTGACGTCACAAATGGTCCGGAATCGATTGTCAACGTTGAAGCCGATTTAACGATTGATTAAGTAATTTTTTCCTTTTATTTATTTGAACCCCATTTAAGAAATCGATGTTCGCGGTAGAGCCCCAGGACCGACGGCTTTTACGTGCTCTCCGAGGCAGAGTGTATAATACTATAAAATATAAAAATCCCAAAATCAGTTTTTAGTCCGACAAGGGATTTCAACCCAGGACCTTATTATGTGGTTGAACACGCTACCACTATACCTAATTCTGTTTGTATCCTGGAATATTGAAATTTAATTATAAATATATTTATATGCGTAGGTATATTTGTCCCGCAATAATGTTCGTTACTTTCCACATCGACTCAAACTCATTTATTCGTGTGATTTTTGGTATTACAGGGTAATACATAAACATAGTTCCTCAAAAATCTGCCAAAAAAGGCGTACATGTTTGCTTTGATATTATATAGTCTATACAATAATTTGCTCTACAATTTATTTTATATTACATAATTTTGTATTATGAAATTACATTATTATCAATAAATCTATATAAGTAACATATTTCAAAGAGATTCCATCTCTCTGCAGTTAATATTGTAAACATATATCATTCAATATATTAAAATATCATAGACCCACCCTAATTAGATCATTTTAAATATTACTTTATATGGTACTCGTTCCAGCCACTAAAGTACAGCCAGCACATCAAGCTACCTCAATCTATCAAATTTCTCCAATTGAAAGTGAACCTTATGCTTTTGTGATAAAGTTGAAAATCTATAAAAGAAATTTGACAAATTGGGGTAGCTGGATGTGCTGGCGTCTGTACAACAGTATTCTTTCCTTTATCGTATAGTAGTTGGCAAAGTGGTTGGCAAACTACAGTCGTTAAGCCATGTCATATGTCTACTTGCATGAACAATTCAGTTGTACAAGACAGGGCTTAGTTGTCTGATGACAGCTTAAAATGATAGTTAAAGGGATAGGAGATGGTGATAAAGTACAGGCGCCAGCGCATCCAGCTACCCCAATCTGTCAAATCTATATATATAAAAATCAATGCCACTTTTCGTTGTAATGTTATAACTCAACAACGCCTTTACCGACTAGGCTAATTTTGATCTTAAATTATTCGTGGAAGTCCAAGGAAGGTTAGTACGTAGAGAAAATTTTAAAAAAGTCTTGAAAAAGTGTAAAATCAACATCGTTTAGCAATTTAAAATATTTTTTTGTTTGAATAAATGAACTTAATAATCGAAATAGCGAAGCTAGTCTTTTATAGATTTTCAACTTTATCATATAAGCATAAGGTTCAATTTCATTGGGGGAAATTTGACAGATTGGGGTAGCTGAATGTGCTGGCGTCTGTACAATACATGAGCTGCAAGAAAACTGACTACATACTGAATATAACACACGTGCTTATTCTTTATTCTTTATTGCACACAGAAACATACATTTAAATTAAATTTTACAATGAAAAGCCATGTACATAGGCGAGCTTAATTCATTTATGAATATTGTTATCTCATATTAATAGCATTATCTTACAATATCTGAATGTATATTCATGTTATTGGCTATCGATTCCAATTATTCCAGTACTATTATTACTATTTGAATATTCCTACATACAAAAAATGTCTGATTGGCAAATTTCAAAGATGAAATTTTACAGCAATTTTACAGCAGTTTCTGGAGTACTATTAGAATTATACTATTACTAGCTACCCTGCGCGCGTTGCTACGGCAATATATGAAATTCACTGGAATGATAGTAGCGCTACCTGTCGCAGATTGGCCGTACCAACTCAGAAACTTTTGTGGGCTCACGTACAACACTTTGCTGAAGATTAAAATGAAATGAAATGCATAGTTTACGATTCTATAAAGGACGTACAGAAAACATTCATTATGAAAACGTTTATATGGGAAAAAGAAAAGGGCTGTTTTTAGGGATTTTTCTGCAATAATTTGAATTTTTCTCACCTTTTAAACCTTCCCTAGACCTCCACAAACATTTCAAAACCAAGATAAGGTAAATCCGTTCAGCCGTTCTCGAGTTTTAGCGAGACAAACGAACATCAATAGATTTTTATATATATAGAGGGGATTTTACTTCCTTTTAGCTTCCTTAAACTTACTCTTACTTTCCATTATCAATTTTTGTTACATAATATACAGTTTTATTAATAATATATTCTAATAATTATATTGCCATGTGGTTTGCAGCCCTCCCGTCGTAAGAAGCGACTAAGATATACACCAGGTAGTGGGCCGCAGCGCCATCTGGGTACTAGCTATGCCAAGCGATGTGACTACAGCAAACCCGTTCAAATGGCCATGAGATTTCAATGTGACCAAAACCATTGTGGGAGTCCTATGTCCAGTAGTGGACAATATCAGACAAACGACGGTGGTGACTATACGGGTCACCCCCCATCTAGTATATTTTGTAAAACAATTCCCAAACACATTGTTAATTAAATTCAGTTAAGACAATATATGTTGTGTGGTGACGGCGGCGAATATCAAAATATCATCAACCCGAGGCAATATCTACCAGAGGATAGACAGCAGCTTTTCCAAGTAATATCAACCAATCTGCCAAGCGTGGCGAATAGGTCATATCCCCGCAATGTGATTCATGGAGAGGCTTTTTTCCAGCAGCGGACTTCTTACAGCTGTTACGATAAAGAAAATTTTTGTTATTCTTAATCTTTTTCAGTAAAATCGATATCTCCTGATTGTGTTGCGTCATCACTATATTTTTCTACCATGTGTTCCCAAACGGGAAGATACTCATCATCTTGTGGTAATTCATACCTGAGTGAGTCTGATTCTCTTCTATCACCAATAACTACAGGGATCACAGTGGAAGCATTTATGTAAGGTAGTGGTAACCTTACAGTAACTTTAATTCTGTACTCGTCTTTTAAAATAGAAGAATGTTGAATCGAGTACAAATATGGTAACGTGGGAACGACACATGATATTTTTGCATCACTGTTTCTATCAATAACCGATGACTCTTTAATAGTTTCTTTCAAATATTTTAGTTTCTTTTTTCTGCGACCACAATTGGCTCTATATGTAGTATGTCTACACAATTGTGTTTTTACACTCGTTATGCTGACATTGCTTTCATTAATTATTGTAATTGTTAAGTTCAAATCTTCTCCTGGAGTGACTACAGTTTTAGCTATTTGAATGCTTACACTCACGAGCTTGTTTGGTGAAAAAGTAAGCAAGTTTTTCTTTAATTCACATATCATTGGTTCTTGATGTATTTGGTTGACATGCGCACGAATAGGAACTTCAGTTTCAAATGTTTTATATCTCTTGAAATACCTTGGTCTTTCAAATTTTAATATAATCTTATAATATATATCGCCAATGTGGTTCTTAAACGTTGATGGTAAATCTTCTGGAAGAATGAAGTGAAAATGGTTTTCATAGTATCCTTCTTGGTAAATAACAGTTCCGTTTCTGACTGTTTCTTGTATTATATTGTGTTGAATCACGTAATCTTCTTTACCTTTATACCTAACTGTTTTTTTATTGCGCCTTTCTTCCCAGTAAACTCGACCTCTTCCGATAAAGGATATATTAATACTTTCAAATTCAGTTTGTTTATCAATATTGTATTTTACTGTTCCCATAACAGCTTCACCGGATCTGTAGAATCCTTTTATTGGTTTTTGTAATAATATTTCACAAGTGATTCCCATTTTTAATAAAGATTCAAAAAAATATAAAAGTACTACTTCTCCGTGAGACAACGAAACCGCGAATGGCCTTTCCGTTATCATAACAGTCAGTATTGTTGGCAGTGTTATTAGTATTGTAGTTTTATCTTTGTGATAAATATAATCAATATCTTCTGTGTGCTAAAAATAAAATGTAAGCCAACACTGTTGAAACCACTTCTTCACACCAATCTTGATACCATTACAAAATAAATTTCTAATATATGAGTCATTAAGTAAATGACTCCCTGTTGGTCTAGTGGTTGGTGACACTAAGCCAGGAGGTCATGGGTTCAAATTCCATCCGGGATAAATTTTTGTGCGATGAACATGATTATCTGTTCTGTGTATGGGTGTAATTTATTTATAATATGTTTTTTTGTAATATATAAGTATGTTATCAGTTGTCTGGTTGCCATAATACACGCTCTGCCAAGTTAAGTATCAGATGACAAGATTTTAGTTGTTCTAAGAAATGTATTAACTAATAAAATTTAAGTTAGACGTGTTAATGGGAAGGTCATCAAATGTAATATGAAACTTGTAGTTTCGCGTGAGCTATAAAAAGTTGGTGAATCCTTTTTAATCGAGGTACCTATATAATTTATTTTATTCTACGACCTGTAGTGTAGGAAACTACATTTCAAAAGCACGTTTTTCTGATTTTATAATGCCTTTTTATTATGCAATTTATATTTCAACGTGTTTGTAATGTTGCATCCTCATCTAAGTTACTTTTTGTACAAAGTAGCATTGTAGCGGTAACCATAATTTTATAACTTAACTAGCTGTGCCCCGTAGTTTCACCCGCGTCACACTTTATAAATCATAGCCTATCTGTTTATATAAGCTATTTCACTACAAAGTTTCATCAAAATCCGTTTAGTATTTATTGCGCGAAAGAGTAACGTATTTATTATATTCGAAGGATGTTCGTTACGCTGTGATGCACAAACGTTAAACAATAAGATATAGATAAGATATATCTAATCTATATCCACATATTCCTTTATTCTTATAATCTACACATAATGTAAAAAAGTAATGTATAGATGTTCCTTAAAAAGCGTTTGTTGTAGTTGCATGGCCTGTCGTGAAAACTCACGTTGGATCAGACTATTACGTTTTTAATAGTATCCGATTATCAATATCAGATCCGTCCCGTAAGTGACGTGGAAAGTTCTCAATATAAACTTAATCAATGTGCACGGTTAGGGATTAATCAGGGATATGTAAATTACGTGATTGATCGGCAATCTCAAGACACTAACGTGTATTAATAATAAAATATTGTATGAAAACTTTAAATGTAGACGGGTGTGTTAGCGTTGTTAAATGCTTGCTTTGCCTGGTTCCTAAAAAAAAGTATAACATTAAAATCTTTAATAATATAAAGTGACAATTAGAGTTATAAAAATTTATATGTAGTAGATATACGAACACGACCGTAACCAGGGCAAACATCTAGCTCCCGTTGTAATTAACCTGTCTTGGTAGTAAAGGGAATGCCCTGGCAACGTAATATAGGCCAGTCGAATAACAAGTCGTGTAGTAGATAATATAAACAGGCAAATCCCTAAATTAGGCCAGCTTCTTAATTTAGGCAACAATCTGTTTTTTATGAACTATAAGGTTTCTATAATACCAGATAAATGATATACTACACACACTATTTTGTTTGTAACATACTTTACTGTACATACTTTTATAGATAATTACACCCACTCAGGACAAACAAGCATGTTCATGCACACAAATATCTGTCCTGGGTGGGAATCGAACCCACAACCTGCTGGGTAAAATGCAAGTATTTACCAACCACGCCAACGGGCCCGTCAAAGAAAAGAAAAGGTCTCGCACCAGCTTACTCCCCAAGTCAAGCGTGCGTATAGAAGGTATACTTCAAAAAAGGCTTATAAAGAGGCCCATTCTATAAGATTGTAATATATTGTAGTAAGTGGAAGTTTGCTGTGTGGTGACAGCATAGAATATCATCATCCCATCTCACCCCGTGGGTGCCGTAGAAATTGTTCGAGGGAATACCTACCAGAGAACGGGCAGCAGTGCTTTTTCCTGTGAACTATGACCATCAAAATGCGATCGCCAACCCGCCTGCCAAGGGTGGCGATTAGTGTTGAAAATGACTAAAGTGACTGAATTAGACTGACTGTCATTTACGGTCAAATTGGCAAAAATGATAATTAACTGTCAAAAACAGTAATATTTTAGTACCTTATAAGTTTTTGTCGTAGATAAAAGCCTACAACTTCTAAATTGAAACAAAAAAGTAGTTTTTATGACTTATAATATTATTATATAGTGTTAATCATTTTACATTTCTAATCATGCGTGCATTTAAGACAAAATGTCAATGTCGCATCGCCTCGCGCATTGACTTTGATGTCGTCTTATCCTCTCATGATATAATAGAAAATAAAACGTTGCTTCATTTAAACTTGCATATAAATTGGGTACCTAAATAAATAACTAATTGGGTGGTAGTCGAGAATAGACAACAATATTTGAGTCAAATTGACTGAATTTAACAGTAAATGACCGGTCATTTAAGGTTTATGATAATTGTGACTAGTTTACTATTGACTAGTATATTCAGACATCTTAAATAGAAAATTAATTGTAGGAACGTCTCTTCTGGGCCATATTAAAACCGGTAATCGATAATAATAATATCCTGGAACATTATCTACACAAGGCCATCTGATCCCAAACTAAGCAGAGCTTGTAATATGGAAACCAGATAACTCATATAATACATATACTAATTTTCTTTTGTAAATACATACTTATATGTATAGATAATTATGTACACCCAGACTCAGGACAAACAGACATGTTCATGCAAACAAATATCTGTCCTGGGTGAAAATCGAACCCACGATTTTCACCCAGGACAGATATTTGTTTGTCTGACGTGAAAAGCAAGCATTTGCCAACCACGCCAACAGGCCCGATGAACCCGTTGAGTTTGTTTCACAGGGTCTTCTCAGTTCACTATACATATAAAGTCATTGTAATAATAATATTGAATTCTTACCTCAATATAGACAAAATAATGTCAGTAAACGAAGCGAAAGAGGTATGCAAGGATCGTGACAAATGGAAGTCCGTTGTCCACCCCTTTGGGAGACAGGCGTGAGTTCATGTATGTATGGATGTATGTATATAGACAAAACAATTCAGACAAAACTATAAATATGTACAAACTTAAATAACTATTTTGACATTATCATTTTTTTTAAAGGCTACACCCGAATTAGGGAATCTTATCCCCGTGTCGCGGGGTACTTTACAAACATAATAGACGGACACAAAATCCACCCAGACTCAGAACCACTATTAATGGGTCACACAAAAAGTCGTCCGGCGCGGGACCCGAACCTGCAATACGAAGCGGCGAGGCGACTGTCATAGCCGCTGCGACACACGTGCAGTCAAAAAAATTCAATAAATTAGCCATTTAATTAAACCATCACTATCATAAATCAGATCATTAATCTACATATGTGATCAAATATAAGTCAAGATCTAATAATGTATTTGTACTTAGAATTAATATATATTTAATTTGTAATAGGTACTACAATTAGTATCCATGTTCTGACTATTTACATGCGCTTTTTAAATGCTATGTGAATAAAACCGTTCTTATTTTATTTGAAACTTCTTTTTTTTAAACAACGGTCACGCCCGTGCTTCTTAACCTAACTCTTAAACAAAGCAAGACTCAGAACAACTATCTATATAAATAAAAATCAATGCCACTTTTCGTTGTAATGTTATAAAGTTATAACTCAACAACGCCTTTACCGATTTGGCTAATTTTGGTCTTGAATTATTTGTGGAAGTCCAGGGAAGGTTTGTACGTAGAGAAAATTTAAAAAAGTCTTGAAAAAGTGTAAAATCAACTTCTTTTAGCAATTTAATTTTTTTTTTGTTTGAGTAAATGAACTTAATAATCATTTTTTTATTACTATGCCTTATACGTAGCGAAGCACGTACCGGGCCGCTAGTACATACATTTATAATTAGTGGAGGAAGTTCAAGGAGCCTATGTTTCTAAACAAATTTGTGGAAACAAGTTTGTGAAATAAGAAAAATATTGTTTTGGCTCCCCATACAACAAGTGTCCGTTAATCTATATTTTTAAATATAGATCCTAGATGTCACCCAGTTTCATAGACAAAAGAAGCACCTAAAGTTGTGTAAGTCAAAATGTAAGTCAAAAAGTTTTCTTGTCTTGGTATCAAACCCGAAACACGAGGTCGCCGAAGTAGTGGTTCCTATACCACACACCCTATTTTATCATATTTGGTTTAGAAATCAAACACTACTCGACCACTCTCTTCCAAACATCAAAGTATCTACCATATCTTTGTTTCATGATTTGAAAAGTCACGGGGGTTCGCATAAGAGCTATGGCGGTATTTGCTTACGCCGATATCGCTTCATGCTTGGGGTGTGGGAATTTAAAGCTCTTTTCGGTTTACTTTGTAGATGACGCATTGTTAGACAGTTACACTTGGGCTCAGTTCCAAGATTAACTACTGCTTCTATGTTTAAACTACGGTTGTACTTATCATTTGACCTTAAAATAAATCAGGAAGTTATCATGTATTAAAATGATTTGTTCGTCAACTTCAAGCTGATATTTCCCTACAGTGGACATAGGCCTTCTCCAAAGGTTTGTAATGGTGTTATTTAGAGAGGTTTGCCGTTATCACCGTCTTAGGCATGCGAGTTAGCGACCACAGTCCGGTAATAGAATAGCTAGTATACAGGAGTCCATAAATGTATATGTAGTAATAAATATATGTATATTCTATATTTACTTAAAAATAATTTGCATTTGTTTGGAAAAAAATGAGCACCGGAAAATAAGTTTCATAATACAAGCCTTGTATAACACTATCAACATATAATCATAGATAACGATAATCTTAAAAATAATCATTAATATTACCTTGCGCACGTTATCGAGGTCGCCAGTTACAAAAACTACGTGATACAAAATTGTGCGTTTTGTAATTATTATGTATTATACTCAAAATGGGTGTGACCTGTCAAATACTACTATTTAAGCCATTGGATGGCTTTTACAAATCTGGCCAAGCTGTGAAGGGAAAAGTCAAATATCATTTAGATAAAGTAACAGAGTTCGAAAGTATCATTATCTCCTTAGTTGGACGAGGACGATGCAAATGGCAAGAAACTATTGGAAATACCGTTGTAGACTACAAAGGAAACGAAAATTATATATCTCTAGACAATATTATACAAGAAACAGTTACAAATGGAACAGTAATATATCAAGCTGGTGATTATGAACATCCATTCGAGTTTATGCTTCCAGACAATATACCATCATCGTACACTGCTAATACAGGCTACATACGTTATGTAGTGTTACTGAAATTAATAAAACCAACATCATACAAAAAATACAAGACATTTGAAGCCCAAGTACCAATCCGTGGTTTTGTTTACCCTATAAGCCCAGAACCTCTCAGTTTTGGTTTAGAAAAACGCCTGACGACTTTTTCATCAAACAAATGCGTGATCGTAAATGCCGAACTAGATAAAACTGTATTTACTCCTGGAGAAGATATAAACATTTCTATAATAGTTAATAATGAAACCGATGTTTGTATAACGAGTATTAAAATGGAGGTATACGGAAAAAAGTCGTATAAAGCTGATGATGGTAGTAAGGAAACAAAGAAAAAGTTTTTTAAAGATATTGTTAAGGAAACCTCATGCATAGAAGCAAAGAGTGAAGTAAAATTATCGTGTGTAATACCAACGACACCAGACCTAAATTCTATACAACATTCAAGAATTATCAACGTGGAATACAGATTAAAAATAACTGCGAGACTACCGTTCCCACATAGAAACGAATCTACAGAAATACCAGTAGTTTTTGGTGAAAGCACAAGGACAAATATTCTTATACCTGAAGTGACTGAAGAATGGACGAAAATGCATAAAATAAAATATAAACCACAACAATGCAATGAAAAGTAATGGATTCATATCATCATCACATAATTTAGATTCTGAAGATAAAACTATTAATTATTGAAACTCCAAGATAACATTCAATTGATATAATAATTCTCATAACATCAGAAGATTAAACATTGATTCTTTAATTTATCAATAAATATGGACAACGTTTTAAAGATATAAAAGTAAATCGTTGCATATTTCATGAATTCAATATATTTGTGATGTGCAGTATTTTATTTGGAAGAAAATTATATAAATGTAAGTGCAGTTAAGTCAAATGAATTGCATTCGACTTTACGAACACATATAGTAAGCTTTCGATAAAGAGTAGTGCATAGTCATACTCAAGAGTCTATTATACTCCAACTATTGTCTGTGGTCAAGACGATATCGAAACGATTGGCTTAGAATTGCTTTTAGAAGAGCCTAGGGTTAATCATACGCTCTGATAACTGAAAGACCTGCCACTTGGATTGGCTCTTCAGCTATCAGTGGGTTTTATCATGAAGGAAATTTAATACCATAAATCGAAGCAATCTTTCTTAAAGGTAATATCCACCTTACTTCGTTTGGCGTTATCTATATTAAAATATTAAGATTATTGTCACAACCAAATTCTAATGTTTTATTTTTATCGAATTGATGATTATGGAGGCAAACTAATAATTATTAGCAAATTACATGGCTTATGACTTAATAAAGCCCGTGTAGGCAACAGAACATGCAAAAGATCCGTTTCACGTTATGGCCTTCACATTTACAGCTTTTGACTTAAATGTTAATATAAACTACAAGTCAACTTCTCTAGTCCAATAGCACACGTTACATGCTGATTTGGTATGATTTCAGTGTTCATCGCTGAACTTTTCCTATAACAGATGAAGTGCCATAAATAATTACTTAATAACAAAATACATGTTTGAAAACAAACTCGTCGGATTTACCAAGCGGAACCAGAGATTTCTCCCTTCATCCAGTTGTAGACGAGAAATTTAAATGTGTGGATGATGATTATTGACTCAGTCTATAAACTTATCTTTCTATTCAATTAAAATGAGCATCGTTTCTTTAAAACAAGTCCAATGAAACCAGTTTTTTATTTTACTAATAATTTAAGAGCTGTTTTGTGCAACTTTTGTAATACGAGCCGACTCCACGTTGAGATAAATAATGCTTATATCAATTTATTACAAAGTGTAAACATTACTGCTTATTTAAGAAATAATGTATAATCTTATTGCTTAAGCATTAATATATAGGCTTATTGCATAAGTTGTATATTCATATTAATTTATTTCATAAAGCTAGTTTACAAATCAATCATTGTTATATTTGATAATCACAAAACAAAATAAAAAAAAAACACAAAATAGTATTCAAATAAAAATCCAACTAAAAACCATAAAAGGTAATAAAAATAAGATTATATGTCAATATTAGTCGCTCACTCGGAATTCAATCGTTCTTTATAATTGTAAAAAGTTTGCTCAATACGCGAGCGTTTAAGTGGGTATTTAAAACTTAACAAGGTAGGAGCTGATTTAACAGCATCCGGTAACTTGTTGTATATAGTAGGGCACATGACATGAGTGAGCTTAGATGATATGGCAAGAGAGCGTTTACGGCTGTTTGTTGATTCGCGTGTCTCGTATTATATGTGTGTACTACACCATGTGTCGCATAGTTTTCCATGTTAGCTCTAAAGTACATAGCTACTTGGAAGATATCAATGTATGGCAAGGTCATGATGCCCAGTCTCTTAAAGTAGGGACTGGCAGTGCCCTCCTGTGGTATACCGACATTTGTCTTGATGGCGCGCTTTTACATTCTGAACACCTGCCCCAAGTCAGCGGCCCACATAGCCATGTTCAGCAATAGTATATAGATATATATAATATGGGAACCCCATAGTTCAGCGCCGTACTGCAGTTGTGACTGAACTGTGGCAAAATAGCATGTACGCGTGCTCCTCCTTCCGATATCACACAAGCTATTCGGCGAAGTGCAAAGCAAGCACTGCCTATTTTAGCATACAGTTAATATGTTTGTCCCATTTAAGGCCGTCATCTATTTCAAAACATAAGAAATTCTAACAAACTATTTTTTTATTAAAACAATTAGATTCACTACTAGTCACTGACACTTGAATTTATAAATTTGGACGTGTTCCAAATCTTTGAAGTAAAACTACTCACTATTGCTTTTATAGTTTATAATTGCATTCAATTTAACAATATTCAAGTAAAACAGTACTGTCTCAGTGATCCCACCAAAAAAAAAATACAATAAATACTGACACTCAGCGTTCTAATATTTTGAAAAAACCTATTTTTAAAATATTAGAAACAATATACGTCCAAACTTAAGAAAAATAGGAACAATAAAATTGTTCCTTTACATTAATTACAAAGACTTAAATGCTGCACACTTACAAGATTTTGACCCAAGTTATTATACACAAAAAAATCTATCATTTCTTCTTCATCTTCATGCATTTCTTTTTTTTCTAAAATTATTTTCCATAGAAATCATTGTCGTTCTTCGTTTCTCCCATCGCTTCCCAATAAGTTGGAGGTGGATTATCTTCTAGCACCATTTTCCCTACAAGACCTCCTATCTGTACAGGAATATCCAGTTTCACGTTTCTATATGGTAAAGGTAATTCAGCAGTAATTCTTACAAGATATTTTTTGGATAGGATCTCAGAATTTTCTATGGAACTAGCGTAAGATGGTACAAATATTTCTAATGGTGAACTTTGAGTCTCTCCACAATTTATTGCAAATGTGTTAGATACTGTTCCCGGTACGTTTTCTGAACTCTTCATTGTTGGTGCTCCCATTACCTTTATTTTATGTACTTCCACCAGTTCGGTTTTAACACTTTTGATCTTAATATTTGTGTCATTAAACACTTCGTAGTTAATTTCTATTTTACCTCCAATTGGAATAACTGAATTGACTATAGTTGCTTTTATGTCTACAATACTAGGTTTCTTTGTAAAAAGTTGCAATAGTTTCCTTTGTTCTTCGTAAACCACTGCTTCCATATTGATTGGTACTATCCCAGGGGCTACGGTAATTTCCTTTCTAAAATGTTTGGCAAATTTAAACCAGCCGGCCTTTTCAAATTTAATACGGACATAGTATTTAATTTTGCAACTTACTGTGCATGTTTTATTGAAAATTTTCCAAAATTCATATGAAGGCGGTATATGTGTAGGTAAATTGAAGGTAAACTCTAATTCATGAGGTCTGGATTCAGATTTTATTTTAGCGTCTTCTTGGATATGGTCCTCGTCCACGTAAACTTCGCTATCAGTATAGATATTTTCTTTGTTGTCTTTGGTTCTCTCAACAATTTTCACATATCCGTTACCTTTAAGAGATATAGTGATTCTTGAAAATTCTGTCGGTTCATCGACTGCGTACTTTATGACTCCCGAGATAACTTCACCAGGGAGAAAGGTACCATTTGGTGATTTGTTTAGACATATTTGACAATTTACTCCCATATCTGTATAAATAATTCTGTGTCGAGTACTCACGACACAGTTGGTCACAATTAAGTTCTGTTCTGTTCTATTATTCAATATATTAATGCGTTTCTATCCATTTCAACGTGCTGTATGAATATAATAGAATTTTATATGTTTGGTGTAGATATATTGGTAAATTTTGTCGCATCGCCTTTATCTAATGACGTTTACTGACGTTTATCATAGATATGCAAACTATATAAAGAACTACAACGTTCAATCTCAAATCACAGAGTGTGCAAAAATAGAGACGTAATAGATTTTTTTTTATATTTGATATGAAGATAAAATGATAATAATAATAAATATTTATTTTCATCTCCACAAATTACATTTTTACACAAGACAAGAAACAGCTGACCAATCAAAATAAAATAAAATTCATTGGATATGTGGTGTCTAAACTAAGCTTAGGCCTGTATCTTAGAACACCAGGCCCAGGGCAAACATTGTTTTACGCTAGTGTGTGTGTGTGTGTATGTGCGTGTGCGTGCGTAGCTAAAGTTTGTTCTGTATAGTTATAGTTTAAGCTCAGCAGTCATTTTGTAATTTTATTCTAGCAAATGTATTTACGGTCATTTGTAAATTGTATTATCTTGTTTAGTCTATTATATAATAAACTACTTTGAAAAACTATAGTCGGCTTACATGTTTCCTTCGGTGGAAGCTATGCGATTTATGTCCACTTTGAGATTCTTGAGAGCTTTTGTAGTGTTGTTAACAGAATATACTGTTGGCGCACAGTGAGAACCCCGGCTTCGTTGTGAAGCACTTTAGTTGGATAGCAGCGGGGTTTGCACAAGCCAACTTTCAAAATCAACCGACTCTTTCCAGAGTTATGAAAATGATGATGGAAAACGTACAACTTTTTTTTTGATTATATTAATCTACTCCAGTAAAACAGGATGAGAAGGTGTGTCATTTAACGGGTGAGCACACAAACAAACACCTTTGCTGGTAGGACTGCACGTACGTAGTTCGTAAGACGAACAAAACAAATTTAAAAGTTACCTGATGGATTAAATTCCCGAACATTGTTCATTGCGAAACCAAACTAATATGAAACACTACTCAAGCTCAGCAAATGTTCGATTATTCCTCTATGTAGCTTCAGGGATGTTCTTCCTCGAACTTATTAAACAGTGTAATATCCCGTGTAGACACACTACTCTAGTATTAATAATATTAGACTCTATTGTAACCTAAATGCTGGAAGGTTGTAACTAACGAACACACTAACGAAGTTTCAGGAGAATTTGATCCAAAAAGTATTTCATTTGGTTTTATACACATTAAAAACTTCTTGGACTAGTTGCAAACAACAAGTGGAAATGCGTATCGGACACACGGAGGTCATACGAAGGTCTATCGTATGTTTTGTCATATGGCCTAACTAGCTCAAACAAACTGTTACAAAAATCAGCCCTCAGTTAATGCAATAGATTCTAAATTCCAATGAAGTGAAATATATACACGCGAAATTAATAAGACAATTTAGTACATTATTGTTACCATCCGAATATCTCACCCTGGGCCTCTATGATTCTGGCAGCATCTTTCTTACGAAGGAATTAAGGATGATTTTGCTGACATGGTGCTAACTTTTCAAGCTTAACGTTATAGATAAATACTAATAGACCAATATCTTTTATGACTTTAACCTATAAAATATAATATGATTACCATAATATTTTATGCTAGACCGTACATGCCTTATTATGGCACTATTACGTCATAGTAATGTATGTACTTTACGACACTAAAGTCTCCTACCTATACTGCCATCTCATCGTTAAATTCTCCTGAATTATTCCGTCGTAATGCATCATAACAGGTATGTAGTAAAGTTCTCGTGTTGGGTATATTTTGGTAGCAACGGCATATTTCGCTATGTGACGTGACGTCTGTCTGTTTATTAGGGTTCCGTAGCCAAATGGCAAAAAACGGAACCCTTCGTCATGTCTGTCTGTCTGTCTGTCCGTCCGTATGTCACAGCCACTTTTTTCCGAAACTATAAGAGCTGTACTACTGAAACTTGGTAAGTAGATGTATTCTGTAAACCGCATTAAGATTTTTACACTAAAATAGAAAAAGAACAATTATTTTGGGGGGTCGCCACATACATACATAGAACTGAAACTCAATTTTTATTTTCATCGTACCCATCCATGTGGGGTATCTATGGATAGGTCTTCAAAAATGATATTGAGGTTCCCAATATCATTTTTTTCTAAACTGAATAGTTTGCGCGAGAGACACTTCCAAAGTGGTAAAATGGGTGTCCCCCCCCCACTCTAACTTCTACAATATATAGATTTTTAGGGTTCCGTACCCAAAGGGTAAAACGGGACACTATTACTAAGACTTCGCTGTCTGTCTGTCTGTCTCTCTGTCTGTCCGTCTGTCACCAGACTGTATCCGATGAGTTAGACAGTTAAATTTTCACAGACGATGTATTTCTGTTGCCACTATAACAACAAATACTAAAAATAAAATAAAATAATTATTTAAGGGGGCTCCCATACACCAAACGTGAATGTTTTGCTCGTTTTTATAGATTACGGTACGGAACCCTTCGTGCGCGAGTCCGACTCGCACTTGGCCGGTTTTTTTATTAAGAAAAAAAGGTTTTTATTCACGTAGACTTTAAAAAAGCGCTTGTAAATAGTCAGAACATGTTTGTAGTAATATAGTTGTATACATTATTATTTCTAGTAACATAGATATTTAGGTACACATTGTATGAAAACATTTATAAAATTTATTTTAATATAGCATTGATATTTACCTAGCTCGTATCAAGTTATTGTCAAGAGTCAAGTTATTAAGTGCTTAGTATAGTTCTTTATTTCTTTTGCAATCTAGCATAGAGGCTAATACGCAATTTTATATTGACCGTTAATCAGATATTGGTGTAATAGTTCCTACCTCATTTTCAACTCTTTTATGTATCACTGTCTACTTAAGAAATAGGTTTATCCCAGTTTAAGTGACAGGGTTCAATAATTATTCGAACATACTTTTAAGTTTATAACTGTAAACCTATGGTATGTAAACTTTTTGGCAATAAATCTTTATTATTATTATGTTGCAAAAAGAGCTAAAACCAAGCTTTTAAATATAAAATTGCAAGGCATACGAGCAAGTAGATCACCTGATGGTAATTGATCACTGCCGACGTTGGGCACTTGTAACACCAGAGGGTCCGCAAGTCCATTAGCGTGCCATTAGATTACTATTTATACTATTAAAACAAGACATGGGTCTACCGATAGAAGTGAAAACTATTTCTTCACCTCTCATACTCGGAAAGTAGTATTTATTTGATCCTAGTAGCGAATGTAAGATATTACTTCCCACCTTTGGGCGATAAATACTCATAGTAATTGCTTCCCTGCCTATGGTGGGCATAAAATTTTAAAAATAGAACTAAATTTGGTTAGGCACTTGGCTGTAAAAAATCTACATAATTAAGAAAAAAAAGGCACAACTCCGCCAATAAAGAAGTTTTCACTTCAAAAATGCTGCGGTCATGTGATTATATAAATGACTAGTGTGAATTAAAAAAAGACCCCCAGTCTTAAGAATATTCGATCAGTCAAGTGTCACTGACGCGAGTTGAATATTTTTACCCATCCCATAATAGTGCATAACGCCACTAAAAAGCTTTTAGGTACTTCAAAAATAAAACAGACAATTTTCAATAATTATATGGATCCATTACGAAAACATTCCTTCATCATTATCCACTGTCCACTGGTGGACAAAGGTCTCCTCCATAGTGCTATCCGCCTCTCACAGTATCCAGCCTTCACAAGATCATCTGTCCATCTTTTAGAGGGCCATTACGAAAGCATTCCTTATGGCATAAAAAACAATTATCTAAAACGGATCACAATCAAGGAAAAAAATCACGTAACTTATAAATACAAAAAACATTCAGCTAATTGAGGACTTCTGTTAAGGCAGTCAAAACAAATTAATTAGGTTAAATTTAGAGGAGGAAGCAGGAAAATACGACTCCTTGATTTTGCCCAATTTTGTATTGTTTTGTTTCTACACGAATGCGTGGAGGCCAAAACAATATTGGCACAAGGGATCCCTTTTAAACACATATTGCTAACTATATTCCATTACATATTATTATTCTCTGGGCTTATTGTCGAACAACTGACAATTTTTATTCTCATTTGTTCGAACGTCGAACTACTAAGATTGTTTTTATTCGTTTAAAATGTGTTCAACAGTAACAAAATTAGGTTTGACCGACGAACTTATTTTAATCGAGAAACCAAATACTGATTAGATTTTAAAAGCCTGCACATCAATCGGGATAGATTAACTCGATCAGTTAAGTTTGGTGGTCAAACCTCATTTTTTGACCTTTGAACTTATTTTTTTTTATATCAGGGGGCGACAAACGCGTAAGTGGGTCATCTTATGGTAAGTGATCACCGCCGCCCATGGACACTCGCAACACCAGAGGAGTCGCGGGTACGTTGCCGACCTTTAAGAGTCAGCAAACAAGTGTTGCAGACGTCCTCCCCCCGACGAGCTCTGGCGACCTTACTTACACGCAGAAACACAACATTAAGTTATTAATGTTATAAGTAAGGAATGTCTTCTGTAAGGTGGAGGTACTTCCCCAGTCGGGCTGCTCTTTGAGCGAATGACCGCTGTGCCCTACCTCTCTTGAACTTATTTTGATCAAGTGCCAAAAATTGCCATTAAATTTTAAACGTCGTACTTATTTTCTACATATGCAAAAACCAAATCTTAGTAGTTTGACGGTCAAACAAATGAAAAAGAAATATTGTCGAACTAGATATTTTTTTCTAACCAAAAGAACAAAGCCTTGATATTTCGACGATCGAACTTATAAATCGATATTTTTAAAGACAACTCCAGCACTAGGGTATCTATCTGCGTCGCGGGGTAGTTTCAAGCATAGAATGACACAAATTACATCCAGACTTAGAAAAACTATTTATGAGTCATACAAATAGTTGCCCGGCATGGAAATCGAACACGAAGCGGCGAAGCGACTGCCTTAGCCACACGTGCAATCAACACACGATGCGCCACAAGTGAACAAACGATTTGAAAACTTATATCAAATAAATAAGACTTATTATCTTAAAACAATGTTAGTCTTAGTAAAAATGTTCCTTAATCTACCCATTTACTGAATTATTAGCTTTAAGCTTTCTTAATCCTTTGTTGACACGTTACAAGCTGCCAATAACAGCAATAGGGTAACTGACAGCTTCCAAGATGATCTACTAATTGGACATAGATAAAAATGAGATACGTAATTGTATTATGTGAGAATGTCTTCAGGACTTAGTTAATATTTAACCAACATCAGAAAGAAAGGAGTTACCAATATCATTGTTTGGTTTTTTGGTATTTATGTTTCGTGATTTTTACATTGTTAGTGAATTGATTCAATTAATAATTATTTCGGATGAAAAATACTGTATGGCACATATAATTTTTGTTCGATTCCCGATCCGGTATGACATGGCAACCTTCAAGAAGCGAGTCTATCCCTTTCTAATAGGCTACGCAAGGCGGCGGTGGTGATCACTTATCATCAAGTAACCCTATTTGCTTTGCTATTCTATAAAAAAGCCGCTAAGTGCGAGCCGGACTCGCCCATGAAGGGTTCCATGGCAGCAAGTAATCTACTATATAAAAATAAGTCGGGTTTTCCTTCCTGACGCTATAACTCCAGAACGCACGAACCGATTTCCACGGTTTTGCATTCGTTGGTAAGGTCTCGGGCTCCGTGAGGTTTATAGCAAAGAAAATTTATAAAATTTAACGCGAGTAACACCGCGGGGCACAGCTAGTATAATATAAAAGTTCTTGTAGTAGTTGAATTAATGAAAGGTAAATTGTGGTTGAAGATTTATGTCTTATTAAAACAACTACTAACTAGATCTCGTTCAAACCAATTTTCGGTGAAAGTTTGCATGGAAATGTATATCATATATTTTTTTTAGTTTTATATTTTTTTTGGAAGTTACAGGGGAGGGGATATACATTTTACCACTTTGTAAGTGTCTCTCGCGCAAACTATTCAGTTTAGAAAAAAAATAATTAGAAACTTCAATATTATTTTTGAAGACCTATCCATAGATACCCCACAAATATGCATTAAATGAAAAAAACGATTTTTGACTTTCAGCTCTAAGTTTCAGTTTATTGTTTTTTTTTTCTATTTTTGTGTGAAAATCTTAATGCGGTTCACAGAATAAATTTTCTTACCAAGTTTCAACAGTATAGTTCTTATAGTTTCGGAAAAAAGTAGCTGTGGTATACGGACGGATAGACAGACATGACGAATCCATAAGTGTTAAATATTTTTGGCTATCTGGTTACGGAGCCCTAAAAACAAGTTAATTCAGCTGTATATATTTTGAAACAGTACCATAATGCTACTAAATCGTCAAACAAGAGTAACTGACAAACTGACTGTTAGCGACTATCTGTGCCCATAACTTTGCGATACGAAATTACATAAATTAGCGCCGCGGTAACCGTCACCCTCGATGACCCTTAGGCTGATTTCAGAGTCGCGCGCGCGAGCGGCGCCGGCCAAACGCGCGCGCTTACAATTACACTAGATAGTAGTTGCGTTTCATAGTCACGCAGTTCACACGCGCCGTGTGTAACACGCGCGCCGTCGGCCAGCGCTGCCCGAGCTCCTCTACTGGCAGCTAGCGTTTCAGAGTGACGCGTCTCGCACGCGCCGCTGTTGAGACACGCTGGCCGCCGGCGCGTGCCGCGCGCGTCACTCTGAAATCAGCCTTAGTTTGCATTGGTATCGAGAAAATACTGTCCTCGATCCTCTATCGGATAAAGAGGTTTTCGTATTACCGTAGCGACAGTTGCACAAAATTTTCATAAAAACTAACCTTCTTATGATTACATGCTAGTAACTTTCGGAAGTATTCTAGCCCATGACTACGAGACTTCGCGAACTGGATATTAAAATCCAAATGTCGATTATCTGAGAGAACTATTTCCTATTCGATTACTCAAAAACTCCGAGAAACAATGATTTTATATTATTCAATTTTTATATTCCCTCACATAAGTTGAAATAATTGGCAAGACTAGGTAGATGCTAGCATAAGCTTTAAATATATGCTACTTCCAAATCTTAAATAATATGTCTACTTGAACCGTAAAAAAAGCTATATTAAAAATCAAATCAGGCGCTGCTATGTAATGTGACAGCCAGACGGCACCAAAAGAGATTATTACAAAACCTTTCAAAATAATGTTTCGTATCTTTTTGGTGACATTACTATTATACCGAAATTCGTTCGTATTCGATTATAATAAACATTATACTCATATAAAGGGTAGGGAGTAGCCATGAACGTCGGACGGACGTCGCTTATGCAATAAATAAACTAAAACTAAATAGTTCTACCGGGCCAGATTGCATTCCGCCGGTGGTAGTTAAACATACTAAATGCCTTAGTGTACCGCTATGCCATGTGTTTAACTTCGCTGTACATTACGGACAATACCCACCACAATGGAAACTATCTAGGGTTAGTCCAATACCAAAAAGTTCCGACAAATCTAAAGTTGAAGAATATCGACCGATCGCAATATTATCATCTCCGGCAAAGGTATTCGAAATAATTATACACAAATATGTACTCTCGCAAGTAGAAAAATACCTCTGTAACGAACAGCACGGCTTTAGACCAAAAAGATCAGTTGAGTCTAACCTACTGACTCTAGTAGACTTTATATCGACTAGACTTGACCAAAACACTCAAGTCGACGTCCTTTATTTCGACTTTCGGAAAGCGTTTGATAGGGTAAATAACGACATACTGTTGGCAAAACTGAGCTTTATAGGTTTTGCTCCTGGACTGTTAAAACTCCTCGCAGACTATCTCCGCGAGCGCCAGCAGTTTGTCAGACTTGGTGTATACGAGTCTCACCGCTATCACACGCGTTCTGGAGTTAGTCAGGGTTCAATACTTGGGCCTCTATTGTTCCTAATTATGGTTAACGATCTTCCTACCGTCCTTAGATATGGTCGATGCTTAATGTATGCTGATGATCTAAAACTGTTTGCGGAAGTAAGATCTGATGCAGATTGTAAAGCCTTACAGCTGGACGTCGATGCTATTTATCAATGGAGCCTAGAGAATAGGATGGAATTTAATGCAGCAAAGTGCTGTGTAATGTCTTTCGGTCGTATGCGATGCCCAGTAGAGTACGACTACAAGATAAATGGTGACAGTGTGACTCGTTCAACCACCACAAAAGATCTCGGTGTCACATTCGACCGTAAGTTAACATTCCACGACCACATAACTTTGCTAGCGAAAGAGTCTTTTAAGCGCCTAGGTTTCATTTTGAGATGCTCTAGAGACTTTCGGAATCATCATGTGATCCGGTTAATTTTTGGGGCATTGGTTCGTTCTAAACTTGAAACCGCCATGTGTGTGTGGAATACTCATGAGAGCACTTATGTGCTTTTACTTGAAAAGGTTCAGAAGGCTTTTCTCAGGTACCTTTATAAACACCTTAATGGATACTATCCATTCATGTATCCCACAAAATTTCTGTTAGGCTGTCTGGGATATAATTCATTGGAAGTCAGGCGGAATACATGTCAACTTGCAGTAATGTGTAAGATTCTGCGGGGAAAAATTGATGCACCAGATCTCCATGTTGAGCTGTGTCGAGTCTTTGTTCCTGATAACTATCGTCGTCTTCGCCGCCATGAATTGTTTGCCGTGCCACGTTGCCGTACCGTAGCGCGCGCTAAGTCGCCTATACCGCGCAGCCTCACAGCACTCAACGCTTTCCTGTGAGCCAATCCTGACCGTGATTTGTTTGCGGATGGATGGTCGGAAATATTGTCAGAATGTTTGCGTTTCTGTGAGAATGATGTATGATTGTGTTTTAAAATCAATGTTTATGTTTTTTTTTTCTTATTAATATTTTAATTGATTATTGTAATAATTATCTTTAATTACTGTAATTGGTGTTCTACCGTTTTAATTAAAGTAAATAAATAAATAAATAAATAAATGAATTTCTACTTGGTACGATCCTTGCACTTCACTTTTGTCACTTTCACTTGTATTACATTTGATTGGCAGTAAGTAAGTAATCTTTATTTCGCTGAAAATATGGTACAGACAAGATTTTATAGTCATCACAATTACAGTTTCACATATTTTGTCGAAAATGACATGCGAAATTTTATCAAATCATGTACATCTAACATTAATTATAATATTCTAATACATTGTAATTAAAAAAAAAATAACAACAATAATGATATGGCCTGCATCTTCTAGTATTATAAGTGTGAAAGTTTCTATCCGAGTCCTGTACTGGACATCTAAATTCAACCGAGAGAAGCATTTTCCATTCAATAACTAGTCGAAGAAACGGTATATCCCTGAACAGTTGGTCAAATTAACCACAGATCTCTTTATTAGAGACCGAATGTTAAATGATTTAGCGATAGACGATTGATTTGTTCCTGGCACTCGTCGGCCGCTACCGCGCACGGCATATAGATCTCTCGACTGGCAGTTAATCGACCAGTTAAATTTCGATGTCTAGTATGGGACTGTTTCTATCTTTGGTCTTTGTTACCCAAATGACTGCACATTTAGCGCAGTGGTTAAAGTCGCCGCCTCGCAACTAACTACCGTAGCGTCCTCGTATTTTGGGTTTGATTTCCGCACAGAACATCTATTTGTTTTACCTATACATATGGAGTCTAAAAGCTTTGTGTCTGTAAATTTCATGTTTGCAAATCGCCGCAATAAAAATCTATTTTAGCAATATAAATTCGCAAAAACGACTCAATGAATTTGAATGCAATTTGGCTCACATGTGGTTTATTACCTGGATTACGAGTCTAACATATGGTACTTTATATCCCTGAAAAATGTTAGGCTCTTGTGAGATATATATATATATATAATTATATATATGACAATCTCATAAAAACTAAGATTAATATAGATATATCTATAATTTTAAGTTCCAGAACATACTTTAGCCTGTCCATCAGTACTATAAGAGAAATGTTACAGATTTTGTAACATTTGTCAAGCTTATAGGTACGACTTCGGAGAAAAATTAGGTTTGTTTTTTTTTCTTATTTAAAAGACATCATCCGGGCTGCGTGTAGCTGTTTTGTATTGCAAAAAAATCCATCTGAATAACACTTTTGGGTCGCAGTGTTTTTTCACATCATCAGCCTGATATCGTCCACTGCTGGACATAGGTCTACTCCAAAGATTTCTATTCTATAACGTTGCCATTTGAAGGGGTTTGCCGTAGTCACCGCGCTTGACATGCGAGTTGGCGACCACATTTAAGTGGTAGCTTATACACAGATGACGCTGTTACCCGACTACCTGGTGCATCCCTAAGTAGCTTTTTACAAGTCCCACGGGTTGGTATAGGGTGGCTCTGTTATTCTTCTTAGGCCGAAGACCACACGGCTTAAGTAGTGTAGTGCGTCGGAAATGTTTGCGCAAGCTCGTACCGACGATTTTTATGCGATTATACGCAAAAAAAACAGCATCTCTTGTGGGAAGAGTGAGAGACAGTCAGAATAGCATTCTGAAAATTATAGCCGAGAACCACAAGTCGCCAATTATTTGCCGTTGTAAGGTTAATTGTAAATACTAACACTAGAAAATAAGTTATTTTTATGTTACTAACACTCTATGGATTTATTTGTCCGCAATAAAAATTATACAATACAATACAATTAACCACACTGTTTTTAACTTACAAGTAAATACATCACCAAATTTACATTCTATCAAAACCTTCACTAAATCTATCAACCTTCTTCATTTTACATGAATAAGCACAAAATAAGTGGCCAACAAAAACCCAAGTATATAAAAACGGTTTAAATGTTTATTCTAATTAAACAGTAATACTCAACATTTTTCACTCCTTTACTAGTACTTGCTAAACAAACTCAAGACAACATTAGAAAATCTACTCTAAATTTATACGATAAGGTTGGGAATCGATTGAAAATATTACTGTATAATAAAATAGGCCACGTCAAGAACACTTGTCGCCTTAAGGGCCAGCTAACATCGAGAAAGCGTGAAGTGTTCTTTATAAACGCGACTCATGGGTTTTTGTTAAGCCAAGCGAGTTGTGCTGAAGAACCCTTATGTGCCATTGATAGATCACTTTTAAGGTTAAAAATGTAATATTTAGAGCAGGGTTTTTGCTGTGTATCAACGATAAGGTCATCTTTAAGGTCTGATACACAAATTTAGATATTGTCCAGTAGATGAGTATGAATAATGAAATGAAATTTATTCAGCACATGTGTATATATGTACTTGTCAAACTCACAATGCAGTACATAAACATAGTGGATAGTATAAAAGTTACAAAATGAATAATGGTATAATACTTAAAATGCTCTCATACATACAAAAAATGGGAGAGGTAGGGTACAGCGTTCATTCGCTCGAAGAGCAGTCCGACTGGGGAAGTACCTCCGCCTTACAGAATACATTCCTTAATAATAACATTAATAATTTTAATGTTGTGTTTCTGTGTGTGGGTAAGGTCGCCAGAGGTCATTGGGGTGGGGGGAAGGGTCAGCAACACTTGTTTGCTGACTCACAAAGGCCGGCAACGCACCCGCGACTCCTCTGGTGTTGCGAGTGTCTATGGGCAACGGTGATCACTTACCATCAGGTGACCCACTTGCTCATGTGTCGTCCTCAGATATCCAAATACATCTTCAGTTTATGAAAGAAACAATCATTTTAAACACGTTCCGTATCACTAGAAAGTTTTTAACATCTTTCATTATTTCATCATTCACAATTTAACCTGTCATGCTTGACCATGGTCCGTGTGGCAAGTAATTAACCCCTACAAAAGGGAAAACATTATAAAATAAAAAACAAAAATAATACCCTGGGACAATAACTGACTTTCTGACATACATTGTATATTTTTGTTTTGGTTCTGTGTGCAATTAAGAGCTACGGCGGCCAGTCTCAATAGAAATAAGCCATCTGCGCGGGACATATTATAGTGCACAAGTGTGTGCGCAAACACATGAGCACTTACTATACCATCACTCTCATGATCCGATGGGACACCTAGCGACACGACCGGGAAGAGGTCAAGTACAGGGCCGACGGCTTTACGTGCTTTCCGAAGCACGGGGGCTTAATACTGCCAACTCCCAGACTTTGGGCTGATGCTGAGAAATTTTTCTTTTTCAGTGAAGTCCCAAAATCACTTTTGGCCCGACTCGGGATTTGAATCCAGGACCGCGTTTTTTGCGGGTGAATACGCTTCCAGACACAGAAAAATATAACGTACTCACCATACACAGATGTTGAGGATGGAGATCGAACCCACGACCTTCGGTTAAGCAGTCAGGGTCACTAACCACTCGACCAACAGGCAAGTAGGTAGATATTTAGCAATACTTTTTATCCCTCAGTCATCCAAGAATAAACGGCTCCGAATTCTTCGAAGCCCAACAGATCAGCATAAAAGTTTGTTAAACGAATAATCGTTAGAACTTTTATTTACTCAGTAGAACCAACGTCCAGTAATCCAGGGAATAACAACGGCCTAACAAAATACTTTATTCAAAAATTTCAACAGAATATAAATTAAAAGTTTTGTGTTTTCATTTAATTTTGTTGTTTTTACATACCTAATTTATTAATAGTAGCAATCTAAAATCAGGTTGCGGGTCCCTGATTTTAATAATATACAACATGTAACTTAATTAACGCACATCCTGAAAATAGTTTGTTCAGAATCGTTTACTGAATCGATTTATATCATTTTTAGTATAGGTAATTTTTAGGGTTCCGTAGCCAAATGGCAAAAAACGGAACCCTTATAGATTCGTCATGTCTGTCTGTCCGCCCGTATGTCACAGCCACTTTTTTCCGGAGCTATAAGAGCTGTACTACTGAAACTTGGTAAGTAGATGTATTCTGTGAGCCGCATTAAGATTTTTACACAAAATTAAGATTTTTACATAGAACTGAAACTCAATTTTTTTTTTCATCGTACACATACAGGTGGGGTGTATATGGATAAGTCTTTCAAAATGATATTGAGGTTTCTAATATCATTTTTTTCTAAACTGAATAGTTTGCGCGAGAGACACTTCCAAAGTGGTAAAATGGGTGTCCCCTCCCTCTAACTTCTAAAATAAGAGAATGATAAAACTAAAAAAAATATATGATGTACATTACTATAGAAACTAACAACGAAAATTGGTTTGAACGAGATCTAGCAAGTAGTTTTTTTAATACGTCATAAACCGCAATTTGCATTCATTTAATCAACTGAAATACTTGCCGCTATGGAACCCTTCATGTGCGAGTCCGACTCGCACTTGGCCGGTTTTTATTCAAAAATAATTAAAGTTACGGAAATGATCGTTATTTTAACCCTATACAGTCAAAACAAATTGAAATGGACCGTAAGTCAAAGTAATAAGACTTTTAAATCGCAGTTTTATTCGTATTAATATAAATTCCATCATTCAACGCAAAATAAAGAAAATTAAACTTTATTCCAAGAAACTAATTTTGTTAATAACAATGCATATACATGTTAAATTAAAAATGTGTATGTATTATGATTACAACATAATATTCTAATTGGGGTGTGCGTTAATTACGTTTACATGTTGTATATATAATATCAATTTCAGGTTCAATAAATAAATAAAAATTATAATAAATCACACACGGTCTTCTGATCCCAAACTAAGCAGATATTGTACTATGGAAACCACATAACTGATAGACTACATTATATTACTTTTCTTTTGTACCCCAGACTCAGGACAAACAGACATGTCATGAACACAAATATCTGCCCTAGGTGGGTGTCAAACCCACAACCTGCAGCGTGAAAGCCAAGTATCTATAAATTACTTACCATTTCATTATTTTATTGGTTATAATGAATAAGCCATAAATAGTCGACATATTTAATAACGTGGACAAGAAATTTGTCATGCAAACTAAAATTTAACTCCTAATAATATCGTCCTCCTTGTTGAATTTCGGCAACAGTGGCCAGTCTCGATAGAGAAGCTATCTGCGCAATACATATTAGAGTGCACGAGTCTGTGCGTAAACATAGGAGCACTTTCTATTCCATCACACTCATGATCATTCAGGCTACAGGACTCATGGATTAACGTGTTCTCCGTGGCAAAGGGATATAATTACCGCAACTCCCAGACTCCGGGCAGATCATGGGCAGATACTGAGAATTTCTTTGCAGAAAAATATTAATTTTTTTTATAATAAATACTCGGCTCTTTGCCCGACCCGACATTTTCACGTAGGACGTCTTTATCTGATTAATAATTAATTTCAACGCTTTAAAATACCCTTAATTTAACAGAATATGTACATGCTATATTATTTTGTTAATTTATATCTTTTATTTAGATATAACGAACATTATTCTGCTGTACCTTATTAAGTTCTATAGTAAATAGCGGGTTAGACACTTAGTGTCTATAAAGAGCGACCATTGACCCCGCTCTATCTTACATAACCCAGATTTGCTGAATATTGGTCTGCTGTACCTTATAAAGTTCTGTAGTAAACAGCGGGTTTACCCAAGTGTCTTCAAAGAGCGACCAATGACCACAATCTATCTTTCATAACCAAGATATGATGAACATTACTCTGCTGTGTTAACTGAATTGTCTATAAACAGTGACTATTGACTACGATCTATCTTACATAACCCAGTTATGACGAGCATTAGTAGACTGTATCTTAAAAAATATGGGTTTGATGAAAAAAAAAAACGATTTTTGACTTTCGGGGAAACCCCCAAAATTTATTGTTTGTGTGAAAATCTTAATGCGGTTCACAGAATACATTTTCTTACCAAATTTCAACAGTTCTTATAGTTTCGGAAAAAAGTACCTGTGGCATACAGACGGACAGACAGATAAACAGACATGACGAATCCATAAGTGTTCAATTTTTTGCCCATAATGCTATTAAATCGTCAAACAAGAGGAACTTAACTTTGCGATACGAAATTACATCAATTAGTGCCGCGGTAACCGTCACCCTCGATGACCCTTCGTTTGCATTGGTATCAAGAAAATACTGTCCTCGATCCTCTATCGGATAAAGAGGTTTTCGTATTAACGTAGAGTGACAGTTGCACAAAATGTTCATAAAAACTAAACCTCCTAACACGCTAGTAATTTTCTGAAGTATTCTAGTCCATGATTATGAGTCGTGTACTGGACATTGAAATCCAAACGGTCCATCATCTGAGAGAACTATATTCCATTCAATTACTCCCCGAGAAACATGTTCCATAATATTTTATTTTTAAGTACCGTTAGTCTAAACAATTGGCAAGACTAGGTAGATGCTAGTATAAGCTTTAAATATATGCTACTTCCAAATCTTAAATAATAAATAATGTGATTTCTTGACCCGTAAAAAAGCTAAGTATATTAAAAATCAAATCAGGCGCTGATATGTAATGCGACAGCCAGACGGCACCAAAAAAGATTATTACAAAACCTTTCAAAATAATGTTTCGTATCTTTTTGGTGAAATTACTATTATACCGAAATTCATTCGTATTCGATTATAATAAACATTATACTCACGCTTTCATAAAGGGTAGGGAGAAGCCATGAATTTCTACTTGGTACGATCCTTGCATTTCACTTTTGTCACTTTCATTTGTATTACATTTGATTGGCAGTAAGTAAATAAGTAAGTAATCTTTATTTCGCTCAAGATATGGTACAGACAAGATTTTATAGTCATCACAATTACAGTTTCACATATTTTCTCGACAATGACATGCGAAAATTTTATCAAATAATGTACACCTAACATTAATTATTCTAATAAATTGTTCATAATAAATAATAATATACAAATAATAATAATATGGCCTGCATCTTCTAGTATTACAAGTGTAAAAGTTTCTATCCGAGTCCTGTACTGGACATCTAAATTCAACCGAGACAAGCATTTCTCATTCGATAACTAGTTGAGGAGACGTTACCCTGAACGGTTGGTCAAATTAACCACTGATCTCTTTATAAGAGATCGAATGTTGAATGATTTTGCGATAGACGATAAATTTATTTCTGGCACTCATCGGCCGCTACCGCGCACGGGATATAGATCTCTCGACTGGTAGTTAATCGACCAGTTAAATTTCGATGTCTAGTATGGGACTGTTTCTATCTTTGGTCTTTGTTACCCAAATGACTGCACATTTAGCGCAGTGGTTAAAGTCACCGCCTCGCAACTAACTACCGTAGCGTCCTCGTATTTTGGGTTTGATTTCCGCACAGAACATATATTTGATTGACCCATACATACGGAGTCTAAAAGCTTTGTGTCTGTAAATTTCATATCTGCAAATCGCCTCAATAAAAATCTATTTTAGCAATATAAATTCGCAAAAACGACTCAATGAATTTGAATGCAATTTGGCTCACAGGTGGTTTATTACTTGGATTACGAGTCTAACATAAGGTACTTTATATCCCTGAAAAATGTTAGGTTCTTGTGAGATATATATATATATATATATATGACAATCTCATAAAAACTAAGATTAATATAGATATATCTATATTTTTAAGTTCCAGAACATACTTAAGCTTGTCCATGAGTACTATAAGAGAAATGTTACAGATTTCGTAACATTTGTGAAGCTTATAGGTACGACTTCGGAGAAAAATTAGGTTTGTTTCTTTTTCTTATTTAAAAGACATCATCCGGGCTGCGAGTAGCTGTTTTGTATTGCTAAAAAATCCATCTGAATAACACTTTTGGGTCGCAGTGTTTTTTCACATCATCAGCCTGATATCGTCCACTGCTGGACATAGGTCTACTCCAAAGATTTCTATTCTATAACGTTGCCATTTGAAGGGGTTTGCCGTAGTCACCGCGCTTGACATGCGAGTTGGCGACCACATTTAAGTGGTAGCTTATACACAGATGACGCTGTTACCCGACTACCTGGTGCATCCCTAAGTAGCTTTTTACAAGTCCCACGGGTTGGTTTAGGGTGGCTCTGTTATTCTTCTTAGGCCGAAAACCACACGGCTTAAGTAGTGTAGTGCGTCGGAAATGTTTGCGCAAGCTCGTACCGACGATTTTTATGCGATTATACGCAAAAAAAACAGCATCTCTTGTGGGAAGAGTGAGAGACAGTCAGAATAGCATTCTGAAAATTATAGCCGAGAACCACAAGTCGCCAATTATTTGCCGTTGTAAGGTTAATTGTAAATACTAACACTAGAAAATAAGTTATTTTTATGTTACTAACACTCTATGGATTTATTTGTCCGCAATAAAAATTATACAATACAATACAATTAACCACACTGTTTTTAACTTACAAGTAAATACATCACCAAATTTACATTCTATCAAAACCTTCACTAAATCTATCAACCTTCTTCATTTTACATGAATAAGCACAAAATAAGTGGCCAACAAAAACCCAAGTATATAAAAACGGTTTAAATGTTTACTCTAATTAAACAGTAATACTCAACATTTTTCACTCCTTTACTAGTACTTGCTAAACAAACTCAAGACAACATTAGAAAATCTACTCTAAATTTATACGATAAGGTTGGGAATCGATTGAAAATATTACTGTATAATAAAATAGGCCACGTCAAGAACACTTGTCGCCTTAAGGGCCAGCTAACATCGAGAAAGCGTGAAGTGTTCTTTATAAACGCGACTCATGGGTTTTTGTTAAGCCAAGCGAGTTGTGCTGAAGAACCCTTATGTGCCATTGATAGATCACTTTTAAGGTTAAAAATGTAATATTTAGAGCAGGGTTTTTGCTGTGTATCAACGATAAGGTCATCTTTAAGGTCTGATACACAAATTTAGATATTGTCCAGTAGATGAGTATGAATAATGAAATGAAATTTATTCAGCACATGTGTATATATGTACTTGTCAAACTCACAATGCAGTACATAAACATAGTGGATAGTATAAAAGTTACAAAATGAATAATGGTATAATACTTAAAATGCTCTCATACATACAAAAAATGGGAGAGGTAGGGTACAGCGTTCATTCGCTCGAAGAGCAGTCCGACTGGGGAAGTACCTCCGCCTTACAGCATACATTCCTTAATAATAACATTAATAATTTTAATGTTGTGTTTCTGTGTGTGGGTAAGGTCGCCAGAGGTCATTGGGGTGGGGGGAAGGGTCAGCAACACTTGTTTGCTGACTCACAAAGGCCGGCAACGCACCCGCGACTCCTCTGGTGTTGCGAGTGTCTATGGGCAACGGTGATCACTTACCATCAGGTGACCCACTTGCTCATGTGTCGTCCTCAGATATCCAAATACATCTTCAGTTTATGAAAGAAACAATCATTTTAAACACGTTCCGTATCACTAGAAAGTTTTTAACATCTTTCATTATTTCATCATTCACAATTTAACCTGTCATGCTTGACCATGGTCCGTGTGGCAAGTAATTAACCCCTACAAAAGGGAAAACATTATAAAATAAAAAACAAAAATAATACCCTGGGACAATAACTGACTTTCTGACATACATTGTATATTTTTGTTTTGGTTCTGTGTGCAATTAAGAGCTACGGCGGCCAGTCTCAATAGAAATAAGCCATCTGCGCGGGACATATTATAGTGCACAAGTGTGTGCGCAAACACATGAGCACTTACTATACCATCACTCTCATGATCCGATGGGACACCTAGCGACACGACCGGGAAGAGGTCAAGTACAGGGCCGACGGCTTTACGTGCTTTCCGAAGCACGGGGGCGTAATACTGCCAACTCCCAGACTTTGGGCTGATGCTGAGAAATTTTTCTTTTTCAGTGAAGTCCCCAAATCACTTTTGGCCCGACTCGGGATTTGAATCCAGGACCGCGTTTTTTGCGGGTGAATACGCTTCCAGACACAGAAAAATATAACGTACTCACCATACACAGATGTTGAGGATGGAGATCGAACCCACGACCTTCGGTTAAGCAGTCAGGGTCACTAACCACTCGACCAACAGGCAAGTAGGTAGATATTTAGCAATACTTTTTATCCCTTAGTCATCCAAGAATAAACGGCTCCGAATTCTTCGAAGCCCAACAGATCAGCATAAAAGTTTGTTAAACGAATAATCGTTAGAACTTTTATTTACTCAGTAGAACCAACGTCCAGTAATCCAGGGAATAACAACGGCCTAACAAAATACTTTATTCAAAAATTTCAACAGAATATAAATTAAAAGTTTTGTGTTTTCATTTAATTTTGTTGTTTTTACATACCTAATTTATTAATAGTAGCAATCTAAAATCAGGTTGCGGGTCCCTGATTTTAATAATATACAACATGTAACTTAATTAACGCACATCCTGAAAATAGTTTGTTCAGAATCGTTTACTGAATCGATTTATATCATTTTTAGTATAGGTAATTTTTAGGGTTCCGTAGCCAAATGGCAAAAAACGGAACCCTTATAGATTCGTCATGTCTGTCTGTCCGCCCGTATGTCACAGCCACTTTTTTCCGGAGCTATAAGAGCTGTACTACTGAAACTTGGTAAGTAGATGTATTCTGTGAGCCGCATTAAGATTTTTACACAAAATTAAGATTTTTACATAGAACTGAAACTCAATTTTTTTTTTCATCGTACACATACAGGTGGGGTGTATATGGATAAGTCTTTCAAAATGATATTGAGGTTTCTAATATCATTTTTTTCTAAACTGAATAGTTTGCGCGAGAGACACTTCCAAAGTGGTAAAATGGGTGTCCCCTCCCTCTAACTTCTAAAATAAGAGAATGATAAAACTAAAAAAAATATATGATGTACATTACTATAGAAACTAACAACGAAAATTGGTTTGAACGAGATCTAGCAAGTAGTTTTTTTAATACGTCATAAACCGCAATTTGCATTCATTTAATCAACTGAAATACTTGCCGCTATGGAACCCTTCATGTGCGAGTCCGACTCGCACTTGGCCGGTTTTTATTCAAAAATAATTAAAGTTACGGAAATGATCGTTATTTTAACCCTATACAGTCAAAACAAATTGAAATGGACCGTAAGTCAAAGTAATAAGACTTTTAAATCGCAGTTTTATTCGTATTAATATAAATTCCATCATTCAACGCAAAATAAAGAAAATTAAACTTTATTCCAAGAAACTAATTTTGTTAATAACAATGCATATACATGTTAAATTAAAAATGTGTATGTATTATGATTACAACATAATATTCTAATTGGGGTGTGCGTTAATTACGTTTACATGTTGTATATATAATATCAATTTCAGGTTCAATAAATAAATAAAAATTATAATAAATCACACACGGTCTTCTGATCCCAAACTAAGCAGATATTGTACTATGGAAACCACATAACTGATAGACTACATTATATTACTTTTCTTTTGTACCCCAGACTCAGGACAAACAGACATGTCATGAACACAAATATCTGCCCTAGGTGGGTGTCAAACCCACAACCTGCAGCGTGAAAGCCAAGTATCTATAAATTACTTACCATTTCATTATTTTATTGGTTATAATGAATAAGCCATAAATAGTCGACATATTTAATAACGTGGACAAGAAATTTGTCATGCAAACTAAAATTTAACTCCTAATAATATCGTCCTCCTTGTTGAATTTCGGCAACAGTGGCCAGTCTCGATAGAGAAGCTATCTGCGCAATACATATTAGAGTGCACGAGTCTGTGCGTAAACATAGGAGCACTTTCTATTCCATCACACTCATGATCATTCAGGCTACAGGACTCATGGATTAACGTGTTCTCCGTGGCAAAGGGATATAATTACCGCAACTCCCAGACTCCGGGCAGATCATGGGCAGATACTGAGAATTTCTTTGCAGAAAAATATTATTTTTTTTTATAATAAATACTCGGCTCTTTGCCCGACCCGACATTTTCACGTAGGACGTCTTTATCTGATTAATAATTAATTTCAACGCTTTAAAATACCCTTAATTTAACAGAATATGTACATGCTATATTATTTTGTTAATTTATATCTTTTATTTAGATATAACGAACATTATTCTGCTGTACCTTATTAAGTTCTATAGTAAATAGCGGGTTAACCTAAGTGTCTATAAAGAGCGACCATTGACCCCGCTCTATCTTACATAACCCAGATTTGCTGAATATTGGTCTGCTGTACCTTATAAAGTTCTGTAGTAAACAGCGGGTTTACCCAAGTGTCTTCAAAGAGCGACCAATGACCACAATCTATCTTTCATAACCAAGATATGATGAACATTACTCTGCTGTGTTAACTGAATTGTCTATAAACAGTGACTATTGACTACGATCTATCTTACATAACCCAGTTATGACGAGCATTAGTAGACTGTATCTTAAAAAAATCAGTAGTAACCAACGGGTTAGCCTAAGTATCTACAGAGAGCGACCATTGATCACGATCCATCTTGCATAACCCAGATATGCTGAATATTGGTCTGCTGTACCTTATAAAGTTCTGTAGTAAATAGCGGGTTAACCTAAGTGTCTATAAAGAGCGACCAATGACCACAATCTATCATTCATAACGACTAATGCTCGTCATATCTGGGTTATGTAAGATAGATTGTAGTCAATGGTCGCTGTTCATAGACAATTCAGTTAACACAGCAGAGTAATGTTCATCATATTTGGGTTATGATTCATAACCCAGACGAGCATTAGACGACTGTATCTTAAAAAAATCGGTAGCGACCAACGGGTTACCTAAGTATCTATAGAGAGCGACCATTGACAACGCTCTATCTTACATAACCCAGATATGCTGAATATTGGTCTGCTGTACCTTATAAAGTTCTGTAGTAAATAGCGGGTTAACCTAAGTGTCTATAAAGAGCGACCAATGACCACAATCTATCATTCATAACCCAAATATGATGAACATTACTCTGCTGTGTTAACTGAATTGTCTATGAACAGCGACCATTGACTACGATCTATCTTACATAACCCAGATATGACGAGCATTAGTCGACTGTATCTTAAAAAAATCAGTAGCGACCATCGGGTTAACCTAAGTATCTATAGAGAGCGACCATTGACCACGATCTATTTTACATAACCCAGATATGCTGAATATTGGTCTGCTGTACCTTATAAAGTTCTGTAGTAAATAGCGGGTTAACCTAAGTATCTATAGAGAGCGACCATTGACCACGATCTATCTTACATAACCCAGATATGCTGAATATTGGTCTGCTGTACCTTATAAAGTTCTGTAGTAAATAGCGGGTTAACTTAAGTATCTATAGAGAGCGACCATTGACCACGATCTATCTTACATAACCCAGATATGCTGAATATTGGTCTGCTGTACCTTATAAAGTTCTGTAGTAAATAGCGGGTTAACCTAAGTGTCTATAAAAAGCGACCAATGACCACAATCTATCTTTCATAACCTAGATATGATGAACATTACTCTGCTGTGTTAACTGAATTGTCTATGAACAGCGACCCTTGACTACGATCTATCTTACATAACCCAGATATGACGAACATTAGTCGACTGTATCTTCAAAAAATCAGTAGCGACCAACGGGTTAGCCTAAGTATCTATAGAGAGCGACCATTGATCACGATCCATCTTGCATAACCCAGATATGCTGAATATTGGTCTGCTGTACCTTATAAAGTTCTGTAGTAAATAGCGGGTTAACCTAAGTGTCTATAAAGAGCGACCAATGACCAAAATCTATCGTTCATAACCTAGATATGATGAACATTACTCTGCTGTGTTAACTGATTTTTTTATAAACAGCGACAATTGAGTACGATCTATCTTACATAACCCAGATATGACGAGCATTAGTCGACCGTATCTAAAAAAAATCAGTTGTAACCAACGGGTTACCCTAAGTATCTATAAAGAGCGACCGTTGACCACCTTCTATCATATAACAATATAACCTAGATATGCTGTCGCGCAATTTATAAATGCAGTAATGCAGTATAAATTCGTTGCGGGATCCAAGACAGTTAAAGCGATTCCCCGGGACATGCCTGAGCTTCACCGCTCAGTGTCATTTCATTGTGTGCCACTGTTGATCCTGGCTTACAGGAGTTGCAGTGGTGGGTAAGAGGGAGGGACTAGTCACGTATAAAAAAAAAAATTGCAGTAAAGAACATGTGACATGTTCTTAACTGCGTTTTGTAAATTGCGCGGCAGTATGTTGAACATTAGCCTGCTGTACATTACAAAGGTCTATAGTAATAGGAGAGTTAACTTAATTGTATATGAACAGTGACCATTTACCACGATCTATCGTACGAATACATAACCACCTCTCATTAGCCTTCGGTTTATTATAAAGCCCTGTACCCAGTGAACTAATATTACATTTAAGTACTACGCATGAGCAATATCAAATAGATAGAATTGGTTAGATAGATAGAATACTCTTTACTGTACACACTCAGGCGGAAAGAAAGTACATCGGATATAATATAAAGAACATAAGGTACAATGGGCGGTCTTATCGCCTTAAGCGATCTCTTCCAGACAACCTTTGGATGGATAGGAACTGAAAGTAAAGTAAACAGTAGCAGAAGTGCAACAAATAAATTATACTAAGGAACTGTGATAAATATACTAATACAATAATACGTATACCTATACATATTTTCAGAATGAATGTGGTCGATGTACTTTTCTATTTCGTGGATAAATTACAAACACTATATTTTTCGCCAATAGAAAATTCTGCTTCATTTGTAAAGCTCAAACCTAATGAAATTAAGTTACCAACATTACACGCTAAAAATTAACCTAATACTAGTGAGAATTCTCGCAGCATTTTACGAAAACCTTTCTTGTAAATGAGATAACAAAAAAGGTTTATTTGCATATATAGCATGACAGCTGCTTTTCGTGCTTATATTACTAAGTGCCTGAGTTAAGATTCAAAGTAAAACAAGTTACAAATCTTTAACAAGTTGTAATTTTAAGAAGCACTCTACTTAGTTTCACTTAAATTTAAGTCTGAATTTATTAAGAGACCTAGTTGAATTTTCAATATTGCCACAATGAGAAACATCTGTTTCTTGTACTACGTCTTATATTTATTTAATACTAGCTGTGCCACGTGGTTTTACTCGCGCTAAACTTTATAAATTACTAGCTGTGCCCGTGACTTCGTCCGCGTGTTAATTAGTTTATTTCGTTTTTTTAGTAAAATAAAAGACTTTTTCTAAAATAAAAGTAGCCTAAGTTACTCCTTATTACATCAGCTACCTGCCAATAAAAGTCCCGTCAAAATCGGTCCAGCCATTTCAGAGATTAGCCGGAACAAACAGACAGACAGACAGACAAAAATTGTAAAAAATGTTATTTTGGTGTATGTACCGTATATATATTCATATTAATGTAGTAAAAACCGGTTATTTCAATATTACAAACAGACACTCCAATTTTATTTATTTGTATATAGATAGCATGTGTTAATCCAGGGTGTGAGCTATCTTCATACCATTATTTTATTAAATCGCTCCAGCGGATTAGACGCGAAGAAGTAACAAACACACTCACAAACTTTCGGCTTTATAATATTAGTGTGATGTGATTTTATAACTTTCTATATAGCAATATATACGTGTGGTTTCTGGCCTAAAAAGAATAACAGGGCTACCCGATACCATCCCGTGGGTGTCGTATAAGACGTGTAACGGATACACCAGGTAGTCGGGCAACAGCATCACCTGGGTACTAGCTTCTATATAATAATAATATCTAGGGACAATGTCACACAGATCATCCTAGCCCCAAACTAAGCAAAGCTTGTACTATGGGTACCAGGCGACGATATACATACTTATATAGATAGATAAATACTTATATACATAGAAAACATCCATGACTCAGAAACAAATATTCGTGCTCATCACACAAATATTTGCACTTACCGGGACTGAACCCAGGACCACCAGCTTCGTAGGCAGGACTACCAACTAGGCTACGGTGACCGTCAAACTGACTAACTGCGGCCGCCAACTCACGCTTGAAAGAGGCCTATGTCCAGCAGTGGATGATATCAGGCTGATGATGATGTAACTGTGTATGCAATGTAGCACGTTAAACGTATTTTGTATGTAGAAATCAAAAGAATAATAAATATATAAAAATATTGTTGACTTGTAAGTGAACCTGACTGCTAAGCCACTCAAAGTCAAAGTCAAAAATTGTATATTCCGTAAAAAAATTACATTTATGTGGAAGCGTCATATTTTTTTTACCCTACCGTGCAGTGCATGGCGTGGCAGCTACTGAGAAATACTGTCAGAAAACTCAGGAACGTAGGAATTAAAAATTAAATATACTTAAGATTAATTACAATCATGTGTGTTGACTCCGAACAACTCAATCCCAAGCACTTTTATCACTTAAATAATCGGAAATTTTTGTAATATGCGCTGCTACACAATTTGGCTTTAATCATTTTTTTAAACTTATTCGTTTTATAACTTATTTATTTTAGTAAATTGTCCAAATATAGTGTATAGGTAGGTATTTGTTTGTATATAATCAGATGAACCCACATTGGGAAGTGTCACGCTCAAACCGCTGAGGTTTAAGTGGCAGTATATTTAAATAAGATTTTCTTAAATGTAATGTTTTTTTGGTAGGTAATGAATAAAAAAAACGTAGTCATTTGGCTCTAGGCAAAAGCTTAAAATCGTCCAGCAACATTTTTTTTTCTTTACAAACATATAATAGCCATCTATTATATGTTTGTAAAGAAAAAAAAATATACAAATTACATCCAAACTCAGAACAACTATTTGTGGGCCACACAAATAGTTGTCCGGCACGGCTCAAACCCGCGACACGAAGCGGCTATGCAACTGTCTTAGCTTCACACATCGGCTTTGATAATTTTGATTAGGTATATGGTTAACATTAATTCATCCCGATGAAATAATTAAAATTTAGAAAAAAAATAAACCGATTTCAACTTTTCAACATAACATGACAAACCATATTACTTACCTAAAAAAATAAAAAAACCATGATCAAAATCATATGGAAGAAATTGCTTAACATTCTTTCCATAAAGAAACATACTTTTATATTGATAAACTCTTTCTTTTGAAGTTAGTCGATAAAATCAATGAATCACAAGCCTCCACTTATCTCCGTATTGAAGCGGTTAAGTTATAAAGAACCAGATATCTTACGTCGAACTTATACTATTAAAAATATACTATAAAAACAATGATTAATAATCTCGAAACCTTTTCAAGCAAACGGAGCGATCTTTTCAAATACTATACAACAAAAACTTTCTTCCAAACAAACAATTTATTTTCCCCAAACCTGAAGTCTATTACTGCCAGAGACGCATGAAAAATCGCTCTTCTATAAATTCTACCTATTTATTGGGACATTCTCACCTCGCGGTGACAGCGACTGAATGATTCTTCTAGGGAGAGTTATAGAATACTTATTTATACTCAAACGTTTCTGATAAAAGATAAAGTTATCTTATATTTTTCGAAAAAAATCAGCATCAAATATATCATAATTACTTTGTGTTTTGTGAGACACTTAACCGTATTTACAAAGGGCGTTTGTGTAATAAATTTTATCTTCTTATTTATAATATTAGTTTAGATTTTTTTTATATAATAGGGTGACAAACCAGCAAGTGGGTCACCTGATGGTAAGTGATCACCGCCGCCCATGGACACTCGCTACACCAAGGAGTCTCAGGTGCATGCTCGGCCTTGAAAAGAGTCCGGAAACAATTGTTGCTGACCCAGAACATTAAATTATTAATGTTATTATTAAGGAATGTCTTCTGTAAGGTGGGAATACTTCCCCAGTGGGGCTGCTCTTTGAGCGAATGAACGCTGTGCCCTACCTCTACTTTAAGAAATTTAGACTAAGTATAGCTAATTAGTTTAGTCAGACAGACAAGACAGTTAAAGCAATTCCCCGGGACATACCTGAGCTTAACCGCTCAGTGTCATTTCATTGTGTGCCACTGTTGATCCTGGCTTACAGGAGTTGCAGTGGTGGGTAAGAGGGAGGGACTAGTCCCGTTTAAAACAAAAAGAAAAATTAGTTCAGTCTATTGGACTTGGCGTTTGTACATCTTCAGTATTCTACAAAATTTTGCGAAAATAGCTCATGAATAAAAGGGTTCGATCGCACTGACTAAGTACACCTTGTACTTATTAATGGAGGAGTGTTTTGAAGAGGAAAGGATTAAAGATTATCTTAGCAATATTCCTTAAAGCGAAACTTAACAATGCGAAATAATTACCGAAGCCGTACTTTAGTGAACTAAAGATTCTTCTCTGAGGTATAGATTCCCTTTTACTTTCACAAAGACACGATCAAAAACATTATCAAAAGAATGTAAAACCTATCGTTGGAGGTATTTTTTGCACGTTTTCTACAATTTTACGACTAACAAGGCAGGATCAAAGGGAGAGTATGTTTTATCCGTTTAAAGTACGTGAGTTCGTGTAAAACATTTAGTGATATATTCTTAAATGCTTAAAAAGCGAGGGGTTGGTTTGAGGTCTTCAAACGTCCTATACTGTTGACTAAATTTGAATTTGAAATTGGTCTTCAAATGTATTTGTTAATAGATTAAAAAAATAAGAATTAAAACTAATAATGAAAGCTTTTGGGCAAACGAATAATTATATCGTGGGACATTATTCACACACGGTCCTCTGATCCCAAACTAAGAAGAACTTGTAAGAAACCCTTGTAGGAAACCCTACATTAAAACAATGGAAACCAGATAACTGATATATTACATATACTATTTTTCCTTTTGTTAATACATACCTATAAAGATAATTACACCCAGACTCAGGACAAACAGACATGTTTATGAACACAAATATCTGTATTGGGTGGGAATCGAACCCACGACCTGCGTTGTGAAAAGCAAGAATTTGCCAACCCCGCCAACAGGCCCAATTATATAATTATAAAAACTTGAGAGGTGTCACGGGACACCCGGATGGAACGAAGTTATTTCTTATTATTTATTATGTACAAAAGACATAACAAAAATCGTCGCGACACCACATTGTTCAATGCGAATTAGAAATGAAAATATCTGGCTTGCTTTCTATAAGAGAGAGAGAGAGAGACAGACAGACAGAGAAACATGCGCACGCCGCACAGCTGCAAAAAAGTGTCGTGACAACTTTTCGTAAGAATTTTTTCCGTCTAGCCGCCTTCACACCGCGCGATAAGGAACTTCGTTCCAATATCCTGGGACATTACATAAACATGGCCACCTCATACCATCCCGTGGGTGTGGTAAAAGGCGACTAAAAGATATACCTACCAGGTGATTGGGCAACAGCATCACCTGTGTACTAGATACCATTTAACTGCGGTCCCCAACTTGCATGCCAAGCGCGGTGACTAATGCAAACCCTCCAAATGGCAACATTAGAAACCTTTGAGGGAGACCGATGGCCAGAAGTAGATGTTGTAGTATCAGGTTGATGATGATGAAGACACGTGCCAAACTATCAAATTGTAGGCTCCATACTAGTTTATAGAGTTAAAACTGGGATACCATAAATTTTGTGAGAACATTTGCTTTATCCAGGAAAAAATTTAATAAAAAGACGTATCGTTTACTTATTTTCTAATTTAAATTCTTTTTCAGAACTCCTTTTATTAGGTTCTGTGAAGTCATTTAAATTAGTAAAATTTTCGTGACATTACCGAGATTAAAAGAACACCGGATGTTCCGGTATTCGGATAAACCGGGATGACGCGACGTTTTGCAGCGAATCATTTAAAATTTAAATGTAGAACTGAGAGGTTATTTATTTTTTTATTTGACGGTACTTCTTAATTAAATATCTTAGAAGGGCTAAGAGCTTAGAATGGCAAGTGAGCCAGGTGAGGCTTATTATACGAAACGTGTTTAGGGTTGAAAATTACAAGTAAATGAAATAAATAATAATAAAAATATACATAGATTTTTCAATCAGACTTTGTATTTATCAATAAAATACAGAAACTTTCAAAGAGTTCTTACGTACATCGTTAATATTTCATTTATATATTTCATTTGGGTATTAAGATATACGTGTACTTACTTGTCATGCTCACAATGCATTACAAAGACATAGTCAAATACAATATTACAGAAAGAATAAAAAAATTGAATTAGTCCGTCCGTGCGGTCTGTTTCATATTTTTTTTCATCCTAACAAGTAATTACTTTGTATTTTTCAATCAAATACAGAAACTTTCAATGAGTTCTTACGATGTATCTTTCGCTAGTTTCCGTTTTTACATGTATTTTACATTAGATTTTCGCTGTTTTTTAGGACTAATTATAATAAAATAATGTTATGGTTAAATCAGCATCCTCCTTTACATATAATAAAAAATCTACACGTTTTTTATTAGTGGTAGTTGTAATTTATGAAAAATACATTGATTAATACACGTATTATACATGTCAATTTATATTTTTCAAATAGCCCTTAATTTGTATTATTCCAAAGTTACATGTATTTTACTGGAATGATTTAAAGTTGCGAAAAAAAAAAATCTGTATTTTCGCCATTTTCGTTCCTAGTCACGGGTTGCCATGGTTCGTCCTTGCCATACACCATCCTAGTTTGATGGTGGTCGCGGTGGTCAAATAGTCTCACGTAATCACCGTCGTCCCAAGAACTTAAATAAAGCAAATCAAGGTTATTAGACACTCGTGATATTTCCAGGCATTCACCCCATTACTTAGTATATATGTTTACAAGTTCAGTAAGCAGGAAAACACAAACACAAACAAAATATCAGCAGTAGTTAAATATACAATAAATAAAATAAAAAAGGTTTTTATTCACGTAGACTTTAAAAAAGCGCTTGTAAATAGTCAGAACATGTTTGTAGTAATACAGTTATTATTTCTAGTTACTTACCCACGTTAAAATCTAAGGCCAGAGTTATGTAATACTTATCTGATCTCAAGTGATGAATTTTCAGTTTGTATGGCCGCGTCTCGACAAGAAAAGATTACGGATTATATATATCTACAGATACAGATACATCTGTAGATATATATAATCCGTAATCTTTATATATATATCTACAGATATATATAATCCGTAATCTTTTCTTGCCGAGACGCGGCCATACAAACTGAAAATTCATCACTTGAGATCAGATAAGTTTTACATAACTCTGGCCTTAGATTTTAACGTGGTGTCTCATATCGCTACTGTATCTCAATATAATACATCAGTAGATTGCTAAAATCAAAATGTTCTATAAAATCCGTACACCGTATATACAGGGTGTGTCGTAAATCACACTAATATTATGAAGGCGAAAGTTTGTGATGTGTGTTACTTCTTCATGGCTAAACGGCTGGACCGATTTTAATAAAATTTGGTATGGAGTTAGCTGACACCCTGGATTAACACATAGGCTATAATTTATAAAGTTTGACCCAGGTATAACCGCGGGGCACAGCTAGTAATTAATAACCTTGAAACTGTCGATTGCCCAGTTTATCGTATATCGTTTTTTTTAATCATTTATTCTCTCAAATATATTCACATTACAAAACATTGTAACAAAATCGCCAAACTGTTGCCAGGTTGTTGGCGATAATGGCGCTCTTTCCTTATGCCCAAGGATGACCAAATTATTGATATTTTATATGAAAGTTGAAACTCTTACAAAATAAGCTCTCATTTCTATAATTGATGATTTTTCTCGTTTTGTGTTTTTAATCAAGTGTCAAATTTGCAAGCCAATTTGAAATGTCAAATTCCTTTATAGATTTTCAAATTTATCAAATTTCCTCAATTGAAAGTGAACCTTATGTTCACTTTCAATTGCGGAAATTTGACAGATTGAGGTAGCTTGATGTGCAGGCGTCTGTACAATTTGAGTTCATTGTTGTAATTATCAAGATGTGATAAATTTGTCAGAAGATCTATAATATAGATATAAAACTTAAGGGACTGAAGCTTACTGAAACCTAATTGAAGAAGAATTACATCAACAATCTTTTTCACTCACACTATAAAAAAAAACCTCTATAAACCCATAGTGGGCATAGGAGCAATAAAGGAGTAACCCCATGTTACCGCCACTTTAACAAGGCCTGGACATTCGGAAACTAAAATGGATGCACTCGCACTAAAAAAGTAATAAGCTACGTGCTTAGAATGAACAAGTAAGACAAATAAGACCTTCCTTGTCATTTTTATTTCTGTGAATTTGTGGAAAAGGTTTCCATCCTTGTTTTTATAGTCTATGGTATGAGAATTTTGGCGTGAAAAAGTAGAAAAGGGTGTGAATACTTTTTAGCGTGACTTGTAACATGAATGATCATTTATTACATGGCATGATTCAGCACTAATGTAGTTCAGAGGTTTTTTTTTTAGTTATTAAATAATGAAATTTATTCTGTACTTGGGTATTTACATACATATAATATGTGTACTTACTTGTCATGCTCAAAATGCAGTACATAGACATAGTCAAATACAATATTACAGTAAGAATAAAAAATAAAATTAGTCCGTCCGTGCAGTCTGTTTTAATATTTTTTAAATCCTAACAAGATAATACTATTTATTTACTAGTACTAGTTAGTACTAGTTACAATTATAACATGTTACTAAGCTATTATTTTGTAATTTTATTATTAACATTCATAAATTGAAGACACCGAGCGGTTGGCTGGCGCAGAAGGCTCTCAACCATAAGCTTAATTTAATAATAATATCCTGGGACATTATTACACACGGTCATCTAATCCCAAACTAAGCAGAGCTTGTACTATGGAAACCAGATAACTGTTATACTACATATACTACTTTTCTTTTTGTAAATACATACTTATATAGATAATTACACCAAGACTCAAGAATGTCTGCCCTGGGCATCGAACTCACGACCTCCGGCGTGAAAGACGCGAGCCTGTTGGCGAGAGCATTTGCCAACTACGCCAACAGGCCCGTCAAATTTAAGCGACTAATACGTGAGGGCAGCTGAAGCGACAATACGGAAATCTACAAGAGGGTACGATCACTAGCACGGGTTACAGGCACGGGATCACCGATCACGTGATGAGAGGTAACGCAACCCTTGCTAAACTGCAAGCTAGTTTTAGAGCAAATTTGCTATTTGCTTATGGAATAAAATGATAAATATCATTTGTGTACAATATAATTATTTATATATTGCAGATACGACTCTAGGTTCGATTTAAAGCATAGGCAATAACATATATTTGAATTTTGGTACGGAAGTGTTTTCGCTAAGAATTGACTTTTGCCACATGATCACACAAATTTTGATATTGACACAAAAAACGAGAATGAGATCCGTTAGAAAAAAATATTAATTATATTTATTAGCCTGGCACGGAATTTGAACCCAATATGTCGGGGGCCGTCTGTAGCACACATTCCTCATTAAAAGGAAGAGAGGAGCTAATTACCAGAACTCCATATTATTATAAGATTTATATTCGTATGACTGGCGTCTTTCGTTTTTTTCTTTTTGATTAGGCAGGGGGAATGCCTACGCATGCCACCCGCAAAAAATGTCTGCGGATGAGTATGTCGGACTCGCACCGACTAAACCTACCTGTCATGGACTTCTCTTGACGCCAGATGGGAGGAGCCCCGGGAACGCGGGTATGCTGCTCTGGTGCCCCTCTTTTGCGCCATGTCCCAGATGGTCGGGACACGTACCCTGGGAGGGCTTGGGATTTAATTAGCTACTACCTAAATTTTGAATTGCTAGATATGTGACGACACCCCGGGTAAAACAGAACAATTATAACAATATGGGGGAAAAGAGTTCAACCCATCGCGTACGTACTCACAAGCAATTTGGGGCCAAAACTCTGGGCCTACTAAAGTAGTCCGTGCGTGTATTGGTGTACCACATTCAGGTATGTAACTTTTGGTGTATTATCTATTTATAACGCTATTATTATATTCTATTATATGTATATGTTAAGTTATGATTATTTATATATTGGTTTCAAATATCAAAACGAATATTTTCAAAGTTATACTTCTTTTGGCGCGATGGAGAAAAATTCTGAGAGTGAATTTTTACGATGCGCGCGCACACCGACACCTAAATTTAACAGCATGAAGTTAGTTCTAGATGAGAGTGAATTTTTACGATGCGCGCGCACACTGACACCTAAATTTAACAGCATGAAGTTAGTTCTAGGTGGTATGAAAATTGATAACTATGTTCAAGTTGTATATTCTAGTATTTTTATTTAAATAAAATCTTTTTGATTAATTTTAATATTTATCGTTAATCACTACTGCATTTTAGTTATTTTTTTTCCATACGCCAAAGAAGTATAACTTCTAACGCGTGTACATAAGTACACACAAGTTTTTTTTTCTCATTATAGTATTTTTTACAGATTTACAAAAACTTACAAATTACAAAGATTTACAAATAAAATAGTAATAAAGTTTTTAATTATTTTTAAAATATACGTTAATGTCAGAAGTGCCATTATTGTAATCTAATATATAAAAATAAGTCGGGTTTTCCTTCCTGATGCTATAACTCCAGAACGAACGAACCGATTTCCACGGTTTTGCATTCGTTGGAAAGGTCTCGGGCTCCGTGAGGTTTATAGGAAAGAAAATTTATAAAATTTAACGCGAGTAACACCGCGGGGCACAGCTAGTTTTTTTATACTTATTAAATTATTGAATAGTAGTAGTAATTTCTTAATGATTAATCTAAAATGTGAGGTTGAAAAACCAAGTAAAATAAATAATTTTACCATCCCAATTATTGTTTTGATCAGATAATTAGGAAATAATAAGTTATTGCCTTTTTATAATGGCCTACTATAGTAGGCCACGCGGGTAATCAAGTAAGAAAAAGGGGCGCGTGTACCGTAGTGTTAATGGGTCGAAGAAAAAGACCACAAAGCAGTGTGCCTCAGCGCGATTATGTGTTATACACCTCTGACAATATGGTAGTATTACCGACATAATGCGGCTGAACAGTCGCGTAGTCTCACTGGTAGGCACACAGGGATGGACTTAGAGCTAGGGAAATACTATCTGCACTGTACATTGCAGATACTATCATAAATTAAAATATTAAAAACTAACTCGCAAAGATATCTTCTTTCTAGACTAATACAGGCTTTCTGAAAAGTAAGCCTTATTAATATTTTAAATACATGAAATTTGTATATTACGGATACAATTGCAAATTGAATCCTCAGAATGTAATTCGCCCAAATTTCACTTCTTAAATACATATCGTTGTTATCTTTGAATGCTTCTTATTTTTCCATTACTAGAATAAATAGTATCACCATCATCTACAGCATGTCAACCTAATGATTTCCACCACTAGACAAAGGCTCCCTAAAAAACGTCCACAATTTGTAGGGATATGCCATAATCGCCACGATTGTAAGATGGTCATAGTGCTCAGAACTCAGAAGGAAGCTGCTGCCCGCCCTATAGTAGATATTTCCTCGGGTTGACTTCTATGCCCCTATGGGTGATGATATTCTGATATTCGCCACCACACTTATAGTAACCCTGTACGTGGATCGAAACGAAGACACAAGGGCGCCGTCGAGGTGATAGCAAGGCTTAAACCTCAAACACACGTGTTAAATGTACGAAGAGTATTTTTTCATACTTGTGATAAATTCATTTTTGTATCGCGTGCAGTTAATACATATTACATTAAAAATTACTATATGCCCGTATGTTTAGGGTAGTCACCTTGCCGCCTAGATAACTACAGAGGTATTCTGAGTCTGGGTATGGAGTTCATACCCAGACTCAGAATACCTCTATAGTTATCTGTGTGAAAATTATAGTTAGTGACGGTCGACGGACGGACGGTGACGGTTTTGACGGTCACCGTAGCCTAGTTGGTAGTGCTCCTGCCTACGAAGCTGGTGGTCCTGGGTTCGAATCCCGGTAAGTGCAAATATTTGTGTGATGAGCACGAATATTTGTTTCTAAGTCATGGATGTTCGCTATATATTCAAGTATTTATCTATCTATATAAGTATGTATATCGTCGCCTGGTACCCATAGTACAAGCTTTGCTTAATTTGGGGCTAGGAGGATCTGTGTGACATTGTTACTAGATATTATAAAAAAAATCTATAGTTAGTCTATAATAACTATAATTTTTGGGTCAAACATATAAATGTCCTGTGCATTGACCGAACCGAAAACACAAAGGCGCCGAGATGACAGCAAGGTGACGACTCTAAACACACGTGCATTTAAAGAGTATTTTTTTAATGTGATACTATAAATTCCGTCCCTGTGTAAAAGGTGTTATCCTCAATTCGCAGCTAACACCGAGACTGTGACCTGACCTTGCTCGAAATGTGCAAGCTTACTGCTAAGTACTCTTAGTGAAACGTTAAAGTTTCTTACTAGGTACGTATTTGTTTGATGTCGTGGTGGAACAATAGGTTTTTAAACCGGATAGTTGAAAAGACTTGTGGCTTTCTGCGAATACTTGAAATTGATTCAACCTTTCTATTTCCATATGTATACTGCGTTTATTACCACCAACGGAAGTAAGAATACACATTTTGGCAGTCTCCAAAGGGAAAAATATTACAGCAAAGTATGTCTCCGCAAAGTATCACACTGCCTCTTGATAAGGCACCAATGGACGGAAGAACTCCTCAAGACCCCACCCAATCATTACATAAAAAAACTGTTGCGATCCAATTAAATGTTCCCTAATTTTAATGTCATAAGTTCCACTTGGGTTAAATTGAATAGGGTCAGTTAAATGGGTTCTCAAAGGAGCATAGTGTTCTGAATGCGAAGCTTAGCCAAACCAGATAATAATAAAAGTATTCTTGCCAACATTTCTGTCATGGCAGTTAATGTCAATCGAAACAAATGAACTTCCGCTTCCAGTCTATGAAAGTCCAGTTATAGCAGGGAATAGCAGTTGAACAGTTCTGTGCTGAAGAACTTTAGATCCGGATTACACGCAGTAAGTAGATCAAGCATCATTAACGCCCGGTTCCTATATTCCAAAAACGAATCGTTTCTACTACGAATAGTTAGAATTTCTACCAGCCGTAACGCAAAACCGTTCCTAAAAAATACTAGTCGTTATCCAAATAACCAACGTCTGGTTACTAACGGATGGGAGGACGTTAGTAAGCTTATTGTATGGAGATGCGTTCGAAAGTGTTCCTATAAATATTTTCTACTGTCACGGAACTGTCAAAATAACGAGGCGTTACTGCTTTGATTACTAGTCGAATTCGGTCGGTTTACCAGTCGTTTGTATTTTATTTTGGTAGTTAACATAGTGTTTGAGGAGATTTCCGTGATGTCTAGCTCTGAAGCTGATAGATAATTCATGGCTTTGTTTTCCGTTAGAAAGGGTTGATTATTTTTCTATCTTCTAAGATTTCATAACCACAAACCTTAGATTAAATACTCCATTTAAAAACTTATTTAGAAACCATGAAATACTCCTGGACAGACGTCAGACGACAGACGCATGCGCCATGCGCTTTCCTGTTACGCGTTTTGTTCACACCATGCACTCGTAACATCAAATTTTCAATACTAATGATTTATAAATATTTTAAATCTAAAACGCAAATTAAATTATTACTGTAACTATAAGTACAGTAATTTGTACTATTACTCACATAATATTACAGAATAATAAATGATTTTAGTTGCATAATTGACGTACGACGTTTTGTTATAACTAATCGTGAAGAGGAGAGAGAGGTTCATCGCCGAACGAGTCGTAGGTGGTTTAAACTACGGATGTTCGTCGCAGGTAGGGCATTGTGGAACACTAGTTTTTCATCGGTATCGGTAGCTGAATTACGGATGGTAACGTTGGTCCAATGACGGATCGTAAAATAAAGGAACCGGGCATAAAACGGTGAAAGAAAATAAGGAAACCTGCATGCCTGAGAGTTCTCTAGAATTTTCTTGATGGCATGTGAAGTCTGCCAACTCGCACTAAGCCAGGGTGGTGGACAATGACCGTACCATGACCGTATGGCCCGTCATTGTGAGAAAAGGCCTTTCACCTGCAGTGGGACGGTAATAGGCTGCATGTATTCAAAGTCCCTATGTGCTACAACCAGTTTGTTAAAATATATAGAAAATTATTAAGACTCAAACTTTAATAATAAATTACCGTTAGCTTTAAATAATTACAGAACTTACCAAAAACATGTTTAAGAACAAAGTTAAAAAGTTTTTCTCAGCTTGTTAAGAACCTAATTAATATAAGATAATTTAAAAATGGAAACTACATCTGGCAACAACTGTACACAGGTTTATATTTTTTATATCGCACTAATATTATAAAAGCAAAAGTTTATGAGTGTGTGAGTGTGTTTGTTATTTCTTCACGCAAAAACTACCGAACGGATTTTGATGAAACTCTCTAGTATTATAGCTTATATATCCGAATAACATATTAGGCTATAATTTATAAAGTTTAACGCCGGTAAAACCGCGAGTCACACATATATATATATATGCTAGATGACATGACAGATCAGATTTAATTACGACGATTAAAACCGACGACTATAAGTATTCTAGAGCTTTGGAGAACAACTAAATACATGACCGTGCACTTATAAGTACGGCCAACGTTATGACTCCAAAAGCACGATACCAGTATCACTATTAAGTGAATGCATGGCATGGAATATCAGCGCACCATCTCATCCCGTGGGGGCGTAAAAATCGTCTCGAGCGCATATAGAACGGGCAGTTGCGTTTCTCTGTGTACTATGACTATCATACTGCAATCGCCAATCCGTCTGCCCAACGTGACGATTTTGGCATATATATATACCTAATCATGGATACAACTCCATTGTGGAAATCTTTTGAGGAGGCCTTTGTGCAGCAGATCTGTAACCTGTCAAGAAAAATTCTCATAATGCTACTGAACATTTTTTTTTTGCTGTCGTAATCTGTTATTCTCTTGTTGAACAGTTTCACTTGTTAACTATTTATATTTATATTCAAATAAAAATCTAAATCTATTTTATATTAAATGTGAAAATAACGTTTCTCTCCGTGAAAGGTGATTTGACATAAAAATCAATGCCACTTTTCGTTGTAATGTTATAACTCAACAACGCCTTTACCGATTTGGCTAATTTTGGTCTTGAATTATTTGTGGAAGTCCAGGGAAGGTTTGTACGTAGAGAAAATAAAAAATAGTCTTGAAAAAGTGAAAATCAACATCTTTTAGCAATTTAAAATATTTTTTTGTGTGAATAAATGAACTTAATAATCATTTTTTTATTACTATGCCTTATACGTAGCAAAGCACGTACCGTAGTATTTTATATATTTTGATACCCCAAAGCAAGATCTCCGGGTTCCATCTTTTAAAATGATTTTTATATTTTCTTTTTATAGAGGGTTGAGTTTAGATTTTTGACTGTTTTATTTTACTTGGTGAATGCTGGGATAAATTTGATAAAAATATACATATGAATATGGAATTATTGTCGTTGAATCTCGTACTATATTTATGATAATCTGACTGCCTCGTTGGTCTAGCGGTAGCGTGTTCACCCACAGTTAATGAGGTCCTGGGTTCAAATCCTGATTCGGGCCAAAAGTGATTTTGGGACTTTTCTGTAAAAAGAAAAATTTCTCAGTATCAGCCCGAAGTCTGGGAATTGGCGGTATTATACCCCCGTGCCTCGGAGAGCACGTAAAGCCGTCGGTCCTGTGCCTGACCTCTTTCCGGTCGTGTCGCTAAGGCGTCCCATCGGATCATGAGAGTGATGGAATAGAAAGCGCTCCTGTGTTTGCGCACACACTTGAGCACTATAATATGTCCCGCGCAGATGGCCAATCTCTGTTGAGACTGGCCGCCGCGGCGCGCCGTGGCCGAATTCAGCTAGGAGGACATTATTATTATTATGATAATCGTTGCATATTAAGTATAAAACTTTAAAAGCCACCTGTAAAGTAACTTCAAGAAACTTTTCTTTTCTTGAAGAAAAACTGATTTACATGCAAAACTGAATCACAAGGAAGTCTTAACTATTCATAAAACCCAAGACCCCGTGATACAGTTTCTAGTGAGCTATTATACCTTTTTCTGTTATGGCAGTGGGAATGCCTTCGCATGCCACCCGCAAAGAGTGGCATGCGAAGGGGGGTATGTTGGGCTTGCGTCTACTAAAGCTAACCTGCGTGGACTCCTATTATTGGCGCCTGGTAAGGAGTCCCGGGTACGCTGGTACACGCCATCAATGCCCCCTTTTTGCGCTATGCCAGATGGTTGGGACACGTATTCGGGGAGGACTTTGGATTGTCCTCCCGGATTTCCTACTTCTGCCAGTCAGGCACAGCGAATGTGATGAGTTATACAAACATACATACATAGACTCACCTGTTTCCCAGAGGGGTACACAGAGACAACGGATTTCCATTTGTCACGATCTTTGCACACTTCTTTTGCCTCGATTACTGTCATTATATTCTTCATACATGCTCGCCGGTTTAGGGTACTTCTGACCTGCCCTTTCTTGAGAACGTGATGAGTTATAATATAGATTAAATTGTTACTAAAATATAGTCGTTCCAGTAGATTACGAGCATAATGTTGGCTGATTGCTAGACAGGCACACGGAACTCTTATAGGGTCCCTCTCTATAAATGTTCCATTTTGTTTTGGACGTAAGGAATGCCAAAAATAATAAAGTACCTAATTTATTTCTTCATAACCGTAAAGACTGCTCGGTTGGTGTAGTGGCTAAAAGAGTCGCCTCGCCACTTCGTGTCTCGGGTTCGTTTACCGCGTAGGCCAGCTATTTATGTGTCCCATAAAGAGTTGTTCTGAGTCTGGATGTCCGCCAATAATGTGTGTAAAGTCAAAGTCAAAGGTACTTTATTCCGTAAAAAAATTACATTTATGTGGAATCGTCATATTTTTTTTACCCTACCGTGCAGTGCATGACGTGATAGCTACTGAGAAACACTGCCAGAAAACTCAGTAGGAATCCTTTTTTAAAATAAAATATACTTAAGATTAATTACAATCATGTGTGTTGACTCAGAACAACTCAATCCCAAGTACTTTTATCACTTAAATTATCAGAAATTTTGTAATATGCCCTGCTACAGTAACAAGAGACATAGGGTGTCGACTTAAAGAATAATAAAAAAATATTAATGTGAAGTTTTATTAAAAGAAAATTCAGCGAATCTAGTATGCCTAAAGAAACCGTTAGAATATTTTAGGTGAGAGCAAGTTTGTAAGTTGTTTAAAAGTCGTATTCATGTAACCAAGTTTGTTTTACTAAATTATTTACTGTGAAGTTTAATTCTGTTGAGTTTGAATAGTGGTCTAGAGTTAGCTTAGTTAGTAAAACGTGAGGTTTTGTATACGTTCGCTGATTGCTTGCTAAATATAATAGCGAAAAGTCCTCTATACATACGTTTGGAAATAAATTGGTTTGACCTTAAAACTTGGACACGTTTCAGATTGGAGAATTATGTAAGGAATAAGTACGTTGCGTGCAACCATATTGACTGAGTCGTGTTGGAAATGGGAATTGAATATTCTAGATGAACGTCCGAGAGAATAAATCCCAGATGTATTTTAGTCACTTCAAGATTGAATAATTTTAAAGCTACATGAAAGTTTATGCACTACTAGTACATTAAGATAATGGATAGTAATAGCTAATGATAAACTTCATATTACTAATATTTTTCAATAAATAAAACATAATTTATATATATATATACTAGCTGACCCGGCACACTTCGTAATGCCTCAATCGATAAATGAACTTTATTGAATAGCAATAAAGTTCCAATTGACTCTACATATTTTATTTATAATTTTATTTAATATTTTATTTATTTGGGTAAAATAAAACGTCTCTTTTTTGGGTTTTCCCGGCAATTATTCGAATTTTTCTTACCTTTTAAACCTTCCCTAGACTTTCACGAACATTTCAAGACCAAGATAAGATAAATCCGTTCAGCCGTTCTCGAGTTTTAGCGAGACTAACGAACAGTAATTGATTTATATATCTAATCGTACAAAATACACTCAAAATTGATAATTTAATTATTATTGATAAAATAGGAATGATTAAAAGTTAATATGAGAGTTACACTGAGATAGCAAAATAATAATTGTCAACGTTACTACTACACTTGATGCATAAACAATAATGATGGCCGACAACTGTGTAGGGAGTGAGAAAGAAATGAGACCGGCTTTGTTCTCATCCTTACTCTATGCTGTTTACTGGGTCAGAAGTGACACCTGTAGACATCTGGCGGGGATAACTAATTAAATGACGATTTATCAGTTTTCGACCGGAGAGGAAAACTGATAAAATTACTAAAATGGCTATTAAAAAATAAGGGTTGATCGTAGAAGGGTGAAAATTGGGGATTGTATGTATTTTTGTACGTTGTATCATAAAAAAATAGAAATTAGAAATTTTGTCTAAAAATTAAAAAAAAAATTTAGGGGTGGACTACCCCTAACATTTAGGGGGATGAAAAATAGATGTTGGCCGATTCTCATAGATACCGGATAAGCACAAAAAATTTCATCAAAATCGGTTAAGCCGTTTCGGAGGAGTATGGCAACGAAAACTGTGACACGAGAATTTTATATATTAGATATACATATATCGACGGGAGAAAGCGGAAATGTCGTAACTTGCTATTAGCCTTAAATGCAAGTTACGATATTTCCGCTTTCTCCCATCGATATATTAAAAAAATACTATAAAAAGTTATAGCTGCGACGTCATGTATGAATGTAAGGGATAGCAGATGAAAAGTACGACCACGACCACCTTCGCCCTCCTTGGATTCGTATCGATGACCACCTAGAGTTACTTTGTAGTCTTATTTGCTAGACAGTTCTCACACGTAGACAACTCTATTGTCGGTGACGCAGTGAAAACCTCTTAGGCTAACTGTAAACATCAAATTAAAAATTGCTAAATTAAATAAATAAATATCCGGAACATATCGCACAGCACCATCTAGCCCAAACTAAAAGCTTTTGTTTTATCTGGGGACAACAAATACAGTGCCATCTGATCCCAAACTACTATGGGAACATTTAAGAGGTGTAGGGCACAGCGTCCATTCGCTCAAAGAGCAGCCCCCTCCACCTTACAGAAGACACACTTTAATAATAACATTAATTACTTTAGTGTTGTGTTTCTGCATGTGATTAAGGTTGCCAGAGCTCATTGGGGTGGGGGGGAAGGGTCAGCAACACTTGTTTGCTAACTCTTAAAGGCCGGCAACGCACCCGTGACACCTCTAGTGTTGCGGGCGTACATGGGAGGCGGTGATCACTTACCATCAGGTGACCCGCTTGCTCGTTCGTCGCCCTATGCAATAAAAAAAAGCAGACAAATAATAAACATACTTCATAATCAGCTTGATATCTTCCTTTACTGGACATATGCCTCCCCACAGGCTTCCACTGCCATTTGGAGGGATTTGCCGTAGTCTCCGCACTTGGCATGTGAGTTGGCGACCGCCGTTAGGTGACAGCTAGGACACAATGGTCGCAGCTGTCCGACTACCTGCTGTATCCGTTAGTCGCCTTTTATAATAATAATAAATCTTTATTTCAAGCATAACCCATAATTCGTTAGTTTTGTGTTAGTAACCAGTTTTGCTTGCTTGCTATATTAGTATTGTTAGTATTAAATTTACTAATTTATTAAACTAATTAGCACATATAACCGTCTCCACCCAGTGTCTCTGGATGGGATAGTCGGGTCTACCAGCAATCATTTTCAGGATGCTGTTCTGAGTGCCATGTAGGCGCTGCAGTAGAGAAGCTGCTTTCTTACGCATGATAGCGTGAAAGCCATCCGTACGAGCTTCAGCAAACATGCCCGATGCACTACAACGCCATGGCATTACGACTTAATACATGGCTTTTACGACACCCACTGGATGTAATGGGCTAACCCTGATATTCTTTCAGAGCGGACGATTAAATTTATGATTTCCCATTTTTGAGATAACGCTTATTTTTTATTCACCTTAGTCTGGTAAAAAGGTTCCATTCTAAAAACACATGTCTTGAACATTCACTTAACTGCCTAAAACATCCATTCGTAAAACACGTGGAAAGAAAAGCTCTCAAAACATATTAAGTAACATTTATTTCCATTTGAAAACAGTTCAGAATGGAAAGCATACAGTATAGCGACAGAAGGAAAGTAATAAATTGCCTATTCCTTAAGAACCAAGGAAAATTCAACGTGAAAATATTCATTTCTTTAGAAGGTAACATTGTGTGATAACAATAAATTACGTGTTAAATTGATGATAACGTTATTATATAGGGTGTGTTTGTACAAAAGTGGTTTTCACTGGAGTGGGCATGATGTGCGTGAATAACCAAATTCAGAAAATATGACCCTACGTTTTTCTTGTCATAACAAAAAGATGTAGGGTCATATATTACTAAGCTACACACCGTAAACATACACGGTCTTAGGTCTACGGTGTTCCGTACACCGTAGACCTAAGACCGTGTATATCTACGGGGTGTAGCTTAGAAATATTTAGCTCTACAGTGGAGTACTACAGTACGGAACACCGTAGACCTAAGACCGTGTATGTCTCCGGTGAGGTGCTTAGGAATATATGACCCTACATCTTTCTGCTATGACGAAATCAATGACAAAGTCAATTTCTTTTTAGTGGCTTCTGTAAAGTGGCCGTTGTTTTCTAATTTTATGCTCACGGTCTAGATCTACGGTGTGCGGGCTGAGTAACGGTTCCACAAGAAATTCCGCTCAAAAATCTGAAAATGACCTTCGCGTCGTAGTTTTTCTTAAGGACTACATACAGTACAGCATAACACCTTAAGGAAGGAATTAAAAATCTTCTACAAAGTGCGCGTGTGATGATCCGAGTGTTGCCTGAGTGCGAAGACGTTATCGGAGTCTTTGTGTTCTTTAAACACCCGCTCACCATCAAGTGAGCACTCTTGTTTGCTAGTGATACGAAAATAAATGTGAATGCACATTGTGTAATGCTGAAATGTCCGTTCAAACAAAAGTGGCACTAAGTGAATTCTGCCTTAACTGGATCTTCTAAGCCCTCACCTCAGCTAACAGTTGGGAAAAATGGGAAAAAGAGAAAAACGCCCCCTAATTTACAATAACCTATCTAAAAGTTAAAAAAACATTGACATAAACACACAAATCTTTTTTCACCTCATCAGTCTGCTTTCACCACAAAATCAAAAGTGATAGCTTAAATTTTCTCCACCTTTAGACTTCCTAAATTCTATTACGTGGTCATGGATAGTTATGGTTATTGATGAACATCACTTCATCATATCAGCTGAAAGACTAAAAATTCTATTTAACCCCATTTTAACTAAATATAAAGCTCTTTGTCTAGTTATTTTTTTTAAGAAAGGCAACACCCGCACTATGGAATCTAATCCCTGTGTCGCGGGGTACTTTACAAACATATAATTAGACGGACACAGATTACATCCAGACTCAGAACAACTATGTATGGGCCACACAATTAGTTGTCCGGCAGTTGACGGCCTTAGCCGCTATGCCACATGTGCAGTCAAAAGTTTATTTAATGAACTTTTCTAGTAAATTTGCGTTAAGTACGGGTGATCTTAAACGTTTGACAACGTTAAAATAATAGGAAAGAAGATTGTTTTCTCGCGAACATTAATATTATTTCCAAATCGTAAAACTTAGATACCGTCGAAACCCGGGATTTAAACCCAGGACTTTATTACAATTATACAGCTCGGTGATGGTAAGCGGTTAGAGCCGTTAACAACACACGTGCCATTACTCGGACGCTGTCGACCGTACTCATACCCTGGACCATAACATTAACATAATAATGCCTTTTTAAGGTGGGATCAGGATTAGTTTTGTGTTTGTAAAGTCACATAGTCAGTATAACGAGATACTTTACAAACATGTAATACACCATCAAAACATCCACATATGAATAGTTAAAAAAGACTGTACAGGGATCGAACCCCAAATTAGAGTGTCCGAGGGTGCTGAAAATTAACAACCATAACTTCACCCCGTGTCCAGTCGATTTCATTAGCGATATCTAGCTAGCCAATAATATTTTTAAGACATATTTAAAATGAATGGAATTATTATATGGTCAACATCGACTGAGTTACTCAGTCGATGTTGACCAGGTGTTTAAAGCTCAAAAAAATGTATCCGAGCAATAACAGGTGCAGATTTTCTTGAAAGTTGTTAGCCACTCTTCAAAGACCTTAAAATAGTAACATTACCCTGTATATATGAATTAGAAATATACCTCTTTGTGAAAAAGCACTCAGAATTATTTGAGACCATGGGTGTTATGGAAAAAATGTTACTATTTTAAGGTCTTTGAAGAGTGGTCAACATCGACTGAGTTACTCAGTCGATGTTGACCAGGTGTTTAAAGCTCAAAAAAATGTATCCGAGCAATAACAGGTGCAGATTTTCTTGAAAGTTGTAAGCCACTCTTCAAAGACCTTAAAATAGTAACATTACCCTGTATATATGAATTAGAAATATACCTCTTTGTGAAAAAGCACTCAGAATTATTTGAGACCATGGGTGTTATGGAAGGTAGCTTACAAGACACAGAGACAGATTGCGCTTACCGCAAATATGGTTGGAGCTTTTTAAAAGAAATGTCTACTGCATGTCCATAATAATATACAACCATCTATGTCCGTGAACTTGGCAGATCATTTGTCAGCAGATCAAAAATAAATGAGAGTTCTCGTCGCATGCAGGTGAGTTCTATAGTTCCTGATACTATTTAAAAATAGTTCTGGCATTTTAAGTCAGAAAAATTCAATCAAAAAAATGATCTGCTAACTTCCCGTAGCAGATCATTTTCAAAAAACTTACAAAAAAGTGAGAGTTCTCGATGCATACCAATGAGTTCTGGAGTTCCTGATACTTTTTATGAATAGTTCTGGCCGATTTCCCTAAGAAAATAATTAAAACAAGTGATAGATATACCAATTTCCCGTAGCATATCATTTCCAAAAATGTTACCTAATTTTTTAATTTTTTATCATATTTCGATGAGTTCTAGAGTTCCTGATAATTTTTAACGATAGTTCTGACATATTTTCTTAGAAAAAAATAGCCTATCACTCGTTATATGTAAACTTCCCGAAAAATTACAAGTAAAACAGGACAAGGCGACATGTTTAAGAAAGTCGATTGTAACTAAGAAGTAACGACGCATGCTGATAAGTAATATTTATTTTCTGGTTAACTAAGGACCCAAGCACACATTCTGATATATTTAAGAAATAGTTCTGCAACTTTTATGACAAAAAAAAATATTTGAATATTTATTTGAAATTCAGAAAATCACGACTCCAAGAACACTGCAATAAAACACAAAGTTCCACACATGCTGACAAGGTCTTTAGTATTTAAAGTTATGACAAACTTTGGGCATACAGCGAGATAGTTGTGACAAAAAGTTCAGTTTACCTGGATCAAAAACGCATGTCAGAAAATACAATCTATATCAGAAAAAGACAGGTTTTTTTAATAAGAGGTCATAAATTAGAAACAATTAGCATGCTGATAAGTTATATTTATTTTCTGGTTCACTAAGGACCCAAACACACATTCTGATACCTTTGAGAAATAGTTCTGCATCTTTTCTGACACAAAAAATTCAATATTTAATTGAAATTCAGAAAATCATGACTTCAAGAACATTCAGTAAACAAAACCGGTAAATAATGCTAACGTCCTCCGGAAGTTTGTTAGCAAGGGAATCCTAAATTTAATCTGCCTGTGTGTATCTTTCGTAGCTTAACGCAGAGCGCCTACCCCGGATTGGTAGATGGTGGAGGTTCAAGACCCACTGGACGATTCAATTTATGATTTCCCATTTTTGAGATTTGATTAACGCTTTGCATTGCGATGAATGCTATAAAAAATCAAATCTATATTTTTCTTACAAAATCGAACTATTTTTCTTATTTAATGTCTTATTTTGTTACCTTTAATTTGCTTTTTTATTATTTTTTTTATAGTAAACAAATACTTAGAATTAGGTTCATGCTTCGATTAATTTATGGTACGAGGGAAATGACTATTCTTCCTTACGACTTATTCGCACGGTATGCCCCATTTCGACTTTATGTTATATAACAGTGTGAGCTATGAAATATTATAATGTTTAACGTTTTTCGTCCCATAATGTGTATAAAATCAAATGAGGTGTAAAAGTCGTCTTTGGGTTAGCTGAATAACGTTTCTTTGTCAACCCATCATATTTATACCAAAACTCACCCGTTAACCCAAACGTTACGTAATGTTTATTTCCAACGCAGTAATCGACGAATGCAGCTATCATGTACGTTTTATTTCCATAAATACCATAAAAGATGACAGTATGCGGTCAAGTTTTTATTTTATTGCTATGTTCTTGAAGTCGTCACTTTCTGAATTTTCATTGACTCTGATTTTTTTTGTGTCAGAATAGATGCAGAACTATTTCTTAAAGGTATCAGAATGTGTGCTTGAGTCCTTAGTGAACCAGAAAATAAATATAACTTATCAGCATGCTAATTGTTCTTAATTTATGACCTCTTTTTAAAAAAACCTGTCTTTTTCTGATATACATTATTTTTCTGACATGCGTTTTTGATCCAGGTAAACTGAACTTTTTGTCACAACTATCTCGCTGTATGCCCAAAGTTTGTCTTAACTTTAAATACTAAAGACCTTGTCAGCATGTGTGGAACTTTGTGTTTTATTGCAATGTTCTTGAAGTCGTGATTTTCTGAATTTCAAATAAATCTTCACATTTTTTTTTTGTCATAAAAGTTGCAGAACTATTTCTTAAATGTATCAGAATGTATGCTTGGGTCCTTAGTTAACCAGAAAATAAATATTACTTATCAGTATGCGTCGTTACTTCTTAGTTACAATCGACTTTCTTAAACATGTCGCCTTATCCTGTTTTACTTGTAATTTTTCGGGAAGTTTACATATATATAACGTAAAAAAAGTTAACATTTTTTTTCTAGGATAATATGTCAGAACTATCGTTAAAAATTATCAGGAACTCTAGAACTCATCGAAATATGATAAAAAATTTAAAAATTAGGTAACATTTTTGGAAATGATCTGCTACGGGAAATCGGCATATCTATCACTTGTTTTAATTATTTTCTTAGGGAAATCGGCCAGAACTATTCATAAAAAGTATCAGGAACTGCAGAACTTATTGGTATGCATCGAGAACTCTCATTTTTTTGTAAGTTTTTTGAAAATGATCTGCTACGGGAAGTTAGCAGATCATTTTTTTGATTGACTTTTTCTGACTAAAAATGCCAGAACTATTTTTAAGTAGTATCAGGAACTATAGAACTCACCTGCATGCGACGAGAACTCTTATTTATTTTTGATCTGCTGACAAATGATCTGCCAAGTTCATGGACATCAACCATCTGCCGAAAAGTTTAAAAGAATTGCCAGTACCAAAATTTCAAAAACAATTGACTGATATGTCAATTATTTTTGAAAAGATTACCTAGTAGATAAGTTGACATAATATTTTTTTTTATTATTAAGCATATATTACAATTTGGACGTCATATATTGAGGACAGAATATGTAGAGCATTATGAGTAGAGCATGAGATTATGTAACAACAATATTACCATGTTATTAATTTCTTTTTTTAATTTTATAGCATTAATCGCAATGCAATGCGTTTATCTAATCTCAAAAATGGGAAATATTACCATGTTCTAGCAAATAAATAATTCTGAATTGTATAAATTTAAGTGCGGGTGGGAATCGAACCCACGACCACGGGGTATCCGGCCCCGTGTGCGTTAACCGCTCCGCCACCGCACCATGAAACTAGCATTTCGAATTTATACAATCCATTCGATATCTCTTAATGCATTTAAGGCCAATAATAAATTCATTCCAAAATCAACTCGTCTAAACAAAATCAGTACGTACCACATTAACTATTACATTAGTATAGTATAGTTAGATACTATATCTAGGTACAATGTCACACAGATCATCCTAGCCCCAAACTAAGCAAAGCTTGTACTATGGGTACCAGGCGACGATATACATACTTATATAGACAGATAAATACTTATATACATAAAAAACGTCCATGACTCAGAAACAAATATTCGTACTCATCACACAAATATTTGCACTTACTCGTACCGGGATTCGAACGCAGGATCACCAGCTTTGTAGGCAGGAGCATTACCAACTAGGCTACGGTGACCGTCATTAGTCATCTTTATAATCACAATTCAAGCAAAATTGTGTAGCGTGTTGTCATTTCCGACTATATTAACGGCAAAGTGAAGGAGTCACTCTAAGTCAACGTCTTAGATTTGTTATTTTCCAGCTTTTTAACATTCTTTTGGTTGAAAGTTGACATGATTGGTTAACTTTTCATTATCATTATATCAGCGAAAGACGTCCACTGCTGCACAAAGGCCTCCCCAAAGATCTCCACAATTGCCGGCCTTGCGCTTCCGCATCCAGCAATTTCCAGCACAACAGTAAACTAATATCGAAAATGTATGCTTTAGAAATCAGATTTCTTTTATTTCACGTGGTAACTAGACTCACCTATTGTTGATCTAATGGTTAGTGACCCAGACTGCTAAGCCAGAGGTTAAAGGTTCGATACCCACTCAGGAAAAAAATCTGTAATGAACACGAACATTTTATTTTATCTTTAGAAATAAATAAATATATACCTAAGTATAATAATATCCTGAGACATTATTTACACACGGCCATCTGATCCGAAACTAAGCAGAGCTTGTACTATGGAAACCAGATAATACTTTTTTGTAAATGTAAATATGTAAATACACACTTTTATAAATAATTACACCCAGACTCAGGACAAACAGACATGTTCATGCATACAAATATTTGTCCTGGGTGGGAATCGAACCCACGACCTCCGGCGTGAAAAGCAAGCACTTACCAACCACGCCAACAGGCCCGTCGAAGTATTTTTATCTGTTGTCTGGTTGTCAGACTACAGGTTCTGTCCCAAAAGATTTATATACTTATTTATTACTAATTAAGTCTCCTAATTTTTTAATAAATAAGTTTCTGTTTTGGCGCTAACGTTTCAGCACAATGTAGATTTTAATGTCGCTCACTGCCCCTCACATAGCTTTGTGTGGATAGGAAATTTTTGGAAAAATATTATATCTAACACAGTTTTCAATTCTGAGGATAGATAACAATTTTTTTTAATTTGCGTTCATTTCACCATATATTCAGTGGTTTGTCTCTTTTATCAAAAAAACTAGCTGTGCCCCACGGTTTATTCACATTAAACTTTATAAATTATAGACTATGTGTTATCCAGGGTGTTCGCTAACTCCATACCAAATTTTATTAAAATCTCTCCAGCCGTTTGGACGTGAAGAAGTAACAAACATTCACACTCACACACTTACAAACTTTCGCCTTTATAATATTAGTGTAAGATGAAGCGTCAAAAACTAAACTGCGTTAAATAAAACATGCGAAGTTGAGCTCTAAAGTATGAACATGGAATGTCCATGAAAATGGAAGTTGATTTTCACGTGTGTTTGTCTTACTAGTTATTGACACTTCACCTTAGATAAGTGTATACCCTATTTTAATCAGACACCAGGCGGAACTAAAACGAATGAATGCTTAAATAATTTATCTGTAATGGATCATATTAATGACTCCCTACTATTAAAATCCTTTTAAGCATCTCTTACTTAAAGCATAGCTTTAAAATAAAAATACTGTGAACAATACAGAGTGCTCAATAAACTACGGACGCTGTATATTTCCCACGAGATGCAACTATTAAGACGTGCTCCCATTTTATTGCGATGAATGGAAGTAAATGGAATGAACTGACGCATATTTTAGTTACATAAAATATAAGGTATTTCTTTTAAATTAAGTAGTAGTACAGATATATGTACAGATACAGATAGTACATATGTAACAAAAACATTTAAGATACATTGAGCTATAACAGTATTTAACAGACTAGTCAACACACAAGTCATGACACAAGCCATGCATTCCACTGACGATTAGCTTGCAGTTAAAAAGATTATGAAAAAATAAGTTAGAGGAATTCTTGAAGATTTTCAAAACTAATGTTTAAACTAATGACGACATCGAGAGGGAACGGAGGGCACTGGCAGTGCGAGCGAACATGATAGCTCGCAGATTCGCACGTTGTTCGACAGAAGTCAAAATTACACTTTTTCGATCTTATTGTACACGTGCAACCTGTGGACTAACTATACTCAAAAATCTTACAGTGCCCTCCGAGTTCAATTTAATAATGCGTTCAGGATGCTGATGGGGCTGCGGCGATTCTGTAGTGCATCAGGGATGTTTGCTGAGCATCGCGTAGATTGCTTCTACGCTACGACGCGTAAGAGATGCGCATCTCTGGTGCGCAGAATCAACAGCATCCTTAGCATGATAGCTAGTCGGCTAGACTGTATTTACGTCTATCATTGCTGCGCCATTTCGCATGGAATGACACAGCAATGAATGGTAAATTTGTTACATATTTTAAAAATACTTATTACTAACACTAGTTTATAAGAAAATTGTTACTAACTTATTGGTGTAACTAATTTGGTCGGAAAATAAAGTCTTATTATTAACTGATCATAATTAATTTGATAACAAAAGGTATTTCAAGATAGTTAGTATAGAACGCAGATATTGCTATGAAAGTGTATAGAGTTCATTTGAATTTTGTATAAAAATCATTAGACTTTTGTTAACTATTTTGAGGCAGTCCAAGATTCTGTATAAGATCACAATAAGTAGCATCAGTACAGTCAAAGATTGGAAAGAGTTGGAGAAAATAAGTTTTAGTGGTAATTGCGATAAAGTTACGGAGTCGTCGAAGTGAGCCTACCGGCGTAGTTTCCTGCTGATTTACTTTTATTGTGGGGCCCATGATTAGGTTGCGACCATGTTGATACCCAAGCCCTTAACTTAGTCACTGGAAGGTGTAAAGAAGCCCTAAATAAGAAACTTGCTTGCTAAAACCGCCAGTAATAATCAGATGAGTTTTAATACTTTCAATCTACATTTTTTTTTGTCCTGGGATCTATCTATGCCATTCAATATTATCAATTTTTGGGTTTGGTTCCCCCCTTACGCTTTCAGTGTTATTGATTGGACAAAGAAAGAAACTGTAAGACAATTAGATGAAATTAAATCATGCCATTTACTTATGCAACTTAAGTAATTTATGAATCTTCTTACAGCTAACCCATAACAGGGCGAGATTTGCTTAACGTGGTCAATTACTGTTTGAAAAACTGAGAACTAATTACCACTTTTTAATAACAACCAATGTAGTGAAATATCGTAACATTAATAAATAAAAGAGTATGCTTAAGCATACTCTTGTACGGAGCAGAGACGTGGACGTCGTATGCGAAACAGGCGCGCCGAATAGGTTCCTTTTACATGCGTTGTCTCCGTAAGATCTTGGGCATTACATGGCAAGATAGGGTCACTAACGAGAGAGTTCTAGAAATATCACAGCTGCCTAGCCTGACAGCCTTTCTTAAACTCTCGCATCGGTTTTTTTTAGCCACAATAAGAAATTATTCTCAGACAATGCGCCGTAAATCGTCTGTAACAGACGCAAAGGCCATATATAATAAATAAAAACAAACAGTGTAATTGATAACCTTCTTATTTGTGGAGATGGTCAAAAAGTGTACAGAATTATAACATAACCATATCATCAACATCATCATCATCATATCAGCCAAAAGACGTCCACTGCTAGACAAAGGCCTCCCCCAAAGAACTCCACAATTGCATCCAACGGCATCCCACAACCTTTGTAGAATCATCGGTCCACCTTGTGAGGGCCTGCACACGCTGCGCCCTCCTGTTTGTGGTCGCCACTCGAGAAGCATTTTATCCAGCGGCCGCCAGTGGGGCACCTATGGGGCACAGATATCGTAGAACTTTTATTTTATATACTGTGTATGTTACGTTATCTACAAATTAGTGTTAGAGTTATTAATATTTTTTTATTTTTAATAAGTCTCCATATCCACATTTGTAGTAAGTATTTTAATTAGTTGTAAGTAAGATTATTAGTGTTCAGATACCTACTTTTAAAATTTAAATGCGAGCTGTACTTACACAGAAATTGTCCGATTGTTATTTTTACCTGGTTCCATCAGAAAAACAGGGCTGCAACAGTAATGTCACAGCTAGAGCTGAAATGGGACCAATTCGGACTCGCACAGATAGCAATTAAGAACTTCTTTATGTGTACCTATATATTATTATTATCTGTGCTTGTTTACGGAATATTTTTTTTTCTTTTCTTTCTATCTTTCTTTCTAGAACTGGTGGGCGATGGATCTAGCATAACAATATACAAAACTTAAATAAACTCTTTAATGATCATATAAATTTTCGAATTTCAACAAGTCAACCAGCGGTTTGTTTATTTAATCACTGCCTTCTCACCTTGAGCCCCGCACTCGATCAGAGACGAGAACTAATAACAATCAGTTAAAAGTAGATTAATCTCAAACCACGTTGAAATTAATAGAAGCGATTAACGTAAGGGACAAATCGAAACTGATTAATTTACATCAAATTGAAATAATGAAAAAGCCCGAAAAGCGTGTCGAAGTTTGCCTACACTGGGTTAGGTACAGACGCCAGCACATCAAGCTACCGCAATCTGTCAAATTTCCCCAATTGAAAGTGAACCTTATGCTTTTGTGATAAAGTTGCAAATCTATAAAAGAAATTTGACAGATTGGGATAACTTGATCTGCTGGCGTCTGTACTTGTGAAACACTAAAAACCTTGCACATTTCGACAGTTATTTAGTAAGTTATAAGCTAGGGCACTAGTTTGTTTAATAGTATATATGGATTCTTTATGACAACCAAAACGATTGGTTATTGGTTGGACACAGGGGATAGTCAAATGATTTCCCGAAAGCTAATAGTGTCAAAATGAGCTTTTTGTGGGATGTGGTGAATCTGTGCCGTCATTATTCATTACAGATACTTGAGACGTGGCAGTTTTTTTTATTGTTGTTGAATATTGGTCACCGTAGCCTAGTTGGTAGTGCTCCTGCCTAAGAAGCTGGTGGTCCTGGGTTCGAATAAGGTAAGTGCAAATATTTGTGTGATGAGCACGAATATTTGTTTCTGAGACATGGATATTTTCTAGGTATTTAAGTATTTATCTATCTATATAAGTATGTATATCGTCTCCTGGTACCCATAGTACAAGCTTTGCTTAGTTTGGGGCTAGAATGATCTGTGTGACATTGTCACTAGATATCTATTATTTATTTATTTATTAAAAAAATATATATTACCTACTTATTACATGGACAGTGGTTACCTTGGTGTTAGAGTTGTTAAAGCCGCCTAGTAGGCCTCTGACATGGCTTAACGACTGTTACAAGCGGGACACTAAAGGCTACAACCGGGACCAACAGTTTAAGGTGCCCTCCAAGGCACGGAAAAGCTCACAAATTATGTATTTTTATAATAAGTGCATGTATGTATATGCTATTTCAAAATTTCCTTTTGCAGGTCTACTGGAATAGATTTCTTGATCAATCAAAGATTAATTTTATCATATCAGTTATCTGGTGTCCATAGTACAAGCTCTACTTAGTTTGCGAACAGATGGCTGTGTGTAAATATGTTACAGGATACAGATATGTAATCTTAAGAATTTTCACGATATATTTAACACCCTGTACAATTATAAAAGCCATGTTATAGAGCTGAATGATGATGATTACAATCATTTATTTTTAGCACCATTTCTACTAACCAAATAAACGGAAATGCGGTGAAAATAAATGGTTGGAACCCAATCGATATCTCTATTGAGCTGTAAAATCAGTGTTGTGTGAACCTCTGCCATACCAACCAGCTTGTTTTACAATCAAACCAATTTGGACTTAATCCCCGAATGATAGGATTCAATTTTCTCCAAAATGAATTTTCTGAGCCTTTTATATTTTGCATTTTCCTATCGGTTTCGATGAAACGGGGATATTTTAAAGAATTTTGCGCTGTACCGAAGAAAGGAGAGGTATTTGCTGGAGTACTTATTTTGGAATATCTTTGGCCTCTACACTTTGTTCCTAGCGTTCATTGTGATCGAAAAATTATGTCAAGTAAAAATGTTTATTTTCCACCTGTCGGTTCATTTGGGACCTTCACAGTAGATAAATGAGTGTTTTGAACTAAAAACGGTTATCATAGTAGTTAAGTAATGTGTCTACTATTACTTCAGGATTTTTATGGCTACTATAAAAATGTAGTACCTACATTATTTTATGTAGGTACAGTCGCCAGAACATCCACCTACCCCAATCTGTCAAATTTCTTTTAAAGATTTTCAACTTTATCACATAAGCATAAAGCTCATTTTTAATTGAGGGAATTTGACAGAATGGGGTAGCTTGGTATGCTGGCGTCTGTGCCATTAAGTTTTCGTAACGTATAGTGAACCACAACTTTTATAAAAAGAAATTGTTACTTTGGGTTGCGCTTTTGTAATTCTCGTAGATATTTCTCATTAAAAAGAACTGCTCATGTTACTCGCTGATTGAAAAAGCTTCATACTTTCTAAGGCGATTTTTTTTTAATGACGCATCAATTTTTGAATTTCTTTCTTCTTCATGTCAGCCCAACGACGTCTACAAAATCCACGTTATACAAAGGCCTCCCCATAAGATTTCCACAATGGTAATGTGTCCAACATTTGGATGGATATGCCAAATCGCCACGCTTTCCAGACGGGTTGGCGATCGCAGTATGATGGTTATATTAAACGCTGCTACCCGTTTTCTGAGAGATACTATATTCCGGGACGACTTCGATGCCTCCACGGGATGAGATGGGATAGCGATATTCTATGCCGTCAGCGATACAGCAAATCAATTTATATATACACATTCGACGGTCACCATAGCCTAGTTGGTAGTGCTTCTGCCTACAAAGCTGGGGGTCCTGGGTTCGAATCCCGGTAAGTGCATATATTTGTGTGATTAGCACGAATATTTGTTTCTGAGTCATGGATGTTTTCTATGTATATAAGTATGTATTTATCTATATAAGTATGTATATCGTCGCCTGGTACCCATAGTACAAGCTTTGCTTAGTTTGGGGCTAGGATGATCTGTGTGACACTCCTCAGATATTATTATTATTGTTACTTATACATTTCTAAATACATACATATTATAGATAACTTACACCCAAATCGTACTCATCCCAAAAAGATCGGATCTTAGCCTTCGAATTCTTGTCCCTAACCACAAGACCGCCTGACAGGCCATACAATGCCAGTTATGCCATACTAGCATTTCCCCCGAACTCTATGAACTGAAGTTCCAAAAGCATTATCAGGTTAATGTAAACTTTTTAATTTGTATATAGATCGCCTGATTGGAAAGCTGAGCAGCACAGGAATTGGGTGTCATATAGATGGAACTTGCATTAATAATATTAGCTTCGCTGATGACATGGTGCTACTCAGCCAAACAATCAGCGCGTTGCGTAAGCTGCTATGCATATGTGAGAGGTATGTGGAGGCCCATGGGCTCAGATACAATGTGAAGAAAAGTGAGGTTATGGTTTTTAAAGCACCCAAAAAAGATTCCTCAGACGTACCACCCGTCTCACTCTATGGTACACTTTTAAACAGAGTCACTCACTTCAAGTATCTGAGCCACTGTGTCACCGAAGACCTTAAAGACAACATGGATATAAATATAAATACACTCAGGGGACGTATAACTATACTCGTGATCTGTATTTTTGCTAACACTAGGTTAAGAACACTGTTACTAACAAATTTATGGACCAAAGTCTGAAATAAATGTATTTATTATTATTATTATAGTCTTGCGTGAGCCGGTAGCTGATATCTGAAGTGAACGGCTCCATTGCGGAAGTAACTCCTATCATACACATAGCTAGGAGTTACTTCCGCAGAGGAGCTGTTAATAGAGTGAAAGCGCTTCCTCACTTTCCTCTGCTTACGCAATTATAATTTGTATAGTAAACGTCGTAGGGTACCAATCACTACATATCACTGTCAAACAAGGCTAATGCTCATTTGTCGACATAATACTCTCAGGAAATACGCGAAATAACATATTCATGCGCCATAGTCAAGTGCGAAATATTGTTTACTAAAAAAAATGAAATGAATAACTACAATAAATATGTATGTATATCCCCCAATAGAAAATTAAATCTCATTCGATGATGCAATGTTTGTAACGTCTTTCAGCCTCCGATTTGAAACTGAAACGTGAATACACATTTTCAAGAAACTAGCAATAAACCTCTTAAGAAGAGGGAAGAAGGGAAAAAGAAAATTATTTTTATTCTTTTAATATTTGCTAATGATGTAGCTAAGTTTTAACATAATATGAGACAGTAAGACAGTAGGTTTATTGGTATATCATTTTTTAAAAATGTTATTCTAACGATATTCATTCACAGCAGCTTGATGTCGTCTACTGCTAGAAATAGGCTTCCCCCAAAGGTTTTTATAACGTTATCATTTTGAGGGGTTTGCCGTAGTCACCGCCTTTAGTTGGCGACCGTAGTTAGGTGGTAGCTATAGCATATAGGAGGTGCTGCTGCCCGCCTACCTTCTATATCTCATAGTCACCTTTAACGACACCCACGGGAAGCAATGGGATGGCCCTGTAATTTTCTGGGCTGGAAACTACGCGGCCAAGATAAACGATGTTCGTACGTATATAGTGTTTATAATACAAATAAAAATATTATTTAAGTTATTATTAACAGTTGTATCATATCTGACATTATGCCCTGAAGAATGTGTGTACCATACAACAACTTAAGGGCACTGTAGTGCCTGCCATAGCGTTGTACTACATCGGCCATGTTTGGTGAAGCTTGAAAGTGTTACACGCCATCATACCTAAAAAGGGCTTATTTACTGCAGCACCTGAATAACACGCTAAAAATGACAGATCAGACTGCCCTTGGCTAAGACACTCTCCACTCAGTGTCTTAGCTGAGGGCGTAGCTTTAGAAACACAGACAGAAATAATTTCTCCTATATTAAGTACTTATGAAAATAATATAGCATGTAAGTATAATCAGCCAATTATGAGTTAGCACTGAAGGAATGAAACAAACATTTATTTGCCAGAATACATTAAACTATTTATTTTAGAACTTACCTACTACTTAGGTTAGAACGGGTATTGGCATCGTGTTTAGCAAATCTGGGCATATTTAAAAGCCGTAAAAGTATGTACTTGATATATGTTTTAAAAATGGCACATTAGTCACGTGCATAAAATTGTCCACGGTATACAACAGCGATACTTATCTTTAGTTATCCCATGGGTGGTGACTTCGACCCGAGAGTATAACTCCCACAAAACGGTAACAGCATGTCTCTGTGGCTGATTTCAGAGTCACGCGCGCGGCGCGTGCCGTAGGCCAGCGCGTTTCAACAGCGAGCGCTTGACGCCCGGACCATCTGAAACGAGTTTTAGTATCGTGCGTTTCTTTGCAATGTACAGTTGTGTATAATCGTCATAATGGAGACAAGAGACTAAGAGGATTAGCTATTAATTTTTTATGGAAAAGAGTGCAACAGCAACATAATTTTCTCCAAGTAATTCCAGCCCGATTTCCTCCCAGGCTTTATTTTTAGCATCCCTGTCCTTATATAATTGATTTGAGGCATCCCACAAACATCTTCTTAAACGAACTTCGTCGATCAGACGCCCCGTATCAAGGAACATAAAATCGTTACTCATTTTAAGTGCAAAGAGGATAAAAGCACTACGTTTTATTTAAGTGTGACCAGCGCGTGCACCCCGCGTCACTCTGAAACGCTGCCACTAGAGGAGCTCGGGCCGCGCGCGCTTCGGCAGCGCTGGCCGACGGCGAACTGCGTGATTATGAAACGCAACTACCTACTATCTAGTGTAATAGTAAGCGCGCGTTTGGACGGCGGCGCTCGCCGGCGCGACTATGAAATCAGCCTGTATACTATGACCATCATACCGTGATCGTCAACCCGTCTGGCATGCACATATGCGTGGCGATTATGGCATATCTCTCCAAATAATGGATACAATTTCATTGTGAAAATCTTTTGGGGAAGCCTTTGTCTAGCAGTGGATGTCATCATGCTAACATGCGTTTTTTTTAACATTGCAGAAGGAGAGTACGAAGATGATATAACGGTTAGAGGGCGTTTTATCCAGTTAGAGCCTAACAAAACTTTTTGTTCTACCTTAGGCAAGGACCATTCAAAATGAATTTCCGTGTGAATAAAGTAGGAGTATTCCTGCTTAAGTTATTTGTTACAGTTACCTTAAAAATGCTGCATGAACAGATCAAAGGCTCGTACGGACACTGGGGACCGATATACCCGTAAATGTCAAATCTAGTTTCCTAAAGGTTGACCACTGGGACATGACTACCAAGTAATTTGGATTCGATTTAACCATCGTGAAATGAAATGGTTGAGCTTTTATTAACGACTGCCCTACAAAGAAGTGTTGTTTTCAGAGTTCATTATTGAACATTGTTCGTGTTTATTTGTTCCTATATTATGTGGTGATGATGGGGAATACCACCCCTTCACATCCCGTGGGGGACGTAGAAGTCGACCCGAGGGTGTATCTACAAGTGGACGGGCAGCGGCTTCCTTCTGTGTACTATGGCCATCTTACGTCTGCCAAGCATGGCAAATATGGCATGGGATATGCCATATTTGCCATATGCGGCTCCGAATGGGTTTGGTGAGATAGATACTGGATCTTTTTTGCAAGAATACCAATTTATATTAATGGGTATTGTTAAAAAAAAATCGTCAATGAGCGCAATCTTAAATCTGGGTTTTGCTAATACCCAATATAATAATAATATCGTGAGGCATTATCCAGACACAGCCATCTGATCCCTAACTCAGAAGAGCTACTAATGGAAACCAGATAACTGATATATTACAATTTCTACTTTTCTCTTGTGAATTACACCGAGACTCAGGACAAACAGACATATTCATGCACACAAAATACATCTGTCCTGGGTGGGAATCGAACCCACGACCAGCCAAATTGGTTATATTTCTGAGGGCACATTTCCATGCTTTGGAGAGCACGTTAAGCTGTCGGTCCCTGTTGTAGACAACATTCGATAAACCATTTTTGAGGCCTGTTCGATGGCTTAAACAACTCTGCACTAGAGTAAACCCTTAGAGTAAAGTACAATCTCTAAACTTGAAATTAATTCAACAATTTAATAAATGCTTTAATTGTCAGAGCCACTATAACGATAGGAAGTTCATAAAATCCATCTGCCATAATTTTTATACGTCTTTTAATGTGAATTTTATATCTCATAAATGCGGCCTTAAACGATGACGAGAATAGATCTCATTTTCTGAGAAATATTTCAATAATAACTTCAAAATAAATAAGATATTTAAATATATTATATATTAGCCGTGTGGTTTCTGGCTCAGAAAGAATAACAGAGCCACCACATCTGAGATACGCCGGAGGTCGTGGATTCGATTCCCACACAGGACAGATTTTTGTCATGAACAGTTTTGGCATGAACATGTCTGTTTGACCTGAGTTTGGTTGTAATCACACTAATATTATAAAGGCGAAAGTTTGTGACAGTGAAAGTGTGCGTATGTTTGGTTACTTCTTCACTACAAAACGGCTGGAGCGATTTTAGTAAAATTTGGTATGGAGTTAGCCTGGATTAACAGATAGGCTATAATTTATAAAGTTAAACGCTGGTAAAACTGCGAGGCAAGCTAGTTATCTATATAAGTATGTATTTACAAAAGAATAGTAGTATATTATGTAGTATATCAGTTATCTATTTTTAAACTTTCGCGATTTGTACACATTTTTATATACTGTGGACACGGGTCTCAATCGCAATAAAGATATAGGCAAATCATTACCTTGGTTACCCGACGTTTCGGCATGGAATGCACCAGCCGTGGACACGGGTGGGACCGTAACGTCGGGTAACCAAGGTAATGATTTGCCTATATCTTTATCGCGATTGAGACCCGTGTCCACAGTATATAAAAATCCGTTATCTGGTTTCCATAGTACGATTTGCTTAGTTTGGGATTGGGATCCGTGTGTAAATAATGTCCCAAGATATCAGAGATCCACATCCCATGGGTGTCATAAATGGCGACTAAGGGATACACTAGGTAGTTGGGCAACAGTGCTTCCTATGTACTTGCTTACTTGTTAACTGTGGTCGCCAGCCGCTTGCCAAGCGTGATGACTACAGCAAACCCCTCCAAATGGCAAACGTTATGGATACCAGAAAAATAGTAGATGATATCAAGCTGATGATAATAATAATAATAATAATAAATTTTTATTCAAGAAATAATGTGTACAAAATTATATTTACTTAATTTAAAAATAATTAATACTAAGCTATTGACAATTTGTGCCTGTACTAGGTTAAACCTGTACCACAGGCGTTCTAACGGCTTAAAAGGTATACTTATTCTTTGTTAAAAATTTAAATAATATTTAATTATACATACACATTCAAAAACCTAAGATATAATGTTTAAAAAATTAACTTATTTTAGAATACTAAATAATCCCTCAGTCTCATCATAGCTCAATTTTTGTAAAAAATTGCTGACTGTTTTTTTACAATTTGTATAGTTAAGGTTATAATATATATAGATAGTGACTTATTTATTTTATTGTAAAGATATGGTCCGAGAAAAGGATAAAATCTGTTTGCATAAATAAACTTTGACTCTGATGCACTAGTGCAGATAATATCTTTCCGTCTCTTGGTGTTAGTAAGGTTAGCATTGTAAGTGAGTGTTGTGTGTTGTTTTAATGATGATGATTTCAATATAGGGAAAAAGAAGATGTTGGGACATTTGCTATGATAAATAAAAAATATTATGAATGAAAAGATAACCCTTTTACTTTGGAAAAAGAGAAGTTGGGGGTGAAGTTACAAGGATCAAATCAAGGAGGAATTAGACTCGTATCAAGAAGTAAAAGCGTAAGCCAAAATGGGGATGAATGGAAGTACATACTTTCACCGAGAGTTTTTTGGATACATTGGATATCTTTAGGAGTTTTCCTAAACCTAAATATCCTTTAAAATGAACAATTGTAGTCCACTGTTAAAGGATATTTACGTTTCAATAAAATTGACATGTGAAAATTATAGTTAATAACGTTTGACAAATAGGCAACAAAAGTTCATATAAATTAAGCATCGTGATGACAAAACGCCTGGTGAAGATATCCAGAAATGGATGAAACAACACTGACAAGCATAGCTCTTTAATTAAATTGACAGACAGATAGATTTAAATACTGTCACTTCTTAGTTAGTAGAACTACTTAAAACAAATCTCAAAACTTAAAATCGTCAAACTCAGATCAGCACAAGTCTGAAAGGTTTTCTGAAATGAAGTGAGTACTTACTTACTTAATGTCACTGGGTTTTAAGTGTTTGCGGTTAGATAATCTAAATCCTACTGAGCGGAATACAATATAAGGTATATCGTTGGTTTGTATAATGGCACAAGTAGCGAGCGGTGGCGGTAGCGATGTCAATGAAATTTTACTGCTCCTCACTAACATTAAATAGCTGTGTGGTTGACGGTTAAGAAGAATATCGCCACTCCATCTCATCCCGTGAGGGGCGTAGAAGACGTCCCATGGGGGTATCACACTAATATTGTAAAGGCGAAAGTTTGTGTGTGTGTGTATGTTTGTTACTTCTTCACGACTAATAAAATGAAATAAAATTTGGTATGGAGTTAGCTGACACCCTGCAATTCGGCTTCATTCGGCTGACATGATGATGATGATGATGACGATGAGTAACATTAAAATGTCTATCTGCCTATATTATTGCCTGTAACTTTAAGGGTGTGATAGGCAATGTGGCGTAGCCAGCATGGCGTCAATGGCTCTCATCTCTCTCTCTACACCATGTCGAATAATTCCCATGCTAGTACTCATTAATTTTCAAGAGAAGGCCCTTGCCGTCCAAAGGAATTGTAATGAACTGCATCATCAAGTGCGTATGAGACACAATCTCACGAATCACGTGGTATCTGACCCCATGACCCACCAAATTATTTATCACTAGCTGTGCCCCGCGGTTTTACCCGCGTTAAGCTTTATAAATGATTACAGGTCCTCCCCCGTAGTTGATAGCGTGATAATATGTAGCCAATATGTTTACCCGACCTCTTAGTAACATTCTTGCGAAATTTGAAGTTAATCCATGCAGTACTTTTTGAGTTTAGCCCGGACATACATACAGACAAACAGACAAAAATTCTAAAAACTATATTTTTGGCTTCAATATCTATTGTAGACTAGCTGTGCCCCACGGTTTTACCCGCGTTAAATTTTATAAATTATCACAGCTTCTCACCCGTAGGTGATAATATGTAGCCTATATGTTGACCCGACCTCTTAGTAATATTCATGCAAAATTTGAAGTAATTCCATGCAGTACTTTTTGAGATTAGCCCGGACATACATACAGACAAACAGACACACAGACAAAAATATTAAAAACTATATTTTTGGCTTCGATATCGATTGCAGATGACGCCCCAATTATCCTTTAAAAAAAATATTCAATGTACAGTTTTGACTTTCCTACGATTTTATTATATGTATAGATCACGCTGTGTGGTGACGGCCTAAGAATATCACCACCCCCTCTCATCCCGTGGGGGGACGTAAAAGTCGTCCCGAGGGAAATATATACACCAGAGAACGGGCAGCAGCGTTCTCCTGAGTACCATGTCCACCTTACTGCGATCGCCAACCCGTCTGCCAAGCGTGGCGATTATGGCAAATCCCCTCAAATGATGGACACAACCAAACCGCGACCCCAGTCCCCGGCAGCCCCGCTATTCCCAGCCGTGGTAACAGCCGTGGTTACGGCAGGGCAGGGGGTGCTAAGAATCCCCGGCAGATTCCGCGTTACCAACACCGACGACCTCTGGCCCTGGCAACATATAACACACGTACACTGCGGTCCGACGAGAAGATAACCGAACTGGAGGAAGAATTGAGCAGGTTACATTGGGATATTGTAGGATTATCTGAAGTCCGAAGAGAGGGGGAGGACTCGATAATACTGAAATCCGGAAACCTGCTCTATTACCGGGAGGGTGACCAAATATCCCAAGGTGGTGTCGGGTTCATAGTCCACAAGTCCCTCGTGAACAACCTAGTGAAAATCGAGAGTGTGTCGACGAGGGTTGCGTACCTTATACTCCGAATCACCAAGCGGTATTCGTTGAAGGTTATACAGGTATACGCACTCACTTCGACACACTCTGACGATGAAGTCGAGGTTATGTATGAGGACATATCCAGAGCCATACATACCTCTAACTCGTATTTCACTGTGGTCATGGGGGACTTTAACGCGAAGTTGGGCAAACGATTCGGTAATGAGCTGAGAGTGGGGCAATTTGGAACTGGAGACCGGAACCCCCGGGGCCAAATGTTGGCCGACTTCATGGAGAAGGAGGGACTCTTTATGATGAATTCCTTCTTCAGGAAGCCGGATCACCGCAAATGGACCTGGTTGAGCCCCGATGGTAAAACTAAAAATGAGATAGACTTTATCTTGTCGACGAGACGACAGATGTTCAATGATGTCTCCGTGATCAATGCGGTTAAAACCGGGAGCGATCACAGACTGGTCAGAGGCTCATTGAACCTTAATGTCAAACTCCAGAGGTCCCGACTGATAAAGTCTACGCTCCGACCTTTACCTATCCACGTCCAAAACCCCGAACCATTTCAGCTCGAACTGCAAAACCGTTTCGAATGCCTAGCAGACTGCGAGGAAGTGGACTCATACTATGACAGGCTCGTAGAAGCTGTCCATATGGCTGGGTCTAAGGTATTCAAGGCCCGTCGTACAAACAGAACTAAAAAGATCTCTGACTTTACCCTGCAACTTATGGAAGATAGACGGAAAATGGTTCTGACATCCTCAGATGATGCTATCAGATATCGGCAGCTCAACAGACAGATCCCAAAGTCTTTGACTCGCGACACGCGGCAATTTAATACAATTAGTATTAAAGAGGCCATCGAGCGAAACAAAGGCTCCAAAGTGTTCGCAAGCGCTCTGTCTGTTGGACAGAGCCAACTGACGAAGCTGAAGACTGAGGATGGTAGAATCGTCACGTCTAAGCCTGAGTTGCTGGGAGAGATCGAGAAGTTCTACGGACAGTTATATACGACAACACAGCCACCTGTCAAAAGTCATGCCTCAGATCCCAGAGCACGACTAACCCGACATTACACCGAAGACATCCCGGACGTCAGCCTGTACGAGATTAGAATGGCTCTCAAACAACTCAAGAACAACAAGGCGCCTGGTGATGATGGAGTTACAGCAGAGCTTCTGAAGGCGGGTGGTACACCAATCCTGCGGGCCCTTCAGAAGTTATTTAACTCCGTCATACTAGATGGTCAAACGCCACAAGCATGGCACAGAAGTGTGGTGGTGCTCTTCTTCAAAAAGGGCGACAAAACCATATTGAAGAATTTTTGACCCATCACACTGCTGAGCCATGTTTATAAGTTGTTTTCGAGGGTCGTTACGAATCGTCTCGCGCGCAGGTTTGACGACTTCCAGCCTCCCGAACAAGCCGGTTTCCGAAAAGGCTTTAGTACCATAGACCACATACATACACTGCGGCAAGTTATACAGAAGACCGAAGAGTATAACAAGCCACTGTGCTTAGCGTTTGTGGACTATGAGAAAGCCTTCGATTCTATCGAAACATGGGCCGTGCTGAGGTCTCTCATAAGGTGCCAAATTGACTACCGGTATATCGAGGTGATAAAGTGTTTGTATGAAAACGCCACTATGTCAGTGCGACTCCAGGACCAGATCTCGAAACCTATCCACTTGCAGCGAGGCGTGAGACAGGGAGATGTTATATCTCCGAAACTGTTCACCGCTGCATTGGAAGACGTCTTCAAGCTTCTGGACTGGAAAGGCTTTGGCATCAATGTCAATGGCGAGTACATCACTCACCTTCGATTTGCCGATGATATCGTAGTCATGGCTGAGACCATGGAAGACCTCGGTACAATGCTCGATGACCTAAGCAGAGTCTCTCAACAAGTGGGTCTGAAAATGAACATGGATAAGACGAAAATCATGTCAAACGTCCATGTTGCACCCACTCAATTGAAAGTTGGTGACTCTGCACTCGAAGTTGTAGGGAACTATATTTACCTAGGACAGTCCATCCAACTAGGTAGGTCCAACTTCGAGAAGGAGGTCAATCGTAGAATCCAACTCGGCTGGGCAGCGTTCGGGAAGCTACGTAACATCTTCTCGTCCAAAATACCGCAGTGTCTCAAGTCGAAAGTCTTCGACCAGTGTGTGTTGACCAGTGATGACATACGGAACAGAGACGTGGTCGCTCACTATGGGCCTTATTAGAAGGCTCAAGGTCACCCAAAGAGCAATGGAGAGGGCTATGCTCGGAGTTTCCCTGCGGGATCGTATCAGAAATGTCGAAATCCGCAGGCGAACCAAAGTCACCGACATAGCCCGAAGAATTGCAAAACTGAAGTGGCAGTGGGCGGGGCACATAGCTCGTAGTACCGATGGCCGTTGGGGCAGAAAGGTTCTTGAGTGGCGACCACGAACCGGAAGACGCAGCGTGGGCAGGCCCCCTACAAGATGGACCGATGATCTTGTGCGGGTCGCTGGAAACAGCTGATGCGGATGCGAATAGCGCAAGACCGGCAATTGTGGAGATCTTTGGGGGAGGCCTTTGTCCAGCAGTGGACGTCTTTCGGCTGATATGATGATGATGATGATGATAGATCACGCCCCAAGTATCTTTTTTTTTAAATATACAATGTACAGTTTTGACTTTCCTACGATTTTATTATATGTATAGATACTAATATTATAAAGGCAAAAGTTTGTGAGTGTGTAACCGTTACTTCTACACGTCTAAACGGCTGGAGCGATTTTAATAAAATTTGGTATGGAGTTAGGTGACACCTTGGATTAACACATACGCCATAATTTATACCTAACGTTTACCGCGAGTAACACCGCGGGGCACAGCTAGTCACACAAATATTATAAAGGCGAAAGTTTGTTAATGTGTGAGTGTGTATAAATATACACACTCACACATTAACAAACTTTCGCAGTTTTGGCGTGAAGAAGTAACAAACTGTTACTTCTTCACGCCAAAACTGCCGATTTTATGAAATTTGATGATGATGGATTTGATGAAACTTTGAAGTAATATAGCTTATATATCCGGATAACACATAGGCTATAATTTATAAAGTTAAACGCGGACAAAACCGCGGGGCACAGCTAGTAAATCATAATTGTTTCTAACTACGATATTAATTGTGCTTTTAGCATTTTAGACATGTTAAGCAGAAACCATGATTTAAAACATCTTTAAAATTAGTTGCTATTTGGTTGCAAATCAGAAATGTATTAATATTATTATATTGGCCCAGTCCAATTTTCAATAGTCCAGTTAAATTGAACCAATATCATGGTTTTGATCATCCGGATCCGCACTTAGTTAAAAGATACAAATACGTTTTAAAACCATCCTACTGCTGCAGTTTTTTCTAAAGGAACATTCTTAAGGCAATTCAAATTCATTACCACTTTATAACTAATTGTACTATACATCCATAGGAACGCAACGATCCACGTTCCCGATGCCGACCTTTTTGTTCAACTAAACTTTTGCCCATTACAGATAATATCTGCTAACAGACTTTGTGCTCATATACTATTTATGATATATAATTATGAACTTTGTTATACTATATTTGTATTGAAAAACAACTGACCCACTTTTGCACAATTGCCACGACCAATTCAAATTAGCACTGGTCGCGGCAAATATACCATTTACGAATTAATTGACAATAACTTAATTTAAGTTAGCTATATCATTACTATTATAAAACAAATCTTATTGTTAATTATTTCCTACAATCCGTGTACCTAAATATCTATATGTACCTAGAAATAATTATAAATTAATTATATATTACTACGGACATGTTCTGACTATTTACAAGCGCTTTTTTAAAGTCTACGTGAATAAAAACCTTATTTATTTTATTTATTTATTAATAAGTGGTTTTCTCTAAGCTTCAACTACTTTGGGTTATGCAAATGAAGTAGCCATGTGGCTTCCGGCCTAGAAAGAATAAAAGGCCCCCCCATACCATGCCGTGGGTGTCGTAAAAGCCACCTACGTTGGGTGTCGAAGTTTGGCAGCATCGCCACTTGTGTACTAGCTACCACCTAACTGTGGTCGCCAACTCGTACGCCGAGCATGGTGACTGCATTGGCAATCCACAGAATGGCAATCCTGGAGCTGGCATATCCAGAACCAGGTGACTACAAGGATCTACCCCTAAGAAGCGTACTGGATTATGTGCTGACTTCATTCAGGGATAGAGTAAAACCAGTGGGGGATAGTACAAAAGATCCTGAAGGGTCGAAGTGTTGTACACAAGTACACCCCAAATAAGATAAGAAGATGGTGACTGCGGTAAACTTTCCCAATGATAATGTTATAGAAACCTTTGGAGGAGACCTATGTCCAGCAATGCACGTTATCAGGCTGATGATGTATCGTTTTGTACGACACGGTGCATAATCCTTATATTCAATACTCTTTTTGATTCTTCTCTATTCTACGAATAATTTCCCTACTCAACCCTAGTATCAGGGTCACCCTGAACGGTCACGCTCACGCTTAATGACTGTTGTCAAATGACTACAACCGGGATCGACAGCTTAACGTGCCTTTCCAAGACGAGAAGTGCAGAAGATAAACCTATTTGGCAGTCACTCAGACTGACTATAGGTAAGTCTAGGTGCTTAACCATAAACCATGATAGACATAGTACAGCGTAAATAAACTTCCTATTTAATTATTCACTACAAAAATTAATGTGGCATATATAGTTATTACGCGCATTTGACAGTCACCCAGACGATAAGTCTAGTTGCTTAAGACGGACGAATAGGTGCTTAGTTATTAGTCAGTCTTAAGCACCTAGTGTCAGTCTAAGTGACTGCCAAATAGTCACCCAGACCGACACTAGGTGCTTAAGACGGACTATATACCATAGACCATGATAGACATAGTATAGCGTAAAGAAACTTCCTATTTGATTATTCATTACGAAATGTTATGTGGTACAGATAATTATTGCACACATCGTTAGGCCACATAATCTGTGCTTAACTCTTCATGCGTTAAGCACTTTGAAGAGTAATTACGTGATTAGCTTGTGTTCGTACTGATTGCCTTAATGCCATTAAGGCTTATTCATAATTTAAGCTTTCATACTAGTTATTTAACTCCGTCGCAAAAAGGAGGGTGTTATAAGTTTTCCGTCGACGTTTGTATCTGTGTGTTTGTATGTGTGTGCGTGTGTGTATGTGTCTGTCTGTGGCATCGGAACCCTCAAACAGATTGGAACATGCTTGCCTTTCACGCCGCAGGTAGTGGGTTCCAACCGGGACAGATATATTTGTCCTGAGTCTGGGTGTAATTATCCATAAAAGTATGTATTTACAACGGACAAGTAGGTAGTATATGTAATATATCAGTTATCTGGTTTCCATAGTACAAGCTCTGCTTAGTTTGGGATCAGACGTCCGAGTGTGAATAATGTACAGACGCCAGCACATCAAGCTACCCCAATCTGTCAAATTTCCCCAATTGAAAGTGAACGTTATGGTTTTGTGATAAAGTTGAAAATCTATAAAAGAAATTTGACCGATAGGAGTAGATGGATGTGCTGGCGTCTGTACTAGGATGCAATTGTTAAAAAAACGTGAACGTGAAACGTGAAAAACGTGTTCATTAAAATACGGCCGTCATACATGCTTACCATCACCGATCTTTACGACTGGTAAGAGTAACTGACAATGCTTCATGAATCTCATGATATGTTTCAATCATGATAATATATTTGCATCCGTTGTCTCTGCCTACCCTTCTGGGAAATAGGCGTGACTCTATGTATGTATGTATATTTTTTTATACAACACAATGAAAATTAGATTTAATAAAATGTTTATTTACCAATTTAACTTAGTACAAACAATTATTTTTCCCCTAAAAAGGACTGCTGAAAAGTTTGTATTAATTTAATAATTGAATTCACAGAATCATATTTAAAAAACCGGCCAAGTGCGAGTCGGACTCGCACATGAAGGGTTCCGTAGCAGCAAGTATTTCAGTTGATTAAATGAAAGCAAATTGCGGTTTATAACGTATTAAAAAAACTACTTGCTAGATTTCGTTCAAACAAATTTTCAATGTTAGTTTCTATGGTAACATATATCATTTTTTTTTTATTTTTTTTTCTCTTATTTTAGAAGTTACAGCGGGGGGGGGGGGAGGGGACACTCATTTTGCCACTTTGGAAGTGTCTCTCGCGCAAAATTTTCAGTTTAGACAAATATGATATTAGGAACCTCAATATGATTTTTAAAGAGCTATCCATAAACACCCCACATGTATAAGTACGATGAAAAAAAAAATTTTGAGTTTCAGTTCTATGTATGGCGACCCCCCAAAATTATTGTTCTTTTTGTATTTTTGTGTAAAAATCTTAATGCGGTTTACAGAATACATCTACTTACCAAGTTTCAGCAGTACAGCTCTTATAGTTTCGGAAAAAAGTGGCTGTGACATACGGACGGACAGACAGAGAGACATGACGAATCTATAAGGGTTCCGTTTTTTGCCATTTGGCTACGGAACCCTAAAAACAGGAATTCTGGGATACGGTAAATATAAACAGAGTTCCTTGTTGGGATAAATTTAATTTATTCGCCCATTTTTTAGAAGATAAAATTAATATTATTATGTTTGAACTGGTTTTGGAGGCTGTTTTCAATTTTATCCAGGATTAGGGGACCATATTTCTACAGGCATAAATTGGGTACATCTAACATGAACCGTGAGTGATTGGCGAGGATACAACTTGAATAGCGGTCAGTCCATAGATGGGTGACCGCCAAAGTGGTTTACTGTCTAAACGTCTCCATACTTCGGAGGGCACTTTAAGCTGTCGGTCCCGGTTCTAGACATTAGGTAGGTCATGTATTGTACCTATGGACGTTTGTACCTTTGGACGTTGATTATAATAAAAAAGCTGGCAGTCCTAAAAATATAGTATTATACCATTTGGGTAGCGTTTTTATCACTTGGCAACACCAGTGAGTGGCGCGGCCCTACCGGCATTGTGTGCAGTGTGAGGTTATTGTGAAGATTTTTGTGTTAAAAAGTAAGTTTTTACATGATCCTTCTGTCTTTTTTACATAAATAATGCATGCATATATTTTACAACTGCCTATCATTAATTTAGCTGTAGATAGTTTCATTCACATTTCAACGAGTAAAGCAAACAGTTTCTAACCTAAAAATCAAGATAATTAGGTTTTTTTAGAATGTTGTATTGTTTGTACCATTGGACATGAATTTGCTTGTACCTGTGGACGCGTCCAAAGGTACAACCAATGACTTTACCTATGGACATTGCTTAATGACATCTTGTATGTACTGTCCATAGTGCCAAGGAGTAAAACTGGTGTGAAGAGGGATGCGGTTAGTCCGGAACGTTTGAAACTGGCAATAGACAAAGTAAAAAATGGAGCAAAAATAAGAGCAGTTGCTAGAGAATGTGGCTTAAAAAAATCAACTTTACACAAATATATCAAAACTATTCGAAGCAGTTCTGCACCTGATTCAATTAATTTCACACCGAATTACGCAGTGAAAAAAGTATTTTCTGATGAGGAAGAAAGACTTTTGTTAGAATATGTGATAAAAGCGGCTAAAATGAATTACGGATTATCTGCAAGGCAAACTTGCATCCTAGCCTATCAGTTCGCCGTTGGAAGGAACCTAGCTAATATTCCTGAAGCCTGGGTAAGAGATGGAATGGCTGGTCGCCAATGGTTATACAGATATCGTACCAAATATACGGAATTGTTATTGCGTAAACCTGAAGCGACTAGCTTAGCGAGAGCAATATGCTTTAATAAAGTGCATGTTCAGAAATTTTATGACAATTTGAAAGAGCTGTATCAACGCAACGAATTTACTCCACAAAATATTTTTAATTTAGATGAAACTGGATGTTCTACAGTACATAAACCTGAGAAAGTTTTAGCGCCAAAATCACTGAAATTGCTGGGTAAAATGACATCAGGAGAACGTGGCGAAAATGTTACCGTGATTGCTTGCATAAACGCCGCAGGGAACTCTATACCACCAATGATTATATTCCCATTTTAAAGATAATATGATGAAAAATGCACCTCCCGGATCTATTGGTGAAGCAAATCGTTCTGGTTGGTCTACTGAGCCGATTTTCCGAAAATACTTGAACCATTTTATCCATTGCGTGAAGCCGACACCTGAACAGCCAGAGATTCTTATTTTAGACAATCACGAGACCCACATATCATACGAAATTATTACAAAGGCGAAGGAAAATGGGATTCATTTGTTAACACTACCTCCACACACGTCTCATAGACTACAACCACTAGATAAGACCGTTTTTGGCCCATTTAAAACTGCATACAACAAAGCGGCTGATCTGCACATGGTTAACCATCCTGGTGTTCCAATAACAATTTATGATTCGGCTGAATTGATTAACAAGGCTTATGCAGCATCTTTTGTACCGAAGAACATCATAAATGGATTCGAATCAACAGGGATTTATCCTTTCAACGACGACCTATTTTCCGAGGATGATTTTGCCCCATCGTCAGTCACAGAGCGTCCGATACCACTTAATATAATCAAAGATGATATAAAGCCTGAAGAAATAGATAATTTGGAAAAACGTCCTCTTAGCTCCGATATTCATTCCATCCAAAAAGATTTGATTATTCCTAAAAATCAGCCATCCACTTCCCAAGCATTTAACTCGAATACAGAAGGGACTAATGAAAGCAAAAACTTAATTACTCCAGAAATGATACGACCATTACCAAAATTAATCAGAAAAGAAAATACAAGAGGAAGAAAGAAAGGTAGTTCTCGTATTTTAACTAGTACACCAGAGAAAGAGGCCTTATTGGAACAAATGATTGAAAAGGAGAACAAGGGGAAAGGGAAAAGAAAAGGAAAAAGTACGATTAAGCCCAAGTTTAATTTAGATCCTTCTAAAAGTCTGGCGATTGATGTTCCTGCAGAAAAGCGGATTTTAGTTCTTAGTCAAACAATTTTTGTTACTTGCAAATCTTGTAACAGAACCGATTCGAAAGAAAATGTTCTACAGTGCAGTTCATGCAAATTTTACTACCATAAGAAGTGTTGCCCCAAAAAGTTTCTTGAGCATATTCCAGATGAAGATGATTCTGAACTGTTTATGTGTTCGGACTGTTTTTCATTGGATGACAGTGATGATGACCTTTCTGCGGAAGAGTTATTTGATATGGTTTGTGCATCCAAATAAAACTCATACGACATATTGATCTCATTAAAGTGCCTGCCTGATTATAAAGTTCCTACTTATTACTAAAGTTTATTTGTTTATTTATTATGTTAGTAATAAGCGTTCACGTGATTACAAGACTGATTTAATTTAATTAATGTTTTGTTTCATTTCGTGCTAAGGTACACACAGGGTTGTCCAAAGGTACAAACATGTAACGTACCATTGGACAAAACTAATAACTTAAATATTTTATTCTTAAAAAAGAAACTGGCCACATTAGCGTTATAACAAAAAATACAGTAATTTTAGACCATATGACGTACAAAATAAAGTCATTGCCATATATATATCTTGATTATATATAGAGAAAGGTGGCTCGAAAGTTCAGATAGTCCGAAATGTCCATAGGTACAACACATGACATAATAGGGTAATAGTGCGAAGTTGTTCAAGCCGCCCAGTAGGCCTCTGACAGGGGTTAACAACTGTTACCTAATGTCTAGAACAGGGACCGACAGCTTAACGTGCCCTCCGACTGCCACTGTCCATACGATAAGTAAGTAGGTATTACATATAGTTTTGAAAGTTAAGATTAAGATAGCATAGTAGGTAGACCGTTGGATTGTGGAGTCAGTGTTCTCGGGTTCAAACCCAAGGCGCACACCACTGACTTTTCGAATTCATGTGCGTATTAGAAATTAATTATCTCGTACTTAAAACGGTGAAGGAAAAAATGACTTAATCAATCGTTAAATCGGCTTCAACGTTGGCAATCGTTTCCGGACCATTTATGACGTCACATGTGCTCATGGAAGCTCATTTAACGATTGATTAAGTCATTTTTAACCTTTATTTATTTGAACGCCATTTAAGAAATCGATGTTCGGCGACTTAGCCGGTAAAGGCCCTGGACATAGGCCTCCTGTGCTCCAAGGAGCACGTAAAGCCATGGGTCCTGTACCCGACCTCTCTCCCGTCGTGTCGCTAGTCTGATTATGAGAAAGATGGAATAGAAAGTGCCCTTGTTTGCACAAACACTTGTGCGCTATATTTCACGCGCAAATGGGGGTCTCCATTGGATAAGTTCGTGGCCAAAATTTGACCAGGACATTATTTTTTTATATGCGAGTGAGTCACTGATCATTTTGGTCCTGGGTTCATTCGAACCCCGGACCAAATTTTTTGAATCCCCCGAATTTGAATCCCGGTAAGTGCAAATATTTGTGTGATGAGAACGAATATTTTTTCTGAGTCATGCATGTTTTCTATGTATTTATCTATCTATATAAGTATGTATATCGTCTCCTGGTACCCATAGTACAAGCTTTGCTTAGTTTGGGGCTAGGATGATCTGTGTGACATTGTCCCCAGATATTATATTATATTATTTTAGAGGTGTCATTCAATTTCATGGTGATTGAAGTTGTTCCTTGTTTTAATCATATAGTAGAAGTCACAAATTCATAAATGTGACCCGAGGTATCACCCAACGTTAAAAGAAACTTTCTTAATTCTCACAGGAAAAAACGCTTGTTTTATAAAGCATCAAAAACTCAGAACGCAGCAGAGTGTAACAACAATCTTTCTATAAAAGAAAAAACATACGTTGAATATGTATACATTATCTATACGCTTTCTAAGGAGAACAAAACTTTTTGTTCTTTTTAGGTAGGTAACGCCATAATGGATACCATGGATCCACGCTTAATGCTTGCGTAATAAAAGTTCTAACGAGGTCAAGAATATGAATAAAAATATTCGCATTACACATAACAATAACCTCATGGTCGGCTCTCTGCCTCGTTGGTCTAGCGGTAGCGTGTTCGCCCGCAGTGAACGAGGTCCTAGGTTCAAATCCCGGGTCGGATCAAAAGTGTATTTGGAACTTTTCTGTAAAAAAAAGAAAAATTTCGCAGCATCAGCCTATTATTCCCCCGTGCCTCGGAGAGCACCTGACCTCTTTCCGGTCATGTCGCTAGGCGTCCTATCGAATCATGAGAGTGATGGAAAAGAAAGTGCTCCTGTGTTTGCGCACACGCTTATGCACTATAATATATCCAGCGCAGATGGGTAATCTCTATTAAGACTGGTCGCCCTGGCCGATATTCGGCTAGAAGAACATTAGGTTGAACACGGCCCAGTTGAGACAGTCCGGCGAAACATTCTCAAGAGATCCGTATATCACGAGATTTAGTTGCTTAACATCACTTAGATAAACGAGGTGGGGGGGGGGCAGGGCCAGCAACACTTGTTTGCTGACTCTTAAGGGCCGGCAACGCACTCGCAACTCCTCTGGTATTGCGAGTGTCCCACACCAGGTGACCCACTTGCTCGTTTGTCGCCCACGGATATAAAAAAAAACAAAAAGAAACTTATAATACTTACAGGCCCGTGAGACCATTTAGCTGTGCGTGCCTATTATAAAGTCTGTTTGCGTTTGCGGATAGAGGAATTAAAAAAGGAATAAAAATATATAATTGAATCCCCACAATAATCTACCACACCCCTTGCCTCAAGAGCACTCAAACAAGATTACCTAAACAACTCCGGATAACACACAAGGGACTAACAAAATATTATCTTTAGCTTAGCAATTACACGGTTGGAGGATACCGTATATTATGCATATTACAGTATTATTGGCCTGGGAATCGTTTGGAGACATGAAATTACTCCTAACCGCTAGGTACAGACAAAAACGCCATTATAATAACAATAGAAATTAGAAAATTATCTCAGTATTCTTTGAAATAGGAGTTTGTAATGGAGTTTTAAATTTCTCTTTGTTTTAAATTTATTTTCGCTGTCGCTGTGCCGGGCTGGTAGGAGTCGGTAATAGGGGAGGGCAATTCAGAGCCCTCCCAGGGTACGTGTCCCAATCATCTGGGTCATGGCGCAAAAGGGGGGCACCGGAGCTGCATACATTCGTTCCCGGTGCTTCCCCCATCAGACGCCAAGAGAAGTCCACGGCAGGTTAGGTTTAGTCGGTGCGAGCCCGTCATACCCACCCGCAGACACTTTTTGCGAGTGGCATGCGTAGGCATTCCTCCTGCCATACCAAAAAAATTAAAAAACAGTCAGGTTGGCGGGTTTAGTAGAAACTTGCCTTTCAGGCATGGGTACGGTTCCCAACCAGTATTTGTGTGCATGAACATGTCTTTTTGTCCTGAGTCTGGGTGTTATTATCTACAACATGTAACTTAATTAACGCACACCCTGAATATAGTTTATTCAGAATCGTTTACTGAATCGATTCATATCATTTTTAATATAGGTAATTTTTTTATCCAAAATAATTAAAACTACGGAAATTATCGTTATTTTAACCCTGTACAGTCAAAATAAATTGAAATGGACCGTAAATCAAAGTAATAAGACTTTTAAATCGCAGTTTTATTTGTATTCATACAAATTCCATCATTGAACACAAAATAAATGAAAATAAACTTTATTCCAAGAAACTAATTTAGTAAATAACAATGTATATGCATTGTTATTTACATGTTAAATTAAAAATTCAGTGTATGTATTATGATTACAACATAATATTCTAATTGGGGTGTCTGAGGGTGTGCGTTAATTACGTTACAAGTTGTATACAAATAGGTCACACAAATAGTTGTCCGGCGCGAAACTCGAACCCGCGATACGACGACTGTCTTACTCACACGTGCAGTTGTTAGTATGGATTACCCCAGGGTTAAAAATATTTCTAATTACTCCTATAAATTGCCAATGGAACGCGTTGCGGCTTCGTCTTAATTATAGTCAAATATGTTCCACTTATAATCAAAATTGATGCGTATCATTCTTCACATAAGTCGTAGTTTTGAACAGCATAGTATATACAATAGGTGTTTTTGAAATAAATTTTGGTACTACATAAATGAAGGCACATAATTACTGACTGATTGAGTTAATAAGTGAGACTTCAAATTAATTCCGAGTGGTTCAAGGTTTCTGCTGAATGGTATAAAAGTTTATCTTAATTATGACTTAGGTATACTTAGATAGAGCTTAAGGGCACACAGAGATAACTTTATAAATCTATATAATTTAATTAATTTATATCTAAATGTGTGTATATTGAAATAGTTGATCAATTGACTAACCACGACTTACAAAAAGATCAAATAAATAATAACTAGAGATTAGAGGTCAAAGACTATAGACATTAAAGAAAAATAAATAATATAATAATAAATTAATAATAATATTAATCTGTTCTCAGTTTTGACACTTAGTTTGTCAACTCTTATAGTCTGTCGGTGTTTCAAAGGCATGGTAGTGAGTGTGCTTTTTTATTAAAATAATTTACTTCTCATGCCTATTGTATAAAATATTAGCTTAGGTTGTTTTATTTGGATAGGATTTGTTTTAAAACATATCAATGTAATACGCATACTCGCCGAGAGTTGCGACCACTCTCGGCTTATTAGCACCTTATGGCTTATACGACCTGTTTTTTTTACTACCCGCTATTATTTTAGTATCTGGATACTATCGCTCGAGTCATCGAGTTCTCCGTTAGCCTTGGATTGCATCCTATAAAATTTTGTGCCCGCTCACTGAATCCGCTTTAGTAAGAATTACCAAGCTGAAGTGGCAATGGGCAGGGCACGTAGCCCGTAGAGCTGGCGGCCGCTGGGGCACTAAGGTTCTCGAGGGACGACAGCGAACCGGAAGACGCAGTGTGGGCAGGCCCCCTACAAGATGGACCGATGATTTTGTGCGGGCCGCTGGAAGTCCTTTGTCCAGCATCTTACGGCTGATATGATAATAATGATGAGTAATACATTATAATTATTAGCCCATAGTAGCCACGTGGTTTCAGCCAGAAAGAATAACAGTGCTACCCCATACCCACTCGTGGGTGTCGTAAAAGGTGACTCGCATGCCAAGCGTGGCATTTGGTGGTGGATTTTGGCATATCCCCCAAGTCTCACCTTAGGGGGATATGCCAAAACACGTCACCCGGTTGGTGCCTCTTGGAATTCTTGCCACCGAGGCTATGGTTTGACGAGGGTGGTGAAGCAAGGCGCGTCGGGGTGACGAAACTCCCACATCGCGTGCCACATCTTTAGCCCGATTTCTAGCCGGTAGTTGTCTGTGAAGTCCGATTCTTTCAAGTGTTGATAAAGTGGTGCGAAGAGGAACACAAACAGCTGAAAAAATAATTCTGTTATAAAAAATTTGTTTGGTATAATAAGTCCAGCGAGATTCAAAATCACGTATTGGGTCATGCCTTGACATAGCCTAGTATCAATAAGCCATGGACGAAGCACACTGGCTGATCAAATGTAAAATTCGCTTTCTAACTACCCTCATATAGTGGGTACTTCAGCGCCATCTATGGAACATGATTTGAAACATTTATCAATGGAGGCTTTTGTTCAGCAGTGGACTTCATTCAGCTGTTATGATTATGAGAATTAATTTTATATAGGAATCAAAAAATCTTTTTTATATTCCATAATATATTCAGTTTCATGGGTTCTTAGCGTTCCTTGAGTTACCTCCATTATTTCAATTACACTTTGTATAGGTAGGTATATTGTGACAATAACTAACAGTCTAGTGTTAAAGTCCTGGGAGGTAAATCAGAATAACTTTTGTATGACAAAATAGAGCTCCTATGAGTACTACCTACTCATACAAAAGGAGACGGATACGTGTTCATACAATATTGGGCTCGAATGTATAAAGATAAAAGTGGTGTCAATTAATGGGTCTATAAACTATCAGCCGATCACTAAAAATTTCCTGGATTTTTTCAATCTGTGAGCAGCGTTATAAAAGATTTAGTATTTAATACTCAATACTCAATCATTTATTGCTTCCATAATGTATAACAGATGGTATAATCTTATAATTATGTAAAAATTATGGACCCTGTCGGGCACAGCATAGTAGAAGAGAGGAAAAAGGCTTTTGGTTAATAATAAAAAGTTTAAGAATTTATGCTATTTGTAAGAATCATAGTATGCCAAAGTATTAGTATTCTGGATGCTGCCGAACAAACTTACAAATTTCCAAGATATAGATACTTGGCAAGGTTAAAATTTTGAGAAGTTGGAAATGTGGTTTGCAGGATTCTGTTTCTTCTATGTTTACTAATATTCGGATTCACTTTTTTTGTAGGGTAAACACTGAGAGTGATTCTGTACTATTTGCCCAGAGGATTACTCCGTAGCTTAGCCAGGAGTAGGCGTAAGCGTAGTAAGTTACAAGAGCTGTTGATAGGTCCGTGGTCTTTTTTACTTCTCTTAGCGCATAAGAAAATTGTGATAATTTTGTCCTTATTTTTTTTACGTGCGCTTTCCAATTGATGTGGGTGTCCAAAGTTAATCCTAGCAAATTGAATTCATTTACGACCTCTAATCGGAGTCCATTAAATGTAAAATTTATGTCTAATGGTTTTTTTTGGTGTGGATAGAATGGCATTATTTTAGTTTTTTCGAAATTAATTTCTAAATTAATTTAATAGAGAGGTTATGTACCAACCTATACTAAACAGCTGATTTTTAAGGGCGATTGCTATTTAATAGTAATGCGTGTCCAGTATGTTAGCAAAAGTCGTACACGTTATGCAATATCAGAACTCCGTAGAGAAAATGCAGTTGTCGAGGCATATATAAACAAAACAATAAAAAATACTCAAATCACACACGCACTAAACGATACGAGAAACGAGTGACAGATCATAGATTAGGATTCAAAATCTGTCACCAGTCACTGTCGGCATAGATTAAAAATATAGTTGCCAATAACTAATAAATCGATTTGGACGATAACCGATGTTATGATTTCTATTTATTTTATTGATATTTTATTTTTTACTGCGGACATTATGTTATTTTTTTATTTATTTTATTTTAAACTTTATGCACAACAATGTACAAAGGCGGACTTAATGCCGAAGGCATTCTCTGCCAGTCAACCTTGGGGTGATGCAGAGATTACATGGTAGGTGCACTACGAGCTTAAAGAGTAAAACTGAGAGTAAAAATGTAGATACTTCATACAATTACATAAAATACACAATACCTATATTATAATATACTACTATATATCCATATATATTATACATATACCTACATATAAATAATACAAATAAATAAAATAATACTAATGTGATGATTCTGCCAATAACTTTTTGGTTATATGCTCCCGCGTTTTCTTTTTGAAAGAATAGCGGCTTTTAGCCATTCTGATTTCTGATGGAAGAGCATTCCAGAGGAGAATGGATTGTATAAGAAAAGAAGAGTGGATGAAGTCAGAGCGGTGTGAAGGACAGTGAAGGATGCGGTTATGAGAAGAACGCAGATTTTTATTGTGTTTTAAATGAAGGTATTGAAATTGAAAAGTTAGATATGAAGGAGAAGAAACGGAATCTAGTAAAGTGTATAGAGTAGTCAGAGCACGTAAGTTTCTGCGCTGGCGAATTGGTAACCATTTTAATTGCGCGCGGTAAGATGACACATGATCGTATTTTCGTAGATTGAAGATGAACCGAATGCAGTTATTTAGAAGTCGGTCGAGCTTATTGAGGTGATCTGCATTCAGGTCAAAGTAGCACACATCACCATAGTCAATTTTAGGAAGGATTAAGGACTGCACGAGCATTACTTTAGTTTTAGATGGAAGGAAGTTTTTGAGACGATAGAGACTCCGCAGAATGTATGTGACACTCTGGCTGACAGCAGCAATCTGGTTCATCCAGCTAAGAGTCGTATCAATCTGTAACCCAAGATTCTTTACACATTGGCTGAATGGAATGGCGGATTGATCAAACATGATGCGTGGCATTTGATCTAAATTTATTCTGCTCATCAAACGCGAGCTTCCTACAATGATGGCTTGGCATTTGTCAGGGTTGACTGTGAGGCCAAACCTATCAGACCAGCTTTTGATTAAGTCTAAGTCCCTATTGAGCTTCCCAATGACTTCAGGCAAACTATCTGTACCCGCCTGAGCATAAAGTTGAAGGTCATCGGCATAAAGATGATACGCACTCTGAAGATCATAAGTTAAAAGGTTTATAAAGACAGAAAATAAAAGAGGAGAAAGAATACCGCCTTGTGGAACGCCTGTGTCGAGGTTTGTCCAGTTTGATGAAGTCTCTCCGACACGTACTGACTGTTGACGTTCCAGAAGATATGAGAAAAACCATTCCAGCGCTTCGTCTGAGATCATAAGATGGGAAAGGATGGATAGTAGGATATCGTGACTGACGGTATTAAATGCGTTGGAAAAGTCCACCAAAACCATGACCGTGACTTTGGTTTCCTCCATGCCTGCTCTAATATCGCCAGTCACTTTAAGGAGTGCAGTGGTCGTACTATGCCCTGGTCGGAAACCAGATTGCAGCATACTTATTAAGTTGTTAGTGACTACAAAACTGGAAAGCTGTTTGTGGACACAGGATTCTAGTATTTTAGAAAGAAAAGGAAGTATGGAGATTGGACGGTAGTGCGTAGGAAGTGAAGGATTAGAGGCTTTAGGAAGGGGAAGGACATAGGCTTTACGCCATAAGGACGGGAATGATCGAGATTCAAGGGAATGGTTAATAATATGGGAAATGACAGGAAGCAGTTGGTCTAAAATTGAGGTGATCATTTTTCGGCTGATACAATCACAACCAACTGCATTGGATTTGATAGAAAGGATTATCTTTTTGATCTCGTTTGAATCGACTGGAGAGAAAGAAAAAGGGTTTATATTAGGACGCGCTAGACCATTTACAAAGGCAATAGTTTGAGATTTGGTCAGATGATCAATGGACGAAGTAGTGGAGAAATGATTATTAAGATCATCCAATCCAACAGAGGTGGGAAGGTCTATATGTCGCGGCTTGCCGATACCGAGAGTTCCTAAGAATTTCCAAATACCGGCAGGTGTAGAAGAAGATATACTGTTTAGAATATGACGGCGTTTAGCGTTGCGTATCATCTGATTACACCGATTCCTAGCAACCCTATAACTCTCCCAGTTATCGTCACTACGTTCCCTTTTAAACTTACAGAATGCTCGGTCTCTACGTCTCATCGCCATTTTAACTTCTTTAGTCATCCAAGGAGCTGGTGGGCGCTTAAATTTTACTTTAATGACCGGCGCGTGGCTGTCATACAGATTAGTGACCGTCTCATTAAACATGCGGACTTTATCATCAACAGAGCTAGCCTCGATCAAAGTCCTCCAGTCGATTTTAGATGCATCCTCGCGTAACTGTTCCACATTCATACGTGCGAAAGAACGCACGTGCAGTACCTTAGGTTTGAGTTTTGGAGGTTTTAGGACATAAGAGAGGAAAACTAGGTCGTGACGGGAGAAGCCGGGAGCTTCATGCTGCCCGTGTGAAGAAACTAAGGAAAGGTTAGAGCAGAGTATTAAGTCGAGCCAAGTATCATCGCCTGAAATATTATGATGGGTGGCTTGGAGAGGCAATACTTTCAGACTGCTTGACTCAACTATATGCAGGAGTTTTCTAGAACGCAGGGAATTATGGGAGAGGAGGTTGGTGTTAAAATCTCCCATGATGATGTGGTGAACATACTCCGAACCCAAAGATTCCAGTACCAATTCGAAATCGGTGAAGTAATCAGAATTAGGGGGACAATAAACCACTCCAATAACGGTTTTCGAGCCTTTGAGTGAAGCTTCGAGGAAAATAAATTCAGCGGAAGCAGACGAGTTCGGGGGAGATGTGGCCAAAACCTTAAAAGGAAGATCACTTCTAATGTATATTGCGACACCTCCACCCGCTTTATCAATTCGGTCATTCCGAACAAGAATAAATCCAGGAAGAGAATACGTAGTGGAGGGCAGGTGAGGTTTAAGCCAGCTTTCAGAAATCAGAATGGCGTGGACGTTGCAATCAGTAAAGGCGTCAAGTAGGTCACTATAATGGCTGGGAATACTTTGAGCATTAATGTGGCAGATATTCAGTAAATTAGTCCGGCAATTATTAAACTGATTGCGTAATACATCACCAAGAGTATCAGTCAGCGAAAGATAACTAACATCGGAGGAGGTTGTCGATCCATTGGCAGATAAAAAAGAATCATCATCAGTATCACTAGATATAAAAGACATAATAATATAGCATATACGATAGTTATAATAAATTAATAAATAAGTATATAAATTAAATAATAGTAGATTAAAAAATAATAATTAAAACCATAAAAATAATGAAATGAAAAGCACAAAGGTATACTTTGCACCACCCGCCAGCATACAAACTTCATTATAATGGAGAGCAGAACTCCTACAATAAAGATAAACAATCTTAGATAACAAAATAAATGAAAATCTTAGACAACAAAATACAAAAATAATTACTACTGATTAGAACGGAAATATATTGTTCCAATCCATAGTTACATAAGAGTAAGACACATTTTTAATAAGACTGGAACGCACTCATAGAAACTAAACGTAACGTCATTTTGACATTCTCTTGATGTGACAGTACACAGTTTGACAATTAATTGACAATCGTAATCGAAACAATTAACGCAATAAGAGAAAGAACCCACCTTTTTATAATAATTATACTAAAACTAATTTATGGAGGGTATAAAAATAATATTATTATGATAAGTAAATGAAAACTAAACTACTAACCTCGAAATGAGTACCTAATTGATATGACATGGAAAACATCATGAATTTTACAGTGGTAAGTAATTTTACAGTGGTAAATTAAGCCACATTTAAATGCGGATATTGTACTAAGATTAAGTAATAATAAAAACCTGGTCGTGAGTACTAAACTAACACATTTTTTCAGATTTTCACTGGCTCCTGTTGTTGAGAATTGTCAGCCTTGGGATACTTTATAGTGAGCAGAGTTAGCTGCTCATCTGTGAAGATCTTGTGACGCTTTGCATCCGCCGTTTTGATGACGATAGTGCAATCTTGCGTCCAAACTGACCGCATAGAGAAGTGTTGGCGTGCTCTGGCGAAGACTGCTTGCCTGGGCCTTGTCAGGAACTCCTTCATGGACACTGAAGATCCCTTCAATTTGGCTTTATTACGCCAGACTGCTGATTTGACCTCCATACTAGAGAAGCGCGCCAGAATTGGTCGATGATGTTCCTTATTTGGTGTACCAAGACGATGACATATTTTTATACATGAGGAAGAAACGTCACAGAGCCCGAGTTTTGTGCTGATAAGATCTAATAGCACCTGACTGCAGTTTTCATTCTTTTCTTCTGCTACACCTGAGAATACCAATGCCTTCCGTCTGCTCCTGGTTTCCAATTCGTCAACTTGCTTGGCACACTCACGAATCTGCTGACGAAGAAGGCTCAGGATATTGAAAATAAGCTCCCGGAAGTTTCTTAACTCTTCAGCCACTTTAGCCACAGTGTCCTTCCCAGAGCGCTGTCCTTCCACTGCAGTGGCACTTTGTATCTGGGCTTGGAGGTCATCTAGTCTCTTAGCAACATTTTCCTCAAGCCTGTGTTGTGTAGCAAGTACTTCAGAGATATGAGACATCTTGATATAGTGAAGTGTATTAAGTGCAGTGTAGTGAGCTGGCAGGTGGTATAAAAGTTAAACTTAAATCACATAAAACGCGTCACAAACGTGAGTACCTCTTAGTTAATGTAAGGGCACTAAAATTATATGTTAAAATGTTTAATAAATACTTTATATTTAATTAAATAAGATTTATACACTATGAAGTATGTATTCACTTTTTCGCCACCTACCCCCGAAAAAAAAGTGTTAATGTATTTAATAATTATTATGATCAAATCGGTTATCTGGTGTCTGGTGCAAGAGTTTTTATATTACATTGTTTGAACTCATGAACGTTAATCGATTATAGTAATCAACAACCAATCTAATTCGTGACTTAAACTTATTTTGAGATTTCTCGATTTCCAGATTGTAAACTGAGTAATTTTTTACAGTTTGAAATAGAAAAATATAACGCTTTTTTTAAACCATATCTCAACTTATTACAGTCAGGCCCAGAAATCCCCGTCTCCTTTATGTTGTACCATCTTGTCAGTCAAATGACGTCTACTGCTCACTGGACAAAGACCTCCCCAAAATATTTCCACATTGGAGTTGTGTCCATCATCTGAAGGGATTTAACATAAACGCCACGCTGGGCAGACGTGTTGCCGATTGCAGTATGATGGTCATAGTCCACAGAGCGACGCTGCTGCCCGTTCTCTGGCAGATATTCCCTCGGGTCGACTTCTGCGGACCCACGAGATGAGATGGGGTGGTGATATTTTTTGCCGTTAGTCATACGGCACGTTTTATAACTTTTTTTCTCTTTATTTATCTACTTTTAATAGTGTTTTGTATCACGTCTGTCTATTGTATTACTTCTTTGACTGAGCACTGTCTCACAAGATACAGGCTTCAGCCTAGTTTGGGAACCAGGACCAGTACATATTGTAAATCGCATGCATCGTGGTTAAGAATCCGAATTATGTAGGATTTAAAAAAAAATATTTTTCATCGTACCCATACATGTGGGTATCTATGGATAGGTCTTCAAAAATGATATTGAGGTTTCTAATATATTTTTTTTCTAAATTGAATAGTTTGCACGAGAGACACTTCCAAAGTGGTAAAATGAGCCCCCCCCCCCCCCCCCGCCCCGTAACTTCTAAAATAAGAAAATGATATAACTAGAAAAAATATATGATGTACTTACATTACCATGCAAACTAACAACGAAAATTAGTTTGAACGAGATCTAGCAAGTAGTTTTTTTTAATACGTCATAAACGTTAACAGCAATTTGCTTTCATTTAATCAACTGAAATTCTTGCTGCTACGGAACCCTTCATGTGCGAGTCCGACTCGCACTTGCCCAGTTTTTTTTTTTTAATTATCCTATTCACCTTATTACTTCCATTCTACATACCATTTTAACAAAGAAATGTTGTGCATCATTAACCCTAACCCTGATAAAATTTCACAACCCTTTGTGAGGTCAAAACGTCACACACACTTCGCTAAACATGTTGACTCACACAACATACGGTTAATGATATCAACAGGACAAACGGTTGTGATTGGATAGCCAATTAGAATTTTCAAAAAGAAGTAGCTTCACAATTCTAATGTTTTCGAATTATTTGCCCGACCTGAGATTTGAACATTGGAACTTGTTACTAGCGGTTGCACACGCTATCGCTAGCCCAACCAACAAGGCACTTAAAATATTTAGAAAATGAATTATCCACCAAAATTAATAATAATAATATAAAGGGACAATGTCACACAGATCATCCTAGCCCCAAACTAAGCAAAGCTTGTACTATGGGTACCAGGCGACGATATACATACTTATATAGATAGATAAATACTTATATACATAGGAAACATCCATGACTCAGAAACCAATATTCGTGCTCATCACACAAATATTTGCACTTAAGGGGATTCGAACCCAGGACCACCAGCTTCGTAGGCAGGAGCACTACCAACTAGGCTAAGGTGACCGTCACTTATTTACATACTCCTTAAATATTTAACAAATAACTGTAATTTTACATTTTCATAACAAAAAGGAAGGAGGTATGTATTATTTACTCTACTTATGACCATTGCGGCGAATATCAGAAAATCACCACCCTATCTCATCCCGTGGGGAACGTAGAAGTCGACCCGAGGTAATATCTACCAAAGGACGGGCAGCAGCTTCCTTCTAAGTACTATGACCATCTTACCGCGATTGCCAACCCGTTTGCCAGACGTGGCGGTTATGGCATATCCCCCCAAGATGATTCTTGAGGGAGGCTTAACCAGCAGCGGACTTCTTTTAGCTGTAATGATGAAAAATTGAAGACAAACTCTTTGTTCGATATTTTTGTCCATTATGAAATTCGCAATACACACTATATATGATATTACTAAAACCAGCACTGTATTTAATATAAATAACAGATGCAACTCAAACTCCGCGCCAAAATGGAAAACAGTTGTGCCAATGTAACAACATCAAACAAAAAACAAAAATTTTAATTTGAAACCATAAACAAATCATCCATTCCCGATACTTTTTTGACTGAATGTATGACCTAATCACTATGTCTAGTCTTTTTGTACTATGCAGTTCATGCGTAGTAGCTACTACAAACGCCAAAACACTTAGTAACATTATTTTCTTAAAGCAGTACCTTAAATCGAATAACAATTTTCACTAAATTGTTATTCGATTAAATAATTCAATTATTTAAATTTTACCATAAGTTCCAATTTAGCTTCAGTATTTGTGTGTGTGTGTGTGTGTATGTGTTTTATAATTATCTTGTACCATTTGAGCGCACTAAATCTGTTTTAGTAACAATAATAGAGTATTTTGTAAGGTATTTATTTATATTGTATGTCGCCATTGTTACTCTGATTGTGTCTTTTATTATGTGTGCTCAATAAATATTTTACCTTCTTCTTCTTAAATTTCGTTAATTTTGAGTGATTCAATACCAAGCGTTTTTGTCAAAAAATATAGGACAGTTACTCAATGGGTCCATTCGAAAATATTGCTTCGAATTTAGAAATCTCTATCCATCTATCTCTGGTACCATGTAACCGTTTTTAAAAGTAAAACACTCAACCTGTCCGTTCAAAAATTTAACTGTTTCGAAATTTGAAGTCTCAATCCATCTATCTCTGGTACTATATAGCCGTTTTTAAAAGTAAACGATACTCAATACGTCCGTTCCAAAATTGAACTGTTTCGAATTTATGTACCCGTTTTTTAAAGTAAAACATACTCCATGGGTACCTAGTCTGTTATTTTGCATTAAGCCCTGCTACATAGTGTTGTCTAGTGGTAGTTACCTTGACCGCTAAGCCAGAGGTCGTGGGTTGGATTTCCATCCAGGACAAATCCTTGTATGATGAGCACGATTATTTGTTCTCTGTCTGGGTGTAATATAATCATCCTTATCACCTGGATGAATGGTCATCTACCACTGTGCGTTTCACAAGAAACTTTTTGCCGCGCACTACCGCTCTGTGGAATCAATTAGCTGCGGATTTCCGATCCGGTATGACATGGCAACCTTCAAGAAGCGAGCCTATTCTATTCTTAAAGGCCGGCAACTCACTTGCAGCTCCTCAGGTGTTGCGAGTGTCCATGGGCGGCGGTGATCACTTACCATATGGTGACCCACTTGCTCGTTTGCCATCCAATTATATATATAAAAAAAAATTGTCTTATATAATTATGTTTGTTTATCAGTCGTCTGGTTGCCATAGTGCAGACTGTCTAGTTTGGCATCAGACAGCAGTCTGTTAGTGCCACCAGATTTTTATAATTATTTATTTATTGAAGAGGTTTTATGTTACCTGTTTCATATAACACGATTTTTAGGGTTCCGTAAAAAACGGAACCCTTATAGATTCGTCATGTCTGGCTGTCTGTCCGTCCATATGTCACAGCCACTTTTTCCGAAACTATAAGGTCTATTCCGCTGAAACTTGGTAAGTATTATATATATTGTAAGATTTTCACACAAAAATTGAAAAAAAAACAATTAATTTTGGGGGTTTTCCATACTTAGAACTGAAGCTCAACATTTTTTTTTTTCATGTAATCTATACATATGGGGTATCTATGGATAGGTCTTCAAAAATGATATTAAGGTTCCTAATATCATTATTTTCTAAACAGAAAAGTTTGCGCGAGTGTCACTTCCAAAATGGTAACTTCCACCGAAAATTGGTTTGAACGAGATCTAGTAAGTACCAAATTTTTTTTAATACGTCATAAATCATAAACCGGAATTTCCCTTTCATTCAATGAACTACTACAAGAACTTTGATATTATTACTTTTATATTGTTACTTGCTACTACGGAACCTTTTATGGGCGAGTCCGACTCGCACTTGGCCGCTTTTTTATTTAATATTGACAGTAAGAAGTAGTGTAGAACGGTATTCGTAGTGCAAATGTTTCCACTGATGTAGCATTGTAAGCACCATAATTACGTGAGAATTAAAAAAATAAAACTATAATGAATTGTGGTCTGTCATCCACCAAACCCCACAGAAAACAACGCAATTTCACTACACAAACCGATGTTACCACATCAAGATGCGTAAATTGCTGATATGAAATTTAAATAATTACGCATCATGAATTTATGCGTGCCTCTCAAATGTAAATTTTTATTTACATATTTTTACCAAGTGGGGAAAATGTTGATGTGAATCAAAATTTTATTAGTAAACCGGAGTGAATGATTAAAGATTTTGATTGCCCAAGCGGCACAGTGGTAAAGGTCTTCTTCTACTTCGGTGTTCGATTCCTGAACAGTTTAATAATTTATGTGGCCTATAGTTAGTTGTTGCGGGGGTAGGTATGCTCTGTGCCCCTGAATCGGATCTTTTTTAAATACTTTATTTAATTCTTAAAGTTATATAATTGTTTAAGTCTTTAAAGTAACTTTATAAAAAGTAAAATACTCAAGGAATATCTCGTTGGTCTAGGCGTTTATATCTGACAGCGTTTAAATTTATTTAGTAAATAAAATTTTCTTCAAATAAACGCCATCTAATCCAGAAACTATTCTAATTACTAAAATAGGGTACCGTACTAAAATAGCCAAATAAACCTTCGTGGTGCTTCTCAATCTATTCGATTAGATCGAATCCTAACGTCTATTATGAGACTGAAACTATCATAGTTAACCTGATTTGATGAACAGGTTTTAGAAGTTGAAGATTAAATAAGTATCTTTTTACGTCTGCAGTGTGTTGTTAACCCAATATATTTATTAGGGTTGGGGTTTACCCGCGTTAAACTTTATAAATTATAGCCTATTTTATTAAAATCGCTCCAGCCGTTTGACCTTGAAGAAGCAACAAACATACACACCTTTATAATATTAGTGTGATAGTGTGATATCATTATCTATATTTACTCACCGGTACACCTCTTCTTGATTGTCAATTTCAAGGTGTTCTCAGCTATCCAATTAAACATATTTCAAGCCTGACCCAGGTTATAGTATCACACCACCAACTTCAAAATCGTCTTATACACTGGTCTTAAAAACGCCAGGAACACTTCTAAAGTGTCTTTCCACATATAATTCAACTATCTCCAAGCTACAGCGTCATCAAAAATTTATGTTTTTGATGTTGCTGTAGCTTTTGATATTAATGAAACTGAGCCACGTTTGTGCAAGTCATTTTAAAAGGTCATAGAGATCTTTCGCTGCCAAAAATGTCAAAATACTGTCAGTCATAGATAAGTACCGATTCAAAACAATCTACGAATCCCAACATATGGTTACTAGAACAGATCTTAAGTGTTCTGTATTGAAAATAAGCTAGAGAATGTTTGAGAACGTCAAATAGGAGAAGATGAACATACACATAATTTCCGCCATTGAAGCGACTTGGAACGAGCAATTTTAACATTTGCACACGCGAAAGCAAAAATCTCATTTGCTCAGCTAAAATGCAAATTATCTGCTCGTTCCGTCTTCCAGGTTTGTTTATACTTGCGGTAGTAAAAATCGATCAGATAGAAGTATAGCATTTAATGCCTTATTTTAAATGAGCAAGCGAAAAAGTGGACGGCTCCTTTGTTACGCTGAGAATTTTGAATTTGGTTCGTGTGAATATGAATAAAAAAAAATTTATTCAGATTCAGCTAAGCAAAATCACGAAATTTTAAAATTAAATCGATAATTCCTAGTGCGTACTTTCTTTATTCCTTTATTTCCGTAACCAACCAACAAAATTAAGCACACGGTCGATCTACGGGGAGGGCTTATTAAATAGGTAGTGTGTATAATTACACACAAACTCAGGACAAACAGACCTCTGCCGTGAAAGGCAAGAATCAACCAACCGTTGACTCAATCTATATAAATAGATTTTAATTTATAAGTTTCTTTTTCACGTGATTTCGGTTATAGCAACCGCTATATAAGCTCTGACAGAATTTTATACCGACCCGCCAGTTTAATTTAATTTGTACCTACCCAATCTACGGGGGAAGTTCCACTTAAGGAGGGTCAGGGTTCCAGGATATAAATATAATTTACTTATTCCCACATGCAAATTCACAGTAGGTAGTGGAAATTCTTATGAAGAAAAACAATAATAAAATATGGTACTGATACGTCAAATGTTATGCTACACTAAGGTTGACCTTCATTTCCGATTTCAAGTAAATCCAATCAAGTGCGAGTCTGACATACCCACCCGCAGACACTTTTTGCGGGTAGCGTCGGTAGCATTCCTACTGCCTTATATAAAAAAAGAAACAAATTGGCGTTAAAAAATAGGCATGAGCACCTACTCACGCTGTTTGGTTACTCAAACATGACTTAGCAACTGTTGTAGTGACAACAATGGCTCGACACATTAGAATGCCTTCAATTGCACGGAAATGTCCAGAAATGAAATCATGTGTTCTGATGATTAATTTAACTCACTTCATAGTATGGGCAGGGGTCGCTCCAGTGTTGTTTAAGCTACCCAGCATGGTATAACGGATGTTGTCAAACAACTATAAGCGGTACCGAGAGCTTTACATGCCCTCCGAGGTACAGAGGCTTTCATGAATTAAACTACTTACCGTGGAGGTCAGCTATCATCGGATTGACCGCATCACTGTATCACTTCACCGATTACTTACGTAGAAAGGAACAATAATGCTACGAGCACTATAATTAGGTACCTATAATTTAACTTACTTCATCGTATGGGTAGGGGTCACTCCTGTGTTGTTTAATCTACCCAACATGGCTTAACTGATCTTGTCTAACAACTTTAAGCGGTACCGAGAGCTTTACATGCCCTTCGAGGTACAGAGACTTTCATGAATTAAACTACATACCGTGGAGGTCAGCTATCATCTGATTGACCGCGTCACTGTACTTGACCGATTATTTACGGAGAGAGGTACAATTATGCTATGAGCACTATAATTAGGTACCAATAAATTACTCTGCAGTGCAAACCCTATTCACCTCCAAGATCCATTACACAAAATAAATAACAAGTTTGTTTTACATCTAATCCAACGAATTTTGTCAGACACATCTAAGCTTACATACAACCGATCCCACATCAATCCAAAAATAAAGGTCCCCCGAGAAATCCCATCTCACACACATGCTAATAAATAAATTATTCACCGAACCAAACAAGTCACCGAAAAAGGCCAAAAAAGCAATTGATTACTTACGTTTTTACATAACCATTTTCCTTGATCTTCATTACTCGTTCAAATCCCTGATCTCATTTAGTGACATTTAAGGAGGCAGAGACACTCTAATTCGTTGTCCTTCAGAATATTTGATACATTCACGTAGTACCGTAGAGTATTTATTACACGAGGTTGCAAAACCTATGTTCATGAAAAACGTTTCTTTTTTAAGAACTATTTTAAAACAGAGTAGCAGTAAACACATAAGTTATAAATACAATGTCTAAAAATTGAGTACTACCTCAAATCTTCAGTCATAAATGCGATATTTTAAACAAGGGAGCGAAGACAATCGACAATGGTGATACCTACTACCTTTGTAATACCTAATGTAAACCACCCATTTTCGCAAATAAAAGATTTGATTTGATTTGCCAATGTATTTTAAACACCAACTCAATAAATATCAATAATAGGTCTTTACCTATGAAATTGCCGTTTTGTATGAAAAAATTTAAACGAATTTTTTTCATGAATTTTTTTATTTGTATTAATCGAAGTAATCACCCATGCAATCAATGCATCTTTGCCATCGCAGTGGCAGTTTATTGATGCCCTTCTTAAAGAAATCAGCTGGACGGGAGGCAACAAATTCTTCAAAGGCATTTTGTACTGCCTCTCGGGTATTGAATTTTTTTCCCGCCAAGAAGTTATCCAAATTCTGGAAAAAGTAGTAGTCTGTAGGCGCAAGGTCTGGTGAGTAGGGCGGATGACGGAGAGCTTCCAACCCCAGTTCTTGCAACTTGGAGACCGTCTGCTGTGCAGTATGAGGTCGCGCGTTGTCGTGCAGGAGCAGCGGAGACGAGCGATTGACCAATGCTGGTTGGAGATGCGCCAGCTTCTCCATCATTGTGCTCAGTTCTTCACAGTACACATCTGCAGTAATGCTCACCCCGTTTGGTAAGAAGCTGTGATGAATCACACCGGCGCTAGACCACCAAACAGTGACCATCACTTTTCTAGGGGTAAGTTTTCGTTTAGGGCATTGTTTAGGTGCTGAACCAGGATCCAACCAACTTGCTGAGCGCGTGCGGTTATCAAACAGAATCCATTTTTCATCGCAGGTAACAATGCGGTTCAAAATTCCTTCATTTGTGTGTCTGTTGAGCAGTGCAAGCCACGTCTCGACGCGTACTTCGCGCTGGCGATCATTGAGTTCGTGGGGCACCCATTTGTCAAGCTTTTTTACCTTGCCAATTTGACGCAAATGGACCAATATTGTTTTGACGCTAACGTCGAAAGCTGCTGCTAATTCAGCCGTAGATTGTGTATCATCAGTTTCCACAACCGCCTTTAATTCGTCATTGTCGACCAAAGTCTTCGGACGACCGCGAGGTTCATTTTTCAGGTCGAAATTTCCAGAACGGAAGCGAGCAAACCAATAACAGGTGGTGCGTTGGTTTGTAGTGTTAGCTCCGTAAACGTCGTTGATGTTGCGTGCCGCTTGTGCCGCGTTGCTGCCACGACGGTACTCATATTCCATAATTACTCGAATTTTTAACGTATCCATGATGACGAAAAATATTGAAATGCGATGAAAATGTAACACTAATCAATAAAGAAATGACTACTTTTGGAAAAAAGAATCCATGTTTTTAAAATAAAATTAATTTGAAATTAGAATTCTTAGCCAAACAAAAATTATTTTGATTTGAAATGGCCAGTACTGCAGAACGGCAATTTCATAGGTAAAGACCTAATATTAGGCTGGTCCCTCTCAAGCTTCTTTTTTTACTGAATATCATCATTATCATCTCAGCCGGACGACGTTTATGGCAGGAGTAAAGTCGTCCCAAAAGATCTCCGAAATGTAATTGCCTCCATAATTTTGAAGCATACGCCATAATCGCCACGCTTGGCAGACGGGTTGGTCATAGTACTCAGAGAGACGTTGCTGCCCGTTCTCTGGTAGATATGCGTTACGACTGCTACGCACTCCTCGGGATGAGATCGGCTGGTGAAATTCTGAACCATTTTTTACGGACTCTGTAGAATACAACGCATTCATACGAACCCTCCGTAGATATACGCTCTATGATAACGACAACCGTGTAAAACCAGCTTTATCTCTGAAAAAAGCTTCCAAATTTGTATACGTAGCGCTTCAAGGGGGAACCTTAACGTTTCAACAATAAGGACCGTTTTCCTATAAAATTGTTTCTATAGAATTGGATTTGACTGTACGTCTGAAATAAGTGTCTTTGCGTGCCCTATTAATAAATGGAAAGATTTACTTTTTTATCTCAAGTCCTTAAATTCTTTCGGTAGATATAAAAACGAGTCTTTGAGAGATATTTCTCTAAACTTACTTTATTAACTTAATTGCTTTAAATAGGGTAGCTAAGATTAAATTAAATTTAGTTCAAGCAAGGCTTGTCTACGACTTTAAATATGTTAATATTAAAACGTTAGACACACTTAATTATGATATGACGGGTCTGTTGGCGTGGTAGGCAAATGCTTGCTTTTCTCGCCGGAGGTCGTGGGTTCGATTCCCACCCAGGACAGATATTCAGTTACCCGTTACTATTTTTCACTGTGTGGTGACGGCGACATATATCAGAATCAGAATATCATCACCCCATCTCATCCCGTGGGGGGCGTAGAAGTCGACCCGAGGGAATATCTACCAGAGGATGGGCAGCAGCTTCCTTCTGATGACTATGACCATCTTACTGCGATCGCCAACCCGCCTGCCAAGCGTGGCGATTATGGCATATCCCCCCAAGACGATTCTTGAGGGAGGCTTGTCCAGCAGTGGACTTATTTGGCTGTAATGATGATGATGATGTGCTCAATTGTAATTTATAATGGTTATAACTTTAGTTAATATAAAGCTTAAGGCGATGGACGTGGTAGTGAAATACTACCACGTCCATCGCCTTAAGCTCTAGAATCACTACCTACACATTACCCCGGGGTAGCGCTAGATATATAACTTTTTGTTAAAAAGGTAACAATTAATCAGTCGAGGAGTAGGTACTTTGCTAACATATAATCCACGGACACAAAGGACAACCAGACTCAGGACAACTATTTATGGGTCACACAAATTGTTGTCCTGCGCAAGATTTGAACCCGGGACACGAAGTGACTAAGAGACTGCGATAACCGCAGCGCCACATTAAATAAAATTGTATGGTCATTTAAAATTATTATTTTTTATTTTAAGTCAAAGGATGTAGTATTTAAGTAAAACTGAGTGCCTATTTCGCCAACAAACTGTGTAATGCAGTTTGGTGAATACTAGTATTAATTTAATGTGTATTCCTTACTTTTATAATAAAAAAAGGGCTCCAAGAAATGCAGATTAGCCGCTTTTATATGAACGTACAATTCTATTTTCATGTTGTTATATGTTGTGGTGTCGTACGCTACAAAGAAACTTTTAAAATATAAATATAATGATTTTGGCTGTCTCGTGACGAAAATATCATCCTATCTCATCCCGTGAAGTCGTCCCCGGGGAATATCCAATGGAGAACAAGCAGCAGTATCTGAGGACTAATACCATCATCTATCTATACATATAATAAAATCGTAGGAAAGTCAAAACTGTCCATTGAATATTTTTTTAAAAGGATAATTGGGGCGTCATCTAAAATCGATATCATAGCCAAAAATATAGCGTTTAGAATTTTTGTGTGTCTGTTTGTCTGTATGTATTTCCGGGCTAAACTCAAAAAGTACTGCATGGTATTACATTGCATGAATATTACTAAGAGGTCGGGTCAACATATAGGCTACATATTATCACGCTATCACCTACGGGGGAGGAGCTACTTTAGAATAGCTGTACCCCGCGGTTTTACCCACGTTAAATTTTATAAATGATCATATCATTTATAAAATTTAACGTGGGTAAAACCGCGGGGTACAGCTATTCTAAAGTAAAATAAAAATGTTTTTATTCACGTAGACTTTAAAAAGTTGTAGTAATATAGTTAAGTATACATAATTATTTCTAGTTACATATAGATATTGTACACGGATAGTTTAAAATGACATCTACAACGCCTGCAGTAGGAAACCTAATCCCTGTGTCGCGGGGTATTTTACAAACATATAATAGACGGACACAAATTACATCCAGACTCAGAACAACCATTAATGGGTCACACAAATAGTTGACCGGCGCGGGACTCGAACCCGCGACACGAAGCGGCGAGGCGACAGTCTCAGCCACACGTGCAGCAGTTAAAACATTTATAAATTTATTTTATAATAGTAATGATATTTAGCTAGCTTGTATTAAGTTATTGTTACAGAGATTATGTTTAGGTTTAATAATCGAAATTTATAGTTTAAGTTATATTTTACTAAATATTGTCTGAATGGTTCTGTCTATATTAAGGTACGAATTCAATATTATTGTAAAGACGGACCTTAGTGTATAACGACGGTCGCGCTTTTAAGATACCACCGGATCCAATGCGCCCCAACTAACTTAATATATTCGCAAACCCAGCTAGGGATGGTAATTACGTTCGATTCCCACCCGGGACATATATTTGTGTGCATGAGCATGTCTGTGTGGGTGTAAATTATCTATATAAGTATATATTTACAAAAGAAAAATAGTATATGTAGTATATCAGTTATCTGGTTTCCATAGTACAAGCTCTGCTTGGTTTGGGATCAGATGGCCGTGTGTGAATAATGTCCCAGGATATTAATATTATTTTTATATTTTAAGAACTATTTTAAAATAGAGTAGCAATAAAAACATAAGTTGTGTGTGGCAATGGAAATCTTTCGACTGAAATAATAACAAGAACTGGCTTAAAAATAAAGACTAAAAAACAATATCTACATATCTACCTATACAAGGAAATCACTAAATACAGGGTTTCAATTCAAATATGTGTGGTGTGACTTTGAGAGACAGAATTCGAAATACTGATGTAAGAGAGCGTTGTGGTGTGAAAGAGGATGTAGTCACAAAGATTGAAAAAGGTATGCTGAGATGGTTTGGCCATTTAGAAAGGATGCATGAAAGAAGACTGACAAAAGAAGTATACCTGGCCTGTGTGAATGGTACAACCGGAAGGGAAGACCTCGTAGAACATTCTCTGATCAAATTGGAGATGTACTGAGGAAAGGTCAGGTCAGAAGTACCCTAGTCCGGCGAGCATGTATGAAGAATATAATGTCAGTAAACGAAGCGAAAGAGGTGTGCAAAGATCGTGACAAATGGAAGTCCGTTGTCTCTGCCTACCCCTCTGGGAGACAGGCGTGAGTCTATGTATGTATGTATGTTCAATTCAAATATCATATACTTATTTATACACGAATGATATTTATATTTATTTAATTTTTTGTTGTGGGTTAACCATACCTTGAAAGCCTTCTTGGATCACAAAACCTTTATATTATTTCTCTTGAAATGGACGCTGTACATAATAACACCTTCCTAATATAATATTGTCCTCTCTACAACAATATTAATGCTTTGATATTTGATAGTATTCAGCCATAGTGGCAACATTATTTCTGGAAGCGAACCATAGAATATGAAAAATAAGCAGAAATGTTATTCAATCAATATGATGTATGGGAAGTTCACAATTACACAATCTTCCCAATTCATAATTTTTAACAAACATTTCTCAAGGGACTTACTCAAATTGCTTTGTCTCTGGATAGTTTCAAGAAGAAAGTGGGTGGCATAATTTACAAGGTTTCTTCTAGATTTTTAAATACCTAAATTAAAAAGAAAGAAAGAAAGAAGAAAGAAAGAAAAATAAATTTATTCAACACAGACACACAGGAATGAAAACATAAAAAAAAAAAAAAATTACGGGTTTGTTTTCATAATACCAGATATATTGTAGAAGAAATGTATATTGTATTGGTTAAATAACGATGCAACAGACATTTCCTCTATAACAACGGTTAGCCTTTTATATCCGCTTTTTGTATTTGTGTAGACATTGCTTTTCATTTCTTCTGTTTATATTGTATTAAGTAGGTATTCGCCTTTTGTGTCTTAGTTCTTATATTCGTAACTAATTAATGGAACTTTTTGGTCTTATTATAATTTGGTCTTATATTGTATTGTTTGTTAACGACTGTATGTTTCCTGAATAAATAAATAAATTTAATTCAATCGTTTAAAATTACTTCCTTTATAAATTTTCAACATTTATTTCATTTTCATAAATCGTACCTCTAAAAAAGGGTTTTTAAAAACACCTAAGGTGTAAGTTTATCAATAATCTTTACTTTGAAAATGACAGACTTTAATACCACATTTAGGAGTGGAAATTCCAAACATCGATCCTACGTTTATACAGTATGTTAGTTTAAACGAGGGACATATTCAAACCCACAATAGTGTATGCTTATATGATACTAATAAAAATATAAACAAAAAAAAACACTGATAAATAATAAACAGAACCATATTAAAAATTTCGCAAAAGTCTCACAACGTGTATACACCCTTGCGCTAACATGTTAGTATTATCGCAGAACATGTGCGTGCCACGTGATCACTTTAGGTACAAGTTCACTTCTTGCGCACGCAGTGTTCATGATAATGTATTTTATAGACGTCGTTTATGGACAATTACGTCAAAAATTTAGGTTATGGGTTTTTTAAATATTTGGGACGAGAATCGAATACTGAACACCCTCCCTTAATATGTCCCTCGTTTAACCTAACATACTGTATAGGAAACTAATTAACGATTTTTGTATTTTGCATATTTGTATATTGTACTACTATTGTGTATAATATACTGGAAACTTGAAAGTGTTTGAAAATAATAATGACATACCCAATACAGCGGTGATACAATTGATACATTCATATAAGATGACAAAACTTTGACAGAATTGTAATTGGTGAGTTTGTATGTCCCTGCTCAATATATTGAGACAACTATTCACCGAATACAACCTTTTTATTTATAGTTCCACGTGGCAGAGATTTTGGATACCACATCACACTGAGTGAATTCGTAATCATCATTTTATATTTTACCATTAAATATTTACCACAAACGTAAAAAAATCTGTATGGTATAAGTTTGGCGTGGTTGATAAATACTTGGACTCCCACCTTGGACAGATATTTGTCTGCATGAACATGTCTTGAGTCTGGGTGTAATCATCTATATGTCGCAAGGATATGATGAAAACAGGGATTTGGGATCAAATCACGGAGGATGTTAAAATAACAACACGATTTTATCATTTCCCTAAGCAAATCTGGTGATTTGTTAAAAACCTAAACTGATTCAGTGAAATGATCATATAATAATAAAAGCGAAAGGATATGGTTCGGGAGTTCTATGCTTATTATGCCAAAAAGAAGAGAACATTAAAAAGCGAAGGGAAGATGATTCACAAAATTTAAAAAGATCTGCTGATAAAATGAAAGAAACTTGTTCGAAGAAATTCAAGGATGTATTAGTTGGTTCCACCGTTTTGGGTGATGTACCAAAAGTAGACAGAGGTCCACTAGATGCAAATAGTATTACAGGCATTGTATTCGAAACGAAAAGCAATTTATTTCAAATTGGTCCTTCAGTTGGCATCATAAGCTAATCTAGCTTCCTAGCAACGCTCTTCAATTGTCTACAGTTACTTTAACCGATTCAGTTCCATCGACTAAGCTGAGTTTGGGTGAATTTGCACGAATAAATGTGTCTGTAAGAAAAATAATGTTCTATGTAAGTAATTCACGTCGCCACAAATCTGCTACGTGTTTAAATAAATGATCATTACAAATAAGCTATCATAGGTTAAGTTTTTAAATTTTTAAAATATGTTTTTTTTTTAATTATTTATGTTCTAGTGGTGATTTTTGAGATCAATGTTGCCTGACTGATTATTATAATTATGTAGGTAATCTTACAAAATAAACGTTTAAAATACCACAGTAAAGTTATTTTGTCATTTCACTAAACCAATTTTGGGATTTGTTCAAATCACTAGATTTCTTTAGTGGGATTTGTCAAATCACCAGATTAGCTTAGGGAAATGATAAAATCGTGTAGTTCTTTTAACATCTTCAGTGATTTGATGAAATCCCTTAGAGATTTGACCAAATCCCTGTTTTTATCATATCCCTGCGACATATATAAGTATGTATGTATTGACAAAAGAAATGTAATACATATATTTAGTACTAGCTGTGCCCCGCTGTTTTACCATAGCCTATTTGTTAATCCAGGGTGTTAACTAGCTCCATTCCAAATTTTATTAAAATCGCTCCAGCCGTTTAGACGTGAAGAAGTAACAAACATACACACTCACAAACTTTCTCCTTTATAATATTAGTGTGATATCAGTTATCTGGTTACCGTAGTACAAACTTTGGTTAGTTTAAATAATGCCCCAAGGTATTAAAAATGGTAGGTGGCTGGCTCATGGTATCTGGTAGTTCTATCTATTTATAGCTCTGTGGTGCAGCACGTGCCAGGGCAAAGCTATTAATATTCCGCCTCCGTCCTTCGTATCCTTTATTTTGACACTAAAGAATCACAAGTTGTTGTGTCAAAGTTTATTTAATCAGGTTACATGGAGGGACCATTCTTTTATTTAATGTGGGAGTAAGTGCGATATTTATGTTCGATACACGTGTCACACCCACACAACAATATTAAATATAATGTTGCCAATTCCAAAATAACTTTCCTTAAGTCCGTTTGTCAGTGTCGCTATTATATAAAATCTACCAAATAGAAGAACGTACTTGACATAATGAGGCATTCATAGCTAGTTGCTCTCCCCGGTCCATAATTGATCGTTGAGGTTAAGCTACTAAGCTCGCAGTCAGTCTATAGATGGGTGATAACCAAACTAGTTTAAAATGTAGTGTTAATTTTGCCAATTGTCAGTTTAATCAAGCCGGAATGCAATGCACCGCTGTCCCGCCAGCAAAAAATATACACATGCATGAAGGACTATATAAAAAATGCAAATACATACGCCGGTACGATACCCAACACGTGTCTACCACGGACCATTCTCAAGTATTTTGATCGTTATGGATATCCGCAAAGTAACGCCTACTTGAGAATGAAGATGCTATGTTTCATTCTTCATTCATTCTTACAACAAAACAAACACTTAATAAAGGTAACTTGCCTACCCTGTATTGATTGAGTAGGAGTTAATGCAGTTTCAAGTTCAAATTCCAACCCGATGATTAGATTTGTGATTTATAGTTTCAAAAAAAGAATAATTATATTTTTAAGTAAATATGCCACAAAACACATGACGGGCCGGTTGGCGTAGTAAATGCTTTCCTTACTCGCCGCAGGTAGTGTGTTCGATTCCCCTAGGACAGATATTTGTGTGTGTATTTGAGTGTAATTATTTTTTATTTGTAATTATTTTTCCCAAAATAAACAGAGCTTGTACTACGGAACCCAGATAATTGATATACCTACTGGCTAACTGGCTTCCGTAGTACAAGCTCTGCTTAGTTTGGGATCAGATGTGTGAATAATGTCACAGGATATTATTATTTTTACCTTTCCTTTTATTTTAACTATTACCTTTGTATTTCCAGGTTTGAGTTTCTATATGTTCCGTTTTGTGGATAATGTTATAAGGTTAAACAATTGTTTTGTATACGCATTCAATCTAAATATCATACAATTTCACCTGAATATTATCTTTGACCCTGGAGCATAAATCTGAGGATAAAATTACTTTTTACACCCAATCTTGTTAGTATTCCATACCACCCAACCACGTCGTTATTATATTAGAAAATCAACGCGTCGCTATGGATAAAGGTTGCTACGTTCTTTTCTTGACACTTCACCTTCGTTCGATATATGGGTAACTAGGTCCTGCTCGTGACTTCGTCCGCGTTGACTTTAGAATGAGAAAGATCCATAAGACATTTTATATCAAATTTTAACTAAATAAGTCCTTTTTTGAATACTTATTAAATCATAGTTTTTGTGATTAACTATGATTTTATTTATTACTAGCTGTGCCCCGCGGTTTTACCCGCGTTAAACTTTATAAATTATCACAGCTCCTCCCCCGGTGATAGCGTGATAAAATGTAGCCTATATGTTGGCCCGACCTCTTAGTAATATTCATGCAAAATTTGAAATAAATCCATGCAGTACTTTGTGAGTTTAGCCCGGACATACATACAGACATACAGACAAACAGACAACAATTCTAAAAGCTATATTTTTGGCTTCGATATCGTATACGTGCTCTGTGTAACGTTGGACCTTTAGAGAGCTGCAGATCCTTATTCAAAAATAATAATTTATTAACATTGACAGCATTATATATACTCGAAGTTTGTATTTTCGTAAAAAAACAATCCCAGATAATTTGTATCAGCGCTAGATAAGAAATCAATTATGGCAAAAAGAGATCCAACTCGTATTTTATTGCCACCCTGTAGAACAACGTTATACCAAAAGAACTGCTCTGTAATGTGCATTAAGGTGTTTAATAGGGTACCCAAGAGGATCAGAGAACTGTCACTGATTCGTATGAAAACAGTTTTAAAACAGTGGCTTATAGATAAGGTCTTCTACAACCTTACTGAATTCTTTGACCATAAGGAGTGAATTCATAATTATAATTATTGACATATTCTGATTATTGATTATTTATTTTTATAATACTATGATGGTCTTTTCTTATTATTATGAATTAGATTATATTACAATAATTAATTCTATAGCTATTAAGACTACATGTAAAAATATATATTCGCATGTCTCTGTAGACAAAATGTGTGAACTTAAACCTTATGTAAACATCATGTATGTACCACGTTTTTAAGCGAAATAAATACTTACTACTTACTTACTACTATGTAGATCACACCCCAAGTATCCTTTTAAAAAAATATTCAACGTACACTTTTGACTTTCCTACGATTTTATTATATGTATAGATTTTTAGGGTTTTAAACATGCTATACTGAAAGAAAACTATTTTTCAGACATCTTAAAAATTAATTGTATAAACTTAAGTGCGGGTGGGAATCGAACCCACGACCACGGGGTATACTGGCCACATATGCGTTAACCGCTCCGCCACCGCACTGTGGTACTGACACTTCGAATTTATACAATCCATTCGATATTTCTTAACGCATTAAATAAGTCACGTTAATAATAGGTCTTTACCTATGAAATTGCCGTTTTGTATGAAAAAATTTAAACGAATTTTTTTCATGAATTTTTTTATTTGTATTAATCGAAGTAATCACCCATGCAATCAATGCATCTTTGCCATCGCAGTGGCAGTTTATTGATGCCCTTCTTAAAGAAATCAGCTGGACGGGAGGCAACAAATTCTTCAAAGGCATTTTGTACTGCCTCTCGGGTATTGAATTTTTTTCCCGCCAAGAAGTTATCCAAATTCTGGAAAAAGTAGTAGTCTGTAGGCGCAAGGTCTGGTGAGTAGGGCGGATGACGGAGAGCTTCCAACCCCAGTTCTTGCAACTTGGAGACCGTCTGCTGTGCAGTATGAGGTCGCGCGTTGTCGTGCAGGAGCAGCGGAGACGAGCGATTGACCAATGCTGGTTGGAGATGCGCCAGCTTCTCCATCATTGTGCTCAGTTCTTCACAGTACACATCTGCAGTAATGCTCACCCCGTTTGGTAAGAAGCTGTGATGAATCACACCGGCGCTAGACCACCAAACAGTGACCATCACTTTTCTAGGGGTAAGTTTTCGTTTAGGGCATTGTTTAGGTGCTGAACCAGGATCCAACCAACTTGCTGAGCGCTTGCGGTTATCAAACAGAATCCATTTTTCATCGCAGGTAACAATGCGGTTCAAAATTCCTTCATTTGTGTGTCTGTTGAGCAGTGCAAGGCACGTCTCGACGCGTACTTCGCGCTGGCGATCATTGAGTTCGTGGGGCACCCATTTGTCAAGCTTTTTTACCTTGCCAATTTGACGCAAATGGACCAATATTGTTTTGACGCTAACGTCGAAAGCTGCTGCTAATTCAGCCGTAGATTGTGTATCATCAGCTTCCACAACCGCCTTTAATTCGTCATTGTCGACCAAAGTCTTCGGACGACCGCGAGGTTCATTTTTCAGGTCGAAATTTCCAGAACGGAAGCGAGCAAACCAATAACAGGTGGTGCGTTGGTTTGTAGTGTTAGCTCCGTAAACGTCGTTGATGTTGCGTGCCGCTTGTGCCGCGTTGCTGCCACGACGGTACTCATATTCCATAATTACTCGAATTTTTAAGGTATCCATGATGACGAAAAAGATTGAAATGCGATGAAAATGTAACACTAATCAATAAAGAAATGACTACTTTTGGAAAAAAGAATCCATGTTTTTAAAATAAAATTAATTTGAAATTAGAATTCTTAGCCAAACAAAAATTATTTTGATTTGAAATGGCCAGTACTGCAGAACGGCAATTTCATAGGTAAAGACCAATATTTTGGTAAACGCACAGAAGCCTAACTTTTTTCTATAAGAGAATATTAATAAAATTACTCTATGTGTAAATCGTACCAATAAAACATCTAAATGCCAAATTTGATCCAAATCCCTTCGGCTGGTTATACGTAATATAGTAATAAACACCCAAACATATAATGTACTAGCGGCCCGGTACGTGCTTCGATACGTATAAGGTATATACGTAATAAAAAAAACAATATTAAGTTCATTTATTCAAACAAAAAAATATTTTAAATTGCTAAAAGATGTTGATTTTACACTTTTTCAAGACTTTTTCTCTACGTATAAACCTTCCCTGGACTTCCACGAATAATTCAAGACCAAAATTAGCCAAATCGGTAAAGGCGTTGTAGAGTTATAACATTACAACGAAAAGTGGCATTGATTTATATATATATAGATATCCAAACTACATTCACTTTCACGCTTATAATATTGGTAGGTAATATGTTTTTGCTGTGTGGTGACGGCATAGAATATCATCACCCCATCTCATCCCGCGGGGGGCGTAGATATCGACCGATGGAATACCTACCAGAGAACGGGCAGCTGCGTTTTTCTGTGAACTATGACCATCAAACTGCGATCTCCAACCCGTCTGCCAAGCGTGGTGATTATGGTATATTCCCATTCTTTGGGGAGACTTTTGTCCAGCAGTGGACGTACGTTGGCTGACATGATGATGATGAATATATTTTTGTTTAAATCACCCAGTCCGTAAACAAACCCACCTAGTCTAGAACGGTGACCTTCACTTAAATCACCATGCATGTCGCCGACCCCTTCTCCCTACCACAGAACTCTTAGTCACTTATCCATAGTATTAACATAAATATTTTAACTATATATTTCAAGCTATACGGAAATTAATTAATGCGGTGGGTATTCTTATGAGTGGCTGGCCAATTTTTTAGTTCTGCCTACAATTTTCAATTATGCATGTTTTGTTACAAGGCGATGCGCATTTGTAAAACTTTGTAATCTCATATAAGTGAAATGTAATTGCTCTTTTGAGAATAAATGTTCTTTAAGTGAAAACCTAACCTAATAATATAGATGTAATTATGGACACTAATAGCACACAGATCCTTCAAAACATTACAAACAAACTGACGTGATTGATACTATCCATCCACAAATATATCACAAACTGAATTTGCTTCCAAGTGAGCATTTATATGCGTGATACATGAAGGACTTGTGAATTTGCAACCGCTACTGTAAGACAAATAGGATAAGGATAAGTGACACACAGAGTCAAACAGTTTCAGTTACTACGGAGAGCCTTGTTCACGGGGACCTTTAGGCACTCACTTATTTTCGCTAGAGCGATGCAACTATTTACATCGCAGCAATATGTAAAAACATGAACCATGTCCGTGAAGGCCAGCGCATTTCCTCACGTGGGATAAGGTACAGGGAACAATATGTGAGCAGATGAACGTGGTATAGAAGGAAGGATAACAGGGAATTGATCTTTGTGGTGAGTTGAGGTTGTCTTGTACAATATACATTATTAAGATCCCGCCGGCTGTGAGTGGCCAAGGCCTAAAACCTCATCTATCCCTTTCTAAAAGCTTTAAGTAAGGCTCGTGTAAGAGGCGCGTACAATATCAATCTGATGACCCTAGTATACCATTCTTCTGTTTTGGATCATTTGACACCAATTTATGCGAAAAGATTTCCAGTATAACTAAACATTCGTTATTCCACAATGGATAATAAGCCAATATGCTGCAATTTTCATACGATTTTGTACAAAGAACGCATGAAATCCAGATGATAAGTGGTGCCACTTGTACCGAAAACTTTAAAGGAAAGTCAGTACTCTTTCCATATAATGCCGCTAATCAATATTTGAGATAAAAGCCACAATGCCGTCGTCAATCAAGATTGCCATCAAGATCTCTGCTGAGTAAGATCTCACGAACAAATTGATGTTTGTAACGTTCTAACCTGTCATTATGACATCTTAATGTTTGTAAAATTAAGATGTCATAATGACAGGAAGAATTTTGTTTTTTTCAATTCTATAGTATACAAAGAATGTGGTAATTGTCTCATTCATCAACACACAGCCTAAACTATGGATACAAACCTTAATTTTATACTATCAACTAAGGAAAGATTTTTTAATCCCACTTCTGAAGGTATGAAACTTGCCTTAGTATAGTGGTTAGTGTCTCTGACTACTAGACTGGAGGTCGTATTTTCGTTCCCCACCCAGTACAAGTCTTTGTATGATGAGCACGATTATTTATTCCATGTCTGCTTAGTTTGGGATCAAATGGCCGTGTGTAAATAATGCCCCAGGACATTATTATTATTATTAAGAAATATAATAATATAAGTATATTTATCAGTTACCTAGTTGACATAGTTACACGCTCTGCTTATTTTGGGATCAGATGGCAGTGCGTTAGTCCCAAGACATATATTTTCTTCACTGTCCTGTGTTGAGATGATAGGATATCTTATCCGAAACGACAATTTTATCACAAATATAATATAACGTAAGATAGACGCAAGAAGAAAGAGAGGAAGACAGAGAAGAAAGTTTACTGATATTTTTTTAAACAAATATTACATGTGGACCGTTGTCAAGAAGTAAAAGAGATGCCCTACAACGCAAGTGCCAAGCACTTAAATTTTGGATGGATGGATGGCCCTGTGTTTAGTTATTATGAATGTATACGTATAAAATCCTCTAAAAATATAGAGATTGGTTCTTGGTAGCTAGGTTCTTCAGTATCAAATAAATTAAATAATCCAGGTGTTTGTTGATTCATGTTAAATTGTTTTTGGAAATTCTAACCTACATATTGAAACTTTATGACCTGAAATTGTAATGTTAAAAATAATCTCCCACTATATGTATAACACCAAATCCTAACATCTCTGTTATGAAAAAATATTACTATTATCTGAAAATATTACTTCGCGATTCTCAAGGCATGAATATTCCAGTTGAACGCTTCAGCAATCACCATACACTGTTCAAATCCTTTATATATTTTATTAGGCCTCGACAGATTTGATGTGCTGAGCTCAGTCGAGCGTGGGTTAGAAGATAGAATGGCTATAGTTATAAAGAAACAAAACATTGTCTTATATCGTCAAAAAGAAGGATCCTCTTTCCTTTGATATCCTACTTCCTACTAATATTATAAATGTGATGTATAGCTGTTTGTTACTCTTTCACATAAAAACTATGGAACGGATTTCGATGAAACTATGTAGTAATATAGCTTATAATATATCCAAATAACACATAGGCTATAATAAGTAAAGTTTAAAGCGGGTAAAACCGCTGGGATACAGCTAGAACTACTAATAACAATGTCCGGTATGAATTCAGCGTGTTCTAGACGGATGTAATCCAGCGTCCCAACAGAGGTGGGAACCTAGTTTCCATCTGCGGATTGTGTTTCAGATACATAGATCTCATCCACGCGCCAACACGCTAACAAATCATCAGTTACGAGTCATCTTCTGGCGAGAATTCACAACTCGCATTTGTGCGCAACCGCCTGCCTGCCACAGCTGTCTTTGGATGGATGTAATCCACCGGCCAAACGGACATAATCCATGCGCTCTAACTGCGGATGGGAACACGAGCCCGTTATCCAAGGACGTTGAGGGTCAAAGAAAAATTTGGATTACATCTGCAGTCTTGATGGATGGCCTCATGTGTTAGAATTTTCCCGAAGTTAAAACACAAAAACTGTTCTTCAACAATAACTTTATTACATGAACACAATTTATCACTCTTAACAACCAACGCGCTTCGTAGCTCAATAATGACTGCCTCGTCGACACTTGTGTTGCCATTTATATAGACTTAGATTATAACATCAAATGAAAAAACAACTAGTCATATCAATGACAAACTAAATTATTTTTGCCACAACTGTCGGAAGTCAAAATAGAGCTACTAAGAATTTTAATAATTATAACAATAAAAATATAAACATACTCTAAAATTACAAGTTAAAATCAACATGTTTTATGGTAAATTGAAAAATAATTAATATTTAATTTTATACAAACTTCCGTAATAATTAACACGTTTTAGTCAAATCTATAGCCAAATAATTAGAAAATGTGCAATATTTCATTGGAATTATACTATGTTTTTTTTATCAAGCTAACAATCGCCCATCCTGACTACTTTCGCGTCCTCGCGAATTGTATTATATGAATTGATTGGAATTACACATAAGACAGTGACAAAATTTTCAGATTTATTTTTTATCATAATTGCACTTATACTATCAATCATCTTCATCATCATCATCACGCCAACAAAAGCACGCCCACCGTCGGACAATAGCCCGCAAAGAACGGGAGGACACGCCACAATCGCCACGCCCGGCAGACGGGCCGGCGATCGCAGTCCGATGGTCACAGTTCGCAGAAAAACGCTGCTGCCCATTTCCCGGCAGCTACTCCCTCGAACGACCTCCACGCCCCCACGGGATGAGACGGGGCGATGACACTCCATGCAGTCACCACACAGCCAACATATCTCGACTTACATAATGACAAGCCTGCAATAAAAGAACTGTTCGCTGATAGCGGGTTATTTGATTGCGTGCACCTTGCACTTCAGAAGTAATGTGCACCTTGCACTTCAAAAATAACGTGCACCTTGCACTTCAAAAGTAACGTGCACCTTGAACTTCAAAAGTAACGTGCACCTTGCACTTCAAGAGTAATGTGCACCTTGCACTTCAAAAGCAATGCGCACCTTGCACTTCAAAACTAATGTGCACCTCGCACTTCAAAACTAATGTGCACCCCGCACTTCAAAACTAATGTGCACCTCGCACTTCAAAAGTAATGTGCACCTTGCAGTCCAAAAGTAATGTGCACCTTGCAGTCCAAAAGTAAAGTGCACCTTGCACTTCAAAGATTCTTCAAAAATCATTTCAGTTCATACTTACTCTCGACTTACATAATGTTGTTTGCAATAAAAGAAATGTTCGCTCATAGCGGGATAGATGGTATTGTGCACATTGCACTTCAAAAGTAATGTGCACCTTGCACTTCAAAAGTAAAATCTAATTATATCAGTTCATACTTACTCTCGACTTGTTGTGCCTACAAAGAAATGTTCGCTCATAGCGGGTTAGATGATTTTGTGCACCTTGCACTTCAAAACTAATGTTCGCTCATAGCAGCTTATAAGATTTTGTGCACCTTGCCCTTCAAAACCAACGTTCACTCATAGTGGCTTATATGATTTAGTGCACCTTGCACTTCAAAAGTAATGTTTGCTCACAGCGGCTTATAATATGATTTTGTGCACCTTGCACTTCGAAAGTAATTATTAACACTCACGCTCATAGCAGTGAAGGTTTAGAATTTGTGTATTTAAACTTTCTTATTTAGTAACAAAAGTAACTCACTATACCCAATAGAATCTATCCTACTAAATTGGTTTTCATTTTAAATTATTCCATTACAAATAATATGCTACTTTTGTTTTTGTCTTTCAGATTTAATCAGATCATATAATAGGATAATTTGTGCCCATTCGGCTATGGAAAGACTGCAAAAAGCCCCTCGTATGTGTGCAGACGATTTACGGATTCTTATGAATGTGATCAACTCTGAATTAATAATAAATGACCCCTAAAATACATCCTACACTCTAAGTAATGTGATCAGATGATAAATTAACTCTCAAACTTACTCTTAGCTTTACTTATATTGTTAGCAATGTATTATATTTTTATGTCATTTATACCTTCTAGTAACTGTCATCCTAAGGTTGACGACTGTAATAACTATTTAAATTCAAATATTGTTATATAATATATTTATAATAGAAATCCATTAATTTTATCATTGAATATTTAATCGTCTAGTTGTCTACTCATTTTTAAAAATTTACATGCCATATATATGGCGAAGCATGTGAAACCACCAAAGATTACAACATCTATAATTTGTAAACCTTGTTTCATGTAAATAAATTATTTTAACTTTATCATTCATAGGACGTTTTGTACGTATGTGGTACCCCAAATATATTGTGAAATAGATCATAGTAGTAATACCCATGGCGCCAATCAGTCCTGATTCAGAGTGATCCCAATAATGACAACATTATTTATCGAATGGACCTATTGATCTTTATCGGTTACTCAGGGATTGAATTTATACATTTTGGCAGATATGTGCCGTGGAAACAGTGTACGGAATATGACAAAATTTTACGAAGGCGCCTTTGAATGCATCTTTAAACCATATAATTATGCGTATAAATGTTACGAGTCTCCCCCAGGCTATCATCAATTATGTGTACACATGTACAAACAACGATATTCATGATTATGTGGTTTTGTGAAGCTAAAAATCCAATATTGTTCGATTTTACCACTCCACCTGACTATTTGCTCTAGGTGAAGCTACTGCATTTTTAACTCTTACTTCAGTTAGAAAACTATTGAATTTCGAACTTTAAAATGAGGTGCCTTTTTTGGTACTCAGTCGTTTTGGTAAACCAAATGTTCCAAAGTAGCTTCAATGAACTGTAATGGTTGAAGTAGACTTCGTATTTTTAATCTCTCTCTCTCTGTGGAACGTGTGTGAGGTAGCGTGTATTTAAACTCAATTGTATTGTATAATATGTGTGTATCGACCACCAGCATCCGACCTAAAGCTTTTTATATCCACACTCGAGTATATTCTTAGGATATTCTTTATTAAAGTCCTGATATGTGGTGATTTTAATATAAATATGTTTAGATGCATTTCGGTCCTTTAACCTTTAATGCTTATTTTGTGAGCCCACAAGAGTCACACTTGCACACAATGACACAACTGCAACCTGCATTGATAACACAATTATCAACTTTGAAGTCTCCGAGAAGTGTTTAGTAACTGGTGTTCGCTCTGATCATAAATACCAATAGCCAAAATAAATATTGAAATAACTAATAAATAAACATAAATTTCTTTGAGACCTCTTACAAAATCAAATTTAGGAAGTTTAAAACAAAATGTGCCTAAATTCAGCTTTCAATTCTCAACTAGTGAAGACATTATAAAAGCTTTCAATAGTGGACGATTTAAGGGAACTGTCTGCCAAAACCACTGAATCAATCACACAAAACCCTGCCACAATATCCCCGAAGCCATCCTCAACTGCTGTATAAGTGATAGTGGTTTCCAGACTTCATGAAAATCAGTTAAACGGTGTTCAAGGCAGGCCTGAGAGAGCCACGAACACAGACACGTCTCAACTCTGCCAACCCTAAGCAAAACACTTGCAAAGCTCATGCTTAGCCAAATGTTGTCACACCCCAACGCGAATGGGATATTGCATAACAAGCAGCCTGACTTTACAAGGGGCCGCCCGACCCAAGACGCGGGGTGCACGCCACTGAAATGCAATCTCTCTAAGGCTTTCGATTTCGGTGATCATCGTACGATCATTTTAAAACTGAAGTACTATGGAATATCTGATACATCTCTTGATTTTATATTTTTCTATTTATCGAGGTGAGAACGTGATCTCGTGAGAATAGGGGTGCCCCAGAGATCTATCCTGGGCCTATTTTTACCTTTAATATATAAATGATCTACTTTATCTGGTGGAGCAAAGTGCCAGACATAGTTTTGTTTGCTGGTGATACGTCGCTTATTTTTAAAGTAAACAGGAAGGACAAAAATCTTATTGAACAAGATAAAGACTCAGCCTTATATCAAAATGGACTTCTGCAAATAAACTTTTATTAAATGCAGGGAAAACTAAATGTAACAAATTCTCATTACGGAATGGTGACACATTCCGTATCAACCAACAGTTGCACTTAATGAGGAAATATTAGCCCCGTCAACCGTATTTCTAGGATTTGCATGAATCCAGACTCAGAATTGCAATGGGCTCCTCATATTGAAAAGTGAACAGCTAAATTCAGTTCGGCTTCCAAGTCATTTGGAAAATAAGACAGCTGTCAAACTACCAGGCCACTACATTTTACGTACTTCCACAGCACCATGCTGTGGGGTTCGGCAGCCGACATAGGTACCATTTTCATATTGCAAAACAAGAATCGGTCTGACCCCTTTATGGGTTAGGTAGCCTTAGTACTTTGTTTTAAGAAATAAATATACTCACGGTGCCACCTGCACACTGCTCGTTGGCGATACTATAGCTATAGACACGACCAATCTGCTGCGTTACGTGAACCATCTGCGGCTCAGCCTTGGGGATGACCATCCTGATCAGCGCCGCTCGAAACCACGCCTATCGGTGCGGGGTGCTACAGATGGGCAATGGCTTTGCCTCGGGCCTCGACCACACGACCTCGATAGGCCACGCCTCGCCGCGCGCTCAGGATCAGCTGCGCCTTGACGAGCCCCGACGCGCTCTTGGGATCGACTGCGCCTCGGCGCGCACCCGTGAACGGCTGCACCTCAACGATCCTCGACGCGCAATCGGGATCGGCTGCACCTTGGCGATGCCCGACGGACGCCCGGGATCGGCTGTGCCCCATCGAGCACAATGCTGTGATGAATCCCAGAAGACGTCAGTCTACTCTCCCAAATCCCAGATCACCAGGCATCTTCACTTGATTGTACAATTAGAGTTCTTTGTCAAATTACCTGAAATGTATTTTTAAACAACGAGTATCTATTTCATTTAAGCATGGACCATATACTAATGTACAAGCCACTGTGAACTTGAATTTACAAACGAGGTTCTCAGTAATTTACTACCTGTGATTTCTATAATGTTTCTTATATCAGCTCATTTAATATCTACATTACGAACACAATGATATTGGTTTTAAATAAACCTCTTTTTAAATTATCTATACATATGATAAAATCGTAGGAAAGTCAAAACTGTAAATTGAATATATTTTTTTAAAAGGATACCTTGTTCGTGATTTACAATCGATATCGAAACAAAAATATAGTTATTAGAATTTTTGTCTGTTTATCTTTTGTTTCTGTATGTATATCCGGGCTAAACTCTAAAAGTTCGGCATGGATTTACTTAAAATTTTGCATGAATATTACTAAGAGGTTGGTTCAACATATACTTCGGCTACATATTATTACGCTATCGCCTACGGGGGAGGAGCTGTGATAATTTATAAAGTTTTACTCGGGTAAACCGCGGCGCACAGCTATTCAAAAATATAATTACAACGACAAATACGATACGATCTTTATAGAAAACTTAAAAATTTTGAGCCATACTTACAATATTAATAAATCAACAATAATTTGCCATCGTGCCACAAAAATCATTGCTAGATCAGTTTGTCACGCCTTCCGAAAGCCTCCCGCCCGGAAATAAATTACCGTGGCCGATCTGGAAATCCCTAAATAGACTCCGGCCTCTGGTGGGCCGAAACAAAGAAAATATGTCTAGGTGTGGACTATTTTAGCAACCCCAATATGAACTGTATTTGTGGAGCATCGGTGCAATCCATGGCCCATCTAACAACGTGCCCAGCCCGTCCTGCCACATGTTCATGGCAAGATTTATTTAATTATTTTTCTCTCTCCTTAACATCTATCATTACAGGTCTTGACCTAATGCGATAGTGTTGGTATTAAAATTATAAAATCCTTATTTAATTACATTTTAATACGAATTATTCCTGAAACTAACTACATTTAACACGATCTTTATGAATTCACTCAAATTACATAAGAATATATCCACTTTTTCGTGTACTTCATTAATTAATCTAATTGCTCGGGCGAGTGAGTGAGGTTACGAGTAGGTAGTTGGATCTTAGGAATGCCACAAGCAGGCAAACAGTATGGCCACATTCTAGGCTTTAATATCAATACCTACACAATTTTAGTCGGTAACTTTCTTGCAATAAACATCACACATATAGAAATCGTATTAGCATAATCGGAATAAATTATTAACATACCTTGTTGTGAGCGTATGATCCCACCAGGGTGGTATCCATATACCTGAATTCCTTGGTGTTATCCCTGCTTCTGAATTGTTAGAATTTTCCCGAAGTTAAAACACAAAAACTGTTCTTCAACAATAACTTTATTACATGAACACAATTTATCACTCTTAACAACCAACGCGCTTCGTAGCTCAATAATGACTGCCTCGTCGACACTTGTGTTGCCATTTATATAGACTTAGATTATAACATCAAATGAAAAAACAACTAGTCATATAACAAATAGTTAATTAGGATTGGCAACACTGCCGATCGGTTGTCAAAAATTGTACTAGTTAATTAAAATTAATAATTACTTATAAATAAATGTTTTTACGTTGTAAAATATAAAATATTACTATTAGCAATCTAAATTGTAAGCTAAATAATTGAATGTGATTAGTTTTCTGAAGAAATAAACCCGAAACAACTGATATCTGTCGACGCATCAGCTGTCACTGCGCTGCTCGTGTCCAACGAACTTCATTCGATTAAGTTTAAACTTTTGTGTGAAATCCCGGGGAGTATATTACTTATTCTTTATTTTACACATTCATACTAACCTAACCAACCATTTATTCGACTCATTGGTGTGAGTCACGTCCAATTTCACACTGCCATATTCTGTCTCCATTTGCTTGACGTACATTGTGGAAGCAAATTCGACGACTTAATTAGCTGGCTACAGACATCACACACTTCAATTACTCCATAACTATACTGATATAAGATTGGCATTCGATAAATTTATTCCTATCTACACATACTAAGTTAACTTGACTAGACCCTACTAATGAACTCTGATTAGGTGTCATATAGATAAAGTTAAAGGTGCCCCACTACAGTTTGTAACTAAATGTTTAAGTGTTGCTTTATCATAAATCTATTATAAAGTTAATTGCCCATCTGTCTTGTATTTACTTACTTATATTATTTCTACCATAGATCTCTGTAGTTTATTTTTCATATCTCACTCCTTTGACTTCAAATACATCTTAACCTCCTATTTCTGTCTAGTTTTCTGTTCACCCTCTCTTTGTTTTCAGCCCATCCTCATTCACCTCACATCATGCAGACCCGAAGCATGGCTGCAACTCAAGTAGCTGAACATAAGTTGAAATCAGCTCTCAAGGACTTACAGACATACCAAGTTCAGTGTCATAAACTTGAACAGGAGCGTGAGGAGAATGAGGTAGAGATAATAAGGGTCATTGATAGTAACACATCACTGAAAAGAGAACTTGTGAAACTCAACCACCAACTAGAGTCTACTATTGAAGAGCGAGACAGACTGCATGCGGAGACAGAGTCTTTTGATAAGTGTAGAGTGTTATATGAAGAAGCACTGTTCAAAATTAGAGATCTTGAATTAGAATTAATTAATTGTAATGAGAAGTTGTCAAATTATGTTAAAAACACAACTTGTCCAGTAGCTTCCATTAATCAGAGCTTGTATGATGAGTTGGCCAGTTGTAGTCCGGTGGATCTCCCTATTAATACAACGGTGACCATTGATTTGACTGGCGATGACTGTGTAGACTGCCAGCCAAGCGTTAATTCCGTAAGTAGTGACAAGCTAAAACAATACATACTTGAACTAAGTAAAGAACGTAGGGCATTATTAAACAAATTAGAAAATTATGAAATTAAATTAGAGGATAGCAAACTAATTTATGAAAAAGATACTCAGTATTTGCTTTCTGAGATAAAAACTCTTGAGAAGTCCCTAGCAATCTCATATCACAGTTTCCAGTCATACAAAAATGAAATGCAATTGCTGGCTGGAAAGTGTAATCCTGAAAGCAATAGGACATTGGAACCGGTTAACACCAGTAGTGCAGTAGTGGAGTCATACACACAGCTGGGATCAGAGTCACCAGTATCTCCACAAAATGACAATACTAAACATAGCTCCATACTGTATTCCGATGAAATGGGTAAGGGCCTTGGTACCTTGCTTTGTAATAAGCTGAGTTGTTCCTTTGTCAACTATTGTATGCCAGGATTACATTATAAAGATATAATAGATAAATTAATTCAGAATAAACACAGTGCCAAATCATGTATAACTCTAATGGTAGGAAATTGTAAGAACTTAAAGAAAAAAGACATTACAGATAGTTTCACTAAGATGTTAGAATTAGACTGTAATAAGATAATATTGTGTGCCTTCCCCGATGTGTCCAATGTGCCTGATAGTACAAATAATTATATCCACAAGCTAAATATGCACCTACAGTTTTTGGTTAGCCATTATAGTAATAAATTTATATTTTTGGACACAAATAGTTTTATAGATTCTTGTAGGGTAACCATGAGTACAGTTACTGTCTCAAGAAAATTTTTGAACATACTTGCAACTTTAGTAGCGGCACATATTAACTCAGTCATAAGTAGTATGACGAAGTCACTTTTTATACCATCTTTTAGTAATGTTATTAAAATCAATTTAGTTAGTAGTTTAAACATGTAAGCATGACAATAGAGAAGTGTGATAACTTTCTAATTCTATCACATTAAAATATAAACCGCTTCTCTAGCAAAATTCTAGACATAGAACTTTTTAATGAAAAATATGAAATAGATATCCTTTGATCAATTGTTTTATATAAATGTGTTACGTGAACTATCTGTAAATGATTGCTATCATATACTTAATTTAAAATTATTGACTCTGTCTCAAAATGAATAATGTTATTGTTTCGAAGTTTTTCTTTTGTATAAATAAATATAACAATACTAAATATAATCTAAAATAATAAGCATTCAGACAACCGATCGAGCATATATTGTGTTTGCCTACTAAATAATTACTCTAATTGGACCAAATCCCGTGTTCATGCCCGCTTGAGTATGTTTCGCCGGACCGTCTCAACTGGGTCGTGTTGAAACCGGTAGTAGATGAACCCACTGAGTTTGTTTCGCTGGGTCTTCTCAGTTGGGGCGCATTGGATCCGGCGGTAGCATTAAAGCGCGACCGTCGTTATTAACACAAGGTCCGTCATAATAATAATACCTTTAATATAGACAGAACCATTGACAATATGTAGTAAAAATTTTAGACTTAAACTAGATAATTAAACATAATCTCTTGACCATAACTTGATACGAGCTAGCTAAATATCAGTGCTGTAATAAAATAAATTTTATAAATGTTTTCATACAATATGTACCTAAATATCTATGTTACTAGAAATATTATCTAATGTATACAACTATATTACTACAAACATGTTCTGACTATTTACAAGCGCTTTTTTAAAGTCTACGTGAATAAAAACCTTTTTTATTTATTTTATATATTTATTTTATCAATGACAAACTAAATTATTTTTGCCACAACGTCGGAAGTCAAAATAGAGCTACTAAGAATTTTAATAATTATAACAATAAAAATATAAACATACTCTAAAATTACAAGTTAAAATTAACATGTTTTATGGTAAATTGAAAGATAATTAATATTTAATTTTATACAAACTTCCGTAATAATTAACACGTTTTAGTCAAATCTATAGCCAAATAATTAGAAAATGTGCAATATTTCATTGGAATTATACTATGTTTTTTTTATCAAGCTAACACATGGGACGCTGGATTACATCCGTCTAGAATAGGTTTTACAATATGGCAGCCAGCTTCAATGGTGACTAGCCATGTGCGCGGGACATATTGCGTAGACATTTGTGTTATAGTTACAGTCAGTTGAATACTTATGTATATCCAAAATATCTTATATATATTAGAATCACAATTTACTCATGAGGCTAAGTAATTTGTAAACCACAGTTTGCATAATTCACACGACGAAACATTTTTAATCCCATAAAAGCATACTGTCCACTTTAAAAAGCCATATTATTATGTATGTACAGACGCCAGCACATCCAGCTACCCCAATCTATCAAATTTAAGGTTCACATTCACTTGGGGAAATTTGATAGATTGGGGTAGCTGGATGTGCTGGCGTCTGTACATACATATGGCTTTTTACACAGAACAATGCCTTCACCAGAAGGTAAATAAATCTCTGCAACACGACAGGGATGTTTGATAACAGGGCACGTTACATTAAGTGTATTGATATCTTTACCGCCAACAAAAACAGTCAAAATATATTCTTGCCAAGTCACGTTCTCAATTAATCTTTTCAGTAAATAAAAATAAAAAAGGTTTTTATTCACGAAGACTTTAAAAAAGCGCTTGTAAATAGTCAGAACATGTTTGTAGTAATATTACAGTTAAGTATACATAATATTTCTAGTTACATATTATAGATATTTAGGTAAAATATTTATTAAATTTATTTTATAATAGTAATGATATTTAGCTAGCTTGTAGTAGTCAAAACAATATGTAAATTGATACATCAAGAATTGCTCGAACATCTGTCACAAGCCTAGTTAGGGTTCCGTACCCAAAGGGTAAAACCCTATTACTAAAACTTCGCTGTCTGTCTGTCCGTCTGTCACCAGGCTTTATCTCATGAACCGTGATAGTTAGGCAGTTGAAATTTTCATATAACAAAAATACTAAAAAACTTTATAAAATAAATATAAAGGAGGGTTCCCATACAACAAACGTGAAATTTTTGCTTGTTTTTATAGATAGGTACGGAGCCCTTCGAGCGCGCGTCCGACTCACACATGGCCGGTATTTTTTAATATGCCTCGCTACTATATCCGGCATTATATAACTACACGCTCCATCATGTCATATCACACATTGGCTGTGTTGCTGACGTCCATAAAGAATATCGCCACCCCCTCTCATCCCGTGGGGGGACGTAGAAGTCGTCCCGAAGGAATATATATACCAGGGAACGGGCAAAATTCACCTTAGTACCATGTCTATCTTACTGCGATCGTCAACCCGTCTGCGAGGCGTGGCGATTAAGGCATATCGCGATATGCAACAACGAACTAATAATTACATATAAATCAGTATAATAAACATAAGTCATTTATTCTCCCTCACAAAGTACAATTATAATAGTTTAATAATAATAATAATATCTAGGGACAATGTCACACAGATCATCCTAGCCCCAAACTAAGTAAAGCTTGTACTATGGGTACCAGGCGACGATATACATACTTATATAGATAGATAAATAATTATATACATAGAAAACATCCATGACTCAGAAACAAATATTCGTGTTCATCACACAAATATTTGCACTTACCGGGATTCGAACCCAGGACCACCAGTTTCATAGGCAGGAGCACTACCAACTAGGCTACGGTGACCGGATACAGGTATCAAACCTACATCAAGTACACACAGGTTTACAATTATAATGGTATCATAGCATATGACGAAACTTTGTGATAGTCTCTTACAAAGTTTTGCTATGATACTATTATAATTGTAAACCTGTTTGTGCTTGATGTAGGTTTGATACCTGTATTACAAGGCATCAGTGTCTTGGGACAACACTAATAATAAAGTTCCAATTCCAATACCATCATGACCCGATGGGACTAGCGACACGACCGGAAAGAGGTCAGGTACAGGACCGCCGGCTCACCGCTGCACGTGGGTGTAATACCGTCAACTCCCAGACTTTGGGCTGATATTGATAAATTTTCTTAATAAAATCACTTTTTGGCCTTACCCGGGATTTGAATCCAGGAGCTCATTATCGGTTAAACACGCTACCAATAAACTAACGAGGGAATCAAAAAGGTAGGATTTGACTCTACACCTATACTACACGTAAAGTTGGTAAATAGTGTAACCTCCCATTTCCCGTTTTTCTGACTATGTTTTCTTAAGATGTTCCTATATCTTAATTCACCATTAACCTCCCACTAATTGCATTGTATCCCATTAGCTCCACCTACCGTACAATCACGACAAGTAGGGTTCTGTAACTTAATTATTTTACGAGTCAAACTGGGGTCGTATTATTAAGAAGTTAATTATATGAAATTGTGTTATGTATTATCACAATGTAATTAAGAATGTTTTGGTTTTATTTGTAATAGCTGTGCCCCGCGGTTTTACCCGCGTTAAATTTTATATCATAGCTCCTCCCACGTACGTGATAGCATGATAATATGTAGCCTATATGTTAGCCCGACCTCTTAGTAATCATCATCATCATATCAGCCCAAAGACGTCCACTGCTGGACAAAGGCCTCCCCCAAAGATTCACAATTGCCGGTCTTGCGCTATCCGCATCCAGCGATTTCCAGTACGATACCACAGTGTCACAAGTCTTCGACCAGTGTGTGTTGCCAGTGATGACATACGGAATAGAGCCGTGGTCGCTCACTATGGGCCTTATCAGGCGGCTCAAGGTCACCCAAAGAGCAATGGAAAGGGCTATGCTTGGAGTTTCCCTGCGAGATCGAATCAGAAATGTTGAGATCCGCAGGCGAACCAAATAACCGACATAGCCTCTTAGTAATATTCATGCAAAATTTGAAGTAAATCCATGCAGTACTTTCTGAGTTTAGCCCGGACATTCATACAGACAAACAGACAAAAATTCTAAAATTTCTATTTTTGGCTTCCATACCGATTGTACATCACGCCCCAAGTATCCTTTTAAAAAAGTATTCAATGTACAGTTTTGACTTTTCTACGATTTTATTATATGTATAGATAAGTTATAGATGACGGTTTGCTTTGTGGCTAACGGCATAGAATATCGTCACCCCATCTCATCCTGTGGGGGTGTAGAAGTCGTCCCGAGGGGATTTCTATCGGAGAACGGGCAGCAGCGTCTCTCTGTGTACTATGACCATCATACTGCGATCGCCAACCCGTCTGCCAAACGTGGCGATTATGGCATATCCCTCCAAATGATGTACACGACTCCATTGTGGCAATCTTTTGGGGATGCCTTTGTCCAGCAGTGGACATCATTCGGCTGACACGACGATTTGTTACGAAAAGGAAAATAATTACTGTTTTATAAAACAGAACCGACGCGGCGACGTTACAATTTTTTTTTTAAGACAACGCCTGCATTAGAGAATATAGTCCCTGTGTTGCGGGGCGCTTTACAAACATATAATAGGCGGACACAAATTACATCCAGACTCAGAATAACTATTTATGGGTCACCCAAATAGTTGTCGGGCATGGGACTCGAACTCGCGACACGAAGCGGCGAGGCGACTGTCTTAGCCGCTGCGCCACACGTGCAGTCAATTTGCTTTACTACAACCGATTTAAATAAAATGTATATGTCATAGTGACCATTTTGAACGCATCATAATGACATAACGAATCTAGAAATAATTTTAATAATCAGTTCGCTTACAAAGGATAAAATATATGCAAATAAAACATACAGTTTAATTGATAACCTGATTTTTTGATGTCGGTTAAAAAGAAACAGTGCTTTGGCTATAATAACTGAAAGTGTGCAACTTTGTTAATGATCACCTGGAACTTTATAATAAGAAGTGTGATTTCAGTAAACACAACACAAGGTTTCCAAATTAACTATTACTTCCAGGAAGTAAAGCTGATATCGCAGCCAGAAATTCAATCCATAATGTCAGTTAAATTATACAATCATGTACCTGAATATTTTAAGTCGTTACGCAAAACAAAATTCAAGACTGAATTGTATAAATTTCTAGTCGAAAAATGTTTTTATACGGTAGATGAATTTCTGAAGGATAGACATAAATGAAATATGTACATCAAATTATTAATAATAAATTAAATCATAACGACATTATATATAAGTATTATAATTTGTAAATTAATTTATTGGACATGACATGTTAAGGACTTATTGTATCTAGATGTGAATATTTGTATGCCGTAAACGGTTAAATGTGAGAACTAAACTAATATTATGTTAACATCTTTGTACTTACCACATTTTCACAAATAAATATCTTATCTTATCTAATAATTTTATATATGAAAAATAAATTAGATGAATTCGAAAGCATACTCTTACAACTAAAAAATATTTCTTCTATTCGGTTTATAAATAACGAAGTTATGAAGTCTGACGTATATCAACTCATTTCGGTTCATGAGATTCAGCACAGACAAACGGACGAACAACGAAAGGTTCTTAATAGGATTATGTTGGTAACCTACGGGGACAGAACTCTAAAAAGGTCATGAAGGAAAATAAATAATTTATCGACTATTTAAGATCAAATATTCGATAAATTATTCATTTCCCATTGAAATACTAGATACATGTGTGAAAAAAGCAAAATTTTGTTGAAGGATGTAGTTGCAGACAGAAACTGAGATCCTACAACTTACTGGATTTTAATTATAACATGTTGTGAAAGATCTGAATGTAACCAAATCAAAAACATTTAAAATACACCTCCTACACGATTGAATTAAATCAACCTTAGTATATTTATTTCTTCAGAGTTGCGAAATCGATTTAGATAAGTCTTTTCCAATTACATGGCTTTAAAATAAAATTAAGGCTGCTTCTTGTGTCGTCTCGCGTCGCGAAAATTTCTAATCAAAATGTGATTAGGAATCAAATTATCCAGGTTAAATGAGATTGCGTTCTCGATCTTTCCAACATACCGTCTATTTATTGATACAGAGTTACAGGTTAAGTCGACCTAGATCCGCTAAGAGCGTACAGTACAGGCCCGCAAACTTATCTGACCCGGTGGCAGCGTCGCTGTTATCGCATTTTGTGTTGCTAGTAAATATTGTTTGCAATAAAGTGGGTAAAAATAATATGCACATTGTAACGTAAATGTTACTTCACTAAAAAGCAAACAAATACTGTCATTACTAATCTTTATATTTTTATACAATAATTATGATCATTTACATAAAATGTATGCTAAGTGTTCTCTAACGGAGATACTCCAGGTATTATTATGTCACCGGAATGGTTTAATTCAGAAGTCATTTCATCATCATCATTATCGTAATCACTGCTTTCACAATCTCTACCTAAATGAATGATGAAAGGCTCGTCTAAGTATCCATCCCTTTTTCGATAAACATTTTCAATATTTTTTTACATGGTTGCAATGCTTTTGCCATTCATTGACTGTTATTTTATCAAAAGCTTCTGCAATGAATGATAGGTATTCAGAATTCTATCTACCATGCTCTTTTTCTTTCACAAGTTTTCTTACACATCACTCCCGGACACCTACAAAGGAAACAGCAAAAATTAAATAAATAATGAATATTTTAAAATATGTATTTTAATTTAAAGTGCGAGGGGGAGTTTTGTATTTTTTCAGAAGCTGACAACACTAACCTGTAGCAGCAGCTAGGCGTTCATACAACTTATTGAAGGGTATAATTGGTGCCTGAAGGCGTTTTTCTTCCTTAATATAATTCAATACTTGTAATATAACGTTCCTCGCATCACTTTTTAAAGCTTTCGGCGTTTTTCACAATTGAAAACCACAAAAAGAAATATAAATACGCGCAACAAACAATCAATGGCAGGAATGTCATGGAATAACAGGCCGATTGACATTTCAAACTGGCGTCGTTAGTTCTACTTTTGGCCACCGGGGCAGATAAGTTTGTAACCATGATGAGGAAACAGCTGGTCATTTAGGCATTTTTAGAACATACAAACGTATTACGCTTAGGTATTACTGGCCTGGTATGTATCAACAAGTAGCAAAGTATGTTAGTGCATGTGATATTTGCTTACAGTATAAATGCCAAAACCATGCCACTCTCGGACAAATGGGACGCCCTAAGCAGTGTTCTCGACCATATCAAATGTTATCAATTGATTTAATGGGACCTCTTCCTGTGACACGGAAACAAAACATTTACATTTTGGTAGTAACGTGTTGTTTTTCAAAATTTTGCCTAATTTTCCCAATTAAGAAGGCTACTTCTGAGATCATTATTAAAATCTTAGAGGAGCAAATATTTCTGGTTCATGGGGTTCCACAGAGTATTTTTCAAGATAATGGTAGCCAGTTCATAAGTACTCAGATGGATGAATTTTATAAAAAGTACAATGTGCCTAACGTATATTTTACTCCAAGATATACCCCGCAGGTAAACACAGTAGAGAGATATAATAAAACTATAATCACAAGTATTTCCACATTCGTAGATAATGACCATAGGTCTTGGGATACAGTGATTCCTAAAGTGCAATTTGCTATTAATAATTCGGTTAACGAAGTGACTGGGTTTACACCCTCATTTCTGGTTTTTGGTAGGGAATTAGTAACTTGTGGTTCACATTATCAGGACGTAGATCGGGGTGATGAGGTTTTGTTTTTGCCACGTGAGGTTTATGCAGAAAACCTTGGCTGCTTGAGCAATATCTTTGACCAAGTTCAAAAGTCTCTTTATCACGCTCACGTAAAGAACACCTCACGATATAATTTGAGACGGAAGGCTTTTGAATTTAATGTCGGTGATATAGTTTATAAGCGGGCATACGTTTTGAGTGACAAAGATAAATTTTTTAGCAAAAAATTGGCTCCAAAGTTCCTCAAGTGTCAGGTAATCCAAAAGTTATCTCCATTGGTTTACGTTTTGGAGAATATGTCGGGTAAAAATTTAGGTACATGGCATATAAAAGATTTAAAATCACCTGGCCATAATTCATGTTAAGTTTTGCTATATTTCACCGCGTCATTAATATAATTTAGTACATTTCTTTGCAAGAGTCGTTGTCGAATAAATAGACACGCGATTTTCGTTTCTCGGTAGGTTTGTTTTCTTACAATTGTAATATTGTTAGATTTTTTTTTAGGTGGTTGTGTGATTGGGATGTATGGAAGTTTTTTTTAAAAAAAAGATTGAGTAATAGGTAAATTGTAAGAAATTGATACTTTAGCAAGTGAATGCGGATTTTATTTGTAGAAATAAAATCCTTATGAGGGACCGGCGGGTAATGTAACGAAACGTTACATGATCCTAACTTAGATTATTTTTATTAATTTTTTTTAATTACAAACTAGTCAATTATAGTGTATTTCTTTAATTATTTTTATTAATATATATGTCGGAGATTCTGACGGATTTAACTCCGAAACATCGTCGGTGTCCGCCATCATGCACGTGGTGAAAAGAATCAGTGCGCACACCCGGCGCCGTCGAGCTCTGTATGCCAACTGTGTCGTGTCGCTAACACACTAATGTCACTTAGACAACTGACAGACGTCAAACGTCACATGCGACAGTTCATAGACAACCTCGACTCGAACTACTGACTCAGTGAGTAGTGTTTTCCAAACGCTAATAGATGGCGTTACTAGTACGTAAACAGTCCTTTAACTTAATTTCTCCGACACGGCCATTCTGACAACCAACGCGCTCTCGCGTTGTTACTCGCTGACATAATCAACATGAATTACAGCTCTTCAGTTTGGCAAGGACACAAAGCGTTACGAGCGGCTTTCAATGTTACACAAAGCAAAGCCTAAAGGCTTTCAGCATTTACCACAAAGCGTTAAAGCTTTCATCATTAGTCAGAGGGCGTACCTCACACAATGCAAAGCGTTGAAACTTTCAGCATAAAATGCAACGCACAGCAAAGCGTTGAATCTTTCAGCATAAACTGCATCACACAGCAAAGCGTTGCAGCTTTCAGCATAAATTGCAATACACAGCAAAGCGTTGAAGCTTTCAGCAGAAACTGCATCACACAGCAAAGCGTTACAGCTTTCAGCATAAACGGCAACACACAGCAAAGCGTTGAAGCTTTCAGCATAAACTGCAATACACAGCAAAGCGTTGAAGCTTTCAACATAAACTGCAATACACAGCAAAGCGTTGAAGCTTTCAGCATCAACCTTGGGTCACGACTAATGAGCCCAACCTTACTGCAAAGCGTGATGGCTTTCAGCAGGACATCAGGACAAAGCGATAAGGCTTTCAATCCACCCTTCCATAAAGCGTAGAAGCTTTCAGTTTAAATAAAACATTTTATCAATCAGCAATGAACATAAGTCTTTTATCAACGTAAACCTGTGTTTACGTTCAACAAAACAATGTAATTATCGTTCCACTCAAACAATGATCATGATTCAATACAGTAATTCCATCCAAATTACTAATTACACCAAATTAGGATACCAAATTAATCAATACAATTTGTTCCATAATTAAATAAAACTATTCAATTATGAGTTCTATAGGATCAAGACATTCTGCCAATTCAGGTAAACTAGCTGGATATTTACGTAGTCGTTCATGGCACACATATTAGGCCCGTCCCCCAGATACTGGTTCCACCATATAACGCTCATTAGAACACACTTTAGCTATCCTGTAAGGGGCTTTTCTCTATACTCTTACTTACAGTGCAATTCAAAACGAGTTTTACTTCGCCTAAAACAGACTTCTAGGATTTATTTTCATAATTTTCGGCCACTGTAAAACAATTTGTCAAGGTGGACATCATTCGCTCCACCTGACCATTAGCTCGGCTAACACCACTAGCAATCTCATGGAACTCAATGGCCCAAACTCGGCATAAATCCTGAAAGCCTTGACCAGTAAAAGATGTACCTTGATCAGAGATAATTCGTTTAGGGGTTCTAAATATGTGGACAAAGCTACGTAGTGCCTCGCAAGCAGATCGTGATGTTAAATCTTTGACACACATTAATTGACAAAATTTCGTAAAAGCATCTACGATGACTATCACATACTCCTTAGAGGTCTACAAGTTCAAAAATGTTCTCCACCCTGGAACATTATAGGTAAGTGCGCAATGCAGCGTCACGAACTCAAAGCACGAAGCTTGCGATAGTCAATTGTCACAAGCACGAAGCGCGGAGCTTTCAATACTCAATCGTCACAAGCATAAAGCGCGGAGCTTTCAATGCTCAACCGCCACAAGCACAAAGCGCGGAGCTTCCAATGCTCAACCACCGCAAGCACAAAGCGCGGAGCTGCTTTCAATGCTCAACTGCTACAAGCACAAAGCGCGGAGCTTTCAATGCTCAACTGCTACAAGCACAAAGCGCGGAGCTTTCAATAATCAAACGTCTCAAGCACAAAGCGCGGAGCTTTCAATGCTCAAGTTTCAGGAACTCTAAGTAGGGTATTTCCCTTGTCACACAATTTATTTCAAATCAACCAGCTTTATTAGTCATAATGTAACACATAAATGTGTCTTACAATGAACTCCAATAATCATTTTAAACGTTAGAATTTAACTCAACCATCGGCATTTACTTCACTGTTATTTCTGACTACAACTGTCAAATTCAAGTTTTTCGTAACATACGTAGGTACTTAACGCGTCCACCAGCTATTGGCTGTTCCTTGGGTCTATCGTTGTCATAGACCTCTATTATCTTACAAGGATTTGAAAACTTTTCACTTCATTTATTTATTGTTAGAATAGAATAGAATACTCCCCATTGTACACACTCAAACAGGACAATTACATGGAAGACAAAATAAATAACACAATTTGTTAGGGTTCTTTCCGACAAAAACAACGTCTCTTATTTTAAATGGACGAATTTTAACTTTGGTATTGCCATAACGTACCTTATCAGCATGAGCTAGCTAGTCCATCCTGCATTTTGCCTCACATCGAAGTTCGTAGAGGTTAACCTTACCATATTTTTGGTCAAGGGCATTAATTTTGGAGGGGAACTTTTATTACAACCCGTCAACAATTGAACCGGACTTCTAACTGTACTTCTAACTATGATACAATTTAGCACGATTTGGATTACACCTGAAGCTGCCTTCCAGAACCTACGCTCGTGGTTCTCGGTTATAGTGAAGCAATTAATTAGAATAGTTCGGGAAGCTACGCAACATCCCCCCATCACAAATAACGCAGTGTTTCAAGTCTATAAAGTCTTTCACGTGGTCGCTCACTATTGGTCTCACAAGAAGGCCCAAGGTCACCCAAAGAGCAACGGAGAGGGCCACGCTCGGAGCATTCCCGAGCGACCGAACAAAAACGTCGCAATTCGCAGGCGAAACAAAGCAGCTGACATAAAAATTGTGTCACAAATCAGTACGTTAGTATTTTGAGTTCAATATACCTAGTTTGTAAGTACAACATTTGTATGCCATGTACAATATGGCAAATGTGTGAAACTTAAATAATGTAAACAATAACACCTGTATTCACCACATTTATACAAATAAAGATATTATGATTATGATTATAACCAAAGAATTGCCAAACCGAAACGGCAACGGGCGGGGCACACAGCTCCCAACACCGACGGCCGCTAGATCAGATAGGTTCTCGACCGGGGACCACGCACCGGAAGACGCAGCGCGGGCAGGCCCCCCACAAGGAGGGCCGACCACTGCGGAGATTCCCTTGGGATGCCTCCGTCCAGTGGATGTCTTTCGGCTGATACAATGATGATGAATTATTATTAGAACGCACATGAATCTCTCCACTTGTCAGTAATTGAGAAACGTCTTTACAGTCGACCAAATCAGTATCGATAGCTTGTACAAGTGTCAAGATTCTGTAATTAACAAACTTCAGCATGGACCTCGCGAGTGATGCGGATGACTTTGTAACTAATAGTCAAGCTCAATCCCGGTTTAGGTAAAAACAACTCTGTGACAAAATATGTGAATCTACAATTACAAAAGTCACTTCTCACACACAAGCACTTCGTCGACCTTGACAGGCAGATAAGTAATGGAATCAGGCGTTACTTTGCGGAAAGCCATAACAATCAAAATACAAAATCAATATGTAGTGTTAATTCCGCTAATTGTCACCACTACGATACCCAACACGTGTTTCAGTCCTCCACGGACCACTCTCAAGGGCCGCTAACTCGTCGAGTGCTCGAAGGATATTATATTGATTGACAGGCAGACTAATACGAGAAAAAGAAAATGTAATGTTCGTCCCAATACCTGTCAGGCGCGTGGATATAAAATCTCGAGTACCTGTATGGTTATCAACAAATCATTTACGAATTAGGGAACAATCTGTACCACTGTCCACAAGAGTGTGTATGTGACCTAACTTGCCCCTACATCCATAGACTTCGAAATAAACCGTTCAAACTATTTAACCTTCAAAACGCGCATATTGTCACCATAAAAATTAAATATAACAAACGTTGGGCGTATTTTCAACATCTAAAAGTATAAACCACACAAAACAACACGTGTTATGAATTTCACAGATATCAAAAATTCTTCAGTGCAGAATTAGGTCATCAAGTGCCTTTTAAACAATATAATAAAAGTACTTACATGTTTCTTCTCATAAAATAAAGATTCACCACTCACACTCGACAAGAGGCACTTTTACTTTAGAGGTTATTTTAAATTTACTCTAATACAAACTGGTGAATTCTCCCCAATGCAGAATCGCCCATGCCGTCGCCTTACTTGCAAAAAGACAGCACGATCAACTTCGCCTCGAAAAGAACAAACCAATTATTTTAACTCAAAGACTCGAACGACAGAAAGGCAGCCTAACTATCAGAGCCCGTATTCTCTTCACTGTTAAATAAAAACTTCTTCCACGTTCACTGATGCACCAAAAACTATTCTTCAACGATAAAACGAACTGGCCGAGAGACTCCGCTCATCGCGAGTAACCACATCGTAACACGAAATCAGTAGGCGTGTTTTAAACAAGTTTGAACATACCTGAGTATCCGAGATACCTGCGATAACAACTTCGATTTTGTTACCTTCGCTCCAAGCAGGCTTCAACCAGTTAATCAAGGCAAGCTTGTAAGTCGAGTACTCCACGTATGTAAGTTCTCGCACGGTCACTGCACCATACGGCATCATATCTTGAAAAAGGTCATCAATCTCTCGGTCGCCGCAAACTGTCTTGATACACGCTCCTTTGCTTCGTCTAACGTTTTGCACAACGGGTACGACTTCTATGTTTCAATGTAACGTATCGAGTTTCGTAATCGGTCCACGAATTAGCGATACAGCCGTAAATTCACAATCAGCGGGGTTGTATTTTCATCGTTATTTATCAAATTTGTAACGACACTATTTTCGCTAAGTGGTGGAACCGAATCACGAAAATATTCTTGATTTTGAGTAGCAGGCATTGCGGTAGACACGTGGGATGATTTTGGAATCGATCCCACCGCTGCTGTCGGAGATTCTGACGGATTTAACTCCGAAACATCGTCGGTGTCCGCCATCATGCACGTGGTGAAAAGAATCAGTGCGCACACCCGGCGCCGTCGAGCTCTGTATGCCAACTGTGTCGTGTCGCTAACACACTAATGTCACTTAGACAACTGACAGACGTCAAACGTCACATGCGACAGTTCATAGACAACCTCGACTCGAACTACTGACTCAGTGAGTAGTGTTTTCCAAACGCTAATAGATGGCGTTACTAGTACGTAAACAGTCCTTTAACTTAATTTCTCCGACATATATTTAATTTTTATGCGTCTACAATCCCCTTTTTAACAATTCCAACGTGTGCACGTTCCTTAAGAGTGCACGAGGGGAATCCGCGGGGAAAGGGAGGACCGTCGCAAGCGGCGGACATTCCAATGCAGCGCAGCCAGTCGTGCATAGACTGATTTAACGACAGGTCCACGCTACTTTGTGCCATACCGTGCGTTCTTAGCGGTTTTACGTAGTAATATTTTATTTATATCTGTTGGTAAATTCATTTAAATCAGCCATTGTTTTTAAATTACCAACAACGGCATCTTGGAAAGTGATATCCCGCTTGTAGGGTAAGTTTTCAATAGCACATAAAACTTGTATTTCAACTATTGCCTCATATCATGTTTTTAATTTTCATCCTGTGTATTTTTATAATTAATGTTTTATTCTATGTAGTGATTGTATTTCAGCTTTCTCGTTGTATTTTTGTTAGCACAATTATCAATTTAAAATGTCCGTTATGGTCGTAGTATTCATATTTGTTCTTCCACCCTCTTACCCTTTATTTAGTAACAATATAGTTTCATATTTTAAAATTGTATTTGCTTTTTAATAGAATTCAATAACTACCGATCACAAACATAGTAACCATTTAAATTTAAATGAAATCCGGACTTCTTAAAACTATTCTTTTTCCCACTTTGTATAATTTCGACTTAGATGTACAAATTAATGCTTCGCCTTCAGCTTATTTTTGTGAACTCCGTTCTAATTGTACACCATACGGCAATACTACTACAGATATGTAGGTACCTTATTCCGCCTGCCGTGGTTGTGTAATCCAGATCGGAGGCAAGATGTACCAGCTTTTAATTCTGGATATTATCGCTTCCAGGAATTATTTTCCACGATCATCAATTCGCCACGATTGCCCACCGCAGAAACTACAGGGCCGCACTCAGAGTTCCATCAGGGGGCCCCGGTCGGACATTCATCAGGGGCACATACCGTCCGGCACAAGGATAGTACCGTACTGCGAACGGAAACAGACTGGCCGTACACCACGACTTATAAATTTGTGTTGCTCTACTGTTGCTTAACTGAGGTGGAATACATGATATCATTTTATATATGATCACTGTCGTTTCTTTAAATTCCTTCCGCTTCAGTAGCATAGGATTAGAATAGTAGACGTGACACACTATAAGTATCGTTTCTTATTGCTATTTTTTTATATCTCTTGACATTTTTTTTATATCTCTTAAAGAAAAATACTACGACCTATTTTTATAATTGCAAGTATGCCTTTGCTATGCAATGACCATCAACAAAGCCCAAAGACAAACTGTTATATTTTTTTTATATTGGTTTTAATAATTTCCTGGGTCATCTACACATATAATAAAATCGTAGAAATGTCAAAACTGTACATTGAATATTTTTTTTAAGGATACTTGGGGCGTGATCTACAGTCGATGTCTAAGCCAAAAATATAGTGTTTAGAATTTTTGTCTGTATGTATGTCCGGGCTAAACTCAGAAAGTACTGCATGGATTTACTTCAAATTTTGCATGAATATTACTAAGAGGTCGGGTCAACATATAGGCTACATTTTATCACGTACGTTCATGCGCACAAATATTTGTCCTGGGTTGGAAGCCAACCAACGACCTCCGACGTGAAAAGCAAGCATTTGTCAACCACGCCAACGGGCCCATGCTGGTTTGCTTTTTTTCGCACGGTCAGCTCTATTTGGCTTAGTCGCGCGTAAGGATACTAGAAACCTATATTTTTATCTACGATGGCCTTACATCTTATGTCATATACAGAACAGGATTTTTGTACACATTGATATCCACATCCACATCCACATCGATACTCAGTTCCACATTCACACCCACAACCAAGCGGACGAAGTTGCGGGCACAGCTATTATACAAATAATTATATAAACCAGAAACTGACTAGCAGGTTGATTAACGCACAGCTGAAATCGCTGGGTCTAGAACCATGAAATTTTGTACCAATATTCCTTAAGTGACGTAGGTGGGCCACTAAGAAAGGTTGATGATGAAAATTCAACCCCTATGGGGGTGAAAAGGGATTAAAAAGTTTGTAACAAATAACGTGTTTTCTTGGTCTGGTCAGCTTCATACTTGGCATTTATATACATTAAAAGATTTTTAAATATTCAACCCCTAAAATGGTAAAACAAATATAAATTTATCTATCAGTGAGTGAATCAAACAGTCAGCCAATCAGTTTCCTCTTTTGTAAATATGATCTTGATTTATACGTTTTAACCTAGGTCGATGTCTGATTTCGACTGCCATGCGAAATTGCGGGCAGAAGCTAGTAATACATATAAAACACCTTTATATATTTGTATAAATAGTTAGGTTCTGTACATAAACATAAGTGTAATTTCACCTGGAAATTGTCACAACATCTGAAATAACTTAATTTAGCAACCTCTTACCGCAAATTGAATAAATAAAATGGAATCCAAGAAACGTTGACTTCCAATCAGGGTTGACTGCTTGGAATATTTAACATTAACGGAATGAAAGTACACAATAAGACAATATATTTTGATAGTCTAGTGGTTAGTTACCCTGCTTGCTAAGCCAGAGCTAGAGGTTTCAATCCCCACCCAGGAAGAAGTTTTGTGTGCTGAACTCGATTATTTTTTCTGTGTCTGGGTGTAATCAACATAACACTAAACGATTACAGATATACAACATTCGTAAAATATAGTCACTAAATATACTAAACACAATTAAAGAAACAATATCATAAAACTATACTCAAAGTATTTTGCACTTAAATTATGTGTGTTCAAAACAATTTGCGTTCTGTGATCTCCTATAATTAAAGGTGCATAGGAACTGAGTAGTTATAAGCTAAGCTAAGCCTTTTGTAATCTTTGTAAGTTGATCCTAACAAATACATAAAATAAATAAAAAAGTGCTACACAGTAAACACAGAAACATTAAAATTTTAAGTATAAAATAAATTAACAAATGTACCTATATAAAATATAAAAGTATGTTTATCAGTTGCCTGGTTGCCATAACATAGGCTGTGCCTAGTTTTGGATCAGAGTGTAAGTTGTCCCAAGATATTGATAAATTATTTAGTTATTTCTACCAGTAAAATTATTTACGTAGTCTTTCGTCACACACAGGTCGTCTTTTGTATATTTACCTGGTAAATTACATATGTTGTAAACAATTCTGAGTTTTATTATTAATATAATACTTTAGTTAAATTCTCATAAAAAATCTGAAACAGGAAAAAATAAGATGGATTGGAAAGGACCCCTTAAGATGCCTATCCATGTGCAAATCGCCTTACGCGTGGCATATGCAAACGTAACAATTAAGAGCGAGTGGTCCAATGTAGCATTATTTAAGGATAAAAACATTTATTTCAGTAATTAAATTAAATAAAATGAAATTATAAGCTAAAACTAGATAAACTATGATACACTATTTACCCTAAAAGGCGTCCAATAATCCCTCCGCATCGCTTATGGGAAAAGTGCCCAGAAGGCTGGCCGCATTGCCACGCTGGATGGCAATGCTGATCCTCTGACCCAAGAAGAGACCAGCCCTCTGATCATGGGAAGCGTCGATCAAACGTTTAGCTATTTCCCGAAACATTAGATGTGAGCTTGGGCCCCATGGTCCTAAGGTTTCTACCCCAAACGGCTCAAAAACAAAATTTGCTGCCAAATTTGTGTATTTGCGCCGTTTAAGGGTTTCCGCCAAAGCAGCAGCAGCGCCTGCAGAACCCGACGTATGGGGAAGATGGGAGGGCGCAAGGGTGTCGACGCATGTTGCGTCCCACACCAGGGGCCTACCCATCTTCCACGGAACCAATGACATACCATCGGGTCTCTTTCCATCATCACGTGCCAAGCCGCTCGGTTCTAGAACCGCTGGGACGTCAACGCTGGAAAGAGCCCGACGGATTATGTCATTGATGCTACTGTGGCGTGAGATTCTGCCCGCGCTACGGCAACATGACAGACCATGGCGTCCAAGGTGATCGACCGCTTCCCCACACCTACAACGATGCGGAGCAACGCATGAGACACCCAGACGGAGGCCGGCAGCGACGCGAAAAGTACCGTTGTCCAGCATAGTACCTATGTTGGGCGACGGTAACGCCTGTAACCATAAACCCGACTCCCATTCTCCCACAGCCAGTAGACGGGCGCGTTCCGCGAGGTTCGTGCATGTATTTATGAGATTATTACGCACTAACTCGCAAAGCGGCTGGTCCCACTGTTTCTGGGAGGACGGGTTCGTGGGTAGGTCTGAACTTGAACAGGTCATTTTCCAAACGTTTATGGCATCAGTCGAACACCTTACCTCTGAACTAACCTGAGTAGGTGAAAGAATTTTACCGATTAGTTCCTTGGTAGAGTGGACTGAGGACAGAAACGCTGGTAAGCTAACCAAGCTTTTAAATGTAAATAAACAGTAACTCTGAATAGTTTCTACTGAATCTGAAGGAAAGGAAACCTATAAAATTATGAAATAATTTACTAAATTCTCACAGTTTGAATTATGTATTTGCATAAAGATACAGTGGATAGAGTGGTGAGAAATAGTTTTATTCATTTATACTTTATTTAAATTGTTTTACATAAATCATGGTAGCTTGTCACAAATTAACAAATAGATCGTAACCAAATTTATTGTAATTTCGACTGGACAACGTCGGTCGCATCAGTTAGGGATAAATGTAAATAAATGGAGGTAACAAACCAAACCCTCGTACCGTTGCCAAATAAAACCAACAGTGTAACCGCGTCACGCGTCACCTGCACTCACGTTCATTGGTTAATCCGCAACCGCAAATTGGCTTAATGCAAATGGTCACCACGTAGCACATACCCGTTTCAACATGGAGGTACATAGTTCACGCAAATCAACTTTTAAACTACGAGTGAATGATGGCAATTGTGCAGACTGAACTAATTTAAATCGTATGAAAAGGACATATTATGTAGTACTGTCAAGCAAATTATATAAAGGGAGAGCATAATTATTGGTTCGTTTACAAGTTCTAACTAGATGTTGATTAGATTACAGATAACAAAAAATGCACTGTCCGCTTTATAATACTACTTACTAGGTGTAGGACTACGTGAGTACTAGAATTAAAAACAGTGTATGTATGGTAAAAAACAATTAAATAACATCAAAAGTAATAATAAATTAAAAAACATATATTATTATTATATTTTAGACAGAACCATTCAGACAATATGTAGTGATTAAACCTAATAGTCTCTTTGACCATAACTTAATACAAGCTAGCATTACTATTATAAAATCAATTTTATAAATGTTTTAACAATCTGTGTACCTAAATATCTATATGTAACTAGAAATACTTAACTATATTAATACAAGCATGTGCTGACTATTTAATTTAAAGTCTACGTGAATAAAAACCTTTTTTATTTGTATTATTTATTTATTAATATTGCTGATTTCAGAACCAAAAGAGAAATATGTTTAGTACACATTTAGCTAGCCCAATGCCCTTAATGGTTTATTATTGTCTATGTGTATGAAATCTATATCGTTTTGTTGTTTTGTCTGTCAATCATTTGAAGAGACTAGAAGAAACTCCTTTTTCATTTCTTTCTGCAAAGCTACGAGTAGCATGGCAACGAACACTCATATGTCAAGAAACAAACAAATCTGTCTTTTAGCATGGAGATGTGATTGATAAACTTTACTGTACAGTAGTTCCAGTGCCGAGAATACCAGTGAAAGTTGTATAAATTTTACAGCAAATTTTAAATAGGTACTTAAAAACGTTGGAATGCTACCTCCGTAGATACTTACTCCATGATACATTATAACCTTTACCCTTCCATTTCAAGAATAATTAATGGGGAACGAAACGATTAAATCAAATATGTAAATATTTTATCGGAACGACATTTGTAAAAGATAACGAGAGAGAAAAAATATGTTTTGGGGCTGCATATTATGGGTATTTTACCAGAAATGGAATAGAAATGTACGGTTTGTGAAATATGGGATAGGAGTTAAGGGGTGCTAAATGATGCTTTTATTGTGTTTGGCAGTCAGTATTTTTGTTGTGAAATATCTGAAAATGTACAGTGGACTATCCATGATATTAAACTGAGGTAATTTCAAGATTTTTGCTCATCGAAATAAAGTTCGTGCTTCGGAGCGCCAGTTGAGGTGTCGGTCCCGGTACAAATGGGTCCAAATCCCGAGTTAGGCCGAAAAGTGATTTTGTGATATATCTGTACAAGAAAACGATTTCAAGATCAACCCGGAGTTTGGAAGTTGGCAGGATTTACAGTGCCTTGGTGAGCAGGTAAACCCGTCGAAACTATATCTAGCCTCTTTCCGGTTGGGTCGCTTATCGGCTCCCAACGAGCCGATAAGCGTCGTAAGTTCATGAGAATAATGGAATAGAAAGTGTTTGATTGATAATTTAACTAACGTGTGGCGCAGCGGCTTAGACAGTCGCCTCGCCACTTCGTGTCGCGGGTCGAATCCCGCGCTGGACAACTCTTTGTGACCCATAAATAGTTGTGCTGAGTCTGGATGTAATTTGTGTCCGTCTATTATATGTTTGTAAAGTACCCCGCGACACAGGGACCAAACTTTCTAATGCGGCCGTTGTCTTAAAAAAATGTCCTCTGCGCCGTATCCATGCATCCTGCTATGAATTTCTTTTTTGCGGGCGCTGATTTGGCTCGCAAACTCAAATTTAGTAGGTATTAAACACTTTATCGCATGACGCGCAGTACAGCTGACTATAAGAGCCTATGCACACCACGTTTTATAAGCGCGCCGTTGACGCGCATTTGTAGCGATACACACGCGCGTTAGCATCGCAAAGCGAGGCAACCACCTCCACCACCTGAAAGTGACGTCATGTTTCATTAATCTTTCCTTATCGTATGGGCAGAGGTTATCCTGGTGTCAGAGACTTTCAATCCGCCTAGTAGGTCTCTGACATGGCTTAACGACTATTGTCTAATGAAAACAACCAGGACCGACAGCTTAACGTGCCTTCCGAAGCACAAAGACGCTCAGAATATTGATATAGACACCGCGTGCATAGGTGTTCTACCCCGCCGAACCCGATGAGCGCAAATGCCTGAGAGCACTTCAACTCAGTAACACTCATTAGGTTACATGTTGTAAGTCAATTACAGTACATGTTGTTTGCGAAGGACAAGGAGCACTTAAAAAACAAAAAAAAATGTGTTAAGTACAAAAGCTTTTAACAACCAAATTCGATTTTATTACCATGTTCCACCGAACACATTGATTTGATCAAATTATGAGCGATCTGCAAAACAAAGGAATGATTGTCAAAACATAATTAATTTGTCGTTCGCTCTTTCATTCATTTGCATTGAATATAATGATTTTATTAAATTAATTTGTAGATTGATGTTTGACCCAATCTCATCACGTTCGTAGTAGTTGTCCTCAAGGGAATATCTACCAGATAACAGACAGCACCAACTATCCGAGTACTAAGCAACCTTCAAGAAGTAAACCTATTCTTTTCTTAAAGGCCGGCAACGCACTTGCTGCTCCTCTGGTGTAGTGAGTGTCCATGGGCGGCGATGATCACTTAAGTCTTACCATCAGGTGAAACACTTGCTCATTTGAGATGCTACAAAAAAAAATACTGGGTTCTCCAACCCATTTGCCAAACGTGGCAATTATCGCATATCCCTCCAAATAATGGACTCCATTCTATTGAAGATATCTTTTCAAGAGGCCTTACTCCAGCAGTAGACTCTTAGCCAAATTCGGCTACAGCGGCCAATCTCAACAGGGACCATGCAGGACATATTACAGTGTGAGATGGGGTTGTGATATAACACAGTTATATTATGTTATGTAATACCAGTGACAAAGCTTTAAGTAAATATAGCCTGTAGTGTAACGTTTCCATCAATGGTTGATGCATTGGCACATTGTACCACTCCTACAAAACATCGGTCTTAATCAGAGTATCTGTGAGTGTCATATTGCAATATTAAAAGTGAGCAGAAAGCGTTACAATTATACTATGGCCGTAACATCATACTTCTACTACTATAAACAACTAGCTGTTTTAGCACAACATACTTTAATTTTAGCATTATAAATTCCTTTTTAAAATGCACGGTTTACGTGCTTATTATAATTTACAATTTATATTATTTTTAAGCAAAGTACCGAACGCAAATTATGGCAATTCTACGTATACCTACACTTGTCATACGTGGTATATTAGAGAGAGATGTAATCACGTTTAAATAAGTTTAGTTACATAATTTGCGTGCGTCAGCTAACTCCATACCAAATTTTATTAAAATCGCTCCAGCCGTTTAGACGTGAAGAAGTAATAATCATACACACTCACAAACTTTCAGCTTTATAATATTAGTGTGATAGTGTGATTATAAATTCCTTTTTAAAATGCCCGGCTTACGAACTTATTATAATTTACAATTTGTATTATTTTTAAGCAAAGTACCGAATGCAAATTATGGCAATTCTACGTATACCCTTGTCATACGTGGTATATTAGAGAGAGATGTAATCATATTTAAATAAGTTTAGTGGTGCAAATGACAGAATCGCCACCATTGGTGTCCGTCTAGGCATAATTCGTAATTTTAATTTAGAGTAGTCAACCATTTACATATTATAGCATTTAAGTACTCTTATAACATGTTTAAATAAATATTATATTCTAAAACGCGCACGCTTTTTTATAAAAAATATATGTTTTTTTTTATATTGATTTTCTTTGAAAACGTGATTTATTTTTAAATTTTTAACCTTTGTTTTATTTATCTGAAAACACTTGCTTGGCACAAAGACTTCCAGCTATAGGGGAACAATAAAATGCTAATCCTGATTATCCTAGCAAGGATAATGGGTCTAACTGTTCGAATTATGAATTTTCAACGGTCCTTGATAAGTATGTCAAATATCAATTTTATCTGAGGTTTTGAAGTCGGTTAAAATCATGTTCAAAGTTTCTGTTACATACATACGAATGAGGTTAATAAACATACATACATACATGCATAGACTGACGCCTGTTTCCCAAAGGGGTAGGCAGAGACAACGGACTTCCATTTGTCACGATCCTTGCATACCTTTTTCGCTTCGTTTACTGACATAATATGGCATAGGTTAATAAAAATGTTATTAAATTAAACATTCTACCTATGGACTGGCACAGGTGGAATGTTTTATTTACTTAACGTTGACGTATACTGCCTGGCCTAATGGCTAGCGCTCCCAAAACGCAAGCATATATAAGTCAGCATTGCCACGTTGGATGGCAATGCTGACTCATATATTATTGGTATACATTAATATCAACCGCATTTCGGGAACGTGTTGCCTCAAGTAGGCGAAATGCAACTTTCTTAAAATATTATTGGCGTGAAGTCTTCATAATCCTAACGATCCGATCAAAATGGACATATGTATATAACAAAATGGACATATGTAAGGTCGCCAGAGCTCATTGGGGTGGGGCGTGGGGGGAAGGGTCAGCAACACTTGTTTGCTGACTCTTAAAGGTAGGTAACGCATCCGCTACTCCTCTGGTGTTGCGAGTGTCCATGGGCGGCGGTGATCACTTTACCATCAGGTGACCCACTCGTTCGTTTGTCGCCCTCTGATATAAAAATAGTAAAAAATATTTTGTCCTAAACTCAAATATGTGTATGTTTATTAACTTCACCACATCTTACCATTAGTATTTTTTTTCACGTGACTTTAAAAACTAATAATAATAATATCTGGGGACAATGTCACACAGATCATCCTAGCCCCAAACTAAGCAAAGCTTGTACTATGGCACGAGGTGATAATATACATACTTATATAGATAGATAAATACTTAAATACATAGAAAACATCCATGACTCAGAGCAAATATTCGTGCTCATCACACAAATATTTGCACTTCCCGGGATTCGAACCCAGGACCACCAGCTTCGTAGGCAGGAGCACTACCAACTAGGCTACGGTGACCGTCCGAATAACGGAATAACGTAATAACGGAAGAATAATTCAAAATCACGATAGATAATTCCTTCTTAAGCAACATCCAAATATTGAAGTCTGCCGAACTTGCCGAAACTTGAATTATGTATTCGTCTAAAATACATGTCAGGCAGGATCAAGGTCATCTGGTACTGAAAATTATTCCACCCCTTCAAAAAACGTTTACACATACAGGTTGCCCTATAAGTTAGTTCGTCATCGTTACTAATATATACAACATGTTACTTAATTAACGCACATCCTAAAAATAGTTTGTTCAGAATCGTTTACTGAATCGATTTATATCATTTTTAATAATGGTAATGTTTTATTCCAAAATAATTAAATCTATGAAAATTATTGTCATATTAACCCTGTACAGTCAAAACAAATTGAATCAGACAGTAAGTCAAAGTAATAAGACTTTTAAAATCGCTGTTTTATTTGTATTCATACAAATTCCAATATTCAATACAATATAAAGAAAAATAAACTTTATTCCAAGAAACTAATTTAGTAAATAACAATACATATAGGTACATGTTAAATTAAAAATTCAGTGTATGTATTATGATTACAACATAATATTCTAATTGGGGTGTTTGAGGGTGTGCGTTAATTACGTTACATGTTGTATACAGTATCGTAACTTTTTAGCTTGTTACCTATTTTTAGGCTGTTGCTTGCTTACTTATCGTATGGGTAGTGGGAACCATAGTGTCAAAGTTGTTCAAGCCGCCCATTAGGTCTGTGACATGGCTTAACGACTGTTGCCTAATGGCTAGAACCGAGACCGAGAGCTTAACATGCCCTCCGAAGCACGGAGACGCTCAGAAATTAAACCACTTTGGTGGTCGCCCATCTATTGACTGGCCGCGAGCCTAGTTGCTTGACCTCGATAATCACTTACGGACCTGCGTGAGCGCCTCATCTCCTATCAATAATTTTAATAATGAAAGAATAATTCAAAAGCCCGATAGAAAATTCCTTTCTAAGCAACATTCAAATATTGAAGTCTGCCGAACTTGCCGAACCTTGGATTATGTATTCGTCTAAAAATACATGTCAGGATCAAGGGCATCTGGTTCTGGAAATTATTCCTCCCCTTCAAAAAACGTTTACACATACAGGTTGCCCTATAAATTACTTCGGAACCCTCACTAATATTATACAGTATCGTAATTTTTTGGTTGTTACTTATTTTTTAGGCTGTTGATGCCATATAAATAAATATGACATTCAAAGTTTAAAAAAATCTCAAGGGTGTAAAATGAGATGAAATATGACATAATTAATAATTATGACGAATTTTATTAATAAATATGACGAAATTTATTCAGCACTAGGGTATTTATACACTTGTACTTGTCAAGCTCACAATGCAATAAACATAGTTTAATACACTAATTAAAGCAACAAAAAAAAATTGTATTGGTTTTGAAGAAGCACGGAGACGCCCAAATTTAAACCATTTGACGGTCACCCATCTATAGTCTGACCGCGTGCATAACTGCTTCACCTCACCAATCAAGGCCGGTGAGCGCAACTGGTTGTGAGCGCCTCTACTTTACTAATATAATAAAAGCTTTGTTGTGTGTATAGTAAAATCGGTACGCAAGCAGTTTCTTCTTCTAACTTGATTTTTTCCACTTTGATTGGGTTGCCTTCCAATCTATCCTTTTGCGGATAGCGTCTTGATACCAGAATTTATCAAGAAGCTGCCATCTGATTTCTACACTCATAAGAAACCAGTAAATAAGTTGCTAAAAGCAGTTGTCAGATTCTTCAGGGTTCTAATTGCCATGACAAACCCAGACGGCGTAGCGTGATTTTTGAAGCACGGAGTGCCATCCTTATACTAACTATACCCCAAAACAAATAATAGTGGGAAACGAATACGATACCTTCGGCGCACAAAGGTCCTATGACAGAGGATGGTCCAGGCTTGTCTTATGTGCATATCACAAACATAGATCCAATTGGAATGATGCAACTGAGTAAAAAAGAGCCTTGTCTGTACAAACAATAGAATTTGTACAAATACATTATTCATTTAAATTAAGAACTTCAGCTAATTTAATTTTCAATCTTTATTTTCCGACAAGAAAATTTCTGATACTAGTTAAATGATACAAAATAACGCTGAAGCAAGCAAATCTCCTAATTTATAAACCTGAATAACCCCCTTAGACTATGGTGTCTAATGCTATTATAGACGAGCAGCTCAGAGTATTTATTTCTATAACAAATAAAAGAACAAAATCGGGGAAACATACTTTAGAATAAGAATATAATCTTAAATTGATAACACCTTTGCAGATCTCCATTATTATACTAAATACCACCCTGTATCATATTCCAGACAAAACATCTTTTCCTTCGTATTTGACGTACAAAAGCGTAAATCAACCGAGGGAGACTTCTTAACTTTCAATGAAAATTTTCACGATTCTTTTGTCAGGCAATGATAGACGCTAGCTGTAAGTTTAGAAGGTTTCATTTCATAAAAAAGGGAGGATTTGAAAGCCTTGCAAATGATTGTTACTTTTGTCAGCGACCCGAGAATGGAAGCTGGTTAATTGTGATTGAGTTCACAATGGCCCGAAGTTGATTCGAAGATTGGGGACGGAAAGAGATGGCTTTTTAACAGGAGAATTGAAATAAAAAGAGGGAATAATTTGAAATAGAACACGTTGTTCATTGAAAATGCGTTGTATTGTCTGTTGATTGTGACAGTTTGAATAAATCCGATAAGAAAATTTCTAAGCGGATTTTGAGATTTCTTATTATTCTCTTTGAAATATTTTTTATTCCAATATAGATTTATGGCTTGAACATACGACCACTTTCTACTATCGCAGTTATCACTATAGACAGTATGTTTATTTATTTTAAATAAGCAGCGGCTAAGACAGTCACCTCGCTGCTTCGTGTCGTGGGCGTGGACGTAAAGCATACGTGCTCTCCTAGGCACGGAGGTGTAATACCGCCAACTCCCAGACTTCGGGCTGATACTGAGAAATTTCTTTTTACGGATAAATCCTAAAATCACTTTTTTGCCCGACCCGGGAGTTGCATGGACTACCTGTACGACTAATCAAAATTAATTATTTTATTAATGCTTTTTACCAATTTAACAATTGGTTTAAGAAGAATATCGGTCCAACTGATTCGAAAACCGGAAATCCGGTCGCTGCTCGTGTCTACACTCTCATTGGTCGTCACTTTGACCTCGACAGTGTCTTTACTACTGTAAGCTTCGTCACTGCGACCTTGACAGTGTCTTTACTACTGTAAGCTGTGAGGTTCTCATAGCCCAGCTGCTATCACCGTGGTCGGTGGTATGTACCCAATACATATATGTACCTACAGCAGTTGTTAAACCATGCCAAAAGCTCACGGGGCAGCTTAAACAATTCTGATAACTACTTACTTGCCATACGATTAAAGAAATAAAATAATCTATAAAATAGTTCATGTTTCTAGAAAAATGTTGGATAACACCTACATTCAAGGGTGTTCTTTCAGCCTTTCGTAGAATTCAAACGTGTCTTTTCGGAGAATTTTGGTGTCATCACTCGGCTTTGTTTTAGCAGGACCACCCATAAATATTTGTTCTGAGTCTGAATGTAGTTTGTGTCCGTCTAGTAAATGTTTGTAAAGAAGGCACCGGGAGACACTGGGATTGGATTCCATAATGCGGGCATTGTCTTTTTAAAGAAAAAATAGTTGTAGAAAACGGATGTTCATCTTCATATCCTAACGGTTTCATCGAGACTTCCTCCCATATACATATGTATAAGCAGAGAAAGAAGTACCCTGCAATAGTTTTCTCAGGATACTAAATCATGTGACCCTTCAATAAAAGAGTAATAAGGTTTAAACTAGTACATCCGCAATTGGTAGCATCTACATATATTTTTTGGAACTTAGCTCTGTTTTATGATGTAAATTGATTAGTAAATTTTGCTTCACAGGATAGTCGGCGCTGACGCCGGCCTGGCATGACGCGTTCAGCACGCCCCACCCCCCTATACCTCTGCTTATCCCTGTACGATCCAACCTTTACGATACTCAAAACTATCCTCACCCTCTCTCTTCTACTCTTATCCATCACCAACGCAAAAATAATGCAATCAGCGCATACTAACGTAACTATATCCAGTGAAATTATTGAAGAAAACAATAAAGAATTAATAACAACACAGAATGTTAACGAAGAAATTGAGCTTATTAACACAGTAAGTAGCAAAAAGTATCAAACTCTTATAGACAGATTTAGAAGAAAACATACAACAACAGATATAACTGATATTGATAATAAAACACTCGATATAAGTGAATATCAAATAGATCTAGAAAACGATACAGATGGCGTAGACAACAAAAATTATATGGAGAAGATACGTGTCGATGATGATGCTTCCAGAACTAAATTATTTCACGACTTTTCTAAAACAGTAAGAATTTATCAAAATCTGTCAAAAGTTGATATATTTGATGAAAATAATGACACGATAGATAGAATAAGTATGAAAGATGTTGAACAGCTAACAAAAAGTTTCTTTAATGAATCTTTTGTATTCCCAACACGCAATCCCACATCCTATCTTGTTCCCTCAATTGCGAGTGCTCAGTACACACTTCGGCCGAGATTCTTCGATGGTAAGTTAATTAAAATCCTTTTAAAACTAATATACTGTTATACCGAACGTTATAAGTGTGATTTGTGATATATATTTTTTATATCCATTATTCACACACGGATATCTGATCCCAAACTAAACAGAGCTTGTACTATGGAAACCAGATAACTGAATATACTATTTTTCTTTTGTAAATACATACTTATAAAGATAATTTACGCCCAGACTCAGGACAAACAGACATGTTCATGCACACAAATATTTGTCCCGGGTGGGAATCGAACCCACGACCTGTGGCGTGAAAAGCAAGCATTTGCCAACCACGCCAACAGGCGCGACATAGTCTGTCCCGTCAGGTCTGGGTGTATGTTTGTATTTACAAATATATAAGTACGAACAAGATACTTGCGCGTTATTTGTTGACAGTCAGCGACTGCGCTGAACTACATTTTTAAAGACAACGCAACATCTATACATATAATAAAATCGTAGGAAAGTCGAAACTGTACATTGAATATTTTTATAAAAGGATACTTGCGGCGTTATCTACAATCGATATCGAAGCTAAAAATATAGTTTTTAGAATTTTTGTCTGTGTGTCTGTTTGTCTGTATGTATGTCCGGGCTAAACTCAAAAAGTACCGCATGGATTTACTTCAAATTTAGCATGAATATTACTAAGATGTCGGGTCAACATATAGGCTACATATTATCCCGCTATCACCTACGGGGGAGGAGTTATGATAATTTATAAAATTGAACGCGGGTAAAACCGCAGGGCACTGCTAGTTGGAAATATATCCCTGCATATGGGTACATCATAAGTATGGAATTCATTTACACAAAGCACACCCAAACACAGAACAACAATACATGCCTCTTACAAATTGTTGTTTTGTTCTGTCGAACCAGTAACACGAAACCACAGGTGCAGTAATTGAATGTTGTATGCTGTGTCCGTCACATTCAGCAACAAAAGTGGCAAGTGTATAATAAAATATTTTTTATGCGAAATTATAAAAAAGTATCAAAAAGCTCTGTGTGTTGACGGAGAAGAATATCCCCATCTTATCCCGTGGGAGGCGCAGAAATCGACCCGAGGGAATACCTACCAGAGAACGGGTAGCAGCATTTTACTGTGAACTATGACCATCAAACTGCGATTCTTTGGGGAAGTTGTTCTCCAGCGGTGGACGTAATTTGTCTGACATGATGATCAAAAAGCGAAATTATCGAATAGAGTTTTTACCACTGCGCCGTGCATAAATTTCTTGAAATAGTCCTTAAGTCGGCACGTAACTACGTAAAATAAAATCAGTAAATTTATTGCGCACTTTGGTATTAAAATATCCTTGTAATTGCTAAGTTCACAACGCAGCAGTTAAGTCTTATAAAATACTAAATGCACTAGACTTAAGGCTTAAGTTTATCTTATCACATGAAAATGTTGATAAATACTTACTTATTGTATGGGCAATAACTCTGACAGTAGGTGTCAGAGTTATTTAAGCTGCCTCTGTCATGACGCGTCAGAAATTAAACCACTATGGCGGTCAACAATCTATGGCTGCGAGCCTAATTGATTACGGACCGATGAGAGCATCTGGCTATGATGTGTTAATAATTCCTTATTTTATGCAAGGTGTTATTTTTAAATAATTCAATTTAACAGATAGACAGTTTGAATGCAGTATCTGGCAGGCTCTGAATTATACATTTAATTAAGCGAAGAATACCTTAGGGCATTCGTCGCCATAGGCCAGCTGGCAGAGACTCGGAAGTAAATATACGGAATTTTATAAAGATGATGTGATGATGGCCACTGACTACAAGCCCTGGATCATAGATCAGGGGCGCCGGATTTGATATATCCTTGTATTTAACTTTAAATACCACGTTATTATGTAACGCAATATTTTTAAATTATTAAATTTAACGTATATACAGTAAACACTTATTAGGCTTTGAAATGTATGTTTAATTTAAGCGAAAAATACCGTAGGGAATTTGTCGCCCTTATGGGAGTCTACAGCTTAGTGGGACGCTGTAGTAAAAATACGGAATTCTATTTTATTCTATAAAGATGGTGTGATTACTAGCTCAAACTACAGGCTCGAGACCATAGACCAGGGGGCGCCGGATTTACCCAGGCTAACTTGCGTCTTTCTTTAGCTACCTACGTAGACGAACTAGAGAAGAAAGCCATAAAGACGCTAGGCTTGTTTTTCCGTCTTTGTTTGCATTTTATAAATACAACTATGTGGCTTACAAACTATTCCACCAACAATTATGACTACAATACAATAAATAGAAAATATTTATAAAAGAAAATATTTAACTCATATTGTGTTGTGACAGATGAATCAAATAACTACAGAGCAATATGAAATGACAGGCGGCGTTTAGATCCTCGCTTTGTTAACAAAATTGTGTTTCACATAAAACTCAAATGTTTTGATGGTTTGATGTTTTATTTTTGTTGAGAATTTAATGAAAATTATTAGTTTAATAGTAATTATTAATTCTTGAAAAAATAGTAATAATAATAATCATGATGGTCATATCAGTTGGACAAAGGTCTCTCCCAAAGAACACCACAATTGCCGGTCTCGCGCTACCCGCCTCCAGTGGCTTCTTCTACCGGTGCTGCCTACGCTGCTTCAACTTGTGGTGACCACTCGAGAAGCAATGAATAAACTGGAAAATTGTTGGTTTGATTGATATGTCGTATTCATTAGCCGAGCTTGCTATATCAATTGAAATTGAGGAAGAAAGCCCACTCTAAACAAACATCTTATTCATGGTAGCAAAAAGAAGTAGGCAAGAGTGGGGATCTCGGAACTCGGAACAAGAAGGCACCGAAATATGTCGAGGAACTTTAACCACTGCGCCGAAACTAGGTAGAGTTAATATTAACCGAAAACTGTTATGATACCGGTAAAACCTCATTTAAACGGCAGGGTTTTAATATTAATAACAGTGTAGGTACGGTTTTTATAGTAAACCATTGGAACTGCGTTATTAACAGAAACTGTAACTGTTTTTTTTTTGATAATATAAGCTTATTATTACTCTTCTCTTTTCTATATAGGATTCTCAGAAATGACTTTTATTATGGTACCGATTTCTTTTCAATATAGGTACTTGTTATCTGTATTCACATTGGAATAGACCGCTGGCTGCGAAAATAGTCATGGATTCAAATACTTGCATTTTATTTTTCGAGTTCTTACTGGTCGTAGAATGTCTAGTATAATAATGTCCTAGTTCCGCGTATTGGACTTATAACTAGCGAAAATAATCTTTTCCAACCAACAAATAGCTATACACTTACTATGAATTGCTGTGTGGTGACGGCGACAAATATCGGAATCAGAATATCATCACCCCATCTCATCCCGTGGGGGGCGTAGAAGTCGACCCGAGGGAATATCTACCAGAGGACGGGAAGCAGCTTCCTTCTGAGTACTACGACCATCATACTGCGATCGCCAACCCGCCTGCCAAGCGTGGCGATTATGGCATATCCCCTCAAGATGATTCTTGAGGGAGGCTTGTCCAGCAGTGGACTTATTTAAGCTGTAATGATGATGATGATACTATGAATTTGCCAAGAGGTACTTTTCAAAACCTATTATTGTGTGTATCAAAAATATTTAAGTGACTATTCTTATGTTATAAGAAGATCAATAAATAGGCTCATATTAAAAACCGTCATTTTAATGTACATTTAATTTATTAACGCGTCTAGGTTAGTCTAGCGGTAGTGTGGTCTACCACAGTTGATGTGCTCCTGGGTTCAAATCTTATTTAGGTACATAAATTACACCCAGACTCAGGAGAGTCTGGGTGTAATTTATGTAAATAAGTATGTATTTACAAAAAAAAATAGTATAATATGTAGTATATCAGTTATCTGGTTTCTACAGACATATGTAAATAATGTCCCAGGATATTGAAAAAGAAGTCCCAGAACAAATAATCATGCTCATCACACAAATATTTATCCCGGGTGAGGATCGAACCCACTCTGGCTTAGCAGTCAGGGTCACTAACCACTAGACTAGCTCTCATAGAAGACTGCGCCACTCGAACTAAATAGATTAAAAATGATTAGGATTGAAAATACCGTGAGACACAGCCGTGACGTACTTAATTGCTGAATGTATTTTCATTAATAGATTTAATGATTTTATGAAGGTTTGGAGCTTAGTTTAAGAGTAAAAAATATATATATTTATAAATTATAAATATATATATTCACACAGCCATCTGATACAAAACTTAGCAGAGATTGTACTATGGAAACCAAATAACTAATATACTACTTTTTTATAAATAGTTACTTAAACAGATAAATTACTCTATAAATAATAATAATAATAATATCTAGGGACAATGTCAAACGGATCTACCTAGCCCAAAATTAAGCAAAGCTTAAATATAAATAATAATAATAATATCTGGGGACAATGTCACACAGGTCATCCTAGCCCCAAACTAAGCAAAGCTTGTACTATGGGTACCAGGCGACGATATACATACTTATATAGTATAAATACTTTTTAATTACAAAAATATTCTTATCTAAGCAAATATTCTGATAGTCTTGCGTACGTGTAATCTTAGAATAAATTTAAGGTCCTGATGAACTGCCATTTATAAAAGTGGATTGTTTGTGTATATATTAGTTTCTGGCACCCGCCGACCGCTGCCGCAGCACTGTTGTTGCTGTTTTTTTTTTCAGTTGAATAACAGCGCACCAAAATCAGTTTATCCGTTTGAGAGGCACGATTCCACAGACACACAAACACGAGATTTATATAGATAGACTTATAACAAATCCTCTATTTTAAACTGTGGTATTATGATTTTTAAACATACTGTGATTTGGTCTCGTATTTAATGAGGGATTTCCAAAGACAATAACTATATTGTCTTTGGAAATCCAGAACAGTATTAACTCTTCATTTGTTTTAACATATGTAAACATGACTTGGAGTATCAAATGGAACCGAATGGCAAAGATCGTGTTACACAAATGTAACAAAATACTAAACAAGATTTTCAACTTGTTAATACCATTATAAAAGCTTAATCTTAAGAAATAATAAGAAATTCAATCCGTTAGCTGAAAATCTTCAACAATTTGTTTGTAACACACAAAATATGTTAGTATAAAATATTATAAACAACATTCAATTAAATTAAAATACAATTTTCATAACTGAGATCCAATAGTTACATATTTACATGTTAAAAAATGTAAGTAACTACACTTTTAAAAAACCTTTGTTAGTGATTACCTAATGCTTGAGAAAGGGTCAATAAGGACCGGTACAGACGTAATAGCTTATATTTATACATAATTACGGTTTAGTCGGCTTATTTTAAAACATAATTACTGTTTTAGCCGGATTATATTGAAACATAATAACTATGTTAGTCGGTATATTTTCCAACATAATTACCGTTTTAGTCAGCTTATATTGAAACATAATTACTGTTTTCTTCGGCTTATATTGCAACATACTGACTGTTTCTGTCAACCGTTACCGAAACATAATAACTGTTATTCGGCTTATATTGAAACATATTACAATTTTAGTCACCTTATAGTGCAACATAATTACTATTGCCACATTCGGGATTTGAAACAGTTATAGTTCAGTTAGGTAAATGAGTCTTTGCAATCTCCTAACCCACCGCTCACCACACATATTAAGTCGGTTTATATTGAAACATAATTACTGTTTTAGTCGGTTTATATTGAAACATAATTACTGTTTTAGTCAGTTTATATTGAAACATAATTATTGTGTATAAAAACTGTTTGAATAATATTTATATAGAACCACACAGCATGCAAAAACTACATCATATTGTCAACAAAAATTACATAAGGTCGCATGAGAGTTTTTGTGATAAACATGATTTTAGCTCCCTCACGTTTTGGGTCAATGTAATCTCAATAACGTCTTAGTTTCACCATTCTCTAACGAACGAGGAAAAGCGTTGTAGGAAATGAATCAAATCGATTTGAAATTGGTCTTAGGATAAATTACCCAATTCATAACAGACAAAGTAGGTACAGACTAATCAGACAGAATACACAGCTACAAATTTACCGGAATACTTATAACAGAACGAAAATACAATTATTGTTCTCACGTGTATTTCTTAACTAAAATATCATACCTTTCGGCCTTGATATCGTTACAGAGGGCGTACGTTAGAAGATTAAATTCTCATATAACGCATAACATAACTAACTGTATGCAGTTAATTATGTCTAGTATTGTGCAAACTGATTTGGATTCAATTGACTCATAAAATACATATATTTTGTGAGTCACTGATGGGCGTGGTAGATACGCTGCCTTTCACGCCGAAGGTCGTGGGTTCGATTCCCACCCGGACATATTATATTTGTATGTATGAACATGTCTGTATGTCTTGAGTCTGGGTATACATTATCCATATAAGTATGTATTCACAAAAGAAAAATAGTATGTGTAGTATATCAGTTATCTTGTTTCCATAGTACAAGCTCTGCTTAGTTTGGGATCAGATGGCCGTGTGTGAATAATGTCCCAGTATATTATTATTATTTTAGCAGTCACTTTACTCTAGAATTCACTTGCGTCATTTCAACACACGATACAATTATTTTGACTAACACCAACTAAACTAAATTCAAGATCGTCTTAAACAAAATTCGATATACTCGCCAGCCGAGACTATGATCGATGGCTCTTTGCTTTCACCAATAAAATCGAATTGGAACGAGATGCCCACAACAATTGCTATAAAGGATCCTATAACTACTATCCCTCTCATAAATCTTCACGCCAATAACCACTTGTTGTGGTTCGAACTTCAAAGGTACCGCGAGTACTTTGTTTGTTGTTAGTTTTAGCTAGATATATTCAGCCCACACTCGTATTCATTGTTCGGTGAAGTAGTCAAACCTAATAAAAGAAGTATAACACTAAATTTAATGCACTTCTTGCTAACACAGTAACAGTTAATAAGGAAATTACATTCGAGAATATGTTAATTTGATTCAGACGCATCACTATGATAAAAATTGAGAAATGCCTAAAGCTGAGCTATGTATATGTGTTTTTATGTTATGAATGTTTGTTTTCCGCTTTTTAGTAATTAGAATAAGATCAGATAAAATGGGTTAAAATATGGTTCATATAGTGGTAGTAACATTATATTGGTTTCTGACACTCCACAACGCTTAGAGGGTATACGAATAATTTATTAATCATACCTATTGTAGACATTTACGATTGTACAACGTCAATGGCAAAGATATTACATAAATTTGACATTGTATTATTATTATACCGTAGATGGTCACCGTAGCCTAGTTGGTAGTGCTCCTACCTACGAAGCTGGTGGTCCTGGGTTCGAATCCCGGTAAGTGCAAATGTTTGTGTGATGAGCACGAATATTTGTTCCTGAGTCATGGATGTTTTCTATGTATTTAAGTATTTATCTATCTATATAAGTATGTATATCGTCGCCTGGTACCCATAATACAAGCTTTGCTTAGTTTGGGGCTAGGGTGATCTGGGTGACATTGTCCCTAGATATTATTATTATTACGTTTTCAGTACTACACATTAACTACTTAATATTAAAATAACTTATGTGACATTTAAATAACTTACTAAAACAGAGATTGTACATTGTACCTAATGTGTTCTATGTTTCACAATACAGGTATTCCATTAATGTGTAGAAACATTTACCGAGCAGCCAGGGTTTTGTTTGGGTCTAAATTTTATAATTTAGTTATATACTTTTATTGAAGTAGCTTGACTATTTGTATAATATAGCTTATTCCACAGCACTCTACTCTTGACTAGTGGGATCCTTCTTCATAAACTTAACATAACTTTAGGAAACAAATTTAGATTTACTTACACATTTAGCTATTTCGAATATATAACAAGGTTAAGACATTTAATTTGATAACTGATCTATTCCTTACATGCAAACTTTGATAGAAGCACTGAAACCATATTACCATCAATTAACACATTCAAATGTGAACAGCTAATTTTGTTACAAATTGTACGCTTTCAGAGCGTATGTGTTTATTTTCCTTCTTTCTTTTGTATTTTTTAATGTTTAGGAGTTTGTTATGTTTGTGTGTAACACAATATCTGTGTAGAGCAGTTGTTTTCCTCAGGATCGTTACGAGTTTTTGCTTTGATGACCATTCCCCGCTGACATTAATTGATTGACTGGTGTATAGTACACATTGTATAAATTAAATATGGCTGAAAATATAGAATATTAACTACCCATGCCACCCAGCCATGAGTGTACTACGTGAGCTCGACAAATGGATGTGCGATTAACGTTTATGCGACAAAACTGTACTGCCACTCACCATAGTTTTAATGCACGCTTGTGCTTGTGTGACACACTGAAGATCGACATCTCGTAAAACGCGATTGGCTTTCTGGAACTTCGCTGGCAGCTGCCCTGGCACGCTTGCTTCGCTCGCTCGGCTCGTGCGTTGTTTTGCCATGTTCTAACCTAACCGAACCGAACCAAACCTAAACCTATTGATCGTTTAGTGAGATGTCGATATTCAGTGTGTCGCACAAGTGTACGTTCGAGCTATGGTGAGTCGCAGTACAGTTTGGTCGCATAAGCGTTAATCGCACATCCATTTGTCCAGCTCACGTAGTACTTCCTTCGTATTGGTAGATGTCCCTCATACATCGCCCAATCAGTAACCGCCTTTAGCCTCGCTGCGAACCGCAAAGGGCTGTTACTGCGCTAGATTGCAGTAAACGCTCGCGTCTATAGCCTGGTACAGTAGTAAAAACCTCCTAGTCCAACTTTAAACATGTAATAAATAAAAACAGCAAAGACGTCTCATTAATAAGAGATTGATGTGCCAAAAAGAACCACATTTTAGTTCCCCTAAATCAACGGAATTCTTAAACAATAGACTTAAAATTTCAAGAGTGGGCGCTTTTATGATATTAAACCCACTTAAAAAGAAATGTTTACTTTGTATATAAGTTGGTAAATTTATTATTAGTAAGGTATTGTTGACTCGTTATTAGGATTTGTAAGGAAACCCACGCTTTGTAAAGTAAGTTACTAAAGTATCCGATAAAAGGAATTTCAAGAAGGCAATGTAGGAGTATTATGAACGAAAAATAATAAATCTTTTAAATAATAAAATTTGATTGAACTGTTGGTCTACTGGTTAGAGATCCTGACTGCTAAGCCAGGGAAGAGATCGTGGGTTCGAACTTCACCCAGAACAAATCGGTTCTGGATCTGGGTGTAATTTATCTATGACTAGCTGTACCGCTATGCATTGGATATTAAACATGGCAATACTGCCAGCCTTCTAGTCACGTTTTGCAGTGGCATCGATTCGGAGGAATAATTTGACGTCCTCTGTATTTAGTTATTATTTATATAAATTAGTTTTAATTTATACTTAGAATTTTATTTCATCATCATCGTCATCATATCAGCCGAAAGGCGTCCACTGCTGGACAAAGGACTCCCTGAAAGATCTCCACAATTGCCGGTCTTGCGCTATTCGCATCCAGTAGTTTCATCAGTTTGTTTTCAACAATTTGTTCAAATAGTTATTAATTATTGTAAGATATTATTATAAATGCTGTGTGGCTGATGGCATAGAATACCGCCCTCCCATTTCATCCCGTGGGGGGCGTAGAAGTCGACCCGAGGGTATACCTCTCAGAGAACGGGCATCAGCGTCTCTGTGTACTATTACCGCCAGGGCTAAACCCGTCTGCCAAGCGTGGCGATTATGGCATATCCCTCCAAATGATGAACACAACTCCATTAAGGAAATCTTTTGGGGAAATCTTTGTCCTGCCATGGACGTCATGAGGCTCACATAATGATGATGATTATTATTATTAGATATTATTATAAAATCTAGTTTATTTAATTCATTCGCAGCATTGACGAGCTTGTGGCGTGGTTCCATTTCCACCCAGGACAGATATTTGTGTGCATGAACATGCCTGTTTGTCCTGAGTCTGGGTGTAATTATCTATATAAGTATCTATACAAAAGTAAAGTAGTATATGTAGTACCTATATCAGTTATCTGGTTTCCATAGTACAAGCTCTGCTTAGTTTGGGATCAGATGGCCATGGTGTGTGAATATTGTGCTAAGATATCATTATTAAAAATATTTTCGTTAGAACAGAAAATTTCACATGAATATTTTGCAATCCAGCTTTCCTTTTCTTCTATTAAACTTATTTCTTTCACAAAGCCCTCCGACAAAAGTCGCTTCGTCTAAACCAGAAACATCACCGACTTATTTGGCACATCAGCAAATACGTTCCCAGTTTAGGGTTGCTATATAAACGGGATTTTGGTTTTGACTCCCAAAGTCGTGACTTCAACATATGCTCAGTTCAGGATATAGCTTCAAGTTTTCTGGCTATTATATCAATAACAGTGATCCTGGGTAGGTGACCCACCGATCTTGCAAGGGTCACGGGAGGACGTTGGATGTGGGCAGCTCAGGACCGGCTATTGTGAATATCCTAGGGGAAGGTCTTTGTCCAGCACTGTGACGATCAGTGCTCCTGGTGGAATGTCAGCAACGATTGCTAATTTCACCAAAGAATACATAACGCTATACCATAGAGCGAAGGTATATTTACATTATTTACATTTTCATAATCTGATGGGATCGGAGAAATAGCAGGCGCAGGAAAACAGCTAAACTCTCCGAGACACGAGCGTATAACATTTATAGTATGTGTGTTGACGGTATAGAATATCATTTCCCCATCTCATGCCGTGGGGAGGGGGGGGGGCGTAGAAATCGACCGAGGGGATACCTACCAGAGAACGGGCAGCAACGTTTTTCTGTGAACTATGACCATCAATGCGCGATCGCCAACCCGTCTGCCAAGCGTGGCGATTATGGCATATCCCGCTATTCTTTGGGGAGGCTTTTGTCCAGCAGTGGACATACTTTGGCTGATGATGACATGACATGATGATGGAGGGTCGTTAATAAAGAGACAAAGTTGTTCAAGACGGTCAATCGGTTTCTAATGTGGCTTATAAACTATGAGCCTAACGAGTACAACCGGGACCGAGAGCTTAACATGCCCTCTGAAACACGGAGACGGTCAGGTGGTCTCTTCTATTGATTAATCAACGTTTTTAACCTCGCCAACCAGGGGGGCTACCGGCTACCGCCTAATTCACCAGTCATCGTGATTGTAATCGCCGTTCAAATAGATTAAGGTTAAAAATTATTTAATTCGGTCAATTGATTCCAGTCTATTTATGACGCCACATGTACTCATGGAAGCCGATTGAACGAACGATTTAGCGAACGATACCCGACGAATTAGACGATAGCCTCCCTTTTTTTTTCATTTAACGTGGTTGAAACCGTAGTTGGGGAGACTACGGGGTATGTGGGAATCCTCGTGGGTTACCCACTAAAACGGTAGCCTACCCTCTCGGTGCTGTGGGTGATGGCTCCGGGAACTCGAGACGATCTCCATTCGGAACCACCATCATTTCACCTATGCATCTTAAAGAAGCTCTCCCCAAGGTGCAAAGATGTTGATGCCCCCGATGCACCTTGCACGTAGGCAACCTGCAACTACCACAAGAGGCGATACCCTCCCTGGTACGGACCGGTGCGATTGGTTACGTATTTATCTTAGTTTTAGTACCTAACAAGTTCTATAACAGCTCACATATTTACTTATTTCGGAAACTACTACTGTAACAAAAAGTAGCAGCCCTAGTTGACGTTTCATAACTCCAGAAAATTTTAATGAGGCGCAAAATTTTCAGTGTTATTTCATTGTTAGTGTAACCGGAGTTTTGAACAAATAATTATTATTGCAGTACACTATGGCGTGTGGTTGGAATTGAATTGTATAGATTAAGCGAGCTGGTTTGTAATGTTTTGTTACTGTAATAATTTAACTTTTGTTGTAGTCATTTACAATTGAGGGAGGGCTGAATGTTAAAATGAAGAGGCATTGGTTATTAATATTGGCGGTATGAAATTCAATTACTCTCATTAAACATTCGAAACTGAAAAAAACTTATTTGAAACTTTTAGCCGGTTTTATTAAAAGGAGATGTTATCAAATCGTGTTTATATTTGTTTTGTAGTTATTTTGATAGTTATTTTATTATGTAATATATTTTCAAGTGTGTTCCATATAAATTTCGTCGCATTTAAATTAAGATTGGATGATGGAATTCGAAACTAAGAATTATTCGGATATCTGCACTAAACTGTTTTATAAAAAACTTAAAAAATATATCGTCTGTAAAACTTTTTTACTGTGTTAATGATTTTTTTTTATAACAATTTTTTTCATTTTTTAATTCTTACTATATTCTGATCATTCTTATATCTACTATTTATAATGATATTTTACAATTTAAGACTGAGATGATATCATTTATAATGTTGTGTTTGAATAATATTTTTTTCTACATATTTTTCAATGGGCTCAATTCACTTTTTATTAATAATAGTAATGCTTATCCAATGCCAATTATTAAGTAGTAAGTGTATTTATAATGTAGCGTAATAATAATCAAAGTACGCGTTAAAGGGAAAACATGATGAACTGTTCACTTTTCTATAAACAATGTATTTTTATTCCTTACATTTTGTATGGAGAACGGACCATGGGCATTGTATACCTAAGATACTATAACAATATTTGCAACAATATGAAATAATTGTCTACAAATAAGTTTAAAACCACCAGTTTGGTCTAACAGGGCTTGTTACAATTTTTCTGATTATTTTAGTTAAAAAGTGCTTGAAATGTGTTGTTATAAGTCAACACATATAAAAAATATGTAATTAATCTTAAGAAATACATAAATATTTTAAAAATGAATTCCTACTGACTTTTCTGGCAGTGTTTCCTAGTAGTTAGGGTGAAAAAATACGATAATGGTTCCGCATAAATGTAAAATATTTACGGAATAAATGAATTTTTAATTTAACTTTAACTTTGATTTTTATGTATTTTAAGCGATATTCCGTTTGAATGTGAACCATTTTGATTATTATTTTTTAAATTAAGAGGGATCGACACGGTTTTCAAAAAAATTAGTTATTTATTATGTACAAACTTAACTTATTATAAACGTTTCAATATACTTATTTTCTCAACCGCTAACCCGGCTTTGCTATTTTTTTTCACAGATTTTGGACCTTATTCCAAAGCCATATGGTTGAAATTAATATGGTCTCGTATAGTCTACATCCTGTTTAATGGTTAACATATAAAGTAATGAGACTTCAAAAACATTGCTCACCTCTCCTCTAATTACCCTCAGTATTTCAAATAAATAGCTTGAGTTGGAATTAACGTTAAATCTGAGGACATCAAAATTAAATACGTAAGACGTGTTCTAATTTGGCACAACTATCTAATGAACTTAATCAACTCGTAGTTTCAATTTAAATCTTAAAGTTAAATTCGTTGGTATAAAATTGAGTTAAGCTTAATTACATTATTTGTAAATAGGAACAAAGGCAAATACATAAAAAACCGGGGGTTGAATCGCGCACCGACGCGACGAGACTTATCAAAAGTTTATATAAAAAAAAAATAAAAAAGGTTTTTATTCACGTAGACTTTAAAAAAGCGCTTGTAAATAGTCAGAACATGTTTGTAGTAATATAGTTGTATACATTAGATATTATTTCTAGTAACATAGATATTTAGGTAAATCTTGTATGAAAACATTTATAAAATTTATTTTATTACAGAAATGATATTTAGCTAGCTCGTATCAAGTTATTGTCAAGAGATTATGTTTAATTATCTAGTTTAAGTCTAATATTTTTACTACATATTGTCACATATTGTCATAATATCACCACGGCATCTCATCGCATCACCATCGCAGGGGGAAGGGGGGAGTAGAAGTTGTCCCGAGGGAATACCTACCATAGATCGGGCATCAGCATAATTATTGAGATCGCCAACCCAACTGCCAAGCGTGTCGTCAGATGAATTACGCCCACTGGTAATTGAACATACCTAAATAAAAAAAGCCTTTTATTCCATGCACATTTTAAAAAACATTTAGTTACACACTTAGGATTTATAGTTTGACATTCATTATATACTTAATTAATAAAGTGGTAGTGAAAAAAATAATATAATATAATAAGTGTAATTGTACATAAGCAGTCTTATTGCCGAAGTCAACCATAGGTGGTGAACTAAGTTTATACAAAAGGTATTTACTTATTATGATTATAAGTAATATTACTTGTTGTCTATGTTTCATTTCATGACGCTCGGAACGCGCGCGCTTGCGCTGCTAATAATAATAACACTTTTTCGAATTTGGAAATCAATCAAAAATTGCTATAAGTAATCTCTGCGATGCGCGTAGACTTTTTACAGATTCAGACGGGAAGTAAAATTACTACTTATTTTTGTACAAAAATAAACTCTAACAAATTATCAATTCAATTGATTGACTATTATATAACATGAAAACTTTAATTAATTTTACAGAGCACATGTTTTCTGGACCGCCCTTCGCGATTCCGTCTGAATGAATCACCATGAATTGACTGACCAATGAGCGATCAGATTGACAATACAGATAATCCATATGAATTAGTGACGACAATATTTAAAAATGCTAGCATAGGTGGCGGGAAATTTGAAAGTGAACTGATTATGTATTGACTACAATGAAACATGGTGATTTTGCGTCAACAAAATGAAGGTAATGTATAGGTATTAGCTATATCGAAATTATACGTTAACAATGATCAAAAAATACCCAGCACAATTAATTGGTTAAACGTGTTTTTTTCGCCAAATCCACGACTTTAAATAGAAAAGGTCAAGCATCTCAAAACTCAAAACAAGTTAAGAAAAATTAGGAAAGTTTAATTCGACTTTTTCTTTTCTCCTTACGTTTGTCAAGTCTACGTTAAACACGCTCATTTTGGAATGTTTTCGCGACTCAAATAGAAATTGCAATATTGTGTTGGTAGAACACGGTTTTCTGTTGAAAATATTTATTTAACTTGACATGTTTGTATAGTTCGAGTCCTGCAAGCTAATTTTGGATCATTTGTGCTATTTGGGTTAGAGCAAAAGGTCACTGGAGCTTTTTATAGAAGAGAGAGAGAGAACGCAATGAATTGGTTTCTTCTGGGCTTTCTCATATACGACACTTTCAAAAAACTTCGTTGAAGAAAAAGTTAGGGTAGGCGAAGGATGCCACTTAGACGTGTAGAAAATTATTAATTAAGTCATATAAAAACCACCAACAACAAGACTACCTAATTATTTTTATTTAAAGGATTTCAAATATTTCAGAAATACGATTGTTTTCTGCAATGCTCACATAAATATCTATCACCTGTAACTATTTCAGATTTCACACGACAGACAACTTTACGAAGGCTATCATGAAATCATTGTGTGATGATCACAACGTGTCTGAGTGTAATTCATCTATTTACTACTTACTAATCGTATGGGTATTCCGGTTCCGGTGCTCGTAACGTAAACACGTACGTCAAAGTGCTCCACAAATATTAATTATTATTAGAGTAATAAGTGTGAAATAAAAGTGTCTCAACAGGAAATCCGTCAAAACAGTGTATAAATAACGAAATAAGAAAGTGATCAAGGTGTAAAGTAATAATCTTGCAATAGAAACAACAATAACATAACTTACATAACCTCAAAGTTAAAAAAAATAAGTAGTCATGGTAGTACTACCAACCTCACCAACAAAAATCTGTCAAGTAGCAACCAACGTCATTTTGACATCGACATAGCGAGTGTTGCTAGTTAATAAACCAATATCCAACAAGTGTTGCTAATTAATTAATTAACCACTATCCAACAAGTGTTGCTAATTAATAAACCAAAAAATGGATAAAAGTATGGAGATATTGTTGGTAAAACTGGATGAGAAATTGAACCAACAAGCTAATCTCATAACAGCGTCAGTGACGGAAAATGTCATGGAAGCATTTGATGAGCGACTAAAATTAATAACAGAAGAAAATACAATGCTAAAAAACAAAATATCCACACTGGAGCAAAAACTTAATGCCATGGATAGAGAGAAAAGAAAATACAACTTGGTCTTTTTTGGTGTTGAGGAGATTGAAAAATCAGAAGCGGAATTGGTAGATTACCTCAAGGACACAATTCAAGAAACAGGAACACACCTAAACAGCCAGGAAATTAGTAATATATATAGAATTGGCAAGGATAAAAATGTTAAGAAGCGCCCTATTGTAGTTTCCATCACATCCCTGTGGAAAAAACACCTGATTATGAAAAACAAGTCCAACCTTCCATCAGGTATATATGTGAAAGAAGATTACTCTAAAGAAGTCTTAGAAAAGCGAAAGCAACTACAAGTACAAGTGGAAGAAGAAAGGAAGAAGGGAAACATAGCTTTTTTTAAAACATGATAGAATAATAGTGAAGAAATCATCAGAAATAAACAGAGATAAAAGAAAAAGAGACGGTTCTGACTCACCCAACTCATCAATTCAGAAAAAAATCGACTTAAAAGACAACCCAACAACTTCATCTAACAAGGGAAAAAACATCCTAAAACCCAACATACTAAACTACATTGAACGAGGAAGGTCTGCTTCACAGCCAGAGATCCCAAAAAAACTTGTAATGACCACCGGCACCCGGAACAAAACAAGAAGAAATACCAGAAAATCATATAAAACTACTGATATATGCACCCCAAGCCGGTTGGTCACCGTGGGGGAAGTAGACTACTACCCTTCAGCAAACAAAACACCTAAAGAAAAACCAAATAATATCTACATTGCTACCTTAAACACATTATCATTAAGGACACCAGAAAAACTCTTTGAACTAGAGATAGCTTTGAGTAAAATTAATTGGGATATTCTCGGTATCAGCGAAGTAAGACGTGTAGGCAACCATATCGAGGAACATCATGACTATATCCTGTATTATATTGGCGAAACAAAGGGTCAATATGGAGTAGGATTTATAGTGAAAAAACATTTAAAGAAACAAATCCTAGAGTTCAAAGGCATATCTGAAAGAATTGCAATACTGAATATTCAGTTACAAGGTTACAAGGACAAGTGGACTATAGTACAAATATATGCACCAACAGAGTTAGCTGACGAAACAAAAATAAATGATTTCTACAACCTACTTTCTTCCACACTAGAGACTGCCCATAAAAATATTATCGTCATGGGAGACTTTAATGGCAAAATAGGCAAACAAAAGAATGGTGAAGAATCTGTAGTAGGAAAGTATGGCATAGGAAAAAGAAGCAAGAACGGCAAGAGAATTATAAACATGGCCTTTGAAAATAACTTAACCATATTAAACAGTGTTTTCAAGAAAAGACCTGCAAAAAAATGGACCTGGATATCACCCGACGGGTCTTATCGAAATGAAATAGACTTTATAACCAGTAACCAACCCAAATTTTTTCAAGATGTTAGTGTACTGAATAATTTCAGCTTTAATAGTAATCACCGGATTGTCAGGGCAACATTATTTCACAAACAACAAAAAGAAACAGAGAAAACACTTCCATCAGGAATTTAATACTTTGTCAACCAACACAACATCCCAGAACTTCATAACATCCAAAGAAATAAATAAAACACAAGAAATTTACAACATGGAAACAAATGATATTTATATTAAAGTCAACAAGATAAAAACAAATAAAGATAGAATAAACTCAAAGATATTAGACCTCATTCAAACAAGGAAAGAACTCCTTAAAAATAGAAGAACTAAATCAACATTACACGAAATAGCCCAACTAAGTAAAGAAATAACTCGCAATATAAAACTAGATAAGTCCAATAAAAGAATCAAATGTATCCTAAACCACATTACTAAAACAGGAGGTGTTAACAAAGCTCTCAAAGAATTAAAAGATGCGACGCCATGGGTCCCGAAAATGACAAGTAAAAACAGCAAAGAAGAAACAAAGAGACGGTCAATTCTCAAGATAGCAACAGAATACTATCAGAAATTATACTCTACTAGAAACACTTTACAATATAACGTAAACCTCGAAGACGACACCGAAGAAATCCCTCAGATTCTTGAAAGGGAAGTCGAGCATGCAATAGCAACACAGAAAAACGATAAAGCTCCTGGACCTGATCATATAACAAATGAGATGAAAGTGAAATTACCAGAAGTAACCACAAAACTGACCAACTTGTTTAATATTATCATAAACACAGAATCTATACCCCCACAATGGACAATAAGCTCTATCAAACTCATATTTAAGAAAATAGATAGATCAGATATAGGCAACTATCGCCCAATAAGTCTTATGTCTAATATATATAAGGTGTTCTCAAAAATAATATTAAAACGCATTACCAAAAAGCTTGATGAACAACAATCAAGGGAACAGGCTGGATTTCGATCAGGATTCTCAACAATAGATCACATACATGTGATAAAACAGTTACTTAAAAATGTCAGGAATACAACTATCCACTATACATAGCATTTGTGGATTATAACAAAGCATTCGACTCTTTGGAACACCAGTATATTTGGGAAGCCCTGAAAAACCAAGGAATAGAAAATAAATATATAAGGCTAATAAAAAATGTGTATTCTAACAGCAAAGCACGAATAAAACTAGAAACTGAGGGGGACACTTTCCAAATACACAGAGGAGTGAGGCAGGGAGATCCACTCTCGCCAAAACTTTTCTCTTCAGTTCTGGAGGAAGTCATCAGGAAGATGGAATGGGACAACATGGGAATTAACATAAATGGAAAACGTTTAAATCACCTAAGATTCGCAGATGACATAATACTTATAACAGATAACCCAGATAGCCTTCAAGACATGCTCCAAGATTTGTCATACGAAAGCAAAAAGGTGGGTCTAACAATAAACAAAACAAAGACCAAAATAATAACAAACAGAAGCCAAAAAAACATGTCAATAGGTGATGAGGAAATAGAATATGTAAATTCATATATATACCTGGGGCAACTTATAGCCTTCAGCAACCAGTCGGACTCTGAAATTGAGAGACGTGTAGCCAATGCATGGAAAAGATATTGGTCTCTCAAAGAAGTGCTAAAAGGTAAACAATATAATATTGCAACGAAAAGGAAAATTTACAACACATGCATATTACCAATTCTAACCTACGGTTGCCAGACCTGGGCAAATACAGAAATACAAAACCAAAAACTGATAACATATCAAAGAGGTATGGAGAGGAGTATACTGGGTTACACAAAGAGAGACAGAAAAAGAGCCGTGGATATCAGACATATCACGAAAATTGAAGATGTTGTTGTAAAAACAAAAAAACTGAAATGGAGGTGGGTAGGCCACATGATGAGAGAGAAAAATAATAAATGGACAAAAGACATAACGGAATGGACTCCCAGATTCCAAACAAAGAGGAAAAGAGGAAGACAAAGAAAACATTGGTCTGATGACATAAGAAAGATTGCAGGTCCACTATGGGAGAGAACAACTCAAGAGAGAGTAGACTGGAAAGCGCTGGAGGAGGCCTTCGTGTCGCAAAGACACGCCAACACCCAATAACTTATACAGCAAGATTTTTTAGTCACCGTCCAAATTTTGATATATTAATCTTTGGCGAAAACCATTGAATACGTGTTTTTTCTTTTAGTATCACTCAATACAAAAATATTGAGATATCACATCACAAAGTTATCTATAAAAAGTTGATGGTTCTGGACACCGCCGTGCCGTGCGTACACGCTGGGTAACTAACTACGCGGGCTTGCCGCCCCGCGCGCCGCCGCAATTCATTGTTAACACAATAATAAACAAAGCAAATTTTCCCTTCATACTTTCATGGGCTTAGGACCATCAATTAGCAAAAAGTTTGTGCTATGTTCACTATGATTAGAATGTAATCCTTAATTAATCAATTACAAATAAAGTAAAAAAAAAATTGGATACATAAGAACTTTAGAACTTATTAAAACCGTGCCGTGTAACTTTTTGCTATTAGGCGTATTTAAAAAATTTGAATCAACTTATGTACAAATAATTAAAAATCGAAGTAATCAAAATAATCATAAAACAGTCACATTAACAGTACTTTAATAAATGTTCAAAATGCATATCGTTTCTCTCTAAACAGATTCTTGCACGTTTTTGCACATTATTTTTAATTTTGTTGAGCACTACAGTGTCACTTTTCACTTGGTCGAATGCACGTACAATTTGTCCTTTTAATTGGTCTAGGCTTTGGGCTTCCTCCACATACACTCGTCGTTTTATTTCGCCCCACAAAAAAAAGTCACATGGAGTAAGATCTGGGGACCGGGGTGGCCAGGGGACGGGCCCCCCGCGACCAATCCAACGATCACCGTGTTCTGTGTTTAAATAATCACGAACGGCGCGCGGCCGAGTAATGAGGCGGTGCACCGTCTTGTTGATAATAAAAATCACGATAGGCGCTTGCCGGCACGTCATCCATGAAATCAGCAATTACTGTGCGTAACATATCTAGGTACGTGCCCCCGTTCAGCCGTCCCTCAATGAAATATGGCCCCAGTATTCTGTTGCCGACAATTCCAGCCCACACATTTGCGCTAAACCGCACTTGGTGATACGTTTCTCGTATCATGTGTGGGTTTCGAAATGACCACCAATGTTCATTATGCTGATTATACAGCCCCACTCGAGTAAACAAGGCCTCGTCAGTCCACAAAATGTTCGCTTCGGGGTGTGCGATCAGCCACTCGCAGAAGGCTCGACGGGGAACGGCGTCTGCGTCGTTCAAGGCCTGTACCTTTTGAAAATGGTACGGGTGCAACCCAGCAATATGGAGAAGTTTCCACACGGCATATTGGCTTACACCGAAGCGCCGCGCTGCATCTCGCGTACTCGCTCTAGGGCTCCGTTCGAAGAAATCGAAGATATCTTCTTCAATCTCTACTGCGAGTCTCGGCCTGCCACGTCCTTGAGCGTGTGTAGGAGATGTAAATTGGCCATGGTCTAATAGCCTCTGATTTGCGGCCAAAATTGTTTGGCGATTAGGGATGGAAGGATTTATTATCCCTTGATTGCGAAGGCGAGGAATACTCTCTGCTTCGTACAGTCTCTGGGCACCGTTCAAGCTTTCACCACTAAGTATGTAAGATCGCACCATTTCGTAATACTCGCGGTGGGAATACATTTTATGCAAATTCACGATCGCGCGGGGCGCCGGCGGGATGCGCGGGAACACGGAAGTAAACGCTTGCGCCGCGAAAGGGTGCGCGGGGCCGACTGGGGATAACGATAGATGTTTTGCGCAGGTGTAGCGGGGCGGGGGGCAAGCGGGGTGCGCGCTGCACTTTCATTGAATGTTTGCGCGGCAAGTGTAGTATTTTTAACGTTTAACTTAGTGACCAGGCAGAGCGGATAATTATTTCCAGAAAATTATTTAATATAAAAATTATACGTATCGATTTTTTTTCAAAAATGGAGTTAGTGAATGATACATAATGCCTAGAGAAAATTTGGACGGTGACTAAAAAATCTTCCTGTATATACCTACTTGTATTTAATTATGTAATGTAATATTATAATGTATCCTTGTTGGCAATAAAGGCTTAATGATAATAATAATAATCGTATGGGCAGTGGTTACCCTGGTGTCAGAGTTGTTTAAGCTGCCCAGTAGGCCACCGACATGGCCTAATGATAACAATCAGGACCGATAACTTAACGTTCCCTCCGAAGCATGGAGGCGCTCCGAAATTAAACCACTTGGTGGTCACCATCTGTAGACTGACCGCGAGCCTAGTTGCTTAACCTCGCCGATCACTTACGAACCGGAGAGAGCATCTAGCTATGAGCTAATTCATTAATGAATAATTCATTAATAAAATGTATATATTTAGAAATATATAAATCTGTAATGAATCAATCAAATTATTTATTTGCCAGAATATGGTACAAAAGATTTTATAATAATAGATTCCGCATATTCTGCCACATATCTGCACATACATTATTCATATTTTTTTATTAAATAATTTTTTTACAATGTCAAATAATATAAATATGTAAATGATATGCAATAGAATATTAGAAAAAAACCTCCATTTGTAATATAAAAATGTCAAGTACCCATTCCTACGTTAACAGTTCTATTTTATCGTCAAAGTATTATAGTATCATTTATTTAATAGTAGCCGATATATATATTTTTTTAATAAAAACATTGGTAAATTAACTCGATTTTCAGGTAGTTTATTATACAACATGTAACGTAATTAACGCACACCCTCAGACACCCCAATTAGAATATTATGTTGTAATCATAATACATACATTAAATTTTTTATTTGACATGTATATGCATTGTTATGTACTAAATTAGTTTCTTGGAATAACGTTCATTTTTCTTTAATTTGGTGTTGAATGATGGAATTTATATGAATACAAATAAAACTGCGATTTAAAAGTCTTATTCCTTTGACTTACGGTCCATTTCAATTTGTTTTGACTGTACAGGGTTAAAATAACGATAATTTCCGTAGATTAAATTATTTTTCAATAAAAAATTAGCTATATTAAAAATGATATAAATCGATTCAGTAAACGATTATGAACAAACTATTTTCAGAATGTGCGTTAATTAAGTTACATGTTGTATATGTACATACAATTGACATTTCGTTTAAATAGCTCTAGTTTAATTTGAGGTAGGCGTAGTCTATTTTTGTGTCTGGAGCGGCTGTTTGCATGGTCGCAGAACTTTTCAAACAAATGGGGGTGTATTTTTTACAAATATACAAATTTCATATCAGTTGTCTGGTAGCATAGCAAAGGCTCTGCCTAGTTTGGGATCAGGTGGCAGTGTGGTAGTTGTCCCAAGATTTGTACTATTTATTGTATATTGTCCTCACACATGACATCTTTTTAAAATAGCATATAATTTAATTTATTTTTCGACAACAAGGTTAAAGTATACGAAATATTCTAACTACAGCAACTTAAATGAGAAGTAAGGTCGTACGTAAACTGATGTAAGAAGCACTTTGAGCTGCTTTACGTATAGCTACTTGAGAAATTTCCGTACCGCTATCTACCTAAAATACCGTACTTTAAGAATTCTTAAACTAAACTTAAACGATCCAAAATTATTCAAGCTAAAAGCTTGCTGTATCTTTAAGAATATAATAATAATAATTTACTCTGGGACATTATTTACACACGGTCATCGGATCCCAAACTAAGCAGAGCTTGTACTATGGAAACCAGGTAACTGATATACTACACATACTATTTTTTCTTTTGGAAATACTTACTAATATAGATAAATTACACCCAGACCAACCGACATGTTCATGCACACAAATATCTGTCCTGGGTGGGAATCGAACCCACGACCTCCGGCATGAATAGCTAGCGTTTACCAACCAATATCAAGTCAAGCTTTCAAAAGTACTCCATGGATTATGCATTATAAATCCAGTAAATTTTCCATCTTTTCAATTATTCGTTGTCGTGTCGTTCTCGTCCGCACGTCGGATCCTCGTCAACCTTGCGGTTCCACAGTAAGGACCGCCGCACACATTAAAAAATGAGGATAGAAGAATATGTGAATAAATATAGATTTCATTTTTGTTTTACCTAAAGTGTACACAAATATTAATTTATTAATATGGATTGGGGACCAATTCTAAAATACTAAATTAAATTAAATGGTTTAAAAAATACATTAAAAACGATTGAATACCCATATACTCTAAAAAGCGCTTGTAAATTTTCAGAACAACCATTGTAGTATTACAAATAAAATAATTAATCCTAGATACATTTAGATTATTAAGTTTCTTTCATGTATGTCGTATAAAATTTGTTCCAAGTGGCAAGAATAACAAACATCTATACATCCTAAAGTACACATTCAGACATTACAGAGGTCGCAAAATAAATTAATAAAAGTTCTATTTCATTACAATTATTTTACTCCAACACAAAAGCTTTATACTGAAACCAAATTATTAAATATTACACAAATTTACAAATACAATACAGCAATTTTGATACATAAAATATTAAACAAAGACATCCACACAGAAATAAAACTTACAAAAAAGATACAAGTGCAAACACGAAGTTCAAGAAGGGCACACAATATAATACTATACAAACCAAGAACCAATTATGGTAAAAGGACAATTGTATACCAAGGAGCACAATATTTTAATGCATTGCCTAACCATATCAAAAACGCTAAGACCACATATATTTACAAAAAATTATTAAAACAACACATTTCCAAAGGCTCTACCGAACAATAATAACAAGAAAAAAAAAATGGTAAACAAATTCACACTCAGTGTAAATGCCTCTTAAAATTTGCTCACTTACTTACAACGGACAAAGGGCGTGAGCGCAGCGCGCCGGTTATTATTCACCTCTACCTACACAACTACATTATTTACCAATTGTTAATGGTACGTTGTTTAGCAAATTACTTTATATTATGCGCAGTGTGAACTTTTCAAATTTTCAATTATGTAATATTTATAGTTTAATTATGTATCTTGTTTCTCCTCGAAGTGATTGTAAATCTTTGAGAAATAAAGAAAATTCCAACCGTTATCCATACTCAAAATCGTTCACATTTATAATATGAGTAGGATAGGCAAGATTATTAGTCTAGATCAGATCATTCATAGGTGACTAGGTTAGGTGGATTAATTTAAAGTTTCCACGTTCCGGAAGGCACTTTAAGCTAGACAGTTTATCATGGGCAGGTTTAGAATTCTGACACAAGGATATTTACACAGTTGTTTAGACTGCCTAACAGGCCGGTAAAAAAAAATAAAAAAATAGCTTTACGACAGTTGTATGATGACTGTTTCGTACCGATGGGAAAAAAACCTAATGACAGTTGGGTTTTGACATTGACAAGTGACGTACCCTTCTTGTCATCGTGTCGCTTGGTTGGCGAAGGCGCGCGTGGTTTGCGATTGATCATTTGCTTTAAATATAATAAAATATATATAAATAAATATATTTTTTTAAGACAACGCCCGCACTCGGGATATTAATCCCTATGTCGCGGGTTACTTTACTAACTATTTATGGGTCACACAAACAGTTGTCCAGCGCAGGACTTGAACCCGCGACACGAAGCGGCGAGGCGACTGACTTAGCTGCTGCGCCACACCTGCAGTAAATTTTTTATTGGATTAATAAGATTGGGCGCTGTTATTCGTTTGTTCTCGTGGCGAGTAATTGTTTGTGAAAATACTTTGGACATACATGAAGCCGGCTTGCTTGGAGTGTCGGTAAGCATCGATAAATATATATTATAGTGATATGAGTTATACGACGCCATTAACATTTGTAAGCGAAGCATTACCAGTAGCTATTAGATTAAGTTCATCTCCCTCTTAACGGGGAAGTTGCGGGTTTGACCCGTAACAATGAGTATAGCCGGGACTGCAAAAATACGTATTTAAATCTGTTTTATATTTTAGGTATTTTGAACGGATTTATATTTGTATCCAGGCTGCGCACCTAACGTGCTTTTCAAAAAAAAATCGTCAGCGATTCCTCATCGTTAGCGGACGAATTACTACGACTGGCTAAAGGCCAAAGTTTAGTCAAATACATACATGCTAAAAATATCAGTGAATCTTTATCTGATTGGCATGTCGTTCGGTAATTTTGGTAAGAAAATAAGTTTATAAATGAAATATGTTTTCGTTGAATTAATATCATCAACATCATCATATCAGCCGAAAGACGTCCACTGATGGAAAAAGTCTTCCTCAAAGATCATCGTCATTGCCAGTCTTACTCTACCTAAATCCAAACGTGGGTGATATATAAATTTTAGATATTTCATAACCGAATAAGAAAATGTTTGTAGCGAGACTTAGCGGTACGAAAACGACTATTTATTATTAAACGAGCGTAATATCAGCGAAATGAATGAGGTTTTGTATACCAGGATGTTCAAACGTTTTGTACATTTGTACAAATGTTGTGCAAATTATAACTCATTTTGAATTCTATGTCAAATTCATCCAGAATTTGGAGATGTACTAAAGTCCATCTAGTAGGATAAAAAACATGGCGGGCGGTTAATAAATATGAAATAAGGTTTTTAATCACGTAGAGTTTAAAACCGCTTGACTTTCATATTTATTTACCGCCCGCCATGGTTTTTATCCTGCTAGATGTACTAAAGTTCATCTAGCAGGATAAAAACCATGGCGGGCGGTAAATAAATATGAAATAAGGTTTTTAATCACGTAGAGTTTAAAACCGCTTGACTTTCATATTTATTTACCGCCCGCCATGGTTTTTATCCTGCTAGATGTACTAAAGTCCATCTAGCAGGATAAAAACCATGGCGGGCGGTAAATAAATATGAAATAAGGTTTTTAATTAATCACGTGGACTCTAAAACCGCTTGACCTTCGTCAGAACATGTTTATAGTAGTGTCGATTTTCGGCCATGGCGGCCTGTCTCTATGGAAACGAGCCATCTGCACGGGACATACTTTTATAGTGAATAAGTGTGTGTAAACTAATGTGCATAATAAAATTATAGAACAGTAAGCTGACTCGACCGTAAAGCTTGTAGGTACAGGACCGTCGGCTTCGTGTCCCCTCCAAGGCACGGGAGTTTAAAGCGGCCAAGTTCCAAACTCCGGTCTGATACTGAGAACTATTTGTGGCAGAAAAATCCCAATACCACTTTTTTTTGCTCAACAAGGGATTTGAACCCAAGACTTCATTATCTGCTGAACACGCTACCGCAACTTGTTAATTCATCAAGTCAGCCAAATAACGTCCTCTGTTAGACAGTGGTCCTCAAAAGATTTGCTCGATGGAGATGTGTCCATCGATGGAGGATCATAATCGTCACGCTTGGTAAACGGGTTGGCGATCGCAGTATGATGTGATCATAGTACACAGAATTACGCTTTCCGTTCTTTATGGGATATTCCCTCGGAATGACTTTTACGATCCGCACGGGATAAGATGGGCTGGTAATATTCATTGCTATCAGCCACATGGCAATGAGACTGGAGAAAAAGGCACTGTAATTAGGTTCAGTTATTTACAAGTCCTCGGTATTGTACCACTGTAGTAAAAGCGATTAAAACAGTACAAAACACACTCCTATACAGTCTACTATTGTTACTGAATGATCAAAAGGTAGAATGGAAGCAATTTATGAAACGTCATAAGTCCTCAGACCCGCTTGCTCTATTTACGAGTATAGAAGGGTAAAAGAAAAATACCTAATGCTATTTGGAAATAAAACTAAAGTTTTCATACGGGCCTGTTGGCGTGGTTGGAAAATGCTTGCTTTTCATGCTGGAGGTCGTGGATTCGATTCCCACCCAGGACAGATATTTGTGTGCATGAACATGTCTGTTTGTCCTGAGTCTGGGTGTAAATATCTATATAGTAAGAATGTATTTACAAAGAAAAGTATTATATTATTATGTATTATATCAGTTATCTGGTTTCCATAATACAAGCTGTGCTTAGTTTGGGATCAGATGACTGTGTGTAAATAATGTCCCAAATATTGGATATTATTATTATACGTAAAATTTATTTTCTAGAAATTAAATATAATATAAATAAATAATATCTTGCGTTTAATAACGCCATGCCATCTGATCCCAAACTAGACAGAACCTATATTATAGTGATAGGTGATAAACACACTTGTATATTTCACTTGTATATAACCACGCCATTCACAACTGCACAGAAAACAAAATGAAATATAATTCATCTCACAAGTGTGTGCGCTACCACAGTCATTAGTTATTTATTCATAAAGAATATGAATTGTGTTTGTATGTAACATAAATTATTAAAATAAATTATACAATTACTAATATTTTCTAAATATAAGCATACATAACATAACATAAGATTCTATAACAAACTACCCAATGGTATTAGAGAATTGTCTACGAATAAGTTTAAAATAATTATTAAAGCCAAATTGTGTAGCGCCCTGCTACACAATTTGGCTTTAAAAATTATATTTAATTATATAATTTATTATCAATATTACAAAATTTTTGATTATTTAAGTGATAAAAGTGCTTGGGATTGAGTTGTTCTGAGTCAACACACATGATTATAATTAATCTAAAGTATATTTTATTTAAAAAAAGGATTCCTACTGAGTTTTCTGGCAGTGTTTCTCAGTAGCTACCACGTCATGCACTGCACGGTATGGTAAAAAAAATATGACGATTCCACATAAATGTAATTTTTTTACGGAATAAAGTATTTTTGACTTTGACATAATCAAAATAACACATACGTCAGCGTACAACAATACATCATTGGAAATGCAATGACAACCTAAATTTCAATAATAATATCTTGTCAAATAAAATACTTCAGACTGTCTATAAGAGTACAGACATCTTTAGAGGCTAACTGACACAACGCATAACTTCAGGAACATGAACAATGGTTTGGACGTGCTCTGCGAGGCACGGGGACGTTACACCGTCAGCTTCCAAATTCCAGGCAAATACTAAGAATTTAAGTAATGGAATCGGGGTTACTTTACGGAAATCCATAACAATCAAAATACAAAATCTATATGTAGTGTTCATTCCGCTAATTATCAGTTTAATCATGCCGGGATGCAATTTACACCGCCCTCCCACCTGCAAAAATATGAACATGCAAGAAGGACTATATAAAAAGCAAATTAAATAATTAAATAAAAACTTCTTGTTTTGGTCCGACCCGGATATTAACCCAGGACCTAATGAGGTCCTGGGTTAATATCCGGGTCTACGGTTTAACGTAGTACTACTAGGCCAACTCGATAGTCAATATATTTTCAATATAGGATGATATACAAAGGTTGATATAATATTACAAATATGGCACAGAAATTAAAAATTACTAGTTTTATTAATATAACGGTTTCAGGTATTTTCCCAACAGCCCCATATTGTTCGGTCCAAGAGTATACACTCTAGTTTTGAAGAGTATAAAAGGCATAGAGGCTCACAATACTCTCAATCAGCCGCGAGTGTAATAGGTTTCCCGGTTACGACTCAACGTAACACTGTTCCATTATAGACCGTAGCTTTTTCATCATGCAAAACCATAGAGTACCGTTGCCGCATGTATTTTCGTAAAAAGTGATTCACGTATATAAAATAATAATAAAATGTAGTTTAGAAACAATTCTTTGAAACTTAAAATAAAATTGTAAATAAATAAAATAAATAGGCGTAAATAAAGAGGTGTGCCCGAACTAGGCAATCTGTGTTCTAAGCAAGAAGTGCTGATATGAATATAAACATATCCACTGGCAGCATTGGTACGCTCTCATCAAAGTTTGTAGTATTTTTTAAGCACCCATAGCCCCCAATACCTAATTATTTTTTTTGAATTTTGTTAATGGAGTTAGCTTTTACTACTACACCGGACAATAGTAAATTACAGTTTTAAATATTTTATCAATTCATTCTTCTGTAGGATTTCTTTTATTAATTAAAAAATGAGTGTAGATTTCTATAGCAGCCTAGATTATAATTCTGTTCCTACAGAGGAAATATCATGGTATCTTATTAACGAAGCTATAATGGTATTCAATAGCGTTTTTAACTTAAAACGTTTATGTATTTAAATACATTAATAATAAATTTCAAAAACTTGAGAGGTGCGAAGGGACACCCGGATGGAACGAAGTTATTTTTTATTATTTATTATGTACAAAAAACCTGTATACACTCAACAAAAATAATCGTAGCGACACCACACTGTTCAATGCGAAATAGAAAAACGAAACGAAAATATCTGGCTTGCTTTAATAAGAGAGAGAGACAGACAGAGAAACATGCGCACGCCGCACGGCTTACAATAGCTTACTATAGCAAGAAGTGTCGTTACAACTTTTCGTCTTAATTTTTTCCGTCTAGCCTCCTTTTGCAATACGCGATAAGGAATTTCGTTCCAATTACATACTATTAATCTTAAAGGTATGAGCCAGCTCTTTGGTCACCTGGCGAATTGATAAGATGCCTAGTTCAATAACAAATCCTTGTAACTGAAGCTTTTTACACAATCACCTGGTTTTTATAAGAAAAGCCGTTTCTAAAAGTCTGTAACAAAATACCGAAAACACTACGTGAGCTACCCCTTAATATGTTTAAGAAAAAAATGTTCAATTGGCTTTTAGATGGATGTTTTTATATCATTAGTGAATTTTTGATGCTGAAAACTTGCAAAATAGACAACTTGACATACATAGGTACTCTTTGATTAGATTAGATTTGATTTTGACATACTTTGTAATTTTGACATTATAAAATTGATGATCATCTCATGATCTCAGACATTATAAAATTGTTATTATTATTATTTTAATGTGCTTATAATTATGTCAAACAAATGTTATTAATTAGTTAGATTAGACATATTAATGAATGTGGTATTATTCTATAGATGCTGTATATATATACATTTGTTTTATTAAATAACTTTATAATAATTAATAACTTATGTCGTATAAATTTGCATGCCGTCAAATTGGCGTAACATGCTGAACCTGTACAATTCTATATAACACCTTGTAACCATGTTTCTGGCGAATAAATAAATATTTCATATTTCATTTCATTTCATTCATTTAATTTCATTTCTTCCAGTTTAGCGACAACACCATCAATGGCATTATTACTTAAATATTTTTTGCAAAAAGTTAGTAGGTACTTCTTCTTCTTTTAGCCTTTATACTCGTAACTGTATTTAAAAACGTCGCATCTTACACGAGTGGTATTTTTTTTGTTATTACCAACTTAGGTTTGCTCTGTGACAGTGTTAATACAACACCTGAGCTCTTGAACAAACTTAGAAACCGCAACGAACAGGTAACCGCAAGGAGCTGCACTAACTACTCGGTTACTTTACGGAGTACGTTCCTGTTGTATCTACGACTTGTCATTTGTTTCACTTGGAGTATCTTTAGGTGCTCCAAGCAGGATTGAAATTAATCATTTGTATTGAGATTTTAATTGACTGCACGTGTGGCGCAGCGGCCTAGATAGTCGCTTCGCCGCTTCGTGTCGCGGGTTCGAGTCCCGCGCCGGACAAGTATTTGTGTGATCCATAAAAAGTTGTTCTGAGTCTGGATGTAATTTGTGCCCGTCTATTATATGTTTGTAAAGTACCCCACATGGAATCATTTTCCTAATGCGGGCGTTGTCTTTAAAAAAAGAAGAATTTTTTTGTCTAAATAAGTATGAACAACATGGAATATGATCATCATCATCATATCAGCCGAACGGATGAAAGATCTCCAGAATGATCGACCTTGTGCTGACCACATCCTGCAGCTTCCCGATGAAATATGGAAGATGATCATGAGGTATAAACCTATATTCTCGTAACTGAATATAAAAACGCCGCATTTCACGCGAGCGTCTTTTTTTGTTATTGCCAATTCAAGATTGTTCTGTGACATTTAGCGGGACCAAAAAGGAAAAAGTGTTAAGGATCTCTACAATGGCCAGTCTTGTGCTGCCCGCATGCTGGGCATCCCGGTGAAATAAGGAAGATGATCATGTGGTATAAACCTATATTCTCGTAACTGAATTTTAAATCGCCGCATTTCACGTGAGCGTCTTTTTTCTGTTATTGCCAATTCAAGATCGTTCTGTGACATTTAGCGGGACCAAAAAGGAAAAAGTGTTAACCCTCATCCAGGCTATGCTATAATTATTGGACCTTAATTCAAAGTAATTAAGTTGAAATTGGTGTGGTCTCGTTTAGTCCACCGCCTATTTAAGGGTTCATACCTGAGCTCTTAAACAAAAGTTTGTTTAGGAACTCAACAAGTTGCTAAGTAGCAACCGCAACGAACAGGTTACCGCAAGGACCTGTAATGGTTACATAACTATACGGTTACTTTACGGATTACGTTCCTGTTGTGTCTACAACATGTAGCTTGTTTCTTTTGAAGTATCTTTACTCCAAGCAGGGTTAAAGGTTTGGTTTTAAATTATATCCCTGCTTCTCATTATTCCGTACTGTGGTGTATTCTAATCTACTAGATAAAAATAAGTCGGCTTTTCCTTCCTGACGCTATAACTCCAGAACGCACGAACCGATTTCCACGGTTTTGCATTCGTTGGAAAGGTCTCGGGCTCCGTGAGGTTTATAGCAAAGAAATTTATAAAATTTAACGCGGGTAACACCGCGGGGCACAGCTAGTGATTTATATAATTTGTTTGACGGTGCTCACTTGGAGCGTCTGTGGTCTGATTATATACTCAATAATGTCGATAGTTTGTATGTGTTCTTAACTAAATAAATATGATTACAATATTTAAGTCTTTATACATACATACTTGCATATTCAGTCTGGTCCTGCAATCCTAGAAACACAATAATTGTGTTTTTAGGATTGCAGGACCAAAGTCATCGGTTAGTCCTCGATGAGGATGGGGAACGATTTTTCGCCGATATACCCAATAACTTTTTGCTAATGGCCGAAGCCTCTTTTGATTTTTTTTCAATTGCCATATTTAAACCACACCGAAACAACATTTTATTGAATGTTGGTCACAAATATATAGACGGTTACTTGGTAGCATTTTCAATATTAAATTAATTTGTGCTATAAAATTTAGTGTCAGAAACGAATCGCTGCAAAACCAACTTCACGTAGTCTTGTTTGCCCTACCCCTAGAGCGTAATGTAAGCCCGTGTAGGTGCGGAGGGGCAGGGCGGCCCGTGAGCTGAGGCTGGCCGGCAAAGCGGGCCAGCAAGCCGAAGTTGCGGTGGTGAGCGTTAAAACCATCTGCGACGATAAGCTCGCGTGGGCCCGCCCAAACCCCGCAGCGCCGGAGCCGTGACAGAAACAATGCATGCTGACTGTTGCATGCCTGCTGCATGCCAGCTTGCATGCTGCACGCCTGCTTGCATGCTGCATGCCTGCTTGCATGCTGCATGCCTGCTGCATGTTGCTTAAAGTGTAATGTATGGTGATTAAAACAGTGGTATAATGAATGGTCGGAAACATAATACTTCGAACAAATGTTATTTTCACTAAGTGTAACATCGGTTAAAAGTTTATCAACCCAATGAAACGTTGGAATAACGAAAAAAATTAACTGATACAGTGGCAGACGTGACTTCGGTGAAATAAAAAATACTGTTGGTGATGAAATGAAATTCGGTCAATTATTTTTCGAACTTATGATAGGTAACCATGAGGATGGGATCAAGAAGAGAAATGTTCACCGTTACACTGATTATATAAATCAATAGAATACAGAACAAGTATATAAAATAAATAGGTTATACCTACTAACGCGTGTTTACTTTAAAATCAATCAGATATTAATCATAATATTTTGTTCTATTTTGCCTCGACGTATCGGCGCCAGTTAGATCCGTGGTCGTAATGTGAACTCGAACTTTATTTTATTTTAGAACTTGTTAATTAAAGGAAGATACGTTTTCTAGGAAAACTAATCAATTAAGTCCATTTCTCATCTTTAAAGAGAAATTATATGTTACTGCTTTCAGGAAGTTGCAAATATAAACAAATAGTTCTCTATATAAAGCTGAGTTTCAGCATGCAAGAGTTTCACTAATTACTTGACCAATGCTATTAAACTTGATTCTATATTACTTCGTAAAGATGCCCGCTTAAGGCAGTACCTACCCCGGGTTGTTAGAGTTTGCGATTGGGAGAGTGTACGAATGGTTGGGGGTTCGGGACCCGCCGGATGATGAAATTTATGGTGTCCCATTTTTGAGATTAGATATACGTATTAGTCAATGTATAAGGAACAAAAAGTTCTTAAAGCAGTGGTCTAATTTAACAAAATAATCAAATACATAAACTTTATATCAAATTTTTAAGTAAGTTATAATTATCTAAATAATGTAATAAACAACATATAAATAAAATATGTTAAGTAACTTTTTTACTTTCGATTATTGAAGCATTTTTGGAGGGGTTTTTATAAAGAAAAGCATTTACATCTTTAATTATTTAAAATTGCCAAAATAGCCAATATAAACCTATGTGTATTTACTAAATGTATCTTACAAGTAAAAAACAATATTCATTTTCATTTCCGTTACTCTTATTGCAGCAATTTTTTAGATATATTTAATTTTTTGAGGAAGATTTATTTTCAGACGATGGTCACGATTCTAAATGATAAACTTAAACTAACTTTTAGATATCAACCAAACAGCCTGAAATATACAGTGAATTTCCAGTGTCGAAAAAATTTATGGCATAAAAAAACATCCTTTTACTTTTAGTAATGCTCAGCAAAATAAAAAAGGGCTAAAATCCTATTGGTTATGCGTTCCGCACGACCAATAGCATTTATTAAATCCCCTGTCCTTTGTAGTCGAATTCTTACATCCCCAAATCCGATGTTTACTGCTGACTTACAATAATCCTCGATTGACGCAAATACAAATAGGCAAAACATCAATAAAATATTGCATACTAGCTATGCCTCGCGGTTTCACCCGCGTTAAAGTAGTTTTGGTGTAAAATAGTAAGAAACTTACATCCATGCATCTATACTCACAAACTTTCGCATTTTTAATATAAGAAGGATATGCACCTCTAGCGGTTTTGGCAGTGCACGCCGGAATAGCTTGCCGATGGTAGATTTTTTCCTACTTATTTGGCACTTATCGTCATATTTTGGACAATTCACACAATATCTTTATAAATTGTAGTCTATGTTTTATTTTGATGTATAAGCTATATTATTTCAAAAGTTTCATTAAAATCCATTCAGTAGTTTTTACGTGAAAGAGTAACAAACATCCATCCATCCATACTTACAAACATTCGCGTTTATCTATACATATAATAAAATCGTAGAAAAGTCAAAACTGTACATTGAATATTTTTTAAAAGGATACTTGGAGTGTGATCTGCAATCGATATCGAAGCCAAAAATATAGTTTTAAGAATTTTTGTCTATGTGTCTGCTTGTCTGTATGTATTTCAGGGGTAAACTCAAAAGTACTGCATGGATTTACTTAAATTTTGCATCAATATTACTAAGAGGTCGGGTCAACATGGCTACATATTGTCACGCTATCACTCGCGGGGAGCTGTGATAATGTATAAAATTGTATGCGGGTAAAACTGCGGGGCACAGCTAGTAATATATGAATATAATTAATATTAAGTAAGATAAACCCACCCTTCTACAATGTTAGTCAGTGTCTTATTTTCTGTTTAAATTGCTGCCAAGCTAATAAATATTAAAAGTACATTTACCGGTCCGTAAGTGATTGGCGAGGTTATGCAACTAAGCCCGCGGTCAGTCCATTGATGGGTGACCACCAAATTAGTTTAATTTCTGAGCAACTCCGTTCTTCGGAGGGCACGTTAAGCTGTCGGTCCCGGTTATAGTCGTTAAGCCATGTCAGAGGCCTACTGGGCGGCTTGAACAACTGTGACCCTAGGGTAAACACTGCCCATACGATAAGTAAGTAAGTAGTAATAAAATATTAAGTTAAATACTGCTATCACCTAACTGCGGTTGGCAGCGTTGTGGAGACGTTTAGGGGAGGCCTATGTCAATCAGTGACGATACCATGCTGCTGATGATGAAGTTAAATACCTACATACCTTTTTCAAAATATTGTAATCTATTAAATTTAAAAAAAAACTTGAGAGGTGCCAAGGGACACCCGGATGGATGAAGTCATTTCTTATTATTCTTCTTATTCTTATTTATTATGTACAAAAAACCTGTATACACTCAACAAAAATAATCGTCGCGACACCACACTGTTCAATGCGAAATAGAAATTAAAATATCTGGCTTGCTTTCTATAAGAGAGAGAGAGAGTGGGAAACATGCGCACGCCGCACAGCTGTAAAAAGTGTCGTGACAACTTTTCGTAAGATTTTTTTCCGTCTAGCCCCCTTTCACAACGCGCGATAAGGAACTTCGTTCCAAAACCGAGTTGGCGACCGCATTTTGTTAACTAGTACACAGGTGGCGCTGCTGCCCGACTATATGATATATCCCTTAGTTGCCTTTTGCGTCACCCACGGGATTGTATGGGAGGGGGGGGGGGGGGGCTTTTATTCTTTATAGGCCGAAAACGACACAGCTAGACTCACACTAACTTTCCAAATCTACCCAAATATCTAAATCCATTAACTTCTGCAAGCATATTTTCACGTTTATTTCAACATCTGTATAAATAAAATCGTAGGAAAGTCGAAATGTGCATGGAATATTTTTTAAAAAGGATACCTGGGGTGTGATCTACAATCGATATCGAAGCCAAAAATATAGCTTTTAGAATTTTTGTCGGTTTGTCTGTTTGTCTGTATGTATGTCCGGGCTAAACTCAAAAAGTACTGCATGGATTTACTTCAAATTTTTCATGAATATTACTAAGGGGTTGGGTCAACATATAGGCTACATATTATCACGCTATCACCTACGGGGGAGGAGCTGTGATAATTTATAAAGTTTAACGCGGGTAAAACCGCGGGGCACAGCTAGTAATCTATAAAAATACCCATAGCACTTTTATCTTATCTTATCTTGTTTTGGGGTGTACCTATGTACAGCACTTCGACCCTTCAGGATCTTTTGTACTATCCCCCACTGGTTTTATTCTATCCCTAGAGCCCTGAATGAGGTATGCACATAATCCAGTACGCTTCTTAGAGGTAGATCCTTGTAGTCACCTGGTTCTGGATATGCCAGCCCCAGGATTGCCATTCTGTGTCTCGCCAGTGCATCGCATTTGCATATAATATGCAGCATTGTTTCATTTTCTTCCCCACAGGTTCTGCAGATCGGGCTGTTCGACAGTCCCAGTTTGTGTAGGTGGTAGTTGGTGCTGTAGTGGCCCGTGAATACTGCTACTATTAGTCGTAGCTGGTTTCTGCTGTATTTCCAAAGCTTTTTGGACCAGCTCTTATCTACTCCTTTTATGAGTTGTTTGGAGTGTTTTAGTTCTTTGACTTTGGTCCACATTTGATTGTGTTTAATTGTGGATTCGTTTTTAAGGAATGCTCCTATTACATTTGGAGGAATCCCTACACACGGTTCTGGTCCACAGAACTGACTTTCAGATCCCTTTCTAGCCAGTGCATCTGCTTTTTCGTTGCCTTCTATTCCCGTATGACCTGGTACCCATACGAGTTTGACTTTATTTTTAGTGGCAAGTTTGTTCAGAGCCGTGATACAGTTCTGGATTAGTTTCGATTCGATTTTGTGTGACATCAGGGCTTTTAATGTAGCCTGGCTGTCACTGAGTATGTAGATGGTCTTACCTTTCGTCTCCCTATCTATGATTGTCTGGGCGCATGTTATGATCGCATATGTCTCAGCCTGAAACACTGTCGCGAAGTTTCCCATGCTTTCGCTAATACTGCAGGTTTCATTATAAACACCCGCACCTGTGCCGGATTTCATTTTTGACCCGTCTGTATACCAAATTTGACTTTGTTCGTTTTGTTTGCAAAGTCCCAATTTCCATTCCTCTCTACTGGGAATGTATAGTTTGTATTGTTGGTCAAATGTATAGGTTGGTTGCATTTTATCGCTGCCCATCCCTATTACATTGTTAAGATCTTTCCAGTCTTCTATCTGCGTGTGCTTGGTGGGCATACGATCGTAAGAAAAGTGGCCCAATGCAGCAAGTCTTTGGAGTGTTTTCCTTGCCTCTTCTTGTACCTCAATGTGTAGAGGCACTAGGTCTAGGATTACTTCCAAGGCTGCTGTTGGTGTAGTGCTAAATGCTCCTGTCATTGCTAAGCAGGCAGTGCGTTGTATTTTGTCTAGCACTTGTTTACAGGTTTCTAGTTTTGTTCTTGGCCACCAGACGATACTACCGTACATCAGTATCGGTTTTATTATCATTCTGTATATCCAGTGAACAATTTTGGGTTTCAGTCCCCATGTTTTGCCATAAGCTGCTCGGCACATGCCGAATATTCTCAAGGCCTTGTTTTTAATATTTTCTACATGTTCTTTCCATGTGAGCGCTTTGTCGAGTGTTATACCTAGGTATTTCACTTCTTTTGACAATTCAATTTTTGTGTTGTATAGTTTCAAAGTTCCTATTCCCGATAGGTCCTTCTTCTTTGTGAATGGTAGCCATAGCACTACTCGGCTTAGAAAGTTTGAGAGGCTCTTGTTGGTCCTTCACGAGATATTGAATTCAAACCAACACTGAGTGAGTGACCCTCTGTATCTGACAGGACCGGCCATGAGTACTTATCGGAGAAATTAAATAGAAAAAGTCTCGTAAACTTGGCTGGAAAGATTAATTTGAGGACTAAAATAGATTTTGTGGTTCATCGAATGTATTTTATGTAAAGCACGTTACGTTAAGAAATGTCGAATAGATTGTATAAATTCGAAGTGTATCATGGTGCGGTGGCGGAGCGGTTAACGCACATGGGGCCGGATACCCCGTGATCGTGGGGTCGATTCCCATCCGCACTTAAATTTATACAATTCATTTTAAAGATGTCTGAAAGATTGTTTTCAGTATAGCATGTTTAAAATGCTAAAAATAATAAATAAATCATAGTTAAATAAAAAAAACTATGATTAAATCAATACTCAAAAATGACGCATAGAGTAATTGTACTCTACATTAGACACATTAAAATAGTTTCTCTGACCAGTCCGTACATAATCGGTGAGCCTGAGATGAGCGAGAGGTGACCACATGCCTAGATGCTAAAGAGGAAAGGAAACAAAAGTGGAAAGCTATTGTAAAATAATCGAAATGATGACATGCAAATATCGATTCAATTATATAGGGACCTAAATGAAACAAGTCATTTAGGTCCCTATATAACCTTACAGTGTTAAATCACTTGTTTCTTTTACGAATATATTAAAAACTACATAGTGTTAAATCATTTACGATTTTTTGGAACCCATGCAAGTTCAACTCTCACTTACTTTTCATTAAATAAAATATACCCAAAAATAAAATAATGTAGGCATAAAATAATGACGGGCCGCTTGGCATGGTCGGTAAATCCTTGCCGCAGGTCGAGGATTCGATTCCCACCCCGGAAATATATTTGTGTTCAGGATCATTTCTGTTTGTCCTGAGTCTGGGTGTAATTATCTTTATGAATATGTATATACAAAAGAAAAGTAATATAGATATGTAATATATCAGTTATCTGGTTTCCATAGTACAAGCTCTGCTTAGTTTGGGATCAAATGGCCAGGTGTGAATAATGTCCCAGGATATTATTATTATATGTTCACACTTGATTCCACAGCTGAAGCAAGCAGATACTGAAATAAAACTATTACTACTGTAATGTATTGAAAGCCCAGTCGACTAACACCAAACTTCAAAGTTCAACTATAATATACAATGGTTGTATAAAGTCCATCCATATCTCCAGATACTCTATATGGTATTGAATTTGTGTGATGGATCTGCTTAAAGCGATGCACTTCAGTATTGAAAACGAAATATGACGTAAATACTTTTGTCGTACTAGAATGTGTTCGAGCTTAAATTCCCAAGGAAGTACTACGTTATACCCATTTAGTTTTGTAAGTCAATGTAGGCTTATTATCAGCCAGCACGCTGGAGAGTCTATAATCGGATTTCACATTATGCAATGACCTAAGAAATTCAAAAGAGGTGTATTGTAAAAAAATCCAATTGATGATATTCAAAAGAGCATGAAATTGCAATGAAGATATAGTATATTATAAATGAAATAATATTAAAATAATAATATCCTGGGACATTATTCCCACACGGCTTTTTGATCCCAAACTACGCAGAGCTTGTACTATGGAAACCAGATAACTGAAATACTACATATATTACTTTTCTTTTGTAAATACATACTTATATTAATAATTCCACTCAAACTCAGGACAAACAGAGATGTTCATGCACAGAAATATCTGTCCTGGGTGGCAATCGAACCCGCGACGTCTGGCGTGAAAAGCAAGCATTTGCCAACCACGCCAACAGGCCCATCAATTATGATTAGTTAACAAAATGTCCGAGTGTATACATATTTGAACAGTTTCTTAACCAATTTAACATTTTCTTTAGATTATGTATCGAATACATAAGTAACGCTTTGGGCAGCTGCTCTCTGAGTACTATGACCAACATACTGCGATCCCCAACCCCTATTAACATTCTAACTGTACCATCTCAGTATATATATGAAAACTTACTATATGTGCATAAAAATATCGATTTATTCTGTAAAAGGAGCGATACACATAATGTATAGATATAAGAATAATCTCATATTGCATACTACCCGTCTCCACAAAATAAGTAACTCTTTTATGGGGCAATGTATAAGATTCTATAACAAACTTCCCAATGATATTAGAGAATTGTCTACGAATAAGTTTAAAGCCAAATTGTGTAGCAGGGCATATTACAAAATTTCTGATTAATTAAGTGATAAAAGTGCTTGGGATTGAGTTGTTCTGAGTCAACACACATAATTGTAATTAATCTTAAGTATATTTTATTTTAAAAAGGATTCCTACTGAGTTTTCTGGCAGTGATTCTCAGTAGCTGCCACGTCATGCACTACACGGTAGGGTAAAAAAATATGACGATTCCACATAAATGTAAAATTTTTACGGAATAAATGATTTTGACTTTGATTTGACTTTGACCTATGCCAAGCATGACATATTCTCTCACCGGATATGGCTAGCGCAAGACCAGTAATTGTGTAGAGCTTTAAATGAGGCCTTTTTCTACCAGTGGACGTATTTTGCTGACATGATGAGAGTTCAGCATTAAGCATATTACCTCTTTCTATGTGTGAATAGTATATATATTATGATGTATATTGGAAAATAATATATCAATTCATCATTACAGCTAAATAAGTCCACTGCTGGACAAGCCTCCCTCAAGAATCGTCTTGGGGGGATATGCCATAATCGCCACGCTTGGCAGACGGGTTGGCGATCGCAGTAAGATGGTCATAGTAATCAGAAGGAAGCTGCTGCCCATCCTCTGGTAGATATTCCCTCGGGTCGACTTCTACGCCCCCCACGGGATGAGATGGGGTGATGATATTCTGATTCTGATATTTGTCGCCGTCACCACACAGCAGCATCAATAGCATATATCAATTTTTGCATTAGATAAACCTTACAGGAGCAATTAGAAACACTGTATCGACAAATAATGAAATAAAAAACGATAACATGATTTGATTTAATTTTGATGATTATTAAAAAACCGTACCGTCATCATCATCATATCACCCGAAAGACGTCCACTACTGGCCAAAGGCTTCTCATAAAGATCTCGACATTTACCGGTCTTGTGAAAATAACCCTATAAATGCTTTAATTACCGTATTAATAGTTTAATCTCTTTTTTAGTAACTAACTTCGTAATAAAAGCTTTGAAGGTGATGTCGACTTACTTTTAACTGTCGATTTGAAACTTTGCAAGTGTATTTAAACAGAATAACAATGCAATTATATAGTACCATCAAGGTGACCTGATAGTGACTCAATGGCTATAACCCTCGTTGAAATCTTCTTAAACCGCCTTTTACCAGAATTCTGTATAACGGACAGTAGACTATTTTCAAATATGTACGTTTATTTGCAAGAATATAGTATACAGGGTGTGGAATTTAATTATAATGATCCATTTACATTCTACCTTCCAATTACGATAGCAATTTTTATTTTTTTAAATACTGATGACAGAAAACAACGTGTGTGTTATTATATTTTTACGTGCATGTGTATAAGTATATATTTTTGTGAGCTACTGATTATTTATTAAAGAAGTAATTAAAGAAGTAGCTAATGTCAAGCTTATACTTTCCGTAAGATCTAGGTACATTACATGAAGTGAGACATGACTATAAGAAGACGCTCTTCATAGATACTTAGCGTAACCTACCCTCTTTCTAGAGTAGGTGCTTTTCAAGCGATAAAAGTCTAGTTAAACTCATGCTGACTATAATATAACTGCTACGTTAATCTACCTGTAGTGTGTTAAACCGTAGATATTTTTTTCTGCCAAGAAAAAAATCTTGTATCAACCCGGTATTTGGGAGCTAGCGGTATTTACGGGGTGTAAATCCGTCGGTTGTTATCGTGCCTCGGAGAAAACGTAAAGCCGTCGGTCCTGTACCTGTCCTCTTTAAGGTCGTGTCGCTAGTCGTCCCATCGGATCAAGACTGTCATGGGGTAGAAAGGGCCCTGACTTGTAGCATTAAATTACTTACTACAAAAAATCTCGGCTTAGAATATTTCTCTAGAAAGTTATAGTAACACACATAAAATATTTCTAACCACTATTATTGCATGGAGCGGAACTCATTTTAATTACTAAAACAATAATAAATAACAAAATTTTAAGATCTGCTCGAACACCATTTATAAATATACCTTATTTATCTATACATAGTATGAAACAAAGCCGCTTTCCGCATCAATCCGTCTGTATATCCGCTAACACCTCCCATATCACGTAACGGATTGCAATCCGACTTTCAGTATAAGTTAGATAACTTTCCACGGAATGTTTATTGTCAAATATATAAAAGCCTGATTAGGTTTTATGTATGTAGAAAAAAAAATTTGCAACGATGTACCAGAAAATAAATTTACTCTAACGTAGCTAACGTAGGCGAAACCTTATGTTCTACTGAAAACCACAAGCCGCAATCATCCGCAATTCTGCAATGCCATATCACTATCTATTACGAATGATTCTTATTAACACATTCTTTAATAAAAAATTGCATTCCTGACGGTGCTTTTAAAACAGTTACACATGGGTACATAGTGCCTCGTGACTTTGCGTAGGATATTAAAATTTGCCTCGGAAAAAAGCAAAAATGGGGCACACAACTAGATATTTCTTCTTATTTAACCTACATTGAGCTATAAAACATTTCATAGCACAAGAAGCTGCAACAGAAACTACTATTAGAAACGACAGCATACTAAAAACTTAGTTACTTGTCTAAACAGATCAGTGTTGCCCCATAAAATAATTGAACTGGAAAAGAAAAGTCGTAACTAACCGTCGCAACGGTTGGAAAGTGCATCGTCTATCAATCTTTGAGCCAATATCCTTGAAAACGTGTCGTTTTAAAGGAACATGGATACAGTATTCCATTTATCTTTCTGTACTACATTATTCTTTCTTTACTTATAGTATGGAGAGTCGTTAAGCTCTTTCAGAGGTGTATAAGCCACCCACGACCCACATGGCCTCTGCCATGGCTTTACGACTGTTGTCTAACGAAAGCAATAGGGACAGACAGAGAGTTAAAGTGCCATCCTAAGCGTGGAGATCGCTCAAAAAATAAACGAGTTTGACAATCAACCGTTTATTTTTGAACATGAGGTTTGCAGTCTTGGATGTTTTCACTGCTTCTCCGGACAAAAGAGGTGACCATAGGTTTTATAAGTAATTATCCGAGCCAGAAAGCGCCCCCTTTGGGGTTCGAAACTTGACTCTGGAATTACTGACGTGGGGTACATGATATGGTAATTGCTTTTTAGGTCACTAAGGGTCTGTTTCACAATGTCCAGATAAAGTCCCGAATAAGCTACTTGCAACTTATCTATCGAATAAAGACATCGTTTGGGTTTCATAATCCATAAATAGTACTAACTGGCAAATAAACTGCAAAGTAAACTATTGGCCAGATCAAGCTTCAGATAGCAAAGTTAACTGATCTGACTGATCTGAGTTATCTGACAGATGTCATTCGATGCTTATTTCAGTGGTTTTGTAATTCTTGTTTTGTTATTTGTTAGACTTGTGTTTTGTTGCGAATAATTTAATAAAATGGTAATATTTGATACTATTGAAGACGAAATTGATGAATTATTTGATCGTGTAACGGAACCGCGCATAAATCCGACACCGCTAAGAAAAACACCAACGAAACACCGCAACAAACAAAATGCATTTGTTGATATTAACATTTGACGTTTATTTATTTGACTTTCGTACGTTTAATTTCACGCAAAAAAAATCAACGTATGTATGTATTTTTATTTCATAAAATAATAGTTAGAAGATAAATTTGAAAATACTTATGCAAACCTGAAAATGCTAACCATAAAAAATGAGTAAAAAGATATTTTTAGGTGTGTAATATCATAAGAAATGTATTTATAAGTGGTCTGTTACGTAAGACGGAACGACAAAATGCGACGTTGCCAAACCTACTAATGAGTAACTGCCGAATAGCTATTTGGCAAATAAATTTACCGGGAAGGTGATGGTGGAATTGTGTTTTATCCAGAACTGTCTGTCAGTTCATTTATTTGTTAGTTAGCTATCCGACACTTTACTCGTATATTGTGAAACAGACCCTAAGTATAGTATTAAGTAAGTAGTATTTAAAACCAAGACTGTCTTCTATACGAGAGCTGTGTAGTCCAATCAAGCTGTAATGCCTGGAACAACACCGCCTCTATTCTGCGTAAAACTCTCACCGAATACCCGCCCCGAAGGGCACCCAGTTTGGGTTCGAATCTCGACTGCGCGCTTTAAGTCGTAGTCACATTTAAGAAACTTTTTGTAATACCAAATTTTCTTGCCAAAAAATATAGTAACAATTTATTACTCGACCCGGTATATTAGATATATAAGCCAAGAACCTCATTATCCGTAGTAAAACAAGTTACCGCTAGATAAACAAGGTTAGGAGTTAAACCAGAGCAACGTCAAGCAGTATTACTTCGTTCATTTGGGAGACGGAGGGTATTCGCTTGAATTTTCGTGTTCACCTTAGACGGTATGTATTTACCTTGAAACACTGGGGTCAAACTCAAAGACAACACTATGAGGCCCACATCTAAGTTAATTAAGAAACGAGATAAAGCTGTTCAATAAATAATAGTCCCTGGGAATAGATTAGTTGACGCCAAGAATAATTACAGGATACGGGCTGATTGTACAGTCGCCCGAGGACTTAAGTCGAAAGTCGTATTTTAAAGTCTCTATGTATACATAGGACCAGTTAACGTAATGATCTCTGTTGTGTCTTGTGTATTTGATACTTGATACTGACGGTCACCGTAGCCTAGTTGGTGGTGCTCCTGCCTACGAAGCTGGTGGTCCTGGGTTCGAATCCCGAGAAGTGCAAATATTTGTGTGATGAGCACGAATTATTGTTTCAGAGTCATGGATGTTTTCCATGTATTTATCTATCTATATAAGTATGTATATCATCGTCTGGTACCCATAGTACAAGCTTTGCTTAGTTTGGGGCTAGGATGATCTGTGTGACATTGTCCCCAGATATTATTTGATATCTCGTTGGTCTAGCGGTAGCGTGTTCAACCGCAGATAATGAGGTCCTGGGTTCAATTCCCGGGTCGGGCCGTAATGTGATTTTTGGATTTTTTCCGTAAAAAGAAATTTCTCAGTTTCAGCCCAAATTCTGAGAGTTGGCGGTATTATACCACCGTGCCTCGGGGAGCACGTAAAGCCGTCGGTCCTGTACCTGACCTCTTTCCGGTCAGGTCGCTAGTCGTCCCATCGAATCATGAGAGTGATGGAATAGAAAGTGCCCCGTGTGTTTGCACACTTGTGCACTATAATATGTCGTGCGCAATTGTCTAGTCTCCATTGAGACTGGCCGCCGTGGCCGAAATTCGGTCGAGAGGACATTATTATTTGATACTATTTAATAATGTGAATGAGATGAGGGTGGGAAATTGTTTGCTGTAGTATTTCTCTTAAGTTCGACAATATGTAGTAAAAATATAGCTAAAATTTAAAAGTTTGATAATTAAACCTACACATGATCCTTGACAATAACTTAATTTAAGTTAGTTAAATATCGTTACTGTTATAAAATAAATCTTATTGTAAAATATTTCCTACAATCCGTGTACCTACATATCTATATGTACCTAGAAATAATTATAAATTAATTATATATTACTACGAATATGTTCTGACTATTTACAAGCGCTTTTTTAAAGTCTACGTGAATAAAAACCTTTTTTATTTTATTTTTTATTTTAAAAGTGATTTTTGTCTACGCCAATGTTTACGGAGACTGACCATAGCGTGTATTAGCTTACTCACGCGGCTTCACTCGCGTTTCTTATTCGGTCTTTAAAGAAATACTTTTATATCACTTTGGAATTGTTGGCGTGGTTAATAAGTGCTTGTCTTTCACGCCGCAGGTCGTGGGTTCAATTCCCACCCAGAACAAATATTTTTGTGCAAGAACATGTCTGTATGTCCTGAGTCTGGGTGTAATTATCTATATAAGTATGTATTAACAAAATAATGGTAGAATATGGAATATATCAGTTGTCTGGTTTCCATAATACAATCTCTGCTTAGTTTGAGATCAGAGGGAGGGTGTGAACAATGCCCCAGGATTATTATTATAAATTAAAATCAATATAAATTGAGACTGTTATCATAGTTTTTATCATTATCATTTATTAAGCAGGGTTATCATAGTGTACATTATACACTATGATAACCCTGCTTAATAAATGACAATGTACTTAAGAAAGGTCAGGTTAGAAGTACTCTAAACCGGCGAGCATGTGTGAAGAATATAATGTCAGTAAACGAAGCGAAAGAGGTGTGCAAGGATCGTGACAAATCCTCCAACTTGTTGGCAACTCGTAAGAGTTGTTGAGCTCTTATGTTCGGATTTAAGCTTTATTTTAGTTCAGAAATCAAAAAAGCTTAACAAAATTATCATAATCATCAAACAAATCGGACGATTACCATAGCCTAGTTGGTAGTGCTCCTGCCTACGAAGCTGGTGGTCCTGGGTTCGAATCCCGGTAAGTGTAAATATTTGTGTGTTGAGCACGAATATTTGTTTCTGAGCCATGGATGTTTTCTATGTATTTAAGTATTTATCTATCTATATAAGTATGTATATCGTCGCCTGGTACCCATAGTACAAGCTTTCCTTAGTTTGGGGATAGGATGATCTGTGTGACATTGTCCCCAGATATTATATATTATATTATATCATATTAAATATGATACTTAAGTTGTTTAATCACTAAGTGTCCATCCAAAATGTCCCTTAACATTCTTCGCTTAAATATACTAAGAATCCAACCACTTCTTCGTTCAATTTTCGGCCTACAAACTCAATAACTCAAGATGAACTAACCACAAATTCGATACAGAGCTTGTAAACAACTAAACTTGAATCTCTCACAATCGGTGGTTAGGGCTAAATTAAAGTCGCTTGACTTATTGCATTCCTCGCGGTTTCAACTTTGCCATTTGAGGTAAAGGTTCTACAGCCGCCCTTATTTATGAATAGCTTACGGGCCATTTTAACTCCATACAAAATTAAGTTCCATCCACATAACAATAGGTATCAATATCGAAGTGAATTTAAGTAGTTGATAGAACAATTCGGCTTTAATGCGGTTACAGTTGATTTTAGAAACTATTACCACTATTCTATTTGGTAGTTACGGTAATGGTTTTGTAGTTTTAGTGTATGTGTTCAACATTATTTAATCATAAACTTGCGGCTTTGATTTCGGATACAAAAAAAATTTATTAAATAATGGAATAGTATAAAATTGTGATAAGTGAAAAAAAAATAGTGAACTGAGCCAAGCGATCAGTCCAAGAAGACTTCCAGCCATGGTATGTTCACTACGAAAGCAGCGATATATAAGCGGCTATTACCAGTCTAACTCACTTTCTTCATTACTATACTTTATTTTAATGGCACTTTTTTTTAAGTAACCCTTAGCCATAAGTTCACGTTTAATGTGTGACTTAAACTTATTATCAGGTAGTTTAGTTTATATGAATAAGGAGCTTGTTGTAAAACCTAATACAATTTCCCGTTAATGACTTATTAGTTTTGCTAACTCGAAAGGCTGGTATAGCTAGTTTGTCCTTATTTCTAGTATTGACATTGTGCAAGTCACTCCGTTTTTTATATTTATCTATATTTTTCCGTACAAACATTATATTCTGATATATATATTCAGATGGAACAGTAAGTATATGTACCTCTTTAAAAACGCTTCGTAGAGACTCGCGACTGCCTAGATTATAAATAGCTCTGACTGCTCTTTTTTAAATAATAAATAAATAACTTTTATTTCGGACAACAATACAGATCCATATTTTGTTAATAAAGTGACTTATGAACAAATATATAATGAGTTCCTGCTGTCATTTGGTCGAGGTTTACATTACATTTCTATTGTAAATCATATTAAAAAAGGAATACTAGTATTCTCTATCGTAGACCATTTTATTTCAACATGAAACCACAAGTATTAAGTGCAACAATGAAACACTTTGTATATGACTTACTTATCGTATGGGCAGTGATTTGTGTCAGAGTTGTTCAAGCTTCCCATTGTACCTCTGACATGACTTAACGTCTGTTGCCTAATGGCTATAATCGGGATGGACAGCTTAACGTGCCCTCCAAATCACGGAGTCACTCGGAAATTAAACCAGTTAGGCGGTCACCCATCTATTGACTGAACGCGAGCCTAGTTGCTTAACCTCGTCAATTACTTATCGACCGGTGAGAACATCTAGCTATGAGCGCTAAAGGTATATATTAATAAATATATAAGTATGTTTATCCGTTGTCTGATTGCCATAGTACAGGCTCTACCTATTTTGGGGTCTGTTGGCAGTGTGTTAATTGTCCCAAGATATTTTTTGTAATACGAAAATAGCACTTATGTCAGCTGCTGAGCCCCTTAGCAGAATACCATAGGACATAATGCTACGGAAGTAATCTAATCAAAATATACTAGTCTAGCAGTTTTCTTTTGGTGCAGTAAATTAGTGTGGTTGCGTAGCCTAATTACCTCGTATTTCGGGTTGCATTCCTGCACAGGTCTATTCCGACTCGGAGTGTACTTTGTGTTCACGAATGGGAATGTTTTTATAAGTACTCGGCAATACAGAAATTCGTAGTACTAGTCCATAGTATTTCGTAGTCCAAAACAAAGTTTTCAAGGCAAATATATCCGCTACAGGAAACATTAAGACTTCATCATAATTCAATATGACTTCTATTTATTATAATACTGTTAACAATATACTTATTTTTTAATCGAGTTAACTCAGAATAAATATATTTATTCACCTCCGCTTTAACACCTGATCACGGAATTCTTTACCATAACAGATAGGTAACTTTCCAAAATGAAAAAAAGAAAAGATTAAGTTAATCGTCTGCTCTATGAGATTACCCTTCATATATAATAACGGTCCTGTTGGCGTGATTGGCAAATGCTTGCTTTTCACGCCGTAGGTCGTGGGTTCCCACGGTTGGTAGATTCCCACCAAGGACAGATATTTGTGTGCATGAACATGTCTATTTATCCTGAGTCTGGGTGTAATTATCTGTATAAGTATGAATTTACATAAGTAGTATATGTAGTATATTAGTTATCTGGTTTCCATAATAGCCGTCTGTAAATAATGTCCCAGGATATTATTATTATATTATACTAGCTGTGCCCCGTGGTTTAACCGCGTTAAACTTTATAAATTATAGCCTGTGTTAATCTAGGGTGTCAGCTAACTCTATACTAAATTTGATTAAAATCTCTCCAGCCGTTTAAACGTGAAGAAGTAACAAACATATATACTCACACACTCACAGACGTTTGCCTTTATAATATAAGAGTGATAATATCCGAGTTTTATTTTTATGTTGGTATCATAAAAATAAAACTCGGATATTATTAAGTGAAAACCAGAATTCCTTGTGCCTTAAGAACAGTGGCTTTAAACCAGATCGATTTCGATACCATGACTGAACGATATTGAAAGTTCTTATATCTCTACTATTTATCTAAAGACTTTTATCAATATGTGAAGCATTATGTTTTGCGGTATGTATATGGAATTGCCAAAGTGTTAAATAGCATTTTGAGTAACCTAAATTTTAAAAAGTGCCAATAATGATAAGGATGTAATAGGTAAATGTGATCTGATGGAGCAATACGTTTGTAGATTAATGGCTAAAACATCTTCCCTATACGACAGTATCACCGGAAGAGTAATACCATGTTGCGATTAAACATTTATGCCTTGCACTGCAAAAATGTAATAATACTAAAATACATACCTAGCTTAGTTCTGTTACTGCATTGCGATACTGATACTGTGGTTTATTTACCTAAAACACGAACTTTTAATGGGTTTCGATACTGTTCCTCAGTTTGCAGCGAACCCAAATTAAAAATGTACGTAATTTACATTCGTAACATCAAAAATGGCTTAAGTTGGGAAATCAATTAGAGTGTTTTTGATTTGAAAGATATTTATTTCAATACAAATAGGGACCTGGTCAGCCAAACTCTTTTCGTTCTTCTTGAACTCGTTATAATGAGTTCCTGCTGTCATTTGGTCGAGGTTTACATTACATTTCTATTGTAAATCATATTAAAAAAGCAATACTAGTATTCTCTATCGTAGACCATTTTATTTCAACATGAAACCACAAGTATTAAGTGCAACAATGAAACACTTTGTATATGACTTACTTATCGTATGGGCAGTGATTTGTGTCAGAGTTGTTCAAGCTTCCCATTGTACCTCTGACATGACTTAACGTCTGTTGCCTAATGGCTATAATTGGGACCAACAGCTAATGTGGCCTCCAAATCGCGGAGACGCTCAGAAATTAAACCATTTAGAGCAATCACCCATCTATGGACTGACTTGCTTGCTCACCAATCACTTACGGCCCGGTGAGAGCATCTAGCTATGAGCGCTGTAGGCCTCGTAGGTCTAGCGGTAGCGTGTTCACCCGCAAGAGAACGAGGTCCTTGGTTCAAAACCCGGGTCGGGCTAAAAGTGATTTTGGGACTTCTCTGTAAAAAGAAAAATTTCTCAGGATCAGGCCGAAGTTTGGCAGTTGGCGGTGTTATAACTCCTTGTTTCGGAGAGCACGTAAAACTAGGCGTCCCATCGGATCATGAGAGTGATGGGATAGAAAGTGCTCCTGTGTTTACGCACACACTTGTGCACTATAATAAGTTCCGCGCAGATCGCTAATCTCGATTGAGACTGGCCGCCGTGGCCGAAATTCGGCTAGGAGGACATTAATATTACATTAATAAATATATAAGTATGTTTATCCGTTGTCCGATTGACATATTACAGGTTCTACCTAGTTTGGGATCATGTGGCAGTGTGTTAATTGTCCCAAGATATTTATTTATATAAAATACATATTTATGATATATTAAATTTATTAGTTCACTTGCTAACACCCGTACTAGGATAATATAAATTACGTAATACCACCCTTCGCCGTACAGTTCAAAACTTTACCTATGGGGTAAAGTTTTGAACTAACACAAAATTTACTAAAACCAATTTTAGTATTACTGATAGAAATTCATCAATAAGCCCATTTAATACCCTACCTAGTTTTTAACCTTTTCACGCTTGCTTTAATCATAAAATACTTAATTATACTTACTAAGTCTTATTCAGAAACTAATGATGTTAGAAATTGCTTACTTAGAAAAAAGAATTTATTTTTTCTTTTGATGTCAAAGAATGAAAGAGAGTATTAATTATTAATTATAAAGGCTATTTATTACGTTCCACGATATTACGAGACGCTACGACGTTGGAGGCGCTCATATGCTACGTCGTAGCATTTTAATAACAAAAACGGTACACAAGAATGGCATTATTATGACGTAGGAAATTAAACCACTTGTAGAACTCCATTTTGTATAATATGTAAATTTTACTAAAAACCGTTGACAATAAATCAAAGTGGAGACTTTTGTCCAACTGTGAACGTCTTACATCTTCTTCTACACTACATCATCTATTACACGCTACAGTCATCTGTGGCAGAATGCTGAACTGTGGCCTTTTTAGTCGCTAAGTTACATAGTATGGGTACATTAAGTAGATACTTAAAATTTTGAGTTAAAAAAATTTATTTATTATTATTTACAAGCATCAAAATATTTAAGTATTTTCTGTTTGTTGTACCCCATATGCCTAATTTCTATTGATGTATATTATTTGTGTTATAAAAATCTATTCTTTCTGTCTTGATATCAGAGTTGTTAAGTAGGTTTCTGATATAGCTTATCAACTGTGACTGATGACTATAAGACAGCTTAACGTGCCCTCTGAAGCATGGAGACGCTCGGAAATAAAACCACATTATGGTCACCCATCTTGCGTGGGTGCTTTACTTCGCCGACCCCTAACGGACCGATCAGTGCAATTGGCCATGAGCTCCTCTCAACTGATTTGATGATAATGAACACCATATGGCCGAGTAAGTAAAGAATGAGACCACTTCAATTTGTGACCGGATTTCTTATTACTCTAGGAATTAAAACATCTGTCAAAATGTATATTTAACGGGCCTGTTGGCGTGGTTGGCAAACGCTTGCTTTTCACACTGGAGGTCGTGGGTTCAATTCCCACCCAGGACAGATATTTGTGTGAATGAACATGTCTGTTTGTCCTGAGTCTGGGTGTAATTATCTATATAAGTATGTATTTACAAAAGAAAAGTAGTATATCAGTTGTCTGGTTCCATAGTACAAGTTCTGCATAGTTTGGGATCAGATGGCCGTGTGTAAATAATGTCCAAGGATATTTATTTATGTATATATTAATGTGTGAACACCATTAAACGAAAGCCATTAACTATAATATAACACAACTACTAACAATAATAACCATTCATTCACACGTAGATATAATGTCTGAATTGTAATTAGTCAACTTGCAAAGGATTCTTGACCTTATTTTTTTTGAGATACGACTGATATTGTGGTAATGAGTGATGAATAAGAGAATTATGTTGTCAGGAGGGACGTGACGGATACATTACTAATATCAAAATTGAAGCTACACATCTGTATTTATGATATAACGTAGAACATAAACAGTGTCGGACATAGACTTTATGTTCGGAGGTGGTGGGTTCGATTCTCGCACCGAACAATTTCTTCATACAATATGAGATTTGTTTTTGAGCCTGTTCTTCTGTTTAAAGGTGATGCCCGCACTATGAAATTCAATTCCTGTATCGTGAGGCTTTACAAAAATGTAATTCGCGGGTAATGCGTATAATGTATAGGCCACACAAATAGTTATCCTATGAGGGACTCGAACCCGAAACACGAGAAATAGTAGCGAGGCAACCACCTTCACATTTGAAGTCCTTTACGCCGTGAAAAGCACTTTAATCTGTCCGTTCTGGTTATCTGGTAACTATATCAGGGGTGTGTCATCAACTCAGATGTTCACTGTAAGGCACTCATACCCATTTTTATAAAACTACCCATTATGACGAACTATATTTCTTTTGTTTCAATTATATTTAGCGGTGACTGTGATTTAGAAAGGAAACTAGTTATACTAGATTTGAAAATCAACCCGTCCCTACAAATTATATTATAGGATAATCCACACAAGAAGTTTTTAAAGTGCACCTACCTTGTTTTTCTCTGCATCACCCCAAGGTTGACTGGTAGAGAATGCCTACGGCATTAAATCCGCCTGTGTACTTTCAAGCCCCCTCAACGCGGACGGGGGCCGCGTCATGTCATTAACGTAGAGCGAAAGTTCCACAAAACTCCCTAAAATGATGATCTTGCCCTCTATCCGCCAGTAATCGCAGGCAGAGCGAACCCCACAGGGGGTGCCCTCCGGCGCGGGTTACTTAATTGCTAGACGGCTTGAGCCCTCTGCTCGCCTCTATAGTCCGGTGAAGTAGTGAAAGCCTCCTAGGCTAACTATAGCGTCACGTCAAAAAAAAAATGTGTACTTTCATGTGCAAAAGTTTTAAAATAAAATAAATAAATATATTCGTCTCTACTATATCACGATCTCTTGTAAAAACTCGTACTAATTATATAACTTGTCTGTTCTCTACCTTTAGCTTTGATTAGATCATCTGCCTGATATCGTCCACTGCTGGATAAAGGCCTACTCCAAAGGTTTCTATAACGTTGTCATTTGAAGGGGTTTGCTGTTGTTAACGCGTTTGACATGCGAGTTGGCGACCGCAATTAGGTGGTAGCTATAGTATAAAGAACTGCTGGATGCGAATAGCGCAAGACCGGCAATTGTGGAAATCTTTAGAGGAGGCCTTTTTCCAGGAGTGGACGTCTTTCCGCTGATATGATGATGATATAGTATAACGGTGGTACTGCTACCCGACTACCTGCAACCCTTTTACCACGCCCACGGGATGGTATATAAGTAGAATTGGCCTGCTATTCTTTCTAAGCCGGAAACCACACGGGCAGGTTTGATTATGAATTATTAATATGCTTTTATAATAATAATTTATTTTATTTTATCATAATAATGCCGAGTTTACAAAATATAGCATAATATACTGCAATTGTATTTTATCCAATAAAATAATCATATAAACCAATTTTATACCTCAATCTCTACAAATTGGAGCGTGATCTTATCAGCAATTCAATATAGCAAGATGTCTTGTATCAAATATAATCTATAAATCCTATAATATCATAAGAAATTCGTTGCAGATTGTCTTTGAGACGTCTCGCATAACTCATAAACCCTAAATTGTAAGAACGACGTAAAATATCACGTGTAACAAAATTAACTGTATATAATTGAACAATTCGCTCTGTAGATAAATTAGACAGAATAACCCAAACAATTCAGTTACCTTAGAGTTACATTGTGTATTACGGGAGCCACGAATTCTATTGTTAATAAATGACATTAACACTATCTCAAACATACATATGTGGTCCATTTATTTTAAGTTATACTTATACACAAAACTTTATATCACTTAGCTGATTTAGAAGTGAGAGAAAGTAGCTTATGTATACCCGGGACTTGTCACTACTTTTCTTATTTTTCTTTCAATTGGTCTAATAAAACAAAATTTCCGTTTCGGGATATCAAAACTAATTTTGAATGTCCATCATCAAATCTGTATGTGTGTGCACGCACTTGTCTGTTTCTCCTGCGTCTGGATGTAAGTATCTATATGAGTATGTATTTACAAAATAAAAGTAATATATGTAATACATAAATTATCTGGTTTCCATAGTACAAGCTCTGCTTAGTTTGGGATCAGACAGCCGTGGGTGAATAATGTCGCAGAATATTATTATTATTCTAGGACTCCAAGAACGATGCCTGATATCCTTCATCAGATGAATCTAATTAGCCCTATCAAAACTCAAACTAATAGACTCAACTTCGATATTATGTTTGTCAAATATAGAACATAAATAAATAAATAAATATTGGCAGTGTGCTAATTACACTGCGATCTGATTCAAAACTAGGCAGAGTCTGTACCAGGGCAAACAAACAACTGATAAACATACTTAAATATCTCAAAAATGGGATATCATACATTTAATCGTCCAGCGTTTGAGATTAGAATAACATATTGTATTACTAATAATGCTATAAAAATTCAAATTTAATACTTTAATATATCTAAACACATAAATATTATAGATAAATTACACCCATACACAAAACAAATAATCTCACCTGGCTCTCAGGCACTCTGGCTTGGCAGGCAAGGTCACCACACACTGTCACAACTACTAGAGCAATAGACTTTATAAACTGGCGTGTGTTCCCAAGTGCCACGATTTAATTATTATATTCGTGAGCATAGCACTCTACAAATTCACTATAAGATTTTTTTTTAATACGACGCCGCACTATCGTCTCTGATCCCTGATTCACAGAGGACGATTCACGGACACATAGCACACCCAGACTTAAAACTACTATATCCGCCAATCAGTTGTCCTGAGTAAAATCGAACCCGAAACACGAGTAGCGAGGTGACGTAAATCACCACCGTGCACAAGTGCAGTCAATCAAATCAATTTATAATCAATATATATATATATATATATATCTACTATATAAAAATAAGTCGGGTTTTCCTTCCTGACGCTATAACTCCAGAACGCACGAACCGATTTCCATGGTTTTGCATTCGTTGGAAAGGTCTCGGGCTCCGTGAGGTTTATAGCAAAGAAAATTTATAAAATTTATAACACCGCGGGGCACAGCTAGTAAGTATATATACATATTTTGATCAATATAAATATGGTGCGTTCTTGAACTGGTAACTTCCACATATAATTTTCTTATACCTAGAGTTTATATTGAACTCCTGTCTTTCGGTATTAGGTAATAATCATTTTAATATAACCAAGATCTCTAATCAAAATACATGAAAAGTAACAGGTGTCGAAATTCTACTTTTTCTTTATTCTAAGGAATATTTTACCTTGATCTATTTGGCCCCGTCTATAGACAAGGACTTTTCTCTTTGAAACACGTTAATAACATTCTAAATTGGTGTTTAACCTTTTTACTTTGTCCTCTTTCACGGTTACAAAAATGAAGCTTTACCCGCTTGTTACGAGAGTAATTTATAATATGCAGCGGACTTTAATATCTATACCAGAGCTAGTGCTCTAGTCCATAAAATCATTTTCCCTTTTCAATTTAACAAAAATTTAAGTAAATATGAGCATAGGGTGTTACTTGTTAAAGGGTAAGGGAGGGTAGGGGATAAACCCACCTGTTATTATGTTAATTGTTAGCTAGTCAGCTATGAAATGTCGAAATCCGCAGGTGAACCAAAGTACCCGACACAACCCAAAGAATTGCCAAACTGAAGTAGCAGTGGACGAAGCAGAAAGCTGGTAGAACTGACGGCCGCTGGTTAGGTTAGTTTTTGGTAACCACGGATATGAACACACAGAGTGCGTGGCCTGCACACGCTGCGGCCTCCTTACAAGGTGGCTTGACGATGTTGCATGGGTCGCTGTTAGCCGCTGGATTCGGGCAACGCAAGACCAGCCATTGTGGAGATCCTTGGGAGAAACCTATGTTGTGGAGGTCTTTTTTTATATCAGAGTGCGACAAACGAGCAAGTGGGTCATCTTATGGTAAGTGATTACCACCGCCCATGGACACTTGCAGCACTAGAGGCGTCGCAGGTGCGTTCCCGGCCTTTAAGAGCCAGAAAACAAGTGTCGCTTACCCTTCCCCCCCCCCCCCGATGAGCTCTGAGGACCTTACTGACATCCAGAAATAAAACATTAAGTTATTAATGTTATTATTAAGGAACGTCTTCTGTAAGGTGGAGGTACTTCCCCAGTCGGGCTGCTCTTTGAGCGAATGTACGCTGTGCTATACCTCTTACGGCTGAATGATGAAACTAGCTAGATCAGAGTAACTGTTGTCCCTAATATCTGGGTTACGTCAAAAATTATGGCAAAAAGAGTACGGCACTATACCTAGCATAAATTTTACTTACTCTTTTCCAACTAAACTAATTTAATTTTGTTGCAATTCATTATAATGGCAGTTCTTACAAAAGGCATTCTGTACACTTCTTACATTCTGTAAATCTTTGATTTGATCTCGTAATATAACGAAAAAGATAAATACACTCTATTGCACACAATTTATAGACCATAGCTTACAGGATACAGTTCATTATTAAAAAAAAGTACAATAGGCGGTCTTATCGCTGTCAGCTATCTCTCCCAGACCTTTAGTTAGAATACATAATATTGTTAAGAATTAGTGTTATGTTATAAGATATGAAGGAGATATTTATATAATACTTATAGTAGTATTAATCATAATGTTAGAACCTACGTAAAACTAGATAACTTATACAAGAGAATGCATAATTACATAATCGCGCAATCATGCTAAAAATAGACGTGTCTATTTTTAGCATAATTGCAGCGTAAAAGAACAATAACGCTTACTTTGCAGGCATCAGTAGTAGTCTATTGTATTCAAAATGCGTATGCATGACTACGACACTGATTCTACGAGATTCGTAGAATCAGTGTGGTAGTCACGTAAGAAGCTCATTAGACACGCGTAGAAGTTGCGTAGCAGTCGCGTAGCAGTATGTAATAGACACATTACACTCACGTTCGGTATGAATATTCTTTGGTATCCATCTAGTAATACTCGCACCTAGATAGTAAATTTACACTTTACTATTCATGTTACGACTAATATTACCTTCTAGCTATTGGCGACAGCAAGCAAAGCGTGTTTGTGAAAATACGATAAACTAGCATAGCTCCAACATCCTGTTCGTAAAGCTAATATTTCACGCATCGCTCACATTTTTCGCCGCTGTACAGTGTTACATGCCTGACTAATAGTTACACCGTTTTCGTTTTAGCCATCCAACGTAGATGGATTTTCTAGATTATTCTTTTACTTGGAATTATTAATAGCCAAACTCAAATGTAGTAAAAAATTATGTGGCAAAAAGGCAATGTTAGAGAAGAGGCGCTCAATGGCCAGGTTAAGCGACAAGGCTCACGGTTAATTTCTGAGCTTTGGAGATTCCGTGCTTCGGAGGGCTCGTTAAACTACCGGCCCCACTTGTAGTTATTATACAACAGTCGTTAAGTTATGTCAGAAGCCTTTTATTTTATTTTTTTGATAAGGCAGGGGGAATGCCTTCGCATGCCACCCGCAAAAAGTGTCTGCGGGTGGGTATTCGGGCGGCTTCTCTTGGCGCCTGATGGGGGAATCCCGGGAACGCGGGTATGCTGCTCCGGTACCCCCCTTTTGCGCCATGTCCCAGATGGTCGGGACACGTACCCCGCCAGCCAGCATCGCATACACGACTGCTGGCGGCGACAGATCCCGTCCAATCTCAGCGACCAGGACTCCCCTCTCGGCCTCCCAGGCCGGGCACTCCTCCAGTGTATGCTGGGCAGAGTCCAAGTCGCTCCCGCAATGGTGACAATGTGTCGTCACTTCTCGGCCGATCCGACACAGATACTCACCGAAACACCCGTGTCCGGTGAGTATCTTAGTCAGTCTGTAGGTGACGTAACCACCCTTCCTTCCCACCTAGGCCTCGAGGTGAGGCAGGATAGCACCGACGGCACGTTGGCGCGCGTTTAGTCGCAACTCAAACCGTGCGCGCCACTGGGTTAGTACGCGCCGGTGTGCATCCCGCCTATAGGCAATGAGCGTCTGCTCTGGCGCCTCACCGCTCTCCCGGCGGACGCGGATTTCGGTGTAAACCGTCGCGTCAACTGCCGCCAGGAGATCAAAAGGCGGGAGGCGCGCCAGGAGTGTCGCCGCCTCAAAGGATACCGTTCGGTATCCTTGTGCGATCCGTATGGCCACCACACGCTGCAGGCTGTTCAAAATAGCTCTGCAGCGGGAGGCGCCCGTCAGGCATTCAGACCAGATGGGCGCCTCATAAAGGACCATGGATCGCACGACACCTCCGTACCACGAGGCGGCGAACTTCTTCCCGGGGACCCCCGAGGTTCGGCAAAAGCCGGTGTAACGCACTCGAGGGGCCAGACGCTCAAACTGCTCCTCGAAGCCCCATCGACTGTCTAGGGTGAGGCCTAGGTACTTCATGTACCGCCCCACCCTGACCTCTGCGTTACCTACACGCATCGACATACTGGGTGGTTACTCCCTACGGCGTAAGCCGTGGAACCATAGCGCCTCGGTCTTGTGAGGCGCTACCCGAAGGCCCAGTCTTATTATGGCCGCGACGACACACGCGACTCCGAGTTCGGCGAGCCGTACCGCCCGCTGGAAGCTTACCTCCCGGGCTATGACGAGCGTGTCGTCCGCATAGCAGACGACGCTCACTCCGGGAGGGAGGCTTATCCGCGGGACCGCATCATACGCGAGGCACCATAGCAGAGGTCCCAACACGGACCCCTGAGGAACCCCGCAAGAGAGCTCCCTCTGGATCTCAATCCCGTTCCAGCCGACGAATTTTATCGTCCTGTCGCGCAAATATGCCCCGACTACACCACGGAGATAGGGAGGCACGTTATAATGGACCAGTGTCGCCCCGCCAGGGGACGGAGTTGAAGGCGTTGATGTCTAAGCTCACCGCCATGAGCTCGCTCCAGGACCGAGCTTTGGCATCCGCTATCGCAATGGATAGTGCCTTGACGGTGACTTGATATGCCCTGTGCGCTTCGGCAGCCTCTTCGGCATTGGCTCGCCTCCTCCGACGGGCCCGCTGGTGTCGGCGACGCGCTGCGACATACTCCGAGCGGAGTCGCGCGATTTCGGCCGACCACCAATATTGCGAGCCCCGTCTGTCACCCGGACGGATCCGGGGCATCGACGTGTCGCAGATGCGAGACATTATGCCCCGGAACCAGTCCGCTTGCGAATTGGGATCGGACGGGATCCTCTCTCCACCCTCACTGGCACCCCAGGCGATGGCGACGGCGGCAGCCGTCAGCATGTCGCGGTCCAAGCGGCGCATGTCAGAAGCCTACTGGGTGGCTTGAATAATTCTGGCACTAGGGTTACCACTGCCCATACGATAAGGAATTTTTTCTTAATTTTTCCCTTACTTGTCTAGATGTTCCTTCTTACAAAAATAATTAATCCTACAAATATTATTATGTTACACGTGGGCCGCAGCGGTTATTACAGTCGCCTCGCTACGTCTCAGGTGCGAATTCCCCACAGGACAAGTATTTGTGTAACCCATAAATTGTTGTTCTGAGTCTGAATGTTCTTTTCGTGCGTCATTTATATAATAGGTCTTTACCTATGAAATTGCCGTTTTGTATGAAAAAAATTAAACGAATTTTTTTCATGAATTTTTTTATTTGTATTAATCGAAGTAATCACCCATGCAATCAATGCATCTTTGCCATCGCAGTGGCAGTTTATTGATGCCCTTCTTAAAGAAATCAGCTGGACGGGAGGCAACAAATTCTTCAAAGGCATTTTGTACTGCCTCTCGGGTATTGAATTTTTTTCCCGCCAAGAAGTTATCCAAATTCTGGAAAAAGTAGTAGTCTGTAGGCGCAAGGTCTGGTGAGTAGGGCGGATGACGGAGAGCTTCCAACCCCAGTTCTTGCAACTTGGAGACCGTCTGCTGTGCAGTATGAGGTCGCGCGTTGTCGTGCAGGAGCAGCGGAGACGAGCGATTGACCAATGCTGGTTGGAGATGCGCCAGCTTCTCCATCATTGTGCTCAGTTCTTCACAGTACACATCTGCAGTAATGCTCACCCGGTTTGGTAAGAAGCTGTGATGAATCACACCGGCGCTAGACCACCAAACAGTGACCATCACTTTTCTAGGGGTAAGTTTTCGTTTAGGGCATTGTTTAGGTGCTGAACCAGGATCCAACCAACTTGCTGAGCGCTTGCGGTTATCAAACAGAATCCATTTTTCATCGCAGGTAACAATGCGGTTCAAAATTCCTTCATTTGTGTGTCTGTTGAGCAGTGCAAGGCACGTCTCGACGCGTACTTCGCGCTGGCGATCATTGAGTTCGTGGGCACCCATTTGTCAAGCTTTTTTACCTTGCCAATTTGACGCAAATGGACCAATATTGTTTTGACGCTAACGTCGAAAGCTGCTGCTAATTCAGCCGTAGATTGTGTATCATCAGCTTCCACAACCGCCTTTAATTCGTCATTGTCGACCAAAGTCTTCGGACGACCGCGAGGTTCATTTTTCAGGTCGAAATTTCCAGAACGGAAGCGAGCAAACCAATAACAGGTGGTGCGTTGGTTTGTAGTGTTAGCTCCGTAAACGTCGTTGATGTTGCGTGCCGCTTGTGCCGCGTTGCTGCCACGACGGTACTCATATTCCATAATTACTCGAATTTTTAACGTATCCATGATGACGAAAAAGATTGAAATGCGATGAAAATGTAACACTAATCAATAAAGAAATGACTACTTTTGGAAAAAAGAATCCATGTTTTTAAAATAAAATTAATTTGAAATTAGAATTCTTAGCCAAACAAAAATTATTTTGATTTGAAATGGCCAGTACTGCAGAACGGCAATTTCATAGGTAAAGACCTAATATTTGTTAAGTACCTCACGATACAGGGATTATCTTCCCTGTTACGGGCGGTGTATTTAAAAATTGCGCAAAACCAACTAAACGGATTTGGTTGAAAATTTAAATTGTGATAGTTGACCCTGAATTAAGATTTCGTTTTTGATTGGTTACAATTAATTTAAAAATACACCGCAACGCACCGCTAGTACTGACAAATTAATTAAAGAAAATAACAAACAATACAAGATTTCACAGTCAATAAACTAAATGTATAAACGCTACTAAACCGTTAAATTTAATTTTACTTTACTTTTTTATTTTTTAAATGTAACATTAAATAAAAAATTGTTCATAAATGTACATGCAGTCATCAAACTCATCTACACATATTAACATTATTTATAAATCTAGTCAAGTAAATGTGATAGTAAGCGATTACTGTAACCTATGACGCTTGCGACACATGCCGTTGAGCTCTCTGCTTCTTGCCTAATTCCCAGAAACACAAAATAACTATTAGTTATAATGCTTTAATAAAGTAACATGTTACGTATAATGGAGGTGCTCCTCCAGTCATAAAGCAAAAGAACTCTGTATTCATAGGTTACATGTGTGTGCTTCTTGCAGGTAGGAAATTAAAACAGACTTCATGGTTTAAAGTTAATTAAAGTTAAAAGTTGTTTTTTCACAAGAAAAACATTTCCTACAATATACATACATAGAAAACATAAACGTAAACATTTCCTGCAAATATATTTTTCCTTTATCCCACTCAAAACAAAGTACACCAACTTAAACCACAGATTACTGTGCCAGCAGTGGTGTGATCCCTGAAGCCAAACAAAGTGAAAATAAAAATATATCCTACATTTGTGTACTGCGGATTTCTTGGATGGAAATTGTCTACACATACCAATGTTATAGTTCAACGAGTCTCTATTTTTCTGAAATGGTCAGTTTTATGTGTTTTAAATTACGGGAGCGATAAACTATTGGCATATTAAGCTCTGTCTATTTTACATAACCCAAACATTTTGAACAGAGAAAAGTCTGTTTTGGATGGACTTAGTAATATGTTTAGAGTACTTTCATGTAGAGTTAGCTCTAAGTGTTATAAGAGCTAAGTGTAAATACGACACCTATTTTCATATTCAGCTTGCTCTATGTTACATAACCTAGAAATTAAAGGCAGTATGAGCTCCAGTATAGCTAGATTGATGCCACTTCTCTCTTTCTCACACACACTTCGCAAACTGTCCTAATAATTAACTGTTTTAAGCAATCATACGCACCGCTAAGTTATGAAATACCTTGCCGAACTAAGAGTTTCCAGTTACATATAAAATCTGATTATTCTAAGTTAGAGGCATCTTAAGGGTACCTACACGGTACACTCATTACACCTCGGAACCATCTTTTCACTTTATCATCTGGTAAGATTGTGGTAAAGTGTAAATCCATAACGAATAAAGAAAAACAGAGTACTAATAAACCAGACAGGATAACTATCATTGGTAAAATATTTACCAATGATAGTTATCCTGTCTGGTCGGCAGGGTATTTCATAACTTAGCGGTGCGTATAATGAAAGAAGAAGCAAAATGCTTAGTATGACATGCTAAGATGTCAAAAACAAAGCGGTCAAGAAAGAAAAAAGAAAGAAAGAAATGAAAGAATTTCCCGATGGCGTTAGTGTGATGGAGAAGGAGGTATAAGTTCACGGAGTTCTTGATAAATAACCGGTGTGTCTTGGTAAATAACTGATTAACATTTTACATGTTTTAAGGAGGCATAAAACTACCTAACTTTTGTAGAATACAGTGTTATAAGAAATGAAACGAGTAATAAAAACATTATTTTCATTTTCTTACACCTCATATGTTTGGTATATTTTTGTAGCTACAATAATGCAACGTTACTCTAGATAAGGGCTGAATAGTTTTACTATATATTTACTCCATTCCAACATAGTAGACAGTCCACAGAACAGGTGAACAAAACAGCGATGCCCACAATAATATACAGAACCAAAGCAACCGAAGCGAATGCATATCCTTGAAATTTTCGTCTGTTATTCAGATTGCAAATACTTGCTTGTGGCTTGCAATACTACCTTTACTCGTGCAATACGAAACGGTATTTTGGAATGTTTTTGAACTAAAATATATTCTATGTATTTTTTTTAAGCTTTTTGCCTTACAAAAACTGCAATGAGAATGCTGCGACAAATTAAAAAGGCCCGTTATATGTTCACGGTTGTAGATGGTTAGAGTGATAATGGCTGATTTTTACCCGCGTATTCAAAATTCATTCATTCAATATGTAGAAATAATTTTATCTCACCTATCGTGGGTCTGTTCGAAGAGATTTCTCTAGAAATAAGCAACACTTCAAATGTCAAATGTGATTTCATTGGTTTCCCTATTTTATTTAGTGTTCCATATTGTTTATGTTAATCAATCATAATAAATACTTATAATTCTTGTAATGATGTATGCCATATAGTTCAATTTATAATATATTTAATTTTAATTTCTCATATTTTTGATATTTGTTATTAGATGTAATGTTCTAGTCTTAATTAATTCTAAGCTGTAACTAGTGCATGCGGTGTTAACCTGTTATTAATTGTTGCACCTGATAATTTGCTGTATTTAATGTATTTTATAAATGTATCGTGCAAACAATTGTTGGTTGACCTTAAATAAATAAATAAATAAATAAACACTTGTATATTCTGTACTTTAGTTATTTGACTTTTACTTTTGACTGGTCCAGTTGCCCAGCCAGAGGTCATGGGTTCGATTACGAGCACCATTATTTGCTCTGTCCGTGTGTAATTTATCTATAATATGTATGTATTTAGAAAATATACAAAATTCAAAATTTTGAGTTACTAACAATCTTCATATTTCATAGTAATGTATGTTTAAGATTAAGTAAAGGTTTTCCTTTTGTTTTGTTACATAGCTACTATAATTATACGAGTGAGTAAGAAAATCAGTTGCTTAGTAAAAGCTATATACAAACCACATCTCAGCGGACTCCACTCAAATCAGCAAATAACTGAGGACAGAGAACGGATGTTATACACATATGGTTTTAGGCTTCACCGCATTCAGTCCCTTGATAGGTGACCGCGTTTTATGAAAACACCCTTGTGCCTGAGAAAGCACTTTAACTCTTGATCCCAACTATCTTATCTATACATACATAGACTCACGCCTGTTTCCCAGAGGGGTAGGCAGAGACAACGGATTTTCATTTGTCACGATCTTTGCCTCGATTACTGTCATTATATTCTTCATACATGCTCGCCGGTTTAGGGTACTTCTGACCTGCCCTTTCTTGAGAACGTCTCCGATTTGGTCAGAGAATATTCGACGAGGTCTTCTCCTTCCAGTTGTCCCATTCACACAGGCCAGTTATACTTCATTTGTCAATCTTCTTCCATTCATCCTTTCTAAATGGCCAAACCATCTCAGCATATTACATAAGAAATTTGTCCGACAATGCACCTGTTTCAGCTGATTTCGTTGTAGCATTTCCGGTGACCATAGCAATAAAAATATATATTAATTTTTTCTGCTGTTGTGATTGGATCTGGGTTTTAGTTTACCGTTAATTGAAATAGGTAAGTGTAATAATTATATTATTTATCTGCACAGAGATATTCATAAAGTTATTATTAGTGCGAACCTTGTGTGTGTGCAGACAGTAAAGCTTAAATTCTACTAGTGAATCAAATGCAGACTGAAAAGAAAGAAGATCCTGTTATAGGTTTGACACATCAGGAATATCACTAAACTGAACTCTTATTTTCATTTAAAACTTTTTCTATTATAATATTACATTATATGTTGATATGAAGAGAGCGCTTAAGGCGATAACTAAATATTAATTACGTTCTTTATACCCAATGTATTTTATTTCTGTTTGAGTGTGTTCAATAAAGAGTATTCTATCTATCTATATATGGTATGTACATCCACATGTATGTTGCAAAGCGTTATCGATAGATAGCTCCAATATTCCACGTAACATGAAACCATGGCTTAATTGGAAAAGCATTCGGGGCTTTATCTAGATATTGCACGTCAAAACATATTAGTTCTACAAATTTATTATTCCATAATAAAGTAATAGTACAGTTATTTTCTAGCGTCTGAGTTTCAAAACTTTCATACTATAAATAAAAGATTTAAATTCATAATGTCGTTCGGGTCCAAGGCGGCCAGTCTCAAAGGTGATTAGCCATCTGCGCGTGATATATTGTAGTTCACAAACAAGCACTTTCTATTTTGATACTCATGATCCAATGGGATGACTAGCGACATGACCGGAAAGAGTTCAGGAACAGGACCGACAGCTTAACGTGCTCTCCGAGGCACGGGGGTGTAAATATCAATATTTTTTTTTGTACAGATAAGAATTTAAAATCGATTTTTGACCCGACCCGGGATTTCGACCCAGGACCTGATTGACCTTTCAGTTGAACTTGATACCGGCAGACAAACGAGACAGTTACTAATACCACCTTATGAGTCTAACTATCTTACTAATATTATAAATGCAAAAGTTTGTAAGGATGAATGGATGGATGTTTCTAACTCTTGTGAGCAAATACAACGGTACAGATTTTAATGAAGCTTATACTTCAGAATAACACATAATTTATTAAGTTTAACGCAGGTGAAACCGCGGGCACAGCTAGTAGTTGATAAGTTCACTAATTCGAAACCAGAGTGGCAAACTGTTCTTATTAGAAAATCAATTCGTATTTGACTGGCTCAAGCCCATTATAAACTACATGAGTTAGAAACTTAAACATACTTTTACATTCCCAAGTTTCATTGTTTATAGCATAATTACACTTAACCTCGATTGACGTAAAACTAAGTAAGCAAGCCAGCAATGAATACTATATAAATCGTGAAATACGGATTGGTCCGGCTTTTCGGTTGGCATTCAGTAAGAATAATAGAAATAAATTATTCACTAGGGCCATAACCTAGAAGCCTGTGTAGCAATTTCGTGTAATAAATGACAACTACTAACGTATATCATAAATATACTTATATTATTGACATTTTTTAACTTAATTTAACTGTAGACTGTATTGTGTATTACAATTGTTATATTTCTGTGTTTCTATTTGATTGTGTTGATTAGTGAATTATGTATTAAAACAATATTATTCAATAAATTTGCATACCGAAATATCGGTGAAACATGCTGTACCTATTGTAAAATGTATTTTGTACCATCTTTGTAACCATGTCTCGAGCAAATAAACTATTCTATTCTATTCTATAAAAATAAATATGAAGTGTAATTCAGCTTCGTGGAATCTGAAAAATACTCAATCGCTAAGTCTATCTACTTATAACTAATCCATAAATATATCTATGATTTAATTCGACAAGATCCTTTGTAAATCCTACTAATACTGACGGGTCTGTTGGCGTGAGTAGCAAAAGCTTGCTTTCCACGCCGGAGGTCGTGGGTTCGATTCCCATTCAGGACAGATATTTGTGTGCATGAACATGTCTGTTTGTCCTGTGTCTAGGTGTTATTATGTGTTATAAGTATGTATTTATAAAATAAAAGTAGTATATGTAGTATATCAGTTATCTGGTTTCCATAGTACAAGCTCTGCTTAGTTTGGGATCAGATGGCCGTGTGTAAATAATGTCTCAGGATATTATATTATAAATGAACTGGCCCGGCGAATTTCGTTCCGCTATATATTTTTGGCGGCAATACTGTCTTAAGTCTAAGATTTTTTTAGATAATTATATTAATGAAAAGAAAACAAAAAGATTTTTTCCCAACAAGCACAGATAATCCTTAACTTTTTTTTATTTTTGTATTTATACAACTTAGTTGGCAAACAAGCTTACGGCCTACATGATGGTAAGTGTTCACCGTAGCCTATGAACGCTTGCAACACCAGGGGCATCAATAGCGCGTTGCCGACCCTTTAGAAACCTTACAACTCCCTTTTTGAACGGCCCCATGCTGTAGTCTCTTGGGAAAGCCGTAACAGGGAGTTCATTCCACAACCCCAACGTACGTGAAAGGAAGTTTCGCTGAAAGCGAACCGTACGTGATCGAAAAGGTTCGAGGATGTGAGGATGATCTTTTTACATTAAAGACAATATAACAAATTACGTTTAGTTTACATAGGAGTTCATTATGACGCATGCAACATTATCAGTACAAGCTAGGAAAGGCGTCAGCCTCAGCAAATGCTATAGTAATTAATTACTGTAACGCTGATCTTCCGATAGCGCTTAAAAAACGACGAATACGACTATACTGTTTAATGCATTGACAATGTACAGACGACAGCACAACAAGCTACACCGATCTATCAAATTTCGCCAATTGGAAGTGAACCTTATGCTTTTGTGATAAAGTTGAAAATCTATAAAAGAAATTTGACAGATTGGGGTAGCTGGATGTGCTGGCGTCTGTACAATATTTTTAGTTTTTCCTTCCGGAGAGGAAACGAAGAAATAGCTACTTTTTTTTTAAGAAACGCCCGCAATATGAAATCTAATCCCTGTTTCGTGGGGTACAAACATATAATAGATGGACACAAATTACATACAGACTCAGAACAACTATTTATGGGTCACACAATTAATTGTCCGGCGCGGGACTCGAACCCGCGATACGAAGCGGTCAGGCGACTGTCTTAACCGCTGCGCCACACGTGCAGTCTAACTAGATTCTAACTAGCTTTTAACTACCTGTAACAATAGATGCTTTCAACTGCGGGGTTGACGGCTTATCCTTCTCTCTGACCTAAGGGGAAGAGCTCGCAATAAGCATACTCCGCAACAATATCTTTGTTTAAACACTGACGACGGTCACCGTAGCCTAGTTGGTAGTGCTCCTGCCTACGAAGCTGGTGGTCCTGGGTTCGAATCCCGGTAAGTGCACATATTTGTGTAATGAGCACGAATATTTGTTTCTGAGTCATGGATGTTTTCTATGTATTTAAGTATTTATCTACCTATATAAGTATGTATATCGTCGCCTGGTACCCATAGTACAAGCTTTGCTTAGTTTGGGGCTAGGATGATCTGTGTGACATTGTCCCTATATATTATTATTATTACTAATATTGTTTTATTCGGAAATTGAATTGGCTAAGTCCCGGGCACAAATTCCCCTTCCTTATACTGCTTTGACATAGAGTTATCTAATAGTTGCCTCGTACTTAATCAAAATGTAATTTAACTAGTTGGATGGGTCACAGATGGGTACGTGTGCATCTGGTCGAGTCCACACGACTAAGCCGGGCAGCCTACCGAGTAGATTATTGGCGTAATGTCGGTCAGTACCAGCCAAAGCAGCGTACATTGCTTGACTAGCTGTAATCTTTGATATACATACCAACACACAGGTTAGAGATAAAAGAAAAGAACAAAAACGAAAACAAAAAGCAAAAGAGGACGAAAAAAGCAAGCCCGGAGTTTCTTTGTGGCTTTCTTCTCCGGGTCGTCCACCTAGGTAGCTAGAGAAAGCCGCAGGTTAGCTAGGGTAGGCTCCTCAGCGGCGAGGATCGCTTTGGCCCCTTAACGCGTCATCGGTGATCCCGTGCAACTGATCACACCCTCTCTTAGAATTCTGTCCTTTTGCTTCAGCGGCCCCCTGAGCTGTGGCCCCAACCCCAAAAGGGTGGCCTCGGGTATTAGTCGTTTAATTTAAGCTACTGGTTTAGAGCCTTCTGCGCTAGCCAAATGCTCATTGCCTTCAATTCTTTAATTTTAATATTGTACAACAAAATTTCAAAATAATAGATTAGTAACTTGTTATTTATTATAGGATTTAAGAAAATATATCTGATAAAACAGACCGCACGGACGGACTAATTATTTTTTTGTAATTCTTATACCGTATTCGACTATGTTTATGTACTGCATTGTGAACTTGACAAGTACAAGTGTATGTTAATACCCAAGTGCTGAATAAATTTCTTTATTCCATTTCATTATTTCAGATAAAATTATTCACGGTGGCGTGGATAAAATCCGGTTGATGCCACGTCTGTTTTCTGTTTTATAAAAAAGACAACATCCGTATTAGTGACATGAATCCCTGTGTCACAAGGTACTTAACAAACCTATATTTGACGGACACAAGGTACATCCAGACTCGGGAATATAGGGAGTCGAATCTGGGACACGAAGTGGTTAGGTGACTTACTTAACCGCTGCGTCACACGTGCAGTCAATATATAATGTATATATATTATATATATGAATACGTATTTATCAAACAACCTAGTAAGGCATCAAGTCTAAGGAAAGTTTTTATTAAAATAGAAATATATTGATAGACACCTAAAGATCATAATAAAAAAAGAAAAAACGAAATGCTATCAATATATTTCTATTTTAATAAAAACTTTCCTTAGACTTGATGCCTTACTAGGTTGTTTGATAAATACGTATTCATATATATAATATATATACATTATATATTGACTGCACGTGTGACGCAGCGGTTAAGTAAGTCACCTAACCACTTCGTGTCCCAGATTCGACTCCCTATATTCCCGAGTCTGGATGTACCTTGTGTCCGTCAAATATAGGTTTGTTAAGTACCTTGTGACACAGGGATTCATGTCACTAATACGGATGTTGTCTTTTTTATAAAACAGAAAACAGACGTGGCATCAACCGGATTTTATCCACGCCACCGTGAATAATTTTATCTGAAATAATGAAATGGAATAAAGAAATTTATTCAGCACTTGGGTATTAACATACACTTGTACTTGTCAAGTTCACAATGCAGTACATAAACATAGTCGAATACAGTATAAGAATTACAAAAAAATAATTAGTCCGTCCGTGCGGTCTGTTTTATCAGATATATTTTCTTAAATCCTATAATAAATAACAAGTTACTAATCTATTATTTTGAAATTTTGTTGTACAATATTAAAATTAAAGAATTGAAGGCAATGAGCATTTGGCTAGCGCAGAAGGCTCTAAACCAGTAGCTTAAATTAAACGACTAATACCCGAGGCCACCCTTTTGGGGTTCGGGCCACAGCTCAGGGGGCCGCTGAAGCAAAAGGACAGAATTCTAAGAGAGGGTGTGATCAGTTGCACGGGATCACCGATGACGCGTTAAGGGGCCAAAGCGATCCTCGCCGCTGAGGAGCCTACCCTAGCTAACCTGCGGCTTTCTCTAACTACCTAGGTGGACGACCCGGAGAAGAAAGCCACAAAGAAACTCCGGGCTTGCTTTTTTCGTCCTCTTTTGCTTTTTGTTTTCGTTTTTGTTCTTTTCTTTTATCTCTAACCTGTGTGTTGGTATGTATATCAAAGATTACAGCTAGTCAAGCAATGTACGCTGCTTTGGCTGGTACTGACCGACATTACGCCAATAATCTACTCGGTAGGCTGCCCGGCTTAGTCGTGTGGACTCGACCAGATGCACACGTACCCATCTGTGACCCATCCAACTAGTTAAATTACATTTTGATTAAGTACGAGGCAACTATTAGATAACTCTATGTCAAAGCAGTATAAGGAAGGGGAATTTGTGCCCGGGACTTAGCCAATTCAATTTCCGAATAAAACAATATTAGTAATAATAATAATATATAGGGACAATGTCACACAGATCATCCTAGCCCCAAACTAAGCAAAGCTTGTACTATGGGTACCAGGCGACGATATACATACTTATATAGGTAGATAAATACTTAAATACATAGAAAACATCCATGACTCAGAAACAAATATTCGTGCTCATCACACAAATATGTGCACTTACCGGGATTCGAACCCAGGACCACCAGCTTCGTAGGCAGGAGCACTACCAACTAGGCTACGGTGACCGTCGTTAGTGTTTAAACAAAGGTATTGTTGCGGAGTATGCTTATTGCGAGCTCTTCCCCTTAGGTCAGAGAGAAGGATAAGCCGTCAACCCCGCAGTTGAAAGCATCTATTGTTACAGGTAGTTAAAAGCTAGTTAGAATCTAGTTAGACTGCACGTGTGGCGCAGCGGTTAAGACAGTCGCCTGACCGCTTCGTATCGCGGGTTCGAGTCCCGCGCCGGACAATTAATTGTGTGACCCATAAATAATTGTTCTGAGTCTGTATGTAATTTGTGTCCATCTATTATATGTTTGTACCCCACGAAACAGGGATTAGATTTCATATTGCGGGCGTTTCTTAAAAAAAAAGTAGCTATTCCTTCGTTTCCTCTCCGGAAGGAAAAACTAAAAATATTGTACAGACGCCAGCACATCCAGCTACCCCAATCTGTCAAATTTCTTTTATAGATTTTCAACTTTATCACAAAAGCATAAGGTTCACTTCCAATTGGCGAAATTTGATAGATCGGTGTAGCTTGTTGTGCTGTCGTCTGTACATTGTCAATGCATTAAACAGTATAGTCGTATTCGTCGTTTTTTAAGCGCTATCGGAAGATCAGCGTTACAGTAATTAATTACTATAGCATTTGCTGAGGCTGACGCCTTTCCTAGCTAATTTATAATGCATGGCATAATTTATAACAACTTTAAAAAGTCCACTGCTGGACAAAAGCCTCCCTCAAGAATCATCTTATATGGGGATATTATCTCCATATAAGATGATTCTTGAGGGAGACATGAAGATGATTTTTATAATGATGATGATGATGAAAATCGGAAAAGAATCATTTGGTCCATCATATGGCGCTTTCAACACATAGCATCAAATTTTATTTTCAGACCATTATTTTTATAATTTATTATATTTTAAGACCATAATGTTAGACAATATATGTTTCTTAAAACCAAGCCGCTAGGTGACAGCTATAATCGGAATGACTATTTGGCACTAAGGACTTAGTGCCAATTCTTTTTCTCAATCATATTTTTGGCTTTCATTTATATAACAAACAAAAATTCATTATTAAAAGTTATTACATGAGTATATTTCCCGTAACAGAAATGTTTGTAATTGATACAACAACAGTGCTACTATTCACGTAGCAAAGTAGTATCACACAACGGCTACGCCGTAGAATTATTAATGATATAAAGTTAACTCTGTAGCCGGGCCACATAGGCGACATATTGTTACAGATTATTTTAGACCACCGCCGTAACACTAACTTAACTAACTTTATAAATTTATAAAGTATTTATGTGCGCTAAATTATATAATAACGCGAAGCATATATGGAGCTACCTACTTCTTCTTACAGAAAATATGAATGTTGTGTTGAAAAAATCCAACGTTACCAAATTAGTTTTGATTCTATTGAAAAATATAAAGTCGCCTCGTTAAACTTCTCCTTTACTTAGGTAAATTACTTTGGTGTCGGCGAAGAGAACCATGCGTGTTATCTTCGCCGACTTTCAACGAAGCAGTAAGGGTTACTGGCTCTAAGCTAGCTAGCTTGAATGGTGCCAAAACCATACTGTAGTTTTTAAACATTTTTTTTGTATATATTACATTAAAGTACTTTGGGCACAAATTACTCTTATATGTTGTATAAAGTGGTGGGTATGCTGCTTAAGATCTAAAATGATTACTTAATATAATTTATTAAGTCTTCTTTAGGAAATTTGATCATGTATTTTAGAAATACAATTCATTTCGGAATTCTAATAAGATGATGAAATAATGAAACGGTTTAAGTGACAATCTAAGATCTATCATCATGTGCATCAAAGTACGTCCACTGCTGGACAAAGCCTCTCCAAAGAATGGGGGATGTGCCATAATCGCCACGCTTGGCAGGCAGGTTGGCGATCGCAGTTTGATGGTCATAGTTCACAGAAAAACGCTGCTGCCCGTTCTCTGGTAGGTTACCCTGGGACAATTTCTACGCCCCCACGGGGTGAGAAAGGGTGATGATATTCTATGCCATCACCACACAGCAAATTAGATCTATAACAAAAACAAAATGGTGATCACCCTCCGACGTCTATATGGTAAGCTTAGATTTAAATAGTGTTTTAATGAGATTATTGTGTGTTTAACGGATAAGCCATTTTATATAAATAAATATATTATTAAAATGTTGTGCAACTTTTAAAGTCTATTTCTTTCACTTATCTACCTTCTACTCTCTCGATAACAAAAACTAATAAATTTGGAATGAAATAAGTTGGAATAATAATATCTAGGGGCAATGTCACACAGTCACTTTTATACAATGTTTTGTTTACTCCTTCTACTCCCTCTTATCTTAAAGATCGCTTTTCTTTCCTTCATGAGTCACATTCGAGGTTACTAAGATCACCGCAAAATCTTCGATTAAAAATGCCAGAGCATTCCTCAATATTTTTTGACAAATCGTTTGCTGTGCAAGGTGCCCGTCTGTGGAATGCACTGCATTTAGTAATTCGTCAAGCAAAATCACTACGACAGTTTCAGAATCTTGTAAAAGAACACTACTTGTCTCTTCAACAAAGTACAAATTGGTTAATTTTAATTGGTCTAGAACTTCAGCATTAAAAATAGCTCTTGTGTACATAATGGTTATAATTTTCAAGAATGTATATATATATATATATATATATATATATATATATATATATATATATATATATATATATATATATATATATATATATATATATATATGTATATTTAGATATATGTATATAGTTATATATAGTATAGATGGTATGTAATATGTAAGTCAAGTATAAGTTTGTAGCGTAAGTTCACTGTTTTAGTCCCTTTCGTGCACTTTCATAACTAAGTTTTGTTAACTGGTTAAGAAAAACCCTTTTTTTATAATTGTTTTCACAACTGGTTTTTAAACAAGAATACGAAGTGTTCATTCATAACTGACAATCTCACAAATACAATCCATGGTTAATGTTTTTCTAACGCTCGGCGGCCGCTGCCGCGGCACGCTTGCTACGCTCGCTCGCCTTCGCGCACCAAATGGTCACCAATCTAACATAACCTAACCCAAATTATTATGGATATTGTGATTGTCAGTTATGAATGAACACTTCGTATTCTTGTTTAAAAACCAGTTGTGAAAACAATAATAAAAAAGGGTTTTTCTTAACCAGTTAACAAAACTTAGTTATGAAAGTGCACGGAAGTGTTTTAGTCATGGTACCAGTGCGTACCATGTCATCATTTTTGTACACTGACAACTACCGCAACTCTTTTATTCCTTACTCCAATCCCTGCCTAGGTGGTTGCCTGGAAGAGATCACATTTAGTGATAAGGCCGCCAATTGTACATTACTGTAATGCATCCTTGTTCTTTATGTTTTATTTTACTTGGTGTACAATAAAGAGTTATCTATCGCTCTAACTATCATCCTAGCCCCAAACAAAGCAAAGCTTGTACTATGGGTACCAGGCGACGATATATATACTTATATAGATAGATAAATACTTAAATACATAGAAAACATCCATGACTCAGAAACAAATATTCGTGCTCATCACACAAATATCTGCACTTATCGGGATTCGAACCCAGAACCACCAGCTTCGTAGGCAGGAGCACTACCAACTAGGCTACGGTGACCGTCAAAGAGAAATTATTAGAAACAATAATTGGAGAGTTGTAGCGATTGATATATAAGTGCAATAATTTCTTTTAATTTCAATTTTCAATGGTAAATTCGTATGATAAATAATACAAATTTGTAATTGAACACGAAATACGTCATTAGAAGTTATCCCTCGGTTGGATTACAAAGAATTTACACCAAGGGTGTTTTATTTTAGGGTGGACGTAAAAGATATTGCCATTACATTTTCCTCTTCAAGAAAATTATATTTAACAAAAATCTTCAAAACTCTTAATAGGGGATAAAAGCTTCAGTTTTACAAGTCTTAGCTGAAAGTGATAGTAGTAAAACGAATATTTTCATCAAAAAAGAATTGTTCCATTTTGGTTCGATCCTGTATATAGCTTACCTTGTTGGTCAATATAACGAGTAGTAGCGTGTTCAGGGATAATGATACCCTGTATTCGATATCCAGGTCATGTTGAAAAAGTACTTTCTGTCGAAAATAATCTCTCTCTCTCGTACGTCTCTCACGAAGTAAGCGGTGTTATAATCTTCCAAGTGGCACTCAGTGGTATTCTGTTTCTACTTTATATTGCCAAATCTAGGCTGTATTCTGTGTCAGGTGAATGTAACCGACGAGACAAAACAATTCCCTGTTCATAGACGTTGTTAAACCTGTGAGCGAACCGAGGGGGACTCTACCACGCAGACTATTAGTACTTTTTTCCGTACTGAAGTACGGAAAAAAGTTCATAGTACGGAAAAAGTACCAATAGTCTAATTTGTTTCAGGCGTGAATGGATAAGTAACAATTACCTGACTGCTTAGCCAGGGGTCGTGGGTTTGATGGCCGTTCAGGACAAATCCATGCATGTGTTTAAAATATATACAAGTATGTTTATCAGCTGTCTAATTGACATAGTAATCGCGGCCTATTTTGTGATCAGATTGTTAGTTGTGCTTTATATTCCAATTTTTTCGAATTTATTCTATATCTTTTAATTAATGACTTACTTATTTATACTACAAATATGTTCTGTCTTAACATGCGATTTTTTAAAGGCTACGTGAATAAAAACCTTGTTATTTTATTTATTTATTTATCTTAATCAAAATAAAAATGTTACAAATGTTGTATGTACAGACGCTAGCACATTCCGCTACCCTAATCTGTCAAATTTTTTGTATAGATTTTCAACTTTATCACATAAGCATAAGGTTCACTTTTAATTTTTAATTGGGTATATTTGCTGTCGTCTGTACTACGGCGGTCGCACTTTAATTCTACTACCGGCCCAACTGAGAAGTTCTAGCAGAATCAACTCAGTGGGTTTACTACGAATTCATTTTAGGTGTCCTAAACTTTTCATAGCATAACTACTTAAACTTATATTTTAAGAAATATATACCTACCTTGACTGTCATCATGTATAAAGATATATATTATCACAGTCAAATATTTACTTTAGATTAGTAATGGCACAGAATCCCAAGAATAATATATATAATAAATAAGTATGTCTGCCCGCTAGGCTTTCAATTAAATGTTTCCTATTTTAAATAATAAAACTATTGTACTAACCCACCCCCCCTGTCGGATGACTGTCGTGAAGTCTGTACTCTTACCTAACCTCTGCTGATATACTAGTGTGAGGTTTTATTTAATTAATAATTTTTAGTTGAGTTTTAGTTGGGCGTGATCGTCTATATGTAGTTTTATAAGGCGCGTGATCGTCTAGAATAAATTAACATAATATGCTATTACATCCTATATTCATACCTTGATTCCTATAAAGTTAATTAATGCTGTTTAGAAGAAAATTGCTGTAAATAAACATCCTAATTGGAATTGTAGTTAAACACAGTATACGGCTCCAAATTTCAGTAATGATTCGTGAAAATAAAATAATATATGGGCTATTTTCTACAACTTACCCCGGATTTCAGCTACCGCGTGTATATGCCGGAAAATGGTTTTCACACGAGTCCTGTAGGATGAAGCGGAAAATGCAAAACTACTGTCTACTTAATCTTAACATAGCTCGTAATAATTTGTAAAGAAATATTATCAATGCTATTAGTCTCATGAGTTATGATGAGTTAACCATGATTTCCTAGAATTATTAATATCAGTTATTTTATTTATTTCATAGTCTCAGGGTCATTGTCAAGGTCATGTGTCATCAAGAGTGTGTCAGAAATAGTTGACTTATATATATATGTATATTCGGATACTGTTGATTGTAAAATCCCACTCATGTGATTGTGAATTAACTCAGTAATTCAGTTATACGAGCTTTTGTTACTTTTACGCTAGCGGCGATTACTTTAAGGTTGCGCAGTTATTTACGTTAACTGAGAGGAATGTTACTGTAGCTTAAATCCAACATTCTCGACAATTTAAGTTGTAACATGCGTGTATGCGTACTTGTGCGTTTGTGTGAATATGAGAATACTCGGATAGTTGCTAGATCTAAGTAATCTATAGCCAGAATAGTTTGAGTATAGGGTATGTTTCGGAGATTTATAATATGTGTCGATCACAGACGTGAGCTCAAAATGCTGTAACGGTAGGCTTGCTTCTAGCACGTCCCGCGTTGCATGAGAGAGTCTGTCTGCGAAGGGATCTATGCCCTTTATTCACATGTACGTGACCCGCGTTGGGCAAACAGATATCTCCCACACATGACTTATCGCATGCCCGCTTGTTTAGACAGTCTACACATACAGGGATTACACGCTGTCGACACTATAGTATATAATGGTAGCTTGATTCAATTGGCGTGTTCGATCATCTTGATCCGAACCATCCGAGATAGATGTCTCATTAGTGTTAGTATGTGTGTGCCGTAAAAACCGCCCTCTTTGTATCGTATTCATCGGGAAATAGATAAAGTTTACGCACACTTACGCAGATTGCGTCACATTATAGGTATTCCAAAATCACATCTCCCCGTACATACAATTGTATATATATTCATTCTACTTTATGTTTTATATTTACTAACTGCCAGCACTCTACTTATGTGTATATGGTCATGTAAATGTCGTCAAAGTAAAAGTCAACCATCAGTATATATCGACGTCGTCGTTCTGTACATAATAATGTCCTTAATAGATAATATATAAAGAATTTTAGACAAGGCTTTCCAGGATTTGTACCAGTTATTTTTATATCTTGTAAACATTCATTAATAAATAACGGATAAACCACTTATATAAATATTTAACTGGATTTGAACCAGTTATCTCTATATCTTGAATACCGTTACGTCAATGCGCATATAAAATCTCCATTAATATATAACGGATAAATCATTTAGATCAGTATTTAATTGGATTTGAACCAATTGATCTAGTTAACCTTCACCTTAGGTTCTCACAGTCGGGTAAACATTGTAATGTCTAGATTCTTAATCGTCAGTTCTAGCCATGAAAATTAGAAATAATGATCGGATATAACCCAAAGTGTGACTGAGAACCTATCTCAAACACAATAAAATAATAATAATTTGATTATTATCGATAGCTATTTGTCTGGGCAACATCAACAATGCAATAGTAATAAATTAGCATCTAACAAGTAATGTTTAGTGCAATAAAAGTTGAAACAACTGTTAAGTTATTAACAGTATTTTGCCAAAGTTACATATAGGTACTTAGTATTTAATAGGAATAACATCTGAGACAATAGTAAACAATGTCTTGCCCAGTAATATATATATATATAGTACTTAGTATTTAATGCAAATAAAATATGAAATAGTAAACAAAGTTTTGCCTAGTGAACTTAGTATATCTAGTTGAAATGAAATGTTTACAGTGTTTTGCCCAGTAATATATATATATATATATATATATATATATATAGTACTTAGTGTTTAATGGAAATAACATATGTAATAGTAAACAGTGTTCTGCCTAGTGTACTTAGCTTTTAATTTCAGGAAACCGGCTACATTCACTGAATTTAATTAATTTAGTTAAAATATTTAATAAGCAAACACTGACTCTAACACTAATACACACTTACTCAAATTTAAAACTTATAAAATTATTGCGATATGTTAGAATATAACAATCCCGATTGTAACCGACGCGCGACAGTTCTAAGACTAACGAAATATTCCTACTATGCATAAAAATAAACGTGTTACTTCCCTTTCCAAACCAATTCTCTTTTTTTTTTAGTCTTTCGATAGAAACCAATAAATATTGTGTAGGGTCGAGACACTTGCACATGATGTCTCAAGTGGTCACCAAATTTCTAATACCTCTATGATTTTTTTGTGTGTCACTTATCGACTAGAGTTTTATGGGCTCTTGAATTTAAAATTCTTAGCTAAACCCAAAACGATAAATATTATTTTTTTGCCTACATCCTATGGCTGATTATTGTGAGAAACTTGGAGTGCATTCATTTACTTGAGGTCCTATATAATGCTTATATACTTGCCAGTACCTACCATATTCAAATACATAGGTAGATATTTCTGCATCCTTTAAGCATGGGGTATCGTACTACTACATCCCCCTCCCTTTGTCACAAACGAAACGTTTTAAAGTTTTGTTTGCAGACAAACTGTACTTATTTAGGACGTAATTAAAATAGGGAATTATTTTGTCAATTCATCCTGTAATATAAATATTTATTCTAGGCAAAAGCGATTCTATTGTTTAATAACACCAGTAGTAAAACTTTTTTATATTATTTAAAAAAACTACTCCCGCGCTAGGAAATCTAATTTCTGTGTCGCGAAGTGCTTTACAAACAAGTAATAGTCGGACACAAATTGCATCCAGACTTAGAACACCTATTTATGGAACACACAAATAGTTCTCCGGCGCGGGAAGCGAACCCGGGACACCAATTGACGAGGTGACTGTCTTAACCACTGCGCCACACGTGCAATCATATTTGAATGACAAGTATTGTTCCTGCATATTCTCATTCGGATTAACATAACTTAAATCTATCATGCTTTGGTCTACTTGACTAATTGAATTTACGTTTTGTAGACTGATCTCCCCTCCCAGACTATCATTAATCCTCTCAATGTTTTATCGGTTTCTCAACCTAAGTTACATCATTTAAAAAAAATGAATTATACACATTATTCACACGAGGCCATATGATCCCAAACTAAGCATAGCTTATATTATGAATACCAGATTACTGATATACTACATATACTTTTATTTTGTAAGCACCTAATTCATCATCATCGTATCAGCCAAAAGACGTCCACTGCTGGACAAAGGCCTCCCCCAAAGATCTCATAATTATATATGTATATAATTACACCCAGGCTCAGGACAAACAAACATTTCATACACACAAGTTTATGTCCTGGGTGGGAATCGAACCCACAACCTGCGGCAAGAAAGCAAACATTTATCAACCATATAAACTGGCTCGTCAATTGCTTATTTACTAATAAACTAACCCGTGCCAAGCAAACATTTCATACACACAAATACCTGTCCTATGTGGGAATCGAACCCAGGACCTGTGGAATGAAAACCAATCATTTATCAACCACGCTAACCGGCCCGTCAATTACTTATATACTAATGAACTAACCCCTGCGTTTTTATCAGACTAATTGTTTTATTTATTTTACTATCTATTAAAGTAGGACTTAGTAATAAGTTTAAGTTATTATTCCCAGTGTTTCATAACTTCTTTGTTGACCGCTAGGGACGCATACACTCTAAATCGATTTCGATATAAAATTTTATATCTATGCCTCACATCAGTTCTAACAAATCAACGAAATCAATAATATAATAAAGATGAGATTTTTCCGTAAAAAGAAACTTCTCAGTGTCAGCCCGAAGTCCGGAAGTTGGTGGTGTTACACCTCCGTGCCTCGGAAAGCACACCCGTCGGTCTTGTACCTGACCTCTTTGCGGTCGTGTCGCTAGTTGTCCCATAAGATCTTGAGAGTGATGGAATAGAAAGTGCCCCTGTGTTTGCATACACACTATATGTCCTGTTTAATTGGCTAGTATCCATTGAGACTATCCGCCGTGGCAGAAATTCGGTCGGTCGAACATTATAATAAAGATAATTTGAATTTTAACATATGTTGCATTCTCAGAAATAGTTGCAGAAAAAAGCCCAATTTCCATACCAAAACACAGAACCATTATCCTTTGTTTAACCACATACGTTGTGTTTCAATTCCATCTAACTGAATCCAGAAAATTTAATGAATATAATCATTAATCATGTATAATTATTATGAGTATTACCTACGTTGTGTAAAATTATTATGATATGTAATTATTACGAGTATTACCTACGTTGTGTAGAAATATTGTGATGTATAATAATTACGAGTATTACCTACGTTGTGTTTTATTTTTTTTTTATTGCTCTATATAGAAATATGAATATTATAAAATAAAGTTACTTTCGTACTGATTTCAAGATCTAACTAAGTTCTTTTATCTCGCGTCATTGAATTATTTCAATGCCTTTTACAAACGAGATCCTGGGTCACGGGCATCAGATGTAATAACCCCCCCCCCCCCCCCTGTCGGATGACTGTCGTGAAGTCTGTACTCTTACCTAACCTCTGCTGATATACTAGTGTGAGGTTTTATTTAATTAATAATTTTTAGTTGAGTTTTAGTTGGGCGTGATCGTCTATATGTAGTTTTATAAGGCGCGTGATCGTCTAGAATAAATTAACATAATATGCTATTACATCCTATATTCATACCTTGATTCCTATAAAGTTAATTAATGCTGTTTAGAAGAAAATTGCTGTAAATAAACATCCTAATTGGAATTGTAGTTAAACACAGTATACGGCTCCAAATTTCAGTAATGATTCGTGAAAATAAAATAATATATGGGCTATTTTCTACAACTTACCCCGGATTTCAGCTACCGCGTGTATATGCCGGAAAATGGTTTTCACACGAGTCCTGTAGGATGAAGCGGAAAATGCAAAACTACTGTCTACTTAATCTTAACATAGCTCGTAATAATTTGTAAAGAAATATTATCAATGCTATTAGTCTCATGAGTTATGATGAGTTAACCATGATTTCCTAGAATTATTAATATCAGTTATTTTATTTATTTCATAGTCTCAGGGTCATTGTCAAGGTCATGTGTCATCAAGAGTGTGTCAGAAATAGTTGACTTATATATATATGTATATTCGGATACTGTTGATTGTAAAATCCCACTCATGTGATTGTGAATTAACTCAGTAATTCAGTTATACGAGCTTTTGTTACTTTTACGCTAGCGGCGATTACTTTAAGGTTGCGCAGTTATTTACGTTAACTGAGAGGAATGTTACTGTAGCTTAAATCCAACATTCTCGACAATTTAAGTTGTAACATGCGTGTATGCGTACTTGTGCGTTTGTGTGAATATGAGAATACTCGGATAGTTGCTAGATCTAAGTAATCTATAGCCAGAATAGTTTGAGTATAGGGTATGTTTCGGAGATTTATAATATGTGTCGATCACAGACGTGAGCTCAAAATGCTGTAACGGTAGGCTTGCTTCTAGCACGTCCCGCGTTGCATGAGAGAGTCTGTCTGCGAAGGGATCTATGCCCTTTATTCACATGTACGTGACCCGCGTTGGGCAAACAGATATCTCCCACACATGACTTATCGCATGCCCGCTTGTTTAGACAGTCTACACATACAGGGATTACACGCTGTCGACACTATAGTATATAATGGTAGCTTGATTCAATTGGCGTGTTCGATCATCTTGATCCGAACCATCCGAGATAGATGTCTCATTAGTGTTAGTATGTGTGTGCCGTAAAAACCGCCCTCTTTGTATCGTATTCATCGGGAAATAGATAAAGTTTACGCACACTTACGCAGATTGCGTCACATTATAGGTATTCCAAAATCACATCTCCCCGTACATACAATTGTATATATATTCATTCTACTTTATGTTTTATATTTACTAACTGCCAGCACTCTACTTATGTGTATATGGTCATGTAAATGTCGTCAAAGTAAAAGTCAACCATCAGTATATATCGACGTCGTCGTTCTGTACATAATAATGTCCTTAATAGATAATATATAAAGAATTTTAGACAAGGCTTTCCAGGATTTGTACCAGTTATTTTTATATCTTGTAAACATTCATTAATAAATAACGGATAAACCACTTATATAAATATTTAACTGGATTTGAACCAGTTATCTCTATATCTTGAATACCGTTACGTCAATGCGCATATAAAATCTCCATTAATATATAACGGATAAATCATTTAGATCAGTATTTAATTGGATTTGAACCAATTGATCTAGTTAACCTTCACCTTAGGTTCTCACAGTCGGGTAAACATTGTAATGTCTAGATTCTTAATCGTCAGTTCTAGCCATGAAAATTAGAAATAATGATCGGATATAACCCAAAGTGTGACTGAGAACCTATCTCAAACACAATAAAATAATAATAATTTGATTATTATCGATAGCTATTTGTCTGGGCAACATCAACAATGCAATAGTAATAAATTAGCATCTAACAAGTAATGTTTAGTGCAATAAAAGTTGAAACAACTGTTAAGTTATTAACAGTATTTTGCCAAAGTTACATATAGGTACTTAGTATTTAATAGGAATAACATCTGAGACAATAGTAAACAATGTCTTGCCCAGTAATATATATATATATAGTACTTAGTATTTAATGCAAATAAAATATGAAATAGTAAACAAAGTTTTGCCTAGTGAACTTAGTATATCTAGTTGAAATGAAATGTTTACAGTGTTTTGCCCAGTAATATATATATATATATATATATATAGTACTTAGTGTTTAATGGAAATAACATATGTAATAGTAAACAGTGTTCTGCCTAGTGTACTTAGCTTTTAATTTCAGGAAACCGGCTACATTCACTGAATTTAATTAATTTAGTTAAAATATTTAATAAGCAAACACTGACTCTAACACTAATACACACTTACTCAAATTTAAAACTTATAAAATTATTGCGATATGTTAGAATATAACAATCCCGATTGTAACCGACGCGCGACAGTTCTAAGACTAACGAAATATTCCTACTATGCATAAAAATAAACGTGTTACTTCCCTTTCCAAACCAATTCTCTTTTTTTTTTAGTCTTTCGATAGAAACCAATAAATATTGTGTAGGGTCGAGACACTTGCACATGATGTCTCAAGTGGTCACCAAATTTCTAATACCTCGATGATTTTTTTGTTGTGTCACTTATCGACTAGAGTTTTATGGGCTCTTGAATTTAAAATTCTTAGCTAAACCCAAAACGATAAATATTATTTTTTTGCCTACATCCTATGGCTGATTATTGTGAGAAACTTGGAGTGCATTCATTTACTTGAGGTCCTATATAATGCTTATATACTTGCCAGTACCTACCATATTCAAATACATAGGTAGATATTTCTGCATCCTTTAAGCATGGGGTATCGTACTACTACACTATCCTGGCACATTATTCTCACACGGCCATCTGGTCCCAAACTGAGCAGAGCTTGTGCTATGGAAACCAGATAACTGATATACTATATATACTACTTTTCTTTTGTAAATACATACTTATATAGTTAATTACACCCAGACTCAGGACAAACAGATATATTCATGCACACAAATATCTGTCCTGGTTGGGGATCGAACCAACGTGAAAGGCAAACATTTCACCAAACACCCCAACCTGCCCGTCATATAAAAAACTCACATAAAAACTAAAAGCAAACTGGTTCGCAAACCTTAAAAAATTAAACTATTTACCCATTAAACCTATGAAAAGAAACAATAGTACTCATAGAACTTTATTTAAAAATACACGCTTACAGTATATATTTACAATCAGTTCCAAAACGAAGTAGCCGGTTCTTTACTTCAACAGAATTATTAAGATCGTTAACAATAACTAGACAGTTCACCAATAGTACACGCCTTGTAACAGCACTCGTCCACTAATCCTCGTTTCCGCACTCCTAGAGCAAGAGCATCTTCTCTGGGCGCCATCCAAGATCGCTTCTCCAACTGGTTGTTCTCATCAGATCCCCAGCACACCGTCGCCATGGCCATAGACAAACGCCTCCCACAGTAATAATGTGCACTGTTCTGCGCCAGACAACTTACAGCAAAGAATGCCAAAACACAGACAATTACCAGCTTCATAATTGATTGAAAGATTAAACTTGAACAAGTAGGAAGATAGAAAGTAACTTCTACACTGAAAGACGCGTTTGTAATGCGATGTATCTTCGATATTCTAAGCTTTTATACCTGAAGATAGGGTTATGAATATTCAAAAAATGTCACCTACTTGTTAACTCACCTATATTAATCTTATATGACGTCATGAATATATAATTATGAGCTAAATGTTCACATCCTACGCTATACTGTCTAAAGAAGTTAGTAGTAAAAAGCAATTTAGAAAACCTACTTATTATACTGACTCACGTGTGTCACATCCATTGGCAATTCAAGTGGAAAATAAACGCAAATGCGTCATAGAATAGAATGGGATAAATTTATATTTATAAGAATGACTATTCTCGAAGAATAAAACTTTGTTTACTGACACAATACTTTTTTAACTTATGATCAATAAGTTAAAAATTTATCGTGTCATATTCATACATACTATATAAGAGACATAAATTTACAAATTAACCTGTTAAAAATGGGAATTCCTGCTTACTCACCTATTGCATAATACCTTTTAAATTTTATATAATCAGAGTTATCTAAGTATAAAGGAAATACTTAGATGACTCACGTTACATAAAATGTAGGGTATTTTTATAATGTTAAAATACTAATATTATGTGTTTTAATTACATATATATAGGTATTATTATATTATATAGGTATATATAAACGTATTTTAAATTTTCTGGTAACGTCCCCAGAATACTAGCAGCATTTTGGCTTGGCTGTATTTAAAATTTTCTGGTATTGGTAACGTTCCCAGAACACTGGCAGCATTTTGGCTAGGTTATATTTTAAATTTTATGGTATTGGTAACGTTCCCAGAATACTGGCAGCATTTTGGCTAGGTTGTATTTGAAATTTTCTTGGATTGGTAACGTTCCCAGAATAATAGCAGCATTTTAGCTGGGCTGTATTTTTTTTACTCTATTTCGCAATATTACTTATTGCTACTATCGACTGGCGCTTTAATATTGCCTCGTTGGACTAGCGGTAGCGAGTTTAACCGCAGATAACTAGGCCCTGGGTTCAAATCCCGGGTTGGGCCAAAAAGTCATTTTTCAGCCTAGAGTCTAGGAGTTGGCGGTATTCACTCTCATAAACCGATGGTACGAATAGCGACCCGTTCGGAAAGAGTTCAGGTACACCCATAGGTCCGTGGCACGCAGATCGTACCGCACGCAGATGCTATTCGTACTATCGGTTTATGAGAGTGATGGGTAGAAAGTGCGCCTGTGTGTGGGAACTATAATATGTGTCACGCAGATGGTTAGTCTCTATTGAGGCCAGTCTCAATAGAGAGTAACCATCAGAGTGGCCCGGGTTCCAAACCCGCGTCGGACTACTATTTGTGTGACCCATAAACAGTTATTCTGAGTCTGGATGTAATTTGTGTCTTCCGTCCGTCTTTAATATGTTTGTAAAGTACCTCGCAACACAGGGATCAGGGGTTTGGTAAAGAATATAATTAAATTTTTAATTTTATAGCATTATTCGCAATGCAAAGCTTATCTAATCTCAAAAATGGGAAATCAAAAATTTAATCGTCCGGCGGGTCTCGAACCTGCACCATCTACCAATCACAATGTATGCACAGGAACTTTTATTGGCGTCAGCAGTGACCGTTGGTTCACCACTAAGATCACGGAACACACGCTCTTACAGTCCCGGCGAGTAGCTCTTTGATAGAGTCTACACGTGGGTCACTTCAGAGTTCCCGTGACGAACACTGCTAAAGTTAAAATCCCGACGTACGCGGCACACTTCACACTGCGTAGGGAACACTTGGCACTGTTTACTGTCACTTATCACTTGAACTTTTCCACTGACCCTACTAAAACTAAACTGTTCCGATTTTATATACCACTAAATTTTTCCAAATTTTCAACTTTCTTTCTAGAAAATTCACCTATATGACAAATAATTTCGTAACAAAATCAACACGTCAATCACACGTGCAGGCAAAATCTTTGAACATTCATACGAATAAAACAAAAATTATTACAAATAAAGCTTTATTTATAAGTACACATTTACAATACAATTGGTCCTATAAAGAAGCCATGTCTTTATATTAATAAACTATTTAAGATCGTTAACAATAATTAGACATTTCATCAGTCGTACATGCCTTGTAACAACACTCGTCCACCAATCCTCGCTTCCGCACTCTTAGAGCACGGGCATTTTCTCTGCGCACTATCCAAGATCGCTTCTCCAACTGGGTGTTCTCATCAGATCCCCAGCACACCCTCGCTATGGCCAGAGACAAGCGCCTCCCACAGTAGTGATGTGCATTGTTTTGCGCCAGACAACTTACAGCAAAGAATGCCATAACACAGACAAGTATCAGCTTCATAAATGGAACTTGAACAAGTTGGAAGATAGAAAGTAACTTCTGCGTTGAAAGCCGCGTTTGTAATGCGATGTATCTTCGGTACACTTAGCTTTTATACCTGAAGATGGGGTTGTGAATAATTAAAAAATGTCACCTACTTACTGTATGAGAATTTACCTATATTAATCTGCATTTATTCTGGTGTTATCTAGAACATTCTAGCGCTGTTCCAATAGCCACCAAATACACTTAGTGATACTAGGGTTCGAAGCCTGAACGTGACAATAATATCGCTATAAAATGTATTATTTATTGGCTATAAAAATATTTTTTTTATTATTTTTATTAATACTATTAATTAATTTTATAGATATTTTTGCATCGTATGTTAAATTCCTTCATTATGTTTTTAGCTAATATAATGTTTTTTTTATTGTTTACTTATAGTTGTATAATATTGTTTTATTCAATATAGCTGTGCCCCGCTGTTTCAATAGCGTTAAATTTTATGAATTATCACAGCTCCTCCCCCGTAGATGATAGCGTGATAATATGTAGCCTATATGTTGACCAGACCTCTTAGTAATATTCATGCAAAATTTGAAGTAAATCCATGCAGGACTTTTTGAGTTTAGCCCGGACATACATACAGACAAAAATTCTAAAAACTATATTTTTGGCTTCGATATCTAATGTAGATAACGCCCCAAGGATCCCTTTAAAAATATTCAATGTACAGTTTTGACTTTCCTACGATTTTATTATATGTATAGATAACGACAATCTGCGCATGCTTTTTTCCGTTTATTGGTGTACAAAACTGGATATAGACTACATTAGATAAGACAACATCGATTTATAAAAAATAAAGTCTATACCCTACTCTGATGTAGACATAGCTTGCTAAATTAGACAAAATCTTAACTTATCTTATTTATTTTGAGTTTAAACAAAACTATTACCTACAGTTAGTTCAGCAACAATACTACAATAATACTTTTAGTTTATGCTTAAGTGAGCAAAAGAACAATTGAAAATATCAATATCATTTGGTATTGCATTACAACCTTTTGAGATTCGGTAGATATGTGAATGAGTGCCGATATTAGTCCTACAGCGTGATAAGCTAAAGGTTTTATAATTGCACAAACGACTACCTGCGCGAGGAACAGATAAATTTATACGTTCGAGTGTACATGGACTCTCAATGAGCCCATGAATTTCTTTATACGTCATTATTACATCACAAGCTTTTCGTCGTGAGTTTAAAGATGCGACTTTGTAGTGCGACAACCTATTCTGATAAGATGTAAGGGAACGACATTTGTTGTCGGTGAATGAAAGATGGTATAAAAATCTCTTTTGAACACGCTCTATACGATCTGAGTGAACTTGATAACCTGGGCTCCAGATGGAACAACAGTACTCAAGGATATTTCGTTCAATAGAGTTATACATAATTATTTTTAAAGATGAATTTCTGAATTTTTTCATTTGACGATTTAAAAACTCTGACAATTGTGACACTTTTTTTAATAATTTCGTCTATATGGTGCCTCAAACTGAAAGCAGTGTCTAAAAAAACGCCCAAATCACGAATAGTTGTTAGTTATTTTATATTTCTGTTTCTTATTTTGTAATAAGTAGGAGAAATATTTTTCTTACGGGAAAATTTTATATGGAAACATGTTGCGACACCTTAAAAAAATTTGCTGTTGATTTTCATTATGTTAGTTTTTACTACAAAAAAAATTAAATTTATCCTAAAACCTAATGATTGATAAGAACAGCTTTTTTAAAAATAACTTTTAATTAAAATATTTTTTTAAAATAAAATAATATAAACTAACTAACTATAGGCAGGCAATCCAATAGACACTCCGCATCGGTATCAAAGGTTATAGTGCCCAGAAGAGTGGCAGCTAAAAATAGACCAGCCGTATGGTCACGGGTGGCGTCGATATATTTTTATGCATTTGATTTATATTTTTAAGTTTTATATTTAAACTGAAGAGATAATGCAACAGTTACTGGTTGTCCTACATAAATAAATAACTGGACTAAACTAAACACTTAGTCAGACTTGCACCCTTAGTTATAGAGCAAGGTGTAACTGTGTTTTCATTGTTTAGTGCAAAGCCTAGTCTATTATTATACACGAAATTTATTCTTATTATGACTTCTAGACATGTGTTCAAATTAAAAAGCAGTTTCAGATTCCGGGATTAGGGAAATAATAATTATTTTTTCTATGATATTGTTTGTGATTAAATTCTGTCCCGCATACCAAATTTATTTTCCTTGTGACTGGAAAATAGTCTTGAAATATGGGCAGAGAGCGTCCAGCCGGTTGCTGTAGGTGAGTCGGTCATACACCAAAGCGTGCTGAAAGATTGTCCTCATTAAAATGTATATCTTTTACTACACTATATGAATTCACTGGCTGTGCCCCGCTGTTTTAACCGCATTTATCTTTATAAATTATATCCTATGCATTATGTGTTACATATATAGATATATAAGCTATATAACTACAAAGTTTCATGAAAATCTGTTCGGTAGTTTTTGCGTGAAAGGGTAACAAACATCCATACATCCGTACTCACCAACTTTTGCTTTTATAATATTTGTAGGATAAACGTACACTACTAACTAACTGATCTTAGTTTGTCGTTGTTTGTATCGATACTAACGCGCGTCTATATCGCTATAGACGTAAATACTTTTATTAGTACTCCATTAATTCCGTACTAGTAATTACTTCAAATATTATAGGTATTAGATATTACATTTAAAACTAGGGCAAGCCAAGTGCAGGGGCTAAGGAAGAAGTCTCATCGCCACTTCGTGTCACGGGTTCAAGTCTCACGCCGAACAACTGTTTGTGTGGCCAATAAATAGTTGTTCTGAGTCTGGATGTAATTTGTGTTCATATGTTTGTAAAGTACCCCGCGACACAGGGAATGGATAACCTAGTGCGGCCCTAGTCTTTAAAAAAAATGTGAGCCGTGACGGGACGCCTGGCAGATGTGAAACATCGACATTATTTTGTAAAAGTAATATGCAGAAGTCGAAGTCGAAGTATAAGTCGCAGTCGAAGTCGAAGTCGAACTCAAGTCGAAGTCCAAGTAGAAGTCGAAAAGAACATACTGTGATAGGAACTAAAAAAAAAAAACCCACGGCATGCGTCGCCACGCCAGAAATCTGTTTTACGTGCGGCTATAGATGTTTCACATCAAAAATCGTTATTGAGTGATTAAACTCTGGAAGATTGTCATTCGAGTTCGTTGGCATATATACACTGAACACTATTGCAGATCTACTACTTTATACTACTACGGTTATTCTGACCGCACACACCCGCACATTATTGCGCTCTATTGGCGACACTGACTCGAACGCATTCTTACGCCACAATATTGCGACGCCACCGTACGGTCTCCCGCTCAGTAGGCCCGCCGCGACGTCCACGGCAGACGTCCCGGTGCACCCGAAGCCGTCATCAACTGCACTGAGTAGTGATAAATCGTGCGGCAGCAACCATGTTCCTTGGAGGGCAACCACATCCGCCGACTTACATAACGCCCGTACTCCTTCCATTGACCTCTTGACTGATTTGCAGTTGAAACTTACTACTTTACTAAGTCTGTACATTTTTGCTATCTAAATTTTTATGCTCATGTACTTGGTAGTATTTTCGCCTAATATCAAGGTGTAAAAAATGCCTAAAAGATACGCCCGATGGCCACAACTTCTCATCTAAAATTGTATCAATCTTATGCTTTATTACAAATAGCTTGTACGAATTACAATATTTTTCCTGTTTCATTTTAATTTTAACTAGTGTAACACGCTCTTGTGTTTTCTCATAAACGTAGTTAACTATATCTTCCTCAGACACTTCTTTATGCACATTAGATATAAAAAGTGGCACTTTCGTATCCGCCGCTCTGAATTGTACATTTTTCTCCTCAACCTCAACCAACGCACGCCCTTTCTGACTAATAAACTGGTTTCTATATCTCCGCTTCTGCACCTGAGTCCAGTCTTCATTAAAATTATTTACGGGCCTGTTGGCGTGGTTGGTAGATACACTGCCTTTCACGCCGCAGGTCGTGGGTTCGATTCCCACCCGGGACAAATATTTGTGTGCATGAACATGTCTGACCTGAGTCTGGGTATAAATTATCTATATAAGTATGTATTTACAAAAGAAAAATAGTATATGTAATATATCAGTTATCTGGTTTCCATAGTACAAGCTCTGCTTAGTTTGGGAACAGATGACCGTGTGTGAATAATGTCCCAGGATATTAGGATATTATTATTTATCTTCCATTCCCCGGCTTTCTGAAAAACTTCAGAAAACGACGGACGTTTCTCGTTCATAGCATTTATTTGTTTACTTTGATTAGCTGCTTCGTTAACCGCCGCAGACGATCGTGTCCATTGATCGTGTCAGACAGTGGGTACCTACGCGGCGGCTCCTCGTTAGTAGTTGTTAACGTTCATCCTTGCGTCGTCTCACTCACAACCTCGTTAGGCTCGCTTGCCACGGTCGGCGAGAACGCAGGTAGCCAATCTTCTACGGCGAAAGGAGACGGATAGTTCGTGTTTACGATCGGCTACAAATGATTCATCGCCGCATAATGTGGTAGTGCCATCGGCCCACTGTTGTACAATTTTATTTTATTTCCTCTTTGCATGTTTACATTTCTTTCTTCATGTATGAAAGACGTAGGTTTATAACTCTTTTTAATCCACTCCTTTAGTTCACTTTTCGTAGCATACTGATTTTGAAAATCTTGTACACATTTTTCCAGTACAACGATTTTTTTGAGCAACGTGGTAATATCGATATGATCAAACGTAACGGGCGGCAATTTTTCCAATCTTCGTGCCACTAAAACTGGAATCTGTTCAGGACCCGTTTCCTTAAATAAACAGATAATGTCCTCTAGGTGTCGTTAAGTTCTACCTTAACGTTTTCGTTTCGGCCGCTTGCTCAGCGATTCAAACAGCAACGACTTTGATGTTTGAATGTCGGCTGCACTAAAAGCTCTCTCACATATTTGCACTAGGCTTTGCTCGTCCATCACACAGCCAACACTTCACATATCACAATGTTACAACACATTATAGGAGCAGAAGGACGTGACCTTGCACTTGCGTGACCTTGCGCTTGCCTGCGCTTATCTCCCCGCTCCACGTGCAACACAAATTTAACAACAATAAGACAGTTCATCAATAGTACAGTCAACAGCATAAGTAGATGATCAAAATCGGACCTGAGTTTTGAGTTTATGATGCTATTGGGCGGCAGTTTTCACTAGTTAATATTTTTTTCACTTCACACTCACGCACACCTTCAACTAGATACTCTTCACCACCACAATGTTTTGTCGCAATTTATGATAATTAGTATTGAATATCCGACTTTGATCATCTACTTTTGCTGTTGACTGTACACGCCTTATATAGTATATCAGTTATCATCTGGTTTCAATAGTAAAAGCTCTGCTTAGTTTGGTTGCAGATGGTGTGTGTATAATGTCCCAGGATATTATAAAAAAAATCTATATTAAATCTGTATTAAAAAAAGTAATATTATGTAATAGGTATATCAGTGGATAATGTCCCAGGATAAAATTATTATTGTTCCTGAACATCTTGGAGGATTATTAATGCATTTTTATTTTGTATCTAAAGGTCAAGAAGTCACTATGTCAGTTTATGAAATTTAATCTTCTAGAATATTCTTTCTTCGAAATAAATAATTTATTGTATTAATATCCATGATGCATTACGTAGTCATCTTCGTCTATTTTCCAAACGAATAGCCAATCATCATGTCAGCCAAAGTACGTCCACTGCTGGACAAGAGCCTCCCCCAACAATGGGGGGATATGCCATAATGGCCACGCTTGGCAAACGGGTTGGCGATCGCAGTTTGATGGTCGTAATTCACAGAAAAACGCTGCTGCCCGTTCTCTGGGAGGTATTCCCTCGGTCGATTTCTACGCCCCCCACGGGATGAGATGGGGTGATGATATTCTATGCCGTCACCACACAGCAAATAGATGTGACTTATTATTACGTCATACAGTATAAGAAGTAGGTCCGTCATTTCTTTAGACAGCGCAGCGTAGGGTGTGATTATTAATATCTTCATTATAGATTCGTGACGTCATAGAAGATTAATATAGGTAAAATATCATACAGTAAGTAGGTGACATTTTTTGAATATTCATAACCCTATCTTCAGGTATAAAAGCTTAGAATACCGAAGATACATTGCATTACAAACGCGGCTTTCAGTGCAGAAGTTACTTTCTATCTTCCTACTTGTTCAAATTTAATCTCTCAATAACAATTATGAAGCTGATCATTGTTTGTGTTTTGGCATTCTGTGCTCTAAACTGTCTGGCGCAAAACAATGCACATTACTTCTGTGGGAGGCGCTTGTCTATGGCCATGGCGACGCGACGGTGTGCTGGGGATCTGATGAGAACAACCAGTTGGAGAAGCGATCTTGGATGGCGCCCAGAGAAGATGCTCTTGCTCTAGGAGTGCGGAAGCGAGGATTGGTGGACGAGTGCTGTTACAAGGCGTGTACTATTGATGAACTGTCTAATTATTGTTAACGATCTAAAATAGTTTATTGAATAAAAGACCTGGCTTAATTGTGGGAATATTTTTTTTTTTTTTTTTTTTTTTTTTTTTTTTTAATAATATAATATCTAGGGACAATGTCACACAGATCATCCTAGCCCCAAACTAAGCAAAGCTTGTACTATGGGTACCAGGAGACGATATACATACTTATATAGATAGATAAATACTTAAATACATAGAAAACATCCATGACTCAGAAACAAATATTCGTGCTCATCACACAAATATTTGCACTTACCGGGATTCGAACCCAGGACCACCAGCTTCGTAGGCAGGAGCACTACCAACTGTATTGTATGTGTTATTTTTTTAGTTTTAATTAAAGCTCAATTTGGAATAATTTCTGTTTTAGTCGTCTGCATGTTCAAAGGTTTTGACTGCACGTGTTCCGAGTTCAATTCCCGTACAGGGCAATTATTTATACATATAACTTTAAAGCGCACTTACTATTTCCACGTTTTCCGCTTGGTGAAAGCCGTTTTTTTGTTTAAAGAAAACGCCCGCACTAGGGAATCTAAACCCTGTGACGCGGGGTACCTTACAAACATAATATAATAGACGGACACAAATTACATCCAGACGCAGAACAACTATTTATGGGTCACACAAGTAGTTTTTCGGCGCGGGACTCGAACCCGTGACGCGAAGCGGCGAGGTGACTATCTTAGTTAGTGCGCCACATGTGCAGTCAAATTTCTAATTACATTACAAACATTTTCTCTTAAGACTTACAAATAAAATTTTTAAATATAAATCAATAGCAAAAATAAATATCGACGCCACCCGTGACCACAGGGTTGGTCTATTTTTAGCTGCCACTCTTCTGGGCACGATGCCCTTTGATGCCGATGCGGAGGGTCTATTAGATTACCTATAGTTAGTTAGTATATCTTATTTTTGTTAATATTAACATTTTAGTCAAAATCCCATATTTCATTTTATATTTATCTTTCTTAGCAATAATTAGATTTAAGGATAATTTTTTTTTGTAGAAAAAAACTTACTGAATAAAAAAAAAATGCATAGTTTTTTAAAGTGATATTCGATAAAAAAAACATTATTTTAACCAAAAACTAGAATTAAGGAAATTAACATACGACGGAAAAATATCTATTAAATTAATTAAATTGATTTTTTTTAATTTTCATAACCATTAATTATAAATTCTAAAGCGATATTATTGTCACGTTCTAGCTTCGAACCCTAGTACACACAGAACAAATGAAAAAGGAGAGCTGATGAAAAGGACATACAAAATTCTTAATGTAAAAATAGACAATAGATGTTTCCAGAATAATTAGATAGAGATAGATAGGCGAATTTTGTAGAAAGAAAAATATGACTTAAAGAATGTTCGAAATTTGGAACAATTTAGGGGGATATAAGCGTGTCAAATTAGATACAAAATAAAAATGCATTAATAAATAAATAAAAAAGGTTTTTACTCACGTAGACTTTAAAAAAGCGCTTGTAAATAGTCAGAATATGTTTGTAGTAATACAGTTATTATTTCTAGTTACTTACTACAGATATTTAGGTACACGGAATGTTAAAACATTTATACAATTTATTTTATAATGGTAGTGATATCTTGTACTAAGTTATTGTCAAGGTTGTAATCCTCCAAGATGTTCAGAATAAATAATAATAAAAATCATATCCTGGGACATTATACACACAAGGCCATCTGCATCCAAACTAAGCAGAGCTTGTACTGTGCAAACCATATCCATAACTGATATATAATATATATATAGACATGTTCATGATGCATACAAATACCTGGGTGCTTGTGTCCTGGGTGGGAATCGAACCCTCGACCTGTGGCGTGAAAGGTAAGCAGTTACCAGACACGCCAACCAGCCCGTCAAAATTGATAAAATAAGTTATTTATTTATATATTTCTGGTATGGGTATGATGAAAAAAAAATTTCGATTCAGTTATAAGTATGGGGAATCCCCAAAATGTATTGTTTGTTTTTCCATTTTCGTGTGAAAACCTTAATTCAGTTCACAGAATACATCTGCTTATTGCTTCTTGCAAGTTTCAACAGTATAGGTTCGGAAAAAAGTGGCTATAACATACGGACAGACAGACAGACAGACATGACGAATCCATAAGGCTTCCGTTTTATGTCATTTGGCTACGGAACCTTAGGGTTCCGTAGCGAATGACAGCTATTCCGCATCAAACTAAAGAAGAATCACGTATATCGGTTGATAAATCTCAGAATAATCGGTATATGTACATAAAAAAATGCGCTTGTGCTAACAGGGGCGCCTACATGCGCTTCCAAAAACGAGCTTATACGCTCGTATTAAACGCTAGTCATCTGAAACTGTTCTTTATTTTAACGCCATGAAATACTTGAACAGTATGAGTCTAGCTAAACTGGCTAAGATTAAAAAACGTCTGTGCCAAAGACAATTACATCGTCCACATAAACATAAATTTTCATACAAAAATGTTCATAAAATGATAAATACTGGGCCAAACTATGTAAAAATTTTATGGGATCAAATGGCAACTATTCCGCATCAAACTAAAGAAGAATCACGTAAACCGGTCATAAATCTCCGAGTTATCGGTGTACATACATAAAAAAAAACCAGTGAACTTGCGAACCTCCTCCTTTTGAAGTTAAAAATGACGGCCTCGTTGGTCTAGGGTAGCGTGTTCAACCGCAGCTAATGAGGTCCTGGATACAAATCCCGGGTCGGGTCAAGTGATTATTCCGATTTTTCTGTACACATAATTGTTTAGTATCAACCCGACGCCTAGGAGTTGGTGGTACTATACCCCCGTGCTCCGGAGAGCACGTAACGCCGTTGGTTATGTACCCTTTCTGGTCGTGTCGCTAGTCAATTCTTCGGGTTACGCAGGTTACTTCGGTTCAGTTCTTCTAATCCGAGCATAGCCCTCTCCATCTGTCTTTGAGTGACCCTAAGTATATTAGTATATCTGGACACATAGACAACGCCCACGTCTCTGTTCCGTAAGTAATCACTAGTAATTCATTTTTCAACATTATCACGTACCACCATCCGTGAGTCACTTACAGGGTTTCCAACTGTTAACCAGTACTAGGTGCTCATCTAGCTTTTGCTGAGATGGTGACCTTTCGCCAGGTTAGAATTTATGTACTTTGTTTCTTTTATTTTACATTTTATAATAGCTGTGCCCCGCGGTTTTACCCGCGTTAAATATTATAAATTAACTCAGCTCCTCCACCGTAGGTAATAGCGTGATAATATGTAGTCTATATATCGTATGCTTATGCTATTCACTTTTGTACGCTTCTTTCAACCATTGTGATGAGAGAATAAATAAATATATTATTATTATATATTGACTCGACCTCTTAGTAATATGCATGCAAAATTTGAAGTTAACCCATGCAATAATTTTTGAGTTTAGCCCGGATATACATACAGACAAACAGACACACAGACAAAAATTCTAAAAACTATATTTTTGGCTTCGGTATCGATAGTAGATCACGCCCCAAGTATTATTTAAAGAAAATATTCGATGTACAGTTTTGACTTTCCTACGATTTTAATATATTTATAGATTTGTTACTATTTGTGTTCCCATTATGCTGATAAGTTATACCTACTACTTCTTTGTGTTTTCGAGACTAATAAATGTATTTCTATTCTTTTCTATTCATACATTCATGCAAAAAAGGCCTATCTTGCACAACAAATTCAGTTTCCTTGAGACGCGACGTCAAAAGGTACGAGAACAAGCCTCAAAATTTTAAGAGACGGCAAGCCATACGGCTCGTTCACCAAGACGCCCCATACAACCCCATATAAAGCAGCTAAATCCGTCTATACCTTTAATGATGACAGAAAAAAGACGTCCATTGTTTTGCAAAGAACTTCAACAAGAAAGTTTCAATAAGTATTCAATCGTTTAGGGGATATGCCATAATCGCCACGATTGCCAGACGTGTCGGCGAATACAGTATGATGGTTATAGTTCTAAACGAGACACAACATACATACATAGACTCTCGCCTGTTTCCCAGAGGGGTAGGCAGAGACAACGGACTTCTATTTGTCACGAGCCTTGCATACCTCTTTCGCTACGTTTACTGACATTATATTCTTCATACATGCTCGCCGGTTTAGGGTACTTCTGACCTGACCTTTCTTAAGTACGTCTCCGATTTGATCAGAGAATTTTCTACGAGGTCTTCCCCTTCCGGTTGTAGCATTCACACAGGCCAGTTATTCTTTTGTCAATCTTCTTTTATTCATCCTTTCGAAATGGCCAAACCATCTCAGCATACCTTTTTCAATCTTTGTGACTACATCCTCTTTCACACTACAACGCTCTCTTACATCAGTATTTCGAATTCTGTCTCTCAAAGTCACACCACACATACTTCATACCAACGAGACACAACTGCCAATTTAATTTATTGTAATAATTACCTTTAGTTCTTAAGTATAAATTATAAGCGCTTTGTTGTTATCTGTAAGCTTATATTTGTATCAATAAATAAATGAATTGCCTATGGACGCTGTCCTTAAAAGTAAATAAAAAAATTCTCTGGGAGATTTTTTTACGAATAAAACAATAATATTACTAGTTCAACTTTATTTATATTTTCATATTAAGTGTCATTTACTATACAATTGCATATATGTAAGCAGACAGTTATTTGCTTTAACAGACTACGAAAGATTGTTAACAATAACTGTTCAGTTCATCAATAGTACACGCCTTGTAACAGCACTCGTCCACTAATCCTCGCTTCCGCACTCCTAGAGCAATAGCATCTTGTCTAGGCGCCATCCAAGATCGCTTCGCCAACTGGTTGTTCTCATCAGATCCCAGCACACCGTGGCCAGCGCTATATACAAACGCCGCCCGCAGAAGGTATAGCCATTGTTCTGCGCCAGACAAATTAGAGCAAAGAATGCTAGAACACAGACTAGTATCAGTTTCATAATTGTTATTTAGAAAATTCTATTTTAATAAGTAGAAAATAGATAGTAACTTCTGCGCCGAAAGTTGCGTTTATAATGTTTTGTAACTTCGATAATCTTAGGTTTTATACCTGAAGATAGCGTTATGAATATTCAAATAATGTCACCTACTTACTGTAGTTAACTCACCTATAAATCGGATATGACGTCACGAATTACGGCTTTAATAACGGGCTTAATATTCACATAATTCTCTGTTCTACGCTGTGTTATACTGGTTTATATACATATGTCACATCCATTGACTATTCAACTGGAAAACAAATATAAATGACAACGCAAGTGCGTCAGAGAAATTATTAAATCAATACTTAGGAGAAAGTAGTATATTCTTGAAGTTATACTAGCACGATAACTTCTTTGTCTCTTAAGATATAAGAAATAGGCATATGTTTCAGCCGTTTGGAGTTGAAACGTTCGGGCCGTGGGGTCCAAGCGCTTTATCACTTTTTCGTGGTGTTTCAAAACGTGGTTGATGCTACACGTGATCAGAGGGCTGGCCAATGCTTAGGTCAAAGAATTAGCGTTGCCATTCAACGTGGCAATGCTGCCAGCCTTCTGGGTACGTGCCCGGTTGAAAGCGATGTCGACGAATGTTTTTGTCGCATAAGCTCATTGTTAGGATATTTTATTCACGTTTATTTTATTTCATTTATGTTTCTTTAGTTACTAAGTTAGGTTATTTTAATATTAATTGTATATACTTTCATGATTAAATTTTCACGCAATAAATATTTATCCCTTCAGAAATATGCATCAATATGCAATTAAATGACGATTCCTACTCGCCCACGTATCGAAGATATACTCTGAATGTTATTTCTAAATCATTCCTAAGTTTCGGTTCTTCAAGAATACAATATTTTCCATCATTGAGTCTCACCAATTGTTACCACCAACGAGTGGTACAATAGTACTTGGTATCACATATTTTAATAATAATTAAATAATAAAGATATTAGTAATAAAAATGAGAAATTGTTGTCTCAACATACAAACAAGAGAAGGTCGTAGTCTCTGCAGAGTTCTGATGATACCTCTCAACATATATCTCTGCATAAGTTTTTTTTTTTTAATTTGCAATAGGCAAGCTACCCACCACAGTTTTAACGATGCTATATATATATACGACAAACAGTCCCACTGTTTGTCGTTCTTCTTAATAGAACAATGGTTTCTTTCCAAAAAATGTGTGAAATCTATTCTTTAATCCATGGGTGGACATAGGCAGTCCTAATAGAATCCTGAATATGTTATTGTATTGGATTTGGAGGACATCTAGCGATAGATTCGTGTCGTAATTATCACACGCGTTCTCTGTGTTAACTATTAAATTTAAAGGACGTACTTCTAGCAGTTGAGATGGGCAATGTTACACCATATTTGCCCAATTACTGGGAATACTTTTCCAAGTTTAAAAGAGTTTGTTTCGCCAAATGGAAAGAATATTTCAATGAAATATCCAAAGAAAAAGGCATTAGGTATAAAGTCATCCAAAACGAGCCGCCTCGTGGGCCATGGTTTGATGATAAAAGTTTATCTAGGAGTTATATTAAGGCTTCGTTCTGGCCACTTTCCATCGGCAAAATTTGATTTCTTGATGCGAAAGGCTGCATCGCCTAATTGTGAGAGATGCAACAAGCTTGAAGATGTGCAACATTTGCTGATGGAATGTGCTAAGAACAAGCATATAAGGGAATCTCTGAATAGGGAGTTTAATTTAAATATGTGGGATGTTGGTCTGACCCAAAATATTTTGACATACCCTAAATCTGAAAAGACTGAACGCATAATTTGTGATTTAATTCAAAAGTCTAGTCGGCGATTCTCTTTTCTACTTTCATAGTTTATTAAATAGGTACAGTTGTGTGTTAATAGAGCATAAGGTACAATGGGGTTGACGTATCCATGTGGATAAAAACCCCTTATTAATAAAGATTAAAAAAGGACGTACTTTTAAGTTGGTCACTACAGCAAGCGAAGCTACAAGTCAACATATTATGTTACCCTTGACCGCTAGCACCCTACGTTTCCTTTCATTCTCTGCGCTAATACATGTCTCGTATATTTAAAAATATCAACTGTTATTCTAATATTAACTTATTATTCCATTCAACTTGAAATTGGGCGTCTATCGTTTCATTCAGCAGATTTGGTTTTTTCAGTAAACATTTCAGTATTCTTTTTTGTAACCTTATTTTTTGAATACGTCCTAAATCATAGGTTTTATTAATAATCTATGACTTAATGTATTAATTTTAACATTTTAAACATGCTAATTTGAATAATAATTAATTTTATAAAGAAGATCGGCAATCCATGGGGGGATTGCAGATTGGATTGTATGGGGACAAACATGGCCTGGAATGGACATAAATAAAACAATATGAAAATTTGAAAAGGGTACTAATATTCTATCGCCCTGTATATTTATTTTTTATGTAAAACATGGAATTTATGTATTGTATGGCGTATAAGGTCAACAAGATTTCAACATTGTATTAGATCATGGAACGATTTTTTGTAATAATTATACTACTTTCTATATATAAATAAGTAAAAAAGGTTAAGATATTTTTATGACAACCGTGGTAAGTTCACTCCTATTCAAAAAAATAACAGCGGCCATAGTTGCTCAGGACAAAATAAGTGGTCCGAGGCGCGAATACCAGAGGTAAATCATGATGCGTAGATCTAAAGTCCAAGAAAGCCGACCCGGCTTTCTTCAAAGTCGGGAAGTCGAAAATAGAATCCAGATACAAAGCCAAAAGTCGTCGTAAATATGCAAACCACCAGAAAACATTCACGATGCAAGTCAAGCAAGCCTAAACACGAATGTAAATCAAAATGCAATCAGTTCAATATGACAGATAAAAAAGTGGTGCCATTACTATAAAGAATTGTTTCCTTCATTGTTTTATAAATCAACATACCATACATACTATTGATTAATATTATGATTATTGTAGATAATATTATGCATGCAAATAAAACATATGTCAATACTATATATTATAATTTCGGTATATTACAGGCCGGGATTTGCCGAAGTCGTTAAAGGACTTCGACAAATCCCGGCCTGCGTGCGGCTGGAAAATTATTTTTTGAACGCTTTAAGAAGTATTCAGAAAATTAAAATGAATAAGTTTTTATAAGTTACAGACATCTTCAAAATTATTTGCATAAAATTAAGTGCAGGTGGGAATCGAACTTACGAACCACGGTGTATTCAGCCCCATGTACGTTAACCGTTCCGCATCACATCGTGGTTCTCGGACTCGAATTTATACAATCCATTCGATATTTTCTTAACGCACTTTTAACGCCATTTTACCGAAACCTACAAGTCTAACAACGGCTGAAATTCCAACATTGGTAGTTTTCAACCAACTACCTCGCTACCATTAGACCAACTGCCTCGTTGGTCTAGGGGTAGCATGTTCACCCGCAGAGAACGAGGTCCTGGGTTCAAATCCGGGGTCGGGCCAAAAAGTGATTTTGGGAGTTTTCTGTAAAAAGATAAATTTCTCAGCCCCAGCCCGAAGTCTGGGAGTTGGTGGTATTATACCCCCGTGCCTCAGAGAGCACGTAAAGCCGTCGGTCCTGTATCTGACCTCTTTCCGGTCGTGTCGCTAGGCGTCACAATGGATCATGAGAGTGATCGAATAGAAAGTGCTCCTGTGTTTGCGCACACACTTGTGCACTATAATATGTCCCGCGCAGATGGCTAATCTCTATTGAGACTGGCCGCCGTGGACTTCTTAAATCATAGTTTTTAAAATTAGCTACAAGTTTCATACATCTTAAAAACGGGTTGTAAATCTTATGTACATAAGTGCGGGTGGGAATCGAACCCACGACTTTTGGCTAAGCAGTCCACCTAACCACTAACCCAAGAGGCCAATCTATTCTTCCCACACGAGTTATTTTATATATTTTAGCTAATACATTTAAAACTAAGGCATACCCATGATACACCAGCCAACGCAGGTTTTTGATAAGTGTTTTTCAGTGGGCCTTTTTTTAAATCTTTGGATATTGAAACGAATAAAACAATAAGTATTATTAATTGAGCTTTATTTTAAAATACACATTTACCATACAATTAGCAGATAGGTATATACTTCAACAGACCACAAAACACCATTAACAATAGCTGGACAGTTCATCAATAGTACACGCCTTGTAACAGCACTCGTCCACTAATCCTCGCTTCCGCACTCCTAGAGCAAGAGCATCTTCTCTGGGCGCCATCCAAGATCGCTTCTCCAACTGGTTGTTCTCATCAGGTCCCCAGCACACCGTCGCCATAGCCATAGACAATCGCCTCCCACAGTAGTAATGTGCACTGTTCTGCGCCACACAACTTACAGCAAAGAATGCCAAAACACAGACAATTATCAGCTTCATAATTGATTGAGAGATTACTTGAACAAGTTGGAAGATAGAAAGTAACTTCTGCGCTGATAGCTGCGTAGTTAATGTGATTTATCTTCGGAATACTTAGCTTTTATACCTGAAGATGGGGTTATGAATATTCATAATATGACGTGGTTACTGTATGATAAGTTATCTATTTAAATCTGTAATGACATCACTAAATTATGACCTAAATGTTTACTCCTACGCTGTGCTGTCTAAAGAAATTATGAAGGCGACAGCCAATAATTTCAGGGACTAACTTATTATCTGGCTCACATGTGTAATTTTATTTAAGGATAGAGTTAACAGGCAAATTATGGGTATGCGCGGTCTACCTTGGACCACACCTTCACTTACCATCAGGTGAGATCGTGGTCAAGCGCAAACCCATCAAGCATAAAAAAAACATGGATGGATTTGATAAATTTAGAAACAAAACATAAATGTCATCGTAAAAGTGTCAAAGGAATTAATAAAATAAAGACCGGTCCGTTGGTCTAGTGGTTAGATTAGGTTAGCCGCTAGCCATAGGAAGTGGGTACGATCCGCAGCCAAGACAAATCTTTGCGTGATAAGCACGATTACTTGTTCAGTGTCTGGGTGTAATTTATTTATAATATGGATGTATTTAGAAATATATAAGTATGTTTATTAGTTGTCTGGTTGCCATAGTACAGTCTGCCTAGTTTGGGATCAATTGATAGTTATATTTTTAAAGACGACGCCCGCACTATGGAACTATTTCTCTGTGTCACGGTGTACTTTATAAACATTATTGATGAACTGGAAATAATATAATAATAATAATAATATCTAGGGACAATGTCACACAGATCATCCTAGCCCCAAACTAAGCAAAGCTTGTACTATGGGTACCAGGCGACGATATACATACTTATATAGATAGATAAATACTTAAATACATAGAAAACATCCATGACTCAGAAACAAATATTCGTGCTCATCACACAAATATTTGCACTTACCGGGATTCAAACCCAGGACCACCAGCTTCGTAGGCAGGAGCACTACCAACTAGGCTACGGTGACCGTCATACGAAATACACTCACACTCAGAACAACTATTTATGGGTTACACACAAGCTGGAAGTACTGGCGTCTGTACAAATCATAGATCTAAATAATAGATGTTTAGATCTATGATTTGTACAGACGCCAGCACATCCAGCTACCCCAATCTGTCAAATTTATTTTAAAGATTTTCAACTTTATCACAAAGCATAAGGTTCTCTTTCAATTGGGGAAATTTGACAGTTTATTAAGAATTAACATTTAATTTATGACCATAAGGGTTAACTTAAATAACGGATTCATCTAAGTTTTTGCCCAAATAATAATTTAAAGTTTGAATACTAATTGTCGACGCGGGGCACAGCTATTAAGGCTTGTGTGTAACCCATAAATAGTTGTTCTGAGTGTGAGTGTATGTCCAGTTCATCAATAATGTTTATAAAGTACACCGTGACACAGAGAAATAGTACCCTAGTGCGGGCGTCGTCTTTAAAATAACTATTAATTAATCTCAAACTAGGCAGACTGTACTATGGCAACCAGACAACTGATAAACATACTAACATATTTCTAAATACATCCATATAATATGTGCCTTGTTTTTTTACCGCAATGTCGCAAAGCCTGCTTAGAGAAATAAATCTTTGTATCGTGGGGGACTACATAACGTGAATTTTATGGACACAAAACATACCCAAACTCAGAACAATTATATTTCGGCCACACGAATAGTTGTCCTTTGAGGAGCTCGAACCCGAGACACTAGAAGCGACGACCTTAACTATCGCGCCAAACTAAGTTAATTATGCATAGTTAACTTATAATACTACAACAAACATACAAATGCTTGACAATGTCTATGTGAAAAAATGTTGATATTTTATTTCATGGAATTGATCGGTTGACCCCCGGCTGGTGGGTGGCGATAATAAATTACGACATAAGCTATTGAAAGCTAAAGAGTTAGTTACGCTAATAATATTTTGTAATAGTCTAAGTTATCAAATTATTTACGCTGTGCCAATATAAAAAGCATGTACAGACGCCAGCACATCAAGCTACCTCAATCTGTCAAATTTTCCCAATTGAAAGTGAACCCTTATGCTTTTGTGATAAAGTTGAAAATCTATAAAACAAATTTGACAGATTGGGGTAGCTGGATGTGCTGGCGTCTGTACTTTAAAGTTCTATCGTATTGTCTCTGCAAGTGATTTATGTAATCTTATGACCCATAAACCATAAACTCACTTTTTAAAGAACGGTGGTGCTATTTTGTGTTTACCTCCGACGCAAAAACGACGGGGTGTTATAAGTATGACGTGTCTGTCTGTCTGTAGCATACTAGCACTCGAATTGATGAACCAATTTTTATTATATAGCAAATTATAATAACTATGTTCTAAACTCTGAGAGCGCATTCCTTTAACTACACCGGTAAGACATCAATACATATGTATGTACATATATAGAAACAGATGCCATGTGTACAGAGATACTACTACACAAACGAACCAGGCAGCGATGGGGATGGTAATGATATTATACAGTTAAACAATATGTTTTTTCGTGACTAAATATCTATTTGTTCATCTTATAATGTCCTTCTAGCTATGTTTGATGAAAATCGGTGCAAGATGGCCGCCGCCACGAAATGGCGAATAAGATATTTTTACACAACTACCGCAATATGGGAATCAAATGAAAAGTCTTGACTAGTACTACACTATAATTATTTTCCAAACCCAAAATGGGTATCAAATGAAAGGTCTTGATTAATAGAATAATTTAAATTTGAATTTTATAGCATTATTTGCAATGCAAAGCGTTTATCTAGTCTCATAAATGGGAAATATGATTTCCCATACACATTATCCCATATACTTTTCCAAACACCCTTGCGGAGGATGTAGGTATTATCTATCGGTTTTTTTTTTAATCGGAAATCATAAATTTAATTGTCGATAGATAATATCTACATCCTCCGGAAGGGTGTTAGCAAGGGAATCCTAAATTTGATCTGCCAGCGTGTATCGTTCGTAGCTTAATGCAGAGCGCCTACCCCGGGTTGGTAGATAGTACAGGTTCGAGACCCGCTGGACGATGAAATTTATGATTTCCCATTTTTGAGATTAATAGAATACTATAAAAAATGATAAATGTGGGTTTTTTCTTAAATTTTAAATTACTTTCTTCTAGAAATATGTCATTCCGACTCTCCCAAAAGTAGATCCAAGGGCCTACCCAAAAGAATGAAGCGAAGACAAGCTGATTTAAAAAGTTTTATGTTTTATTGCTATTGTTTATTAAAGACGTTCGCTCCGGTTACCAAATAAAAAAAAAGCTTCCGGTGTGAAATTGTTTGTTAGTGTTTGACGCCCAGTCAAAAAGAAGACAATTACTGTGAACATACTAAGTTGCATCATATTCCATAAGCTAAGCTAACACAGGTGCTCTATTCTCTATACTCACACAAATGGATGGCGCCCTTTCATTGCTTAGAAGCCGGAGAAAACACGAAAGACAAGATGCAGAGTAGCCGTCTACATAATTATGTTTCTTTTATGATATTCAAATAATTGACATTTCAAATCAAAGTGAGAAAATTTTAAAGAATAATTTCCCAAATGGACAGGTGTCTCTTAACAGTTCATGTAGCGTAAAGCTTTTATATTACTAAAAAGTGAATATCGATCAAATACGGTTCGGTTTCAGCGAAACTTTAGTTCATTCCACAACTTCAACGTACGTCGGAGCACGTCCGTTGAGGATGTAGAATGAATTCCCTGTTGCGGTTTTCCCTACAGCATGGGGCCCTTCAAAAAGAGATAAATTATAAGGTTTTTAAAGAGTCGGCAACGCGCTAATGATGCCCCTGGTGTTGCAAGCGTTCATAGGCGACGGTGACCACTTACCATAAAGTGGGCCGTATGCTGTTTTTTTGAAATTGTTTACAACGAAACGACTACTCCTATCTGGCTATGCACATGTCCTCTACGTTCCGTTTCGATGGGTTCACAATTTACGGCCTCCGCAATAAAAGATACCCTATTTTATCTCGCAATCCAAGACGCTATCTTTTTATCACGCAATAAATCTTAAACTTATCCAGTTATTCAATTTAAGAAATTAAATTAGCATACAAAACTTAAGCCCTTGTCATTAGCTCTGGTTTTACAACGTATCACTAAAATAAGAAGCCTTTTTAATAATATAAATCTATACTGCCAAGACTGTCTCGCTCTCCAGTCATATGAAAAGAAAACAACGCTAAAATAGACTAGATCGAGGTTATATATTATCGTATTTCAAACTCCAAAACTGAGGAGATTGCACTTTTTTGTCTATATTATGACAGCCGAAGAAAACTACACTAATAATAAAATATATATAATAATCTCCGTAAACGGTCTCATAGCGAAGAGCCTCGACCAACATCTTAAGAGGCTTTCGCTAGATCACTGGGTCAAGGGTCGGATACAAAAGGCTGCAATAATGGGAACGGCACGCATTGTGAGAAGGTTCCTTACTCTGTCGCCCTGACCACCGGCGGCCTAGGGCGTCAAACCTCGCCGCTGGAGGACCTCTATTTTTTTCATATTTATTTATATATTATTGTTTTCTTTTTTAATTCAATTTTATAGATATAAATATGTAAAAAATAAGAACTTGAAATAAATAATTTGAAATATATATCATATTCTGTAATGTATGTTCGATAGGTAAGCTGAATAGCTTACTTATCGAAATACCTTAGAGTACGGTAGAGCGAAATCACCCTATTTTGCAACTCACCTCAAATCAATGATTAACCTCGAACTTTGCTGAGCATACACATATTGACTGCTTCGTTAGGCTAGCGGTGGCTATGCTTCAACCACAGCTAATGAGAATTAGGGTTCGAAACATAGTTAAGGCCCCATTCAATTCCGCCTTTCCGCCAATAGTATTCAAACTATGACGGGCCGGGTACGCCACCCGGTTGGTAGATTCTCGCCTTTCACACCGCAGGTCGTGGGTTCGATTCCTACCCCGAACAGATATTTGTATGCATGAACATGTACATATGTTCCTCCTGAGTATGGGTGTAGTTTGAATAATTTCCCAAGATATTATTATATCTTTTATTCAATATTTTTCTTTTTAAATACATTTTAAATATATAAATAACAAATATATGTAACCGACAGCAGGAATAGGGTCCATACTACCGGAGGTTTCGGCTCTAGAGACAGGAACCTCAGGACAATGCCGTGTCCCCGCTTTTTGAATCTGGTTTTTGTCCCAACTGCCTAACGTAAGCCTCTTTAGATGCTTTTCGAAACTCTTTGCTATTAAACTATTGGCAGAAACGACTATCGGCACAATGATAGCAGAGTCTAGACATATTATTATTAAAATGGCGCGTGAATGGGGAGTTCTATGATGATCATGTTATTCACATACATAAATGTACTACTTATTAGTGATTTATTTAGCAAATTTTTTGACTGCAAACTAGTTGAATATTATTATCATAATTTATTCGTTTTAGCTCTTATTGCAACGTAATAAAGTTTATAATGAGGTAGTAACTATAATACCATTGTTCGATTAAGGGTTAAAGGGGTAGTAGCCAGCATATTTTCCATTCTATAAGCATGTGTTAAAGTTTATAATTCATAAATATGAAACATACCTAGTGCCTTTTAAGGCTTTAAAGTGTTAAGTGAAGTCCTTGCTAAGATTGTATTTACCAATTATTTTATATCAGTTTTTTATATGTGGAGGCTTGTAATTAGCAACACTGATATGTATTTTCGTTTAAGTAGCTATACAAAACTCATTAGTTAAAAGAAATAAAAAAAACTAAAAAAGCGTGTGGCGTGTGTGGACGACTGAAGTAAAACTTAGATTAGATATAGATATAGAGTGAGAATGAAAAGGTGTGTTCGCAAGAGTGATCTTGCCCCTACAGTTATATACGAAACGTAACTCTCTCACTTTCTATCTTCACTAACTTATATCTCCCTCTCAACTTCCGTTCGCCTCGCCCAATCATACTTTTCATAACGCTCTCATCACGCCTTCACCAGTTTACTTGCCATGTCGGTTAGCCAGTCACGAGATCGAGGGAATAGGGAGTGTTAGCCTACACATTTGCGACCATATACATAAAGCTGATGCGGGTGTGGTAAGAGAGCTGCTTTAAGAATACAGATGTGAATTTAAAATTATATTCTATAATTTTTTACAGAAACTTATGATCCCATTAAAAGTTCGCTCTAATGCATAGATTTACTATCATAAGACCACATATTTATGTTACAAGTTGTATAGGAAAATTTAAACGATAAATTCCAAGATTGCAATTTTATTGGACACTCGTAAATCTCACGGCCTCTTCCCTAATCTAATAAAATGCGTTTCAACCATTTCAAACAATGTAAGGGATGCTGAAAAGACTATTTCCTTTAAGAATTAGCCAGAATTTTGTATTGTTTTAATTCTATACGGGATTTTCTTAAGTGTTTTTTTTCGATTTGGGATTTCTTCACTGAATGTATTTTGAAATTACGCTACGACGTATATGTATTCGAAAGTCAATTCTATTGCACCTTTTTATATGAAGTAATATTAATACATTATTCACACACGGCCATGTGATTCCAAACTAAGCAGAGCTTGTACTATGGAAACCAGATAACTGATGTATTACATATACTACTTTTCTTTTGTGTATATATACCTACTTATATGTTCATGTACACAAATATCTGTCATGGGTATCCTGGGTGCGACCTTCAGGGTGGAAGGCTAACATTTACCAACCACGCAAGTCTATATATATGTATGTATGGTGTGTAACTTTCGGCGACGAATATCACCCATTTTATACAGTGGGGCCTAGATGTCAGTCCGAGGGAATGTCTACCATCGCCTACCCATCCGCAAAAGGAATGAATTCTTGGGGGGTGCTCTTGTCCAGCCGTGAACGTCATTCGGCTGACATGAGGATGTCTAATTTCTTTTAAAGATTTTCAACTTTATCACAAAAGCATAAGGTTCACTTTCAATTGGGGAAATTTGACAGATTGGGGTAGATTGATGTGCTGGCGTCTGTACATATGTATGTGTATTATCTCAGAATGGGTCTGATATACTTTGCTATAGATGGTAGGGATATTTTGTTATAGATACTTTTGTTGGTACTCGAAGAATACGTGGTTGAATGAGTACATATACGGATAGAGTGGTGATTATTTTTAATGTTTCGCTCATTTTATAAAATCGTAGAAAAGTCAAAACAATACATTGAATATTTTTTTTAAAGGATACTTGGGGCGTTATCTACAATCGATATCGAAGCCAAAAATATAGTTTTTAGAATTTTTGTGTGTTTGTTTGTATGTATGTCCGGGCTAAACTCAAAAAGCACTGCTTGCATTTACTTCAAATTTTGCATGAATATAACTGAGAGGTTGGGTCAACATATAGGCTACATATTATCACGCTATCTTCTACGGGGTAGGAGCTGTGTTAATTTATAAAGTTTAACGCCGTTAACACCGCGGGGCAAAGCTAGTAGATCCGATATTTTAAGGAACATTTGTTGGAAATAGGATTGTTTACTTCCTTCAAATCAAAATACTAAAGAATTCTGGGTACTCTTTTTTGTATTAAATTCAACTTGAGTTTTAAATTCAACCCAAATAGGTTGCCCGGAATAGATTCTAGTGATAAGGCCGCCATTGCAAAATATTTTTCTATGCATATTGTATTGTGTATTTTCCTTATGCGATAAAGTGTACTTATTCTTCCTCTTCTTCTTCTTGAGTGATGGAGTTGCTGTTCTCTCTTACAGAGCAGAACAAGCAACTGATTATGACAGCAAGCCTCCAGTACGTCTCTGATTTGGCTTGTTTTTTATTTATACTCATTTAAGGTATATTCATTTTAGGATTTATCATACCCCATAACTTACTATTAACTATGATTAAAAACTTCCCCGGTTAAGCCGCATTAGGGAAGCTATGTAATATACTGGTAGCCTGACATACCCAGTCGCTGCCCCAGCGGCAGGGATCCGTAATGGATTTCCCCACGTAAAAAAAAAGCTGCATAATGTCTTCTCATCCCAAATACCACTGCGTTGAGTACTCAAGTTGGAAGTCTTCGACCAGTGTGTGTTGCCAGTGGGCTCATAAGAAGGCTTTAGATCAGTCAAACAGCAATGAAAAGGGGGCTCTCCCTTTATGCTCGGACTATCCCGCAAGAACGAATCAGAAATGTCGAAATTCAAGGTGGTAGTGTGCGGGCTATTATACTCGTAGACTCGACCGCTTTTTGAGTGATGACCATGAAACCAGCGTGAGTAGGCCCCCTACAAGGCGGACCACCGATCTTGCAAAGGCCGCTGAATCCAAGGACCGCAAGACTGGGCATTGTGGAGATCCTTGGGGTAGGCCAACAATGGATCTACGAACCAAAAAGAAAAGTTTGCTAAAAGGGCCATTATTTAAGTTCGCTTTCGTTCGCTTCACGGCAGGGGTGGCGCAGTGGTTAGGGTAGTAACCTCGCTTCTGTGTATTTCAGGTTCGATTCCTGAAAAGGTTTGTGTGGCTTATTATAAGGTGTTCTGAGAGTGGGTGTGATTTGTCCGTGATAGATGTGTTTTTTAATATACCCTGCCATTCAAGGATATATTCACCTAAAACGGGCGTTGCCTATCAAAAAAAAAGTTTCCTTTTGTAAACCTCTTAGACCATACGTAGATTGTCAAATAAAACTAAACGGAGATGACGTCAGTTTATATGGGTAGAAGACAAATCCCTGTTCTAAAGAGGTCACGTGGCTAACAAACCTCGTTGACCTTTTACTACAGTCTTATCTACGTAAGTAAAACGCTGAACAGTCGAACTGTATATTATACGATTTCTGAGTAATCTCAAGACATAACTTACAATCAATTCATCGCCACTCTTTGTTTAAAGTCAGTACGATGATAAAGCAAAATATATTTTCTACTAGCTGACCTTAAGGCGGTGTCACTGACAGTTTATGTATAAAAAGAATGCCATTGGGTGGTGCAGATAAATCATACCAGTATGTACTGAATGTAGGTATTTCTAATTTTATAATAATTACTTTAAAAAGTATTTCCAAAAAGATGCACGTATAAACTGTTAGTACTTAAATAATTAATAAACAAAATAAATATACGGGACATGTCATCAGCGCCATCTAGCCCAAATTAAGCAAAGCTTGGTAAGCAAAAATTGATACTAGTCAATGGATAGAAATACTTATACACTTTGTTTTTGTAAAAACATAAATACAATACACATAAAACACCCACACTAAGACAAATATACGTCATGTTCATGAACATATTTGTCTTGTGTGGGAATCGAACCCGCAACCTTTGAATCAAAAGGCAGGTTCACTACTAACTGAGTGTGTGTCGTCAAATTAGAGTTCGACTCAATCTACTAAATCATAAATAAGAAAAAGGCTCATAGACACTTGCACTCACCGCTCCGTAAGTGATCGGCAAGGGAAAGCACTTAGGCACCCGGGCAGTCCATAGATTGGTGACCTTTAAAGTGTTATAATTTATAAGACCAGTGTAATAATTCTACTGCACGTGTGGCGCAGCGGCTTTGACAGTCGCCTCCGTGTCGCGGGTTCGAGTCCCGCGCCGGACAACTATTTGTGTGACCCATAATTAGTTGTTCTGAGTCTGGATGTAATTTGTGTCCGTCTATTATATGTTTGTAAAGTACCCCGCGACACAGGGATTAAATTCCCTAATGCGGGCGTTGTCTCTAAAAAAAAGGGCCTTCGTGCTTTCGAGTGCCCATTGTTTCTTATGAACAGCCGTACGTAAGAGTACTGCCACAACGCCGGCATTTGCCAATTTCGGAAAAGAATTGAGATTACCAGCTGATTTACTCTCAGGATGCCCACCAGATACACAAAGAAGTGTCACAGACTATGTCAACGATTTCCGGACAAAAATGATAGACGTGTATGAGCAGATAAGAGAAGCCGATTGAAAGCTAGTGAAAGAAAGAAATCACATACAATTGTTCACATTATACAACAGTCCATATAGCCATGTCAGAGGCCTACTGAGCAGCTTAAGCCACTCTGACACCAGGGTAACCTCTGTCCTTACGGTAAAGGAAGAATAATAAAAAGTATTGTTAATATTAATATAGAGAATTATCTACGAATAAGTTTAAGAGAATTATTAAAGCCAAATTGTGTAGCTGGGCATATTACAGAATTTCTGATTATTCAAGTGATAAAAGTGCTTGGGATTGAGTTGTTCTGAGTCAACACATATGATTGTAATTAATCCTAAGTATATTTTATTTTAAAAAAGGATTCCTATTGAGTTTTCTGGCAGTGTTTCTCAGTAGCTGCCACGTCATGCACTGCACGGTAGGGTAAAAAAAGATGACGATTCCACATAAATGTAAAATTTTTACCGAATAAATGATTTTGACTTTGAATAATAATTCTTTATTTCAGAACAACATAGGCTCCACTGTTTTAGTAACAAATTGTCTTAAAAATATGTTAGTAACTTAATATACTAGTTTTAGTAGGTTAGTAATGTTTTTCTTATTCTATGTTAATACTTATAATCTAATTTTATTTTACTGATATTTATAACAATTAATGCTTCGTTAATAACCTAAGTAGTCTGTGTTGACCTTTAGTATAAATGCACTTACCGTCGTCGCCGAGTGTTCAATTAACACTACCTTTAAGAGGAAGATAGGAAAGGACAAAGGTAGAAGTAAATTGAAATGTTAAAGGAATAGGCGATTTATATTGTCCTTGTTTAAAATGAGATCGACAATTGAACATTGAATCGACATTTGTCGAAGTCACAAATGAAGCAATTTAACGGTGTATAGTACTGAAAACCTTTGAATAAGACCTTCTTGTAGGCTTTAGTGATTTTGAAAGGACTTTTTATACCTTTCTTTTTGTACTTGTTTTTCGACGACGTTCTCAAGAAAGGCCAGGTCAAAAGTACCCTAAACCGGCGAGTATGTATCAACAATGTAATGACAGTAAATGAGGCGAAAGAAGTGTGCAAGGATAGTGACAAATGGAAGTCCGTTGTCTGTCCCTCTGGGGAACAGGCTAGAGTTTATGTATGTATGTATGCTTTTATACTTACTACTACTGTTACTAAAATAATGTAATTTATTCAACACTTGTACGGTGGTTAATAAAACGATGTAATTTATTCAGCACTTGGGCTCACAATGCTGTGGAAAATATAGTCATAATATATAATATTAAAGCAATATAAATTTTGAACTAGTCCGTCCGTGCGGTCTGTTTTATCACATATACATCATTTTTAGAAATACTTAATCGTTATTTTATTTTAGACCCTTTTTCTTTCCACGGTAATTTCTGGTGTCCTGTTACTGCTGTCTGTCACAAGTTGGACAGGATTCACATGGGATACGCGTTTTCTTTTTCTTTTTACTGAATAGTCTCATTACATTTCTGCCAAAGTACATAGTGGTTTGTCAGCAACGTTCTCGCTTTTTAATTTCCATCAGTCCCATACGCACAAACATTACAAAAACACTGTTCTAATTAAATCCTGATTAAACTTGAGCAGAGCCTGTACTATAGCAACCTGTCAACTGATAAACATGCTTATATATTAGAAAATACATACACATTATAGATAAATTACACGCAGACACAGAACACAGAATCACATGCTTCATCATCATCATCATCATCATCATATCAGTCGAAAGACGTCCACTGCCACATGTAATTTACCTAATTTATGTTAACTCCTTTTACTGTGAATAAATCAATTGAATTGAATTGAATCGAGCTTATCACACAAAGTTTTGTCTTGGGTGAGGATTGAATACACGATCTTTGGCTTAGCCCTGAGCGCTTAACCACTAGACCAATAATAATAATATCCTGCGATATTATTCACACACGGCTATCTGATCCCAAACTAAGCGGAGCTTGTACTATATAAATCAGATAACTGATATACTACATATACTATTTTTTTTTGTAAATACATACTTATATAGATAATTTACCCCCAGACTCAGGACAAACAGACATGTTCATGCACACAAATATTTGTCCCGGGTGGGAATCGAACCTACGACCTGCGGCGTGAAAGGCAGCGTATCTACCAACCACGTCAACAGGCCCGTCCCGAATAGACAGACTGCTGCAGAAATCGCTCCATAAAGGTTCATCTTGGTACTTGTATCATCTTGTTACGGGACCCTACAAACAGAATAGCTACCTTTAAAGCAACATTTTTATACCAATATCCATAGACCTTTGTCATTTAATTATGGTATTTACGTAAACCAGACACATTACATCGCCAAATAAAACGAAATAAACGCTGGTAATTCATGTAAACCTAATGAATGTTTCGACCCTAATTTCGCAAGGGTAATTTTAGTGATACATTGCGGCGATATTATCCCAAACGGCTATAATCTCGCCTTTTGTCTGTATTGTTATTGAGGTCAGTTGCCATCTGCTTGTGCTAACTAAACAGCTTTGTAATGTGGAGTTAAGAAATGAAAAGCACTGTTACGTGTATTGTAATTAAGTGTAATAATAATAAGGTGATAGGTGCCAATCGACCCGATTATTCTCGTCATAGACAAACACATGAAAAAGACATCCTTTGTGGATATAACAAACATCTCTCACGAAGAAAAATAAAAAAAAAACAAAATATCTAAATCTAAGTTTTGCATATTAGCAAATATGGAGAATCGAGAGGCCAGCGATCATACCTTTTATTATATCCACAAATGGAGTTATTCCTAAATCCCTGAAGATCAGCCTTGCAAGTTTAGGACTTGATATCTGGCTAGAGAGTTACGTGCAGAAGGTGGTTTCTGCTGGCGAATGCCAGGATTGTGCGGAAATTTCTCTGTCTCGTGAGAGCAGACGACTATGCTACACGCATGCGAAAAATACTGATTTTCGAATGCTATCCAGAGATACTTATCCACTTGTGTTGTAAGGTACCCCACGACTCAGGGGTTGTACTTAATGCGGGCGTAATCTTAAAAAACAAACTTGAGAGGTGTCAAGGGACACCCGGATGGAACGAAGTTATTTCTTATTATTTATTATGTACAAAAAACCTGTATACACTCAACGAAAATAATCGTCGCGACACCACACTGTTCAATGCGAAATAGAAATGAAAATATCTGCCTTGCTTTCTATAAGAGAGAGAGAGGGAGAGAGACAGAGAAACATGCGCACGCCGCACAGCTGCAAAAAGTGTCGTGACAACTTTTCGTAAGAATTTTATCCGTCTAGCCCCCTTTCACAACGCGCGATAAGGAACTTTGTTCCAAAAAAGAATTTTAAAACTAAAGGTCTTCTTATCGCGGTCCAGTTCAAACAAGAACCTAAATCTCGACTCCTATGTGCACGTAGATACGACGCAGGCACGTTGTTTGACCCCAACTAGTAATAAAGCGTCATTCCCTTGTCTTTACCCTCCCTCTTGTGGGCACTCTCCTCGTTCATCTACTATCAACTAGTAATTACACGGATGGACGAAGCGGACCTACTTAAGTATGTGTGCGTACAGTTGAGGACACGGGCGGTACACTAATTTGCAGACAAAATGTTTTGAACGATGCTGCGTAATAGTACGAACGTGTGAAATATAATAATAGTGAATAAACCTTTGCCTGGAAGAAATGCGCTTTTAGCGATAAGGCCTGTTGCATGAACATTACTGCTATTTATTTTACTGAACTGTGTATTTATTATTATTATTATTAAACCGTGCACACATAATTTGGATTGCCTGTAGTAACACATCTGAAAGTATGTTATTAATACTTTGGCGCATGGTTCTGTAACTTCCATACAATTGCTATTAAATAAATAAATATATCTCTTGGGACAAGTGATATATTTATTTATAAACACTTCTCTGGTGTTGCGAGTGTCCATGGGCGGCGGTGATCATCAGGTGACCCACTTGCACGTTTGTCGACGTCTGACATAAAAAAAAAAGTAAAACACTTCCACATCTTGTATATTATCTGTTTTTGGTTCCAATAAATATTTTTATTTGTAATATTTATATCTTCGATTCGGGCCGGTTGGCGTAGTTGGTAAATGTTTGCCTTTCATTCCGCAAGTCGTAGGTTCGATTCTCACCCAGGACTAATATTTGTGTGCATAAACACAAAATGTTTTGAACGATGCTGCGTAATAGTACGAACGTGCGTGATAGGGAATAAACCCCGTGCACACATAGTTTGGGTAGCCAATTAGTGTAGCAACACACCTGAAAGTATGTTCCTAACACTTTGAGGATGGGTCTATGCCTACCATACAATTGCTATTAAATAAATAAATCTCTTGGGACTCATAGCCAGATCGTTACGTGATTGACGAGGTTAAGCAACTAAGCTCCCGGACAGTCTATAGATGGATGACCGCCAAATTGGATCGATTTCTCAGCGTCTTTGTGCTTTGGAGGGCATGTTAACCTTCGGCATACGAGGTGGGGTTATTTTAACCCCAACACTTTTAAATTGCGTTGATTGTATATTTAAACGCAACCAAATAACTTGATTTGCACAGTAGCTGGAGTTTAAATATTGCCGCGTCGAATCACAGCGTTGGATCAGTATTGCGCGCGCCGGCGTCGTGTGTGCACGCGCGCGAAGTGGTTCCCGGGCGTTTTTAACCCCACGTTGTATAGGACGTCGTAAAAAAAGTTTATGCCTACTTCTGTGTTTTTCGTTATTTACACTTACAATTAGTGCTTTTTTAATACTTTTTTATTTTTATTATAGGTTCAGCTAGTTAATATGTCTAACAACCTTCAGGATGATCGTATTGCGGCGGCCTTATTGGAAGAAAATGATACTTCGTCGGACGATGAAAACTTTCTTCCTAGCAGTGACGACGAAGCAGATCATATCAGCGAGGCTTCTGAAGTTCGAAGTGATACGGACGTGGAAGATGCTGAAAATAATCTGGAACCATATTTAGATGATACACCTCAACCATTTTATCTCGGAAAAGATGGAAGAACAAAGTGGTATAAATCGCCACCGCGAACCAATGTTCGGACAAGGGCCGAAAACCTAATAACGCATTTGCCTGGGTGTAAAGATGCAGCTCGACATAAAAAAACTCAATTGGAATGTTTCGAGACCTTCTTTACTGACGAAATTATTGACATGGTTTTGATATATACAAACCAGAAAATTACTTTGAGAATGGAAAACTCTACATCTAATCCATCCTATGGGGAATCTAATAAAGCTGAGATGAAAGCTCTGTTCGGGTTGTTGTTCTTGGCAGGTTTGTTTAGATCTAGCCGGCAAAGTCTTATAGACTTATGGAGTAATGACGGCACAGGAATTGAAGTGTTTAGAAATACTATGTCGAGACAGAGATTTTCATTTTTGATAAATAACTTGAGATTTGATGATTCGTCAACTCGTACAGCAAGAGCAACTATTGATCGTTTGGCGCCAATTCGAGATATTTTTGACATATTCGTGAAAAACTGTCAGAATGCCTATACGCCTCATGAATACTTGACCATAGATGAAGAACTCGTGGCGTTTAGAGGAAGATGTATCTTTCGTCAATACATACCCTCGAAACCAGCTAAGTATGGGTTGAAAATCTACGCTCTAGTGGATGCTTAAACATTTTACACAATGAACTTGGAAATTTACTGTGGAAAACAGCCTGACAACAGTCCTTACACATTGAGTAATAAGCCATTTGATGTTGTTGATCGTTTGGTAAGATGCGTGTCTGGATCAGGAAGAAACATCACCATGGATAATTTTTTTATGAGCTATGAAACTGCTGAAAATTTGATTTTTATTTTGTCTTAAGATCATTTTGTTAAATTCACGGAAAGGTTATGTGATTTTTAAGTTTTTTTATAATAAATGTTTAATTTAATACATTTTTTATTTTATTCATTAACTTTGTGATGTAGTCATATAAAAAAACTCATTCAAACTTATTGCACTTAGCGCATACATAAAGTAGAGGCAATCCCTTGTGGGGTTAATTTAACCCCACGGTGAGGATTTCTTTTCACCTCGTATGCAGAAGGTTAAGCTGTCGGTCCCGGTTGTAGCCATTCCTCGACGTGTATGCATTTGACATCACAGACTAGTGTCTGTGATGTAACTCGTTCCACTCCGTTAGTTAATAATAAATGGATGTGTTTGTCAAAACTAATCCTAATCGCTTTACAAGCCGCGCAGAGGTAGTTCGTGTAAAGCGATGATGAAGGATGTGTTTGTCAAAACTAATCCTAATCGCTTTACAAGCCGCGTAGAGGTAGTTCGTATAAAGCGATGATGAAGGATGTGTTTGTCAAAACTAACCCTAATCGCTTTACAAGCCGCGCAGAGGTAGTTAGTGTAAATCGATGATGAAGGATGTGTTTGTCAAAACTAATCCTAATCGCTTTACACGCCGCGCAGAGGTAGTTCCTCGAAATAGACGCCACAATAGCAAGCTATTTCTGCAGACCGCAAATACAGCACTCATGCGTAAGAGTGTTTTCTGCACGGCCCCATGCATTTACAACAAGTACCTTTATTTAAGAAAAAAATAAGTAATAAATAAATAAAAGTTTTTTCACAGTACATTCAAATCTTTAACAACAAATTTGGTACATCTGCCAAACTGCAAAGCAGTTTGTTGGCAGTTGTAGCTCCCGTTTTTATATCTCTTAAACAAATAATTACAAAATTATTGAAATATAAAGAAAAACAAATAAATTAAAAAACACAAATCAAAAACTAAAAAAAAGGGCAATCAAAAATATTAAAATATAAAATAATATTTGTTTTTTAATATAAATTTTATTATTATCAATTTTATAACGTTGTAGGCTCATGAGATTTATAGTTTCGATAACAAACAGCATACCCACAGAAAGCAACTTGGGACCCAACCAATCATTCAACCACAAAGCAACAAAAGCTGCCAAGAACGTCGTCAGCGAGAATCCTCACCTACCCAGATCCATAGTCATACATCCGTACATATGCATAGCTATAGCTTAGGCAAGTATAAACTCTCACCAACCACGCTCCGTAGGAATTCTGCCGTCCTCCGCCCAGATGACCGCTTCGAAACCGAACCACTTTCAATGTCCAAAGGCAACCTATTGAATATGGTTGGAACCAAAAATTTGTTGCATCTTTGTCCGTAATAATTGCTGCAAGTGGGCACCTCAAATGTTTTATATTGCTTTGCCCTTCGACCTCAGGTGCGTCGTTCTGAGCTTGTATTACATATATCTCTCAATACTTTTCAGAACAAAAATGATGCATGTGTTTGATTATGGTTGTTTATTTTTTGAAATGTAATTAGGTGATATATATGCCTATATTGAATATTTAAAGTTGTTCCTCTTTGTTTTAGGCGTTTGTTATTGGTCTTGTACTTTTCGCATGCCTTATGGTAAAATATGGCTGAACTGTATACTATTGAACACCAATTGTATTGTACCCATATTTGCGAAATAAAATATCTTATCTTATCTTGTGATGTATCACTTACAATAAAGAAATACCCGCTCGATGCGAGTGTATGCCAGATGTTTGGCGACGTACTCTCGGCACGTGTAATGCTACCCTTACGTGGGACGGATATAGACAGGGTGTTTGTTTACACATTCAGTTGAAATCTGGTTAAATAGAGAAATAAGGAGTCCGAATACTAATACTACTTTTACTCTTTCAATGTAGTTATCATCATTTTGACTGCACGTGTGGCGCAGCGGCCCGCGCTGGACAACTACTTGTGTGACCCATAAATAATTGTTCTGAGTCTGGATGTAATTTGTGTCCGTCTATTATATGTTTGTAAAGTCTAACACTGTTATGCCTAATAAAGACTGCAAATTGAACTTCTTCAAAGCAGATTATGAGGCAATAATAAAAGAACTAGAAATTATAGACTGGCACGCAGAGCTTTCTTCACACCAGAACGTTGATACTATGGTGACTATCTTTTATACCAAAGTAAATAAATTAATACAGAAGCATGTACCTAAGAAACGGATATCAAATAATAAGTTCCCACCGTGGTTCAATGGTGACCTTAAACGAGCACTTAACGAAAAAAACAAATATCGCATCAGGTTTAAAAAATATACCAACCCACGTGACAAACTTACATTTGAAATTTTAAGAACAAGCTGCATGAAAATGACCAATAACTGTTATAAACAATACCTATTCCGTCTAGAGACGGCTATCAAATCTAACCCAAAGTTACTCTGGTCTCACATAAAAAACAAACGAAAGAATCGGGGATCTTACCCTTCCCCCATGTATCTCGGGAATAAAATTGCACACCAAGGAGTTGATATCTGCGATCTGTTTGCCGAACAATTTTCATCTGTCTATACACACAAAAATTCTAATGTCATGGCAATGCCGGATGGACCCATTAATACTAATAATTTATGTAATATATCCTTTGTAGAACACAAAGTGGAGTCCGCTTTAAAAACACTTGACATGTACAAAGGTGCAGGATCAGATGGTATACCATCTATTTTTGCAAAACGATGCGCAACAGTCCTATCTACGCCTTTGACTTTAATATTTAACAAATCTTTAAATATTGGTCAGTTTCCATCAATTTGGAAAAAAGCACTGATTGTTCCTATTCCTAAGCCCGGTAATGACAATGAAATTAAAAACTACAGACCAATATCGATTCTACCGATATTTGGAAAAATATTTGAATCCTTATTGTGTCCTATAATTTCGTGTCACGTGAAACACTACATTTCACCGCAACAACACGGCTTTATGAAAGGAAGATCAACTAATACCAATCTTATGCAATATCAGGACTTTTTGACAGATAACCTTGACACCCGGATTGCTGTCGATGCCATATATACTGACTTTTGCAAGGCTTTTGACAGAATAAATCACACATTGCTGCTGAGGAAGCTATCTGACGCTGGAATTGGTGGCAGTCTTATTAAGTGGTGCGCCTCTTACTTAAACAACAGGACCTCTAAAGTAGTTGTTAATGGGCATTCCTCACATCCTTTCCGAGCATTATCAGGCTGCCCTCAGGGTTCACACTTAGCCCCAATATTTTTCAACATTTTCATGAATAATATAACAGAATGTTTCAAGCATAGCAAGTACTTTTTATATGCCGACGATCTTAAAATCGCCCGAGCAATACAATCACCCTCTGATGCCATTTTATTACAAGAAGACCTTGATAGACTTGAACAGTGGTGTGATAATCATGACATGACATTGAACATAGACAAATGCTACCATATTAAGTTTCACAGAAATGCTTCAGTACTAGCAACCAAATACCTGATTGCGGGCCATGAGCTGAAAAAAGTTAGTGAAGTTCGGGATCTTGGCATAATCTTTGACGAGAAATTGAAATTCAATATACACATAGATCAAATGACGACCAAAACATTTAAAACCCTGGGTTTTGTTTTAAGAAATTGCCGAAACTTCACAAGACCCTCCACTAAATTATTACTATACAACTCGCTGGTCCGAAGTAACACTGAATACTGCTGTAACATATGGAACCCATTGTACGATATATACAATAAAAATATTGAGAAAATACAAAAAAGATTTCTTTGGCACCTATGCTATAGCTGTAATCTGGCTAAAAAACTGCCAAGTTACTCCGATCGAGTTAGGTATTTTAAGATGACTTCTCTGGAAGACCGAAGAAGGCTGCTCGATCACATATTTCTATTCAGACTTTTTAATGGCGAAATAGACTGCCCGGACCTAGTCTCTGAACTTAATATAAATGCCCCATATAAAAATCCCAGGTTTAAAAGTTACAAACTGTTCCACATAAAACCTTATAAAACTAACTTAGGAAAAAACCACCCACTCAAAAGGCTCCCGACTCAGTATAATAATGACGCAAAAAACTGTTCTTTTGACATACTCTCTGACACACTTAGCCAATTTAAGGAAAAGATTGTGACTCACCAGCTTGCATAAGACTTTTCTCTCATATTATATTATTTCAATTTAATTTCAATTCAATTCAATGTTTTTTGTTTTCATGTAATATTGCGATTATTTTTGGTATTTAAGCTTTATCCTTCCACTATTATTTTATTGTATGTTATTTTTTATATATATAGCTTTTAATGTTATTAATTGTATAATGTTGTGTAGTTTAATATTTGTTCGTATTCTGCTTTTCATGTTACTTTTTGTCTCGTCTCGATGTTTATTGTTTATGGCTTGTTTTTGTAATTAGTGCAAGTTTTTAATTAATTTATTGTAATTAACTTCAATAATGTAAAACTTTAATGCTGTGGTTGTCTTTAAGTGTTGCAGCACTATTATTTTTTAAGTATGTATGTGTCTTATAACTGCATGAGTGTATGTAACGTTGACGATCCTTAATTAAATAAATAAAAATAAATAAAGTACCCTGCGATACAGGGAATAGATTTCCTTGTGCGGTCGTCTTTTTAAAAAGATAATAAATCATCACTAAGGCTTAAATCTAGAGATTCAAACCTTAAACAATCACGCCCCAGGTTTAAATGTATCGACCAATGTGACATGATGTCAAATCTACTATCGTGAACTGTTTCGTTCTACCACCACATGAAAAAATCTTCGTCAGTGTGCTATAGTATAATATAATAATAATAATGTCCTCCTAGCCTAATTTCAGCCACGGCAGCCAGTCTCAATAGAGATTAGCCATCTGCGCGGGACATATTATAGTGCACAAGTGTGTGCGCAAACACAGGAGCACATTCTATTCCATCACTCTCATGATCCGATGGAACGCCTAGCGACACGACCGGAAAAAAGTCTGGTACAGGACCGACGGCTTTACGTCCCCTCCGAGACACGGGGGTATAATACCGCCAACTCCCAGATTACGGGCTGATGCTGAGAAATTTTTCTTTTTACATAAAAGTCCCAAAAACCACTTTGGGCCCGACCCGGAGTTTGAACCCAGTACCTCGTTCTCTGTGGTTGAACATGCTACCGCTAGACCAACGAGGCAGTAGATACTAGGAATAAACATATACGGCCTTATCAGCTACTCATCACATTTAAAATAAGCTTTCGCCTAATATTACTGACTTGTCTGAATACGTTTTGAATTAAAAACGCCCATTAAAGGTAAACTGATGTCTTATTATTAGACATCAGTTTACTTTTAATGGGCCTATGTTATGTAATCTCAAAAATGGGAAATCATAAATTTAATCGTCCGGCGGGTCTCGAACCTGCACCATCTACCAATCCGGGGTAGGCGCATTTTTGAGATTAGATAAACGCTTTGCATTGCGAATAATGCTATAAAATTTAAATTAAATAATTTGGAAGGTATTATCAATATGATATGATCTTTCACATGCGCCTGTGAACATATCAGTCGGCCATGTTTCTAGAAAACAAAGCCGATAGATAATACTCGTACCTACATCCTCCGGAAGGGTGTTAGCAAGGGAAGCCTAAATTTGATCTGCCAGCGTGTATCGTTCGTAGCTTAACGCAGAGCGCCTACCCCGGATTGGTAGATGGTGCAGGTTCGAGACCCGCCGGACGATTAAATTTATGATTTCCCATTTTTGAGATTAGATAAACGATTTGCATTGCGAATAATGCTATAAAATTTAAATTTAATAGTATGTTATGTAATTTGTAGTTGCTATTGTAACTACAAATTATATAAGATGTTGAAATATGAAGACAAAAACGTGAGGCACTCCGTGCCTTCTGTAAATATAACTTCGCAAGTATTCGTATTAGTAAAAATCGAATTACTACAGATAAAGTAGAGGCGAAAAATACTAAAGAATTCTGGATGACAAGTATTTTCAAAAAGATATATTTTTTAACAAATAAAATAAAATATGTGTATAGACTAGTGCGTGGTGATAATAAAAAGTCGTAGGTTAGAGAGTTGTTAATTATGGTGTATTCACTGAACACTAGTCTAAGATGAGGTTGAGATGGTGGTGAGTGGTATGGTATAATATATGAATAGTTTTGTGACTCGACGTGGTAGCCGACCGAGGTATAGACGCCAGCACATCAAGCTACCCCAATCTGTCAAATTTACTTTATTGATTTTCAACTTTATCACATAAGCATTAGGTTCACTTTTAATTGGGGAAATTTGACAGATTGGTGTAGTTTGATGTGCTGGCGTCTGTACATTCACTACTCATGAAATAACATTAATATAATAATTATGAAACCACGCGCTACGGTAAAATGCTGTCGGTGCAAGTGCAATGCACTTAGCCCGTACATCTACTATCGACTACTTTAGTTCGTCTGCTGTTTACTTGCATATAAACCAAATTACGGAAGCTACGTAACATCTTCTCGTCCAAAATACCGCAGTGTCTCAAGTCGAAAGTCTTCGACCAGTGTGTGTTGCCAGTGATGACTTACGGAACAGAGACGTGGTCGCTCACTATGGGCCTTATTAGAAGGCTCAAGGTCACCCAAAGAGCAATGGAGAGGGCTATGCTCGGAGTTTCCCTGCGGGATCGAATCAGAAATGCCGAGATCCGCAGGCGAACCAAAGTCACCGACATAGCCCGAAGAATTGCAAAACTGAAGTGGCAGTGGGCGGGGCACATAGCTCGTAGAACCGATGGCCGTTGGGGCAGAAAGGTTCTTGAGTGGCGACCACGAACCGGAAGACGCGGCGTGGGCAGGCCCCCTACAAGATGGACCGATGATCTTGTGCGGGCCGCTGGAAACTGCTGGATGCGAACAGCGCAAGACCGGCAATTGTGGAGATCTTTGGGGGAGGCCTTTGTCCAGCAGTGGACGTCTTTCGGCTGATATGATGAAACCAAATTACAACTGTATTTAAAAGTAGCGACAAAATCTGCCCTACGTATGTAAGTATCCTATAGAAATTATTTACTCGCCTTGCAAGCTTAGTTTTTCCCAATATTAATATCACACTAATATTATAAAGTCGAAAGTGTGTGAGTGTGTGAGTGTGTATGTCTGTTACTTCTTCACGTCTAAACGGCTGGTGCGATTTCAATGAAATTTGGTATGTACTTAGCCGACATCCTAGATTAACACATAGGCTATAATTTATAATGTTTAACGCGGGTGAAACCGCGAGGCACAGCTACTTCATAAAAATCAAACCTTTTATTAACAGGGAAGACAACATTTCTCGGAATAAACCCATTTTCGTAATCTTCATTCAAAATTATAATTAAGTAAAATGTTATTTCCTGTTATATTTTATTATGAAATATTATTTTTAAATTGGGCTTTGAAAAGCCGTTATACACGAGCGTCTGAAATTCCATTTATATCACACCGGCAATATCCCATTAATTTCCTTTTAAAACATAATTTATCCAAAAGTTAATTGTTTCGTCTGAACTGCCACTTTTTTATAATTAAATTTTAATGACTACCGCCTAGGGTGGGGACAAACAAATTCCCAGTACCGTGATTCACAAGCAAAAAATTACTCAAACATTTTTTTTTAGTTTTGTTTTAATGGACAATATATAAAATACGATGCCAAATAAATGTAATATTGTAAAGAAAAAGAATAAAAGAATTTTCAATTTGAAGTTTATTTAGTAATTTCATAATTCATATTCACGCAGACCTATAAATGACTTACTTTGATGTATCATCTGATCTCAAACTAAGCAGAGCTTGTGCTATGGAAACCAGATAACTGATATACTACATGTACTACTTTTCTTTTGTAAATACATACTTATATAGATTATTACACCCAGACTCAGGACAAACAGACATGTTCATGCACACAAATATTTGTGTCCATGAACCGAATCCGGCGTGGAAAGCAAGCATTTGCCAACCACGCCAACAGGCTCGTCATATTGTCACTTATTTATTTATATTATCACTTCATATTGTATTTTCTACCTTTCTTAAAGAGTAAAAGTACGAAAATTTCGGTATTGAAATTAATTGTAACGGGACTATAAAATAAACAAAACAGTTTTTATTCACGTAGACTTTTAAAAAAGCGCTTGTAAATAGTCAGAACATGTTTGTAGTAATATAGTTAAGTATACATAATAATTATTTCTAGTTAAGTTTTTGACAAAGAGATTATGTTTAGGTTTAATTATCAAAATTTATAGTTTAAGCTATATTTTACTACAAATTGTCTGAATGGATATGTCTATATTAAGGTACGAATTCAATATTATGATTACGAACCTTGTGTTTATAACAACGGTCGCACTTTAATGCTACACATCGGATCCAATTATATAAAACTGGGAATTATTATTAATATTGGATGCCCTAATATTTGAGGGTATGCCAGTCAGGAAATATTTCGTTGGGATCATCTAACTAAATCGTGAGTTTAAACTTTGAGGCAGTAACAGGCCCATCGGGCTTTGAAGCATGATTTTTCGTCCAGAAACAACATTGCCTTTTTTTTATAAAAGGGCTGTGATACTTTTTGCAAGCAAAAAAGATGTTGTTATTAAAACGGAACTGATAAATTACGATCCTTCGCCGTGTTGACTTTTTACGCGTTAATTTCCCTGCAGGATAAGAGCAGTTTAAACTGAGGTAAAGGTAAGGTTAGGCAGGGTAACATAAATGGAAAAGTAAAACATAATGTGTACTAACCTAATTTAGCAGTTTACTTAGGATTTGGATGATGTAGGTTTTCAAATTGATCAAACATGATTCAAATATTTTCTTAACCAAATCATAAAGTTGTTTTTTAAATCTAATAAGTCATCAAACTGAAATTTTACCCATCTAAAGTTAAGCGAATATGTAGGTTAACGTAGGTTTAATGTTTTTCGAGGGGAGGTGGCCATGCGATGTGGGTCATGGCGTAAAAAGGAGCACCGGAGCAGCATTTATTCCGTCCTAGGGCTCCCCTGACAGGCGCTAAGAGGCAGTAAGCAGTAAGAAAGAGTACATGGCAGGTTAGGTTAGAGAGGATTGCGTACCCACCTTATGGAGACACCTGTAGTTCCCCCTGCCTTATCAAAAAAAGGGATTGGACGCTTGTAACACTATATGGCATCCCTCACGCCTTAGCGTAATTTCCCCCTCTCTGATTTGCTTTGGCGACTAGCACAACACCACATACACAAGACCAGCATAATGCTATTCTGGATGGCATTCGTTCTGCTCATAGAGGGATTGAAAGTTGTTCGCTTCATTTAATTTAAAATAATTCAATTTCTTACTTGTTGATGAGATTACCAGTAACTTAGGTCTTAGTAATTAAACGAATAGTAGCTCTTAGCCATCCTGATTTAGGGAGTAGTGCATTCTAGAGTATATAGTAATATATAATATAGAATAGTATTCTAGAGTATATATTATATAGTAATTAAATTGGAAGAAAATCTTTCCGGTCATGTCACTAGGGGTCCCATCGGATCATGAGAGCGGAAAGTGCGTACTGTGTTTGCGCACATACCTGTGCACTATAATATGTCTCGCGCAGATGGCTTGTCTCCATTGAGATTGGCCGCCGTAACCGAATTTCAACCAGCATGTGAGTTATGTTAGTAGGGATGAAAATGATATATGAACAATACTAATATTGATATTCAATAAGTTAACCAACCAAATATTTCTTTATCTCGTAAAAGTATTGCCATTTTATACAATATCGCGTTCATCGCAGGGTTAACGAGCGTACTACGTATTATTTGTGTTGATCCCCGTAATACCCATATCTACTCTTTTAGTATCGTATAGTAGGGGAGTTGTGAGATGAAAGGTACACACCGTTATTGGAAGGGACATTATCTCTTCAAAATAGCAGACCATCTCTAAGTATGATGATGATATGCTATGACGATAGCACCTCAATCCATGCACTATCGATGAGGTGTGCTTGTACCGTTCGATTTTGTAGGATAATGGTCCTTTCCGATCAAAATTTTAATATGTTTTATTCAAAGGGCCATAAGTATCAGTGACATGCGTAGATTGCATCAAAGAAGAAAATAGTGCCTTTTTGTATGCACAATAAGCGGAATTGGAAAAACTTGCACGTGCACGCGATGAAAATATAAACATTAATAATACATATTATTACATTTATTTTAAAGCTTTTAAAGTAATGGGTGAATTCAATTTCTATTTTTGAGGTTTCTTAATATCTAACTTTTAAATTCCAACTAATATTTGTATATATAATATTTGTATCTTTCGTTTTTTAAATTAATGTTATAATTATACTTCTTAACTTCATAGTATTTTTATAAAGTAGCCCTTTTAATATAGTTTATTTATGCTAGCCAAAAAACTAAAAAATATATATAAGTTTGACTTCAAAAATATGCAACATAGAAGTAAAATTTACAATTTTATTTATTATAAATTCATTTATTTTAAAAAGCCTGCCGAACAAAAGTGTATCATTAATGCCAGCATTCCCCTATATATCTGCGCATTAGGACCTTTAACGAAATGTCGGCATTGTGTATTATATGTCCAAGCACACAGATCCATCATAACATGATGGATGTTGGAGCTTAAGATATTTTTATAGATTTATAGATGTACTCCTACTGGCTTCCTCGTCTACGTACTCCGTTTAAGTAGTCAAACGGACCTGGATTCGATTATTGCGAACCTATTAGAAGTCTACCGATCATGATATTCGCGTGGTAATCTCTTGTCAATGACAAATATGTAAGTCTAAACAGCTATTAATATTACAGACTAGCTGGCCCCGCAGTTTTAACCGCGTTAAACTTTATAAAGTATAGTCTATGTATTAATGCAGGGTATCAGCTAACTGCATACCAAATTTTACTAAAATCGCTCTGGCCGTTTAGACGTGAAGAAATAACAAACATACACACTCACAAACTTTCGCCTTTATAATATTAGTGTGATTTGCACGTATGGTGCAGCGGCTAAGAGTGTCGCCTCGCCTCTTCGTATCGCGGGTTCGAGTCCCGACCGTTCGTGACCCATAAATAGTTGTTCTGTGACTGGATGTAATTTGTGTCCATCTATTATATGTTTATAAAGTACCTCGCGACACAGGGATTAGATACCCTAGTGCGGGCGTTATATTAAAAAAAAAGCTAGACAAAAAAAGTCCAACATTGGAAATCATAAATTTAATTGTCCGGTGGGTGTCGAACCAGCACCCTCTACCAATCTGTGATAAGAACTGGCAGATAAGTATTTAAAATCGGGCGGCCATTTGCATTTGACGGATACTTGGCTACATTTGATACCTACTTTTACGGCGGCATTATTTTTAAGGACTATTTAAAATATTTAGAAGCTTTTAAGGATAAAATGGATTTTATTAGTGATAAAATACCGACCTGTAAATATTTTTGGATAAATCAGACACAGACGAAAATTAGACGGGGCGGTTGCTAAATGTCTGCCTTTTACGCCGCAGGCCGTGCGTTCGATTCCCACCCAAGATAGATATTTGTGTTCATGAACATGTCTGTTTATCCTGAGTCTGCGTGTAATCTATATAATTATGTATTTACAAAAGAAAAGTAGTATATGTATTATATCAATTATCAGGTGTCCATAACACAAGCTCTGCTTAGTTTAGGATCAGATGGCCGTGTGTGAATAATGTTGGTATTTCCGGGAGATCAAATAGTGCTCCTGCCTACGAAGCTGGTGGTCCTGGGTTCGAATCCCGGTAAGTGCAAATATTTGTGTGATGAGCACGAATATTTGTTTCTGAGTCATGGATGTTTTCTATGTATATAAGTATTTATCTATGTATATAAGTATTTATCTATCTATATAAGTATGTATATCGTCGCCTGGTACCCATAGTACAAGCTTTGCTTAGTTTGGGGCTAGGATGATCTGTGAGGTGTAGTAATATGTATGTGTGTATCTTAGTATCTATCTAGTAGTATGTGTGTGTAATAGATCTAATATAAAACTATGTTATTCATTCCTAAGGGGAGTAATAAATCATAATTAATCGAATGCAGTTGTTTCAATAACACTAAATCCCCTCATGGCGACCCGTGCCATATTTGGGGCTCGCGACGCGAATACGGTATCGGTATAGTGTCACGGCTCCAAATGAATCGAACAATGAATCAAGAAAGTGAAGTTAATTTCGGATGCGGCATGTAAAATAAGTGTAATCTATGAACAGTATATATTATATATTTTATTTAACATATATTTTTGTTAAATAGTGCGCGAATTAAAATCATCGTATAAAATGTGCCGTTCAAACTATGAAAAAGAGCAGATATTTTTGAACCAGAATGCTGCGGGTTCAAACAATGCAGATGTGGAGCAGTTTAAGCTGCATATGTCAAGTATCAGCATTGTCCTCATAATCATCGCTACTCTGTTGGGTCTTGGTGCATTATACTTCGTATGGAAACAGTATAGGAAATGCCACCATACTTGGATCAGAGACCAAATAATGCAGAATAATTTTCGGCGATCATTTAACCGGTCCAGAGATGTACGTGGAGAGGAGCGCGAGCGCGACCTACGTATCCCGATGAGAGACATACCTAAGTAAATAGTATTTCGTGCGGCAGCCAAGATTAGTTGAATTAAGTGCGTCAAATTATTATAAAAGTGCGATAAAGTGCGGTTTAATGTATAGTATTAAAGCGTCATTTTTTATTTTAAAATTAACCTCAAGAATAATGGACATCCAAATAATTATTCTATAGACTCTAAGTTTAAAGTAATACCAAATCAATTTATTGTAATTGCTCATTAATCGTCTCAATGTATCGTGGATCGACTTACACTCTACAACACCTACTACGGTAACTCACTGTGACTTAGTGAGATTGTGGTATGTATTCTTTAAGTAATTATGTATTTATTGTAAGGTAATGGAAGATGATTTACTTGAATGTTTAAAAGAACTTAAGAGTATAAGAAAATATTTAATTAAGAAAGGAAAATTAAGATTTAAAGGAAATGTTATTAAAAATAGATGAGAAGAGACTAAGGAAATTTATAATAGAAGTCAGGAAATAATTCAATTTTTGTCTTCAGAACAAGGCTCAAAATCAAAAATTTTGGAATCTTTAATTTTAATACAAAATGGGATAAAATCTTATTATTTACAAATTATTGATTTATGTTCCGAAAATAAAGTAGTTTCTGATATCGACAGTAGTGGAAGTGATTTTTGTGAAACTAGCTCAAACCCAGATTTAATCATGGAGTTCGATTTAAAAACGGCCTGTAGTTTGATTCCGATTATGAACAGTAATGAAAGTAACATCAAAAGTATCATTGACTCGGTAGAAATGTATGCCGATATGTTATCGGAATCGGGAAAATTATTACTGATTAAATTCGTTTTAAAAAGTAGACTGTCCGAAAATGCAAAATTACGCATGTGTGATGATTACAAGTCGGTAACAGAGTTGATTAAGCAATTAAAAGACACTTTATTACCTAAAAAATCGTTCACTGCTATACAATCACGGTTACAGAGTACAACTCAGGGTTGGCGTACAATAGATCAGTTTGGTACCAAATTAGAAAAACTATTCACCAATTTAACCATAGCTCAGGCAAATGGCAATTCTGAAAATTATGGTGTATTAAAACCGTTAAATGAGAAAATGGCCATTAAACGATTTGCAGATGGGTTAAGTAATTCCCGGCTCAGCACAATAATCGCAGCGCGTAATTACGACAGCTTGAAAGACGCGATTCAGGCCGCCAAGGATGAAGAGTTGACATCGGCATCATCTTCGACGGGTGAAAATGTCATGCAGTTTTCTCATCGTGGACGAGGTAAGTCTCAATTTAATAGTTTCCAGCAAGGCCAATTCTTCGGTCAACAGTCTCGTGGACAACGAGGACGATATAATTATCGTCAGAATTCAAATAATTTTAATACTTTCAGAAGAGGTAACTTTAGAGGTAATTTTAACAATTTTGCCAGAGGAAATTTTCGCGGTAATAATTCATATTATCATGCCCGTACTAATGGTACAAGTTCGTACAATAACACACAGCGAGGACGAGTTCATCAAACGTCGAGTGAAAATCGATCGAGGTTCGAGAATCGTGGTAAGGGTAATACACATCGAGTGTTTTATTCAAATCAGTCTAGCAATAATGAGTCTGTAAGTTCCAATACGAATCCAATGCAGTTTTTTCGATCTGAAACATAACATTTTAGCGCTAAGCGGTAAAGCGAAATTTTTGACTTTGTATAATGGTAATAGAAGATACTTTTGGTTGGTTGATACCGGAGCATCATTATCCGTCATAAAGAAAGATGCTGTACCTAGCAACAGTTGCATCATTCGAGACGAAACTATCATAAATGGTATTGGGGGTCAGATTCAGTCATCAGGATTTATTAATCTCACATTGACTCATCGTGATGACCAACACTGTGTTGATTTTGATATCAAACTTCATGTATTTGATACCATACCTTTAAAGGCGGATGGAATATTAGGTTTAGATTTTCTGTGTCATTACATGACGAATATTAATTTGGAAAGAAATATAATAACGTTTTCTAAATATGGAATGGAATATTCTTTATTACTTCGTGATACGGTCGATTATTCGAATGAAGTTTTACATATTCCTGCACGGAGTGAATCAATTCACTATTTACTTTTAAATAATGCTTTAGCCAATAATGATTGTGTTATCCCTAGCAAGCAGTTGGCATAAAATGTGTTTTTAGCTGGATGTATTAGTAGAATAAAAAACAATAGAGTACCGGTAAAAATTTTAAACAGCAATGAACATAGTATATCTTTACCAATGTTTCAACCAGAGATGCATTCAATTCAGGATTATCATATTTGCAATTTCAAATCAAATCAAAATAATTTAAAGCGAGCAAAAATATTATTAGATATTTTAAAATTAAATCATTTAAATGTAGAAGAGCGCATTTCTATTCAACAATTATGCTCTAAGTATTCAGATGTGTTCTTTTTACCCGGTGATAAGTTAACGACTACGAACGTTTATGAGCAATCGATTACTTTAAAACCAAACACAAGTCCGGTTTATGTGAAACAGTATCGTTTGCCACACTCATTAAAAAATGAGGTGGATAAGGAAATACAAAAAATGATTGACAATGATATTATAGAAGAGGCGAAAAGCGAATGGTCTAGTCCTATTTTGCTGGTGCCAAAGAAAAGCGATAACGAAAATAAATGGCGTTTAGTTGTCGATTACAGGAAATTAAATGACTGTATTGTAGACGACAAATTCCCATTGCCGAACATTACAGAGATTTTGGATTCTCTTTCGGGTTCTATCTATTTCTCACATTTAGACCTTAATCAAGGATATTACCAAGTAGCTTTAGATAAAGAAAGTAGAGAGTTTACTGCGTTTACTACAAACACTGGCCAGTACAAGATGAAGAGATTACCTATGGGTCTCAAGACCAGTTCCAGCGCGTTCAGTAGAGTAATGTCAGTAGCCATGTCTGGACTCACTCATGATAGATGTTTCATATACTTAGATGATCTAGTAGTTTTCGGTAGAAATTTAGATATTCATAACAAAAATTTGACAGACGTGTTAGAAAGGTTAAGAAAAACTAACTTAAAATTGAATCCAGATAAATGTAGCTTTTTGAAGAAAGAAATTCTTTATTTAGGCCATCTTGTATCTGAAAATGGAGTTTTACCCGATCCATCAAAAGTTAAAGTCTTACAAAATTACCCAGTTCCAACTAACACAGATGAAGTGAAAAGATTTGTAGCATTTTGTAACTATTATAGGAAATTTATTAAAAATTTTGCAGACATAACGTGCCCATTAAATAAGTTAACTCGTAAATTTGAACCATTTGTTTGGACTAACGATTGTCAAAAATCATTTGAAAAATTAAAAAATAAGTTAATGACACCACCAATTTTAGATTTTCCAGATTTTTCTGATGATAATGAATTTGTTATACAAACTGACGCTTCTGGCACAGCCATTGGCGCAGTGTTATGCAATAAAAATATGAAACCAGTTGCATACGCAAGTAGACCACTCAATAAAGCTGAACTTAACTACCCCACCATTCAGAAGGAATTAGTTGCCATTGTGTGGGCAGTGAAATATTTTAGGCCTTACGTTTATGGTAAATTATTTACAATTATGACTGACCACAGACCTTTAGTATATTTATTTTCAATGAAAGATCCATCAAGTAGACTTTTAAAATTCAGATTAGCATTAGAAGAGTATAATTTTAAAATTTTATATATAAGGGGCAAAGACAACAGCGTTGCTGATGCGTTATCTAGAATAATTATAACATCAGATAGTTTAAAACAAATGAATGAAGAAATCATACTAGTAATGACAAGAGCGGAAAAAAGGCGTTTAGAATTTGACAACCAAACTATAAAAGCTAGTTGTAGCAAGCCCAATGAGGCGTGGCCTGATCAACCACGAGTAGTTGAGGTGCTAAAAATACCTAGTAATACTGTGGAAATGACTTTTATAGGATGTAACGAATTGGAAAAATTAAGAGCTCAAAATAATATAAATGAAGAAAAGGAATGCTTTATTTACAATAAGAATAAGAAAATATTGTTTATTAATCTCAACTTTAGAGCACAATTTACGCGAGACGAATTTGTGACTAAGTTAGATGATTTTTGCAAATATATAAAGATAAATGAACTATGCATAGTAAGAAATAAAGAATATGAAGACTTTATAAAAGATTTATTAAGAGGAATTAAAGATAATAATAATTGGACCGGTCCCCGAATTTTTGTATTAAGAGGAGTTAGGAGAATTGATAATAAGGAGGAAAGAAACTATATTTTACAAGATTTTCATTTACTACCCACAGCGGGACATGCAGGTGTGCGTAGAATGACCAATAATATAAAAAGAAAATTTTATTGGCCTGGTTTAGACATTGATGTACAAGAATTTGTAGCTAAATGCGTTAAATGTCAAAAAATGAAGCATTGTAGGTATATCAAGGCGCCCATGGAGATAACTACAACGGCTTCATATGCTTTTGAAAAGATCTATCTTGACGTCGTAGGTCCTTTTGAGAAAGACATTGAAGGTAACGTATATATTTTAACAATACAATGCGAATTAACCAAGTTTATTGAAGCTTATCCTTTAAAAAATAAGGAAACCGTAAGTATAGCAAAAGCTTTAGTTGATAATTTTATTTTAAGATTTAGAATACCAAATGCCATGGCGACAGATCGTGGAACCGAATTTGTTTCTTCAGTAATGGAACAGGTATGTAAAATTTTAGAAATAAATAAATTGACTTCTACAGCATATCATCACCAATCTATCGGTGCACTTGAAAATACACATAAAAATTTAGGAGCATTTTTGCGAATACATTGTAATGGTCAAAAAGATACATGGAGTCATTGGTTACCATTTTGGTGCTATAGTTTTAATAATACGGTTCATACGGAAACAAAATATACGCCCTTTGAATTGGTTTTTGGTAGGCCTAGTGTAATACCATCTAGAGTAAGTCAATGCATAGAACCTTTATATAACCCAGAAAGCTATCCTTTAGACCTTAAATATAAGTTGCAAGTAGCACAACAAGATGCTCGTAATAACCTAATATTAAGTAAGCAGAATCGTAAGTCTTCTTATGACAAATATGTCAATAATGTAACATATAATAATGGACAATTAATATTAATTAAAAATGAAACAGCAAGTAAGTTAGATATTAAATGGCTTGGACCATTTGTTGTTTTGGAGGATTTAGGTGTTAATGTTAAAATTATGAAAAATAATAAACCTTATGTAATCCATAAAAATAAAACAAAACCATATATAACATAACAATAATAAAACTTTTATATACAATAATAAAATTTATACAAAAAAAAAATATTGTTACAACATTTTTTTTTTTTTCTTTTCACCCCCGAGGTGAGGTGTAGTAATATGTATGTGTGTATCTTAGTATCTATCTAGTAGTATGTGTGTGTAATAGATCTAATATAAAACTATGTTATTCATTCCTAAGGGGAGTAATAAATCATAATTAATCGAATGCAGTTGTTTCAATAACACTAAATCCCCTCATCTGTGTGACATTGTCCCTAGATATTATAGATATTAAATTATACCCAGACTTAGCACAACTACTCATGAGTCACACAAATAGTTGCTGTGAGTCTAGATGTACTTTATATCCGTCAAGTATATGTAAGCGAAGTACCCCACGACACGGATTAATTCCCCAAGTGCGGAAGTTATCTTTAAAAAAACATGCGGGGCAGTCTTTGGGGCCTGCCGATAGAAGTGAAAACTATTTTTCATTTCTCATACTCGTAAAGTAGTGTTTATTTGATCCGAGTAGCGAGTGGAAGATGCTGCTTCCCAGCTTTGTGCGGTAAAAACTCATAGTAATTGCTTCCCTCCCTATGGCGGGAATAAATTTAAAAAAAAAACTAAATTTGTGTAGGCAGTTGGCTGTAAAAAGTCTAACATAATTAAGAAAAAAAAGGTCACAACGCCGCTAAAGAAGTTTTCACTTCAAAAAAGTCTTATTACACAATGTTGACTGCCTCGTTGGTCTAGAGGTAGCGTCTTCAACCGCAGAAAATGAGGTCCTGGATTGAAATCCCAGGTCGGGCTTTAAAGTGATTTTGGGATTTTTCGGTAGAAATTTCTCAGTATCAGCCCGAAATCTGGAAGTTTGCGATATTACACCCCCGTGCCTCGGAGAGCACGTAAAGCCGACGGTTCTGTACTATTAGTCGTAGCATCGGATCATGAGAGTGATGGAATAGAAAGTGCCCCTGTGTTTGCGCACACACTTGTGCACTATAATACGTCCTGTGCAATTGGCTAATCTCCATTGAGAATGGCCGCCGAGTCCGAAATTCGGCCGAGAAGACATCATCATTATACACAATATACAAAAGTATGTATTTTCTTAACTTAAATTTATATTTGTTATTGCCTTCTTCAAAGGATTGTGTTCTTTATATAGCGATACCTCTTGGCAAGCTCTACCAAGTTATTTTAGGCACAGTTTTCATGAATAATTTGGAACTTCTATCAAACTGGGAGACTATCGAACGTGGCCTGATAGGTACAGATTTGGACTTACACTTAAAATTGAAATACATCTTAAGGAAAATGTAACAATATTAATTAATACTTACTTATCAAATTCAATTTCTAATTGTTTATTTGCTTTAAACAGGGTGATACATAATGTGGTGTATAACATTACAGGAGAACAAGCCCATTAAGCTATTAAAACAGCATGCAAAATCAACAAACATTAAAATATAAAAGCATCTAGTTAATTAAATAAATAATAAAAAATAAAATAAAAAAGGTTGTTATTCACGTAGACTTTAAAAAAGCGCTTGTAAATAGTCAGAACATCTTCGTAGTAATAAATAATTAATTTATAATTATTTCTAGGTACATATAGATATTTAGGTACACGGATTGTAGGAAATAATTTACAATAAGATTTATTTTATAACAGTAACGATATTTAGCTAACTTAAATTAAGTTATTTTCAAGGATCATATTGTGTAGGTTTAATTAACTAAGTTTTAAATTTTAGCAACATTTTTACTACATATTGTCTGAATGGTTCTGTCTATATTAAGGTACGAATTAAATGTTGTACGAATTAAATGAATTCACAATTAAAATCACAATGTTTATAATCGGTAATCTGTGTATGGATTACTGTGTATCGTATGGGCAGTGGTTACCCTAGTGTCAGAGTTGTTCAAACCACCCAGTAGGCCTCTGACAAGGCTTAACGACTGTTGCCTAATGACTACAACCTGGACTGATGTCTTAACGTGTCCTTCGAATTGCGACGCTCAGAAATTAAACCATGTTGGCGGTCACCCATCTATGGACCGACCGCGAGCCTAGTTGCATGACCTCGCCAATCACTTACGGAGCGGTGAGAGCATGGCTATGATAATAATAAACAATATCATGGGACATTATTCACATACGGCCATCTAATCCCAAACTAAGCAGACCTAGTAGTGTAGAAACCAGATAACTGATATACTAGTTTTTTTGTAAATACATACTTTTATAGATAACTAGTGACTGTTTTACCCGCGTAAAATTTTATAAAATATCACAGCTCCTTTCACGTAGTTGATAGCGTGATAATATGTAGCCGATATGTTGACCGGACCTCTTAGTAATATTCATGCAAAATTGGAAGTAAATCCATGCAGTACTTTTTGAGTTTAGCCCGGACATACATACAGACAAACAGACAAACCGACAAAAAATCTAAAAACTATATTTTTGGCTTCGATATCGAATGCAGATCACGCCCCAAGTATCCTTTTTTAAAAATATGCAATGTTCAGTTTTGACTTTCCTACGATTTTATTATATGTATAGATAACACCAAGATTCGGAACAAGCAGACATGTTCATGCACACAAAAATCTGCCCTGGGTGAGAATCGAAGCCTGCGGCGTGAAAGCAAGTACCTACCAACTACGCAAACCGGCAATTACAATTATCTTAGAAACATTATATGAAATCAACGTTTCTATACAACAACCACTTTGTACATTTTTAGGGTTCCGTATCCAAATGGCAAAAAACGGAACCCTTATAGATTCGTCTGTCTGTCTGTCTGTCTGTCCGTCCGTATGTCACAGCCACTTTTTTCCGAAACTCTAAGAGCTGTACTGTTGAAATTTGGTAAGTAGATGTAATCGGTGAACAGCATTAAGATTTTTACACAAAAATAGAAAAAGAACAATAATTTTGGGGGGTACCCAAATATAGAACTGAATCTCAAAAAAAAAAATTTCTTCGTACCCATGCATGTGGGATGACTATGGATAGGTCTCCAAAAATGATGTTGAGGTTTCTAATATCATTTTTTTCTAAACTAAATAGTTTGCGCGAGAGGCACTTCCAAAGTGGTAAAATGAGTGTATGTCGTCCCCCCCCCCCCCCCCCCCACTGTAACTTCTAAAGTAAGAGAATGATAAAATATAATGTACATTACCATGCAAACTAACAACGAAAATTGGTTTGAAAGAGATCTAGCAAGTACTTTTTTTTAATACGTCATAAATCGTAAACCTCAATTTGCTTTCATTTAATCAACTGAAATACTTGCTGCTACGAAACCCTTCATGGGCGAGTCCAACTCGCACTTGGCTGTTTTTTTTTAGGTCACAGGTATGAATTTACACTGAAAATTACATAACTGAAATAGCATTCGGTGAGCCGGAACCACTCGCTACTAGACCCACTTGTCTGTCTATGTTTCAGTGGATACAGTCGAACGCATAATTAGTTAGCCAAAATATAATAAACTCAATTCAAGACCTATGATGGGTTGACCCGTCCAGGTAACCGTAAAATGACCCAGTCAGTAAACAGTCGGGAAATTCTATAAATCACGGACTTATTAACCCACCCATGTACCAATAAAACTCAACGAATTCAAAATAGGTACCCAGAGAAACAAATATTTTAAGGCTTGTCATACTAAATGTGTCACGTGATGGACATTTTTGCATAGAAAGTAATTTTATTTCTATCTATTTTGAAAATTTTCATTCTATACGTCTTTATTTTCATAGACAAATTAAGCTCCTGGAGTTTTTTTTATATATAATAGCAAGTCAAACGAGGAAGCGTGTCACCTGATGGTAAGTCATCACCAGTGTTGCTGTGTGGCTGAGGGCATAGACTATTGCCACCCCATCTCATCCCGTGGGGGCGTAGAAGTCGTCCCGAAGTATTCTCTCTCAAAGAACGGGCACAAGCGTCTCTCTGAGTACTATGACCGTCATACTGCGATCGCCAACCCGTCTGCCAAGCGTGGCAATTATGGCATATCCCTCCAAATGATGGACACCATTCCATTGTGGTAATCTTTTGGGGAGGTCTTTGTCCAGCAGTTGACGTCGTTCAGCTGACGTGATTGATGATGATGAAGTGATCACCACCCCCATGGACACCCAGAACATCAGAGGAGCCGCAAGTGCGTTACCGTTCAAGAAAGGAATACCTAGGCTTTTTTTTCGCTTCTTGAGTGTTTCAGTGTCATACCGGATCGGAAATACAAGTAAAAAGTTTCTTGAGAAACGCACGGTGGCAGACGACTCTTCTATTTCCACTACTGGCGAGAGCTTCGTCCACTATTTATATTAGACCTTACGTACATGAATTATGAACAAGTCATACCACAGTATAAATGTGGACAGTACCGAAACTAAGACTACTTGATAAAAATTTAAGCAATAGGGTTGTAACTTTTAAAGTATTTGATATTTTTATTATTTCTGGCAATACATTTTTGTTTCAAAAATCAGCAGAATGTTTAACATTTACCAAGTGGTATGACAGCCCCATTCTAAGCCACTGGGTGGCTAAATTAATGGGAGCTGTTTGATTTCATTTTATATTTTTAATAACTAACAAAATATGGATTGATGTATGTCTGAAATAAATGTTTTTTTATTATAATTATTAAAATACGATAGCCGGTTTTGTTGAATCCGAGTACAAAGAGCCGTGAACTACGCAATACCCTCGTGGCTTTTTTAGAAAGAGCGCAACGATTAACTTATACGTGACCACAAGTCTTGACGGGGGACTCACTATTGACAGCCCAGTGACAATCTCTTAGAGTTCTTGTCGATTCGCATGCTTGTGTGAGTGTGCCGTTTCGAGCGTTTGTAGGCAGATTACGTACTGTCTATATTTTTATACTGTGGTACTACCCAACTGGGAGAGTATTGCACGTGACCTGACAGCTACAAGTATGAATTGACACTGAAAATTACATAATTGAAAAGCGCCACATTCACATTCTGACGTCATACCAGCACTTGTCAAGTAAATTTGAGTATTTGCGTTCATTACCAACATTCAACACTAACTACGTGCTGGTTTTACTCAATAGTTCTCAATTCGTTTAATTTATTAATTAAGCCTTGAGTACACTGGGAGATGAATGAGGTTAAGTGACGCGTGATGTTTAAAAAGTATATTATAAGTTTTATTTAGGTAATTCAATTCATTTATTAACAGGAAAATGAGTTTATAATGTAAATAAATGGCACAGCGTTCATTCGCTCAAAGAGCAGCCCGACTGGGGATGTACCTCTACCTTACAGAAGACTTAAGGTCGCCAGAGCTCATTGCGGTGGGGGGAATGGTCAGCAACACTTGTTTGCTGACTTTTAAAGGCCGGCAACGCACCCGCGAAACCTCTGGTGTTGCGAGTGTCCATGGGCGGCGGTGATCACTTACCATCAGGTGACCCACTTGCTCCTTTGTCGCCCTCTTATATAAAAATAATAATAAAAAAACTCAAATATTTTTTTGTAGTTTGAGTTAAAGTTTATAATGATAGCTATAATCATTATAAACTTAAAATCAAACTACACAATTATATATAAAAGAACGTGATGATGTGGATTGTATAAATTCGAGTCTCAGAACCACGGTGCGGTGGCGGAGTAGTTAACGCACATGGGGCCAGATACCCCATGGTCGTGGGTTCCATTCCGCACTTAAATTTATCCAATTCATTTTAAAGATGTATGAAAAAAAATATAATAAGTTGAACGTTAAAAAGTTAGAGATATACTTTCATATTTTATTTCCTTTTAATACGGGCGCTCATAGTAAGTTGATCTCAACGATCTACATATAAGAAATTGGTGAGGTTAAATACCCAGGCGGCCTATAAAGAATTATAATATCTAGGGACAATGACACACATATCATCCTAGCCCCAAACTAAGCAAAGCTTGCACTATGGGTACCAGGCGACGATATACCTACATACTTATATAAATAGATAAATACTCAAATATATAGAAAACATCCATGACTCAGAAACAAATATTCGTGCTCATCACACAAATATTTGCACTTACCGGGATTCGAACCCAGGACCACCAGCTTCGTAGGCAGGAGCTATTCACGAGTTAATCACACCCAGATTCAGGAGAGCTACATATGGATCACACAAATAATTGTCTTAAGCGGAAATATCGAACCCGAAAAAATTCTCGAGATGACTACACTATTATATTGTTTAGCTGATGATGATTATGATGAGGTGGTACAAAAACGTAGACCTTATGTTTTGAACCTAGTATGCCTAAACCTTTAACTCTAAAGGGGCTTTATTCCTTCTTAAAGGTTAGTAAGGTAAATTGAGTTCATTATAAAGTTATATAGAGCTTAATAAAGTTTATAGACTGCCATTATCTCGTGAAAGACGAGGTCTGGTAATTTCGCTCGTTATATTTCAGAAAAAGCTTTAGGAATGCCGCTGGTAGGAACGAAGTTTGGAAACGCCTAGTTTATACCACCGTTTTCTTTTAAACTATCAAGTCAGCAATCAAACATACGACCCTCACGCTGATTTCTATTTGCCTACCATCAAGCATTGAATGAAGAAAGTGTCTCAACATTTTTTGGGTCATGCAGGCACTGTCCAAGTCTCTTGGTAGTCGAGGCAGTCATTTATACCCTGATCGTTGTCTCCCGCAAACACATTCATCCCAAGAACCGTATTTAATTACTACGGCACTTAAACATATGTAAGAGATTGCTGTTTATTACAAGATCTGCATAAAATTACTTCTAAAGAATACTTCTTTGTGGTTTCAAGTTTCTTTTTATTTGATCTTTCATTAATTCTATGAGGCTTTCACTCCTTCAACTTACTATAAGTAATTAAACCATCTAGATAATAAAACTACAAACTAAGTAAACAGCGCCAGAGGTGTAGAGGTTGGTGGTTGGAGGTGAGGTCCGAACCCCGTTTAGATTTGGAGCTTGACTCGGGAAGCCTACTAATGCGGAGATGGATGAGAAGGTCAGTTTATAGGCATGGTTTGTGCAACTGCCTACTACGAGTCGTAACAAAAAAATGCGCACGCGGGCCATTCAGGATCGGTGGTTTCCAGAGATCACCCTCCCAAAGTGGTGGGCAGTTTGTTCTTATTCCCAGTAAGATTTTGAGCTGCTTGGGACAATTACCTCCTATACCTGTATACACATTAAAATATATTTGTAATTACTAACACACTGCCATCGATTTTTTTTTATCGGGTCTAGTCCCTCCCTCTTAACCACCACTGCAACTCCTGTAAGCCAGGATCAACAGTGGCACACAATGAAATGACACTGAGCGGTGAGGCTCAGGCATGTCCCGGGGAATGGCTTAAACTGTCTTGGATCCCGCAACGAATTTAATCAGAAAGAAAAAAAACAACACTGCCATCTGATCCCAAACCAGGCAGAGCCTGTATTATGGCAACCAGACAACTGATAAGCATAATTACTATATGATTCTATTATAGATATATTATAGCTAAGTTACACCCACACAGAACAAATAATCGTGCTCATCAGACAACATATTTTTTGGGTGGGGACCGAACCCACGACCGGTCAAGGTCACAAGACCAAGAGGCAAGACAAGACAAGACAAAATTTATTTATTGCTTATATATAGTCATATCATATATCATATATATATATATAGTAGTAGGAAAATGTGTTGTATCTTATATTAAGGATCTCTGTAACATACCAATGAGGTGTGCAATATTTTATACATTTTAATTTACATAGCGTTATACATCAATACAATTTCGTTTTTAAAAATACCAATATAATCCATTTAAGTTTATCATTTCCTATAAATAATTAAAATAATTAAGTCACTAATAAACATCTTTGGTCATATAATTAAATGTCAAATTTTACTACATATTATAATAATATCACAAATAATAATGAATAAGTATCACAATATAATCATTACTAAAACTAAATTCATTCATTTTTGTCATTTATATAATCATTTATTGAGTAATATGCCTAATATATTAAAAATTCTTTCAGCTTACGTCTAAACAAATTTATTGTGTCAGCATTTTTTATAATATTGGATAGTTTATTATAAAGTTTGACCCCGATCCCAAAGACAGACTTTTGAAAACCAGGCCTTCTTCAGGCCTTGATAACTTCAAGCCAGTTAAGGATGTCTCAAAAGATTAACTTATACAAAAAAGAATAATAGAATCTTTACTAATCTCTAATTACTAGTTTTTCCAGACCCCTATCCAGATCAGTGTCAATTTTGTTCCACCAGCTTTTGATAAGACTCAGTAGACCCAAACAGTAATGAACCACAAAGTACACCAAATAATGAACAATTAGTTACAATAAACTGAACTTCCCAAAACTCAATTAAAGTGTACATTATTGTGCTACGTCCCTTTCTATATAGAAGCAGTATTATAGGCTCTAATACAGCTATAGTTTGAATTAAAGCAAAATAGAACACCACAGATATAGAGAGACGAAGATACCGCAAAATTGTTTGTCCTTTTTAAACTCATGGATATCCTGGACCATTTTTGAAGTGAAAAGTTCTTTACGCGTTTTGACCACCTTTTGTTTTATAAAATCATGGAACTCGCATCTTCATCACGTCACGTATATTTGTGTACTTTAGGGCGATTATTTAATTATTTTACTTAGCTTGGGTGGACTTGAACTGCAAGCCTAGAATTCGCAAAAGAATGCCATCCTTTTACACGATCTAAAACTAATATTGTTTCTTTTTATACTGACGTGCTCAAGAGACTTTTATTGTCCGATGCAGTGAGACCCTCCTAGAATATTAATGAACTTCATATTAATTCAATAATAAGCGACGTTTACTAAGTAGTTCACCTGCCAATGCCCATGACTATTGTCAATTGTCACATTTATATTACAGTTGACATTGTATAAAGTTTTTGCACGACATATCTATGTCAAATATAGTTGGATAAGTTTATAATTTTATAAAAATATAGGTACAGAGTTGTTGGGTACAACTCTGTACCAGTAGTTTAGCAAATAAATATTTCATTCATTTCAATTGTTATTTTAATCTGAATATTGACAGTGCTTATTGTTTATTTTTAACTTATCCGTGAATTAATACATGTTCATGGTTGCAACAGTGTCAAGATAGAGACTTCAATTAATATTCTAGGAGCTATAAAAAACATATTACCTACATGAAATATACAATAAACATGTAAACATCCCGAATATAATAAGAGTAATCATGGAAAGTGAAGGCTTTATACTTTAATGGTAAAAGTAAGGTTAAAACAAAAATCATAACATGGAATATTGCTGAGTGGCTGACGGCAAAAATATCCCCATCCCGTTTCAGCCCATGGGGGGCGTAGCAGTCGATCCGAGGGAATATCTGTCAGAGCACTGGCAGAGCGTCTCTCTGTGTAATCTGATCATCAAACTGCAATCGTCAACCCTTCTGCCAATCGTGGCGATTATGGCACCTCCCCTCTAAATGATGGACACTACACCATTGTGCAAATCTTCTGGGGATGTAATTGTTCAAGAGATGGACGTCATGCAGCTGACATGATAATAATGAATATGGAAGGTATTCATTCACTATTCAACCAATCAGTTTCTGACGATTTATGCCACTGCACGTGTTGCTCAGTGGTTAAGATTACATCTCGGCGATGCCCATGGGTTTTGTCCAACAGTACAATTAATTATGAGACTCACAAATCGTGTCCTGAATCCTAACGTGCTTTATGTCTGTAAATTTCTCGTTTGTAAGTCCCTCGTAACAGAAGGCATTATAACGTAGCCTTAAAAAAATATTTCGTGTTATTTCTCTAAAACTTGAAGTAAAGTTAGTCTATTTCTATATTTGTCTGTGACACTGTCTGCCACAGAATCACGTGCGAGCGAAGCCGTGGGCTGTCAGTTGGTAGGTACAGCTACACCCCTGCCTCCGATATAATAACAGGTCTATAAATGTTGTGTTATATTTGTCTGCTCGTGTGCGGAAACGTTTCTATTAAAAGGCGACTCTTGTTACACAAGATTTTACATGTAATAATAATGTCTCCCTGGTCTAATTTCGGCCATGGTGTCAATTATCAATGGAGACTACCTAACTGCGTGGGACATATTATAGTCCACGAGGGTGTACACTGTGTCCACACTGTGTCACTGGTGTCCACAAATACAGGGCACTTTCTATTCCATCACTCTCATAATCTGATCGACCGCTTTACTTGCCCTCCGACACATGGGGTGTAATACCGCCAACTCCCAGACTTTGAACTGATACTTTTTTATAGAAAACACACGTTCACTTTTTGAGTCAATCCGAGGTGATCACAAGACCCGTGTTGAGCATGTTACCACTACATCAAAAAAGCAGGTAAGGAGATTTTGCAATAATAATAATTACTAATTAATAGAGGTAAATTTAGGAACACAATTTATCAATAAAAAAATTTAAATCCCCCAACATTTGTTATAATTAATGTTCTACTAGTCAAGCGCTGTCATTTGATACCCATATTGTTGAAGGAGTTGTGTAAAAACATGTTATCCGCCATTTTGTGGCGACGGCCATTTTGGACAGATTTTCATAGTTAACACATCCAACTAACTCACCGTTCAATATCAATAGTCAAAGGTCTTCGTACAAAATGAGCTAAGTGTGTAAAGGAAAAAACGGAATTAATAAATATTTTTTTCATATAATTTAGTGAATATTGGTCCTTATTCGGGAGTATAAAAACTAATTATAATTAGTGTGGTGACAGCAGCTAAGGTATACAGCAGGTAGTCACTAGATCATTTACGGACTAGTGAGTGCAACGGGCTATGAAGCGTCGCTCCTCAAGTTACGGCTATATTTTATTGTACACCTTGTACAACAACAGTCGCCAGAGTGCAAAGAATTTATAGCATTCTCATTGCTTTTTTCGTGCGAAAAACGAACAGTCAGCAACGGCAGTAATTTCACTTGCATTAACGAAACCCCTCGGAGTGTGTTTAGTTATACAACATGTAACTTAATTAACGCACATTCTGAAAATAGTTTGATCGTTTACTGAATCGATTTATATCATTTTTAAAATAGGTAATTTTTTTCCAAAATAATTAAAACTACGGAAATTATTGTCATATTAACCCTGTACAGTCAAAACAAATTGAAATGGACAGTAAGTCAAAGTAATTTAAAATCGTTTTATTTGTATTCATACAAATTCCATCATTCAATACAAAATAAAAAAAATAAACCTTATTCCAAGAAACTAATTTAGTAAATAACAATGCATATACATGTTAAATAAAAAATTCAGTGTATGTATTATGATAACAACATAATATTCTAATTGGGGCGTCTGAGGGTGTGCGTTAATTACGTTACATGTTGTAGATGGGTTCCGGCTCCAGTGACTTGAAGCCTGAACGTTTCTACAGTTCAGAGGCCAAAAGAAATGACCGCATTTGAATCGGCTCAGGTCTTTACCACCTAAGAAATACAGGTCGAAATGGAGTGAACATAAAACAAATATCAAACCACAAAATCTTCAATTGCGGGCTAAATATAATGTTTTTAACCGGCTTCTAAAGAAGTAAATGATAACCGTTTCTACTAATTTGTTTTTTGTATGTATCAGCTGTCTCTGGGTGTAATTTATCTATTACCAGCTATTGCTAGTTGAACATCGGACACCGAAGAGGTTAAAATGAACGTATTCCGCGTTACCTATGGTTTAGCATTTCCCTCTTTTGTCCGAAACAGAAAAACACATTTATATTTGATCAAATTTCTTACAAACATTCAACCCCTACTTCAAACCTTTACGGGGTAAATCTTAGTAGGTATTTAAACATTTCAAATGAATATGAGTGCCTAGTTTGAAGTTGATCTGACCAAGAAAACACATAGTTCCGTACAAACTTTTGCAAACCCTTTTCACCCCGCTTGATTTTCAAAAATAATTTCTTAGTGCATTATTTCATGGTTCTACGCCCAGTGGTTTCATCTATGCGTTGATCGAACAGTTTCTGCTTTTATATAGACAGATACATGTATTAAGAAATATATAAGTATCAGTTCAGTATCAGTTGTCTGTAGTAGTTTGCCATAGTACACGCTCTGCCTACTTTGGGATCTGATGGCAGTGTGTTAGTTCTCCTAAAGATAATTATTTTATTATTTAATGAATAACTTTCATAAATAGGTACTGAATCGAAATCTGTACTTTATTTACTATTCATAAGCGATCCTCAAACGAAGACGAATGATCTTTTATTCATTGACTAATATTCGATTCAGGGTCTTCAGATATTTTTTTGTCTGGCAACTGTACCTCGAAACACTTCAGTAATTTATTACCGCATCCTATTAACCCCGCTGAAAAAAGAGGTCATGTATTTCGCTCATTAATCCACCTTCACGACGCGGCCATATTTTATTTCGCGTGGTATGGGGCGATTTATCAGACCACAAACATTTTCTTTTATTGTTTCTGTACCAAAAAATCGAAATATAGCGTATATTTTGCACAAGGATTGACCAATTTTTTCAAGTATTTGTAGGGGTCATTTACAACATCTTTTTTTTAGTGAGTTTGCGGTGCAGTTAAATTAAATGAAATTTATTCAGCCCTTGGGTATTAACATTCACTTGTACTTGTCAAGCTCACAATGCAGTACATAAACATAGTGGAAAGTATAAAATTTACAAAAAAAAATTGTCTGTCCGTGCGGTTTGTTTTATCGCATATATTTTATGAAATCCTTAAATAAATAACAAGTTACTAATCTATTATTTTAAAATTTAGTTCTACTATATTAAAATTACAGAATGGAAGACTAAAGCAAAATGACAAAATTCTAAATGAGGGTGTGATCAAATGCACGGGATCACCGATCACGCGTTAATGGGCCAAAGCGATCATCGCCGCTGAGGAACCTACCCTAGCTAGCCTGCGGCTTTCTCTAGCTACCTAGGTGGACGACCCGGAGAACAAAGCCACAAAGAAACTCCGGGCTTGCTTTTTTCGCCTTCCTTTTAGTTGTAATAATCACTACTAAAGTAAAATACAACTTTAAACAAAAATATAATAACCAATTAGTGTAGTTAGTAGGGCAAATGTAAAAATAATAGACAGTTATATTATATTCACAACTACCCTACTAACTACACTAATTGGTTAATATACATAAGTTTAATATTGTGTATTTAAAAATGATACCGTGATCTGTTTAAGGGTTAATTAAGACTTAGTGATGTATAGCAGTTAAAATGCAACGTCAACTTCATTATTTGAAGTGTAAATAAATAAACCTCTGATATGTGTGTTTTTAAAAGAAAACTTTGACAATCATTTCCAGCAGTGTAATAATAATAATTTATTTAAGTGTAACTATAGGTTCATGGTAATTCACCCTTATTAGTATGTATTCATACATAGGTAAATTTATATAACTAGATGTACTGCTAACTACCAGATTTACTTGGAACTATTATTCATTTTTATGTAAAAATACAACTTGTAATTATATTACAAGTTGTAACTGTTAGTAACATTTGCTTAATATGTAACCTTTAACTTATATGTTTTGGTCTAACCGTTAATGTAAGTTGGTTTATAAATAAATAAATAAATTTTATAACTCCTCCATGTTTCATTCTGATTAAATTCGTTGCGGGATCCAATATAGTTAAAGCGATTTCCCGGGACATACCTGAATCTCACCGCTCAGTGTCATTTCATTGTGCGCCACTGTTGATCCTGGCTTACAGGAGTTGCAGTGGTGGGTAAGAGGGAGGGACCAGCCCCGAATATAAAAGAAAGTACCAGATTTTCTTCCTGCATTGCTTTGGTTCATCCAACAGTCGTCTGTAAAAAATTACTATAGTAGCGACAAGACCGCCGTTTTAACTCATAATATAATTATGTTTCAATGTTATGTTTCAATTTGGTGCAATAAAGTGTAATCTAAGTTATCGGTGGAGTTAAACACATAGGCGCGCGGTCAGTGCATAGATGGCTGACCGCCTGTGTGGTTTATATTTAACGTCTCCGTGCTTCAAAGGGTACGTTAAGCTGTTGTTCTTGATTGAAGTCAATAGACGGTAATCGTTAATTCATGTCATAAGCCCACTGGGCGGCTTGAACAACTATGATAATAATAATGTCCTCCTAGCCGAATTCGGCCACGGCGGCCAGTCTCAACAGAGATTGGCCTGGTGCGCGGGACATATTATAGTGCTCAAGTGTGTGGGCAAACACAGGAGCACTTTCTATTCCATCACTCCCATGATCCGATGGGACGCCTTAGCGACACGACCGGAAAGAGGACAGGCACAGGACCGACAGCTTTACGTGCTCTCCGAGGCACGGGGGTATAATACCGCCAACTCCCAGACTTCGGGCTGATGCTGTGAATTTTCTTTTTACAGAAAAGTCCCAAAATAACTTTTGGCCCGACCCGGGATTTGAACCCAGGGCCTCGTTAACTGCGGGTGAACACGCTACCGCTAGACCAACGAGGCAGTCACACAACTCTGATACTAGGGACGACACCGACCATCATCATCAGCCTAATATCGTCCACTGCTGGACATAGGCCTCCCCCAAAGTTTCTAACATTGCCATTTGGGAGGGGTTTGCCGTAGTCACAGCGCTTGGCATGCTAGTTAGTGGCCGCAGTTAATTGGTAGACAGAAGACACTGCTGCCCGACTACCTGGTCCCTTAGTCGCCTTTCACGTCACCGACAGGATAATACAGGGTGACCCTGGTATTTTTTCTGGGCCGGTAACCATATGGCTACCACTGGCCAAGGGTTAAGTAAATAAGGAAAATCATTAATTACTGAAACCTTTGCATATTGTAACACACATGTTGAATGATCTGTGGTTTGTCCCCAATGCAAAATATGATACCCATGTTAACTTGAAGTGATAGGAGCCCTGCGTCGGCTTACGTCCCTACGCGACCCGGTAATATGAAAAATATGAAAATAACATCATGAATATAATAACATTATTTTGATAATATTCGCCTAGATCATTAGATTGAGGGAATATAAAAAGCACCACAAGTCTCTGCGCAAACAGAGTAACTTGTGCATAACAATATGTCCCGCGCAGGTGGCTAGTCCCCATTGAGACTGGCCGCCATAGGCGACCGAATTCGACCTGGAGGAAATTAATTATATAACACAGCTTTTATATACATATTTTTACGTTAATTATCGTAAAAGCAGGTAGTATAACCATATAACAACATCTGTCCATATGTAGGTATGAACAGTCAAAACCTTATACAACTTGCCGGTTATATATTATGCCCTTTGCGAGGCATGTCCTTAACACGTCGAACGCAAACTTTTCTGTAAAGGACATATCAGTTTTATATACTCTTTCTCGGCATTTAAGACTCAATCGGACCTAATATAAAATATAAACTAATACCATATATATTTCCATAGAATTCCCAAGAACCACATCGAACCGCATCGTCTCCATCCTCGGGCTTTTCGAGCTGTCTGTTGGAGATTCTCCAAGAGCTGACGGAGTATCGGAGCTGGTGGCAGCTAGATTGGCGGTGGACCATGTCAATAAACGAGGGCTACTACCAGGGTACAGACTGCATCTCATCACCAATGATACCAAGGTAAGAGCATGATAATAATCATCAGTCTAATGACTTTCACTGCAGGACTAAGACCTCATCCTCTTCATAAGTTTCCACAACGTTTCCATTTGGAGGCGTTTTCCGTAATCACCGAGTTGGCGACCGCATTCAGATTATAGCTAATACACAGGTGGTACTGCTGCCCGACTACCTGGTTTATCCATTAGTCGCCTATCACCCACCCACGGAATAGCATAGGGTGGTCCTGTTATTAGTTCTGGGCCAGAATCAACAAGTTTCTGAGCAGTTACGTTATGAATAGTACGCTATACCAGGCATAGGCATAGATGGGGGCGGTAAAGTGGTTTAATTTCTGAGCATCGCCGTGCTTCGTAGGGCACATTAAACGGTTGTCAGAAGAATAATGCCCATAACTTAAATAAGTAAGGTGAATATCCAACCACCCAGGGCGAGGCGTAGAAGTGTCAGAATCTTCCAAGTTGATATAATGCTAAAGAAAGTAAAGCTTCTAAACAGTTTTAAGCCTTAGCTACCTTTCCGACTTAAGTGGTGCACCTAAAAATAATACCTATAGATCTACCACAGAGACCACATAAGTCTAAATATGCTGAAAACTGTATTGTTTACTTACGCGAGTGATAATATCAGTTATAGTTCAGTTATTCAGAAACATAGGAGAACACGAGAACATACAGCCGAGTTCAGCACCTTCTCTTATTTACATACATACATAGACTCACGCCTGTTTCCCAGAGGGGTAGACAGAGACAACGGATTTCCATTTGTCACGATATTTGCACACCTCTTTTACCTCGATTACTGTCATTATATTCTTCAAACATGCTCGCCGGTTAAGGGTACATCTGACCTGCACTTTCTTAAGAACGTCTCCGATTTGGTCAGAGAACCTCTTATTTAGATATACTAATTAGACATGATTTTGCAGTGTGATCCAGGAGTTGGTGTGGACCGGTTCTTCCACGCTCTCTACACTGAACGCGACTCCAGAATGGTGATGCTCCTTGGCACAGCTTGCTCCGAAGTCACTGAGAGCATTGCGAAAATTGTGCCGTATTGGAACATTGTGCAGGTACGTAATTCAGTCGTCGAAGTGCACCAACTTCACACTTGCGTTTCGTAGCAAGCCGATATTTGGTACTAATGACCATTCCGATAATACCACTTCTGACTGTCGAAGTGCACCAATTTTACACTTGCGTTTCGTTAGTAAGTCAATATTTCGTACTATTGACCATTCCGATAATCCCACTTCTGACTATCGAAGTGCGCCAATTTCACAGTAATGACCATTCTGTACTAATGATCATTCCGACATGTATCTATAATAGGCTTGCGTTTCGCTTCACTTCGATGTAATTTTGGGTGTGCCGTGCGTAACCATACCATGCCTGTTCACTCTATCCTTCAATGAACCCATGTCCTACGAGTGTGGAAACACGTAGTCCGGGAGAACATTCCGCAGGTAGGCCGTACTAATGAGAAAAGATACGGCATAGTGGAATGTCAACAAAAAAGCGGTGTCGAAATGTGTTAATGTTTTTGTTTTCACGTGTATTCATTTGTTTTTTATAGATAACGCCCGCACTAGTGAAATAAATCCTTGTGTCGCGGGGCACTTTACAAACATAATTGACGGAAACAAAGTACATCCAGACTTAGGACTAGTCACAAAAATAGTTGTCCTCGGGACTTCGGGACGCGAAGTGGCGAGCCGATTGTCGTAACCGCTGCGCCACACATACAAACTTGTAAATTTTCTCAATATCATCGCCTCAATTTTATAAGCAGAACTTAAAAAGTATCAACGGATATTCTTACAGATTTCATTAAATATTTTACATCGACGGATAATAACTGGGGTTTAACGAAATAATCCTCTCTTAAAGAAAAAGCTATTGAATAAGGAAATTCTGAAATGTTTATTACACAATAATCTTTAAAAATACCCTCATGGCTCATTTATTTCAGAAAAGCTTAAGGTGATTTAGTTAATATCTAATTAGCTGCCGCCATTTTAATTCCCCAGATAAAATTGTTTGAAGCAACTGTCTGAACAACGCTCTTAAGGCATTTTTTCATGTTTCTGCCTCTCTGTCCGCTTCCCTAATTATTTCCATTATGATTTTTATTACTTCTTAACAACAGTTCAAAAGGGAATAAAGCTTCTGTAGTAAAAATAAAAATGAAGTATTTAATGTAATTACTGAGTCCGTTATCATTTTATCTAAATAAAATAATGACGGTGTTGGCAATTAGGTTTTTTTTTATGAATATACTTATTCAAATGTCATCGCATCTCTTTTATGTTTGCGGCCAGCAAATATCTATATGTACAGACTCCAGCACATCCAGCTACCCCAATCTCTCAAATTTCTATTATAGATTTTCAACTTTATCTCATAAGCATCACGTTTACTTTCAATTGGGAAAGGTAAGGAAATTTGACAGTTTGGGGTAGCTTGATGTGCTGGCGTCTGTACCTACCTACCTACAAATAATTATGTTTACTTAACTTACTACTTACTACAAACATGTATGTATTTACAAAGTCTACGTGATTAAAAATCCATTTAGTTTTATTTTTATGTATTTTATTTTACTAGATACACAGTTTAGTTTCGTTAACTGAATAGAAACGAATATGTAAATACAAGCTAAAACTGAAAGGCGAGTTTCCAACGCAGAGATTCGCAAAGAGATTTCAGTGCCAATCTATACGTAATATATTTACCTTTGAACGCTGCGTCGGTGTAACGTCAAAGGTTAGCTTTTAACAATTTCATTTCATCAAACAAAGGCCCTATTTTGTTCTTGCTTGGTAACTACATTCAAAATATAATAGGAGTGTTCTTGATGATGATTTAGTTAAAAAAAAACAAAGATGCCGCAAGGTCGCCTGATCGGGTGATACCATACGGGAAATGTCAAAATTTGTAAGATAATGTACAGGATATAAAATACATGTACGTCTATAAGTGCTCCTAATCTATCATATTTGTTTATCATCGGGACTAATCCCATCCCCTTACCCACCACTGCAACTCCTGTAAGCCACGATGAACAGTGGCACGCAATGAAATGACACTGAGCGGTGAGTCTCAGGCATGTCCCGGGGAATCGCTTCAACAGTCTTGGATCCCGCAACGAATTTATACAGAATGAAACAGTGAGGAGTTAGAAAATAAATTACTAGAGAAGCTAGCTGTAAAACACCGTGATTCAATTTTGAGGGTCCTAAGTGAGCTGTTTTTTTTTATTCCTTTAGTAGGTATGTAATACAAAACCGCTTTAAATGCACGGAACTTGTTCCTTGCTGCTACAAGATCTGTATAATAAACTCCTCTAGATATTGGTTGCAAGCTATTTAACATTATATCACGCTCATTTTGCCAGAGACACACTCCCAAAGTATATTCTATCTACGTTTTAGGAAGTTGAGCAACGAAAGATTGGTGAAGATAGGTACTAATTTGAAACTAAACAATTTACTTTTAAAATTGTCCGATAAGAAATTGTGGAACACAATGGGCTAGGATTAGCCAAGTTTTGTTTAACCGTTCGCGAACATCCGGATAGAACTGATGCAGATGGCGACCCTTGGTTGAGATATTTAATCTAGCATCTGACAAACATACGGTATATCGAATAATGTGTAGTACAGTTTTGTAGTAACAAACTTGTGCAAAACTAAGAAACTCTATCCATCGATTCCTATTCATTCGTACATAAAACAAATAGCCGCTCTAACATTTCAATCTAACTCCAACACCCGCTTATCAGCCATAACCGACATATAGTTAAACTAAGCAGTTACCGGCTTAAACTATCTGAATGCAGTTACATCCGGTATTTACCTGCTACCGATGTTGACGTCAACTTTAACTAATGAAGGTGGCCTAGATAGGCAACTCGATTCCGCCTCGCCAGAGCCATCTGAATCTCTCGTACATCCACTGAAAACCAACCTTAAAACTGAGGAGTTAAAGTATATTTTTATGTGATGAAACGAAATGAACGATATAACGTAAATCCAATATTTGAATTTTGGAACGTTTGTTTTGCAAGTAATCGCATTCCTTCCAATCGAATGTTACAATGGAGTGAGATGTGGATTGACGTTTTGCACTTCAGCTGGGAGTGTTCTTGAAATGTTTATACGTTTGCAAAGTGATCCGCCCGCCGAATATATTTAGAAGTATACAAAGTGTAACATAAATAGTGGATAAAAGTTACATCCTACAAAATACACAAAAATAAGACTAACTATTGATACTAAAATGTTGATCCGTTGACTTAATTTATACAGGAAACCGAACATATTTTTTTGTAGTTCACAAAATTATTTACTTTAATCTGTTAAGTTTCCTTTTTCCTTAACAAACAATTAACAAACAAGTCCGTTACAATTTGCAATCAATCGAGTCACTTTTCTTTAATATGTTATTTAGGAAACTTTTGACTAACTCTTTAGCATAGCGTTAGCGTTTTTAACCGCAGATATTGAGGTCCTACTATTCAAATTTTGGATCGAGCTAAAAAGTCTTTTTGGATTTTCCCGTTAAGAAGATTTCTCAGTATCAACAGTTGGCGGTATTACACTCCCGTGCCTCGGAGAGCACATAAAGTCTGGAAAAGAAAGGGTCCCTGTGTTTGTACACACACTTCTGCACTATAATATATCCCGTCCTGATAGCTAGTGTCCATCGACCAGAAGGATTTTAAGGGAAACCGGCCATGCCAATGTCCTTGATTGGTTGCTACTGGGGTTTTATCTTCCCAGAGTCACCAGTAATCATATTTGGAACACTAGAGCAACGAGGCAGAAAAATATTTTATATTTAATACATAACATAACTGATGCAGAGACTGGCGCAGAGCATTTGTATCAATCGAATTCCCTTTCCAATCTTCAATCGGCTGAGCGGCCGTGCCGATGCGCTTTGTTAGTATATAGAGCGATAGTTGTAAGAAAATTACTTGGTAGCACTGCAAATGACGAGGTACCAGACAAATATTTTTTTTGGTAAACATCTGAACGTCTTTATGGTTGAAACTGGCTCTGAAAATCAATGCTTCAGTAACCTTTAGCGTCATGTTGAACTTCAGCTAATCAGGCAAATGTCATCATCATATGAGCCGAAAGAGATCCCCTCCAAAAATTTCTAAAATGGCGGGTCTTGTGCTACTCGCTTCCGTAATAATGGTTCCATCTACCATCTTGTAGGGCTCCTCCTCACGCTGCGTTGCTGCCTCTTCCGGTTTGTGGTCGTGACTTTGGTTTCATATCTCATTCATCATTCTTATTTATTATTTATTTTATTAATAAATGACTGCTTAATAAACATAAATTCCATACCCACTTTATCGCATTTTTAATTTTAGTAGAATCAAATTATTTTCTGTGATATTCCTAGTTTTAATCCATGTTACAAAATAACAAAAAAATATTAATTTCCTTTTTTATGTAAAATTAATAAATGCCAACAAAATCCCGCAAATTAGATGTAATCCAATAATATCAATACATATAATCATCAGAGATCAAATCAAATCAAATCAGCCCACCGTCTCTTTGTTCTCGTGAAACAATCAATTTCTAATCATAACCGTTTTGGTTAGGGCGGTATTAACAAATCCAGAGCCACAGATATTATATAATAATATATTCCTAGTTTTAATCCATGTTACAAAATAACAAAAAAATATTAATTTCCTTTTTTATGTAAAATTAATAAATGCCAACAAAATCCCGCAAATTAGATGTAATCCAATAATATCAATACATATAATCATCAGAGATCAAATCAAATCAAATCAGCCCACCGTCTCTTTGTTCTCGTGAAACAATCAATTTCTAATCATAACCGTTTTGGTTAGGGCGGTATTAACAAATCCAGAGCCACAGATATTATTATAACATGGCGGTACGAATCAATCATTGTAATTAGTTTCGCGCGTCAATAGGTTGTTGTGTTAATTAACTGCTCTATAAACCAAAAGCTAATAGAGTACATAAATCTCATAATGACGTTAGATTTGGCGTGTATTCTGGGATAAATGAGACGTGAGGCCAACAAATCGGAGAAAATGAATAGAATTATTCATAACTTTGATTTTCTATAAATTATTATACAGTAGAATATATAAGGAGCAAAATTATTATATTTCATATTATTTTATTTACAGTTTTTGCTAATTGAAATATATAAAACATCATCATCATATCAACCGAAAGAGGCCCGCTGCTGGACAAAGGTCTCCCCCAAAGATCTCCACAATTGCCGGTCTTGCGCTATCCGCATCCAGCGACTTCCAGCGACCTTCACAAAATCATCAATCGACATTACTATATACTATTATTATCGTAGGGGGGGGGGGGGGGGGGGGCACATAAAGCCAAGCTATAAAATATATTCTAAAATAATCAAAATTTTAAACTACTCATTTTATTTAATAATACATGACAATCAAACATCAATCATATGTTTTAAGATCAATTATAATTTATTTATAAGTTATATTCTATAACACTGTAGTAATGCCTATGTATTAAAATATGATGTAGTATTTGTTTTTTAAAACGGATAATTATTTTATGGTTTTCTTATTGGTAGCATCCCATGGGTGTCTTAAAAGGCGATTAAGTGATACACCAGGCAGTCGGGCAGCAGCGCCACCTGTGTACTAACTACCACCTAACTGCGGTCGCCAACTCGCACGACAATTCCCCGCATTTGGCGTGCCAAACTACGCCAAATCCCAAGAAACGGCAACTTTGGCAGAGGTCTATGTCCAGCAGTGGACGATACTAGGCTGATGATGATGGTGGCTATAGTGTTCTTTTTAAATAAAGAATCAACAGGATTATCTGCATAGTGTTTTATTTGAATTCTCAACGGTGTATAAAACAGCATAAAATTTTATAAGCCGAGGCCTGTACGAGGCCGGGAGGGCTGCTGAGGGAAGGAGATCGATTTATTTTAGAACCTAAGAAGCAACTGTCGTAAAATACTTTGTCTCTGAAACACAGACACATGATTTGTATCTAAAATAAGCATTAACCCTTAGAAGTTGCCTTTTAAGTTACGAAAGTTGGAACGAGATATTGACTGACATGTTGGTGCAATGGTTAGGGATCGTGACTGCTAAGCCAGAGGTCGTGGGTTCGATCTCCACCCAGATCAAATCGTTGAGTGATGAGCTTGATTATTATTTCTCTGTCTGGGTATAGATATATAGATAGATAGAATAAACTTTATTGCACCAAAAAAAACAATACGTAATTTACGAATAAGCAAATACAGGTACAATTGGCGGTCTTATCGCTTTGTAGCAATCTCTATTATACATATATATGGCGAACCAAAATAGCCGACATAGCTCAAAGAATTGCCAAACTGAAGTGGCAGTGGGCAGGGCACATAGCTCGTAGAACCGACAGCCGATATGGCAGAAACGTTCTCGAGTAGCGACCACGAACCGGCAAAAGCGAGGGCAGGCCTCCTACAAGGTGGATCGAAGATCTTGCAAGGGTCGCGGGAAGCCGTTGGATGTGGGCAGCGCAGGACCAGCTATTGTGGAGATCCTTGGGGGAGGCCTTTGTCCAACAGTGGACGTCTTTCGGCTGATATGATGATGATGTTTATCAGTTTTCTAGTTACCATAGTCGAGTTTCTGCCTATTATGGGAACACATGGCAGTGTGTTAGTTGTACCAAGACATTTTGATATTGCTCCAAGAGTAATCTTGTGGCAGTGTTACATAATACGTACATTGTACTATACAAGGTGTAATATAAATAGTGGACGTATTTCAAGAAGCTTAATTTGCCTATGAACCTGTAGCAAACATCGAGCAACATATCAACATGCAAAATATCCAAAAATAATTAAATTCCCGTACAAAAATTAATATCTGTTGATACGTTTTGTAGGAATCGAAAAAGAAATCCTATTTCACAAAATAATAATAATAATTAATAAAAGATGTAGAAATAAAATAATAATAATAATAATAAAATATAAGACCTAATTCTTAGCATTGAGTCGACACACCGTGCGGAAACCGGGTCCATCACGTGGTAGAGGAAGGAACACTCGACAAGAGTCTGAGACTTGCGACTCAGACGTAGGTTTAAGGGGGCCCCCTGTGATGCTCACCTTCTCTGTCTCTTAGTGTTCCCCCCTTCCTAGCCAAATTTGGTATGATAATAATAATATCATAATAATAATAATATATAATAATAATAATATCATAGGGACAATGTCACACAGATCATCCTAGCCCCAAACTAAGCAAAGCTTGTACTATGGGTACCAGGTGACGATATACATACTTATATAGATTGATAAATACTTAAATACATATAAAACATCCATGACTCACAAACAAATATTCGTGCTCATCACACAAATATTTGCACTTACCGGGATTCGAACCCAGGACCACCAGCTTCGTAGGCAGGAGCACTACCAACTAGGCTACGGTGACCGTCATAATGCCGCTTGGATACTCGTTCTAATAAAGAACTTACTGAAGTTTTATACAATGCTAAGTCTACATTAGTCCGTATTTTTTGCTTTAATTATCTTTGTTATGTTGTGCAGGTATCATTTGGTTCCACGTCCCCCGCGTTGAGTGACAGGACAGAATTCCCCCTGTTCTGCCGCACCGTGGCTCCAGATTCGTCGCATAATCCAGCCAGGATAGCATTTATCAGGTATGTTATAATATTTTATACAATCTTCACTCATTTTGTTCTCATAACCACACGGTACATCGCCAGAAATCTTTAAACCTTAAAATCAAGCGGAAGCTATCTTCACACACTCCATTGACACTTACCCGAAGTCCTTTAATAATGTGATTGGATCACCATTCTACTGCCTATATTACGGCGCACAAGTTACTGTGGGAACCTATGTGTTTTCTCTATTCTCTAATCACATTATCTGAAAACGCAGGACCGTCAGTCACGAACTTTTCTTGAATTAATCACAAAAATGTGTAGCGGATACTGTTACTAAAAAAAATAAAGACATATCCTTCGAAACTAAAGGTTTTGGTAGGACACACACCACACATCCTATTGACACTGGAATTTCGCCGCCTATAAGACAGCGTTACTATAGACTTTCTCCGGAGAAGCAAAGAATACTTGCTGAACAGTTCGATGAGATGATACAACTTGATGTAGTTGAGCCATGTGAAAGTGCTTGGCAATCTCCTGTACTGACTAGACCAACCAATATAAACGAATCCTATGCAGAATTTTTAAAGTTGAATATGTTTTGTAATAAACATTGTTACTTTTTCACCGGGAAAAAGCATACAACGTTTGGAGTCCAAATCTTGTTGTTAATAAAAAAAACTTGAATCCGGTGACAGACCAAATGTAGGTTCTCGTATGTCAACATAAAAAATGGCTTCACTGATAAAATAATACCGCGGTTTGTTGCTTAAAATAATGCTGCGTTTCGTTGCTCCGGGCATTCAACTAGGTTCGATTTAATTTTGCGGATATTAACTTTAGATCCAGTAGCCATACGTTCTTAGTATTTTGATTTGTATGGGTGGCAGTATTGATATTGTGCGCACCGGCCGTCAATGCAAGTTTTTTACCTTGCAGAAGAACTTCCGCTTATTTACTTAATAGTAAGATTGTTTTTTTTATTATTAGGTATTTTTATTTAACTAGTTTTAATTGTTATTGATTTTCGATTGGGTGTAATTGATTTGTAAATATATTTTTGTGTTGAAAAGCGAAAAATGTTCTTCATAATATTGTTAACTTATAACAAAAATAAATAAATGAATTTCTTTAACCGCAACTTTAGATCTCAAGCGGGATGTGAACGCGCATTCCACTATGAATGGTTAAACTGGCTCCATTAAAAATAAAACTCGTACAATAAGCATTAGACACAGTGGATTATACTTACAACTCTACAACAAAATCTGTTATAATATCGCCGTGCCAATATTTACCAAGCTTCCAGAACAACTTAGGTAATAAAGTAGTTTAGAATTTAATAAAATATGCACAATGTGACAGTAGTTTCTATTCAGTTACCTTCAATTTAAATTTTATAATAATTGGAAATCGAATCCAAAACAGAAGGTCGCCAAGTTAGAAGCGAGGCATCTGCCATAACTATTACGCCACTCGTGCAGCTTTTGTCTGTTCGTTCAATAGAAATACTTGCTATTTAACAAGGCCTTCTGGTTGTGACATTTATGATTCTCTGTGTAGCAAATTCTACGGGGATTATGGCAGTATCTATTTGTTGATAGTTGCATATAAAATTGATAATTCAGCCCTACATCATGGTTTTTGGGTTAGAACGGCAATATTAGATTCGTTTTGCTTTTAAGTTACTCAGTACTCACGAGTAAGTTCACCCAATAGTTTGATAGTTTTAGCGCCTAATGACAGATTAGTTAAGAATTTTGTGTACAAAGTTTTGTAGGCCCTAATTTTTACACACGCTAAACAAAAGTAAAGCCGAAAGACTATACCTTATTAATAAAAATACTTCATAACGCGACGAAGCCGCGGGCAAAAGCTAGTTATTTATATTTGCTTTTAGTTCGATTTTTTCGTTTAACGAATAAAAATTATTTCTGAATATATGTCACAGACTCACAGAGTAGGTAGTACGCATTGTTCACTATTTTCGACATCAATACGTGCGCAAAATAATAAATTGAAATTTATTAAAATTAAACGTATTGATTTGGAAAGGTGTATTATACACTAGCTTTGCCCCAGATATATAAGCTATATTACTACAAAGTTTAATCAAAATCCGTTCCGTAGTTTTACCGTAAGAGTAACAAACATTCATACATCCATACTCACTAGCTTTCACATTAATAATATTACTAAGATTGTAGTAGTAGTATAATTGAGTGATATTATATTTAACATAAGTCATATTTATTGATAAGTAAATCTATTTATATGAGCGATACAGGGATGACAAATACACAAATTAAAGGGGCAAAGTAGACCCAGAAGTGGAACAAATAATAATTTTCACCTGTCCTTATTTCGGCCATAGCAACCAGGCTCATATTATAGAACAATATTATAGTACGTTAGTCTAGTAATAGGGTTTAGCAGCTACGTGTTTAACGGCTGGTTGAGGACCTTAATTCAAATCTCCGGTTACGGTTAAAAATAGTTACTGATATTTTTCTGGGAAATAAGGACTCATTAACAGCCCGGAGTATAGAAATTAGCGCTGTTACAGCCTCAGGCTTTGGGGGACATTACGTGTCCCCCAAAGGCCTTATGGTGCCTGATCTTTCACTGTTTTTCTCGTATAGCCGTCTGACAACGACATTATTGTATGTTGCCATGTTGTGTGTTTTATAAAATCTGCATAAGTATTGGTTTCCCTGGTGTATTAAAATGTCTACCCATTAACCTTGCCGCAAACAAACTTAAATTGGACTTCTCTTGTCATGATAAAAACATAATCTAACCTAAATTTGTTTAAAAACTCACAAGAAACTTTAAATCCAATTTGTCTACAAAACTCACAGTTGCTACTTTTCTTTAAAATGTTATAAATTTTCTTACTTTATTTCGATCTCTCGAAAATTTTGTGTTTCGAAAAAACTACATCAATTTAAAAAAAATATTGTATAAAGATTGCTTTTTAGTTAACGTTAGTTTGTTGGTCGTGAAATATGATAAAACTTGGAATGATTTAAAACTTAGAATAGAAATATTATCCAAAAGTACCTTTGGACGACTTTGTATTCACATTCTACACTCGAGAGTTAACAGTACATGAAAGTTATTTTTATTTTTGTCACAGTACTCATGCCGTCTTACCCGTTGCTGCAACTCCTGTAACCCAGGAACAACAGTGACAGCCAATAAAAAATATATATACATACATAGACTCACGCCTGTTTCCCAGAGGGGTATGCGGAGACGACGCATTTCCATAATTTATTATTCCATAAAATTTCATACTTGAAAAATTCTCAGCTAAACCGTCTTTTTATTCTGTGGCTAAACTGAGTTACTTTATGAAGCACTTTTGTATATTCCAAAAAAAAACTTGAATAAAAAGAACTAAAAAGAAACTTCGTTATATCTTATGGCATAATCTATCGACTGTAATTTTATGTTTTGCATCACAAACAACAAGAAACTTTGGAGGAGGACGGGCCTGTTGGCGTGGTTGACAAATGCTTGCTTTTCATGCCGGAGATCGTGGGTTCGATTCCCAACCAGGACAGAAGATTCTGTGCATGAACATGTCTGTTTGTCCTGAGTATTTGGGACATTATTCACACACGGTCATCTGTATAAGTCGTGTAATTATCTATATAAGTATACAAAAGAAAAGTAGTAAAGTGAGTGAGTAAAATGTCCCAGGATATTATTATTATTTTAATTTTACATGATTAATCGAAAACTATGCAGAGTAAAAAATAGATTTTGATTGTACAAATGAGGCTCTTTTGTAATTCGCTGAATCTAATTGGAAATACCATAAAAGAGATTCATTTGCACATTCTATAAAACGTTTTTGTCGTTTTGTAAAGGTAATTTGCAGAATGTGGCAAAGTAATCTATAAAACTAATTTTGAAATCACTGTATTAACAGATGATGGGGTATACCGCCGTGATAGACAGATGGACGGCCTCAATAATAATAATAGTAGTAATATCTTGGGACATTATTGACACACGACCATCTGATCCCAAACTATGGAAACCAGATAACTGATATACTACATATAAGTACTACTTCTTTTCGTAAATACATACTTATATAGGTAATTACACCCAGACTCAGGACAAACAGACATGTTCATGCACACAAATATCTGTTCTGGGTGGGAATCGAACCCACGACCTCCGGCGTGAAAAGCAAGCATTTGCCAACCAATATTTTGCTACTTTGAAAAGGGATTCTACAAAACTGATTTCTGCAGTAGTTTTGTAAAAAGCCGTAGATTTCTGGAAAGCTATAAATTGTTATACCAGTGTTGGTTTTATTTATTGCCAGAGATGGTGGAAAAGCACAAAGTGGCATAAAAAGGTAGTCGCCAAATTGCTTTTTCAATATTTTTCATCGGTAGAAAAAATGTGTCTATAAGCGGTGTGTATATTTCGCGCCTCAACAATTTCCTCTACGTATACAATATGTCATGAGCAGACATCGAGGGTCCTGGAAAACCCGCCTAAACACACTCGAGACACGTTTATAAGATTTTTCTTGTCGGAGGAAAAGATAGAATTCTGTGTCCGTAGTACATACGGCTACATATCAAGCTATACGTTTCCAATATACGCTGACCGTAAACAAGTATAATTAAGTAAACAATTGCATGTAAATAAAGGCGAATACAACTAAAGGGAAAAAGAACCCAAGCTACAATGTTGCTGCAATACAATAGCAGCAGTGAATAAATAATAATAAATAAAAAAATATACGGTGACCTCTCATTGTATAGAAATCCTGTACAACGCGAGATCGACTTATACTGGAAATGTATAACTTCATATGTAGCCGTGTGTACAAGCGATATAGCCAAAGATAATTCGGTGCGAGAATCAAACCGCACGTTGACTGCACGTGTGGCGCAGCGGCTAAGACAGCTGCCTCCTCTCGTCGTGTCGCGGGTTCGAGTCCCGCGCTGGACGACTATTTGTGTGACCCATAATGTTCTGAGTCAGGATGTAATTTGTGTCCGTCTATTTCCGGGTTAAATTCCCCAGTGCGGGCGAAGTCTTTAAAAAAACAAATCACCTATAAAGCTAGATTCTCACACTGAATAATCTTTCCAAAAGAAATCAGATATTCGCCGTTCGTTGTACAAGTGAGAAATAAACTTTTTTGTTCACCAGACAATTCGGGTGGGACACGGTGACCGCTTTCTCGCAGAATGAAGAGATCTACTCCCTCGCGGTCAACGAGCTGGTGACCCAGCTGGAAGCTGCTAACATCACGTGTGCAGCCTCCATCACCTTCGCTGAGTCTGACTTCAAAGAACAGTTACAGCTATTAAAGGTATGCCGAGCTTGATTCTTATTAGATTACTTCGTTGGCGTATTGCAAGGAGTTTATGATTAGGTTTAATTATCGAATGGTTCTGTCTATATTAAGGTACACATTTAATATTATTACTATGACATTATATATACATATGACATTCAGTTACGTAATTCAACTGGAACGAGTGCATTCTAGTGTAAAGCTTGGCTAACAGGATGCTGCGCTAAATGTTTAAAGTTTGGTGCAGTTCATTATGTTTTGGGTTAGATTTGTTTGTGTAAAATCAGTATATAGTTTTAGTTTAGAGAAACAATGTTTAATGGAACATATTTGACTGCATCGTTGGTCTAGTGGTAGCGTGTGTAAGATAACGAGGTCCTAGGTTCTAATCTCAGGGTTTGGGATTTTTCTGAACAAAGGAAAATTTCTTAGTATCAGCCTGAAGTCTGGGAGTTGGTGGTATTATACCCCCGTGCCTCGAAGAGCACAAAAAACAGTCAGTCCTGTACGTGAACTCTTTCCGGTGGTGTCGCTAGTCTTCCCATCGGATTATGAGAGTGATGGAATATAAAGTGCCCCTGTGTTTGTGCACTTACTTGTTCACTATAATATACTCCGCGCAGATGGCTAAACTGCATTGAGACTGGTCGCCTTGGCCAAAATTCATCTAATAGTTAATGAAACATAGTTTATAGTAATAACAACTTTCATCAAAATTACAGTACAATACGATTATATTTGGTATAAATATGTTAGAATGTAATAAGAGCAATGGAGCGGGCTATGCTCTGAGTTTCCCTGCGGGATCGAATCAGAAATGTCGAAATCCGCAGGCAAACCAAAGTCACCGACACAGCCCGAAGAATTGCAAAACTGAAGTGGCAGTGGGCGGGGCACATAGCTCGTAGAACCGACGGCCGCTGGGGCAGGAAGGTTCTCGAGTGGCGACCACGAACCTGAAGACGCAGTGTAGGCAGGCCCCCTTCAAGATGGACCGATGATCTTGTGCGGGCCGCTGGAAACCGCTGGATACGGATAGCGCAAGACCGGCAATTGTGGAGATTCTTGGGGGAGGCCTTTGATCAGCTGTGGACGTCTTTCGGCTGATATGATGATGATGATGTTATAATATTATGGACTAATAGACTATTTGACTTCCTCATAATGGCTTAGCGGTAGCATGTTCAGCCGCACATATTGAAGTCCTGGGTTGAGCTAAAACGTAATTTTAAGGTTTTTCTGTTGAGATTTTTTTTCAGGTTCAACCAACACTGAAAGTTAGTTGTGTTATACCCCCGTTTCTCGGAGAGCACGTAAAGCCGCCGGTCCTATACCTGACCTCCTTCCGATCGTGCCGGTTAGCTAGAACTATGAGAGTGGGGGAACATAAAACGTCCCTGTGTTTGCGCACACACTTTTGCATTATAATATGTCCCGCGCAGATGTTTACGCTTCATGGTCGAAATTCGACCAGGAGGAATATATTTGCTGCATTTGACTGCCTCAACGGTCTAGCAGTAGTTACTTCTGGGTTGGGTCGCCACTTTTGTCCTGTGAAGCAGTGAAAGCCACCATAACATATTATAAACACAGATGTCATGTTAACACACTATATTCGCCATTAACAAAGCTATCATCTCCAAGATTACCTAATATTACCCATCTGTATCGGAGTTTGAAGCAATTTGCGTTACAATACTGAGTTTATAACCCTTGTCAACCTTGTTTGATTGACATTTGCAGATGGACTACGCCTCCTAAACAGTTTTCTATAGAAATGAAATAATTAAATTTATTCAGCACTTGGGTATTCATACACTCACAATGCAGTACATAAACATAGTATTTACCTATCTATATAAGTATGTATATCGTCGCCTGGTACCCATAGTACAAGCTTTGCTTAGTTTGGGGCTAGGATGATCTGTGTAACATTAACCCTAGATTATTATTTAAAGTCCAATACAGTATTACAGTAATTTTAATTAGTCTGTCAGCATTTGAAATCCTTGAAAAACATCATAACAGCAAGAATGCTAGCTATCCCGTAAAAACGCTGTCCTACCGAAAAATAGGAGTTGGTAGCAGAAGGGTGAACATTTATGGTTATGTGTAATTTTTAGGAAACAAGTTAGTCATCAGTAAAGAGTTCATTCAATTTGGGTCTGTAACTAAAGTTAAGTATAACTTTAAATTAAATACTTAATTATTATTTGATAAACTTTTGAGTGTTAATCTAAATAAAAAAAGATAGATCTAATATAAATACAAAGACAATATAAAACAAATTTAGTTTGCTATAACTTAAGATAAAAACAATAAAGTACAATAAAAAAATATAAAATAATATTTACTACCTACTTTAATCATGGGCGTAAAATAAAGTTCGGCATCGCTACCATTGAGCATCTTGCAGCAATTAAAATAATAATATATTAATGTAATATAATTTAAAATATTATGATATACATTTATCTATGTATATAATTCACTTTTTTGTAGATTTAGTTTTTCTTTTTAATGTAGTTAGTTATGTGTATTCATTTATCTAGATTCTTTGTTAATTAATAAATATAATTATACTATTTAAAATAAAATAAAAATTGTGGCAACTTCAACTCATCATAACAGCTATATGAAGTCCACTACTGAACAAAACCCTCTCCCAAGATTCTTCTTGGGGATATGCCATAATCGCCACGCTTGGCAGACGGCTTGGCCAACGCGGTATGATGGTCATAGTACACAAAGAGACGCTGCTGGCCGTCTGACTTGTAGATATTCTCTCGGGTCGAATTCTACGCCCCCCACGGGATGAGATGGGGTGATGATATTCTCGTATTCGCCGCCGTCACCACACATAAACTTTAGATTATTTTATTTCGTTTCAAAGTAAGAGTTATCTTAATACTTTTAAATCTTTAGGTAGAAATATTTGAGAAAATAACAATAATAATATCCAGGGACATTATTGACACACAGCCATCTGTTGCCAAATTAAGCAGAGCTTGTACTATGGAAATCAGATAACTGATATACTACATATACTACTTTTCTTTCGTAAATACATACTTATATAGATAATTACACCCAGCCACAGGATAAAGAGACATTTTCATGCACACAAATATCTGTCCTGGGTGTGAATCGAACCCATGACCTGCGCGTGCGGCGTGAAAGGCAAGCATTTACCAACCACGCCAACTGGCCCGTCAAAATAAAAATGATACCTAAAACTTCTCATGTTTCAGTTTACCTTGTTTGACCTGTATTTACACGACAAATATACCAATTCTGATTCACAGAGTGAAAACTAACATTTATGCAAAACATGACTGCCGACGACTAAACGGCAATCTAATTAATTGAAAACATTCAGGGTAGAGTGTTCCAAATGTACCTACACCCTGAAATAACAAAATGAACACATATTTTAGATATTTTTTTAAACAATTAGGGTTAACATTTGACAAGAGAGAGACGAAGACTATTTTTTTTATATATTGTGGACACGGGTTTCAATCGCTATAACAATTTAAGGCAAATCATTAAATTTAAACCTAACTTAAGCTAAAGAACACCAATCCATGCCGAAATGTAAGTTAAACTAAAGGTAAATATTTCACGATTGAGACCCGTGTCCACAATATATAAAAATGTGTACAACATTAAAGACATTAAAGACTATTTTACTTTTCGGTACTTTAAAAATGATGTGATTTTAGACTACTTTTCTAGAAGAAATTTCCATTAATTATAGGTATATAATATTAAATAAAATTGAAGTAATTTATTCAAATACTAATCTAAATATGAAAATTCAATATATTTATCATCTATGTAGTATATTTTAGTATTTCGGATTAGGATTGATCAGTAACTAATGTCCAAATAATACTTTAAATGTTTATAGATCAAACACCACACTCAAATAATCTATACTGTTTTTTGGACACTATTCTGGTCCATACGATTAACTTTTTAAGTTTAATGTAAAAAATAAAATATCATCATTCAGCTTGGATACTATCTGGAATCCACTCTACCATTGATTTTCAGTAGATAATATAATATAATAATAATATAATATGTAGGGACAATGTCACACAGATCATCCTAGCCCCAAACTAAGCAAAGCTTGTACTATGGGTACCAGGCGACGATATACATACTTATATAGATAGATAAATACTTATATACATAGAAAACATCCATGACTCAGAAACAAATATTCGTGCTCATCACACAAATATTTGCACTTACCGGGATTCGAACCCAGGTCCACCAGCTTCGGAGGCAGGAGCACTACCAACTAGGCTACGGTGACCGTCAAACACAAACACATTACATCCATTCATATCGATAAAATGCCTTCTCAATTTGATCAGTTTCGTGAAAGAGCCTTGAGTGACATTTAGTGAAAACATAGCTAAAACCAATCCTCTCATACTTACTTGTCTAAGACTGCACTGACCTTACTGACGTTGACGTTAGACATAAGTTGATAATCCGTGTCAGAAGTCTCCTGGGCAGCTTGAACTCTGATACTAAGGTAACCACTACCCTTACTTTAAAAACTCGTACCGCAGTAATTGGGTTCAATTAGAACTATGACATATATTTTCGAATACTAAGTCGTAGATTGTTCACAACGCTGAAAGAGATTTATTTATAATGCGATACATTGCAGCCATACCCATAAGCTGTGCCATTGCCTAGTTGGTAGTGCTCCTGCCTACGAAGCTGGTGGTCCTGTAAGTGCAAATATTTGTGTGATGAGCACGAATATTTGTTTCTGAGTCATGGATGTTTTCTATGTATATATGTATTTATCTATGTATATATGTATTTATCTATCTATATAAGTATGTATATCGTCGCGTGGTACCCAGAGTACAAGCTTTGCTTAGTTTGGGGCTAGGATGATCTGTGTGACATTGTCCCCAGATATTATTGGATTATTAAAGAGAGGGAATAGAGAATACATACTCCCGCACTACAATTGTAATAAAACTCGATATGTAGGTAACTATTATTTATTTATTACAATACCATAACACTAAATAAATATAACCTATTGACACCTTATTTTGAGACGACTAACTCGTAGCACCATTCGAATGGTCCATGGTTCCATAACGAATGGTAGATGAGAAGAGATGTATATTAAGCACCATAGAAAACAGAAGGGGAATGGTGTTAGGCCACTTGATACGACATGACACCTTTATGAAGAATATTATTGAAGGCAAAACAGAGGCAAGGACAGGACGAGGAAGACCTATATGGATCAGATAATGGAAAAGATAAATGTAATGTCGTATCAAGAAGTCAGAGCGCTCGCCGAAAGCCAAAACAATTGGCAGAAGCTCCACCGATGATAATGAACTCGTAGCACACGTTCCAGAACAAAGGTGCCGATCTTATCTATTCGCCTACCTATCAAATGTCCCACTTAGTTGGCTAATCACCGTTGTGATTGGCCGCCGTCGACTCAATTTATCCCGGCTAAATTTGGCCGCTCTTGATAAGTTATTTCAACATAGACTAAACTTATTTGCCGCCATTGTCAGCATCAAACCGATATATCGTTGGTACCAATTTAATTTGGCTATGATTAATCGAGTCTCTGCTCCAAATTCAGTTTAGTCCCAACAAGATTAGTTGCCAATTACTATATATATAGGCTTTTGTACATTAGCTAAAAGCTAACAAGTTTCGGGGTATCTTTGTAAATAACCTTATTTTTACCAGTCGTACCAGAGCATTAGATAAGACGGAAGGTATTCAATTCGATTGTATTTTTTTTTCGTGTAGGTACAGACGCCAGCGCTTCAAGCGGGTAGCTTACTAAAATCTGTCAAATTTCCCCAATAGAAAGTGAACCTTATGCTTATATGATAAAAGTTGAAAATCTATAAAAGAAATTTGACAGATTGGGGTAGCTGGATGTGCTGGCGGTTGTACACCAATTACTTCGGAATTTGAGAAGGGATTTATGAGTTCGTTTTTTAATTGAGTAGATAAATTTTTCGGATTGCTCCAACACTATGGCCTTAGACAGATTGGATTTTAAACCAGCTCCTCAACCATTAATATGAGTATTTTTGTTCAAAAGAGTCTACCATTTTGTTTGCTATAATTATCAAACAATAAGAATGGCAAAGGAAATAGTAGGCGCTTCTCCGTGTTGCTTATTTTACTCGTACTATTAAAGAGCCACGATTGAGGTAGTTTCGTCAACATTTCATTTACATAAATTGAGTAGTTTATTTAACCAGTCACAATAATATTTATGAATAGTTTGGTTTCGGCAATCAGTAGTGATTGTTTTAGCAATTTTTAGTAGTTCACGCACATTTGGCGGAAATGTTTTCCAGAAAATAAGCATAATCTATATCTAAAATTATTATAATATAAACAAAGAAGAATTGTATTTTTGTGTAACGAATAAACCCAAAAACTACTGAACTAATTAAAAAAGAACATTCACTAGTAGAATGCTACATCATTGACTAACAAAGGCTTTGTTGGCATTTGACCGTGAAAATTTCTGCCATAAGTATTATATAACAAGATAAGACTTAATTCTTAGGATTCCATGGATTCACCGTGTGGAAACCGAGTCCATCGTGTGATAGAGGAAGAAACACTCGACAGAGTGAGACTTGCGACTCAGACGTACGTGTAAGGGGCCCCCTGTAATGCATCAACGCTCACCTTCTCTGTCCCTCAGTGTTCCCTCCTCTTCCTTTCCAAATTTGGTATGATCCTCATAAAGTTGACGGTCACCGTAGCCCAGTTGGTAGTGCTCCTGCCTACGAAGCTGGTGGTCCTGGGTTCGAATCCCGGTAAGTGCAAATATTTGTGTGATGAGCACGAATATTTGTTTCTGAGTCATGGATGTTTTCTATGTATATAAGTATTTATCTATCTATATAAGTATGTATATCGTCGCCTGGTACCCATAGTACAAGCTTTGCTTAGTTTGAGGCTAGGATGATCTGTGTGACATTGTCCCTAGATATTAATATTATTATTATTTCAATTAAATTAGTGAACCCTACCAAAACTACCTAATGAAATCTAAGTGCAAAAACTTTAAACTTAAAACTCCTACCTCCGCAACTTTGAAAAATGGAATGTCCCATAGATTATTTTTCTAAATTGGTTGTGAAGGAAAAATGAAAACATACATACAAAAATAAACAAACAATTAATAACTTCCTTTTTTTGAAGTCGATTAAAAATGAATTATTTCCTCATTTACTTGTTATTTTTAAGTCGTAAAGCAGAAAGGTTCCCGAGTGGCGACCGCGAACCGGAAGACGCAGCGTGGGCAAAGCCCCTACAAGATGGACCGCTGGTAACCGTTGGATGCGAATAGCGCAAGATGGAGGTATTCCGTTAATTGTGGAGGCCTTTGTCCAGCAGTGGATATCCTTCGGCTGATATGATGATGATGTAGTCTAGGATTTGGTGGTACTTAAACCCCCATGTCTCGCAGTAGGTAAAGCCGTCAGCATGACCCCTTTCCGCTCGTGTGATAGAATAGAAAATGCCCCCGTGTTTTCGCACTCACTTGTACACTTTATGTCCCGCACAGACGGCATATCTTCATTGAAACTGATTTCTGTGGCCAAAATTCGACCAGGAGGACATTACTATATGAATTATGCCCTTAACCCTAAAACCGTCTGTGTGGTATACGAGAGAGTATCAATTTCAACCTTATCACTTTGGAATAAGGTCCAAAAACAATGGAAATAAAATATATCAAATCCTAGTTAAGGGTTATATTTCGAGGTAGGCCTTTAACTAAAACCACCACCACCCCTGTAAGCACAATGGAACTTAAATTACGTTTTATAATATTCAATCTCATTTTCTGTCTTATTTACATTTAATATAAAGCATCTCAGAGCTAACCCTCCAAAAATAATCTTTATTATGTAAATGAGCTAAAATAAGTCAAGGGAGAGCGGGAACTCAACAGTTTTTCACTGTCGAGTTTGTAAAACCTTTTGTTTTTATTATTACGTACTTTACCTAACTAAAAGACTTCAACTAATGTCTAATATATCAAAAACTATCATTTTTTAAAATTCACATTTAAACTTTAACCAACCTTTTTGACAATAACTTGAATAATTTAACTTTTTAGCTTTGGTTTCGTTACAAAGCTAAATTATTTTATTTACATCGTAAATTAAAGCCATCATCCAGCGGCTTTCAGACCTCCTTCTGGAGATCCTACCCACTCTTCGACATCAAATCTATACATAATATAATAAAATCGTAGGAAAGGCAAAACTGTACATTGAATATATTTTTAAAAGAATACTTGGGGCGTGATCTGCAATCTGTGTCGAAGCCAAAAATAAAGGTTTTAGAATTTTTGTCTGTTTGTCTGTATGTATGTCCGGGCTAAACTCAAAAAGTACTGCATAGATTTACTTCAAATTTTGCATGAATATTACTAAGAGGTCGGGTCAACATATAGGCTACATATTATCGCGCTATCACCTACGGGGGAGGACCTGTGATAATTTATAAAGTTTAACGCGGGTAAAACCGCGGGGCACAGCTCAAATCAATTTATTAATTACGAACACAGGTACATTATTAACATTTCACGGTGTCATACAAATGTGAAGATCACTATGTCCAGCCGGTGAGGGCATGCATTTTTTTAAGATGTAATGACATAATTAAATTACAAAATAATATATAAAAAAAAGAAATGAATTTATTAAAAAATTGGACAAATTCTTTTTAAATTTTAGAAGATTAGTTTCGGAAAGAATACAGGTTGGTAATTTATTATATATCTTAGGGGCTATACCTAAAAAGTTATTGTTAAAAACCGTTTTTTTATGCGGTCTGGATCGTATTTTATTTATGTGTCGTTTACTATTTAATGTATCAAACAAATAAAGGTTTATTTTAACGAATAAGGCCACCTCGTAGATATATAAAGATAAGATAAGATAAGTCTTTATTTGCCTTAAACATGGCATGATGATGTTACAAATTGGTTACATATTGTGTTCCACATGTTTAGCTTACAAAAAATGTAAAAATTGCATGCAAAATAATTAATAATTTATGTCAATATACAAATAAAACTTAAAATTTATACACTATAATCACAATAATTAATAAATCTAAGTATGTCATGCTAATATTAATTCAATATAATTGTAAAAATTGGTCAAGATCAAATTTTAAACATTATTAAGTATGCATATAGTTAAATATTAAAAAATTACAAAAATTACATTGTGTGCATATTATTCTTTAAAAAGTTCATTTTATTTTAAATCCTTGATATCATAGAAATTATGAATGCTGAGCCATTTGTAAAATTTGTTTTTAAATAAGTTTTTGTTGTGTAAACATGGCATAGTAAGAATACCAAGGCTTAAAAAGAAAGGCTTGCAACTGTCAGTGCTTTTTATTCCGCAAATTGCTCTCAAGCACCTTTTTTGAGCTCTGAAAACTATATCCCTGTTCGTGGAATTTCCCCAATATATAATTGCGTAACGCAAGGTGGATGTGACGTAAGCGTGATAAGCCGTGATTGTTGTTGCCTGATCTACTACCTTGGACAAGTTATACAGAGCATACGAGAACTGACTTAGTCTTTTACAGATAGTCTCATGGGACTTCCACGTCATATCTCTGTCTATTTTTAGACCTAAAAATGAGGTAGCACTAGTCTCTGCAATTTCATTATTTTCATATTTTATGTCAAGTTTGGCGTGATTAGTCCTTTGTTCAAAAGTCATGATTTTTGTTTTAACGTAATTAATGATTAGGTTATTTTTTCTAAGCCAGTCAATAATACTGACGAGGCTGTCATTGATCTCTCTTTCGATTGTCATATTATCACTCTCAGAAAACATAACTGTACAGTCATCAGCAAATGAAACCATAGTTAAACCATTAAACCATTACTGTTGGCATGTCATTTATATAGATGAGGAACAGTAGAGGGCCTAATATGCTCCCTTGGGGTACACCATAATTAACGATTCTTTGAGTAGATTCGTAGGATACATCAGTTTTTGATTTTATATTTATCATATGGATTTTGGTTAACTGTTTTCTATCAGTTAAATAGGACTTAATGAGATCAAGAGCGTTGCCTCTAATGCCGTATCTTTCCAGCTTATCGAGCAAAATTTTACGATCTACAAAATCAAAAGCTTTGCTCATATCCATGAACAAGGCTGCCGTCTGACGTCTTTTGTCGATATTTGTGATTACCGTTTCAAATAATCGGTATATGGCCATATTAATATTCTTATTTTGCTGAAATCCATATTGTTCTCCCACTAAAATATCGTTTTGTTCAAGAAATTAATTAAAGTAACTGTATATAATTTTCTCAAAATTTTTTGAGAAAATTGGTAGAAGTGCTATGGGTCTGTAATTGCCAGGATCCTGTTTATTACCTTTTTTATATAGAGGTGTTATAACAGATAATTTCATTACCTCAGGAAAACCCCATATTCTATGCATAAATTTATAACATGGCTTAGTACGGGTGCAATAATTATTGGTACTGACTTAATTGTATGTGTACTAATGTCATCATACCCAGAGCTTTTTGTGTTGTTCAATGAATTAATTATTTTATCAATATCAGAGGGAGTAGTCGGCTTTAAAAATATAGAATCGCGATAAAAGTCAAATTTAAAATTAGCACTATTATTATTGGATTTAGATTCGATCTCGTCAATAAAAAAGTTGTTGAAGAATTGTGCTATAAGCTTAGGTTCAGTGATTTTTGTATTGTCAATAATGATTTGTTGTATTTATTTTTTTATTTTATTTATTTAAAAACTTCTTGCACAGAATTGTACAGAGGCGGACTTAATGCCAAAGGCATTCTCTTCCAGTCAACCTTGGGGTGATGCAGAGAAAACATGGTAGGTGCACTAAAGTATCAAAATATTGTAGATGAAAAGATATAGAAGGTACATAAATTACACAGATACATATCATATATATATATAATACATACTATAATATATATATATACTAATATATATATATATAAATAAATAAATTATATAATAAATAATACAACTGTAATATGATATTAGATTTTCTTTAAAAGATATGCGCGAGTTTTCATTTTAAAAGAATAACGACTCTTTGCCATCCTGATTTCCGGTGGAAGGGAGTTCCATAGAAGAATCGATTGTACGACGAAAGAAGAGTGAATGAAATTAGAATGATGAGATGGGCACTGAAGAAGTCTATTATGAGAAGAACGAAGAAATTTACTGTGGTTGCTATGTAGATAGTGAAATTTTGAAGTTAGATACGAGGGAGAAGAGGGAGAATCAAGTAAAGAGTAAAGAGTAGTTAACGCTCTCAGAGACCTACGCTGCCGAATAGGCAACCACTTAAGTTGAGAGCGATAATTAGACACATGATCGTATTTTCGGAGATTGAAAATGAATCGAATGCAGTTATTTAGAAGTCGGTCAAGTTTATTAAGATGATCTGCATTCAGGTCAAAGTAGCACACATCACCATAGTCAATGATAGGGAATATTAAGGCCTGCACGAGCAACACTTTTGTTCCAGATGGGAGAAAGTGTCTAAGACGATAGAGTGACCGTAGAGTATTTGTGACCCTCTGGGAAACACTAGTTATTTGGTTCTGCCAGCTCATTGTTGAATCAATGTGAAGACCTAGGTTTTTAACACTTTGGCTAATTGGTATAGCAGAATTATTAAATGATATAAGCGGTAGATCTTCAACATCAAATCTGCTCATCATGCGAGAACTACCGACAATCATTGCTTGACATTTTAAGGGATTAACAGTAAGCCCGAAGTTATCAGACCAATTTTTGATCAGGTCTAAATCCTGATTTAGTTTTCCGATTACTTCAGGCAAGCTGTCAACACTCGCTTGAGCATATAATTGTAGGTCATCGGCATACAGATGATACGCATTTTGAATATTTTTCGTTAAGAGGTTGATAAAAACAGAAAATAAAAGAGGAGAAAGAATACCGCCTTGAGGGACACCACTCTCCAAGTCACACCAATTCGATGAAGCTTCACCGATGCGTACAGATTGCTGGCGCCCTCGAAGATATGAAGAAAACCATTCCAGTGGTACGTCAGAGATCATAAGATGGGAGAGGACACATAGAAGGATATCGTGACCGACGGTATTAAAAGCGTTAGAGAAGTCTACCAAAACCATCACCGTGACTTTGGTATCCTCCATACCTGCTCGAATATCGTCAGTCACTTTAAGAAGTGCCGTGGTAGTACTGTGTTTAGGTCTAAAACCAGATTGCAGGGGACTTAACAAGCTATTGGAAAGTATGAAATGTGAAAGCTGTTTCTGAACACAGGACTCCAGTACTTTGGATAAGAAAGGAAGGATAGAAATAGGACGGTATTGGGTAGGGAGAGTGGGATTGGTGACCTTAGGGAGTGGATGGACATAACTATTGTATCCCTTCGGTAAGTTTATTACTATTCAATTTGTTTATTACTTGACATGTAGCCTTGCTTTTATTTTTTGCCATAGTTATGAAATTAGCATTCTGTGATTTTTGAGTTAAGTGGATTATAGTTTTAAGTCGTTTGGAATATTTTTTAAATGATTGTCTATTAATGGAGTTAGGACTTTTCCGAAATTGCCATAGCATATGTCTTTTCGTTTTGCAACAGAGTTTTATACCCTTACTGATCCATTTGGATTTCTTACACGCTGAAACTCTTAATTTTCTAATAGGAAAGCACAGATCATGGAATAGTTTAAAGATGTCATGGAATTTATTAAATGCGTCATTAGGCTCAGTAGATTGGTAAATGTCATTAAATTTCAAACTTTGTAAGCAATTTTTAAACGTTATAATATTTTCATTTGAATAATCACGCTTATGTATATACCAGTGAGTTAATACACAGGTTTTCTTTACCGGACATTTCAACAATTGAGCTGTATGGTCTGAAACTGCCAATTCAATTATTTCACACTTACTACCTTTGATATTGTGGACGATATTGTCTATACACGTACCACTACATAAGCGGGTGGCAGTGTGGACTTCTAGCTTTAGATTATAGCTTAATAATATATGACGGAAGCTGTTGGAATTATAATTACTTTTAAGCATATCTTACTTATTGATATCATACTAAGTGGTTTAAAATAGTCTAAAATTGTTTTTTGACGACATTTAATTTTTAGAGCTGGTATTTTATTTTTCAAGATATATATATAGCTTTTGTTATATTGCCCAGACTCGAACTCGGAATCGCTGCGAAGTATCGATGGCCGGCGTCGTAGCGTACTCGGCTACGGCTGCGTTACAAAATTGTTCAAATATGTGCTTCTTGCTTAGAGTTACGTTCTTCGAATGATAGGTACTTTGTCTTGTGCGTTACTTCGCCACCATATAAGGTAACAAAACAGGTGATTGGGCACGTTGGATGATTCATCGGCAGCTTGCTTGTTTTGTACTGAGTAACTGTGGTTATGTTATCGCGATTATTTATAATTGTTAAAAGTTACTGTTTTGTATTAATTTTGAGAGAAATGTATTTATAGTAAACTGTAGGTAAATACGGTTTATAGTAATTTTAACAATGTTGATATGTTAATTATTATTGTTATGGTTTAGGTTTTGTTTATTTATTTAGGGAAGTGCATAAATATTTTTCACTTATGTTCACAGATTTATTCGATTAAACACTGTCACTTTATAGATAATATAGTATTTATTGGGTGTATGTGGTATTGTAATAATTTAGTCACTTAAACAATTTTTTTCTTATTTTATCACGCGGAGCTCGGTAAAACATGTGTGCGCGCGTGCGTCGCGAATAACGGAATTCTAAATTCAGCTAGTTCTAAATACTTCAATACAAATCATAGATCGAAAATTCTATATGTGCAGACGCCAGCACCTCAAGCTCAAGCAAATATTATATGTATAGACTTTAACTATAGAAATCTGAATTCATTTGTTCAGTTTTCTTTATTAAGTTTACTAGCTGTGCACCAAGGTTTTACCCGCGTTAAATTTTATAAATTATAGCTGTGCCCCGCGGTTTTACCCGCGTTAAACTTTATAAATTATCACTGCTCCTCGCTCGTAGGTGATAGCGTGATAATATGTAGCCTATATGTTGACCCGACCTCTTAGTAATATTCATGCAAAATTTTAAGTAAATCCATGCAGTACTTTTTGAGTTTAGCCCGGACATACATACAGACAAACAGACACACAGACAAAAATTCTAAAAACTATATTTTTGTCTTCTATATCGATTGTAGATCACGCCCCAAGTATCCTTTTAAAAAAATATTTAATGTACAGTTCTGACTTTCCTGCGATTTTATTATATGTATAGATCATAGCTGCTCACCCATAAGTGATAACGTAATAATATGTAGCCTATATGTTGACCCGCCCTCTTAGTCATATTCATGCAAAATCGTTAGTAAATCCATGCAGCACTATTTGAGTTTAGCCCGGACATACATACAGACAAACGGACAAAAATTCTAAAAACTATATTTTCGGCTTCGATATCGTCAGTTTTGACTTTCCTACAATTTCATTATATGTAATACCTATACATAAGTAAGTAACAAAGTGGACGCGTATATCTCTATATCTATGATTTAGTAGCGCCCAACGAATGAACCGTTTCAATGGGGCATAAATCATATTTACATATCAACTAATTATAGAAATTTCAAGTGTCTCTCAACTTAATATTTCACAGCATCCTAATAATAAATTGCGCTGTTTAATTTTAATCAAAACAATGAGCTAACTAAAATGTTAAGCCCACAGCTTTTAATTAATTAATTTTGATTTATTAATTCCTGAGAATGCTTTCTGAAGTAATTTTAAAGTAGATACCTACTGTTGCGGCTAAAGCAAACAACCTAGTAGAAGTTGGAAAAGTTCTTCTTTGAGGATCATAAAACAATGTTTTAGTATCGTAGTAATGTTATATTTTAGTACCATAGTATATTCATGTTGTTATTTTTAGTTACGTACGTGCTCGCTCTAGATACTCTATCCGTGACTATTGGGTAGCGTTAAACGGTAGCATCATTTAAATGAGGAATCACCATCATCATCATATCAGCCGAAAGACGCTCACTGCTTGGAAATAATAGAGTAGATTTCTTGCGCTATCTGCGACCAGCGGCTTCCAGCGATCCTCACAAGATCATGAGTCCATCTTGTAGAGGGTCTGCCCACAAAAATATAGGTAGTAGGAATAGCTCCACGTTAATGTACAACCACTGCATTTCTTGCCTAAAATACAGGATTACCTAGTTCAGGCACACTTGTTATGTTTATAGCGAAGTAAGATTTTTGGATTTTTGCCAAATAATATTGATGGAACTAGGTATCATATCAAGAATCTTTAGTTAGCAAGTTATCAACACAACGAGCAGGGTTCGGTGGCCCAGGTACTAATAATTAAATCAAGTCACCGCTTTATTAACCCATCAAGACAACTTCAACTAAAATCAATCAACCAAATTACAATTAAAGGACCAAACCCAATGACCCGAGTTAGCAAACAAAACTCAACTGTAATGAACAACTGTTACAAGACTTGGCACTCTATTGAACACGCTCTACATTATTATAAGCAACATCAAAGGACCAGAAGGGACCCATTCTAAAGATTTTAATAATTAATTATATTAAAACATTGTTGCGATTCTTTGTTTAAACATCATTAAACTACTTTAAATGTCATTGCGTCCCTCTCTAATGTAGCTCGTAGAAAAAGCATAGGACATATTTTCTCATGTTCTCAAAATCGTAAATTTTAATGTGCGGTTTTATGTAGTATTTAACTATTAAGTCTGAAATACACATTCATATTTTGAAACCACAATAGTTCAATAGTTAATTTTATTTCTTAATATTAAAATCTGATTTATACAAAACTAACTGTGCCCCGCGGTTTCATTATTCATCATTTATGTGTTCTTCTGATATACTCGTATAAGCTATATTACTACAAAGTTTCATAAAAATCCGTTCGGTAGTTATTGCGTGTAAGAGTAACAAACACACACACGCACAGACTTTCGCCTTTATAATATAAGTAGGATTCTCGTGTCACAGTATTTGTCTGTAAACTACTCCGTAATGGTTTCACCGAATGTTACGAAATTTTTTGTGATATTTGGTAGTTCTGAGAATCGGCCCCAATCTATTTAGTTATAAGGGTGGCACTCCAAAACATTTTTTACAACATATTTGGTAATTTGTTTATTTTAATTTTATTATGGTTTGGCATTAAAAAATACTTACAACCCCAAATTTTGGCCCTTCTACTACCAACCTAATTATAAACCAAAATCTTCGAAGAATCCAATCAAATGGTTGTAATTTGTGTCCGTCTATTATATGTTTGTAAAGTACTCCGCGACACATGGATTAATTTCCTTATTCCTATTAAAAAATATGCCCAAAAAAATTTCATCTGTATCTGGCTGCGATGAGATTCCGGGTTTTATTTATATTGTTAAGGCGGTACAACGTTGTCGGGCCAGCTAGTTACATTTAAGTAATAAATACTTAGAATAAAACAATTTAAAAAAACCGGCCAAGTGCGAGTCGGATTCACGCACGAAGTGTACCATTATATATAAAAACGAGCAAAAAATTCACGTTAGTTGTATGGGAGCCCCCTTAAATATTTATTTTGTTTTGTTTTTAGTATTTGTTTTAATAGCGGTAACAGAAATACATCAAATTGTGCAAATTTCAACTGTCTAACTATCACGGTTCATGAGATACAGCCCGGTGACAGACGGACAGACAGACAGCGAAGTCTTAGTAATAGAGTCCAAATATTTTTATTTTGGTAAATTACAACGCGCCCTTTACACGAACCACCTCGTATCTTTGCTGATCATGCCACTACATTGATGTAATATCACTAAAAAGCCCTTTGAAAATGGCCCGTAATCGATTAACATGTTAAAAATGTATGCTGTACCGATTGCAAACCCAGGGTCTCTACGATACATATTACATCGTTTCTCAAAAAAATCGGCCAAGTGCAAGTCGAACTCGCGCAAGAAGGGTTCCGTACCATTCTGCCTATCATTCAACCATCTATAAAAACGAGCAAAAAATTCACGTTTGTTGTATGGGAGCCCCCTTAAATATTTATTTTATTTTGTTTTTAGTATTTGTTGTTATAGCAGTAACAGAAATACATCAAATTGTGGAAATTTTAACTGTCTAACTATCACGGTTCATGAGATACAGCCAGGTGACAGACGGACAGACAGACGGCGAAGTCTTAGTAATAGGGTCCTGTTTTACCCTTTGAGTACGGAACCCTAAAAACACTCCCCAAGTCAAGCATGCGTAAAATGTTTTTCATCAAAAGAATCTAATAATCTTGCAGTTCTCTCCTACGTAGTAACAAAATCAAAGCTATTTTTTTTTATATTTTTTTTTAAATATTTAGAGACAATGTCACACAGATCATCCTAGACCCAAACTAAGCAAGGCTTGTACTATGGGTACCAGACGACGATATACATACTTATATAGATAGATAAATACTTAAATACATAGAAAACATCCATGACTCAGAAACAAATATTCGTGCTCATCACACAAATATTTGCACTTACCGGGATTCGAACCCAGGGCCACCAGCTTCGTAGGCAGGAGCACTACCAACTAGGCTACGGTGACCGTCAAATATTAAATATTAAACATTTCGTTTCGATCCAACGTTATCCACCGGTACACTGAATACAATCCTATCTATGCTATGCAGTGTCTATGTAATGTCAGCTTATCTGCGAGGTCTCATTAGCATTTTCGTGATTAAAAACGTTCTATTAGTCTTTGTTGTGGCTGCGTTTATTAAACCTGGTATTAAAACAGATTAGTAATTCAAACTAGGGTTTAATTTGCCGAGTTTTATGTTAATTCTATAACACAGCTGTTTTCTCTAAACTGCTAACCAATTCGAAACGGGCAACTGATTTATGTGTGTTTAAATTTGTATGGAAACATTTTTTAATTTGCTTAATTCTTAACCTTGAGTCATGAAAATCTGTTTAGCCATTCTATTTATTTTAACGAGATTTCTTACCGTTAATTTTATGAACATCTTTTAGTTTTTACATACATTATAAAAAATTATCAACAACAACAACAACTGTATCTGTTCTCGTGTACGCAGAGTGAATTCACAAAGGCTATAAATATAGCTTTTTGATATTGCGTAAGTAGTTATAAGTATAATTTAAGTTTGTTATGTTTAACCTATTTGTCATGTTCCACTATTGCATTGGTTGTATAACTGTAAAAATAGTGTGTAATTTGGGAATAAATAAATTATATATAGCTGTTACCAAGTCCGCTAACAAGCATTTGGCCCACCTAAGCCTAAACGGTTACCAAAACCTTTGCCATCTGCTGGTCGGCAGAGCTCGTCGGGGAGGACAAAAGGTCAGCAATACGTAATATGTATGCAATCGTTATTGGCTATAGGAGGCACTCACTTTCAGATGGCAGTCTTGTTTACTGGTTGATTTGTATAAAAGTCATTCTACCATTCAAACCTAGAATATTTCATTAATTTGACTAAATAAGCTACTATATACTGCATCATCTACAGTTTGCAAAAGATTAAATCACAGATAAATATTAATAAATTATTATTATATTTATTTACAGGAGCTGGATACTCGTATCATCATTGGCAGTTTCTCTCAAGAGATGATACCCAAAATATTCTGCGAAGTGAGTTCTTAACTTAAACATATCATGACTCATTCATAAGTAAAGTTCAACTTATGCTCTACGAGATGCTAGGTCGTAGTTCCATTTAGTTCTAATTGTGACGTAATATTTACTATGACGCTTGTAAACCCAATTCTAGTTTCACGTAGCGCGCAGTACGTAGCATATCGTAGTATAACTTGTTGATTATGCACATGTCACGTAGTACTACGCCGTAGTTCGTAACGTAGCGGCAATTGTGTTCATAGAAAGAAAGCAGAACGTCGTAGTCAAATCCTGCAATCTAATCAATAAGTTTGACTACAACCTGGTAACTATATATTATTCTACTTCAAGTTTCATTTAACGAGTTCAACTGTTTATTTTAATGTACCAGGCATTTCGTCTCGGCATGTTTGGAGCGGAATACGCCTGGTTAGTATCAGGAATGCCGCCGCGCATCCGCGGGGCTCCACCGTGTGCGCGCACGCACCTCGCTAAAGCATTGGAGGGGTTAGTGACGGTGACGGCTCACAGAGGGATTGTGGGAGATATGGCATCCTTTTCTGGATTGGTGAGTATTAACTATAAGGTTTATTATTTTACTGTATGCTTTTATCATAGCATAGCTAAGCAGTCAAACGGTTTTTGTCTTTGGCCACATTCATTGTTCATTATATACCTACCTATATAAAAATATACATACACATGTGCACGTTAGCAAAGTTTCTATATCGTTCATAAATGGATCATTCGCTACTAAAAAAGTAGGTAAGATTAGGTTAGAACTGCGACCATACAACGCAGAAACATATCAATTATTTATCGCTATAGGATACATTCGATTGAATGTTCGATTTATTAACCATTCGATATTATGAACGTTAGAGTATTTAGAGATTTGATTTATAGTGGTGGACCAATTGATATTCGATTATTTAAACATTCGATTTATATTTGACGGGCCGGTTGGCATGGTTGGTAGATACTTGCCTTTCAATCCGCAGGTCGTGGGTTCGATTCCCATCCAGAACAGATATTTGTATGCATGGACATGTCTGTCTGTCCTGAATCTGGGTGTAATTGTCATAAAAGGAAAAACAGTATAGGTAGTATATATCAGTCATCTGGTTTCCATAATACAAGTTCTGCTAGGTTTGGACCTGATTTCATGGCTGTGTGTGAATAATGTCGCTGGATATTATTATAGTGGTGGATGATTGATATTCGATTGATTGATATTTGCCATTCGATTAGGTACGCCCTATCGAATCGTGAAAGAATACAGAGTGTACCAGCACACACACACGCACACACTTGCCTTGAACCGATGGCTGGCCACTAAGGACTGGCTGCTATAGTTCCAATTCCACCAGGAGTACTATGATCTGACTCATAGGCCAATGTATGTATTTAACTACATAAGCTCCCTACCTAGTATTCTAATCCCCACAATATATCTGTTCATTTATTATGTTAATGAGTGCACTTAGGGAATACGTCCAGGTCGAAAGCTCTAGTACATCTAGGTAATAGCACAAGGTATTACTAGGTACTCAAGTATTACAGAATTCATCTCCGGTTTTACTGAATCAGGTCAGCTGTATCTCCGGTAGTGCTAATTAGTGGGTAGGTAAGCTTTGCGGCCATTTTGTATATGGTTCCTAAGTATCGTTGTAATTACTGTTATAGTAGAAATTAGAACCGATATAAAATTTTATTTATGGAAACCGATTTGCACAAAATTGAAAAGCGACTGCTGAGATTTTTTTATATATATAACTCCCGCACTATGGAAATGAATCCCCGGGCTGTGTACTTTACAAACATTTAATTGATGGACGCAAAGTACATTCAGACTCAGAACAACTATTCATAGAACACACAAATAGTTGTTCTATATATATCCTGGGACATTATTCACACACGGCCTTCTGATCCCAAACTAAGCAGAGCTTGTACTATGTGAACCAGATAACTGATATACTACTATTTTAATCTACTACTTGTCTTTTATAAATACAAACTTATATAGATAATTACACCCAGACTCAGGACAAACAGACATATTCATGCACACAAATATCTGTTCTGGGTGGGAATGGAACCTGCGACATAAAAGGCGTTTATCTACCAACCACTCCAAACAGCCTGTTGATGCGGGAACGAACCCGGGAGACGGAGTGACGTAGCGTCTATCTCAACCGCTGCGCCACATGTGCAGTCAACTCATTTGCATGCATACACAAATTCTTATCATGTGCCTAATCGTACCCAAAACACGTGGGGACCGTACCTTATTCTTGTATATTAAAATTAATATTACATTTACTATAGATACTATAGATTTATATATAGATATATATTTTACTATAGATAGATTTACTATAGATGCGCAAAAAAGGTATTGATGCAAATACCTTTTTTGGGCATTTATATTACAAGGGGTAACTTGGATAACTATCATTAAATAAATACCTTGGGACGACTAACACATTGTCAACTAATCCCAAACTAGGCAGAGCCTGTAACCAGACAACTGATAAGCAACTGGCACCTTACTGCTGGTGACTACGGCAAACCCCTCCAAATGCCAACGTTATAGAAACAGACTTTGGGGGAGGCCTATGTCCAGCAGTGGACAAATTCAGGTTGATGATGAATAATATTCTAAAATACTATGTTCTATATTTCCAGACCAACGAAATGTTTCACCGCGAGATGGAGGCAGCCGGAGTAGCAGTCTCCCCTTTCGCTCCACAAACATACGACGCGGTCTGGGCAATGGCCCTGGCCCTCAGCAAAGCGGAACAGCTGTGGCGGAGCAAGAAGTTCAACAGAACCAATAACACGAAGATGGGACTGAGCCACTTCGATTATGATAGACAAGATATGGCGAAGGAGTTTCTGGATCAGCTCGCCAGTCTCAGCTTTGTTGGAGTTTCGGTAATGATATATTTATAAGTAGCTGGGCCCGCGACTTTTTCCGCTATTTTTTTTTATATTTGTCTCTTGTCACAAACTTAGAAATATTCACATAAACTTTACATATTTGCATAAAAACTTTCATTCCGTATTCGCTATTGTGATTTTACACCTTTTACATTCAAATGTTGTAAAAGTTTTACCAACTTTGAATGTCATTGTTATATATTTACACGGAAGGATAGGAGTAATGCACATCAATGAAATTTGCTAATTGGTTACACACTGATCTAATAAGTCAGATGAAGGTGACAGGCGGGGCGCAACCCGCACACTTACACGCAACGTCGCATGCACACGCACACATACATAACAGTCAAATTTATTTATATCGAATCAACGCCCTAAAAAGTAAGAGCTTCAAGCTTCTAGCTCTAAACATGAACATACTTCCATACAACTTTTTATCTATGCTATGACTACTGTGACTCAGTTGGCAGTGATTTGACTATTCGAAATTAATATTGATTTTATTTGAAAATTATGAATATGATGTTAACTAATATACAACTATCCAATTAAGGGTTAATGAATTAATACTTGATTTCTAATGCTTTATATATATATATAAAGCATTAGAAATCAAGTATTAATTCATTAACCCTTAATTGGATAGTTGTATATTAGTTAACACCCGATTGAAGATCGGATATTATTTGCGTACTAACGTAGAAAGACAATTGCACCAAATACCAAAATAATATTAGTCATAGTCATAGTCATAAATCATTCATTCCGGAAAATTTTACATTTATGTGGAATCGTCATATTTTTTTACCCTACCGTGCAGTGCATGACGTGGCAGCTACTGAGAAACACTGCCAGAAAACTCAGTATTCCTACTGAGTTTTCTGGCAGTGTAAAAAGGATTCTTCCTTTTTTAAAATAAAATATACTTAAGATTAATTACAATCATGTGTGTTGACTCTACAACTCAATCCCAAGCACTTTTATCACTTAAATAATCTGATTCAATTTGGCTTTAATAATCCTTTTAAACTTATTCGTAGAGTAAGTTCTATTTCTTAGAACTTAATTATTATTAATGTAATAATTTATAAATTTAATGAATGAAAATATAAAAAAGTAATTGCTCTGAGTCGGGGTTCAAACCCGAAAGGCGTGAAGCTTTTGGCGTTTATTACTTAGTTTGTCATCTTGTTTGCTAGACTATCATCCGGTGAAGCAGTAAAAGCTGCTTGCTACGTAGGCTAACTGTAAACCACACATTATTTAAAAATGTATTACCTATTCCAATACCACCCAGCCAGATCAACATTGCTGCGTCGAATATTAGGCATAGCTAAACTTCAAATTATTCACATAATGATCAGCCTAGCTCGTGAATTAGCATTAGTTTGAATACTTAATGCAACAACAGATGTGCGATACCACATAACCACAAAGTTATTAATTCACCAGAAAGTAAGCTCTCGTTTGTATCCAAAGTTGCACGCACAGATGTAACTAGCAGCTTTTTAAGTTTGCGATTCTTGCATCAGATCGCACACTGATGGTTGGAGTGACTTCGTCGCCTAACATACTTAACATTAAAGCAATATTTTTCAAACTTTGTTTTGACACGACCGCGTGTGTTTTTTATCGTAGTAACAACAGTTGTAAAACCTTCTGAAATAACTTAACGACAGCAACCGGGACCGAATAAAAATATTCTTTAGTATAAGTAAGTATGAAAGGGCTACTCCATTTCAGGTCGAAGAGATAAAGATATTTTATTTTGCAAGTATGGGTGGTGATGATGGTGCTGCATGTTATTGAATAAAAATTAAATTCCAGCCATACTTTGCCTGCTGGCATACAAAAACTTAACATACAATAATTCACTATATAACAGTTGCTAACTTTAGTGAGCTTTAATAATGTTTTGAAGCAAAATATTTTACATTTTTTCCTTCTTAACATTACATTAAATTGGACCGGTCATGTTTACCTGACCAGTTCGAATGAAAAGCAATGTGTTTATATAATAGCTACTTTTAATATGAAAATAACATGAATGAAATGAGGTTCTCATACCATTAATAAGTGGAAGTTTTAATTGGCTGATATGTAATTATATAATCTTTTCTTCGCAAGTTCCGTGTCAGTAAATACGTCGCGCAAAAATAGTGTGCCTTTCATTGCACAACAGTCTGTTTGCAGCTTGTGTTCTGTATGTTACTTATCCTTGTGACATAACCACGTATATGTTTACCGCAATACATTAAGGTGTAGATTATTCACTAAGTTCTATGTTTCAGGGCCCCGTATCATTCAATGGAGCTGATAGAATAGGCACCTCTGCTTTCTACCAAATACAAGGCAAGTATTAGATATTTAGTAACTACTTAGCAGGTATTTGAATATCTTAGGTAGATCGAGTACGTGCACTTAGAAAATATTGAGAGAGTTACGTTTGAGAGTTGTTTTGAGGTAGGGCTTTTCCAAATGAATAATCCAGATCCATTATCCAGCATTTGTAATGCTTTTATGTTGTGTTCAACCGCAGATAACGAGGTCCGGGGTCCGAATCCGGGGCCAGGCCATAAATGATTTTGGGGTTTTTCGATAAAGAAACTTTTCTCAGTATCAGCCTCAAGTCTGGGAGTAGGCGGTAAATACACCTCCGTTCCCCGGAGAGGACGTAAAGCCGTCGGTCCTGTACCTGACATTTTTCCGATGATGTCGCTAGTCGTCCCTTGGATTAAGAGTGTGATGGGATAGAAAGTGCCTCTGTCTATGCGTATACACTTGTACACTATAATATATCCCGCGTAGATGGCGAATCTTTATTTAGACCGACCGCCATGGTCGAAATTCAACCAGGAAGACATTATTATGTTTTACTAGTGGTGCCCCGCGGTTTTACGCGCGTTAAAGTTTATAAATTATAGCATACTAGCTGTGCCCCGCGGTTTTACCCGCGTTAAACTTTATAAATTATCACAGCTCCTCCCCTGTAGGTGATAGCGTGATAATATGTAGCCTATATGTTGATCCGACCTGTTAGTAATATTCATGCAAAATTTGAAGTAAATCCATGCAGTATTTTTGGCTTCGTTGACGACTCTAGATCACGCCCCAAGTATCGTTTAAAAAGAAAATTCAATGTACAGTTTTGACTTTCCTACGATTTTATTATTATAGCATAAGCATAGCATATGTATTACTCCAGGGTATCAGCTAACTCCATACCAAATTTTATTAAAATCACTCCAGCCGTTTAGACGTGAAGCAGTAACAAACATACACACTCACAAACTTTCGCCTTTATAATATTAATGTGATTAGCAGGTTCTTAGAATTGCGGTAAACCTTAACACCTTTTTCAGGAGGCAGACCGAGAACAGTAGCTCTTTACACGCACGGCAGAGAGATGTCGTGTAGCGAATGCGTTCGTCCGCAATGGGCTGGAGGTATTCCTGCTGCGAGGAGAGTGCTCGTGCTCAGAGTGGACTCGGTGTGGGCGCCAGCGAGGTTAACAGTGGCTGCGCTGGCTGCGCTAGGAGTGGCGTTGGCACTAGCCTTCTTGATCTTCAATTTACATTATAGTAAACGACGGTAAGTCCTATGACGTGTTGAAAAAAGATTAATTTTTAAATTAATAATAATAATAATATCCTGGGACATTATTCACACACGGCCATTTGATCGCAAATGAAGCAGAGCTTGCACTATCCAAACCAGATAACTGACATACTACTTTTGTAAATACATACTTCTATAGATAATTACAACCAGACTCAAGACAAACAGACATGTTCATGCACACAAAGATTTGTCCTGGGTAGGGTCTGAACCCACGACCTCTGGCTTAGCAGTCAGGGTCTCTAATTACTAGACTAACAGGCCACACAAATAAATATTTCATGCAGATTCGAACTTGAAACCTTCTCCGCATGCTTTTTACATCCCTACTTCTACAGATCCATAAGATTTAAACGAGCCTCATTATTCCAGGTCAATAAAACTGTCGTCCCCTCGACTTAACAACATGACACTCATCGGTTGCGTGTTGGTGTACACTGCGGTGGCGCTGCTAGGTGTCGACAATGCAACACTTCCCTCCTACGTGCCCTTCTCCGCTATGTGCACTGTAAGTTTACATCAATTCCAAGATCTATGTAGATCGAGGCATTTATGCCGATTTGAAAAGATCGGTACCACTCAGCTCGGCAGTAGCGGGCGTGAGTATACAAGGCAAATCCGATATGAGACTTAACAATCCTTTCTTGTCAATTTATTGAGTAAATTCATCAAATTATATAGAAGATAAACATCTGAACTAATATTAGAAAGAGAAAATGTGTGATTCGTTATGTTTGTTTGTATTAGATAAAATCAAAAACTGCTTGATTTAAAATCATTAAGTTTTCCAGAGATATTCGACTAAACTTATTGCTTAATTATTCATTTTTTACACTCACTCATTCATCGCTTAACTTAACTATGTATAAAAATTACTTTAATAATAAAACTAGATGGGTATCTATATTTAAACATATAAGTATATTTAAAAATAGATACCTACACTGTGTTACACTTTCAATATTTACTTTAGCAAATTTAGAGGTTTGTCAACATTATACCAGTCTTCATCAATTAAATTATTACGTTTCATTTCGAATGCAAAGAGTAATTAAGCACTAAGTTTAGTCAAATGTTTCTGGGAATCATAATTCTTCAATGCTACGTTATCCAAGCAGTTTATCTCCAAACTGTAAAATATAGAAGCTAATTCAAAATTTTTAACTGACTTACTTTCAGAGTAGAGTCTACATTTTGTCCGCTGGTTTCTCACTCGCTTTTGGATCGATGTTTGCCAAAACCTATCGAGTACACAGGATTTTTATAAGGTAAATCATTTGTCATTACGATTTCGCGCTAGGAGTATAGAAATAAATAAGTTGGTTGGTCCCGCTCTGAATTTATCACTAAGTAAAAAGAAAGCTAGCACGTAATTGACTTGATGATTGATTCAAGATCGTCGGTCCACCTTTTGGGGCCCACGCTGCGTCATTCAGCAATTCGTTCATGATCGCCACTAAATGATCTTTCGCCCCCAGCGGCCGTCGGTTTTGCAAACGATGTGGCACAGTTTGCGGCGCAAACTGGCATTTTTCGGGCTATGGCAGTTACTTTGGTTCGCCTGCAGATTTCGACATGTTTAATGCGGAAAGGGAATCTCCAAGCATAGTCCGCTCTACTGTTCAAGTTCAATAGAGAAGAAGCCTTATAGATAGCCCTCTCTTCCCTGTGAGATGGAATCACAAATGTCGAAATCCGCAGACGAAGTTGAGCTTTTCTAAAGAGTAAATATGGCAGTCTCTTGTTGATTTTCGGCATGATAGAGTCTGGGACAACCCCAATATGAAGGGGGAAAGGGCAAGAGAAGATTTTAAAACGCAATGAAATCGATAAGAAATCGCTCAGTGAAACGAGTTTCATTTGGCGATAGGGCAGTAGAAATGGCACCGATATCAGTTAGAAAAGTTCCTATGAACGTTTTTGTCAAGAATCTCAGTTAACTTTTCTTTCTTCAAGTTTTTCTAGAGCATTTATGCCTATAAAAGGACCTGAAGTGCTTACTGAGAGTACATTTGCCTGTCTATTGTCCTGTCTTGAGCCTACCCAGTTAAATCAGAAAACCTTATTATTTGATAGATAGATTGACAGGTACACTTTATCATATATTCTAGACATGGGTCTCGATCGCGGTAATTTTTTAAGGCAAATCATTACCTATTGGTTTACTCGACGTATCGGCATAGATTGCACCAGCCGTGGTCACAGGACCACTTTATTGAACATCACATTTTAAGTAAAAATTAAGGTCAGATCTTCATATGAGAATGATGGTCCTAAACTGTTGGTTCTCTTTCAGCAACCGTAGTGGAGTGTGCAAAACTAAGTTACTCCAAGATACTCCCCTTATATCGCTGGTCTGCGCCCTTCTCGTCATCGATGGAATGATCGTTACGTTGTGGGCGATGCTGGACCCCATGGAGAGGCATCTGAAGAACTTAACGACGGAGATTAGCACGACGGATAGAAGTGTCATTTATCAACCTCAAGTTCGTGTTATTTCCTTTGTTATTATTGTAATAATATGTCTAGTTTTTGACGGTCACCGTAGCCTAGTTGGTAGTGCTCCTGCCTACGAAGCTGGTGGTTCTGGGTTCGAAACCCGGTAAGTGCAAATATTTTTGTGATAAACTTGAAAATTTTTTTCTGAGTCATGGATGTTTTCTATGTATTTAAGTATTTATCTATCTATATAAGTATGTATATCGTCGCCTGGTACCCATAGTACAAGCTTTGCTTAGTTTGGGGCTAGGATGATCTGTGTGACGTTGTCCCTAGATATTATTAAGCTGTGTAGTGACGGCGGCGAATATCAGACAATATCATCATCCCATCTCACCCCGTGGGGGACGTAGAAGTCGACTTGAGGGAATATCTAACAGAGGACGAACAGCAAAGTCTCTCTGAGTATTATGACCATCATACTGCGGTCGCCATCCCATCTGCCATTCTTGGCCATTATGGCATATCCCCAAGATGTTTCTTGGGGGAGGTTTTTGTCCAGCAGTGGACTTTTTACAGCTGTTATGATGATGATGATGACGAACACAGTTGTATATTTGAAGAATAAGGTTCCATTCAACTGATAAAATGCAATAGGGCACATTGTTAAATAGGTTGTGTACGCTTTAGATGACTGCCGGATTCAGGTCCCAAGTCGGGTTCCACGAGCTACTGTAATTTATCTGACCAGAAAACTTCTTAGTAGCCTGATAGCCACTTGATCTCACCAGTTCGTAGTGATCGGCGATGGTTAAACATTTAGGCATGCAGTTATTCTATAGATGTCAATGTTGTTTAATTTCTGAACAATCTCCGTGGAGCGATGGGCAGTTTAACCTGTCGACCTCCTTATAGTCCCGAGCGTCGAAGAGCATGTAAAGTCGTCGGTCCTGTACCTGATCTCTTTCCAGTCGTATCGCTGATGGAATAGAAAGTGCTCCTGTGTTTGTGCACAATCTTGTGCACTATAATATGTGCCGCGCAGAGGAATGGCCGCCGGGGTCAAAATTCTTTGGGAGGACATCATAATTATCGTATGGGCAGTGGTTACCCTAGTGTTAGAGTTGTCCAAGCCGCCCAGCAGGCCTCTGGCCACAGACATAGCTAAATGACTGTTGCTTAAGCGCTACAACCGGGACCGACAGCTCAACGTACGCTCCGAAGCACGGAGACGCACTGATATTGAACCGCTTTGGCGATCACCCATCAATAGACTGACAGCGTGACTAGTTGCTTAACCTCGCCAATATTACTAACTACTGTATTTGATTATCGACGATACCAAGAAGAATTATTATGTGATTTTTATATATATTTTTTTCTTTTAGATAGAAGTCTGCAAATCCCAAAACACGACAGGATGGCTGTGCGCACTTTACGCTTACAAGGGCCTCCTCCTTATAGTAGGAGTCTACATGGCTTGGGAGACTAGAAACGTCAAGATATCAGCTCTCAACGACTCTAAATACATTGGAATTAGTGTATACTCCGTGGTCATTACCAGCGCAAGTGTGGTCGTGATAGGCACTATTATATCCGAGAGAGCTACTCTGGCCTATATTTCTATTACAAGTTTGATATTAATTACTACGACATCGACTCTCTGCTTGCTGTTCCTGCCGAAGATTATAGCCATAAGAGGCAAATGTGAGTATTTAGTTGCAGTTTATTTATTTATTTAATACTAGCTGTGCCCCACGGTTTTACCCGCGTTAAATTTTATAAGTTATCACAGCTCCTCCCCCGTGGGTGATACCGTGCTAATATGTAGCTTATATGTTGACCCGACCTCTTACGCCCGAAATTAATAAACGATCCTAATCCATTTTATGCTATCTACGATAGCAATTTCGATCCATTTGTCTATTAAACCGTGCCAATAAAGCATCCACAGATTGAAAAGCAATCTTTCTGAACGAGCGATCTTTGGGAGGACGGATCATAGAAAAAGATAGGCCTCTGTACTAAAATGACAGGTTGCACGTGCCAATAACCAATCCATTAATTTTGACATAAGCTTAGTGTTGCATACTTAAATACCATGGAGGTATGTAGGTATGCAACAGGTCTCCACCCTAAAAATGTCCCCACGGCTCTTGCCTGTGCTAGCGCTGGGCATCCGTCTCCACCCTAAAATGTCTTTTAGTCCGCTTCTATGGTGGTCCGCATCATCTGGTCGACGTGCCGCTTGTATGTTTCCCCGTCGTCTGTTTCTACCAAATAGTGAACCTGCCCCAGCACTCGCAATACCGTTCCGAATTCCCATTTCCTCATTGGCTTATAACTTCGCACCTGTACTCTTTGGCCCGGAGAGAATATTCTCGTCTGTGGATGTTGAGGAGCACTTCGCCTATTATTGGTTCGCCAATTTGTTATATCTTTATAAAAAGACTGTTCATTATGTAAACATTTATTTACAATACGGAAAACAATTATTGAATGACAGACGTGTCAATTGAAAACCTTTTACTCTCTCACCATAGAGGTATTAAATACCATGGAGGTATGTAGGTATGCAACAGGTCTCACCAATTTGTTATATTTTTATAAAAAGACTGTTCATTATGTAAACATTTATTTACAATACGGAAAACAATTATTCAATGACAGACGTGTCAATTGAAAACCTTTTACTCTCTCACCATAGAGGTATTAAATACCATGGAGGTATGTAGGTATGCAACACTTAGTTAGCCAAAACAATCTAAAGTTGCAATCCTAGAAATTCGATGGATTGACAATTGGTTCTAAAGATAAAATTTGTGAAATAGTTCATTATATTCCAAAGTAGCTTTGCATATAAATAATAAGAATATTTTTTTAGTTTACAAAAAAGGCGGTAACAACTTCACGTCACTGTTTAAATTATTTGTAAAACAAACACAGAAATCAATAATAAAATTATTGCTTATCATATCAGAATCCATTATAGGTATTATATTTATTAATAAGTAATTATTTGTATATTAGTTATAAATGCTTTGCCAACTTACTCCTTTTTTGTTCTTGATCCGATCGGCGATACGGCGCCGGCGTGCGTTTTGCTTGTCAAATTTTGATACGTTCCGTTCCACCAAAACATAATGTTTGACCAATAAGTTTCATTTTATTATTATATACCCTAGTCGTCTAGTAAAACATTTTAACCTAGCTATAAATAAGTCAGTATTGATGACTTATCTTTAATATATTTAAAAATGAATTTTCATCTTAAATTAAATGGTATAATTGTGTCCTGAGTTACCGAGTTCTGCATAAAACGGAACGCTGCAGAGAGAAAGGATCGCACCCCGATCTCTGGGCAAAAAATGGATGGATTGATATGTTTTGTTATTGGCACGCAGGTAAAGATCAAGATAGCGATAGAGCTAATCTAGAGATAGGACTGACTGACAGATTGCGGATCGTTTATTAATTTCGGGCGTTAGTAATATTCATGCCAAAGGAGACCATTCCTTTTTCTATGGCCAATGGGCCCACCAAAAATTCTCGCGTTTATTAATGAAACCTATGTCAATTTGTTCGTTATGATGGGGTAGTATTAGTTTTAGGATGTCTAACCGGAATCCTGAGAAATATGACAATTTAAACATGAAATCCACATAGTAGCAAGTTGACACAGAACTACAGCTGTCTCAGACAGTAATTGTCTTTGCACATTGCGTTGAAACCGTACAGCACAACTGACACAACGGTTCTGTTCGCTAAGAGTTGAACGTATTGAAGCCATTTTCGACAAATATTTCAAAGAAATACGAGAAACTAAGAAAAATACATTCACACAATTTAAAGAAAATGTAGGAGTGACGTGACGTTAAGTGTTCAGGGTTGCCAATAATCATTATATAATTCCTCGATTGTCCCATTCATAACCGTACATATCTGTGAGAAAAGTATATAAATGGACTGGAAATATTATGTCTTGACGTGAGTTTAACATTTTATACCCATCCCAAGAAAAATTCTCTACGCCGCTAAAGATTATTTCACTTCAAATAATCCATTGTTGTGAGAACTACATATTATTATTATTCTTCCCATCCGTTTTATATATATTTACATAAGTATGAAATCGCAACAATTTAATTGTTATGGAGCTAAACAGTTCACGTGCCAGAAGGCTACAAATCAATTCTAATTTCCTGAAAATTAAGGAATTCCCTAAAAGCTTGCAATCCTCGCCATTTTTTGTATAAATGGCGGCAAGCCGTAACCGAATATCAAAAAAGTACTTTTTTTTAATGATTTTTGATTCCGGTTACATATCTTTACAAGTTTGAACTCATTTGTTGTAATAATTTCGGTATATTTTTTAAGAATGATGTGATCAATATACGTAACCGTTGCCAGTGGGCCCAAAAAGGTCTCCTTTGAAGTAAATCCATGTAGTACTTTTTGAGTTTAGCCAGGACATACATACAGATAAACAGACAAATAGACAAAAACCTAAAAACTATATTTTTGGCTTGGATATCGATTGTAGATCACACTAACGGTGTCCTTTAAAAAAATATTCAATGTACAGTTTTGACTTTCCTACGATTTTATTATTTATTTAATATTTAATATTAAGGAAGACCAACAGCACATAAAAAACAGTTATAAAAAGCTATCAATAGTAATTATAGGCCAATTACAGGTCTCCACGAATAGACAGTTTTCCCTTTACTTACCTTAGAATAGGTCTCAGCGAGTTCAAACCTATTGGAGGTTATTACAATATATATTCTATGCTAAACTTAGTTCTTAGCATTCTATGGATTCGCCGTGCGGAAACCGGGTCCATTGCGTGGTAGAGGAGGGAACACTCGACAGATTTTGAGAGTTGCGACTGTGATGTAGGTCCAAGGGGACCCCCTGTAATGCATCAACGCTTACCTTCTCTGTCTCTCAGTGTTCCGTCCCTCTTCCTCGCTAAATTTGGCATGATCCTAACAATTCCGCTTTACATACTCGTTCTATACAAATACGTAAAAATTAACTTACCTTGTACGTCAATGTCACAAATATGTTTTAAATAATCGGTGCCTCATAACATGCAATAAATACATAGTAGAGGTGTTGGAATCCCTAGTTTTTTGTACCTATTTTCACTGAATTAGTGCTTTAGCGCTGGGGGCACAGTTGCCGGCACGTAACTTGGCAAGGTTTTGGTGTAGTTAAGTCTGCGCAGGTACACTTAGTGCAACAAAAAGTGCTCACTCCCCGCATGATAACTAAAGAGACCCAAATAAGGAGTTCTGCGCATCTAACGATTCTTGCCAAGTTATGTGTCGGCAATACAGGGATTCGTTTTGTCTCTGGCGGTCTAAATGTTAAATGGTCAATATAATAACGGAAACTTTGAACATGGTTTTGATCTTCTTCATAACATCTGATTAAATCCAAATTTGACATACTTATCAAGGACCGATGACAATTCAATATTTTACAGTGAGACCCGTTATCCTTACTTGGATAATCAGGATTAGCGATTAATTATTCCCCTACAACTATAGTGTCTTTGTCAAGTGTTTTGAGGAAAATAAAATAAAAGTTTAAAAACACCTTTTGACACCCTTTTGAAACGACTTCAAAAGAAGGAGGTCATCATTCAACTGTAGGTTTTTTTTTAATGTATATAATGTAGGTTTTTTTCAGTGTATTTTACTTTCTTCGCTGTTTGTAAGCCGATTTTCCTTAATTATTTTTTTGATCGATAGGGCATGTTTTCGGAATGCTTCCATATTAATTTCGCACCATTCGATTGACTAAAAGAGAAGTTATAGTCTGTTTTATGTTTTTTTAAACAGATATTCTGCAATTTAAATTTCAACTTTATTTCACAGCCGAAGACGATCCTGTAATCCAAAGCATGGGACTAAGGCTAGAATGTAAGACCAGAAGATTTGTGACAGACGAGACACAGGAACTACATTTCAGAATAGAGATACAAAATAGAGTTTACAAGAGAGAAGTGGCTGCGCTGGACAAGGAAATAGGGAGATTGGAAAAATTGTTGGCAGAACCTTTGGAGTCGACTAGCAGTTCTAGCGGCTCGATAGCATTGCATAAAAGAGTGAGTTTATTATATTTCCGTGTCTAAAGTAATTTAATCTTAATCTTCTAGTCATGTAAGGTATAAGAGATACCCATTTCCAAACTTAAACCAATATACTTGCAGCACAACCACCGTACCAGAGGGTTTTATATTCAATTCGGATAGTTTATTTCGGTAACTTAGTCTATCACAGTATCAAGTTATTGGAGCTACCTTTTAGGCCTTGTGAGCCTTATTCTTAAGTGGGTCAAAAACCATTCAGCTACGTATTAGTTCCTTTTGCCGGTAACTATTGCCTCACTAATGATAAAGCTTTGTATATATAACACAGCCCATTATAAAAAAGTAGTTTATAATAAGAAATACTATGCCTACTATTTAATCTGATGACTCCTCGAAAACTTTACTTTCCAAGGCATCACTGAAAGTTAGATACAGAAATGCTCTGTATCAGCAAACCCAATGTATTTCTATTTTAACTTACCTTTTATATGTTTCTCTCACAGACCGAATTAAACACAGTAGACGAAGAGGGCCTAGCCAGAGCCAACGAACGAACACCAAGCGTCAGCGGAGGACTACCCATGCTCCTCCTCTCAGTCCTCCCGCCAGTCATACCCCGCGCTAGCTGGCCCTCCACCGACGTTTTCCGAGGACGAAACTCGGTCAGCTTCAGTTCACAGCCAAAACTTAACTTCAGAAAGTCCCAACCAGCAATAGATCTATATAACCTATGCCTAAACAAGAGAGAGGAGCATACAGGAATACTTAGCAGGATTAAAAGCTTCTTTGGCGGCAGTAGACCTTCAAGTAGAAAAGCATCTACAATGTCCATCGCAGACCCAACAGGGCAGAGTATAGCTGCTGCTTTGAAAATGCACGTCGGAATGATAGCGGGGCTAGTGCCGGGGAATAGAAAGCACTCCATGGTTTTATCCTGCAATACACTTCATGTTCCACATCCAGAGCTAAAGTTACGACGGGAATCGTACGCGAAAAGTGGCCCTATCATACGAGTGACTGATGACGAACCGTCCTGCTCTTTCGAGCCTTCAACTTCAGGTACACAAAAGTATATAGCTGAACCAGAAACGAAAGTCAACTTCGTGTTGCCAGCAACGCATAAAAAGCCAATGTCACATCAGAACTCCTGCGAGAAGTTTAAAGGATCGCCACGTTTTCCACATAGGATATCACCGTCTGCTGGTAATAGTTTAACGGCTCTCGATACGAGGAGGAAAACCAGTGCTGACAGTGTTTTCAATGTCACGTCCAGGGCCTTCGAGGAGCAGAGGAGGTACAGTCACCAAAATGTCAACCAGGATAACAAGACTAAAGCGATTTTGGAAAGCAGATGGAAATCTACCGAAGATGCTCGACCCGGTCCTTCATCCAGAAATTGTAATGAATGAAGTGCCAAAAACGTGCCATTTTTTTGTAAAATAATTATAAATTTGAAGACATTACTTTTTATTAGAAAACAAATGTACGAGTATTATAATATTAAGGCAAATTATATAAATATGATATTTAACGTAAATAGGTACTAATTAGGATTTTACGACTTTATATATGTGAGATAGCTATTCAGAAAAGATATTAGAAAAAAGGACATAAATACATTTTATACTTATATTTAGTTACTTTATAAAAACAATATATAAACGAACTATAATATATAAAGAAAATGTAGCCTTAGACTTCAATGGTTTCTTTGTATATTTATTATATTTGGGGACATTTATGTATGCCTATACTAAACATAAAAATAAGTCACTATAGAGAATAAGCGAAATTGTAAATTTGTAGATATATTTATAAAAAGGAATATTAACACCAAAAAGTAGACTTCAATTTATACAGTGGTTCTAAAGCTTAATGACCAACCGTAAAAAAATATCTACGATTATTATTTACTCAGTAAAATTATGTACAATATTCTAAGCTAAGAACAAAATAGAATTATATATATTTTTCTTTTCTTAATAAAAATAAGTTTTCATTAATTTGGAGCACGACATTGGCTATATTTCAACATCATTTATCGTTAAATGAGATTAGTAGCTGCTATTTTCTTATATACATGTATTTCTCATATCCATGGATTTGAAGATTAGGGCAATATATAATAATAAATAAGGCTAATCCTTTTTGTAGCATGTATGACCCTCCAAAAATTGCAAATAAATATTGAACAAAAATCTATCTCGTAGAGTATCAGTTTTAAGTAGAAACCATTCGCAGGGCTGAACATGTTAATGAATTTGAAATAAAATTGTGACATAAGACTATGTCACAAAAAGAGAATATTCTGATCTTCTAATTTTACCTAAAACAATATACTGATCATACTAATATCCCTTGCAAATTTATTTCCAAAACAACATAGTTTTAAGTGTGCATCGGATAAGCTACTCCTCTTACTAAATTGTTGAAAAAAAAACAGAAGATATTTTGCTTCAAGATTGATCACAGGCGCCGCACAGAAAAATATAATTTATTATATTTATATTTTATATAATACTAGCGGCCCGGTACGTGCTTCGCTACGTACTTATAAGGCATAGTAATAAAAAAAATGATTATTTAGTTCATTCAAACAACAAAATATTTTAAATTGCTAAAAGATGTTGATTTTACACTTTTTCAAGACTTTTTTTTTATTTTCTCTACGTACAAACGTTTCCTGGACTTCCACGAATAATTCAAGACCAAAATTAGCCAAATCGGTAAAGGCGTTGTTGAGTTATGACATTACAACGAAAAGTGGCATTGATTTTTATACAACGTGTAACAGAAAGTGTGAACGTAACTTAAGGGGGTTATAGGGTATCAGGACGGCTACCTATGGACGAAACTTCAAACAGAAATAATCATTTTTTATTCAACTAGTAATTTATTTTTCTATCGACAACCTAAATCAACAAGTAAGATTACCGACATTATGAACAACACTAAAAACTCAACCGCAAGGGTAATGAACCTTACCGCGAACTCTTTGGGTACTACTACTTAGACTGTAAATAAAAAGTGTGGTTCTGTACAGTCACATAATTTATTACACGTGTTTATTTTAAGATTCAATCAAATGTTTAACTGAATTTTTGCTCTAGTTTTTAAAGGTTCCTGTAACGAAATTTTAATCATTCATACAAATTTGATAACTAGGAAGAATCACTTAATTAAATTTAAATTGATATTTCGCAAGATATTGGATCTAGGAGAAATAAATAATTTAATTGACTTGTGTAACTGCAGATATTTTTTTGTGTGTTAAATAGTAAGAATATTAAATTTTTCTTTCAGTATGTGAATTTAATCTGGCCGGAAACGAATAGGTACTTAATTTTTAATGCAAACTATACAAACTAACCAGATAAACACACGCGGTACGACTACTGATAAATTACGAAAAAATATGAATAATGTACTAGGCTCATATGAACATTAGGGGACATTTCGAATTCCGTCCTGATTTTGTCGCAAGGAACTCTAATACGGCGGCGAATACAAAGGATTGATGTAGGTAAATAATAAATGTTAAATATTTTTTAATATTCATCAAAGCGGCCCCGCACCCACGCCGCGCCATTTGAATGTGTTCGAACTCATTGGTCTAGCGGTAGCGTGTTCAACTGCAGATAATAAAGTCCTGGGTTCAAATCCCGGGTCGGGCCAAAAAGTGATTATGGGAATAATGAAGTCCTGGGTTCAATTCCCGGGTCGGGCCAAAAAGTGATTATGGGATTTTTCCGTAAAAAGAAATTTCTCAGTATCAGCCCGAAGTCTGGGAGTTGACCATATTACACCCCCATGCCTCGGAGAGCACGTAAAGCCGTCGTTCCTGTGCCTGACCTCTTTCCGATCGTATCGCGAGTAGTCCCATCAGATCATGAGAGTGATGGAATAGAAAGTGCAGGGGCACTTTCAAATCCACCTTTAAAATTTAGAGTGATACACTCTAAATTTTAAAGGTGTAACGACATATTAATTATTCATACAATACATACAAATAAAAAAATATGAATAATGTACTAGGCTCATATGAACAGTAGGGGACATTTCAAATTCCGTCCTGATTATATCCAAAGTTACACTAATATGGCGGCAAAATCAAAGAGTTGATGTAGGTGAATAATAAACGGTTAAATATCTTTTAATATTCATTTAAGCTAGCCGCGCGCGTCGTCGATACCTAGGCGGCTCTTTTGAGTGGACTCAAAGACGCCGCCAAAGGGGCCGCGTTCGAAGAAAGCCGCCAAATTCATCAAATATTGTGCAATTTCATTTATTTAATAAAAATATTAAAATCATCAGTTGTTCGTAAACTGCTGTCTATTTAGGTCGTGTTTAGTTACTAAATCGTCTAAAATGTCGTTTAGTAATGAGTAAAGTGTTCCGCGAAATCCTTAACTATGTCGTTTAGTGATCGTAATAATTTTGAAAATTTCGTGCATTCATCTATGAAAGAATAGCCTCAGACGTGCACTTTGTGATGATGAGGATTCATAGGTCACAGAATTTAAGGCTGTTTAATTACGAGGAACCTATGTCGTGAAAGGTACAGTGTCGCGATGGAGGCCACGCCTCTTTATAACTAAGAAACATGAAAGCTTTACGATTCTATGAATATGTTGTACATGAGAGAGACTTGTGTTAGTTGGCAAGTCTTAGAGTTAAGCTTTCGGTGTCGGTGCAGATTTTAGTGAACGTGAAATAATGAAATTCTTCCATCAGTACTAAAAACAACTTCAACTAGAAGTTAAACTATAAAAAGATTCTCGTAATGTGTTTGTGTATCACGTACTTATACGATGTAAAGTATCCAATAGCTATTCAGCAGTGCTATAAATAAAAACATAACTCGAAAATAAAACACAATATGTGTAGTGAGTGCAATCGGAATCAAACTACCAGGCGTGCATAGAAACACAGAGGGTATGTCAAACAATTTCTAGCGTAAATCAGAATCAGCTGTGCTGTGTTAGTACGGATGTTCGTTATATCGATAAAAATACTTGTCGATATATTGAATGGTATATTATTTTACGATCAAGATTAAAATGATGGTATTTCGGTATGAGATTTTGTGTATAGGTAGGCTTAAGGAGACTGTATATGCCCCTTAAGTTACGTTCACTCTTTCTGTTACACGTTGTATATATAGATTCATGTAATATTAACATTATTTGAATTGAGGCCACATTGAGGCGCTTATAGCCAGTTGGACTCACCGGCCCATAAGTGGACGGCGAAACAAAGCACCTAGGCACGCGGTTCGACTATAGATGGGTGACTATCAAAATTATTTAATTTCTCAGCGTCTCCAGGCTTCGTAGGGTACCTTAAGCCATGTGAATGGCGTACTTGACTTGCTTGAACAGCTCTGACACCAAGCTATACGACAAAAAAGCAAGACAGCTATCATCATACTAAATCGATGTTTAGAGGCTAATGATAAATTCATAGATAAGTTGAGCGGAGTATAATCGTACTGACCGGTGCCAAAAATTAATCCCTATTATATGTATACACTATCTAATTGGAATATCCCTGTATGTATTATAATCGGAATATTCACATAATATGATTTTATTTACGGAAACAAAGGCTCTAAAATAATAATTCTAAGTATTGATTGTTAAATCAATACTTAGAATTATGTGTGTACTTAGAAATATGTGGTCACAAATTTAAGATGATAAATCTTTATATCTATCTTTATATCTAAATTAATGATTTATTTTATTTTTGGTACAGTTTTCAATGTGTTGTCATCATTTTGTACTTAAAAACACCTTATCAACTTGTCTTGCAGTTCGCGTTGACAATGTTCCTTTGAATACTTATACGAATAAAAGTTACAGTTATTGAATTGAGAAATCATATATTATTATGTCAAAAATAAATTGTATTTCTAAATATTACATTATATTTTGTATTATATAATTTGTAAGGAGAAATATAATATTGATAAACGCGTTACCAACTTACAACAATATCGTTTTGTATATATTGATAAAAATGTACATAATGTGATGATTTGATATATTAATAAGGGATATTTTTAAATGCATATCAAAAAACTGATCGCCCATCATTTATATTCATCAACTAAATAATTTCCATATCAAACTATAACCTACCCGGGCGCAACTGAAAATGTATTTCGCTTCAAGAAAAGTAGTTTAGGTTAGAATTGCGACCATACAATTCACGAGCCGAGCGAGCGAAGTGAGCGTGCCGCAATATCAGCATGCGAGTGCCAGAAACAAATTAATTTTCAGAAATAATCCAGTGTTAAATAAATAGCAATGTGTCATTAACTTAAATTGCTGCTAAGATAATAATATTTGGAGATAACTATTTTCCTGTGCAATCGGTATTTTTGCTTGAGATTTGTATAAAACAAAAAGAAAGATTTTTGATTAATACCACCCTATCATTACCCTATTTATATGACATTAAAACCGAAACCACATCATACCATAAAATCTCATCTTCTAATATATATGTATACGAGGTCATTTATTTAGATGGTTTGTATCGTATGATGAAAATAGGCGTCTAACTGTGGTACTGAATTGTGAATCGTCGCAGGCTACGCGCGTTCCCTCAGGGATACCACAGGATCCTTATTAGAATCTCTGTTGTTCAACATTGTCTTTATCGATATCGTATCCTGTTTTTTTAACTCAAAAATTATATTATATGAATATGAATATCTTGCTAAAATATCGTCCTATGAGGCCGCTATCTCATTTCAAAGTTATTTGGACCGCTTTCACACATATTCCCTCGAAAACCACCAAAAGTGCTACGTATTACCTTTTGCTCGCAAACCCAACCCGATTAACTATGTATACAAATTTGCGGCTACAGTCATTTCCAGAGTGAGAATGGACTTTGGGGTACTATTTGACTCCAAGTTGATTTTTGGTGCACACGTAGACAACATAATCAATACAGCTTGCAAAGTTGGGATTAATTTAGAGACACTCAGAACGCAGAAGAATACGCTTTTCTGGTATGGGACCTCAGCTATGACACATGTATATAGTACCTACGGTTAGAAAAAAAACTGGAAATTCTTAAGGTACAATAACGCAACAAAATCCACCTACCTAACTATAAAAGCAGCTACAGTAAGTTCCACATGCTTCCTCTACAGCATCCTAATGAAAATTATGAATGGTTCAAAGGATGTTACTGAGGTGGTGGACAAATAGGCCTCCGCTCACCACCCAAAGCAATATAGACATTATGCTCTCTTAATAAGGGCAAATCGTTTGCACTACACTGAATGCCAGAGAGTCGACATGGATATATTTCACACTAGTAGTGCCCCGCGGTTTTACCCGCGTTAAAATGTATAAATTATAGCCTATATGCTAATTCAGGGTGTCAGCCAACTCCATAACAAATTCTATTAAAATCGCTCCAGCCGTTTAGACGTGAAGAAGTAACAAACATACACGCTCACAAACTTTCGCCTTTACAATATTAGTGTGACAAGTATCTCCAACTTCAAAAGGACTATGTGTAAAATTTCTTTCTTTCTTCACAGTGGATTTATATATTTTAATTAATTTATATAATGTTATTTAACCTATGTTTGTAATATGTAATATAATTTAGTTATTTACGGAAACTTGTAATTGGCCAACTTTATCATATTGATGTTTTGTAACTAATTACTCGTAGCTGTACCTACGTTTCCGAAATTTGAAAATAAATAAATATTACATTATAAACTACTACAAAATTATAAAAGTTAATACTTCACCCCAAATGTGTGAAATACGAAAACTTATAATAGTTAAAAGTAAGTAAATGTATGGTAAAACAATGTTTAATAAATCCTATCCTATTAGAAGGGATTATTAGGAATTAGGAATTAGGGGAAATATTTGTGTATGTACACAAATATTTCCCCTAATTAAGTTCTGAGTAACAGCTATTAAGATTTGGACAACATCTTCACAGTCAAGGTTTTTGGGGGAAGACTATATAGCTAAAGCCCGACCACTAAAGAAATGCGTATCTGCGATCGAATGGACGCGGTAACTTTGAATTAGTGTTATGTTTATGATAAATATATTTAACATACATAGACTCACGCCTATTTCCCGGAGGGGTAAGCAAAGACAACGGATTTCCATTTGTCACGATCTTTGCACACCTCTTTTGCCTCGTTTACTGTCATAAAACAAAATTTAATTATATTATATCCGCAGAAAATAAATATTATTTTTGACAAAATTGATGTTGGGTATTTAAGAAGTGGCAGACTTCTTCCAGCGACTGGACTTACGATCATTCATCATAATTATTATCCGCCGAAAACGTCCACTGCTGGACAAAGGCCTCCCCTTAGAGATTTGCACAATTGTCAGTTTTGTAAGTAGCGACTTTCAGCGAGCCGAGAAAGGTCATTCATCGGTCCATCTTGTAGGGAGCCTGCCTACACTGCGTCTTAATGTCATTCATATTCATTTCATAATAAAATCTAGCGAATATCTATGGCCCTGGAATTTAAATGACATGTAAATTAATATTCAAATTTACTAAGAAAATATGTATGATATTATTGTATTAAGGCCATTAATTTATAAAATATATATTCAGTTACAGCCCTATAAATAAGGTATATAATTAAGAAATATCGCTACCCTATGATACTATATAGTATTCAATATAAGCAATATTTTGACATTTTTAAAGACTTTTATTTAGTGTCAAGGAGCACTTTATTTTTAGAACGAAGTGTATCTAGTCTTACCCTAGGATCCCAAAGTGTTCAATTGTTTATATAAATGGGATCTCCTGTGTGTTTAAGTAGAAAATATATTACTTAGAATGAATATCATGTGAATATATAGAATAAAATTTTAAATCAAACACCTTCGTTTTATTTCATTAAGATCCAAATTCCGAATTTCGTGAAGTAGAAAATGTAGAGGTTGTTCTCCAACCTTGATAGACTAATAGTCCGATTAAGGAATGACTCAAAGGAGGGTATAGAGTGCGTGAGCGGGAACCTAAGTGAATTTTTATACTAAAATTCCTGACGTCTAGGAGGTGTGGCGGAGGGAGGAGTAGGGGAGAAAGACCTTAATTATAGGTGTTTCGCTAATATCTTTAAAATGGTGAGTTTAAGCAAAAAATGTTCTATGATGAAATGAAAGCTTATAAAAGTTTCTGAAGAAGTCGCTTAGGTTCCCGCTCACGCACTCTACAACTACTTTATTAATTGGACTATAAGTGCAACTAACCCATAATTCCTCCACGTTATTTATTTTTAATTAGGAAAGCATATTTCTCAGAATATTAGAACTCATCTTTTTGTGTAAAAAACTGGCCAGATATAAATATATGATAAAATAAAATTATTTATTAATAAAAATTCTAACGTTCCAATTTCAAATTTCACTACATATTTTTATACGAACTCATTTGCGAAATCGTGTCTCTATGTAAAACACCACCCAGAACATTTTCTTCCTGGAATGCTCACGATTAAACTGTTAGGTCACCCGCGTCACAGTCCTGACTTGACGCCGTGTGATTTTTTTCCCCAATATGAAAAATCAACTGAAAGGAACAATTTTCATCGCCAGAAGTTGCATTAGCAGCTTTCGAGCGAGCTGTAGAAGAGGTGCCTGAAGATATGGAAATATGCTAACGAATAGGTTGAGACGCATAAAACTTTGCATAGACACCGGTCTATCTTTTCAAAGAACTCATTTCATTAAAAAATGATACCATAGAGAACCAAAATGAAACTATAGACCCTATTTTGTAGCGTAGCAAACTGTTCAAATATGTTTGATACATATAATTAGCATATAAAAGACATTACAGTACTAATAATAATAAATATTTTTGGTCAACTAACACACTGCCATCTGGTCCCAAAATAGGTAAGGCCTGTACTATGGCATCTAGACAGCTGATACACATATATTTCTAATAGCATACACATAATAGTTGACAGAGAGACTCTGCACTTAAAGTTGTAGAGAACTATATATACCTAGGACAGACCATCCACCTAGGTAGGCCGTAGGTCCAACTTCGAGACGGAGGTCAATCGTAGAAGCAAACTTGGTTGGGTAGTGTTCCGGAAGCTACCTAACACCTTGTCCAAAATGCCGCAATGTCAAGTCGCAAGCCGCTGGATACAGGAAACTCAAGACCAGCAATTGTGGAGACCTTTGGGCGTCTTTCAGCTGATATGATGATGAAACATACATATGATGGATAAATAACACCCTGACACAGAACAAATAATCGTACTCATCGCACAAAGAAAATAATACCCTTGAACTCCGCCAGCAAGTTGCTCACATTTAAAATAAGGAAACAGTACTTTTTGTTTATATAATCTTAAAACCTTAAAATAATCTAAGCAGGTAGTAGGACATTACACTTATGTCACGGACTTCCTGTCTGACACTTAATGTTATTTAATTCCGTATAATATGTTTAAATAATATATAAAAACTTTAGTTGTCATTTAGGAGAGTAATTTTTCAGAAATCTCCAAAATTTATTGTATAATTAAAACTTAAGTGCGGGTAGGAACCGAACTCACGACCACGGGGTATCCGGCCCCATGCTAAATCAGGCGAGAGGAGAGCGATAGTAGGAAAAACGTCCCTCGAAAGCAATGACACTTAACTTTTAAGTAACTGCCCAGAGTCGAGGTTCGAACTGCAATCGCCTCTACTGTCCGGTGAATGAGTGAAAGCCTCCTAGGCTAAATGTAAACGTAATGTAAGAAAAATACTGGTGCATCTTTGATAAAGCTTGCAGAGTTAACACTATCCTGTTGGTGTTAAATAAACATTCCGTAAGGACTTATGGAACAGAGACGTGGTCGCCTACTATGGAGAGCAATGGAGAGGGCTATGCTCGGAGTATCCCTGCGCGATTGAATCAAAAACATCGAAATCCGCAGGCAAACCAAAGTAGCCGACATACTCCAAAGAATTGCCAAACTAAAGTGGCAGTGGGCAGGGCACATAGCTCGTAGAACAGAAGGCCGATGGGGCAGAAAGGTTCTCGAGTGGCGACCACGAACCGGGAAACGCAGCGTGGGCAGGCCCCGACAAGGTGGACCGACGATCTTGCAAAGGTCGCGGGACGCCGCTGGATGCAGGAAGCGCAGGACCGGCTATTGTGGAGATCCTTGGGGGAGGTTGGTGGTGCTGAACAAAGAAGGGTCTTTGTCCAGCAGTGGATGTCTTTCGGCTGATGATGATGAATCCTACTTCTTAACACTTATCTGTTCTATATATCTGATAAGTGTCAGTAACATATTTTTGATGTGTAGGTAACATTAAAAATACTTTCAGTTGCTGTATATTTTTTGTGGGACTGATTTGGGAAAAGGAACGGCAATATGTTACAGGAAAACGGGGAAGCGCAAGCGCGGGCTATTTGATTGACCAATGAGCGCGCGCAGTGGCGAAGATGGCTGTCAGGTGGTGTCAACCCCTTTTGCGTAAGGTTGGTACCACGACGTAAAGACGCCATGCAGCTACCCCAATCTGTCAAATATCTTTTATACATTTTCAACTTTATCACATAAGCATAAGGTTCACTTTCAATTAGGGAAATTTGACAGATTGGGGTAGCTTGATGTGCTGACGTTTATACTACTGGCCATCATATTGTATAAATAATTGGTTTCACATACATTTCACCCTTTATTGGGCAGTAGGTATGTTTCTAATTGAGTCTTTAACACAACAACCTAGAGTTCAATATATGTTTTTAATATAAGATAAGATAAGATCATTTATTTGCGATAAAACATGGTTACAGGATGGTACATGTTAATATAAAGTTCAGCATGTTTTGCCTATTTAACGGCATGCAAATATATCCTAATAAACATCATAATACAGCATGGATAATTATTCTCTATTGTTTAAAGATATAACTATAATTATTATGAATATTAAATGTCAAGAACTCAAAATTTTATAAATTCACTTATTCAATATATATTAATAATTTAGTATTTGATTTATAATTTTATATCATATATGTCATGTCTTTCATATTGTAGAAAAGCATTTAGTTTGCAGCCATATACCTAGTTTTGTTTTAAATTGTTTTCGTGGCAGTATTCTTATGTTTTTAGGGATCTTATTAAATATTCTAACTGTTGCGCCATGGCTATTTTTGACGGCAAGTGTGCTTCTCTGTAAAGGTATTTTTAATCGTGTAGAATCTCTGCAGCTGCGTACAGATATACTTTCGACTGTCTCGAATAACTCGGGATGATCCTTCACAAATAGTCCTGCCTGCATGATATATAATCCCATCAATGTATGTAACTTCATTTTATTAAATATCGGTTCACATGACTCTAACGGGTTTAGACCAAATACAGCTCTAAGGCATTTCTTTTGCACAATGAATGCCTTGTTGACATTAGTGGAGTTACCCCATAAAAGTAGGCCATATCTAAGAACTGAGAGTACATATACGGGATGATAACTTGCGACTACTGTAAGACTCGCTCGTTTTTGTTTCCTGTTGTGGACTTTTGGCCAATCTCTTTTTACATTAGTATGAGAAAATCAGAACAAATTAGGACAAAATAATTCCATACACAAGTTTTATTTTGGATCACAAAAGGCATGCTAAGGTGTATGAGGAATAGGGACAAACTATTTGCGAAGACAAAGAAATACCCAAAAAATGAGGTACACAAATTAACCTATGTTCGCTATCGTAATTTCTGTAATTCACTAATCAAAAATGCTAAACGAGATTATGAAAAATCTGAAATCAATAACGCTAAGTATAATACTAAAAAGCTTTGGAAAGTTATCAAAAATATTACATACACAAACAGTAGTAAAACCCCAACAACTCATCTAATAACTAATAATAACCCTAAAGACTCAGCAAATTCAATTAACCAATATTTTGCTAATGTTGGAAAGACCTTAGCAAATAAATTAACGGTATCTAACTTTCCGACCTCTCTCGAATCCACTAATAACCTAACTCAATCACAATCATTTGTATTATCTCCAATAGTTTCGGATGAAATTAATTTCATTATATCACAACTCAAAAATGAATGTGCCGCTGGACTAGACGGCATTTCTAACAATTTAGTTAAAAGATATAGGACTATCCTAATCGTTATTTTTAAGTTTTAGTTGAACCCGGACATCTGAGCGACTAAGTTGCTGTTTTAAATTTGTGTTTTGTGAAAGTTTATTGTTAGGTTGTTCAATTATTGTGATATCGTACTGTTACTTCAATAACTAAAGGTGATTTAATTCCAATAAAAATGCCATTAACACCATCACAGGTTGCACAAGCTGTAGCATTGATCGAACAAGGGCTGACACAGCGAGAAGTTGCTGTTATACTGAATGTACCACGTTCATCGATGCAGTATGCGCTGAAACGATACCAGGAGATAGGCCGCTACTCCCGCAGACCAGGCAGCGGAGGCGTCAGATGCACATCAGCCCGGGATGACCGCTTTATTGTCCTGGAAATTTTGAGAAACCGCTACCTCACCGCTGTTGAGATACGCCAGCGACTCCAGTTCACAAGAGGTGTCAATGTTAGTGAACGTACAGTGAGAAGACGAATGGAGGAAGTGAATTTACAAGCTCGTAGACCAGCACGCGGCCCAGAACTTCTCAGAAGTCACCGAGTAGCTCGACTTCGATTCGCACGAGAACACGCCAACTGGACCCATGAGCAGTGGGCTCGAGTACTGTTCACAGATGAGTGTCGAATCGCTTTACGAGCTCCAGATGGTCGGGAGCGAGTGTGGAGAAGAAGAGGAGAGCGGTTTTTACCCATTACCACCACACAAACTGTTAGTTTTCATGGAGGCTCTATAATGGTTTGGGGAGGAATAAGTTCCGATGCACGTACGGAGTTAGTTATCGTCGATAACCGATTAACGGCAACACGATACATCGAGGAGATTCTTCAGGAACACGTGTTACCATATTCAGGGTTTATTGGATTTGACGAATTCCTCCTAATGCACGATAACGCGCGCCCACACGTTGCACATTGCGTGGAGGAATACCTTACAGAGGTTGGTATTCAAAAATTGCAGTGGCCAGCTCGTAGTCCAGACTTAAATCCAATAGAGCATATCTGGGACAAGCTTAAAAGAAAAATAAAGTCCTCCTCCAACCCGCCTGAAACTCTGAATCAGCTTCAAAATGCAGCACTGACCGCTTGGGAAAGCATACCACAAGTTGAGATCAGAAACATCATCCAAAGTATGCCAGAACGAATGCAAGCTGTTATCGGGGCTAGGGGAGGAAACACCCGATATTAAAATGCAAACACAACGAAGACTTTTTGGTTATTTTTCATCTTGTGTTCTTTTTAAATTGACAGTGTTAAAACCAATATTTTTGTGAAACTGCTTATTTTTTTAAAGATTACTGCTGGTGCATCATTTTTTCAATAACTGAGTTACAAAACCATAAAAAAACCCTAATTTAGTACATAAACCCATAATATAGTGAAAATTAAATATTTAAATAGAAATTATCGGCAAGTTATTGGTGGCCAAGTTTCCGTGCCGGTGAGTGTATTTGTAATTTGTCTTTCTCTACAGGTACCTTTCCAAAGGCATTCAAAAGAGCTCTTATTCACCCAGTCCATAAAAATGGGGACAGAGGCTGTGTCAACAATTACCGTCCAATATCTATCTTACCAGCTTTTTCTAAGATCATTGAGAAGGCTGTTAATAAAAGACTTGTTAACTACTTAGAAACGAAAAATCTTTTATCCAAGTCACCGTTCGGTTTCCGTAGAAACGGATCAACTGATGACGCAGTTCACGAACTGCCAAACGCTATTGTAACCAGCTTGGATAGGAAGGAAAACGTAATCGCTATATGTTTGGATTTGGCCAAAGCATTTGACACGGTCTCTGTCCCGCTACTGATTGCTAAAATGGAACGTTTAGGTGTACGTGGCACACAAAGAAAATTCTTTGAGAGTTACCTCACAGACCGCTCACAGTGTGTTCAGTTAGGTGGCACGCATAGTGATGAGCTTTCTATTGAAGTAGGAGTACCACAAGGTAGCATTATTGAGCCAACACTATTTTTAATTTTTATCAACGATCTTTGCCAATCTCAGTTGCCTAATGGGAAAGTTATCACATTTGCAGATGACACTGTCCTAGTTTTTAGAGGTGAATCCTGGGCTGACACATATAGATATGCACAGAATGGTATGAATCGCGTCACTGGCTGGCTCAACGACAATCTCCTTACTTTGAATGTTGAAAAGTCCAAGTACATACCATTCACGTTAAAGAATAACAGTAATCCTAATGCACCTATACCTATATTTGCACATTTCTGTTTGAACCACCAAAATAAAACCAATAGTTGCACCTGTAAGGAACTGCAATCAGTTGACAAAACTTAAATTTTAAAGCTCACGTAACTTTATTAGCAGCCAGAACTAGAAAAATGATATACATTTTTAAGAACCTACGTCACGTCGCGGACACACAAATCCTAAAAGTAACCTACCTTGCATTATGCCAAGCTATTTTGACGTATTGTATTACATCCTGGGGCGGTACTGCTAAATCAACCCTGATAACGTTAGAAAGAGCTCAAAGAGCAGTTCTAAAAGTGGCAATATTCTTGCCTATTTTACACCCCACGGCTGAACTATACCAGAAGTTCAATGTCCTAACAGTACGACAGCTTTTTATTTCTGGTATGGTTCTTAAGTGTCACTCTCAAACTTATTACGATCCGCTAATTAACGCAACGAAACGCCGCAAGCACATAATTTGCCAGGCTGATACAATATACAGAACGACTCTTTCACACAGATTCTATTGCTTTTTGGGCCCATATCCATACAACAAAATTAACTCTATTCTTTCCATTTACTTCTTGAATAAATTCAAATAAAATTAACAGCGTGGTTGCAGAATTTATCATACAATGATACTGAAAACCTGCTAACTATGTCGGTCTAATTAAATATAGCACATAATAAGTAAGCAAAACGGTCAAACAAACACACACTCACAAATTCTCACTTGCACACACACACACACTCTCACACTACACAAACATTGTAATTAGTAAGTTTCATTTTTACTATATTCATTATTTCATAAAGTTACGTATATATATATAGTATATTTAGATTAAGTACATAGTATTTTCAATAATTTGTAATTATCACCAAGATGTGACCCAGAGGTGGGAGCCTGGTGATCTGTAACACAGGTCTTACCTACTATAGACGCCAGTCTCTCACAAAGGTATGATAGTTTCTGTATTTCTTTACATAATACTTGTATGTACACCAAACCTTTGTGGAAGAGATAAATAAATACATTATTATTATTATTTGAATATGGATGTTTTAGGGGTTTATTTATACCATCCAGAAATATAAAATAATAAAACAAAATAAATAATTCAATATTTATTTTCCTAATAGAATAATGATTAGGGTATACATTTTTATACCTACAGTCTACTTAAGTTTAATATCTTAGCCAATATTTGCCGATTACCCCCTATCTGCCAACCTGACGATTCTCTCCTCGATCATTCTTCTGATGTTGGCATTGACACTGGGGAGATGTGTGTGCTTTCTGACGGACAATTCTATCTTCTGCACCAGCTCTACTTCCCGAGGCCAGGACACGAAGTTGGTGATGGAACAATCCTTGGGGGAACCGATACGGCCGGTTCTGCCACAGCGATGGATATAATCCGCAGTGTACAATGGAAAGTCGTAGTTTATGATGTGTTGGGTCTGTAACAATTCATATTATATCATGAATAAAGCCCCGCTCCGGATAGACAAAGATTTTTTGTCTTGTTTAATAATAATACTGCGTGTGCCGCGCGGTTTTACCCGCGTTAAACTTTATAAATTATATATTATTATAGCCTATGCTATATGCTGAGATTTTCCTTGAGAACAATTCTTTATTGCACACAGAAACATACATTTAAATTAAATTTTACAATGAAAAGTCATGTACATAGGTGAGCTTAATTCATTAATGAATTCATAAAATCACTTTTCGGCCCGACCCGGTTTTTGAACCCAGGACCTCATCATCTACGGTTGAAGTTATTATTAATAATAATATCTTGGGATATTATTCTCAGAAACGCATTCATAAGGCACAGTAAATGTACAGACGCCAGCACATCAAGCTACCCCAATCTGTCAAATTTCCCCAATCTTAAGTGAACCTTATGTTTAAGTGTTAAGTTGAAAATCTATAAAAGAAATTTGACAGATTGGAATCGCTGGATGTTTGGCGTCTGTCATTTATTGTACCTACTTAAAAAATACTTACTCGAATAGTATCCAATCCTCTGGCCGCAATGTCAGTACACGACAGTACATTCACTTTCCCGCTCTTGTATGCCTCAAACTTGCCAATCTTCAAAGGCACTGCCATCTTACCGTTAATGTTGATGCATTCAATATTGTTTTCATTCAAAAACATTGACACGAAATCGCACGTCGCTGTTTTGTTTGAGAAGATCATTACTGGACGGCTCAGATTGACATCTGCTTGTACTAGTTTTAGCAGCTCGACCGGTTTCTGCGCTTTCCCGAGGCGGTGGAATCTATGAAAAACATCAACATTAAAATTATTGAATTTGAATTTTATAGCATTATTCGCAATGCAAAGCGTTAATATAATCTCAAAAATTCAAATGTAATAATTTGGAAGGTATTATCAATATGATATGATCTTTCACATGAAACTGTGAACAATCGGCCATGTTTCTAGAAAACAAAGCCGATAGATAATACCTACATCCTCCAGAAGGATGTTAGCAAGGGAATCCTAAATTTGATCTACCAGCGTGTATCGTTCGTAGCTTAACGCAGAGCGCCTACCATTAAAATTATTACAAATAATAATTATAGATTTATTTCTTCTCTCACACAGAAAATTACAAGGAAAAAATCTTATTATCTAATTTAGGCATAACATTTTAAAAAAGGTGAGATCTGTGTGAGAGACTAGTACCCGTACTAGGTGGGAAACCTGTATGACAGATGACCAGCCTCTCCTATCTATAAACATGAAGGTATTCGGTTAAAAAGTTCGATTTTTATGGACACAGACAGACACAGTTGAAATAAAATAACGCTTGTAAATAGTCATTATTATCATCCTCATATCAGCTGAAAGATGTCCACTGCTAAACCAAGGATCCAAGGAACAAGGAATCCATGGAATGCTAAGAATTTAGGTTTTCTTCCTCGATATGTCTTTTTCCAGGTTGGCGCCAAAACTCATACACATAATGACGCGAACTTACTGTGTTGCCAACATTGATTTTTAGGGTTCCGTACCCAAAGGGTAAAACGGGACCCTATTACTAAGACTTCGCTGTCTGTCTGTCTGTCTATGTGTCTGTTACCAGGGTGTATCCCATGAACCGTGATAGTTAGACAGTAGAAATTGTCACAGATGTATTTCTGTTGCCACTATAACACCAAATACTAAAAAAATCCTAAAGGTGTTAGCAAGATAATCCTAAATTTGATCTGCCAGTGTGTAGCGTTCATAGCTTAACGCGGAGCGCCTACCTTGCATTGGTAGATGGTGCTGGTTCGAGACCCACCGGACGATTAAATTTGTGATTTCCTATTTTGGAGATTAGTAATATAGTTTTAGATATTGCCCCAAGTAAACTTATTTTGATATAATTGTATTCGAATAAATAAATCGAATAATAATAATATCTAGGGATAATGTCACACAGATCATCCTAGCCCCAAACTAAGCAAAGCTTGTACTATGGGTGCCAGGCGCCGATATACATACTTATATAGATAGATAAATACTTATATACATAGAAAACATCCATGACTCAGAAACAAATATTCATGTTCATCACACAAATATTTGCACTTACCGGGATTCGAACCCAGGACCACCAGCTTCGTAGGCTACGGTGACCGTCGATGACGATTCAATTTATATTCACAAGAATATCAATTAACAACGGAGATAGTTCCTTTCCCAAATTATATAATCATAACAGCTGTAAAAAGTCCACTACTGGACAAAAGCATCCCCAAGAACCTTGGGGGATATGCCATAATCGCCTCGCTTATTCTACTCGCTTTAGGGCCAGCGCAGACAGAGAGGAGCGCAGCGGAGAGGATTTTATTAAGCCATTTGAAAATCAACTTTAAAATATAGTTATATGCCCGGGACCGCGCGAGCATTTTATGTTAGATTCAAGCATATATGCACTTTATTTCTATAATTTTAAAGTTGATTTTCTAGTGCTTTAATAAAATCCTTTCCGCTGCGCTCCTCTCTGTCTGCGCTGGCCCTTAGTATGATGGTCATAGTACTCAGAGAGACGCTGCTGCCCGTCCTCTGGTATATATTCCCTCGGGTCCACTTTTACGCCCCCCACGGGGTGAGATGGGGTGATGATATTCTGTTTGATATTTGGAGCCGTCAACAAACAGCTTAAAAAATAGTCATTATACTTAAATAAAATAAAAAAAAAACAAATGCCTTTATTTACTACACGTAGTTGTTAGAGTGTGTGGGGTCTCTTCTTTTAAGTTATATGTAACTTGTATTAGAAAAGACCCCTCTCTTATCTGTACATCGATATTGCTGTAGTTACATTTGAAGTATAAGTTTAACTTAATTAATAACAAATAACAGAAGTACATGCTTCATAACACATATTAATCTTCTATTTTAGTATATATTTTGTTCTATTAGTACTTGTGTATATATGTGTACTTACTTATGTGGTACATGGGGTAATATTCTGTGCAGATTGGAAGTGCTGACTGTCTTCAGAGACTCCGGGTCTACAAAAGAGCTGACTGCTGCCGGTAACTCATGAGGCATGGTAGCACTTGCCAGGGTTAACTGGCAACCTTGAGGAGACGTTTGTACTACAACTTTGTGATGAATCTGAAACAAAGATACAATACAATAATGAGAACAATGCTCCTGGCAGAATTTCAACTGCTATGATTAATCTTAACGGAGAGTAATCAAGTACGCAGGGGGGCTACCGGCTAATTCGCCGAACATCGTGATAGTGATCGGCGCTCAAATAAATGAAGGATAAAAATGACTAAATCATTTGTTCAATCGGCTTCGACGTTGAAAATCGATTCCGGACGTCACATGTGCTCATGGAAGCCGATTGAACTAATCATTTAGTCGTTCTTCATTTATTTGAACGCCAATCACCATCACGGTGTTCGGCGACTTAGGGTCGCAGCCCACATATCAAAACGGAAAGGGATCGTCAGCGCCTCGCCTTTCTCCTCGACGTCAAACAGTCGTCCACTTTACGTAACCACGTAACGTAAGCGGATCAGAAGCTCCACCCTGTCGACTCGGCTACAGCGCTTACGCTTACGGCTCGCCGACCGCTCGCGCTGGTTGACGGCTAAACGTTGTTAGTTTAATCATTTTTTTATTCGTATTTTGGTTTAAAATAAAATAAATAACACTTTTTTTACGAGTGTACACGCGCGAACGTTCGTAAAGGCTAACTTCACAGTCGCCTCTCTCGTGAATCGTACAGCACGTGCGGCAACGCAGACCGCGCGGGCGGGGAGTGGACGAAGATACGTAAGCTAGCGTACGGAGAGCCGAAGCGAGGGTACGGAAAGCTGACAGCAAGTCGACCGCGGTTCGTGAGCTTGTCCGAGTCGATGCGATTACGTTACGATTCCGATTAGTGTGCGTTGCAGTAAGGACTTTTATACAAATAATACTGAACGGCTCGAGTTGATACGGTGACGATCCCTTTCCGTTTTGTTATGTGTGCTACGACCCTAATTCGCCGAACATCGTGATAGTGATCGGCATTCAAATAAATGAAGGATAAAAATGACTAAATCATTCGTTCAATCGACTTCGACGTTGAAAATCGATTCCGGACGTCACATGAGCTCATGGAAGCCGATTGAACTAATCATTTACTCGTTCTTCATTTATTTGAACGCCGATCACTATCACGATGTTCGGCGACTTAGCCGGTAGCCCCCAGGTCCTATAGTATATATGTATAGTGCATGATTACGTCTACAAACTGAGCGCGGACTTTATAACTTCACCCCAATCCAAAAGAAGTTTCTTGTGAATTTATATGACAAGGAAAAATCTTAGGTGTACTCTCCGTGGCATACATTTATCTATAATGTAGGTATGTATTTAAAAATATATAATAATAATATCTGGGGACAATGTCACACAGATCATCCTAGCCCCAAACTAAGCAAAGCTTGTACTATGGGTACCAGGCGATGATATACATACTTATATAGATAGATAAATACTTAAATACATAGAAAACATCCATAACTCAGAAACAAATATTCGTGCTCATCACACAAATATTTACACTTACCGGGATTCGAACCCAGGACCACCAGCTTCGTAGGCAGGAGCACTACCGACTAGGCTACGGTGACCGTATAAGTATGTGTATCAGTTATCCAGTTGCTATAGCGCCGGCTCTGCCTAGTTTGGGATTAAATGACAATCTGTCAGTTGTCCCAAGATACCTATAAGAAATACACAGGTATTTTGGTGGGTATTTCAGCCGGATCGACCGAGAAGCATCACTGCAGAGGCGACCTAAACTCTGAAGAGTGTCCGGCCTGGGAGGCTGATTAACGACTCAAGGTCGCTGCGATCACACGGGATCTTTCACCACCGGCAGTCATTTATGCGATGCTGGCAGGCGACTCCACAAAACGGGACGCCGTGGTCTCCTTCTGTGAGGCAGTCTTGGTCAAGAAGGAGGCCGCTGAGTGGGATCGGGAACGAGCGGATCCCGCTCGCAGGCGGTAGCCCAACTCTCCTCGTACCTGCGGTGGTAGTAAGGGAGGTGTCCTCTATTTCCGCCCCGTGCAAGCACGAGACAGCGATCTGTTTGTGACGCAGTCGCTGTCCAGGACTGGCAGGAGTCGGCAACCAGGGAGGGCAAACTAGAGCCCTCCTACATGCATGCATTGAAATAATTATTAAAATATTAGACTTTAGATAGATAGTATTCACCGCAAAAAATGGCGGAAAAGAAGTTCGCTGGGACAGCTAGTATGAAACAAAATTATCAGACAGATTTGAATGCACATGAAATCAATGCGTATTAATCATTACTTATTGGTTACCATTCAAATTAATTATATTTCCCTTAAAAACCGTCTTTTGTTTCATTTTGACAATTAATTTTGGTATGACCCTCGTACCCAATTGATTTCATTTATAAATACCACCCAGTGGTACGTGTAACTATACTTACAATTACCAAGTAGGTAGTAAGTACGTCATGTTAATAACTAAAAGTTCAGCTTTCGTAACTGGGTCAATGTTATTGTCTGCACAATACTGCTAAGTGGACATTTCTAAAAGTTTTGTTTCTCCATTCCTAGGTATACCTATGTTAATTGTTTATCTCGACGTGCTAATAATACTCCTGTTAGAATATGACGTATATTTTACGACGGCTAATGTCATAGGAGACTAACCAACCATGGATCTCGCAGGACAACTCCGAGCATAACCCTCTCCATTCCTTTTTGAGTGACCTTGAACCTTCTTATGAAGCCAATAGTGAGCGACTACATCTCTGTTCCGTAGGTCATCACTGGCAACACACACTAGTCAAAGAATTTTGACTTAAAACACTGCCGCATTTGGGACGAGAAGATGTTACGTAGCTTCCGGAACGCTGGCCATCCAAGTTGGACTTTACGATTGAGCTCCTTCTTGAAGTTGGACCTACCTAGTTGAATGGTGAGTCCTAGGTAAATATAGTTCTCTATACTTTCAATTGAGTGGGTGCAACATGGACGTTCGGCATATTCTTATATATTCGAGGTCTTCCAAGGTCTCAGCCATCACTACTCCTATATTATTGGTGAATGATGAATTCGCCATTAAAATTGATGACATCTTCCAATGCAGCGGTAAACTGTTTCAATTGGATAGGTTTCGAGTTCTGGTCCTGGAGTCAGACTGACATAGTGGCGTTCTCATACAAACACTTTAACACGTAGATATACCGGTAGTCGATTTTGCACCTTTGGAGAGACCTCATCACGGCCTAGGTTTCATAGTCCATAAACGCTGAGCACAGTGCCTGGATCTTTAGTTATCAGGTTATTACATGTCACATATTATGATTTCTCTATTACTTACTTATTTATCGTATGGGCAGTGGTTACACTAGGGTCAGAGTTGTTCAAGCCGCCCAGTAGGCCTCTGGCATGATTTAACGACTGTTGCCTAATGCAGAAAGGTTCTCGAGTGGCGACCACGAAACGGAAGACGCAGCGTGGGCAGGCCCCCTACAAGATGGACCGATGATCTTGTGCGGGTCGCTGGAAACGTTGGATGCGGATAGCGCCAGACCGGCAATTGTGGAGATCTTTGGGGGAGGCCTTTGTCCAGCAGTGGACGTCTTTCGCCTGATATGATGATGAGGATGCCTAATGACTACAACGGGGACCGCCAATTTAAATAAAAGCTTGTTATAACAAAGTTTGTTTACCTTAAATTTATTAGTGCATAGCTGGAATTATGAATTTAAGCCGGGTGTCCTTAGCAGTTAGGTACAGGATACTTCACTTAGCTTTCTGTTATACTAATATTTGTTATATTTACCTTCATATTATCTTATCAAACATAAGTCCGTCATTGCGGAGGATTACGGTTCGCGTAGGAAATTAAAGTTCGTTTAAAAACTTGGCTTATTAAATCTATTCGTATTCGTCTATTTACAACAATATTTATGTAAAATATTACACTACTTCGATTATAAATACTGTTGTAAATAGACGAATACTATATAGATTTACTAAGCCAAATTGTTTTGGCTTAATAAACAAATAAGGGTTCCTTTTTACAATGATCGGAAGGAACTCTAAAAAAGGAACAGTGATACGCGATCGACGTCAGATCACGTCGAGGTCCTTTCGTAACTTAAGTCCGGCCGCTGAAAAAATGCGTTCCTAACCTCAGTCAGTTCTTAACACGTGCGGCGATAGGGACCAGGGGTTCTACCGGCTAAGTCGCCGAACTTCGATTTATTAAATGGCGTTCAAATTAATAAAGGTTAAAAATGACTTAATCAATCGTTAAATCGGCTTCCATGTGAAGGTCCGAAGGTCGAAGTCTGTAAATGGTCCGGAATCGATTGTCAACGTTGAAGCCGATTTAACGATTGATTAAGTATTTATTTATTTGAACGCCATTTAAGAAATCGATGTTCGGCGACTTATCCGGTAGAGCCCCTGGCGACCGTATACAGCGCTGCGTCACACGGGCAGCCAATTTAAAATTACATTGTTCATTCAATACTGGCAACTCAATCTTGTAGCAGCCTTTCAAATCAGGTTTATTAAAAGTTAATGTAATGCAGATCAGATATAATGACTTGCCAAAAAGTCAAAAAAGCTTTGCCTACTTATGCTGAATGTAATTATTTTATTAGTCCTTGGTATCTTATAAATAGCGATGTGTTTTAGTTTGTAACTAATGTAGTGTTTATCGTTAAGTGATAGTTTCTGTTCCTTGTATCATTATATTTATTATTGCGTGTACTATCACTGTGAATGGCAGCAACAAAAAAAATGGTGGGATATTTAAAAAGATAATAATAATCTTATGATATTTCGGGCTTCGTACAATAATTAAACGATAATTTTTGTGAAAAATTATCGTTTATATATATATAAATTTTTGTGAAAATGAAAAATGCTTTTTGCAATATTAATGGTCAGATGTTTATGAACCTATAAAAAGGAAGGTATGTCGTTAACAGTGGAAAATAACATCAGGCAAATAACCACCAAGACCAGGCTTACAGGACAATATCCTTTTCATGAAATTTTCTATAACCAAATCACAAAGTGGCTGCCCTATGTCCTCGATAGCTTCACGAATTCAATCTTTGGGGTCATTGGCGTAGACCTTCTCTTTCACGTGGCCCCAAAGAAAGAAGTCGCAAGGTATTTAATCACAAGATCTCGGCGGCCAATTGTGATCACCTTTTCGAGAGATAACACGGTCCGGAAACTTTTCCCGTAATAGATCAATGATTTCGTTGCTTGTTTGGCACGTAGCGCCGTCTTGTTGAAAGTAAACGTTGTCCAGATCAATACCATCCATAAAAAATCGTTAATCATCTCTCGATAGCGCAATCCATTTACCGTAACTGTTGCTCCAGCCCTATTTTAGAAAAATGTATCATCATATAAAATCAATGTTATTTTCCACTATTAACGGCATACCTTCCTCTTTATAATGAAATAAACATCCGATCATTAATATAAAAAAAAGCATTTTTCTTTGAATATCAAAATAACATCTCTTATTGGAAAGCCGTGTAGTTGACACTTCACATTGAAATACACTCTTTTGTGTATACTAATAGCGCACGGAGGAATATATATGTATATACATATATAGCTGATGGGCAGGGTGCTTCATCACGTAGTGGTCGCGTTCGGTGAGGATGACGAAAGTTTTTGTGTGAATGTGAAAGTGAAAGTGATTTTTGTTGAAAAAGTATATATGTATATATACCTAACTTTAATAATATAAGAACTGCATATCATTGTATCACACAAGGGCTTCACTTTATTATTATTATTAATCTTTTAGTTGTAAAGATGTTATACAACGCCCTCGTTCGGAGTCATCTCGAATCAACATCTTTTATTTGGAAACCACATGAGGCTAAATACAGCCTTATGGTGGAGAAAATTCAAAATAAATTCACTCGATTTTTATACAACAAAGAATACGGAGTGTACCCCATGTACCCACTGATGTACTAACCTACCCAAGCTTGTTTGTGCTTGGTATGGTCGGATACGAGCGGCTAAGCGTGCGGCGCGATGTGGCACTAGTCATATACGTGTGGCGCGTACTGCGCGGCCATCTATACCACCCAGCCGTGCTCTCGGAGCTGCGGCTGTGCGCCCCTGATGGCTACGTGGGCGCGCGCCGCCGCCAGCGTACCGGTAGCAAGAACGAACTTACTCAAGTTCGCCCCCGTGTCGCGTGCCATACGACTCATAAATTTAATAGCAGCGGAAATTGACATATATCACTGTAGCCTGCCAAAATTCGCAGAAGTAGCGCAAAGGTGCATTGTATGTAGTACTCTTCTGTATAAACTTTATATGAAATTTTAATTATAGCTTATAATATCGTTTTGGTGTATGCTGTAAAGATATTGTAATTTGAATTGAAATAAATAAATAAAAATATTGCTTGTTATTAAAATTACTGTAATTATTATTAAATTTAATTTTGTACGCCAAATATTGCCAGAAATTGTTGGTCCTATAATTTTATTTTTTAAGATCTGTATTTTTTTTTTTTATTATTATCTATTATATATTTAGGGGCTTTTGGTCACAATACGACCATGCCAGCCCCATCATAACCTAATACAATAAAAGCTTTACACTATTCCGAATTTAAAACCTTATGTACTATTTTATAAAGTAAGATAGCTGCATTCGAGACAGGCTCTGATAATATGCTTTGAACAAAACCAACATCTATCAAATTAATTTTGAAGGTATTCATCAGCGCCTCTCTAGCAGCTCGGGTCCTGACGCACTCCACCAACAAGTGATGGACATCCTCCATCGTATCACATTGTGTACAATTGGGGCTGTCACTTTTCCCCATTAAGTGTCGAAACTTGTTGAGTGGAACATGTCCAGACCGTAGTCTATGCGCTATTGTTATAAACTTTCTATTAAGCTTAGTATCGGCAAACCAAGGGATTCGAGGAGGTTCACATTGCAGTGTCTTGTACCAAATTCCCTTTTCTAATGACATTTTATTGAAATATTCTTTCCAATTTTTAGAGCACTCAATTTTGTATTTCGGGAGAAGTTCAAAGTAGCTGGGAGTAATATTCACCTCAATACCGTCCAAGACAGAAGCCTTTGCTAATTGGTCAACCTCCTCGTTCCCCCGTAGACCCACATGGGACGGAACCCATTGCAATATCACATTAATAAAATTGGCTGTGAAATACCATATTTGGCTTAATATAGCATAAGTTATCGAGACACCTCTGTGTCCAGAGGCGCATCGAACTATATGCTGCAGAGCACTTCTGCTGTCTACAAAAATGACAATCCTATTGTTATCGATCTTCGCATTTTGCAAATATGTAAGAGCCTTTGATGTTGCAACTAGCTCCGCCGTCATAATACATATAGTACTGCTACACATTTTAAATAATCCTTTAATATTGTGCGTCGGATCGATCTGTATTTTGTGTTTACCATATTCATCCAAATAAATGATTGATTGATTGATTAACGTGCCTAAAGAAGTTTTCTCTTCCAAAATTAGAAACATTACTCAGAAAACCAATTTCACGGTCACCCATCGATAGACTGACCACATGTGCTTTAACTAGCTGACAACTTAAGGAATAGTGAGTGTAACTAGGTATGCCATTACTACCGCCATTCATCATCATGTTAGCCAGATGACGTCCACTAAGAGGCAAAGTCCTCCCCAAAAGATTTTCACTATGGAGTTTGTCCATTAGTTGGATGGATATGCTATACTCGCGACGCTTCGCAGATAGGGAGATATGTGTACAAATTAGTAAAATGAAACATTAAAAAATTAGAAAGATGCCAAAAATTAAAAAGGTAACCAAGAACATCATAAAATCCATAAATTATCTAATAATAATAATATCCTGGGACATTATTTACACAATGCCATCTGATCCCAAACTAAGCAAGGCTTGTTCTTTGGAAACCATTCGTTTATTTATAACAATATTTATAAACGAAGTAGTGTAAGACTTTACATAAATATTGTTGTAAATAGACGAATACCAATAGATTTGATTAGCCAAATTTTCAAACAAACCTTAATTTCCTACGTGAACCGCAATGACGGACTGATATTCGATTAGATAATATAATATCCTGGGACATTACTTACACGCCGCCATCTGATCCCAAACTAAGCAGAGGTTGTACAATGGAAACCAGATAACTGGTATCTGGTGGTGAATACTTTTTTTTGTAAATACATGCTTATATAGATAATTACACCCAGACTGAGGACAAACTGACATGTTCATGCACACAAATATCTATCCTGGGTGGGGTCGAACCCACGACCTCCGGCGTGAAAAGCAAGCATTTGCCGACCACGCCAACTAGCCCGTCGCAATCTAATTAAAGTCCAAAAAGAGAACTAAAAATGAATAAATAAAGAAGATGTCCTATTGAAAAGACCAAGATTCAGATGAATACAAGATGTGACAAATAGTGGACATAGATAAATCTTCACTGCTGTGTTGCTGGAAGCATAGAATATGACCACCCCTTCTCATCCAGTCGGGAGCTTACAAGCGACCCAAGGGAATATCTAACAGACAACAGGCAGCAGCATCTCTCTATGTACCATGAGCACTATACTGCAATAGCCACATATCTTCCAATCAGACAACCGATCGAGCATATATTGTGTTTGCTTGCTAGATAATTTCAGTAAGAGAGCCCCATTGAGTATGTTTCGTCGGAGCGTATCAACTGGGCCGTGTTGAAACCGGTAGTAGAGACACCCACTGAGTTTGTTTCGCTGTGTCTTCTCAGTTGGGGCGCATTGGATCCGGTGGTAGCATTAAAGCGCGACCGTCGTTATTAACACAGGGTCCGCCATAATAATAACATTTAATTCGTACCTTAATATAGACAGAACCATTCGACAATATGTAGTAAAAATATAGCTAAAATTTAAAATTTTGATAATTAAACCTACACATGATCCTTTACAATAACTTAATTTAAGTTAGTTAAATACCTTTACTGTTATAAAATAAGTCTTATTGTCTAATCTGTTCAAATAATTAGAATCATATGTCATTCGTTTTAGTTAGTTACCTTTATGAATAAGAGATGGCGTTGTACAAGTGACGTCATATTTTCTGAATGGCGCTATTGAGATTTTCCTACGAAACATGACCTCCGCGGCCTTTTGTGCAATAAATTGTCTTGCTCTGGACACACGTGTTTTATTTTATTTCGAGATATTTTTGGGACGTTGTACAAGTGTTCCTTGCGAACCGGTTAAGGATTGGTGTGCATTGTCCGAATTGTGGTGGAGTCAGGTGGAACGTTCAACCTGCTTCGAGTGTAACGTCAGCAGCGAGGCCAGTGGCGTGCAGCGGCGGTATATGCAAGCGATAACCAGTACGTGTTGGCGTGAGCAGCAGCAGCAGCGGAGGTGAGCGGGGAGACTTCCACCGCATATCATTACGACGAGCTTTGTAAAGGTGAACTTCAGTGAAGTGATTGTGTGTTACAAGGACAACTGTGAGTACTTTATAATATCAGTGATTACAAAATTATATAAAAAAAAAAAACATTAACTTAGCATATTTTAATAATTAATTTGGACTTAGAATCGTTAACTTGAGTATAGGACTTAGAATAATTTCAATAAAAAGTGAACTACGGGGAACCTATGCCCGATTTTGCAGCGAAGTGTATTAAGTTCAAAGACTTGTAATTTTTTACGTTTTGTTGTACATAAACTTAGCATAGAGTTCCAGAACAGTTTATTGAAAGACTTTAGTTGTACTCAATATGGAAGCTTTGAGTAATTTACAGTCCACTATCAGTAAAGCAAGGTCTAACTTTAAGAAATCTCCTAAGGAACGAATAACCAGTTCCTACATAGAAACAAGATTAGAAAGTTTAGAAGCTAATTGGTCAAAGTTCACAAATACTCATGAAAAAATGGTATCCTCTATTAAAGCTAACGAATTCGAAATGTCGGATTATAACATAAAGGATGTATATGAGATCACGGAAGAGTTATTTACTGATTATAAAGCGCAATTAAAGAGTTATTAGATACAACTAGCGAATGTTTACATGCTTTGGAAAATTTAGGTATAATGGTTGAGCATTGGGATATTATTGTTATATATGTTTTAAGTTTAAAGCTAGATACTGAGTCACGTAAACAATGGGAAGTTAAAATTAGTACTTGTTCAGACAACTTGCCCACAATGACTGAGTTCAAATCTTTCCTTGAACAAAGATTTCGGTCTTTGGAGTTTTTGGACAACAAAGACCAACAACGTCATCAGCTCATTCCTAATATGCCAGTCAAGTCGCTCCATGTGTCCTCTACATTGTGTATATGTTGTCAGGATAGCCATAAGCTTGCTTATTGTAAAATTTGCCAGTCTCGATATTGATAAGCGTCGTAATTTTGTCCAAACAAATCGTTTATGCTATAACTCTCTAGGGGCAAATCACTCCGTATATGCATGCCGCCAGTCTACCAGATGTCATATATGTAAAAAGAAGCATCATAGTCTTCTTCATCTCAAGAATGTCTCAAAATCAGTTAGTGATTGTAACGAAACTGATCAAGTTACAGAGAACACCGTGTCAGCTTGTACCATATCAACCCAGAGCAATTCCACTAATATGGTAAGTTGTTTGACTAATAGTTGTAGTCAAATATTATTGGCCACTGCGTTAATTGCAGTGGAATCTAAGAGCGGTACTGATATAGTTTTAAGATCCCTGTTAGATCAGGGTTCTCAGGCTTCGTTTGTGACGGAGTCCACAGTCCAGCTCTTAGGTCTCAAAAGAATACCAATTAAAGGTTCCATTTCTGGTGTAGGTTGTGATCAAGGCCAGTCAGTGATTTCATTAAATTCGACGGTTCTCATCAAAGTCAAATCACGCATCGATCCTAGTTTTATTATCACTGTTAAGGCTTATATTTGAAAGAAAATCACTTCCTATTTACCGAAAATGAAGGCTGTGGCAAATGTTTTGCCCTCAATCTCGTCTTTGGCTTTAGCAGATCGGTCGTTCAATACTCCGAACAAGATTGATTTGCTTTTAGGCGCCGAAGTTTATGGCCAGATTTTGTTAGAAGGTATAGTCAGAGGTCCACCTGGTCAGCTTATTGCACAAAATACTAGACTAGGTTGGATCTTATCTGGTCAAGTAGGCAAAATCAACCAAAGCGAGACATGCCACAATACCGTATTCACGTTACATTCAACTCATATGGTTTCTCCTACTGCGTGTAACGATATGCAACTCTGGGAAAGAGGTCCAGTTTGGTTACTGAATAAAATAGACTATAATAAAAGAAAATAAACAAGCAACTACGTTTGAAGAAAGAAAGGTAAAGACAAAATGTTATGCATCTCCATTAGAATATGATGATAGTCTATTTACTAGATTTTCTAAGTTCAGTAGGTTAATGAGAGTAATCGCATACTGTAGAAGATTTTTACGAATGAAGGAATGTGAACATGAATCACACTTCACCAATCTTTTGATTGTGGAAGCTCACGAGTGAACTTTGCATGGCGGGCCGCAATTAATGCTTAATTTTTTAAGATCCAAATACTGGATACTCAATGCAAGGACTCTCGTTAGGCAATATGTTCATAAATGTATAACTTGTATTCGACATTCAAAACATACGCATCAACAAATGATGGGCCAGTTACCAAAGGCCAGGGTCTCTGCTCAGAAGCCCTTTCTATGCAGTGGCGTAGATTACGCAGGTCCAATCAGCATCCGAATCTCTAAAGGTCGTGGTCATCACGCCACTAAAGGCTATATATGCTTGTTTGTTTGCATGTCCACTCGAGCTATTCATCTAGAGCAGTGTTTTTCAACCTGTGGGTCGCGACCCCCCGGGGGGTCGCGAAGCCTCTTTAGGGGGGTCGCGACGCTTCTATGGGAACGTTGCAAAACGTTGGGAAAGTTAGTCAAAGGGTGGCAAATAAATTTGGAGTTGGAGAATTGGGCCTGCTGCAAATACATTAAGAGTTAAGCGCGAAGTTCCAAAACTCTGGTTAGTAGTAGTTGACATAGAGTCAAAGTGCTTAGGACCGGACGCCTCCTGCCGGAGAGTCTACATGGGGGTCGTTCGGTCGATGGCCCTTTACGGGGCCTCAATATGGGGGGAAAGCCTGACGGCAAAAAATATCGCGCTGCTGCGTCGGCCACAGCGAGCGATGGCTGTCAGAGCTATTAGGGGATACCGCACGATCTCCTTCGAGGCAGCGAGTCTCCTAGCCGGATCGCTACCGTGGGAACTCGAAGCGAGAACCCTCGCGCTGCTATACAGGTGGCGTGGGGAGACGCTCGAGCGGGGCTTTCGACCTGCGTTGCGAGAAATCAAAGCGCGACGGTCGGAGCTCCACCATAACACGGTGGCGGAGTGGAGACAGCGACTTGCGCAACCAAATGCGGGGCACGCCACGATAGTGGCGGTAAGACCCGTCATGGAGGAATGGCTGGAGAGGAGGCACGGCGCCCTCACTTATCGGCTTACGCAGGTACTCTCGGATCATGGATGCTTCGGGAAGTACCTGCATCGGATAGGCCGAGAAGAGACGCCCGGTTGTCACCATTGTGGTAGCCCCGTTGACACGGCGCTTCACACATTGGTGGAATGCCCAGCCTGGGAGATACAGCGCCGTGTTCTCGGTGCTGCAATGGGTGCGGCTGACATCTCGCTTGCAACGGTGACCGAATTCATGGTTGCAAGCGAGAGTTCTTGGGATATCGTCGCCACCTTTTGCGAGGAGGTGATGATCGCAAAAGAGGTGGCGGAGCGAGAACGGGAGACATCATCCTCCCTGCCAAGCCGCGCCAGGAGAACCGGGCGTCGGAGGGCGCACATCGCTAATCTCCGGCCTCCATGAGGAGTGGCCTGCGGGCGGTGGACCTGGGGCAGTCCTCCGTCCGACCAGAATAGGCCTGAGACGGTGGCGCGCCTCTCTTGACGAGGGGGGCAAGGGTGTCCCCAACGGAAGTGGGGCTCACTTAAAAGTGGGCCAGCGCCTGTCCAGACTGCGGTGAATGCGCGAGCGAATCCCGTGGTCTGGACTATAGGTGGCTGAGGAACACCGTGGGGTTTTAGTCGGTAAACCCAGCACTACCATCTGGCTGGGAGTCCGACATACCCCGTCGCTTCCCCAGCGTGGGGAAATCCATAAAGGATTTCCCCACATAAAAAAAAAGTGCTTAGGCGACATCTGTTTCAAAAAAATTGTGGAGATTGGCAATATTTTTTTTTTTTTTAATAGAATTTACCATTTTTAGGGTTCCCTAGCCAAATGGCAATAAACGGAACCCTTATTCATTCGTTCATTCATGTCTGTCTGTCTGTGTATCTGTATGTCCGTCCGTATGTTACAGGAACTTTTTTTCGGAACTATAAGAACTTACTTGTTAAAACTTGGTAAATAGATGTATTCTGCGAACTACATTAAGATTTTCACACAAAAATAGAAAAATAAAACAATACATTTTGAGGGTACCACATACTACATACAAAATAATTTTGGAGTATATATCTATGGATACTCTTCAAAAATGATATTGAGGTTTCTAATATATATTTTTTAACTGAATAGTTGGCGCGAAAGACACTTCCAAAGTGGTAGATTGTGCCCCTCCCCATGTAGCTTCTAAAATAATAAAACAAAAAAATATGATTCAACGATATCTATTAAGTAGTTTTTTTAAACGTCTTTACCGTAAACCGCAATTTACCTATCATTCAATTAACTCAAATATAAATAAATAAAAAAACATATTATGTTGCTTGCTACGGAATCCTTCATGGGCGAGTCAGATTCGCAGTTTGATGCTTTTTTATTAGTATTTAGAACTTGACTGTATTCCTGTGGTAAGGTTTTGGCCGCAAGGGCTTGGCGATCGAGAAGGCTATGCGTCAATAGGCGTTTCGCAGCTGTTTTTCCAGTCTAGCAAGAATACCACTGTTTGCAGCAGTTTTGCTCCATCACTACAAATATCAATACATTTCTTTTCCCAGGAAATATGTGATACAAGCACTGACGTGTGGTATTCATGGCAAACCCTGTACAAAATAGTATTTGTTCCATTAAGTCTCATTGGATTCAAAACACATAAAAGCTAGAAAGTGCACACAATCCGCAATATTCGTAGATTCATCAAATTTCAAGGAGACTACTAAATTATTTTTTTTGTTCTCTTATTTATTCCCAATCACAGTAAACCTGAATTTGAAATGTCGTAAAAAGCAAGCGAATCACGATCGGGCGTTCCGCCACTGCATAGCAAGTGTCGCCCCCGTAACGCTCGTCGGGTCTCTGATACTCATTGACTCAACTCGCATTTTAATTATGTATTGATCCGAACCCTAATTAAGAAAAGTACTAAATATGTTGGAAATACATGCAAAAAAGGGGGTGAAAAACGGGTACGGGGGGTCGCGATAATGTTTCTTAATACTAAAGGGGTCGCGTCACGAAAAAGGTTGAAAAACACTGATCTAGAGGTTGTTGTCAGTAACATGACTACTCAAAGTTTTCTTGCGTCTTTTAAGCGTTTAGTGGCCAGACGTGGGCGAGTATTGGACTTAAGGAGTGATAATGGGACCACATTTGTTGGTAGTGCGAAGGAATTGCGACAGCTATTCAATGCTGAAACGTCTATGGTAGCTTCGGAAATAGCTGACTTTCTATATACGAATGGTACGACTTGGCATTTCATACCTCCCCATGTTCCAAATTTTGGAGGATGGTGGGAGGCGGGTGTCAAGTCCACGAAGCACCATTTGAAAAGAATTATAGGCACCAATACATTGACATTTGAAGAAATGACCACTGTGCTGGCTCAAATTGAAGCCTGCCTTAACTCGAGGCCGATCTCTCAGCTTTCTAACAATCCAGAAGACTTGTGTCCTTTGACGCCTGGGCATTTTCTTGTGGGTGAACCTTTGGTAACGGTACCCGATGTGAATTATGAAAATTCATCCATAAGTAATCTGAAGCGGTGGCATCTGACGCAAAAAATGCTTCAACATTTCTGGCGTAGGTGGTCACTAGAGTATTTAACTCAATTGCAGCATCGATATAAATGGACAGATTGTAAGTCTGAACCTGAGATTAGAGACGTTGTCCTGGTGAAGGAGGATGGTCTTCCTCCCGCTAGATGGCTATACGGGGTTATTACACATAAACATCCAGGTTTGGACAACATTACTCGCGTTGTAACCATTCGGTGTAAAAATAATGAGATTAAAAGAACATTATCTAAATTAATAATTTTACCTGTGAACTCTTAGTTATTGTTTAAAATCTTTTCGATGAAATTTATATATGAAGTTTGTGAATTCACTTAAATGAACTTGTATGTTTTACTTTGTCTTACTGTTGTTTAATTTTTATTTTCATAAGACGTGAACTTGTTTCGTAGATGTAAGGCCCTAGGTTTAGATTATATTACATAGCCAAACAACCAATTATTAATTTAAATTTATATTGTCATGTTAAGTTTGATGGACGGAGCCGTCCATGGGGGGCGGAATGTCTAATCTGTTCAAATAATTAGAATCATATGTCATTCGTTTTAGTTAGTTACCTTTATGAATAAGAGATGGCGTTGTACAAGTGACGTCATATTTTCTGAATGGCGCTATTGAGATTTTCCTACGAAACATGACCTCCGCGGCCTTTTGTGCAATAAATTGTCTTGCGCTGGACACACGTGTATTATTTTATTTCGAGATATTTTTGGGACGTTGTACACTTATTGTAAATTATTTCCTACAATCCTTGTACCTAAATATCTATATGTACCTAGAAATAATTATAAATTAATAATATATTACTATGAATATGTTCTGACAAGCGCTTTTTTAAAGTCTATGTGAATAAAAACCTTTTTTATTTTATTTTTATTTAAGCATGGCGATTATGGAATATCCATCTATTCTTGCGGAAGGCAGTAAATATCTCAAATCAAATCGCCTTCACAAGTTAGATGAGGGGGGAAGAGTTATAAAAAAATATAATGTCCAAACAGGAGAGCAATGTTTTTACATTATTTGTCAATGGAGTAGGTATCGATATAGCTACAAAATAGATCAAAATTATGTTCTATTTTATGCATAATTTGTATGTAGTCTTATGCTTTTAAAAACTTAATAAAATACATTTCACATATCCTGCAGATAAAACTACATTTTATTGCTTAGTGTGAACCCCTTAAAATACATCCACTTATCTTAAATTCAGGCGACTCAATATGAGATCCAGCCCGGGAAGGCTGTTGTCCAGCAGTGGATATCATTCAACTGACATGATGATTATGATTATTACCATAAACCTGACCATAATCCGATAAACAAAGCATAGTGGATAGTACCATTGGATTATTGAGTAGTGCCACAGCCCCCTTTAGTCTAGAACTTAATGAGAAAGAAAACCTTGTAATCCAACAAATTGTCCATGGTTTTTTTTTTTTACAAATAGACAACAGCCGCACTAGGGAATCTAATCCCTATGTTTAGAAACATATAATAGACGGACACAAATTACATCCAGGCTCAGCACAACTCACACAAATAGCTATTCGGGACTCGAACCCGCGACGGGAAGCGGCGAGGCGACTGTCTTAGCCGCTGTGCCGCAGTCTGTGCAGTTTGCAAGACACTTCCCACATGGAGTATGCAAATTATTACTGGACTGTATGTACTTGTTATATGCAAGTCAGATTAAAGTAAGGTGCAGATTAGACAGGGCCAGGTTACTGTGAGTCATAGCTTCTCAAAGTGCCATAAAAATTAAATAATGAAAACATTTGTATATTGACTCACCGGAAATTTCTTCAGTAAATGGGCCAATTTATCAATAAAGCTGTCATCCAACAACGTGTCAGCCTCATCCAAAACCACATGGTGTACATTATTGACTTTGAAGATACCGGTAGTAACCAGTTTACTGTATGCACCAAGTGTAGTTACCAGCATGTCGCAATATTCAATTGGTGGGTTCAACATCTTCTGCTTAGTACGTCCACCAACAAGAGTGGTTACGTTGAGGTTTAGACGTTGGGCTATATTTTGTGCCACTTCTCCTATTTGTGTAGCTGGAAAGTAAATAGTTTAAATATCATTGATGTTTTAGCTTCATATTAGGTTAGGTTTAAAAAATGTTGACAGGTAATTTTCAAAATAAGACAATTGCTCATAAATACATTGGAACTTATGTAATAATAGGGCATATTATTTTCTCAAAAAGAGTACAATATTCACTTACATGAGAAAAAGGAATCATTTCATTCTTAAAAGCAAAGTCATGGCTACAGAGACACAGGCTGCATGCCTTTATTATAATTAGATATACTCTATTTATTTTGATGGTCACCGTAGCCTAGTTGGTAGTAATCCTGCCTATGAAGCTGGTGGTCCTGGGTTTGAGTCCCGGTTAATTGCAAACATTTGTGTGGTGAGCTGTGTGACATTGTCCCCCAGATATTATTATTATTTATTTATTATTTAAGTTTTATCTTGTTAAGAAAAGTCTTTGAAAATGTGGCATCTTAGTGTGCTTTTGAATAAGGATGTTATTTTTTATGTTATTAGATCTAAAAATATTAAAATATTTGTGCTCATGATAATTTAATTATTCTAAATTATCTAAAAAAATTAGTTAAAACTAAGTTATTTTATCTGATGTTTAAAATAGTTTAGCTGAGAAAGTGCTATTTCATCATCGGGTCTGGAATGAGTCACATAATATATGAATATTCCAATGATATTATGATAAATTATCAGACATTACGTATTTTGTTTAGGAAATGTGTAGAATGCCCATACCAAGTACAAGCAAAACAACGGTAAACAGTCTCACCAAACTGGCAGGCAGCCAATGACATCTACATGATATGGTAGAACAACAGTTGCACAAAATTACTCTAGAACCCGCCCTATCAAGGCTTATACACCAAAGAATGCCCTGTGGGATGGATTACTTAATTTTGTAGCAAAAAATTCATATTATAGAATAAGAAACTCACCAAGCTCTCTACTAGGCGTGATGACAACAGCCAATGGACTATTAAATTCCTCCTTCACATTAGGCTTCCATTCCAAAATGTGTTGAAAAATTGGCAACAGGTAACCTAAAGTCTTCCCACAACCAGTTTCTGCAGTTATCACAGTGTTGGTACCACTAAGAATGGAGGGAATCGCCTTTGTCTGAATCCCAGTCGGCAAAGAAAATCCTTGTTCGGCCATAACCTCAATCAACGCAGGAGAAACGCCTATTTCTTCAAAAGTCTTTCTATGAACAAATTTCTCTTCTTTCTTATTAGCATCTCCGTAGATAACAAAGTAATCGTTTTTAGATTTGTCGTGTAGCCATCCTTTAGAAGCCAGTGGTATGCCGTCAAACTTGCTATACGTCTGACCTTCGAAGTGGTTAAATTCTGGCCGCTTGCATGAGATTATTGGGAGTTTCTTCTTCGCTTGTTGCACACTGTAGTAACGGCAATACGATATATTAAACACAGATCGAATTCTAGACATTATGTAAATATTATTTAGACTGCAATATTTTTAATTTTTAGCACAACAAGCATGTTTGAATCTTGACATTCTTGACATATGACAACATAAGCTGACACTTGACAGATTGAACTAACCATTTTGGCAGGGACAGTGGGACACAGTTTTAAATTCCCCACTTTGTAGAGATTAAATCTCTCTCGTGCTTTGCTTTTGATGAATACTATTCAGCCGTGAATAGAGTTAGATACCTATCATTAGGAGAAATTTTAATAAAATGATGCGTCAGCGATGTGAAGTTTTCTTATCTGGCTCTCGCTGTGTTTGACGTCATAATAAAAATCTCACACTGTTAATTATGTGCCTCCGTATGCTAAATGGTTTAGCACATTTTTTTTTAAATGTACAGACGCCAGCACATCAATTTACCCCAATCTATCTAATTTCCCCAAATGAAAGTGAACCTTATACTTTTGTGATAAAGTCGAAAATCTATAAAAAAAATTGACGGATTAGGTAAGCTGGATGTGCTGCCTAGAGATGTAAAATGGTTGAATATGACTAGTCACAATTGTCATAAACCTTAAATGACCGGTCATTTACTGTCAAATTCAGTCAATTTGACTCAATATTATAGTCTATTCTCGACTTCCACTCAATTATTTATTTATTTGGGTAACCCATTTATATGCATGTTTAAATGAAGCAACGTTTTATTTTGTATTATATCATAAGAGGATAAGACGACATTAAAGTCGATGGGCGAGGCGATGCGACGTTGCCTTTTTGTCTTAAATGCACGCATGATTAGAAATGTAAAATTATTAACACTACATAGTAATACTATAAGTCATAAAAACCACTTTTTTGTTTCAATTTAGAAGTTGTAGACTTTTATCAACGACTAAAACTTAAAATCAATTTGACCGTAAATGACAGTCAGTCTTATTCAATCACTTTAGTCATTTTCAACTCTAGTGCTGCCGTCTGTACAATCAATATTATAGAAAATCTTATATTGCCCCAATTTACAAAACCACAACCCAAACGAAAGCTATGAAAAAGCTGATTTAGAGCCAAAGCTCCAAATGGAGCAAAGTATATTTTAAGGTAAATTACTTTCCATTTAATATTAAACAATAAAAATAATTCAACCCATTACGTTCCACTGTAAGGCTAGGGCTTCCTCTCACAATAAGATAACCCACACGCTGGACTAATGCGGATTGGCAGGCTTCACATGCCATCAAGAACATTTTGGACAACTCTCAAGCAAGCAGGTTTTCTCACCGATATTTCCTCCGCTTTAAGCAAATGATGATTAATTATTGATACGCACATGAATTCAAATAGTTAGTGAGCGTGAACTCGAGACTAGTGTCTCCACAGTTCAACGGTCTGAACTAGTGTAATTACATTTAACTAATTACACGAGTTCAGACCGTTAAACTGTGGGTGTCAGATAATAGTCAGTATAATGTAATAGTTGATTCCCCTTTCAGAATTCAATCTCCCCAGAAATTCAAGGTGTTTCCAAAAAGCCTGCAACTCCAAGAGCAGAAAGTATTATTTTGATTGGTATCAAAATTAGGTATTTCCAATGATGAAAGTTCTTTCATCATTGGGTATTTCTGATCGAGTTGCAGACTTTTTGGCGGGAAATGTCAGCGATAGCGAAGCGAAAACATAGCGATTAGCTTTCGTATATTAAAAAATCGCAATTTCGTGTTGATTGATTGATGAAATTTTTATTTTGCTTTTTCGTAGATACGTGAACGACAAGAGAGCAATTATTCTATTGTCGTAAACGTATCTACGAAACCCAAAAGCAAAATAAAATTTTACTCATATTCTTTGGCATATAAATCATATTTATTTTTAACATAATCATATTAGGTATCATTATCAATAAGTATTACAAAACAGGATTATAGCAGACTAGCGGGCATCCCGGCTTCGCGCGGGTTTTTTTTTGTATTAATTGTTGAATTAAAGTCATCTCTATCCAAAATTTCTTTAACATTAAGATTTAAGTCCAATGAAACCGAAATATTAGAAATATGTAGAGGAAAGTCACCAAATATGGAATAGTGTCCAAGTATGGAAATCCTTAATTTCTCTTAGAATATAATTATTAAACGCAACATACGAACATCTACTGTTTCATTCGGTCTATTCACTGCCGCACATACACCATTGTGTCAGTTGCCCAAACGCTACACGTCTGGCAGGTGGGTTTTGTTTTGTTGTCACTCAAAACATTTTGAAGGTAAGTAAAAAAAATAGTATTACCTGTTATAACGTTATAAGATACTAATACGTAAGTGTTATACTATTCAATATACCTATCGATATTATGTTTATTTCAACTTTTTATGATCTTCGGTGAGTAAAATATTGTGACTTGATAAATATTTAGAGGAGTTTGAACTAGTATAAAAATCCAAATATGGACAGTCGTTGGTGTCTAATTATGGAATATTCCATAATTAGGTCTTAATATTTCACATGATAGGTACTTGCTACTATTTTTTTGTAAAAATATATGTTATATTTGTTTTAGAATGTCGGCTTCATAATCAATCATTAATCAAGAAACGAAAAACCTGGGATGAAGAAAAGTATCTAACAGAGGAAGAAAACTGCTGTAACAGCAGTGATAAAATCGTGATCCTACAAAGATAATTTAGTAAATAAAAATATGAAGAGACAAGAAGAAGAAAGTAAATTAGTCAAGATACAGAATAAGAAGAAAACTGCGAAGAGAAACAAACAAACGAAGAAAAATAAGACTGATTGTGAAGAATAAGACTGCGAGGAACAGGACAATATCCAATTTTATGAAGGCAGTGGAAAAGAGTTGATGGACCAAGTATCTCCTAACTCTGCTAATACAGAATGTATTCTGTTCAAAACTTTCCATGGAAAAACTGGATTAAATTCTTTATCTTAATTCCCACACATTCAATCCAGCCTTCTGTGCTCTGGGCACATTATGATTGCGCCCGTCCAGAGTTTGATACTTGGACCTGTGACTTTTCCAAGTGAATTGAGTAACTACTTACATTTGTAACAATATTTTATTTTGATTTATTTGACATAAACAAAACATAGCGATTAGCTTTCTTAAATTAAAAAATCGCAATTTCGTGTTGATTGATTGATGAAATTTTTATTTTGCTTTTTCGTAGATACGTGAACGACAAGAGAGCAATTATTCTATTGTCGTAAACGTATCTACGAAACCCAAAAGCAAAATAAAATTTTACTCATATTCTTTGGCATATAAATCATATTTATTTTTAACATAATCATATTAGGTATCATTATCAATAAGTATTACAAAACAGGATTATAGCAGACTAGCGGGCATCCCGGCTTCGCGCGGGTTTTTTTTGTATTAATTGTTGAATTAAAGTCATCTCTATCCAAAATTTCTTTAACATTAAGATTTAAGTCCAATGAAACCGAAATATTAGAAATATGTAGAGGAAAGTCACCAAATATGGAATAGTGTCCAAGTATGGAAATCCTTAATTTCTCTTAGAATATAATTATTAAACGCAACATACGAACATCTACTGTTTCATTCGGTCTATTCACTGCCGCACATACACCATTGTGTCAGTTGCCCAAACGCTACACGTCTGGCAGGTGGGTTTTGTTTTGTTGTCACTCAAAACATTTTGAAGGTAAGTAAAAAAATAGTATTACCTGTTATAACGTTATAAGATACTAATAATAATATAATAATAATAATAATCATTTATTATCAGGCATCTAATGGCCCATAGATATATACCTTACAGACTAACATATATAAAATATATACAAAAAGTGTTAGTATATAGGGCTTAAGACTATGTTAGTAACACTTCACTTTGCACTTATTGTCTTTGTGCTGTCCTGTGGCACTTGTCCGCGGAAGCGACGGAACACCACGTCCTGCGGCCAAAAGTCCTCATCCATGACGCGGGGCAGAAAGCAATTCGGTACTCGCACCACGAACGCCTTAAAGTTGACGTTCCGGCGCGACTCCAGTAACTGCACCCTCGGCGTGTACTTGATCTTCTGGCGCACGTACTCCACGATGTCCTCCGCCTTCGTGGTGTAGTGCAGGCGGGAGATATACACCGGTGTATTCGGCTTGGCGGCACGCAGACTCGTGTTGGGCTCCGTAGGAGCGTTGCCGCAGCGGTTCTTGTTGGTTCGCATTCGGCGCTTCCTCCTTTGCACCGTCACGAACCCATCATCATCATCAGCCTTCTTCGTTGCCTTATATGGCCCAGGCTTCAAACTGGCAGCGCTAGGGACGCTCGCAGTGACAGTAGCAAAATCCTTTTGGAATGGTTTTGCTGTGGCTGCAAGTACTGGCAGCGGGGCGGGGCGAGGGGCTCGAGCGGCGGTGCGTGGAGGAGCCGCGGCAACAGGCACAGAGCTGCGGGGCGCGCGGGAGGGGCACTTCGCAGGCTCAGCAATCGGTGGGTGCGCTGGCGACGAAACTGCTGACGCGGAACTCGATGACGACATGTCGAGCGCAGCTCCGCGATGCGTGTTTACGTTTGACGCATCGACTGGTGACCTAGTTACCGCCACGGTCTTGCGCAACTCATCAACTTCCTTGCGCAAATCGGCGACGGTGTTCTGGGATGTGTCTAATTTCACCTGCACATCCACGAGTCTGGCCTTCAAAAAGACAATGTCCTTCAAAAGGCTCGTGACATCGACGTGGTCGAAAGTGACGGGGGGAAGCTTGTGAAGCTCCTTCGCCACAAACGTCGGCACGTCGTCCGGGTCGGTCTCCTTGAACAGCTTGATGATGTCTTCCAAGCTCTTCTTAGTCCCGTCACGCCGGCGGGACACCATCTGATCGCGCTTGTTCAGCACGTCGTACAGCATCAGCTTGGCAGCAGCTATGTCGTCCTCGCTGAAGTTCGTTGCGCAGATCTGGATAGCGGACACCTCGTCCATCACATCCAGCTTCTGCTGCAAGAACGCCAGCAGCTCATTTGCCACAAGTACAGTACTCATGGCGAGTAATTACGAGCGACAGCTCGCGCCGCGCTAATCAACACGGATTACGTAAAACGCGTCCGCACCGAAACGCTGCACAAGCGAGACTTGAACTACTAATACGTAAGTGTTATACTATTTAATATACCTATCGATATTATGTTTATTTCAACTTTTTATGATCTTCGGTGAGTAAAATATTGTGACTTGATAAATATTTAGAGGAGTTTGAACTAGTATAAAAATCCAAATATGGACAGTCGTTGGTGTCTAATTATGGAATATTCCATAATTAGGTCTTAATATTTCACATGATAGGTACTTGCTACTATTTTTTTGTAAAAATATATGTTATATTTGTTTTAGAATGTCGGCTTCATAATCAATCATTAATCAAGAAACGAAAAACCTGGGATGAAGAAAAGTATCTAACAGAGGAAGAAAACTGCTGTAACAGCAGTGATAAAATCGTGATCCTACAAAGATAATTTAGTAAATAAAAATATGAAGAGACAAGAAGAAGAAAGTAAATTAGTCAAGATACAGAATAAGAAGAAAACTGCGAAGAGAAACAAACAAACGAAGAAAAATAAGACTGATTGTGAAGAATAAGACTGCGAGGAACAGGACAATATCCAATTTTATGAAGGCAGTGGAAAAGAGTTGATGGACCAAGTATCTCCTAACTCTGCTAATACAGAATGTATTCTGTTCAAAACTTTCCATGGAAAAACTGGATTAAATTCTTTATCTTAATTCCCACACATTCAATCCAGCCTTCTGTGCTCTGGGCACATTATGATTGCGCCCGTCCAGAGTTTGATACTTGGACCTGTGACTTTTCCAAGTGAATTGAGTAACTACTTTCATTTGTAACAATATTTTATTTTGATTTATTTGATCTCATATAGTTATATTTATGTCAATTTTTGTTATTGATATGATGATTTATTCCATATATGCGTACCTATTCCATATTTGGTTTCTTATTTGTGGTTTTTGTGTCATATTTTAATTTCATAACTAATATATTAGATTAAAAGCTATTAAATACCTACTACATAAAAATGTATGACGAATTAGTAATAACATTAAACTGTTTTCATTTCTATCAAGTTTTTGTTTTATATCTGCTGCTGCTGCTGCTGTGTGGTGACGGCGACAAATATCAGAATCAGAATATCATCACCCCATCTCATCCCGTGGGGGGCGTAGAAGTCGACCCGAGGGAATATCTACCAGAGGACGGGAAGCAACTTCCTTCTGAGTAGTACGACCATCATACTGCGATCGCCAACCCGCCTGCCAAGCGTGGCGATTATGGCATATCCCCTCAAGATGATTCTCGAGGGAGGCTTGTCCAGCAGTGGACTTATTTAAGCTGTAATGATGAATACCTACTGAATAAACCGGCTTTGGAGTTTTTCCCGAATGATATTTGGTAGGTAACGTTTCTTTAAAACAGAGATCACATGTCTTATGATATTTTTTTAAATCGCATATATTACTTCAATGTTGTAGAGAAAGCTGTCAGGATGAAGTGGGGGTGGGATTAAGGTCCCTTAATACCATTATAGAGCTTAGTTTAAAGTAAATCGATATTGATCCATTTAAAGTTATTAAGAAGAAAAATGGCAGATACACTCTCATCCTTTTTTAATTTAATTTTTTTTATTTATTCATGATGAATTGCATTGTGTTTGAATCCATATATAACACATCATCATTATATCAGCCGAAAGACGTCCACTGCTGGACAAATGTCTCCCCCAAGGGTCTCCACAATAGCCCGTCTTGTGCCATCCAGCGGATTCCCGCGACTCTTGCAAGATCGTCGGTCCACCGTGTAGGGGGCCTGCCCACGCTGCGTGTACGTGCGGTTCGTGGTCGCCACTCTCGACCTTTCTGCCCCAGCAGCCGTCGGTTCTACGAGCTATGCACCCCGCCCACGGCCACTTCAGTTTGGCAATTCCTTGGGCTATGTCGGCTACTTTAGTTACCCGGATTTCGACGTTTCTTTCTTTGATCGCGCAGGGATACTCCGAGCATAGCCGTCTCCATAGTAACAAGTTTTTTTTGGACAGACGCTCTCGTGTCCCCGGAAATAAAATAATCCTAGTTACTTCCTACTAATGTTAGAAATATGAAAATGTGCATGTTTGTTACTGAGTCGCACCAAAACGATGGATTAGGATAACATTTAATTACTTAATAAAAATAATATTTTTATCAAGTATAGTGATAAGCTTCGTGTAGAATTATAATTAAATCAAGTGTCCTGACAGATGAAACTTGCTTTTTAGAGTTCCGTATCCGAAAGGTGCTAGCGGAAAATACACGAAAAAAATTACGTTAACATATACAAATGTCGATCAGGCTTCGAGCATAGACAATCAGGTCACGGTTTCTACATAATATATAGGTGCCAAAAATATTTGATTACGTATTAAACTTCTTTAATCAGTCGTAGGCAGGTTGCAATCCTCAATTTTTTTGTCAAGTATTAATTTTATATCGACGGGTCTGTTGGCGTGGTTGGCATATCCTTTTACGCCGGAGGTCGTGGGTTCGATTCCCACCCAGGACAGATATTTTTGTGCATGAACATATGTATCTGCCTGGGTATAATTATCTATAAAAGTACGTTGGTACCTATTTAAAAAAAGTAGTATATGTATATCAGTTATCTCGTTTCCATAGTACAAGCTCTGCTTAGTTTGGGATCAGATGACCGTATGAGAATAATTTCCCAGGATATTATTATTATATTACTATTATTAATCCTTATTAATATTATAAATGCGAAAGAAACTCCGTCTGTCTGTTTCTCGCCTTACACGCGCAAACTACTGAACCGATGTAAATATAGTTATACAGATTTTTTAAAGCCTGAGAAGAAATAGTTGTAAGGGGTTGAAAGGGGCAAAAAATTGTATGGAACTATCGTCATTTTTAGCACAATAAGCTTGAAACTTTTTGTTAGGCTGTTGATTCGGTATAAACTGATATGGCTTCCAAAGTTATCAAGGGTGTAAAATAACAGCGCAGCGTGATACGACGTGGTTTAGGTGAGCCAATATGCCTAAGTGTGCTTACCCGAACGGGCAGACACGTGATGCTACCCAAAGACACTATTCCACACGCTTCATAATCGCGTTCGCTTTGAACCACCTACGTAGGACGTAGCATAACTTTGGCATTTGGAGGGGTTTGCCGTAGTCACCGCGATTGACATGCGAGTTGGCAGCCGCAGTGTCGGTGGTAGCTAGTGCACAGGTGGCGCTGCTGCCCACCTACCTCATGTATCCCTTATATAGCCCCCCATGGGTGGCTTTTACGACACCCATGGAATGGGATGGGATGGTCCAGTTATTCTTTCTGGACCGGAAACTACACGGCTTTAATGCGTAGGAAATGGTGTGAAATAATATGTACAAGCTGCGCCCCGCGGTTTCACCCGCGTTTAAGTAGTTTTGGCGTAAAAGAATAACAAACATACATACATACACCTATATCCACAAACTTTCGCATTTATAATATTAGTAGAATGTGTACCTCTAGCGGTTTTGGCAGTCCACGTCGGAATAGCTTGCAGATAGTAGATTTTTTCTTACTTATTTGACACTTATCGTCATATTTTGGAAAATTCACACAATATCTTCATAAATTGTAGCCTATGTGTTATTCTGACGTATAAGCTATATTATTGTAAAGTTTCATCAAAATCCATTCAGTCATTTTTACGTGAAAGAGTAACAAACATCCATCCATACTTACAAACTTTAGTAGGATTTATCTTAGCCTATCTTATGAATTAAACTTGACTTGAACCTATGAGGCTTTTAAATTTAAATAACTAATTAATTAAGCAGGTCCTCAATCCTGGTGGTATAACTTCACGAAGTTTTCGGAGTTCAAATAAATAAATATTGGTCACACTAGAAGATTTAATTTTGAAGATTCCATATAAAGTTGAAAGTAGCTTTCAGATATTTTACATGCTTTAAGGGATTTATTAAATTTAAAACGACAAAGGAACCATCTTAAGCTTTCGCGACTCGGACTTAACCGGTCGTCTACGCAAAACTGAAGTGAATCATGTTTGTAATGTTAATGTCAGTGCCATTCGGAAGGTAACAGAGATCGGAACTCTGTTCAAAATAAAACTTAATAAAAATAAACTTATTCGTAACTCTAAGTAAAAAGTACTTGGTTGGTATTCAGTATTTATAATAAGTTAAGAAATAATTACGTGTGTATAGAACTTTTACAAATTTCAAAATGAAGATTTATTATAAGCTGATTTTAGTCATTGCTATTTTGGCGGTAATTATTGGATACCAAAAAAAGTAAGTGCATATAGTTCCATACTTTTCATAGACTAGGATCATAGACACACATCTTGTAGTTTTACTTTCTTATTTTTTTATTATTTATGCATCTAACTTTTTAGATATATAGAATAATCTTTATTGTACACACTCAAATGTAAATAAATAAAATACAAAAATACTTTAGATATAAAGAACATAATGTAAAGGTCTTATCGCCTTATGCGATCACTTCAAGAATACTTTTAACTAATTTTTTTAATAGACAATGCCCGCTCTATAATTACTTGTATCGCGGCCACTTTACATAGATGAAAATCATAGATACTAAGCACACCAAAACTCATGACAACTATATTGTATAAATAATAGCTGTGCCCCGCGGTGTTACTCGCGTTAAATTTTATAAATTTTCTTTGCTATAAACCTCACGGAGCCCGAGACCTTTCCAACGAATGCAAAACCGTGGAAATCGGTTCGTGCGTTCTGGAGTTATAGCGTCAGGAAGGAAAACCCGACTTATTTTTATATAGTAGAATAATAATATCCTGGGACATTATTTACACACGGCCATCTGATCCCAAACTAAGCAGAGCTTGTACTATGGAAACCAGATACCTGATATACTACTTTTTATTTTGTAAATACATACTTAATATAGATAATCACACCCAGACTCAGGACAAACGGACATGTTTATGCACACAAATATCTGTCCTGTGTGGGAATCGCACTCACGACTTCCGGCGTGAAAAGCAAGTATTTGCCAACCACGCCAACAGGGGCTCTACCGGCTAAGTTGCCGAAGATCGTTTCCGTGAATGGCGTTCAAATAAATAAAGGTTAAAAATGACTTAATAAATCGTTAAATCGGTTTCAACGTTAACAATCTATTACGGACCATTTATGACTTCACATTGTGGTCATGGAAGCCGATTTAACGATTGATTAAGTCATTTTTAACCTTTGTTTATTTGAACGCCAATCGCGAAAATGATGTTCGGTGACTTATCCGGTAGAGCCCCAGGCCCGTCATATATATCGTCGGTCGAATAACGAAAGGGCGTATCCAACAAAATTTTAGATTTTGAGATATTAGCACCATCGACATTTATAGGTCAAGTTTCAGCATGTCACGAAAAGGCGTAACCAAAACTGCAATGGAACCGCATTTATAAACCGTTACGAAAAGCCCTACCTACTATTCCTTCTAATTCAAAAAATCACGAAGGGACATATCGCTAGTTACGCCTGTTCATGCATAATAATATTTTTTCACGAAGAGGCGTAACATAATTTGGCGCGAATGAAACCAAGACCTGTCGAAACTCGTTTACTGTCATTCGTCGCCGTGTAAATACTAAGCTGCAGTGTTTGTTTACGGGTAGTTAAAATAATTAATTTACTGTGTTAAAAGTGAATTTGTGCGCGGTTAAAAAGTTAATATCCAGTATTTTTTGTGCAAGTCATAAGGTAAAGTAATTTGTTTGATATATTATGCTGTAATTACGTAAAAAAGAAAATTTTAGGTTACAATTTTGACAAAAGTTAACTTTTTTGTTTCTAAATTATTTTATTGACTAGATTATTTATAAAAAAATTGTTGTAGTGATAGTATGATTACTAGATAGTTGTGTTTACTCGGTTTGTATGAATAAATAACATATTTTATAACAATAAATAATTGTTATTTTTACAGTTACCTGCCTCACATTTGGCTGCTTTTCGGAGGGCGAAAATCGTAAATAATGGACGTATTGGTGAAATGGAAGGATGGAACTCAAAATGTTGTCAATACATTGGAATTATTGTCAGTTCGAAAAGGTCAAAAGATTACGGTTGGTACAAAGGTAAAAATGTTATATGAACGAAAATGGTGGTATGGTACAGTGACTGTTATAGAAGCATTAGAACCCTCTTCATCTGAAGATGGAATGGATGGAAGGATGTAAAAAGTTGCTGTGAGTATATTAATTGTCATAATCCTATTTTGAGCACCTGTACCAAATGTGCTTCTTTCTGGTGCACTGAACATTACGAAAATGAAGCTCCCTGTTCTAATCATTTGGCTTGTAAGACCTCTTTGCCAGAAAGTGAGCACAACCGCTACGAAACAGCTTTGAATGGCGTAGAATATAATCCTTTTGACACATACATTGATGAGGTGGATATAGCCACAAGGCATGACTACCAGAAATACTGTCAGTTTTCAATTTGCTCGGAGGAGGTGTTTAGTGCCTGCCATCGCTGTTCGTGCCTACTTTGCTATGACCACTTTGTCAACGATTCTTCTACCTGTGAAAAACATCTAACCTCTGAAGCTGCTATAACATATCCTGCTTTGCTTGAAAGTAACCTAAATGATGTAGACCAGACATGTGAATTTGCCGACTGCACTAACCCTGTTTTGACTACCTGCTTTGAATGTGCCTGTTTATTGTGCGATGTTCATTTTGAGTCGTTGCTAAAAGTGCAATCTTGTGCTGATCATGCTATAAGAAGTGCAAACCCGATAAATTACTCGTTGTCTGATTTCAATATTCATGGTATGGAAAATGTTTCCTACGATTCTGATGCAACCATGACGTTATCTGATTCACGCAATCCATCGCCCAGTATTTTAGAACCGGTACAACAACAAGCCGATTTAGCCCCCGAAGATTATGTAGTAGATGGCGCCTCCAGAGAAACAGAAAGGTCACAATCGCAAAGAAAAAACAAATACAAGGAAGCCAAGTCTTTGCTACATACAGGTAAAGAGCACATTTCGCCATATACCAAAAAAAATGTACCTGGGAAGAAGGTTGGTTCTTTGTGCAATCTAGAGAACTGCGCAAAGCAAGGCTTGTATTGCTACCGTTTTGATGAAAATGAAAGGGAAAATATATTTATGGATTTTTATTCGTTAGGTGATCTAACTTTGCATAGAGAATACATCACTCGATTTGCTGAAAGAAAGCCGGTAGCACGGAAAACTACTGCCACAGAATCTCGGCGTAAATTTTCTCATTGCTTTTACTTGCCACTAAATGGACAGAAAGAAAAAGTTTGTCGAACAATGTTTTTGAAAACTTTAGGTATTTCAGAAAAGACTTTTCGCACGGCTATGCAGAAATTACAACCCACTGGTATAATAGAAAAAGACAAACGTGGTGGAAGGCAAGAAGTCTATCATGAAAAGGACACTCAGATGCGAGCACTTATTACTGAACATATTAACAGATTTCCACGTATGGAATCACATTATTGTAGAAAAGATAGTAAAAAAGAATATCTAAACCATGATCTATCATTGAGGAAAATGCACGAAATGTTTTTGAAGGACTATAACCAAAAAGTTAGTATTACACTTTATAGAAACGTATTCAATACCATGAATTTATCCTTTCATAATCCAAAAAAAGACCAATGCAGTTTGTGTAATACGTACAAGGAAGGTACAAGCGAAATAAAAGAGAACTTAAAAGATAGATATGAGAGACACATAAAGGAGACAGAAGAAGTACGACAAATAAAAAATGAGTGTAAAATTCGGGCAATGGAAAATACTAAAATTTGTTGCGCTTCATTCGATTTACAACAAGTCATTTATTTGCCGCAAAGTAAAGAAAGTAGTATTTTTTATAAGAGACGTTTAGCAAACTATAACTTCACGATTTATGATATAGCCTCCAGAGATTGTGTGTGCAATGTATGGAATGAGACGATCAGTAAAAGAGGTGCATCTGAAATATCTACTTGTCTCTATGATTTCTTATCAAACTGTGATAGAAAGGGGATAAAAGAAATATTCCTATTTAGCGACGGCTGTGTCGGCTAGAATAAAAACTCCACGATGGCTGCAATGCTTTTACATCTAATAAATAACTGTGGATCTATAGAAGAAATCAGTTTACGTTATTTTTGTTCCTTTCATGGCCAAAGCGAAGGCGATTCTGTTCATAGCGCGATAGCATTTGCAATGGAACAAGCAGGACAAGTTTTTGTTCCCTGCCAATTGAAACCCATCATTCGATTGGCACGCAAAAAGCCAAATGAGGTTAAATTCCTTGAATATGATGATTTTAAACATTTCAAAGAAAACGCATCAAAATTAAAGTTACTAATGCTAAAAAAAGATGACCAGAGCGGTGAGCCATTTAAGTGGACAGATGTAATGGAATTCCGGGTAGTGCGAAACAATCCAACTATGTTATTTTTTAAAACAAGTCACATGGAAACACAATACAGATCTATATCACTTAGGCGAGGAAACACTCAATGGCTGAAGACAAACGTCGAACAACTAAACCAATCTTTGAATAAAATTTCCAAAGAAAAATATGAAGACCTGATGAAAATGTGCAGCGGAGATACACCGATAATAAGAAATCGAGAACATGTTATTTACTATGAAAATCTTCCTCACGATTAAACAGAAAATGAACACAAATTAATTAAAACAGAATATTATTTAAGTTCTTGTATTAATATTACGAGTATTTGGTGATTCTTTTTCAGTAATTTTCAGGTATCTTTAAATAAAGTTAATTTTTTATGCATACCGATGTTTTCAATTTCATTTATAGCAATAGCAACCTGGGCGTAAGTCAAATGACTGATATTAGGGGTACATCACGAAAAGGAGTAAGTGAAACTTTTTTCAAAAAAATATGAATATCCTTACAACTAACTACAGTACACTGAAACCATATTTGAATATATAATCAGTCTTAGCTACATATTTACATAAATATCATACCAAGCACATTAGATCTTAAGACATAAAGTTATGACAGTACATAACGTGACGATTTCATAAAAATAGCTCTGCTGTAAAATTTACCAAAACACAGATAAGCCTTTTCGTGATTCGACCGACGCGACGATATGGGTTACACAAATGGTTGCCCTATGCGGGGATAACAAAACACTTGTGAGTATGGATGGATGTTTGTTACTACTCTTTCACACAAAACTGCAGGACGGATTTTGATAAAAAAAAAACTTTGTAGCAATATAGCTTACTAGCTGCGCTCCGCGGTTTTACCCGCTTTAAATTGTATAAATTATCACAGCTCTTCCCCCGTAGGTGATAGCGTGATAATATGTAGCCTATATGTTGACCCGACCTCTTAGTAATATTCATGCAAAATTTGAAATAAATCCATGCAGTACTTTTTGAGTTTAGCCCGGACATACATACAGACAAAAATTCTAAAAACTATATTTTTGGCTTCGACATCGACTGTAGATCAAGCCCCAAGTATCCTTTAAAAAAAATATTCATTGTACAGTTTTGACTTTCTTACGATTTTATTATATGTATAGATATATCCGAATAACACCGACACGAATTAACAAAGTCTAACCTGGGTAAAACGGCGCGGGGCACGGATATGCCTAGCTTCATCTAGTCATCATCATCTGCCTAGATCAAATGAACTAGGAATGCCCGTTCTATGGTGGATGTTCCCTCGGGACAATGTCAACTTCCCTCGATTGTGGTATTTGTTGCCATCACCACATATCACATATACAACCTGTAACGTAATTAACGCACACCCTCAAACACCACAATTAGAATATTATGTTGTAATCATAATACATACACTGAAATTTTTCATTTAACATGTATATGCATTGTTATTTACTAAATTAGTTTCTTAGAATAAAGTTCATTTTTCTTTTTTTGTATTGAATAATGGAATTTGTATGAATACAAATAAACCTGCGATTTTAAAAGTCTTATTACTTAGACTTACGGTTCATTTCAATTTGTTTTGACTGTACAGGGTTAATATGATCATAACTTCCGTAGTTTTAATTATTTTTGAATAAAAATTACCTATATTAAAAATGATATAAATCGATTCAGTAAACGATCCTGAACAAACTATTTTCAGGATGTGCGTTAATTAAGTTACATGTTGTATACAAGGTGTAACAAAAATAGTGGACGTAACTTAAGGAGCGCTATCTTCCTACAAAACTGGACTAATTGAACTCAACCAGTTTCTGAAATATGAAAAATATATTTTTAGCGCCCTGTGCTAAAAGCATCAGCTGATCGTTACGCTTGTATGGCAGTTAATATTTTATTCGTGTATTTTTGATGTTTATATGCTGCACGTTGTTCAATTTCATAGGTAAATGAAGCTCTTTACCTTACGTTCTATATTATACTATTTATGTTACACCTTATATATATATATATATATATATTCTAAAAATAACCCTAGACGGAAATAAATTTAATACTTCATCGTTGAGTGCAACCGTGAGTTTAATATGAATAACATAGTCTTCCCTACATTCAATAATATAATATCTATGGACAATAATATCTATGGACAATGTCACACATATCATCCTAGCCCCAAACTAAGCAAAGCTTGTACTATGGGTACCAGGCGACGATATACATACTTATATAGATAGATAAATACTTATATACGTAGAAAACATCCATGACTCAGAAACAAATATTCGTGCTCATCCCACAAATATTTGCACTTACCGGGATTCGAACCCAGGATCACCAGCTTTGTAGCCAGGAGCACTACCAACTAGAATACAATACAAGGTTCTTTCCCGAAACGTTGCCATTCAACGACAATCCTCCGTCATTAGTTTATTTCAAGGAGCTACTGGCTAGAACCGTAATACGCCTGGAAAACCGATCTTAATAGAAATGGAACAAAGGCTGGGAAGACATGTGGATCTTGTCCACAGTGTGTGTGTGTGAGTCAAGCTTAAGATGGGCCGGTTGGCGAGGTTGGTAAATGCTTGCTTTTCACGCGGCAGGTCGTGGGTACGATTCGCACCCACCACAGATATTTCTGTGCACGAACATGTCTGTTTGTCCTGAGTCTGGGTGTAAATATCTATATAAGTATGTATTTACATAGAAAAGTAGTTATATGTATGTTATATGTATGTTATATGTATGTTATATATATATACAACATCTAACATAATTAACGCACACCTTCAAACACCCCAATTAGAATATTATGTTGTAATCATAATACATACACTGAATTTTTAATTTAACATATATACTTACTAGCTGAGCCCCGCGGTTTTACCCGCGTTAAATTTTATAAATTATCACAGCTCCTGCCCTGTAGGTGATAGCGTGATAACATGTAGCCTATGTGTTGACCCGACCTCTTAGTAATATTCACACAAAATTTGGAGTAAATCCATGCAGTACTTTTTGAGTTTAGCCCGGACATACATACAGACAAACTGACATACAGACAAAAAATGTAAAAACTATATTTTTGGCTTCGATATCGATTGGAAATCACGCCCCAAGTATCCTTTTTAAAAAATATTCAATGTACAGTTTCGACTTTCCTACGATTTTATTATATGTATATATTTATTATGTGTATGATTTTATTATATGTATGGATTATTATTTACTAAATTAGTTTCTTGGAATAAAGTTTATTTTTCTTTATTTTGTGTCGAATGATGGAATTTGTGTGAATAGCTATGCTTTAAACCACAGGACTTAAGTAAATTTAGATATACGAAAGAGAAGAGAAAGAAAATGTGTGCTCCCTGTCTCTCTTGCCCATACGTATACGAAACGTAATTCTCTCTCTTTCTATCTTCTGTAACTTATATCTACCTCTCAAGTTCCGTCCGCCTCGCCCTATCACATTTTTCGTAATGCTCTCGTCGCGCATTCATCAGCTTACACCCCAAGACTTGCGTGCATAAAGAAGTTTAAGATAAAAAGGACCTAAGTACGCAGGTAGAAGAAGAAGTACACTTTATGGCATAAGAAATATACACAGTACAATAAGCATAGAACATTATTTTGCAATTGGCGGCCTTATCACTAAAAGCGATCTCTTCTAGGCAACCTATTTGCTGGATGGACCAGAATTTAACATCAATGGATAATGGTAGCAAAAGGTATATGTTAGGTACTGAAGTTACTGTATTTTTGTTACAGAAATATTCTACATTCATTCTCGGTATTCGAGGTCAAAGTGCTGATCCCTTTGTTCAAAATGCTGCAATTTGCCCTCGTAAGTTTTTCAGCAATGAACATTGATAGAAGTATGTATCCGCCGCACGCAACCGTACACGGTAAGTTTATACATAGATATAATAAAAGTAATAATAATCTGATCTGGGACTCTACCGCCTAAGTCGCCGAACATCGATTTCTTATAAATAAAGGTTAAAAATGACTTAATCAATCGTTAAATCGGCTTCAACATTTACAATCGATTCCAGACCATTTATGACGTCACAGGTGGTCATGAAAGCCGATTTAACGATTGATTAAGTAATTTTTAACCTTTATTTATTGAACGCCATTTAAGAAATCGATGTTCGGCGATTTAGCCGGTAGAGCCCCAGTTGGAAGCTTTAAGCCGTTGGCTCTTAGACTAAGTTCCAAAGAGGCAAAGATTGTCTCACGCAGTGGAAGCAAAGATCAGAAGCTTCGACGAAGGTGCCAATCGTTAGCGAAAGACCCCAACAGCAGCCCTCGGTTGGGGACCCGATACGCCGCCGTCGGAAAATCTCACTAGCGCCTTCTAAAATCTGTAGAGCGCCATCAATGGAAGATAGTATAAACTAATTACTACTAATTTCTTTGACGATTATTGTTTGTGTTGCAACATATAGGTAATTATAATTTTAATCACTTTAGAATCGATTATATTGTAGATTGTTTATAATGTAGGAAAGCTATTAAAATAACTCCATAATTATTTTAACTACCTATAGAAATTAGAGCTATTTATAAGTTAAGAACCACTCCGAAACGAACAGTTGAACTGATATCCAAAACTGAAAGCTAGTTTGATTAGTAACAGCACTTTTTCTTAAGGGAGTTTGGGGATTTTATCAATTTTGTGACTTTAGTAATGTTTAATGACGGATTTAACTGGTATATAGCTGTGACATACAGACAGGCAGACTAATGGCCATAGATAGATCTATTTCCGATTACGACACCTTAAGGTCCCTATTTAAATCAGGACAAAATTATAATGTATAAATTATAATTAATTATAAATAACACTTTACGGAACCTTAAAATGAACACTGTTTACTTAAGGAGAACCTTTTTAGGTTAAGGTTTACCTAGTCTAATTGGCCAAGAGAATCTCCCTGCCGGAATCTTCAGGTCATATCCTAATAATGTCTGCTACAGGCTTCAGACGCGGTCGGCCAACTAAACAACTAAACTATGTACTCTAAACACTATGTTTCGAAAGTCGATCAATCCGCCTATCAAAGAAACCGACTCATAAAAGGTTGTATTTTTTGAAGTTATACTTCTTTTGGCGCGATGGAGAAAAATGATGAGAGTGAATTTTTACGCTGCGCGCGTACACCGACACCAAAAAATTTAACAGCATAACGTTAGTTCTAGGTGGTATGAAAATTGATAACTATGTTCAAGTTGTATATTAAGAAGTATAACTTCTAACGCGTGTACATAAGTACACACAAGTTTTTTTTTTATTGTATTATTTGGCTCACTACGAGTTTGAAATGAATTAATTTGGAAATCAATGTTGTATGAACCCACCCCATAATAATAATGGTGTCCTCCTAGCTGAATTTCGGCCACAGCGGCCAGTCTCAACAGAGATTAGCCATCTGCGCGGGACATATTATAGTGCTCAAATGTGTGCGCAAACACAGGAGCACTTTCTATTCCATCACTCTCATGATCCGATGGCACGCTTAGCGACACGACCGGAAAGAGGTCAGGCACAGGACCGACGCCTTTATCTGCTCTCCGAGGCACGGGGGTATAATACCGCCAACTCCCAGACTTCGGGCTGATGCTGAGAAATTTTTCTTTTTTACAGAAACGTCCCAAAATCACTTTAGCCCGACTCGGGATTTGAACCCAGGACCTCGTTATCTGCGGGTGAAGACGCAACCCGTAGACCAACGAGGCAGTCAAACCCACCCCATAACATAAATATAATTAATAAAAACAATGGTTTTCGAGATACATACAAAATACAGAAAAAACCGGCCAAGTGCGAGTCGGACTCGCTCATGAAGGGTTCCGCAGCAGCAAGTATTTCAGTTGATTAAATGAAAGGTAAATTGCGGTTTACGATTTATGACGCATTAAAAAATAACTACTTACTAGATTTCGTTCAAACCCATTTTCGTTGTTAGTTTACATGGTAATGAACATCATATATTTTTTTTAGTTTTATCATTCTCTTATTTTAGAAGTTACAGGGGACACTCATCTTTCCACTTTGGAAGTGTCTCTCGCGCAAACTCAGTTTAGAAAAAAAATATATTAGGAACCTCAATATCATTTTTCAAGACCTATCCATAGAAACCCCACATGTATAGGTGCGATGAAAAAAAATTTGAGTTTCAGTTCTATGTATGGGGAACCCCCAAAATTATTATTATTTTTCTATTTTTGTGTAAAAATCTTAATGCGGTTCACAGAATACATTTACTTACCAAGTTTCAACAGCACAGCTCTTATAGTTTCGGAAAAAAATGGCTGTGACATACGGACGGACAGACAGACAGACATGACGAATCTATAAGGGTTCCGTTTTTTGCCATTTGGCTACGGAACCCTAAAAAAGATACCTTTCGAGGCGGAAACCCCACCGCCGCCGGCTGGTCTCCCACCCCGGGGGACTTTTAGTATGATCATAATTATGGACATCTCAAAGAATAACTGTCCAATTTTCAAAACTACACGAATTAATCGGTATTTTTTACGATTTTTGAGCTAATTTTCGTATATTAACCCGTGTGTAAAATCCTACTAACATTATAAATGTGAAAGTTGGTGTGAATGGATGTGTACATGTATGGATGTTTGTTACTCTTACTCGCAAAAACTACCAAACGGATTTTGATGAAACTTTGTAGTAATATAGAATAACACATAGGCAATAATTTATAAAGTTTATCGCAACTAAAACCGCAGGGCACAGCTAGTATATAATAATGTGTACAAATCGCGAAGGTCTAAAAACCATATTTGATGTAATGGTACAATACCCTATATTAATGAAAAAAAATGAGATAAATATAAATAAACAAAAAATTTGTTTTAGACCTTTAACAAAATCTAATTTGGGAAAGTTCAGTAACAACCTGGAGAATAGTTTGTGCCATCTATTGCCAAACAAAAGTAACCCTAACGATATGTACACTACATTATTCCACTGCATTTGCAAAGAATTTAATAAAGCTTGTAAAATAAAAAACATAACGGTTGACAGTAATGAGATAAAATTTAGTTCTTGGGCAACTCAAGGCATTAGACTGAGTAGAGATTTTTTATATGAGTTGTATGACAGAAGGTCCTATAACCCTGATGTCAATTTTATTAATTATGTTAGAAATTATTCAAAATTTTTTAAAAAGGTTTGCATTCAAGCTAAATCTTTATATATAAGAGATAAAATTAAAAAATCTGATAATAAAATAAAATCAGCTTGGCAAATAATTAATACTGAAACTGGTAAAAGTAGATCAAGAGATCAAACTTAGTATTGAATATTGGTGATGAACTGGTTTCAGACAAGCTTACCATTGCCAATTTTTTAGCTGCTTTTTTTGCAAATATACCCGTGGATATTACTAAGTGTCTCGCATCATCACCAGATGTGGCTGAACTCTTTTTAAATCAAAGCGTAAAACAAACTGTACCTAACTTTAGTTTTAAATCCGTAACAAGTGATGATATTATAAAAGCTTTTAAGAGTATTAAAAGGAAAGGCACAGAAGATTTGTGGGGACTGTCTGTTAAAGCAATTGAATCAATCATACTAAACATTGCTACAATCCTTGCAGCCATCTTCAATGGCTGTAGAAGTGATGGTGTTTTTCCCGATTTAATGAAAATAAGTAAGATAATACCCATTTTCAAGGCAGGTTGTTCAAAAAATGCCACGAATTATAGGCCTATCTCAATACTGCCAGCTTTAAGTAAAATATTTGAAAAGCTGATGCTCAGCCAAATGTTGTCGCACTTTAACGTGAATGAGATATTGCATAACAAGCAGTTCGGGTTTACAAGGGGCCGCTCTACTCAGGATGCAGGTTGCACATTAATTAGGTCAATATTGGAGGCTTGGGAGGGATCACAGGATGCGCTGGGAGTTTTCTGTGATCTCTCTAAGGCTTTCGATTGCGTTGATCATCGTACGCTCGTTGTTAAACTGAAGTACTATGGAATATCTGGCACATCTCTTGATCTTGTGATGTCCTATTTATCGGGGCGACAACAGATGGCTTCGATAGGCGGTGTCACTTCGGCACGTCATCCTGTGAAAATGGGGGTGCCCCAAGGATCTATATTGGGCCCATTTTTATTTCTAGTTTATATAAATGATCTCCCTTATCTGGTAGAGAAAGTATCAGACATAGTTTTGTTCGCTGATGATACGTCGCTCATATTTAAAGTAAATAGAAAGGATAAAGATCTTATTGAGCATAATAAAACACTCAGCTTTATATCAGAATGGTTTTCGGCAAATAATCTCTTGTTAAATGCAGGGAAAACTAAATGCATCAGGTTCTCATTGCCGAATGTGACTCAAATTGTACCAACAGTTGCACTTAATGCGAAAATATTAGATTTAGTCCCATCGACCGTATTTTTAGGATTGACACTTGATTCAAAATTGCAATGGGGTCCTCAGATTGAAAAGTTAGTAGGTAAATTAAGTTCGGCTTCCTATGCTGTCTGGAAAATAAGGCAATTGTCAGATGAACAAACTGCTAGATTAGTGTATTTCGCGTACTTTCATAGCATTATGTCGTATGGCATTCTGCTGTGGGGTTCGGCGGCTATTTTTGTATTGCAGAAAAGAGCAGTCAGAGCCATTTATGGTTTAGGCAGTCGCGATTCTTTGCGAAATTTGTTTAAAGAAATAAATATACTTACTGTGCCATCGGAATATATATATCAGAATATAATGTTTGTTAGAAAAAATATTCATAATTATAAGAAGAAAAGTGAACTGCATAATATAAATACTAGGAATAAAAACAAACTAGCCATGCCAGGCTTTAGAGTAAGCAAAACTAATAAATCATTTTTAGGAAATTGTATTAGGTTTTATAACAAGCTTCCTACTCAAATTACTGATCTGCCTGACACAAGTTTTAAAACACATATTAAACGTATACTTATGGCTAGGGGTTATTACACCACTAAAGAGTACATCGATGACAAAGACGTCTGGCTCTCACTTCCTACCTGCACATTGCTCGCTGGAGATCTTGTAGCCATATAGACATGACTGATCTGCTGCGTTACGTGAACTATCTGTAAATGATTGCTATCATATACTTAATTTAAAATTATTGACTCTGTCTCAAAATGAATAATGTTATTGTTTCGAAGTTTTTCTTTTGTATACCTAAATATAATCTAAAATAATAAGCATTCATTCAGACAACCGATCGAGCATATATTGTGTTTGCCTACTAAATAATTACTCTAATTGGACCAAATCCCGTGTTCATGCCCGCTTGAGTATGTTTCGCCGGACCGTCTCAACTGGGTCGTGTTGAAACCGGTAGTAGATGAACCCACTGAGTTTGTTTCGCTGGGTCTTCTCAGTTGGGGCGGATTGGATCCGGTGGTAGCATTAAAGCGCGACCGTCGTTATTAACACAAGGTCCGTCATAATAATAATACCTTTAATATAGATAGAACCATTGACAATATGTAGTAAAAATATTAGACTTAAACTAGATAATTAAACATAATCTCTTGACAATAACTTGATACGAGCTAGCTAAATATCATTTCTGTAATAAAATAAATTTTATAAATGTTTTCATACAAGATGTACCTAAATATCTATGTTACTAGAAATAATATCTAATGTATGCAACTATATTACTACAAACATGTTCTGACTATTTACAAGCGCTTTTTTAAAGTCTACGTGAATAAAAACCTTTTTTATTTTATTTTAAAATATATTGAATAAGATATTAAATAAAGTAAAAATGTGTATTTGAATAGTTAGTATTCAATGATGTCTCTGTGATCAATGCGGCTAAGACCGGGAGCGATCACAGACTGGTCAGAGGCTCATTGAACCTAAATGTCAAACTCGAGAGGTCCCGACTGATGAAGTCTACGCTCCGTCCCATACCGTTCCACCTCCAAAACCCCGAACCCTTTCAACTCGAACTTCAGAACCGATTCGAATGCCTAGCAGACTGTGAAGAAGTGGATACATACCACGACAGGTTCGTGGAAGGTGTCCATACGGCCGGGTCTAACTTCTACAAAACCCGCCGTACAAATGGAACCAAAAAGATCTCCGACCATACCCTACAGCTTATGGAAGAAAGGCGGAAAATGATTCTAACATCCTCATGTGATGCTGCCAGATACAGGCAGCTCAACAGACAAATCTCAAAGTCTCTGACTCGCGACACACGCCAATTTAATACTATTAGTATAAAAGAGGCCATCGAGCGGAATAGAGGCTCTAAAGTGTTCGCAAGAGATTTGTCTATTGGGCAAAGCCAACTGACGAAGCTGAAGACTGAGGATGGTAGAATCGTCACGTCAAAACCAGAGTTGCTAGGTGAGATCGAGAAGTTCTACGGACAGTTATACACGACAACGCGACTTCCTGTCAATAGTCATGCCGATCCAAGAGCAAGACTAACCCGACACTACACCCAAGATATCCCGGACGTCAGCCTGTACGAGATTAGAATGGCTCTCAAACAACTAAAAAACAACAAGGCGCCGGGTGATGATGGAGTTACAGCTGAGCTTCTGAAGGCGGGTGGTACACCGATCCTACGGGCCCTTCAGAAGTTATTCAACTCCGTCATACTCGAAGGTCAAACGCCAAAAGCATGGCACAGGAGTGAGGTGGTGCTTTTCTTCAAAAAGGGCGATAAAACCCTATTGAAGAATTACAGACCCATCTCACTGCTGAGCCATGTTTACAAGTTGTTTTCGAGAGTCATTACGAATCGTCTCGCACGAAGGTTTGACGACTTCCAGCCTCCCGAACAAGCCGGATTCCGAAAAGGCTACAGTACCATAGACCACATACATACGCTGCGGCAAGTTATACAGAAGACAGAGGAGTATAACCAGCCATTATGCTTAGCGTTTGTGGACTATGAGAAAGCCTTTGATTCTATCGAATCATGGGCCGTGCTGAGCTCTCTTCAAAGGTGCCAAATTGACTATCGGTATGTCCAGGTGTTAAAGTGTTTGTACGAAAACGCCACCATGTCAATCCGACTTCAGGACCAGAACTCGAAACCTATTCAATTGCAGCGAGGCGTGAGACAGGGAGACGTCATATCTCCGAAACTGTTCACCGCTGCATTGGAAGATGTTTTCAAGCTTCTGGACTGGGAAGGCTTTGGCATCAATGTCAATGGCGAGTACATCACCCACCTTAGATTTGCCGACGACATAGTAGTCATGGCTGAGACCCTTGACGACCTCGGTACAATGCTCGATGGCCTCAGTAGAGTCTCTCAACAAGTGGGTCTGAAAATGAACATGGATAAGACGAAAATCATGTCGAACATCCATGTTGCACCCACTCTAGTTAAGGTTGGAGACTCTGCACTCGAAGTTGTTGAGAACTATATTTACCTAGGACAGACCATCCAACTAGGTAGGTCCAACTTCGAAAAGGAGGTCAATCGTAGAATCCAACTCGGCTGGGCAGCGTTCGGGAAGCTACGTAATATCTTCTCATCCCAAATACCGCAGTGTCTCAAGTCGAAAGTCTTCGACCAGTGTGTGTTGCCAGTGATGACTTACGGAACAGAGACGTGGTCGCTCACTATGGGCCTTATCAGGCGGCTCAAGGTCACCCAAAGAGCTATGGAAAGGGCTATGCTTGGAGATTCCCTGCGAGATCGAATAAGAAATGCTGAGATCCGCAGGCGAACTAAAGTAGCCGACATAGCCCAAAGAATTGCCAAACTGAAGTGGCAGTGGGCAGGGCACATAGCTCGTAGAACTGACGGCCGATGGGGCAGAAAGGTTCTCCAGTGGCGACCACGAACCGGAAGACGCAGCGTGGGCAGGCCTCCTACACGGTGGACCGACGATCTTGTGCGGGTCGCGGGAAGCCGCTGGATGCGGGCAGCGCAGGACCGGCTATTGTGGAGATCCTTGGGGGAGTCCTTTGTCCAGCAGTGGTCGTCTTTCGGCTGATATGATGATGATGATGATGATGAATAGTTTTCACTGCAATTTCAGATGCTAATAAAGGTTTAGGAGATAAAGCATTTGTGTTTGTTAATCACTAAATAAATCATTCCATGAATTTGTTATGCATCCGTATAAATTGTTAGTTTGAGTATATTAAAATGGGTCTGGCATAGTCACACGACGATTCTCCCTAAAGTGCGGTCGCATAGCAGGAAGAAATCCGTACAATGATCTCTCCTACTGACAGTGATCAAAGATATTTTTGTAATAAGTGCGAGCTTATATAAAACATTTAAGGAAGCTGCATTTGCTGTGTGGTGATGACATAGAATATCATCAGCCCATCTCATCCCGTGGGGGGCGTAGAAATCGGCCGAGGTAATACCTACCAGACAATAGGCAGCAGCGTTTTTCTGTGAATTATGACCATCAAACTGCAATCGCCAACACGTCCACGTTCGCCAAGTTTATGGCATATCCCCCCATTCTTTGGGGAGGCTTTTGTCCAGCAGTGGACGTTCTTTGACTGACATTATTGTCTATTGTATATGTGCTTATTGTCGGTTATATATTTACGCTGGAAAGACAGTGACAGGTTATTACAGGTTAGTGTACCTAGTTCTTTATGCGCCGCGACCGCACATTTAACTGTCATAGCTCTAAGCCATACCTAACTTGAACAGTTCGAACTCCAAAAAAACGATGCTATAGTTATATTAATATTTCAGATGGACAATCATTCGACTTCGTAATAGTTGGTGCAGGGTCGGCAGGATGTGTGTTAGCCAATAGACTGACAGAAGTACCCAATTGGAATGTTCTACTGATCGAGGCAGGAGACGACCCACCAGGGATCTCCAATGTTGGTACATCCTCCGTTTTTAATTTTCCACAATAATACCCTCGCTGGACTCCCGGCATACGCTCGCTCGCTTCTTCACTGCTGTGGGCACACAGCTTATGATTTTTCCTTGCTATTACTTTCTTCGATAGTAAATAATTTTCATTTGTAAGCATAACTTTGCGGTATTATTTTCCCCAATACGACGATATTTGAAAATGACAAGAACTTTTTATTATTTCGGCAAGCGCGAACTTTCTATTTTTTAAAATTAGTATAGCTCGCCAGTATCCGAAAATTAACATAAGGATACTTTGCAGAACTTATGACCCTACTAGGTATATTTATATAGCACTTTTCCAAGGCCAATACCGACAAGAAGATAAGTGTCTTTCAAATAAATTGTCGTGACACAAATACTTTAATATTCTTTGTAGCATTAAATTTAGAACAAAATTTGAATACCCATTATCACAACAAAGAGTTACATACAGACTGTACGCATAACTAATCCCATCAATGAATACATAAACCAGCAACATTCGGAAATCCGCAACAAGAGGTCATATTATGTATGTGTTATTCTGACGTATAAGCTATATTATTGTAAAGATTCATTAAAATCCATTCAGTAGTTTTACGTGAAAGAGTAACAAACATCCATCCATACTTCCAAACTTTCACGTTTATTCTTTATTGCACACAGAAACATACGCTTATAATATTAGTAGGATGATTATTATGTTTAATTATTCTTTTTAAAATTGGAAGTTTTTAGCTTTTAAAACAATATCTATATTATTTACAAAAACAAAATCTCTATTTTTTAATATGATATCAACATGGTTTGAGTAAAAATTACTGCCTTGTTAGCCCAGCAGTAGCCTGTCAACTGCAGATAACGAGGTCCTGTGCTGAAATGCCGGGTGCTCAAGAAAAACACTTAATAGCAGCTTGGGATCTGATAGTTTGATCTCTTCCAGTCGAACCGTTCCTGTCCCATCGGAATATAACAAGGGGATTAGAGAGTGCACCCGTTATCACGCGTACGCTTCTACACTAATATGTCTTGCGTAGTTGGCTAAACCTCAACAAGTACCCAATTTTTGAAGTTTTTTGACTGACTTATATTGACACGTCTTTGTTTAGAGACCAGACAATTGTACCTACGACATCATTAATTATTCAACAGGAGACCCCTAATTGATAACAAACTTTTACTTATTGTTTCAGAGTCCCGGTTTATCAATGCTCGTGTCATCAGAGTTACCAGGATGGAACTATTACACCGTAGATGATGGCTTTTCCAGCCAAGCCCTCAAAGCCAAGAGGATACATAATTTTGGAGGCAAAATGCTCGGTGGGTCCAGCGGAGTCAACTACATGTTCTATGTCCGAGGAAATAAAGCGGATTATGACACATGGGGCCGAGATAACGAAGGTTGGGACTGGGAAAACGTTAAACCCTACTTCAAAAAGAGCGAAAGGCTCGACGACGATATTATCATTAACAGTGACTCCTCTGATCTTCATAATACTAAAGGTTACTTAGGTATAATACGCCCTAACTGGGAATATAAAACTCAGGAGTACTTAAACGTCTTTAAAAAACAGGGGCACAAAATTCTGGTGGACACTAACGGGCATCAGCAACTAGGGTACTCGCTTCCTAGTTACACCATCGATAGACAAGTTCGCCAAAGTACAGCAACAGCTTTTCTTACACCTATTAAAGATAGGACGAATTTATACGTCCTTAAGAACACTTTGGCAAGAAAAATTGTCTTTGATGAGAACAAAAAGGCAGTCGGGGTTGAAATAAAACTGCCTGAAGGTGACGTTGTAAATGTTGGAGCTGACAAAGAAGTAATCTTATCTGCAGGTGCTTTCAATAGTCCAAAGTTACTAATGCTATCAGGGGTAGGACCTAGAAAACATCTAGATGAAATAGGCATAGACGTTGTATCAGACTCCCCGCAAGTTGGCGATAATTTACAAGATCATGCATTAGTACCTTTAATTATTACAGAGAGAGAAACTGCGTTTTCATTTGAAGAACAATTAGAGCCTTTTAAGAATTTGCATCGATTTCCTTTACCGATGATCTTAGGTTTCGTAGCTCTGAATAAGTCTCAAGAATACCCAGATTATCAAGTATCAATTTCTCCTTCTCCGTCAGGAGCTTTGATCCCACCTGTACTATGTTCAACTGCATTTTCAATAAATGATAACCTAACTGCTGCAATTGCCGATGCCAGCCAAAATAAAGCAAGTTTATTAGGTCTCATTACCAATCTACATCCAAAATCAAGAGGCAATATTCGTCTAAAAACGTCAGACCCTGAAGATAACCCTGTAATTTATTCAGGATACTTCAGCAACAACGACGATTTGCACAACTTTGCGAAATACATAGAAGATTATTTATCTATTTTGAATACTTCCTACTTTAGGAATATGAAGTCTGAAGTTGCAGATTTAGGGTTGAGTATGTGTAAAGGTTTGGAGTTTGGGAGTCACGACTATTGGAAATGTTATGTATTGAATTTGGGGACAACGCATTACCATGCTTCAGGGACTTGTGCTATGGGGAAAGAGGGAGTAGTTGATAAAAGACTGAAGGTGCGAGGGGTAGAAGGGTTGAGGGTGGTCGACGCCAGCACTATACCAAGCATAACTAGTGGTAATATAAATGCACCCGTAATAATGATTGCTGAGAAAGCCGCAGACATGATCAAAGATGATAATAATTCATTGCTTATGTGAACTCGATTACAAATGTGTGACTCTGGGCTATTTTAAGGTAAACAACGCAAATAAAAATAATGGGGATTACAATGTTATTTGGAAATATACAAGTTGGGTGAATGGTTACTTTACTATTTTTAAGTTACTCGCTCAGCTACTTTACTTCCTTTGCCGGCCGACTGAAACCGATAAAAGGGGGCGAAGAAATCAGATATTGATGACTCTTCGAGAATAAGCCGCCCAATTAGCCGGACATAGGTACCTATACAATCGGATATAAGCCGGACCCAGCGATAAGCACGTCGTGAGGTTCAAACGTAGCGCACTTACATGAGTCCCCGGGATTGTACTGTGTGAGAGTCCCGACGTACACGGTTCACATCTTATTGCGTTTGGAACATTTCTCACTGTTTACTTTCACTTTTCTTTCTTCCACTTTCTTTTACTTCTTTCTTCGCCTTTAATTCGCCTTCGATTTCACGTGGATTCACACTTACCGTCCAGTTTAGATATTTTGCTTATATACCCCTAAATTGTTCCAAATTTCGAACATTTCAAAACTTATTCTTCTCATTCTAGAACATTCACTGATATCCCATATTAATTGAAATATATAGGTTCAGCGAAAATTTGCTCGTTATCTGTATTAAAACATATACAATTCCGTCTCTATTCGTATCTGGCATGGTAGGTTTAAGCACACTCGAATTACGACGAAAGTGTGCTCTGATGACCTATTTTTATCTACTACTCAATGGTAAAATAGATAACCCATCTTCTTTGCCCGTTGTTGTCTATTTGTTCCGGATCAGTATACGAGATTACGCTCGCACCGGTTGCTGGCTGCACCACAGGTACGGACATGCACTGCTCAATGAGTTTGATACTCTATTTCGAATGACGTTACCTCGTTTTCTCTAGCTCGATGGTACACTTCACCGATGGATCGTTACCTCGAAAGGTCAATACCTCGAAGGATTTCTTCCTCGACGAGTCTTTTCTTCGATGCTACATAAGGGTTGATCGTGGGCTCGAAAAGTCATCTAAAGTACAGTAAATGTAGAATATTTGTGTGTGTAACTAAGGTGTAAAAATACTAGTGAATTGAAATGAATATCGATATAACCATCATCGTAGCTTTCGGTTTAGATGTAGTTTGTGTGCGGCAATTAAGTGTCTATATGGTTGTCAAGAACCCCGCTACACAGGGAATAATTTCCCTATTATGGATATTGTTTAAAAAAATACTTTTTACCCAGTATTAAAAAGTTACATTAGTACTTATGTATCCGCTATTAGTGTATATAACCACTTTCCACCTACTATAAAGCAAGAATATGGAAACATGTTTAAAACTAAATTAAAGAATATATTACGCAATAATGTTTATTATATATAATTAGAGTTTAAAAAAAAAAAGTATGTACTTAAGTATTATAATTAACTTGTATTAATTAACTTGCTTTGTTTGTATTGCATATCCGACATGGGTAGGAGGTATTAATGGGTAGACTGTTCATCCTAAAAACTGTTATGTTGTGATAATATCTTATTGTACAAAGTTACGCAATAAATAATTATTTATCTTTTTTCTTTTACCTTTATCTCAACACTACAAATGACTGACATGTTATCTCGCCAGGAAAAAGCACTCTCGTAGTAGACTTTGACGATTCATATCGTCAAAATAATATATAGATATTTTAAGAGTGAAGGTACAGACGCCAGCACGTCATACTACCCCAATCTGTCAAATTTCCCCAATTGAAAGTCAACCTTATACTTATTTATAGATTGATGTAGCTTGATGTGCTGGCGTCTGTACCTAATATTGCTACAATAATGATGGTCAAAAGAAGTATTTGGACAAGTTGCAGACATGTAAAAAAAGGAATTGTATAAATTTAAGTGCGTGGGAACTTAAATGCATACAATACTTTTTGTAGGTGTCTAAAACTTGTTTTCAGTTAAGCAAGTTTTAAAGTATTAATTAACTCATACTTAAAAATAAAAACTATGATTTAAGACGAAGGTAAGTATCAGAATTAGTTGATATTAGAGTTAGTCGGATTTTTATGATTCAGTTACAAAAAATTCTGGAACACTCGTTATAAAGTGCGCTATTTTTTGTTTTGTGTTTAATATTCAGATTAGTAAGATTTTTACACGTAGATCAGCCACTCAATAATCGATTAATAATAATATCCTGGGACATTATTTTACACACGGCCATCTGATCCCAAATAGTAGGAGAGCTGGCACGCATTTTTGGGTAGGTATTTGAGGCAAGCTGAAAACTCATCCTATAACTCTTCAGACACACCCCAACACGGAACTGCAGACCTGGCAGGCGGGTAGCGGGTCTATACCAACCTCTAAATTTTGGTTTTTTTTTTTAAACCTAATAATGTATTTGAGGCAAGCTGAAATTTTGATATGTTGTAGTTTAATGTTTATACAATACAAAAAAAAGACAGGCGATTCTGTCGGGTTTTTAGCACTGCCAGGCGTGTGCAAAAATATTTTGCAAAAAAATCGAAAAAATCTATTTTAGGCAACTTGAATGTTATTTATGTATTGTATAAACATTAAACTACAACATATCAAAATTTCAGCTTGCCTCAAATACATTTTTTGGATAAAAAAGAATTCAAAAATTTAGGGGTTGGTTTAGACCCGCTACCCGCCTGCCAGGTCTGCAGTTCCGTGTTGGGGTGTGTCTGAAGAGCTATAGAACAAGTTTTCAGCTTGCCTCAAATACCTGCCCAAAAATGCGTGCCAGCTCTTGGACTATAAGCAGAGCTTGTACTATGGAAACCAGATAACTGATATACTACTTATCTTTTGTAAATACATATATAGATAATTACACCCAGACTCAGGACAAACAGACATGTTGTTCATGCACACAAATATCTGTCCTGGGTGGGAATCGAACCCACGACCTCCGGCGAGAAAAGCATCTTGCAGTTCACTTCTTTGGTTTGATATCAACTGAATACTGAACACAATTAAACCTAATCAGTGAGAAAATCAAAGTATATTTTGAAGCAAAACTTCTTTACGCACGTTTGACTTGGGGAATAAGCTGATGACGAGAGCGTTACGAAAAGTGTGATGGAGCGAGGCGAAGTTGAGAGGGAGATATCATCATAATCAAATCAGCCGAAAGACGTCCTCTGCTAGACAAAGCCCCCCCCCCCCCCTCCCCAAGGATATCTCCATATTAGCCGGTCCTGCGCTGCCCGCATCCAACGGCTTTCCGCGACCCGCACGAGTTGGTCGGTCCACCTTGTAGGGGGCCTGCCCACGCTGTCTTCCGGTTCGTGGTCGCCACTCGAGGACCTTTCTGCCCCATCGGCCGTCGGTATATAAGGGAAAGAGGGAGGGAGATATAAGTTAGTTAAAATAAACATCATATTGCAACAAATGAGTTGAAATAAAAGGCTTTATTATTCTCTCCTCATCTGCCTCCACATTTATTTCATGAATTCTTACAACATATATTAGCTTTAAGTAACATCTATAGTAAAATATACACGTTTATACAATTTATTTACGTTCGCTTTAATAAACTTATGGTTAACAAAAGCTATATATAAAACTTGGAAAATAAACTTTAAACAATGCTATATCAGAATGTAGCGAACTTTGAAATTTGTTATAGTCTTAAGAAAAGAAAGAAGATTGACAAAAGAAGTATACCTGGCCTGTGTGAAAGGGAGGGGAAAGACCGAACATTCTCTGACCAAATTGGAGATGTTCTCAAGAAAGGGCAGGTCAGAATTACCCTACATGTATGAAGAATATAATGACAGTAATCGAGGCAAAAGAGATAGGTATACAAAGATCGTGACAAATGGAAATCCGTTGTCTCTGCCTACCCCTCTGGGAAAACAGGCGTGAGTCTATGTATGTATGTTAGAGACGTCTTTTTTGAGATTAACGCGATTAATCTTCTTTTTATTCCTGACGTTTCGACGTTACTCCGATCCTGGTCATGGGATGACTGTGTTGTAGCTCTGCTACTGAGAGCATGTGAAATTTATCATCTACCCTCACCGTCTCATTTGTTACCTACACACATCAACACAATCTAGGGATATTGAACATTTCATTGATTATCTAGAAAACTATAAACATTTTGTTATGACTGTAAATGGAAGAATTAAAGATAATTTCATGGCCGATATTTAAACATTAACAACACGATGCGATTTTGTTTTTCTAATTAATAAAAGTCTTAAATTAATTAAGCCATAGAAAATTACTGAGTGAACAAAAACATTTTATTCTTATAAAATTATTCAATCGAATTAAATGAATAAAAATCTTACCAAATCTGATAATCAGTAATCGGTATTTCCTCCTCTAACATTAATCACACAGCGGCAACGATTTTCCATACTTAAAATTAAGGTGTCAATGTCTTGCTGGGGTATGCAGTCCCAAGTTCTTTTTAAATGTTCGAAAAGTTGTTCTTCTGTTGTCAAGTTGGGCGGAAAATCCCTCAATGCTCTTCGCTGTAACATGTCCCAGGCGTGTTCAATTGGGTTTAAGTCTGGCGACTGTGGAGGCCAATCTAATACCTGAACATCGTGTTCTCGAAGGGCGGCCCTCACCAGCCGCGCTGTATGGGAAGGTGCATTGTCATGCATGAGCTGAAATTCTTGCCCCGTTAGGGCCCTGAGCGGGACAATGACACGTTCTACTACCTCCTCACGGTATCTATGGGCAGTCATGCTGCCCTGAATCCAAATGAGTTGGGTTCGTCCGCCGATTCGTATTCCTGCCCACACCATAATTGTCCCGCCTTGGTAAGAGTGGACCTCCTGTGGATGTCGGAGACGGCTGACCCTGCCTGGAGTTCTCCAAACGCGTGTTCGTCTCGAATCTGGATGAAATCCATAGCGGGACTCATCAGTGAACAGCACCAATGACCATTGTTGATCACTCCATGTCAAATGTTCTTGAGCCCATAAAAGTCGCCTACCGCGATTGCCACGTCGCAGCGCTGGGACTCGTAGCGGTCTGCGAGCATGAAGACCAACTTCATGCAGCCTCCTTCGCACGGTTTGGTCGCTCACCAGCAGCTGCTGACCCTCCTGGAGCCTTTGCACTAGTTGCATCGCTGTGATATTGGGTAGTCTTCTGGCGGTCATTTGGAGAAATCGATCCTGTCTCTGAGTGGTAACACGATATCTACCTGTGTGCCGTTCTGCCACATCTCCAGTAGCGCGATAACGTGACCACAGCCTGGATACCACATTTTGGCTTGTGCCCAGAGACTCAGCAACGACGCGTTGAATAGCACCGTTTTGTAACATGCCAACTGCCCGTAACATTTCATCTCGACTCAAATGATGGCGTGGCATGACGCTAAAAAGCTTACACAACCAATTGAGAAAAGAAAATAAAACAATTTATCAGGTTTTCTTCAATTAACACGCAAAAAAAATTTTAATGCAACTTCTTGAAATTAGATACAACTCAAGATTGCGCTGTGCTTTGCGTGTTTTCATTTGTTTCTCATTTTAATTTTTAAATTTTGAATAAAGAATAGACAAGGTTTAAATCTGTAAATAAACTTTTTAAGGAAACTAAATAGGTTTTAAACAATAAAGCCATGTTTGATTTCAAAATAACGTATCCCTAGACTTTGTTGATGTGTGTATATTAACGTTATACAGTTACAGTTTAGTCGTGTTAGTTTCCGAAAATAAAGTCGTTTAATAAAACGTAAAGCCTTCAAAATAGTTGCACCTTGCTCGTTTCCCTGGTTTCTAGTTCGATTCCCGAACACGAAGACTATTTGTGTGACCCATAAATAGGCGTTCTAGGTCTGTGTTGCTTTGCGTCTGTAATTTGCACGACTGAAAAGCCCTACGCAATACAGGTATTAATTTTTCCCTAGCGGGGTTGTCTCTTAATAGCATATCTATGGCGTCGATGGTTTATATTCTACCCTGATCTAGTAATGATTATGAAGAACCCACTTGAAAGGTTTGTTTTATTTCAATTGCACATTGCATATTGGTCACAGAGAATTACGAAAAAGTAAATAGTGATTTTCATGCTTATGTTTTGGATCTGGATCAGACCTATTACCGATATTATTTACTAGAGGCGTCCCGCAGTATAACCCACGATTTTGTTAGTATTATTAGCCCTATATTCAGGGAATGACCTATCACTATTTCATCCGTTTTTGTTTTATTGAGTAACAAACATGTAAACATCCAAATTTGCCCGCGGCGTCATTCTTGGTTTAGCAATATTGCTGCCTGTATATTCTAATTTCATCCAAATCTGTTCAGCCGTTTTGGCGTAATTGATTAAAATACATAGGTATGCACGTTTATAACATTAGAATGATTACTATTTTTGGCCCTCAATGGAACTTGCTTTGTTGGATTTCAATTTAAACAAGATACATAAGTGTCATTCGATATTTAGATTCATCAGACTCGACGCGCCATGGACTGATGGTAGGTGTAAGAAATCTGTAATGAAATTAATGCTGATGGAGATGTTATATCCAAAAGGTTGTTTTAAAGACTCGTTTTAATATTTCTCCAGGCAAGTTAAGTCGCCGAAGGCTTGGGTTTAGTCGCATTCGAGCCGACGAGTTAGTATCCCTTGAGAATGGTCCGCGGAGGACTGAAACACTTGTTGAGTATCGTACCGGCGCATGTAATTTGCTTTTTTATATTGTTCTTCTTGCAAATGCATATTTTTTACGAGTGGGAGGTCGCCGGGCGGTGCATATTGCATCCCGGCATGATTAAACTGACAATTAGCGGTATTAACACTACATATTGATTTTATATTTTGATTGTTATGGATTTCCAGAAAGTAACGCCTTATTCCATTACCTAGACTTGGGAGGTGTTCGGCTTACAATGACATGGTAAAAACGGGCAGTAATTATTATTAATGGGATATAACTTACTGATTACTGTCGAATTATTGCCGGGGCACTCAGAAATAAAACCAGTTATTTTACCTTGGAATTTCCATATTCAGCATGCCAAATTACTCGCACACTAATAAAAGGTTTAAATTACAACAACTTGAAATATAAAACTTCACGTTTATTTGTTATATAATACAAAATTCAATTTGGACAGCTCACAACGGCTCTTATGTGCTAAATTGAGGGTCTGTGAATGTAAGTTAGTCACCTCAAGGTACCTCAACCTGAATTTGCGTGTATATTACTTATTTAAAGGCACACTCGCCACCACATCAGTGAATTCTCTTGGGCAACATCTTTATTAGGTAAGCACTGAGAACAGGGTTGTGTTGCCAGTGATGACTTACGGAACAGAGAGAGACGTGGTCGTTCACTATGGCCCTAATTAGAAGGCTCAAGGTCACCCAAACAGCAATGGAGAGGACTATGCTCGGAGTTTCCCTGCGAGATCGAATCAGAAATGTAGAAATCCGCAGGCGAATCAAAGTAACCAACATAGCCCGAAGAATATCAAGGCTGTAGGGGCAATCGGTGGGGCAAATAGCTCATAGAACCGACGGGCGTTGGGCCACAAAGGTTCTCGAGTGGCGATCACGAACCGGAAGATGCAGCGAGGGCAGGCCTCCTACAAGATGGACCGATGATCTTGTGCGGGTCGCAGGCAACTGCTGGATACGAACAGCGCAAGACCGGCAATTGTGGAGATCTTTGGAAGAAGCCTTTGTCCAGCAGTGGATGTCTTTCGGCTGATATGATGAAGAGCAGGATTGGCAGTTCAAGTGTATCCACTAACATGCCGTCGTCTATAACGATGTTCCAATTCCCATCGCGCACAGAATTGGCTCAAAATTAAATGTCATGATCTCGGAAGCATTCCCTATTAAAGAATTAACAAAATCGTATATCGAATTTATAACTTTCTTTTATTTAAAGTCGGTTAATTACCTAGGCAACTCGTCATTTTATTGTTTTATTTCCAGTCTATTCTAACGACAAACAAACACGTTTTTATATAAGAAGTTAATTTGCAATTATTATAAAGTATCGCAAAGTAATTATTTTTTTTAGCTCTTTAATACAAAGGAGTCTAACGCTAATAAAATACATACTAATTAAAAAAAAGAATAATTATATAAATAATCGTAACACTGTGTAAAAAAAACCGGTAGCCACAACATACATAGGTACAGACGCCAGCACATCAAGCTACCCCAATCTGTCAAATTTCTTTTATAGATTTTCAACTTTATCACTTAAGCATAAGGTTCACTTTCAATTGGGAAAATTTGACAAATTGGGATAGCCTGATGTGCTGGTGTTTGAACTGGGGAGTAAGCTGTTAAATGCGTGACGAGACCGTTACGAAAAGTGTGATCGGGCGTGCTAAACAGAAGTTGAGAGGCAGATATAAATTAGTGAAGATAGAAAGAGAGAGTTACGTTTCGTATATTATTGTAGGGGAAAAGCAAATGGTGCGAGCACAGATTTTCTTTCTCTCTTTCTCTCATAGCCAGTTACGTATCGTATATCTCAGTTTTCTACAGTCGTGTAGTCTAAAGTTTGCGTCACATGTATAGACGCCAGCACACCAAGCTACTCCAATCTGACAAAATTTCCCCAATTGAAAGTGAACCTTATGCCTTTGTGATAAAGTTGAAAATCTATAAAAGAAATTTGTTGTAGCTGGATGTGCTATTTTTCTTTTAATACTTGTTATGTGTTCATTAACTGTACAAAGTACAGTTCATTGACATAAACGCGCGCGCAGTCAGCAATTCCACGCTGCGCACTGACCCAAATCTTTAGTTTTAATATTTAGATTGTTATAATGATAGTTGACGAACAGCCACCAACCGAGCCGCGTTAACTCAACCATTACCATTTAACTATTACCATTTTTACCAGTTTAATATACCAGTGTATTTTCTATACCAGTGTTTTTCAACCTGTGGGTCGCGACCCCCTGGGGGGTCGCGAAGCATCTATAGGGGGTTCGTGAAACTTCTATAGGCAAGTTGCAAAAAGTTGGGAAAGCTAGTCATAGGGTGGCAAATGAATTTGTAGTAGTATTATTAGGCCTGCTGCAAATACATTAACAGTTTAGCGCGAAGTTCCAAAACTCTGGCTGGTACTTTGTCTCTTGACAAGCACCTAACCTCTGAATAATAAAGTCAATTTTGGTGGAGTGCTTTCTATTCCAATTCTTCACAAATTTTAATGATGTATTTATCCGAACCCCATGAAAATGAATTTAAATGTTGGATATGTGTCACAAAATAAAAGAAACATGGAAAAAAAAGCGGGTAAAATATGGGTAGGGGGGTCGCGTGAAGAAAAAGGTTGAAAAACACTGTTCTATACCATCGTATTTTATTATTATTTGTTGGAGTTACGCCCAACATTAACTATAAATAAATATTGTATAAATATAAAACAAAACCGCTTATTAACTTCATCTCTGTATTCGTGTTTTTCATAACGATTACAGTCAGTTGCAGTCACAAGTCCACAAGTGACTAGCGAGGTTAAGCATCTAGCCATGCGGTTAGTCCGTTTATGGGTTGACCGGCGAAGAGGGCACGTTACACAATCGGTCCCGGTTGTCGCAATTAAACAACAACAGTGGTGTGTGGCTTACTCGGCGGCTTGAACAACACAGGATACTAGGGTACCGACCGCCCGCACTATAAGTGAGTAGTAGCATAGCCTTCCGTCAGTTGCCTTCGGTCACCTTACTGATGAGCATAATTAAGAACCGAGGATACCGTGCACCGTGCAAAGCTATTGGACGATAGTCGTTGAGCCAAGTCTACTTAGAGACCTGAATAAAACTAATACTCATACGAATAAATCTATAAGCTTCGTTGGTAATAATCTCCATCATTACTGAAGATCTGAAAGTATCTTTATCCAGTAAAGAGATACCAAATGAATGGTATTTTTTTATGATACTCCCTTATGGTTATTTACGTATTACCACAGAAATGTTTCGACATCCAGGTATCCAGGACCGATAACAATTCAATATTTTAAACTGAGATCCGTTATTCTTACTCTAAGCCTAAATCGCTCATACTAATTATCCTGTAGTAGTGTAGTGTGGTGTAATCAATTTATTGTCCCCTATAGCTGGTAGTGTCTTTGTGCCGGGAAAGTGTTCTGAGATAAAAAAAAATTAGTATCAAAACTAAAAAGTACTAAACACATCAAGCTACCCCAATCTGTCAAATTTCCCCAATTGAAAGTAAACCTTATGCTTATGTGATAAATTTGAAAATTTATAAAAGAAATTTGATAGATTGTGGTGGATGTGGTGGCTGGATGTGCTGGCGTCTGTACAAAAGAAAAACGTGTTTTGGACACATTCAGCCTATGTCAAGCCCTTAAAGCCTGCATTATAAGCACGAAGTTAAGGTCAAAATACATTCCAACTACGTGACCTTGACTTTACAAGCTTTATCAATATAAATACTATACAAAAAAGGATATTAATAAAAAGTAATATTTCACATATAAAACAAAAAAGCATCAAAATATAACGATCAATCAGTCTTTTAAGACAGTGAAACTTCCTTAGTGAAATTCATATTAAACCACCAAGTAGGAACGGCAAAAACACATTTCATAAGCAACTTTCATACAAAAGCATTAGGATTCAAAATTTATCTATCATTACATGGTAATCATGCCCTTCCAAATTGGTGGATCAATTAAATACACGTGATATTAGTAAAAGCAAATTCTAAAATAATAATTTTAGCAATACAGTAGAACGCCGATAATCCGAATTAGTTGGGACCGGGGTCGATTCGGATAATCGGACCAACTGGTAATGAAAAACGAAATGTCACACATAGAATAAACTTTAAGACGCAAAACATGTAGTTACTCGCCTCTAGGTTTCAACCGTAACAGTTGAAATATATCTGGACCCCAGCGAGTTATTGGTTGACGACTGTAATAACTATTTAAATTCAAATATTGTTAAATAATGTCTTTATAATAGAAATCCATTAATTTTATAATTCAAAATTTAATGGTTAGTTTATTTCGCCTATTGTTTAGTAGTGTACTTATTTGTAAAAATTTACATGCCATATATATGGCGAAGCATGTGAAACCTAACAATGATTACAACACCTATAATAATTTGTAAACCATGTTTCATGTAAATAAATGATTTTTATCTTTATCTTTTACAACTTGTTACAACAAAACAAACAAAACAAAAATACATATGTACTTGTTTTTAATTTTTTATATTTCGCTTAGGACCGATTCGGACAATTGGCGATTCGGTTAATCGGCGTTCGGATAATCGGCGTTCGGATAATCGGCGTTCTACTGTAAATAAATACCAAAATGTGCCCAGTATGCCACGGTCACGACCGTAGCAGTACCGTGGCGAGCTGGGCATATTTTGGTTCGTAATTTTTACGTGACTACGATCAAAAGGTTAAATAAAGTCAAAAAGAATTGTAATTATTCTGATATCAGTTTATTTAACAGTTTTAGTGCAGATTTCTACCAGTCTAGTTGAGGAGCGTAAGCTGCGTTAAGGGACTGACAACAGCCTTAATGTATTTATTTTTGAAGAAAGAACTTCTTAAGGCGCGTTGGATATTTTTGAGATGGGAAAATACAATTGAACACGTGTCACTGTTACCGTTACCGTCATCGACACCACTGTACATATATGTACGTATATAACACATGCACGTTGGCAATTTTTGAGATGGGAAAAGGCATTGAATTCGCGATAATATTACCGTTACTGCTACCGACAATTTCACTTCTGCCGGCACTCCCGAAACGGCACTGTTTTTTTAGTAACTTTTAGTTAAACTACATACTTCAGAAACCATATATGTAATATGTCAAATTTGACTACATTTAAAAGAACTTCATTGATCCCAAAACACGATTCAACGACTTTTCTTCGACAGAAAAAAATAAAATAAAAAAGAAGTTCCTAAACATGTAGCGATTTAAAAAAAAATAAGGAACCATTCCTAAAACAAAGGCTTTAAAAAAATATATCATAATTTCTTCATGACGTGCATACAAAAGAAATAAAGAATACATATAAGCATATTGATAACCTCCTTCTATAAATTAGGTTAAAATCACAAATTCATTTTAACCCGGCAGCTGGTAGTGACAAAATAGTTGCCAATATATTTTGAACTCTCATGGTTTGCAATAAGAATCAAAATCAATCCATTTTAAACTTACCTACTACCAATTGTAGGGTAACATATGTAAATGAAAATCTGTATTGTCTTAGTTTTGCCATAAATAGTTTAAATATAAAGTTATGTTCCATTGCATTATTTAAACCCCCCGACGCAAAAAGAGGGATGTTATAAGTTTAACGTCGATGTCGGTGTCTTACGTCTGTGGCTTCGTAGCTCTCAAAAGGATGGACCGATCTCGATGCGGTTTTTTTTCATTTGAAAGCTAGCCTTGCGGTGGTTCTTAGCTATGTTTGGTTAATATCAATCCAGCAGTGTAAGAGCATCAGCTCTTTTGCAAAATGATGTAATTATAGTTGGAGTCGTGGGTTTTCTGTTCTAACGTTTAGGTTATTGATAGGTTTCTGTTCTATCTATTCTGACCCAGACTTGCTGGCTCATATTAATACCCCTCGTATTGTAAATGCAATAAAATTAAATGATGTCAGCTTCTTAAGGAGCTTTGCATTCGGCGGATTAGAACTTAATACCAGCATGCATTTGATTGTTTTAGAATATAATACTCTTTATTGTACACCATAAAAGTAAATATGACATGAGATAATACATAGACAAGTTGTACAAAAGGCGGTCTTATCGCATAAAGCGATCACTTCTAGACAACCTTGGGATGGATAGGAGCTGAACTTTAACTTATAGCAGTAGGTGTGCAACAAGAGATATACCAAAATATATCCATAAATAAAATTTACTGTTAAAATAAAAAAAAACAAGAACATAATAACATGGTTAGAACATAAATAGGTACGTTACAACATGAAAAGTGAGGTGAGGCGCTCATACCTAGATGCTCTCACCGTTCTGTTAATGATCGGCGAGGTTAATCAACTAGGCTCGCGGTCAGGTCGAACACCAAAGGGATTTAATTGTCTAAACGTCACCGTGCTTTGGAGGGCACGTTAAGCTGTCGGTCCCGGTTGTAGCCATTAGGCAACACTCGTTAAGCCATGTCGGAGGCCTACTGGGCGGCTTGAACAACTCCGAAACTAGGGTAACCACTGCTCATACGATAAGTAAGTAAATAAGTAACATAAAAGATAAAAATTTACATGATAAAATAAAGTACTGTACATAATTATTATCTTTTAATTTTTAATGTTAATGTAAAATTAAGGTTTTATATGTCAATCAGACTTGTAAATTGAAGCTGACGGGAACGTCGTCAGTGGTTCTTTAAAAGAAGATAAGGTAGGTATTATAATTTACAGTAGAACGCCGATTATCCGAACGCCGATTAACGGTCCTAAGCCTAATATGTGTATAAAATGAAAACTAAGAACACACGGCTACATATCAAGCTATACACTCCCAATATAAGTTAATCTCTCATTGTATAGAAATCTTATACAACACGAGATCATGCTGGAAATTTATAGCTTGATATATAGCCGTGTGTAAAATGTAATTTTTGTTTTGTTACGTTTAGGAGTAACAAGTTGCAACTCACTCCAGATATATTGAAACTGTTTTGGTTATAAGCTAGAGGCAAGAGATTGTGTGTCTGTATGTGTGACATTTAGTTTTTATTTAATACCAGTCTATGTCCGATTATCAGAATTGACCCCGGTCCCAACGAATTCGGATAATCGGGGTCCTACTGTATCTAAATTAGTACACTTATGTACAGCAGGCAGGAGCCTAAAGAAAACGAAACGTATGAACGAATTCGAGTTCTGGTTTGCGCGTGTGACCCAGCGGTTAAGGTGGTCGCCTCGCTGTTACATCTCGAGTTTCGGGTTCGATTCCCGTACTTGACAATTATTTATGTGACCCATAAATGGTTGTGCTGAGTGTGCTGTGTCCTTTAATTGCATGATGTAAAGTCCCTCGATACAGGGATTTATTTACCTAGTGTGGGCGCAGTATTTAAAAAAAACGAAATTACTAATAATAATCATCATCATGACAGGCGAATTAGGTCCACAGCTGGACAAAGACCTACCCAAAAGATTTCTACAGTGGAGTTGTGTCGATCATTTGGAGAGATATGCCATAATCGGCACGCTTGTCAGGCGGTTTGACCAGTATGATGGTCATAGTGCACAGAGGCTGCTGCTCGTTCTATGGGAGATATTAATCCCCTCGGGTCGACTTCCATGCCCCCTACTGGGATGAAATGGGGTAGTGATATTCTTTACCATCATAACAGATTCCATATAATTTCTATTTATAAATAACAAAACAACTTTTATTTCCAAAAGCATTCCATATTCATAAACAAACCTGAAATATGAAAATCGGTTCAGGAGACCGTTAAAAATAGTATCTATTGTGATTGGAAAAACTTTTTACGCCATTGCCACAACTAATTATAGCGCTTTATTATTCTTATACCTTAGGTTGATTTTACACCAGAGATGTGCTATGCAACTATGATGCGAGGATGTGAAAGTTAAGCTATGAATTCCACTAGTGCTACGCTATTGTATGTGTATTTGTTCGCTATGCGAGGAAGATTCGCTGGTCATACTGTGCACCTGCGGTAAATACTCTGCTCTGCACATAGCTACACTACTCGCGACCTTCCATGGCACGCATCCATAGCACGCATCTATGGCACGCATTGATAGCATGCACCCATAACACGGCTCCAATACACGCACCCATAGCATGCATCCATAGCACGTATTGATAGCACACATTTATAGCATGCATCTATAGCCCGCATTGATACCACACATCCATAGCAAGCATCCATAGCATGCATCCATAGCACGCATTGATAGCACACATCGATAGCATGCATCCATAGCACTCACCCATAGCATGCATCCATAGCAGGCATCCATAGCACGCATCGATAGCACACATCCATAGCATGCGTCCATAGCACGCATCCATAGCACGCATCGATAGCACACATCTATAACACGCGTCCATCAATATAAAAAAAAACAGCTTAGTCGGACTCATTTCCACCAGTACTAATACATTTGAACAATGAATATGATTGGTGGATATCTAACGCATCCATAGCACCTCTCTGGGGGAAATAGACCCTTATGATGGCGGCTATTTCCAGTACCCGTGAGTCCTGATGAGACTTTGTCCAGCGTTGAACTAATTGCTCAACACTCCAACTACACTTCACTATCCAATCCTGAAGCAAACATAACGCTGCATATCCATCGACGGCTCAAACAAATTCATACATTTCGTTTTTTTACAATGTCATACTACCCTCGGTACAGAAGTAAAGTCGCGATCAAAAGTGTTTCATTTATATTATTTTTTTAATACATTTACAATGCGTAACGTTAATAGATAAGGAACGATATTAACAATTTTCCAACCAAAAACGTAAGTACTCAGCCACAGTAGAGCGTGGGCGAGCGTGCTGGCGGGTATTCACGGATAAATCATAAAATGTATCTAAAGTTATGTATAACAAATCATTTTTCATTTGGCCCCATACCCACTTTTATTTTCTAACGCATCTCTGTGGCTTATAACTGAAATGATTTTATCATATTTCGGTCAGTGGTCTAACAAAACCATAACGTAGATATCCTTAAACTTATAGACATTTAAATTATATAACTATCATTAATCTAACTTTACACTTAACAATATGAATGCCTTCAAAACATGAACAATTATTAACAACTTAACACAAAAATGACTCATCCAATTTCTCAATCACCGGATAGAGCTCATTGGAGGACTCTGAGATCTTGTGTGTCAAGTTTAATTTATAGCCTACCAATAAGTTATATCTTAGAAAAGTAGAAATCAGCTATAAATCATATCTTAACAATAAATTGCACATTTTACACAAATATTATTTAAGTACACAGCGAGTTAACAACATCCAATTACAAGGATCACTTGTGACCGCGACAGTACTGTTACAATGTATGTACAATAGAAAATGTATATCTTATCACCGCGACAGTACCGTAACAATTCATGTACAGTCGATGGCGTTTTTACAAATATCTACCAGTTCTGTTAATTGCGCGAATTTCAGGTACGCCTCCTGGAGCATGTTTCTGAAACAAGACGCACAGTTAAAATTCTCAGTCTATGTTAATAATAATAAATATCTTGGGACAACTAACACACACACACTCACGCACTCAAGCACTCACGCACACACGCACTCGCACACACACATACACACACACACACTCACACCAGACACACACACACACACTGCCATCTGAACACAAACTAGGCAGAGCTTACTATAGCAAACAAACAACTGATAAACATAGTTATATATTACTTATTTACGTCTCGTATGCCCATACGATACGTAAGTAGCCCAATGGTTACCCTTGTGTCAAAGTTGTTCAAGCCGCCAATTACGCCTATGACATGGCTTAACAACTTTTGCCTAATGTCTACAATCGGGACCGACAGATTAACGTGCCTTCCGAAGGGCGGAGACGTTAAGAAATTAATCCACCTTGGGGGTGACCGCCAAAGTGAGCCTAGTTGCTTAACCTCGCCAATCGCTTACGGACCTGTGTCATCATCTGCCTATGATGATTATATTTCTAAATAATATTATTATTATTATTAATCAGGCAGGCAGTTGAAACAACTGATAATTGCCTGTATCTAGTACATTGAGTTAGCTTGTCGTTTTTGTTGTTATTATGTGCTTGTCTAGTCTGTTCTTAAATATGTTGGTGTTTGGTGCTGACACTACATCTTGTGGTAGTTTGTTCCATTCTTTAACAACTCTGTTCGAAAGGAAATTCTAGTTGGGTATATTGTGTGAGAAGCGGGTTTGAAGTTTAAAGGTGTGACCTCTCAGACGGGTACAAATACATTCATATTATAGATAAATTACACCCAGGTACAGAACTAAAATCGTACTCATCACACAAATATTATTATTATGACAGACTGGTGTGTATAACGACGTTTTAATGCATCCCAACTGAGAAGACCTAGCGAAACAAACTCAGTGGGTGTATCTCCTACCGGCCGAGTTGAGACTGTCCGGCGAAACACACATGCCAAACGACATGAACGGAGGATTTGGTCCACTTAAAGCAATTATTTAGGCCTATCTAAATAATTGCTTTAGGTGAACCACGTCCGGCGAAACATACTCAAGCGGACACGTACATGGGATTTGGTCCACTTAAAGCAATTATATAGAATCGGCACTAGTCCTTCCCTCTTACCCACCACTGCAACTCCTGTAAGCCAGGATCAACAGTGGCACACAATGAAATGACACTGAGCGGTGAGGCTCAGGCATGTCCCGGGGCATCGCTATAACTGTCTTGGCTCCCGCAATGAATTTATTAGCTTTTTATTATATAGTAGTAAAAATATAGCAAAAATTTAGATAATTAAACCTACACATGATCCATCATGATGACTATGAGAAAGCCTTTGATTCTATCGAAACATGGGCCGTGCTGAGGTCTCTCATAAGGTGCCAAATTGACTACCGGTATATAGGTTTAAAGATTCTTTATTCTCAATAAAAACAAATAAGTCACTTACTTGAGAACAATAAATAATAACTTATAATAAATTACATAAGGTCGAGTTCGTAGTTTGGTACTCATCTAATGTACCCACTTTCCCGAGGTTAAGATATTGAGTAAGATTCTTGTACATATTGAAATAATCGGGTTTTGAATACATTAGATGAGTTTACATGTTTAATGTCTGGTGGTAGTTTGTTGAACATCTGTGCCCCTTGATAAGTCAGCATCTTCTTGCCATAATTTGTCCTAATCTTAGGTAAGACCAAAAAACTCGCCCGGCGAGTACTACGTTGAGTTGTGTGCTTGATTTTGATGAAAGATAAACTAGATTTAATATTTTTGTTAAGAACTTTCCGAATAAAAATGCAGGTGTTGTACGTAAATAATTGTGTTAAATTCATAATTTTAGTTTCTTCGTAGATTTTACGTGTTGGAGTAAGGCGTGGATAGTTAAAAATTAATTTTATAAGTTTATTTTGCATCATTTGTAGCTCTCCTAATTTTGTCTTAACTGTATTACCCCAGATTTCTATTAGATAATGTAAGTGAGGTTTAACTAAAGCATTGTAAATACTGTGTCGCAATTTGTTTGGAATGCATTTAACTATGTTCCGAAGTGATCCCAGTAGTGACGATAGTTTAGTTTTTATGTGATCCAAGTGAGCATGCCATGATAAATTACTGTCAATTCTTAATCCGAGATATTTTTCACATGATTTTTGCTGCAAGGGTTCGTTATTTATTAATAATGATGTGTGTGGAGGTATAATTTTATTCTTTGCTTTAAATATTATGTAACAGGTTTTAGAAATATTAATAGTTAGTAAATTATGTTGAAACCATAAGTGCAAAACGTTTAAGTCTGCTTGTGCTTGAGAAACGATTGAATGAATAGAGGAGCCAAAATAAAACAGACAGGTATCATCGGCGTATAGCGTGAGATGGCCATGTAATTTAAGTTCTTGAATGTTATTTATGTAGATTAGAAAAAGCAAGGGCCCCAATATAGATCCCTGCGGAACCCCACAAGTGATAGGCATTGCGTCACTCTGAAAACGATTATTATCTAGTTTAACTACTTGGGTTCGGTTTTCCAGATATGATTGCAATATTTTAAAAGCGTTTCCGGTAATATTGGCCAATTCTAACTTTTTTACCAGTATTTCATGCGAAACAGTATCGAATGCCTTTTTTAGATCGATAAAAATACCCAAGACAATATTTTTGTTATCTATGCTATGTTTTATTTTTGTGACAAGATCAATCGTTGCCGAGAGTGTGCTACTTTTTGGTCTGAATCCATATTGTCTTTCACATATAAAATTTATGGCTATTAAATGTTTTTCTATGCGGCTGTGTAAAATTCTTTCCAATATTTTTGAAAAGACAGGTAGAACCGAGATCGGTCTATAGTTTCCCGGATCTGACTTAGTACCCGATTTATGTATTGGTGTGACTTTTGCTACTTTAAGCGTATCAGGGAATTTACCATTAATCAAAAGATTATTGAAGCACTTAGTCAAGACACCAGTTATTAAAATTGCTACACTTTTTATTGACTTAGTGTTTATACCATCTAGCCCAGTACTACAGTTCGAATCCAAGTTTGCAATTATTTTAGAAATTTCATCTTCAGTACATGGCTTAAGTTCAGATAAAATTGGAGTATTCTTTGGAAGATTATTAGGTAAAGCATAATAATGGTTATCATGGAAATGCTTTGGAATTTCTTTTGCTAGTAGTGGGCCGATAGTAGTAAAATAATTGTTAAAGATCTTACATATCTCATTTTCATCGGTTACATACTTGGAATCTATATATAGTTTCAACGGAGCACCGTTTTGCTTAATACGATTTCTTGCCAAACTATTAACTAAGTCCCAAATACTTTTTGGCTTATTGATACAATTGATAAATTTGTTGTAATAGTAGGAGTTTTTAGTGTTCTGAATTTGTGTACCTAGTTGTTGTTTTTTTGTAATATACTCTACTTCGAGATCGTTATTGAGAGGGTTCGCTTTCAGTGAGGTCCACAGCTTGTTTCTTTCGTTGATTTTGTTTATTATATCCTTGTTTATCCAGTCACTTTGGGGAGTATTTTGGATTTTTGTTTTAGTAGTTTTGCTTCTTTTTATCATCATTTTCATTTTGTTTTCTAGCTGGTTGTAGTCGTCACTTAGCTCTGTAGTATTTATTGATTTCATTAGGTTGTGTAGTTTTTTGTAATCTATTGCTTCATAACTGGTTTTAATTTTTGGCGGAGATTTTGTTTTTTTTATTTCAATAAATATTTGTTTGTGATCAGACATTGATGAATCAATTACTGCCATGTGAAAGTGATCATTTTTAAGATTAGAGCTGACATGGTCGATTATTGATTTTCTAGTCTTTGATTCTCTTGTGCAATATTGTTTACTGATTTTATTTATTATTGTGTATCCGGCCTCTTTAACGCATTGTTTATAAAGTTTTATAGTCCTGTCCTTTGTTAAGAGATCAATATTAAAGTCTCCGAATACTATAGCACGCTTCATTTGTTGTAGTTGTTCGTCGTAAACTTGCAGAAAGTCGTTGAAATTGGTGTTGCCAGGGTTGTACACTACACCCACCTCCAAAGCGTATCTCTCTAAGCAAATCCACAAATAATTGTTTCCTCCTTCATACTTGGATATTGATAAGCTATGCTTCAAGTTATTGTGGACATATGCAGAGACTCCACCGCCTCTGGAGTTCAGTCTGTAGTTGTAGTAATGTGTGTAGTTATTTATATGCAGTTGTGCAGCTTGAGCCTCATTGTTTATCCAAGTTTCAGTAAGTAATATAAGGTGAATCGTGGTAGGCAGAGACTGTATAACACATTTGAGCTCATCAAGCTTTCCTTCTTTGCGTATACTTCTAGCATTTAGATAGAAAAATCTAAGTCGTGATTTGTTTATTATGATATCGTGATAATTGGTGATTGTTTGATAAGTATTGCTAAGTAGGTCGACAGTTTTATTTGTTGTTATTAGTTTTTTGGCGGAATTTTAATGATGGTAGGAGTGCCATGTACATACTTTATCGTGAGGTCATTATCTCCTTCGTTCTTACGTCGTGTAAGTTCATCTTTTAAAGATTTAAGGTACTTTTGTTGAGCCGGAGTCTGGTCTGAAAATATTTTTATGTTTTCGGGAAGTTTATCCTTGTTACGAAGAAGATACTTGGCTGGTGTTGAAGTATCGAAACACAGCTTTAGTCGACGATTTTTGCCAGGTGTATGTTTGCCTAATCGGAACATTCTACTTGGTTTTTGAGGGTCAAGACCTGCCGCTATCAATATTTTCAAAATATCTGCTTCATCTCTGTTAGCTCTCTCGGTTGCACTCGAAGATGATTGTTCTGGGATCCCTATAATAAGAATGTTTTTCTCTCTGTTTTTGCGTTCAATAACCTCTTTAATTAGATGCTCATTCACGGATTGGTCATGTGATGAGAAGGTTTCTGAAGTAATCTTTAATGAGAGGATATTTGATTCCAAACTTTTTACCTTCTCAGTTTCTTTGGATAATTGTGTTTTAACTTGTGACATTTGCATTTGTAGATCATTTTGATTTTTTGAAAGTATGGACATTGATTGTTTAACGTCATTTATTTGAATTGCGTTTTCTCGGAACAGTTGTGCAGTTTGTTCATTAAATAAATTTAACTCGGTAATTTGAGACCTGACTTCAGCCAAATTTTCTTGCATTTTATTGATAATCTGCTCGTTGGATCCAACGTATTTTTCCAAAAGTGAACTAATGTTTGATAACTCCGATCTGATATTTTTGATATCGTTAGAGCAACCACAGTCTTGCTCTGGTTGTTTTCTCTTGCGAAAGGTTATTTGTTGATCAGTAGTCAGTGCACTTAACTTCGATAGGTCGGGATGCGAACCTGTGTTAGCGGCGCCGCTGGCTGCCTGTCGTGGTGGTGATCTTTGTACACTCATAATTGATTTTTATAACTAGGTACAGCAACTAGGTTTAGCGCAGTCACAAGTATTAAACAACCGGTAGGGTAAATTTTTAAACACAACACGACTCGGTGCAGTAGGTACTTAGTTCGGTACGTCGCAGTATTCCACAGAGAACGATACTTTGCCGCGATCGTGGGAAGAAGGTCCCAAGCGCCGTGCAGAACGCGGCACTTACGCGTTTTAACGAGACGCCAAGAACTATCACTTAATGGCGGTGAATATTTTTTAAAACTTGCGGTATTTTGTCCAATAAATTGTTGTATATCACTTTATTATTGTTCAACCACAGTCTAGATCGAAGGTAAACACTGTTTAGCGTTGATTTAAGCACAAATTCCACTAGGGCACTTGGTTTAGGCACATAAAATTATTTTATAAACGGGAGTGAATCAATACGTGTGTGATCTGGTGAGAACTCGTTAAATTTTTGATAATTTTTTATCGATATATATCGATAATATATCGAGGTGATAAAGTGTTTGTATGAAAACGCCACTATGTCAGTGCGACTCCAGGACCAGATCTCGAAACCTATCCACTTGCAGCGAGGCGTGAGACAGGGAGATGTTATATCTCCGAAACTGTTCACCGCTGCATTGGAAGACGTCTTCAAGCTTCTGGACTGGAAAGGCTTTGGCATCAATGTCAATGGCGAGTACATCACTCACCTTCGATTTGCCGATGATATCGTAGTCATGGCTGAGACCATGGAAGACCTCGGTACAATGCTCGATGACCTCAGCAGAGTCTCTCAACAAGTGGGTCTGAAAATGAACATGGATAAGACGAAAATCATGTCAAACGTCCATGTTACACCCACTCAATTGAAAGTTGGTGACTCTGCACTCGAAGTTGTAGAGAACTATATTTACCTAGGACAGACCATCCAACTAGGTAGGTCCAATTTCGAGAAGGAGGTCAATCGTAGAATCCAACTCGGATGGGCAGCGTTCGGGAAGCTACGTAACATCTTCTCGTCCAAAATACCGCAGTGTCTCAAGTCGAAAGTCTTCGACCAGTGTGTGTTGCCAGTGATGACATACGGAACAGAGACGTGGTCGCTCACTATGGGCCTTATTAGAAGGCTCAAGGTCACCCAAAGAGCAATGGAGAGGGCTATGCTCGGAGTTTCCCTGCGGGATCGCATCAGAAATGTCGAAATCCGCAGGCGAACCAAAGTCACCGACATAGCCCGAAGAATTGCCAAGCTGAAGTGGCAGTGGGCAGGGCACATAGCTCGTAGAGCCGACGGCCGTTGGGGCAGAAAGGTTCTCGAGTGGCGACCACGAACCGGAAGACGCAGCGTGGGCAGGCCCCCTACAAGATGGACCGATGATCTTGTGCGGGTCGCTGGAAATCGCTGGATGCGGATAGCGCAAGACCGGCAATTGTGGAGATCTTTGGGGGAGGCCTTTGTCCAGCAGTGGACGTCTTTCGGCTGATATGATGATGATGATGATGATCCTTGACAATAACTTAATATTAGTTAGCTAAATATCGTTACTGTTATGAAATAAATCTTATTGTAAATTATTTCCTACAATCCGTGTTCCTAAATATCTATATGTACCTAAAAATAATTATAAGTTAATTATATATTACTGCGAACATGTTCTGACTATTTCCAAGCGCTTTTTTAAAGTCTACGTGAATAAAACCTTTTTTATTTTATTTATCATGTTTATAGAAGGCTTATAATGAATTGCTACTAGACTGGTAGTAGATGTACCCGCTGAGTATGTTTCGCTGGGTATTGTCAGTTTGGGCGCATTGGATCCGGTGATGGCATTGAACACAATATCTGCTCGATCGGTTTACGTATACGTATTATTGTATGAAGCAGTAAAAACTCTTCATATGCAAAAGATTACTTATAACATGACACATAATTTACATAACTTTACATTACAATATAGTTTAGCAATGAGATACTGTAAAAAGAATAATCTTATCATAAAATCTCATCTATTTCAGACAAAGAATCGTGTGGAAACTTAAAGCAAAACATAAGAAAATGTACCCATAGGTAAACGAATGGGAAATGAATGAATGATTTATTTGCCAAAATATAGGCACAGGATTGTTGGGGACATTATAAAATTATCCAACTATATTTGACAAAAATTAGTCGTGCAAAAATTCATTTTTAATATATATATTTTTTTTACAAATTCACCTTATAATACAAAAATAATGAAATGTCAAACACATAAAGACAATCTATACATATAATAAAATCGTAGGAAAGTCAAAACTGTACATTGAATATTTTTTGAAAAGGATACTTGGGGCGTGATCTACAATCGACATCGAAGCCAAAAATATAGTTTTTAGAATTTTTGTCTGTTTATCTGTTTGTCTGTATGTATGTCCGGGCTAAACTCAAAAAGTACTGAATGGCTTTACTTCAAATTTTGCATGAATATTACTAAGAGGTCGGGTCAACATATAGGGCACATATTATCACGCTATCACCTACGGGGGAGGAGCTGTGATAATTTATAAAGTTTAACGCGGGTAAAACCGCGGGGCACAGCTAGTACAAAATAAAACAAAGAGTAAAGAGAAAACATTAAAAGAGTAATAAATAAAAACATTTGTTTTTAATACAAGATTACGAACATGTCAAATTAAAAAAAAATATTTAAGAAATCAATCAACTGAATAAAAACAATTAATTGCACAGGGGTCCTATTAAATTCCATGTCGTTTAATTTCCTTACTGTTTCGGGTAGTTTGTTAAATATTATTATTGCTATATTGTTACAATTTTTGTCACAAAGCCTCAGTCTATTTCGTGGTCTGACTAACGGTTTTTGTACAATTTTTCTTTTGAAAGAAGCCCTTTTATCTATTTCAAAAAGTGTCACATTAGAAATTAGCGTGTTTAAAAAATGTTAAGGATGAAAGCGTAAGTAGCTTTTCTTTCATAAATATTGTCTACATGAATTCACTTTAGATTGTCTTAATACATAGTTATGGCACAGCGTTCATTCGCTCAAAGAGCAGCCAGACCGGGGAAGTTCCTCCACCTTACAGAAGACATTCCTTAATAATAACATTAATAACTTTAATGTTGTGTTTCTGCGTGTAAGAAGGTCGCCAGAACTCATCGGGGTGGGGAGAAGGGTCAACAATACTTGTTTGCTGACTCTTAAAGGCAAAAACACACCCGTGACTCCTCTGGTGTTGCGAGTGTACATGGGTGGTGATCACTTAACATCAGCTGACCCACTTGCTCGGTTGTTGCCCTCTGATATAAAAAAGGCACTTGCAAAGTAAAAGGATACCCTACAACTTCCCATATGTGGATGTGTCCCGTTCGAGTTTGGCTTAGACTAACTCTCCTCGGCACATATTATAGTGCACAAGTGTGTGCACAAACACAGGGTCACTATTTATAACCCCACTCCCATGATCACGATCCCGTGGCGACCGGAATGAGGTCAGGTACAGGGCAGACGACTTTACTACTAGACTCCGGGCTGATGCTGAGACAAAATCTTCCAATATAACTTCAGAGCGACCTAGGATTGTTAAGCTATTTGAAAGTAGATTAGTTAATTATCACTGTTATTCAATTAGTCGAAAACTCGCCATGAGTCGCGCACGACATTGAAACTTTATTTAAGTTTATGTTATTGTTCAAATTTGTTGTCGTAGCGGCAATATAAATACACACTCTGTAAAAAAAACCACTATTCATTTATTTAGGTTCCCGAGGGACAGCCTGCTGACAGAAGAACAGACTGTCAGATTGACGGACAGGGGAGGCTTGGTAATAGGATTCCATTGGTACCCATTGGATACGAAACTCTAAAAAGTGAGTTACATTATCAGTACAATCTATCAAAAACAGTTGTTTCAAATGTTAAAAAATCAATATAATAATATCAAATCATCAAATTAAAGCAGAAACATTGCAAAAATATAAAATAAAATGGACAAAAAAATATTTTAACACAAAAAGAATCTCTCCGGCGGGGAATCGAACCCCGGTCTCCCGCGTGACAGGCGGGGATACTTACCACTATACTACCGAAGACTTGACAGTATTTCCGAAATTATCTATTCTATGGCTATATAAATGTTGTATTGATGCAATTAAAACTATTGAAGAGTTTGGACCAGTTTTACGAAAGAAACCAAACTAAAACTGAAAACTATTTCGTATCACCTTAGGGCAGGCGGGATATGTTTGTGCACTAAAATATTAAATAATAAGAGAAATCCTGCTACCAAGACTGTCTCGGCCTCCACGCCTCCGTGGAAAAGGATAACACTACTAAAATCGACAAAATCTGAAATTAATACGAATTTCCTTCTCCAAAACTGAACCTAATTTGTATTTTCCGGTGAAGCAGTGATATTCAAGCCTAAATGTAAACGTCTAGATAAAAAGTGTTTAAAATTCGTGATTTATACATCTATTCTCACTGCCTCATTGGTGTAGCGGTAGACAATGAGGTCCTGGATTCGAAATTATAAAGAAATTGAATTGTAATGAAATTCAAATTATATATGCAACTAGCTGTGCCCGCGACTTCGTCCGCGTGTTAATTACTTAATTTCATTTATTTTGGTTTTTAGTAAAATAAAAGTCATTTTCTAAAATAAAAGTAGCCTAAGTTACTCGTTATTACATTAGCTGCCTGCAATAAAAGTCCTGTCTAAATCGGTCCAGCCATTTCAGAGATTAGCCGGAACAAACAGACAGACAGACAGACAAAAATTGTAAAAAAAATATTTTGGTGTATGTACCGTATATATATTCATATTTATGTTGTAAAAACCGGTTATTTCAATATTACAAACAGACACTCCAATTTTATTTATTTGTATAGATGTATAGATGGTGCCGAACCTGGTACAGAGAGAAGAACGTGTTTTCGAAACATGCAGCCTATTCAATAAATAAATATCTTAGGACAACTAACACACTGCACATTTATTGTTCGCATGTATAAGCTATATTACTACAAAGTTTTATAAAAATTCGGTAGTTTTGCGTGAAAGAGTAACAAACATCCATACAATCAGTCCATACTCACAAACTTTCGCAATTATAATATTAGTAGGATTACACCCAACACACAGAACAAATAATGGTGCAAATCACACAAAGATTTGTCTTAGGTGAGGTTTGAACCCACGACCTCTGGTTTAGCAGACTAACCACTACACCAACAGGTCAGCCAGAATTAAAAAAAGACGTGTGGCACTCGGAGACTACCGCGGTAAAGCTATTGCATAGCATTTTTATCAACTTATGCAATTATAATTATTTATTTATTTTATAATACTGCATTTGTGATGATAATAATAATAAAATGAATGTATATAGAGTACTAACTCATTTTCTTTCACTATTTTTTCGTTACTTTCTGCATTAATAAATGCACTTCGTTTATTCATATTCAAAACACTTTGTACACAAATTATACGAGTACATACGATATTCACTGTTGTACGTAGATGATAAATACCTATACACCTATATACTTTCTCACAAACAGCTGATTACGGTAGTTTTCCAATACAACCAATGCCACCTAAAGGCGGGTTGCTGAACTAAAGAGACAAGCGTGATATTTCAAAAAGTCATTTAAAGTTCTGGTATTTATCGATAGATGGCGGTCGGAGTGGGGGGTGTTAGGTGTTTTTCGTTACGGAATTTCTGGATTCGGTCCCTACGCTCAAAGCCCGCGATAGAAGCTATGCAATAGCTTAAAAACACAAATCAATATGTGCTCATAGCCAGATGCTATCACCGGTCCGTAAGCGATTGGCGAGGTTAAGCAAGTCGCGGTCAGTCCATAGATGGGTGACAACCAAAGTGGATTAATTTCTAAACGTATCCGTGCTTCGGAGGGCACGTTAAGCTGTCGATTCCGATTGTATCTATTAGGGAACAATTTGAGTGGTCACAGTGTCACCGGCCTACTAGGCGGCTTGAACAACTCTGACATCAGGGTAACCACTGCCCATACGATAAGTAAGTAACTAAGTGCCTAGCATGGCATGCTGTCACAAATAAATATAATAATAATATCCTGGGACATTATTCACACACGGCCATCTGATCCCAAAGTAAACAGAACAAAATATAAAAAAAGCATATATAACTCTTAAATTGATGATGAAAATGTTTTTTTATTATTATTTATTTAACGAGCTTTTTGTCCACAGATATATCAGCTCCGTGAGTTAAAAATACAATAATGTTACAAACTAAACTAAACTAAAAATCATTTGAGCTGCTTCTGAAGTTGGCTCAGATAGAAAATGATTAAATCGATAGTTTGCCGTAACACTTCTTATGCTTTTTTGTATATTTTTTATTTAGTTACCTACTATCTTACCTGCACTTAGAACAGAATACCCTCAAGTTATTCTTGTTGATAACCTCCCCGTCCATACAGATCAGCATGAGACAGTGCTTGAACACGCGCTCCAATTGTGATACCACTTCTTCTATAGACAACTCCGTCTCGTCCATGTTCAATACTCTGGAATGGAAGAAACACTTCAATTATCATCATCACTCATTCTTCATCATCAGCTTAAAGTCCTCCAAAGGTTACCATTTGGATGGGTTTGCAGTCGCCATGCGAGTTGGCGACCGCAGTTAGGTTAGTACACAGTTCTATCTAAAAATATAAATAGGTTTAAAAATATAAAATGTTTATGTTGGTAATATAGCTTATATATCCGAATAGGCTAAAATTTATAAAGTTTGACGCGGGTAAAACCGCGGGGCACAGCTAGTGTTAATATAATTTTAATTTCGGCAAAGATTTTAAACTGTTACTGTTAAATTAATAATGATATCCTGGGGCATTATTCACACACGGCCATCTGATCCAAACCTAAGCAGAGCTTGTACTATGGAAACCAGATAACTGATATACTACATACATATACTACTTTTATTTTTGTAAATACATACATATTTAGATAATTACACCCAGACTCAGGACAAGTAGACATGTTCATACATACAAATATCTGTCCTGGGTGGGAATCGAACCCCCGACCTGTGGCTTGAAAGGCAAGCATTTACTAACTAATTTCATTTATTTTCGCACACGAGTTAAGGTTTACATGAGCACATAAAAACACATTGCTGTTAGGCTGACATGAAATAATATCACCACCCTATCTCATCCCGTGGGGGGTCATAGATCGGTAGAAAAACGGGCAGCAGTTTCTCTTAGTTTACTATTACTATCATACTGCGACTGCCAAGCGTAGCGATTAAGGCATATCTTTGTGGCAGATCTTTTGGGGAGGATTTTGTCCAGCAGTGGACGAACTATGCCTGATGTGTTTAAGTTTTTTAGTGCTGAATGGTCGTCATTGAAACCGAATTTCAGCCGAATACCGAAGTTCAGCTCAAACCACCAGAATTCGGTTAATCCGAAAATAAAACGAATTAGTGCACATCCCTATACATTTATCTAAGTCATATATCTAAAGTCAACGCGAAATCAGTATCCAGTGATAAAGTTATGTCGCTTACCCTTTAATAGCGAGTGTGAAGGCGCTGATCTGGTTGCCAAACAAGCTGAGTTTGCTGGACAGCACTTCTAAGGAGTCGTCGCCCGGCAGTTTGTCTTCTATATTATGCGGCACGCCCAGTCGACTCGATAACTTGGCACTAGGCATAACAAACAAAAAAATATAATAAACTAGCTGTGCTCCGCGGTTTTACCCGCATTACAAATTATATAGCCTATGTGTTAATCCAGGGTGTCAACTAACTCCATAACAAATTTTATTAAAATCGCTCCTGTCGTTTGGACGTGAAGAAGTAACAAACATACACACTTAATCGAAGGTATCTGTAATCTCGAGGAGAGCAAGCTTGGCGATGGTGATTTAAAAGGTGCTGCACGCATTTTGTTCTCCAATGACGCAATAGCGCCCGGTAATAGAGAAACTCTTTTGACTTTAGAGGAAAAACATCCACCGCCAGCAGCAAACCTTCTTCTTCCTGAGACTCCCAACGGATTTTGATGAAATGGGCTTTGCAATATCTGCACAGGAAGTAACTCTAGCAGTGGCTTCGTTCCAATGGGCTTTGCAATATCTGCACAGGAAGTAACTCTAGCAGTGGCTTCGTTCCAATGGGCTTTGCAATATCTGCACAGGAAGTAACTCTAGCAATGGCTTCGTTCCAATGGGCTTTGCAATATCTGCACAGGAAGTAACTCTAGCAGTGGCTTCGTTCCAATGGGCTTTGCAATATCTGCACAGGAAGTAACTCTAGCAGTCGCTTCGTTCCAATGGGCTTTGCAATATCTGCACAGGAAGTAACTCTAGGCTTCGTTCCAAAGTGGGTTGAAAGATTTGTTGTGTGGTAGCAATGGAAAAACGGGCGATATTCTTTTAAGGAACCTGACGGAATTAGTTAACCTAATGCTATCAGGCCGAGTTAACACAGATATATGCCAAATTCTTTACGGTGCCAATCTTTGTGCCCTTAAGAAAAAACATGGTAGCATTAGACCAATCGCCGTTGGACTGACATATCGCCGCCTTGAAGCTAAAATCGGCTGCAAAAAGATCGCTCCTCAATCGGAAAAACAGTTCCAACCCATACAACTTGGTTTCGGTTTGAGAGGAGGCGCCGAAGCAGCAATCCATGCTGTACGGACCTTTCTTGATCAAAGAAGTGAAGGGGTGCTGCTGAAGGTGGACGTCAAAAATGCGTATAACTCTTTGGACAGGGGGGGGGGGCCTTTCTGACACAAGTAAAGGAAAAGATTCCTATTTTATATAATTTCATTTGGCAGTGTTACAATTGTCCAACAAAATTAACCTATTTAAATAACGAAATTTTGTCTGCAGTTGCCAACAAGGTGACCCCTTAGGACCTACAATTTTCATTCTCACAATTCACCCTATCATCCAACGTTTGGTACTTGGATGCTGGAACAATTTGTGGCGATGTCAATAGCGTTTATGATGACCTCAGCAATCTCATACAAGAGTTTCATAATATCGGCCTTGATCTAAATTTTTCGAAGTGCGATCTTTTTGTTTCTGATAATAGTCCCTCAAAAGATTTGGCACTCGAAAAATTCTAGGTTTTGGTCCCAAATATAACAATTATTGACAAACTGTTGGGTTCCCCAATTTTTGACGAATCTTTCCCTTCGTTTATCAATGACAAAATTCAAATGTTTTTACAACGTTCAGATCGATTGTTAAAAATTAATACCCACATGGCGTTTACCATCTTAAAATTTTGTTTATTAGTTCCCAAATTTACGTACGTTTTACGATGCTGCCAGCTATGGAAGCACACTGAGCTTCTAAAAAGTTTGGACGGCACCGTAGAAAATACACTCTCTATTTTAAATGTAAATTTAGACGACTGAGCTTGGTTACAGGCTTCATTGCCAGTGCGATTGGGAGGACTAGGCGTTAGGTCTATTTCTGATGTGGCCGCATTTCTGTCCTCTGTACATAGTACGCAAAAATTTACAACTAAACTTCTTTCGGCCTCAAACAACGATATTGAAATAAGTAATATGAGCGAGGCCAGAAATGCGTGGCTTTTGGCTTGCCCAAACTCAGGTTTTCCCACAAACCCTTCATCTCAGCGGCTGTGGGACGGGCCACTCTGCGAGTTAGTACGGAAACAATGATTAGAAACGTGCTTAGACTCCGCAGATCGTGCCCGCCTCTTAGCTGTTGCAGAATGGGAATGTGGGAATGGGTTTGTGGTGACAAGCCCTCCCACCGCCTTATACGGGAACATTGATGGATTCATCGAGTTTCCGTATCACGGTGTCTCTTCGCCTGGGTGCACCGTGCTGCGCACCGCACCGCTGCCAGTGAGGCGATGCCGTTGGCCGGCTTGGTCACCACGGCTTATCTTGTTTAAAAAGTGCTGGTCGTAGTCCCCGCCACGCTAATTTAAACAACATCATCCGGCGTGCTTTTACCACCGCCAATTGCGCTGCCATTTTAGAACCCATTGGTTTAATGCGTGATGATGGTAAGAGGCCTGACGGGATGACCCTCATTCCTTGGAGGATGGGGCGACCTTTGGTTTGGGACGCTACCTGTGTTGACACCCTTGCACCGTCTCATCTTCCCGGTTCCCAAAATAAGGCTGGCCGGCGGCTGAATCGGCTGAGGCCCTCAAGAGGCGCAAATATAGTACACTTGATAGCGGTTACATATTTGTGCCTTTTGGGGTAGAAACATTAGGGCCGTGGGGACCAGCGGCCAAAATTATGTATGAAGAAATAACTGCACGCCTTGCTGAGGCGACACTTTCCCAGAAAGCTGGCTTATATTTTGCCCAACAAATAGGTATTGCCATACAGCGTGATAATGCTGCCAGTATTTTGGGAACATTACCAAAACAAGAATATTTAGAATACCTTTAACTTAATGCTTAGTTTTATTAATTAATCATAATACTCTTAATAATAGATTAAACTAAGTACAAAATAAAAATAATATTTATATTATATTATATTTACTAATTATATTATGATGACAGTAAAATTGTGATATAGTAATTAAATAAAACAATTATATCTCTTCGTTCACTCGGTCGTTAACCATTCAATGTATAAATAAACTTCACTCACCAATAACTAGACATCACAGTCCACACGTTCTCGAACGCGTCTATAACCACCATCTCGCCATTCTGTTCGTTCTCACTCACTCGATCGTTCACCATTCGGTCCACAGTGAGCTTGGCTAGCTCCATGTACTCGGGGATTATTTGGCACTTCTTCGCGATGTCCAAGCAAAGGTCTTTGAAGCTTGACACTTCAGATTCCGTTAGCGTTTTAGGAGCTGAAAACGAGAACACATCAGTTATATACAACATGTAACGTAATTAACGCACACCCTCTGACACCCCAATTAGAATATTATGGTGTAATCATAATACATACAATGAATTTTTAATTTCACATATATGTGCATTGTTATTTACTAAATTAGTTTCTTGAAATAAAGTTTATTTGTCTTTATTTTGTATTTAATGATATAATTTGTATGAATACTAATAAAACTGCGATTTTAAAAGTCTTTTTACTTTGACTTAAGGTCCATTTCAATTTGTTTTGCCTGTACAGGGTTAATATGACAATAATTTCAAGTATTAATTATTTTTGGAAAAAAAAATACCTATATTAAAAATGATATAAATCGATTCAGTAAACGATTCTGAACAAACTATTTTCAGGATGTGCGTTAATTAATTAACATGTTGTATATAAGGTTTAATAGCTAGATGCTCTCACCGGTCCGTAAGTGATTGGCGAGGTTAAGCAACTAGGCTCGCGGTCGGTCCTTAGATGGGTGTCCGCCAAAGTAATTTCTGAGCGTCTCCGTGCTTCGGAGGGCACGTTAAGCTGTCGGTCCCGGTAGCCATTAGGCAAAAGTCGTTAAGCCATATCAGAGGCCTACTGGGCGGCTTGAACAACTCTGACACTAGGGTAACCACTGCGCATACGATAAGTAAGTAATATGAATAGTGGATGTAAGCTAATGAGCTTAATTTGCCTACGAAACTGAACAGCTACTTGCAAAATACACAAAAAAACCGGCCAAGTGTGAGTTGGAGACGCGCATTAAAGGCCCGTACCATGATCAATAAAAATGGAAAATCAGTCACGTTTGTGGTATAGGAGCCCCGATCAGAATCCGTTCCGAAAAATCTTATTCTTTTCCTGGACCATGGCATGGGTTCGGGCTGGCAATTTAAGTTAGCCTGGGAGGCTTTCATTGCTTCACCGGACGATAGAAGGACTACAAACATAAGAGGGCCTGTTTATACCGAAGTCCCATTAACGACCAATACGAATGCAAACTAAGACTCATAGAGGGCGTTGATGGTTGCGTCGCGTACACGGTCGTACTCTCGGGCAGCGAGCACGATATATCGGATAGTGTAAAACGTCACGAGAGTTTCTAGTAGCCTTGTCTTGTGCAGTACTTGCTTTGTATGTGTCCCGCGACACAGGAACTAATTTCCCATTGCAGGCGTTGTCTTTTAAAAAATAGAACAAAATCACAAAAATAAAACAAAAAAATCTTTATTGGCTCTGGGTTGGCTCCAATAGAAATAGGGAAAAGTCAAGAAACATTTTTTTTTTCATAGACAGTATTTATATAGCTTACATTTAGTATCAACATTAGCCAAGGCGTTCTTCAGGTCTGTGATCAAGTGTTCAATCCTGGGGAACACCTCGTTGAACACCGCTATCCAATGTTTGAGCAAACATTGGAGCACGTCCGCCAACGTCCAGGGCGGCGCCTTGAACAACACATGCTGCCAAAGATTGTTGTATTTTGCACGCATTTCATTCTGGGAAAATAACGAAAAAAATATATTTATATCAGACAAGTGGCAGGAGTGATGTGGAACAAACACAAGAATGGAAAAGATTGGATTTGCCGACTGGCAAACAGATTGGTAGATTTTAAGCAAGAAGCATACGACATATATTAGGTCTTTACCTATGAAATTGCCGTTCTGCAGTACTGGCCATTTCAAATCAAAATAATTTTTGTTTGGCTAAGAATTCTAATTTCAAATTAATTTTATTTTAAAAACATGGATTCTTTTTTCCAAAAGTAGTCATTTCTTTATTGATTAGTGTTACATTTTCATCGCATTTCAATCTTTTTCGTCATCATGGATACGTTAAAAATTCGAGTAATTATGGAATATGAGTACCGTCGTGGCAGCAACGCGGCACAAGCGGCACGCAACATCAACGACGTTTACGGAGCTAACACTACAAACCAACGCACCACCTGTTATTGGTTTGCTCGCTTCCGTTCTGGAAATTTCGACCTGAAAAATGAACCTCGCGGTCGTCCGAAGACTTTGGTCGACAATGACGAATTAAAGGCGGTTGTGGAAGCTGATGATACACAATCTACGGCTGAATTAGCAGCAGCTTTCGACGTTAGCGTCAAAACAATATTGGTCCATTTGCGTCAAATTGGCAAGGTAAAAAAGCTTGACAAATGGGTGCCCCACGAACTCAATGATCGCCAGCGCGAAGTACGCGTCGAGACGTGCCTTGCACTGCTCAACAGACACACAAATGAAGGAATTTTGAACCGCATTGTTACCTGCGATGAAAAATGGATTCTGTTTGATAACCGCAAGCGCTCAGCAAGTTGGTTGGATCCTGGTTCAGCACCTAAACAATGCCCTAAACGAAAACTTACCCCTAGAAAAGTGATGGTCACTGTTTGGTGGTCTAGCGCCGGTGTGATTCATCACAGCTTCTTACCAAACGGGGTGAGCATTACTGCAGATGTGTACTGTGAAGAACTGAGCACAATGATGGAGAAGCTGGCGCATCTCCAACCAGCATTGGTCAATCGCTCGTCTCCGCTGCTCCTGCACGACAACGCGCGACCTCATACTGCACAGCAGACGGTCTCCAAGTTGCAAGAACTGGGGTTGGAAGCTCTCCGTCATCCGCCCTACTCACCAGACCTTGCGCCTACAGACTACTACTTTTTCCAGAATTTGGATAACTTCTTGGCGGGAAAAAAATTCAATACCCGAGAGGCAGTACAAAATGCCTTTGAAGAATTTGTTGCCTCCCGTCCAGCTGATTTCTTTAAGAAGGGCATCAATAAACTGCCACTGCGATGGCAAAGATGCATTGATTGCATGGGTGATTACTTCGATTAATACAAATAAAAAAATTCATGAAAAAAATTCGTTTAAATTTTTTCATACAAAACGGCAATTTCATAGGTAAAGACCTATTATTAATATTAAGTTGGTAATTGGTAGAACTAAATAAAAGGCTATCCTCCCTATTATTATAAATGCAAAAGTAACTCTGTCTATCTGTCTGTTGTGCTTTCAACACCAAAACTACAGAACCAATTTGAATGAAATTTGGAACACAGATTGTCTAGAGTCTAAGAAAGGATATAGGCTAGTTTTTGAAGTTATACTTCTTTTGGCGCGATGGAGAAAAATGATGAGAGTGAATTTTTACGATGCGCGCGCACTAGACACCAAAAAATTTAACAGCATGAAGTTAGTTCTAGGTGGTATGAAAGTTGATAACTATGTTCAAGTTGTATATTAAGAAGTATAACTTCTAACGCGTGTACATAAGTACACACAAGTTTTTTTAATGCGGAAAAAAGGTTTTAAGAGGCTTAAAAGGGGGTAAAAGGGGGTATGAAACGTTGCATGGAAATATCGTTATTTTTAGACCTTTGAACTTGAAACTTAATCTATAAGCTGTTGATTTGATATAAACAAATATGAAATTCAAAATTTTTAAAAGTTTTACCCTCAAGGTTTATGTGAGGAAATACGCCTAAGTGTGTGTTATGATTTCCAAATAATTGGTAACATTTTTGGTGATTTGTTTACTTAAAAAGGTATGATTTTGCTTTGTATTTAATTTAATATTTATTAAAAGGATATAATCTGCCTAAAAGAGGTGAATGAGCGGAATGGCCGATGCATTCAGTTCATTCCCGTTCATGACATTCAGAATGGTCGCTAGTTCGGTCGGCAGTTCTTAGCGAGCGCTCGAACCGAAGGTTGTTAACAAGTGTTGTATATTGTTTGTATCTACAGAAGTGATTTAATTTAGTTAACGTTTGCTAAGTGTTGTAATGGTGCAATCCTGATGAGTTGAATAAACATATATGGTTGCTGAATAACGTTTTTCTTATCATCTCAGAAGTGGAAATTACCCAGGAAAAAGGTATGTAGACCATATTTAAAAATAAAACAAATTAAATATAATATGACTAAACCGCTTGTAATTGGTCATACTTGAAAATAATTGTTAAATAATCACCACGTTCAGGGGTTTGTCTGTAGGCATAAAGCAATTTTATGGATTCAAGGCTTTCGTTTTATATCCAAATAAATGTTAATTGCGCATTACCCATGCGGTCAGGGCAACTCTCTGATAATGGATTGTGCTGTGTAAACTGTGTTATATAAACGTGGGCGCGGGTACGTGGCCGGGGCTACTCTCTGGCAGTACTAATAAGCACACATTGTTGTATATAGCATTACCCATGCGGTCAGGGCAACTCTCTGATAATGGATTGTGCTGTGTAAACTGTGTTATATAACCGTGGGCGCGGGTACGTGGCCGGGGCTTCTCCCTGGCAGTGCTAATAAGCACACATTATTGTATATAGTGGCCGAACGTATTGTGTGCGTTCGAGATGGATAAAATTAAATTTTGATACCTTTATGACTACATCCATAAACTTCTTGGAATATTTAAATGGAAATCGTTGAATATATTTATTTGATGGAATGATTAAATTACAAGCACCATTATGTAGATTTTATATTGTTGGTTACTTAAATTACTGCTATGATTATTTATTTTATCTATACTTCTATACTAATATTTTAAAGAGGAAACGTTGGTGAGTTTGTGAGATGGTGTCGTTGTAAGGGATAATCTCTGGATCTACTGAACCGGTTCTTAAAATTATTTAACCAATAGAAAGCTACGTTGTTGTGGAGTGTCATAGAATATGACTCATCATCATTATTTATATTAATCTTGAAGTATTACGCGGGACAAACGGGCAGGGACAAAAATACTTATAATGCGGAACGATGTCCGCGGGTACTGCTAGTGGACAAATACAGTGAGAATTTTGACCAGTTTTGTTTGGGGGCGTACTATGTAACTTTGATGGTTAATTAAGTTAGTAGGTATTTCACTGGATGTTGAGCGGGATACTAGGCGTTGGATAAAGTTAGTTAGGGGGCGTACTATGTGACTTCGCTGGTTAATTGAGTGAGTAGGTATCTCACTGGATGGTGGACGGGATGCTAGTCATCGGACAAAGTTAGTTTGGGGGCGTACTATGTGCCTTCGCTGGTTAATTGAATGAGTAGGTATTTCACTGGATGATGGAAGGGTTAATAGTCCTCGGATAAAGTTAGTTTGGAAGCGTACTATGTGCCTTCGCTGGTTAATTGCGTGAGTAGGTATCTCACTGGATGATGAGCGGGTCGCTAGTCGTCGGATAAAGTTATTTAGTGGGTTTACTATATGGATACACTGGAGTTTTGGATAGTTATGGTTATTGCTGGTAGTTGAGTGTGTCACTAGTTGTCAAATAAAGTGTCCTATGAATGCTTACAACAGTCTATGCTAATCAAAACAAGTGATCTGGTCAATGAGTAGTTTTAGCCAGTTTTATTTATTTTTGTTGTTACATATGAAACGTTTAGAAGACTTTTACTGTGTTGAGAACTGAAAGAAAAGAACTGAAAGACTGTGTTGATTTTGTCTATGTTTTGAATATAATGATTCTGTACCTCTGTTATGATTTACTGGATTTTAACTATTTATTTATTGTAACATGATTATGAATGGATTATGTCGCGGAGAATGTATATGTTTCAGTGAGATGTTGATGACTACTGATGATGAAGCTGGTGCTCCTCCTGATACACCACGGAGATCTCAAAAAGTATGGTTAAACTACGAAGTCCATCGTGAAATAGTTTAAGTGAAGAAGTGGTGTCTAAAGATTTTCTGAACATGGTTAAAGTTAGCTGGTTTAGCAAAGAGATTGTTTGGAGCTTCGCTAACAGTTGTTTTTAGTTCAGGTGAGTGGCAAGTTAAACTCATGAAGGCTTTTCCCAGTGAATAGAATTACGGTAGACTTTTAGAATAAATGTTAAATCTTGTTTCACGTGATGATGAAAGTCTTCGTTAATATTTTTATGATAAATTATTTTATGTTAAATTTATTATTAATAAACCCCATTATTATAGTAAAATTTGTGGTAGAACGGCTGTCTAATAATAGTGTATACAGTATTAATGGTAGTTCAGTGAGAAATAAGGCACAGGCACAGAATAGTTCTGAGTCGTAAGATTTACTTTTCTTTCTTACTTCCCAAAACCCTCAACCACTACTTAATGGTAAATTTCGCGAGCATGGTGATACGTTCAAAGTTCCAAGTTAATTTGCAACTAAGATTTGTACAGATCTTAATTAGGTACAAATTGGAGATAGTGGCCTTTTACAGGCTTTGCCACTATAATTATAATATAATATTTTACAACCTTTAATAATATATCAATAATTATATAAAACAATTGGAATAAAAACGACACTATTTAATCTAAATAAATACTTAAATATGTAAATAATTATTGAAACATAATCTTAAAATAAGTTTATATAAACTTGGATTTGACTTGGATTACTGGTTCATATTGCATTATGTGAAGGGTTATATACAGGATTAGGAATTGGTCAAGATTGGTTGAGTTGTGATTTCAATTATAAGATTTTGATAAAGAATTGTCTTTAGTCGCCGTATTAAAGAGTTTACTTGAGATTAGGTGAATTGTCGTTTTTCTAAATATTCTTTAATTAAAATGTAACATTTTTTATTAAGAGTTTCTTTAGCTTTTTATTACATATAGGGTATGAGTTTCATTTTTAATGTCTAATGGTAATTTATTAAGTATTTTTACTGCCATGTAGTACGGGCTTTCGTTGAGCATTTCAGTCCGAGATGGCGGGATGTATAATCCTTTTTGTGTCACGTATTGAAGGTGTATGTTTCTTTAACTCTAGTAAGTGTTTGTACTAGTTTTGTATAAAGAAATGTCATAGATGTATATTGAAGGCAGAGTGAAGAGCTCGTATTCGGTATAAGTAGGCTTACAGGTTTTAGTGTTGGCTATGTGGGCTATAATTCTGACACATTTTTTTTTGTATGGTAAACAACTGATTTGCTTTTGCTCTATTTCCCCACAGCATTATACCATATTTTAGCCACGAATATGCATATGCATTGTAGGCAGACAGAGAGGTGCTTGTGTTAGAGCATTGATTAATTTGGAAGTTCTTGATAGTTTTGTTAAAAGAATCCTGATAGTTTCGATTTTATTTGTCCTATATGTGATTTCCAAGTTACATGTGTATCTATATGAATTTCAAGTAAGTTAAATGTTTCCACGGTTTCTAAATATGTTTTTGGTATATAATATTTGTATTTAAGAGTGGTTTCTTGTGGGATCTGATTGTATAATTTTTATTTTACCGTAATTTATTTCTAATTTATGGTCTTGTAACCAAGTTGTTGCACAATCCAATGTTTCATGTATTGGTTGGACAGGATCATAATTATTCTCACATCTTATAAGAATTGAGATATCATCCGCGAAGAGATCCGGAACAGTAATTCGCTATTTAGTATTTTTGGAAGGTTATGTACGTTAGAAACAGTATGCAACTAGTTTTATGAGAGACTGGTGCCCGAGTTAGGTTTGGGAGAACCTGTATTTCAGGTCACCAGCGCCCCACTCCGCAGATTGATTTAAAGATAGCTTTCTTTGTAATTATAATTGCTTGAAACTCATAATTCTAAATCTATAACAGTAGAGATATAAATAGATAACAGTAATAATAATATTAAGATTAGATATTGTGTAAAAAAAAGAGCTTGTGTGTTTATGAATTCTGAATAGTCTGCAATGGGTATGTATGTAATGGGACTTAGGTTTAGGAAATATTAATTTAATAAAAAAACAATACTGGTATTAAACAATAAAGTGTCAAAGTAAAAGACAATGACATGATGTTAGAGCCCTGTGATAAAGATAAAAATAGATTAAACCTTATACGCTTTCGTCCAGTAATAGTTCTATAACATTTTGTCTGTCATTCACATATTGTAAGGATGTTTGAACGTATATGATTTTGACTTTCAAAAACTGTTTTGATTATCGTCCAGTATACCAATTATTTCCAAAAAACTGGTTTAATCGGTTGCACATTGCCTTTTCAAATACTTTCGAGAAGGTAGGTAAAAGGGTTATGGCCTGTAGTTGTTAGGCGTATGTGTGTCCCCTTTTTATGGATCGGTTTAACAAGTGATAATTTAAGTGCATCGGGAAATTTTCCTTGAATATTTTAAATCACCTGTCATAAATAATAAATGCTTACATTGAATTTGATAGTGATTGTAGACCTTCGCGCAAAACCGATGCCGAGCTACTTAATTTGGGTAAAAGTTTTAATAAGTTCCAGTAGTTAAGGGTTTTGGACAATCAGCTGTTTTGCCGCTGCATAAAAGACATGTATTAGCTAAGATTGATGAAATTGAATCTGATATGAGCTCAAAATCATAATAATCCAGAAATATGGTTCTGATTAGTTCTACCAAAAAGTATTTTATTTGCTGTTTTATTGATAATTTTAATGTGGTCACGTATCAATCAATCATTTATTTTCTGAACAAAGTTACAGATATATGGATGTTATATTAAAGTAATAGTATTCTATGTTCTATCTAAATGCATAAAAATGTTCATCTTGATTGCTACATAATGCAAAAATAAGTTTTACATATAAAAAAGTCATAAATCAATTGAATTAGTTCATAATCTAAAATCACAAAATAAAATTAGTACATAACAAATATAAAACAGAATACAAAACCAAGTTTTACGCATAAAATGGTCCCATCTATCTAGAATTTTTAATTTAGACATAGCCCTAATGCATTGTTTTGAGCATTAAAAGCTGCATTGCTGTGTTTGTGGGGAAACTCACCCAATAAGTAGTACCGTATCTTGGATGAAATTCTGATTGTCATAGGCAGTAATGCATCTCGGTTTCTTATCGAGGGAAGTTTAAATATTTTTGCTCAAACCGTGTATGTGCTTTCCAGTCAATTTTGCTGTCAATAATTAAGCCTAGAAATTTATTTTATTTGGTTGTCATGATAATGAAAATTAAGTGTCGGTGGCAGACGACTGTGCATCAAGCAATCGAATTTCACGCGGACGAAGTCGCGGACACAGCTATTATTATTATATTTAAATCAATACAAATAATAATAATCGGAGATCAGCATCGCCATACAGGGTGGCAATGCGGGTAGCCGTCTGGAAATTATCAACGCCCTGTAGCTTACGTTATAGTAGTCATTAATTTAGCTGATAGTTTTCTTTTTATATTAGCCCAGTTAATTAATATAATAATAATATCTGGGGACAATGTCACACAGATCATCCTAGCCCCAAACTAAGCAAAGCTTGTACTATGGGTACCAGGCGACGATATACATACTTATATAGATAGATAAATACTTAAATACATAGAAAACATCCATGACTCAGAAACAAATATTCGTGCTCATCACACAAATATTTGCACTTACCGGGATTCGAACCCAGGACCACCAGCTTCGTAGGCAGGATCACTACCAACTAGTCTACGCATGTCTTGTCACTATATCAGCACGAAATAATAAAATACCAATAAATAAAATTGAAGCTGATAGTAAATGAGAATTGATACAAAATAATTAAAGATTACTTCTTGAACAGTATTGCATTGTATTAAAAGTCGACCAGTGTGGTACCGCACACAACAGTGTGCAGACTTTACAGAATATAATAGAATAGAATACATTTATTTGCCAGAAACACGGTACAAGGTTGTTATGAATACATCGATCAGCATGTTTCACCGACACAGCGGCATGCAAAAGGTTACATAAGAATTACATAATATTAATAAATTAGTAAAATTTGATTTTATTTGATCAATTGAATTATATAAATAAAACTAAGTCAACTCTTAATTAAATACATTACATACAATACAATAACATTACACACAATTATTTCTATTAATAAACACTCAACTTCGATATTTTAGTTTTTATACAAGACCAAGACTAAAAAACTTACCAGGGATTTTTGGTAAAAAATTCATTCAGTGAATAAAAACATTCATTGTTATCGCTTAAGTGTTATTCTATAGCTGCGCCGCGGCAGGTTGTAATTGTTATGGGCCCGAGATGTTTACGAGTAGTAGAAATTGTTTTATGGTGCGAGTTAGTTGGAAGTATTATAGACTATTAATGAGTACCTAATGACGAATACCGGTGTGCGGACAAACCCTATTAGGTTTTTTATACACCGGAAACAACTTTTCTAATATAATATACATACATACATAGACTCACGCCTGTTTCCCAGAGGGGTAGGCAGAGACAACGGATTTCCATTTGTGACGATCTTTGCACACGTTTTTTGCCTTGGTTACTGTCATTATATTCTTCATACATGCTCGCCGGTGCGTGCACTTCTGACCTGCCCTTTCTTGAGATCGTCTCCGATTTGGTCAGAGAATGTTCGACGAGGTCTTTCCCTTCCGGTTGTTCCATTCACACAGGCCAGGTATACTTCTTTGGTCAATCTTCTTTCATTCAACCTTTCTAAATGGCCAAACCATCTCGGCATTCCTTTTTCAATCTTTGTGACTACATCCTCTTTCATACCACAACGCTCTCTTACGTCAGTATTTCGAATTCTGTCTAAGTCACACCACACATACTTCTCAGAGCTCTCATCTCCACTGCATTTATTTTACTTTCATTATTTTTCTGCCATACCCAACTTTCACTTCCATACATTAAAGTTGGCACTAACACTCCATCGTGCACGGCTAGTCGAGCCTTCTTTGAGACTTGCCGGCTACTCATAAAGGCGTGGCACTATACGAAAGTAGTATATGTGTGTAATATATCCGTTATCTGGTTTCCATAGTACAAATGTACATGTAAATAATGTCCCACGATATTATTATTATTTAAAGGCACACGAAAGAAAGAGATTACGAAGCGTCGTTGAAATTAATGAGGAATATATATAAGGTGTTATATCTCTGTCTACTTTGGGACATGTACACAGTATGTCAGTTGTCCCAAGATTTACATATGTGTTTATTATTATTTTGTGAACATGATGTCATGCAATGCAACTTTCAAATGTTAGTTTTACCTACCATCAGATAAGACTAGTACCAATGAAGCTGAACATTCCACTGACCTCAAGGATATTGGCGAGCAGTTTATATATAGCGGCCTGGTAGTGCTTCAAGCTGTCGTAAAGGTCCGGGTCCGACTCCTGCGGCTTGGCGCACAGCAGACCCTTCAGATCCGCCAGCCCCAAGCTTTTCACGGAGTTGATCATGGCTTTGCTGCACAAATTCTTGTCATTCGACAGCAGAATCTAAAACACATTTTTATTAATAACTAGCTATGCCCAACGGATTTACCCGCGAATTTCCTGTATGTATATATTGGGACTAGTCCCACCTTATTAATTAGCAGTATGACTCTTGTAAGCCGTCAACATTGGATCAACATTGGCACGAACCTGCTACTGAGCAGTAAGGTCGTCCCAGGGAAATTGCTACAACTGACTTCGATCTTGCAACTATTTTAGTTAGTTTTAGATTTTTAGTTAGTTAGTTTAGTCTAGTTTAGTTTTTTTCACAATGACTCCGTGGAATTATTTAGCTGCAGAGGTGTTTGCGATCCCGTATTTCATTAACTTTTAGAATAACTAGCAGTGCCCTGCGGTTTTACTCGCGTTAAACTCTATAAATTATAGCCTATGTGTTAATCCAGGGTGTCAGCTAGCTCCATACCAAATTTTATTAAAATCACTCGAGCCATTTAGACGTGAAGAAGTACCAAACATACACACTCACACTCGCAAACTTTCGCCTTTATAATGTTAGTGTGATCATTACAGCTAGGCTCATAGCTAGATACTCTCACCGGTCCGTAAGTGATCGGGGAGGTTAAGCATCTAGGTTCGCGGTCATTCCATAGATGGGTGACCGCCAAAGTGGTTTAATTTCTGAGTGACTCCGTGCTTCGGAGCGCACCTTAAGCTATCGGACCCTGTTTAATCCATGTCAGAGGCCTACTTGGCTTGAACAACTCTAACACTAGGGTAACCACTCCCCTACGATAAGTAAGTACAGCTGAAAGAAGTCCACTGCTGGAGAAGCCTTCAAGAATCATCTTAGGGGGATATGCCATAGTCGCCACGCTTGGCAGACGGGTTGGCGATCGCAGTAAGATGGTCATAGTACTCAGAAGGAAGCTGCTGCACGGCCTTTGGTGGATATATCCTCGGATTTACTTCTACGCCTGCCACCGGATGAGATGGGATGATGATATTCTATATTCGGCGCCGTCACCACACGGCAAATATAATTTAGTAACTAGATACACTGTTATTTAAAAACGAGTCTAAATCAAAATACAAAATCAATATGTAGTGTTAAGGAGACAGACTTCGAGCACTCGACGAGTTAGCAGCCCTTGAGAATGGTCCGTGGAGGACCGAAACACGTGTTGGGTATCGTACTGGCGCATGTAATTTGCTTTTTTTTTTATATATTGTCCTTCTTGCATGTGCACATTTTTGCGGGCGGGAGGGCGGTGCAAATTGCATCCCGGCATGATTAAACTGACAATTAGCGGAATTAACACTACATATTGATTTTGTATTTTGATTGTTATGGATTTCCGCAAAGTAACGCCTGATTCCATTACTTAACGAAGTCTAAAGTTAAACTGCAGTTGAACTATGGATCAAGCAATCTGATTGCATGGTTTTCGACTAAACCAAGGATCAACTAAAATAAAATAAAATAAAATAAAAAGGTATTTATTCACGTAGACTTTAAAAAAGCGCTTGTAAATAGTCAGAACATGTTTGTAGTAATACAGTTATTACTGCAGTTTAACTTTAGACTTCGTTTTATTTATAATAAGGGTGTAAATGTTTAAACGTGTATACTTTGTGCGATTGAAAGGAGGATATTAGTTGACGTTATCACTTTTATATTGAACATTGTGTAAAAGTCAGGGCAGTACCTACGTAAGTTTTTATTCCATTGGTTTGAACTTTACTACAAGCCAATATAGTTCAAAATAGCGTGGCAACTATATCGCTACTTTATATACATTTCCGTAGTGCTGCTGATAGTGATAAACTATTTTGGTTTCCTGATTTGGCCTCCCTTGCTTTAATACTTGACTTCCTTACGAAACGAAGTTCCATCTAATTCTCGAGCAGTAAGGATATAGTTGCCAACAAATTTTGAACTTTATTGGCTTGTAATAAAGTTCAATAACAATGGATTAAAAACTTACCTACAGCCCTGACTTAATATGTCTCCATGGAGATTGGCCACCGTGGCCGAAATTCGGCTAGGAGGACATTATTCTTATTATTACTATGAGAAGCCTTACCACCGTCATCCCTCTCTCCGCCTGTTGCAGACAACAGTTTAGGATTTCATCATCCGGTGACTCGCAGGGGTATATGTGAGAATTTGCGTCGCGAAGTGATTGACCTGAAACAAGTGCACGAGCAGTAAGTACGAGAATAGTAGCCTCACGCCCCGCCTGCGCGAGTTGATACCTCGCTTTAGTCCATCCAACTCGTGCGCAGCCGGGGCGTTGGTACTTTACGTAAACAAAGGCGTGACCGCCAACTAAGAGATGGGCCGTATGCTTATTCCCAGACTTGGTGGTATAAGAAATACTTTAAACATGATTTAATCGCACTAATATTATAAAGGCGAAAGTTATGTAACTTTCGCCTACTACGTACTAGCGCCCTGGCTGCGCACGAGTTGGTAGACAGAGAGCTAGGTATCAACTCGCGCAGCCGGGGCGTGTCGCTATATGTTTGTTACTTCTTCACGTCTAAACCGCTGTAGCGATTTTAATAAAATTTGGTATGGAGTTAGTTGACATCCATCCTTAGTTGACATCCATACATATAAGCTATAATTTATAAAGTTTAACGCGGGTAAAACCGCGGGCCACTGCTAGTTATTCTAAAAATGAATTAAATACGGGATCGCAAACACCTCTGCAGTTAATTAATTCCACGGAGTGATTGTGAACAAATCTAAAACTAAACTAACTAAAAATCTAAAACTAACTAAACTAGTTGCAAGATCCAAGTCACATATAACAACTTCTCTGGGACGACCTTACTGCTCAGTAGCCGTTATGTGCCACTGTTGATCTTACAGGAGTCATACTGATAATTAGTACACATACTTGGGAATGACACTTACCTCTGATTCTACTCTGCGGTAGAGGGAGCGACTCGTACAGATAATTCATGGCAGACCTCGCTCTCTTCCATATGGCGCCATTGCAGTTGTTATTGTCTTTTAACCTGTCCAACTCATTAACCACTCTCTTTGGCACTAATAATATTGGCTGTTCCGAGTAACCTGTGAATTAGAAAGAAGAAAATATACAGTTTAAATTTTATTTATTTATTACCATATTACATCTACAATTACACACACACACACACACACGCACACACACACAAACACGCACGCACACTCAGAGATAATTGAAGACGATTGATGAAGGTATTATGCCGCATTTGTTTGTATTCGTGGTTTGTACCCATTTAAATTGCATATTTTTTCTAATAGCTTTTGATAATGGCAAACATACATGATTAGCTATACTTTAAGAAGTCTCAGCATGATATCTGTGTATAAATTATAGTTTACAACTATAATTTCTACAACCAAATTACCTTCAACTTTAATTTACTCAAGATTTTGTTGTTCTATCATATCACCTTCATCCACTCATGTCTTCAATTGTAGTAACATTTTATTTATCTATTTCCATATTACTTCTATCATTACACACCACACAAACACATACACACACGTTCGCGCACACAAACACACACTCAAAAATAATTTTAGTCTTATTTTTGTTTATTTTGTAAATCTTAATTTATTCATGTTGCCTAAAAGGAATCCTCATACAAATGTAATAAAGTATTTAGTATTACAGTTGTTTTTTTATTACCCAATGCAATAATAGATATCTAATTAAGTTCATTTTGGCACAGCCCAGTTTAATACCTTATTACATTAATTAACTATATATTTATGAACTGTTTACCATTGATCGGAGTATGTAGAGTATATTTATCGTAACTTTAAGTTAAGAAAGACAAACTACAAGTCTCTCATTTGTGTATTTGCCATTTTGCCTAGAGAAGTACAGAATAAATCAATGCCAAAAGTAGATGACAAAAATCGGATATTCAATGCCAATTTATGGTAAATCGCGTCACACGTGTAACAATATCATTGATATTTAGGGGCAGAAATATCAATGATCATTCATAAACCCAAAACTGCGGCCGCTTTAGTTAATATACTTTTACCTTGGACGGTGCAGACGCCAGCACATAAAGCTACCCAAATCTGTCAAATTTCCCCAATTGAAAGTGAACCTTATGCTTATGTGGTAAAGTTTGGGGTAGCTGGATATGCTGGCGTCTGCTAAAACTGCCATGTTATGCAGGTTCAGGGTACAAAGAGCACATGCCTCACATCCACTGTCACCATTTCCGTCTTTAACCCTTAAATGCCTATTTTATTTGCTCTATTTTATTTCATTGTTTTTGGATCTTCTTCTTACTTACTTACTTATCGTATGGGCAGTGGTTACCCTGGTGTCAGAGTTGTTCAAGCCGCCCAGTAGGCCTCTGACATGGCTTAACGACTGTTGCCTAATGGCTACAACCGGGACCGACGGCTTAACGTGCCCTCCGAAGCACGGAGACGCTCACAAATTAAACCACTTTGGCGGTCACCCATCAATGGACTGACCGCGAGCCTAGTTGCTTGACCTCGCCAATCACTTACGGACTGGTGAGAGCATCTGGCTAAGAGCGCCTTCTAAAGTAATAATGTTGAAATTAATGTGGCCTCGAATAGTCCACAGGCTGTTTAAGGGTTAAGCTTTCGCTTTAAAAAATATGACTGCTACATCATAGCTGGCATAGTGAGGAAGACTCACACACAACAATGTTCTACTAATTGCACACCATTCTTTTTGTGAATTCATTGGCCAAGAGCCCTGCAGTGCTGTATGTGGCTGTCACCATGCTAGTTACACAGGTAAAAGCATTATTGTGTTAATGTTGTGTTCCTCGGTGTGAAAAAGATAAGCATAAGAATAGGGACGAATGTACGTTAATATTGACACCGACTTTAAATTTTTTTTTAGTTTTGAGGTGGGTAATTTTTTATTTAACTTTTTTTATAGACTATATATTAGGTCTTCTTCAATTGTTTTTCTAAAATACATAATCATCCTCTTAGTACTGTTATTTTTGTTTAAATTCGAATATTATTATGCGATGTGAACTAAATGTATATGGGTATAGGTATACCACCTTACAAACATGCCTAATCTAATAGAAAATAATGATCAAGATGCGGGAGTAAGGGAGTAATCAATGTACAAATAGATCCTTCCTTAACGTACAAGTCATTAAAAAGAAACTCACCTTTAATATTAGAATTAAGCATGGTCTTGATAATGTCCAGTTCATGTATAAATATATTGGTATCCACTACAAACACCACATCACTGATGTTATCTTTTGTAAAATTGGCTACTGGTGTTGCTTGCTTTATCTGAAATAAATAATAAGTTAATAATATAACGGTGTATAAAACTGGCGTAAATTCCCCTAAGGTCACTTTGGTGGTTACATCAATATTAATGCAATAATGATGATGATGTCAAATGTGAAATATTCACCCTTGATTATGCCAATGTCAAGTGAGCATTTATTTTCTGGAGAGTACATTTATATTTGTACATAGCTTGCAAAATTATTATAGAGGCAGATTAGCTGAGAGTAATCAATTTAAAATACAGACAACCCATATTATTATTTTTTATCCACGTTTTTTTTTTATCCTCTAGTTACTTATTACAGATATTTAGGTACATGGAATGTTAAAATATTTATACAATTTATTTTATAATGGTAGTGATATTTAGCTAGCTTATTAAACAGATATACATTGCATACATCATCAGCCTGATATAATTCACTGTTGGACTAAGGCCTCCTCCAAAGGTTTCTATAACGTTAGTCACCGCGCTTGCCATGTGAGTTGGCGACCGCAGTTAGGTGGTAGCGAGTACACAGGTGGCGCTGCTGCCTGAGTACCTGGTGTACTTCTTAGTCGCCTTTTATGTCTCCAATGGGATGGTATAGGGCGACCTTGTTATTGTTTCTAGCCACCTACATTACCTATACATCTACCACATACTATTATTCAAAATATTAAAATATTTTTTAATGACTGTTGATTATGCTCTATTCCACAGTGAATAGATGTTTTCTACATATTATAAACCCAAATACAATTAAAAATGTCATCCCCAATAACATGCATCAATTGGCAAAAACATGCATGAATAACAGGTACTGTCATTCCATAAAATTTTGACATAACCAACAATGTGTAGTGACGCGTAGTGGATTAACAGGAGAGATTAATAGTCACTTACTATGTTACATGTTACTCTAGACCAGAATCTAATTATCCCTTCCAAATTTCCAAGCAGAACTGTTACGAAGTTGGGCCATAATAAGGTAACAAGTACCAATCATAAAAAACAGACTTGCTTTAATAATTACAATGTTGGATACAAGAAGGAGTGAATTTACCAGGAATACTTACTTACTTATCGTATGACCTCTGACATGATTTCGCTACTGTTCTCTAATGACGTCAACCGAGACCGACAGCTTAACGTGTCCTCCGAAGGACAGACACGCTCAGAATTACAACCTCTGAGGTGGTCACCTATCTATCGACTGTCCGTGAGCCTATGAGTTATGCTTATGGACAGGAGAGAGCATCTAGCTAAGCTATCATTCAAAAAAGGGTCAAGTGTGACAGTACATTTAATGTTAATCAATAGTTTTGGATCACATTCATCCATGCTGTCATGTTTAGATATGTTGTGATCCACAGTTTATAATCTATTTTTACCCAAATCTACATATAGATACCATCTAGAATATCAATTCTTCCATGACAATTAGCTTTTTTTTTCTGTAACCTGGTGATCTGTGATAAGTCACAATTAGCCACTCGTTTGGCAAAGTTAAGACATGACAATGGCATAATCATCTGATGATAATGAGGATTACTATTAAATAAGTTGAAGTTAATTTATTAAAATTTTAGACATGTTTAAAATTGTGTGTATAAATATAAGTGCAGTTGGGAATCGAAGCTATAAACCATGGGGTATTGAGTACACCTTGATGGCAGACTCACACAAGCCATTTGATGCTCTGTAATGAGGATGCAATCTACACTACTAAGACGCTAGCTTGAATTATTTTGTTAGTTAAACAGAAAAGCAAGTCACTAAAAACATCAAATAAATAACAAACCTCCTTACAATCCACATCCATTTCTTCTGTTGTACACTTTGTTTCTTTGCTTATACTATTGATATTACTTATAACTATAGATTCACTATCATTTGTGTCCATGACATCACTACTCAGACTTGTTCGAAATGCTTCTAAACGGTCATTCGCTGAATTATATGTTTTCACACTTGCTTCTTTAGTCAATTTTGATTTGATTGCAGATACTAATTTACTAGCTTCCGAAAACTGCGGAGGTGTTGCTGGATGCTTCATATAAGGATACTCTGAGGTTTGATTGGTTATACCTTGTTCTATATCAGCAAATGTATCTTTAGGTTTTGTTTTATCACAGTATTCTTCAGGTAATTGAGCTTTCATTGACGATATAATTTTGTTTGCGGCAAAGAATTGAGATGGTGATGGGACCGATTGTATACTGTCGCTACTTGGTGATTGTGTACTACATTTTGGTTCATTTATGTTAGGGCTCTTATTTTCAGTCTTAATGGTTTTAGTTTCGGCAGGTGGTGGTTTAGGACTAATTCTTTGTTTGATGGGAGATTTATCATTGCTGCAACTGCTCTCATCCTGAACTTCATTTGAAAGTCTATTTCGGAGTTGTGATAATCTAAGATTTGCAGCATTTTTGGTTGGAGTTTGTTTTTCTGGACTATCTTTTTTGGTAGTAGCTGGTTGTACTGTAGGTTTGGCAGGTGATTTAACAAGTTTAGCAACTGGTCTGGCTGCAGCTTTCACATGTTTTACAGGAGGATTTCTGTGCACTTCTTTCTTTGCTTTGAGTTTTGTTGGTAGTTGATTTGTATTGGCACTCTCTGCATTTAAAATTCAATATTTATTTAGTTAAGAAACATGTCAAATATTACTAATTCTGTTCACACTAAAAAAGTTACAAGTGCATGTTGAATTGCACACTGTGCTAAGCTTGAGTCTGCAGTTGATACATTTTACATTACATTCAAGTTTTATGTCAGGACTCATGCTCTAATGTGCTCAATATAAAACATTTTTTCAGAGTGAATAAAACAAGTCAAATATTAAAAATGAAATAGGTTCCTTTAAAGATTGTTCTCCCTAAAATAGTTATTCAAACTTTATTAATTTATTGATGGGCCAAGCCTGTTGGCGTGGTTTGATTCCCACCCAGAGGCCTTACCGGCTAAGACGCCGAACATCGATTTCTTAAATGGGGTTCATATAAATAAAGGTTAAAATTGACTTAATCAATTGTTAAATAGGCTCCATGAGCACATGTGATGTCATAAATGGTCCGGAATCGATGGTCAACGTTGAAGCCGCTTTAACGATTTTCAACCTTCATTTATTTGAACACCATTTAAGAAATCGATGTTCTGCAACTTAGCTGGTAGAGGCCCTGGACAGATATTTGTGTGCATGAACATGTCTATTTGTCCAGAGTCTGGGTGTAATTTATCTATATAAGTATGTATTTACAAAAGAAAAGTAGTTTAGGCAGTATATCAGTTATCTGGTTTCCATAGTACAAGCTCTGCTTAGTTTGGGATCAGATGGCCGTGCGTTATAATGCCCCAGGATATATTATTATTTTCAAAGGAAATCAAGAATGGATATTAAGTGCTGAGCAATAATGACAAAGATATTAGCTATACCCATAATAAACATAACATAACTTCATATAACCTCTGCTCATTTCAGATTATGTCTAAAAACAACATCATTTTCCCTCAAATATATGTACTATACCATAACCAATTGAATTGAATAACCCATATAAAATTAAACAATTATTCTTTTAGAAAACCAGTAATTTTACTATACAGTAAAGTGGAAAAGTTACATTAAGATTCTGAACCAGAAAGAAACTCACAAGTCATAATTGACATAACTCTTTTTTTCAGTTTCACTGTGTGCTACTAACACTCAGTTGTGAATTAAGCTTTGGTCAGCCGTTTAATTTTATTTTACTACTATACTGGTGTCATTGCCATCCAGGCAGGTTTAACCAGATTTTTCATTCAATCCCTGTGTCATGGGAGGTATATGTTTGCAGTATTGACTTTCAGATTTTATATTACCAGTTACCGACGCCGGCACGCCACATTTTTTTATTTTGCTGGGTGGGTAACTTTAAAAACACTATTCACTTGTATAGGTTATCCAAATCTGAGGTTTTAAGACTTGTTGTTCCGTTTGAGATATTTTAAGGATATAGCACTATCATTATTTTCTTATCTTAGAAAAATAAATGATTATTTAAAAATATAACCAGTTAAATTTAAGAATAAGAAGTGCAAAAGTAGATGAACATTTAAGAAGCTTACCTCTCTGTTTCTTTTTACATGTACTTTGTTCTGCATGGCTATCACTCTTCCGTTTTAAAGTAACCTTTTGCTGTTCTTCTTTTTTTATCTTTTCCTTGCATACTTTCTCTTTTCTACTCTTCTGCTTCCAATCGCCCTTTTCATTGGCCTTCAAATAATTAATCAAAATACCATATAAAACACCAAATTACTCCTAAAAAAATATAACAAAAACACTCCGAAATTCTTGCTTATCACATTAGAAACCAGTTTTGTATTAATGCAGCAAGGTATTAACAAAAAAATACGAATTTACCTGCGGGTCAGTCCACGAAGATTTTCCTGTTTTTCTATTGAAATAATACTTCCTACCCGGATTTGATTTTGATGTACAGAGGACCCAGCCGTCTGGTAATTTCACTTCTCCTCTTTTTTCAGAACTCATGACAAAATCCTCGACAGTTTACTAAATTGATTTACCATTTACACATCACAAAACGGAAAATGTAGGTATTTATTTGACAGACAGACAAGACCAATCAATTTAGAGTTTTCTCTATGTCAACTCTATTTTTCTAATTTACTCCGTGATTTGTCTATGACTTACGTATCGAGCATACCATAAATAAGAAAGCCTGTCCGTCCAATTATTATTTAAGGTCCACTCAATCCAAGTCTAAGTAGAAGTTCTCAGACTACTACAACTTTTTATTGTCTCTACCGATTTTACCTGAATTGCTATTTTTGTGAATGTTCACTAGATTTTATCTAACGGGGCACAGTGGGCTAATATTGAACTTCCATAGACATTTACATTAAATTTAGGTTTGGCTGTTTTTTGCATGGATGTGCTTCGGAAGACTAATTACATGCTTATTAACATAAAATTTACGGAAAATTATTACTACTACTAACTATTTGAATACATCCTAAAATAAAATATCTTGAAGATATTATTTATTCAAATAATACGTAAATATATACGAACATGAACATGTATGTCACACGAAGGTAATTACGAAATCGAGCACTAACTAGTTGAATATGTAAATTAGTTAATGCCATAAAATTATTAAATTATTTAAAAATAATTATAGACAGTGTATATTTTTGCTAGAATTGCAATAGTTAAGACTCTTACTATTCGGCGCAGCAGCCTATATATTCCTTACTACAGGGGCACAGGCCTACTTTCACAAAGATTGAACCGTAAATTAGAACAATTATAACCTTACATTAGATCACAAAGTTAGTATACCTACGGAATACAGCATCAAAAGGCTGAGGGAGCGAAATATCACTAGCTGCAACACTGTATGATAAAAAGAGATGCGTGATGCGACGCAACAGAACTGTTTTTGGCATCTGTTTGACAGTTCTTCGGCACTTATCGGCACCTTGCGAATTTGACTCCTGAGAATTTATCTGATTTTACGTGAAATCGTGGATATTTTTGAAAAATATTTCTTCAGAAATATGGTGAATTGTTCAATGACAGATTGTTGTACAACACAGAAAAATAACCCTGAAAACTGTTCATTTCACAGGTAAATTATTCCAAATCGACACCTCCTAATTTAGGATTTATTTTTGCCGATGCGCTTCGAATTTTAGGCACTAAGTGTGTTCATTGTCTTCTATAAACATTTATTAATGTAAGAAGCAAAGATGTAATGCACATAATGCAGAATTTACGAATATTTTGTGTAAAGAAATAATTCATTGTTTACACTAGGGTTGAATCAAGTTATCGATATTTCGTGTCCACTGTCTATCACGCGGTAAACTAATATGTATTACTGATATTAAAGTACCTATGTGACGTTTAGATGTGAATCCCCTGGAAATGGAAGTAATCCCAAATTCTCCTAAATATGTCTCAATCGAGTCCTCCTCGGAACGCAAGCCTAGTGCTTGCATTAGAATTGCGCTAGAATAGTTTATTTCAGTTATTTTCATAGTATATAGTCCTTTGGAATTCTCTGGGTAGCTCTGCTGACATTAACACCATATTTATATTGCAATAAAAAGCTGTTAGAGCCATTTATAATCTTGACCCGAAAGTGTCTACGAGAGAAGTGAAAAGAGGTTAACATCCTAACTGTAGTATAGATATACGAATAATCTTATGTTGCATACATACATACAGCATTGCAACATAAGATTATTCAACATAATCCGAACCCATCTCCACAAAATAAGTAACTCTTTTATTGGGCAATGTATAAGATTCTATAACAAACCTTCCAGTGATATTAGAGGATTGTCTAGGAATAAGTTCAAAAGAATTATTAATGCCAAATTGTACAGCAGGGCATATTACAACATTTGTGATTATTTGAGTGACAAAAATGCTTGGGATCGAGTTGGTTTAAGTCAACACACAAACAATATGTAATTAAACTTAAGTAAATTTCATTAAAAAAAAGGTTTCCTACTGAGTTAACTGCCAGTGTTTTCAGTAGCTGCCACGTCCTGTACTGCACAGTAGGGTAAAAAATGGCGATTCCAGATAAATGTATTTTTTTTACGGAATAAATGAATTTAGAATTTATTGCGATGGACGCTTGTTTCTAACTATAGCCGTGTATATCATTACCTATCTAGTGATTTACAATCTTTAATCTTCATTTTAATCATTCAAAGTATACGCTCACAAAATTGTCAATCAGCGCAGAGTTAAGCGAAAACTCTAATGCGAAAAATAAATTATTAAAAATTTCTTCGAAGATTTCTCAAATATTCTTACTTCTCTTCACGAATCTTAGTTTCAGCCATGCAAAATCCCATCCCATCCTATTTTAGTACTATCACTGGGACTAATTCATCATCATCATGTCAGCCAAATTACATCCACTGCTGGACCAAAGCCTTCCCAAAGAATGGGGAGATATGCCATAATCATCACGCTTGGCAGACGGGTTGGCGATCGCAGTAAGATGGTCACAGTTCACAGAAACTACCGCCCGTTCTCTGGTAGGTATTCCCTAGGTCGATTTCTACCCCTCGCCCCCCACGGGATGAGATGGAGTGATGATATTCTATGCCGTCACCACACAGTACTGATTAATATTATCGATATCGATATTAATGCTAAAATCGACATGAAATACATCATTGACACGCACACATAAACATTTGTACACACACAAATGTCATCCTATTTCGGTTTCGTTTGACAGCTCTTGTTTGTTGCTCTATTCCGTAGGTAGGTATACTAACTTTATGCATTAGATCAAAACACAGCACAAAATAAAATCATAATCAATCCTTAGTTATAACCGTTAATCATAAACCTAATAAAATCACAACACAACTTTTCTATCGCCAATCAAATCTTTATATACCATTCGCTTGAAGTGCGCATAGCCAAATGCTTTCACCGTTCCGTAAGTGGTCAGTGAGGTTAAGCAACTAGCCATAGGCCATAGATGATTGAACGCCAAATTGGTTTAATTCCTGAGTGTATCCGTGCTTTGAAGGGCACGTTAGACTGTCGGTCCCGGTTGTGGATATTAGTCAACAGTCGTTAAGCCATTTCAGAAACCTACTAGGTAGCTTGAGCAACTCTGGCACAGGGTTACCATTATCTCTACGAAAATTGACTAAATAAACCATTCCATTAGGTACAGCATTTTTTTTCAATCTGTGGGTCGCAAAGAGGCTTCGCAAAGCGCCTGTAAGGAAGTTGTAAAAGGTTAGGAAATCTAGTCATAGGGTCGCAAATTAATTTGGAGTATTATGATTAGGCCTGCTGCAAATAATAATAATAATAAGAGGCTTTCGCTAGATCACTGGGTCAAGGGTCGGATACAAAAGGCGGCAATAATGGGAATGGCACGCACTGTAAGGAGGTTCCTTACTCTGTCGCCCTGACCACCGGTGGCCTAGGGCGTCAAACCTCGCCGCTGGAGGACCTCTATTTTTTTCATATTTATTTATATATTATTGTTTTCTTTTTTGTTTCAATTTTATAGATATAAATATGTTAAAAATAATAACTATAAATAAATAATTTGGAATAATAATAATATCTACAATGTCACACAGATCATCCTAGCCCCAAACTAAGCAAAGTTTGTACTATGGGTACCAGGCGACGATATACATATTTATATAGATAGATAAAGAATAGAATAGAATATCTTTATTTGCTTTGAATTTAGGTACAAACATTAGTTGTTAAAAAACATTTTGAAGAATCCTTGTACATTCTGCCTTAATAAAGCATGCGAATTCATTTTTAAACTAAAAAGACATGGAGACATTAATTTAAATTTGCTTATCATCTAGGAATTCTTGCAAGGTATAATAGCATTTTTCAGCTAGCAGTGCTGAGAGGTCTTTTTTGAACCTTTCCAATGGGAGATCTTTAATGCTGTTTGGCAGCTTATTGAAGATAACAGGTGCCATATAAATAACACTTTTTTTTCAAAAGACTGGTTTTGTATGCACCTGTACATAACAAATTCTGATATTGCGATCTCAGACCTGTATTCCGTTGTGTAGTTTGGTTGAAGTATACAAATACGTTTTTATTACATTTAACAAATAATGCTAACTCTAGGATGTACGGGGACGGTAAGGTTAGTAATTTACGAGACTTAAATATAGGTGCGCAGCTATCTGTTACTTTCACATTAAACATAGCCCTGAGGCAGCGTTTTTGAGCTTTAAAAATGCTTTCTCGTTCAGTACAATTGCCCCAAAAAATAACACCAAATCTTAAAATGGAGAGTACTAGGCCATGATAAGCCAATAATAGTGAACGTAAATTAACTTTTTTGGATAGGTGGTACAGCATATAAGCGGATGTACTGAGTCTTTTACAAATATTCTCTGCTTGGGCCTTCCATGTTAATTGGCTGTCAATTAAGATTCCCAAAAAAATATAATACTTATATACATAGAAAACATCCATGACTCAGAAACAAATATTCGTGCTCATCACACAAATATTTGCACTTACCGGGATTCGAACCCAGGACCACCAGCTTCGTAGCCAGGAGCACTACCAACTAGACTACGGTGACCGTCAATACATTTAAAGTTAAGCGCGAAGTTCCAAAACAACTAGTACTCTTCATCATCATCATCATCATATCAGCCGAAAGACGTCCACTGCTGGACAAAGGCCTCCCCCAAAGATCTCCACAATTGCCGGTCTTGCGCTATCCGCATCCAGCGATTTCCAGCGACCCGCACAAGATCATCGGTCCATCTTGTAGGGGGCCTGCCCACGCTGCGTCTTCCGGTTCGTGGTCGCCACTCGAGAACCTTTCTGCCCCAGCGGCCGTCGGCTCTACGAGCTATGTGCCCTGCCCACTGCCACTTCAGCTTGGCAATTCTTACGGCTATGTTGGTTACTTTGGTTCGCCTGCGGATCTCATCATTTCTGATTCGATCTCGCAGGGAAACTTCAAGCATAGCCCTTTCCATTGCTCTTTGGGTGACCTTGAGCCGCCTGATAAGGCCCATAGTGAGCGACCACGTCTCCGTTCCGTAAGTCATCACTGGCAACACACACTGGTCGAAGACTTTCGACTTGAGACACTGCGGTATTTGGGACGAGAAGATATTACGTAGCTTCCCGAACGCTGCCCAGCCGAGTTGGATTCTACGATTGACCTCCTTCTCGAAGTTGGACCTACCTAGTTGGATGGTCTGTCCTAGGTAAATATAGTTCTCTACAACTTCGAGTGCAGAGTCTCTAACCTTAACAAGAGTGGGTGCAACATGGATGTTCGACATGATTTTCGTCTTATCCATGTTCATTTTCAGACCCACTTGTTGAGAGACTCTGCTGAGGCCATCGAGCATTGTACCGAGGTCGTCAAGGGTCTCAGCCATGACAACTATATCGTCGGCAAATCGAAGGTGGGTGATGTACTCGCCATTGACATTGATGCCAAAGCCTTTCCAGTCCCGAAGCTTGAAGACATCTTCCAATGCAGCGGTGAACAGTTTCGGAGATATAACATCTCCCTGTCTCACACCTCGCTGCAAGTGGATAGGTTTCGAGTTCTGGTCCTGGAGTCGCACTGACATAGTGGCGTTTTCGTACAAACACTTTAACACCTCGATATACCGGTAGTCGATTTGGCACCTTTGGAGAGACCTCAGTACGGCCCAAGTTTCGATCGAATCAAAGGCTTTCTCATAGTCCACAAACGCTAAGCATAATGGCTGGTTATACTCTTTGGTCTTCTTTATAACCTGCCGCAGCGTATGTATGTGGTCTATGGTACTAAAGACAAGCCGGTTTGGCTTGTTCGGGAGGCTGGAAGTCGTCAAACCTGCGTGCGAGACGATTCGTTATGACCCTCAAAAACAACTTGTAAACATGGCTCAGCAGAGTGATGGGTCTGTAATTCTTCAAGAGGGTTTTATCGCCCTTTTTGAAGAAGAGCACCACCACACCCCTGTGCCATGCTTGTGGCGTTTGACCTTCTAGTATGACGGAGTTAAATAACTTCTGAAGGGCCCGTAGGATTGGTGTACCACCCGCCTTCAGAAGCTCTGCCGTAACTCCATCATCACCAGGCGCCTTGTTGTTCTTGAGCTGTTCGAGAGCCATTCTAATCTCGCACAGGCTGACGTCCGGGATGTCGTCGGTGAAGTGTTGGGTTAGTCGTGCTCTGGGATCTAAGGCACAACTATCGACATAAAGTAAATTTACTCTTCAGATAAAGTAAATTTTGGAGTGCTCATATATCTTCACAATATTTTTGAAACATATTAAGGTTCTTTTCGCATTACAATATGTACGAACGTGTCATAAAATCTCTTTGGCTACACTATTTGTATCTGACTGGTTTTGGTATCATTGAAAGTCTAAATTTTAAAGAACACAATTCCAATTAGGACGATGTGTGATTTACATTTGTTTTTCGTACTGTCAAGATGAGTGAATCTAATGATAAATTCGATACATTTTAAAATTTTACTACAAAAAAACGTAATAATGCAACGCAAGCCGCGAAAAACAATTGCGATGTTTATCATATGGACCTAGTGAGATCTGTGAGAGTAGCACGAATTTGGTTTAAGCGTTTTCAATCCGGAAATTTTGATGTCAAAGATGCACGTCGCTCTGGTCCCCCTATTACGGATAAAATTTTGGCATATCATTACTTACAACGTAGCAAAAGAACTGGGAATTGACCACAAAACAGTTATGGCGCATTTGAAAAAAAACTGGGTACTCAGAAAAACTCAATATTTGGGTACCTCACGAGCTCACTGAAAGAAACCCAATGAACCGTGTACTCATTTGTGATTCTTTATTACGACGCGGAAACTGAACCATTTTGAAGAAGCAGATAACTGGTGATGAAAAGTGGATCACGTACGACAAGAACGTGCGTAAAAGGTCGTGGCCCAAGGTCAGTCAAGCTTCACAGACTGTGGCGAAACCCAGGTTAACTCGCAACAAGGTGATGCTGGGTGTGTGGTGGGCTTGGAAGGGCATTATTCATTATGAGCTGTTACCACCAGGCAGGACTATAGATTCTGAACTCTACTGCGAACAACTGATGAAATTAAAGCGAGAAGTTGAGAGAGCGACCGGAATTAATCAACAGAACCAGAAGGGGTGTGGTTTTTCATCATAAGATACACATGTGTAAGCCAGGGACACGTGTCTCCAGCTCGCACATGGTTTTATGATCGCAGTTTAAATAATATTTTAGTGTGATGGCTAGATTTTTTGGCTCTCATTGCTGCAGTTATGAGCTAAATTGTTGACTATATTTTAAAACCCTAACATCTCAGGTTTTTCCCCAACGGCATGTGTCAGCTGGAGACACGTTTGTCCAGCTTACACACATTTAACAAATCATAGAAACGAAGTTGTGATTGCTCTAATTCTATGACTGAAACTTTAAATTGCTCAAATTATGCTTTAAAATATGGCATACTTAGAATTTCGATTATAACAATGAGGAAGCTGGGGACACGCACATTCTGCTGGCCATACGTGCCCCTTGGCTATACACAAAAATTGTTTCAGTCGAAACTCGGCCAGTTAGTGTCGTTTCCTGTGGCGAAGTGGTGCTCCGTAAAATTGCGGAAAACTTACGGAAACATGGTATTTCCTATCACAAGTAAGTGTTATTTTTGTCAATTGTGTTTCATAATTTTGATTCAAATAAACTACCAGTTGCGACAGATTAGCGACCATTCTACGACGCCATTGTCTTGGTAGAACGCGTAGTGCGGGGACAAACTGTATGAAATGTTTGATTGAATGAACGATGGAATGAACGTAACATTGTGTGAAAATGCTCTGTTAGTATTGAATTATTATTTTAGAAATAATTTTAGAAATATTTCAGAAATTAGAAGTTGTTTGTTTTGTGGTCATAATTCAAATTGGAATGCAACAAGCATTTCAGTTAGAAATATGTAGCAGTGTGATTTGCTCAGATAATTTTTCGCTGGAAAGTATTCAAACTCTTGTGAACAACAGAATACGGGACATAAGAAGGTGCTTATAGCTCTGTATGTCGACGATGGACTGGTTGCAGTTGATTCAGATGAAGCTATAGCAAAGACTCATATGCAGGACATACAAAGTCGTCTTGAAATAAAAAGTCAACCAGCCTCGTTTTATTTGCCCGCTGTTCCAAACAAGCAAAAATCACGCTTTTCAAAGCATATTGTCATTCTTTGTACACGTGCAGCCTGTGGATGAATTACACTCAAGGAGCATACAGGACCCTGCGTACCCAATACAATAATGCCTTCAGGGCGCTGTTGGGGCTGCGACGCCACTGTAGTGCCTCAGGGATGTTGGCCGCAGCTGGGGTTGATAGCTTTTCGGCCATCATCAGAAAACGTATAGCGTCCCTATTACAGTGGGTTCGTGGCAGTTCCAACAGCCTCCTGAAGACTGTGGCCAACAGACTTCACGTGGACAGTGCTATTATGCAGCACTGGACACGCGTACACATAATCAAGGATACCGCAATTACATATAATCGGTATGTGTAATAGTGGTATCCTGTTATGTTCTTATTTGAATGTAAATCTTAATATATTACTAACATAGTTTTTTAAGATTACTGTTACTAACACTATGGATTCCGGTCCGAAATAAACGAATTTTATTTTTATTTATTTAGGGCTGGAAATTAAAATTACTACTTACATTACATACCAACACATACATACTTTACCACATACTTCTAAACACCTTCGAACTCAATTTTTATCATTATTATTTTATTTTTATTTAATTATCTCTTTATTGTAGTAGCATTATTTCTGTCTCTCAACCTTTTTTGTATGCAACTCAATTTAAGAATTTAATTAAATTTTGTTTATTATAATAAAATTCTTGCGCGACATGCAAGATTGGAGAATGCCTGGAGATCTGTCATACAGGTTTAGAGCCTAGTACAGGCTCTAGCTCTCTCTAAAGTTCTAATTAAGCAAAAATTGTTTATACATCGCAATGTCATTTATACATGAACTTTTACGAGAGAAATAAACCATATTTTTTTTAATTTTGCATTTTATTTTTTTCTATGTCATTATCGTCTCATCGTTCAGATCCGGGGTTATCAAGTACATTTAAACTGTTCTACCCTACTCAGGGGTTGGCCATTCAGTCTTACTTTAGGGGTTTGACTTAGGGACCTTTCCCGGACCTGAAAATTAATATTAACTATCTGATTTCCATCGTACAAGGTTTACTTAGTTTGGGATCAGATGGCCGTTTCAGGAATATCTAACTCTAAAAGTTTATTGAATACTCCAGATATTATCCTCCATATATATTGATGGCACCAGGAAAGAAAACAGTAATTTTTATCCTTATAAATTTATTTATTTGTAAATTAATACTTCATTCACATTACTTAATACTACATTAATGTTAAAAAAATTTGACCCGTCACGGGACGCCTGGCAGATGTGAAACATCGACATTATTTTTTAAAATTAATATGCAGAAAAGAACATATTTTGATATGAACTAAATATGTCATAATGATAAAATAAAATATTACGATTAATAATCGCACAGACGATTGTTTTGTTGCACATAAAAAAAAAAAATTGCGCCGCGTCTTTCCCCCAGAAATCTTTTTTACGTGCGGCTATAGATGTTTCACATCAAAAATCAAACGAAAAATTATTACACGGGTGCGATTAAAAAATCAAGCATGGTAACATTTACGTATCGAGGCGGCAACTCGGTCTTTAACTTTTTCAAATGGAATTATCGGGCCTACATTGTATTTGTCTTTCATGAAAAGCTCCTTAACCTTTAGGACTATTTCCCTGACACCACTTTCAATCACTTTGATCACGTTTTAAACTAAATAATACAATAATAAACTTAGATATAACAATCGGCAAAGCAAACTGTGGGGCAGAACTGTCTAAGAGACACTTTGAGAGATGTGGCGTTAGTTCCACTTTCATCCACGTTCATAAATATCCTTGTCGCACTATACCTATTATTCTTTTGCGTTAGGCTCAAAGATATTATAATATAACAAGTTTGCGCACTGAGGGAGCAAAAACGGCCCGAGCAAGAAGTAGCTGTTTTGGATGGCATCTCCTTCTAACAGAGTGACCATGCGTCGTGGAATGTGAATGTTTTAACGCGCCAAATTTAAAATTTTGTTTTTATGAGAATGAATAAACTTACTTTTGAAGTATAATCATACTACCTGTGCAGTGCTTTTAAAGTTACTGTTCGCCCCACTGCATACCTAGGTATACGTATTCGAGATGTTTTCGTTACTTATACTTTCTTTATTTTGTATGCCTCTCTGCAAGCAATATAAATTAAATTATACCAAGATTATTTGTAGATTTTTTAAACGTTTGGAAATTATATAATTATTTATAGTACAATTCCCGCCTAATGTAAGTGTGAGTAGTGGTAGATATTTTGGACAAAGGCAGTAGACTTTCCAAATATTATATATTCGTAATGTATCCAAATAGTTTTCAAGTATATTATATGTTTTATTTACTTATATTCTTTTTCGCAACAAATGTTTTGTGTCAGTCGGCTATAGTATTCTAGGATAATTATTGTAATACATATATTCAATATAGATTAGATTGTGAAAATCAGGTAACACTAATAGACTACAGGCCCGATTTTTAAATTTATTCCACGGATAGTACTATACTCACTACCTTAATTGAAAATATCTTCTAAGTGGCTTAATCTAAACAACTGAGATAATTTTATATCTTTTGTTATTAATAAGAGTGTTGCAATTGTCTATTTCTTACCTATTTACTCATAACAAACACTGACACGAGGAAACAGTAGCCTCGTTTTAGTGTTAGATATAGTGAAATAGACAATTATTCATCATCATCATCATCATTACAGCTTAAATAAGTACACTGCTGGACAAGCCTCCCTCAAGAATCATCTTGAGGGGATATGCCATAATCGCCACGCATGGCAGGCGGGTTGGCGATCGCAGTATGATGGTCGTAGTACTCAGAAGGAAGCTGCTTCCCGTCCTCTGTTAGATATTCCCTCGGGTCGACTTCTACGCCCCCCACGGGATGAGATGGGGTGATGATATTCTGATTCTGATATTTGCCGCCGTCACCACACAGCAGACAATTATTACGTAGGTATAAAATACTTAATATACATTACGACAGGTTGGAAAAATCGTTTGTTGTAAGAGGCAACAATCTCGAGTAGGTATGCTTAGTGGCTGGTAGTGGGGAATAGTATTTTGTGTCAATGTGCAAAAACTCTAAAACAAATGTGAATGTTATTTGTAATAAAACAGTTAATTGCTATATCAGATTATTATTTATCGAGAACAATATTCATCCATTTTTGTATCAATTCCTCGTTTTTGGGAAATCTAGAAAAACGATCCATTAAATACGTAACGAATGGTTACCCTGTTGCTGAACTTAGCCAAAATATAGAAACATTACAAGATAACAATTACTTGTGAAAAGGAATACCACTCCCCAGATGACCCTCACTTTTACACCCTTTTACGCAACAAGTTAAAACCATTTTTAAGCAAATATGAACTGGATTGGAGCACAATACGATAAATAATTTCAAAACAAACATTCGCCATATTTGTTTACAAATTGAGTGTGGTAAACGTCATTTCTTATAAATACTGCTATTGAATTTACTAAAGCCGAATTAAATGTATTTAAAAAGCTATCAAAGAATAAGACATAGTTTAAAAAAACGTTGTGTACGTCTTAAATAAATAAAAATTATTTAATTATAGTTATATGAAAACATAATCCTTGGTGTTTGACCAAAAATTCTACTATTTTATACGTCAAGTAAGTTATTTTTAGGCTGGCCATCTGTTAGACAGGGACAGATTCCAAAACGAAAGCCTCTCAAGTGGTCCGTTTTTTCCTATTGGTACACTACAAAGAGAAATGGACTGTATTTTAAAGATTTTGAGTTCATTTTACTTTGAACTAAATCTTGGAGTGCGCAATCTTGTTATATTATAATATCTTTGGTTAGGCTAGTTTCATACATATGACGTAAGGGCATAGATTTCGATAAAGAATGACAGAAGTCATCCAGACATATTTACATTATGTATGTGACAGCTGATTAACCTCAAACTAAAGTTTGAATTTTCATGTCTCCAGATGAATATGGAGAAAGTAATAAAAATTAGTAAAACTATTCGAAATAACTGGAAGAAATCTGTGGTTGGAGTGATTGCCTTATACTATGGAGCAGCAACCGTGAAAGAAAAATATGAGTGAGTCTTTAAAACCTCTACGTTACCTATTTAAATGATACGTATCTTTTTGGGAATTATGACTGTCTACAGGATCTGAGAATGATTTATTTTAGTGTAGAATCTTATTATTGGTAGAACGTCAAATTTTAATATTGTGCCAGTTATACTTGGGATTCTAAGTCCGAAAAGGTTTTAGAAATAGTAGCAGGGGTAGTGTTATTTTTATATAACATTTTTTTTATACTTCCGAGTCGGCACAAGGTCACAGTCCACCTGATGGCCTTGGGATACTTAGCCTATGACGTTTCAATGCAATACACACAACATCACTCAAGCATTGCTGACCCTTCCTCCCTCTCTGAGGATATCTGGTGTAGGAGTGAGTAGTGTTTATTGTAACAGTTAAATATAACAGAAATGTTAGGATATATAGGTTCCATGTATCACCAAAATCCTTTGAACAACAGTCCCAAGCTTTTGTCTATATAAGTACATAATACTTACTGTAGTTAGAACAAGTTAAAAGATGGTATAGGTATACAGGAATGTGACTGTGACACCGTATTATAGCTGTCACAAGCTCTTTCCTTTTATTGCATATTATTATATTTATCACCTTCATTAGAAGGACATATCAATAAGCTAATTCATAAGTATTTTTATGGTGCACACAATTATATATCAGCTATACTTAACCGAAACAATACTATTATCTGCTCCATAATAACTCTTAAGAACAGCTGTTAAATTTAACAAGTTAATGATATCGTTGATTTATATTTTATACCAGTTTTTTGGAACTGTTATTTAAGTGAATTGGGAAAGAGTTAACAGTTATTATATATTCCATAACAGATTATTGGAACTGTTATTTACGTGAAATAGGAACAAGTGTAACAATGACTATATCTATATATATAAAAATCAATGCCACTTTTCGTTGTAATGTTATAACTCAACAACGCCTTTACCGATTTGGCTAATTTTGGTCTTGAATTATTCGTGGAAGTCCAGGGAAGGTTTGTACATAGAGAAAATTTTTAAAAAGTCTTGAAAAAGTGTGAAATCAACATCTTTTAGCAATTTTAAATATTTTTTTGTTTGGATAAATGAACTTAATAATCATTTTTTTATTACTATGCCTTATACGTAGCGAAGCACGTACCGGGCCGCTAGTATTTTATAACAGTTTTTGGGAACAGGTGCAACTGTTATCCAATTTTACATGTGCAACATGTAAAACCCACTCCTACTCTGGTGACCTTAGTTACACCCTCTACATCATCACAATTAGGTTATTATTATTATTGTCAATGTGACATAGAGGTGCATTCCCAGTTAAGAAGCTGACAGAGAAAATAATCACTTTATTCTATGTCACTTAAATATTATTTATCATTTAACTAATCCCAGGGGTCATGTGTAGGGTCAAGTAAAGTTGCAGCTTAAGGATACAGTAACATTAAAGCCCCAAAAACGACTGCTATAATGTATAATGAATATATTTATAATGTAGCTTTGATTCAAAACCATGATACATATTATAAGTCTGATGCTCACTTTTCATATAATTTGATTAATGTATTTCAACTATAATAAACTCCTACAGAATCAATGTGCTAATGAGAGCAGCTTGCAAAGAAGCAGCAAAATATGGAGACTCCATGATACCAATAGACAGAAATCCTACAGTTGTGACCGTCATACTCAACCCAGTTGCCAACAAGAGGAAGGCTAAGCAGGAATATGAGAAGTACTGTGAACCACTTCTGCATTTAGCTGGGTTACAGGTAGATGTGGTGCAGACAGCTTCGGAAGGCAATGCTAAGGAAATAGTAGAGACTTTGAAGGGCACAGAGGCCATTATAGTTGCTGGTGGAGATGGGACTCTATCTGAAACTGTTACAGGTATGATTACAATTTTAATGCTGTATTTTATATGGATAATTTTTTGCCACTTCTGTTGTTTCAATTGTGTCCATGGATGGTGTTGATAACATCAGATGAACATTTTGCATGTTTATCTTAGTATTACAAAGAAATTAATTAGAATACTATAAAAATGAGTATGTAACCTCTTACAAGTATTATTATTATTATTAAGCCTTTATTATAATAATAAATAATAATAAATTGTTTATTTCGATTACAAAAGGCTTACATATACACATATTTGGAGAACACCTGAGGATTGCTTGTCTTAGGAGTCTCCGCTCTTCCACTTATCATTATTATTGTAATCAATAATAATGATAAGTGGAAGAGTTATTGCCAACAAGGATAAATTATAATATTACAGAGTATATGTAATTAAATATGAGTATATATAAGTTATTGGGTGTTGGCATGTCTTTGCGACACAAAGGCCTCCTCCAGCGCTTTCCACTCTACTCTCTCTTGAGTTGTTCTCTCCCATAGTGGACCTGCAATCTTTCTTATGTCATCAGACCAACATTTTCTTTGTCTTCCTCTTTTCCTCTTTGTTTGGAATCTGGGAGTCCATTCTGTTATATCTTTTGTCCATTTATTATTTTTCTCTCTCATCATGTGGCCTATCCACCTCCATTTCAGTCTTTTTGTTTTTACATCAACATCTTCAATTTTCGTGATATGTCAGATATCCACGGCTCTTTTTCTGTCTCTCTTTGTGTAACCCAGTATACTCCTCTCCATACCTCTTTGACATGTTATCAGTTTTTGGTTTTGTTTTTCTGTATTTGCCCAGGTCTGGCAACCGTAGGTTAGAATTGGTAATATGCATGTGTTGTAAATTTTCCTTTCCGTTGCAATATTATATTGTTTACCTTTTAGCACTTCTTTGAGAGACCAATATCTTTTCCTTGCATTGGCTACACGTCTCTCTATTTCCAAGTCCATCTGGTTGTTGAAGGCTATAAGTTGCCCCAGGTATATATATGAATTTACATATTCTATTTCCTCATCACCTATTGACATGTTTTTTTGGCTTCTGTTTGTTATTATTTTGGTCTTTGTTTTGTTTATTGTTACAAGTATAAACAAAGATAAAATCTATGATTAACTGATCTGAGCATCTTATGATGCACATTTCCTTTTTTAATTTAAAATTGTTTGTCTTAAGGCAAGAAAACACAACTAGGGATAGAAATTATTATGTCGTATGTATTTTCCGGGCCTATAATTAGTAGATAGGTTCATAAATTCTTTTTAAAATCTATGGTGTAAAAAAAAAAAAAACTCAATTCGAACCTGAGACATCATTATCAGTGGTTGTACATGGTACTGCTAGACCAAAGAGGCATATTTTATTGCCCACAGTTTAGTGTTTCCCACACTGAATCAGTAATAAAATATGTAATTTATGTTTATCTCTCTATTGCTTCTTTGGTACGGTGATAGCATGTTTAAATACAGAATATGAGGTCCTAGGTTCAAATAGCAGGTTGGGGCAAACAGTGTTCTGGAAGGTTTTGGTATTTTGATGGTGATTTCATTTGGTGTACGTTTAATCTGTTGCAGATTGTTTGTCTACTTTCACAGTATGTAATTTGCTTTGTTTTGCTTGGATAGCCTGAGATATGGTTTATTACAATTAATTTGTATACCTACTGTTAGTCGCCTTGGTACTCCCTGGGTATTCCCGTGTTATCAATTCGATCCCCACACACATAAACTATTACTGTGACTCATATAGTTGTTCTGAGTCGGAATGTGAATAGCGTGTTTGTGCATGTGCAGTAAGGGTTTAAACTACATAATATGGGTGTTCATTAAAAAAAAAAACGCCCACTACCCCCATAAAGCAGCCGCATACATCACGCTGTATCTAAGATAAGTTTGTGCGAGCTCCATAATAATCCTAGCAAAATATTTTCCAGGTCTATTAAGAAGAAATGACGAAGCCAACAGATTTCCGCTTGGTATTCTGCCACTCGGTCGCACAAACTCTATCGGAAACACACTCTTCCCCAAAGGAGACGGCAAAGAAAGAGTGAAACAGCTTATCGAAGCTTCAATGGCGATCATTCAAGGCAGCACAGTATGGAAAGACGTCATGAAAATAGAACCACTACTACAAGAGGAAGAGGTACCAAATAAGCCAATATTCGCAATGTCATCCTTACAATGGGGTGCATTCAGAGACGTTGCGGCGAAGAAAGATAAGTACTGGATCTATGGTTCACTAAGACATTATGCCTCCTACATCTTCAATGGCTACAAGGATTCTCTAACGTGGAATTGCAGCGGTACCATCAAATATACTCCACCCTGCTCTGGTTGCAGTAATTGCTTGAAAAAGAGGGCGGAGATTAAAAGAAAATGGGCGTTTCTTTTGCCAAGTGCGCAGACTCCTCCGTCATCAGACCCATCTACAATGCTGAACCCTGAATGCATGTCAGAACAAGAGCTGTGTTTCAAGACTTGCGACTTCGTGATCAAGTCGCCAAACGTGCAGAATACCCTGGAAGTACCAGCGTTAAGTATAGCTATTGGTAAAAGTCACTACTCATACATGGAGTTCGTTTCCGAAGGGTTTAATAGAGTGAAAAATGATAGAGTGTCTGAGCCAATACTGGCGCGGACCGTCGAGCTGCTGCCAAATGTGACGCAGCAAGAGAAAGAAGTCACAATAGAGATTGATCAAGAAGAATATGATGCGAAACCTGTCAAAATAACATTGTTACCCAAAGCTATTAAATTATTCTGTACACCCTTAAATAAATAAAGACGTTACCATTTATTTTGACTTTAGTTATCAATCCCGATCTTCATCAGCGACGCAGACTCAGTTTCAACTTCAGTTTCAGCGTTCATACCTACATCTCGCGTACGTGCAGGCTCTGGAATGAATTACCTGCTGCGGTGTTTCGTCAGCGCTACGACATCTCCTTCTTTAAACGAGGTTTAAAAAGAGTAGGTATTAATCTCACGTTAGGCAGCGGTTTGCTTTGCCCCCTGACATTGTCAAATGTCCATGAGAAGCGGTTACCACTTACCATCAGGTGGGCTGGTAACTCGCCTGCCTCCAAAAATAATAAAAAAAGCCATGCTTACAGTCATCTCCTCTCCTCCTTTGATTATTGCTGTGTCCACTGTCCACCTCTTATACATGCTGTCTTTAAGGTCAACCAAAACCTATCTTATGTTAACCGGGAAAGTCTTATAATGGGTTTTACCAAAAGATTATGTTAAAACAGCGCTGCTAAAAAAAGATGGGATTAAGCTCTCTTTTGAGCAAGCTATGTATCATCCGGGTCTACTTGGTCCAAAAAATAATAATATCTAGGGACAATGTCACACAGATCATCCTAGCCCCAAACTAAGCAAAGCTTGTGCTATGGGTACCAGGCGACGATATACATACTTATATAGATAGATAAATAATTAAATACATAGAAAACATCCATGACTCAGAAACAAATATTCCTGCTCATCACACAAATATTTGCACTTACCGGGATTCGAACCCAGGACCACCAGCTTCGTAGGCAGGAGCACTACCAACTAGGCTACGGTGACCGTCAAAAAAGTATGTTAAGTTACCAGTTGAAGTAAATATCTTCTTTACTCTTTATAAATCTACTATATAAAAATAAGTCGGGTTTTCCTTCCTGACGCTATAACTCCAGAACGCACGAACCGATTTCCACGGTTTTGCATTCGTTGGAAAGGTCTCGGGCTCCATGAGGTTTATAGCAAAGAAAATTTATAAAATTTAACGCGGGTAACACCGCGGGGCACAGCTAGTTATGCTATAAATAAGCTGGTTAAGAAAAGTGACTAAGTATATTGATCGACGACTTATCTTCATATTAAGCTAATTTATATCTCAGATAAAAAACCATATTTTACATGTTTACCTGCCCGTTTGTTCCAGCTAATCTCCGAAACTTTCACTTGCAGATAGCAATCAGCTGATAAGGTGTACCTAATGTAATATACTAGATAACGCCTACATAAATTATTCTGCCATCTAAAAGTAATGTTTCTATCAAATGCCAACAGTACCTTTTTTTGGATTAAAGATTTCATATAACCCTAATATTAGTGCAAAATTTCTTTATGATAAATTAGTTAGTAAGGCAAAAAACAAAACACCACCAAACAAAACACCGCGGATAAATTCGCGGGTAGCTGTTACGTCCCTAAAACAATACAGCTTGGAGTCGTGCTTAGGTGGGCATTTGAGGAGCTTGACCCTCAGATTTATTGAGCTGAATTTAAATGAAGCTCTTTCTTGACTGACTCATGTAGTTTAATCCTGATCATACCTACTCCTCCTGAATGGCAGAACCGATCTTATTCAAATTTGACAGTGGTGACCATACTTGTACTCACAAGTATGGTGTCTTTATTAATAAAAAATTGTACACGCCACGGAGGAATAATCACCGAAAACAAATGTCCCATTGGAATCATTGTGAAGTGTATCAATTGTACTTATCTACACTCAGATCAATATTTTCAAGCAGCAGAATGCCTTACAGACCGAGTATAGGTTGCCTATTGAGTTTTATCTTAAAATATAATAATAATAATAATGTTTTATTCTCTCACCACAATATTACAGAATACATTGATTATGGTGTATTAGTTATAGGTAGAAATTATAATATTGTGGGAGACGGGTGCCTAAACTAGGCTCAAGGCCTGTATTTCAGGACACCAGGTCTCCACGCTTTATGAAGAGATACATTTATTATACATTCTTAGGAATAATAGGATCACATGCATATGTACATAATTTGGTTTATGAGAATAATTAAGTGAATCTAAATAAAAAACTAGAGGAGAAAAATGTTATCAAACTCTTTTATTACAAAACTAAATAAAAAGCTTAGGTACACTTAGTTTATAAAGTACATAATTAGAGGTTGACAATAGGTACAGACGCCAGCACATCCAGCTAACCCAATCTGTCAAATTTCTTTTATAGATTTTCAACTTTATCACATAAGTATAAGGTTCACTTCCGACTGGGGAAATTTGACAGATTAGGGTAGCTTGATGTGCTGGCGTATGTACCTAATTTTGTCGTTTCTCGGCTATCTACGCGTTAACATACAGTGATCACAAAGCCGTCAAAACAGATTAATGTGTTCTCCTAGCCGAATTTCGGCCACGGCAGCCAGTCTTAATTGAGACTAGCAAACTGCGCGGAACATGTGCTTCGGAGGACACGTTAAGCTGTCGGTCCCGGTAGTAACCATGTCAGAGGCCTACTGGGCGGCTCAAAGAGGATAAAAACACTACGGGGCGGCTAACAACTGCCCATACGATTAGGGTGATTGGACTACGTGATTCTTTTTTTATCCAAAAGATCGTGACAAATGGAAATCCGTTGTCTCTGCATACCCCTCTGAGAAACAGGGGTGAGCCTATATATGTATGTATAATATGGTTGAAGAATTTTTATTTCTCAAAAAAAATAGCAGTGTTTTACCTGAAAATAAAACACATATTAAATACTTACCTTATTTGAAGCTTACTTGATTGAGAGTGGCGCTACGTAACTTCCGCTTTATACTCCCTCTCTTTCGCTCTTTCCAATACTTGTATATATATTTCTCTCTCGCACAAACGTTTATCCACCAGGTGGCGCTGCCAAACATTGTTCGGTGTTGGCAGGGTTTTACGAATCATTGAGTCGAAAATCAACACCAGGTAGAAATTAAATGTAAGCTTCAAATAAGGTAAGTATTTAATATGTGTTTTATTTTCAGGTAAAACACCGCTATTAAACACTTGACCGTTATTTGAAGCTTACTTGATTGAGACGTGTCTGTTATCACCTGGTGGAAAACGACGCCAATGTGATAAAGGTATCAATAACACACTAAGTGTACGAGAAATATATTTTTATTAGTTTGTATGTAAATTAAACAAGTTTAATTTCACATTGAATAGTAATTACATACTATTTTGTAATTAGTAACTAAGAATCACAATTAGAATAATCAAGAAGAAAAATAATTAATGTTTTCAGACAAAACAGAGATAATATTTGAGATTATTTAATGCAACCGATGTTTATTTAAAATCAATAAATTGGTCTAAACATTCTAGTTACATCACAACTAGCAGTAATTGGCATACTAGGCATCACCTCTTTACAATAAAACCGAGAAAAAGTATTTTGTGATTTCCAATTACCCCTAGAGAGTATGTCATCTAGGGGGTAATTGTTGAACCAGTTTCTAGAGGCAACCGCAGATCTGAGACTGCTAGGTGAAGCAACCACTCCAGCTTCTGACAACAGAGACTTGACCCATCCAGCGATTACAGTACGCGAAGCAGCCTTTGGTTTGCCTCTTATGTTAAGAAAGAGATTAATAAAACCCCCTGTCTGACGTTTTTCTTTTAATATTGATATAGTCTGTTTCACCCAGAAAACAGGGTTTAAGTTTTTGTTGTCAGTATTAGGAATTAATCTCCAACCGGACTGTCTATAGTCAGTTGTATCTGTTTTAGAACCAAACAATGGCCAAAGGATCAGGCAGTCATTATCTTCAGACATGTGTTTTGAATCAATGGCTAATAGGGTCAAATCATGAACTCGCCTTCCTGAACAGATGAGTAATAACGTTGCTGTATGTCTACAAATAGAGAAAATATTATTTTCCTCTACAGAATAACTTTCCAAAAATGTTGCTAGTTTGTCTATGTTCCAAACCATAGGCTTCGGACTCACTGGCCTTTTTAGTGCAATAGATTTTAATATACGATTCACCAAGACGTGCGAACTTAATTTACCCGAATAATCAGAGTTACATAACGTGCAAACTACAGATTTATGTAGTAATATAGTGTTATAAGCTAGTCCATCTATAATATACAAATCTGCCAGATAACGAGCCAAGGTTTGACCTGTTGGTTGTGAGGGATTTAAATTATGGTTTCTACTCCATGTTAGCCATTTATTCCATGCTACCCTATAGGTCTTTTTGGTAGATGGACGCCAAGATGACTTTAAAAGCTGTAATTGAGCATCATTCCACTCCACTAAATTCGGTGACCACCCCCACATCTCCATACTTCCAACGTCATCTCTTGGACCTTGGGTGGTGGATGCCCTGTCACCGCATCTATCAGATTGAGATGTAATTTCTGGATAGTGAATGGAGGAGCTAACGCACGGACTTTTAGATCCGCTCTCCAAAATACTCTCTCCCATCGTGGAACTACTAACAGGTATACACCCGATGCTGAGTTGAGGTGAGCTAGCACCTTGGGTACCAGGTAAGGCGGTGGAAACACTCAAGCTAAGGGATAGGTCCAGTTTCGGGAGAAAGCATCGTGGTACAACGCTTGAGTGTCGTTTTGGTCCAGTGATACATAATTCACCACTTGGTACTCCGAATTTCCTGAATATTTTCTCTGTACACTGAGGTAAGAGATTCCACTCCGGAGGACAACGGTGCCGAGAAAGGTGGTCTGCATGACCGTTGTATTTCCCGGGGATATGATGAATCTTGAGGTTGATTTGGTGCTCGCTTAGGACTTGAAAAACCTTTTTTGTTAGATTCATTAACGACGTAGACCTGGTGCCGCCTTCGTTTCGTAGAAAAGCAACCACGGTCTTGTTGTCGCACTGAACGAGAATCGTAGATTGGCTCAATTGTGCACCTCGCTCTTTTAGGACCTTGAATATCGCTAGCATCTCCTTGTGATTGCAATGGAGCTGTTGTTCTTGCTTTGTCCAAGGACCTGAAAGTGCACATCCGTCGAGCTGTGCACCCCAAGCAACATCCGACGCATCTGTGGTCAGGAAATGTGACGGTGGTGGACTGTGGATCAAGGATGCCAGATGACAATTTAGCAGCCACCATTTTAGTTCGTCCTTCACTTCTATAGGTAACAGGACATTCACAGAACCTTCTTTTAAATGTTTGTTTAGCCACATTAGTGTAGCGCGAAAGTGAAGCCTGCCTTTCGGGACTACTAAACTCGCGAAGTTTAATAGGCCCACCAAGCTTTGTAGTGTTCTTAGCGTAGTTATGCTTTCGTGTAACAGGTACCTTCTCTTTTAGTTTGGAGATCTTTTCTTGTGGCAAGGATCTCTCGTTTAGCCATGGGTTCCACTGAACCCCCAAAAATACCAGGCTTTTGCTCGGAGAAGTGGAGGACTTCTGGTAGTTTATCCGCCACCCTAGGTAGTGCAGACGGTCTAGTACTTTTTGGATATGTATTTGTAACATCTGATAATCTTGGTGAACTACAAGAAAATCGTCTAAATAGACTAGTATCCGGATACCCTCCTGTCTTAATGTCTGCGCTATCCAGTTTGTCAGACTTGCGAAGACTCGGGGTGCAGTACTGAGACCAAATGGGAGGCAGGTCATTTGCAACAATTTTCCTTTGTAAATTAGTCTTAGAAATCGTCTGTGCGACTGGGATATCGGGACATTGAAATAAGCCTGGGAAAGGTCCACTTTGCAAAGCCAGTCCCGTGCTTGGAGAAAATCTGGGACACGAAAAACGTTTATGAGCCTGAAGCGCTCTGTGTGAACAAATTCGTTCAGATTTTTTAGGTTGAAGATGGGTCGATTTGTGCAATCGGCCTTTGGGACCAGAAATATTGATGACAGGAAGCTTGGGGAGCTCGGAGCTTCCTCTAAGATGTCTTGCGTTATCATTTGTGAAATGATAGCCGACATCGCCTTTGATTCCTTTGTTTCGAATGGACTTCGAACATCGGTCATCATAAGAGGAGGTTTCCTGAGAAAAGGTATGCGATACCCCTTTATTATGCGCAGAAGAGTGTCTGGTGCACCCAGCTTCTGCCATCGATTGACATAATATCTTAACTGGCCCGCTCTGAAGTCCTGGCAGTCAGAACTTTCCTCTTTTTCCTCCTGCATGAAACTCTGTAGCTGGGTTGTGTTTTCTATTATATGTCCTGTTCGTGTTCTGTTTATTATGTTGTTGGTGACTACCTCGTGGACGTGAGGATCCACGAAAGTTGTGGTTAGACCCACGTGTCCCTTTATTATAACCGCTGCCCTGCGAGGGATGGTTATGTCCGCACCCCGGTAATGGGTGGTTGTATCTACAGCCCTGCGAGGGCTGGATGGGACCTTGCGTAATGCCACTTGCTTGATGCCCCTGTGAGGGTGCACAAAAATGAGATGGCCCCTGCGAGGGGTAGCGATTTGGTTTCTTACTCCCAGTTTGCGGAACAGGTTTATAGCCACTGGACTTGTTTGGAGGTAAGAATGCCTTTTTGACACCTCCGCTCTTATCCAACGCCGACGATAATAAATCAGAGTTAAAAATGTACTGATTGGATGGCGGAACTTTACGTAGTGCAGCCTTAACAAGAGGATCACGAACAAAATTTGTTATGCCGTCTCTACGCATTTGAATAGTCTCCGCGCGGTGACCACAGATAAGTTGAAGTAAATCCGAAGACACCTTATTGTATTCACCATCCGACAATAACTCTGTGATTTTATCACGCAATTGATCTGGTGTTACACTGACATTAATGCGAGCCCAGGTCATAAGATCAGTCATACTATCTTGCAAGACCTCTCGTTGTTTTAGTGCGCAAAATGTCAAAGCACCATATGCTTTATCGGCATAGGCTAGGTGTCGAAGAGAATCATAAGCTTTGATTTCTTCATTTACCTCCAGTTCGGTAAAACCAGGACTGTGGTTATATAATTTTTGCACTTCCGAGTACCTAACCTCACACCATTCACTTTGATTGAAATGCTGAATGTCATCTAAAACCTTAAGGTAATATTCAGGAGCTTTAGGAACAGATGGTTCCTTCAATTTGACTTTCAAATCAAATCTGAATTGATGTGATTCAGTTGAGTTATCATTCTCTACCTCGCTATCATACAAGGACCTACAATCCTGGTTATCCATTAGAGATATTTCATCATTGCTACATACGTGCATTTGTACTGAATTCCGAGGTGAGACCGCAGATTGCTTACGCTCGGCTGATTTATCACCATAAAGAACGTGTTTTCGCAGCTCACTAACTTCATGAGATAATTTCTGTAGCAGATCATCTTTACGAATACGTTTGCCCCCCCTTTTTTTATGGTGACGGCGATGACGCTTCTTTCCACGGGGTGAGCTCCCTGACGATGCAGTTGAAGAACTAGAACTGGAGGAGGAACTAGAGGCCGAGCTCTTACTTCTTTGTCGTTCCCGCCGAGGTGAACAGACTTTGGTTTGCTGACCAGATGGCCCCGGGATCTCCCTCGCACTTGTGTCCTCCATCTTAATTATAATGAAGTCTTATACGCACAGGAATTCGGCACAGTAAAATAATTTACAAAACCAACGTTCAAATACGTAATAATTATCGTAAAATTAACTTTTTTCTAAGAGCAAAAGAGGGTAGATAATATTCACACGTAAAAGTAAGGCAATGTTAACGGTAAGCCGAACGGTAACACCGTTTTATATATTACCTACATTACCCAACAAAAAATGAATATTCCACAATAATTCGTGAAAGTATGAAGGTACTTACAATATACTTTCTTCTTTTCCGACGAGAAGCACTATCACTATTATAATCACTAATAAAACACTAATGAAATTATATAAGTAAGTACACTGTAGCTATTATTAAAACTGTACAAAGTTGTCTCGACGACGACTGTTTGCGGCGGAAAATAAGACGCCAATGATTCGTAAAACCCTGCCAACACCGAACAATGTTTGGCAGCGCCACCTGGTGGATAAACGTTTGTGCGAGAGAGAAATATATATACAAGTATTGGAAAGAGCGAAAGAGAGGGAGTATAAAGCGGAAGTTACGTAGCGCCACTCTCAATCAAGTAAGCTTCAAATAACGGTCAAGTGTTTAATAATACATTATTCACTTACTTGAGAACTTATATCTATAAAAGTTAACAATATTTTGAAGAACTGACTTCGCTTTTCAAGATAAATAAATATTTACAGATCAATTACATGAAAATTTACCTGATTATACCTAATATGTAATAACAAAAACAATCTTACTGTTATCTAAATAAATTCAAGTGCTTTTAACTACCTACAAATATAATAATATTACAAAATGAAAACTAGAAAAGTTGCGCAATATCTGTGATGATTTTATTTCTTTTATAACAAAAGAACTGGGCTACAATTTGCTGTTTTGAAAGCAAATCTAGCAAAATCCTTCAATAAAAAAAAATTAGACCAGTCCTTCTTTTTTAATCATCAATAGTCGTGCATACCCATTGGGCAACTTTTCTATGGTTTACAATTTTAAATTATTGTTGTCAATTTTCGTTCCAATTTGCTGATGGAATGTGTTCGGAATAAAGATGAACGTAACTCGCTTCTGAACGAGTTAAAGTTAAATAGGCTGTATGTAGGTCTGATTCAAAGCATTTTAGCAAACCCTAAATCGCAGGCAGCAATAAGTTATGTAGCTTAGTATTAGTCGTTCAGCAGTGAGCAGCAGCGTTTGTTTTTTTAGTACCTCTAATTTAAGCTTTTTGTGTGTTAGTTACATTATTATGTATTTACTATGTTATAAGGTATGATGGGGTTGGCATATCCTTATTGGACAAAAGCCTACAAATAAAAAAAAAAAAAAAATTCGTTCCAAAGAATACAATGTCCTTAAGCCTACGTATAGATAAACAAAAGTATGCCGACAGAGAGACAGTGACCCGCACTAGACTATAGGTCCACGCACATTTTTTTTTATAAATACAACGCCCGTACTATACTATACGAGTTTAATCCCTGTGTCGCGGGGTACTTTACAAACATATAATTGACGGACACAAAGTTCATATGTTACACAAATAGCTGTAGGTACTCTGCGGGAATCGAACCCGAGACACAAAGTGGCGAAGCTACTGTTTTAACCGCTGCCACACATATGCAGTCAAGTTAACAAAATTAAATAGAATTATCTATGTCTAAAATTTGTAGAGTTCTTCTTTACTCTTGATTTAGTATTTTTAACAGTATTATACGCATATGAAGTAATAAGATGATATTCAGTAAATGATTTATTATACTTCTGACACTCTAACCATTCCTTTATAAACGTATCTCCTACATATTCGTCTTTTAAGTTCCTCTCAATAGAACCTGTGATCTCTATGACATACTGTGCCACAACTTTCTCCATAGAGTTCACACAATATTTGGGCAGTATATGGTAAACGAAATAAGGAGTCAAATTAGATATTATATCAAAATGATAGATAAAATATTCGCTTTCTTTACTCTTTGTAACATTGTCCATTAGTTTTTGTAGGATAGTTACTATATCTAAATTATTTTGCGTGTTGTTATCGTGAACATTATAATGTTCTCTTGTGCCAGAGAGCAGGAATGCTAGAACTAAGTCATATTCGGCTTGAGTGTAAGTGCTATTTGATATTTTACGTTTTAGTAACCAGTGGAGTATGAAGAGCTGAGATTGAAGTGGCACTTTCCTAGATTCCAGCGTTTGCAACATTTTTACGTCGATGTTGGAATTCTAAAAACAAAACAAAATATATTTAAATACAACAAAACAAATAATAAACCAACCGTTAGAAAACTCTCGATTTCAACTATAATTACATCATTTTGGAAAAGAGCTGATACTATTACACTGCTGGAGCGATATTAACCAAAAATGGCTAAGTACTACCGCAAGAAAACTGGGTTTCAAATTAAAAAAACCGCATTGAAGTCGATCCATCCGTTTAAAAGCTACGATAGCACAGACAGACACACACACACACACAAATAGTCAGACATCGACGTTGAACTTATAACAACCCCCTTTTTGTGTAGGGGGTTAAAACAGTTACTTCATAATGGCATTTAGATTCGCATAAGGTACGCCGCTTTGGGGTGCTAGTCTCAGTGTGGCACATCCATGACTAGTGAGAACTAGCTGTGCCCCGTGGTGTTAGCTGCGTTTTACGGGTTAGGACATATCTCAATACCAGAACTAAAAAAAAAAATTACACGGATGACTGGCGACTAAAGAAATGGATTCAAGTTCAAAGGCGCAGCGTTGCACCCCTCCTCGCATTCTCGCAAGTATATTTACGTAATCTTAATCTTGACGATGCAAGCAGGAAATTAAATAAATAGGTACGGTCTACTTATATTTGTACGAAAAAAATATCTTCTAAATTATCCCAAGTTGTAGAACAAAATTTGTTGCTTATGGTGTAAGCTATCTAGTCTTTGTTGGTGTACACAAGTAACCTTGCCTGATGGATGATGTATGATACAGGGCTGAATTTACATGCCATTAAATGAAACAGTAGGAAGTATATTTATGGAAGTTGAACTAATCATATAATATAATTAGGAAAATGGATTTTGGATCTGTAAATAAACATCTTAACGTATGTTCTCAGATGTAAAATCCATTTTCTCTTAGGCCTCCCACGCACTATGCGGCTAGCCGTACTCAGATATTTGTACGAGAAAGTAGTTTTTATTCGCACTATTGATTGAGCAATATTGATTGCTGACGGCTGACCGCATTCCGGCTAACCGCATAGTGCGTAGGAGGCCTTAGATTTTGTCTTTCGTTCGCGTGTCACAGTTTACAGAGTGAATACTTATAGATAATATGAAAAACTTACGGTAATAAAGAAACACAGAGTAATAATCCATTCGATGGAAACCCTCACGCTCGGCTGGTGCGGCAACTTCACGAGCAGATCGAAACACCAATTCAATAACATATCCATTTTACATCGATCTTTTAGAAGGAGAATCAGTAAATGTTGCAGCGAAGTCTGTAGCGTTCTATGCAGTTGGGAACTTTCGGAATAGTTGTGTTCGTTCTCAAGTGTCTCATTTATCCGGTTAATGATGAACTTTCTGATGAAGTCAAGTGTATCCACATCATAAATGCTGCATAGAATATCTACTGATTGGTACTGGATTTTGTAGATGAAAGGGGTATCCACACTGTAAAAAAAAAACAATTGACTGCGAAGTGGGACCCGCTTTTATATTACTTTGCGACGGCGGCCGCTGGGGCGGAAAGGTTCTCGAGTGGCGACCACGAACCGGAAGACGCAGCGTGTGTAGGCCCCCTGTATGATGGACCGACGATCTTGCATGTGTCCCGGGAAACCGCTGGATGCGGGCAGCACAACACCGGCCCTTGTGGAGATCCTTGTGGGAGCCTCTTGTCCAAACCACCCAGTAGGCCTCTAACATGTCTTAACAACTGTTGTTTAACGGGTAGGTACCACCATTAGATGATACGCATAGCATATGTCAGTTCCAGCGCATCCATATTTTCACAAGACGTTGGCCATGAATTTCAACAAACCCTTTGCATAATCGCTATTTAGTTAGGATAGAAATGTATGCAACGGTCCTATATCAGAGACCTTATTAAATATCTAGGCAATAGCTTAAAGTGTTCGAAACAAGGAGTCGCTCAGAAATTTAACCACTTCAGCTTTAACAAGCTTGTTAGGCTAACATATTACGTATTATATATTGAAAGTCTTACCTCTCTTTTACCATAATATACTTGGGGTCCTGAAGTATATCTATTGTCACATTTTCGGATATTCTGAAATCAAAATGTCGTATTCTTAAAATTATAATTTATAGAAGGATAAACTTGTCGTACTTAGGTACAACACGTACAGATAATTATCTTGGAGCTTTTAAATTATAGTCTTCTAATATATTATGCCTTAAGGGAGTTAATTATAAATTGCTTATATTATACAGACGGGAAGATTGTATAACAACCTTGATATGTAGGTAAGCTCGGCCGTATTAAGGAGTCAGCACACAATTAAATCGGAAAGGGATCATCACTTATCGCCTTTCGCCTCACCGTCAACCTAACGTAAGTCATTTTTCAGACACCTTTAAACGTTTAACGTAAATACTTATCAAATCTAATCAGCAACTTAGATACATTGATTCTCCTACGGCTAGACGACGCCTCGGCTACGGGTAGGCGACGCCTCGACAACGGCTAGCCGACGATGCGGCGACGCGACGCCACGCTTACGGTTAACTTGTCCCGGGGCGAGGCGTATAGGTTACGATTCCGGTTAGTGTGCTTTGCAGTAGGGAGTTTCATACCAAGAATACTCAGCGACTCGCGTTGATGAGCTTATGATTCTTTTCCGAGTTGAAATGTGTGCTGACCTGACAGGGTAAGAGATATATTTTCCTACATCTTGTCGGAATGGTTCTGTCTATATTGAGGTAAGAATTCAATATTATTATTCTGCTTGACCTAGTGTTTGGAACGGATCCAATGCGGTCTGCTCAGCGGGTAGGTACCTACTACCGATTTCAACATGGCCCAGTTGAGGCGCTCCAGCGATCTATACTCAAGGGAGCATATACACGAGATTTGGTCCACTTACTGAATAATTTAGCAGGCGAACACAATATTTGCTTGATTGTAGGTATGATTAAGTAGGTATACCTATATTTTAGGTTTAATAGGTTTAGGAAGAAAAAAGAAATATTAAAATGTTGTGACTTGTGATGGTACTAACAGTCAACCAACTACCAACAAACAACGGAACAACGTGAAGAATACACAAAAAAATTACTTCTCATACAAGAACTATCTGAGTCATCCTCATCATCATTACAGTTGAAAGAAGCCACAGCTGGACAGCCCTTCCCCAAGAATCATCTTGGGGGATATGCCATAATAGCCTCGCTTGGCAGACGGGTTGGCGATCGCAGTAAGATGGTCATAGTACTCAGAAGGAAGCTGCTGCCCGTACTCTGGTGGATATTCACTTTGGTAGACTTCTACGCCCACCGCGGGTTAAGATGGGTTGATGATACCATCTGATTCATATAAAAAATATTTTGTTATGAGTTACAATATTTTGTCTTATCACAAACTGGTTTTGATTCATTTGTTCAATGAAATGACCTACCTATATCCGTTCCTTAAGTTTCCTTTACTATTTATGTTATCCCTTGTATAAAATAATAATTTCATAGGGAAAATACCTTGTAATCTTTTTAAATTTGGAACGCACTCACCTTTCATAGTCTGTCGACACTGGACAATAAAGAAGTATTTCACAGAATATATCAACCAGACGTTTATGTTTCGATATCCGAGCACTTTTCAATGGCGTTGTCTCTATAATCTTCGTAAAATATGATATTACTATGTTATTGTGTGATTCCAATATTGTCTCATCTACTATAAGATCAACAAATAGTTTTAAACAAACATTATATTCGCTGTTCAATTTCAGTTTCTTTAATTCCTTCCATACTCTTTGTAAAAATCTTGATAGATTAAAATCATTATTGCCATTGAGGTATTTGATAATTTTTCTTGTTATTTTCAAAATCAATTCTAAGCAGCCGTATCCTCCACATTCCAATGCATTTTCAAGAAAATGTACAATTTCTTTAACACTTTTGTTAACATCATTGTTTTCCAGGAGTATATAAAGTATTTCGCAAGATATTCTATTAAAAATAAAATTTAATCTCCTATCACCTATAGATTGCGTGTCATCCAGGTTATAACTGGATATGACATAGAGATACGTCTGCAACGGAATCATTCCACAATTGAATTTATATAATATGTTACGGTTGTGGTCACTTAGTAGAAATCTCATAACTGATATACTGAGCAATTTCTTCTCCAATGAATCCGGTTTTAGAAAGTGTGACAATGAAACCGAAAAAAGCCGTAATACAATAATTTCTGAACTTTCGTCTGCTGTATCAAAATTCTTAACTTCCGATAATCCCAAACATTTCTGATTAGTTAATGACGTGTTTGAAAATAGACTTATTAAGTATTCTAATATGATCTTATTATGTTTTGCTATCATTTCATTAACTTTATATAAGTTTCCAACTTCGTTCTTGGTTTTATCGAACAGTTTCATTAAAATCGTTATAAATAAATTATCCGTTTCTTCAGGCTGTGTGTTCATGGACAAATGCAATATATTTATCTTTTTGTTGATTACATTATCAAAAATGCTGTTATCTTCACTATGATTTCTAAGGTACAAAATAAGTATATCTAGATTTAAGTTTCCGAACAACATGTTTTCAAAAAATACATTTTTTTCACTGGTTTGTAATTCTATATCTTTTATTAACGAAAAAAAAGGATGGGCAAGTTCTGAATACTCTTGGCTATAGTAATAGACACCAGAAGCAGAAAATATCCGGATTCTATCTTTCCACCCAATATCTACGTAACAATTTCTTATAAAATGTGCTATATTCATATGTGCTGCTTTTTTGATAAATGAATTAGCACATGGTACTTTTAATATTCTAATTATTGTATCAGTAATTATAGTATTATAATGTAGCTTCATTAATTTCAAATTTACTAGAATAGTGGTAGCATGATAGAACTGTACAGGAAACCAAGAGACACGTGGAATTGCTCTTAAAAAATCCAGGATTGACTGTTCATTTTGAAGAAAACGAGAAATGTATTCCTTGATCTTTTCGACATTCCTCGGTTGGTTATAGAGATTTACATCATTGAGAACTTCCAGACAATGTTTATAAGAAAATGTTATCCATTTTTGAGGTATTTTTCGATTAAAACGTAGAAACGAAATGCTATATTGTTTTAATGTCCCAAGCGGTGGCAACAGAAGTAAAGCTCGTTTGAAAAGGTAAATGGACATTTCTTTTATTGAGGAAACATTGGACCACATGCTTGATAAAACTATATACCAAAACTCCGTATAGACTATCAATCCTGCAACATTTTTTTTACTTTGAAACAGACAACTTATCATGTTCAAATAAATTTCTTTTCTTTCATCATCGTAGCAGATGGTATGGACACCTCCCCACAGCCTGAAAAATAATTCGTATTTGTTTTTGCTAATTTCCATCGTATTGCCGTGGAGTAGTTTTGGAAGTGTCTTAGTTACAAAGTATAATTTATGTTTCTCATCTGACCATTGGAGTAAATATTCAAGCGGCGTCACCAAAATTAAATACTTTATAGGTACTTGTTCACCATTATATATTAATGTATCTAAGATAGTGTTACACACTCTTAATTTGAGTTGTTTTTCTTCGTCAGAAATATTGTTTGAATCGAGGCTTAACAGTACTTTCTCAAGTAAATGTTGTGCTGTTTTTGCCATACTGCTTGGATCCAACAAAAGTATGATTTCCATTATCATACGTATGTTCTTTATGTTATTATTGTCAACATCGTTTAGTAGCTTACATAGGAACTCAAGTTCATCATCTCTCTTCTCACAAGAATCTTCTTTTCTCTGAGTCATTAAAGTATTATACTCCAGTACTAGTGACTTAAGATGATCATCGATATTTTCTACATCTAAATTCAGTGGATCCATACATGTTACTTCTTTCCTTTGTATATCCATTCTTGTGAAGGATCTGTGGATCTATTGATATTTGTATTAAATTATATTACAGGTAACTAAAATTTATTTAAAATCATCTAGCTTTAAATATTTTTCCGCTTTCATCCCTGGCAGGCATTACTGTTGTACTATACTCGTATAACAACAATCACTTCGTTGATATAACGGTTAAGAATTTTTCTTTAATGTTTTTGAATAATTTCTGACATATTGCACAAATTTAAATCAAATCAGTACTTTTTCATACCGTATTACTCATACAATCTCGCTCGACTTTTTAGTCCGGCCAATTTAGACATTCGAAGTTACCTAAATTCCCACTAAGCTGAAAATCGGTAAGATTGTTTAAAATATAATTAAAAACAAAATTTGAAAGATCCCCATCTTTCCCCTGTAAGAAAATATTTTTATTCAAGGTCAATGGTCAAAATAATGAGTTTTTCACGATTTTCAGCAAAACGCTAAGTTTTATCATAAAAATACCTCCGACAATAATTGTAGATCATAAAATTATCTACAAAAAAATTATATACTTTTTTCTCTACGAGCCACCGTTTTTGAGACATAACGATTCAAAAAGTTGTAAAAGTTGTAATCGTCATAATATGCACACGTTTCCTCGCCACCTATGAGGTAGTGTACCTACTTAGCGCATTTTTACAACTTTTTGAATCGTTATATCTCAAAAACGGTGGCTCGTAGAGAAAAAAGTATATAAATTTTTTGTAGATAATTTTATGATCTACAATTTTTGTTCTAATATGACCGGACTATTTATATATGCTAGAAGTTGCCCATTCATTAAATTTACTATTGGATATCTTAAGTGTTAGAGTTTTAAAAGTACTCTGTAGCTCCGTTTTAACGACACTAAAAACACTTCTATAACAAAATTTATTATCTGGATTGTTATTATTGGATGTTCGTTACTCTTACAGTCACTAACATAGAACAGATTTTGTGGCAACTTTGTTGTAATAGCTTAGGTATGTACCCGAACGAGCTGTTCTACGCGGTTTTTTTTATTTATTTATTCAGGAAACATACAGTCGTAAACAAATATAAGACCAAAAAGTTCCATTAATTAGTTACGAATATAAGACCTAAGACACAAAAGGCGAATACCTACTTAATACAATATAAACAGAAGAAATGAAAAGCAACAATGTCGTAAGTACTTTTTATTCTGTGACAATGTCTCCACAAATACAAAAAAAAACAGAAATAAGAAGCTAACCGTTGTTAGGGAAGAAATTTTTACCCGTGTTAAACTTTATAAATTATAGCCTACAAGCTGTGACCCGCGGTTTTACCCACGTTAAATTTTATAAATTATATGCCTATGTGTTAATCCAGGATGTCCGCTTACTCCATACCAAATTTTATTAAAATCGCTACAGCCGTTTAGACGTGAAGAAGTAAGATCTAGGGACAACGTCACACAGATCATCCTAGTCCCAAACTAAGCAAAGCTTGTACTATGGGTACTTACATACATAGAAAACATCCATGACTCAGAAATAAATATTCGTGCTCATCACACCAATATTTGCACTTACCGGGATTCGAACTCAGGACCACCAGCTTCGTAGGAAGGAGCACTACCAACTAGGCTACGGTGATCGTATACCATAAGTAACAAACATACACACTCACAAACTTTCGCATTTATATATTAGTGTGATAACACATCCGAATAACACATAGGCTATTATTTATAAAGTTTAACACGGGTAAAACCACGAGGCCAGCTAGCTTTTCAAATACCGCTATCTAACAGATCACAGATCTGATGCCAGATGACTTTATATTTTAGCATTCCTCGCTTCGCAGTTTAAAAAATATGTTGTCAAGTGGATGAGTGTGTGATCCATGTTGGTTCATGAAAAAAATGTTGTAAGTAATAGAATCAGGCGTTTCTTTGCGGAAATCCATAACAATCACAATACAAAATCAATATGTAGTGTTAATTCCACTAATTGTCAGTTTAATCACGCCGGGATGCAATTTACAGCAAAAATATGCACATGCAAGAAGGACTATATAAAAAGCAAATTACATGCGCCAGTACGATACCCAACATGTGTTTCAGTTCTCCACGGACCATTCTCAAGAACAGCTATCTCGTCTAGTGCTCGAATGAGGTCTTATTAGCGTAATTACCATTATACATATTGATTTTGTATTTTTTTATGTTTTAAATTAAAGGATTTTATAGGGTTAAGATATTGACAATTATAGGCGGGGCTTGAAAAATATTTAAGTACCTACATTGAAATCCCCACACACAGAATCAGTCTTGTTGGTAGATATTTATTTACCTACATTTTTATTTGACGTTTGACACCTGTCATAGATATTGGCGTGACCTCTCCCTATCTATATATAAAAGGTCGCCTTGTACCAATGATAGGTAAAATCTTAGTTATAATGTCATTTCCTCGTACAATAATAAGAAATTAGTACCTACAATGTAAGATTATTATACCTACATATACATCGATCTGACCGATAGCTGAAGTGTCATATGATAAGTAATTACGTACCTATAAATCTTACCTTAAAATGTAGAACAAAGATGTCAAGAGATAAATTTTTTATAAAATAATATCACTCTGAGGTGTTTTATTTCACCAATTTGCCGTCACCACTAATTTAGGATAAGTATTTGTTTTTCTACAAATAGGTAGACCGCACGAACAACTCTACGCGCCCACCCAGAGCGAATATCACAACAAGTAAATACTCTTCGCACCAAATCCATCTATGTATTTTATTATTATGAATCATTAATTCTACGTACCTATTCACCTGCCTCAACGTATGTAGATACCTATTAGTTAAAACCTGATAAATAATATGTTATCGAGGGCGCTATTACGCCGACATTTGATAAATGTTTATATTATTATAATCGTTACTCAATGTTTTGTTTTTTATATTCTCTTTGACTAGTGGTTTTTCAGAGGGAGATATGTATAATAGTATAGGAGCTAGCAACGTTTTCGAGAAAGAATTTTAGGTTAGCTGATTTTGTGATATGTTGTCCTTCTTGCACTTTCCGTTAGAATCTGGGCTATGTGGCTGGCGGCAGCGGTTGCGTTCATTAGTGCGCATCCTACTTACCAGTCCAGGTAATAATCCTGGATTTTAAAAGCATTTTAGAAGGCGTCATTTTTAATTTTTAAAATCAAAATTATTAATTAATTAAAATCAAAACAAAAACAAACATGTGACATTAGACTGACGCCATCTTGCAAACTTGCCTCTCTCGGACTACTAGCATCATACTGCAATAATTTTCATGACTTTTTAATTTTAATTCAAGACTTAACAATCAAATTAATGTCTGGCAAATTGATTTTAAGATTTTCTTATCTTTAAATAACATAATATTAAAATTACAGACATTATAATATACTTTTATTATTTTTATTAAAAAAAAATTCGCGTACGGCACATAGTTATCATTGTCAAAAATGTCTGGCAATAAAAAAAGTATGTCAGGTAGACTTATTTAAAAAATGAAAAAATTACGCCTTCTAAAATGCTTTTTAAATCCAGGATTATTACCTGGACAGGTAGGATGCGCACTAATGAACGCAACCGCTACCGCCGCGCCAGCCGGATAGCCTAGCTTCTAACCGAAAGTGCAAGAAGGACAACATATCACAAAATCAGCTTACCTAAAATTCTTAGTTTTCAAACGTTGCTAGCTCCCGTACAATAACATCTCCTTTCGACCATGAAGGAAATCTCCTATCGTATCCCATAAATAAATTTAAAAAGTACCTAATAATAATGATTATGAATGATATACTCCATAGACGAATAGAGTGAAAACAAACTTAATTAAATATTATATTTGTGAAGAAGTTATTCCTTTCTAAAACAATATATTAAATATACCTACGGCCCACGGCCATATTATATTTACTTACACTTTACTTGTATACCTATAAATAAAATAATAGATGTTTGTAGATATGTATGTTCCCTATCCAAAACGGGTGGGGCCATTATGATAAAATTTTCAGGCAATTTTCGTATTAGACCAGAGGGTGAACCTGTGAAATGTGCGTAGTAGCGATCGTATAAATAAATTTTTATTTTTAGCAATTTAACAGGCACAGCTTGTAATTTATAAGTAGGTAAACAATATAAACTATAACTTGTCAATCACCAGCCGGGCCATTGCCAATATTATTGGGTTGCGGTTTACCATATTGACCACCACTAACAGAGGTTAGATAAAGTCGCCAAGAGAAGTCCACGCCAAGTTAGGTATAGTCGGTGCGAGTCCTACATACCCACCCATAGACACTTTGCGGGTGGCATGCGTAGGGTATTCCCCGTGCCTTATAAAAAAAGGTTAGGTAAATTCGAATTAAGTTTATTACAAATGTGGAAGATTAAACCTTAACCAGGCATTGATATAAATAACTACTGCGCGCGGATCCGCCAAAGCAGCCAATCAACAAAAACAAAATTTTTATTTACTTAGGTAAAGAAAATTTAACAGTGGTATGAATTTAACGAAGTTTCTATATAAACTAGTAAAAATCATTAATTCATCACAACATTGGGACAATAAAATAAGAAAGAAAAAAAAACTTGTGTGTACTTATGTACACGCGTTAGAAGTTATACTTCTTAATATACAACTTGAACATAGTTATCAATTTTCATACCACCTAGAACTAACGTCATGCTGTTATTTTTACGATGCGCGCGCATCGTAAAAATTCACTCGCATACATTTTCATACTACCTAGAACTAACTTCATGTTGTTATTTTTACGATGCGCGCGCATTGTACCTAAAAATTCACTCTCATACCACCTAGAACTAACTTCATGCTGTTAAATTTATTGGTGTCGGTGTGCGCACGCATCGTAAAAATTCACTCTTTTCAATTTTCTCCATCGCGCCAAAAGAAGTATAACTTCAAAAAATATAGTTTGATTTAAAACAAAATCTCATTTATAACGAGTAGGGGAATTACCGTTTTGACAAGACTAGAGCAAATCGATCATAGATACAACAATTTGCAGATCGGTAAAAGAAATACAGTTATTAGAAAACTGCCCGTCCCCTTTTATTGTTTATTCATTCAGGAGAAACTCATGCTATTTATTTGTAGTTCGGTAAAAAAAGAAGAATCAAAACGGTATACTTACATGGTTTCTACTAATGGAAAGTTTAGACGTCAACGGAGCGATGGAGACCCTCCCGATGCCTGGTTGTCTGATGTAAGAATCTCGAAGGAAGGTCGAAATGATGGAATTTAGTCGCCGAATTCTTGGGTTATTCTACCTTGAAAAGTCAGTTAAATTTTTATGTGCATTAAAGCATAAAATTTTAACTGACTTTTCCTTCTTTCTGCTCAAAACATTATACAGTGCGACTCTTTCTGGCAAAGCCAAAAACGTAGTTTGTTATATTCTCGATGGAGCCACCATCACATATTTCAACACTGATAAGAGAGAAAATTTTATTTATTTATTTAGGACAACTTACAAAACATACACTAATACAATTGATTACATACATGTTATAAAATTACGTGCTACCTAAATGTTGCTTTACTTACAAGTCGCCACGGCATGGTAAAGAACAGTAATTTTTTTTATTTACTTACTAAACTTAAGATTACTACAACTACTTCTAAAGAACAGTCATTTTTTTTATTTACTTACTAAACTTAAGATTACTACAACTACTTCGCACTCATACTGAGATAAATCTTTTTTGTGCCAGAAAAGTAAAGCGTGTAATTAGGGGATGGCTCATGACATTATCCTATGAAGACACCGAACTTATCCTTCAGAACTACAGCTGAGCCTCTAGCACGAGTTCCTGCAGTTTACTTACTCGATCACACGTACAGTTTCGTCCCATACATTGAGCACCAGCGCCTCTCGCGGAAACTATTAAGAACTAAAACTCTGGTGCTCAATGTATGGGACGAAACTGTACGTGTGATCGAGTAAGTAAACTGCAGGAACTCGTGCTAGAGGCACTGATCAACTAACTGCTGACACACTCTCTACACAAACACCCACCCACACACATACACACACACACACACACACACACGCACGAACTTTTTCCATTCATTATATAATTAGATTGTGTTTTACTATTATTATTAATATATTTTTAATGTTACATAAATATCTATTTCTCTATCTATGTAATATTAAAGAATTTTTTTTTTCAAGATGTTTCTATATTCTGTTGTATTGTTTCTTATTATTTTATTTTTTTCAATTTTATCTTGTTTGTACCTAGTCATTTAAGAGTTGTATGTTCCAATTCTTTATAAATGTAAAATATTTGGTTCCTGCAAGACAAGCCTGCGTGCTTAGTGCAGAGATCGTTGCTAAAAGTAACATGTACTTTTTTTTGTGAAATAAATAAAAATAAAAAATAATAAAATAAAAAAAACTTAGATTACTACAAATTTGACGCCAAATATAATTCTGTCGGCCGTGGTTTAAAAAGTTATAACGACAGATATGTGGCTCTGCTAGAAACCAATTCACCACAAATTCCGGGAGCAAGTATATCTTTGCCAAATCCTCTAGTTCGCGACATATAAAGAAGGCCCTAAAGCCCTAAAAAGAGCTCTTTCTGCCACCTAAATATACACATAACTTTTAACCAGCTATCGACAAATACCGATATTTAGCGACACATTTCGACTAATTAGCGATCAGTGATCAGATCTCAAGTCCTCTAGTTTTTTAGATACCTATTTATATATCAGCCAAAGTACGTTCACTGCTGGAAAAAAGCCTACCCTAAGTAGATATACGGCTTAGCGATCGCAGTTTGTTGGTCATAGTTCAAAGAAAAACGCTGCTGCCCGTTCTCTGGTAGGTATTCCCTCGGACGATTTCTATGCCCCCCACGGTATGAGATGTGGTGATGATATTCTATGCAGTCACCACACACCAGCTTTGACATATAAAGGTGTTTAATTAAAATAAGATGTGAAAAATACTTTATTTGTAGTCTTTCTTTCAACACCCGATACAAACTCGTAGTAATTGCTAGAATTTTTATAGATAGGTAATTGAAGATTTAAAAAAATGTTCTATTTTTCGTAAACATGTATAAAGCTATTGAGAACAGTAAGATGCTTTAACATGAGTTAAGAATAACTAAACCTACGAGAGAGACGAAAAAGAAAGACTAAATATTTACTATTATTAAAACTGACGTGAGGTGCTAATATAATAAAAGATAGTAACGGGAAACTCACGTCATTAATTTTATGTTGGATTCGGCCAACGTTTCAACTTCTCCAGGAAGTCATCTTCAGGGCGAATGCGACCCGCACGACGTCGCGTCCCGCGCGCGCGGCTCGTTGCGACAGGGCGGGTGGGTGCGTTCCGATGGGAAAGTCTATGGGTATCTGCGTATCATCGCTGTCAACATGTTCTGGTTGGGGAACACGCAGAGCTGTGTGGTATGAGCTGATGGTGTCGGTGTTTAGGGTGAGACTGTCGCCAACGTCGGGTCTGTTTGCTAGTACCAATTTCTAGATAGCAGGAATGGGCCAGCCGCTATCACGGGTGAAGTTTGGGCGTCTGCTTATTTCTGTGGCCTCACGTACCTTACGTGGGACAAATGCTTTCTCTTTGACTAAAACTTTTGTTTTGTCACCTCATCAATAGCGTGTTCTGCGATTGCTGATCCGTTCCGGTCACATTTATTCACACTTCTGATGTGTTCAGCAAGTCTGGAACCTACGTTACGTCCACATTACCGCAATCACAAGGAACCATGTAAACCCCGGGAGCATTTATGGGGTCCGAGTCTTGGATGGATGCGCTCCCCATCCATTGTCGTAGTCGGGTTAGTGGCCGGAATATCGTCTTGATGCAGTACCTACGGCGAATCAATTGTCCGATTTTGTCCGCAAGCTCTCGTTTCCAGCTGTAGCCGTTGGCTTGCAGCCATTTGCAGCACTCGTCTCACGTGTGCTAACTCCGCGTCCACGTGTTGTGAATCGCATAGTCGCAGCGGTCTGTCTATAACTAAAATTTTTCTGTCATCCTCCGATGATACCAGATACCTACCGGCAGTTCAACAGAAAGATCTCAAAGTTTCTGACTCACGACAATATAATACAATTAGTATTAAAGAGGCCAACGAGCGGAACAAAGGCTCTAAAGTGTTCGCAAGAGATCTGTCTGTAGGACAGAGCCATCTGACGAAGCTGAAGACTGAGGATGGTAGAATCGTCACGCCTAAACCTGAGTTGCTGAGAGAGATCCAGAAGTTCTACGGAGAGTTATATACTACAACACAGCTACCTATCAATAGTCATGCCTACGATCCCAGAGCACGACTAGCCCGACATTACACCGAAGACATCCCGGACGTCAGTTTGTACGAGATTAGAATGGCTCTCAAACAACTTAAGAACAACAAGTCGCCTGGTGATGATGGAGTTACAGCAGAGCTTCTGAAGGCGGGTGGTACACACGGCTACATATCAAGCTATACATTTCCAGTATAAGTTGATCTTGCGTTGTATAGGATTTCCATACAATGAGAGGTCAGTTTATATTGGAAATAGGTATATAATTATAGCTTGATATGTAGCCGTGTGTACACCAATCCTACGGGCCCTTCAGAAGTTATTTAACTGCATCATACTAGATGGACGCCACAAGCATGGCACAGAAGTGTGGTGGTGCTCTTCTTCAAAAAGGACGACTAAACCCTATTGAATAATTATAGACTCATCACACTGCTGAGCCATGTTTACAAGTTGTTTTAGAGGGTCATTACCCAAGCAGCAAAATGTGGTCTAGTAATTGTCCTGGAACCACCATTTCATTAGGACTATAACGGAATAGTAAGCAATTATAACCACGGAAAAGGGCCCAATTTATAGGCGTATTTTAGCTAATTAAATATCTATAGTAGACTTCGTGAATAATCATTTTGACCAATAACGGCCATATAGTTGGACTATGTAAAACTATTTTCTCCCGCGAAGCCAACTATCAGCGCCTAATGGAACCAATCACGACAATAGTAACCTTATAGTTAGACCAAGAAGAACTATGCCGAAGAGGATGCCGGAGCGCACAGGGCGTATCAAGTCGCCGTCAAGGCGCTATCCGTTGCGATAGCGGAAGCCAAAGCTCGGTCCTGGAACGAGCTCATCGAGGGACTGGATAGGGACCCATGGGGGCGCCCGTACAAAATGGTACTGGGCAAGCTCAGACCGTGGGTCCCTCCGTTGACGAGTACCCTGGACCCGGAGTTCCTGAGGAGGGTGGTAGACACCCTCTTCCCTAGGGTCTGGACAGTCCCTCGGACCCTCCGTCACCATCGTACCATGATTGGGACGATCAGTTGGAGGTGACGGAGGGGGAGTTGGACCGAGCAGTACGGCGACTTGCGGTCCGTAATACCGCCCCTGGCCCGGATGGAATACCGGGCAGGGCGTGGGTTTGCGCCCTGGCAGTCCTGGGGGACCGGATGAGGCAACTGTTCACCAGCTGCCTCCGTAGTGCCGTGTTCCCCACCTGCTGGAAAGAGGCAAGGCTTGTGCTTCTGCAGAAGCCGGGCAGGACCGCCGATTCTCCCTCGGCGTTCCGACCAATCTGCTTGCTGGACGAGGCGGGCAAGCTCTTTGAGCGTGTCATAGCCGCCCGTCTCAGCGAACATCTGTCGCGCGTTGGCCCCGACTTATCGGACAACCAGTTCGGTTTCCGGCAGGGACGTTCGACGCTGGACGCGATCAACCGCGTCCGCGCCCTGTCGGAGCCCGCCGTTCGGGCGGGGGGGGTGGCGTTGGCGGTGAGCTTAGACATCGTCAACGCCTTCAACTCCGTCCCCTGGCGGGCGATACGGGAGGCACTGGTGCATCATAACGTGCCTCCCTATCTCCGTGGTATAGTCGGGGCATATTTGCGCGACAGGACGATCAAATTCGTCGGTCGGAACGGGATTGAGATCCAGAGGGAGCTCTCCTGCGGGGTTCCTCAGGGGTCCGTGTTGGGACCTCTGCTATGGAGCCTCGCATACGATGCGGTCCTGCGGATAAGCCTCCCTCCCGGAGTGAGCGTCGTCTACTATGCGGACGACACGCTCGTCATAGCCCGGGAGGTAAGCTTCCAGCGGGCGGTACGGCTCGCCGAACTCGGAGTTGCGTGTGTCGTCGCGGCCATTTTGAGATTGGGCCTTCGGGTAGCGCCTCACAAGACCGAGGCGCTATGGTTCCACGGCTTACGCCGTAGGATGGAACCACCCAATATGTCGATGCGTGTAGGTGACGCAGAGGTCAGGGTGGGGAGGTACATGAAGTACCTGGGCCTCACCCTAGACAGCCGATGGGGCTTCGAGGAGCATTTCGAGCGTCTGGCCCCCCGAGTGCGCCGGGTAACCGGTGCGTTACACCGGCTTTTGCCGAACCTCGGGGGTCCCAGGGAAGAAGTTCGCCGCCTCTACGGAGGTGTCGTGCGATCCATGGTCCTTTATGGGGCGCCCGTCTGGTCTGAACGCCTGACGGGCGCCTCCCGCTGCAGGGCTATTTTGAATAGCCTGCAGCGTGTGGTGGCCATACGGATCGCACGAGGATACCGGACGGTATCCTTTGAGGCGGCGACACTCCTGGCGCGCTTCCCTCCGTTTGATCTCCTGGCGGCAGTCGACGCGATGGTTTTCACCGAAATCCGCGTCCGCCGGGAGAGCGGTGAGGCGCCAGAGCAGACGCTCATTGCCTATAGGCGGGATGCACACCGGCGCGTACTTACACAGTGGCGCGCACGGCTGGAGTTGCGCCTGAACGCGCGCCAACGTGCCGTCGGTGCTATCCTGCCTCACCTCGAGGCCTGGGTGGGAAGGAAGGGCGGTTACGTCACCTACAGACTGACACAGATACTCACCGGACACGGGTGTTTCGGTGAGTATCTGTGCCGGATCGGCCGAGAAGCGACGACACATTGTCACCATTGCGGGAGCGACCTGGACTCTGCCCAGCATACGCTGGAGGAGTGCCCGGCCTGGGAGGCCGAGAGACGAGTCTTGGTCGCTGAGATCGGACGGGATCTTTCGCCGCCAGCAGTCGTGTGTGCGATGCTGGCTGGCGACTCCACCAAATGGGACGCCGTGGTCTCCTTCTGTGAGGCAGTTTTGCTGCAGAAGGAGGCCGCCGAGCGGGATCGGGAACGAGCCGATCCCGCTCGTAGACGGAGGAGGCGTCGGGGCGGCGGCGGCAGCCGTTAGCCCTACTCCCCTCGGGGTTGCGGTGGCAGTATGAGAAGTGTCCTCTACTGCCGCCACGTGCAAGCAGCTCCGGGAAGACAGCGAACTGTTTGTGGCGCAGTCGCTGTGCCGTACTGGCAGGAGTCGGCAAATGGAGAGAGCAACCCACAGCTCTCCCCGGGTGCGTGTCCCGACCATCTGGGACACGGCGCAAAAGGGGAGCACCGGAGCAGCATACCCGCGTTCCCGGGGCTCCCCGTATCAGGCGCCAGAAGAAGTCCACGGCAGGTTAGGTTTAGTCGGTGCGAGTCCGACATACCCACCCGCAGACACTTTTGCGGGTGGCATGCATTAGCATTCCCCCTGCCTTATCAAAAAAAAAAAAAAAAGACCAAGAAGAACTATTTGCTCTCGCGAAGCTAACTATGAGCGCTAAATGGAACCAAACACGACAATAACGTACACAGTGAATATCTTACAAGCTCATACAAAGTGATGTGAATTGGTGAATGTTGTTATGCACATTTGTAAAGATTAATTAATTAAAGGTAAGTTATTATATTTTTATAATAAATATTATCTAGAATAAGAGTAGGGTGTTAGTTAACAATAAGTGAAGCCGTGTTTGAATGTGCATGGCGCAGGTATATTTTCGGTGAAGTGTAATAAGTTTTTTGTCAAAATTTTTTAACGCCCTTCGAAATTCACTTTTTCATTAAGTTGTATTTTAAAATAATGTTGGTTTCAGTAAGACATACAACGACAAGTCGCCATCTTGACAAACTTGGTCTTCCCAAATACATTAACAAACCGTTATAGGCGTACTTTGTTTAAAAATGGTAAATAGCAGAACTATTGCTTGGCCATATTGTTTGGAATTAGAGTTCCTTAAATATTGTAATGTTACTCTATGTTGTTATTAGGTACCGATGTCTTATTTTCATATTTTTGTTTAGGTGTCAGGTGTGAAGATGGTAATGTTTCTGGACGTCGATAGGTTTTTAACTACTTTTTGAGCTTTAAAAATTGTTTGTAATATTTTCTACTTCTATTTTTGTGCTTTCCCCTGCTAACTTAGTTTATTGTTTCACAGAATGGTGATCAAGACCAAATTAGTGAGATGCCAACGGTCTCTCGAGAAGATACTCATTCAAATACTACAAGATCACTTCATTTACAACAAAACTCGGCTACCATTCAATCCGGTTCAGCAATTTTACCTGTATCTTCTTTTGTCGCACAAAACCCTCAACTTGTCATAACAGAAGCAGAAGAAACACTGTCAGATGTCAGTTTAAATGCTCAACATTTCGTTCTTTACAACACGGATAACCAAATACAGCCTGTCGAGGATGGTCAAATTCCACAACTTCAACATGAAGTAAAGTCAATCAAAGAAGACATTAAAACCATCATACCAAATCAAAATGCACTTTATGAAATACAAACTAACATGTGCTGAGTTCTGTGTCGAAGAGAGATTCAGAATGAATTAAACCCGTACATCCAATGACCGTTTCAAGAAAGCAAGAAGACGTAGATGTAGACATGTTATAAGAAATCTAAGAGAACTTGAAGAATTTGAAACAAACTTAACAAATACATTTATTCAAAATTTCTAATAAAGAATTGAATGCCGCATGTCGTATTGTATTCTACAGCCCATTTTCTAAGATCGCTATGTAGTTGAAAATTGGAATAGTTTTCAATATCGCATTCATCTTCTTGTACAGGTTCCTCACTAACACAATCTTCCAAGTCTACATTTAAAATTGCTTTTATCGATTAAACGTTTTTTCGTGCAGAATCATTAACATAAACATTTTGTCTTAAATTTTCACAATAACAATTTTGTACGGAACCTTCTCATATTTCTACAATTCAAAAAATCAAAATAACCGTACTGAGACTATAACAGAATTTGCAAGACCATTATAAACCAATGTTTTCTTGTTCAGGACACCACGGATATAGTTTTGGATACTAAGTATATTATATTAAACCTTTATAAGCGTGTTAAGATTATAACGATATTGGTTTATACCACTATATAACCGCTCCATTTTACTGATAATTGTTCTGTAAAGTAAATTTATAAACCCTTATAAAACCAAGTAATAAATGAAAATAGTATCCAGAATGTTTAGTTCTGTTTATCACTCTTATTGGTGTACTTTACTTATAGTGGTTCTATAATGTTTCTTGTTAGTAGTTATAAGCATAGCTTACCAGTTTATCTGCTCTTGAGTGCGTTTACGCCCTCGCGATACTTTTATAGGTCACCCAAGCTTATATTTGACCTTTAATTTCGGCCTATAAGTAACTATAAGTTAATGTATAGGAGGAGATATACTATAAGGCCCAACTAACTCCATGCTTGCTATTATAAGCGATGCAGCAAAAACTAGAACCCTTAAGAGAACATTAAAAGTGCTGGAGTCCTATAACGTCTGCACTATAGGATAATTTTGCTGCTTGGGTAAGAATCGTCTCGAACGCAGATTTGACGACTGCCAGCCTCCCGAACAAGCCGGTTTCAAATAAATACAAATTTTATCATACAACTGTATATTATCATTTAATACTTAATACACTATTTAATTATTCATTGTACAAAAATAAACACGTAAAATGTTGGTTTTAACACTGACGATGACCCCCTACTGTGTCAACTCTGTATTGTAAGTAGTCATAATTAATATTTTTGGACAACTAACACACTGACATCTGGGGCTCTACCGGCTAATTCGGCGAACATCGATTTCTTAAATGGCGTTCAAATAAATAAAGGTTAAAAATGACTTAAAAAATCGTTAAATCGGCTTCAACGTTGACAATCGATTCCGGACCATTTATGACGTCACATGTGCTCATGGAAGCCAAATTAACGATTGTTTAAGTCATTTTGAAGTCACCTTTATTTATTTGAACGCCATTTAAGAAATCGATGTTCTGCGACTTAGCCGGTAATGCCCCCGATCCCAAAGTAGGCACAGCCTGTACACACGGCTACACATTTAGCTATACATTTCCAGTATAAGCCGACTTAACGTTGTATAGGATTTCCGTACAATGACAGGTCAGCTTATATTGGAAATGTATAGCTTGATATGTAGCCGTGTGTACTAGTATTGTCAATTAATGCGATTTCTCATAAATTTCATTAGCATGTGAATTCTTGAGTCTTAGCATGCTAATTGCTATTGCTATGCTATTTGCTAATATAACAATTATTGATAATAATGAAGTACGTGAATTTTGTTAATACACGAATTAAAAATCGCTTTGGCCTTAGGATGTCTCTTACTATGCGTTTAGTTTACTCGCCGATAAGTTTTATTTGTGCTAGTACACTTTTATTTTAATGTGATCACATAATTTAAAATATTTAGGTAAGTACCTAACAATTTAAAACTTTTCATGGTTTAAGTTTTTATGAACTTTCCTTCACACTTTATCCAGGTTTAGGACTGGCAGTAAAATGTTATAAACTGGCGTATTTATAAGTTCATTTGATCGTATTTACATAAATTTGTTTGGTATTTTACATTATGTTATATTTACATATTATACATGATTTACAAATTTACAATTATATTAGGGCATTAGCTTTTTGTAACCACAGTTTTTCAAATTGGCATTTAAAAATACCAGCTGTTCAGTATTTTTTACAGAAAGCCTTGTTCTTCTTTCTGACAAAGTATACCCCGCTTTTGAAAAAAGTCTTTCACTGGGCGAATAACGAATACGTAAACTAAACTCTCACTATCAATTGCTAAAACGTACTGAATTTTGACTCCGAACGACGCAAGCCACGCGCGTGGCACATAAATTATTATTAAACAATCACGCATTCATTCAATCAATTCACGACCCTCAGTACGAGCAAATCAAAGAAAATAAGGTAATAATTGCCAAACATCATTCGTTGCACTACCCTGCGATAATACGACAACAATTGCTTAACACTTCGCAGATTAGCAGCACCTGCTAATAATGGTCACGTGAAACCGATAGATTGATTATTCCCGACTTCCCGTGGGTGCGACGGAGAGCGCACGCTACCGCTGCATGCGTCCACGCGCTGGCGACGTATGATAGTATAAAAAAGTATGAAGCGGTGAATTCCTTCGCATTTCACAGAATTTCACAACTGCATTTCATATGCTAAATGCTAAATAAGCATTCGCATGCTAACAATTAATGCGAATGCTAATTAATCCATCACTAGTGTGTACTACGGTAACCAGACAACTGACGAACATACTTACTTAAACAGGGTTACTTCTAAGGTTACATCTAAAACACCAACATCCTCTCAGTACTAGATAGTTAACACCATAAGCAACAACTTTTGATACTTTGTTTGATTTTATTGTGATACAAAACTAAATATTAATTTAATTTCCCGCTTGAACTCTATGAGTATTGTAAAGATGCGTACACGCGCGCGAGCGTAGCGTGGTACCCGCGTCGCTTTCGTTTATGAACAGTATAATAATATCCTGGGACATTATTTACACACGGCCATCTGATCCCAAACTAATCAGAGCTTGTACTATGGAAACCAGATAACTGATATACCTACTACTTTTCTTTTGTAAATATACATACTTATATAGATAATTACACCCAGAGTCGGGACAAACACATGTTCATGCACACATATATCTGTCCTAGATTGAATGAATGAAACATAGACCTACAGTCTACACATATCAGGACAGTATAACAAAATCATTTTTTTTCATGTTTATGTTATCTCGTCTAACAAAAATTGTTGCTTATAATGATAGCAATCTAGTCCTTCGAGGTTGTTGGTGTTGTAAAAAGAACCCGGAATCTTAGGGCCTATGCGCATCACGCTTATTAAACGCGCGTTTCCGAAACGCGTGACGACGGCGCGTTTTTATCCTACAAAACAGTTTGGTGTTTGTTTCAATCGATACAAACGCGCGCGTGTATCACTACAAACGCGCGTCAACGGCGCGCGTGTGTGTAAACGTGGTGTGCAGGCTCTTAAAAATATTAAAATACACCCAAATATATAACATAAATATAGAACAGATAATCGTGTCATTATTATTTCATTTCATTATTTTAGATTATTAGCAGAAGTTATTATTGTTGAAATATACTTTATTAGGTAACAGTACACTATTACAAAGCCTTAATTGTCTGTCCGTTTGTTTGTCAGTGGCTTGTATCTTATCAACCATAATTATGTAAAGCCAGTTGCAACTTTACAAAGTGTTTTAAAAATTAACGGAGGTCAACTTACAAGAAAAGTCATATTTACAAAGTGTTTTACAAATTAACGGAAGTCAACTTACAAGAAAAGTCATATTTACAAAGTGTTTTACAAATTAACGGAGGTCAACTTACAAGAAAATTCTTGATTACAAAGTGTTTTACAAATTAACGGAGGTCAACTATCAAGAAAAGTCGTATTTACAAAGTGTTTTAGAAATTAACGGAGGTCAACTTACAAAAAAAGTCATATATACAAAGTGTTTTACAAATTAACGGAGGTGAACTTACAAGACATAGCTACAATGTGTTTTACAAATTAACGGAGGTCAATTTACAAAAAAAGTTATATTAACATCGATATATTTGTTGCGATAATGATGATTCGAGTTTCATCATGTCAATCACGAATGACGTCCACAGCAAGACAAGCGATTTCCCAAGCATGCGAGCTATGCCATAATCAACAAGCTTGATAGAGGGTTGGCGATCGCACTATGAAGATCACAGTTCACAGAGACGCTGCTGCCAGTTTTATGGTAGGATTTCCCAGGGGTAGACGTCTATGCCCCACCGTCAGCAACACAGAATGACTCGCACTTGGTCTTGGTTTTTAAAAAAGTCATCTGGTATAATTGCATTTTAATTTAATTTAAATGGTGATTTCCCCGGTAGTTGGAGCCGGCAGCAGGTGCAGTCCCGCGTAGACCCAGACGCACAGCGCGGCGCACACGTGCACGTTGAGCGAGCGCACGACTCCGCGCTGCGGGATCTCCACGCACGCGTCCATGAGGGGCAGCAAGTCGCACGGGACGCCGTCTTTCTCGTGCCTACACAGAATAGAAATATTGATAAACATAATAGAAATATTGATAAACAGAATAGAAATATTGATAAACAGAATAGAAATATTATTAAACAGAATAGAAATATTGATAAACAGAATAGAAATATTGATAAACAGAATAGAAATATTGATAAACAGAATAGAAATATTGATAAACAGAATAGAAATATTGATAAACAGAATAAAAATATTGATAAACAGAATAGAAATATTGATAAACAGCATAGAAATATTGATAAACATAATAGAAATATTGATAAACAGAATAGACATATTGATAAACAGAATAAAAATATTGATAAACAGAATAGAAATATTGATAAACAGAATAGAAATATTGATAAACAGAAAAGAGATATTGATAAACAGAATATAAATATTGATAAACATAATAGAAATATTGATAAACAGAATAAAACTATTGATAAACATAACAGAAATAATGATAAACAGAATAGAAATATTGATAAACAGAATAGAAATATTGATAAACAGAATAGAAATATTGATAAACATAATAGAAATATTGATAAACAGAATAGAAATATTGATAAACAGAATAGAAATATTGATAAACAGAATAGAAATATTGATAAACAGAAAAGAAATATTGATAAACAGAATAGAAATATTGATAAACAGAATAGAAATATTGATAAACAGAATAGAAATATTGATAAACAGAAAAGAAATATTGATAAACAGAATAGAAATATTGATAAACAGAATAGAAATATTGATAAACAGAATAGAAATATTGATAAACAGAATAGAAATATTGATAAACAGAATAGAAATATTGATAAACAGAATAGAAATATTGATAAACAGAATAGAAATATTGATAAACAGAAAAGAAATATTGATAAACAGAATAGAAATATTGATAAACAGAATAGAAATATTGATAAACAGAATAGAAATATTGATAAACATAATAGAAATATTGATAAACAGAATAGAAATATTGATAAACAGAAAAGAAATATTGATAAACAGAATAGAAATATTGATAAACGGAATAGAAATATTGATAAACAGAATAGAAATATTGATAAACAGAAAAGAAATATTGATAAACAGAATAGAAATATTGATAAACAGAATAGAAATATTGATAAACAGAATAGAAATATTGATAAACAGAATAGAAATATTAATAAACAGAATAGGAACATTGATAAACTAGTGTGTTTTATACCACACGACAGAAGTAAAACCGCATGGGGCCCTTCCAAAAATGAGTTGTAAGGTTTCTAAAGGGTCGGCAACAGAGCTGATGATGCCTGGTGTTGCAAGCGTTCACAGGCTACGGTAACCACTTACCATCAGGTGGGCCGTAAGCTTGTTTGCCAATTAAGTTGTATAAAAACACTGTAACTGGCTATAGGAACAAGACAGAAAGAAAATATGTGCTCGCACCTCTCTCTTTTGCCCCTTCAGTAAAATACGAAACTTATATCTCCCTCTGAACTTCTGTTCGCCTCGCCCGATCACAGTTTTCGTAACGCTCTCGTGACTCATTAATCAGCTTACTCCCCAAGTCAAGCGTACGGAAAGAAGTTTTACTACAAAAATACTTCACTTTATTCTTTCTTTATCGTATAGGCAATGGTTACCTTGGTGTCAGAGTTGTTCAAGCCGCCCAGTAGGCCTGACATGGCTTAACGACTGGTGTCTAATGACCGGGACCGACAGCTTAACGTGTCCCCCAACACACGGAGACGCTCAGAAATTAAACCAGTTTGGTGGTCACCCATCTATGGACTGACCGCGAACCTAGTTGCTTAACCTCGCCAATAGCTTATCAGTCGATGAGAGCATCTAGCTATGAACGCCTCATTCGCCACTCTTCATTAAGTTTTATGGACAAATAGTGGTCTCTAAATACCAGTACTAAACGTACCCGAGCAACAGCACTGTCTTCTTGGGGAACTTGAAGGTGTGTAGGGGACAACTGGATGAGGTCTGTTCCGCGGCCACTATGCAGTAGCCCTCTTGCTTCTTCTTTGACAAGTATTGTTTCAAGGGTTGTCCGGGGCGCACTTCTTCAACATTAATCCATCTTTCTGCTGATACACTGTAAATGAGAAGAGAAATACAAGTGTGAGTTCGACTCACGCTTCAAACTTACTGATTTCTTTAGAGAAATTATAATTTAAGCCACACATTTCATTTGATCAGCCGCGGCAGCGGCCGCCGAGCGCTATGAACCATATTGTTGGTGAAGATTGGTGTAACATATTCAAAATTTTTGGAGCTTTGTGAATTTTTCAGGTGACATAATATGTCATTTTATAATGATCGTTTTGAATTACTTTGACTATTATTATAAAGTCCTCCTAGCCGAATTTCGTTCACGGTGGCCAGTCTCAATAGAGATTAGCCATCTGTGCGGGACATATTATAGTGAACAAGTGCGTGCGCAAAATATTGGACGTGAGACGAATTTTGGACGGGCAGAGAAACGGACATTACTACACTTTAGGTCTAAAGATACTTTGAACGTGTAGAACGGCACAATTCAAGCAATTCTGTCTCAAAATCAATTTGTAATCAAATACACAATTATCAATTTTTTGTTGGGATATTTTAATAGCACCTCATAGAACTTATCACTCGTCAAATTATATACATTTATTTAATAACTTTCATATCAAATACAACACATTAAATCTACCCGGGCGTTACACAAAATATATTTCGCTACTAAAAAGTATACCTACCTACTTTTTAGTAGCAAAATATTAGGTGCGAGCGAAATGAGCTTGCTTCTTTAGCGGCTGAATGCCAGCGTACAATCCACTTTCAAATAAATAGCAATAAAAAAAAAGATTTATTGGATTTCATAATTACAGTTTACAATATTATGAGGCTGCCCCAGTAAGATATAAAATACTTGTGTTGGGGCTACCTCGCTCCTTCCCAAGTTACAATATCCAAACCCAAAATAATAGTAATATCAAAAAAGAAATACTATACAGTCATGAATCTAAATTACTGCTAAGATTATAATATTTTGAGATAATTATATTGCTATAAAATCAGTATGTTTGCTTAGGTTACGGATTTTTTTGTAATACTTACTTACTTATCGTATGGGCAGTGGTTACCCTAGTGTCAGAGTCGTTCAAGCCGCCCAGTAGGCCTCTGACATGGCTTACCGACTGATGCCTAATGACAACAACCGAGACCGACAGCTTAACGTGCCCTCCGAAGCACGGAGACGCTCAGAAATTAAACCACTTTGGCAGTCACCCATCTACGTACTGACTGGGAGCCTAGTTGCTTAACCTCGCCAAACACTTACGGACCGGTAGCTATGACAATACAAAGGGAAGATCTTTGATATGTAGTTAAAGTTACCCATTTTTGTTTATCATTGTGTTAACATACAGCTACTAGCAGTTCTAGTTTCCATAGTACAAGCTCTGCTTAGTTTGGGATCAGATGGCGCTGTGTGAATAATGTCCCAGCATATTATATTATTATCAAAATACAAAATCAATATGTAGTGTTAATTCCGCTAATTGTCAGTTTAATCATGCCGGGATGCAAATTGCACCGCCCTCACCGCAAAAATGTGCACATGCAAGAAGGACAATATAAAAAAGCAAATTACATGCGCCAGTACGATACCCAACACGTATTTCAGTCCTCCACGGACCATTCTCAAGGGCTGCTAACTCGTCGAGTGCTCGAAGGAGACTCCTTCGAGCACTATTATATACATATTGATTTTGTATTTTGATTGTTATGGATTTCCGCAAAGTAACGTCTGATTCCATTACTTATTTATATTATTATATTAATATAAAACGAATCATACCTGAGGCTCTGGAACTGTTTGTCCTGCAAGTGCCGCAAGCTGTCTACCACGTAAGTCTGGACTCCGAACACCTCACAAGTCCGCGCCATCCCACCCAAGTTGGGTAGTTTGTCGACTAACGATGCCACTACGATGAGATCGCTTGAACTTTGCGGCTGAGGAATTAAGGTTCGTTTTTGATTGAAAATCAATTTCGATAGTTGTTTTATTAGATAGGGACAGAGAGCGAGCTACAGAGATGGATGGATGATTACCACAATGACGTTGTGTCCATCATTTGAAAGGATATGCCATAATCAAAAAAACATACATTCGACTTCATAATCCCTTCTTTTCAAGGCGGTTAAAAATAGAAATACATATGCCACTGGCCCGTTGAGTAATGATCCTGACTGCTAATCTGGGTTCGCTCCCCACCCTACGTGTTCATCCAGGGTGTCAGCTAACTCCATACCAAATTTTATTAAAATCGATCCAGACGTTTAGACGTGAACAAGTAACAAACATACACACTCACAAACTTTCAGCTTTATAATAATAGTGTGATAAGTATGTATTTAGAAATATATACATTATGTATGTTTATCGGTCGTCTGGTGGCTCTGTCTACTTTGGGATCAGACTGCACATAATTTTATTTATTTATATATATATTTTAAATAGTAATTATAAAGAGACGATAACGTATGATGTATACGCACCTTCTTCTCCACTTCATAGTCTAGTCCCATATTTCTCCAAGGGACATACTTCTTTTGAATATTCCCCTCTTGAGCTAAGTCTTCATCTTTCTCATCACTTGCCTTAACACTATGTTCATTTATATTCTCAAATTCAAGATAATCATTTCCCCCCTTCATAGATATCTTCCATTCTGAGTCAAAATCATCATTACTACAATTTCTCACGAGTCTTTCGTACATACAATGCGTTACCATTTTAACATGTTTTAAATCAACTTTTTCATTGGATCCAATATCACAATATCTAGGCATTAAATAGTACACGAAATAAGGACTCCAATTGGCAATGATATCAAAATTATTAGCGAAATAATCACTCTGAAGTCTCACGTAATTCTTATCACTAGAACTTTCGGCGAATGTTTTTTCAATAATACTAATTGTATAATCGAATTTAGTAGATTTGTTCACTAATTTGTCGAGACAGGTTGCTAAATATTGCGCGTTGAGGCGAATGTTGAATAGCTGTCCCATAGTATGTGATAATAGGAAGTTTAAAACAAAATTGAATTCCTCGTCCGTATACGATTTGTTGGATATCTTGTGTTTTAAAATCCAATAGAGAATGAAGAATTGTGATGTGAGTGGGACATTTTTAGATTGTAATGTACGCAGCATTTGTTCTCCAATGTTGATTTTCTGAAAAATAGTCAAGATAAAGTTGCAATACATTTTTTTATAGATTTGATATGATGGTATTATGAGTAGTGGCTCCCTCTTACCCACCACTGCTAATACTGTAAGCAAGAATGAACAGTACCTAGCACATAATGAACACTGATGCGTAAAGTTTGGGCATGATATAACGAGGCTATAGCCTAATAAATAAAGAGAATTGCAAGGAAATTATTTAGTAGTAAAAGGGGTAATATTAATATTAAAAATCTATAAACTCACCCGTGTATACATATACAAGGATATAATCCATTCGAAACAGATTCTCACACTGGGCTGGTGCGGCATCTTCACCAGGAGGTCGAGACACCAACCCAACAAGTCTTCGTTCAAGATACATCTAGATTTTAGGACTATCACCAGCAAATGTTGCAAAGAAGTTTGTAATTTTCTGTGCAGTTGTGAGTTTCCATGGTACCTCGTTTTATTTTTAAATGCTTCATCTATTTTTGTAGTGATGGCAACCCTGATCGCGTCTAGTGTTTCTCCACTACATATGTCACATAGAATCAGGGCCGATTGGTACTGGATTTTGAAGTTAAAAGGAATTTCTGAACTGTAACAAAAAAAGGGACTAAAAATATTGCACAACGTATTACAAATAGACCGGTGGGGGGAGTAAAAGTCGACCCAAGGGACATCTTGCAGGGCAGCAGCGTCTTTCTGTGTACTCCGACCATCATACTGCGGTCGCCAACCCTTCTGCAAAGCGTGGCGATTATGGCATATCCCTCCAAATGATGGACACAATTCCGTCAATAATATCTTTTAGGGAGGCCTTAATCCAACAGCGGATATCATTCGGCCGACATGATGAACATAAATTTTGCACGTAACTTAAAGGGGCTATCAACCCAATGAAATTGAACTAATTAAGCCAAACTAGTTTGTGAAATAATAAAAAATATTTTTTCCACCTCATACAAAATCATCATCATCATCATATCAGCCGAAAGACGTCCACTGCTGGACAAAGGCCTCCCCCAAAGATCTCCACAATAGCCGGTCCTGCGCTACCCGCATCCAGCGGCTTCCCGCGACCCGCACAAGATCGTCGGTCCACCGTGTAGGTAGGAGGCCTGCCCACACTGCGTCTTCCAGTTCGTGGTCGTACAAAATGCATGATTGTTATTATTGTATGGAGAGCTAATATTTTATCGTGTTATTCAAGGTCACGCAAACAGCAATGGAGAGGGCTATGCTCGGAGTATCCCTGCGAGATCGAATCAGAAATTACGAAATCCGCGGAAAGACGAACCAAAGTCACCGACATAGACCGAAGAATTGCAAAACTGAAGTGGTAGTGGGCGGGGCACATAGCTCGTGGAACCGACAGCCGTTGGGGCAGAAAGGTTCTCGAGTGGCGACCACGAACCGGAAGATGCAGCGTGGGCAGGCCCCCTACAAGATGGACCGATTTTACATGTCGACTTACTACACGTTGTTCAGTTTCATGGGAAACTTAAGCCCCTTTCGTTCACTAATTATGTTACAATTGGCACATATTACATTTTTAAATATATAAATGTATTAAAGCCTATGCATTAATTTAGGAATAACTTATTTCTATTAAAGATTTTATTAAAATCCGGTGCACCATTATGTATCCGTTTGAGTAAAAAAAATCATCACCATCATCAGCCTGATTTCGTCCAGTAATGGACATAGGCTTCCCCCAAAGATAATAATAATATAATATAATAATATCTAGGGACAATGTCACACAGATCATCCTAGCCCCAAACTAATTTCGCTGAAATGCCTCCAAAACTTTTTACCTTTGAAAACGAAAATCTCACTTGCCCAAACCCTGATTCAGCCCATCATAGACTACGCTGACAGCTGCTACCCAGACGCTACTGAAGAGCTTCTAAATAAACTTGAGCGTCTACAAAATCTATGCATTCGGTTTGTATATGGACTGAAAAAGTTCGACCATGTTTCCAAGTTCCGTAAAGACCTCAAGTGGCTTCCTATTCGATTTCGTAGGAACACTCGCGTATTGTGCCTCCTTTTCAATATCCTGCATAATCCTCTGTCCCCGTCCTATCTGCGAGAGCGGTTTTCTTTTAAATATCCAAATGATGCTCTGTGTAGATCTCATCTGAAATCCATCCTAAAACTTCCAATCCATAAAACAGATTTTTATTCCTATTCCTTTACTGTTCATGCAGTCAGACTGTGGAACTCTCTTCCGATAAATATACAAAACTGTAAAACTATTCACACTTTCAAAAGACTAGTGAAAAATCACTATCTTTCAATTTCATCCTCATAGAATGTATTATTAGTATTTAGTTTATTGCTAAGTCTAAATTGGATATAATATTTATATGTATTTAAGTATATATGCAATTATTAGTATGTAAGTGTATTATAGACCTACACACATTATTATAGCTCTTTAAAATTTTTCCTGTCGCGGGTCTGCTGGAAGAAATTTCTTGCGAAATAAGCAGCACCTTTGTACTGTTCATCTCTTCGTATTTTTGTCTATTTATTGTATGTTTTGTGTGTACAAGAATGATTAAATATTAGGTCTTTACCTATGAAATTGCCGTTCTGCAGTACTGGCCATTTCAAATCAAAATAATTTTTGTTTGGCTAAGAATTCTAATTTCAAATTAATTTTATTTTAAAAACATGGATTCTTTTTTCCAAAAGTAGTCATTTCTTTATTGATTAGTGTTACATTTTCATCGCATTTCAATCTTTTTCGTCATCATGGATACGTTAAAAATTCGAGTAATTATGGAATATGAGTACCGTCGTGGCAGCAACGCGGCACAAGCGGCACGCAACATCAACGACGTTTACGGAGCTAACACTACAAACCAACGCACCACCTGTTATTGGTTTGCTCGCTTCGGTTCTGGAAATTTCGACCTGAAAAATGAACCTCGCGGTCGTCCGAAGACTTTGGTCGACAATGACGAATTAAAGGCGGTTGTGGAAGCTGATGATACACAATCTACGACTGAATTAGCAGCAGCTTTCGACGTTAGCGTCAAAACAATATTGGTCCATTTGCGTCAAATTGGCAAGGTAAAAAAGCTTGACAAATGGGTGCCCCACGAACTCAATGATCGCCAGCGCGAAGTACGCGTCGAGACGTGCCTTGCACTGCTCAACAGACACACAAATGAAGGAATTTTGAACCGCATTGTTACCTGCGATGAAAAATGGATTCTGTTTGATAACCGCAAGCGCTCAGCAAGTTGGTTGGATCCTGGTTCAGCACCTAAACAATGCCCTAAACGAAAACTTACCCCTAGAAAAGTGATGGTCACTGTTTGGTGGTCTAGCGCCGGTGTGATTCATCACAGCTTCTTACCAAACGGGGTGAGCATTACTGCAGATGTGTACTGTGAAGAACTGAGCACAATGATGGAGAAGCTGGCGCATCTCCAACCAGCATTGGTCAATCGCTCGTCTCCGCTGCTCCTGCACGACAACGCGCGACCTCATACTGCACAGCAGACGGTCTCCAAGTTGCAAGAACTGGGGTTGGAAGCTCTCCGTCATCCGCCCTACTCACCAGACCTTGCGCCTACAGACTACTACTTTTTCCAGAATTTGGATAACTTCTTGGCGGGAAAAAAATTCAATACCCGAGAGGCAGTACAAAATGCCTTTGAAGAATTTGTTGCCTCCCGTCCAGCTGATTTCTTTAAGAAGGGCATCAATAAACTGCCACTGCGATGGCAAAGATGCATTGATTGCATGGGTGATTACTTCGATTAATACAAATAAAAAAATTCATGAAAAAAATTCGTTTAAATTTTTTCATACAAAACGGCAATTTCATAGGTAAAGACCTATTAAAATAAATAAAAATAAGCAAAGCTTGTACTTTGGGTACCGGGCGACGATATACATTCTTATATAGATAGATAAATACCTATATACATAGAAAACATCCATGACTCAGAAACAAATATTCGTGCTCATCACACAAATATTTTCACTATACTGCCATTTGGGAGGTTTGCCGTATTCACCGCGCTTGGCGCTTAGGTGGTAGCCAGTACACAGGTGGCGCTGCTGCTCGACTACCTGGTGAACCCCTTAGTCGCCTTTAACGACACCCACGGGATGTTATGGGGTAGCCCAAGCAACTAGGCTCGTGGTTAGTCCATAGACGGGTGAAAATGGTTTAATTTCTGAGCATTTCCGTGCTTCGGCGGGCGCGTTAAGCTGTCGATCCCGGTTGTAATCGTCGAGCAACAGTCGTTAAACCATGTCAGACGACTAAGTGGCTTCAATAACTGTGACACTAAGGTGACCACAGCCAATATGATACTTAATATACTTATAAATTATGTTTGTGTACATAATACATTTTTCTGCTATTCATATCGTTCATATTTTGTCAACCATTTAAATTATTGTGAAAGTGCATACCTGTCCTGTATGATGATAGAGTCAGGATTTTCCAATATTTGTAATGTGACATTCTCTGTAATTCTGAAACAGATAAAATCATTATAATAAAGAAAGATAGAAGGAAAAAAATATTCCCAACAAGCACAGATAATTATAATTCTTAATTTAGTAAGTTAACTTAAATTAATCTAAACTACTAATAATAGGAACCGTCGCCAGCACATCCAGCTACCCCATTCTGTCAAATTTCTTCGTCTTAATCATAAGGTTCACTTTCAATTGGGGAATTTTGACAGATTTGGGTAGCTTGATGTGATGGCGTCTGTACTTTTATTGTAATTTCCTAGTAACGTTTATAGCACATTAACAAATTACCATTGATTATATCTTATGACGTCCACTGCTCGTCGAAGGCCCCCAAAGATATCAAAAATATTGCCTTTTGGAGGGGTGTGCTTTAGTCGCCGCCCTTGGCAAGTGAGTTGAGCCATCTTGATCGAATTTCGACCCTAATGGCCATATATGTCATGTAGTCAAATGTGATCTATTAAATTGGCCCTACTATAGTCCGATAAAACAAAAATATCTCACCTTTCATCTTTTCTTGCCACTGGACAAAAAAGTAACATTTCACAGGACAAGTCAATAAAGGGATCCATCATAATATAGCTGCTTTTCAATTGTGTTGTCAAATAGAACAAGGGATAATTTTTTACCATACCCAATTCTACAATCTTTGAATAGTAGGATATTATTATGTCATTGTGTGTCTTTATTTCTAATATTTTTTCATTAACTAAGAGGTCAATAAACAATTTTATACAGACATTATACTGATTATTTGATTTCAATTCTTCTATTTCTTTCCAGACTCTGTTTAGAAATGGTGGTAAGCTAAATTTAATATCAGTTATAAGATCTTTCACAGTTTTATTAACAATCTTCAGAATCCATTCTAAGCAACCATATCCACCACATTCTAATGCATTGTCAATAAAAACTATGATTTGCTGTAAAGATTCATTGACAGGACTTTTTCCAATTAGAAGATAAAGAACTTCACAGGATATTTCATTGAAGATGTTCTTCAATCTGCCAACACTTTCATTTTTTCTGTCATCGAGTTTGTAATTAGAAATCACTTGTAAATATGATTTTAAATTTATTATTTCAACTTTATTCTCATGTAAAGTCTGATAATTATGATTGCTGAGTAATAATCTCATTACAAACAAGGTTAGTACAGCTTTATCTAATGGTGTATCTTCTACTAAATATGACATTGCTACTACATGAAGTTGAACAATATCATTTTTCAACCCTTCATCTTTAACATCAATATTCTTTATTTTCAGTAAACTGGTAGCTTCTTCAATGCTTAAAGGTGCAATTGAAAACAGAGCTAAGATATATTCCAGTAGGCTCTTGCTGTGTGTAGCTATATATTCATGTATGTCATTAAAAGCTTCTGCTTCATTAAATATATGCATTAAGAGAATCACAAATTTTAAATGTGCTTTTATATCTGTATCACCCGTTATGATAGCTTCTTGCAATTTCATAATATTACTGTTAAATGTATCAGTAAATTTAGAATAGTTAAGACATAAAATTAGTATATCTAGATTTGAACAACTTTCCATCAAGGTGTCAAACATTATGTCTGTCTCCATGTTTACTATAGACATGTCTTTGAACAGAGAAAATAATTGATGTTGCTCTTCAAAATACTGCTTTACTGTATAGTACCTCAAATCAGTAGCAGATAATATCCTAATTATATCTTTCAAAGCAATATTTTGACCACAGTTTTTGATAAAATATGCTATGTTTGTATGTACAGCTTGTCTGATAAGAATATTATTACATGGGACTTTTAATAAGTCAATAAGGGTGTCTGTCATATTACATTGTAATACTTTCAGTTCCAAATGTGCCAGGATTGTAGTTAGGTGATATAGAGGGACTGGTGACCATTTAATAAGAGGAAATGCTTTAAAAACCTCTAGAAATGATTGTTCATCTTTAAGAAATTCAGACATTTTATTTATAAGTTTTGTATAATCTAAGTTTTCATCATAAATGTTTATATCATTTAGAACATCCAGAATTGTGCATGCTTCTGATTGATTTATAACTTTCATTTTGGATTTGAATCTGTTTTCTATGCATTTGAGGCGTACTTGTGTGTTATCATGTTTCATACCAATTTTGAATGCAGACTTTATCCATTCATCTCCAATGTTTATGCTTCCAAATAAATACAACGAGGGCAATACAATATTTGCTTGTTTTTCTTCTAAACTATCTATAAGAATGAAGAAATGTTCCCACATCTGTTTCAAATATCTTGATTGTTGTGGTGTCCATGTAAATATAACTGATTTATCAGTTTTAATCTCTATATTTTTATTAAGAGTGGCGACAGTATCTATAGCTCTTTTAGAAAGATATACAGATAACTTTCTTATTGCTGAATCTTCAGAGTTCATTCCCAATAGAAGTATATGCCAAAAGTCATATTGGAATATGATTTCTGAGATAATGTTGCTACTTTCACTTATAGGTGGAAGGTAATAGTCTGAGAGAGAGCACAATATCTTCAAAGCCCTCTCACTCTGGTCACCATTCATATTTTTTATATATTCCCAAATTCTATCTAATATATTATATCCAACTATTCCTTCAAACAATCTTGGAACATTGTTAGCCAAGAAGTACATTTTAAGTTTCTCATCTGAGGAGTCGAGTATGTTTTCCAGTGGTGTTTCTAAGAAGACTAAGGATAATTTATGGCCATTTTTTATGATTGCATCTAAAATACTGTCACATACTTTTAAATAGACTAACGTCATTGGATTTTCCGGGTCCTCGCGTGAGTCTCGTGATATTTCCGTAGGAAAATCTATGTTCAATAATAGTTGTTGCAGTAAATGTTCAGCTTTACTAACAATACTAGTCGTATTTAAACACAACACGATATTAATAATTTTACAAACTAAGTCAACATTATCGTCACATAAATCTTTTACCAATTTAATTGCGAAGTTAAACTCTTCATTATTTTCACATTCTGTTCCTTCTCGGGTGTTTATTAATATTTTATATTGCAATAATTGAATCGCATTTGCAAGATGTTTGTTGGAATGGCATTTTCTTACCATTAGCGATTTTAAACGGTTATCTATTATTTCTTCGTCTAAATCCAGAAGATCAAGGAAGTTTAGAAGCTCTCCCTCGGTATCCATAATTTAGAAACCCTAGGTATTAATTTATTTTTATCTATAATAACAAACCAATTTGAGGTTATATTTTGCTGCCAGCTGGCTGGCTCAGAGAGTATGTAATCTATCTAGCTGACTAGCCGGCTGACACATGCTTAATGCGTGGGGCTTTGACAGTTGAAAACATTTTGACTCTTCATTGTAATTTGTGTCACTAAATTCGAGCATTTAGACAATGTGTGATATTTATTTTCACAGATATAAGTTAAATCGTAGATCTGGTAAAAAATACTGGTCCAAAATGAATTTATTACTGAAAACTTTGTCTCTTAGCTTCAATGTACTTTTTTATACGACTAAACCAATTTTGAAAGGATTAATGCCATTTCTTCTGTTTCCTGTCTGCTGTGCTTTTATCCGTGTGATACAGAACTGTTGGAAATGACGATCTATACGAATGAGAAATATGCTGACATGTTATTTTGCTTCGTATACTGCAATTGTGTGTCCGCACATTATCAATGGACGTGAATGAGCGTGTTCGACGGAGTTTATCGATAAGTTCGAGAAACTAGCTTCGTTGCAAGATGACGTGCAAGCTTGGGAAGACCACGTGAGGTTGATGACGGAACGATTCGATCGGATCCAACCACTTCAACTAATAATGATGCCCGTGATCTGGGACTCTCGCATTGGAAAGTATGGTTTACCGTTCGTACAGCGGGCCTATACCTACCCATATCATTATAAGCCGGTACATGTTATCGAAGTGAGAGACCCCGTGAGATTGGATTTCTGCAGATTCATATTAAATGCTGAAAGTCTGAAGATGGGATTACCAAATATCAAACCGTTCATTGATGTGCCCTTAAAAAACTGCAAAGTCCTAAAAAGAAGAGATTTAAGGGGTTACAACAAAGAATCAGCCAGAGTGTGGAAATGGGAATTAATTCTAATCATTTGATTGGGCATTACTTACTTTCTCTTCCACAATTTAAGTTGGGACACAACGAAAAAATCCTGCGAGGCGTTATAGCTAACCAAATGAACGGTAGGCTAAGAAGTTAGGCTACTGATCCCTGCTATTTCCTTTTCCTTTGAAGGCCCCAACAAATGTATACGGTTCCCGGTTTCCCGAGAAAAGTATACACAGAGAATGTGGACTGGCACCCTTCCAACTCAGTGATCGGACTGCAGATCCAGCGCTGGGGGGATCGAAGCTGGTACCAGGGTTAGGGGAGGGAAATTCCGACCCCTCCCAGGGTACGTGTCCCGACCATCTGGGACATGGCGCAAAAGGGGGCACCGGAGCATCATACCCGCGCTCTCGGGGCTCCCTCATCAGGCGTTAAGAGAAGTCCACGGCAGGTAGGTTTAGTCGGTGCAAGTCCGACATACCCACCCGCAGACACTTTTTGCGGGTGGCATGCGTGTGCATTCCCCCTGCCATAACAAAAAAAGCGTAGGACCAGGGTAGGCTAACGTCAACTCGGTAGTGAACAACATGTTGATAATCGGAGAATCTTTTTTTTATTTTTCTTCACAAAAGTTTCTATTTTCAATTACTTCTTAGTACCACTGCTGGATACGGAATGAATTATCCATTTTTTTAACATAATGAATGCAGTTAGCTTTACGGCTTTCACTGCTTCACCGGACTATAGAGGTGAGCGTGGGCTTTGAATTATCCAGGAATTAATTCAGTTTATATTTTGATCTCTTTGTTCCCGAAGTTCCACCAAAAACGTGAAGCGCCTTTTCCAAAAATACCGTCCTTTTATTTCTGGTAAAACATTTTTTAAAGTAATATCATTTTCCCTCGGGACTAAATTATAACTTTTTACAAAAATTTTCTTAAACTTCGATTTATAATGACACCCTTAGTGTTCCTACAACAATACGATTCCAAATATATATTATATATTCGGAATCATCATCAGGAAGGAAGTATAACCATGTATATATTATATACATGGTTATATAGCGAAAATAACGGAGTTATAGCGTTTTTAGAAGACGAGGTGAAAACTCTGATCAAGGGATTCCACCCACGTAAAGCCCCCGGATATGATGGGCCCACCAATCGCGCTTTCATGCATTTCCCAATGCTTCTACTAAGCCTTTTGATCGAGATTTTTAACGCAGCCTTATCCAACAACATCTTTCCACAACAATGGAAGAAGGCAAAAGTGATCGGTATCCTGAAACCCGGAAATTTTTTATTGATGTGAAACATCTATAGCCGCACGTAAAACAGATTTCTGGCGTGGCGACGCATGTCGTGGCGCATGCGCAATCGACTTTTTATTTTATCATTATGACATATTTAGTTCCTATCACAATATGTTCTTTTCTGCATATTACTTTTACAAAATAATGTCGATGTTTCACATCTGCCAGGCGTCCCGTGACGGCTCACTTTTTTTTTTATTTTTAAATTATCGCCCGATATGTCTCCTCTGAGCCAAGGGAAACTTTGAGCGCATAATTTATACCCGTCTGTTGTCGTTTACCAATGCCAACAATCTCGTCCCAGATGAACAGGTTGGCTTTTGAACCAGACACTCTATAGTGTTCACCAGGTGCATCACATCGTAGAACACATCCTCGTAAAAGCCGCCCGGTGACGTTGCCATGCCGGAGCACTGTTCTTCGATGTGGCCAAAGCGTTTGACAAGGTCTGGCATAAAGGCTTACTATCTAAGCTGTTCCTACTCAAAGGGCCTAATCGTCTCGTACACATCCTACGAGACTACCTTTCAGGGTGAACGTTTTGCTACCGCATCGAGGGAATTTTCTCCACTCCCCGTCCGGTTCGTGCAGGAGTGCAGCAAGGTTCCGTCCTTGCCCCGCTTCTGTTGTCGCTCTACACAAGCGATATCCCCAAACCTAAAAAGGGCCATCTAGCCCTCTTCGCCAACGATACAGCTCTACTACTCCGATAGGAGCCCGTCCACCATCCACAAAGAATTCTAATCCCCCGCCAACGCCCTAGGCGAATGGTTCAGGAAATGGAGAATTGAGTCAACCCGACCAAGAGTGCAGCTGTGCTCTTCTCAAGGTTAAATCCCATGGCCACCATTGATCCCGTCCAAATGTTCAGCGAACCAATCCCTTGGGAGAGGAAAGCCAAGTTCTTGGGGGTGATCCTCGATCGGAAGTTAAGCATCAGCGAGCATCTACGGTACGTACGCAACCATGTCGTATTCTCTTTTAGTCGATTACACTGCCTCCTGAATGCAAGCAGTAAAATATCCCTTGCTAACAAGGTGAGAATTTACAAGACTAACATTCGACCCATGACCCATCATCATCATCATGTCAGCCAAATTACATTCACTGCTGGACCAAAGCCTTCCCAAAGAATGGGGGGATATGCCATAATCGCCACGCTTGGCAGACGGGTTGGCGATCGCAGTTCACGGGATGAGATGGAGTGATGATATTCTATGCCGTCACCACACATTACTGATTAATATTATCGATATCGATATTAATGCAAAAATTGACATGAGATACATCATTAACATGCACACATAAACATTTGTACACACACAAATGTCATCCTATTTCGGTTTCGTTTGACAGCTCTTGTTTGTTGCTCTATTCCGTAGGTATACTAACTTTATGGTCCCAGTATCGCAGGAGACTTTCCAAACAACCATTTATTTATAGCCCACAGGAGTACAGTACAAGCATTACAGTGATACGTTTTATCTGGTGAAGCAATGAGCCAAAGAGTTTAACTGTGAACGTCATGTCAAAAAATGTAGTGATGCGTGTCAATGGCCTATAAACGTATAACTCTGTGTGCAGGGTCTGCTTTATTTTTCTGCGGCAACACCTTTATTTTCGTCCTTGTTCATGTTGCCAAAATCGCTAAAATTTAGAAAAAAGTCCTCCATTGAAAGAAACCTTTGAATCTATTTCAGTTTTAAAAGTTTATAAATTGTGTGGAATCTTTCGTGTTTTATTTTTGTGAGTTTGATGTACTAGCTGTCCATCTTTTTCGTTAAAATTTAATTCCTACGTAGGCAGCAATGGAAGATAATTCGTCTAGCGATGACGAAGTTCAGAATAATTCTCCTATCAGTCCTATATTGGGAGGAAAGAAATTAAAACTCAACGATGGAAGTTCACAGGATAGTTTTAAAGAAACCGGTAAGACTTTGTTCCTGTAATTCATAAAACCTCGATGTAATTCATATGACGTAGAAACTGTGTCTAACTGCTCAGTTTTATGATTATTCTAGCTGTCTCGTCAAGTAAAGATGAGAATGTGGACAGTGGGGTCTCTGCAGACAAGTCTGAAAGCACGAGTAGCGACGACCGCACGAAGGCAGCCGAAGGGCCGTCTAATGAGGTCGTGAATGCTGCACCTTCGGGGAGTAACGTTCGAGCTCTTCTTTTGAACCTTCGGCGCCCAAGATGGGGTAGAAACTACAGGAAAAGAAAAACTCCTGACAGAGATTCAGATAGTAATAGTTCTTCTAGGGATTCTGATGACTTATCTGTTGGAGAACCTGCACCTAGTTCAAGAAGAGATGAAGCTAATAGTAATTCAGAGACTGAGAGTGATGACTTGAGGCGATTGACTGACCTCTTTAGCCCTGAGTCTGAAGAGTCACATAGTGGGTGAGTTTTGAAGTAATATATAATAATAATAATATTTAGGGACAATGTCACACAGATCATCCTAGCCCCAAACTAAGCAAAGCTTGTACTATGGGTACCAGTTGACGATATACATACTTATATGGAAAGATAAATACTTATATACGTAGAAAACATCCATGACTCAGAAACAAATATTCGTGCTCATCACACAATTATATTTGCACTTACCGGGATTCAAACCCAGGACCACCAGCTTCATAGGCAGGAGCACTACCAACTAGGCTACGGTGACCGTCAAAATATACATATAATTTGTTGGCATTCCACTTCTGTGATATTAGGTGTTAAACATGTTAGTTGTTAAATCATCATGGACATTCGACATTTCATTATAACAGAAGCTACCACAGTCCACCACTTAAAAAAGTTTATAAAATCATGAAACTTAAAATTTAGAAAGATATTCATTTTTCATCACCAAACTATCTATTATGTAATTTTATCAGTATTGTTAGGAGTAATTTTACATAATGTATTATAAATATTGTTAAATAGACCTAATGAATTTGTAGATACGGTCCATTTTTCTTACTTGTCTTATTTGGTAAACAAACACTACTCGGCACGAAAATCACTAGTTTCGTCATCAATCACGCACTTTTAGTTAGGTATGAACATCTTGATTGTTGGAAGAAACACATACTATATAAATAACACCAAAAACTGCTTAAAATTAACCATCCAAACACATTAATTCTCTTAAAATCAAAATAATATCAGAATCCATTTTCACAGATTAATAAATATATAGGCAATTTGACATTTCAAAATGCTAGTTTGTCTTCGGAACTTAGAGAAGGGAAAAGCGAATGAATGATTCTGACCAGTGTGAACTGTATAATTTTAATGTAAAAACTGAATAATAAAGCAGAATGTTTATATATATATATATATATACATATATCTCAAGTTATATGAGTGTATGGTAATGTAAGGCATTATTTTTTAAAACTAAAGTTTTTGTTGTAACTGGTCGTAGACTAAAAGTATTAATTGACAAGTGAAATTTTTTGACTTGACGGGATACGTCCTGTCATTCGTCTTGTCGCCTCGCTTTATGTTGTACGTTACGGGTGCTCTCTGTGTGTGTTTGAAGTGTAACGATTTGGCTTTCTACTGGACTCTGCTGATTCTTTCTGTGATTTGGACGGTTTTATTCTTTAGACTGAAGACCTTTCGCTTCTCTTCAACGACATCGATATTGCATACGACTGTGATTTTAGTGCAATTGTTTTGTTTAAACAAGGTAAGTAAATTAATCTTTTTTAATGTTATTTATTCATATTGGGAATTCTATAAACAATCATAAGTATAAGTATATATTCACGCGGACAGCTTTTAGCTTATTGTTAGAAAAGAGGGAGAGTCAGGGGCACAAATTTATTAACAAATAAATATGGTAAAAAGAAAAATAAAGTTTTATTTTCCATGTAGTTTTTGGTAACAAGACTGTTGCTAAGCAAGTTTGACAAGACAGAAAAAAAAACAATCAAAACGGATATAAAAAGAAATACAATGATCAAAGAGTTTCACTGCTCATTTATAAAATACTTTTTCAACACTCCTCCTTAAATGAGATCCTAGAGCCAGTTCAACTTCTCAAGGCCCACCTCTAAAGGCCCACAAACATCACTATGTACTAGTTCAAGAATTTCAGTAGCACGCAAACTCTTCTGTTTTGGAAAAGGTAATGTAGTTTGCTTACCTTTCAAACACGACACACACTGTGCTAACTCTGAATCCTTGAAACATATACTTCTAGCCAGTTTGTCACGTAGTATTTTCATGTTGACAATTCCCAAATGACCAAGTCTGCGATGCCATAGTTGGACAGACACGGTATTGTTTGACGACTCTAAACTTAACTTGCTAAACTTTAACTAAACTTAACTCTAAAGCCGATGCACCGGGTCTTATGTTTAATAATATATTGCGAGTTCGACATGGTAGTAATTATGCAAATTTTGCGTCGCACTGAAAGTGTTATATTGGCTTACACCTCAATACCATAGCCATGCCATTATTTATTTTTCGACAGGTATCAAAAATGAGTGCACCTGAACCAATTCCTGGACCTTCCAATTCCAAAAAACGGAATAGAATCCCAGATCCTGGATCGTTTCTGATGTCACCTATGAAAAAGAGACCAAATCGTACTGACCTCACTGCTAATGAGAAAACTATTGCCATAAACTTATTTAAACATTTTGAAAGGTCTACCGCTACATATCCATATAAAGGGCAAATTATAAAAATGACGTCGGAAATTAGGGGGCTCTCTGAAAAAACTATCTCAAGAATATTGAATGAATATAAATCTAAAGGGGAAGTTTCCACGCCAAATCGATCGACGCCTAAATATAAAATAGACTTGGATGACTTCACACTATCGGCCATAAAGAGGAAAGTCCACAAATTTTATTTTGATAAGGAATTGCCGACTATTGATAAAGTTCTGAGATCCATTAATGATGACCAGGATCTGCCATAATTTTCACGCTCCACGCTGTACAAAATAATGAAAAAGCTTAACTTTAAGTACATGAAGCGCTCCAGGAGAAGTATTTTATTGGATAGACCGGACTTGATGGTGTGGAGACGAAATTATCTCATGAAAATTAAAGATTACAGGAGAGAAAATAGAAAGATATATTATACAGACGAGACATGGCTTAATGAAGGTAAACTATTTAGAAAATTCATTTTAAAGGTTTCCTAGGGCGTTTGATTGGTTGTCATGTCAGAAACATTCTCAATTTAGTCAGTCATGTGTATTTAGCTAATATTTTAATTTTTCAGGGCATACATCAAATTATGTGTGGAATGACCAAGACATATTAAGTAGCCGGCAAGCATTTTTAAATGGCTTGTCAACTGGTCTCAAAAATCCACAAAAAGGAAAAAGATTAATAATTACTCACATTGGCAGCACAGATGGATTTCTGGAAGGCGGTGAGTGGATTTTTGAGGCCAAGAAAAGTGATGGTGATTACCATGGGGAAATGGATGCTCACAATTTTGAAAAGTGGTAAATAATAATAATATTTAATTATTTCTCACCGTAATCCAACATAAACCATAAATAAAAAAACATACTTATGCTACTTAAACTATGCAAGCATTATGGTTTGTGGATAAATAATTAAAGAAAATCGTGTTATCGAACATTTATTAGCTCAAGATGAAAATAAAATAATGGAATTATCTGCATTACAGGTTTGAAAAAATTTTGAGTAAAGTGGTACCTGGGTCGGTTATAGTACTAGACAATGCACCGTACCACTCCAGACTTGCAGAACGAGTGCCAAACATGAGTTGGCGGAAGGCAGATAAACAAGCGTGGCTACAGGAGAAACATATAAATTTCGAAGAGAATGAGATAAAAGCGCAACTTTTATCTAAATTTAACAAAAATCTATTTAAAACAAAAGTTGTGGATCAAATGGCGGCCCGCAAAAATGTTATCGTTTTACGGCTTCCGCCCTATCATTGCGAATTAAACCCAATTGAACTGATATGGGCGCAGTTAAAATCTTATGTTGGCAAAAATAATAAAACTTTTAAAATGGCTGAAGTCAAGGAGTTACTAAAAGAAGGCTTAAGCCAAATGGGTACGATGTCTTGGAATAACTGTATAAACCATATAAAAAAAGAAGAGGATAAAATGATGCAGCTTGACGGACTTTTAGATGCTGCAACAGATGCACCTACCCAGGGTTTCATTATACACCTGTCAGAATCGGAAGACTCCAGAAGTGAAGATGAATCAAATGAATAAATAAATTAAAAATAGTTTTGTTTTATTTTTTATATAGGCCAACGATATATTTCAGGAATTATTTCTGTGATTAAGATAATGTGTGATATTCTGGCAGTTTACTACAAAATTATCAACGCTAATTTATTCCCAGGGCCATAACTAAAATTTTATTTGTGAGGAAATCCTACATTACTTATATCATTTGGTTACAGCTGTATGAATTCGTTCATTCCTTCATTCGATAATTTCCCAACTCTATCAATTGTCTTTGGTTACCAGTACGCCATATTTGTGTACTAAATAAGACAAGTAAGGAAAAATAGATTGTAGGTATATTTATTGATATTATTACATAAACAGATAACCCGTTACTGGCCACAGTTCAGTGAAACGGGTCCTGGTTTTAAAGCAGTAATAATTTTTTTTTTTTTTTTTATAAATTATTCCTTCAATGTGATGTCAATTACCTCAACACACTTCATTGTATGAAATAAGTATCATAATTAGTTTCTCTTATCAATGGCATTATTGACCTTTTACTGTAAAATTCAATATATGCTATATTGTTTGCAATTTTCATGTTGTTGCTATGTACAGACGCCAGCACATCCAGCTACTGCAATCTGTCAAATTTCTTTTATAGATTTTCAACTTTATCACATCAGCATAAGGTTCACTTTCAATTGGGGAAATTTGACAGATTGGGTAGCTTGATGTGCTGGCGTCTGTACAATTTGAGAAATATTTCATTTTAGTAGAAAATTAATATTGTAAAAGTTTATATTTTTGTTACAAAATGACTTAAAAACAGCTGAACATATTTGACTAAAATTTGGTATGGAGATAGGTTATATATACTGAATGAATAACTAACTCTGGGGTTGCAGCTAGTAAAATATAAACAAACTTTAAGAAGCAAATGATAAAAGGTTTTCAAACTTGCAATAAAACTGATTCATCTAATCTATACATATAATAAAATCGTAGGAAATTCAAAACTGTACATTGAATATTTTTTTAAAGGATATTTGGGGGGTGATCTGCAGTCGATATTGAAGCCAAAAATATAGTTTTTAGAATTTTTGTCTGTGTGTCTGTTTGTCTGTATGTATGTCCGGGCTAAACTCAAAAGTATTGCATGGATTTACTTCAAATTTTGCATGAATATTACTAAGAGGTCAGGTCAACATATAGGCTACATATAATCACGCTATCACCTACGGGGGAGGAGCTGTGATAATTTATAAAGTTTAACGCGGGCAAAACCGCAGGGCACAGCTAGTATATTTTATAAGATTACTGTCTGAGAGGCAAGGAAACATTTTGTAATAAGTTTATGACCTATGTATATATAGTCTATGGTACCATTGCTCCAAATCTTCAGGTGAAGAGGTGTATAGTATGCTTTAAATAACTTATTGAATATAAATTTTATGTGGCCGCCCGGCCTTAGGAAATCGATATAACATCATCCACTTTCTGACTGTGAGCTGCTACTGTGAATTTTTTTAACACTTGATGCAACCAGAAGTTTGAACCCAGGATCTTGCTAGCTGCAGTTGGATACATACATCTAGACCAATGAGACCTAACACTTTTTTTTTAATTTTTGTGTGACATGATTTTATTGTCATATTTTACATGCATTCAACTAAGGTTAATAATCCTAAGTCTTCATCATCTTAAAATGCTATATTGCCAAACCACACACAGATACCAATGAAAAATGCCAAAACTTTAAATTGGACCACTAACAGATGGTTCATTTCAACAATCCTTTTTAGGGTTCCGTAGCCAAATGGCAAAAAACGGAACCCTTATAGTTTCGTCATGTCTGTCTGTCTGTCTGTCCATCCGTATGACACAGCCACTTTTTTCCAAAACTATAAGAGCTGTATTGTTGAAACTTGGTAAGTAGATGTATTCGGTGAACCGCATTAAGATTTTTACACAAAATTAGAAAAATAACAATAATTTTGGGGGTACTCCATAAATAGAACTGAACCTCGAAATTTTTTTTTCATCGTACCCATACATGTGTGGTGTTTATGGATAGGTCTTCAAAAATGATATTGAGGTTTTTAATATAGTTTTTTCTAAACTGAATAGTTTGCCCAAGAGACATTTCCAAAGTGGTAAAATGAGTGTCCCCCCCTGTAACTACTAAAATAAGAGAATGATAAAACTAAAAAAAATATATGATATACATTACCAAGTAAACTAACAACGAAAATTGGTTTGAACGAGATCTAGCAAGTAGTTTTTTTTAATACGTCATAAATCGTAAACCGCAATTTGCTTTCATTCAATCAACTGAAATACTTGCTGCTACGGAACCCTTCATGGGTGAGTCCGACTCGAACATGGCCGGTTTTATAATAATGCTTAAATCATAGTTTAATAATTCATTATGATTTTATTATTATATATTTATTTCAGACATTTTTAAATCATTACTTACTGATTATACTTTTACAGTTCATCAAGTTCATCTAATAGCAATGATAGTGATGAGTCAGACCATCTGATAGACATACAATCCTCAGATTCAGATTATGAAAGTCCCTTAGTCAGGTCTGATGATGTTGAAGAAAATGAAGAAAATAAAGGCAAACCACCTGCTGTACTACTTAAGAATAGACCCAAACATAATTATATATTGCTTAGAGGTAAGTTTGATCATACAAGGTACTTAAATAAAATATAGTTTTGAGCTGTAGCCATGTGGTTTCTAGCCCAGAAAGAATAACATGCCACCCCATACCATCCCATAGGCGTTGTAAAGGCATCTAAGGGGTATACCAGGGTATTCTGGCAGCAGTGCCACCTGTGTACTAGCTACCACCTAACTGTGGGTGCCAACACATTTGCCAAGAGCTGTTACTACAGCAAACCAGACGGGTTTGTAAATGCATTGTGGTAATAACCTTTGGGGAGGCCTACATCCAGCAGGGGATGATATCAGGTTGACAGGCAGTCTGTTATTCTTTCTAGGTCGGAGACCACATAGGTAATGTGCTTATACTTGTATATGTATTTAATTGACGGACCCACAAAGAAAATATCGTAAAAACATCTTTAATAAACATCAAAAATGTTAATGTTACGTACGAACACAATCATAGTGAACACAAACATCAAACATAAATATTTGATTTGTACGTATGGATGGACGGCAAATTCGAACAAGAATGAGAATAGAGTTTGCGCACAACAGTCGCTAACCCGAACAGTTTTTTAGTGTTTGCAGTGACTCGCGAGATATTGTTTCCTAAAGCGGATTCTAGATGGTGGGAAATAGTTACCCCTCTGCCGCCCCGCCCCTGTACTCCGCCAAGTTCATAGGAACATTTATTAAAGCTATTTGAACACCGTCCATATGGAACATACAAAAAGGATTGCCGCAAAAATGTTTGCTAAACATAGTGTTCGATGTTTGTTAGTGGTGCGAACAAATTTGTTGCGTATCATGCAAGGCAACAAATTTGTTCCTACGTGCGTACGCGGCTTTAGGTGTTTATTGAAGATTTTGTATACATTCTCAACAGAAATAATAAACCGGGAGATGGGGCTGACATTTCCCTGCGGTAAAACGACCAAGGATGATGTGATGTTCGAACAGAAGTTCTATGGGTCTCTACACGCTATATACAGAATGAAGAAACTACACCATCTCAATAAACATAGAGGCTGTGTCAATTCCATTAATTTCCACCCTGAAGGTAAGCATAATATTCTATATATAAATATTTCTACTACATTACCTTTAAGTGCTCCCTTTTAAGAGGTATAATTTAGTAGAGCCTTTTCTTTAAGACATAAGTAAGTCTATCAATCAGTCAAATTATTTATTTGCCAGAATATGGTACAAAAGATATAAATAGGAGAATTAGAAGAAGAAGAAATTCTGCATATTCTGCCACTTATGGCGTGCAAATACATAATTCATAAATTTTATTAAATAAATTGTATATAATGTCAATGATACATGCAAATAATATAAATATGTCAATGATGTACAATAGGTATATGGAAGCATGTTGAAAAAGTTGAAATTCAACACAATATTGCAAAACTAAAAAAAAAATCTATTAAAATAAGACATTGTAAAGGACATCAGACCAGTGAGAAGTAAAATCCTGATACGTACATACATTGGTTACTCAGAGGTGTAAGGCAGAGAAGTTTGATTTCCATTTGTACCATAACAAAAAATATTCTCTGTTATTTTTTTTGTAATGCTCACACAATTTAAGATGTGGTATGCACTGGTACCACTTCTTAAATTGTATACTCTGACAACTACCTTATCTCTGTTAGTCCATACACCAATCCCTGCCTAGGTTGTCTGGAAGAGATCACATTTAGTGATAAGGCCGCCAATTGTATAATTTTGTAATGTATATTTTACTAGCTGTTCCCCACGGTTTTATCCATGATACACTTAAAAATTATAGCTTGTGTTATTCTGCTTGTGTTACCCTGGGGTGTCGGCTAACTCCATACCAAAATTTATTTAAATCGCTCCATCTGTTTAAATGTGAAGAAGTAACAAACATACACATTCACACACTCAAAAACTTTCGCCTTTATAATATTAGGGTGATTCTTGTTAACTGTGATATTTTTGTGTACAATAAAGGGTTATCCTTGCACTCCTCTTTTGCCTCGTTATCTCTCATTATAATCTTCATACATACTCGCCTGTTTAGGGTTCTTCTAGAAATGCAATGTCGACACTAGTGGTTTTGTTAAAGAATTTAAATCGATTATAAAATTTTAATTAATGTGAAAGGTTAATATACATTTGATTAAGATATGTTTTGAGTGGCATTAGAAACCAGACAATGTCTTTCTAAGTTTTACTGGGATTCTTGCTAAAGAATGCCATATTATGCTTGGTTTAAGGCTTTCAATACAGGTTTATTTGTAAAACACCAACAACCTTGCAGTACTAGATACTTTACATCATAAGAAACAACTTTTGTTTTACCACTTTTGATAATTTGTTATATTTTATTTTCATACAAAGTAAGTAATAATTAAATTTCCTGTTTGAATGTTTATAAGTCTACAGGATGTCAAAGACGTGCACACGCGCGCGATTCGTCGTTCTTTCGTTTATGAATGAAACATAGACCTACAAATCTCACTACAGTACAACAAAAACCTTAAAATATTTTTTTTCATGTTGTGAGCTATGTCCGAACTCTTTCGTACAAATGTTGTTGCTTGTTGCTCGTTTGATGTTGGTAATGTCATATGAGGTTGTTGGTTTTTTACAAATTTAATAACCCTGTATATATAAAAAAGCAACAACATATCTTTATTTGCCACAGGGCACCTCCTAGCATCAGGTTCTGACGACACGAACGTCGTGGTCTGGGACTGGGCGCGCAACGTGGCGATACAAACTATTAAGACAGGCCACAAGTCTAACGTGTTTCAGAGCAAGTTCTTACACCTGAACGCTAAAAGCCAATTGAATATAGTCACATGTGCCAGAGATGGACAGGTGAGATGATTCAACATATATATTTTTTAATCACTATATTACGAGTACACACAATTTAGTATTATATTTAAAAGTAGAAAGTGCGAAATTCGATTATGATGCGTTTTCCCAAAATTAAGAAAACACATTTCACAATTAGCAAATTCTTTTTTGGGAAGTGAATGATTGACAAATAATTTTTTATAAAAAGAAACTGGGGTCGCAGTTTTTACCTTACGTAACCTACTTTTCTAGCAGCTGTTGGTTGCCAAATTAAAACGATTTTTTTATGCAAAAAATCTACTTTATGGTAAATTACTCATTAAGACCTGTTTTTGAAAAACGTTTTGCCTTCGAATTCCTTGACGATAATATATGCATATTGCAGTAACATTGCCATAACAAATAAATAAATAATAGTAAGTACCAGGAAACCCTAAGCTTTCAATATGGTTCTAAGTGAGTCAGTTGTATACAAACTAAAAATAATTCTTAGATACCTTTTGTACTATAATATATCTATTTCCAAGGTATAACAAATATATGAAGATATTTAAGGAGTATAATCTATCCAGGTTTAAAGAAATTTCAGAAATACGCATAAAAAGTATGTTTATATGAGAAGTTAATCTTAAATTTGTGTACTTAGCAAGTACTTAATGTTGTATGGGATGTTCAGTTTCATAGACAAATTAAGCTCCTGAGGTTACATCCACTATTTATATAATACCCTGTATAATTGATATGATATGTAACCCAAAATGAGAAAAGAGATGCTGTTGGAATAATGGTCTTAATTTTTTTTGCTTTGTATAAGAACTACGTAGATAAAAGAGGTAGAGAGGATTATAACATGTTTTTGGATATAGGTCCGTCTACTACAATGTCACCCGAGTGGAGGCTCCACCGTGTCCCGCAGAAAGCTGGCGTCTCACTCGCGGGCAGCCCACAAGTTACACGTGTGCGCGTCTGAACCGCACCTAGTCATATCTGCGGGTGAAGATGGCCTTGTTATGCAGTGTGATGTCAGAGCTGAACACGCTTCTAGGCAAGTCACTTTTTATTTAATATTTAATTATGAAAGTCCCGCAATTGTTGACTTGTCTTGGTTGGCGTGTACTTGTGTACAGCACTTCGTCCCTTCAGGATCTTTTGTACTAACCCCCATTGGTTTTTATTGTATCCCTAGAATGAAGTCTGCACATAATTTAGTACGCTTGTTAGGGGAAGATCCTTCTAGTCTCCTGGTTCTGGATATGCCAGCCCCAGGATGGCCAATTGAGTCTAGCCATTGGTACAATAAGTTGTATAAATTTATGTACGAATGGAAATCGAACCCACGAACCATAGAGCATCCGGCGCCTTAACGGCTCCGCCATGCGCCACCACACGGTTGTGTTTCGACTCGTTTTTATACAAGTCATTCGATGCTTCTCTAACTTGACGTTATGAAGTCACTTAACGCCATCTTACTGAAACCCGCGGGTCTAAGACGTCTGGTAAGGCATTACTTAGATTGGACTATTATCAATAGATGGCGCTTTTTACTATTATTCTTTTTTTAATAATTTTTAATTCAATTTTTATAATTAACTATGATTTAATGTTTATTTTTATCATTTTAAACATGCTTATCTGAACCACTGCAAATCCTGTAAGCCAGGATCAACAGTGGCACACAATGAAATGACACTGAGGCTGAGATCTATAGAGCGTACTTAGACTTTACTCAAACTTTAATTACGTAAAACTTTGCTAAGTGTATGCTAAGCTTATACTTTGATTTGGTATTTATAGACTTTTTGACGTTAAGATTATGCTTAGCATAAGCTAAGACTGACAAAGTCAAAACACCAATTGTAATTTCGTTACATGCATTAACTTCTTAATTACTCTTTGGAAAACATTTAAAAACAGTCATAATTATAAATAAAACATGGTGCGCATCGTTCCTGTCACACAGGAACGATGCGCACCATGTTTTATTTATAATTATGACTGTTTTTAAATGTTTTCCAAAGAGTGCAATAATAATAACAATACACTATTGTTATTATTATTGCACTATTTAGAAAATAACGAGTGAGGCATAAAAATAGATTTATTAATGATCAACAATCGACATTATTTTTTATTATGCGAAACGGAACATTGTTGTATCAGCTGTGAACGGCAATGTCAACTACTGTCATAAGGCTTTTTCAGCCTTATGAGAATGTCAACTACGGTATATCAGTGTTGCCAGATGACAGTTTAGATTTCTCTTCAAGTCGTATCTAAAATTCCCCGAAAATTTGGTTTGAACACATAAATAAATAATAAATACAATGATAATGTCTAAGTACGCTCTATAGATCTCAGCCTGAGTGCTGAGGCACAGGCATGTTCTGGGGAATCGCTTTAACTGGATGCCGCAATAAATTTAATCAGAAAGAACTCCACTTCCCTCCAGAGCAAAGCAAATTCTTAGCTGGAATTAAATTTCGAACATCTTTCAAATGAGTTTTATGTATTTAAGCCCTGGTGAGAAAAGAACCCATGAACCACAGGGTATCCGGTTCTATGCACGTTAAGCGCTTCGCCACCGAAATAATATTTTTATAAGAGATGAGCCGATGTACATCGTAACGACGTGAATGTTCAGCAGAACATTGGGTAAATAAAAAATTCGGCCGAAATTCAGTTCAATTTTCTTTTAGTTCTAAATTAAAAAGGGGTTTTTATCCACACGGATACGTCAACGCCATTTGTATATATATATATATATATATATATTACTACCCCAATCTGTCAAACTTTATAGATTTTCAACTTTCTCACAAAAGCATAAGGTTCACTTTCAATTGGGGAAATTTGACAAATTGGGGTAGCTTGATGTGCTGGCGTCTGTACTTTGAAAATAGAATCACCGCCTAGACAAATGATGCGTGTAGTCTTTCCTGATGATATGTGCTACCAATGATGTTATAAGTAAAAAGGTGTAGATAGGTTAAAAGCGCTCCGGGAGCGGCACGTTGAAATGTGGCTAATTAGCCAGAATTTACTTCAGTCACTACCTGAGACGACGCACTATCGCAAATTACATTTGTCTCGCTTTCGCTCACGATTATTGAAGCATGCCATCTTATTTTGACGTCTAATCGTAATGTAGTGTGATATTGCAATATTAAGTTATTTATGTGTGCGTTGGTGTGCCGTTTTTGAAGATCGAATGTTGTGTTGCTAACCTATCTACACCTTTTTTAGGGTTCCGTAACCAAATGGCAAAAAACGGATCCCTTATAGATTCGTCATGTCTGTCTGTCTGTCTGTCTGTCCGTCCGTATGTCGCAGCCACTTTTTTCCGAAACTATAAGAGCTGTACTATTGAAACTTGGTAAGTAGATGTATTCTGTAAACCTCATTGAGATTTTTACACAAAAATTGAAAAAGAATAATTATTTTGGGGGGTCGCCATACATTGAACTGAAACTCAAAAAAAATTTTTTTCATCGTACTCATACAAGTGGGGTGTCTATGGATAGGTCTTCAAAAATGATATTGAGGTTCCTAATATCATTTTTTTATAAACTGAATAGTTTGCGCGAGAGACACGTCCAAATTGGTAAAATGAGTGTCGTCCCCCCCCCCCCCCCCTCTAACTTCTAAAATAAGAGAATGATAAAACTAAAAAAAATATATGATGTACTATACCATAGAAACTAACAACGACAATTGGTTTGAACGAGATCTAGCAAGTAGTTTTTTTTAATACGTCATAAACCGCAATTTGCTTTCATTTAATCAACTGAAATACTTGCTGCTTACGGAACCCTTCATGTGCGAGTCCGACTTGCAATAATATGATTGTGTGGTACTGGCAGGTTGTTCCAAGTGAAGGAGCGCGGCGTGCTGGTGCCGCTGTACAGCGTGTGCGGCCACCCGCTGGAGCCGCGCGAGCTGGTGGTGGCGGGCCGCGACAAGTTCGTGCGCCTGTACGACCGCCGCAAGTCCAGCAAGCCGCTGGCCTGCTACTGCCCCGCCTTCTTCAACGACCAGTCGGTAAGTGCACGAGGGTTACAGCTCTGCCGCGTTCGGTCTAGCGGCAGCGGTTTCAATCCCGAGTCGGTTCATAAAGTGATTTTATTTATTTATTTATTAGAAACAAACAGTCTTACAAATCTCATATACTTAAAAATATAAAGTTTATAATTGTAGACCTAAAGTTTCCTATATGAGATAGCTCCCTCTTATCTCAAAAATCGCTTTTCATTCCTACATGAGTCACATTCAAAGTTGCTGAGATCGTCAGAAAATCTCAAGTTAAAAATGCCAGCGCATTCCACAAATTTTCTTGACAAATCTTTTTCCATACAAAGTGTTCGATTGTGGAATGCACTGTCTTTAGTAGTCAGACGTGCACAAAGTTTGCAAGAATTCCAAAGACTTGTCAAGAATCACTATCTGTCACTACAAGATATGTATTTATTATTTGTAAAATGTTTATATTTTATTTTTATTTATTTCTTTATTGATTGTACCCATAGGTACTATTTGTAATGTACCTGTACACCGACAACTGCCCCTCTCAATAACTCCATTCTCCGATCTTTACTTTGGTTGTCTGGAAGAGATCACATTTTGTGATAAGACCGCCCATTGTATACTTTTAAGCTTTTAATTGTTTTTTATTTTGTTATTTCTTTGGTGTACAATAAAGAGTTTATCTATCTATCTATCTATACATATATGCTAAATAGCTCTTTTTACTTAAAATATAATATACAAGTACATGCCTCTCAGTTCCGAGAATTAACTTCTCGAAACTGAGAGGTATGCACCTATACTTGTACTTATAATAATAGGTCTTTACCTATGAAATTGCCGTTTTGTATGAAAAAATTTAAACGAATTTTTTTCATGAATTTTTTTATTTGTATTAATCGAAGTAATCACCCATGCAATCAATGCATCTTTGCCATCGCAGTGGCAGTTTATTGATGCCCTTCTTAAAGAAATCAGCTGGACGGGAGGCAACAAATTCTTCAAAGGCATTTTGTACTGCCTCTCGGGTATTGAATTTTTTTCCCGCCAAGAAGTTATCCAAATTCTGGAAAAAGTAGTAGTCTGTAGGCGCAAGGTCTGGTGAGTAGGGCGGATGACGGAGAGCTTCCAACCCCAGTTCTTGCAACTTGGAGACCGTCTGCTGTGCAGTATGAGGTCGCGCGTTGTCGTGCAGGAGCAGCGGAGACGAGCGATTGACCAATGCTGGTTGGAGATGCGCCAGCTTCTCCATCATTGTGCTCAGTTCTTCACAGTACACATCTGCAGTAATGCTCACCCCGTTTGGTAAGAAGCTGTGATGAATCACACCGGCGCTAGACCACCAAACAGTGACCATCACTTTTCTAGGGGTAAGTTTTCGTTTAGGGCATTGTTTAGGTGCTGAACCAGGATCCAACCAACTTGCTGAGCGCTTGCGGTTATCAAACAGAATCCATTTTTCATCGCAGGTAACAATGCGGTTCAAAATTCCTTCATTTGTGTGTCTGTTGAGCAGTGCAAGGCACGTCTCGACGCGTACTTCGCGCTGGCGATCATTGAGTTCGTGGGGCACCCATTTGTCAAGCTTTTTTACCTTGCCAATTTGACGCAAATGGACCAATATTGTTTTGACGCTAACGTCGAAAGCTGCTGCTAATTCAGCCGTAGATTGTGTATCATCAGCTTCCACAACCGCCTTTAATTCGTCATTGTCGACCAAAGTCTTCGGACGACCGCGAGGTTCATTTTTCAGGTCGAAATTTCCAGAACGGAAGCGAGCAAACCAATAACAGGTGGTGCGTTGGTTTGTAGTGTTAGCTCCGTAAACGTCGTTGATGTTGCGTGCCGCTTGTGCCGCGTTGCTGCCACGACGGTACTCATATTCCATAATTACTCGAATTTTTAACGTATCCATGATGACGAAAAAGATTGAAATGCGATGAAAATGTAACACTAATCAATAAAGAAATGACTACTTTTGGAAAAAAGAATCCATGTTTTTAAAATAAAATTAATTTGAAATTAGAATTCTTAGCCAAACAAAAATTATTTTGATTTGAAATGGCCAGTACTGCAGAACGGCAATTTCATAGGTAAAGACCTAATATATATGATGCTTGTTTATCGTATGGGTAGTAGGCCTCTCCGCCTAGTAGGCTTCTGACATGGCTTAACGACTTTTGTCTAATGACTACAACCGGGACCGACGGCTTAACGTGCTCTCCGAAGCACGGAGACGCTCAGAAATTAAACCACTTTGGCGGTCACCCATCTATGGACTGCCCGCGAGCCTAGTTGCTTAACCTCGCCGATTACTTACGCACGGGTAGCTATGAGCTATGAGCGCCTCTAAAGTGATATTGGGATTTTTGTTTATTGTGCTTCTAGCTACAGAACATGCGTCATCAACTTGGATTGCTTTAGGCTCCGCGCAAACGGGCCACCGACCACAGCCACCGGCTGTCGCTCGCCTCTGATATTGTTACAAATGAGGCGGTAGCGCGCGACAGCCACCGATGTTTGGAAGTCGCCACTGGTGTTTGGTGTCCATTGAGGCGTCGTGCTCCATGGTGACGCGTGCGATACGTACATCGTGTAACGGTTAACTGCGCGGGGGTGGAGCAGTACGAGAGTGGCGGCTGTGGGCGTTTTGTGTGGCCTGTAGCGACCATTAGTGGTGCGTCGAGGACACTGCTGTAGCGAGTGGCCGCCACCGGCTACAGTCTATACAAAATATATGAAAAAGTATGTTATGTGGCTGTTGCTGGCCACTAGTGGCTGTGGTCGGTGGCCCGTTTGCACTAGCCCTTAATGACGAACGAGTCGTATTTTGACACGGGCGACTTGCTGTCTTATCTACCCATATGTTTGATTGCCAAGCTCCAGTAGTGTTCTGGGGGTCTCAGCTAATAAATAAAACTATTACTTCGATATATAAAAAAAATGTATTGATTCAACGTTAATAACCGCGTTGCTCGCGTTGAGTCTGGTGTGCGAATCCTCCGCCGCTTTAGGTCGACGGCCGATTACTGGAGCAGCATACCCGCGTTCCCGGGGCTCTCCCATTAGGCGGCAAGAGAAGTCCATTAGGTTTAGTCGGTGCGAGTCCGACATACCCACCCGCAGACACTTTGCGGGTGGCGTGCGTAGGCATAACCCCTGCCTAAACAAAAAAAAAGTCGACGGCCGGTTAACGAGGTGGGGAAGCACGCTGAAGGTCAGCGAACCGGTCGGAGGCGCGAGCGCAGCGTCACCTTATGTCATGTCTGGAACACCATATAAATGTACAAGTTGAACAAATCGATTTGGGAAAATAGAAAAATATTATTTTATTCCCCATACAAAGTGTAACAGCTGATCGTTATTCTTGTATAGAAACTTAACCCTTACCTGGGCAGTGGGGATAGTATAGTTGCCACCATATTATAAAAAACATTTAAATATACCTACGACTTTTTAGAGGGTCAATATAATAATATCTATCGTGTATTTTGCTGGTTGATGTTGTTCACATTGTTCAGCTTCATATGCAAATTAAGCTATGTCTTGTGTTCACCCAAAGGCACACTTAACTTTTTATTTCCTACTAGCTGTGCCCCGCGGTTTTACCCGCATTAAACTTTATAAATTACCACAGCTCTTCCCCTGTAGATGATAACGTGATAATATGTAGCCTATATGTTGACCCGACCTCTTAGTAATATTCATGCAAAATTTGAAATAAATCCATGCAGTACTTTTTGAGTTTAGCCCGGACATACATACAGACAAACAGATAAACAGACAAAAATTCTAAAAACTATATTTTTGGCTTCGATATCGATGTAGACCACGCCCCAAATATCCTTTTTAAAAATATTCAATGTACAGTTTTGACTTTCGTACGATTTTATTATATGTATAGATATCTTCTCTGTAATTGGTGTGCAATAAAGAATATTTTATCATCATCATCAGTCAGTCAGTGATGTCCACTGCTGGACAAGAGCCTCACATAATTGATGGGATATGCCATAATCGCCACGCTTGGATAACGGATTAGTATTGAGCTCATAGTACACAGAGAAAGCGACTGCCCGTTCTCTGCTAGACTTCTACGCCCCCCACGGGATGATATGGGTTTGGTAATATTCTATGCCGACAGTCAAATAGCAGCATAGAGTATTTGTATTATTTTATTTATCTACGTCTACTATTTAGGCTCTGACTTTGCCTGCGAAATCGAATCAGAAATGTGGAAATCGGGCAAACCAAAGTCACCGACATAGCCCGAAGAATTGCAAAACTCAAGTGGCAGTGGGCGGGGCACATAGCTCGTGGAATAGCCGTTGCGGCAGAAAGGTTCTCGAGTGGCGACCACGAACCGGAAGACGCAGCGTGGGCAGGCCAGCAGACCAGGCAGGCGGCCTACTAGATGAACCGATGATCTTGTGCGGGTCACCGGAAACTACTGGGTGCGAATAATGCAAGACCGGCAATTGTGGTGACCTGTGGAGAGGCCTTTGTCCAGCAGTGGACGTCTTTCGGCTGATATGATGATAACTATTTATGCCACACTCTATATTCTACGGTCATATGAATCTTAGCACGGCCTAATTTATTAAAATGATGTATTTCAGGGCAACGTAAAGAAGAAAGTGAGGTTATCTATGATGCATTTAACGTGCGCGGTGTACAACCACAACGGCACTGAGATTCTTGGCTCCTATAATGATGAAGATATCTACCTCTTCGATACCAAGAATGATGTGTATGACAAGTGAGTGGTTTTGTTTATTTCTAATTTGCACAGTAAAGTTAAATATTTTTAGAGGTTTCTACCGCAGGCACCACGCACACATGACCAAAAATATTTTAACGAAAGTAAGGAAAAATAAAGAAATTATCGATATGCGATGCATTTTTTTTAAAAGCTGTACAAGTTTGCGCTTGACCACGATTTCACCTGATGGTAAGTGAAGATGTGGTCCAACATGGACGGACGTGGTAGACCTGGTCTAAGATGCCTGTTCACTCTAGCCTTGAATAAACCCATGTTATATGAGAGTATATTTACCTATAGTTATTATTTCGCAAACAAATTATGGAAGCAGCTTCTTATAATATTTTTAATTCGTCGTAAATCACTGACAATAAAAGTAGGAAAAAGCAACCATATTACGTTGTAACAGAGCAACTGTCAATTGGGTTTATTACCTCGTTTTATATAAAAATGTCCTTTCTATAATATCATAACATCTAATCTATATCTAACATCTCGACTTTAGCTAAATAAACATACAATTGTCAGTGTTCTGCTGATCACCCATCAATTTATATTCATCAAATAAATCATTTTCATATCACATATACTGATTGCACACGAAATGTATTTCTCTTCTAGAAAATAGGTTAGGTTAGAAATGAAATAAATAAATTTGTTTCTGGCGTTGGATGCGACCATTTATTTATACAAACAATCCACTGCTGTGCACACAAATTGCTGCTAAAATTATAATATTCTGACTATTTTGCTGTGCAATCAGTATTTTTACTTAACATACGGATTTTTTTGTAAAAGATAAGGAAGATGTTTTTATTTGCAGTTACATAGTACCCCAAACAAAAATTTGGTTTACTCCCCTTATTTTTAAAGGTCTTTCGGGTTATTTTTAAATTGAATCCTGGTCAATTAAATACATTACCGAATGCTGAAGCTATGTGGCACCTAACTAAGGAGACTCTTACGCGTACGGCTCTACAGACGTTTAAATACCCTTATACATGGCATTTGTTGATCTCAACAAAGCGTTTGACACAGTCAGCAGACAGGGCCTTTATGACGTTTTAGCAAGAATTGGGTGTCCACCAACCTTACTGTCTCTGATACGCGCCTTTCACGAAATGCTGAAGGGCACTGTACTGTTTGATGGCGAGGCAAGGTTGTGTACTAGCGCTCACACTCTTTGGAATTTTCTTCTCGGCTTTGCTCATTACAGCTTTTGACAACTATGAGATTGGGGTTCATCTGCATACGAGAAAGGACGGCAGGCTATTCAACATTAACCTTTTAAAATCAACCACAAAACGTCATGATGTCTTGGCTCGTGAACTTCTGTATGCTGATGATGCTGCACTTATCGCCAACTCAGATAGGAACTGCAAGAGTTGATCAGCAGATTTGGTCGAGCATGCCGTACTTTTTCAAAGAGCATAAACATGAAGAAAACTGTCATCAAGGTTCAGGGTACAGATGCTCCAACTAAAATAACCCTTGATCAAACGGTCCTCCAAAATGTGGATCATTTCTGTTATCTTGGGTCTACCACAACATCGAAACTCTGCAACGATAAAGAAATAGACACACGCATTGGAAGGGCAGCGATGACTTTTGGGAGGCTTTCCAGACGAGTTTGGAACAACAACAAGCTCAAAATGTCAACCAAGATCCTAGTATACCAAACTTGCGTCCTTAGTATACTTCTGTACGCATCGGAAACATGGACTACCTACTCGAAACAAGAGCGTCGCCTAAACGCGTTCCACATGCGATGCCTACGTACTATCTTGGGAGTAACTTGGAAGGATCGGATGACCAACAAAACTGTTCTCTCAAAAACCAAAAGCGACAGTACGGAGCCGTCCCCGTTTCAGCATGGCCGTATTACTGTCGATTACGGCCATACTGAAACAGTGACGGCTACGTTGGCTGGGACACATTCATCGGATGGACCCCGACAGATTGCCGCGTGAAGTCATGTTTGGACAAATTGCTGAAGTGAAACGACCTGTTGGACGACCAAAACTCCGATTCAAAGACTCCTGCAAGCGTGACATGGAAAGTTTCGCCATTGACACCAAGACCTGGGAGACACGTGCTAGTGTAAGATCAGACTGGCGCCATGATATTCACCACGGAGCTGTAAAACATGACGAAGCCTGGTTGGACAAACTGAAGCAGAAAAGGCTCCGCGTCGCCGTTCCCAATCCCGTGGACTCGCAATTTATCTGCGACAGGTGTGGCAAGATATGCCGAGCGGCCATTGGACTGATAAGTCACACAAGACGATGCGACATTAACCAAATATAGCGACAGCAACGCTGCAACAATCATCTACCAATATGTTGTAGCCAATATGATATGATTCGGGTTATTATATTGCATATTCGGAGCGTTCTCTAACTACCACTAACCTCGCTCGCTGGCCATAGGCTTCCCCTCAAGGTTTCCTTAACGTTACCATTAGGAGGGGTTTGCCGTAGTCGCCGCGCTTGGCTTGCGTGTTGGCGACCGCAGTTAGGTGGGGTTAGTTCACAGGAGGCGCTGCTGCCAGATTAGCTGGTGTATCCGGTCCATAGACGGTCACCGTAGCCTAGTTGGTAGTGATCCTGCCTACGAAGCTGGTGGTCCTGGGTTCGAATCCCGGTAAGTGCAAATATTTGTGTGATGAGCACGAATATTTGTTTCTGAGTCATGGATGTTTTCTATGTATATAAAGTATTTATTTATCTATATAAGTATGTATATCGTCACCTGGTACCCATAGTACAAGCTCTGCTTAGTTTGGGGCTAGGGCGATCTGTGTGACATTGTCCCCAGATATTATTATTGTTATCCCTTAGTCGCCTTCTGCGACACTCAAGGTATGGTAGGGGGTGTTTCTGTTATTCTTTCTAGGCCGGATACCACATGGCTAAATACCCCACATTGCCTGCGAATGTGGGGTATGGATCTGGCTTACAATTCTGTAAATTAATAACCTGCCTAATAATAATAATATCTTGGGACATTATTTACTCACGGCCATATGATCCCAAACTAAGCAGAGCTTGTACTATGGAAACCATATAACTGATAAATTTCATATACTAACTTCTTTTCTTTTGTAAAATGTTGAACTTCTAATAATGAGATCTTGAGTTCGATTCTCAGGTCAGCTTAAATGTGTTTTTTTATACTTAGACAAATGTTTCACTGATTTATATAAAATGCTTAATATCCCGGCCGCAGTTTTGATTTTGTAATGTATGCGTTAAATAAATACATTCTTACATCACATCATCATCTTAAAGGACATCACGTAAAAGCTAACTAAAACTAACCTTTTATTTAATTCTGACCTGTACTACGGTTTATTGAAGGAGATCACACCTAGCCGCCATTTGAACAGTTTTATATAAATGTCAATATTTATTTGATTGTGGTGTACAGTAAAGAGTAACTTACGTAAGAGGCTGACAACACCCAGTTTTATAGTATAGTATCACACTAGTATCTCCCTTATAAACTACCAGGTACAGTTAAAGTTAGAGTAAATAGAATACTACCAAAACGCGTAAAATTTCCAGTCAGACCCGTACATACTGATTATTTTTGGGTTTCTTTTTAAAAAACTTGTGATTATTATTATTATAATCAACATCAAAATATAAAGTTACAATTTGATATTTCAAACATTCCAGAGAAAACACGAACAATGCAAAAGAAGGCTTCTCACATTGCTACAGCGGGCACAGAAATAGCGCCACTTTCAAAGGCGTAGCATTTTTTGGACCTAATAGTGAATATATAGTGTCAGGGTCGGACTGTTCCTACATCTACATCTGGGATAAGAAGACTGAGTCAATTGTGCAGTGGATGCAGGGTGACATGAATGGTGTTGTGAGTATATTTACATATATATATATTATATTATATATATATTTACATATTTACCTAATAGTTCTCTTACAGTATATATTGTGCCGGGCTCAAAATATTCGTACATCTAGGTTGAGAAGACTGATAAATAAATAAAAAAGGTTTTTATTCACGTAGACTTTAAAAAAGAGCTTGTAAATAGTCAGAACATGTTTATAGTGATACAGTTATTATTTCTATTTGCTTATTACAGATATTTAGGTAAACGGAATGTTAAAACATATATACAATCCAGTAGTAAATAACTGCCACTGTCATCCCAAACTAAGCACAGCCTGTATCATAGCAACCAGAAAACTGATAAACATACATCGTGATACAAAGATTGTCTTAGCAGTCAGGGTCACTAACCTCTAGACCAACAGACCAGTCAATAATGTTTTAACAATGAATATATCATGTCGAGGTTTTAGTGTTCCTGCATTCTACACTAGCATGCCGAGACAAAATTCGTGTCTCTGTAGCATTCGAAAAAACGAGTCTATGGCTGCCAGCTTGGAGATTGACCGACCACTGTAGAGTCATTGTTCTTCGTCGCCTTGCTACGTACGCTGAGCCTCGTGCTTGCAGATACAAGGGTAAAAGAAAGATGTTGTAAAAATAGTCATTCATCTATGATAAGAAGATTGAATTATCGCGTATTTCGTGGTGGTGCATGTATTTTGACATAATATAATTTTATCAATATATCGCGTTTCGCTATAAATGTGCTTACTTTTAAATCTAGGATCACAATGCTTCTATCTTGCAATAGATGCAGGAAGATGAGAATTAAGTTCAGAAAATATTTACCTTATACAATGTACATATCTTCTCTGGGTCGGAAAGTACCTGCATCTACTACGCCGGCAACGCACTTGCGGCTCCTCTGGTGTTGCGAGTGTCCATGGGCGGCGGTGATCACTTACCACCATGTGACCCACTTGCTCGTTTGCCATCCTATTTTATATAAAAAAAAAACTATATAGGGGATAAGAAGACCTTAAAATGGACACATTAATGATTTTGTCAGTATGTAACATAAACATGTTTTAATAGAGAACATATCGTGTCGTATGTACATCTGGTATAAGAAGACCGATGTTATTGTAGAATGAATACTAGGTGATATTAAAGTGTCCTTAAGAGCCATTTCACGTTTTCGCGCGAATTTCTAAGATTTCGGGCTCCTATATTACCATCTTAAGTAATACCCAGAAATTATTGAATACATGTTAAATATGGAAAAATCGTTTATTTTTACGTTTAATGTATCACATTTACCAAAAAAAAATTGCTTGTTCTGTAGTGACTCATCTCCCACAACCATTTTAATGAAAAATCGCCGCAGAGTCAATTTCGAAGTCCTGTATCTAGCAATAATACTTAAATAAACTAAGCTAAAAAAATAAATTCTGCATGAGACATATATTTTATTCGTCGTTTAATGTAACAGATTCTTGAATTTTGTTACCATTAATTAGTAAAAAAATAAATCCTTACACCAATTTTAAGTTTTTTTTTGAAATTCATAGTGATTTTTGGTTTAAATAAAGCGTAATTACTAACATAAAATTATACCAAAATAAACTATGTTCTTTGGAGAATCGAATACTACAGTATTTTTTTCAATATTTGCAATTAATTTGTTATAATATCGATTTGACCATCAGTTTAAATTACAATAAATTACGATACACGGGTGGGCGCCGATTAGTACGGCGCGAGCGCCCGTCAAGGTAGGACCTGTGCCATTTTTCCCGCGTCCCGACTTTCGAGCGCTCGTACAGTGAAGTAGTTCATATACTGCGACCACATAGTTTTGATTCGTTTTGTGTTTTTTTATAAGGTACGGTTTTATTTATTATGAAGTATGTATGTATGTAAGATTTTAGTTTTTTGTAGACTTATATGTTTTTGTTTCAAATGCTACCCAAATTGGTTCGGTTTTATCAAGACTCCGTATTGCCGGAAATCATAGATCCGAGAAATGCAAGATCAATGCCTTTACGGCAAATATAATATAATAATAATAATATCTGGGGACAATGTCACACAGATCATCCTAGCCCCAAACTAAGCAAAGCTTGTACTATGGGTACCAGGCAACGATATACATACTTATATAGATAGATAAATACTTATATACATAGAAAACATCCATGACTCAGAAACAAATATTCGTGCTCATCACACAAATATTTGTACTTACCGGGATTCGAACCCAGGACCACCAGCTTCGTAGGCAGGATCACTACCAACTAGGCTACGGTGATCGTCATATGCATTTAGCATATTAAAAATACTATGTTCGTTTTTGTATCAACTTTCATTAAATATTTTACATAACATACCTATTCGTGTTTTCTTATTAATCTAGCTAGAAATCTTTGTTAGAGTAAATAAAACTTTTTTTTTATAAATCTCTTATCAATTCACATTACGATTACGGCTCAAGATAGCCTCGTCCTTCTTGACACGTGTATTACACAGTTTACGCGTTTGAGTGGGTAGACACGCACACATAAACAATGATGCAGTCTTTTACCTAAACTCGAGCGTAATCATTTTGTGAAATGGCTCTTAATAAAATAGTTGTTCTACAAATGAGTGTATGTTAGTGTCTTCACTCAGGTAAAGTCTAAGCAGTATGTGATGATAACATACTCCATGTAAATTGCAGGTGAATTGTATAGAGGCTCATCCGCGGTGTCCTGTGCTCGCGACGAGCGGACTCGACAAGGATGTCAAGATATGGTTACCCAAGAACCATGTCGATCCAGCTTACGATGGATTAGAAAGGGTATTTGATTTATTTAAATTTATATATTATTTTTTCCAAACAAATTCGTTGGATAACAACTCCTCCATCTTCTCAAAGGGTGTTAGCAAGGGAATTCTAAATTTGAACTACCAGTTGTATCATTCGTAGCTTAACACAGAACGCTAACCCCGGATTGGTAGAGGGTGCTGTTTCGAGACCCGCTTTACGATAAAATATGTGATTTCCCATTTTTGTGATCAGATAAAGATTTGTCCTGGGGCCCCTGGCTTCGCAAACTGGGTCACTATCAGACCAATAGGCCAGTCAATATTTAAAATACAAACTGACCGAAATTTGTAATTGCAGGTAGTTCGAGAGAACGGCGTGTCCCAGATCCGAAGTCCGCTGTTCAACGATTTTTTACCTACACTCTATAGCGCGTGGCGCGGCGAGACGCGCCTGTTCGCGGACGACGACGCGCCGGCGCAGGCCAACAACATCGAGTTCGACGGGAACGTCTGCACCACCTTCTAGCCGCAGTCTGCAGCACCTGCCCCGCCACACTCTATAGCGCGTGGCGCGGCGAGACGCGCCTGTTCGCGGACGACGACGCGCCGGCGCAGGCCAACCACATCGAGTTCGACGGGAACGTCTGCACCACCTTCTAGCCGCAGTCTGCAGCACCTGCCCCGCCACACTCTATAGCGCGTGGCGCGGCGAGACGCGCCTGTTCGCGGACGACGACGCGCCGGCGCAGGCCAACCACATCGAGTTCGACGGGAACGTCTGCACCACCTTCTAGCCGCAGTCTGCAGCACCTGCCCCGCCACACTCTATAGCGCGTGGCGCGGCGAGACGCGCCTGTTCGCGGACGACGACGCGCCGGCGCAGGCCAACAACATCGAGTTCGACGGGAACGTCTGCACCACCTTCTAGCCGCAGTCTGCAGCACCTGCCCCGCCACACTCTATAGCGCGTGGCGCGGCGAGACGCGCCTGTTCGCGGACGACGACGCGCCGGCGCAGGCCAACAACATCGAGTTCGACGGGAACGTCTGCACCACCTTCTAGCCGCAGTCTGCAGCACCTGCCCCGCCACACTATAGCGCGTGGCGCGGCGAGACGCGCCTGTTCGCGGACGACGACGCGCCGGCGCAGGCCAACAACATCGAGTTCGACGGGAACGTCTGCACCACCTTCTAGCCGCAGTCTGCAGCACCTGCCCCGCCACACTCTATAGCGCGTGGCGCGGCGAGACGCGCCTGTTCGCGGACGACGACGCGCCGGCGCAGGCCAACCACATCGAGTTCGACGGGAACGTCTGCACCACCTTCTAGCCGCAGTCTGCAGCACCTGCCCCGCCACACTCTATAGCGCGTGGCGCGGCGAGACGCGCCTGTTCGCGGACGACGACGCGCCGGCGCAGGCCAACAACATCGAGTTCGACGGGAACGTCTGCACCACCTTCTAGCCGCAGTCTGCAGCACCTGCCCCGCCACACTCTATAGCGCGTGGCGCGGCGAGACGCGCCTGTTCGCGGACGACGACGCGCCGGCGCAGGCCAACAACATCGAGTTCGACGGGAACGTCTGCACCACCTTCTAGCCGCAGTCTGCAGCACCTGCCCCGCCACACTCTATAGCGCGTGGCGCGGCGAGACGCGCCTGTTCGCGGACGACGACGCGCCGGCGCAGGCCAACCACATCGAGTTCGACGGGAACGTCTGCACCACCTTCTAGCCGCAGTCTGCAGCACCTGCCCCGCCACACTCTATAGCGCGTGGCGCGGCGAGACGCGCCTGTTCGCGGACGACGACGCGCCGGCGCAGGCCAACAACATCGAGTTCGACGGGAACGTCTGCACCACCTTCTAGCCGCAGTCTGCAGCACCTGCCCCGCCACACTCTACGCAACTTCACTTCAGATAAAGAGGTTATGAAGTCGATTGTATGTATGTATGTTATCCTTTCTCTCCGTTGTTTTTGAATCGATTTTGAAAATTATGTTTTCATCTATAGGAATGCTTTCGGAATAGATCTATAGAACGTGTAAAAAAATAGTGGATGTAATAATAAATAATTAAGCGTAATTTGCCTATGAGACTGAACTATATTCAGCCCATTAACATGTAAAATACAAAAAATAACTGCCATATATAAAAATGATGAACAGTTGATGCCTTTTGTATGGGGTGCAAAAATATTTTTTTCTAACTCCCATACAATAATAACGAAAAGCCTTTGCATTTGGTATGGGGCGCCATAATATTTTTTTTTCTTATTTTACTAACTGATTTTGATTAATTAGTTCAGTTTCATGGGTAGATAGCACTCCTTAAGTTGAGTCCACTTCGTTACACCTTGTATAAGAGATCTTATACCAGCGATCGTTCCCGCGTTGTCGATCTTTTAGAAACCAAAACACTGCTTTTTTGAAGTGACCCCCTTCAAAAAAGCAGTGTTATGGTTTCTAAAAGATACTGTATATTACTGTATTTTTTTATACTACTAAGTCAGCAACATACTTAATGGCAAGTGGCCACAAGTTCTGGGCGGACACAATTTAGATTGCCATAGACTCCCTAAGAAGAAGAAGTGGATAGACTAGGCATAGACTATGGATGCTTGTAAAAATCAAGGCTATCACTTTCACATTGCCGACCTTCTAGAAATCTTATCACTATTTTGAAGTAACCCCTACTTCTTGGGAAAATCTTGGTATGGAGTTCATTCCATTGCCTTAGCGCAATGACAGCGTACTGATTGCTACATATATCTAAAATATATATATAAGGCAAAAGAAGTATGCAAAGATCGTGACAAATGGAAATCCGTTGTCTCTGCCTACCCCTCTGGGAAACAGGCGTGACTCTATGTATGTATGTATGTATATATATCTTGGCTGTCAGTTCAAATAAGACACAAAAAAAAACCGGCCAAGTTCGTGTCGAACAAGAATTTAATAGTATTTTTTTGTTATTAATTTAATTGTTGTTATAGCGGCAAAAGAATGAAAAGAAAATTATTTTAATCGATTCACAAACAACATAAATCTAGGAACATACATACAAACACTTATAATCAATTGATAATCTCCTTCTTTTCAAGTCGGCTAAAGCTACAACCCTATACAGATACACAAAATTACCGATATACTTATATATAATGTAAACTCAAGACAATTTGTTATACGCTAGAATATAATATTTAATTTCGGTCACGGAGGCCAGTCTCAATGGAGACCAGCCAGCTGCGAGAGACATATCGCTAATCATACGTTATCGCGTTAATGTTATTTTCTGGTGGGGATCGAACCTACATCATTTGCTAATCCATACCACCTAGACGTGTTGAGTATTTGGGAATAACATTCGTTTTGTTATTGTTGGTTTATTTATTTTAAATTAATAATTATGGTTTGTCCTTAAATATTGATTTTATGACTCATTGTATTGGTCTTCGTTTGGTTTCCGAGATCACAACTGAAAATTGTGAATACCTCCAATATTTAATTGGACAATTAAATTAAGTGAAGGTTAATTTTCGTGAAACGGTCTAACCCTTAATCAGAGAAAGGTATAATAGTTTCCTCCTTATATTCAACTCTATAATGTTGTAATAAGAGCTAAAACCAATTAATTATGAGCATAGGCTATTCGATTATATTATAACACTAGCTGTGCCCCGCGGTTTCACCCGCGTTAAACTTTATAAATTATCACAGCTCCCCCCCCCCCCCCCCCCCCCCCTCTGACCCGACCTCTTAGTAACATTCATGCAAAATTTGAAGTAAATCATGCAGTACTTTTTCAGTCTTATTTAAAAACGCTACTTAAATTTAAACCGCCCGGTTAACCATGGTTTATCAAATTTTTCATTTAAAAACACGATTTAACTTTGACCCGCGGTTAAGCCATGTCAAAATTTAAACCACGTCGGCCCCTGGTTTAAACCTTGCTCAAATATGGCGGATTTTATTTGCATCAGCTGACATTTTGTTTGACGTTTGTTTGTGAATGAAGGTTTTATGATGTTACTAACCGTTTTAATTTTTAAATAAATACGGAATCCCAGTTGGATTCTTATCACAAACTTCAAAATCCACCGAAGAAAATCAATAGTCCTTGAAAATGCACTGTTACGATCATAAATCTATCATTCCATGTCTACCATAGAGCAAAAATCATAAAGTTTGGATACATAATCCGATTAGGCGATTAATTTTGGTCAAGCTCTATACCAGTCCCAGAAATGTTGACAGAGTAAAATAAAAAGACGTTACTTAGCTGAGAAACCTTTAAGTAGGGTTTTTAAATAAATAAATAGTTGAGCGGGGTTTAAGTGGTTGAGCAGGGTTTAGCTGAGACATGGTTAAGCGGCGGATCACGGCATTATTTTAAATAAGAGCATTTGAGTTTAGCCCGGACATACATAAAGACAAACAGACAAAAATTCTAAAAACTATATTTTTGGCTTCGACATCTAATATAGATCACGCCCCAAGTATCCTTTAAAAAATATTCATTGTACAGTTTTGACTTTCCTACGATTTTATTAAATGTATATATTAGCATTTCTTAAGATACCTACTGGCGAGCGCCAGTAGGTATCAGTTTAAATATGTACAGTAAGGTAACTAATCCTAGTTGATAAAATAATTATCTAGTCTCTATTGAATCTGTAGGGTTGTATCTTTTATAGATACCTATTATTATTTTTTATTAAAACATATTTGTTTTATAAATAAGACGGTTAAAATACGAAAGCTCCCGTTTTGACGAAGCCGAGTTCAAAAAGCCGTACACTACGCGATACGCACGTGGATTTTTAATAAGATTGTTGAGATAAACTTATACGCGACCACTTGTCTTGACGCGGCACTCACTACTAGTGTTGAAAATGACTAAAGTGACTGAATTAGACTGACTGTCATTTACGGTCAAATTGGTCAAAAACGGTCATTAACTGTCAAAAACGGTCATTTTCAGTCAATTTGAATTCAGTTATATTTTAGTGCCTTTTAAGTTTTTGTCGTTGATAAAAGTACAACTTCTAAATTGAAACAAAAAAGTGATTTTTATGACTTATTATATAGTGTTAATCATTTTACATTTCTAATCATGCGTGCATTTAAGACAAAATGGCAACGTCGCATCGCCTCGCGCATCGACTTTGATGTCGTCTTATTCTCTCATGATATAATACAAAATAAAACGTTGCTTCATTTAAACTTGCATATAAATTGGGTACCTAAATAAATAAATAATAGGGTGGTAATCGAGAATAGACATTAATAATTGAGTCAAATTGACTGAATTTGACAGTAAAAGACCGGTCATTTAAGGTTTATGACAATTGTGACTAGTCATAAAGATAAAGATATATTTATTTGTCAGAAACATGTGTAGTTAAAAGATATTACATTTAAAATATTGTTCAACATGTTCTACCTTAATAGGTGTACAAATCAAGACATGCAAGTTAACACATCAGCATTTATGAATATTTAAGTAGAAATTATATAGGGATTATGGATGTCAAACTTCTGAGAATAATAATAACACCATTTCATGATAATAACTACTACTAATACTAGTATGTCAATATATATAAAACAATAATAATAATTCTACAGTAGTAATTAAATAACAGTCAAAACAATTCATAATTTATCAGTTAAAAAATCATTTACATTATAATACGCCTTATTGCCTAATACCTTTTTTAATTTATTTTTAAATGAAATTACAGTTATTCAGTCATTTTACATCTCTACTCACTACTGACAGCACCGCGACAACTGCTTAGGGGCCTTGTCGATGCGCATGTTTGTGTGCCGTTTCGACCGTTGGTAGGTAGTTTCCGTACTGAGCCAGTACTCTAACCGGTCCGTAATTCATCCTTTAGTCTATGGAGAGGTCCTGGGTTGTCCACTTTCTAAACATTTCCGTATTGAACAGCTACAGTGTTGGATGTAGTCATTAGAAAACAGCGTAGTAGTAATGTTTTTAATTTATTGATTTTGAACTTTATAACAATTGAAAACAGTCGAATATATGGTGGCAACTTAATCTCTTCTGACCGAATAGGGTTAAGCCATTGCAAGAGGCCTACTAGTGGCTTTAACAAGGATAAACCAAAAAAGGGTTAATGCTTTTACATGAATAAGATAATATCCTGAATTTAAGCTTTTGAACGCAACAGTCATATATAGACGACAGACCAAAATGTGCTGGCACGCCATTATATAATCTACTAGCTGTGCCCCGCGGTTTTACCCGTGTTAAGCTTTATAAATTATAGCCTATGTGTTATTCTGATGTATAAGCTATATTATTGTAAAGTTTCATTAAAATCCATTCAGTAGTTTTTACGTGAAAGAGTAACAAACATCCATCCATACTTACAAACTTTCGCGTTTATAATATTAGTAGGATATAAGTATGTATGTACAAAAGAGAAGTAGTATATCAGTTATCTGGTATATAAGTGTCTGTCTGTCCTGAGGTTGGGTGTAATTATGTATATAAGTATGTATTTATCAAAGAAAAGTAATATATGTAGTATATCAGTTATCGGGTTTCCTCAGTACAAGCTCTGCTTAGTTTGGGATCAGATGGCCGTGTATAAATAATGTCCCAAGATATTATTATTATCCTACCAATGTGTTAAATGCGAAAGTTTCTAAGTATCGATGTATGGATATTTGTAACCTTTTAATGCAAAAACTACCGAACGGATTTTGATGTCACTTTATAGTAATATAGTTTATATATCCGATTAACACATAGGCTATCATTTATAAAGTGAAGAAGTGAAACCGCAGGGCACAGCTAGTATTATTATAGTGACCGGGTGGTATGGGAACATTTTGTTTTGACTTGTATATATATCAGTGCTGATCAGAAGTTTAATTGTATTTATTATATTAAAAGTGAATATATTTCTGCTGCATTAGAACCTAGTTCATACGTTTAGGTAATCAAGTTTTGATGTATCATAGTCACATTTTCATTCTCTATTGTTTAGTTTAAATGTTATTATTGTATCGCCAAACATACACGTGTTAATAAGTTTGTTTGTTTTGTAACACTGTTGAAGGTTTCTTGTGGTTTTTTTTGTAATGGAAATGTATTTTTAGAGCGGGATTTTAATTTAATTGGTTTGACGGGGTGAATATATTATTATAGCCAGTGAGGCCGTCGTCTAACCATGTGAGGCGTCCATAGCCAGTTATACACACCAGTCCTTAAGTATAGTAAAACGTATAAAATACGCACGGCTAAACATTGGAATACAAAAATTTTGACTGCGCGTGTGGCGCAGCGGCTAAGAAAGTCGCCTCGCCGCTTCGTGTGGCGGGTTCGAGTCCTGTGCCGGACAAGTATTTATGCGACCCATAAATAGTTGTTCTGAGTCTGGATGTAATTTGTGTCTACCCTGCCACAACGCCCGCACTAGCGAATCTATTCCTTAGATTCCCTAGAGCGGGCGTTGTCTTTATAAACAAAAAAGAAATACACCCTCCCAAACTACTTGTTTCCAGACTCATATAACATGGGTTTATTCAATGCTAGAGTGTACAGGCATATTAAATTAATAAATATAAAATAATTCAATAAGGTACTCTCCTAACAATTGAAATCGCGAATTTTAAACAACAAAGTACCAATTTAAAAACATATCTATATATAAAGAAAACATTGTCGTGTCGCAATTACGTCACTATTTCATCAGGGAATGCCTAAAGGTCAAACTATCTGAGGCGTATGTACTTGCGCTGACGCAACTCTGAGTGGCCGCTGAATCACTGCATTCGAAATAACTGCGCGCACTACATGCCGCACTCGGAACGGAGAGAGGCACGAAAGATACTCTGTAGTGGTGCAATGGAAGATTTACACAGATTGTACTTGTTGATTGTTTTGGTGACGGCAGCGAATATCGGAATATCATCACCCTATCTAGAAGGTATAGAAGAAATATCCAGAGTCATCATCATATCAGCCGAAAGACGTCCACTGCTGGACAAAGGCCTCCCCCAAAGATCTCCACAATTGCCGGTCTTGCCCTATCCCCATCCAGCGATCCAGAGTACGGGCAGCATTTCAAGCGTTTTTTTCTGATTAAATTCATTGCAGGATCCAAGACAGTTGTCGCGATGCCCCGAGATATGATGAGCCTCACCGCTCAGTTTCATTTCATTGTGTGCCACTGTTGATATTTTATTTTTATATAATGTAGGGGGAATACTAATGCATGCCACCCGCAAAAAGTGTCTGCGGGTGGGTATGTCGGACTCGCACCGACTAAACCTAACCTGCCGTGGACTTCTTCTGGCGCCTGATACGGGGAGCCCCGGGAACGCGGGTATGCTGCTCCGGTGCCCCCCTTTTGCGCCGTGTCCCAGATGGTCGGGACACGCACCCGGGGAGAGCTGTGGGTTGCCCTCCCCATTTGCCGACGCCACTGTTGATCCTGGCTTACAGGAGTTGCAGTTGTAGGTAAGAGGGAGGGACTAGTCCCGATAAAGGGACGGGCAGCAGCTTCCTTCTGAGTACTATGACCCTCTTACTGCGATTGTCAACCCGTCTGCCAAGCGTGGTGATTATGGCATTTCCCCCACAAGACGATGATGATTCTTGGGAGAGGCTTTTCCAGCGTCCACTGCTGGAAAGAACTAGTCCCTCCCTGATAGAACCATTCAGACAATATGTAGTAAAATATAAATTTCAATTTTACGGTTGTTCTTTCAGCTGTAATGATAACAGTCACCAGCATTAATGTGTATTTTCATTAATGTTTTTGTGATAATTCCAATTCATTTATTCCATAAAAATATTACATTTGTGTGGATTCGTCCATATTTTTTTTACCATACTTGGGAATTGTTATAGGATAACCAAGACACTGCCATCTTATCCCGAATTAGGCAGAGCTTGTACTATGGCAACCAGACAACTGGTATGGTATGAAAAGGCTGGTATGATGGTATGGTATGAAAAATGGCCCTATCTCAGCTAGTACTGCATTTCTGCAGTGCTGATCTTCCGATACACATGCTTGTTTATTTCTAAATTACATACATATAATAGATAAATTACACCCAGATACAACAAATTATCATCACACAAAGATTATTATTACAATATTATATAAATGAATTTTATAATAGCAGGCTGGTAAGAGATAACAGCGTTTACGCTTCTGCAACCAACTTCCTAATGACATCAGAAAACTTACAATCAACCAATTTAAACCTACAGATAAAAACGTCCAAAAAGCGATCTTAGGATATTTTCTGTAAAGAAAATTCCCCAATATAAAAACCTGAAAGCTAGCGGTAGAATACCCCCATGCCTAGGAGAGCACGTAGATAAAGCCATCGGTCCTGTACCTGACCTCTTTCCGGTCGTCTCGCTAGTCATCTTCTCGGATCATGACAGTGACGGAATAAAAAGTACCATTATCATTGCGCACGCACGTTTGCTCTAAATTTATCCCGCGCAGTTGGCTAATTTTCATTAAGACTGGCCGCCTTGTCGTTCGTAACATTATATTGCTATGCCAATAGCACATATATAATTACGAAAACCGCTATAATACAAGCAATTGATGACTGGTCAGCATAGCATGTCTGTGATCACTAACGTCGCAGGCGCAGACGTCCTATAACAAAGATGGTTCGTCATTCCTACAAGGCGTACCTAAAATAACTCCATAGTCTCAAATAGGTTATTCAGAATCATTATTCATACATTAAAAATAAAATGTACTAGAAATTTCAAGGACTTACTAGTCTGTGCGTATAATCGACGGTATTTTAGGTATTGTTCTTATTTTATCGTGATGTTAAAAGGAAACTTCTGTTCCGTTCAAATTTTCAATCAATGACATTTTTTAAATTTAAAAAAGAGTTTACGCGGTGGTTTGCTGAAAAATGTTTTTATAGCATTCATGCTTTCTTTGAATTTAAATTATAAATTGACATTATATTGCTAGATTGTGCTTTTAAAAACAGTAATGTATTTAGCTTCATAAAAATATTTATACGCTCGTAAGAGCAAAACATAGTGGGCCATGTTAACACTTTAATGTACCTGTGTTTGTTGTCAAATAAACATTATTCTATTCTATTCAAGTGTGGCGATTATGGCATATCCCCCTATTCTTTGGGGAGGCTTTTGTTCAGCTGTGGACGTAGTATGATGAATGTGTCACATAAAAAGTTTCTGAAACATCAAGATCATTTCGAGAACATTTTTTCGGGATCTTTGCTGTCAGTAGATGTTTAGATCTTTCTGCTCTCCTTCTCCATGTGAACTTTAAGTGTTTTAAATATCATAATCAACTTTTTTTTAACTGCCTATCTGATAATGAATACTAATAATAAAAGTTTTTGCTTAAACTATTAATATTATGATAAAACAATTATTTACGCAGTTATTAACAACGTAAGAATGGATGGACTGATTCAAAAAATGTTCTTTTTGTATCTGTCTCCATCCGGATATACCCGGGATAGTAGAATAACTAACAATACATCGAAAAATGGATTTGATTTGTATGGAACTCCTTTTTTTTATCCTTATTGGATTTACAATTGGACCTGATAGCTTTCGCTGTGGTCGGATTCGAAGTTCTTTTTTTTTGGCATCTCAGGACTGCTAGTAATTAATGAGATATCATAGCATATTACCTTTTGGCAGGGAATTCATTGATAATTTTAGTCCCACAGAAATGTTGATAAATCTGTCTTTAGAATCGAATACTACGCTTAAAGGACTGGTGGAACGGCAGTTGGATTCTTCTCCACCAAAAATGATGTGTATTGATATACAGTAAAATAAAATGTTATTATATTTTCTTATAAGAAATTAGTTAAAAAAACCACAAGGGTCCTGAGATTTGTAGTTAAAATATTGTAAAGTAAACCCGTATTACAAAATTAAGTCTAAAGTTAGTACTGCGGGCGATTCTCGGTTTCTTTAGTTTTTCTGAGAATCGTTTAGCCACAGACAACGACGACCCAGAAGGTATATTAGATTTTTGAAGTTGGATGTTTTATACCCCCGCGATATCGAAGTCACGGGGTATAAAGAGAAAGCCTGTCTGTTGTCTCTGGTCTACTCGCACTGCTGTCCCATCGGACTTAGAGTGTGAAGGAATAAAATGTACCTGCGCTTGCGCATATTCTTGTGCACTCTGTGTCCTGTGGATTTCGGTAGTTGTTGAGATTTGCCGATTACCAATTATATATTATCAGCTGTCAAATTAAATTAGTGAGCGAATCTTACCAGTAATTCTGTGTATCTATGCACGATTAAATAATAATATTAGTTTCTTCCAACACCAAAAGATCACAATATTAGCCATATGAATTATTTGGTCACTAATTTAATCGAATCTAATATAGACTGTCCCTTTCTTTTTCACCTCAAGAGTTTTTATTTACCGTAATTTACTTAGTTTAGACTTAGTTTTGTAATGGGGGACAAACATTTTATATACCTATAAATATGTATATGCCTGTGATATACTGATTTGAGGATATTTGAAATATAAATTAGACTTTATTTTGTTATCTTAGTCTTGAAAATCACATATAGATAGTGGACTAGACGGATAGATGTAGAACACGATTTGTGAATATGATGTTTGTGATCCGAATAATTCTCTTTTATTATTTGTAAACTTTTGATTTATATATGTTAATGTTACAGTAAAACCTATATAGATTAGTACTTAATAATCTCATACAAAATAAAAACAAAAGCTTATATGAATATTCTAAACTGCGATATGTTATTCTGTTAAAATAAATTAGTAATTGGAACTTTGCAGGAGTGATATCCCAGTTGTCATCTGTCATAAGGCAGAGTACATATAGAAGGTGATATACATATATCACCTACTATGTTATAGTAATGTCATTGCATTTCTTTCCGACGTAGTTCACATGTCAAGGATAGGTTCGTCCACCTAGGTAGCTAGAGAAAGCTGCAGGCTAGCTAGGGTAGGTTCCTCAGCGGCGAAGATCGCTTTGGCCCATTAACGCGTGATCGGTGATCCCGTGCATGTGATCACACCCTCATTTATAATTTCGTCTTTTTACTTTAGTCTTCCATTCCTTAATTTTAATATAGTAGAACTAAATTTCAATATAATAGATTGGTAACTTGTTATTTATTTAAGGATTTCAGCAAATATATGTGGACGGACGGACTAATATTTTTTTTTTGTAATTTTTATACTATCCACTATGTTTATGTACTGCATTGTGAGCTTGACAAGTACAAGTGTATGTTAATACCCAAGTGCTGAATAAATTGGCCTGAAATACTGAGGGTAATTATGTTATATGTTTGAACCTGTCACTGTGTTGACGGGCGGGATGGCATGGTTGGTAAATGCTTGCCTTTCCCACCCAGAACAGATATTTTTGTACATGAACATGTCTATTTGGAGGTAATTATCGTTATAAGTATGTATTTACAAAAAAGTAGTGTATGTAGTATATCAGTTATCTGGTTTCCATAGTATAAGCTCTGGTTAGTTTGGGATCAGATGACCGTGTGTTAAAAATGTCCCAGAATATTATTTTATATTACGCGCCCGGCGCGCTTGTTAACCCTTTAATTGGTAGTAGATAAGTTTCAAATGTATTGATTTTGTTTCTCCAAAATATGATAGCAACTATATTGCCACTATCATATGTAGGGTTAAAAGAAATAATAATAATAAAATATCCTGGGACATCATTCACACTCGACCATCTGATCCCAGACTAAGCAGAGCTTGTACTATGGAAACCGGATAACTGATATACATTTTTTTTTTGTAAATACGTACTTATATAGATAATTTACACTCAGACTCAGGACAAACAGACATGTTCATGCACACAAATATTTGTCCCGGATGGAAATCGAACCCATGACCTGCGGCGTGAAAGGCAGCGTATCTACCAACCACGCCAACTGGCCAAATAGTTTGACAGTTCTACGTATGCCCTGTTCTTTTCATACGAGCTATATTAGAGGGAGACAGAATGACGTTTAAATTCGTTTATGGTGTAAAAAAGAGAAAATCGCCAGCATTGTTTAATTATCTGTATTGTGTGCAGCTTACCATACTAAGAATCTATATAATTAAATACAAAAAGTGTAAAAATTGTATCTTTAATTTTATATTTATCGATATTCCTGCGGAGTTTCAATTGCTATTCTATATTTAATTGTTTTCCTTAGCATCACGATTCTAATGTAATAGCTACGGATGCGAAAGCATTCCGGCTTCTTTATAAACTTTGTCCTGTAATCAAATTTTAGTATATAACCACTAGACTATAAACTGCATCAGTTTTGACGTAGTGCTTGGGCCTTCATACTAATAAAAATATTGTGAGAACGTGTGTTGTCTCGCTCTCTCGAATACATCTCTTAGCTAATCAGTGTCTCGATATTTTTATTAGTAACTGAACAGAGATAGGTCATATTATGAAAGGTGTTTTAGGGCCTATGCACACCCATGCCTATGATACATACGCGATGCTAACGCGCGTTTTGGAAACGCGCGTCGACGGCGCGCTTAAACAAGGTGATGTGCTAGGCTCTAGGCTCTTAGTTGTGTAGGAGCCTCAAATGACATGTGATCATAGATATTTATCTCTGTCGAGGACATTTTTATTTTGAAGATACTGAAAATCGGTTTTGGGAATTAGAAACCGATTTTATGGAGTTAATTCAAAATGAGAATTCCTTATAAATTAAAGGCTTTTTACACAATAAAGCAAACATTTTATAGCATTATTCGCAGACTGTAAATCTAGACCATATGTTGGGAATTCATAATTTAAATCGTCCACCGGGTTTTGAACCTCTCTCTCCGGGGTAGGCACCATGTTCTAGAAAACAAAGCCACCTATATCCTCCTAACAAGGGCATCCTAAATAAGATCTACCAATCCAGGGAAGGCGCTCCGCATACCCGGGATTGGTAGAGGATGCTGGTTCGAAACCCGCCGGACGATTTAATTTATGATATCTTATTTTTTAGAAAAGAAACATTGTATTTCATGTTCTGTGTTAGTTACTGCTGGAATAATGTAAAAAAACCTAGGCGCTTATGATATGGCAAGGGTCAGTTCAGACCGAGATGTAACAGGCTCGAATTTTAATGATCCAATAACAAATAGGACCATATTACTATAGCCTAAAGCAGAAAATTGTATGAATATCAACCTATTTGACTGTTGAATATGTTGATATTGTTACATATATTTTCCATGTATTTTAAATATTTGTAATAATATCTTATTTATAACGGCGACCTTGAATTGTAAAGATCACTCTCAATAACCAATTCTCAGTGTATTTTGTTTTATAAGGCATGGATATATCTTTAGCATAGCATTGTGAAATATATAGATTTTAAAATTATACTAAATTTGTATAGAAATTCAAGATTTCACTGTTTACCAATTTCTCCTTAAAATGTATGGCTTAGTTGAGATTTATTTTAATAAATACAACGTATGACGTTAAAAGTATTTAGCTCCCTTCCTTACGTTATCAATTGTTTAGTCAAAACAAGTACGCCCAAATATGTATTGCTTTTGTATCATATTTATAAATAAATAAAATAAAAAAGGTTTTTATTCACGTAGACTTTAAAAAAGCGCTTGTAAATAGTCAGAACATGTTTGTAGTAATACAGTTATTATTTCTAGTTGCATATTACATATATTTAGGTACACGGAATGTTAAAACATTTATACAATTTACTTTATAATAGTAGTGATTATAATACTAGCTTGTATTAAGTTATTGTCAAGGTTGTTATTCATACAGTGTGTTGGATTCCTGTCCCATTAACATGGCAGTAAAGACATAAGTATCTACTGCGTTCACCAATTAAAAGTACAGTATCATTTTATCTTATGATAAAGATAATATTCAGCAATTTCATTGTCCCAACGCAGTAGACAGATATGTCTGCACTGCCATACTAACGGCTGCCATAAAACACTAGGTTTGAAGTGTTTACTGACTGATGATGTTAAGCCTAGTAGATCAATACCAATTTCCATTAGGCTGTCCCTTACGCCCTGTATACAGGTTATTTATATTGTGGAAAAAACAGCATTTTGAAATATAGTATTACCACGGAACATGATTTACTCTCACAATAAAACTATCTCAACCAATTATAGTTCGCATATTTACTCGTAATAGCTGTAACTAACGTTTGTTAATACTTTTTTGTATTCTATTATTCAGTAAGTACCGGGTAATATGAAGTGAATAAGGATGGAAGGAGAAATAAGAAGGGTCTCTCAGGGAATCTCTACCAGCTATGTCGCTGTACATCGATTTCTTAAATGGCGTTCAAATAAATAAAGGTTTAAAATGACATAATCAATCGTTAAATCGGCTTCAACGTTGAAAATCGATCCCGAACCATTTATGACGTCACATGTGCTCATGGAAGCCGATTTAACGATTGTAATTTTTAACCTTTATTTATTTGAACGCCATTTAAGAAATCGATGTGCAGCGACATAGCCGCTAGAGCCAAAGATTCCATACATAATTTGAAACTGTTCCTGTTACTTTTCACCCCAGTCCTTATTCACCCTGTTGTATTAAATATTTTAGACGTAACATTTAAAAGTGCCATCGTATTGCACTTTCAAGGCGAAACGTGATAACAGTGGGTTATCACGGTCAATTATTAACCACAAAACATTGTTTATTACAAATAAATTAGATTGCGCCGGAAAAATGTATGTTAATTTTGCCGTTACGTCCAAAATAGATACGGTATTGTGGGGTTTCTAAACGTTTATTATTACTCTTTTCATTATTTTCATTATTATGTTTGCCACCGCTCATCTAGGTCATACGATTGTATTTTAGTTCGAGTGTACCTACATTTATTTATCACGGCCACCTCCAAACTTGTGTGGAGTAAAATGTAAGGTTAGTCCAAATGTGTAAATAAATGATGATTTTAAAATAAAATATGTTTCCTATTTATTTTTCCAATAATTTTAAATTAATTCAATTTGATAAAGACTCCACGATCCTTATCAATGGCGGTAATTAATTAATTTTCAGAGTCTAGTACCTATAATACGTCCTACTATAACATTAACGCTTTATTCATTTTGAATAATAATGGACAGTATATTCTAAGCATGTCGTTTCATTATGTACAATGATACTATGTTTTTATTATGTTGAGACATCAATATCAAAAGTTGTATATGCATCAATTACACTTCTGCATTGAAGAAATGGACTCTTATTAGAATAATGAGAATTATTCCATGATGCAAGTTCTATATGGTAAATTTATTATATTTGAGCCTATAGTTTAAAATAAATCAATATTTCACGTAGGTATATAACTTCGGCTGAATGTTTTAATTGATTATGATAATCAATTAAAATATTCAGCCGAAGATTGTACCTAAGTACCGTTATAAATTCTAAATCTGATATTAAAATACAAATATCAATGGGTTTTCGGTAAGGTAACGGAACAATTCTGTGAACAAATAATTCTATTACTACGAGTAATTTCAAGTACACTAGGCAATAACAGGATTAGGAACAATATTGACCACATTGAACTTTCCATTTTCCCGCAATTCATTGATAGGTTGTAGCGCTGCATAGTGTCGAAACTTGGAACTAACAGGAGCCGACGCGATGTTATATTCTAATATTTCACGTTTTTAAAATAACCACATGAAAAGTTATTGGTACTAATACGATCCAAATTTGGTTTAACACCGATTTCATTAACATTTTGATACATATATAGAGTAATTATCAAAAAAATATTGTAACATTTTGGCCCACATGTTAGTCATAGCTTGGTAATGGCCGACGGCTTCGACCAATGAGAGACGCGGCGTGTAGAAGCTCGCGCCATCTTCGTTTTCAAACTCATCTGGCCGCTCGCTCACTCGCTCAGTCAGTCAGTCGCGCGTCGGATCCGGGCAATCGTACAACTTACTTACTAATTCTAGTAATTAACACCAAAATCAAATAATCATGAGCACCAATGAAAATAACAGTGAAGTGGCTGTCGACAAGGTCGGCGATGAGAAGAAGGGTGACGCGAAAAGTGACCTAAAAGGAACCAAAAGGGCAGCAGAGGTGAGTCCACATGTCAAACAAATGTATTCGTTATAATCGCTCGCCATTTTATTGAACGTTATTAGAAGGGTAGCATTATACATGTTTCTGCTATTTTATTATCTTCTCACATAATTCCACGTGGTAAACAGGGATTTGTATGTTTGGGGACGGAAACGATGCCGACTGGAGCCGGCGTATTTTTGGATGTCATATCTATTGAGTTATGCATTTTGCGTGTGTGGGGAAATCGATGATCTAATATTATGTTAGGCTTTGAAGCACCTAACCTATCAATTCAATGGCCGACGTGTTCCAAGTATAATTCTTAAGTTTTTAGCTTTTGTTTACCCGTTTTCGATACGGAGGCATGACCTTGGCGGAAAAAAAAAACATGGCGCGAGAACGTACGCTGTCCTCATTGATGTGGTTATTATAGAAAAAGTGTACATGTAGTTGTTGTAATATTGGCCTATATGCGTAGTATTGATTATACTGCACGTTAAGTTATTTTAAACTTTCTAAGGGTTTGGGTTTATCGTAGCGTGACGCTTGATAGATGGGTAACATGGCCGGCGCGAATGTCGGTATTCGAGCCTAGAGAGATTGTCACAACCACCGCACAAACGTTAGCTCAGCCTTATCTACATAATATATTCTATCTTTCCAGACAATCCAATATTCTATTCTGTCATTACTTAGTCACGCTGAAGCCGTTTGCACAATTGTTATTTTATTTCGGCACTTAGTACGTTGAAATTAGTCAATGACCCGGCATTATTTGCATGTAGGTGTACTATACGTATACGTCTCCTTTGTTCTACGAGCACTTGTTACGAGCATGCAATCAAACGAAGATTTGTGTATCACACAATTTGAGCGGGAACAGATGCATTCTATTTGATATCGCTTAGAACCCGAGAGTTTTATCTTCTGTCCTTGTCTCTCAACATTGCGAGTACATGAAAGCATGGCGTTTTACAACTTTATTCAATCTTGTATAGGTTAGAATTGGTTTATTTAACCGATTAAAAACGTGTATGGTAATGAACGACGCTACGAGATTCAGAATCAACATAATTTAGGCGGTTTTTAGTTGTATCTTGTGTATACGGCGTCGCTTTGCAAACGGTTAGGTAGGTATGCGTGGTGACCGCGTTCCGTTTAACTTTGCCACGGGTAAAAGGGCCGTATGACGCCGGCCCCGCTCTATGCATCGCCGTTTCCCCCACACAACTAATGACCCACGCTTCTTTATCGTAACGAATCTTTGTCACCTGCGTTTGATTATAGTGCAGGTAACTTGCACATTTTCCTACAGAATTACCCTTAAACAGACATCTTCGTGCATTCAAATTCGAAATAATATTGGCTAATCGCCAGTTATTACAAGTTTGATGATCTTGAATACGCCAAGTCGCAGCATATCGTTTTGTGTAGGTAAACAATTAACAAAACCAGTTCCCGCCAATAATGTTTTCCTTTTTTTTAGGAGAAAGCAGCAGACGCGAAAAAGGCGCGAAAGGAGGAGAACGGCGGAGGCGGAGATGATGAACCACATAGTGAAGAAGAAGAACTTGACGGAGAGGGCGAAGGGGAAGAGGATGACGACGAAGAAGTTGAAGGGGAAGAAGATGAAGAGGAAATCGGAGAAGGAGAGGACGATGATCTCGATGGCGAGGGTTAGTAGTAGCACTGCGTATTATCACTCATAAATTAATACTAGCTAAGGACTTCCGAGGTAGGAAGTATTGCATATGTGTTAGTAGATACATTTGCTTGTAATCTTTCGCTAAACGCACTCCATTTATACGTAAACATACTTTTAATAAGTCTGTCTAAGGTTATCATGATTAATTGATGCAATACTTTTATATTTCAGTATCTTTGAAAATATTGTGCTAGATTTCGATACATATAAAAAATAAACAATTATTATTAAAACTCGCTGCTATCTCGATCCTCAACACAAGTACTGATAAAGATGCTTTAGTAATAAAACAAGTCCTATGAATTCTCACAGTTACTAGAGTAGCGTTATAAAATGCTGCGTTTGACAGATTCGGTGGCACGTTATTGCGTTGAATAAAATCACGTGTTCTGTTACAGATGAGGAGGTAGAAGAGGAGTTACTGGACGAAGAAGAGGAGGAAGCGTAATACGCCTAGTGCCTCTATATGGACAATGTCACAGTGATGTGTTAGTGCTTGTGACGGCCCGGACTGGCGCGGCCTCGCCTCGCCCCAACTGTCCACACACAGCGACCGCCCCAACAACAGTGACACTAACAACAGTTGGGAACACGCGGGGCCGACAACGCTCCCACCTAAAACGGGTGCAGTTCTATTTAAATGACAAATGTAATTAATTAAGTCAAATTCAATGCAGATTTTAATTTTTTTTTACAATATTTAAGTTTGGTACTGAAAGCTGTATCTTTATTTTCTTGGCTCGATGTTCGAGCATGTAATTAAGACTTAGTAGAATGCTGTTGAATTTTGTCATGAAATGTACAAATGTGTTTTTCGGAAGTAAACTGTATTCTAAGTGAAATCCACTCTGTATTCTAGGTTTACCTGTGAGCCCGTCTAATGGTGAAGTTGTGATATTTTTCTATGCAATAGGTACCTAACCAATCAGTTTTTAATAAAATATAGGAAGTAGGCCAGAAATGGTGCGTTTTAGTAGTTAAGCTATAAGTCACAAAGCTCAATTCTTCATTTTCTTGTTGTCGATGAGAGTTTGTGTGTACATATTTAGCGTAAGTGAAGCCTGTGATTTTGATAATCAGTAATGTAAACATAGTGTGATCGTTGCATTCAGGTTAATATTCTTTTATACAGTTCATCCATCGTCGCATTTCGTTTTTGATATCGTTCACCTCGTCCGACACGATGGCGCACTGGATCGAGTGATACGAAATGATAACGAAATATAACTTAGTAAATTAGTCATTTAGTGATAGTCAATGCGAGTTAGGATCATCCAGGGGCACCGGGTCAGGACGAGGGAGCGTCGTCGTCTGTACAAGGTGCGGGACGTGTTCCGTACGTCATTTTACTAGAAAAACATCACAATTTTACCATTATCTCGCGCACATCGCGCCGGCCGCCCGCTCTACGAACGACCGATAAAGAGAGCGCGACGGTCGACGCCGCGCTGCGATAGCGAGTAACAAAAATATTCAAACCGGCCTGTAATTTTTGTCCATAACTGTTAATTAGGATAGAACCTCCAGCTCCGGTATCCAGTGTCTCACGGTGTGGAATAAGAGATTCCTAGGTTAAAGTGATTTAGTATGTAGGATGTACGTCATTTTTATGAAAGGACGCCACGGGCGGGGCGGGGAGGCCGGCGGCGCGTGGGTCCGGCGCGTGGCCTCGTTCGATTTGCCGCGGCCGCCGCCCGTACCACGCCGCACAGACGCGCTCCACCGCGTGGAAAATCACTCATTGTGCGCCATACATCGCCGCTCTGGCGCGTCGCCACAGAGCTAGCGATGTATTCGCGCCGCCCGCCTAGACGCTGATCGTCACATGAGCGTTTTTGATACTTCTTGTTGAATCAGTTTTCACTCCGTTCAGTCTTTCGCGGGGCGTCGGCGTGCCGACACCTCATTTGTGATGACATGACTTTTAATTATGGTTTTTACGCAGCCGACCCCCGAGTGAGACGGCGAGATGTTTAGAGAAGCATTTAGCTAATTGTTCCGTTGGCGATCAAATACCAAAGGGAGCAAAGATGTTTTCATTATAGGAAATTGACATGGAAATCAATAAAATTATCTTATGAGTAAATCTTATTGTCCCGCCTTTTCATTTTTTGTGGTAAGAATGAGCTGTCGCATATTTGTACTATGTACGACTTATGTGAATACCTTAGTACGATTTTATTTATTTGTGATGTTGAACACTATTGATTTTCTACAATGGACGATATGTAAATACAACCGATTTTAAGTAAAAAGTTATTTTGTTTTTAAGCTTATTTATTTGTCCCAAATGTTAAGGAATACCTATATATTTCGAAATGAAAACCAATATAGATGACGAGATAACAGAATAGCGATATAAAAATAAATATGGCGCATGTCTTGCGTGGCACGTTTTATAGAGCGGCGTTCATAATGGTGACACATGTTACATACATATTATTATAGGTACAGCGCGCCTATTTCTAAAATGACTGGAAAAGTCTGGAAGCCTTTGAGCGTTACTCCTTATACGAGACACCTGTCGCTATTGTTACCTTTACAGGAAGTGTAATTTACACCTGTTTAGGACTGATGAACGCAAGACAACCTATTAATTCTTCAAGAGTGGACGCGTTTCAAACTTAACAGCGAACTGTACCTCTCCTATACCTATGTTGATAACCCCCGGCAAGTAGGTACCTCCTCTACTGTCGGTGTTGGTGGGGTAGGATAACGACCTAACTATAGGCGGGGCGGGTCATAAAATATTACAGTTTGTTTACAGTACCTATGTAGAGAATTGCCTAATAAATAGATAGGTATCTAAAAATCAAGGGTAGAGTAGTTTCGAAATAAGGATTGATTTATATATAAACTATAAGGAATGGGCGGGGTTATTACCCCAAGTGGTAGGTAGTATAACATTGTATTCAATATAAGTTATAAACTACCTACTACCACCATACTGAACTTACATCCAGATTACTACACTAGATAGGAATAAAATATTACGTATATGTATAGGTTTTACCGTGGGCTCTTGTGTATTATTACGTCACGCATAACCTAGTTTGACACGAGTTAAAATTTGCTGACTGTCATAAGATACTTAGCAGGGATAAGAAAATAATCCGATAAAGACTAGTTACATCCCATAAACTATAGATAAAAGTCTTAGCTAAAAAGCGGTCGTATGGATGGTGGGACTGTATGAACTATTTATTAATATATGTAGAGAAAAACCTTTTCCGTACATAGAGCTAATATATATTTATTTTCTATATATGTTACGGTAGGAAATCCGGGAATCCCTTTCCTGGGCTAGTTGATGATCTTTAATCAAGTAAATATGTACTGCTGGGCACGATTAGACATATTAAAAAAATAAATGCTATGGCAGAAGCCGAAACGATGCATTTCTTTAAGCTAAATTATTACACGAGGGGTGTCCGATGTTCCCTATATTCTTCCCCTTCCAAATCGCCCTATTTGATATAAAATAAAGAGGGTCGCGCTTCATATCCGGCGTGGTGTAAGTTAACGCGCGAGTACACTTATGAACGAAAAACCAAAATCTTCTTTTCCAAATTAGCGTTAGACTATCATAATAATGCGAAATAAGCAAATTACATATCCGGGCGGCGCGGTCGAGATAACGGTAGCTTAGTAACGTGTGAATACAGCCTTGGAAATTATGGGAAAGCAATACTAGAACCATCTATGAAACGCCATGTGTACTAATTGTTTATCAATAAACTCGCTAGAGCGAGCTAGTTTACTGTACTTAAGTCGGAATTTTGTTATGTTTACAACATTTATAAAGTAGATGGCGTTGTTGAAGCTGTTTATGAAAAATGGCGCGAATTACGATTATATTGTGATTATTTTAAGTCCAAGATAATTATATTACAATGTAAATGAACAGGTGGCTTGGGTAATTCATGGTTGGTGGTTTATCAGCTTGTTATTATATTTGCAGACTATCTATCAAATGAAAAGCACACCACGGTGTAGTTGACGCTACATCAGCCATGAGATATACTACGAGAACAACCCTTCATAAACGCGTTGACTGTTTAATATGGACATTATACCGAAACACTTTTTTAAGTGACACCAAAAAGGAGATTAGCGTTTGTATGTATTTTGTTTTATGTATATAAGTTAAGCGATTTCCCCGTTGTTTGCGAACCCATGTCGATTCGTAATTAACCAATTTTTGATCAATATATATTTATTTGATTAAATCGGTTAAAAGGAAAAATTTCAGTCTGATACCTACTTGATTTTTGAAGTACCTCCTTACCCACTGAAATTATATCCAGCAGATAGAACGTAGAACTAGCTTTTTATATTTATGTATAGTCTAACAAAATTCATAAATTAGATATTGTGTCTTTGATCAATAAACACAAAGTATTGTATTGATTACAAATATCTTAAAATTATTTGTAGACAACCAAATATTATTTTTAAAACTTGGATAACATGGTTGGACAGAGGCGCAGTAGAATATTTGAAAAGAAATTAAGTAACGATATTACATCAAAATTATGATTACTTACCATCATTCTTGAAAGTTATCACAAACTTGAGTTACCATGAGAGGTATACCATAGAGGGGTTCTAAAAGGACGTTACAACCAAATTTTGTCAAACAAAATAGTTTACATTAGACAAACCCGCACTTTTTTCAGCGTGAAAAAATGACTGCCACGAACTGTCAAAAAGAAAAACTTCCAAAAGTAAACGACAAATTTTAATGTCAAGTTAGTCAACAGTGTTGCCAGGGCCCTTAATCGAAAACGTATGTCTGTTCCCTCAAACATGACATTTAAGGGTTTATTAAGGGACTGAGCGTACATTTTCGGACAGCTGATGTTCTTAATTACAATTAGCTAAAAGCGTATCCTTATTTAAAGGGTACTTCACTCTTCGTCAATAAGTAATATATACAACTTTTGTATTTCGGAATATAATTTCAAAGTAAGAATCTTATCATACTGACGCTACCTGCGCCAATCAACTTAATATGGAACCTTGTCCATTGGAAACTTCCAAGGAACTCAAATTCAAACTTTATACCGTTTATTACAGCCAAACCACCGCACATGTATTCAATAACTTTTCCAGATGACGTTGCCGACTGCATTACATTTATTTTTATACCTATTTCGAGCTAGCCACTCATTTATACCTATTTATTACTGTGGTTAGAACGGCCGAAAGTCAATTACACTAAATATCTGCCTAACTATAGATCATAGACTCATCTCTTACTTAAACGTAATCTATACTAATATTATAAAGAGGAAAAGTTTGTGACGTTGTAAGGGGTAATCTCTGGATCTACTGAACCGAATTTGAATTATTTTTTTTCTTGGTGAAATATTCAAGAGAAAGCTTCGTTATTGTGGAGTGTCATAGGCTATGATTCATCATCATAATTTTTATTTAACCCCATCTTTTAATCCGAAGTATTACGCGGGACAAACGGACAGAGACAAAAATATTTATAACGCGGAACGAAGTCCGCGGGCACTGCTAATTTGTTATATTCCTTTTTCTCACTTCAGGCATACGCATACCTATTGAAAATAAGCACTTCCGTTTGTTCTCAAACAGATCACTACCATGGTAAAGATCCAGTTGAGCATTGGGCGTGGAGATGGTGCGAGGAATTGGATAATTAAAATGAGATACCTACAGTAACGAGTTCACCATACAGGAACAGCAAATTGATGTCTCCTAATAAAATTAAAAAAATAACTATTAGTTTGTGTGTGATGTGTCCTACTAACTCCACCGAAGCACCAGTTATTCTTGAGAGGAATTGGATAGTTAAAATGAGATACCTACAGTAACGAATACGCCATACAGGAACAGCAAATGCTTGATGTCTCCTAATGCGGTTTTAGTTATTTGGGGCAAAGATTCGTGACAGTTTATGAAGTAGGCAGTCATATAACTTGTAAACTGTTCATACTTATCCGTAGCAAGCCATGCTGCTATATTTTGACACACCGAGATAAACTGGATTCTTATCGATCTGCACCACTTCACAACCGGCGCATATCGATAAGGCGATAAGAAATATCTATATTAAATATGAGCTCCATCTACAATAAATATCATAGTGAGTTAAAAGCTGAAAATGATCGGACAAGCTCAAGCTTTTTAAAGGTTTAAAAGAATGCTTACTGACGAGAAAGTTTCACTCTCTACGCATACGTTACCAATATTAATATCCACAAAGTCAATGTTTCCTTAAAAATAGTTTGTTATTTTCCTATAAAACTTAACGAGTTATTAACTATGTTTAACCAACATCAATTTTTTTCAATTTCTATCGCATCATCAGTAATCGAATGACAAGAAATTAACCTAACCACAATATGTTACTTTTCACTCTCTACGCATACCTACGTAACCAATATTAATATCCACAAAGTCAATGTTTCCTTAAAACAGTTTGTTCAGTTTTAAAGCAACCGCCTATTTTCCTATAAAACTTAACGAGTTATTAACTATGTTTAACCAACATAATTTTTTTTCAATTTCTATCGCATCATCTGTAATCGAACGACAAGAAATTAACCTAACCACAATATGTTGTTTTTTTATTGCAAGTCCCTAGGGCTGTGCACGGGACATTTCTTTGGGTAGATAAATAGGTTTTTATTGATTTTTGAGCAATGATCGCATAAAAATAAACGCGTATTTATTGAATAAAATTGCTGGTCGGTAAGAATGAGTATGAGTAGAATAAACGATTGACGGAAGCTACATACAAGATCCAGTTGTTATTGCAATTGGCAGAATCGTTGTAGATTCATTAAGTGTTGCTACCAAAGATATTATAATATAACATAATATCTTTGGTTGCTACAACCCGCACGTCTAGAGTCGTATTTATACTAAATGTGTCTATATAATATTCATAAAACGACAGAGCCATGGTTTATCTGACTGGCCTTGAATTACCTTATAGAAATAATCAATAGGTCTCATAATAAAAAATGTTTATATATTTACTACTTACCTATACTTTTAAATTAATTTAGCTTTGTTATGGTAGTCACCAAACATAAACAATAGCCAACGAGCGAGCGCACGGGCGGCGTACCCAATATGGATGATACACCGGCAGTAAACCACAAAGAGCCTGAGAGCATTATTATGCGACTGAGTTGAGATGTATGTCCTACCTAAACAAAATCGTTGACGAAAAATGGAAATCAAAAGAAGCCGAATAATATATTGGAGCAAACATTTGTGGTTGATTGCATACGGATTTGGCTCAGATTCAGCAGAGTACCTACGAGTTATTTAGTGCGTTTGACACCGCGAGAGAGAACCTACGTGTCTGTAAATTGTCCTTGGAAGGTGCATTCACTTTGCGCGTGAATGTTTTAAATGAAATTGCCTTTGGAGCTCTATATTTTGGTGACAATTAAATTGAATAGTTTGATTAGTGTTTCTGAACGTGATATTTAGGAGTCCATTGTGGAAATTTTGGCGGTAAAATGTGAAACTTAAAAACTTCCTGTGGATAATATTGTGTATAATCTTCTTCTGTACTATAATTTGAATCTGTCAGGATTAATAAAAGGTAAATTAATAATTAGTTAAAGGTATTTAGTAGCTAATAATAAAGATAATTACTTTTCTAAAGATATTGACTTTTATCGTACCTACAGGTAAGTTTTCAAAATATGTTTTATAATGTCCTGATAATGTTTTTACTCGTATTTGGAGATGAAATAAGCTGTGTTTTTTTTCACGATTTACACTTATTGCAAGTGTAAGTTCAAAATAAATGTATTAGTTAGTTGATTAGTAAAATTAATGTTTACATTTTTCTGCTCTACTATAAGTGCACCGAAATACTTCACATCATAGAGACGTCAACTAATCACGACGTTATTATAATATCATTAAAAGTAACTTAGACTGATTAATCATCTCATAAGTCTGAATATACATATACGAATCCAGTTTAACCTTCGTCTTTATACTTCTATATGGCGTAAACGTACATAAACTCACGCCAGTTTCCCAGAGAGGTATATAGGTATAGGCATAGACAACGGTTGTTATTTGTCACGATCCTTGCACACCTCTTTTACTTATATTCTTGATACATGCTCACCTGTTTAGTGTGCTTCTGACATGGCCTTACTTGAGAACATGTCCGACTTGGTCAGGGAATGTTCGACGTGGTCTTCCCCTTCCTGTTGGCCATTCGCACAGGCCAGGTATAATTCGTTTGTCAATTTTCTTTCATTCAACTGTTCTAAATGCATAAACCATATTTTTGCAATGGCGTATAATGCATATTGTATACCTTATGTTTATTCCTACATGCTACACTGGAAATATTTCCACTTTCTATTCGATGAAGAAAGTGAACATATTTCCAGTAAACAGATACATTGACGGCCCTGTTGGCGTGGTTGGTAAATGCTTGCTTTTCACGCCGGATGTGGGTTCGATTCCCATCCAGGACACATATATATTTGTGTGCATGAACATGTCTGTTTGTCCTGAGTCTGGGTGTAATTATCTATATAAGAATGTATTTACAAAATGAAAGTAGTATATCAGTTATCTGGTTTCCATAGTACAAGCTCTGCTTAGTTTGGGATCAGATGGCAATGTCCCAGGATATTATTATTATTTTCTCTCTTTATAGCTGTTATGAATTGTTGAGGAACCGTAAAATGAGGTGAATTGATATCCGTTTTGAAAGAAATGGGAACATTATAGTTTACTTATTGTCCTCATCTCTATTGAATCTGGAATTTTTATTAAAACCGTTTTACCGCTTACCCTACTACCGTACCTAGAAAAAATAATATCCTATATACATATAACGTATACTATATACATATAATGTATTTGCTGTGACGGAATTTGATAATGGATGACACAGATAACATATCTATTTATTACCAGAATTGTAGGGGTATCAGAACAAAAATGCATATGTTATATATGAATATTTTGGCGTCTTCATATGACATAATTATTTTGACTGAGACTTGGCTAATACCAGACATTGCTAATAGTGAGTTTATTGATCCACGATATATTGTATTCAGGTGTGATCGAAATCGTAGTGCCACGGGAAGGCTAGACGGGGGTGGGGTACTGGTTGCGGTGCTATGTGGACTACAGGCTAATTCACTTGAGAACATTAATACACCACACTATGAGCGACTATCTAGCATTGAACATCTTATAATAGCATTCCCTAATAGGCGTTTAAAACAAAAAATACACGTCATCTGTGTTGCATACATACCGCCATGGGCCTGTACTGATGCTTATATGTCTTATTTTGACTTACTGCAAGACTTTCTAAACGGGCCTAATATTAGTAATGTTTATATTGTAGGTGATTATAATCTACCTGATATCACATGGAGAGCTACCCCAACTGGACTAACTGCTGATGTGTCATCCTCGAGTTCCCACACTATACACACGGGGTTACTACAACTCATGGCGTCATTAGACGCTCGGCAATATAATGCTACGCCGAATTGTAATAATAAAGTCCTTGACTTATTTATATCTAATGTTTTGTGTTCAGTTGATAATATCAATGATGCTCTATTACCAATTGACCCTCACCACCCACCATATGTTATGATCGTACCAGTAAACATAGCAGTGCGGATAATGAAAAGAAAATCTGCCGCTAAATTCAATTTTCGTAAAGCTAATTATAATCTTATAAATAAAGGTATTGATGAAATTAGCTGGTCTACACTATTTGATAATATGTCGGCTGAAAAGACCGTTGAAATCTTTTATAACAAGTTAAACGAAATAATTAGACCACACATTCCTTTTGCAAAATCTCGTTCGCTCGATTTCCCTGTCTGGTTTTCACCACAATTGATTAAAATATGTAAACAGAAGCAACGTCACTGGATAAAATGGAAAAAATACAAAAATCTCAAGGACTATAATAACTTTTCTAAGTGTAGATCAACCTTTAAAAACATGTGCAAATTGTGCTTTTCAGCTTACATAAATTCGGTTGAAGATAATATCACAACTAATATTAAATGTTTTTGGTCTTATATTTCTAATCGCAAAAGTAAGTGTGGCTATCCATCTATGATGCAATATCAGAATGTGAAGTCTGGTGACCCAGGTGTTATCTGTAATATGTTTTCCGAATTCTTTTTATCCGCATTTGAACCTTTATCGTCAACTATATCCAATTGGAGCCCTCCACAACATTGTGTTGAGAATAGCGATATATTGTGTGACATACATATTAATGAAGACCAGATACTCAAAGAGCTTAAACAACTGGACCCTGCAAAGGGGGCTGGCCCTGATGGCTATCCAGCATTATTTTTTAGGAATACAGCAAGCAGTATTTACAAGCCACTTCATATTATTTTTAATAAATGCTTAAGAGAAGGGATTTTCCCGATTGTATGGAAGCAAGCAAACATTACACCAGTGCACAAGGGAGGATCCAAACATGACATAGAGCAATATCGTCCTATCTCAATATTGTCGACCTTGTCGAAGGTTTTTGAGAAGCTTGTACATAATGAAATTTACCCAAAATTACATAACATTATAATTCCCGAGCAACACGGCTTTGTTAAACGTAGATCAACCACATCAAATTTGCTTATATTTGCTAATTATTTATTTGAAAATATTGACAGACGCATGCAAGTAGATGCAGTTTACACGGACTTTAAAAAAGCTTTCGACAAGGTTGACCATGAAATTCTCCTAAATAAGATCGCTTTCAATGGCATTCGAGGTAATTTACTTCGCTGGTTTGCTTCCTATATTGAAAATCGAACGCAAAAAGTAGTTGTAAATGGTTATGAGTCTGACACTATACAAATAACGTCAGGGGTTCCACAGGGTTCAATCCTGGGGCCTCTTTTATTCATCATCTATATCAATGACATAAAAGAGTGCTTCAAAAACTCAAAATTTGTAATGTATGCTGATGATTTAAAAGCTTTCAAAACAATAAAAACCATAAACGAGTGTTATTCGTTCCAAGAAGACTTGCATAGACTGAATAATTACTGTAAAATCAACAAACTACAGCTCAGTATTCCAAAATGTAATTATATACGTTTTACTAAGAATAAACTGATAGTACATTTTAATTATAATTTCAACGGTATTACCTTAAATAACGTCCATATAGTAAGAGATCTGGGAGTACTTTTTGATGAACAGCTATCTCTAAATCAGCATGTTGATAGCATTGTTAACAATGCATTCAAAATGTATGGATTTGTGATGAGATCGACTACTGAATTTAAACGTCCCCAAACTTATCTCTACCTCTACAAAACGCTTGTACGTTCCCAGTTAGAATATGCAGTCCCGATATGGAATCCCTTCTACCAGAAATATATTGCAGAGATCGAGAAAGTTCAGCGCAAGTTTCTTCGTACAATGTATAGCAGGTGTCAAAAATCTAGGTGTTATTTGTCATATTTGCAACTACTCAATAAGTATAAACTCATTAATTTGGAAGACCGACGAAAATATTTGGAGGCCAATTTACTCTATGACATGGTCCACAATAACCTTGATGCCATAGAACTCACGAGAATGCTATGTTATGTGGTTCCTCGAACTGTTAATGTGCGCAGTGCTCGTGCAGGTACTCTTTTTGCGGTAAATATGTGTCGAACGAATTCTGGGCTACGTTGCCCTATTCATCGGATTTTGAAATCATATAATACAAATTTTATTGACATTGATATATTTGCATGTTCAAAATTCAAATTTCAATCTGATGTAATAAAATGTTTAAACAAGTAAAGTGTAATATTTGAAATTTTAGTGGATTTTCTGTTTTATATTAGTTTTTGTTTATTATTTCAATTTGTTGTTATATATTTATGTTACTTACATACTTGTATCCAATATTAACATCACTTCTATAGCACTCTATAGAATGGAATGTAAAATGGAATTTTTGTACAATTTTGTTCTTTTTTCTGTATATTTTAATTAGGTAAATTTACTTTGCTACTGCACTCACCGACTTATTGATTGTGTTTTTCTGTGGATAATGTCGTGGGCTGCAACATTACTTCATAATTTTGTAAATCCTATGTGTATGTATTATGTTGTAGCTGTTAATTATCCCTAAATAAATAAAATAAAATAAAAATAACTACGTGTGAAACAAATAGTGGGCGTAATTAACGAGCTTAATTTCCCTATAAAATATATTGATGTCTTGGGACAAGTAACACACGGCTATCTGATCCCAAACTACGCAGAGCTTGTATGTACAGACGCCAGCACATCCAGCTACCCCAATCTGTCAAATTTCTTTTATAGATTTTCATCTTTATCACAAAAGTATAAGGTTCACTTTCAATTGGGGAAATTTGACAGATTGGGGTAGCTTGATGTGCTGGCGTCTGTACCTACTATGGTAACCAGATAACTACTACTTTTTTTCTTAATGCATACGTATATAGATAATTACACCTAGCTTCAGGATAAACATACCTGTTCAGGCACACAAATATATGTCCTGGGTGGGAATCGAACCCACGAACTCCGGCGTGAACAGCAAGCGTTTGCCAACCACGCCAACAACACACTGCCATCTGACCTACCTCTACCTTTGCCTGTCACGAATCTTTGTCCCAAATAACTGAAACCGCATTATTCGGGACTAGTCCCTCCCTCTTACCCACCACTGCAACTCCTGTAAGCCAGGATCAACAGTGGCACACAATGAAATGACACTGAGCGGTGAGGCTCAGGCATGTCCCGGGGAATGGTTTTAACTGTCTTGGATCCCGCAACGAATTAAATCAGAAAGAAAAAAAGGAGGAGTTAGAAATGAATAGTTCCACTTCCCTCCAGAGCAAAGCGGGAGACAGAATGATATAAAGAGGCTATAGCCTCATTAAACGAGAGAATTGCAACTAGAGAAGCCAGCTGCAAGAGCACCAAGGATTAATTTAAGGGTCCTAAGTGAGCTGTTATATTTGATTCCAATAGTAGGTATGGCAAAAGCGCTTAAACGCACGGAAGTTGTTCCTTGTTGCTACAAGATCCGTATAATAAACTACTCCAGATATTGGTTGCAAGCTATTTAACATAATATCACGCTGATTTTGCCAGAGATCACATTCCCAAAGTATGTGGTGATCGGTTTGTTCATATTCGTTACAGGAAGTTGAGCACAGACAGATTGGTGAAGATACTAATTTGAAACTAAACAATTTACTTTTAAAATTGCCGTGTCCGGTAAGAAATTGTGCAACACAATGGTCTATGATTAGCCAAGTTTTATTTAACCGTTCGCGTATGTCCGGAAAGAACTGGTGCAGATGGCGACCCTTGGTTGAGGTATTCCATCTACATTGCCATTCATTTAGCAGTTCGTCATTTAAGTTAGCATTTGGCATAAATAGCCTGGATATTTTAGCACGGTCGCGTAATGATAAGAAATCATTATTTAAATTTTCTCGCGTAGAATAATACATCGCTGCTCGTCTTTGAACCTCAAGATCAACCGGAAGTACACCCGCTAGGACAGGTAGGGCCTCTGTGCTTACTGTTCTATAGGCTTTACACAAAAATATCAACGCCAACCTTTGGCTTTGTAGTAATTTACGGCGAGCAGCTCCGATGGTAGCCCTATCAGCCCACACAGGCGAGCCGTAGCATATACACCCAAGATAAGTAGCTCCGTAAATGATTCTAAGAGTATTGAAAGAGAGGCCCCAGGTTGCCGTTGATATCCTTGTAAGTGTAAAAAAGTTTCGCTTAGCCTTTTCTCCAACTGATTTAATATGTTCTATAAACGAGAAGTTCTTTTCTAAAACTAAACCCAAATAACACGTGGATATCTTACGTTTAACAGTAACATTATTCAGTTTTACGCTCGGGGGAGATTTTAGTTCACCCTTCAGAAGGAGTTGGTAGGTTTTATGGGGAGCAAATGTAAGGAGATTTCTTTTACCCCATTCACTTATCATACTTAAAAAGTTTGAGCCAGAGCCACAAGAAACCGCATTAGAAGACATCGAGCATTTGCTGTTCCTGTATGGCGTACTCATTACTGTAGGTATCTCATTTTAACTATCCAATACCTCGCACCATCTCCACGCTTAATGCTCTAATGGATCTTTACCATGGTGTTGATCTGTTCGCGGACGAACGGAGGTCCTTATTTTCAATATCTGCGTCGGTTAAGCGCCTCGCATTTGTCGTTTGTCTTGAAGAGTTTAACTCCGTGCTGTTTATACATAATTATAATAATACGGTGTTGTACAATGCAATATTGATCTCAAAAATCACCACTAGAACATAATTATTTGAAAAAAAATACAAAACATATTATAAAAATTCAAAAACTTAACCTATGATATGCTTATTTGTAATGATCATTTATTAAAACACGTAGCAGATTTGTTGCGACGTGAATTACTTACATAGAACATTATTTTTCTCAGACACATTTATTCGTGCAATTTCAGGCAAACTCAGCTTAGTCGATGGAACTGAATCAGTTAAAGTAACTGTAGACAATTGAAGAGCGTTTCTAGGAAGCCAATCTCTTATGATGCCAACTGAAGTACCAATTTGAAATAAATTGTTTTTCGTATCTAATACAGTGCCTGTAATACTATTTTCATCTAGTGGACCTCTGTCTACTTTTGGTACCTACATCACTCAAAACGGTGGAACCAACTAATACATCCTTGAATTTCTTCGAACAAGTTTCTATCATTATCTATTTAAATTTTGTGAAGCATCTTCCCTTTGCTTTTTAATGTTCTCTTCTTTTTGGCATAATAAGCATAGAACTCCCGAACCATATCTTATTCGCTTTTATTATTATATTATCATTTCACTGAATCAATTTAGGTTTTTAACAAATCACCAGATTTGCTTAGGGAAATGATAAAATCGTGTTGTAATTTTAACATCCTCCGTGATTTGATCAAATCTCTTAGGGATTTGGCCAAATCCCTGTTTTCATCATATCCCTGCGACATATACAGACACACAGACAAAAATTCTAAAAACTATATTTATGAATTCGATATCGATTGTAGATCACGCACCAAGTATCCTTTAAAAAAAAAATTCAATGTACAGTTTTGACTTTCCTACGACTTTATTATATGTATATATTATAGATAAATTATACCCGGACTTCTGGCTTAGCATTCAAGGTCATTAACTACTTCACCACCAGGCCAGTTCTCTCTCTGTACAGCGTACCGTTCGAACAATGAAAAGTTCGATCAGCACCCAGGCCGGACACATTTTTGCGAGATGAGACGGTCACTGTAGCCTAGTTGGTAGTGCTCCTGCCTACGAAGCTGGTGGTCCTGGGTTCGAATCCCGGTAAGTGCAAATTTTTGTGTGATGAGCACGAATATTTGTTTCTGAGTCATGGATGGTTTCTATGTATATAAGTATTTTTCTATCTATATAAGTATGTATATCGTCTCCTGGTACCCATAGTACAAGCTTTGCTTAGTTTGGGGCTAGGATGATCTGTGTGACTTTGTCCCTAGATAGAGATGAGATGGGATTACCTATAATAGTATGTTTAAATATATAAGTAGTTAGTGATCAGATAGCAGTGTGTCAGTTGTCCCAAGATTTAGTTAATTATATTATTTGTTTGTGTCTGCTCCTATGATGCTTTTTAGCCCGAACCCTGATTAGAACCAGGAGCACAGAACCCAGGACCTCATTAAATCTGCGGAATGATCTGCGGTGGAACACAAGCAAACTATAAACGTCATGTTTAAAACATCCTGCTAGAAGACGCTAGGCAGTCAAAAGTTTGCCTTTTTGAAGTTATACTTCTTTTGGTGCGATGGAGAAAAATGATAAGAGTGAATTTTTACGATGCGCGCGCACACCGACACCAAAAAATTTAACAGCATGAAGTTAGTTCTAGGTGGTATGAGAGTGAATTTTTACGATGCGCGCGCATCGTGCGCGCGCATGTCGTTAGTTCTAGGTGGTATGAAAATTGATAACTATGTTCAAGTTGTATATTAAGAAGTATAACTTAGAAGTATATTAAGAAGTATAAGTACACACAAGTATTTTTTTTTTAATAAAAATCATTCAAGTGCGACTCGGACTCGCGTAAGAAGGGTTCCGGACTCTCTATAAAAACGCAAAAATCACGTTATATTCTGTTTTTAGTAATAGATCTCGTTGCGGCAACAGAAATACATCATCTGTGAAATTTTCAACTGTATAACTATGGCGCTGCATGAGATACAGCCTGGTGACAGACATACTGCGGAGTCCCGTATAATAGGGTCCCGTTTTACCCTTTGGATACGGAACCTTGATTACTTATAATACGAAAAATTAATCTTGCTGACGTCTGCGCAATTCAGTGCGTAGTTAGGTAAATATGGTTATTGCGCACAAATAAGCCTATTGCTAAGCCGGCGGCTATTATGACTCAATTGATAATATCTACCACGATTTCTTTTGCTTCTAGTCAATGTACTCTGTTGCACGGATAGAATTAATGAGACTATTTTATGATTGCAAAACTGTCCGGAGTGCTCTTCGAACGTTAACGCAAACTTCAAATCAATGCTGGAATCATTTTGATTTGTTTTTTATATAAGAGGGCGACTAACGTGCAAATGGGTCACCTGATAGTGATCACCGCCGCCCATGGACACTCGCACGCAACACCAAGGAGTCGCGGATGCGTTGTCGCCTGCCGGCCTTTAAGAGTCAGCAAACAAGTGTTGCTGTTCCTTCCCCCCACCCCGATGAGCTCTGGCGACCTCACTCACACTCAGAAACACAACATCAAATGATTCATGTTATTATTAAGGAATGTCTTCTGTGTCTTCCCCAGTCGGGCTGTTAAGGAATGTCTTCTGTAAGGTGGAGGTATTCCCCAGTCGGGCTGTTCTTTGAGCGAATGAACGCTGTGGCTTACCTCTACTGAACGAAACCATGCATAGTAGACAAAACTTAGCAAATAAACTACAGACCGAGTTAGATAGAATTAATGAGAGTTTTAAGATTGCGATAATGTAATCCTCCTCTCGCTGCGTTTTCCGGTACCTACCTGGGCGCCATTCGCGAACCTTTCTTTCCCATATATTTTAGACTGGTTGGTGTGGTTTGTAAATGCTTGCCTTTCAGGCCGCAGGTCGTGGGTTGGATTCCCACCCAGACAGATATTTGTGAGCATAACAAGTCTGTTTGCCCTGAGTCTGGGTGTAATTCTCTATATAAGTATGTATAAATACAAAAAAAAGTAGTATAGTCAAAGTCAAAGTCAAAAATAATTTATTCCGTAAAAATTTTACATTTATGTGGTATCGTCATTTTTTTACCCTACCATGCAGTGCATAACGTGGCAGCTACTGAGAAACACTGCCAGAAAACTCAGTAGGAATCCTTTTTTAGAATAAAATATACTTAAGATTAATTACAATCATGTGTTGACTCAGATCAACTCAATAGTATGTCTATCTACGCTCTGCTTAGATTGGGATCATATGGCCGTGTGCGAATAATGTCCCAGGACATTCGGTTGGTCAGTTTTATGATCCTTAATTTCCTCCAGTATTTATTATGTTGATTATTCATCATGACAACCAAAGTACGTCCACTGCTGGACAAAAACTTCCCCATAGAATGTGGGGGTATGCCATAATCGCCACGCTTGTCTACCAAGGGTTGGCGATCCCTGTTTGATGGCCATAGTTCACAGAAAAACGCTGCTGCCCGTTCGCTGGTATTCCCTCGGACGATTGCTACGCTCCCCCACAGGGAGATGGGGTGATGATATTCTACGCCCTCACCACACAGCACATTCTATGCCGTCACCACACAGCACATGTTGTTTATTACACCTTGTATAATCTGCCTAACACTTATCCTACTAATATTAAGTATAAATTCGAAAGTTTGCGAATATGGATGTATGGATGTTTGTTTCTCTTTCACACAAAATAACCTAAAAAAAATTATTTATAAATCCTTACATTTTAGATATTTTAGTTTGTATTCTGAATTAGACAATGTTTATTTTGCACCATTCAAAAGAATCCCTGTCGATAAAAAATATACTTATAATCATATTTTTTTCTCAAATGACGGAGAAATCGCGTATGGGAATCAATTTGAGATGGTTTGATATAATAAAGAAAAATTATAGCCGGTCTTAGCGCGAGACCGGCTATTGTGGAGATCTTTGGGGAGGCCTTTGTTCAGCAGTGGACGTTTTTAGACTGATATGATGATAATGATAACCGGGTTTTTATATAAACCGTAATAACATGGTAAAATAAACTCCTGTTACATGCTTATCTTTGTTATCTTCTCTTTGTGTCGTGTATATTGATCTGTGTAAATTAAGTACTATCGTATATTGGCCTGAATAATTGAAGTTATACTTCTTTTGGCGCGATGGAGAAAAATGATGAGAGTGAATTTTAACGATGCGCGCGCACACCGACACCAAAAAATTTAACAGCATGAAGTTAGTTCTAGGTGGTATGAGAGTGAATTTTTTACGATGCGCATCGTATCGTATCGCATCGTAAAAATAACAGCATGAAGTTAGTTCTAGGTGGTATGAAAACTATGTTCAAGTTGTATATTAAGAAGTATAACTTCTAACGCGTGTACATAAGTATATATATATATACTTATGTACACGCGTATATATATATATATATATATATATATATATATATATATATATATATATATATATATATATATATATATACATCTTGAAGGACATGTTGCGTCCTACATGGCGTTATTTACCGATGATGCTGCGTCCGACTGACTTTGTGCGTCCGGTATACGGACGCAAGATTGACCGACCCCCATTTTTAGCCCAAGGGTCCCTTATGATCATTAGAATCCAAGGGCGAAAAATTGGCATGGACGTAATTCCATCACTAGAATGCCTTTTAGCGTATAATATAGTTCCGCCATCGTCAGACTGAAATTTGGAGGGCGCTAGTGTTCAGCGTATAATTTACCACGTATACTTTGAGTTCAGTTCACCGATCTTATCGTGTCCATTGAATATCGTACTTAATTTGTCAAGTTTTTATCATGTTTTCGTGACAACTATCTTGCGTCTCTTAAATATCCTTAAACCGGCACTAGGTACGGTGTCTGAGAGGCCTATTCGGGGGTTCACGAGGGACGCATGGAACGGGGCGCGGGGCGGCGGGCTTCAGCGCGCTCGTGTGCCGAAGTTTTTAACAAAAAGACATGTGCCGGCCGTGATGCAAGCTTGTCACCAAAGTGAATTATTGTATTGTAGTGGTTATTTATTTGGTCTATTATTATAGTTAGTGATTATAATAATATATTAATCAGAATGAAAAGAAGTGCAAGGAGGATTCTTAAATTGGCAAACCGTAACTTCTTCAACCTTATAAAGCAGATGAATTTGTACCAAATCAAGGAATTCCACTCGATGTTAATAATTCCTTGTCTAATGTATCTTTCAAGCTACCTAATAACATAAGTGAAGTTTTTTTTTGTGTTATGGCAATCTGCTGGTGTTTTCATCAATTTCTGCCAGTGTCACGTGTTTGTTGACTGCTCATGGAAAACTACAAAGGCTAATTAATATTTTATTTTTGTGGCACTAGTTTAGAGCCTGTAACAAAAGACAAACACAAATATGAGTTAGTGAATAGAAATACATAAATTACGTATCAACAAAGACAATAATCATAAATATCATAATTTTATCATGTTAGTCGATATAAATTTAATAAAAGCATTTATCATTAAGGGATTAGGAAATAATGAAAGAAGGTGACGTACATTTAGAGTATGGTGAACGTTTAAAGAAGAAATATTCGCAAATGAGAAAGGTTTATTTAAGTGACATTTAAGCAAAATATGATGTAGGGATCCATCGTCTAATCCCCATTCACACAAGGAATTGTCACGAATCCTAATTTTATGAAGGAAGACAGGGGTACAACAATGGCCAAGACAGATTCTGCAAAAAACTGAAGTTACAAATTTAGGAACTTTTTGTATTTGTAGAACCATGGTTTAGAGGGTATTTCTGCTTGAATAGAGGCATACCAATGGCCCTTGGTCTTACTTGATTCGATCCAAGAGCATTGCCAGGACTTATGCATATCAGTTTTGGGAAGGTGAAGTAGATCATACACCTGCACCGAAAAATATTTAGGATCAGCCAAATTGCTGGTAATAGCAGCCTTAGCATATGCATCTGCACACTCATTACCTCTTATACCTGAATGCCCAGGGATCCATACTAATATGACCTCTACATTCTTTATAGAGAAAGAATGAAGACATTTTTTTTATTTCCAGTATAATAGGAGAGCGAAGGGAATCTTTAAAAAGATTTTTGACAATAGCAGCCAAGGCACTTTTGGAGTCTGAGAAAATAACAGCTTTGGATATAGTATTATGAGATAGGATAAATACACATGCCTCAAGGATACCTATGCACTCCCCAGTAAAAACAGAAGCCTCTGGGGGACACTGAAACTGTAAAAAAATTTGAGAATTTAAATAATATACACTAACACCTGTTTTACTATCATCAGATAACTTTGGAGCATCTGTAAAAAAATTATGATAGTCTCTCCATTTATCATAAACAATAGAAGAAAAAACATCATTGGCATGAATAGTTTGTTTATCTATGCCAATGTGAGGAATAAAATTTGGAATAAAATTGGAATTTATGGGAAGTCATACAATGGGAATTTAGTGCACTGGTAAATAGAGGAATTCATCTCTACCATACTAATCTTTTTAAATGAATTTAGAATTAGAGGGCTTGCTTTGTGCTTTCAATACTCACTCTGATCATATAAACTAACTAATTCAGACAGTTTTGACAATATGTTGTGATTTTTGAGAAAATATGCCTTAAAAACATATTTTTCAGCAAGATATTGTCTACGAATAACAAGGGGAGCGTCTCCACTCTCCACCCGCAAAGCATTGATGGGCGTGGATTTCATGCAATCCAGAACAATACGGAGTGACTTAGACTGAATGGACTCTAATTTAGCCAACGCGATTTTACTGCAGGGCTCAAGTAAGAAAGTGCCATAATCCAGTAAGCTTCTTATTGTGGCATTGTAGATAAGTTTCAGAGTGAAAGGGTGAGCACCCCACCAAACAAATGCAAGTGCACGTAACATATTTACATTCTTTTCACATTTGTTAGTAATATAATTAAGATGTGAAACGCCAGATAATTTAGAGTCTAAAGTAACACCCAGAAACTTTACTCTATCTTGAACTCTGATAGGAGATATCTCAATTTCTAGGTGAACATGTAGGATCACTCTTTTACGGGTAAATATAACTGATGAGCATTTTTGGGGAGATAAATGGAGACCATGGGAGAAAAGCCAGTTGTTTAAAGAATCTAGAGAAACCTGCATGGATTCTTTAGCAGCTTCAATGGACGAATCAGTAACATACAAACAAAGATCATCAGCATATTGCAAAATTTGGCAATTGATGTTGAGAGACCTATGTAAGTCACATGTATAAATATTGTACAATAAAAGACTCAAGACAGAGCCTTGCGGTAATCCACGCCACACTGACCTGGGACCATACCTTTCCCCAGGAATGTGTAGGCTGATCAGGCGACCTGATAGCAGATTGCAGATACAATGAATCATCCTTACTGGGATACTCAGCTGACTTAACTTAGTCCTGAGTATTGAAAGAAGAACACTGTCATAAGCAGCTGAAATGTCCAAGAAAACTGCAAGAACAGATTTATTCTTACTACAGGCAATGCGTGCATCGGTCACAAAGCTAGCGAGGCTGTTGCATTGTGCTAAATCCTTTACGAAAACCTTACTGGGATTCCGCTAAAATACCTCTATTTTCCACGAACCATTCCAACCTGTTTTTAATTAGGTGCTCAAATATTTTACATATAACAGGAGAAAGAGGTATAGGACGATAGTGATCTGGGTTATTTTGTAATTTCCCAGGTTTTAAAATTGGAATGATTAATAGTGTCTTCCAGTTGTTAGGGACGCATCCCTGAGAGAAACATAAGTTTATTATATCTAAAAGATATTGCTGACCAAGAGGACCCATTATTTTATAAAAAGAGTAGAGAAAACCATCGAATCCTGGAGCTGAATCCTGTACATTATGTAATACAGCCTCCAGCTCAGGTAGAGAAAAAGGATTATCTAGAGGATCATAGGAGGGAGGCCTTATACCCAAAGAAGAGGAACATAAGACGGGGCCAATTTGTTAAGGAAGGATTAGCTGTCTCCCGAGGAATTATTGATGGATTACAGGGAACGCAGCCACGTCAAAATCTTTTAAAATTTTTCCACATAAGGGAAGACGGGGAAGATGGAGAGAGGGAGAAACAAAATTTCTTCCAACTCTCATATTTTTTTTTCTTGAAGAGACGTTTCGACTTTTTAATACATACTTACCTGTCCAACTCCGAACTTACCTGTTCACACCAGCCTGTACCTCTGAGCTTACATGTTGATACATACTTACCTGTCCAACTCCGGACTTACCTGTCCACATCAGCCTGAGCCTCTGAGCTTACCTGTTTGTACCTACATACAAACTTACCTCACTCGTCGTGTAAAGCTCAAAAGGCACAGGCTGTTGTGAACAGGTAAGTTCGGAGTTGGACAGGTAAGTATGTATAAACAGGTAAGCTTAGAGGCACAGGATGGAGGTAATTTAGTTATTATAATCATTATGATATATGCAGAACATTATACGGAATTGATTTAAACATATGGTTGGATGGAGGCGGGAATGTGCATGCAGTGTTTTGAACGTATACGGAGATATTCAGTGTGCAAGAAAGATTTAAGAGTGAACGGTCGCACTAATTCAGTTATTCGGAACCAATCTGAATTCAATAGTAGATGGATGTAATTTAGTTATTATAATCATAATGATATATGCAGAGCATTATACGGAATTGATTTAAACATACATTCGGATGGAGGCGGGAATGTCCATGGAGTGTTTGGTAGGTATACGCAGGTATTCAGTGTGCAAGAAAGATTTAAGAGTGAACGGACGCACAAATTCAGCTAGAAATATTTAATTTGAATATCACCATTTAACGTTTAAATGAAATTTGACGTCGACTACTGATATGATACTGATTAAAATATCCTACATACGCATTGAAAACATAAAAAATCTCACTACATTCAGTGGACGCCGCAGGGTGGTAGTTAGTAAAGACGCAAGAAGACCTTCGCGATTTATATATATATATATATATATATATATATATATATATATATATATTAATATAGATTATAATAACTAAATTACATCCATCTACTATTAAATTCAGATTGGTTCCGAATAACTGAATTAGTGCGACCGTTCACTCTTAAATCTTTCTTGCACACTGAATATCTCCGTATACGTTCAAAACACTGCATGCACATTCCCGCCTCCATCCAACCATATGTTTAAATCAATTCCGTATAATGTTCTGCATATATCATAATGATTATAATAACTAAATTACATCCATCCTGTGCCTCTAAGCTTACCTGTTTATACATACTTACCTGTCCAACTCCGAACTTACCTGTTCACACCAGCCTGTGCCTTTTGAGCTTACCACGACGAGTGAGGTAAGTTTGTATGTAGGTACAAACAGGTAAGCTCAGAGGCTCAGGCTGATGTGGACAGGTAAGTCCGGAGTTGGACAGGTAAGTATGTATCAACATGTAAGCTCAGAGGTACAGGCTGGTGTGAACAGGTAAGTTCGGAGTTGGACAGGTAAGTATGTATAAAAAAGTCGAATCGTCTCTTCAAGAAAAAAAAATATGAGGGTTGGAAGAAATTTTATTTCTCCCTCTCTCCATCTTCCCCGTCTTCCCTTATGTGGAAAAATTTTAAAAGATTTTGACGTGGCCGCGTTGATTGTAATCCATCAATAATTCCTCGGGAGACAGCTAATCCTTCCTTAACAAATTGGCCCCGTCTTATGTTCCTCTTCTTTGGGTATAAGGCCTCCCTCCTATGATCCTCTAGATAATCCTTTTTCTCTACCTGAGCTGGAGGCTGTATTACATAATGTACAGGATTCAGCTCCAGGATTCGATGGTTTTCTCTACTCTTTTTATAAAATAATGGGTCCTCTTGGTCAGCAATATCTTTTAGATATTATAAACTTATGTTTCTCTCAGGGATGCGTCCCTAACAACTGGAAGACACAATTAATCATTCCAATTTTAAAACCTGGGAAATTACAAAATAACCCAGATCACTTTCGTCCTATACCTCTTTCTCCTGTTATATGTAAAATATTTGAGCACCTAATTAAAAACAGGTTGGAATGGTTCGTGGAAAATAGAGGTATTTTAGCGGAATCCCAGTTTGGTTTTCGTAAAGGATTTAGCACAATGCAACAGCCTCGCTAGCTTTGTGACCGATGCACGCATTGCCTGTAGTAAGAATAAATCTGTTCTTGCAGTTTTCTTGGACATTTCAGCTGCTTATGACAGTGTTCTTCTTTCAATACTCAGGACTAAGTTAAGTCAGCTGAGTATCCCAGTAAGGATGATTCATTGTATCTGCAATCTGCTATCAGGTCGCCTGATCAGCCTACACATTCCTGGGGAAAGGTATGGTCCCAGGTCAGTGTGGCGTGGATTACCGCAAGGCTCTGTCTTGAGTCTTTTATTGTACAATATTTATACATGTGACTTACATAGGTCTCTCAACATCAATTGCCAAATTTTGCAATATGCTGATGATCTTTGTTTGTATGTTACTGATTCGTCCATTGAAGCTGCTAAAGAATCCATGCAGGTTTCTCTAGATTCTTTAAACAACTGGCTTTTCTCCCATGGTCTCCATTTATCTCCCCAAAAATGCTCATCAGTTATATTTACCCGTAAAAGAGTGATCCCACATGTTCACCTAGAAATTGAGAGATCTCCTATCAGAGTTGAGGATAGAATAAAGTTTCTGGGTGTTACTTTAGACTCTAAATTATCTGGCGTTTCACATCTTAATTATATTACTAACAAATGTGAAAAGAATGTAAATATGTTACGTGCACTTGCATTTGTTTGGTGGGGTGCTCACCCTTTCACTCTGAAACTTATCTACAATGCCACAATAAGAAGCTTACTGGATTATGGCACTTTCTTACTTGAGCCCTGCAGTAAAATCGCGTTGGCTAAATTAGAGTCCATTCAGTCTAAGTCACTCCGTATTGTTCTGGATTGCATGAAATCCACGCCCATCAATGCTTTGCGGGTGGAGAGTGGAGACGCTCCCCTTGTTATTCGTAGACAATATCTTGCTAAAAATATGTTTTTAAGGCATATTTTCTCAAAAATCACAACATATTGTCAAAACTGTCTGAATTAGTTAGTTTATATGATCAGAGTGAGTATTGAAAGCACAAAGCAAGCCCTCTAATTCTAAATTCATTTAAAAAGATTAGTATGGTAGAGATGAATTCCTCTATTTTTATAAGACGGGGCCAATTTGTTAAGGAAGGATTAGCTGTCTCCCGAGGAATTATTGATGGATTACAATCAACGCGGCCACGTCAAAATCTTTTAAAATTTTTCCACATAAGGGAAGACGGGGAAGATGGAGAGAGGGAGAAATAAAATTTCTTCCAACCCTCATATTTTTTTTTCTTGAAGAGACGATTCGACTTTTTTATACATACTTACCTGTCCAACTCCGAACTTACCTGTTCACACCAGCCTGTACCTCTGAGCTTACATGTTGATACATACTTACCTGTCCAACTCCGGACTTACCTGTCCACATCAGCCTGAGCCTCTGAGCTTACCTGTTTGTACCTACATACAAACTTACCTCACTCGTCGTGGTAAGCTCAAAAGGCACGGGCTGGTGTGAACAGGTAAGTTCGGAGTTGGACAGGTAAGTATGTATAAACAGGTAAGCTTAGAGGCACAGGATGGATGTAATTTAGTTATTATAATCATTATGATATATGCAGAACATTATACGGAATTGATTTAAACATATGGTTGGATGGAGGCGGGAATGTGCATGCAGTGTTTTGAACGTATACGGAGATATTCAGTGTGCAAGAAAGATTTAAGAGTGAACGGTCGCACTAATTCAGTTATTCGGAACCAATCTGAATTTAATAGTAGATGGATGTAATTTAGTTATTATAATCATTATGATATATGCAGAGCATTATACGGAATTGATTTAAACATACATTCGGATGGAGGCGGGAATGGCCATGGAGTGTTTAGTAGGTATACGCAGGTATTCAGTGTGCAAGAAAGATTTAAGAGTGAACGGACGCACAAATTCAGCTAGAAATATTTAATTTGAATATCACCATTTAACGTTTAAATGAAATTTGACGTCGACTACTGATATGATACTGATTAAAATATCCTACATACGCATTGAAAACATAAAAAATCTCACTACATTCAGTGGACGCCGCAGGGTGGTAGTTAGTAAAGACGCAAGAAGACCTTCGCGATTTATATATATATATATATATATATATATATATATATATATATATATATATATATATATATATATATATATATATATATATATATATATATATATATATATATATATATATATATGTATATATATATATATATATATATATATATAATAATAAAAAGTTAATTAATAATTTTTATTTCTCCACATAGGTAGTTACAATACTTACAACTAAATTAATATCTATACATTTTCTTTTGTGAGAGCTGGTGTCTGAAGTAGGTTTCTTATAGAACCTGTATTACAGATCACCAGGCCTTCGGCCGCTTCGTAGTGGACAAATATGCTGTCTTACATTTAATTTTATTGTTAACTACATAGGAGAGACAATCTACTATATAAAAATAAGTCGGGTTTTCCTTCCTGACGCTATAACTCCAGAACGCACGAACCGATTTCCACGGTTTTGCATTCGTTGGAAAGGTCTCGGGCTCCGTGAGGTTTATAGCAAAGAAAATTTATAACATTTAACGCGGGTAACACCGCGGGGCACAGCTAGTTTTTTATAAGTTAAAGAATTTATTATATTATATATATATATATATATATATATATATATATATATATATTTAAATCGCCGAAGACTTGTTGCGTCTTTTCAAAGTCGAACCCTATAGCGTCTACCATTTCCAATGACTTTTTAATTGTTATTCGTGCGAATATAGTTACATTGCTGTCATGTGAATTCTATTGTCGACGAGAAATTTTGTTTAGGTACGAAAATTAGATATTCAATTTGAAATAATTCTCGATGGTTTTTTGCGTCCGTTCTCGATGGAAATCATGTGACACATTGTATATTTTTGTATACGTTCCATGCATTTAATCGTTTTTCCTACATCCATCTAAATGTATGGATATATTGATACCGTATAATGTATTATATTAATTCCATGCATTCTACTAATTAAATGACTCCTTACTATATTTGAGATTATATCGGTACCGTATATTATTTTTGTATGTACGCCATAAACTGTTAAGTTTGGTGCTTCATCCTAACCTAATGTTATATCGATACATACATAGGTACCCATATAATAAATAAAAATCATAAATAAATTAAATAATAATAAATAAATCAATCAATCAATTCATAGCGTGACGTGGTCTCTGTCTACCCCAATGGGGGACAGGAGTAACGATATGTATGTATGTATGAATAGAGAATAATCACTTTTTATGAAGTCGATTAAAATAAAATACTTATTTATATAACTTGGAGTAGCTACATAACAGGCAATCAAAACAAGTTATCCCTATATTACATAGATTAATTAAATTTTAAATTATAGTTAGCTAAGTCCACTAGGGATCTCCGCTGGGATCATTTTATTTATGTGAGCGTGTTTCTTCTGAACACAAAATAAAACAATTGTTTCGGTATTTTTAAGTTCTATTGTTTACAAATGAAGCAGGTACCATAATAATCCCATAGTCATAATAATCAAAGTGTCGGACAAACCAAATACACCGAAATCGGAACATAAAAGTAATATAAGAAATTAACAATTTGAAGAACGACCAGAAGAGAGGCTAATTTACTGTGTCATTGACTATAATCAACTTGCGTATGTAAGTAATACTAATTTTCAACCGTGGCTCTGCCCACGTGACACGTCGATAAAAATTAACAAACATAAATTTGTTTAGCCGTTAAAAAAAAAAAAAAATGCTTAGAAAATTATTAACCTGAATATTCACATATCAGACATACCTATCAGTACAAAGTCTCAAAACTAAAAAAGCCCTTTAGGCGTCAAAAGTGAAATAAAAACGCTTAAAAAATTATTAACGTAACTATCAAAAATAAAATAAATCAGTCCAAAATCTCAAATATAAAAATTACACAACAATACTCTTATTTAAACATAAAAAAACCAAACCCATTGAGGTAGGCGTTCACGTCACTAAATATTAAACATAATTATTAAGTTACAAATGAGTCATGAGCTACACAGCTTTTGCTTTTATCGCTATTAATACTTAGGCTCTATAGGTATAGTATTAAAAGATGAGGCACAATATTAATTACTTAAATGACAATATATATTCAAATCACTTTGGAAACAAACCACAATAATAAACTAAAATGTTACAAAATATGTGGTTGGTGATATTATGCTTAAATTAAATCAATCACAAGCTACTGTCCTTGGCACATTTAGTCCAAAAATACAAAGTATTCGTATCTGGTCTTGAAGATTTATTTTAACAATTTATTATTTTTTTTAAATTAATTTTCTGAAGTCTGAATACATGTAGGTATAGTTTGTAATTCAGGTATCCTGATAAACACGCTAAAACTCTCGAAGAGGGTCGGCACTCGACCAAAGCCGACGACTCGGACACTTTTGGATGTTTATAATGATATCTTAATTAACAACTCATCTAGAGTTGTTAATTAAGTCGTAGTATTTTATTTATAATTTTCTGAAGTCTGAATACATGTAGGTATAGTTTGTAATTCAGGTATCCTGATAAACACGCTTAAACTCTCGAAGAGGGACGGGACTCGACCAAAGTCGACGACTCGGACACTTTTGGATGTTTATACTGATATCTTAATTAACAACTCATCTAATCTTCAAGACCAGATACGAGTACTTTGTATTTTTGGACTAATTTTGAATGAACAATTACCAGGTCTATTTCTTAGTGTAAGTGTTTTGTATAAATACTTTTATTTTGAGCCAATCTTTAATATGCAGGAGATCTCGGTGCTTCTCTTTAAGAGCCTCACATTCATGTCTTTTAGGTGGTTGTTTCTTTTTTATATGATGTTTAAAAAATGCAGAGCACACTTTTTTTGTTCTGCAGTCCATGGTATCAGAGTCCTCTTTTTGCCTTTCTTGACGTGATGATCAAACTCCAAAGTATTTGTTTGAAGACCAGATGGTCCTGGCTGAGATGGTGGTGATGGTGATCGCGGTAGTCGTGACGTATTTCCGTCTGTTATATCTTGCGCTCGTCCAGGTGACTCGACATCATAATCTAAAATTACTTCATTTTCTGTCATCCCTTCATCTAATTGTTCATTTAAATCAAGTTCAATCTCATCCAGGGATTTGCCTCTGAAAGCGTCTGCTTTCCCATCTTCCATAAGGATCAGCAGCTTAGATATCTTGGCAGTTTGGTAGACATCATCCGGTAGCCGATATGCTTTTTTGTGTACATCGTACACGCTTGCCCCCAATGACAACTCTTTTAAATTTCTGTACCAAGACCCTTTCCGATACAGTAAGAGCCCGGTCAAATTCTTCGTATTTATCAGCAGCATTATTATCAAATTCTAAATAATCGTGAACTTTTTCGCATGGGTTTAGTAACTTCTACTGAATTTTGAATAAAATTTCCTTTTTTTCGTAGTGCCATGATAAGGATTTTTCTCTCTTGACTTTTTGGGCACCGTAAAGTTTTTTCGATTTCAGGCTCATAAACATGATGTCTAGTTAAATGTCTGGCAAAATTTAACACCAAACATTCACAAAAAAATCAGTAGTCCTTACCTCGGATAACACGGTTGCATTTAAGTAGTTTGTTTGGTATTATAACATCATCATCGTTTGTAAGCTCATCTTATTGGGTATGATTACTAATGCTTACAGTTGGAGTGTCCCCCGAAACAACAGAATTAGATTTATGTGTCGATATGGATACCGATTTAAATAACTACTATCCACAGTAAGAGTTATACCAGTGCCAGTGAATTACTTATGTCACTTAAAATACTATCACTACAGATTACCGAGGTTTCTTCATTTAAGGGCTGCTCAATGTTTTTGTTAGATAAGGGCTTAAGTTTTAATAATGAGTAGTTCTTCTGATGAAACTCTTCAGATGAATGAGGAACATTACCAAATGAGCAAGCTCGATCCAAGATCTTGTCATCGTATAAGTAAGATTCATCGGATGATGTCTGCAAAAATAAAATTAACATAATGATCTATATTTTTAATTTATTAAGAGTTTCAATATGATTATCAACAATATGAAATTTCTTAACTATAAATTGTAGGTTATTTAAACTTCTACTTACATTTTTTACAAGCATTTTTACAATACATTTTTTGTGTCAGAAAAATCAGGACTTGAAACAGCTATTTGTTCCTGGAAAGAACATATATACGTTAAAAATAAGTCGTAAGCATGAAACAGTTACGGTGGTGAAAAAAAATTAAAATTCATGTAGATATACAAACCTCATTGAACAGCGTTGAATCAAATAAATCACGTGACTTTTCTTTATTTCCTCCTAAAAAAAACAACAAAAGTCAGTTAAATAAATCATACGTATCTGTGTAAAGACTACTCAAGATATTTTTAAACCAAATAGTAAATAGAAATAATGTTTATATCAATAGCCAGTTGCGTGCAATTAATTGTTCAGGTGTCCCGAAACCCAACGTCAAGTGGTCACCGGGTGACGGGCTAGACAGTACCTCTGGTCTGAATTTTTTTTTTTTAATTCTGTCACTTGGTTATTCTTGGTTGATTTTGATGAAAAAGCGAGATTACTGTTATTATTATTATTTCATTTATTTATTTTATTACTAACTAACAAACTCTTTCATTATGACACACTACGGCAAACCCAATATTGACGTCCTTCGCCGTGTTTGTTTACGCGCGCGCGTTAACCTACGAAAAACATTCATTATTATTGTGAACTTGTATTATAATCAAATAGTCCTCTTTTTGTACAAAACAAATAAACAGAATTAATACTATTCATTTTAACGATATAATAACGATAATTTAAATTTTCCAACTAAGTATAAATAAAACTTACTACTCGTAGGTACCTACCTACCTATTCATTATTTTTAATATACTTAATGGGATACTTACTTGCTAATGAGAGTATCCTGGCACTTCTTTTCATGGTGCCTGTTATTTTACTTCCACTATACAATATTTATACCACAAGCGTTATTGCGTCCGCACTGGCCGGCAAAAACATATAAACAAAATCATGCCGCTTGCATATCGCATGCGAACTCCGCCCCCTCACCTCTGTTACCCGCACGTCTCCTCGGGGACGATGTCGTTTTGTGTGACGCAATTAAATCACGCATTAGAATTGATAAAAACTTTTATTATATACAGAAGCCACATTATCGGCGTGTTAAACGTAAACAAAATATCAAATATACGCCACTGATATACGGCGCACACAAGCGACCTCCAAAATTCGCGCGTCAAACAGCAGAACTAAGAAATACGCCGAAAAGCACTCCGGTGACAAAACAACGTCCATGCCAATATTTCACCCAGCCATTGTACTAACCTTTACACTACTTCTGGCTGAATTTGAGAGATGGTCAATCTTGCGTCCGTATACAGGATGCAACAAGTTAGTCGGACGCAACATCATCGGTAAAAACCGTCATGTAGGACGTAATATCAACTCCGGGATGGAAATATATATATATATATATATATATATATATATATATATATATATATATATATATATATATATATATATATGTGTGTGTGTGCGTGTGTGTGTGGGTGTGTGAGTGTGTGTGTGTATGTGTGACTTTATGTGGTTATTATATATTCTGTGTTTTCGTAATCTTGTTCAATTAGCCAGTTGGTAACTATAGTTTTACATTTTTGAGCCATAAATATAAAACTTATAGTTACATGGGGAGGAATCTTTCCTTTAAGCAGAAATGCCATTGGTAGGATTCGCTCTTCTTCATAAATCAAAAACAAATACAAATCTAACCAAATTAAGTACTTACTAAGATTATATAATTAAAACTATGGAATACACAAATTTATATCAGGTGTGAGGTGTGTTGTGTATCTGAATGTGAGTGTGTTTGCGTCTGTCTACCGGAATTTTATTCCATTAACGCCTCTATTTCCATGGTTTTATCCATTCAGTAATAGTTTTCTTACATTCATGGTATTTTTTAGAAAATATGTCTAAGTCCTTAGTTACTCTGTTGTATAGTTGAATATCGACGATGGTCACCGTAGCCTAGTTGGTAGTGCTCCTGCCTACGAAGCTGGTGGTCCTGGGTTCGATTCCCGGTAAGTGCAAATATTTGTGTGATGAGCACGAATATTTGTTTCTGAGTCATTGATGTTTTCTATGTACCTATATAAGTATTTATCTATCTATATAAGTATGTATATCGTCGCCTGGTACCCATAGTACAAGCTTTGCTTAGTTTGGGGCTAGGATGATCTGTGTGACATTGTCCCTAGATATTATTATTATAAATTATCTGTTCTGTGTTGTATTTAGAAATATACAAGTATGTTTATCAGTTGTCTGGTTTCCATTGTACAGGCTCTGTCCCGTTTGGGTTTAGATATGTGTTAGTTATCCCAAGATATAAAAAAACAACATTATTACTTCAGAATAATATCGAAAAAGCTCCTCCCCCGTAGGTGATAGCGTGATAATATGTAGCCTATATGTTGACCCGACCTCTTAGTAATATTCATGCAAACTTTGAAGTAAATCCATGCAGCACTTTTTGAGTTTAGCCCGGACATACATACATACAGACAAACAGACACGCAGACAAAAATTCTATAACTATATTTTTGGCTTCGATATCGATTTTAGATGAACCCCCAATTATCCTTTTTAAAAAATATTCAATGTACTTACAGATTTAACTTTCCTACAATTTTATTATATGTATAATGTATAGATATTAAAGACCAATCTGATGACGTAGATATAGCTAAGCTGGTTCTCACGGTGTTGTTGCATGTTTGGAATACATTATCAAACATATGGGCACCTACTTGGTTCTCACCTCGATTTCATACCCATCCAAGACTATAACCTATTCACAAATTCCAATTTAATTGTTCGCAAAACATGGGTATAAACTTTTTTTTTATTTAAAAATGACAACGGCCTCACTATGGAATTTAATCCCTGTGTCGCGGTGTACTTTACAAACATATAATAGATGGTCACCAATTACATCCAGACTCAGAACAGCTATTCATGGGTCACACAAATAGTTGTCCGGAGCGGGACTCGAACCCGCGACACGAAGCGGCGAGGCGACTGTCTTAGCCGCTGCGCCACACATGCAGTCGAATAATAATAATATAAGCGTTTTCAGACACGTTTATATTTTCAGTAGTTATACATAGTCGTTTTAAGTTCCACATAATCAGTGACACCAACAATTCCATTTCTTTCCACTCTTCCCTATTTATCGCTCCCCTGGTCCATGTTTTCCTGCTGTGCATCTTAATTTCACCAGTATAGACTTCTAAATAACAGTAAAATAGTAATATATTCGTATTTTACACCTGAACTAAGCATATCGAATTACAATCGTAATGAATATACAACAATTTGGCTGCGTACCCGTTGGACCTACAAGATTAGACCCTCTATCGCAAAAGGACCCGTCCGATCTCATTTTAAGTCCCTTTGGACCTTCTTTAAAATATAATAATCAATGTGCCCATTGGACCTCTTTTTAAGTACCCTTTGGACCTTCAAAATTAAAACTACTAAAGATGAACCTGTTGGACCTCAATTCTAATACCTTTTGGACCTTAATAAAATATGTTTTTATTTTGTATTCGCCCGGCGTTATTTTAGTAAAAAAGGTACAGTTGTGTTGAAAATGTTTAACCAGAATTCTAATAATTAGGCGAAATAGCATAAGCGAATACAGGCACACTAACAACAAACAGCAATCCGTGGTCAGTAGAAGAAACACAAGAAATTATAGTGTAAACTATATTTCTTTCAAATTTACAGGTGTGTAATGGATAAATATTTAAAAAAACCCCATGTACAAATATCAATAATACTTAGGTAAACCGCATATTGTAATGTTTTATATGTAAAAAAACTTCTTAACTTAAAAAAAACTGTGATTTATATACTTTATTTTACTTATATACATTATTTTAAATATTAATATTAATAATTTACAAATATGTAAAATACAAAGATATCTTATATTTACAAATTTTACTAAGTTGCTGCCTGTAAAACCAATCTTCACAAATTCAGTTGCTACGGCATACAATTTAGATTTACTTACATTATTATATCAGTGTTTCTTTCTTTTAAAATGTGACATAAACATTCAAAATTAATATATAGTATGCATTTTTATGTATACCTACGGTCTTGAAGATTTGTCAAATTAGAAAAATGTAACTGGAATATGTGTTTTTATTTGTTACATAACGTTGTGATCTTTTATAATTTTCATTAATAACATTGATTTATATTGTAGTGTTTTATTTTTAATAAGGTGTGTCACTTTTGTGCACGAGTGTATTTTAACTTTTTATACGAAGACATGTGAATGAGGTCCAACAGAACTCGTTGCTTAATAGAGGGTCTAATAGGTAATCAAGTATAGACAACATCCAAGTTTGAAGGTCCAAACGGTACAAAGGGATCCAAAGGGTCATCTTTTTAGACGAAGTCCAAACTAGGAGATCCTACGGGTACGTAGCCAACAATTTGTTATCTGTTGCGATTCCAAGCGATAGGATTTGAATTGGCTTATAATAATAATAATTTATTTAATGACAGGCAACAAGGCCCACTTGTTAGTAACAAATTTTAACTTAAAACAAATATAATATACTCATTGGCTTCACTTACTTATGACATTACTCTTTGACAAAGCTTGTCAATAACATTATCACATCCATCTTTGAAAAACAGGACTATAGAAATAAGACTGATAGGACATAATTTACGCGTTGCCGACCCTACCTGCCTGATGAGCTCAGGGGCCTGACCCGACCCTCATAGCTTTTAGGGGCCTTATTTTAAACTCTTTATGCATTTTTCAACAACCAAATGTCGATACTTGGGCAGAGCATCACGAGAGTGTTTAATTAAACTTGCTCTAGGTAAGGGGCTTGGATCATGCGCCTGGTCTTTTCCCGTTCTGACAGATTACCATTTGCCAACCCAACGGATTAGAACAGTCCATCTGTCTTGATTAGGATTGATCGAATACTGACTATGGTGGCCAATCAAAGGAGACTAAACCTTCTTTGATTGGCCATCGTAGTCAGTATTCGATTAGGGGAACTATTATTATCACTTCAAGATAAACAATTAGCATGCTTACCTACCTATGGAGAAACAATAATAGCTAGAAATGTCCACTTAGCAGTATTGTGTAGACAATAACATTGACCCAGTTACGAAAGCTGAAAATTTGTAGTTATTGACATTATGAGGTACTTACTACCTACATGGTAATTGTAAGTATAGTTACACGTATGTATACCACTGGCCTAGGGTGATATGTTTAAATGAAGTTAATTTTGTACGAGGGTCATACCAAAAGTAATTAGGCAGTATGTGTCTACTTATTTGTTACTCATTACTACGTTATTCATTTGTTTTGATACTGGCAAGTTATACACCCCAGTAACAACGAATTATTTGTTAATAATAAATTTGAAAATGGAATACCTTTTAATTTTTTTATTACTATTTAATTTGGCGCGAATTTATTCGTAACCATAGAGATCATTCGTAAACGTAGTTTGTTATAATATTCTCTTTACACACTCGACTTTGTGTTTTAAATGTTCTAATTTATTACGATGAGCAAAAGGTTTGAGGTTACAATTTTTTCACCAACTAACTTTTAGCAAGCGTTTTGGTTCTGCTTGTTCAGTTGCTGTAGACCTTGACAAATACAGCTGTCTTGTTCTGAATAAATTTCTTCTTCTGAATTTAAATGTGTGTTACATAATAATATGGTATGATGGAACTGGAGTGCCTTGTGAAAACATCCGAATTAAATTAAGAATTAAAATAAAATCTTTTAAATTTGGTTTATCGGTGTTGGGGGACACTTCGTAGTACTTCTAAGACTAAGTTTATGTAATATATCACGAAAACTGTAAAGCCTTGACAACCCGGCGCCATGATGTCGTTGGGTCATTGCTACCCCGATTTTCAAATGAATCAATCAAAAGTACAGACATTTGCTTAACTACACACAGTGCAATATTTGCAAGCAGGAGAATGTCTGGGAGATCTAGTACTGTGTATGTGGCAGTGTGTGTCCCAAAACTGTAAACAATAAATACACTCTGTATCTAACGAAATTATTGACAATAAGTGTTCAGCCGTCTTAACTAGGTCACTGTTATTACTAAAAATAATTTAAATGTCATTCTATCTCCCTCTAATACAGCTCATATGAAAAGAATAGGGCATACGTACATACAACTGTCAAACTACTAAAAATTCTAGTTATAATACGCGCACCAATAATGCGCATTTGCTTCCTTTTCTTCAGTATTTCGCGCCAAACTTAAATTGATTAAACTGAAGATTTGTCCTTCTTATAACGACTATGTTGGAGAGAAACGCGAGATATTAATATCCTTTTAATGGCATGCGTAGTATCTGGGGAATCGTCTACAAAATTCTATTAAGTAGACAGGTCTACGAGTTATTGGTTATTTCTATAAATATTTTATTTACTCACGACATTATGGTATTTTCTACATCATATTATAAATAAAATTGTATAATATTTAATTATATAAAATTATATACTTCATATTTAATTATAAATAAAAACAACTTCCTTTTATTTTACAATAAATTCCGTATCCTAAGCAAAAATACTGATGGCACAACAAAATAGTTATCTCAGAACATTATAATCTAAGCAACATATAGTTCATGAATTCATGACGCAATACTATTTATTTTGTGTGGGTTGTTTGTTTACCTACTTAAATAAACGTGTTTCTGTCAGAGTTCTAACCTAACCTACTTTTCTAGTAGCGAAATATATTTTTAATTATGCCCAAGCAGATTTGATATGAATCGGTATATTTGATACTAGCTGTGCCCCGCGGGTTTACCAGCGTTATTAAATTTTATAAATTATCACAGGTCCTCCCTCGTAGGTGATAGCGTGACAATATGTAGCCTATATGTTGACCCGACCTCATAGTAATATTCATGCATAATTTGAAGTAAATCCATGCAGTACTTTTTGAACTTAGCCCGGACATACAAACAGACACACAGACAAAAATTCTACAAACTATATTTTTGGGTTCGATATCGATTGTTGATCACGCCCCAAGTATCCTTTTTTTTAAATATTCAATGTAGTTACAGTTTTGACTTTCCTACGATTTTATTATATGTATAGATAAAATGTTTAATTGATGAATATAAATTAGTTATAATAAGTCTGAGGCACGGGCGTATAAGACCAATAACTTCTAGAATCAGGGCTGGTACCTGAGCCTGGACCCTAAATGCTAAGCCAGAGGTCGTGGGTTCGATACCCACCTAGGACAAAGGACATAAAGCCAAGGATGGACATACCTACTTACTTTTTCTGTTGTTTCTGTTTATATTTCTGTTTTTCTGCTCTGTAGTTTGGAGTCAGATGGAAGTGTGTTGGTTGTCCATGACGTCCCGCTGCTGGACAGAGAGAATGGTAGGATATGCCATTATCGCCATGCTTGGCAGACGGGTTGGGGATCGCAGTATGGTGTTTATAGTGCGAGAACGCTGCTGCCGGATCTCTGATATATTCCCCCGGGTGATTTATTAAAACATTTTTTTTAATTGCGCAGTGTAGACAACAAAAATATTAAATAATAATGGGGTAGAAACCTTAGGACCATGGGGCCCAAGCGCACATTTAACATTTCGGGAAATAGCTAAACGATTGATCGTCGCTTCCCATGATCCGAGGGCTGGTCTATTCTTGGGTCAGAGAATCAGCATTGCCATCCAGCGTGGCAATGCGGCCAGCCTTCTGGGCACTTTTCCCATAAGCGATGCGGAGGGATTATTGGACGCCTTTTAGGGTAATAGTGTATCTGTAGTTTATCTAATTTTCGCGCTCATAGCGAGATGCTCTCACCGGTCTGTAAGCGATCGGCGAGGTTAAGCAACTACGCTCGCGGTCAGTCCATAGATGGGTGACCGCCAAAGTGGTTTAATTTCTGAGCGACTCCGTTCTTCGGAGGGCACGTTAAGCTGTCGGTCCCGGTTGTAGTTATTAGACAACAGTCGTTAAGCCATATCAGAGGCCTACTGGGCGGCTTGAGCAACTCTGACACTAGGGTTACCACTGCCCATACGATAAGCATAAGCAATCTAATTTTTAGCTTATAATTTTATGTTAATTATTTACTATTGAATAAATATTGTAATTTCTTGTCCCTTAAGAAATAATAATATAATAAAATAAAAACAAAGACACTTGTTGTCCGTGCAAGACCGAAAGGCACCACCTCAGCATTTCCAAGAACATTTTATTGTCCTGGTAATGCTGATGGTGCCTAGTGACTATCACGGAACATGAACTTAGATGAGGTAGTGATATTCTATACCGGCAGCCACACAGCACATCTTAAGACCGTGGAGAAATATGTTCTTTATGCTAGATTCGAGGTCATCAGTAGGTCATCGGTAGGTAGGAATGCATGTAAAACTGACAAATTAGGACTGTTTGTACTGTTATGCTAATAATCTCGGAACCTTGGCTAGACGAGGATAGCACAATGTACACAATACATATGATGTCTTGTATTACAACCAAATGCCTTATTTACTTTGGTGAGTTAACGCCGAATGTAAAAATAATAATAATATCCTGGGACATTATTCACATACGACCATCTGATCCCAAACTAAGCAGAGCTTGTACTATGGAAACCAGATAACTGATATATTAAATATACTACTTTAATTTTTGAAAATACATACTTATATAAATAATTACACCCAGACTCAGGACAAACAGACATGTTCATGCACACAAATATTTGTCCTGGGCGGAAATCGAACCCATCACCTCCGGCGTGAAAAGCAAGCATTTGCCAACCACGCCAACAGGCCCGTCAAAAAATGTAAAAATATTCTATTTCTTTCTCATTTGGGGAGTCTTACTTGGTACTCCTAGGTAAGTACACAGCTCTAAATCAGTCTAAAGAACTGTCTGACAACTGTCAGACCGATAGCTGAAGAAAAAGTAGACTAACAGAAAAGTAGAATTTAAAGAAAAGGTATGAAAGCAGACAATTTATCAGAGTTAAAATTTTGATTAAAGACCTGGCTTACCTTTTAGTACATCATCATCATATCAGCCGAAAGACGTCCACTGCTGGACAAAGGCCTCCCCCTAGGATCTCCACAATAGCCGGTCCTGCGCTGCCCGCATCCAGCGGCTTCCCGCGACCCGCACAAGATCGTCGGTCCACCGTGTAGGGTGCGTCTTCCGGTTCGTGGTCGCCACTCGAGAACCTTTCTGCCCCATCGGCCGTCAGTTCTACGAGCTATGTGCCCTGCCCACTGCCACTTCAGTTTAGCAATTCTTTGGGCTCTGTCGTTTGCCTTTTAGTACGAAGCCTACAAATCGCTTACGAACCTCACCTTACACAATTGCCAATAAAAAAAAATATCTATGAAGAAATAAGACTCAATAGCTATTTATATAGTAACATATGTCACATGTTCTTTCGGTTGTTTGCGTAAAAACCACCGAGTGGGCTGTCACCGAAATCACCTAGGAAGCACTACAAAAACGAGGTAGTCCCAATTACATACTGGTTATTGGATATATGTACAGCTATAATTAAACTAAGTAAGGTTAAGGATTATCTGTGCTTGATGGGAATAAATCTTTTTCTTTTTTTCACTCCTACCATGCAATATGTCCTGAGTAGTTGGTTATTCTCTGTTGAGATTGGCTGTTATTGCAGCAGTGGCTGGGAAAACAAAAACACCAAAATATATAATAATAATAATATCTCGGGACAACGTCACACAGATCATCCTAGCCCCAAACTAAGCCAAGCTTGTACTATGGGTACCAGGCGACGATATACATACTTATATATATATAGAAATACTTATATACATAGAAAACATCCATGACTCAGAAACAAACATTCGTGCTCATCACACAAATATTTGCACTTACCGGGATTCAAACCCAGGACCACCAGCTTCGTAGGCAGGAGCATTACCAACTAGGCTACGGTGAACGTCATATATGTTATTGATCCACTGCATGATAACATTACCGTATCTATCTCTGATAAGTTAGTGTAAACTGTATGAGTTTGAGTACTGATAAAAATAGAAGTGTTATTCGGAGACGTATCGACTTCTGGCTATATTCCTTCCACAACAGTCGTTAACCCATGTCAGGAGCAGTAGGCTTCTTCAGTAAGGTTAAGTTAAGATAAATTTATGGTTGATTGTTACTCAATCACGCAAAAACCGTTGTACCCTAAATAAGCACATTGTAGTTTTTGAGAGAAGATTAACACTTTGCATACCATTTAATGCTATAAAACTAAAATTTAATAATTTGGAAGGTGTTATCGATATAATATGATCCTCCACATGCAACGGTTAACATATCAGTCGGCAATATGTCTAGGAAAGCCAATTATCAACACATACACTCTTCGAAAAGGTGTTAGCAAGGGAATCCTAAATTTAATCTACCAATTGTGATTTTCCTTGTTGAAAAGAAAACTCCATAGAACTCTCTAGTGAAGTCTCCACTGCCTTACTGGGACTTTACTCGACTTTGACCATGCTTAAATGGCAAACATGTGCCATAATGAGATCATTATTTATTGCGTTTGGTTCCGGGTATGACCTTAAACTGCCTCTATCAGGGGCTCTAGAATCGAAGGATTCATCACGGGCCTACGATAGCAGGGGAGATGAGCCTTTAAGCACTGGCCTGCAACTCATCTAGGAGATGGAAAACTCTTGATCACAATCCCGGAACGGGGTCTCCGTTAGGCGCGAGTAGGGTCCTACCCGAAATATGCGGCAGGTTTCTACAGCTGACCTAGCTACACACGTATTGGCTTGCCTTTCCTGTGGGCTCAGCTAGTGAGGCCTAAAGAGGAATGCAGGTCTTGGGCAACCCTGCGCTTCCTTTACTCCGTCCCAGGCGGTCCATTGTCTGTGGAGAGGTCACTAATGTCTCTCAGACAATGCGCCGTAAATCGTCTGTAACAGACGCAAAGGCCATATATATTTATTGCGACTGAAGGATTTAATAGCCATGGACAAGAAATCAAGACATAATTTAAAAATAAATGGATCGATTGGAATGAATACCAAACTTAACCCGCTAGTTGCTAAATTACCTTAAAATAAATAGGAGGTTTGATGAAAGAAGAGTAGTGGTATTAAAGACAAAATCAACAGCATTAAGAAAATTAATTAAAAATTAACGAGTTCCATTTTAAATTTGTTTTAACAGCTGCGCCACCTAGCTAACAATAGCCGTTGAGCTTAGCCGAGTATGACGAAACGAATCGAACATTAATATTTACTTACAATGTCAATATAAAACTGTTTCAATTACATTAGCCATTTACAATTCGTTTGCAGTGATTGTAGTGTGGCAGTTGTCGGTAAAATTACATCGGAATTAAAAGGTAAAACAACAGTATTTACTAGTGATATATAACAGATAAACTGCCGTTAATACTTATATATTTAATCATTCAAATATCAATATTATGGTGGTCCATAATGTTATGGTCCTCAGCAGAAATCGAAAAATAAATGTTTTTAGGTTTATATTCACAGACTTTCAAAAGTGCATGTAAATAGGCAGAACAGGGATTGTGATATTAAAAGTTAGCTATATTTAATATTCTTAGTAAAAATAGATACTTAGTTAAATAAGTTAAAATAGTTACGTATTAGAAGGTTTTAATCCTAATTGTCGATACTTGTAGGATATACAACAGTTAACGTAATTAACGCACACCCTCAAACACCTCAATTAGAAAATTATGTTGTAATCATAATAAAATTAATTCCTTGGAATAAAGTTTATTTTTCTTTATTTTGTATTGAATGACGGAATTTGAAGGAATACAAAATAAAACTGCGATTTTAAAAGTGTTATTATATTGACTTACAGTCCATTTCAATTTGTTTTTACTGTACAGGGTTAAATATGACAATTTCCGTAGCTGTTATTATTTTTGGAATAATAAATTCCCAATATTAAAAATGACATAAAACGATTCTGAACGAAATATTTTCAGGATGTGCATTAATTAAGTTACATGTATGTGTATTTTACTACATATTGTCCGAATGGTTCTGTCTATTTTGAGGTCTCTCTTCTCATTATTATTATTAATTATTATAATAATAAAACATTGTGATGGACCATGTGTGTATAGCAATGGCTCAAATCCGCTTTAATGCTACCACTCGAATCAAAACCGGCCAAGTGCGAGTCGGACTCGCCCATGGAGGGTTCCGCAGCAGCAAGTATTTCAGTTGATTAAATGAAAGGTAATTAGCGGTTTACGATCATACATTTTTTTAGTTTTATCATTCTCTTATTTTAGAAGTTACAGGGGGGGGGGGGGAGGCACTCATTTTTCCACTTTGGAAGTGCCTCTCGCGCAAACTATTCAGTTTAGAAAAAATGATATTAGGAACCTCAATATCATTTTTGAATACCTATCGATAGATACCCCACATATGTATGGATACGATGAAATAAAATGTGAGCCGTCACGCGACGCCTGGCAGATGTGAAACATCGACATTATTTTGTAAAAGTAATATGCAGAAAAGAACATATTGTGATAGGAACTAAATATGTCATAATGATAAAAAATAAAGTCGATTGCGCATGCGTCACGGCATGCGTCGCCACGCCAGAAAACTGTTTTACGTGCGGCTATAGATGTTTCACATGACATTTTTTTTTTGCGTATCAGTTCTATGTATGGGTAACCCCCAAAATTATTATTATTTTTCTAGTTTTGTGTGAAAATCTTAATGCGGTTCACAGAATACATCTACGTACAAAGTTTCAACAGTACAGCTCTAATAGTTCCGGAAAAAAGTGGCATTGTCATACGTACGGACAGACAGACAGACATGACAAATCTATAAGGGTTCCGTTTTTTGCCATTTGGCTACGGAACCCTAAAAAAGAGTGTACTTTATCACACGACTGAAGGACAACTTCTTTAGCTCTATCTACGTAACTTGCTGTGAGAGAAAGAGAGAAAGAAAATGTGATCTCACACCTCATTATGCCCTGGACGAATATGTGTGGTAACGTTGGCTACTGCAGCTGGTAGAGGCCGCCCCTCTAACACAGGATCTTTGTACTCTTTTCCTCATTGCCTCGGCAATACACATATTACACTAAGTTCAGAGTGATATTTACAAGGACAGCGGCTATTGACATAATAATAATATCCTGGGACATTATTTACACACGGCCATCTGATCCCAAACTAAGCAGCGCTTTTACTATACAAACCAGATCAGTACATTACTTAGTACATATACTACTTTTCTTATGTAAATACAAACTTATATTTATATAATTACACTCAGACTTAGGACAAACAGACATGTTCATGTACATGTTACAGTAAATATTATTTTATAAATTTGTTCATCGGGTATTAACTCTACAAAATAGCTGTACAATATATGTGGAAATCAATTACTAATTAAATATCACACTATGTAACATCATTGGACCGGCGCGCGGCGTAAGGCTCTTTTGATCAGAACACCTGTGGGTAAATTAAATAACTAACTTAGGTAAGGCCTCCGAGCAGTAGATTCCGCTGCTTTATTAAATGTTCACGTTACTCGAAATAATCGAAAATCTCCAAAAAGCTTTTTGAGATTATCTTCACTGTTAATATATACATATATATAATATATACGACTAGCAGTCCCCGTGGACTTCGTTCCGCGCTATAAATATTTTTGTCCCTGCCCGTTTGTCCCGCGTAATACTTCGGGTTAAAAATTATGATGATGAATCATAGCCTATGACACTCCACAATTACGTAGCTTTCTATTGATCAAATAATTTTGAAAATCGGTTCAGTAGATCCAAAGATTACCCCTTACAACGTCACAAACTCACAAACGTTACCTCTTTATAATATTAGTATAGAGTATGAAAGAGGACTAATGGAGTAATCAGACCTGATCAAAGTATTTAACATCAATTGTACAGAAATATGTGTACAATACTTAAAAGGCATTGGGTTATGGATAGGTACAGAAAAACACAACGTCGACGGATTCGATCAATGTTGCATCAAATATAACTGTAATAAGAAAAAAATAATAATAATAACCAACCCTGTTCCCGTTGGCGATTGGGCCTTTATATTTAATATTTTTAAATTAATTTGGAACTATATTATATGTATAAAATGAAAATACCCTAAATAAACGAAATAATACAATACAATACTCTTTCTTGTACACGAATATAATTAGGATTATTATTATATTGGTGTACAATAAAGAGTTTTGTATTGTATTGTATTATTTCGCTTATTTAGAGTATTTTACATTTTATACATATATAGTTAAAATAATACATGCATATTATAAATGCGAAAGTAACTGTCTGTCTGTCACGCATTCACGTTAAAACTACTGAACCGATTGAAATGAAATTTGGTACACAGATAGTCTAGAGCCTGAGAAAGAATATACGTTACATTTTAATGTGAAAATAAAGAGGGAATGAAAGTTGTATGGAAGTATCGTCCAATTGAACGGTAGAAGCTTGAAACTTCTCATAAAAAAATCTCATACAAACTACCTCATACTCCTTTTCTTTTGTAAATATATACTTACTTATATAGATAAATACAACCAGACTCTAAACAGAAACGTGGTGTAGATGTATTCTGTGAAAACCGCATTAAAATTTTCACACAAAAATTGAAAAAAACAATATTATATTTATTTATATACTTGATATAAATATAATATATAGGGGCAATGTCACACAGATCATCCTAGCCCCAAACTAAGCAAAACTTGTACTATGGGTACCAGGCGACGATATACATACTTATATAGATAGATAAATACTTAAATACATAGAAAACATCCATGACTCAGAAACAAATATTCGTGCTCATCACACAAATATTTGCACTTACCGGGATTCGAACCCAGGACCACCAGCTTCGTAGGCAGGAGCACTACCAACTAGGCTACGGTAACCGTTTAGGTTACCCATACTTAGAGCTGATTAAAATTGTTTTTTTCATCATACCTGTACTTATTGTGGGGTATCTATGGGTAGGTCTGCAAAGATGATATTGAGCTTTCTATTATTTTTTTCTAAACTGAACAGTTTAGGCCTGTTTAGGCGAGAGACACTTCTAAAGTGGTAAAATGTATCCTCCCCCCCTGTAACTTCTAATATAAGCGAATGATGGGAGGGGATCGAACCCACGACCTCAGGTTAAGCAGTCAGGGCCACTAAATAAATAAATACATATATTAAGACAACTAACAAACTAGGTAGAGACTGTTCTATGGCAACCAGACAACTGATAAACTTAGGGGCGTGAAGGGCGTTGAAGTCGTCCCGAGAGAAAAGGGAAAGGGAACTATAACTATGACCATCGCCAATCCGTCTGCCGAGATGATTATGGCATATCCTCTCAAATAATTAAGGATGCGGGATGCACAAGACCGGTCTGAAGGTCTTTGGGTGAGGCTTTTGTCCAGCAGTGGACGTCTTTCGGCTGATACGATGATGATAAAATAAAAAAGGTTTTTATTCACGTAGACTTTAAAAAAGCGCTTGTAAATAGTCAGAACATGTTCGTAGTAATATATAATTAATTTATAATTATTTCTAGGTACATATAGATATTTAGGTACACGGATTGTAGGAAATAATTTACAATAAGATTTATTTTATAACAGTAACGATATTTAACTAACTTAAATTAAGTTATTGTCAAGGATCATGTGTAGGTTTAAGTATCAAAATTTAAAATTTTAGCTATATTTTTACTACATATTGTCTGAATGGTTCTGTCTATATTAAGGTACGAATTAAATGTTATTATTATGGCGGACCTTGTGTTTATAACGACGGTCGCTCTTTAATGCTACAACCGGATTCAATGCGCCCCAACTGAGAAGTCCCAACGAAAGAAACTCAGCGGATATAGTAATATATAATAAAAATAATCGGTTTATTTTACATTCAGAAATTCATAAAAAATCTCTTATTCTTAATAAAAATACAACAATGAATTTTATTTAAGTTAGAGATTTCTTTGACGACTGTACTAGTATAGACTGTGTCACACACAGTCGGCAGCGTCTTCCCTCTAAAATTATCTTAACTTAACTCAATAACCAAATTTAAAAAACTAAGATATAAAACTAAAAATAAACAAACTATTAGCTAAGATTTATGCTATGTACATAAAACTAATATAATAAGGTATTAATTATCCGAAATACACTGTGTGTGTGTATGTGTGTGCGTGTGTGTGTGTTTATTAAGCGTAAGAGTCAGTCTCGTAAAACAATCTTGCATTATTTATTTAATGATGAATATATAGAAATGCTTATTGTGTTCAGCGCGTGTAAGCTGCTGATCTTGTTTATTTGATCGGAATCTTGACACTTGAGAGTCTGATTGCAACAAAGTTTGATCAATGGCCAATTGCCACCCAACAAGGTTATTGCAGACGTCTTTCATAATATAACATCTCGAGGTTATTGATTGTATATTAGAATATGGTTACTAATTTACGAAATCTTGACGAAGAGGTAATTCAGTGAGTAGTGTGTGTGTGTGGAAACTTGGGAGTGCTCTAGGTACAGACGTCAGCACATCCAGCTACTCCAATCTGTCAATTTCTTTTATAGATTTTCAACTTTATCACATATGCATAAGGTTCACTTTCAATTGCTTCGAGCAAACTCGAAGTTTCAATTGAGAAAATTTGACAGCAGCTAAGGCCTAAGGTTCACTATCCATTGCGGAAGTTTGACAGATTGGGGTAGCTTGATGTGTTGCTGTCTGTACCGTTTTATCAACATAATCATAGATGCTCTTTTCAAAGTGTTTATATTTTCTCTTAACGGAAAGCTTATAAAGAAACAAACTGTCAAACATAAATTAGATTGTTAGTTGTTTGAAATATTACTTTACAACGAGTTTCTCAAGCAACAGTAATATGGCAATTTTATGAGAAACTCCTGATAGAGCGGACAAACAGAATAGTAATATCGAATCAACAATATCGATAGTAGTTAAGTGCGTTAATAAATCTTCTTTATTGTCTTGTTTATCACAAAAGCTTATGAGTCTCAGAGACTGTGATGGAGTCATAGTACATTATACTGTTTACAAATACTGTCAGTTAAATGCAATTATCTTGACAGCCTGTGGGCTTAATACGAGTCTACAGACAACGGTACCTACGTATGAACGAATTCGAGCTCTCGATGTTAATGAAGCATTGTGTTTGGCAGAACTTGTTACGACAGAACCACACATACCTCTGAATGCCCGTCGAGACTTCAATATTTTCGTGCATTTAGTTTTTTGCAAATTAACGCTCTGAATCTAACAATACTTCTAAATAATCTTAATAGGCTTGGACAATCCAAGCAGAGCCTCTCTTTACATCGCATCGGTAATTTTTAGCGAAGCCAATACAGTGTGCAAGTAATACATACTTACATAATTTCTATTATAAAACACACTTTATTGCAAATGCGTAAATAAAAGTAAAACAAAACAAACTTTATTTTTAAAACAATGTACAATTGGCAGTCTTATCGCATAATAGTGATTTATTCCAGACAACCAAGCTATGTTCCAATAGGCAAAATAACAAAAATACTTAAGAAATGAATAGGATTTCTTATCAAAGCAAATAGTCAAATAAAGGAATAAAATTCATTGTTCCTTGACAAATCACAAACAATCCCAAAGGGTTCAGTTTATGTTTCAGTCCAAGGAAGCCCACAAAAGTTGTTCAAAATGCTGGCCGTTTGTAAAGAATCGCACTGACTAAAATATGACATTATTTTTATATACTCTCTGCTAGATGTCATGAGAACTCTCAATTAGGGAAAGCTTCATGTAACTAACGTAGTAGTACTTGGCCTTTTTTACCGATTAATATTTTCCTTAATTTTTTGGCCTATCATAACATAACAAGTGCCAGAAATAAGACTTGAAGTTGAATTAACGTAGTTTGTTATATTATGTTTGTGTGGAGATGGGATTACTCAGCTCTTCACTGGAATTGGTTTTACGGATTGTCAGCCATTTCTTCATAACAAGACTTATCCTCAAAAAACCACACATGAAACAATTAACGAGCTTATGTGCATCTTAACAAAGAGTGATCTTTCCAGGTAATTTGGGAATCTGCAACACTTTTCCAAAGTATTGGTGGACCTAAAAACAATAAGCACCTTCTTCCATCATCTTCCTTGGCAATCAGGTAAAAAGTAACATTATTTTCGATTTTTAAAAGACAACGGCCGCACCAGGGCAATACATATTTGTATCGCAGGCAGGGTCTTGGCAAACCTGCAATGTTGGTTTGGTTGTACTGATGTTGAATTTATAGAAGATAGCAAACTTGATAATCATCATATCAGCCGAAAGCCGTCCACTGCTGGACAAAGGCCTCCCCCAAAGATCTCCACAATTGCCGGTCTTGCGCTATCCGCATCCAGCGATTTCCAGCGACCTGCACCACCCGATCCAGGGGGCCTGCCCACGCTACGTCTTCCGGTTCGTGGTCGCCACTCGAGAACCTTTCTGCCCCAGCGGCCATCGGCTCTACGAGCTATGTGCCCTGCCCACTGCCACTTCGGCTTGGCAATTCTTACGGCTATGTCGGTTACTTTGGTTCGCCTGCGGATCTCAACATTTCTGATTCGATCTCGCAGGGAAACTCCAAGCATAGCCCTTTCCATTGCTCTTTGGGTGACTATGAGCCACCTGATAAGGCCCATAGTGAACGACCACGTCTCTGTTCCGTAAGTCATCACTGGCAACACACACTGGTCGAAGACTTTCGACTTGAGACACTGCGGTATTTGGGACGAGAAGATATTACGTAGCTTCCGAACGCTGCCCAGCCAACTTGATAATAAATAGGTACAAATATAATACAGAATAAAATGATATATATTTAAAATCGACTGAAAAAGCTTGTTAAGGTGTTGTCGTGGAAAATCCAATGCCCGTACTTTCAATAAACATATTTATAGAAGCACGTATGCTAATGCGATTTTAGCAAGAAACATTGATATTCAAGGCCAATTTGCTATGGGATTTCGTATGAATCTAATCGGCTAATATAAACGTAATCCTACTAAAATATGCTGAATATTTGATTCAGAAACATCGTTAGAATTAATTATGACTCAATCTGAAATGTCGGATAATATTACCTGAGAAAGAGAAGTGGTCCCACATGGAACTAATCCTACAGGTGTTAACATATATGGGATTAGTTCCCAGTGCCACACCGGAAGAAGCGGACATTAGCGTCAATGTCCGGTTCATCGGCGCCGTCTCGTTCTTCTGCGGGAGGGATCGTTGTGCTCCCTCTCACGCTCGGCGGCCTCCTTCTTGAGCATAACAGCTCCACAGAAGGAGGCCATCACGTTCCATCAGGTTGTCGCGACAGCATAGCCGAAACTACTGCTGGCGGTGAGAGGTCCAATCCTATTTCAGCGACCAGGACTCGCCTCTCGGGGGCCCAAGCTAGGCAATCCTCGAGTGTATGTTGGGCCGAGTCCGGGCCGCTGACACGTCGGTGTCGCCTCCCTTCCGGTCGGCTAGCCTATTCCATCGGATCATGAAAGTGGGGGAACAGAAAGTGCACCTCTGTGCACTTGTGAACTATAATCTGTCTCTGTATGGCGTGGTTGGTAGAAATTTGCCTTTCACGCCGCAGGTCGTCGGTTAGATTTCCACCCAGAACAGATATTTGTGTCCATAAACATGTATGTTTGTCCGTCTGGGTGTAATTATCTGTATAAGTATGTATTTACGACAGAAAAGTAGTATATGTAGTATATCAGTTATCTGGTTTCCATAGAACAAGCTTTGCTTAGTTTGGGATCAGATAGCCGTGTGTAAATAATGTGTATGAACACGATCGATAAACTTTCTCTCCTGTATAAATAAGTACATCACTAGCTGCAGTGCAGTGCAATGCAAGTAGCGGTATTATGAAAGCGAATCAACTGCATCCAAGTGCAATGCAAGTAGCGGTATTATGAAAGCGAATCAACTGCATCCACTCGGGTTAATGCAATGTTTGTGTTTACGTGTCTAGTTATTAACTGTGTCGTCAGAACATACACAGTAGAATGTATGGTCAGCAAAAATATGGCTATCATCATCATAATAATAATACGTGAAGCAAAAACTTTGTTACAAAAATTGCGTTGATGGAGGAGTATGAAATTTTGAACAGTTAAAATTCATACGGAGAAGGATTGCAGAAAGCTAATATTTTTATATGTTAGGCATTAGAAGTACATTATTTTAATAAAAAATACTGTTACACACGCACACGCTGCTATGTTTTTGATCCATTAACAACCTAAGAAGAGATGACAAACTGAGTGTCGAAACTTAGAACAGATTAATGTTATTCGTCATTAATTATATTATTCGTCATAAATCATTAATAGTATTACGTTGTTAATATTATTCGTTATTGTTAAATGTCTATAGTATTTGACAATAGAACTTTAATGGTCGTATTTTGAACAAGTACGATCTCTAGTAAGTACTTTGTGCTCCTGGGCGAATTTCGACCACGGCGGCCAGTCTGGAGAAGCCTAGACAAGGAGATCTGCCCAAGACATATTATAGTTCACAAGTTCGTGCACAAACAGAGGAACACTTTCTATTCCATCACTCTCATGGTCCGATGGGACGACTAGTGGTAGTGACACGGCCGGAAAGAGGGCAGGTATGGGACCGAAAGCATTACGCGCTCTCAGAGCCATGGGGGTGTAGATTTATACCGCCAATTCCCAGACTACGGGCTGATACTGAGAAAGCAGAAAAAAAACACTTTTAGCCCGACCCGAATTTGAAACCAGGACCTCGTTAACTGCGGTTGAATACGCTACCGCTAGACTAACGTGGATATACTTACCGTGTATTTAACGATGATTGCTTCCTATTTAACTCATCATCCTTGCCTTATTGAGGTTGATTAGTTCGTTTAGTTGTTGCGCAACTGCCATGCGCCATTAGAAACGTGCGCTCATAGCCAGTAATCTCACCTGTCTGTATTGGTGAGGTTAAGCACCTAGATACTATGGCACTCACAAATAACGCGGCTGTATATTGGTAAAACAATTTTCAAAATCGGTTCAGTAGATCAAGAGATTACCCACTGCAACCTCACGAACTCACAAACTTTAACTCTTCATTGTATTATAGTATATTGTTTGTATAATAGTATAGTATATATTATATGACAATACAAGGTGGTCAGGTGGTGTGGTCACGTCCGCCGCATGAAAGACCACCGTTTACCCAAAGCAGTATTTTACTCTGAGATGGCAGAAGGTAAGCGGAAACAAGGTGGTCAACATCTCCGCTATAAGGATGTACTCAAGAGGCATCTGAACGCTTGCGCTATTGACCCTACAGGTTGGGAGCGGCTCGCTTTACACAGGTCGTCTTGGCGCTCTACTATTCACAAATGCATAACTTGTTTCGAAGAAAAGCGCCACACATCGTTAACCGAGAAACGCCAAATACGCAAAGAGAAGCCTAAGCCCACCTACACGTATACACGTATATATACAACATGGCAGGCCAACTTTATTATTCTAGTTGTGACTGAGTATTTAATACTAAGTTCGGTCTAGCTAGCCATCTAAGGGCACACCAAAGAAGGTGATTTCGAAGGGTCGCCGTTATCGAAATCGATAAGGAGGACTATATAATAGTATATAGAGGATTTATTCATCATCATCATCCACTATGACACGATGATATGGTCCACTAGGTGCTAGCAATAGGCCTCTGTCAAAGGACCCAATTTGGAGGGGTTTGCCGTAGTCCCCGCACTTGTCATGAGTGTTGGCGACTGATCATGGAGTTGGGTAGTATATTCCTTGAGTCACCTTTTACCACACCCACGGATGTATTGAGAATTATTCTTAAATCACTTTTTGGTTGGACGCGGGTTTGAACCTAGAACCTTATTATCTGCAGTTCAACACTCTACCGGTAGTCGTTCACAAAGTGGGACTTAAGCGGTCTAACAAAAGTACAAATTACAGGCTTTGGCTCAGGGTTATTTATTACTGAGGGTGATGCGTGTGATAGTCAATTTTTATTTAATTGTGGCGAGATACTGGATTGTATGCAGTATGTTTCTAATTCGACTCCCCTGTTGACACAGTGCTTAGTGACCCTGACTGCTAAGCCAAAGGTTATAGGTTCGTTGCTTGTCATTAGTTGTCCTAAGATATTTATTTATAACTAGCTGTGCCCCGCGATTTTACCCGCGTTAAACTTTATAAGTTATAGCCTATGTGTTAATCCAGGGTGTCAGCTAATCCCATACCATATTCTATTAAATTCGCTCCAGCCAGACGTGAAGAAGTAACAAACATACACACTCACACAGTCACATACTCACAAACTTTCGCATTTATATATAATATTAGTGTGCTTGTTGTATATGCCAAAATATTGTCTGTAATTATGTGCTATGTGTGTTTGAATTGAAATAAATTATTCTTATTCTTGTTCTAGGTAAGTCCTGATGTCGTCATCAGGATAGACTAAGACGTTCCTTGGTCACACACCCACTTCATTTTAATTCCTTTTGTTTGTAAGTCATACCGGCAAAATATATTGGCTTGTACTCAAATAACATTACAGTACCGAACACATACACACACCTTTCTATAGGTACCTCAAACAATAACAAGGTTGTCCAAGTCACCAAAGTACCGTACATAATTGTTGACACGAGTGCTTCCTTAGTTCTAGTTCAAGGTGTCGTGTTACGTGAGTCACCGCACTGATGGCTATCGAATACTGTGTACCGTTTTGAGTAGGCGTACTATGCCAAGTCGAATGTAAAATAATCTAATATCAATTGATAGACTATTATAAATCATCTGTCTAAATAGTCGAACGTTCAAAATATGAATCGGTTTATAAATCGAACATTCAATCGAATGTATCCTTTAGTGATGAACAATTAATTTGTTTATGGCCGTTTTTCGCAGTTATAACTTAACATACTTTCCTAGTAGCGAATGTTAAATTTATTTAACATTCGATATAATTTACGCCCGAGTATTTAGACATTCATTTTATAGATATTACATTATTTATATTCAAATATCAATTGATATTCGATTATTTGACATTCTGATTTGGCGTGGTACCTACACCGAATTTGAGTACGTCGCGTCGTCGGTCTAGCAGTACCGTTCTCAATCGCAGATAATATGGTTTTAGGTTTAAATCCCGTGTTGAGCCGAAGTGTCATTGGGATTTTAGCCGCCTAAGTTCTATAAACTTCATGGTGTAATGCAACCGTGCCCGGTCCAGCGGCTGAGCTCCCCCGGTCGTATTGGATAGTCTTCTCATCGGTTTATGAGAGTGGGGGAATATGTAGAGCACCCGTGTTTATGGGCACCCTCCTGCACTATAATATATCTTGTGTAGTTCACTAGTTACCATTGAGAATGGCAGATTTATTAACCATTATACATATATTATGTACGTTAGAGTATTTAGATAGACATTCGATTTATAGAGGTCCATCAATTGATATTCGATTATTTGGCATTCGATTTGGCATAGTAGGTACACCCAGAGTATATGTGCTCGTTCGTGTGTTTTGTTTGTAATGCTCGAATTAAGAATTGGATTCAATTTATTTAGGTAACAGTAATGAATACTATTCCCTACATTGCTCTCGCTACTGAGATCAGGTGCTTCTTCAAAGGGAATATAGGTATATGGCCTCAAGGTCTTCAGCATTGTGATTTGCAAAACGTCCAAATACTACACTGCATTTTAATCGAGACTTTGAAATAGCTCGCATGTATTTTTTTTTTGTAGAATCGTTTCCATGATATCGTATAAACTTTAACATTGACAGCGTCGTTATTTCAAAGGTAGTAAGGGTGCTATTCGTAGTACAAAAACTAGAGTTTAAAGTATCGAATGGTTGTATTGATTTGTATAAATTTGAGTCCGAGAATCACTTTGCGGTGGCGGAGCGGTTAACGTATATGGGGTTGAATTCCCACCCGCCCTTAAATGTATACAATTCGTTTTAAAAGATGTCTGAAACTTAAAGGTATTCCGCCACGTTTCGTCATAGTAGTGCCTCGTCTGTCACCATTTGTCTGATGGCCATAGAACCTTCTATACTTAGCTACAAGAGGTCGTTTCATATTAATCAATCAATTATCTAATAATACCAATTATGAAGTCATTTTTAAATGACGTAAATCTTTATTCTCGAACAGATTAACTTCATTCGGCTGACCTTCCGGAGTTCGTTGACATCACCTTGAATAATGTTTTCCCTTTGGTCTCTGACTCACAATAACTTTACACCATTTATGCACATGGTACCCATGATAACCAGTATATCACTATAAGATACGTAAGTGCTGAATGATTGAGTGGGAAATGTAGGTTTGGAATTTTTCTGATTAAAAATTAAGAACAATAAAATAAAAATAAATTAAATTAAAAAGGTTTTTATTCACGTAGACTTTAAAAAAGTGCTGGTAAATAGTCAGAACATGTTTGAAGTAATATAGGTAGTTAAGTATACATAATTATTTCCATTTACATATAGATATTTAGTTACACCGATTGCTAAAACATTTATAAAATTTATTTTATAATAGTAATGATAATGATAATATATTTATAATTTGCTATCATTGTTGGTACTTTAAGTCAGGTGTACTACAGGTTGGGCCATGAATTAGTTTAGTTAACATTTGAAAAAATCGTATAAAAAAACCATTTAACATATTTTAGAAATCGTTTATTTACGAGAAAGCTAATTAGTTGTAATTTATTTTTTAAAATCTATTTCGTCTAAATGACCACCGTTTCGGTTTTTGCACTCATCTAAGCGAGTCCTAAAGTTTTCGAATACTCTTCTGCAAAGAGGCCGCGAGATCGCCGACATCTCTTCGATGATTTTTTCTTTAAGTTGACGCAGTGTATTCGGTTTATCAATGTAGACACGACTCTTTAAATAACCCCATAAAAAGAAGTCTACTGGTGATAGATCTGGACTTCTGGGTGGCCATGGGATGTCACCCCGTCTGGATATCAGCTTTTCCGGAAACATGTCTTTGACCACCGGCAAGGACTCGTTCGATGTGTGACACGTGGCTCCCATCTTGTTGAAACCATGTGTTACGATTATAGCCAGCAAATTCCAGTAGCATCGATGCTAAGAACTCCCGTAACATTTTCACATACTCGGCAGAATTAACAGTAACTGAACGGCCTCGAGAATCTTCAAAAAAGTAAGGTCCGATGATTCCTTTTGCTGAAATTGCAGCCCATACAGTTAACTTGGGAGAGTGAAGTGGCCTCTCATGTTTAGCTTTAGGATTTTAGCTGCTCCAATACCTGCAATTCTGTTTGTTTACATGTCCATTTAGGTGGAAATGGGCTTCGTCAGAGAATAAGATGTTGTGAAAATTACTGAATCGAGTTAACATTGTTTCGGCATGACTTACGCAAATTTAAATCATTAGGGTTTAGTTCTTGCACTAGCTGGATCTTATATGGATGTAATTTCAAATCTAATTTCGAAATACGGCGTAATGATGTGCGGGATAATCCTAATTCAGCCGAACGTTTGCGTGTCGATAAATCTGGATCACGTCGAACAGAAGCGGAAACTTGCTGCACGTTCTCTTCGCTCCGAGAAGTCCGCGGGCCGCCGGTTTGTTTCACATTTAGTGTAGATCCCGTCTCTTCGAACTTCTTCACCCATTTCTTTATTAAAGGAGCACTTGGACACTGACTTAAGTCGTGTAAACCATATTCAACGCGAAATAAGCGTCTCACAGTAATGAGCGAAAAGTTGTTTAAATAAAACTGTTTCACGCAGCAGCCGCAGTTGCGGCCCCGTGAAGCGATCCATTGCGACTAAAGGAGAAACCCAAACTCCATAGAAACTCAGGCCTGGCGTTACAAAGCTGGAATTTGGCCATAAATTAAAGCATCTTGAAAGATTTCACGAGCCCAATTTTCACGTCTCCCAGCAATGGCCAAATTGCTAAAAACAGACGTTTACTGTTAATTTTTAGGTTATATTTAACCTAAAAGTAAATGCCTGCTTTTACCGATTTGGACATTTCTCTAATATATTTTTGTATTTAAATAACTCGACCGTGTTATTTAATTACCCAAATGATATTTTTGAGACATTGTTAGCTATATTTATCAATCTGGAACGCACATGCCCTACATAAGTAAGTACGTTTCTACATAAAAAAGCGCTTACAGTGTGACTTCAGATTTATATGATTGATCTTACTGATAAATACATTTATTAGACAAGGCCCGCTTAAAACACTACTGGCTTGCATTTGTTATAATTGTAACTACTGTTACTGTTGGTCTTGTAGGTCCGCAACCAGGACAAATATTTCGTGTAATAAGCTAGATTATTTGTTCAGTATCTGTGTGTAATTTATTTATATTTGCATTTAGAAACATAAGCAGGTATCTTTATCAGTTAGCTGGTTGCCATAGTACATGCTCTACCTAGTTTGGGTTCAGCTTGCATTGGGTTTGTTTTCCAAAATTCTTTTATTTAATTGGGATAAAAATATTCATTCATTTATTATTATTTATTAGTTTAGTATTTGATAAAATCTCTGATTACAGTAATCTGAAATGGCAATAATAATATTTTAAAATAAAAACACATAATTGTGAGTAATGGTTTTATTAATCCACTTCTTCACTAGGCTTATCATAATTTAATAACACTGTATCGAAAAATTGTTCAGGAGGCAATTGACTACCATTGTGCCATGCCCAACCATATTATGCTCATGGTGTAGGCACAGCAACCAACCGTTCTTTTTCCAATGATACATGTGCAATAATTTTGAATATTAGCATTCCTTCCACTAAGTAAAGTGTCGACTAGGATGTAAACGAAATACATCTGACTGATGTCGACAGCTCTTGCTGTAGGTTACTGTCCACCTCTCTACACACTTCTATGATATATAAGCCATTTTCTCTCACATGCTCCCCATGGTAAGAACGGGTCTGTTTAATTTGGTATGTGCTTCTGTCTTAGTTCAGGAAACTCGCCAACATTATTAGTATCTACATCAAATGCTTGGAATTATAATTTTAAGTGTTACTGTGTTTCTTTGATGTCTGCGACATCCTTCCACAAAACATCTACTTTCAGTTGCCACTGCTCTAAAATAGTCAGGTAAAACAATAAGAGTTCCAACAGTTGGTGCCCTTGGTGCAGGATTAGTTTCTAGCCTTGTTGAAGGTTCTTCTACATGAGGAATATCCTCACTATCAGGCTCATCAACAGCTGATGAACATGCACGGGATGTTGACGGCCCTGTCCTTAAATGCTGGTATGCTCTATTTGCTCACACCCAACACGAATGATAGACAGCACTTGAAGCACACACCTGAAAATAATTTATCTACATTAACTAGTGGCACCAGATATGTGATGTGTTATTGCCCAATTTGAAAGATTGATCTAAAGAAATCTTGTGAATGAGTAATCCTGATGTAGGAGCTTGATCATTATCAAACCATCTTTCTTATTCACTTAAATGATTATACATACCAAAAAACATTTTTATGCCCTTATTATCAAATCAAAACTAAAGTATTGTTATACTAACATAGACACAAGATTATGTTCCTGAAGGCACAGGTGTAACATTACACCCACATCTTGCCATCTATGTTTAAGTTCTACATAATAAGGGTGTGCCTATTGCCACTTACCAGGCACATTTCTAGATTCTCCTGCTACTGAGATTATGAATGGACAAATCCAATAAAACTATGGCCTAAACAATAGACCATGAGGGCAGTCAAAACTAAAGTATGTTATTAAAACCATAAATAAGATTATTAATATACTAACCGTGTGTGGTAGGATCCATTCTTTTATAACTTTGTGTATTCTGCATTCTTACACTGTACCAGTCCTAAGTTGGTGGCAACAATCTCTTCTTAGAAGCAAATGTCCACAATGAATACACACTTGTTGGTGTCAAGTGTATGTCTGTTCACTCTTTTGTGTTACATTTCTATCACGAGATACAGCATTGGCATTATTCCAGCAGGCTTGGCAGATAAAGCCATTTTCATTAACCTGAAGAAGCAAACATAAGAGGCACAATTGGTTAAATATAAGTAGCTTTATTCTGATTCCACTGCAGGGACACCATCCTCCTCACTGAGAGATGGAATTGATAGGTTGTTATTAACAGGTTGTCTGTATTAGTATAGTGCAGGAAATACTGTAATTGGCAGGTTCTGTCTGTATTAGTGATGCCATATATCTTCGAATATGAATATGCACATTTTGGTTTCATATTTAAAATACAACCATCAACACGCAACTGAACATAGGCGATTACACAGTTTACATAAATATCGGATACTAACCGTTTCGAGGCGCGAGTTCCTGTACAATTGAAAGTATAACTTCATTTTCCAATCTACGCCTTCCTATTGTGTTGCAGCGATCCGTTGCTATTCCACAATGAATGCACAGGCTCATGATCATGATGTCGTTATGAATCAACCAGTCCAGATCCGGATTTTAAGCAAAGGTCTGCAGGGGTGGCAGAGTACGATATCTAATGTTCAAGCAAGGGTCAATTAGGAGGCAATCAATTTCGGAGTCCAATATTCGAACAGAGGTCAAATGATATAATAAATCTCAAGAAATACAGAAAAACATACGCAAAAATACGACATGACAATTGACAGACTGACATTTGAGTCAATTTGACGTTTATAAGCAAAGAGTATTTAACCTTGTTTAAAAGTGCAATCCGTGATACAATCGATTTTATCGATTATTGATTGCTTTTAATGTTTTTTAATTCAGCTTACATTTATAATACTTGATTCGACATATTTTTTATTATACATTTATTGTAATTCCTAAATAAATAATAAGACTAAACCAATGAAGTCTTATTTAATTATTTGTAAAAGTATCGATTTCCATTTAATCGATCATATTTTTATGGTGCGCTCTATAGATAGATTACTAGCGTTTGTGAAGTTAGTGACATAGAATGAAATAAGTGGTGTAGCGGTTTACATAGGCTGTTTAAAACAAAAAATATTAAATTGCCTATTTTCTACACTTGGCCGTCTGTCTGTCTGTCTGTCTGTCCGTCTGTATGTCACAGCCACTTTTTCCGAAACTATAAGCGCTGTACTGATGAAACTTGGTAAGTAGATGTAATCAGTGAACCGCATTAAGATTTTTACACAAAAATAGAAAAAGAACAATAATTTTGGGGGTTCCCCATACATAGAACTGAAACTTAAATGTTTTTTTTTTTTCATCGTACTCATACATGTGGGGTATCTATGGATAGGTCTTCAAAATGGTACTGAGGTTTCTAATATCATTATTTTCTAAACTGAATAGTTTGCGCGGGAGACAGTTTCAAAGTGGTAAAATGAGTGTCCCCCCCCCCCTGTAACTTCTAAAATAAGAGAATGATAAAACTAAAAAAAAATATATGATGTACATTACCATGCAAACTAACAACGAAAATTGGTTTGAACGAGATCTATTAAGTAAGTATTTTTTTAATACGTCACAAATTGTTAACCACAATTTACCTTTCATTTAATCAACTGAAATACTTGATGCTACGGAACCCTACATGGGCGAGTCCGACTCTCACTTGGCCGGTTTTTTTAATATTTGTTATTATAGCAGCAACCGATATACATCATTTGTGAAAATTTCAACTGTCTTACTAATACGGTTCATGAGATACAGCCTTGTGACAGACGGTCAGATAGACGGCGAGCGGCGGAGTCTTAGTAATAGTGTCCCGTTTTACCCTTTGCGTACGGAACCCAAAAAATTACGTCATAAAATTTGTTGTGACCAATAAACCACTGTATATACATGTGTGTATGTTTGTGTACTTGATGGATATTGGCTTCTCAGTCTTTCCTTTGTAGTACTAGGTGAGTAATCGTTTCGATATCAACTGATGCGTAGCTAGTTTCATTACTTAGTTTTATTTGAACATCATTCACTGTAATTGCTTGTGCCGGTGTTATAATAAATAAATAAATACAGTACGTGGTATTTTCTATACCACTTTTGTCGGATATTGTGTGGGATAGTTAAGGAGAGAAGGAGACATTGGATACTCAAAAACAGGTACAAAAGATAAATAATAAAATTTTATAGTTAAAATTACACTGCCATCTGATCCCAAACTAAGCAGAGAGAGAAACATGCTTATGCTAAATACATAGATATAATAGATAAATTACACCCAGACACAGAACAAATACTATTGCTCCTCACTCAATTATTGGCCCCCGGTGGAAATCAAACCCGCGACCTCAGGCTTATCAGTCAGAGTCACGAACTATTTGACCAACAGGCTGTCACAACTTGTTTTATTTTCTTCTCTAGATTGAGTTTATGAAGCGTCCCACTCTGTTTATAATACCTACATATGAAGTAGAAATAAACAATACATACCTTTGTTTATCTTCGTCTAAATATTCCTTAGCATTCTTGTAATCGGTCATAATAAGAGTTATGTGTGTTAATTATGTTTCTATCGTTTTTTTTTTCATACCTACTTTACTACTTTTACATTAGGTACTTATTTACACTAACTGTGCCCGCGACTTCGTCCGCTCATTTTGTAATAACTCCGTAAATGTCACATCAGAATACGTCTACTATTTAGTCTGTTGTCGCAAACTTGTAAAACATTCATCCCCCCTTTCAGCCCCTTACAACCCTTTTGACGCATTAAAAAGGAGCCTTCTCAGGCTCTGGACTATCTTTGTACCAAAATTTATTTAAATCAGTTCAGTAGTTTAGGCGTGGAGGCGCGACAGACAGACAGTGTTACTTTCGCATTTATAATATTCATCATATATATAATATTAGTCAGGATTAATACCTACTTTTTTTTTTCTTTTTCGCATTTCTTTTGTTGTTTATTTAAGCTCACGTATTTTTTTTGGAATAACTTCGCAACACCTATAAAGGTTAGTTCTTCGTATAGTAAATTTCCCACTTAATTACCCTTCACGCCGTAGGTCGTGGGTTCGATTCCCACCAGCACAAATATTTGTGTACATGAACATGTCTGTGAGTCTGGGCGTAATTATCTATATAAGTAAGTATTTACAAAAGAAAAGTAAATATGTAATATATCACTTATCTGGTTTCCATAGTACCAGCTCTGTACAGTTAGGGATCAGATGGCCGTGTGTGAATAATATCACAGTATATTATCACTGTTATATAAAAATAAGTCGGGTTTTCCTTCCTGACGCTATAACTCCAGAACGCACCAACCGATTTCCACGGTTTTGCATTCGTTGGAAAGGTCTCGGGCTCCGTGAGGTTTATAGCAAAGAAAATTTATTAAATTTAACGCGGGTAACACCGCGGGGCACAGCTAGTTACTGTTATAAAAATCATAGAACCGACATAAACTTTTTACATGTCAACGGATTTGTTCAAGATATATGTATATTATAGGACCATGGACAGCACGTGTGGCGCAGCGGTTACGATAGTAGCCTCGCCACTCGGTGTCCTGGGTTCGATTCTCGCGCAGGATGACTATTTTTGTTAGCTATAAATAGTTGTTCTGAGTCTGGATGTGCTTTGTCGGACACAAAGCACATCCAAACATGTTTGTAAAGTTCCCCGCGACACAGGAACTCATTTCCCTAGTGCGGGACGTTGAATTGAAAACCTTTTTCGGTTGATTAAATACAAGGTTCGTTACGGAACTATTAATTTTCTAACTCCTCCCTGTTTATTCTGATTAAATTCACTGTAACTGCACGTGTAGCGCAGCGGCTATTACAGTCGCCTCGACAACTATTTGTGTGTCCCATAAATAGTTGCTCTGAGCCTGGATGTAGGTACTTTGTGTCCGTCAATTATATGTTTGTAAAGTACCCCGCGACACAGGGATTAATTTCCTAAGTGTGGACGTTGTCTTTAAAAAAAATGCAGTTGAATTGAAAACCTTTTTCGGTTGATTAAATAATAACTCTCGTTATGGAACTATTCATTTTCTAACTCCTCCTTATTCATTCTGATTAAATTCGTTGCGGGATACAAGACAGTTAAAGCGATTCCCCGGGACATGCCTGAGCCTCACCGCTTAGTGTCATTGTGTGCCACTGTTGATCCTGCCTTACAGGAGTTGCAGTGGTGGGTAAGAGGCAGGAATTAGTCCCGATAAAAAATCGTTACGAGGCAATTAAGTCCGCGGAGACTATATTCCTTTCGTGTTTTTATTTCAAGTACGCGTGTGGATGGTCGGGGTATTTCAACATTACACACGGGAATTTGAATTGCTTTGACCATCGCACGTTCGCTTCGTGGCGTCTCTGAGTGGTATAGTATTTTAATCCTTATAATATCAGCTATTTGCCAGTGCATTTAAATCGGTCCAGCCGTTCAGGTGATTAGTTAGAAGAAACAAATCGATAGATAGACAAACAAAAATCCATACTGTATGCACTTAGTAAAAAGGTTTTTTTGACATTAGGTGAGAAGTGTCACTTACTTTTCATATTTGTTATTAAATAAAATAAAAAATAAAATAAAATAAAAAAGGTTTTTATTCACGTAGACTTTAAAAAAGCTTTAATTGTAAATAGTCAGAACATGTTTGTAGTAATACAGTTATTATTTCTAGTTGCTTATTAGTATTACAGATATTTAGGTACATGGAATGTTAAAACATTTATACAATTTATTTTATAATAGTAGTGATATTTAGCTAGCTTGTATTAAGTTATTGTCAAGGAGATTATGTTTAGGTTTAATGATTGACATTTATATTTTACTACATATTGTCTGAATGGTTCTGTCTATATTAAGGTATTCAGTATTATTATTATAACGGACCTTGTGTTTAAAACGACGGTCGCGCTTTAATGCTACCACCATATTTTTTTTAATTATGTACGTTTGCCTCAGTGGTCTAGCGCTAGCGTGTTCACCCACAGAGAATGATGTCCTGGGTTCAAATACCTGGTCGAGCCTAAGTGATTTTGAGACTTTTTTGTAAAAAGAAGAAATTCTCAGTATCAGCCCGACTGGGACTTAGCGGTATTGTACCCCCGAGCCTCGGAGAGCACGTAAAGCCGTCGGTCCCGTACCTGACCTCATTCCGGTCGTGTCGCTAGTCGTCCGATTGTATCATTAGAGTGATAAAATACAAAGTACCCCCTGTGTTTGCGCACACACTTGTGCGCTATAATAGGATCCATTGGTAGTGGCCGTCGTGGCCGAAATTCGGCTAGGAGGACTACTACACGTTTACATTTATGTAAACACTAGCTGTGCCCCGCGGTTTTACCTGCGTTAATTTTTATAAATCATCACAGCTCCTCCCCCATAGGTGATAGCTTGATAATATGTAGCCTATATTTTGTTGACCCGTTCTCTTAGTAATATTTATGCAAAATGTGAAGTAAATCCATGTAGTACGATTTTATTATACCTATGTATAGATAAATCCGGATGGAAGTAAGCGATTAATTAAATATATCATCGGTCCCATAGTTCCGGATTATCAAAATAGATCATCGGCCCTATCGTCGACCATCGTCCATGATCCTTATGTCAATATATTCTGACACCGATCACGTTGTGCGGAAGGCTTCACGGCCAATGTCGTTGGTTTGCTCAGCCACCCGTGAGTCGAATCCTAAATCAGCCATGTGATTGATCACAAACTTAATATGCGGTCACAGATTATGCTCACTCTAAGAATAGTTACAGAAATCTCGTTAGAGGGACCGCAAAGTTAAGTTTGTTAATATTTGTTTGTATTTTGTCTGGTTCCGGTCAATTGGGTTGTCCAATGACAAAGCAAATCAAATCTCTTTATCTATACATATAATAAAATCGTAGGAAAGTCAAAACTGTACATTGAATATTTTTTTAAAAGGATAATTGGGGCGTGATCTATAATCGATATCGAAGCCAAAAATATAGTTTTTAGAATTTTTGTCTGTGTGTCTGTTTGTCTGTATGTATATCCGGGCTAAACTCAAAAAGGACTGCATGGATATACTTCAAATTTTGTATGAATATGACTAAGACGTCGGGTCAATATATAGGCTAGATATTATCACGCTATCACCTACCTAAAATTTTACGCGGGTAAAACCGCGGGGCACAACTAGTTTGCTAAATATGGGTAAAATATTACTTATAATTTGTCCTAGACCATATTTTACCTTTAAAGGTGTGCAAGTTGTTACAAGACAGTTGTCACCTATCACATATTGCATTTAAATTATTACATTATTACATACTAGCTGTGCCCCGCGGTTTTACCCGCGTTAAATTTTATAAATTATCATAGCTTTTCCCCCGTAGGTGATATATTATTACAATATATAGCCTATATGTTGACCCGACCATTTAGTAATGTTCATGCAAAATTTGAAACAAATCCATGCAGTACTTTTCGAGTTTAGCCAGAAGTAACAGATAAACAGACAAAAATTCTAATAGATATATTTTTGGCTTTGATATCGATTGTAGATTAGGCCATAAGTATCCTTTTAAAAAAATATTCAATGTACAGTTTTGACTTTCCTACGATTTTATTATATGTATAGATTCAATGTCCCCTGGTTTTGTTCTCGGTAGCGATATTAGCCGTGTGGCTTAGAAAGAATAACAGGACCACCCACATCACCCCGTGGTGGGCGCGGTAAAGGCAACTAAGTGATACACTAGGTAGTCAGGTCGTCATGTCATTAACGTAGAGCGAAAGTTGCACAAAACTCCCTAAAATGATGATCTCTGCCCTCTCCCCGCCAGTAATCGCCCAGAGTCGAGGTTCGAACCCCACAGGGGGTGCCCTCCGGCGCGGGTTACTTAATTTCTAGACGGCTCGAGCCCTCTGCTCGCCTCTATAGTCCGGTGAAGCAGTGAAAGCCTCCTAGGCTAACTGTAGCGTCAGGTTAAAAAAAAAAAAAAAAAAAAAAAAAAAATAGGTAGTCAGGCAGCAGCGCCACCTGTGTACTAGCTACCACCTAACTACGGCTACCACGACCATAATCTAATCCATACTATTGTATCCACCCTGAAGGAGTTCAACAATACATAGCAAACAGTGTATTGTTGAATCTCTTCACGGCTCCCATCGTTATCAGTACCAATATAGCAAACACATAATGATAACAATAAACAAATAACATAACTCGAGCAAAAAAAAATCTATCAGTCATATATTTAAATATAAGTAGGTATGTAAAGTTTATATAAAAATTATATATTTTAACATTCCAACCCAAATTCTCTTTCCTTTCTAACCTACTATTCAATTCTACCTAATCTTAGTTTTTTCTACAATCACAAAAGAGTGCAGACGTACTCCTAGCGTTACCCCTTTTGTTCCATATTATATTAGGCCAAAAAATTATTTATATATTATGTAGGCTTACATGCATTTCATTAGCTTTATTCACCAAGCAAAAATAGAAGTGACTATGGATGTTGCCGTGGAATTGACATTTCTTTTGAAAAAAAAAAAAAACTAGTGCTACCACGTAACTGCGGTCGCCTAAGCGCGGTGACTAAATCAATCCCCTCCAAATGGCAACGTTATAGAAACCTTTGGGGGAGGCCTATGTCCACGAGTGGGCGTCTTTTGGGTGATATGATGACAACCAAAAGTTTCTCAAGCTCCTCTTCAACAGGAAAAGAAAAGAACAGTCCCATGCTTGCACTCATAAATTCTTTTCTCTTTTTTTTAAAGGCAACGCCCGCACTAGGGATTCTAATCCCTGTGTCGCGGGGTACTTTAAAAACATATAATAGACGGACACAAATTACATCCAGAGTCAGAACAACTATTTATGGGGCACACAAATAGTTGTCCGGCGACTGTCTTAGCCGCGCCACACGTGCAGTCAATTCTTGTACTTTTCTGTGATTTCATGTTCGAAATCTATAGAGATATCTAAGAACGCCACTATGATGTAATCTTTAGCTTTAAATATTAGTTTTCAATCTCTTCTACAAACTTTACTTGGTATTGGTGAATGGAGGATATGTGAATATTCCTACAGTCACTGACCTGCATTTGCACAATCGTTATATGCTGAAGCTTTACTTGTAGAAATCATGATGACAGCGTATTTTTTTATCCAACAGACTTTCTGCTTCATTAGTCTTAATACGCACATCCGCGAGGTTAATTTCATAATCAGTTCAATGTAATCATGTTTTTGCAGAACAGCATGTTGGTGTGGTTGCTGCTGACATGCGCGACTGCGCACGCGCTGCGTGTCGGCGTTGGCATCGCTGACGTCACCGGACCACCTGCGGAAATTATTTTTGTAAGTAATTTTATTATAGTCTTTCGATAAGTACATGATTAGTATGATTTAACCTACATCAAGTGCCTTGCGTGTTATCTTGGCCTTGTTTTCTAGGTTCACAAGAAAATATTTACTTTTGAACTTAATAGGATTTTGATTAATAATTGTCCATCCTCCTTATTGGTTGTTCAGCAACCTTAGTTAATATAACAATAAAATTTTCCCGCATAACCTTTATAAATTATATCGTATATATAATTCGGATATAGAAGCTATATTACTACAAAGTTGCATCAAAATCAGTTCGGTAGTTCAGGGGGAAATTATAGTGTACAAGTGTTGTGCAGACATAGGTTCACTTCCTTTAAAATAAACTTAAATAAACAATAAAATAGTTTTTTTTTCACGTAGTCTTAAAAAGCGCTTGTAAATAGTTAGAACATGTTTGTAGTAGTTAAGTATACCTACATAATTGTTTCTAGTTACATATAGAATTATAGATATTTAGGTACACGGATTGTTAAAACATTTATAAAATTTATTTTATAATGGTAATGATGTTTGACTAGCTTGTATTAAGTTATTGTCAAAGAGAGTATGTTTGGTGTATTCATCGAAATTTAAAGTTTAAGCTATATTTTATCACATATTGTCTCAATGGTTCTGTCTATCTTTCATTGTTAAATCCAACTGTTGGAATTACTAGAAGGACAAAGAAACTCCCCGCAGGATAGGCCTAGCGTAATGCGGGCATTTTAGATATTGCATCGAATATTCTCTACAAGATGTAACAAAAATAGTAGACGCAACTTAAGGAGCCCTATCTATACATGAAACTGATTGTTGGGAAACTCGCTTATGGCCGGACATTTTGAATATATATGAAGTTCTTGTCGCAAAAATCAGATTATACTAATTAATACATAAACAGTCACACAAATCGAAATTATAGGTACATACATACAAAAATAGAACTATGATGCTAAATAGGCTTCTTTAAATTACCAACAATACTTCACATGGAAATTATCACACATTTCATGCAGATCTACCCGCATTTCCAGTCCTGCCTTTTCAGTCACAGTTAATATTTCGCGCAAAAACCGGTTACGATAAATCCAGATAATATGGGTATATGATTGGTCCTCATTACGGGTTCTAAGAAGCAGTTCGGAGCAGTGAGATCTTGACCTTTGGGCTGCATTCTTGTGTGCAGCTATTACGGCTGTTACCATTGCGTAGTAAGCTCGTACCTATCTTACTACGGTTGCCCAATCAGTGTATGAAATGTCCCAACTTGGCAAGATTTATTTTCTAAGATACATAATTTATCTTGGACCTTGGGATTCAGAGATAGCAGAAGCTGTATTGTTGCAATATCATCACAACGACTATATACCAATACGTTTTGACTAGGATCGTAGGATCTAGTAGTAATCGTCTTCTTTGAGTGGACTGTTGTATTTTTGGCACACAATGAAATGACACTAAGCGGCGAGGCCCGGGTACTGTCTTGGCTCTTTTAACGAATTAATCAGAAAGAAAACAGTAGATCCACTGCTCTTTAGATAAAGCGAGAGAACAGCTTAAGTGGAGTCTTATAAAACGAGAGAATGGCAACTAGAGAACCCAGCTGGAAAAGCATCAGGTGTATATTTTAAGGGTCCTTTCAAGTGAGCTGTTTATTTGATTCCAAAGCAGGTTTGGCAAACGGAAGTTGTTCCTAGTTGCTAGAATATCTAGTAATAGTTTTTTTTTTTATAATTTTGATTTAATAAATCGTAAACCGCAAATTACCTTTCATTCAATCAACTCAAATATAATAATAAATAAAAAATTACGGAACCCTTCATGGACGAGTCCAACTCGCACTCGGCCGCTATTTCTTTTTGCGACGGAAATCACACGGCCAAAAAAGATAAACATATAGTAGGTTTAGATGCACTACATGAGCTTTATTCACCAAGCAAAAATAGAAGTGACTGTATGTAGATGTTACTGTGGAATTGACATTTCTTTTGAAGTCTGTACATTATACATATTAATATTTGTTTTGATCACGGCATGTAGGTCAAGGTCGCCCTCTCCACTTTAATATGAATGTTTAACATATTGCTACTAATGTTTTGGATTCATAATTTAGTTAGACATTGGAACATTTAAAAACAAAGTATTTGCAAGGTCTTCGTACAAAATACCGCTTTCATTTACTAGGATTTCATCATCATCATCATGTCACTCAAATTACGTCCACCGCTAGACGAAAGCCTCTCCAAAGAATGGGGGGATATGCCATAATCGCCACGCACGCTTGGCAGACGGATTGGCGATCGTAGTTTTATGGTCATAGTTCACAAAAATAACGCTGCTGTCCGTTCTCTGGTAGGTATTCCCTCGGGACGATTTCTATAACCCCCACGGGATGAGATTGGGTGATAATATTCTATGCCGTCACCACACAGCAAGGATTTATCCATTGCAAATATATGTAGTTTGTTTCTTCAAACATCAGATCATTCGAATGATGAGAAGATTGGTTACAGACACGTGGAAACGGTTATATTCAAACGTAGGCAATATTTGTCGTGTAATGAGGCCACATTAGAGACGAAGATTGGCCGCTGTTCAGCAATGATGGTTTACACGTGCCATCAAACCAATTTTCTCATTCTGGAAGAATTATATTATTATGCCTAAAACATCAAACATTGATACGCTGTAGTATAAGGAAATATGATTAAAACTAGCTGTGCCCCGCGGTTTTACCCGCATTAAACTTTATTAATTATAGCCTATGTGTTAATCCAGGGTGTCAGCTAACTCTATACCAAATTTTATTGAAATCGCTCCAGCGGTTTAGGCTTGAAGAAGTAACAAACATACACACTCATACAGTCACACACTCACAAACTTTTGCCTTTATAATATTAGTGTGATTACTAAATAAAAATAAATAAAATAAAAAAGGTTTATTCCCAACAAGCACAGATAATCCTTAACTTATCCTCCTATCCGATTATATTCTGATATTCGTCGTAAACACATCTTAGACACAACAAGAGTAAAGGACTCTTGTTGTGTGGAGACGGCGACGAATATCAGAATATAATCACCCCATCTCATCCAGTGGGGGGCGTATAAGTCGACCCTAGGGAATATCAACCAGAGGACGGGCAGCAGCTTCCTTCTGTATACTATGAACATCATACTGCGATCGCCAACCCGTCTGGCAAGCGTTGCGATTATGGCATATCCTCTCAAGATGATTCTTGGGAGAGGCTTTTGTCCAGAAGTGGACTTTTTACAGCTGTTCTGATGAAGGACTTTTAATAGGGTAATTTTAAATGTGTACAAAACATATTTTTCTTTTCTTACCAAAATCATATAAGTTAGTAAAGATAGAAAGACATGTTTCGTATATAACTGTAGGGACAAGAGAGGGAGATGCGAGCACACATTTCCTTCCTCTCTTTCTGGCATAGCCAGTTACGTTTCGTGTATCTAAGCTTTACTTCAGTCGTGTGGTCTAAAAATTCGTCATTTTTTATAGAAAATTATAGCCTAATCGTTAAGCATTTAAAATATTCTAAACTTCGCATCTTCAAACACACTAATCACCGCAAGAGAAGCATGCGGGTAACGAGTTGTCATCGAGTGGTCCACTTGCCTCCCGCGCCTGGGCAGTTTATGGGGTGGATGTAGTGAGGGCATATCTATAGACGTCCGTATAACGAATAATAACCTCACGTGACAAGGCGGTGCGGGTCTACTGCTAGATGGGACTAACAAGCTGGGACCTTAATTCTTCGTTTAAAAATATATAGAATCATCTGCCCTGATAGTACTTGACAGTCTAAAACAGTGAAATTGCCTAGATTTATGCAAATGTAGAACAAACTCAGCGTAATAAAAGGCTATGTTAAATTGTACTCTATTCAATGGAAATAAATTTTAATTTACTCTGTAGATGACCTTAATAATATTATTGCGAGTCAAAATTAGTGATGTACAAGCCTCGAGGCGTCGAGTTTTATTTCTGAAGCTCGGTAATCTCGGTGTCCCGAGCCTAGCCCAGTCGCGACTTTTTAGAACCATGTCACGAGGCTTCAAAAGAGTTCCAGCCTTCAAAAGAGCTCGAGCTTTCATAAGATTTTGAGTCTTCAAAGTTTATGTTGATGACATTAATATCTTCGTATCTAAGAAATAAATTAATAGTAGGTATTCAAAACTATTGAGCTTTGAATACAGTTTTGAATAAGTATTTTACTTATTTATTACCACGCTAGGACTAGGTTAGGTTAGCTATCACAATACTTCAAGATAAATTACAGCCAATACTCAATATTTTATTGCTCTCATAATGTAAGTACAGTAAGGTGGTATATAAGAGGTAATAGTTTAAGTAACAACCCTACCCTGTCGGGCACAGCACAGTTATAAATTACTTATTTTCATTCATCAGCATCCATTAAAACTAAAGGGCAGAAAAAAACTAGCGCACTAAAGAGAAATGCTTTGAGATCGATCGAGCGAGCTCTCAAAAGAACTCGAACCTCCAAAAGAGCTCGAGCCTTCAAAAAGGACTCGAGTCTTCAGAAGAACTCGAGCTCTGAAAAAGACTCCCGAATCGTCGGACGCCATACAAACGAGGCGAGCCCTGTAAACCACACCGAGCTCAAGGCAAAGGGACTCGGACGCCTCGAGGCTTGTACATCACTAGCCAAAATCACACCATAGTATAACTAAAGACGCCCATTCACTAGAAAAACGAAATGCTAGGGTATAAGTATTGTAACACATTGTCTTACTATGGTGGAGGAAGTATCGGCTGCCACATCCTACTTTATTTCTTGCGGGTACATGCATAGACTCACGTCTGTTCCCCAGAGGGATAGGCAGAGAGAACGGATTCCCGTATGTCGCGTGCTTTGCACACCTCTTTTGCCTCGTTTACTGTCATTATATTCTTCGTACATGCTCGCTTATACAGAAGACCGAAGAGTATAACAAGCCACTGTGCTTAGCGTTTGTGGACTATGAGAAAGCCTTTGATTCTATCGAAACATGGGCCGTGCTGAGGTCTCTCATAAGGTGCCAAATTGACTACCGGTATATCGAGGTGATAAAGTGTTTGTATGAAAACGCCACTATGTCAGTGCGACTCCAGGACCAGATCTCGAAACCTATCCACTTGCAGCGAGGCGTGAGACAGGGAGATGTAATATCTCCGAAACTGTTCACCGCTGCATTGGAAGACGTCTTCAAGCTTCTGGATTGGAAAGGCTTTGGCATCAATGTCAATGGCGAGTACATCACTCACCTTCGATTTGCCGATGATATCGTAGTCATGGCTGAGACCATGGAAGACCTCGGTACAATGCTCGATGACCTCAGCAGAGTCTCTCAACAAGTGGGTCTGAAAATGAACATGGATAAGACGAAAATCATGTCAAACATCCATGTTGCACCCACTCAATTGAAAGTTGGTGACTCTGCACTCGAAGTTGTAGAGAACTATATTTACCTAGGACAGACCATCCAACTAGGTAGGTCCAACTTCGAGAAGGAGGTCAATCGTAGAATCCAACTCGGATGGGCAGCGTTTGGGAAGCTACGTAACATCTTCTCGTCCAAAATACCGCAGTGTCTCAAGTCGAAAGTCTTCGACCAGTGTGTGTTGCCAGTGATGACATACGGAACAGAGACGTGGTCGCTCACTATGGGCCTTATTAGAAGGCTCAAGGTCACCCAAAGAGCAATGGAGAGGGCTATGCTCGGAGTTTCCCTGCGGGATCGCATCAGAAATGACGAAATCCGCAGGCGAACCAAAGTCACCGACATAGCCCGAAGAATTGCCAAGCTGAAGTGGCAGTGGGCAGGGCACATAGCTCGTAGAGCCGACGGCCGTTGGGGCAGAAAGGTTCTCGAGTGGCGACCACGAACCGGAAGACGCAGCGTGGGCAGGCCCCCTACAAGATGGACCGATGATCTTGTGCGGGTCGCTGGAAATCGCTGGATGCGGATAGCGCAAGACCGGCAATTGTGGAGATCTTTGGGGGAGGCCTTTGTCCAGCAGTGGACGTCTTTCGGCTGATATGATGATGATGATGATGATGATGACATGCTCGCTGGATTAGGGTACTTCTGACCTTTCTTGAGAACGTCTCCGATTTGGTCAGAGAATGTTCTACGAGGTCTTCTCCTTTCGGTCGCCCATTCACACAGGCCAGGTATACTTCTTTTGTCAATCTTCTTTCATTCATCCTTTCTAAATGGCCAAACTATCTCAGTATACCTTTCTATCTTTGTAACTATATCCTCTTTCACACGACAACGCTCTCTTATAGATGGCATGAAACCAATCAGTATGGGTAACCGCGATCATTTTAGAGGCACGGCAAAACCGAGGCACAAAAATAGTGATGGAAGCTTAAGCAGCGTTATCTATACATAAAAAAAAACAAAAGCCGGTTTGTGGAAAACGAAAACAATATTTTTGCTCCCAAATGAATCAGCTGCTCATCATTATTTTTTATATTATTTTTATTTAAAAAATTAGCACAAATACATAGGCGGACTTAATGCCATAGGCATTATCTACCAGTCAAACTTTGGGTGGTGCATAAACAATACGGCAGGTGCACTAAAATTGTCAAATATAAACTTTAGTCTTACCTTCTTTTCTTAGTCTAATCTTTTTTAGGGTTCCGTACCTAAAGGGTAAAACGGGACCCTATTACTTAGACTTCGCTGTCTGTCTGTCTGTCCGTCCGTCTGTCACCAGGTTGTATCTCATGAACCGTAGTAGTTAGATAGTTGAAATTTTCACAAATGTCTGTTGCCGCTATAACAACAAATACAAAAATAAATAATATAATAAATATAAAAACTAAAATAAAATAAATATTTAAGGGGCTCCCATATGACAAACGTGAATTTTTTGCTCGTTTTTATAGAAAGGTACGGAACCCTTCGTGCGCGAGTCTGACTCGCACTTGGCCAGTATTTTTATTTATTGTCCATATTGAGGAGCTGTACCTACGTTGTTTAGTTTCATGGATAAAACAAGCTCCATAAGTTAATAAAAATTTTGGTTAATAAAAATAATTAAAATTTGGTCAGAAAATGTTCTACGAGGTCTTCTCCTTCCGGTTGTCCCATTCACACAGGCCAGGTATACTTCTTTTGTCAATCTTCTTTCATAAGTTTAGCGCACATTTATGTTACATCTTGTATCATCATGTCAGCCAAAGTACGTCCACTGCTGGACTGAATCATCCCGAAATAATGGGGGGGATATGCTGCTGTCCGCTACCCCCCCATGGGATGAGATGGGGTGATGATATTCTATGCCGTCACCACACAGGAACACCTTGTATAAACACAGAAAATGGGCAATAACTATGCTAGCACCTGCGTGTCGCAGTCGCAGTTAAACGAGTAATTTTATCACGCAGGAAACACAAGGTCATACATTCCCAAAGGAGATTGTAGTACCTGCTGTGGACGCCATAGTGTATACGCATTCACTGCGAAAACCAACCTTACTGCATACGTGAAAAATACGCTATTAAGGACATAGTGTAGACACCGATGTGAGGTCAACAGTATCTATATAAACTAGTAGCACTATATAATAGTTACATTTTGTAAACAAACAGGCATGTTCATTCATGCACACAAATATCTGTCCTGGGTGGGAATCGAACCCACGACCTGTGGCGTGAAAGGCAAGATTCTACCAACCACGCCAACTGGCCCGTTAATTCTACCCCGTCCTCACACGGTACACAATTGTGTGTATAAAATGGTAAAAAAGTAGATTGGCCTAGTAGGTATATACGAATTGTTCAGTGATCTCAATAGCATTTACCTCAGTTGAAAATCAGCTTTTATTATGATAGGTGATTTATCATCACGTTCTGAAGACTCATTTAGTTGATGGGGTTATTAATCTGAACTACGTCAAGCCTAATATGCGTATTATCTTTTGTACAGACGCCAGCACATCAAGCTACTCCAATCTTTCAAATTTCCACAATTGAAAGTGAACCTTATGCTTATGTGATAAAGTTGAAAATCTATAAAAGAAATTAGACAGATTGGAGTTGCTGGATGTGCTGGCGTCTGTACTGACCGAATCTAACTCGTTGTCGCTAGCGCCATCTATGAAAAGGCACACGAACAATTTGTTAGTCTTTAGTACTTAAATAGATTTAACATTCCTGATTCTATTTTTAGAATTTTAAATTTAGAACACACATTTTGAATATGCGTTATCTGGGCTGGGCGAAATATACACATACACATTCTACGGCTAAATGTTAGCGCCATCTATAGATTTTGCTTAGAAATTACTCGGCCCATATGTGCACAGTACTTATCTTGTGGATGTTTATAATATGAAATTAGCTTTTCTCCCGCGATATCGTCCGTGTGAACTAAAATGCATTCTACGGCAAAATGTTAGCGCCATCTATAGTATCCTTTAAAAAATATTCAATGTAGAGTTTTGACTTTCCTACGATTTTATTATATGTATAGATGTATCTATATATCTATAATATTCACATATACTAGCGTCTCGCACTTGTTCGTAATTCGACCATTTAGGTTCTAATAATTAAAGACTGTCTCAAAATGAATAATATTATTGTTTCGATGCTTTTCTTTTGGTTTGGGATCAGATGGTAGTGTATTAGTTGTCCCAAGATATATAAGATAAAAAAGAATGAAGAAGTGAAGGTAGATGTTCAAATGAATTTATTAGGTACACATATTGCTTTATTCATAGGAAATTAAACTAACTAAATACATAAAGTATCTTTGTCATTTTGTGAAAATACAGTGGGTAGAAGCCTAAATGTAAATCATTATTTTATCAGCGATTCAAATCGAAGTACATTACATTATTTGGATGCAATATGAACTGTTTGTTGCACACAATCACCGCGATGGGTTATCGCACAATCGATAATGATCGCCACAACCGATTGGCGAGCATCCACAATGTGAACACATTATTCGTTTATAATATGGTACACCAACAAAATATGTACATAATAAAATAGAAATACAGTAAAGATTTTTTTTACGGGCTGATTGGCGTGGTTTTGTAGATACTTGCTTTTTACGCCGCAGGTCGTGGGTTCGATTCCCACCCAGGACAGATATTTGTGTGTATGAACATATCTGTAAGTATATCTATAAGAAGGTATGTATTTACAAATAAAAGTAGTATATGTAGTATATCAGTTATCTGGTTTCCATAGTACAAGCTCTGCTTAGTTTGGGATCAGATGGCAGTGTGTGAATAATGACCCAGGATATTATTATTATAGAGTGCTGATTAAACAGACTTCTTTTTAATAGCATTATTCGGCTCTAAAAATTTACATTGCCATCTAAATTATTAAGTCCACAACAATTAACGAGCGTCTGAATGATACTATCTTAGCCACTAGTTAGCTTATATGTAAGCCACTCTAAATACAACTCAGCATGGTGGTTATTTCACCTGAAATCATTGAGATATATTATCTAGTGCCATATATTTTTTTGTACTTATTATAAAACTAGCTGACCCGGCAGACTTCGTACTGCCTCAATCGATAAATAAAATACCTAAACTTTTGTTTTAGAAAACGTTTATATGGGTAATTGAAAAGGTCTGTTTTTAGGGCTTTCCCAGCAATTATTAGAATTTTTCTCACCCTTTAAACCTTCCCTAGACCTCCACGATTATTTCAAGACCAAGATACCTAAGACAGCAATCCGTTCAGCCATTCTCGAGCTTTAGCGACACTAACGCACAGCAATTACATATATAGATAGATGACATATTATGTCACCTGATAAATTAACAAAGTACCATGAAAATGGGATTTTTGAAAACTTTCCACCAATCTCTACCAACAATAGTGTATCTAGCGCTCGGCGGCCGCTGCCGTACGTTAGTGTCACAATCTAATACGTTTACCAATAACAGGCTTACACATCATTCTAATTGTAATTGATTGCCTCGTTGGTCTAGCGGTAGCGTGTTCACCCGCAGATAACGAGGTCCTGAGTTCAAATCGCGGGTCGGGCCAAAAAGTGATTTCGGGACTTAGCTGTAAAAAGAACATTTTCTCAGCATCAGCCCGAATTTCTCATCAGTCTGGGAGTTGGCGGTATTATACCCCCGTGCCTCGGAGAGCACGTAAAGCCGTCGGTCCCATGCCTGACCTCTTTCCGGTCGTGTCGCTAGGCGTCCCATCGGATCATGAGAGTGATGGAATATAAAGTGCTCCTGTGTTTGCGCACACACTTGAGCACTATAATATGTCTCGCGCAGATGGCTAATCTCTGTTGAGACTGGCCGCCGTAGCCGAAATTCGGCTAGGAGGACATTATAATTGTAACATATTTACTAGCTGTTTGGCTGTATGACATGAGACCTTTGCCTGTACATGAATGTCATGAAATAAACGTGATTGCGATAATGTCCGCTCGCCGTTTTATTTCGTGATATTCACTGACAGGCAAAGGTCTTATGTCATTCAGCCAAACAGCCAGTACATACGTTACACTATGACACAGCACAACATCCAGGTATTTGCGAAATAGAAAGTCATCGTAATAAATACAGATGAAATCAAGGCGATTAAATATATATAGTCAAAACAAAAATATAAATTATAAATGCCACAATTATAATGGAATTAATAGCACTAGTTAATACACAAAACAAATTAATGATGCAAAAGTAGGTACGTTAATCATTTTAATTGCTTTAACATTGTGTTTTCCAGTGTTATCAGAGAGTCGTTGAATATGTAAAAATCGACCCATACCGAAGTCGCATATAGTTCATTAGGTATGTCCTTTGGTTGAATATAGATTAAATGACAAATATCTTCTGAAATATAGCACTATTGGGCGATTTAGAAGTACTTATAAAAAATAATAATAAGGGGCTCGCTAGCTAGGCACTTCATAAAAACGTCATTCAATCAAAAACTGTCTAGGCACAAAATATATCTTAAAAGCCCGCGGTTTATCCCGCGTTAAACTTTATAAATTTTAGCCTATGTGTTAATCCAGAGTGTCAGCTAACTCCATACTAAGAGCCGATTTCACCGTTTCTCTAAACGGCTGGAGCGATTTTATCAGAATTTAGAGCCGATCAGAAATTAAACGCGATCAACGGACGCTAAACTCAGTTACAGGAAGCGGAACCGAGTTTAGCGTCAATTGATCGCGTTTAATTTTAACGGCGAAATCGGCTCTAAATTCTGATAAAATCGCTCCAGCCGTTTAGACGTGAAGTAGAAACAAACATACACACTCACAAACTTTCGTCTTTATAATATTAGTGTGATTTATTTTCTTCGGGTTCAAAATAATGTGTTTATGAAAAGCTATCACATGTTGGGGCCTGCTAGATGACTCACACGAGGTGAATGGTGTTAAGCAAGAATAATAGTGCTTCTGTACGAATTTCGGATTCGGCAGTGCCAAATATCTAACTACACAGGACTTGCGTCCATGTCTGTGTGTTACCATAAGTGCACTATCTATGCTCTTACTCTTATAACCCCATGCAATGGCCACTCAACATGACCAGGGGCTCTACAAGCTAAGTCACCGAACATCGATTTCTTGAATGGCGTTCAAATAAATAAAGGCTAAAAAAATAAAATAAAATTACTTAATCAATCGGTAAATCGGCTTCAATGTTGACAATCGATTCTGGACCATTTATGACGTCAAATGTGGTCATGGAAGCCGGTTTAAAGATTGATTAAGTCATTTTTAACTTTTATTTATTTGAAAGCCATTCAAGAAGTCGATGTTCGGCGACTTAGCCGGTAGAGCCCCAGGTAGAAATATCGGAAAGATACTGTTTTTGAGTTACGGATTTTAGAGGGGAGAAATTTAAACAATTTACTGCAACCTGTCCTGGAAATTACACATACCAGATGTCAGCAAGAAGGTATCCTATACTTAACTGAAGCGCCTCCAAAGCTTATTAGCGAAGTAGGACCACATTACTTGAGAACACTCCTCTCACACGAACTATGGGAGGTATGGTAGGATAAGTAAAGATTCCTACTGAGTTTTCTGGCAGTTTTTCTCAGTAGCTGCCACGTCAGGCACTGCACGGTAGGGTAAAAAAATTGACGATTCCAGACAAATGTAATATTTTAACGGAATAAATGACTTTTAAATTGAGTTGAAGAACCCTTTATTCTGTAGCGAGTCAAAATGATCTATTTTCTAGTTCACTGAGCCAGTTCGTAAGAATAATTCTGCATGTATTATGTTACTATGTTTTATTTGATTTGACTTAACGAGCGTCAAATCAAATATTTATTGGCGAGAATATGGTAATATCTGAGTGGTATTACATATTTATGAGTTCAACACATTCAGCCGATTAGGATGTCCTAATCTAGGGACAATGTTACACAGATCATCATAGCCCCAAACTAAGCAAAGCTTGTACTATTGGTACCAGGCGACGATATACATATTTATATAGATAGATAAATACGTAGAAAACATCCATGACTCAGAAACAAAGATTCGTGCTCATCACACAAATATTTGCACTTATCTACTTTCGAATCCCGAACCCAGGACCACCAGCTTTGTAGGCAGGAGCACTACCAACTAGGCTACGGTGACCGTCTACTAGGCTACGGTGACCGTCTCTCGTCTGGAATCGGCTGAATAAATAATAATAATAATAAAAAAGGTTTTTATTCACGTAGACTTTAAAAAAGCGTTTGTAAATAGTCAGAACATGTTTGTAGTAATAAGTATAGTTGTATACATTAGGTGTTGTGTTGAAATGCCAATTTCATGTCAAATAAAAAATATTCTACAACTTTTCCATTGAGGGAGGTTGGCAACCACAGGTGGTAACTGGTACACACGGCTACACATCAAGCTATACATTTCCAGTATACGCTGATCTCGCGTTGTATAGGATTTCCATATAATGACAGGTCAGCTTATATTGGAAATGTAGCCGTGTGTATACTGCCGGGGCTGCTGCCCGACCACCTGCTGTATCCCTTAGGGTCAGCGCAGACCGAGAGGAGCGTAACGGAGAGGATTTTATTAAGGCACTAGAAAATCAACTTTAAAATTATTTAAATAAAGTGCATGTATGCGTAAACATTAAAATGCGCGAGACTGCGCGAGCATTTTGTCAGGTTCAAGCATATATGCACTTTATTCCTATATAGACTTGACGGTCATCGTAGCCTAGTTGGTAGTACTCCTGCCTACGAAGCTGGTGGTCCTGGGTTCGAATCCCGGTAAGTGCAAATATTTGTGTGATGAGCACGAATACTTGTTTCTGAGTCATGGATGTTTTCTATGTATATAAGTATTTATCTATCTATATAAGACACAACACTTAAATTATGTCTGTTCAAAACAATTTGCATGCTGTGATCTCCTATAATTAAAGATGCATAAGAACTGAGTACCTATAGTTATAAGCTAAGCTAAGCCTTTTGTAATCTTTGTTGGTTGATCCTAATAAATAAATAAATAAGTATGTATATCGTCGCCTGGTGCCCATAGTACAAGCTTTGCTTAGTTTGGGGCTAGGATGATCTGTGTGACATTGTCCCGAGATATTATTATTATATTATTATTATAGCTCTAAAGTTGATTTTCTAGTGCCGTAATAAAATCCTCTCCGCTGCGCTCCTCTCTGTCTGCGCTGGCCCTTAGTCGTGTTTTACGCCACCCACGGGGTGTTATGGGGTGGCCCTGGTATTATTTTAGGCCGCAAACAGTTTTTAAGCAGACAGCTGCACTGTTCATCTTTATGTAGAAGAATTAAAAATGAAATCTTTTGTGATATTAGTATCCCTTACCACACATCACATAACGAAACCTAAACATTCCACAAAGTGGACTTACTGAATATCTAGTCCCTAAAATATTTAACGAAATAGACTTACTAAGATTAGAACCTAAAAAAAAAACTTGTGTGTACTTAGTACACGCGTTAGAAGTTATACTTCTTAATATACAACTTGAACATAGTTATCAATTTGCATACCACCTAGAACTAACTTCATGCTGTTAAATTTTTTGGTGTCGGTGTGCGCGCGCATCGTAAAAATTCACTCTCATCATTTTTCTCCATCGCGCCAAAAGAAGTATAACTTCAATAAGTAGATATTTAATAAAACGTAAACTTAAGGATATACTGCTCGGCGAATGTGACACTGTTATCAGTGAGTTACATTCGCGCAATGCTGTGGATCGGCTAGTTTAAGATGCTTGAACTTGGATCGACACGCTGCCGCGTGTCTAGATTAGCTGTTTTGTTCTAATTATGTTTTCTCTTTGTTGTGTTTTAGTTTTAACATAGTATATAGTATAATTGTGATATATTATATAAACGAGCGCGTCTCGCCAACAAGCTTTGTCGCTTGGCGAGGAACAATTTAATTGTAAAAATGTAATTTTCTTTTATGAATAATAGATTAAAAAAAAAACTTATACTTATCGTATGGGCAGTGGTTACCCTAGTGTCAGAGTTGTTCAATTCGCCTAGTAGGCCTCTGACATGGCTTAACGACCGTTGTCGAATGACTACAACCGGGACCGACAGCTTAACGTGCCCTCCGAAGCACGGAGACGCTCAGAAATTAAACCACTTTGACGGTCACCCATCTATGGACTGACCGCGAGCCTAGTTGCTTAACCTTGCCGATCACCTACGGACCGGTATGAGCTCACACAAAGTGGAGTGCACAATAGATGCAATTGACAATAGAGACTTCTGGAACATTTGTATCGATATTTGTGTAAAGCCGCTTGTTCTCCGAGGCCGAAGCCCCGAGGTCAAGGTGAGCGGCGCGGCGCGGTAAACAAATGTTACGTGGTTGTTTTGTGACCAGAGGCAGGTTGTCTATAGCTTTATTTTCAACGAGGTATGCTTCTATTTGTTAAGTTCACTTAGTTCTACAAATATGTATTCTGTGGTTATGTAGATTATTATTAGCATTGCCGCAATATTTGTACTTCTGATCTAGGTGTACAATAATGTCACTGATTTCATGCAATACCAACTAAATTAATTTTGATACCTATCATTGTTTTTGTTTCTAATGTAGTCCTTATGAAAAGGACAAGACATCTTTAGTTTTTGCGACGAAATGACGAGTGTGATTTAGACCACACGACTGGAGTAAAACTTAGATATTATATACATACATACTTATACGATATACTATGAGAGAAAGAGGGAAATAAAATGTGTGCTCGCACCTCTTTCTTGCCTTTACAGTAATATACGAAACGTAACTCTCGCTCTTTCTATCTTCACTAGCTTTTATCTCCCGCTCAACTTCCGTTCGCCTCACCCGATCACACTTTTCGTAACGCTCACGTCACGCATTCATCAGCTTACCCCCTAGTAAAGCGTGCGTTACTCTTAACTGACTCGAGTAAATGGTAATGCCGGTAAATATGCTGAATTGCAATTATGTATGGAATATTACCAGCAGTTGCTAACTCAGCTCAATGTACAAAACTCAGTTAAAAGTCTGGACGCGAAATAAGACTGTGGTTACAAGCTATCCACATAGAGAAGTATTATGTGCAAATATAGTTGTTGAAAATAAAGTAGCGTAGCGTGAACACTCTAAAAAAAACATCAATGGGATCGGCCTCCTGAAGTCTTGCCAGTCATCATCATCTCAGCCGAAAGACACCCTGGACACGGCTGGACAAAGGCCTCCCCAAAAATCTCCTTTCCCAAAAATCCTCCTAACATTGCGCTGCGTAAACTATTGATATTAAACAATGTACGGACGCCAGCACATCAAGCTACCCCAATCTGTCAAATTTCCCCTGTTGAAAGTGCTTATGCTTATGTGATAAAGATGAAAATCTAATAAAGAAATTTGACAGATTGGGGTAGCTGGATGTGCTGGCGTCTGTACAATAAGTTTATAGTACCTACCTACCTTTACTCACTGGTTATCACTCATATGTCTAAATAAAGTAATAATTTAAAATAATAATTATATATTTTCTACACTTATCTACCTGTCGGAGGCCGGAGCAGTTCGTTAGTTTACATTAAAAGAAAAGTTCCGCAATATCTTTATTGTGGAATATTTCTTTTAATAGCATCAAGTCGATCGATAATGTCAAAGAATAGAAATAAATGTGGAGTTTTGGCGCCAACGCGGAAAAAGACGCATCGAGGCTATGTTTTATTTTCAAAAACTGGTGTAAATTCGTGTTTTTATGTGTAAATATGGTGGATTTTTAGACATAACATCTTCGACAACGTACACAAGTGGAGGAAAGTGCGATATTGCCGTGAATTGTGATTTTCCGTGTTGTAACCAAAACTCCATAAAAGCCGCTAGTAAAGTCTCCACTGCTTTACTGGGGTTGGACAAGGACTATGTAGGACTTGACTGTGACGGACTTTACTTGACAATGACGAAATAAATTATCTATACAAATAAATAAAATTGGAGTGTCTGTTTGTAATATTGAAATAGCCGGTTTTTACTACATAAATATGAATATATATACGGTACATACACCAAAATAACATTTTTTACAATTTTTGTCTGTCTGTCTGTCTGTTTGTTCCGGCTAATCTCTGAAATGGCTGGACCGATTTTGACGGGACTTTTATTGGCAGGTAGCTGATGTAATAAGGCGTAACTTAGGCTACTTTTATTTTAGAAAAAGTATTTTATTTTACAAAAAAAACTAAATAAACTAATTAACACGCGGACGAAGTCGCGGGCACAGCTAGTGTTGTATAAAATTTGGCATCACCAGGAACTAAAACTGTTTATAACTGGGAGGCGCTCATAACTAGTTGCTCTCACTGGTCTGTAAATGATAGGAGAGGTAAATAAAGCAACTCTCTACCCGGTCAATCTCTACATGGGTTGTCTTCAAATTGGTTTCGTCTTGGTTGTTAATGTCAGACAACAGTCGTTCAGCCGTGTCAGATGCCTATTAGGTGGCTTGAACAACTCTGACATCAGGGTAAAGTACCTAGCTAGTTACTGGCCATAAAATCTATACATATAATAAAATCGTAGGAAAGTCAAAACTGTACATTGAATATTTTTTTAAAAGGATACTTGGGGCGTGATCTACAATCGATATCGAAACCAAAAATATAATTTTTAGAATTTTTGTCTGTTTGCCTGTATGTATGTCCGGGCTAAACTCAAAAAGTACCGCATGGATTAACTTCAAATTTTGCATTAATATTACTAAGAGGTCGGGTCAACATATAGGCTACATATTATCACGCTATTACCTACGGGTGAGGAGCTGTGATCTTATCTATACATATAATAAAATCGTAGGAAAGTCAAAACTGTACATTGAATATTTTTTTAAAACGATACTTGGGGCGTGATCTACTATCGATATCGAAACCAAAAATATAATTTTTAGAATTTTTGTCTTTTTGCCTGTATATATGTCCGGGCTAACTCAAAAAGTACTGCATGGATTAACTTCAAATTTTGCATTAATATTACTAAGAGGTCGGGTCAACATAAAGGCTAAATATTATCACGCTATCACCTACGGGGGAGGAGCTGTGATCTTATCTATCTATACATATAATAAAATCGTAGGAAAGTCAAAACTGTACATTGAATATTTTTTTAAAAGGATACTTGGGGCGTGATCTACTATCGATATCGAAACCAAAAATATAATTTTTAGAATTTTTGTCTGTTTGCCTGTATGTATGTCCGGGCTAAACTCAAAAAGTACTGCATGGATTAACTTCAAATTTTGCATTAATATTACTAAGAGGTCGGGTCAACATATAGGCTACATATTATCACGCTATCACCTACGGGGGAGGAGCTGTGATCTTATCTATACATATAATAAAATCGTAGGAAAGTCAAAACTGTACATTGAATATTTTTTTAAAAGGATACTTGGGGCGTGATCTACTATCGATATCGAAATCAAAAATATAATTTTTAGAATTTTTGTCTGTTTGTCTGTATGTATGTCCGGGCTAAACTCAAAAAGTACTGCATGGATTAACTTCAAATTTTGCATTAATATTCCTAAGAGGTCGGGTCAACATATAGGCTACATATTATCACGCTATTACCTACGGGTGAGGAGCTGTGATCTTATCTATACATGTAATAAAATCGTAGGAAAGTCAAAACTGTACATTGAATATTTTTTTAAAACGATACTTGGGGCGTGATCTACTATCGATATCGAAACCAAAAATATAATTTTTAGAATTTTTGTCTTTTTGCCTGTATATATGTCCGGGCTAACTCAAAAAGTACTGCATGGATTAACTTCAAATTTTGCATTAATATTACTAAGAGGTCGGGTCAACATAAAGGCTAAATATTATCACGCTATCACCTACGGGGGAGGAGCTGTGATCTTATCTATCTATACATATAATAAAATCGTAGGATAGTCAAAACTGTACATTGAATATTTTTTTAAAAGGATACTTGGGGCGTGATCTACTATCGATATCGAAATCAAAAATATAATTTTTAGAATTTTTGTCTTTTTGCCTGTATGTATGTCCGGGCTAAACTCAAAAAGTACCGCATGGATTAACTTCAAATTTTGCATTAATATTACTAAGAGGTCGGGTCAACATATAGGCTACATATTATCACGCTATTACCTACGGGTGAGGAGCTGTGATCTTATCTATACATATAATAAAATCGTAGGAAAGTCAAAACTGTACATTGAATATTTTTTTAAAAGGATACTTGGGGCGTGATCTACTATCGATATCGAAACCAAAAATATAATTTTAAGATATTTTGTCTGTTTGTCTGTATGTATGTCCGGGCTAAACTCAAAAAGTACTGCATGGATTAACTTAAAATTTTGCATTGATATTACTAAGAGGTCGGGTCAACATATAGGCTACATATTATCACGCAATTACCTACGGGGGAGAAGCTGTGATCTTATCTATACCTACATATAATAAAATCGTAGGAAGTCAAAACTGTACATTGAATATTTTTTTAAAAGGATACTTGGGGCGTGATCTACAAACGACATCGAAACCAAAAATATAGTTTTTTGAATTATTGTCGGTTTGTCTGAACGTATGTCCGGGCTAAACTCAAAAAGTACTGCATGGATTAACTTCAAATTTTGCATTGATATTACTAAGAGGTCGGGTCAACCTAATCTAATGGGAGTAACCTTTGTGATTAATGCATCGTTGATTATTATTTTACTTTATTTGACTTACTGACTTTACTTAAAGATGACATGGGTAATTTTTTGTAAATAACAGTAGCAGTCTTATGTTTATTTCATAGCTAGGCTATTAATAGGTTAGGTTTTCTTAAATTTATATTGCTTATTTCTTTTTAAAGTTATATTTTTTAGATTAAGCTAGAAGTAAGTAGTTATACTGGTCATCATTCAAAATTGTCGCGGACGATGTCGCGGGCACCAGCTAGTATAAAATATATTTACTGAAGGCTCATAAGGCCAAAGAAGCCATAGCCGTAAAACGGAAAAAAAAAAAAAAGAAATGTCATTGTGTCATTTATTTCTATTCTTTGAGGGAGTTTTGGCGCCAACGCGGAAAAGGACGCATCGAGGCTATGTTTTATTTTCAAAAACTGGTGTAAATTCGAGTTTTATGTGTAAATATGGTGGATTTTTAGACATAACATCTTCGACAACGTACACAAGTGGAGGAAAGTGCGAAATTGCCGTGAATTGTGATTTTCCGTGTTGAAACCAAAACTCCATAGAAGCCTCTAGTAAAGTCTCCACTGCTTTACTGGTGTAGGACTATGACTTGACTGTGACGGACGTGACGGACATGACTGTGACGGACGTGACGGACATGACTGACTGACTTTGAAATATAAATATTACAACTGAAGACGAGGCGGTATGGCCACAGACCTTAGCCTGCCCAAAGAGGGCAAAAACAAAAAAAATTGGGCGAGGCCTATGTCCATCAGTGGACGATACCGCTGATGTAATATTGTAAAAAATCATTTTGAAATCCAATAAATCATTTTTATTGTTTTATTTATTACTAGCTGTGCCCGCGACTTCGTCCGCGCAATTTGTAATGACTCCGTAAATATTACATCAGAATATCTCTAATATCTTGTCTTTTGTCACAATCTTGTAAAACATTAATATAAACCTTACATATTTCTATACAAACTTTCATCCCGTATCCCCTATTGATATTTTACACCCTTGAGAGTTAAACTAATACAAAATTTAAATGTCACATTTATTCATATCCAATCAACGGCCTAAAAATAAGTTACAAGCTCTAAAAATTACGACACTTCCATACATGTTCTGGAACGAAGTTCCTTAACGCGTGTTGCAAAAGGGGGCTAGACGGAAAAAATTAAGACAAAAAGTTGTAACGACACTTTTTTTTTTTTTTTTTCAAATCAAATTATTTTATTTGCAATATAGCTCAGTACATAATGTTGTTACAGAATAGGGTTAGTAGGTATCTCTATATTTTGTCATAACAAGGCGTTATGGCACTTTTTGCTATAGTAAGTTATTGTAAGCCGTGCGGCGTGCGCATGTTTCTCTGTCTGTCTCTCTCTCTTATAGAAAGCGAGCCAGATATTTTCGTTTTGTCTTTCTACTTCGCATTGAACAGTGTGGTGTCGCGACGATTATTTTTGTTGAGTGTAAACAGGTTTTTTGTACATAATAAATAATAAAAAATAACTTCGTTCCATCCGGGTGTCCCTTGACACCTCTCAAGTTTTTTTATTCATTCCCCCTTTCAACCCCTTACAACCCTTTTTTCGCATTAAATAGTAGCCCATGTCCTTTCTCGGGCACTAGACTAACTGTTTACCAAATGTCGTTTAAATTGGTTCAGTAGTTTTGGCGTGAAAGCGGGACAGACAGACAAACGAAACTCTTCTTTCGCATTTATAATATTAGTAAGGAAGTAAGGATGTTACTTGTTCTTTGCTGACATTGTGCTCTTGATTCCAGATGGGTTACGCGAACATAGAACAAGCCGGTCACGGCATCCACCTCCGTCAGTTTTCCAGAGCCTTCGTTATAGAAGACGCAGACGGCAGCAAGGATGAAAAGCGGAGATTCGTGTATGTCTCTGTCGATGCTGGCATGATGGGGCAAGGTGTCAGAAGAGACGTGAGTTGGAATATGGGGTATCATGTAGATTATGCTTAATGTCTACCACTGATATTAATGCTTGCTTATCGTATGGACAGTGGTAACCCTAGTATCAGAGTTGCGCAAGCCGCCTAGTAGGCCTCTGACATGGCTTAACGACTGTTATCTAATGACTACAACTGAGACCGACAGCTCAATGTGCCCTCCGAAGCACGGAGATGCTCAGAAATTAAATCACTTTGGCAGTAACGCGTCTATAAACTGACCGCGTCTAGGTGCCGATGAGGGAAACTGGCTGTGGGCTTTTCCTGTTTAGATGTAGCTTTTGTTTGGGATTGATTTAATCTAATGGCAGTCAGTTTCCTAAGAGACAAGCAAAAGCTGTGCCCCGCGCTTTTACCCGCGATAAACTTTATACATTATAGCCTATGTTTTATTCGGATACATAAGCTTTATTACTACAAAGTTTCATCAAAATCCGTTCGGTAGTTTTTGCGCGAAACAGTGACAAACATCCATACATAAATACTCACAAACTTTCACATTCAAAATATTAGTACGATTTAAATGCTTGTTTCTTAAGGTTTTCGCAGTAGCCCATTGTCATTTAATTTAATTTATATGATTTCAGGTGATAAAACGTCTTCAGAAGCGCTACGGAGAGCTTTACAACGAGCAAAATGTTATAATCAGTGGAACTCATACGCACTCGACGCCAGGAGGCTTCCTCATGGACTTCCTGTTTGATCTCTCTGTGCTGGGTTTCGTCAGAGAGACATACAACTCTTATGTGCTTGGTATTTTTAAGGTAAGTAAATCATTAGCTTTGCCTCACTCCGATTTTTAAGGAATATTTGTAAGTAGATTTATAAATGATTGCGGTGGTATTTCAAATCCCCGCTATGATAACTAATCTTAGGGCTATTTTTCACACTGATAAAAATGATGTTCTCCTAGCCGAATTTTGGCCACGGCGGCAAGTCTCAATGGAGTCTAGCCATCTGCGAGGGGCATATTATAGTGCTCAAGTGTGAGCGCAAACACAGAATCACTTTCTATTCGATAAAGTTTTATGATCCGATGGGACGATTAGTGAGTAGGTCAGGAACAGGAGTGAAGGCTTTACGGGCTCTTCTAGACACGGGGGTATAATACTGCCAACTCCCAGACTTCAGTCTGATACTGAGATTTTTTTCTTTTTGCATAAAAAAACCTAAATCTCTTTGGACCGACTCGGCATTTAAATCCAAGACCTCTGAAGTTATCTGTAGTTGAACACGCTACCGTTAGACCAACGAGGCTGTTAATTATTGTCGATATTAAGATAGAATAAAGACTACAACAACTAGAAACAAAGACTAACACACTAGAACACCAATAGATCGATATTACAACATAATCTTTAATCGTATGTTCCAGAGCATAGTGATAGCTCACAGCAGGGTGACTGAAGCTCGCATTTTGTACGGAGAAGCAGAACTACTCGATGCGAACATTAATAGATCACCTAGCGCGTATCTTAAAAACCCTCCTGAAGAAAGAGCAAGGTAAGATTCTTGATAAACACTACACAAAACATTCATCTTACTATATTGACTTATAATAATATCTTTGGTTGGACAGCTATCACACTGCCGTCTGATCCCAAACTAGGCAGAGCCTACTATGGCAACCAGACAAACAACTGCGGAAGCGACCTGGACTCTGCCCAGCATACGTTGGAGGAATGCCTGGCCTGGGAGGCCGAGAGGCGAGTCTTGGTCGTAGAGATCGGACGGGATCTGTCCCCAACCGCAACCGTAGGCGCAATGCTGGCGGGTGACTCCTCTTGCATGCATAAGCACTCCCCCTGTCTTACCAAAAAAAAATCCAGACACCTGATAAACATGCCTGTAAATTTCTGAATACATATTATAGATAAATTACACCTAGACACAGAATAAATGATCGTGTTCATCACACAAAGATCCACGACTCGGCTTAACATCAGGTTCACTCACCACTAGCTAGACCAGTATGGTCATACTTATTTATATAGTCATACTTATATTCTCGCGTGAGGGCTAGATGACATCCTTTCTGATACTAACTGCTCGCTGAAAAAAAACACTCTATCTCTAGCATCGGACAAGAGGACCGGAGGTCCGCAAAATCCAATTATCTTGGTGTTTTGATCTAAAAATCGCCAATTCATGTTTGCCACAGACAAGAAAAATCCAGTGTTTCTGAAGCACTAAATCAGCAAACAAGCGTATGTCTCAATGCTGATAAACCCCACAGACTATTTGCTAAACCTAAGGAAACCTTTATAGTGGTATTCTGTTACTTGGGTTAGGGGATACGATAGGTTAGCTGATAGGGTTTGCGAGCATACATAGGGTATGCTATCATAAGGCAGACTTGTGTACTAATAATGTCCTTGCTGTGTGACTGATGGCAAAGAACATCACCGCCCCGTCCCGTAGGGGGGCGTAGAAGTCGACCCGAAGGAATATCTCTCAGAGAATGGGTAGCAGCGTCTGTCTGTGTACTATGACTATCATACTGCGATAGCCAACTCCTCTGCCCCCTGGAGATCTTTTGGAGACGCTTGTGTCTAGCAATGCATGTTATTCGGCAGATGTTAATGCCCTTTGAGAATGCTCACAGATTGATAAGTGCTACCTTGCTTAAACAAAAAAGAAATCACAAGCTTTGTGTGATTGTGAATTTTTTCGTTTGATATTTTTCAGATCAATCTTTTAGGTTGCAGTAACACAATACTTATACAAAAACAACCTTTCTTTTTAGATACAAATATGACGTCGACAAGACTTTAGCGCAAATCCGCTTCGTGTCCCCCGAAGACAAGATCATAGGAGTGATCAACTGGTTTGCAGTACACCCTACCAGTATGAACAATACGAATAGACTGATTTCATCAGATAACGTGGGATATGCGTCTATTCTAATGGAGAAGGCGCTCAATGGTAACAACACATTGCCTGGGAAGGTAAGCAGTGAATATTTACAGATTACATATTTTTTCATAGAGACTTGAAATCCTGTGAATTATGAGATGAAACTCAATCTGAGTTTCATCTCATAAGGAGCCGTAATCAAGTTAAAACTTGAGAAGTCGATTAGCCTGTCAGGTTTACAACAGTTCCTCGGCACCACTCCGGTCTAAGCTTCAACTCTAGAATGCCTTAGTGCCGCATGAGAATCTTTCAGATTTTTAGAGGCACTTTGAGTAAAGGCCCATAATAGCATAGGCAGACCTATGAAGGTTTACAGGTTTTTCCCAAAATAAAATGTGAACGTGGGCTTGTAGCACTTCTATAATAAAATATAGCATGTGATATTGTGATTGGAGGAGAGAAAGTCGAACAGGTGAAAGAGTTTGTATATTTGGAAACTTTGTTTCCAAATATACGAAATATGAAAAAGATATTGTTAGAAGAGTAAATGCGGGGAACAGAGTGAATGGGGCACTACACGCCTTTATGAGTAGCCGGCAAATCTCAAAGAAGGCTCGACTGGCCGTGCAAGATGGAGTGTTAGTGCCAACTTTAATATATTGAAGTGAAAGTTGGGTATGGCAGAAAAAGAATGAAAGTAAAATAAATGCACTGGAAATGAGAGCTCTGAGAAGTATGTGTGGTGTGACTTTGAGAGACAGAATTCGAAATATTCTTGATGTAAGAGGGCGTTGTGGTGTGAAAGAGGATGTAGTCACAAAAATTTAAAAAGGTATGCTGAGATGGTTTGGCCATTTAGAAAGGATGAATGAAAGAAGATTGACATAAGAAGTATACCTGGCCTTTGTGAATGGGACAACCGGAAGGGGAAGACCTCGTCGAACATTCTCTGACCAAATCGGAGACGTTCTCAAGAAAGGGCAGGTAAGAAGTACCCTAAACCGGCGAGCATGTATGAAGAATATAATGACAGTAATAGAGGCAAAAGAGGTGTGCAAAGATCGTGACAAATGGAAATCCGTTGTCTCTGCCTACCCCTCTGGGAAACAGGCGTGAGTCTACGTATGTAGGTAATAATAAATAAAAAATAGCATCATAAAGTCTCAAATGCAGCGTTTACAATGCCGTTTTCCAAAATCGTTATCCCATCCTGGGAATTCTTTGATTGACATTGTTAATTTGTAAAATAATTTTCTTTTAAATTCTAGGGTAATATTGTTTGTGCATTCGCTTCAACGAACCTGGGTGATGTATCTCCGAACACAAAAGGCCCTCGCTGCGAATTCTCTGGTAATCCATGTGATCAGGAGACGTTACTGTGCAAGTTGCCTAAAGAGCGATGCTTCGCCTCTGGTCCTGGGAGGGATATGTTTGATAGTACGAAAATCATTGCTACGAAGATATTCCAGACTGCTATGGTGAGCTTTACGTATTTTCTACATAGCTTGTAATAGCTGTTACATAATCATCAAAATTACTTCTGACATGGTTTAACAATTGTTGTCGAATGACTACAACCGGCACCGACAGCTTAACGTGCCCTCTGAAGCACGGAGACGCTCAGAAATGACCCACTTTGGTGGTCACCCATCTATGGACTGACCGCGAGGTTAATTGCTTAACCTTACTGATCACTTACGGACCGGTGAGTAAATCTAGCTATGAGCGCCTCAGTGTGTTAAATGTTAAGTGTAAAGTCATAAAGTATTTTAATGCGTAACTTAAGCTTCACTTGGTGTTATATTATGTTGGTTCATATTTTTTTAATTTATATGATAAATAATTTAAAATTAACTGAAAGATCTATCAATCTGATCAACGTCTCAGATTTTTAATAAACAAGACTATATAATATAAAGATACTTAAATATTATATGTTGTAATATTCCAGAATGTACTTAATCAACCTGGTGAGGATCTGACAGGGACTGTGGCAATGGTGCATCAGTATGTAGAAATGCCTTTGGAAGTCGCTTCAGCATACGATCCTGTAACAGAGACTTTCAATACGGTGAGTATCGTTTATGTAATATCATCTTCCATGTTTTTAAAGGGAGGAAGAATAGATCCTCAAACAACCACATCACATCATCAGCCTGATATCATCCACTGCTGGACATAGGCCTCTCCGAAAACTTTCTATAACGTTGCCATTTGGAGGGGTGAGCCGTAGTCACTTCGCTAGGTGTGCGAGTTGACAACCGCAGTTAGGTGGTAGCTTTTTTTTTTTTTTGTTTTACGTGGTGGAAATGCCTTTCGCACGTTGTTTAGGGTCGACCCACTAAAACCACCACGGTAGCCAGCCTCATAGTGCCTGTAGCGGGGGCTCTGGGTACTCGTGAACGATCTCACCAGTGCCCCCGCCGTACACTGAGCGCCTGAGACTCTCCCCCGGGGACGGGAGGGGCCCAAATGCCTCCCCCCTCCCCATCACGCACAAGCGCGTATAGGCAACCTGAGCTACAGCAGGTTGCCTCTTCCCGGGACCGCTTATACAAGACGATTGGTGTGCCCTTCCTCCAAACGTCAGCGATCCCAGGGAGTTAGGTGGTAGCTAGTACACAGTTAGTCGGGCAGCAGCGCCAACTGTCTACCTTAGTCACCTTCTAAGACCACGGGATGATATGGTGTGGCCCTGTTATTCTTTCTGAGCTGGAAACCACACGAAACAAACAGACTCCGGAATCCTCGAAGCCTGTCATCTTTTCACTAAGACACAAGCCAGAAATTTATGTGATCGCAAATTCTATTTGAGTGGAATTACTTAAGTCTCCGGCAAACCGGAAGACGCAGCGTGGGCTTCACTCAAGGTAGACCGACAATCTTAAAAGGGTCGCGAAAAGCCGCTGGATGCGGGCAGCACAATTGCCGGTCTTAGGCAATTGTGAAGATCAAAAAATCTTCACAATTGCCTGGAGGCCTTTGTTCAGCAGTAGAAGTCTTTCGGATAATATGATGATGAAGATTAAGCTTAGAGCGAAAAAAAAAATTTATTATAATGCTAGAGTATATTATTTTTTTTTTCGCTCGAAGCTTAATAAAGCCGTCCATTATGATATAATTATGGACGCTTTTAGTAAAACTAGAGCGAAAAAATCATCACACATAGACTCACGCCTGTTTCCCAGAGTACCCCTCTGGGGAACAGGCGTGAGTCTATGTGTGTATGTATGTAAAAGATTTTAGAATTGACAGAGACAACGGATTTCCATTTTTCCCGATCTTTGCACACCTCTTTTGCCTCGATTACTGTCATTATATTCTGCATACATGCTCGCTGGCTTAGGGTACTTCTGACCTGGCCTTTCTTGAGATCGTCTCCGATTTGGTCAGAGAATGTTCGACGAGGTCTTCCCCTTCCGGTTTTACCATTCACACAGGCCCGGTATACTACTTTTGTCAATCTTCTTTCATTCATTCTTTCTAAATGGCTAAACCATCTCAGCATACCTTTTTCAATCTTTTATTCTTCTAATTTTTGTTCCAGTCGGAGCAAGTAACAGGATGTGTACCAGCCATGGGATACAGTTTTGCAGCTGGTACTACGGATGGTCCTGGCTCCTTTGAATTCAACCAAGGCACCACTACTGCGAATCCTCTGTGGAATGCAGTTAGAGACTTCATAGCTGAACCTACTAAGGAAGACGTCAAATGTCATTCGCCGAAACCAATACTGTTGGCTACAGGAAGGGTGAGAAAGAACTCTCTCTCAAAAGTTAATTAAAGTGGTTCCCGTAGTAATTGCAGAGATTCCGAAACAGCGGAAGCATTTTTCTTACATCTCTCATTGAACTTTTCAGTTCTATGGTCAGCTTATTTTGATCAGATCGGGAACAGATCGGAGTATCGATTCGGAATTATTAGAGTGACATAATATACTTTGAGACGTTTCCCAGCAAACAATTTATTTAATATTCGAAAGTTGTTTATTATGGTTTATGGAATAATGGATTTATTTATTTCTTGTAGTAGGTAGACTATAGTTATCTGACTGACCAGTGTGGTCTAGTGGTGAGTGACCTGACTGCCAAGCCAGAGGTCGTGGATTCGATCCCAACCAGGGCAAATCTTTGTGGGATGAGCATGATTATTTGTTCTGTGTCTGGGTGTAATTTATCTATTACTTACTTGGCGTATGAGTAGTGGTTACTCATACGTATGCCTCTGACATGGACTGTTGCCTAATGGCTACAACCGAGACCGACGGAGACGATGGTTAATGCTTAATGTTTACCACTAATAATAATGGCACTAGCGTTACCACTACGGGCAGTGGTAACGCTAGTGTCAGAGTTGTTCAAGCCGCCCAGTAGGCCTATGACATGGCTTAATGACTGTTGCCTAACAGCTACAACCGGGACCGACAGTTTAATGAGCGCTCCGAAGCATGGAAACGTTCAGAAAGTAATCCACTTTGACTGACCCCGAGTCTAGTTGCTTAACCAACACTTACGGACCGACGAAAGCAACTGGCTATGAGCGCCTGCGCACCGCAGCGAGAGCGAAACACGTGCTATTATAAAGTACAACACCTTATGTTCTAGGCAAAGTTCCCTTACGAATGGCAACCCCGGATTATCTCCTGCTCCGTAGCCCGCATCGGAGGCTTCTTTATAGCGGCCGTCCCTGGAGAGTTCACCACCATGTCAGGTCGAAGACTCAGAAACGTCATTAACAAAGCAACTCCTGAAGTGAAGAAGGTGGTAGTTGCTGGGTTGTCCAATATCTACTCCGATTATATTGCGACACCTGAAGAATATCAGGTAGGTGGTCTAAAATCAGCTAATTTTAGTAAGAAACACGAACAACACTTTTTAATGTGAATTTGGGTGTGGTAGCTGCTAGAAAACACAGATTAGAGTGTTTTTAGCCTTTTGACCGCCACAGTCATGTATAGATTGACTGCACGTGTGGCGCAGCGGCTAAGATAGTCACCTCGCCGCTTCATATCGCGGGTTTGAGTCCCACGCCGGACAACTATTTGTGTGACCCATAAATAGTCGTTCTGAGTCTGGCTGTAATTTGTGTCTGTCTATTATATGTTTGTAATGTACCCCGCGACATAGGGACTAGATACCCTAATGCGGGCTTTGTCTTTAGAAAATAAAAGATTACAAACCATAATGTGCCCAGCATGCAACGGTACGATTACATAGTCGTGACCGTGGCGTTCTGAGCAAATCTTGGTTTGTCATCTATAGCCGACTGTGGCGGTCAAAAGGTTAAAAGAAGACAGGAACGGCAAGGCACAACACTGATAGTCTTACGCAGGGTGTAACACTAAACTATGCAGGGGATGCAGAAATGGTTGTTTACAGAAAATCTAGCTGTGCCCCGCGGTTTTACCCACGTTAAACTTTATAAATTATAGCCTATGTGTTAATCCAGGGTGTCAGCTAACTCCATACCAAATTTTATTAAAATCGCTTCAGCCGTTTAGAAGTGAAGAAGTAACAAACATACACACTCTCACACCCACAAATTTTCGCCTTTATGATATTAGTGTGATTCTAATAATATTAACGAGGTGAATCTGAGGTTGGGGTAACCTCAGATTCACCTCGTTAGCTGCGTTATATGTACGGCTGTGGGTATTTTGTGTCAGCTTTCCTTAGACTTCATCACGTCAGCTGTATTACGTCCACTGCTGGGAAAGGCCTCCCCAAAAGATTTCCACAGTGGAGTTGAGACCATTATTTGGAGGAATCACACTAATATTATAAAGGTGAAAGTTTGTGAGTGTGTGACTGTGTGAGTGTGTATGTTTGTTACTTCTTCACTGCTAAACGGCTGGAGCGATTTAATTAAAATTTGGTATGGAGTTAGCTGATGTCCTGGATTAACACAGGCTATCTATACATATAATAAAATCGTAGGAAAGTCAAAACTGTACATTGAATATTTTTTTAAAGGATACTTGGGGTATGTTGTGCAATAGATATCGAAGCCAAAAATATAGATTTTAGAATTTTTGTCTGTTTATCTGTTTGTCTGTATGTATGTCCGGGATAAACTCAAAAAGTACTGCATGGATTTACTTCAAATTTGCATGAATATTACCAAGAGGGTTGGTCAACATATAGGCTACATATTATCACGCTATCACCTACGGGGGAGGAGCTGTGTTCATTAATAAAGTTTTACGCGGGTAAAACCGCGGGGCACAGCTAGTAATTTATAAAGTTTAACGCGGGTAAAACCGCGGGGCACAGCTAGTATGCCATAATCGCCACGCTTGGCATATTAGACAGATACGCTGCTGGCCGTGCTCTGGAAGATATGCCCTCGGGAAGACTTCTGCGCTCCCCACGGGATGAGATGGGGTGGATATATTCTATGCCGTCAGCCACCTAGCAACTATTATTTATTGACCAAACGAAATGAGTAATGTAAAGTATCAGTTATTGTTTCGATGTTTTTGTGGTTTACATTGTATAGGTATAATTCTGATAAGGGAACAAGGAAAATAAACAGTATTTACCTATTATTTTTCATAATATAAACTAATAACGGCCTCTAAATGAACATACGAAACACTGAAATTGACTTAACCTATTTATTGTTGTACTAGCAGTGCACGCGGACTTTGTTCCGCATTATAAATATTTTTGTCCCTGCCCGTTAGTCCCGCGTAATACTTCGGGTTTAAAGTTCGGGATAAATAAGAATTATGATGATGAATCATAGCCTATAACACTCCAAAATAACGTAGCTTTCTATTGGTGAAATAATTTTAAAAATCGGTTCGGTAGATCCAGAGATTATCCGTTACAACGTCACAAAGTCACTAACTCACAAACGTGACCTCTTTATAATATTAGTATAGATGAACTATTCGATTCCAAACCAGGACAGATATTTGTGAGCTTGAACTTGTCTGTTTGTCCTGACGAAGTAAAGTAGTAAATGTAGTATACCAGTTATCTGGTTTCCATAGTACAAGTTCTGCTTAGTTTGGTATCCGATATCAGTATGAATCCCTGTATGAATGATGATATTATTTATTTATTTATACATCACTGAACAGGATCTGACAGATGTTGAATTTAATAAAAGTACCAGACTTAATAATACACAAATATAATTCACAAAACAAAAAAGCTTTCATATAATCAGCTGATAATCTTATTAGATACAAACGATTAAAATTCTTGACCGGGATTAAGTGTTCGTGATTTGTCCCGTTCTCACAATACGACTGTTAGTATGGAGATTCTATGGCGTCACTACAAGTGACGTCATATGTTAGTATAGCGCGTTCTTTATCTAACATGGTCTTTCCATACTTACTTATAACTTAGTTAGTTTTGAGGCAATTTCAATTTTGGTCCTACCGTAAGGCTTTATTTGTGGCCAGTCTTTATAAAGAAATGTACGCAATGCTGTGGACACACCACAGCATTGCGTGCCTGTAGTGCAGGTCGGCACGAACCTCACCGATCCTCTCCCAAACATCGCGCGTACAGCGTCTGCAATACGAATACCCACTATATCCTACCTGCAGAACAAAATGGTACATTTTAGCCATCAAATGAGAAGAGGAAGCGAAACTCTGTAGATAATTATTGTTGTTATCAATACCGCTGTAAACGTAGAGACAATATCCTATCAGAAACAACGATTGACCGTGATTCTTAAAATGAAGAAATATGAATGAATGAGAGAGATTTGATCAAATGATCTTGATATTTTTCCGCGATATGCTGCAGAAACACCTACAGAAAACCAAATGGAACTTAAGTATATCCTTTTAATGCACGTAATATTTTCAGGCACAGCGGTATGAGGCAGCATCGACATTGTTCGGACCGCACACACTCGACATTTATTTAAACAAATACGTCCAACTCACCGATGCACTATTATCGGTAAGTTTTTGTCGTCATTCGTAGAGTAGTGGAATTTCCTCATCATCATCATCATATTAATTTAATTATTTTAATTTTTCAAGTAGTTATAGTAATCTTAAGTTTAGTAAGTAAATAAAGAAAAAAAAAGAACTGTCCTTTAGCATGCCGACTTGTAAGTGAAGCAACATTTAGCACGAAATTTTATAACATGTATGTATTCAATGTATTAGTGTATGTTTTGTAAGTTGTCCTAAATAAATAAATATTAGCCGAAAGACGTCCACTGCTGGACAAAGGCCTCCCTCAAGAATCTCCACAATAGGTGGTCCTGTGCTGTATTTGCTAAGGAGTGCTCTAAATAAAATTTACTCGACATCTAGCTTACTAAAGAGAGGTAGTGCACAGCGTTGATTCGCTCGAAGAGCAGCCCGACTGGGGAAGTACCTCCACCTTACAGAAGACATTCCTTAATAATAATATTAATAACTTAATGTTGTATTTCTGCGTGTGAGTAAAGTCTCCAGAGCTGATCGGGGTGGTCCCCCACCCCGATAAGCTCTCAGCAACACTGGTGGTGGTCAGCGACCCATTTGGTTTTGCGAGTGTACAGACACCAGCACATCCAGCTATCCTAATCCGTCAAATTTCTTTTAAAGATTAATGTGCTGGAGTCTGTACATGAGCGGCGGTGATCACTTACCATCAGGTGTCATACTTGCTCGTTTGTCGCCCTCTTATATAAAAATTTGGCTAAAATATTTATAAATGAACAAAATAATTAGTATCGTTGTTTCCAGGGCACCACTCCTGACGCCGGGCCTTCCCCCCCGGACCTGAGCGGGAACCTGATCTCGCTGGTGCCGCCCGTGCTGTGGGACTCGGCGCCGTGGGGACACGAGTTCGGGGACTGCGTCTTGCAGCCACAGAAGCAGTACAGCGACAACGATGTCGTTGTTGTGCAATTTGTAAGTGGTGCTCTGTTATTTGTATGGTCAGCTAGAATAAACTTTTCTGACTCCTCCTTTTTTCTGTTTCTGATTAAATTCGTTGCGGGATCCAAGACAGTTAAAGCGATTCCCCGGGACATGCCTGAGCCTCACCGCTCGGTGTCGTTTCATTGTGTGGCACTGTTGATCCTGGCTTACAGGAGTTGCAGTGGTGGGTAAGAGGGAGGGACTAGTCCCGATATATAAAAAAAAAGTCAGCTAGAATACTGGGGCTCTACCGGCTAAGTCGCCGAACAACGATTTCTTAAATGGCGTTCAAATAAATAAAGGTTAAAAATGACATAATCAATCGTTAAATCGGCTTTCATGAGTACATGTGACGTCATAAATGGTCCGGAATCGATTGTCAACGTTGAAGCCGATTTCAATTTAATGACCTTTATTTATTTGAACGCCATTTAAGAAATCGATGTTCGACGACTTAGCCGGTAGAGCCCCTGACCGACTTCAAATGAAGAAGGTTTAAATTAAATTACATGCATTTTAGTAAATCCATTTTGAAAATGCGATAAGGAATACTTTGTTAAGGTTCCGTACCCAAAGGGTAAAGCAGAACCCTATTAATAAGAGTCCGCTGCGTGTCTGTCTGTCCGTCTGTCACCAGGCTTTATCTAATGAACCGTGATGGATAGACAGTTTAAATTTTCACAGATGATTTAATTCTGTTGTCGTTGAAAACAAATATTTAAGGTGCGCATGGGTGTACACAATACTTGAGCCTAACGGGCCTTGACTTGAAGGGCCTGTTGGCGTGGTGGGAAAATGCTTGCTTTTCACGCCGGAGGTCGTGGGTTCGGTTCCCACCCAGGACAGGTATTTGTGGGCATGAACATGTCTGTTCGTCCTGAGTCTGTGTGTAAGCTATATATATAAAAATCAATGCCACTTTTCGTTGTAATGTTATAACTCAACAACGCCTTTACCGATTTGGCTAATTTTGGTCTTGAATTATTCATGTCCGTGAACTTGGCAGATCATTTGTCAGCAGATCAAAAATAAATGAGAGTTCTCGTCGCATGCAGGTGAATTCTATAGTTCCTGATACTATTTAAAAATAGTTCTGGCATTATTAGTCAGAAAAAGTCAATCAAAAAAATGATCTGCTAACTTCCCGTAGCAGATCATTTTCAATAAACTTACAAAAAAATGAGAGTTCTCGATGCATACCAATGAGTTCTGGAGTTCCTGATACTTTTTATGAATAGTTCTGGCCGATTACCCTAAGAAAATAATTAAAACAAGTGATAGATATGCCATTTTCCCGTAGCAGATCATTTCCAAAAATGTTACCTAATTTTTTTTTTTATCATATATCGATGAGTTCTAGAGTTCCTGATAATTTTTAACGATAGTTCTGACATATTTTCCTAGAAAAACAATAGCCTATCAATCGTTATATGTAAACTTCCCGAAAAATTACAAATAAAACAGGATAAGGCGACATGTTTGAGAAAGTCGATTGTAACTAAGTAAGTAACGACGCATGCTGATAAGTAATATTTATTTTCTGGTTAACTAAGGACCCAAGCACACATTCTGATACATTTAAGAAATAGTTCTGCAACTTTTATGACAAAAAAATATTTCAAAATTTATTTGAAATTCAGAAAATCACGACTTCAAGAACATTGCAATAAAACACAAAGTGGAAACACATGCTGACAAGGTCTTTAGTATTTAAAGTTAAGATAAACTTTGGGCATACAGCGAGATAGTTGTGACAAAAAGTTCAGTTTACCTGGATCAAAAACGCATGTCAGAAAAAACAATCTATATCAGAAAAAGACAGGTTTTTTTAAAAAGAGGTCATAAATTAGGAACAATTAGCATGCTGATAAGTTATATTTATTTTCTGGTTCACTAAGGGCCCAAACACACATTCTGATACCTTTAAGAAATAGTTCTGCATCTTTTCTGACACAAAATAAAAATTAAGAGTTAATGAAAATTCAGAAAGTGACGACTTCAAGAACATTGTAATAAAATAAAAATTTGCCCGCATGCTGTCATCTTTTATGGTATTTAAAGTTAAGACGTAAGTTGTGAATACAGTTAGATACTTTAGAGAAATAGTTCTGTCAATATGGAGCAGAAAAGCATGTCAGAAAAAAATATCATATCTGAAAAATACATGTTTTAGAAAAAGGGTCGCAAATTAGAAACAACGACGCATCCTGTTAAGTTATATTTATTTTCTGCTTCACTAAAGACCCAAGCACACATTCTGATACCTTCAAGAAATAGTTTATTTTGAAGTCGTTATTTTCTGAATTTCAAATAAATCTTTAAATATTTTTTTTGTCATAAAAGTTGCAGAACTATTTCTTAAATGTATCAGAATGTGTGTTGGGGTCCTTAGTGAACCAGAAAATAAATATAACTTATCAGCATGCGTCGTTGTTTCTAATTTGCGACCCTTTTTCTAAAACATGTAGTTTTCAGATATATTTTTTTCTGACATGCTTTTCTGCTCCATATTGACAGAACTATTTCTCTAAAGTATTAAGCTGTATTCACAAAGTACGTCTCATCTTTAAATACTATAAAAGATGACAGCATGCGTGCAAATTTTTATTTTATTGCAATGTTCTTGAAGTCGTCACTTTCTGAATTTTCATTAACTCTTGATTTTTTTTTGTGTCGGAAAAGATGCAGAACTATTTCTTAAAGGTATCAGTATGTGTGCTTGGGTCTTCAGTGAACCAGAAAATAAATATAACTTATCAGCATGCGTCGTTGTTTCTAATTTGCGACCCTTTTTCTAAAACATGTATTTTTCAGATATGATATTTTTTTCTGACATGCTTTTCTGCTCCATATTGACAGAACTATTTCTTTAAAGTATCTAACTGTATTCACAACTTACGCGTTAACTTTAAATACCATAAAAAATGACAGCATGCGGGCAAATTTTTATTTTATTGCAATATTCTTGAAGTCGTCACTTTCTGAATTTTCATTAACTCTTGATTTTCTTTTGTGTCAGAAAAGATGCAGAACTATTTCTTAAAGGTATCAGTATGTGTGTTTGGGTCCTTAGTGAACCAAAAAATAAATATAACTTATCAGCATGCTAATTGTTCCTAATTTATGACCTCTTTTTAAAAAAACCTGTCTTTTCTGATATAGATTGTTTTTTCTGACATGCGTTTTTGATCCAGGTAAACTGAACTTTTTGTCACAACTATCTCGCTGTATGCCCAAAGTTTGTCTTAACTTTAAATACTAAAGACCTTGTTAGCATGTGTGGAACTTTGTGTTTTATTGCAATGTTCTTGAAGTCGTGATTTTCTGAATTTCAAATAAATTTTGAAATATTTTTTTGTCATAAAAGTTGCAGAACTATTTCTTAAATGTATCAGAATGTGTGCTTGGGTCCTTAGTTAACCAGAAAATAAATATTACTTATCAGCATGCGTCGTTACTTCTTAGTTACAATCGCCTTTCTTAAACATGTCGCCTTATCCTGTTTTACTTGTAATTTTTCCGGAAGTTTACATATAACGAGTGATAGGCTATTGTTTTTCTAGGAAAATATGTCAGAACTATCGTTAAAATTATCAGGAACTCTAGAACTCATCGAAATATGATAAAAAAAAAATAGGTAACATTTTTGGAAATGATCTGCTACGGGAAATTGGCATATCTATCACTTGTTTTAATTATTTTCTTAGAGAAATCGGCCAGAACTATTCATAAAAAGTATCAGGAACTCCAGAACTCATTGGTATGCATCGAGAACTCTCATTTTTTTGTAAGTTTTTTGAAAATGATCTGCTACGGGAAGTTAGCAGATCATTTTTTTGATTGACTTTTTCTGACTAAAAATGCCAGAACTATTTTTAAATAGTATCAGGAACTATAGAACTCACCTGCATGATACGAGAACTCTTATTTATTTTTGATCTGCTGACAAATGATCTGCCAAGTTCATGGACATGAATTATTCGTGGAAGTCCAGGGAAGGTTTGTACGTAGAGGAAATTTAAAAAAAGTCTTGAAAAAGTGTAAAATCAACATCTTATACTTGGGAGTATAGAAAGATGTTGATTTTACACTTTTTCAAGACTTTATGACTTTATACAATTTGTACTAATACTTAAAAGCGTAGCGAAGCACGTACCGGGCCGCTAGATATTTATATAAGTATGGATGTACACAAGAAAAGTAGTATCTATACATATAATAAAATCGTAGGAAAGTCAAAACTGTACATTGAATATTTTTTAAAAGGATACTTGGGGCGTGACTTACAATTGATATCGAAGCCAAAAATATAGTTTTTAGAATTTTTGTCGGTTTATGTTTGTCTATATGTATGTCCGGGCTAAATTCAAAAAGTACTGCATGGATAAACTTCAAATTTTGCATGAATATTACGAAGAGATCGGGTCAACATATAGGCTACATATTATCACGCTATCATCTATGGGGGAGGGGCTGTGATAATTTATAAATTTGAACGTGGGTAAAACCGCGGGGCTCAGCTAGTATGTAATATATCAGTTATCTGGTTTCCATAGTACAAGCTCTGCTTAGTTTGGGATCAGATGGCCGTGTGTAAATAATGACCAAGGATATTATTCTTATTAAGTACTTATTAAGTGAAGGTCCTAAAGCCTCCTTCCAATTGCAGGTATCAGGTCACCCACGGAACAGCATCCGCCACGGTCGCTGGTACGCCGCAGTGGAGAGGCTGGAGTCGGAGCAGGACGACGCCTGGGTAGTGGTGGCTTCTGACGCGGATTGGGAGACCAAGTATGTATCTTAGTCCAATATACTCCTTATACACTCCACACCTGACCGAGGCAGTTTACCTTTACATGAATTATGCTATAGTTTTTTTAGTGTCTCCGTACTTTGGAGGTATGTCAAGATATCGATCACGACGGTAATAATTAGATTTTGTTTTTATTTTAGTTTATTACGTTTACCAACAAGTTTATACAAGTTTATTTTAAACATCGTTATGTTAGTAACTATTACAGTATAACTAATCACTTGTAGATAAACTGCACATGATGCCATCACATCAAGCTACCCCATCAGTCAAATTTCCCAATTGAAAGTGAACCTTATGCGTATGTGATAAAGTTGAAAATCTATAAAAAAATTGACAGATTGGGGTAGCTGGATGTGCTGGCGTCTGTACTATGTATGGAAATAAAAAAGTAAGTGGGTATATTCACAATTAATAAACTTCTTTAGCAGTTTGTGGGCAGATGAAGCTCCCTTTTTCCAATTTTCCCCTGACTGCTAAGCCAGAGGACGTGGGTTCGATTCTCACCCGGTACTTATCCTCGTGTGATGCAAACGATTATTTATTCTATGTCTGGGTGTAATTTATCTTCTACTATATAAAAATAAGTCGGGTTTTCCATCCTGACGCTTTAACTCCAGAACGCACGAACCGATTTCCACGGTTTTGCATTCGTTGGAAAGGTCTCGGGCTCCGTGAGGTTTATAGCAAAGAAAATATATAAAATTTAACGCGGGTAACACCACGGGGCACAGCTAGTTAATATATATAAAAACTGAAACTAACTGATCGATTAACGCACAGCTGAAACAGCAGGGTCTAGAACCATGAAATTTAAAAAAAACCAATATTCTTTAAGTAACGTAGGTGTGTTCTAAGAAAGGATTTTAAATAATTCAACCTCGTTGGGGATGAAAATATTTTTGCAAAGTTTGTATGCTTGGTTTGGTTTTTTGATGTGATGAACTGAATTCGCAATGTCCGTGGTGCAAGCCTTGAACTTGAGACCACTGACTCCACTGTACACGGTCTATCCACTAAGCTATCTCATACTTTAATCATATTAATTGTTCAGGTTCACCTGGATCCGTGACTCCAAAGTGATGGGCACTAGCCGCGTGGAGATTGAATGGGCGATCCCCCAGGGCACTCCTCCCGGCACATACAGGATACATCACTATGGACACTACAAGTACATCCTGGGGGGAATATACCCTTACAATGGATTCACTGATAGCTTCGAAGTGTCGTAGTGGAAGGTATACATTAATAATTACATACACGTATAATAATAACATACTATATTCCAATATATTATAGGGAATAAATAAAGCAGAAAATGAAGCAATTTGATTGCAAGGGTTTGGGTAATTAGTGTCTACCGTCCAATTTTGTTGTTCATTTGTAATTAGAACATAAAAAAGTCATGACTGCACGTGTGACGCAGCTGTTAAGACAGTCGCCATGCCATTTCGTGTCCCTGGGTTCGATTCCGTGCAGGACAATTATTTATACGTCACACAAATACGCACGGCACAATATATGTTCGTAAAGTTCCCCGCGACATAGGGATTAATTTGCTATTTTGCTGACTTTACTATTTTTGCGAGTTTACCGTAATATAATATTGAATCTAAACAACCTATTTGGACGGTTTTTTTTAAATTTGTACTGTGAACACTACTCTTTGTAAATGTAAAAATGGGACCAAAATAAAATTACATTAACTTTTTACCTAGGAGATAAAGTTTATTTTATGTGAAAGCACAGTCAAGATCAAAAAGAATTAGACAGGAAATTAAAGGCAAATGTGAAATATTGAGAGTTGTGAATAAAGAATAGGGTTAACTTTTTTTCAATCTTATTTTAAGCGTATGATCAAATTTGCAATCGGTAAACTGACTGCAAAACCGTCAAAATCGCGATCGATCAAAATAGCGATTGGTCCATATCTTAAGCTGTCGAAATAGCGAGGGGTACTTATCGTGAATGGTCAAATTCCCATAATTTTGTAATCGTGATTGTTCGAGTTAGCAAACAGTTAAATGCGAAATCGTACAAACGTTTTATTTTCTATACTTAAATAATAATTCATAAAATAATTTGGGTTAGGCCATATATTACAAATGTGGCCATGTGGCCAGATACCCTCTATTGTTGGTGAAGAAGTCACGAGCAACAGCAAGTATACACAATATAATGAATTGCTATTTTGACCAATCGCTATTTTGAACGGTAGTTATTTTGACGGTCTACTTTTTTGACGGATTGCGATTTCATGAATTTGACAGATTGCGAATCTGACCATACGCGACGTAACGGTACATTATATTAAGTCGTGTAAAATTGTAGCAATGACTTTTAAGTCAATAAACATTGATGGTTTCTTCACTTACAATACATAGGCGCGAGCCAAATTGGATGCGTCTATATTTTCAAACAGAAGTGCAGGTCACTTCTTAATGAACTAAAGAGTGCAAGATTGATTCATTCCTTTTTATAATATAGATTATATCCTTATTTTACAGTGTAGACGTATTATATTAGCCTTATATCTACAATGTAAGTGTAGATATAGGTATTAGCCATTTCATTGGTCAAACGCAGTAGCGACATTATTGTTCAAAGCCATGCAAATAGAGCAGATGGTAAGATTGGTAAGCAAAATGAATGTTATTTGTTGTCTCTTTAGATTATTGCTTATGACTATAAACGTAGTTTATTATTAGTGTTATTGGTATACGTTATTCTAAGTAAGTAAGTACTTATATTATCAAATGCCATTATTTTAAATATTAATGTTAATTTATAGACTTTGTTATACACCGTGTAAGATACCTACTGATAAAAATAACAAAATATTAGTTCTGTTTTGTCTTGCAAAAGAAAGCATTATTTTGTTGGCAATTTTGTCTCTTAAACCACTAAATTAATGTAAATATGTTATTCTCTTATATATAATATTATATCTTATATTATACATTTATGAAGTTAAGTTTCGTATATTACTATGGGGACAAGAGAGAGAAGTGCGTGCACACATTTTCTTCCTCTCTTTCTCTCATAGTTACGTTTTCTATATCTAAGTTTTACTAATTTTATTATTTTCCCCATGATAAGTATGGACAAGTCAACAATCCGTGAAAATATTTGACACTAATATTGATACACTTTATATTATAAACTATTAAATAAGACATTAATAATTATTTTTGATAATTAATGTGCGCCAAGCGTAATTATTTATATTTATTTATAAGATATTGTTAATTAACACTGTACCGTTGTACGGTGATAACAAATAATCAAGTCAACCGAAAGACTTCCACTGCTGGACAAAGGTCTCCCCAAGGAGCTTCGCAATGCCATTATGTCCACCATTTGGGGAGATCTGCCATTATCAGACGGGATGGCGATCGCAGCTCTCAACTGCACGTGTGGCGCAGCGTCTAAGACAGTCGCCTCGCCGCTTCGTGTCGCGGGTTTGAATCCCGCGCAGGACAACTATTTGCGTGACCCATAAATATTTTTTCTGAGTCTGGATAGGAGTACCCCGCGACACAGGGATTAAATTCCCTAGTGCGGGCATTGTCTCTTTTTTTTAAGTCATAGTACTTAGAGAGCCCCTTGCTGCTGTTATGTTCTCTGGTAGATATTGTCTCGGGACGACTTCTATGCCCCCTCACGGGATGCGATTATATTCCTTGTTGTTGCTACATGGTTATACATTACTAGTTGTGCCCGCGAACTTCGTTCCGCGTTGTAAATATTTTTGTCCCTGCCCGTTTGTCCCGCGTAATATTTCTGGTTAAAAGTTCGAGATATTTTATTTTTTATAGCCTATGACACTCCACAATAACGTAGCTTTCTATTGGTGAAATAATTTTGAAAATCGGTTCATTCGATCCAGAGATGACCTCTTACAACGTCACAAACTCACAAACGCTACCTCTTTATAATATTAGTATAGATTTACTTGGTAATTCCGTTGTTAGCATTTGACTGCTGATATGTTATTGACTGCCTCAGATAATGAGGTTCTGGGTTCTAATCACGGGTAGAGCCAAAAACTGAGTTCAGGATTTTTCCGACAAGAAAATGTTCTCAGTATCAGCCCGGAGTCAGGTAGTTGTTGGTATTTATAACCCGTGATTCGAACACCTGACCTGAGCCGTGTACTTTTTCTTTTCTGGTCGTGTCTTTAGTCGTTCTATAGGATCATGAGAGTGATTCGATAGAAATTGCCCCTGTGTTCGCGCACGTACACACGGCTACATATCAAGCTATACATTTCCAGTATAAGCTGATCTCGCGTTGTATAGGATTTCCATACGGTGAGAGGTCAGCTTATATTGGAAACGTATAGCTTGATATGTAGCAATGTGTACTTGTGAACTATAATCTCTCCATACAACCACTCAGACTAAGAGGTTAGTCTCTATTGAGACTCATAGCCGTGGCTGAAAATCGACCAGGAAGACGCAGCGTGGGTCCCTTACAAGATGGACCAATAATGATCTTTTGAGGAAGCCTCTGGATGCGGTACCGCAAGACCGGCATTTGTAGAGATCTTTGAGGGAGGCCTTTTTCCAGCAGTGGACTTCTTTTGAATGCTATATGATGATAATGATGTTAAATAATCTCCTTTTATGCATTGATGCTATTTTATTTTAATCTACTATATGATATACTGATGTAAGCTTGATGGTACTATGCTTTCTTATTATAAGTCGTAATATTGTACATTACTTGTAAACCAAAGTGTTTTAGTTTTATGTTGATTTCTACTTTAAGTTGTTTTTAAAGCCCAAAAATACCTTAGAAATATATATAATAAAAATTATAACGCCTTAAATGCGTCAAGAATTATCGAATGGATTGTATAAGTTCGAAGTGCCAGTACCACGGTGCGGTAGCGGAGCGTTTCGCGCACATGGGGCCACAGGGCGCACTTAAATTTATACAATTCATTTTAAAGATATCTTAAAAAATATATACATAAGATTTTTGTGTATTTTTTGGGTCTTTCATGTAAAACCTAGTCGTAGACATGACCGCGGTCAATCAATACGTTTTGCCATTTCTTTAGATTTATGAAATGTATAGTTTAAGTATTGTTTATTAGTATATCTAATAATTTATATATTTATTAAAGTGATGGTTGATACAGTAATTTTGTGTTTTTTTTATACTACTAAGTGAACTGAAGAAAAATAGTAGGTAATGAAGCTATGTAATTTGATCGTTACTGAAAGGCCGCTAGAAAGAGCTGTGGCCATTTAATACTGGCTGAAGATTCTCAGCCATAGAGCAAAGAATAGGGAAATTTCAATATTGTCATTTGTATGACAGCCTAAAAAATAATTTAAATATTTAATTTTTTATTATTCTTTGCAAATAAACGATTTGATTTTTTATTTGTTATAGTGGAATACACCCTTTGTCTGTCAAGCGGACGTAAAGCGGATGCGTAGTAAAAGTGTTTTGTTGGCACTTTTCCGATACGGTAGCCTAAAAATGATTCCATAAATATGCCGCAAATACACAAACTATGATGAATTATAATTTATAGGGGAAACGTTCCGAGATGACAAAATAAAAAAAAAACAAAAACAAAAAAATCTATTTCAAGTTTTTAACCATATTGATTGATTATTATTTTTTGAATAAAGAATTGAGAAATCGTTAGCCGCCAAATTGGGTGACATTTTTTCAATCCAGCAATAGCGAAAACGCGAATACAGGAAGCCTAGCCACCAGTAAGTCCAACGAAGAGCTTGTATGGTTCTTGTTGGAGTGTCGACTGACTGTGAGAATTAGTACATTAGGCAATTTCGTGAACAGCTGTCCCCGTATAGTAGGTGGAATGAGAACCATTTGAAATATGATGAGCGTTAGTCTCCAAAGATCACTAAATGCGCAGACGAGTGATGCTCATGATGTCTGTCATATGCAGGTGCTCAATAAGACTGCGTGTGTCTTAAGTCACCGCTATGAGACCTGTAAAGGCATGCATAGATACGGGCGAGCTACCAGAAACCACACGCACCCATTTATAATTTAAAACTAAATAGCCGGGACATACCAAAGACAGCCATCTAGGCTAATCTACTATGGGTACGGATGACGGATAGAAATACATACATATAATACTCAGAAAACACCCATACCAAGACACATCGACCCAAATATAAGTCTTGTGCGAGGTTTGAACCCGCAATTTTCAAATCAGAAGGCTTGAGTTCAATAATAGACAGGTCCCCGTATGGAGAAGGCTATGTATGTACACGTCGACAGAAAACATCCTCCTTTAAGTACATACAAACCCCAGCATGTTGAATAATGATATGTTCCAGCCAGGGTAGTGCAAGTAGGATATCGACCGGAGAAGATAGTCTTGAGTTTTTGTGAGGAAGAGTTATTTAGGCTGTGCAGTTTCGAGATTACACTTTTCTTTCATAGCCATAAGTCTTGAGGTTAAATGGTGTAAAGTTTTGAAGACACCACGATCAGCTAGAGGCAAAACGCGATGACGGCTAGGTATCTTTAAGTAAAGGTTTACAGTTTATTTACTATTCAAAGCCTATTGTCAATCCTTCTACACCTGCGGCCTATGGATAAGGTATACGCTCCGAGCTTATAACGCCCTCCGAGTTCAATATAATAATGGTTTCAGAGTGCTGTTGGGACTATCGAGGCTGTGTAGTGCGTCCGGAATGCCTATACAGATGGATTCCACGCAATCATCCGCAAGAGAGTGGCTTCAATACGGCACAGAACACGAAATAGTCACAATAGCATTCTGAAAACATTTTCTGAGCGGTATGACAGCCCTATACTAAGCCACTGGGTGGCTAAAGTGGTTAATAGGCGCTGCTTGATTTGATTTTAGATTATTATTATTTACTAACATAGGATATAAGACCGCTTACTAACAAAATATGGATTAATTTACAATCTGAAATAAATGTTTTATTATTATTATATTATTATTATCGATGCCACGGACGGCACGGATCCTATTTCCTCATATGCAATAGCCGGGTCCACACCGGTCTCCTTCCCTGGCACAGCTACTACACCAGGTAAGTTTCAACTTCCCTGGAGATAAAGTACTTCCTGGGTTCTAGAACCCTACAATAATCCGGCGTGCGCTCTGCGTTAAGATATGAACGATAAACGCTGGAAGATCTAATTTAGGATTATCTTGCTAACATACTTTCGGTGGATATAGGTGTTATCCATCGACTTTGTTTTATAGAAAACCTTCGAGCGCCTATCCCTGATTGGTAGAGGGTGCCAATTTGGGTCCTGCCGCACGATTAAATTATGATTTTCCATTCTTGATATTGCTTAAGGCTATGTTTTTACAAAAGATAAAAAAATATCATGTCGACAAAATATAGGTAATCACCTTGACATTACAATTATCTACCGGGCCGATAAAGCACAGCTATTTATAATGATGGCCAGCGATAATCCTGCGTCCAATTACTACCCACCAAGTCGATTTATCTGATTGATTATAATAATAAAAACATGTTGTAATTATTGATTAACAGTTTCGTATACATTCCTTCGTTTTCGTTATTTTTTATTAGGGATATTAAAAAGTATAACTAAATAATAATAAATATCTTGGGATAACTAACACACTGCCATCTGATCCCAAACTACGCAGAGCCTGTAATATGTTACAGGCTCTGACAACTGATACACTTATTTATATATTTTTAAATACATAGATATTATAGAAACATAACACCCAAACACAAGACAAATCATAGTCCTCATCAGACAAAGATTTGTCCTGGGTGGGAATCGAACCCACGACCACTGGTTTAGCAGTCAGGGTTACTAACCACGACAATAGAATTTAAGGGTTGTTTTAGTTACGGGTAAAAGTGCTCACAGATTAGACTTGGATATAAACATGCCTAAGTATGTATATCCTTACAAATATTATAAATGCGAAAGTAACTCTGTATGTCTGTCTGTCGCGCTTTCACGCCAAAACTTCTGAACCGATTTAAATGAAATTTGGTACACAGATAGTCTAGACACATAGACTACTTTGTAATGCGCAAAAAGGCTTGTCAGGGATAAACAGAGGGGGGGGGGGACAGTTACTTCTTTTTATAAATAATAAATTTTACACCTAAGTATATAAATATGACATTCAAAGTTTGTAAAAGGTTTAACCTCAAGGGTTTAAAATAACAATAGGGTATAGGGGATGACAGTTTGTATGGAAATATGTAAGGTTTATGTGAATGTTTCATAAGTTTGCGACAACAGACAAAATATTAGGGATATTCTGATGTAACATTTACGGAGTCATTACAAGATGTACGAACGATATCGCGGGCACAGCTAGTATTTTTATAAAATTCATTAAATGTATGTCTTCATAGCCTTTTATAGGTCTCCACCGCTTGGGAGACGAAGGGGTATCTGGGAGTCCCTAGGGCTACACACTAGTACCGCCACGATAGTATAGCCTCTCAATGCCTGAGTCATATGAGGCGCTCTTAGCCAGATGCTCTCACCAGTCCGTAAGTGATTGGCGAGGTCAAGCAACTAGGCTCGCGGTCAGTCCATAGATGGGTGACCGCCAAAGTGGTTTAATTTGTGAGCGTCTCCGTGCTTCGGAGGGCACTATAAGCCGTCGGTCCCGGTTGTAGCCATTAGGCAACAGTCGTTAAGCCATGTCAGAGACCTACTGGGCGGCTTGAACAACTCTGACACCAGGGTAACCACTGCCCATACGATAAGTAAGTAAGTAAGTAAGTGATAGCCCTGGGAACTCGAGACAATCTCCATCCGCAACTACGGTCATTAATCCTATGCTTTTAAAAAGGCTGCTCTTGGGCGGTGAAGATGTTGTAGTACCCCGGCGCACTCCTTAGGCGTAAGCAACCAGCAGATACCACAGGTGCTGCTCCCTGGGACAGATTCCTTAAAGGAAAGGGTGTCAGGTTGCGCTGAAATTTAACAGAGGCGAAGGAAGCCGACATGGAAGTTGCCATGAACGCCGCGTCAACAGCGTACAGCGCAAGCATGGCATACGGGAGGAGTGAATCGTGAGTAACACACCGGGAAAAGGCAACTACCTTGTAGTACCCCGGCGGTCATCTTCCGTTCCGTGGAAACAGTTATCCACCACCACTCGGCATTTCTGTCACTATCCTTCGCTTTTAGTTTTACTGCCTGTGATTTCTTCTAGGCTAACTCTAATTGTTATGAAAAAAATGAGTTACAGGGATTCCATAAAAAAAAGAGTTATATTTAATAATGAAATTGGACCCCGGACTGGAATCGGACAAGCATTTAATGATGCATCTCTTTATGCTTTTTTCAATTAATCACGGCAAATCCTGTCAGGTTGTCGAACACACCAACACCTTTCAACGTCATCATCCCCTAAATCATAAGCGTAATAAGAACATTACCCTAATTTACTCTATTGGAAAGTTAACATTTTGACCTTTAATACTTATGTACGGTCCTCTTATTTCAATTATTATAAGTTCAAGTTCTTACAATGTCAACTTTTATTATGTGGCGACATGACCTCTATAAGGTACTCACATAAAAGTCACTTCTTCATTTATTATTTTTTTTAAAAGAGACTATAATTTTTATTTGTCATAAAATCTATTATCAATATATACTGAAAGTAAAATATATATACTTAATTATAATCATAGTCCGTATGTATATTATTTAAGTAAACCAATTTATGTCACTCGCCACACTTATAATATCACTGGCTCTCAAAAACAGCTTATAATTTTATCAGGTTATCTTTAGATAGTACGGAAATTAACACAAAACCGTAATTAAAATATTTATCAAATTATATAATAATGGATCGGCGCGTGCAGAATATGAAACTCTTGAAATTGTCAATATTAAATCTAATAAAAAGAGTAGCTAGGCTAGGCTAGTCTCTATAACTCTAGATAGCCATGGTCGAAATTTTATTTATTTCTTGGCGTTATCGTATACTGTTATCGTTGTTAATTTCTTTTCGTTTCTTAAATTTACTTTTACTAGCCAGTCACCAAATGAGAAAAAATCAATAAGTTTTGAGTTGTTTGTGTACGGTTTATATTTGGTTATATATTTGTGTAATATATATATATATATATATATATATATATATATATATATATATATATATATATATATATATATCACATAGGTGGGTAGTTTGTATAACTCTAAATAATAATAATAAATTCGAGCGACAAGAGTTAGGTAAGATTAATATATTTCACGGCGTTCCTTATTTTACTTGCTATTATTTTACGACGTTAAAATCTTTACCACCCATTCGCCAAATAAATTTACGCAAGCTTGAGTTTAATTTGGCTTATTGGACGATTCGCACGAATTAAACTCACACGAAACGTGCGAATCGACTCCTTTCAATAATATTATTTTTTCTGTAGGCGATGCGCACGTAGTTAATTTATTGGTGTGCGAATCGACACCTATAAAAATATGTAGTAGGCTATTGGCACACAAATTGTTTCTTTTTTATGAAATGCAGTTAAGATAATTTTTGAGTACGGAAGTAATAAGGGTAAAATGTGTTTTAATATGAAAGAAAAACAAACAAAAATACAAACTTATCAAAAATATCTTTATTAAAACTAAAACTAAGTACTTAATCCTCTAAACTCACTTTTACCTGATTAGAGGATCAAAATGTGCAAATATCGATCACAGAAAAATAAGTAAGTATAAATAAAAAAGAAAAAAGCTACCAAAAATAGAGATGAAAAATAGATTTACGCGAGTGAGAGTGATGACATATAGTGCTTTCTCTTTCATTTTTTCCTAAAATAAGCAAATATTGCTATCTTGCTCTTATTGTTTTGTAAGCATGTAGATATGCCACGTTTTATGTGATAATCATACTTGTCATCTTCAAATGTTTAGTGTTAAGTTGATGATGTATCTATTATAATAAATAAATAATTATTACTTATTTCATAAAAATCTTTGTTGTATTCAAGTAAATAATTTTATTTAAACTTGGATTATTTTTAAATTTTATATCAGTGACGGCGGTGTATGACTGTACTGACATTTTTTTATTCCTTAAAATAAAATGTGTGCCAATAACCTACTAAATATTTTTTGAGGTGTCAATTCGCACACCAATAAAATAACTTCGTGCGAATCGCCTACGGAAAATATAATATTATTGAATGAAGTCGATTCGCACGTTTCGTGCGAGTTCAATTCGTGCGAATCGTCGACGCCTTGAATTTATTGATTGATGAGCCTCCATTTACTTACCGTCTTATCTTTTACATGCTTTGCTGTTTCTTTAATGGAAAGGAAAAGACGGTAACTCGGAACCTTATAGCCTTGATCCTAGCCGTGGCTATCAGAGACAAAAAAAAAATTGCCACCTGCATGAGACATATTTAGTACAGGACCTCAATACTAAAATAATAATGATACAGCGTATTCTTTATTTTATTAAATTAATTTGACTGCACGTGTGGCGCAGCGGCTAAGAACGTCGCCTCGCCTCTTCGTGTCGTGGGTTCGAGTCCCGCGCCGGACAACTATTTGTGTGACCCATAAATAGTTGTTCTGAGTCAGGATGTAATTTGTGTCCGTCTATTATATGTTTGTAAAGTACCCCGCGACACAGGGATTCAATTTGCTAGTGCGGGCGTTGTATTTTTATTTTCATGTGCATATTGCAAAAAGAAATTACTCTACTTCTCTTAAGAAACAAGCTCTGCTTAAGCTTGTTTTTTATATTAAAAAGGATGCAAACGAGCAAGTGGGTTAACTATGGTAAGTGATCACCGCCGCCCATGGACACTCGCAACACCAGAGCGTTGCCGGTCCTTAAGAAAGGAATAGGCTCGCTTTTTGTAGGTTGCCATGTCATACTGAATCGGAAATACCCCGCAGTTAATTGATCCCACAGATTGGTAGTGCTGCAGATGATGGTGATGAGGTGATGCCACAGATGACCATCATCCAGGTGATAAAGATGTTTAAATCTTTGGAGATCTTCAAGGCCATAATTCATCCAGTGTCCACTATTATTGTTAATTGAAAATGGTATGCGGATTAGTCTCAATATCGCAGAGATAAAACTGCATGATAATAAAAATCTACATCGATAACAATTAGATTGATCATTTAGGCAATATTAATATCATTTATTATATTTTGCCCTTATAGAATGGAGTGTGTATTTGAAATTATTTTTTAAACCTGATATTTATTTATTTATGGTGATAAGTTTTGATATTAGTTGTGTAAGTAAAAGTTTATTTTATATAACTTGTTACTTAATTTTATATAAATTGTGTTTAATTCTTATAACCGTTACAAAAAAGGATGAAGGTTCTCAATATCATCATCATGTCAGCCGAAAGACGCCTACTGCTGGACAAAAGCCTTCCCCAAAGATCTCCACGGTTGCCGATCTTGCGATATCCGCATCACGTGATTTCCAGTGTCCCTCATAAGGTCATTGGTCTATCTTGTAGAGATCCTTCCCACGCTGCCTCTAGCGTGGTCGCTACTCGAAAACCTTTCTGCCCTTTCTTTCTCAATGTGGTTTTTTTTTTTGTGTATGCACTGAACAAATTTTGCTTGTTATTTTTTGACTCGAATGATCATATCATTGTCATTTTTGGGATTTATATCGAACTTTCTAGTTGAGCACACTAAATATGACTTCAGTTGGTTTTGAAGTCGATTTAGTTTTCTGGAATAGATTTTTTTCATGCTGGATGGGTTTGCTCTTGACCACGATCTCACCTGATGGTAAGTGAAGATGTGGTCGAAGGTGGACCGCGCGTACCCATAAGATGCCTTTTCACTTTAGCCTTTAATAAGCCCATGTTGTATGAGTCTGGAAACACGTCGTTCGGGAGGGTGTTCCACTACTTAGCCGTGCGTATGATGAAGAAGGAAGCAAAGCGCTTCGTACGGCATAATGGGATGTCAACAACAAAGCGGTGAAGACCCTCCCAACGCCTAGTAGTCCGATGAAAAAAGGGGGAAGGAGGGATAAGTTCATGGAGGTCTTGAGCGCATTCTCCATGAAACTGCCTATAGAAAACCGATAAGCTTTCAACTCTCTGTCATCGATTATCCTGCGAGCGCGTCTGTCTATTGAATCCAAAGAGTCCAGCTGATACTTTAATATAAAATATCATTAAAATAACTGTAGTCTATACACGTTTAGGTCATCGTTCACGCATTGCTGAATAAGAGAGAACAGTGTGTGACTACAAATGTGTAGGATGTGAATATTTTGAGGGATCATTAACAAAGTGGTCACAAGATTAATGAAATGCAGTAGGTACTTAAACATAGTAGATACAGTATAAAATATATATATATATATATATATATATATATTAGTCCGTCCGTGCGGTCTGTCTTATCACATATATTTTTTAAATCATTCATTCAATAACAAGTTTCTTAGCTATTATTTTGAAATTTAGTACTACTATATTAAAATTTTAGAATTGAAGACAACGAGCAGTTGGCTAGCGCAAAAGGCTCTCAACCAGTAGTTTAAATTAAGCTATTATTTCTTAGCACGTCTATCTGTCAGTCTGTCTGTCTCAACAGTATATTTTAGTACTGACTGACTGCCTGCCTGTCCTCGGTTCAAATACCGGGTCAGGCCAAAAGTGATTTTTCTGTAAAAGAATAAATCTTATTATCAACACGAAGTCTGGTAGTTGGCAGTATTACACCCCCGTGCCTCTGTGAGCACGTAAAGCCGTCGGTGCTGCACCTGATGTCTTTCCAGCCGTGTCGTTAGTCGTCCCATCGGATCCCGAGAGTGATGGAATAGAAAGTGGTCCTGTGTTTGCGCACACACTTGAGCTCTATAATATGCCCCGCGCATATGGCTAGTCTCCATTGAGACTGGCCGCGTTGGCCGAAATTTGGCTAGGAGGACATTTATTATTCTTGTATTTCAGCATCTAGATTTGAAAATTGCTTACCAGAAAACATATGCCTAAAATAAGAAAATTCGCAATTTTTCAATTAGTCATCAGAACGCTTAATATTTCTTTGGATCAGTTAATTTATTTCTAGGGTTGTCAAAATATTAAGTTCAGTTACGCAAAATACCTTTTAATGCACAATATAGAACTTATCTACAATATTTTTTTACGTTTTATTTATCGACAAACATGCCAGTCATTAATACAATGCCATTTTTCGTAGTTATCAACTGAAGAACACTTAAATGTTTTTATCTTATACTTTTATAGAGGATAATTTTACTGAGTACTAGCTGTGCCCCGCGGTTTCAGCCGCATCAAACTTTATAAATTATCACGGCTCCTCCCCCGTAGGTGATAGCGTGATAATATGTAGCCTATATGTTGACCCGACCTCTTAGTAATATTCATGCAAAATTTTAAGTAAATCCAAACAGTACTTTTTGAGCTTAGCCCAGACATACATACAGGCAAACAGACAACATTTCTAACAATTATATTTTTGGCTTCGATATCGATGATAGATCACGCCCCAAGTATCCTTTTTAAAACATATTCAATGTACAATTTTGACTTTCCTACGATTTTATTATATGTGTAGTGATAAATACAAGGTGCACTGACAATCTTGCAAGGTTCGCTGGATACGGGCAGCACAAGACTGGCCTTTGTGGAGATCCTTGGGGGAGGCCTTTGTCCAGCTGTGGAAGTGAATGATAAATCTCGAGTAAAATGTCCAAATCCACCTTTGGTAGCATCGTTACTGTGAAGCAAATAATCATCGAAGACTTTCATATTGCGCGATTTAAGCACAGGTGTTTGAAAGATATTCATAGTGATGGTCATGGTTGAAGTACTTGGTGTAAGAAAGCTGGTGCCTCGTTGTATCCCGCATTTTATTCCTGACGATGACGAGGTTCGTTTCAGCTGCAGTAGAGCTCTCAAACATTCAACTGAGAAGTTGACTTAGACTTAGTGTTGAAACATGAACTTATACTGAATTATTATGAAGATGATTTGACGGTTCGTGTAAAATACAACACTATGACATCTTTGGTGTTGGATTTTGGATTAATCCCTATTTGATCCTGATTCTAAACTGCTATCTCACATCTATCAGTTCTAAGATGAGTCAAAATGGGCGAAAGTAATTCCAAAAGCACTTCACAGGAAATACCACGTTCTTAGCGAGATTAGGCCACGTGGCGAAGAGCGTATTAATCTTAGGACGGCTAATGCAGAGTATATAATAATATCATAGTCTGTCTAAGTTTGTTAAGTTATCACCAGGCTTCAGTAAATGTTCATCAAAAGCCATTCATTGAAATGACATCTCACTCGGAAATTCTTTGAAATTTCTGGATCATCTTTCATACTTTTTGCAGTTTTGATTGAAGCCCTAACGTTTGGTTTACTTTACAACATAAGTGAAGGAACTTTCAAATTTGCGATTTCGGGTAATTAAATTAGTGAAATATACTTCTTAGGAATGCTATTAAGTAATAGATTACATACATAATAGTAAATTAAAGATATATTTTGTTAAATACTCAGTATTTTTTTTATTAGTAATATCTAATCTAATCGATAACTAACATTAATTAACATTGTATTTAACGGTTCCATTCTTATTGATGAAATGTGTCTTCCGAACGACAGTGCAGCGATAGTTGCACAGAACGTCCCTAAAAACCGACCCTCTCTTCTCTACGGCAGAAACCACCTTGAGTCGAGGTTAGAACCCTCAAGGCGCCGGATAACTAGTTTGTAGTCTTATATGAGCCCTATTCTTCAGAGAATTTTCATCAATCTTGCAGATAAAATGGCGTTATCACTAACAGCTAAAATTGTGGTACCCGTGGTAGTACTGGGGGTGATTGCGGGAATGTCTGCTGTAATCATATTGCTGGTCAATGATGAGGGCAATGAGGTGGTAACTGAAGACCCTGGGGCGGTTCCTGCGGACGCATTCCGGGTCGGAGTCGGTATAGCAGATATGACAGGACCATGCGTTGAGATTGCCTTTGTGAGTATTACTATTATATAAAAATATTAGCAAGTTGTTATTTTAGTGCAGAATTTAATTAGCTTGTAAATTATTTTTCTTGGTGTAGGCAATAAACGTTGAGGTTTTTTTTTACTTCAGCTAGCAGAGATTCTAAACTTCAACCTGCAGTATTTGAAATTGGTGTAAATGGTAAAATCTTGATAGTTAAAAATAGTAACGGGTAATTCACGTAATTAATTTTATGTAGGAATCGGCCAACAGATTTGATCTCTTCTGGAATTCATCTTCAGGGCGAATGCGACCCACACGAATCTAACGGAACTGTTGGCCGAATCCAACATAAAATTAATTACGTGAGTTACTCGTTACTATCTTTCATTATCTTAACTATAATATATCCATTTTTAGGGTTCCGTAGCCAAATGGCAAAAACCGGAACCCTTATAGATTCGTCATGTCTGTCTGTCTGTCTGTCCGTCCGTATGTCACAGCCACTTTTTTCCGAAATTATAAGAGCTGTGCTACTGAAACTTGGTAAGTAGGTATATTCTGTGAACCGCATTAAGATTTTTACACAAAAATAGAAAAAGAACAATAATTTTGGGGGGTCGCCATACATAGAACTGAAACTCAATTTTTTTTTTGTGCCCATACATGTGGGGTGTCTATGGATAGGTCTTCAAAATCATATTGAGGTTTCTAATATCATTTTTGGCTAAACTGAATAGTTTGCGCGAGAGACACTTCCAAAGTGGTAAAATGAGTGTGCCGCCCCCCCCCCCCCCTGTAACTTCTAAAATAAGAGAATGATAAAACTAAAAAAAATATATGATGTACATTACCATAGAAACTAACAACGAAAATTGGTTTGAATGAGCAAGTAGTTTTTTTTTAATACGTTATAAACCGCAATTTGCTTTTATTTAATCAACTGAAATACTTGCTGCTACGGAACCCTTCATGTGCGAGTCCGACTCGCACTTGGCCGGTTTTTCAGTTATGTTGTTTAATAGGTTGAAATATAAGTATCCACTAGATTAATTTAAATGGATACATACATAGAGTCACTCCTGTTTCCCAGAGGGGTAAGCAGAGACAACGGATTTCCATTTGTCACGATCTTTATATACCTCTTTTGCCTCGTTTACCGTCATTATATTTTACAAATATGCTCGCCGGTTCGATATATCAATTTTAGCCAAAAAAATTAAGCTTGGACTTGGCTAACATGTTATTTAAATGCAAAACAACTATAAATAATAAGCTAAGAATTTGTCAATACCGCCATAAACTATAAAACTATATTGCTGTTAATGTATTACCCTCACCCTTTGCAACTACAATAGCCCCATGGCTATTGTAGCTGCAAAGTGCGCGGACCACTCTATGGTCAACTCATGATCCGAATGTCAATTTAACCTGGAAGGCTAAGTGTCCTTATGGTCTGCCTTGAGACCATCATCCCAACAAAATTAAGCCATTCAACATAAATTCCTCAGATGGGATACGCAGAAGTAACACAAACAGGTGAAGGGATACATCTGCGGCAATTCGCAAGATCGTTCATCTTTGAGAAGAATGATGTTAGGGTAGTCCTGGTCTCCGCTGAGGTGCAGTCTATTGGAATTGCTGTCAGGCGAGAGGTGAGACTTTTTATTGATGTCATCTATGCGGTGGCCATTTAGGTATTAAGAGAGGTAGGGCACAGCGTTCATTCGCTCGAAGAGCAGCCCGACTGGGAAAGTACCTCCACCTTACAGAAGACATTCCTTAATAATAACATTAATAATTTAATGTTGTGTTTCTGCGTGTGAGTAAGGTCGCCAGAGCTCATCGGGGTGGGGGGGAAGGGTCAGCAACACTTGTTTGCTGACTCTTAAAGGCCGGCAACGCTCCCGCGACTCCTCTGGTGTTGCGAGTGTCCATGGGCGGCGGTGATCACTTACCATCAGGTGACCCACTTGCTCGTTTGTCGACCTCTGCCATAAAAAAAAAAGGAATTTGGAAATTGAACCCGAGACACGTGAAGTCAAATCAAACTCTGGGTATTTTTGGTTATGGTGCCAGCACAGGACATAGGTTTTGCTGAAATCCCCTGTTCGAATCTGCTGGTCAATGCTTTAATGGTCGTAAGCGCTGGAACATGCACGTACACACAGCTACACATCAAGCTAAACATTTCCAGTCTAAGCTGATCTTGTGTTGTATAGCATTTCCATACAATGAGAGGTCAGCTTATATTGGAAATGTATAGCATGATGTGTAGCTGTGTGTACCATCGTGAAGAAACACCTGTGCAGCTACAGAATCACATACATGCTTATAATAAGTTGGCGTAAAACTGCTATCCTGCAGTCGATACATATTTTACCCGTTGGAGAACTTTGTATGTACCGACCTTATTAATACAATTTCACTATAAAATATTCATTAACTAGCTGTGCCCCGCGGTTTTACCCGCGTCAAATATTATTTTATAAATTATAGCCTATGTGTTAATCCAGGGTGTAAGCTAACTCTATACCAAATTGTATTTAAAATAACTCCAGCCGTTTAGACGTGAAGGAGTAACAAACATACACACTCACACAGTCACACACTCACAATCTTTCGCTTTTATTATATTAGTGTGATGAAAGTAAATAAGACATATAAGTTAGTTTTAATATTCACTGGAGACCTGAGTAGGCGCAATCCTTGGTTAACCTTCCGTAAAATAGAATCTACCTTATGTCAAGAGAATCAGAGATGGTATTTGATTGTTTCAAAAGCGTTACGTGAAACTATACCGACGTCAATGAATTTTACAGGTGGTAAAGAATCTCCAAGAGCTATACGGTGATATATACAACTTGAGGAACGTGATCTTAACTGGTACACACACTCACAGCACTCCAGGTGGCTACCTGGTGGACTTCCTGCTGGACATCAGTATCCGCGGCTTCTCCAGGGAGACATTTAATGCCTATGTTAATGGTATAACTAGGGTGAGTTTCTTTATAATACTACTTATCGTATGGGCAGTGGTTACACTAGTGTCAGAGTTGTTCCAGCCGACCAGTATCTAGGCCTCAGGCATGGCTAACGCTACGTCCTACGTAGGCGTTTCAAAGCGATTATGAAGCGGTGACACGCGAATTCAATGCGATGCGGTGCGACGCGGTGGCGGTGTCCTACGTGCACGCGAATCATCTCGCGAAGCAGCCACCGACGCCGCTAAAACACGACGGCACCGCATCCTGTTCGCGCGAAAATATCAAGCCAACTGATCGCGTTCGCTTCATGTCGCGCCGCTCCGCACCGCACCGCACGCGCGTGTGGTCACGTAGGACACTTCAATAGGTTTCGACTGTTTGTTGTTTTCTCGCCGCGCCGCGCCGCTTCGCGTTCGCGTCTAGTTCGCTCACGCAGGAAGTCGCGTTAACCTTTTGAGCGCCACAGTCAGCTATAGACGACCAACCTAATGTGCCCAGAACGCCACGGTCACGACAATTTACTCGTACCGTTGCATGCTGGGCACATTAGGTTTGTCATCTATACATGACCGTGGCGGTCAAAAGGTTAACGACTGTTGCCTAATGGCTACAACCGGGACGGACAGCTTAGCGTGCCCTCCGAAGCACTGAGACGCTCAGAAATTGAACCACACACAAACACCTTTAAAACATTGACACTGGCGGTCACCCATCTAGGGACTGGCCGCAAGCCTAGTTGCTTGACCTCCCTGATCACTTACGGATCGGTGAGAGCGTCTGGCTATGAGCGCCTCGCTCGCTTTCTTTGTATTCATTGAGTGTTAGTTTAGTTGTAACTGTACCAATCTACGTGATTAACTTCTATTGCTAAGGCACTTTTGCCAAAGGCGGTCAAAGGTCGTTGCTCTATAGAACTTTTAGTTTTTAATATATAGGTACTTAAACTTATTTTTGACCAACACACATGTCGATATTTGAAATATCGACTAATCGTCAGTAACCCCATTTTTTATATTGAAATCATAAATAATTCCCATTCGCAAATTAAGTAAAACTGAAATGCTTTACAATGTATACCTATATTCCTTCTATTATGATCTCTGCAGGTTATTATGACTTTTAAACATTCTGTAAGTAATCTTTTAGATACTTACAAAATGAATATATATACTAAATCCTTTGCGGTTTCACATTAAAGTAGTTTTAGTGTAAAACAGTAACGAACATACATCCACACATCTATACTCACAAACTTTCGCATTTATAATATTAATAGGATTTGTACCTCTAGTAAAACGTAGTGTTTTTATCCTCTTTGCCTCTAGTGGTGTTGACAGTACACGCCGGAATAGCTCGCAGATGGTAATTTTTGTCTACTTACTTGACACTTATCGTCATATTTTGGACAATTCATACAATATCTTTATAAATTGATGCCTATGTGTTACTGTGATGTATAAGCTATATTATTGTAACGTTTCATTAAAATCCATTCAGTAGTTTTTACGTGAAAGAGGAACAAACATTCATCCCTCCAACTATGCTTACAAACTTTCGCATTTAACGACGTTCCCAAAGGCATCAGGGAACTACCATTATTTCGAATGAAGAAGGTGTTGAAAGAATGGCTTGTACATAATGTATTTTATAATCTTAAGGAATTTTTTGAATATAAATATAATAGTTAGGTAGTGTGTAGTATGTAATAGTTGTACCAAATATTTAATGAAGCTACTTCTTATGTAAACCATTTTTTTGCATGTCAGTACGACAAAATATGTGGAACTTATGAATGAATGAATGATTTCTTTATTTGCAGGAATATAGGTACATTTAGATGGTCTTAAATTACGGTTCCACTATATTCAACAATTTGTCGTGCAAATGTTTAAGTAGAAGTATTATACATAATATATGTAAGTAACATGTATTATTTGTCATAATCTCACGTAATTTTAATTCGATATACATAACTTAATATTTTACTTTCTATATAATTTTACAATTTAAAATAATTTATTAGCTAAACAATAACGTAAATGTGTATATATAGTCAATCAATTAATATATATAACGCAAAAGTCAAGTTAAGTAGTATGTCAAAATTATTGAAAGTTAAATTGAAGATAATCTGAAATACAATAAAAACATTTGTCACAGAGCCACTCATACATTTTTTTATTGAATTCAGTTTCTGTCAGATTTCTGAATCTTTCTGGAACTCTATTGTATATTATTGTTGCCATATAATAACAGTTTTTATCACATATCTTCAGTCTATATCTTGGTATTAATAGCGGTTTGCGAACTATTTTTCTTTTAAGTACAGCCTCCTTGTTTATTTCAAAAAGTGACATATTTTTTCTTACAAAATTGCACATTTCAAATATGTATAGTGACGGAAAAGTGAGTAGCTTTTCTCTTATAAATATCGGTCTGCACGAGTCTGTCCACTTTAGATTAAATATCGACCTAATACATTTTTTTTGAACAATAAATATTCTTTCAGCGTCAGTAGAGTTTCCCCAAATAATAACGCCATATCTTAAAATAGAGCAAACATGACTATGGTATACCAACAAGGCTGTTTCAGTGTTTGTGAGATTTTTAAATCTCCTTAGTGCAAATATGAACTTATTAATTTTTTTACATGCATTGTCAACTTGGAGTTTCCAATTACAAAAACGGTCACTAACTAATCCTAAAAATTTCATGTCATGTATGTACTTCATCAATGTCAGTATTATTAAATTTTAATGATATGTCACCTAAATTACTATTATTTTGATTATAAGTCAAGTATCTTATAAATTTAGTTTTATTCATATTTATTTTTAAATTTTTGTCATCTAGCCAACTTTACTTACTTTAAGACTCTCCATCCATCTGTCTGTAACCATATTTTTTGCGAATTAAATATATTTGAATTTGATTTATATTAGTAGGATTACACCCAGACTCAGGACAAACAGACATGTTCATGCACACAAATATCTGCCCTGTGTGGGAATCGAACCCACGACCTGCGTCGTGAAAGGCAAGTCAGCCCGTCAACTTACCATCAGGTGGCCCTATTGCTATTATATATAAATTGCCGTAATACTGTGACCTGATTGCAGAGTATCATCCGTGCCCACGAGAACATGGCGCCAGCTCGCCTGTACTTCGGGGAAACTACCGTCACTGATGCCCATGTCAACAGATCTCCTTACTCATACGAATATAATCCACCGGAGGAAAAAGTGCTGTAAGTCTACTACATAAAAATAAGTCGGGTTTTCCTTCCTGACGCTATAACTCCAGAACGCACGAACCGATTTCCACGGTTTTTCATTCGTTGGAAAGGTCTCGGGCTCCGTGAGGTTTATAGCAAAGAAAATTTATAATATTTAACGCGAGTAACACCGCGGGGCACAGCTAGTTTATATATATATATATATATTATTGGAACGAAGTTCCTTATCGCGCGTTGTGAAAGGGGGCTAGACAGAAAAAAATCTTACGAAAAGATGTCGCGACACTTTTTGCAGCTGTGCGGCGTGCGCATGTTTCTCTGTCTGTCTCTCTCTCTTATAGAAAGCAAGCCAGATATTTTCATTTCTATTTCGCATTGAACAGTGTGGTGTCGCGACAATTATTTTTGTTGAGTGTATACCGGTTTTTTGTACATAATAAATAATAACTTCGTTCCATCCGGGTGTCCCTTGACACCTCTCATTTTTTTTATATCCTGGGATATTATTTACACACAGCCATCTGATCCCAAACTAAGCAGAGCTTGTACTATGGAAACCAGATAACTGATATACTACATATACTATTTTTCTTTTGTAAATACATACTTATATAGATAATATACACCCAGACTCAGGACAAACAGACATGTTCATGCACACAAATATCTGTCCCGGGTGGGAATCGAACCCAAGACCTGCGGCGTGAAGGGCAGCGTATCTACCAACCACGCCAATAGGCCCTTCATCAATTAATTATTAGTTGCGAAGATACTATTAAGTAAAGCATCGCTTTTAAATTTAATAATAATAATCTTAGGACAACTATCACATCTGATCCCAAATTAGACAGAGCCTGTACTATAGCAACCAGGCAACTGATAAACATTTTTTTTTATAGGAAAATAACGAATTTTCTAAGTTTTTTTTTTCTTATCTAGGGTCATTGTCACACAGATCATCCTAGCCCCAAACTAAGCAAAGCTTGTACTATGGGTACCAGGCGACGATATACATACTCATATAGTTAGATAAATACTTATATACATAGAAAACATCCATGACTCAGAAACAAATATTCGTGCTCATCACACAAATATTTGCGCTTACCGGGATTCGAACCCAGGACCACCAGCTTCGTAGGTAGGAGCACTACTAACTAGGCTACGGTGACCGTCGATATAGTATATCATAAAATAACAAATCTCCAGTAAGTAATGTGCTTGAGTGGTGGTTGATTTATGGTTTTTTTTATTGTCCAAAATAAATAACAAATCAATAATTTTCCTTTTATTATTAATGCTGATATATTTCTAAATACATACATAATAAAGAGAAATTAAATCCATACACAGAACAAATAATCGTCCTCATGTGTCGTGGATCGAACCTACATTACACTACAACAGACCATTCTAAAATTATATGTACCGATGCATTATGCATTATGCGTTAGTGCATGCTAGCGCAGAGTTATATAAAAGTTAATAGAAGACCTAATTCTTAGCATTCCATGGATTCACCGTGCGGAAACCGGGTCCATCGCGTGGTAGAGGAGGGAACGCTCGACAGAGTCTGAGACTCGCGACTCAGATGTAGGTTTAAGGGGGGCCCCTGTAATGCATCAACGCTCACCTTCTCTGCCTCTCAGTGTTCCCGCTTCTTCCTAGCCAATTTGGTATGATCCTAATAATGCCGCTTTGGATACTCGTTCTAATATAGAACTTACGGAAGTTTAGTAATGGAATGCTAACTAAATACTTACTTGGCGATATTTGTTACACATGTTTTTAACACTACACCGTGTTAAATAAGTTAAAATGAAGAGAAGAGGTCGTAAACAGAGCGTAGATAAATTAAGTGGTTAAAATTTGTTTTATTAAATATAAAGACTATTTTAAAAACTTACATAACTTATCTTCAGCATTTATAATAGAATTTTACCACAATTTCTAAGGAATTGCAATACAAAATGTTAGAAAAAGAGCTTTGTATATTCTATTCAAGAATATACAAAGCTGTTTTTCTAACATTTTCAAACTATATTTACAAACTATAGGTAATTTGCTGTAAAAATTGTGTGCTGATAGCACATATTTTTTTTGAAATAGTTAACTATAGTATTATAAAAGCATTTTGCTTGAAATTTTATCTTGAAAAGAATTGTCTAGCTGTATAATAAATAATTGTTTTGATGATTCCCAGTTATACTACAAATACGGATGACATCCTCACTCAGATCAAGATTGTAAAAACAGACGGCACCCTCCACGGCGTGATGAACTGGTACGCAGTACACACCACAAGCATGAACATGACCAACCATCTAATCTCTTCGGACAATCTCGGCTACGCTGCGCTCAGAATGGAGAAGGAACTCAACCCTGGCAGTTTAGTAGGAAAGGTAAATGTAATGTCCATTGCGAGAAATGTGACGATCGTTATATATAAACGCATTTTCAGCAATGCTGTATGCAAGATGAAGAAATACAGCTTTGAAGACAATCCACTTGAATATTAGTAACCAATGGATTATTCTTGATAACCTCAGTTAGGCTCAGTTTAGGTTAGAGAAGAAATTCAATTCCAGCAGTTTGTCCATTATGAATTCTTTAAGGTGACACATAAGAGAGTATGAACATGCTCAATAATGGGGCTGTGTTAGTCCCTGGACTGGGATGAAAAACAGGCCCAAACCTGACAGAATCGTTTCAAAACTACAACAAATGATGTGTCCAAGTATTTTAATACATCCGGTCTGGTCTTGAGTCCGGAGAATTGTGGGTTGGATTCCATTAATCATCGGACCAATCTTTCTCTAAAAAGTTTCCTTTTTAGGTCTGGTTTTTTGAGTGTCGGTGTCGGTGTCGGGTCGGTGAATATATGACCATTGTACACGTACTCAGCTAAATACTATCCAACATTTTATTTAACCATCTGGATAACTGGTTCCCTATAAGTTTCAAGGTCAGACCACATGGAAGACGCTGTGTTTCTGGTAGCTAACCGGTTTACATAGGGAGTCGACCCCACAGAAAGAAAGAAGAATAAATTCGGGGCTCCATATCCAACCGTGGTAAGTTAAATGTCTGGGAGTCTTGTTATTGGATTGGACGTCACAAATGTCGCAATTCCTCGACTATGAAAAGGCTTATCTATTCTGAAACTCAATTTTTTCATTTACCATTGAAATTGGAAGCCAGCTGATCTTGAAACCGTATCCAATGGCTTCCTATACATTTTGAAGAAGTGGCTGTTTTTCCTGCTTCACATAAATTTTCATTAGTTATTAAGATTTTTTATAGAAGGGTCTATGGGCACTGTATCAATGTAGACAGTGCAGTAAGTGCTGTTTTAATGAAGATAAACATACTGCTTATGACTCAGTAAAAAGTTCGTATATCGTTGGTTCCAGCCTGATATCGTGGCAGCTTTCTTCGCGTCCAACCTTGGCGACGTGTCTCCCAACACACAGCCGGCAAGGTGTGAGTTCAGCGGCGCACTTTGTGACAACCACTTCCTGTTGTGCGAGGATGGCGAGAGATGCTTCGCGTCAGGTCCTGGTGAAGATATGTTTGAGAGCACCAGGATCATCGGCACTAGAGTGTTTGAGGGAGCTTGGGTGCGTACTTAAATATAATCTTGTGAGATTAAGATTCCTCGTTGGCCTAGCGATTACGTGTTATCGCTAGACAGACATGGTTCACACCTCAATTTTCAGTTGAGTTAGTATCAATATCACCGCCTCCCGCCCGCAAAAATATGCACATGCAAGAAGGACTATATAAAATGCAAATTACATGCACCGGTTCGATTACTTTGTTGGTTTTTAATATGCTATATTGTAATTTAATTTGCTTCATATTTTTTGTCGTATCAAATCCCATATTCGAAATAATATGAAGCATATCAAATTACAATGTGTACTAAGCTTTATTTTTTCTTACTTCAGGAGGTGCTGAATTCCCCCAACGACCAGGAGCTGACTGGCAACTTGGCTGTGGTTCACCAGTTCGTGGAGATGGCTGAAGAAGTCGCCCCCAAATACGACCCCATCGCTAAAACGTTCAATGTTGTGAGTTAAATTTTTTTGATCACTTCTATGCTGTTATAGGGCTATTTTTTTTTACTACCATAATGGTAAAATGTGTTGTAATCATGTGACTCCGTCTGCCGGATCATCTAGCATTAGACGGTCCGCTAGACGGACATTTGGAGTAAGGAATAGTGTACAATATTCGGGTAACAATTTCAAAATACGTGAACTTTGAAACATGAATAAAATTTTTGTTTTTTTGAAAGCCGTTCTTCAAAAAGCAGGTGCTCTTAGCCAGATAGTCTCACCGGTCCGTAAGTGATCGGCGACGTAAAGCAACTAAGCTCGCGGTCAAACCGTAGATGGGTGACAGCAGTAGAGATGTAAAATGACTGAATATGACTAGTCACAATTATCATAAACCTTAAATGACCGGACATTTACTGTCAAATTCAGTCAATTTGACTCAATTATTATTGTCTATTCTCGACTACCACCCAATTATTTATTTGTTTAGGTACCCAATTTATATGTAAGTTTAAATGAAGCAACGTTTTATTTTCTATTATAGCATGAGAGGATAAGACGACATCAAAGTCGATGCGCGAGGCGATGCGACGTTGCCATTTTGTCTTAAATGCACGCATGATTAAAAAATGTAAAATGATTAACTCTATATAATAATACTATAAGTCATAAAAACCACTTTTTTGTTTCAATTTAGAAGTTGTAGACAAAACTCTACAACTATATGAGTTAATAAACTTCAGATCTTCATATATTCAAAATAATTATGGAGTACCTCAGGGTAGTGTTCTGGGGCCTTTACTATTTATATTATATATAAATGATTTACCAAGCATAACGAGCCATCAATCAGTAATGTTTGCAGATGACATATCAATAATTATACCCCATAATGAAAAGGCACAAGTGTATGAACATGAAATTAACACCACTATAGAGTCCATCATGTCCTGGCTAGAATATAATAACCTTCAAGTAAATACAACAAAAACAAAATACATAAATTTTTGTAATTATAAAACTCAACCAATCACAATAAACATATTATGTAGGGGAGAAAAATTGGCAGAGGTAACAAATACAAAATTCTTAGGCATAACAATAGATAAACACACAAATTGGAAAGAACATGTGAAAAACGTATGTAGCAAAATTAATAGGTTTGTTTATGCACTTCGCACACTGCAACAAGTAGCTACTCCACAGGCCGCACGTACCGCTTACCATGGCTATGTGGAATCTATTCTTGGCTATGGTCTTTTACTATGGGGAAATTCAACAGATGCTAACAGAGCTTTTATAAGTCAAAAAAAGTGTATTCGCGCTCTGTATAGTGTTAGTCCTCTTGAAAGCTGTAGACATTTATTCAAAAAAAATAACTTATTAACATTAACAGGTATTTATATAATTCAAGTATGCATCTTTGTCAAAAATAATTCAGGCCTATTTATTACTGCACATGGCAATAATCCGAATATTGCGAAAAGAGATCCAACACGCATACTAATGCCATATTGCAGAACTACACTACTCCAACGAAATTCATTTGTGATGTGCATAAAAGTGTTTAACAATGTTCCCAAAGGTATCAGAGAACTACCATTATTTCGAATGAAGAAGGTGTTGAAAACATGGCTTGTACATAATGTATTTTATAATCTTAAGGATTTTTTTGAATATAAATATAATGTAAATAATTAGCTACTGTATAGCATGTAATAGTGGTACCCAAATAATTGTACTAAGCTACTTGTTATGTAAACCGTTTTTTTTTTATTTTTTGCATGTCAGTATGACAAAATATGTGGAACTTATTTTAAGACTCTCCATCCATCTGTCTGTACCCATATTTTTTGCGAATAAAATAATTTGAATTTGAAAACAAATCAACGACAAAAACTCAAAAGTTACTAAAATATTACTGAAATCAAATTGAATGAAAATTACCATTTTTGACAGTTAATGACCATTTTTGACCAATTTGACCGTAAATGACAGTCAGTCTAATTCAGTCACTTTAGTAAAAATAAATAAATAAATAAAAAAGGTTTTTATTCACGTAGACTTTAAAAAAGCGCTTGTAAATAGTCAGAACATGTTTGTAGTAATACAGTTATTATTTCTAGTTACTTATTACAGATATTTAGGTACACGGAATGTTAAAACATTTATACAATTTATTTTATAATGGTAGTGACACTTAGCTAGCTTGTATTAAGTTATTGTCAAGGAGATTATGTTTAGTTGTAGTTTTAAATATTATGTATTGAAATTTAAATTTTACTACATATTGTCTGAATGGTTCTGTCTATATTAAGGTATGAATTCAGTATTATTCAACACTAGACAGCAGTATGGTTTAATTCCTGAGCGTCTTTGTGCTTCGGAGGGCACGTTGATTTGGTCCCGGTTGTAGTCATTAGACAACAGTCGTTAAGCCATGTCAGAGGCCTACTAGGCGGCTTGAACAACTCTGACTCTGATTTGTAAGTAATTAGTAGTAGTAAAGTAAAACCATTCGACAATATGTAGTAAGTTAATGGCTAAAATTTAAAATTTTGATAATTAAACCTACACATGATCCTTGACAATAAATTAATTTTAGTTAGTTAAATATCGTTAGGTACTGTTATAAAATAAATCTTATTGTAAATTATTTCCTACAATCCGTGTACCTAGAAATAATTATAAATTAATTAAGTATATATTACTACGAATATGTTCTGACTATTTACAAGCGCTTTTTAAAGTCTACGTGAATAAAAACCTTTTTTATTTTATTTATTTAATTAAAAAGGCAGTCTACTGAACATTGAAAAATAAAATTTTGTTATTTTATGTCTTTTTGAGAAATATTTTTTTTTATTACATGTAATAAAAAAAGTATATCTGGAATAGAAATGGGAATAAAAGTAATTGGATATCATTACTGGCCTGTTGGTCTTTCGTTAGTGCCCCTGACTAAGAAGCCAGAGGTCGTAAGTTCGATGCCCATCCAGATCAAATCTTTGTGTGATGGTCACGATTATTTGTTCTATGTCTGGGTGTAATTTGGCGGTCACCATAGCCTAGTTGGTAGTGCTCCTGCCTACGAAGCTCGTGGTCCTGGGTTCGAATCCCTGAAAGTGCAAATATTTGTGTGATGAGCACGAATATTTGTTTCTGAGTCATGGATGTTTTCTATGTGTATATATATTGATCTATCTATATAAGTACGTATATCGTCGCCTGGTACCCATAGTACCTACAAGCTTTGCTTAGTTTGGGGCTAGGATGATCTGTGTCACATTGTCCCCAGATATTATTCCCCAGATATTAATTTATCAATACTATGTATGTGTTTAGAAATATAAGTATGTTTATCAGTTGTCTGGTTGCCATAGTAGGAAAAGGCGTTGCCTAGTTTCGGATCATATGGCAGTATGGTAGTTCTCCCAAGTACCTACACTTTTTCTTGTTGCTGGAAGAATTTTTTTAAGAACAGTACGTATTTACCAATGATTATTTTTTGATACTATACCTATATCTTTAATGTGTACAATTATAAATAAATAAAATATTATTTTCTACAGAACGAACCAGTTCAAGGTTGCGTCGCAGCGATGGGTTACAGTTTCGCTTCTGGAACCATAGATGGCGCTAACACTCTTAATATAACTCAGGTTTGTTACAAAAAGTACAAAATATTTTATTAGCATTAACAGCTAACAATTTTGACTAGTTTATGAATACTCCTTTTAGGCAAATAATGCCTGTGTTAGGAGTCTACGCTACTATATCTCTTACGGCGTAAAATGAATTAATTGTCGGTTATCTTCGCATTATTCTTGGATTTTCCGGCGTCGACCGCTTTATTTGACTCACTAGCTGCTGATTAGTTGTGTGAAAAACAACATTTGTATCAATACACTGAACAAAATACAAATACCGCTTAGCACTTGAACTAATGAGTCAGAATGTAAATGCTATTCGGCCAGCTGCTGGTGCAAGCCATGGGCACCGCCATATTGCGACATGCGATAGATGGACGAAAAAAACTGAGGCGATGTTTCACTACTTCAAATAACAAGATAAAAATTATCTCGTGTGTGTGGGTGTGGATGTATCCGAGCGCACATGTATATTTGTGTGTGTTGCTACATTCTGTGTCCCAGAGGGGCCCCTGTTTCTTCATATGTTACTGTATTCATCCAGGTAACAATAGTTTTCCTCTACATTATTCTATTTAACCCTTATTACGTTTGCACAGTTACAGTGTTTTTTATCTATTTTATTTTTCATTTTTTAGTATAAGATAAACGTGAATATATAAATATTGAAATATGCATTACATTCAATGATTCACAAAGAATATACCGTAAAATATCAAACAAGAAATCTAAAACCATACATCATTTGTACGGCTCCCCGAAGATCCATTCTTAATCTATGCATGTACCATGGTGTTTTTCCAGAACCATTGAAGATATTTATCATCAGATTTTTGCCGAACATATCTTGCTTTCTGAAGAGCGAACAGTATTATTTGGCGCTATACAAGGGAGTGTATTAGGTCCTCTATCGCGTATTACAGAGATTAACGATCTACCTAAGGCAATAAGATATCCGATGACGTTGTAGACGAAAGCACAGTATCTGTGTCATGTGCAAAAGGGTGTCGTATAATTTTAATACTACTTTATCATCATTAATATCATGGCTGGATAACAATAACTCAAAAATAAAACCTAAAAACACAAAAATTTTACATTACAATCAAAAGGACGTCTGCGATTTCCAATATTCACATTAAGTATGAAAATATTGAAATCTTTGTAACTGACAGTACTCAATTTTATGGTTTAGTTGCCGACAGGCAGCTAAATTGGACTATGAGATATAATAAGTGCCCGACTCGTGCAAACTTAAATATTCATTTGTTTAAAAATATATAAATAGCCTCTATGTACCAATAATTTTTAATTTTTAGTTCTGTATGTTATATTACAAATTCAAATTCAAAAATCACTATTCCGTAAAAAAATACATTTATGTGGACTCGTTTTTACCCTAGCGTGCAGTGTTTGACGTGGCAGCTTCTGAGAAACACTGCCAGAAAACTCAGTAGGAATCCTTTTTTAAAGTAAAATATACTTAAGATTAATTTCGATTTGCAAGATTCATCCAAATAAATATATTGAATGATCAATCAATGAATCAATCATTTATTGCTGAATAAATGCCATATGTGTTAGTTACAATGACAACTTATATACTAGTGTTAGTATATTTCTAGCTGCGTGAGCATGGTGGCAGAGCCCGCCGACTCTGGGAAATGTCTACTTGACTGCGTGCAGTCGTATCCACCTTCCCAAGATCGGAGAGTCCCACCTATCGACCAAAGTTTTAAGAATGCTATTGGGGCTGGCGCGCATACGACGTAGCAGAGATGCGGACCTTTTGCGCATGATGGCCGAAAAACTATCAACGGCCGCGTCGGCAAGCATTACGGACGCGCTACAATAACGCGGCAGCCCCATCAACACCCGGAACGTGTTGTTATATTGTATGCGCAAGCTACTGTATAGTACATTTCAAGATGTCAGATAAATAAAATTATTGTTTCAAGAGCATGTAAAACTAGTCATGCACTTAACTTCTCCCGAGTGAGGGTATAGACTTATCTCTTATTTTACCTATAATACTTTTCTGTGAGGCTAACTGCCATGGCTGAAATTTAAACAGAAGGACATGTTATACAGATAATTGCAAGTGACACTTTGTGATTCAGGCTTTTAATTTACAGGGCACGATAGAAGGAAATGATCTGCTAGATTCAATTACTGGTATAGTCATGGACCCTACTGAAGAGGATATTGAGTGTCACGCACCTAAACCCATCTTACTTGCGACTGGGAGGGTAAGTATTACCACACCAACAAGTTCTTTTTCAATTGGTGGAGGCTAATAAATTGTCCTATCACAATCATCATGCCAGGCGAAGACAAAAAAAACGGCAAAATAAGTGTGCAAGGCTCGCACTATACACATTTATACGCAATAAACAAAATAGCTCCTTTATCAGAAACAAAAATAAAATAAAAAATCTAACTAAATAGCATTGACTTACACGTATTTATAACTAGACACGCTGTTTCGAATAAAAACTCTGTCCCAGTGCGGCGCGCGAGGTGCGGGGCGCGCGCGCGGCGGGCATAATTTCTCACTGTGACACAACTCAGTGAGCAAATTCTCAATATGGGATTGCGCGTCTAGTAGAATACATATAGGTCAATGCTAAATAGAAGGAAACATGTATGCGGGGGAAACATGGTCGGGATTTGGCGGAGGCGGGTGATACGAGGTATCCCCCAGGTGATACCTCATATTTTACGCTTACCAAATGGGTGTACCCTTTGGTACTACTTGGGGTTACTTCTTGGTTCTAAGGAGGTTTACTGTGACACCCTTCAAATTTTTTAATTTTTGTTAGGATTCGTTTCGGGGTTTGGTTGATTGAGAAATTTCCTTCTATGGCTTGGAGGCAGGTGTGAACACCTGTCTCTAACGTGTGGTTCTCGGCTTTCATAAGCACACTTAATAGAATCTTGGTTACCGGTTCTATGTGTGTACTAAAATATATGTAGGTATAGGAAATAAAAAAGGAAACCAATGAGATTATTACTTTGCCGAACCTAAGTGTGGGGATAAAGGAGTAAAACACCATAATGCTCGTGATATTATTTAACTCCGGCATCACCTGAGGATCACCGATGGCATAGAATACCGCACGCCAGGAGACTTCTGCTTATTTCGCAGCACACGGGCTATGTTCATAGCCGCAACGAGTGACCACTCCCGACAACTCGATCAATGTGTCGAATTCACGTCACCATCGGGCGCGTCAACATTAACGTCGCTAAGCAACTGCAACCTTTGCATTGATATATGTATTATTTCTAGTAATAATCTCATTTCCCAGGGAACCTTCCCGTTACCGTGGCACCCGAGCATAGCGTCTGCGTCCCTGGTGTGGCTGGGCGGCGTGGCCATCGCGGGCGTGCCGGGCGAGCCCACCACCATGGCGGGGCGGCGCGTGCGCGACGTGGTGGGGGGCGCCATGCGCCAGCACGGCCTCGCGCCGCGCGTGCTGGTGTCGGGGCTCACTAACGAGTACATCCATTACGTGGCCACATACGAAGAGTATCAGGTGAGACTGAAATATTTGGTTTGTATCTAGGGACCCGACTACCTGGTGTATGCCTCAGTCGCCTTTTACGACACCCATAGCATTATATGGAGTAGCCCTATGATTCCTTCTCGGCCGGATATATGGCCTTTAGGCCTCCTACGCACTATGCGGTTAGCCGGAATGCGGTCAGCCGTCACCAATCAATATTGCTGACCGGCTGCCGCAACACAGTGCGAATAATAACTACTTTCTCGTACAAATATCTGAGTACGGTCAGCCGCACGGCCGGCCGCATTGCGGCTAGCCGCATAGTGCGTAGGAGGCCTTAGACGATTTACGGCGCATTTTCTGAGAGACATTTCTTATTGCGGCTAAACAAACCGATGCGAAATCGACATAGCCTGCCGCAGGCCTGACAAGAGAAGTTTGCGGTGGTTGGTGCCGAGCCGCTTTCATCGCTTCTGTCTCTTATCAGCAAATACTCCGAACCAGGCTTCATCACAGATCTTACGACCCTCCACTACACGTTATCGCCATTCAACTCTATTTTCAGCGAGCTTTTCCCAGCTACAGTGGTAGCTGGGAAAAGCGAAGCAGAGGTCTACCGTCATCTCGCTTTGCATTAGCTACCGCCACGGTTAATAACGTCAGTTATTTCGTTTAGCCAAAAACAAAAAATATTTGGTGATATGTATATCAAGTTATATTTATTCGTACAGTCTGTTGTTAATCTGGTGTCAGAGTTGTTGAAACTGATCACTCTACTGGTCTGACAGGCGAGGTGTACCGGCTGTGTTCGGTCATTAAGGCGGAATACATATTGCCTACTAGCTGTGCCCCGCGGTTTTACCCGCGTTAAACTTTATAAATAATTGAGAATTTGCTAAATCAGTCAGAGGAACCCAATCTGTAAATCAGAACACAGTAAAGTGTGTTCTGATTTACAGATTGGGTTCCTCTGACTGATTTAGCAAATCTGGAGTAAAATATCTTCTATAAGTACATATAATAAAATCGTAGGAAAGTCAAAACTGTACATTGAATATTTTTTTATAAGGATACTTGGGAGGTGATCTATAATCGATATCGGAGCCAAAAATATACTTTTTAGAATTTTTGTCTGTATGTATGTCCGGGCTAAACTCAAAAAGTACTGCCTTCAAATTTTGCATGAATATTACAAAGAGGTCGGGTCAACATATAGGTTACATATTATCGCGCTATCACCTACGGGGGAGGAGCTGTGTTATTTATAAAGTTTAACGCGGGTAAAACCGCGGGGCACAGCTAGTAGGCAATATGTATTCCGCCTTAATGACCGAACACAGCCGGTACACCTCGCCTGTCAGACCAGTAGAGTGATCAGTTTAGACAACTCTGACACCAGATTAACAACAGACTGTACGAATAAATATAACTTGATATACATATCACCAAATATTTTTTGTTTTTGGCTAAACGAAATAACTGACGTTATTAACCGTGGCGGTAGCTAATGCAAAGCGAGATGACGGTAGACCTCTGCTTCGCTTTTCCCAGCTACCACTGTAGCTGGGAAAAGCTCGCTGAAAATAGAGTTGAATGGCGATAACGTGTAGTGGAGGGTCGTAAGATCTGTGACTAACTTAAGGTTGGCGATTTCTTTACCGTTCCTACCACACTGATTTCTTTCAGGTGCAAAGATATGAAGCGGCATCCACAATATATGGACCCAACACGCTGGACATCTTCCTCAATAAATTCAACGAGTTCACGACAGTCGCCATACAGGTATTAAATTATTTACTCAACGTTATTCGCCATATCTTGCGATCAGTTAATCATACATTTCTTTCCGCCAGGAATAAAATACCACAAAGTATCTGGTGGAGCTGGTAGTTATATACATAATATCTAATAATAATATAATATCTAGGGACAATGTCACACAGATCATCCTAGCCCCAAACTAAGCAAAGCTTGTACTATGGGTACCAGGCGACGATATACATACTTATATAGATTAGATAAATACAAAAATACATAGAAAACATCCATGACTCAGAAACAAATATTCGTGCTCATCACACAAATATTTGCACTTACCGGGATTCGAACCCAGGACCACCAGCTTCGTAGGCAGGAGCACTACCAACTAGGCTACGGTGACCTTCATGACATAGTATACAATTAGTAGTAGGATCTACTGATAAGAATAAGAGAAGATCATCATATCAGCCGAAATACATCCACAGCTGGACATAGGCCTCCTCTAACGATATCTTCAATATTCAGGGGGATTTGGCGATCGCAGTAGTGCTGGTCATAGTACGTATAGGCTGGTTTACAGTCCCTCAGGCCGGCTTCTAGATGGGGTGGTAATATTCTATGTGAGAAGAAGCAGCCACAAGCAGTTTTGCTGTATTTCTTACAGCTAGTGACAGCTATTTATGCATGCCTTCAATATTTATATATATTCATTGTTATTCCTTTTGATGCACATGAGTAAGTAAGTAAGTAATCATTTATTTGCAAAGAATGTAGGTGTTTACAGATATATAACGAATCCTTGTACATTCCGCCTATTTAGGCATACAAAAATTTATGAGCCACATTTGCTAACAATAACCTTAAAACTAATACAACGTCAGTAGCATAAAAAAAATATTTATAGAAGCATCACTTAAGAATTCTCGAACAGAGTAATAACAATTATTGTGCAATAAGGTGGTGAGTCTCTTTTTAAAAGCTTCTAAAGGTTGAACCTTCATACAATTAGGTATTTTATTAAAAATAACAGGAGCCATTCCCATAACACTTTTTTTAAACAAAGCTGTTTTACAGTTACCTTCATACAATAAGTTTTGGTACTGTGACCTCATAGAGACTGTACGATATCGAGCTTCTTTTAAAGATTTAAATAGTTGTGGATTGGTTTTAACAAATATTGCCATTTCTAAAATCTAAATACATGGGAATGTTAACAATTTATGTTCTCTAAAAACTGGGACACAACTGTCTGTGACCTTAATATTGAACATTGAACGTATGCAGCGTTTTTGAGGACGAAAGATATCCTCTCTATAAGTTTATCTCGAGCCACATGAAGCCGTTGTTGACAGCCGAACTATCTCTCCATATTCCAGGGAGGTGATGTAGCCCCCGGACCAGAGCCCGCAGACAACAGGAACGACACCCTGACCCTGATCACCCCGGTGCTGTTCGACGGCTCGCCCTTGGGCAGTAACTTCGGGGACTGCGTTTCGCAGCCCACCCCCGCCGTACGCAGGGGGGATGTTGTGACAGCTTCTTTTGTAAGTATTTCTTCAACATCAGTTGTATCATGTAATTAATTATAAGATAGCCGCATGGCCACTACCTCGACGACGATTTTCGGCTGTGATTACTACATGTCGGGTGTATATATCGCTCTTCTCACAACTGTCTTCTTCAAAGGCCCCCTCATTATTCTGTCTTTATCCATTCTTCCTCTTTCGTTCAGAGCCTCTAGCACGAGTTCCTGCAGTTTACTTACTCGATCACACGTACAGTTCCCAATACATTGAGCACCAGCGCCTCTCGCGGAATCTATTAAGAACTAAAACTCTGGTGCTCAATGTATGGGACGAAACTGTACGTGTGATCGAGTAAGTAAACTGCAGGAACTCGTGCTAGAGGCACAGTTCATTCTTCTCCCATATTTCTCTTCTTCCGCAAGTCAATGTAGCAAAGAGCATCTTTACCTCTAAAAACGAATATAGAATTAGCACCTTCAGAAACTCTCGTTGAAACACAATCAGAAAAAAGAAAGATATGTGGTACTCGTCGGCCGAGAATACGACAGCGAACACACTGCCACCACCGTTGCCTTCCATGGCAGTTAGTTTGCATTCTTGACAATTAAATGTACCCCAATATTTAACGTAGAGTGAAAGTTGCACCAAATGTCCCTAAAAACCACCCGCTCATGTATCTCCACGCCAGGCTCCGCCAAGAGTCGAGGTTCAAATAGGAACGGGGGTGGCCCCCGGTGCAGGATACTTATTTGGAGTCTTATGTACTAGGCGGCTTGCTTAAGCATACTTGAAAAATATAAAACAATTATTTGTATTGAGATATTTTCACCATTTTTTTTCATAATGATTTCCTTGCTCATATAAGAGGGCGACGAACGAGCATGTGGGTCACCTGATGGTAAGTGATCACCGCCGCCCATGGACACTCGCAACAAGGAATCGCGGGTGCGTTGCCGGCCTTGAAGAGTCCGCAAACAATTGTTGCTTACCCTCCCACCCCCACTCCAATGAGCTTTTGCGACCTTACTCACACTCAGAAACACAACATTAAATTATTAATGATATTCTTGAGGAATGTCTTCTGAAGGTATATGAGGTACTTCCCCAGTCGGGCTGCTCTTTGAGCAAATGAACGCTGTGCCCTAATTTACTAGAAATTGCGGTTTAGTTTAATTCATATGTTTGTAACACAATATGATTCAACTCTTTTATGCCAATAGCAATGAAATTGTCTCGTACATTTTGTTCCTATTTCTCTGTTCAGATAGGAGCTAATCCTCGAAATGATCTGAAACAAGAAGAGAGCCACGCGGTGATCGAAAGACTAGATCTGGGAAATTGGACAGTCATTGCTACAGACGCCGATTGGGAAACCAAGTGAGTATCTTCACATATTTCGGAAGCTTAGTGACTTGAGCATGAGATCCAGGCGATATTAAGAAGACTAAAAGTAGAGATCTTAATACCAGTGTGAGGTTATAATAATATCCTGGGACATTATTCACATACGGCCTTCTGATCTCAAACCAAGCTTGTACACACGGCCACATATCAAGCTATACATTTCCAATATAAGCTGACCTCTCATTGTATGGAATTCGTATACAACGCGAAATCAGCTTATACTGGAAATGTATAGCTTGATGTGTAGCCGTGTGTAATATGGAAACTAGATAAGTGAATACTCCATACTTCGTTACGTTTTGTAAATATATACTTATATAGATAGTTATACCCAGAATCATGACGAACACACATGTTCATGCACACAAATATCTGTCCTGGGTGGGAATCGAACCCACGACCTGCGGCGTGAATCTTTTACCAACCACGCCAACAAGCCCGTCAGAATTATCTATTACAAAATTTTCAAAGATATTATTTTTAATTTAAATAAATTCCGTTGTTGTTACCAGAAAATAATGTTTTAGATATTAATGTTTCAGACATACTTTTTGATATTTTGTGTACTGTAAATCATTGCATAAATATTAGTTGAGAGTGTATTACAATTGCTATAACAAAATATTAATTTTGTACTGCCAATATCTCCTTAAGTATCCTCCTAGGTGCCCAGAACTTTTACTAACAAAAACCTCCCTGATAGAGAATCCCTGCAATAATTTTGTGTTGTTAGATTCCCACACAGGAGAGATATTTGTCTACATGAACATGTTTGTTTGTCGTAGTATATCAGTTAGTTATCTAATTTCAATATTCATAAAAACTTGAGAGGTGTCAAGGGACACCCGGATGGAACGAAGTTATTTCTTATTATTTATTATGTACAAAAAACCTGTATACACTCAACAAAAATAATCGTCGCGACACCACACTGTTCAATGCGAAATAGAAATGAAAATATCTGGCTTGCTTTCTATAAGAAAGAGAGAGAGAAAGACAGAGAAACATGCGCACGCCGCACAGCTGCAAAAAGTGTTGTGACAACTTTTCGTACGAATTTTTTCCGTCCTTTCACAACGCGCGATAAGGAACTTCGTTCCAAAAATTGTTCCCCTGATAGAGAATCCTCCCAATAATTTTGTATTGTAAGATTCCCACCCAGGAGAGATATTAAAATTTGTGTGCATGAACATGTCTGTTTGTCTTGAACCTGAGTGTAATTAAAAAAAGAAAAGTAGTATAATATGTAGTATATCAGTTATCTGGTTTCAATATTCATAATAATAAATAAAATAAAAAAGGTTTTTATTCATGTACACTTTAAAAATGCGCTTGTCTGAAGTCAGAACATGTTTGTAGTAATAGTACAGTTAAGTATACATAATATTGCTAGTTGCATATTATTGATATTTAAGTACACAGATTGTTAAAACATTTATAAAATTTATTGTATAAAAGTAATGATATTTAGCTAGCTTGTATTAAGTTATTGTCAAGAAGACCATGTTTAGGTTTAATTATCGAAATTTATATTTACAAGTATGTTTATATCATAGTACAAGCTCTGCTTAGTTTGGGATCAGATGGCCGGGTGTAAATAATTTCCCAGGATATTATTACTATTTCTACATGTTTAAATGTATTTTCAAATCTGTTTTAAAGCTCTATAAAAAAGGGAAACAGGGGCTCTACCGGCTAAGTCGCCGAACATCGATTTCTTAAATGGCGTTCATATAAATTAAGGTTAAACATTACTTAATCAATCGTTTAATCGGTTTCCATGAGCACATGTGACGTCATAAATGGTCCGGAATCGATTGTCAACGTTGAAGCCGATTTAACGATTGATTAAGTCATTTTTAACCTTTATTTATTTGAACGCCATTTAAGAAATCGATGTTCGGCGACTTAGCCGGTAGAGCCCCTGTTTTGACGCCAGTAAGGTTTGAACGCAAAGCAGATAGCGCGCGAGAGTGTATGCAGTCTAGCGCCGCTCACTTTTCAATTCGTGGGTTAATAATTTTGCTTGTTTCAGATTCCTCTGGGAACGGACAAGTACTATTTTAGGAACAAGCAGAGTCACATTTGAGTGGACCGTGCCACAGGACGCGCTCTCAGGGCAATACAGAGTAGTGTACTATGGGGCCTCTAGGGGCATATTTGGAGCTTTCACTCCGTTCATCGGAGAAAGTGATATCTTTAATGTCGTACCAGCAGCAATAAATATTTATAACAGTTACTCTGTGTTTTACTGATTGATCCTGTCTAGAGAATACTCTTTATTGTACACACTCAGGCGGAAAGAATCGGATATAATATAAAGAACATAACGCCTTATCGCCTTAAGCGATCTCTTCCATACAACCTTTGGATGGATAGGAACTGAAAGTAAAGTAAACAGTAGCAGGTGTGCAACAAATAAATTATACTAAGGAACTGTGATAAATATATTGCATACCAAAAACTTAGTATGACTTCACAATTAACGTATGTTAGCTTCGGGGAAAATTTGAGGTAGTTACATTTATGGAATGCAAGAATGGAGAGCTATGTATATTAATAACTAGCTATGCCCCGCGGTTTTACCCGCGTTAAATTTTATTAAATATCGCAGCTCCTCCCTCGTAGGTGATAGCGTGATAATATGTAGCCTATATGTCGACCCGCCCTCTTAGTAATATTCATGCAAAATTTTAAGTAAATCCATGCAGTACTTTTTGAGTTTAGCCCGGACATACATACAGACAAACAGACAAAATATTATTGGCTTCAATATTGACTGTAGTCACGCCCCAAGTATCCTTTTTTATAAATATTCAGGATCTACAATAGATATCGAAGCCAAAAATATAGTTTTTAGAATTTTTGTCTATGTGTCTGTTTGTCTGTATGTATGTCCGGGCTAAACTCAAAAAGTACTGCATTGATTTACTTCAAATTTGCATGAATTATCACGCTATCACCTACGGAGGAAGAGCTGTGATAATTTATAAATATTACGCGGGTAAAACCGCGGGGCACAGCTAGTAGATAATAATAACGAATTCAAATTAACTATATATTTATAAATGTTTAAAATTAGAATGTAAAATGAATAACGAAGATAATAATAATAATAATAGTCGTCTCGGTAAAGGGTCTCATAGCAAAGAGACCAAGATCTTAAGAGGCTCTCACTGGATCACTGGGTCAAGGGCCGGATACAAAAGGCGGCAATCATGGAACAGGCCCGCATCGTGAGGAGGTCCCTCATATTGTCGCCTTGACAAGACATACACTCGCAGGAAAGGCACAGTTTTATAAAGTATTTATTTGTATATTATTGTTTAAATATATATGTAAGTACAATATAAGAAAATAAATACATAAAGTGAAATAACAATAAATACTTTATTACGATTACATTACTCATTGTTATGATCACTCGTAATAAACTATAGTAATAAAAGTACATAGTTGGCGGTATTACACCCCCCTGCCTCGGGGACCACATAAAGCCATCGGTCTTCTATCTCTTTCCGGTCGTATCACTATTCGTCCCCCACAGGATGAATGGAGTGACGATATTCTGTGCCGTCAGCGACACAGCAAATGTTTTTACTTATTTCTATACAAAGCATACAAAGTATATATTTTGTTTTGTCCATATTGAACTGAACATAGGTACTACGTATGAGTTATATCGAGGCCAAACCAAGTCGCTAATTGTCTCTGCTATTCTTTGTTACAAATTGCGCATTTAGTCACTATTTCATTGTTATTCATGAGGAAGTATTAGTAGTCGTGTTACGGATCATTTAAGCTTAGATATAGATATTGTTGAAATATTCTTTGTTTTCCATTATCAGTGGAACTTTGCCCATTTATTTAGTAGCGGCGTAAGGCCAATCTGGACGAGATGAGTTTGCGAGACCACAATTGTAGACTGCACGAGTCATCATCATCATATCAGCCGAAAGACGTCCACTGCTGGACAAAGGCCTCCCCCAAAGATCTCCATAATTGCCGGTCTTACGCTATCCGCATCCAGCGACCCGCACAAGACCATCGGTCCATCTTGTAGGGGGCCTGCCCACGCTGCGTCTTCCGGTTCGTGGTCGCCACTCGAGAACCTTTCTGCCCCAGCGGCCGTCGGCTCTACGACCTATGTGCCCTGCCCACTGCCACTTCAGCTCGGCAATTCTTACGGCTATGTCGGTAACTTTGGTTCGCCTGCGGATCTCAACATTTCTGATTCGATCACGCAGGGAAACTCCAAGCATAGCTGAGACTGCACGAGTTCTCGAACCGAATTGGTGCCGTTTGGGTATAGAACAAACAATTTTATTTACGTTCCTCTACCTCTCATTCTCCCCAAAGCTTGGGGGTATATGCCATAATCGCCACGCTTAGTAGATGGGTTGGCGATCGCAATTTGATGTTCATAGTTCTCAGAAAAACTCTGCTGCCCGTCCTCTGGTAGGTATTCCCTCGGGACGATTTCTACGCCCCCTACGGGATGGGGTGATGATCAACCACCGTCACTAAATAATTTCAGTCGCGGTGGCTAGCCTCAATGGAGATTAGCCATCTGCGAGGCACACCTTATCCTAATCCTAACTAATATTATAAATGCGAAAGTAACTCTGTCTGTCTGTTACTCTTTCACGCCAAAACTACTGAATGGATTTAAATGAAATTTGTTATACAGATGGTCTAGACCCTGAGAAAGAACATAGGCTAATTTTTATAGTTAGGATAACACACAGGCCATATTTTATAAAGTTTAACGCGGGTAAAACCGCGGGACACAGCTAGTTACAAATATAGCACAAATGTGATTGGATGACTAGCTAACATGACCGGCAAGAGGTTATATACGGGACCGACGGCTTTACATGCTCTGTGAGGCATGGGGAGGTGACACCACCTACATCCAGATTCAGAACAATCGCCTAAATAACATTGTGACCTGAGCCGGTATTTGCACCCAGGATCATTATCGGCGGTTGAACACTACCGTTTTACCCATGAGGCAGTCAAACTTCATTTATTAATTGGGTGCTTTTGGCCCCCAAAGTCGGCCACCACAGAGTACATTCTGCCTTCACCTTACCCACTTCTTTCGGCATGTGACATCTACGGTACGGACTCATCAATTCTTTTTTCAAAAATCACAATAAAATTTTCAGTCACCGTAGCCTAGTGGGTACCTAGTGCTCCTGACTACGAAGCTGGTGGTCCTGGGTTCGAATCCCGGTAAGTGCAAATATTTGTGTGATGAGCACGAATATTTTTTCTGAGTCATGGATGTTTTCTATGTATTGATCTATCTATATAAGTATGTATATCGTCGCCTGGTACCCATAGTACAAGCTTTGCTTAATTTGGTGCTAGGATGATCTGTGTGACATTGTCCCTAGATAATATATTATATTATTATTATATATTATTTGCTAGACGCACGATCAAATAAATAAACTATTAAGGTTTTTTCACATAAAAAAGCGCTTGTAAATAGTCAGAACTGTAGTAGTTGTTTGTTGTAATATATAGTTAAATATATAATTATTTCTAGGTAAGTACATATACAACATGTAACGTAATTAACGCACACCCTCAAACATACACTGAATTTTAATTTAACATGTATATGCATGGTTATTTACTAAATTAGTTTCTTGGAATAAAGTTTATTTTTCTTTATTTTGTATTGTATGATGGAATTTGAATAAAACTGCGATTTTAAAAGTCTTATTACTTGGACTTACGGTCCGTTTCAATTTGTTTTGACTGTACCGGGTTAATATGACAATAATTTCCTTAGTTTAATTATTTTGCAATAAAAAAATACCTATATTAAAAATGATATAAATCGATTCAGTAAACGATTCTGAACAAACTATTTTCAGGATGTGCGTTAATTAAGTTACATGTTGTTGATATTTTGATACACGCATTATACAATACAATAATGATTTATTTCATCTCCACAAATTACATGATATTAACATGAAACAAATAAAGTTGACAAAACGCATGAAGGTCCAATTTGTGGGAGATCTGGAGTCCAAACTAAGCCAAGGCCTGTATTTTGGCACTCCAGGCCACCCCGAAACCTAGTTTTATATGGATTGTATAAAAGCATTTCGAATCGGAAATTAATTATACATTATTACGTAATATTTTATAATAGTAATGATGTTTATTTAGCTTATATTAAGTTGCTATATAATATATAATAATATAGTATATTTATATAATAATAAGCTTATATTGTCAAAGAGATCATGTAGGTATAGGTTAAATTAACGAAATGTATAGTTTTGGTTATATTGCACTACATATTGTCTGAATGATTCTGTCTATATTAAGGTACGAATTCAATATTATCATTATGGCGGACCTTGTGTTTATAAGGACGGTCGCGCTTTTTTTGCACCGGAGCAAATGCGCTCAACTGAGAAACCCTGGACCGCTAGCTCCTGCTAGCTACTGTGCTGCAATGCTTTCCACTGGATTTTATTCACAAGGTTTGTTGTTTCATTCTCCTTAACAGATAACATTAGATACAATTTTATAATCCACATAATTAAGTGTTTAAGATTATGGAAGTGCGTTCGTTATTAAGATTATGTGCGAACAAAATTTGTCTTATCCAGAATTAGTTATTTTTGTAGGTAAGTAGATAAGTTTTATGGCTAAATTACGCCGAGTTATCTCGGCGTAATTTAGCTTTTTTTTTTTGCTTATCCATTGTAAACTAATTAACATTCCGCTTTACGTAGACTCAATGAATCGACACAGAGTATTGAAGTAATTTGTATGTTTGCTACTCATTCTTACAAAAATGGCTAAAGGGATTTGTTTGTGATTGAGCACAAAGGTAGTTTGAAACCTAGATTTCCACATAAGTTACTTTTTACCACATAAAAATATTCTTTTCCTGTGGGATTATCAAAAATATGGTCGCTGAACACCATCTTTTCTTTTTTTTATTCGGGGTTAGACCCTCCCTCTTAAAGTAAGTAACGAGGCTAAAGGCCTTATAAAACGAGAGAATTGCAACTAGAGAAGCCAGCTGCAAAAGCACCAAAGATCAATTTAAGGGTCCTAAGTGAGCTGTTATATTTGATTCCAATAGTAAGTATGGCTAAATCGCTTAAACGCATGGAAGCTGTTCCTTGTTGCTACAAGATTCGTATTATAAACTACTCCAGATATTGATTGCAAGCTATTTAACATAAGATCACGCTGATTTTACCAGAGATCACACTCCCAAAGTATGTGGTGAGCAGTTTGTTCATATTCGTTACGGGAAGCTGAGCACAGACAGATTGGTGAAGATACTAATATGAAGCTAAAAACTCTGGACACCATTCTAAAGTCAACGCCAACCAAGTCGCGAACAGAAGCAACTGTTTAATAATTGATACATGAAGGCCCGAGCCGAAGGCTAGAACCGCCCGCATGAATTGTGGAGAGTTAGCATTCCGGCCGGATCTTTGCGACCGAGACGATCGTGTCGCTTAATCAAGCAATTGCCTTTGTCAAAACAAAGTTGTATTTCGAAGTTTATTTGATCAGGGACTACCTCTTGTGCCTTCCAGCACTTTAAGCATTGTCCAAAAAACGAAAAGAGGCATTAAACCAACACCTAGTTGTCATAGAAACATGTCTAACTAAACTAAATCAGCCACTACCGAACTTTGTTAAAGTTCTATTGTAATTTTGAATTACCTGATGGTAAGATTATTCGCTGGCTTTCAGACAAAAGGGCAACGAATACAACTGATAGACTCTTGAAAGTTAAAAATAATTAAAGCTTAAACATTTATTTCATGAACCAACTACAATAACGTCGCACTAGCTTTTGTAATAATCCTGTAAATGTTAATCATTTTCTACGTCGTGGTTCCGATGATTGCAAGTGTGTGTGTTTACTTAAGGGCTATTAATATCATTTATATCAATATGAGAAGGAATGAGACACAATACTCTCGTCTTGTAATCTGTGCGTTGACTTCAATATGATAACAATAGTTATGTAAGAGTATTAAATTTTTTGCTCTTTGATATCTGAGTGGAAAAGTCGTTTTTATCCTCTAGAGGGTGAAGTAAATTTGAATTTAGAACAAGTTATTAAGAACAAGTTTGTAAATGCAAAATATCATTAAACCTATTTACTTCTACCTCTATGGTGCCCAAGTTTTCATACAACTTTTTTAATGTATTAAAAACTAAGACGCGGAACCTTCTTGGTGTACTACTTATTTTTTAAATTTGTGTTTGCGCCATTTTACTGTTCGATTACATTCAAACTGTAGCAACGTTACTTTAAGTTTTTCAAAATTATACGTAGGTATATATTATTGTATAACAAATAATATTGTCCTCCTCCTCGATTTAGGCCACTGTGGTTAGTCTCAACGGAGACTAGTTACATGAGCGGCACATATTATAGAGCACAAGTGCGTGCGCAAGCGCAGGGGCAGTTAAGTGCCACATTCAAGCCCTAGAGGTTTCAATGCCACTTCCAAAAAACAAACCTCTTTTGTTATCTTTGCTCAATAAATAAATAAAAAAATAACCATCAGTCTCGTGATCCGATGGCACGATTAGCGACACGAGCGGAAAGTGGTCAGGACCGAAGGCTTTACTCCCCAAGGCACGGGGGTGTGATGCCGCCAACCCCCAGACTTCGGGCTGATATTAAGAAATTATCTTTACAGAAAATTCTCAAAAATTACTTCTTAGCCCGACCCGGTATTTGAACTCAGGACCTCAAGCCGCTACCGCTAGACCAACGAGGCAATATACTTATACGAACTATTACGTATAATAGAGCAATTTGATAGTACAATACGGCTAGCTTCTTTGTACTCAACAAGTTTAAATAACCGAGAGCAACCAATCAGGTGATCGCAAAACAACCATGAAGTTGGTCACTATTTGGAGACATTAAACAAGCACAGAGAGTGAAAACACGAGAGGCAACAAACTGCCATTTACTTCTAGACTAATAGCCATCTATTTCTAGACTAGGGCTCTACCGGCTAAGTCGCCGAACATCGTGTTCTTAAATGGCTTTCAAATAAATAAAGGTTAAAAATGACTTAATCAATCGTTAAATCGGCTTCCATGAGGACATGTGACGTCATAAATGTTCCGGAATGGATTGTAAACGATGAAGCCGATTTAACGATTGATTAAGTCATTTTTAACCTTTATTTATTTGAACGCCATTTAAGAAATCGAAGTTCGGCGACTTAGCCGGTAGAGCCCCTGATTGGGCGTCTAGTTTTTATCTTAACTTTGATCATCCTTACCGGGCTAGGCGGGTGAATGGCGGGCCTGTTGGCGTGGTTGGCAAATGCTTGCGTTTCACGCCGGAGGTCGTGGGTTCGATTCCCACCCAGGACAGATATTTGTATGCATGAACATGTTTGTCCTGAGTCTGAGTGTGATTATCTACATAAGTATGTATTTACACAAGCTCTGCTTAGTTTGGGATCAGATGGCCGTGTATAAATAATGTCCCAGAATATTATTATTATTGTAATCTGGTTACGTTCCCCGACAACGATGAGGATTTTTTTTGACGCTGTTTAGATTAAGTTTATTTTATATCTATGTAGGTTTAATGTAGTTTTTAATTTTTACTTATAAAGTAATAGCTTATAAATCTTTAGGAACTATTAATTATTATAATGTTATTTATAAATAAAACAATATTGTATTTATCTGGTTATAAATTATATATAGTTAATATAAATAAAAAAGTAGTATATGTAGTATTATTTAGTATCTCAGTTATCTCATTTCCATAGTACAAGCTCTGCTTACAATTATGTGGATAAGATGGTCAAGTGTGAATAATGTCTCAGGTTATTATTACCTATGAATAGGGTTGCCAGGCCATAAAATGCAAAGGCCGGACTGCGCACTATATAAGGCCTGACATTTTGCCCTAAAAGCCGGACATATTTTTTTTACTGCCAAATATAATGTTTTTACAGCTGGGTTGTCGAAAAAAGTATTTATACGTGATGTAAAGTGAGAATGAGATCGAAGATGGAGTGTGTGCCAGATATATTCATCCCATCGTACGAATCGCCACTCTGAGAAAAAGCCTGATAAAAGCCGGACAGGCCAAATACGTACATATTTAGCCGGACGCGACCGCAAAAAGCCAAACATGTCCGGCTAAAGCCGGACACCTGGCAGGCCTACCTATGAAGGACATAGCTCATGTTACTACTGGACTGTGGGTCTAGACCATCACTTAATAACATCATAAACACGACCTCTGATTTAGTGTTTAGTATTACTAACCACTAGTGGTCATGAACGCTAAGCCAGAGGTCGTGGATTCGATTCTCACCCAGGACGAATCTTTGTGCGATGAGCACGATTATTTTTCTGTGTTTGGGTGTAATGTTTATATTAATTGTATATTGTATATAATATTAGTTGTCTAGTTGACATAGTAAAGGCTCTGACTAGTTTGGGATTAGAAGGTAGTTTGTTATTTGTCCCACGATATGTATATAAATATTTTATTTTTTTATAAATGATTTCAAGATTTATCACAATAAATGTTTTTAAACTGTGTTTATGTAATACTAGCTGTGCCCCGCGGTTAAATTTTATAAATTATCATAGCTCCTCCCCCGTAGGTGATAGCGTGATAATTTGTTTGTACCTTATATGTTGACCCGACCTCTTAGTAATATTCATGCAAAAGTTGAAGTCAATCCATGCAGTACTTTTTGAGTTTAGCCCGGACATGCATACAGATTAACAGACAAAAATTCTAAAAACTAAATTTTGGCTTCGATATTGTTTGAAGATCACGCCCCAAGTATCCTTTAAAAAAATATTCAATGTACAGTTTTGACTTTCCTACAATTTTATTATATATATATTCAAGATTTATCACAATATATGTTTTTAAACTGTGTTTATGTAATCCATTGTGAGCTTGACAAGTACAAGTGTATGTAAATGCCCAAGTGCTGAATAAATTTCATTAACTAGCTGTGTTAATATTTATAAATTGTAGCTTATGTGTTATTCAGATATATAAGCTATATTACTACAAAGTTTCATAAAAATCCGTTCGCTAGTTTTAGCGTGAAGAAGAAACAAACATACACACTCACACACTCACAAACTTTCGCCTTTATAATATTAGCGTGACAATACCTACTTTACAAGTACAGATGACACACACACACACACACACACACACACACAGTCATAAACACGAGAAGTTAAATTAGTTTTACTATAGCTAAAGGTAAGTAACTATAGTATTAATTATTATGTCTCTCTGTTATTCCTCTACGTGTCGCATCTTTTGTACTGTGGTTAGTTATGTTGTTACAGTGAGCGACTCAATTGCGCTGTGTTAAAATATGTTCATACTTTCTTGCTCATGTTCCTTTAGATATAACAAATAAATACTTCATTGTTGATCAACTGATTGGCTTCGGGTCGTAAACTTTGGTCAAGATAATGGTATCTGTTATGTAATTATTGTGGCCAGTGTTATTCAAGTGATAATATTCACCTATTTAGTGCGTTTGTCAATGGTAAAGTGTACATTTTGGTGACAAATTTGTTGTTGGAAAAGAAATTTGATTGTGTAGCAAGTTGGGAAGCTATAGGTATTTGTGAGGCTATTATATAGTGTCAGTGCCTCATATAGCAGTATTGTAAGTATAATATTCTTATTGGATAATTGGTATAGTTGTGTGGAGAAAATTATTTAATAAAGCTTCTGGCGTAAGCAGAGGTTACCCTTTTGATCCTGTGCGTGTCTCTGACATGGCTTAACGATTTTTGTCGTGGGTGGATGGATAAGCTCAGAAATAACACTACTGAGGCGGTCCCCCATCTATTGATTGACCGCACATGTAAGTGCTTAACCTCGCCGATAGCTTATGGATCCGAAAGTCCACCTAAGTATAGGTAAGCCCAGGGTTAGTATATCTCCTTGCCAAGGTCAACTGTCGCCTGGAAGTCGCTTCAGGCGATAAGACCGCTGATTGCAATTATGTTTTGTTATTTATTTGTTATCATCATCACTTGCTTTTATTGATTATTTTGCAATAAAGTATACTTCTACTTTTGCATCATCACGTTAAGTTTAGGCGTGACAATGTAACTGACAAAATTACATTGTGCTGGGCAAGTGTTAGGAGTTAAGTATTGGTAGGTACGTGTTTCGTAAAATAAATGCAGCTTCTCCAAGAATAATTTGTAAATAAAAAGTCTACAACTTCTGTAATTTATAGCAAATAAAAACATTTTACGCGTAAAACGTAAAAATTACGTAACCAAAACATTTTAGGCGTAAACATAGACGCGAATTGTTCTGTTGGCGCAACGTTCGTAATGGAAAGATTCTGCGGTTTAGTCATTTTCATTTTTTAAAAGAGGACGCCCGCACTAGGGAAATTACTAATCCCTGTGTCGCGGGGTACTTTACAAACATATAATTGACGGACAACGCAATCAAGTCTATTGAAGAGATCATTAAGGCTTTTTCAACCACAGAATTTTTCCACTGCGAACGTTGCGCTGACAGAACAATTCGCATCTATGTTTACGCCTAAAATGTTTACGTTTTACGCCATTTTTTTTATTATCTCTAAATTACAGCAGTTGCTTCGACTGAACGATTCCCATCTGGAAACGTTTGTAGTAAAGGTCGTCGATTTGCTCATGAATAAATCGTTCTCTGAACGAATCGTTCCTAGTTGAAAGGTTCTGTCTTTGAAAAACGGTGCGGCTCATTCGACAGAAAAACGTTTTTCAGGGAAATCTTTCAGGACCGGTGAACCCATTTTATAATAAATGTGAAATTAAGTCTATCGCCGAGATGAGATTTCTAAACACTCTTAAAAATCTTAAATAGGCATTGAAGTCATCCAGAGCTATTCCACAGATGGCGTCAACCAAGCCAGTCACGAAGAAGGTAATAAACTCGCCCGAGACGTGTGTGGACGACAACCTGCGGGGTATAGTGGCTACCTTCCCCGGGTTGCATCTCCACCCTAACCACAGGGTCATCACTGTCAGGAGAAACGTAAGTTCAACACTCTCATGACTTTGATATAGGGAGACTTTACTGGGTCACCATAATAGCGAATTAAGGGGATTGATAGCAGGGGGCAAAGATGATACGTAGAAAATTATGCGGCAAATTATCAAGATTGTTATAATATAATATCTATATAATAATATCTAGGGACAATGTCACACAGATCATCCTAGCCCCAAACTAAGCAAAGCTTGTACTATGGGTACCAGGCGACGATATACATACTTATATAGATAGATATATACTTAAATAGATAAAAAACATCCATGACTCAGAAACAAATATTCGTGCTCATCACACAAATATTTGCACTTACCGGGATTCGAATCCAGGACCACCAGCTTCGTAGACAGGAGCACTACCAACTAGGCTATGGTGACCGTCCGACCGTTATCATACTTGTGCTGTGTGGTTGACGGCATGGAATACAATCACTTATCCGGTGGGGGGTAGAAGTCGTTCCGAGGGAATAACTACTAGAGGACGGGCAGCAGCGTCACTCTATCTACTATTACCATCAAACTGCACGTGTGGCGCAGCGGCTAAGACAGTCGCCTCGCCGCTTCGTTTCCCGGGTGTGATTCCCACGCCGGACAACTACGTGTTTGACCCATAAATAGTTGTTCTGAGTCTGGATGTAATTTGTGTCTGTCTCTTATATGTTTGTAAAGTACCCCGCGACCACGACCCAGGGATTAGATTACCTAGTGCGGGCGATGTCGCGATCACCAACCCGTCTTCTAAGCGTGGCGAATATGGCATATCACTCCAAATAATGGATATACTGGAACCTCATTGTGGAATTCTTTTGAGGAGGCCGTTGTCCAACAGTAGCTGTCATTCGGTTGATGATGATGTCATGATGATCATACTTACTACTAGTTCAAAAAGTAATTATTACTCATATTACACTACATTTTTGATATGAAAGGAAAAATTGTAAGGATGCTTGCAGTTTAATTAAAAGTACATCTCATTAATTTCAGGATGATTCCAGAAGGGTAGCTCTGCTCGGTGGGGGCGGATCTGGTCATGAGCCTTTTGGAGCCGGTAAGATTTTTACAAATAATTACATTTTGCCTCTTTAATTATAAAAATATTTAGGTACCAACTAAACAGCTTGAAAATCTACTCTTACTTCTGTCTATTTAAATATATCTGGGAGGAGAGCCAGAGGACACCTCTACCCTGTTCCACAGCAGGGCAGAGGCTTCTTCTCACAATGAGAGGGGATAGGCCATAGTCCATCACACTGACCTACTGCGGGGGCGCAGGCATCACATGTCATGAAGTACCAATTGAAAGTGAACCTTATGGTTATGTGATAAAGTTGAAAATCTGTAAAAGAAATATGACAGCTAAGACTAGCTGGATGTGCTGGCGTCTGTACTAAGTATTTAAATTTTTTGACGTTTTGCATGCCGTAGAATGCACATTTGTATGTCGTTTCATTAAATGGCTACATAACACTATAACACCTGTACTACGACCACGTTGAAATAAATAAAGAATTTGAATTATCTATTCGTTGTGTGACAGGTTTTGTGGGAGCCGGCATGCTGGATGGGTGCGTCGCCGGTGGAGTTTTTGCTTCACCTCCGACAGGTCATGTTCTGTACGCAATAGCGCAGCTTTACAAACACAATTCGGGTAAGTTTATCTTGTAAATGTAATCACCGCATTAAAAAGTTAAATGTAATTGCACAAAAGGAAAGGAAAACAGTTAAAATATGTAGATATTCAATATATAGGGGAAGACCGGGCAAAGTTGATACCTTAAGATATTCAAGACTTTATCATAAAAAGTATAAGTGATAGAAACAAAATTAATGTATCAAATCAGTCTTTATTAATTGATTTTACATATATTATAATCAAATAACCCTAAATGTCTTACAATTAGGAACTAAAACAAGAATTCGAAAAGGTGTGCTAGTATTCGCTTTGCCCTGATGCCCGGGTAAAGTGGATAGGGTACTTGGGCAAAGTGAATAAATACCTTCTAATCACACAAAACTAAAGTTAACCTTATTAATTAAATATAATAAACTTAAAGAAACATAAAATTAGTTTATAGGAAATAGCTTAAAGATTATTACTAGCAGCTGTCACTTGAAATATGATCACCAATGCCTTCAAAAGCAGTACATGTTTCGTGACACCAGCTGTGACAGGTACCACATCGAATCCAATTTTCCACTGCCTAATCATCTCCTTCAATATATATTTCACCGCAAACCAAAATACACAGAATATATCCTTGATGTAACCTCACTAAAAACAGGTCGGAATCTGACAAGTTTTGCAGTAACATTACCACTTTGCTACTGTACCCTTCACCGATTCTCCGGACTTTATAGCGGTCTGCATGACGCGTTCTTCTCAAGAGCCTTGATTAGTTTTTTTTTATAATTATTCACCATCTGCAATAAAATATGAGCTTTGTTATACTGTAACTCAATAATAAACTCGGGCAAAGTGAATAGCATATCCACTTTGCCCTTACTAGCCAGTTACCTCTCATATATCTAAATTTTACTACAGTCGTGTGGCAAAAGCGCACTCGTTTATTTTAGTTCTGAACTGTCTCGTTGGTCTAGCGGTAGCACGTTTAACCGCTAATGATGAGATCCTGGGTTTAAATCCCGGGTCCGGACCAATATTGATTTTAGGAATTTTCCGTGAAGTAAATCTTCTAATATCAGCCCCATGCCTCGGAGAACACGTAAAGCCGTCGGGCCTGTAACGGACCTCTTAAGGTCGAGTCGCTATTTGTCCCATTGGATTATAAGAATGATGGAATAGAAAGCCCCAGTGTTTGCGCACAAACTTGTGCAGAATGATAGCTAGCACAGTTGGCTAGTCTCCATTGGGACTGGCCTCCGTGGCTGAAACTCGACCAGGATTAAATTATTATTTAGTTCTAAATTGGAATTTTAGTAGGAGTCACCAATTTAGACTTAAGTTTGAAGTTATATCTTTTTTAAACGTCACTCACTATCATAGAGAATTTGTAGAAAGTAGGTTTTATACTGTAGTTGTTGTCACTACAGAATTACTATATATTTATTTGTATTTTAGGGGGCGTGCTGGTAATCCTTGGTAACTATACTGGCGATAGATTGAATTTCGGAAAAGCTATAGAAAAGGCTAAGATTGCTGGAATCAAGGTCTGTATATTCAAATACATTTTACTAAGTTAAATGTAGCGTGTCTTAAGTTATATGCAGCGTGTCTTAACTTTCCTTCTAAAATGGTTTGCCCTCAGACCAATTTCATCTATTTATTTCTCAAAATTGTACCAAGGCATACTTAATAAACCAAAGGCAACCTTTGGGTGATGCAGAGATAATATGATAATTGCACTATAAATAACTTGATGTATAATAAAAATGACTAAAATAGAGTATAGATAATATAAAACTAATCGTATAAATAAGTACGATCTGTTCAGCTGTTTTGCGGGATACAATTAAACATAAAAATTTATAACATTAGTAGGTTATGTTTCTAACATATTATATTTATCTTATAATCATAAATTATTTTATTTTTAAACAAAACTTAACTCTGAGATCCTTATTAAGTAGATACCTAACGATTAGAGACGATTTACATAATATGTAAAACAGACAAAGACACTGATTAACATATCAGATATTATCTGATAGGTTAATCAGTCAGCAAAACCGCCTTCTGCATGTAACTCTCCAGCCAGATATCAAGTCCTAAACTTGCAAGGTTTATTTTCAGGGATTTAGGAATTTGTGAATATAACAATAGGTATGATGGTAGGCGCGATATTTGCGCAAATTCAAAACTCAGATCAAGGTATTTTGATTTTTTCTTTTTCTGCGTTAGAGATGTTTTCATCATACGGTATTGTTATATCCACAAAGGATGTCTTTTTCATTTGTTTGTCAATCACGACAATATTTGGTTGATTGGCACCTACCATTCGGTCAGTCAGCACGGGATGATCCCAGTATATTTTAAACCTAATTATTATTATGAACAGGTTGAAGGTCTGATCGTGGGTGAAGATGTGGCCTCCGCTAAAAACAAGACTGGTGGACGCAGCATGGTTGGCGAAATTCTATTCTATAAGGTAAAACTACCAAGTTTGTAAGCATTTATACCTAAACTCAGGAGGAAACAATATGACTTTATGCAAGATTCAAATACTTGAATAGTAATAAATATATTTGTGACTTGAAGGCATGTAAAATACTGTGTACTGGCCGGTTTAAATTCCATCAGTCTGGGAAATAGAGATTGTCCCAAGGGATACTTACTTACCAGAGAACGGGCAGCAGCGTCTCTCTGTGAACAGTCGACGAACCCATTGGCGTCCTTGGTAAATAAATGCTTGCTTTCCACGCCGCATGTTGTGGGCTCATTTCCCACCCAGGACAGATATGTGTGTGCATGAATATGTCTGTTTGCCCTGAGTCTGGGTGTAATTATCTATATAAGTATATATTTACAAAAGAAAAGTAGTATATGTAGTATATCAGTTATCTGGTTTCACTAGTAAAAGCTCTGCTTAGTTTGGGATCGGATAGCCGTGTGGGAATAATGTCGCAGGATATTAATATTATTATAACTATGTCCTATACAATCGCTAAGCGTGCCATTATGAGAAGTCTCCCTTTCTGCGGGGAGGCTTTTGTGCAGCACCAGACTATAATATGTAGATGTTATGTAAAATAGAAATGGCGCCAGCTTTAGAGTAGCTTGCATAAAACAAGATTATTGATAGGACATACGTGGTATGGACTGGAATTGATCCGTAGTCTTGTCGTACCACGCGTGATTTGTCCATTAAAAATATAAAAAAACACCTTTATGTTTATAGATAAAGGTGTTTTTTTTTATATTTTACAAATCCTGCGTGGTAAAACGAATGGTAGGTAAAACGAACCAATTCTGTGTTATCTCAAAAATCCCCTCGTATATTTTTATATATTTATCAAGTTTCTAACAAACTTTCAACCCCTACTTTAACCTCTTACGGTATAAATCTTAGTATTCAAACATATGACATGTTTGGATACTAAGATTTATCCCGTAAATAATAAGATATATATAAATAAATGCCAAGTTGGAAGTTGATGAGCCCAATAAAACACCCTACTAGCGTTGCATACCCCTTTGCACCCACATAGGGGTAAAATTTTCATAAATCCTTTCTTAGTGTATATCTTTTTCACTTAAGAAACATTTCATGGTTCTAGACTCAGCGGTTTCAGCTGTGCGTTGATCTTTTAGTCAGTCATTGTCTGCTTTTATATATATAGGTAAGTATATAGTATGATATGATTTAGATACTATGCCTTTTCAGCTATGTGGTGCGCTTTCCGAAAAAGGTTATGACCTCACAAGTATACGCAACGAAGCTATAGAAGCTAACAAAGCCATGGCAACATTAGGAGTTTGCTTGAGTGCTTGCTCGTTACCTGGTGAGTATCTTATATCTCTAGTGTTTTGAATAACGCATTTGATACAGTTAATCATATGTCAAGAAGGTTATCAAATATGAACTATATGTTTTGATGATGATAATAACTATAGACATTGTTATTTTAAGTTAATCATATACCTCTTTACTTGTTATAAAATAAAATCGGCCCAAAGAAATCAGTATCATTATTAAACCTTCAGAGTACCACAAGGTTACCATTTAGGTCTTTCTTATTAATTATATTTATGATCTTGCGTTTTGTTACATTCTTATACTGGCGTGTTGGTCCAGTGGTTGCTAACCCTGACCGCTACGCTGGACGTTGTGGGTTCGATCCCCACTCAGGACAAATCTTTGTGTAATGAGCACGATACTTGTTGACCTAGATTTGATGTCACCCAATAACTCAACTCTGGAAAAGTTCCTGAAAAAACGTCATGCAAGACATATATCCATCACTTATGGCTCTGCTTCAGCTTCTTCCACCCCCGAGCACTTTTTATGACATAATAATAATTTAGGTCAGCCACTACTCTTTGAGATAGCTGAAGATGAGATGGAACTGGGCGCTGGAGTGCACGGAGAGGCTGGCATCGCTAAGGTCAAGATGGGGACTGCTAAAGAAGTTGTACACATGATTCTGGAACAGGTGAAAATGTTTGATTACTGATAGCGCATTTTTCTGCTTTCATGAAAATTTTTAGCTCGTTAATAATGTCTTGGATTTCATGAAAGTTTAGTCTTGAACAAAGGCAATAACAGATTCTCATATCTGTTATATACTATTATTGTGTTCTTGCTCACCTTATAAAGTTATATTGACTTACACTTTATTTCTAGATAGTGACTTATTTGAAACTGAATGTCGGCGATAGAGTGGTAGTAACGATAAATAACCTTGGGGGTGCTTCTGTTATGGAGATGAACATCATCAGCGCTGAAATCAAAGACTATTTAGGTAATCATCAACTTCTAAGATGGAAGCTATCGTTTCATGAAACGGATAAAGAATCACGAACCTAACTGCTTTATTTTAAATTTTCTGCAGAATATAAGAAGATAAATGTCGAGCGTTTATACTCGGGACACCTGAAGACTTCATTGGAGATGCACGGTTTCCAGATCTGTTTACTTCATCTTACTAAGGAGAAGGGAGAATTCTGGTTGGAACTGTTGGATGCTCCTGCAGAAACGGCGGCTTGGGTTGGCAGCCCACTCTCTTTAAAGACGGATGGAGCTCATGTGGATGATGATACGTTACTCCAGAGCCACGGGATTAAGGTGTGTTTGTGGAGAGCTGGGTAAAGGGATGGATGTTCAAAATGGCATCTTCTCTTTGTACTTAAGTCATAAGGCAAACCAATTATATTAAATACGCTTCTGTTGTGTCTTCGCTGTATTTTAAGGTAACGTAATAATATTACTATTACAGGAATCTAGCGGCCCATCTCTAACCCTGAAAGAACAAGAGCTACTTCGCGGAAGTTTATCCACAGCGGCCGATGAGTTGATAAAGAACGAGGCGTTGCTGAATAAGTTGGATTCTGGCTGCGGTGATGGAGATTGTGGGATTACTCTCAAGAAATTTGGACTAGGTGTGTAGGATATGATTTTTCATTTAAAGGTACCTAGTGGTTCCAAAAATAACCAAACGCAAGTGGCAAACAGTACCATAACTATGCGTGTTTATTAATATTTGGTAGTTGTGAAAAGCCGGCCGAGTGTGCGTCGGACTGGCACACGAGGTGTCCCATACCATACCATATAAATACGGCAAAAACTCACGTTTATTGCAACAATTTCAACTGTCTAACTATCATGGTTCATGAGATACAGCCTGGTGACATACGGAGAGATAGACATACAGACATGCAGCGGAGTCTTAGCAATAGGGTCCTGTTTTACTCTTTGGGTATGGGAACCTTAAGTGCTTAAGACCACACCACTAAAGTACCTAAAACTTAGATAAGTATACGAAACGCAACTGGCTGAGAAGCTCTTTCTTTATTCTTTAATCTACAGTAATAGACGAGACGTAACGCTGTCTCCTTCTATCTTCATTATCTTATATCTCCGTCTCAGCTTCCGTAAGCCTCAACTAATCACACGTTCTAGACACGCATTCTGCAGCTTACTCCCCAAATCAAGCCTGCGTAAAAGGTTTTCTTGAAAACTTTTAATGTGCCGGTGTCATAAGCACTCATAATAGACACATTAAGTGTTGTGTATTCATATTCATTTACAAAAGCAATCCTTCTTAGACTGCAAGTTGACGAAGAAAGTGGCTAAATGGTCTGACTAAATCATATTAACCTTTCTCCGCCACAATTACTTATCGTATGGTTACCCTAGTGTCAGAGTTGTTCAAGCTGCCCTAAAGGCCTCTGACATGGCTTAACGATTGTTGACTAATGACCACAACTGGGACTGACAGCTCAGAAATAAATCCACTTTGGTGGTCACCCATCTATAGACTGACCGCGGCCCTTGTCGCTTAACATCACCGATCGCTTATAGATCGGTGAGACCATCTGGCTATGAGCGCATGTATTGATGACGCAAACGCACGCGTCGCATTGGCACATTTTAGTTTGTCATGGCAGTGGCGGTTATAAGTTTATACCGTTAAGGAAAATTAATAATTGTTTGTGTTTCAATTTATTTAAATTACACGCATTGACATTACAATAATTATGTAAATTTTTCAGCGATACAGACATACCTCAAAACAGCCTCGGTGGAGTACCCATCAAACGTTCTGTGGGATCTATCAGAGATCGCAGAGACGGACATGGGAGGTACGTCCGGAGGCATCTACAGTTTGGGGCTATCTGCAGCATCGCAAGCCATGGCGAGGTTGGTAAAAATAATGCGAAATATATTATTACATAGATGTTGCAAATCTTTATTCGAGCACATCTTTAAAAATCACATGTTGTTTATTTCTTAGATATTATTTATTTTACTTCATCATTATGTATTAAACCGACGACAAATAATTATGGCGTTCATTATTATTTGATCACGAGTTTCACGCGGAGCTCAATAGATGTCGCTGTACTGTTTAAAAAATGTCGATCTCGCTCATATCTTGAGTTGCATAGATTTTAACCGAATTAAGATGCTGGTCGTTGTTCTTAATATTATGAATGCTTTTGTCAGAATTGCTATAGGTATCTATTATGTATTTGAATACAAATAAAACGGCGAGCGGACATTATCGCACTGACGTTTATTCATGTCAATCATGTACAGGCAAAGGTCCCATGTTATTATGCCAAACAGCCAGTACATACGTTACATTCCTCCCTCTAGTTAACAAATATAGAAATAACTAAACATAACATCACATTTTAAACATAGGAGATCATAAAATTATAATATATATTTACAAAAATGGCTTATAATTAACCCTTGGTTTTTGACGAAGAACTCTATCACTTGATGGATTTTGTGGTGGATCAGAGACTTGCGATGGTTCTGAATGAGACGTTTGAGAGTCACTGTGATCTGAAATAGGATCATGATATTCATCTACTGTAATCTCCTCCTCCAACGCAAAAGGAAGCTGAGTATTCAGTGGGCTTGCGGAACTGGTGATTTTAGATGAAACAGAGTCTTCTGGATCAAAATTGCTGTCCCAGACTATACCAGTTGCACCAAACTCATCACCTTTGAATGCTGTCATTTGATTTTTGTGCTTTTTAGTTATTGCACTTGATATATAGTCACGCACTAAATAAACTACTGAACCTAATCGTTTCAAAATTATGCCTTTACACCACACATATTTTTTGTTGTTTAACTGTTTCTTATAAATTATTAGGTCACCGATATCAAAAAATTGTTTGTTTTGTCCACCGTGATGTTCACTCTGCAAACACTGCTTGTTATTTACATTATTAGTTAAGTTTGTAGACGAAGACGGTGACGCCGTCGTCAATAGATCTAGCCTAGATCTCAGATTTCTTCCATATACCAGTTGGGCAGGTGAAAAGCCAGTAGTTGAATGAACTGAGTTTCGGTAATCAAATAAATACTTCAAAATTTTCTTTCTACAAGTGTGAGAGTTATTACTGCTAAGAATGCTCGATTCAATTCCCTTTTTTACTATCTTAACATAGCTTTCTGCCTGCCCATTGCTGGCTGGGTGATAAGCAGGAGATGTCATATGTTTAATACCATTCAATGAACAGAATCTCGAAAATTCATGAGATGTGAAAGCCGTGCCATTGTCACTTACTATCGTGTGCGGTATTCCAAAACGCGACATAAATTCATAGATACTATCTATAACCGCTGCTGTTCCCGAAGAACTACTCATAGAATACATTTCTACCCATTTACTATATGCATCAACTACAACCAAATACATGTTGTTATGAAATGGACCCAGAAAATCAATATGGATTCTGTAAAATGGTTGTGGTGGAAACTCCCAGTTAGATAGATAGTTGAATACAGATGTCGCAAGAGTTTATCATTTTTTCTATAGCTTCATCTATACCAGGAAACCAGAATCTAGAACGCGCTTCCGCCTTAGTTTTAACTATGCCTATATGAGATAAGTGTAATTCTTTTAAAACTTTAGTTTGTAAACTTTGCGGTATAATAACCTTATGTCCTCGCATCAAACAACCGTTTTCATAAGATAATTGCGTTTTACAATTAGAATACGGTTTAAGCGACACATTTGCAACTTTCTTTGGCCAACCCTTACAAACATATTGAATAACTTTTTTAAGTGTAGCATCTGTATTTGTTTCTGACTGCAACACTGGTAAAGTAATTGGCAGACTTCCTTCCAAAACAAAATTAATGTAAGAAGCACGGTCTTCCATACCATCATGACTCTCTAAAGTACGATCGTTGTCGACAGTTGGTATTGAAGCACGTGACAGATAATCGGCAATATTATCACCGCTTCGTATAAACTCTATTTCATAATTGTAACCACTTAAAAATATGGCATATCGTTGCAAACGATTTGCAGAAACCTCCGGTACACCTTTAAATGGCTTAAAAATGGAGATCAGTGGTTTGTGATCAGTCCGCAAAATGAAAGGTACTGCCCTACCATATAAATATTGGTGGAAACGGCGAACTCCAAATATAATAGCTGTGGCCTCTTTCTGAATCTGAGAATATTTCTTTTCGGCTGAATTTAGTGTGCGAGATGCAAAAGAAATAGGACGTTCAGATCCATCAACCTCAATTTGGGACAAAACGGCCCCTAGCCCATTTGGACTAGCATCTACTGTTAAAATGAGCTTAAACTCTGGATTGTAATGAGTTAAAACCTGTTCAGATGCCAAATACTGTTTAACTTTATTAAAAGCAATGTCGTGCTTAGATTTCCAGCTATATTTCACTCCCTTCTGTAAAAGTTCGTATAAAGAACTTAACATAGATGAAGCATTAGGAATGAAATTTCTGTAGTAATTCACTAGACCTAAAAACGACTGCAACTGCTTTACGTTTGTCGGAACAGGTGCATTAACTACTGCTTTTACTTTATCTGGAGACTTATGCAACCCATTTTTATCTATAACATATCCTAAATAATTGATCTGGTCTATAAAAAATTCACACTTGTCTTTCTGTAATGTTAAACCAGCGTCTTGTAATCGTCTTAGAACATCATGCAACCTCTGTAGATGAACGTGCTTGTTCGGTCCCGTGATCAAAATATCATCAAGCAAACAAAGTACACCATCCATTCCTGCAAGTAATTCGTCCATAGCGCGTTGAAAAATCGACGGTGCTGATGCCAAACCAAAGACTAGCCTTTGAAATCTAAAAAGTCCACGATGGGTATTTATACATGTAAGTTTTTGTGACTCTGGATCTAATTTGAACTGTGTATAAGCCATAGACAAATCTAATTTGCTAAATTGTACTCCTGAATGTAATTTTGTAAACAGTTCGTGTATAGTAGGTAAAGGATATTGTTCAATGACTAACTGTTTATTTATACTAACCGAATAATCAGCACATATTCGAATAGATCCGTTACGTTTTAACACTGGTACAATTGGAGATGCGTACTCAGCATGATCTATCGGTACAAGAATGTTAAGACTAACTAATCGCTCTAGTTCCTCATTAACTCTGTCTTTTAGAGCAAATGCTAACGGTCGTGCCTTAAAGAATACTGGTTTGGCATCTGGTTTAAGCCGCAATTTGACATCATACTTTTGGAATAACCCGAGTTCACCAGAAAAAAGTTTAGGATATACATTTTCTAAATCTTTGATGACGTTATTCTCTTGAGAACAATAATTAATTGGTGATAATGCTATTTTAAATGTTGATAAAAAATTACGTCCAAGTATCGGTGGCCCGCCACCGCACACCACATAAACGTCTATGTCATGGGTTTGCTCAGCGTATGTCATCGGTAATCGAACAACTCCTAAACATTTCATCGGGACACCTGTATAGGACATTAATCTTTTGTTTACCCTTGACAAAGGCACGTGTTCAAAAAATTTTTTGTATGTGACATCGGAAATAGCAGACACTCCGGCACCACAATCAAATTCAAATCTGATATCTTTCCCCAACACGGAGATCATGCTGGTCATGGGCTCTCCACGCTCGGAGCGAATATGGAAATAATACAACTCACCGTCGTCGTCACCGTCATCGTTCACATGTGCACCAGAAACAAAATTAATATTCTTGCACATCTTACTCAAATGCCCTTTTTTATTACATTTCGTGCATTTATAATTGGAGAAACGACACTTAGACGAAGCATGATTTGTACGACCGCATACTGAACACCCATCACGCTTTTGGTCGCACTGCTTAACAGTAGGTGGCGAGATTTTGAACACCCGCTCCTCAGTACGATTGACCACCGACATTGACACTGCAGCGCCAAGGCGCGCACAACGAGTATTTTCAGCCAATTCTAAGGCTTTCAAAAGTGTAAAGTCCTTGAGGTCGTGTGCGAATAATTTTTCCCTTTCTAAGCCTGGTACCATGCCCACAACAAATCGATCTCGTAACATCTCTTCCAAATTCTGAAATCCGCAGTGCTCAGCTAACCCTCGTATGCGCGCGGCCCATTGTGCATTCGACTCCGTAGGAAATTGCACAGCCGTATAAAATTTGTACCGCTCGGCAAAACCACAATGTTTAATGGTAAAGTGATCATCCAACAATTTGATGATGTCTTCAAACGGCACTTCTTTCAAAGTCTTGGGTAAAGCTAGATTCGACGTTAACTTAAACGTGCCGTCACTGAGTGCGCTTAGTAAGACCGCTCTTCGCTTGATTCGCGTTGTATCGGTCGAATCGTTAATATCGTTGGCTATGAACCATTGTATCAACTTATCTTTCCATGTTTCCCACGTTTGGATATTATGATCAAACGGAGAAAGAAATCCAAAAGAACTTCCGACCGACATTTTCTTATGTTTTCTTTAGTTTATCCTCGTCGCCAATATTATGTATTTGAATACAAATAAAACGGCGAGCGGACATTATCGCACTGACGTTTATTCATGTCAATCATGTACAGGCAAAGGTCCCATGTTATTATGCCAAACAGCCAGTACATACGTTACAGTATCTAATCTTGTCTTTTTCAGCCTAATGTTAAAATGTTAATACAATTACCTAAATACATGTTCATGTAATTGTATTAACATTAGGTTGACAAAATACAAAATAAGTAGTTTAACCGCGAAATAGAAGTCAATAATAAAATTAAATAATACCTAATAGTATCTAATAAATATCTTGGGAAAACTAACAGTAGCAGACTGGCAACTGATCCCAAACTAGGCGCGCCTGTGCTATGACAACCAGACAAGTAATAAACATACTTATACACATATTTCTGAATATATATCTTATACCTACTCTCGGACACAGAAATAATAATGGCGCTCATCACACACAGATTTGTCGTGGGTGGGAATCGAACCCACGACGACTGGCTTAGTAGTAAGGGCATTAGTGAAGTACGTTTAATTTATCATTCACTGTATTTATCCTTTTTACACTTTAGTGCTAAAGCCAACGACACGGCAGCGTGGCTGGCGTCGTGGCAGAGTGCGATGGAGTCCATCATGAAATACGGCGGGGCAGAACCTGGTGACAGAACTATGGTAAGCATTAGGTACAGACGACAGCACATCAAGCTACCCCAATCTGTCAAATTTCCCCAATTGAAAGTGAACCTTATGCTTTTGTTATAAAGTTGAAAATCTATAAAATAAATTCTACAGATTGGGGTAGCTGGATGTGCTGGCGTCTGTACATGACTTGGTCTTAGTATTGTACAATAAAACCAGCCAAGTGCGTGTCGGCCTAACTACACTAAGGGTTCCGTACCAATGGCAAAAAATCACGTTTGTTGTATGGGATCCCCTAAAATATGAATTTTATTGTTTTTTAATATTTTTTTTCTTAGAGCGGCGATAGAAATACATCATTAGTCAAAATTTCAACTTGCTCACTATCATGATTCATGAGTTACAGTCTGGTGACAGACGGACAAACAAACAGCGGGTTCTTAGTCATCATTACAGCTTAAATAAGTCCACTGCTGGACAAGCCTTCCTCAAGAATCATCTTGAGGGGATATGCCATAATCACCACGCTTGGCAGGCGGGTTGGCGATAGCAGTATGATGGTCGTAGTACTCAGAAGGAAGCTGCTTCCCGTCCTCTGGTAGATATTCCCTCGGGTCGACTTCTACGCCCCCCACGGGATGAGATGGGGTGATGATATTCTGATTCTGATATTTGTCGCCGTCACACACAGGATTCTTAGTAATAGGGTCGAAACCCTAAAAATCAAGAAAAGTGTGTTATGTACACTAATATTATAAAGAGAAAAAATTTTGTAATCCATAAAATCATAAACTACTCAACAGATTTTAAAACCTGTAGAATTTAGCGAGGGACATGGGCTATGGCATTTAAATTAAGCAACTACAGGTTTAGAACTTTCTACGCCCTCCATTTATGTATGGTGCTGTCTACGGTAGCGAGAACAATTGGTCCAAATGGTTGGATCTGTCCGGGTTATTTTGGGCAAAAAGCTTTTGCAGAGGATTTCGACAGCTGGACTTGCCTGGGACGAGCCTCTCCGGAGAAGCTTGGAAGCATTGGATCCATTTTGCTTTCTCATATCCTACGGTCAATGAGGTCTCACATCCCCGCTCTTTTTTCCTCCAGAGGAGAACACCGCATCCCATTCTCGGATGCCTCTGAAGGTTCTTATAAACATTCTTGTTTCCATGGTTATTTCCAGTTGGATACGCTACACACAGCTGGCGAGGCGTTCAAGCAGAACATGAAGGGTGACTTAAAAGTGTTGTTGAAGAAAACTGCGGAAGCAGCTGAAGCCGGGTCTAAAGCCACTGCCAACATGGTTGCGAGGTAAGAAAATAATGAAATTTATTCAGCACTTGGGTATTTACATACACTTGTACTTGTCAAGCTCACAATGTATTACATAAACACAGTTTAAAAACAGTAATTAAAGCAACAATTTTTTTTAATTAGTCCGTCCGTGCGGTCTGTTTCGTCACATATTATTTTTAATATCTTTAAATAAATAATAAATAGCAAGTTAAGCTATTATTGTTACATTTAGCAACAGTATATCAAACTAGCTGTGCCCCGCGGTGTTACCCGCGTTAAATTTTATAAATTTTCTTTGCTATAAACCTCACTGAGCCCGAGACCTTTCCAACGAATGCAAAACCGTAGAAATCGGTTCGTGCGTTCTGGAGTTATAGCGTCAGGAAGGAAAACCCGACTTATTTTTATATAGTAGATTAAACAATTGAAAACAACGAGCAGTTGGCTAGCGCAAACAACAACACAACAATAAGAACTGCCGGCAACAATAGAAAAGAATCCTGGTATAATTTCGGCCACGGTCTTAATGTGATATATGTAGGTATAATACTGCACAACTAGTGCGCAAGCACTTTCTATTCCATCACTCTTTTGACCCAGTAGGACGATTAGCGACAGGTCAGGTATCGACAGCTTTACGTGCTCTCCGAGGCACGGGTGTCTATTAAATACACAACATACCGCCAATTCCCAAACTCCGGACTGATACTGAGAATTTTTTCTTAGCAGGAAAACAATCCTATATCATTTGGAACGAAGTTCCTTATCGCGCGTTGTGAAAGGGGGCTAGACGGAAAAAAATCTTACGAAAAGTTGTCACGACACTTTTACAGCTGTGCGGCTTGCGCATGTTTCTCTGTCTGTCTCTCTCTCTCTCTCTTATAGAAAGCAAGCCAGATATTTTCATTTCTACTTCGCATTGAACAGTGTGGTGTCGCGACGATTATTTTTGATGAGTGTATACAGGTTTTTTGTACATAATAAATAATAAGAAATAACTTCGTTCCATCCGGGTGTCCCTTGACACCTCTCAAGTTTTTTGGAATTGGCACTCAGGACCTCATTATCTGCTGAACACGCTACCGCTAGACCAAAAAGGCAATCTAATACTTTATTGTAAACCCTCAAAGGAGATACATACATTGGACACAAATGACACAAAATTAAAACGCTATAATTTAGTAGAGGTAGGGCACAGCATTCATTCGCTCAAAGAGCAGCCCGACTGGGGAAGTACCTCCACCTTACAGAAGACACTCCTTAATAATAACATTAAAATTATTAATGTTATTATTAAGGAGTGTCTTCTGTGTTTCCGAGTGTGAGAAAAGTCGCCGGAGCTTGCAAGCAACACTTGTTTGCTGACTTTTAAAGGCCGGCAACGCACCCGCGACACCTCTGGTGTTGCGAGTGTCCATGGGCGGCGGTGATCACTTACCCTCAGGTGACGCACTTGCTCGTTTGGCACCCTCTGATACAAAAAAAAATTATGAACTTTAATATAGTTTAGAACTTTTTACAAGTAATTAATAGTGCTCCTGGCTCAATTTGGCTACGGCGGTCAAACCATACTGCGTACGAGTCGAGCGAGCTCTGCGGGTGCGCCGCTGTTGCGGCCGCCGAGTGCAGCACAAATTTATTTAAACGAACAAGCCACTTTTAAATAAGTAGCAATGCATCATGAATTTAAATTGCTGCTAAGATTTATACTATTTTGGGACAACTATTTTCCTGTGCAATCTCAATTTTGCTTGAGCTACGGCAGTTTTTTAAACAAAAGGAAGATTTTGTGATTTGTAGGTAGTTCATAATTATAAATTATGAAAGGGACCCCTTTAATAATTTGTAATTAATTCAGAAAAATGTCCCTAGATATTATTATATTATAATAATACAAGATTTTTATTTACCATACCAAATTTTATTGAAATCGCTCCAGCCGTTTAGACGTGAAGAAGTAACAAACATACACACTCACAAACTATCGCCTTTTATTAGTGTATATACTATACTCACGAAAATTGTTTTCCAGGGCGGGCCGCGCATCGTACGTAGCTAGCGGTCACGTGAACGACGAGGACGCTGGCGCCAGAGCCACCGCTATCTGGCTGCAAGCTGTTTTGAACTCTATTCTGATTAATATATAGTCGACTTTGTATTGCTGTTTCATTTATGCCCTTTTTATAGATAGCCTAAGAGGACTTCACTGGTACACACGTCTACATATAAAGTTATACAACTATAGGTAGGTACATATAATAAAATCGTAGGAAAGTCAAAACAGTACATTGAATATTTTTAAAAAAGGATTCTTGGGGCGTGATCTACAATCGATATCGAAGCCAAAAATATAGTTTATAGAATTTTTGTCTGTTTGTATGTCCTGGCTAACCTCATAAAGTACTGCATGGATTAATTAAAATTTTGCATGAATATTACTAAGAGGTTGGGTCAACATATAGGCATACATATTATCACGCTATCACCTACGGGGGAGACGCTCTGATAATTTATAAAATTTAACGCGGGTAAAACCGCGGGGCACAGCAAGTTTCCAATAGAAGCTGACCAGCTTATACTGGACATGTATAGCTTGATATGTAGCCGTGTGTACTACAATCAATAGAATAATGTAAAACAAACCAATATAACAGTAAATTGTTCTTTAATGATCACAGCGGCAACACGTACGTCAACTAATGCTATAATCAAGTAATTGATATAATTTCATTACAATATACCCTAACACTTATCAGAGGCGAACAGAGATGTACTTATAAGACAACGTAAGGTAATGAGTGAGATAGCGATAAGACAGAAGAACAGAACTGGGGCTCAACCGGCTAAGTCGCGAACATCGATTTCTTAAATCGGCTTCCATGAGCACATGTGACGTCATAAATGGTCCGGAATCGATTTTCAACGTTGAAGCCGATTTAACGATTGATTAGGTCATTTTTAACCTTTATTTATTTGAACGCCATTTAAGAAATCGATGTTCGGCGTCTTAGCCGGTAGAACCCCTGGCAGAAGAACTGTTTTCTGCCTTGCCTATTACAGATTTGCTCTGGAGGGAAGTGGAACTATATTTTACTTACTCCTACTCGTTTCTTTCTGATTAAGTTCGGTGTGGGATCCACGACATTTATATTAATTCTCCGGGGCGAATTAGAATTTAGGTAAAAGGATTTGACTAGACTCAATTAAGAATAGCTTCTAGTGTCTAAGGCTAGTAGATTTAATTCAACGCATTCGGATAATACAATTGTAATTAGATGTCAAGCTAATCCTGATATTTTTTTCAAGACAGGATTCATACAGAGTTTTTTTTGGTGTTTCTCAGTAGCTGCCAGGTCAAGCACTGCACGGCAGGTAAAAAAAAAGCCAGTATGAGACCCAACACGTGTTTCAGTCATTCATGGACCATTCTCCAGGGATCCTAACTCGTTGAGTGCTTGAATGGTCCGTGGGGGACTGAAACACACGTTGGGTATCATTCTGGCGCATGTAATTTGCTTTTTATATTCTCCTTCTTCTTCAGTGGAATTAACACACAGTGCCGTGGTTGGCAAACGCTTCCCAAGCAGCAAAATGTGGTCTAGTAATTGTCCTGGAACCACCATTTCATTAGACTATAACGGAATAGTAAGCAATTATAACCACGGAAAAGGGCCCAATTTATAGGCGTATTTTAGCTAATTAAATATCTATAGTAGACTTGGTGAATACCATTTTGACCAATAACGGCCATATAGTTGGACTATGTAAAACTATTTTCTCCCGCGAAGCCAACTATCAGCGCTTAATGGAACCAATCACGACAATAGTAACCTTATAGTTAGACCACGTAGAACTATTTGCTCTCGCGAAGCTAACTATGAGCGCTAAATGGAACCAAACACGACAATAACGTACACGGTGAATATCTTACAAGCTCATACAAAGTGATGTGAATTTGTAAATGTTGCTATGCACATTTGTAAAGATTAATTAATATTGATAAAGGTAAGTTATTATATTTTTATAATAAATATTATCTATACATATAATAAATCTGTAGAAAAATAATTTTTGTACATCAAAAGAAAATCCAAACAAAATAGCCAGGGTATTAAAGAACAACCAATAGAACCCATTTCCAGCCTTTTTAGAATTTTTGTCTGTTTGTCTGTTTGTCTGTGTGTCTGTTTGTCTGTTTGTCTGTTTATATGTTCGGGTATCACGTAAAATATACTAAAGCAATGTAGATAACTTTTATACACAACGATTGAGCGTAACTTGAGGTAACATTTAGTTTTTGTTTTATTGCAATCGGTTCAGTCTATCAAAAGATATTAGATTTTAAAGTAATCATGAAGAAAAATAACACACATTTCATTACTTCAAGATGAACTAATGTTTATAGTTGAGCTACCTAACTGTCCGATAGATGTCATTGTGCATATTATGACATCTCTTTTCTGCATGAACTAGGTTGATAGTTGATTTTTATTTCGATAGATGTCGTTGTGCATTTATTTTGACTCGCGGTGTTAAGATTTGCCCATGGATTTATTTGCCCGTGTTTGCTGATTGCATGATTACGTAGGGTTTTGAATGTACTGAATTGTTTCGAAATAAGGTCTTGGTTGCCTAGAAGTATGTTGTTGTCCAAAATTGGTTATTAAAAAAATCTGTTTTCTTTGGGCAAATTGAATTATGTGGAAGGTTGGATTTGTTATAATTTAATTTTAAATTATAATGTCAGTCGATCGAAAGTTTGTGCTGTCGTTTCGTTTGTAACGCGAATGTACCTACAGACGATTCGAATTTTATCAAGCCTGTCCGATTGAATGTATTTGAATGTAGTAAATTAACCCTGTCTCTCATAATTTTCTCAGCACAAATCTATATACCTACCTATGTAAAAGAGGGGACTGACTGACTGACATATCAACGCACAGCCTGAACGACTGGGGTTAGAGACTTGAAATTTTGTCTGTAGGTACTTTTATGACGTATGCATTCATTCTAAGGAAGGGTTTTTGGAAATACTAACCCTAAGGGGGTAAAATAGAGAATGAAAGATTGTATGAAAACCCGTCATTTTTGTAGTTAAAGGCATTGAAACTTATATTTAGTAGTTCAGCTAAAAATAAAAATAAATATTTTAGAAGTTTTGGAAATTCCACCCAAAGGGCGTAAAATAGGGGATGTAAGTTTTTATGAAAAGTGTGTAATTTTTTAAGTGAAAAGCATGAAAATTGGTATGGCCTTTCCGTTAAAAATAAAAATATGTATTTCAGGATTTTAGGAATTTCCACCCCTAAAGGCGTATAATATTCCAAATAATATTTCAAATTCCTCAGAACCATTATAGGTATACCCACACGCAACATACATCCCCTATGTATGTTGCGTGTGGGTATATCTATAATGGTTCTGAGGAATTTGAAGCCACCTAAACTTTGCAACGGCACTAGGCTTCAAGTCAAAGCTTTGCATCGTGTTATAGAGGCTACTATTATGCCTGGATCCGCCCAGGGAGAAACAGTGCCGAATGATCTCCCTTTTCAGTTTAAAATACTGTAGTTCCCTATAAAAGTGTGTGTCGCGATAACCATCAACAAATCGCAAAGTCCAACTCTCAAGTTAGCTGGAATTGACTTAAGGAAGGCGGGCAGGTTCACGTGGCGTGCTCACGTGTGAGTTCATCCCACAGTCTGGTCCATGTAGTGTGAGGACCTACGTCTTTAGCTGAGCTCCGTAAAATGGATGATATTGAACATCCCACATACCAGGCCGCTTGCCGAGCACGCCATTTATTAGATGGAGGTCAGCATTGGGATGACGCTCTAGCGGAAGGATGCGTGAGCGATAGTCCACAGCGCTTGCGACATTTGTTTGCCATCTTATGGACCTTTTGTGCGTTATCGGGTGCTAACCAGTTATGGAAAAAATACCATGACAAGTATGCTGAAGATTTTATGAGACATGTACAACTAAATACTGATGGAGACATGTACAACTAAATACTGATGGAGAAATTCCTGACAAGGTACGTGAAATTTGTCACAACAGGTCCTTATTGGCTATTCAAGAGATAGTTATAAGTATAGGAGGGAACCTGATCAGTCAGAGGCTGCGAAAATGCACAGGAGTTTGCCAATTTATTGTAAAAAAATAGGCGATGGCACATACCCCGTACAAGAATATGGAAAAGTTATAGTGATTGGTAATCTCTGCTCTTACGTTACATCACAGCTGGAGCTAATTTCTTCTGTGTACGGAGATACCACAAACATTGGCAATCAAGCTGGTTCTTGGCTATGTCAGCGAGCTATTTTGACTCCCCGCAATGACCAAGCTGCGGCAATTCATTTCAAAATATTGACTCATGCGTCCGGGAATAGTAAAGAATATAGCTCAATAAATACAGGTATGGAAGAAGATGACGCCACGCATTACCCAGTAGAATTTTTGGATTCCCTCAGCACACCCGGACTTCCAGCCCACAAAATAGTTTCAAAAATCGGTGTACCAATAATTCTCCTCAGAAATTCATATCCCCCCAAACTTTGTAACGGCACTCGGCTCAAAGTCACAAATCTGCAGCAAAACATTATCGAAGCTGAAATATTAACAGGTTGCGGCGCCGGTGATATTGTTTTTATTCAAAGGATACCTATAATTCCTTAAAACTTTCCTTTTTCTTTCAAACCAGTGCAATTCCCAGTCAGTCTCTGTTATGCCATGACGATTAATAAAGCTAGACATTATCCGTTGCGGGGATGGACCTAAGTATTGGATGGTTTTCCCATGGTCAACTATACGTAGCTCTTTCACGCATAAACGACCCCAATAACGTTTTTGTTTACGCTCCAGATGGTTCCACAGGTAAAATAAAGAAGCACTAAATTAAATTAAAAAAGAAATTGTATCGGTATCCTCCCACAGCGCTTTACACTAAAAAATACTTTGTTAAGTTCCGACATCCACGCGAACGAAGTCGCGGGCACAGCTAGTCTAGAATAAGAGTAGGGTGTTAGTTAACAATAAGTGAAGCCGTGTTTGAATGTGCATGGCGCAGGTATATTTTCGGTGAAGTGTAATAAGTTTTTTGTCAAAATTTTTAAACGCCCCTCGAAATTCACGTTTTCATTAACTTGAATTTTAAAATAATGTTGGTTTCAGTAAGACATACAACGAAAAGTCGCCATCTTGACAAACTTGGTCTTCCCAAATACATTAACAAACCGTTATAGGCGTACTTTGTTACAAATGGTAAATATCAGAACTATTGCTTGGCCATATTGTTTGGAATTAGAGTTCCGCAAATATTGTAATGTTACTCTATGTTGTTATTAGGTACCGATGTCTTATTTTCATATTTTTGTTTAGGTGTCAGGTGTGAAAATGGTAATGTTTCTGGACGTCGATAGCTTTTTAACTAAAAGGGATTTTCGAGCTTTAAAAATTGTTTGAAATATTTTCTACTTCTATTTTGTGCTTTCCCTTGCTAACTTGGTTTATTGTTTCACAGAATCGTGATCAAGACCAAATTAGTTAGATGCCAACGGTCTCTCGAGAAGATACTCGTTCAAATACTACAAGATCACTTCATTTACAACAAAACTCGGCTACCATTCAATCCGGATCAGCAATTTTACCTGTATCTTCTTTTGTCGCGCAAAACCCTCAACTTGTCATAACAGAAGCAGAAAAAACACTGTCAGATGTCAGTTTAAATGCTCAACATTTCGTTCTTTACAACACGGATAACCAAATACAGCCTGTCGAGGATGGTCAAATTCTACAACTTCAACATGAAGTAAAGTCAATCAAAGAAGACATTAAAACCATCATACCAAATCAAAATCCACTTTATGAAATACAAACTAACATGTGCTGAGTGCTGTGTCGAAGAGAGATTCAGAATAAATTAAACTCGTACATCCAATGACCGTTTCAAGAAAGCAAGAAGACGTAGATGTAGACATGTTATAAGAAATCTAAGAGAACTTGAAGAATTTGAAACAAACTTAACAAATACATTTATTCAAAATTTCTAATAAAGAATTGAATGCCGCATGTCGTATTGTATTCTACAGCCCATTTTCTAAGATCGCTATGTAGTTGAAAATTGGAATAGTTTTCAATATCGCATTCATCTTCTTGTACAGGTTCCTCACTAACACAATCTTCCAAGTCTACATTTAAAATTGCTTTTATCGATTAAACGTTTTTTCGTGCAGAATCATTAAAATAAACATTTTGTCTTAAATTTTCACAATAACAATTTTGTACGGAACCTTCTCATATTTCTACGATTCAACAAAATCAAAATATCCGTACTGAGACTATAACAGAATTTGCAAGACCACTACAAGCCAATGTTTTCTTGTTCAGGTCACCACGGATATAGTTTTGGATACTAAGTATATTATATTAAACCTTTATAAGCGTGTTAAGATTATAACGATATTGGTTTATACCACTATATAACCGCTCCATTTTACTGATAATTGTTCTGTAAAGTAAATTTATAAACCCTTATAAAACCAAGTAATAAATGCAAATAGTATCCAGAATGTTTAGTTCTGTTTATCACTCTTATTGGTGTACTTTACTTATAGTGGTTCTATAATGTTTCTTGTTAGTAGTTATAAGCATAGCTTACCAGTTTATCTGCTCTTGAGTGCGTTTACACCCTCGCGATACTTTTATAGGTCACCCAAGCTTATATTTGACCTTTAATTTCGGCCTATAAGTAATTATAAGCTAATGTATAGGAGGAGATATACTATAAGGCCCAACTAACTCCATGCTTGCTATTATAAGCGATGCAGCAAAAACTAGAACCCTTAAGAGAACATTAAAAGTGCTGGAGTCCTATAACGTCTGCACTATAGGATAATTTTGCTGCTTGGGTTGCTTTTCATGTCGGAGGTCGTGGGTGCGATTCCCACCCAGGACAGATATTTGTATGCATGAACATGTCTGTTTGTCCTGTGTCTGGGTGTAATTATCTATATAAGTATGTATTTACAAAAGAAAAGTAGTATATGTAATATATCAGTTATGTGGTTTCCATAGTTCAAGCTCTGCTCAGTTTGGGATCAGATGACCGTGAGTAAATAATGTCCCAGAATATAATTATTATTATATTCATTTTGTATTCTGTTTTTTTATGGAATTCTGCAAATTAACGCCTCATTCCATTACTTATAAATACATCTATTTTCGCCAATGTCACACCTACGTCTCCATTAGCTGGCAGGTAAACTTATTAACTATTGATAAAATTGTACCATTTTAAACTGTTGTGTTTAGACTCATAACTAAGTATGTAAAATGAAACATGGCAGTCCCCATTTCACGTGAGCTTATCGGCGTCATCCCAAAGAGTATCAGTACCAGAGATCGGGCAGCAGCGTCACCCAAGTACTAGACCATCAAACTTGAAAAAAAACTCATTTAGCTGAGAAGTCACTGGCTATGAAATCTCTCTCGAGAGGTAAGCTAACGACCAACGGTCGCTGCGCGCGCCGCCGGACAATCGGCCACCGACACGGTTACAAACCGCGTGTATAACTAAATTCATCGTAATTGTATCTACTAAAACAAGAATACACGTCTTGGTATCAACAGCTAAATTGTGTTTGGACTATCACCCTAAACAGATATACGAAAAGTAACTGACTATGAGAGAAAGAGACAAAGAAAATGTGTGCTCACACCTCTCTCTCTTGCTCCTTCAGTAATCTACGAAACGTAACTCTCTCTCTTTCTATCTTCACTAACTTATATCTCCTCCCTCTCAAGATCCATTCGTCTCGCCAGATAACACTTTTAGTAACGCTCCCAGCAGCTTTTTATTTCTTCTGTACGCGTGGTTGTCAATGAACTATTCCTAAACACAGGACAGAATTTAAAGATGTTTTATTCTCTCTGCGTGTGTGTGTGCGTTTTTAATAGGTTCTTTAATGATATATATTCACAATTCGGCCCGGCCCCTCTACATTTAGGTTTTAAGCTTTTGTGAACTTTTCGATCTACCAATTATCCCGGCAGGTGGCATTGCAATCGGATTTTAGGACGTTATCCAGGGTAGCCCCCGTATCGAGGGCGTGCTAGTATATTATATTAAAGAGATAATGTTATTATTTGAAAATAAAAAAAAATCATATCGATAGATACTTCACGAATGACTAAAGACAATAATAAGAAAAAAAAATGTGAGCCGTCACGGGACGCCTGGCAGATGTGAAACATCGACATTATTTTGTAAAAGTAATATGCAGAAAAGAAAATATTGTGATAGGAACTAAATATGTCATAATGATAAAATAAAAAGTCGATTGCGCATGGCGACGCGTCGCCACACCGTACACACTACTATCGTATAGCGTGGCGACGCGTCGCCACGGCATGCGTCGCCACGCCAGAAATCTGTTTTACGTGCGGCTATAGATGTTTCACATCAAAAACAAAAAATATATAACTAAAATACAATTTATATTTTATATTATTATTCATAGACATACTAATCGATTAACAATAAATTTATTGAGAAAACTATATTAGAATCTGTCCTGTTTGGCAGACAAACACATATACAACCATTATACTCAAAACAGATTTTTGACAGACCCCAGCGCAAACAGAGGGGTCCGTCCGCGTCGGGGTCTATCAACAATACATTGTACTCTTGAATCAAGTCAATAAAGTATATAAAAACGTTTAAAGTTAAACGGAGACGTAGGTATGTGAACTAATTCTATCTATAACAATGTGCTAAAAGTCCCACTCTGTAGTCTTCTCTATTTCCATCTCCGACAGCTTCTCTTGCAGCAGGAGAGCGGACATGTCATCTGGAATGAAGGACAAATAATTATAATAATAAAATAAAAAATAATAAAAAAAACACTAGTAAATAGTTAGGACATAGATTTTACAGATATTTTTTGACCACAAACGAGTAAGTGGGTCACCTGATGGTAAGTGATCACCGCCGCCCATGGACACTCGCAACACCAGAGGAGTCGCGGGTGCGTTGCCGGCCGTAAAGAGTCAGCAAACAAGTGTTGCTGACCCTTCCTCCCACCCCGATGAGCACGTGAGCGTGTGATTAAGGTCGCCAGGACCTTATTTACACGCTCACTTTAAAATTATTGATGTAATTATTAAAGAATGTCTTCTGTAAGGTGAAGGTACTTTCCTAGTCGGGCTGCTCTATGAGCGAATAAACGCTGTGCCCTATCTATCTTATATTTTAATTAATTATCATCATCATATCAGCCGAAAGACGTCCACTGCTGCACAAAGGCCTCCCCCAAAGATCTCCACAATTGCCGGTCTTGCGCTATTCGTATCCAGCAGTTTCCAGCGAGCCGCACAAGATCATCGGCCCACCTTGTAGGGGGCCTGTCCACGCTGCGTCCTCCGGTTCGTGGTCGCCACTTGACAACGTTTCTGCCACATAATTAGTTTTTAAATATTGTTAGTGAAAAAAGCCAGTTCCGGAAATATAATCATAATACAAACAAGGAAAAGTCAAAATCTTATATTTAATAAAATGCGGTTTGCAGGATTCTAATAAAAGTGTTTTCTGTATGGCGCCCAGGATTTATAATAAGATTCCAAGAAATATAACACGTATCCAAGACTCAAGAATATTTAAGAAAAATCTGTATGATTTTTTTACTAATAAAGCCTACTATACAATTGATGAATATTTAAATGATAAGTTATGATTAAGATGACATTATTGAGTAGGAATCAATAATTATATAATATAAAATGTAAACAAATTAATAATGTGTGTATTAGTATATTAATAAAATGGGCGAATTAAATAGCTTAGTAAAAAAATTGGAAAATACAATAATTGTCAATATTTGCACGCCGAAAGGCTAATATGGATCGTACGTTGTATTATTTTTAAGATCTTTTATAACCCATATTTAAGCAAATAAAATATTTGAGTTTGAGTTTGAAAATATGGTAACTGACCAGGATCCGGCTTGATGGCTTTGACCCGTCCGATAAGGCCGGGCAGGTAGTCAGTCTTTCTGATCTGCTTGAAGAAGGGGTGGTTCAGCAACTGCGTCGCTGACGGCCGCCTTTCTGGGTCCCTGCAAATTTAAATTCTATTATTATATTTATTTATTCTATAATTCTACTATTCTACAGGGTGGATCAAACACAAAATTTTGATACTCTATGATGAGGAGTACCAGAATCACCCCCATATATGTTCTACTATTTTGCGTAGTTTTCGAGATAGAACTTTTTTAATGATTTTTTTCATAAATTTCACCTAGATAACATCAGTTTTCGATTTTTTTCTCGTTCTGTTGAACATTTCTGGTTCAGTTTTTTTTATGATAACTAATTAGCATAGTTTAACCTAACACCCTAAAAAGTATGGTTTATCTAATCATTGCAGAACTGACTTAGAATTTATTCGAAACTACAAAATTAGGGTTTGAGCTCAGAACATCCCATGTATGTTCGCCATTTTAATTTTTTTGATACTTGATTTAGATACTCCTCATGATAAAGTATCTAAATTTTGCGTTTGAACGTCAACTCATCGGCCAGCCTGTATACTAAGAGAAGTTTCAAGAGAATATTCGTCTATTTTCCACAAAATAAAAATAGATATTATTCCATTTGAAACTTGAGATATGAAATTCTTATTAACCTCAAACTAAGACGCAGACGGAAATAACAACATACAAATTGCTAACGCTTCTTACAACATTTCTGTACTGTTTTGGTTCTAAGCAAAAATTAGGTGCTTAGTGATTGGCTTAGTGTAGCAATCAATGAAATGTTGAAGGAGATATTTATTGAAGAAAGCCTATTATTCTATTAATGAGTTCATAAATGACAAACGACAAATGTATCAACGTATTCTTGATCCTTATGTATGTAAGTTTTTGTTAGTTTTATTTTGTATAGCTGTGCCCCGCGGTTTTATCCGCGATAAACTTTATAAATGATCACAGCTCTTCCCCCGTAGGTGATAGCGTGATAGTATGTAGCCTATATGTTGACCCGATCTCTAAGTAATATTCATGCCAAATTTGAAGTAAATCCATGCAGTCCTTTTTGAGTTTAGCCCGGACATACATACAGACATAAATTCTAAAAACTATATTTTTGGCTTCGATATCGATAGTAGATCACGCCTCAAGTATCCTTTTTAAAAAATATTCAATGTACAGTTTTGACTTTCCTACGATTTTATTATATGTATAGATTTAAGATTTTAGATATGCATTGTACTACAAATGTTTCAATACAATGTAAATTATTGTTAAGAAATAAATGATGTAAAAGATGTTTATCTTATCTTGTCGCCATGAGTATATGTACCTCTGCAGCGCCACGTCGCTGAGGCTGTGGAAGGCGTCGGACAGCTTGCGGCCCGCGTACACTTGCCGCAGCTGCGACACGGCGTCTGCGCTGTCGCCCACCCCGCTGTCCGTGTTGTACATACCTGCAATTATATTTGACTTATTAAATCTATACCACCACGTCAGCTAAAATGGATTCAGACCAATGAATGGTTGTTGTAAAAATCAATCAAAGTAGTTATTATCATCATGCTTAGTTTGGGATCAGGGGCTCTACCGGTTAAGTCGCCGAACATCGATTTCTTAAATGGCGTTCAAATAAATAAATGTTAAAAATGACTTAATCAATCGTTAAATCGGCTTCAACGTTGACAATCTATTCCGGACCATTTATGACGTCACATGTGCTCATGGAAGCCGATTTAACGATTGATTAAGTCATTTTTAAACTTTATTTAATTGAACGCCATTTAAGAAATCGAAGTTCAGCGACTTAGCCGGTAGAGCCCCAGATGGCCGTGTGAATAATGTCTCAGGATATTATTGTAATTATATCGCACACTGCTGGACATAGGCCTCCCCTAAAGATCTTTATAACGTGGGTTGGGGGGGTTTTGCCATAGTCACCACGCTTGGCAAGTGACGGTGCTAGCTAGTACACAGTCGCGCTGCTGCCTTACTAATATTTATGCGATGCGCTCGATAATTTGTTCTGTATGAGGAATGTAGGAAGATCCACCAGCAAGACATAGCTCTAAAATTAGAAAGATTTTATGCCCTTCCCTTCAGAGGTATTCAAGAGATTTTAATAATAATAATATTCTGGAACATTATTCACACATGGCCATCTGATCTCAAACTAAGCAGACCTTGTACTGACGATGTTAATAATAATAATTTATTTCCAGATAATTAAAATCCATATTTGTTAGTAAATAATTTATGAACTTAAACACTATTGTTAGTTACTTAAAGCCTATACCTTAAAGCTAAACATTCAAAAAACACCCCATTGGGGTATGTTTGCGCATCCAATGTTCCAGTATTGGGCTGTCCCACCGGTCCACGATCGTGTTTAATATGCTATTGGGACTGCCTCGTACCCTGCTCATAATAGAGGCGCATCGCTTGCGCATGATGGCGTGGAATCCATCCGTGTGTGCTTCGGCGAACATTTTTGATGCGCTACAATGCCTTGGCAGTCCCATCAGCATCCTAAACGTGTTATTGTATTGGACGCGCAGAGCGTTATATGCCTTCTGCGTATAGCTAATCCATAGATTGCACGTGTAAAACGACTGACAGTACGTTCTAAAAAGGGTCGTCTTTACCTGTTTCGTACATCGTGCAAATCTACGAGCCAGCATATTGCATCGGACAGCCAACGCCCTGCGCTCCCGCTCGATGTCCATATTGTCTTTGAGGTCTTCGGAGAGCCAGTGACCCAGATACTTGAAACTTGTGACTCTATTCAAGGGTACCCCGCTAAGTTTAACTTGTGGTAGATTATCGTAGTATTTATTGCCCGCCTTGAATACAAGTAATTCACTTTTCTTAGCATTGTATCTGAGTCCATGAGTCTCCGCATACCTTTCACATATGGTCAACAACGCCATCAACGCATTAATAGAAGGACACAATAAGACCATGTCGTCTGCGAAACTTAGGTTATTGACGCATACTCCGTCTATGTGACAACCCAGATGGGTGCTACTGAGATCTTCAATCAACCGGTTTATGTACAGGCTGAAGAGTCGAGGTGAACTCACACCGCCCTGCCTAACCCCACACTGCAGCCTATACACATCCGAAAACGAGCCAGCCCATCGCACACAATTTGTCTGGTTGTTGTACCAGTACCTCAATAATGATACAACTTCACCAGCCACGCTTGTATCCTCCTTCAGCTTCAGCCATAACAAATCGTAAGACACCAGATCGAATGCCTTGGATAAGTCGAGAAAACACGCATTAACTGGCGTTTTTCTCGACGTGTAGTACTGGACTGTATGCTTCAGAGACAAAATGGCACTTTCTGTAGACAGACCTGATCGAAATCCAAACTGTGCATCATTTAAATCAATGTGGCTTGCCATATGTCTATCAAGCAGACCATCCAGCACTTTAGCCATAATAGTAGCTAGAGATATGGGCCTGTAATTGGCCGATCTGATGTGTCACCTGTCCTGTTTTTTACAATTGGCACAACTATTGTTTTCATCATGTCGTGCGGCAGGTATGAGTGACTTAAACAGAGGTTATAAAAGTTAGCCAACACTCTTGGCAGATGTATCCCGGCGTGTTGCAGGTGTTCGATGCTGAGATTATCATGCCCTGGAGACTTACCTCTTACCATATTTTTAATGACATTGGCAGAGAATCTTAAACTTAACTCCTTAGGGTGATCCTCAGCATCGACTTCCCGTGATGCAACACCTAAAGGAGACTCCACTTTAAAATGTTGGACAAACTCGTTGGCTATGGCAGTAGACTCATGGTGCCCCGCCACACTCAAGGGGAGACTCGACTTGGGGTTCAGTTTGTTTGTGTTCTTCCAGAACTTACTAAAATTTTTAGATGAGTGGTGTTCTGCTATAATGTCCATCTTAATCTGTGTCTGATTATTCTGACACCACTTTAATTTGGATTTAAAGATCTTTTTGGTCTCATACATCCTCTGGTATACAGAACCTGAAGATGGTTTACCATACAACATCCAGTTCTGAAACGCAACTCGAGCCTCTCCATGAGCCTGACTCACATGTTTGTTCCACCCAATAATACGTTTACCCCCCTTACCCCCCACCCCACTACTGGAACATTGAGCGGCCTCAGAAAGTATACATACTATATTTTTATACAAATTATCTAGTATAGCCTTGTGGCCACTATCTAAACACATTCCGTTTCCGCATTCAATAAATTCCAACGGAAAAGGAATTTCTTTTAATTTGGAATTACATATTTCACTATACTTAATTATTTGACAAGTGTCTCTTTCTCCCCATATCACTGTGTTGCGACTGATATTAGTACTAACAATTGTCGGACTCAACAAGCTGAGATTGAACTCAAGCTGCAAAGGCATATGATCTGACCAGTATGTGTCATACAGTACAGTAGCAGTAACGAGTAATGGTTTTGCGGCCTCAGTCACCAGACAGTGATCTAGCCACCGCCGGCAGCCGTGCGCATCACTCACGTATGTGTATGTACCTTGGGGCATGAGCTCCATGTCCGCACACGTCCAACACTGTTCCTCGCAGAAGCTCATTAGTTCCGTACTAAATAACTCACCGGGATGCGCGTTGAAGTCCCCTAATATTATCACTGATTGCACATTATTACTTTCTATTATTGCACTAATTTCACTTAGACAGTCTGTGAACTCAATTAAATTCTCACTCATGTTAGTAGGCATATAAACAGAAAATATTAAAACCGCCCGGTTTTGTGTCACGATTTTAATTCCAATAAGACGTACACTGTTGCAATTAATCACGGTTACTGAGGAAAATAGGCTCTTTCTCCATAACAACGCCACGCCCCCGTATGGTCGACCACGAAGTATACCGGCAGAGGTGTCCACCGCCGAGTTTCCCGTGAAGGCAAATTCACTGTGTATTTGGCCCAACGACTCGATATCGTGGGGCAACAACCAAGTCTCTTGCAGCGCGATGACGTCGGCCGCTACACACAGGCGCCTCACGCAGTCAACTGATCTCACTATACCTTTACAATTAAAACTAATAACTTTGGTTGTATTTTCCATTGTTAGTTTTTAATATTATTCAATTTCAGAGTTCTACTTTCTCTGCCTATATTACGTTGCGAAAATTCTATGAATCTGCGATATGAAATTCCGTTCGGCCAAAAATCTTCATTCATAAAAGACTCTAAATTACTTTTTGGTACGAATATTTTATACGCGTCATATGGTTTTGCCACTTTCATTACCATTTTGTGTACAACAACATGTATTTTGGATTTATGTTGTATATACTCTGATATATCACACAGTGTTACACTTTTGTCGACATTATAGATATATAAAGCGATTTTTTCCTCAGCGGCCTTAAACTTCCCTTGTGGTCCTAAGATCGCTTTTCCTCTATTACCTATAAATCTATTTTTCTTCTTGCTCACCAACGTCCATTCGCCTTGATGTGTATCTAAAGTCATAGCCTTTTGCTCGGCATCCGATGTTGTCCCAATCGGAACGGGCGTGTTTCTCATAGTCTTATCAGTTACCGCTGCCGGCTCGGGCTCACAGCTGTTGTGCGAGCGCGCCTTGTTTGGACCGGTTTCTTGTATTAGATGACTATGTCTATCAGCTGATATTGACTTGTTGCGGGTAGGAGAAGTGTATATCTTGGGTGTCGAGTGTGCACTTAATAGTTTTACACTTTCATCCGTAATATGTTGTAACCCGACAGGTTCACTATCACAATCAAAGCTATCAGTTGGTAACGGGCCGCCTCCACGTCTTGTGTTCACGTAATTCGGACTCGCTGATACTTTTAACTTTTTTAACACTTCGAGATCTGATTTTATTGGCTGTAACTGGCTAACTGTAGCGTAGTTATCTTTAATTTCCTCGATCTCATTCTTAATTTTAACCAAATCCTTTAACAATTTAGTTACATCGACGTGATCGAATAATATTGGGGGTAACTTTTGCAGGTCTTTAGCCACAAACACAGGTCTCTCATTAGGATGTGTTACCTGTAGGAGGCCTATGATGTCGTCTATTACACGATGGCTCTTTCCATCTCCTTTTCTTTTAGTCTTCCGTTTTGATGTTGAAATCGCATCAAACAACATGTTTTTTGCTTCCAAGATCTCATTTTCGGAGAAAGCACTAATACAAATGCGGCTGAGGCTTTCTTCATCCATCACATCCAGCTTATTACACACAAATGCAAGCATTTCGTTGATGACAACGTTGCAGCTTGCACATTTTACAACAGTTGAGGACATAGTTCGGCCCTATTACACAACAACTACGAGCATTGCGTCCGTACGATACCGCGCACGCGCACAAATAATGATGCAATCTCTAAAGTTGTTCATTGGTTTTCATTTTTTGGCCAGTTCATTGGTCAAAACTAAAGTCATTAAATTCACTACACCGAATGTGAAACAGGCGACAACCAATGTACAACTTAATGGAGCTAGGTTGGACCCTGTTGAATCAACTGTGTTCTTGGGTATCACTATTGACTCAAAGCTACAATGGAGCCCACAAATAGAAAAACTGTCCGGCAAATTAAGTTCTGCAGCATATGCAGTGAAAACTATTAGACGGCTGACTGATGTTGAAACAGCTAGAATGGTTTATTTCAGTCATTTTCGTAGTGTAATGTCCTATGGAATTCTTCTCTGGGGTAGCTCTGCTGACATTAACACCATATTTATATTGCAAAAAAGAGCTGTAAGAGCTATCTATAATCTTGGCCCGAGAGTGTCTCTAAGAGAAAAATTCAAAGAAGTCAACATTCTAACTGTACCATCTCAGTATATATATGAAAACTTACTATATGTGCATAAAAATATCGATTCCTTCTGTAAAAGGAGCGATACACATAATGTAAATACTCGATATAAGAATAATCTCATATTGCATACCACCCGTCTCCGCAAAATAAGTAACTCTTTTATGGGGCAATGTATAAGATTTTATAACAAACTTCCCAATGATATTAGACAATTGTCTACGAATAAGTTTAAAAGAATTATTAAAGCCAAATTGTGTAGCATATCACAATATTTCTGATTATTTAAGTGATAAAAGTGCTTGGGATGGAGTTGTTCTGAGTCAACACACATGATTGTAATTAATCTTAAGTATATTTTATTTTAAAAAAGGATTCCTACTGAGTTTTCTGGCAGTGTTTCTCAGTAGCTGCCACGTCATGCACTGCACGGTAGGGTAAAAAAACAATGACGATTCCACATAAATGTAAAAATTTTACGGAATAAAGTTACTTTGACTTTGACTTACTATGGAAACCGGATAACTGGTATACTACATATACTATTTTTCTTTTGTAAATATATACTTATATAGATAAATTATACCCAGACTCAGGACAAACAGACTACTCTTTAGTAATAAAACAAAATACTCACTCTTCATTTCCGTGTCATCAATACACGGCTCCGGGAACGTGGAACAGTCGAGCAGCTGCGGGCGACTGCCGCGCACTTTCTCCGTGAACATGAGGGTGGAAGGAATCTCGGCGAACGGTACCGCTCCGTTGGCCAACTCGCACGATAATACGCCCACAGAATATATATCTGATTTCTCATCGTAGCCTTTTAAGTTCTGAAAGAAATCATTAGAAGTTTCAATTATATTCAGTTAAGTTTCAATTATATATTAGAACTCAGTTGGGGCGCATTGGATCCGGTGGTAGCATTAAAGCGCGACCGTCGTTTTAAACACAAGGTCCATTATAATAATAATACTGAATTCATACCTTAATATAGACAGAACCATTCAGACAATATGTAGTAAAATATAAATTTCAATACATAATATTATAAACTTAAACTAAACATAAACTCCTTGACAATAACTTAATACAAGCTAGCTAAATGTCACTACCATTATAAAATAAATAGTATAAATGTTTTAACATTCCGTGTACCTAAATATCTGTAATATGTAACTAGAAATAATAACTGTATTACTACAAACATGTATGTACAGACTTTAAAAAAGCGCTTGTAAATAGTTTTGACTATTTACAAGCGCTTTTTTAAAGACTTTAAAAAAGCGCTTGTAAATAGTCAAAACTATTTACAAGCGCTTTTTTAAAGTATACGTGAATAAAAAACGTTTTATTTTTATTTTATAAAACAATTGTAAATCTATACAAATAAATAAAATTGGAGTGTCTGTTTGTAATATTGAAATAACCGGTTTTTACTACATTAATATGAATATATATACGGTACATACACCAAAATGACATTTTTTTCAATTTTTGTCTGTCTGTCTGTCTGTTTGTTCCGACTAATCTCTGAAATGGCTGGACTGATTTTGACGGAAATTTTATTGGCAGGTAGCTGATGTAATAAGGAGTAACTTAGGCTACTTTTATTTCAGAAAAAGTCTTTTATTTTACAAGAAAAACGAAATAAACTAATTAACACGCGGACGAAGTCGCGGGCACAGCTAGTTAAAAATAAAGCTAGTATTTCTTAAATTAAGTGCTTCTCCTCTCCAACCTCAATCAGACGAACAGCCCGCTTCTTCGCATATTAACGTAATGTGACGCACGAAATGGCCCCAAAAACCGACCCTTTCATGCTCCACCTCAGTAAGCCAAGGTTCGAACCATATAGAGGGTGCTCTGGTGATATTCTTTATGGCCAGCCACACAGCTGATGATTTTTAAATACCTTAATTCAATATATTATATCATAATGTGAATTTTAATGAGGGTCTTACTGAGGGTCTTCCACACATAGAACAACTTTCTTTCCTGGACTAAAAATGGTGATGCAAAAACCGTCAATGCGGACTACAGAGAGGAAATTGGATCCGGTGGTAGCATTAAAGCGCGACCGTCGTTATAAACACAAGGTACGCCATAATAATAACATTTAATTCGTACCTTAATATAGACAGAACCATCCAGGCAATATGTAGTAAAAATATAGCTAAAATTTTAAATATAGATATATAAACCTACACATGATACTTAACAATAACTTAATTTACGTTAGCTAAATATCGTTACTATTATAAAATAAATCTTATTGTAAATTATTTCTTACAATCCGTGTACCTAAATATCTGTATGTACCTAGAAATAATTATAAATTAATTATATATTACTACGAACATGTTCTGACTATTTACAAGCGCTTTTTTAAAGTCTACGTGAATAAAAACCTTTTTTATTTATTTTATTTTATTTTAGAAAAATAGAAATTCCGTCAAATGAGACCGTCAGAAAATGCTTACTTATAGTATGGGCAGTGGTTACCCTAGTGTCAGAGTTCTTCTAACCGCCCAGTAGGCCTCTGACATGGCTTAACGACTGTTGTCTAATGACTACAACCGGGACCGACAGCTTAAGGTGCCCTCCTTAGCACGGATACGCTCAGAAATTAAAGCACATTGGCGGTCACCCATCTATGGACTGACCGCGAGCTTAGCTGCTTAACCTCGCCAATAAATTACGGACCACATCTGGCTATGAGCGCCTCAAGGTCAGGGGCTAAATAGCTAAAAAGAAGGTACCTGTTCCAATAATTCCGGACTGAGCCACATGAGGTTACTGTTGTCGTGGTCAGGGGGCGGCAACTGATGCAGGTGTCGCTGTCGCTTCCCGCGCACCATCAGGGAGGCTGCGGAGCGAAGCCCTGATAGCCTGACGCCACCATTTGCTCCAACTAGCACGTGACTGGCGCGAACACTCCTGAAGATTTAACATTTTCTTTAAAACCCATGTAAATATACATACATACATACATAGACTCACGCCTGTTTCCCAGAGGGGTAGGCAGAGACAACGGACTTCAATTTGTCACGATCCTTGCATACCTCTTTCGCTTCGTTTACTGACATTATATTCTTCATACATGTAAATATGGGTGGGTGAAAACACGCATATTTTGAAGTCCATAAAAAGTTAGACATATTCTGGAGCAAACCTTCGGCAAGGAGACGGGTACTCAGCCTAGATTAATTTTTTAAAATTTAATGTTAGCCGTCTATAATATGAAAAAGTTGTGCATATCATTTAGTAAAGGTAGCGCACAGCGTTCATTCGCTCAAAGTGCAGCCCGACTGGCGACGTACCTCGATCTTACAGAAGACATTCGTTAATAATAACATTAATAATTTAATTTTGTGTTTCTGCGTGTGAATAACGTCCCAGAACTCATAGGGGTGGGGGAGGGGAGGGTCAGAAACAATTGTTTGCGGACTCTTTTCAAGGGCGGCAACTCACCCGCGACTCCTTGGTGTTGTGAGTGTCCATGGGCGGCGGTGATCACTTACCATCAGGTGACCCACTTGCTCGTTTGTCGCCCTCTTATATATAAAAAAATACATAAATTTTTATATTTATTCCTCCCAGACGTATGTATCTCCCGGGACGGGCCAAAAATTATTATTGGGATTTTCTTCCTGCCCAGGGCCTGATTCCTGCAAATATTCCTGATCTAATCTCCTGGATAATATCTCTTGCGACCGGCTAGTTTCCGTTGAGATTGGCCGCTGTAGTCGAGCCAGGACCACTATTCACTAACAGCACCTCAAAAAAAGTTATGCTGGTTGTTCTATTCTTTCCATCTCTATTAACTTTATCGGACACAAATAAACGTGACATTATACTACTTAGTTTAATAATGACTATATATATATTTATGTTCTCATTCACTTTGTTATTGTAAGGTGGACAATCTGCGCAAGCGCTAGGTCAGGCAGGTTCCTTTGTTACTTACATTGTTCACGGGCGTGACACAGCGCTATAAATAGGCGCAGGAAGTAGTAGGCACTCAAACAATACAATAGCTAAGAAGTGAGGTCCCTGCTTAATATAGCATTAAAGTAAATTGAGCGCTCATATCCAGCTGCACATTGCGATGGGAGCCTAGAAATCGTCCGAGGGAATACCGACCCGAGAACGGGCAGCAGCGTTTTTCTGTGAACTATGACCATCAAACTATTGTACTACTACTATTGTAAATTATTTCCTACAATCCGTGTTCCTAAATATCTATATGTACCTAGAAACAATTATAAATTAATTATATATTACTGCGAACATGTTCTGACTATATACAAGCGCTTTTTTAAAGGCTACGTGAATAAAAAAAACAAAAAAAAACTGCAATCGCCAACCCGTCTGCCAAGCGTGGCGATTATGGCATATCCCCCCATTCTTTGGGCAGGTTTAAGTCCAGCAGTAGACGTACTTTGGATGACATGATGTACCAGTTGCACTCACCGGTCCGGTAAGCGATCAGCCAGGTAAAGCACCTGGGTTCGCGGTTAGTCCTAGTGGTTTAATTTCTGAGCGTCTCTGTGCTTCGGAGTATATATAGTTGGCGTTAATAGGCACTCCAGACCCTTCTACTTAATAATATCTTGGGACATTATTTACAAACAGCCATCTGATGCCAAACTAAGCCAAATCCAGATAACCGATATACTCGTACTACATATACTACTTTCCTTATGTAAATACATACTTATATAGATAATTACATCAGACTCACGACAAACAGACATGCATGCACACAAATATCTGTCCTGGGGCTCTACCGGCTAAGTCGCCGAACATCGTTTTCGTTAATGGCGTTCAAATAAATAAAGGTTAAAATGACTTAATCAATCGTTAAATTGGCTACCATGACCACATGTGACGCCATAAATGGTCCGGAATCGATTGTCAACGTTGAAGCCGATTTAACGATTGAATAAATCATTTTTAACCTATATTTATTTAAACGCCATTCGCGAAAACGATGTTCGGCAACTTAGCCGGTAGAGCCCCTGGGTGGGAATCGAATCCACAACCTCCAGCGTGAAAAGCAAGTTTTGCACTGGTTACCTATTTGATGGCCTAATCTTAGGTTAGTGTGAAAACTAATTGTCCAACTAACCTAGATGATATGGCAGAATGTTTAGAAAGTGTATAAGCCTTGATAAAAGGCAGACACCAACCAACATTAAACATATTCAATTTATTTGAAACAACATTAGATTTCAAGAAATGTTATTACTCACCTATGAATATATAATTGTTTATGTAAATATTGTAAAGCTTGTAACACATCCCTCAAGACGATTGCACATGCTAGCTCTGACAGGCCTTCTTGGAAGTACCGATCGAGGATATCCCGGCAAGATCCGAAGCACATGAGAGGAGATACAACGTAGAGCTCTCGCCCGTGGACGAAAGACGTTAAGTAAGGTAAGATATTTGTATGCTGGAGTTCTTTTCTCGTTAAGATGTCTTGCTGCAAAAATAGAATAGAATACTTTACTCAACCATAAAACACAATACATTATCGCAATAGAAACAGTAGTGTGTTCACCGCAGCGAACGAGGTCCGGTTTTCAAATCCCAGGTCAGGCCAAAAGTGATTTTGGGATTATTCTGTAAAAAGATGAATTTCTCAGTGTCAGCCCGAAAACTGGAAGTTGGCGGTATTATATCCTTGTGCCTCTGAGAGCACGTAAAGCTGTCGCTCCTGTACCCAACTTCTTTCCAGTCTTGTCGCTAGTCATACCATCGGATCATGAGAGTGATGGAATAGAAAGTGCTACTGTGTTTGCGCACACACTTGTGCACTATAGTATGTCACGCGCCGTGGCCGAAATTCATCTAGGTGGACATTATTATTATTTTATTATTATAAGCAAATACAGGTACATAAATGTTATGTTACATAAGGTCTAGAAGATAATGATTAAGTAATATTAGAATGCATTATTCAATCAATTTCACAGCTTACTCATGTATCTTACTAATAACTTAAGAGGCTGACAACAGCCAATATCATCATATCACTCTAGTCTTGCCCGTATAAACTATCAAATATGGGCCAAAAAAGAGTGATCTGTTTACTCTTTTTTGACCCATATTTGATAGTACATTCATATCATCTTAAAAGCCAGGTTAAAATATAAAATAATGTTGCAAAAAAAATCTTAATCTTTATGACCCAAATATCACAAAAAAGTATTTAATGGTCATAAAATGTGTTACATACATAAAGGTTACATATTATATAAAGATTTAAATTGAATAGTAAGTTTTCCAGATTATTTTGTTTTAAGCGTTTTTGGAGGTGACTTTTTGATTTTTTCTATAGAGTGAAAGTTTTTTTTTATATACAAGGTAACCCTCATAGTTAAAAACTTGGGAAAAAGCCTATGCGAAACCTTAACATTTAACAACTATAATAAGGATCCCCTAATGAAAGGATAGTTATTTAAATAAATACCCATTCATTAGGGGTCCTTATTATGTAATCCTCAAATCAATATTAGCATCATTCATGCAAGTAATCTGTAATGTAAGTAAGTCATCTAATGTTTTAATTATACAGTCACACATTAGTATCAACAATTTAATAAATATTTCTAAGATCCTTAAATTAGAGAATTAAGTAAAATATCACAGTATGTAATAATACAAGTTTATACTTAAAATATTAAGAAAACTTTCAATATTTTGTCATTTGTTTTAATTTTGAGTAAAATGTAAATATATTTTTAATTTATCTATTTTAACCAATTTCAAAAGAAGTTATCATTACATATTTCTATATAAGAGTATTCATAATTATTACTACTCAGTTAGTAGCTGTTTCTTTTGGAAATAGATTACATGGTAATGATTTTACTATCCCTAGAGCCATAACAACTAGTAGCCTGGACTCTATTCCTGCTATTGGTTAAAGATATAAAATAATTATAAAATATTTATTTTAAAAATGAATATTTTATAAATTTATATTTATAAAATATTCATTTTATAAATATAATACCTATAAATATTTTTTAAATGTAAATGTTAAATTAGAATAAATTCAGACAATGAAATCCATACTAAACCATCCATTTTAAATTAACTATACAATATAATAAATACACAAAGAAAAAAGAAAATAAACAATGAATTAGACTTAATATGTATTCTGGCTCCACTATACAACTCCTGTCGATTTGGAGCTTCATATTTTTTTTGCATGTAGATATTGTTATGCAAATTAAGAAACTGTGAAACTGCATAGTTTTTAAGAAAATAAATAGTAATATTTTGATATGTTAAATTATTTTACATCTATCAATAAACATAAGACACAGAAAATGTAACAATATCTAAAACTGGCAGTTTTGTTTTAAATACAAAAAATTTCAATTTTTTATTGTATTTACTATATATATTTATATAAATATTTTCTAATTGTTGTATAACAAAATAAATTTATACTAACATTAAAGTTATTTAAATAATATTGTTTTGTATATACTTAACCCTTTACTTGACAGCGTACATCACACTGTACATACATTTTACAAAAATATATCCCGTTAGTTTTGGGAAAAATAATAATTCCTTTTTCCATCAATATATTTTTAAATACAGTAGAATTGGTAGAAAAATATTTTTCTGTGACAACACTATAAAACATATGTCAAAATCAAAATGGCCGCAAAGCAACAAGCTGTACGTGTGACACGGGTAAGTGTTTTATTTATTTTTTTACTTTTTGGCTCGAAACTTGGCAATGTTGTGTTTGTGCTTTGATGTAAAGTATATTCAGCATTCAATTAGTGCATGTTTACGTAGCTACCTAAACACTAACTCACGCATTTGATAAAAGAACTGATTGTACATTGCACTGCACGCTGCCAATGACACACTAAAGTACTCACCGTAAACTATGGTAACCACACTGTACAATGCCAGGTTTACGAAGTATTTGGGTTTTGATTGTTTTGGGGATATTTGCTTATTATTTTGTAATGTTTTGATAGAAGGTGTTGGTTTTGACTTTTGTTTTTTTTTTATTTTGCCTGCAGAATTTAAAACTAACTCGCTCGCACAAAATCTTGGCTTTGGTTCCTGAAAAAAATGCATGTTCTGAGGGTAGTTCTTCGTCCGATGAAGAAACCAACGTATATATACCACCTTCTCCAGATTCCTCTGATCCACCTTCGCTAGCTTCTTCGCTTGAAGGCCTCAATTTACTGGATAGCTCGACTGATTCCAATAAAGAGCAGATTGACATCTCTGTAGATGCACCTCTGACGCCAATATTCAACGAAGTTTTTCCATCACCGACTACAAGCAACTACAACATTTTACCTACACTGAACTCCATACAGTCTTTACCAACCCCAACCGTTGAACAATCGTCTCCTCAGCCCGGCACTAGCCGACAACAGCTGCCACTTACCAGGTCTAAGCGTAAGAAGACAACAAAGAATGCAGTGACCAAAAAAGTTGCGGTCAAGAAATTTGTTCTAGATTATCATTGGTCCAAATCATTATTCCGTCATAGTGCTTGTCTCGAAGAAAACCTATACGACCTCCATCAAACAGATATTGATACAGCCCTGGATTATTTTTACTACTTTTTTTCGCCTGATATAATTACTGACATTGTTCATAACACAAATTTATACTCAGTGCAACAACTAGGGCGATCTATACAGTTGACAGAAGATGAGGTAAAAAACTTTCTAGCCATTCAAATGTTAATGGGTATAGTACATATGCCAGCCTATACAGATTATTGGGCTAAAAGGACAAGATACCCTCTCATTGCTGATCTTATGCCTCTCAAAAGGTATCAACAAATACGTCGGTACATTCACTTTGCTGATAACACCTTAGAAGATTCAGACCGCTACTTCAAAATTCGTCCCGTAATGGAAAGAATACGGCAAAACTTTTTGAAAGTTGAAGAAGAAGGAAAATATTCCATTGACGAGATGATGATACCTTATAAGGGTCGTAAAGCTGGTAAAAGGAAGCAGTATGTAAAAATGAAACCCAAAAAATGGGGATTCAAGAATTTCGTGCGTGCGGGAGTCTCGGGTATCATATACGATTTTCTTCTTTATGGTGGCGATGACACGTTTCGTGGGCTGACATTTAGGGACAATGAAGCTTCAATTGGTTTGGGGGGCAAAGTAGTGATTGCATTGTGCCAAACTATCAGGCAAAAGCCGGCCATTGTTTACGCTGATAACTTTTTCATGTCACCTGAACTAACGCACATACTGCGAGAAGAGTACGGCATTCTAAGTCTTGGTACTATAAGGACTAATCGGTTACGAGGGTGTCAAGAATTATTGCCAACAGACCAACAAATGAAGAAGAAGAAACGTGGTTCTAGCGCTCAAGTTGTCTGTAATAAAAACAAGCTGGCGGTGGTAAAGTGGAACGATAATAAGGTCGTCACACTTATTAGCTCTTATATAGACTCGCACCCCATCGAAACTATCAAGCGATATGATAAAGATGAGAAAAAGAAGGTAAATGTAGAATGTCCCCAAATTGTAAAACATTACAATAAACACATGGGTGGGGTAGATTTGGCGGACATGCTAATATCTTTATATAGAACCCCCTTTAAAAGTCATCGTTGGTACATAGGAATATTTTCAATAGGAATATTTTCACAACTTATTGATATGTGTATCAATAACGCTTGGCTTTTGCATAAACGAGATGGGAAAAATACTATATTGAAGGATTTTAGATTTCAATTGTTTGAAGGATTGACTAAATCAAATAAAATAGTAAAAAATACAAACGCCACAGAAGACATAGGCGAGGATCTAAAAATCCATAAACCAGTGTCCGTTCGTCCAACAGATAGCGTCCGATTCGATGACAAGGGTCATCTTCCAGAAGCAGGGGATGAAACGATTCGTTGCAAGTATTGCAAAAGTGGTAGGACAACTGTCTTCTGTATAAAATGTAACGTACATTTATGTTTTGTGGTGGGAAAACAAAAACGTAATTGCTTCCGTAATTTTCACACAAAATAATTAAGATTTTTTAATATTTAATCCTTTTTATTAAAATAAATACATAATTTAAATTAAAAATGTATTTTATTACCAACCTGGCAATGTCAATCACAATGTACAAACAATATATTATCGACATTTGGCCATAATTGGCAGTGTGCATTGTGATGTACATAGGTTTTCTCGAAACCTAGGATATCTAGATTTTTTTATTTATTTTTTTCGTGTCTTTTATTCATGATTAACGCCAAATATATGAAATAAGTCCATATTTTAAAGATTTTTACTTCCTGCCAAGTTAAGGGTTAAGGAGCATGTTGCAGCTAAGAAAAATAGACAAAGTAAAGAACAAACATATTAGACAAAAAACTAAAATAACTGACGCTCACACACAAGCACTCAAACTTAAATGGAGGTGGGCTGGACACATCGCACGTTACACCGATCAAAGATGTAAGGAGACCTGTAAGACGGTGGGCTGATGATATTATCCATGTGTCAGGAAACAACTGGACAAATACAGGCAAGGACAGGGATTTGTGAAAAAAGCTGGAGGAGGCCTTTACCCAAAAAAGGCGTCCATATTTCAACATAAATAAATTAATTATAATATTTGAAATGTAACTTGGAAATATGGAATTAAATAGCTTTTTTATTAATATACTTAAGAAGAGTGTTTTTCTTCAGATGAGTATTGGTTTGTTACCTATATTCTCTTTGTGTGTATGGTTGTCATTCATCATAATAATATGTACTACAGTCAAGAGCACATTGTTTTGCAAATTTGAAGCACTAGATGCACTCAATCGTTTGTAAAGATTGATGAAAAGTTTTGGTGATTCCTTTTTGAGAAGGATGGCATTTTACATTTCCAGGATTTGAAAAACAGTATATTGTACCTATATAAATTACTGGCATATAAAAACCAATGAGACTTATTGAAAAGTGATTTTATAATTCTACTAAAGTAGTTCTGTCATTTTATATTGAAACAAGAGAAAAACTAACATCCATGAGAGTGAGAATACCCAAATTGACCCAAAACCTGTTTGTTGGTATTACAAAAAATTTGACACAAAGTCCAAATTTGCGAAGTAATTGGCGTAGATGACATCTTAAAAAAAATCTATTTACATTATGGTCAACAGGTCAAACATTGCAGTGCCCTTTATAAGCCCTTGACTGACCTACAAATTTGATAATGAACTATTAACAAACTTAAATTAATTTTAGACGATGACGGACTTTTCTGTGAACACAGAGACCAAGTCTAAGCATACAAAAGCTGTGTTATCATAGCAATGATAGACAGAAAATGTACCTGAATCAAGCTGGCGTTTTCTTTAGTTTTGTCAACAAAATACCTCTTGATCGCCACATTCTGATTACTCGGCTTGTACAACGCCGAATACACTACAGCCGTGCCTCCACAGCACTCCGTTATAATGGAAGTAAGCTGATAATCATTAATATCAGGGTTGCACATCTTAATACGGTCAAAAATAATAAAATAAATATACAAAACTGAAGTCGCACTTTCTGTGTCAGCAATACATTATTTCAAATGATTTTATAAACTAAAATTAGTATTTAAAAGCACTATGTTGTAATAAAGTAAATAATTCACAAAATAAACGAATTAATGTTTTTGTTATTTGACATTTCTCGCGTTTCAGCGACAAGGACTGAGAATTATACAATAATGCGCATGCATATTGCGGTTTGCGTTTGCCTGATCGCTGTAATAAAAAACTTATGAAATATTATAATGAAAACAAAAATGAATTTCAAATGAAAACTTTTTGCAAGCATAAATTCCTATTCGAAGGACTGAAGTTTGAAACCAGAATTAATTTTCGTGTCGATGCTATTAATTCTAACACAGTTCGAATTGGAATACAATTTTAGCGCGTGACAAAGGCGATGTTGCAAATAAAAAAAATTGCGTTCCAAAAGTTTTCTCATTAAATTTTTTTTTATATTATCTTCGGCTAATAGGCGTACAGCATCCCGTAGTACGCGGTTACCGTCATTCTATGCAGCACACGTGGCACCACTCATGCTTTGCTGACGCTTCTAGCCTTGCTTCTGTGTAATAACGTCATCGTCAAAATCGTCAATGAAAAATGTATTAAGACAATAAAATTATTAATGATATTATGATTGTATAATGAGTTCAGTTGGGCAAAGTGTGACATTTAATTGTGTATTAGTAAGAATGCTGTGGTAAAGCATGGTTCTTTAATCATAATAAAACTTTATTATTTACTTACTTATTATTAAGTTTTTATACTTAGGTACTTACTTATTAAGTAACTAAGTCTTGTATAAAATGTTATCAGGACAAAAAGGTCGATGAGTAACAACAACAAGCGACAACTGATTAGATTACGCAATTCTGCCACCACTCAACTTTCATAAAATTGCATGTCCAGAAATTTGTATTGGCGTCTAGCACTTTCTTTTTCTAGTCTATTCTTAGTCTTCTTTTTTTCTTGAATGTCTTTCCTACATACAATTGACCGGCAATCACATCGTAGCCTGGGCTGGATATCACGATGAGGCGATCGCGCTGTTCAGTAAGTGACTACTGCAAACACTTTTTCCAGTTTTTCAAACAAATTAAACTTAACTTTACCTGTACACAGTCTGATCATGATCTCTGATTATAAGCCTTTCTTGACTGTAATATTCTATTCCCAGTAATATACGTCTATTCAATAAATTGATATATCTCACTAAAATATGCACCATCAGTTTCATATTTACAAAAAAACAATAATGAAATGCCTTTTATGAAAGTTTCAAGATGATACGTTTGGAGGAAAGAGATGAGAGAGATACAATGAATACCCTTTCATCCAAGGTTTGCTACTGTCGGTAAATCGGGGAAACACTAATAAACTGGTAACTCTAAAAAGCGGTAAAATTAAAAAGCTGCGAATGTCACAGAATATTTTTATTCATAGGCAGCACTTACGTACATATTACTATACACTTAATAAATAGCGACTCTCGACTCGAGTCAGTATAGTACAAACCAGCATAACCGATTATTCTATTTAATACATGTATATAGTTCAGCTTAATAAGGTGCAGTAGGTTAAAGTGTATATTATTTACATAATTATATGTAATTATGCGCTGGTTCGATTAGGCACCGAATGACTACTCTGCTCGCCAATGCGGAATGGATCTGACTTGTTCGCCGGGCATGTCTTCCCAATGAATATAAATACCGGATTGAGTCAAAGAGTATATAATAACTCTATTTCTATAAATATAATAAAATTATTTCCTACATACCTACATACACTATACCTGTTAACAATGTTGTATAATTATGATACGTGAAAGTTTAAAAGTTTATATAAAAATATTATCATCATCATCATATCAGCCGAAAGATGCCCACTGCTGGACAAAGCCCTCCCCCAAAGATCTCCTCATATGCTGGTCTTGCGCTACCTACGAGTACATCTAGCATTTGAAGCGACTCTCGCAAGATCATCGGTGTCTTGCAGGTGGCCTGCCCACGCTGCGTCCGGTTCGTGGTCGTCACTCGAGAACCTTTATGCCCCAGCGGGCGAGGGTTCTACGAGCTACTCGTATGTGCTCTGCCCATTGCCAGTTCAGCTTGGCAATTCTTCACGTATATCGGTTAATTTGGTTCGCCTGCGGATCTCAACATTTTTTATTAGATCTCGCAGGGAAACTTCGAGTCCTATATTTCTCTTTGGGTGACCCTGAGCCGACGTATAAGCGAGCACATCTTTGTTCCGTAAGACGTCACTGGCCACACACTGGTTGAAGATTTTCGACTGATGACACTGCGACATTTCGGATGAGCAGATGTTACGTAGCGTCCCGAATGCTCCCCAGCCGAGTTGGATTCTACGATAAAACTCTAAAACATTTGAAAAACTGTCTCTTCGTGTGCTGTCGTTTGCGTGTGTGTGTTATGTGTGGGGATAGTGTATGTGCAGTATGTGGGTATATCTGTGATAGAAGACTGTATGTTTGGGAATTCAATACGGTTACATCAACATTATTCAATTGCAAATGCATTATTAGGTCTTCAGTTTTCTGGTAGTCGAGTCGATGTAGCCAGGTAATAACTATTAGTTTTGCTTTATATTTGTTAACTCCGACAACATTTAATTCTTTGTGCACGACAATGTGTTATGTGATATTGTCGACTACCAAAGGATATTTTGCACAGAACACTATGGTTAACTGGCCTTATTTTACGTCTATTTAGATCGGGTACAGGTACAGTTAAGTGTTTTCTCAGGATTAGTCTGTGCAAAAGGAGCTGTCAACCCTTTAAGACTTTAGACTCATTATATGTATAGGTTTACCGTCAGATAACTATAGGGTTTCTTAAGTATCACCTTCAGAACTGCTCTTTGTGCTCCCTCTATAAGATGAGTTTTGGCTGCACCACCCCAAATTGTAATGCAGTATTGCACTACGGATTGACAAAGCGCCAATTATACGCTTTTTAATTTATCTTGTGGCATAGTATCCCTTAATACTTTGAATAAATTTATTAACCATTGTGTTGTCATAAGATTTATATGCGTATCCCACTTCTGTCCACTGTCTGTACGCCCAGGTATTTGTCAGATTCTACTTTAGTAAACTTGACGCAATTGCAAAAATACGTTGATGAGCAGAAATGGGCTGTGATTGTAAAATCTTTCAGGGGTTTATTTATTTTTGATATTGCAGAAGAAACATAGTGTGTTTTAGCCAAGTTTAGGGTCAGTAGATTATTGTTAAGCCAAGGCATAATGTTAGTAACAGAATATTTTGCTCTATCCTTGACTGATTGCCAGTTGGGGCCAGAAACTAGAATTATTTATTTATTAATTAAAGTAAAGATTTTAGTCTGCAGAACAGAGATTGTGCAAAGGTCGTTTATGTATATTTCGAAGAATGTGGTATCCAAAATAGTCCCTTGAGGGACGCCGTAGGTGGTCATGGCTTCTTCACTCATGTGGTTTTTTATCTTGACAGATTGTGTACGGTGATTGAGAGGTAGTCTTTAAACATTTTTGTGGAATCCCTCGTACTCCTATATTTTCAAGCTTAGTAGGATTGGAACGGAGACTGTGTCGAAAGCTTTCGACAGGTCTAGAAAAATACACAATCATTTGGCTCTTGAGAAAAGACTCTTGGCTATTGAGCTTCTTAACTCAAGTACAGCTCTCAACTCAGTCGGTTGAAATACCTGAACCGTATTGATTATTTACTAAAATTTTGATATTGTGGCCAAATTTTTGAGTGTTCATCGTTGTTCAGTATATTTACAAGAATTTTAGACAATGCAGATAGTATTGCATTAGGCCTATAGTTAGGGACACAGTCCTTGTCCCCACCCTTGTAAATTGGGTGGATAATAGCCTTCTTAAAGACTGCGGGGAAGGTGTTCCAGTAGTTATAGCTCGATTGCATATATGGGTTATGGGAGGAGTCAATACTTGCCGTGATTCAATTATGATCTGCGAAGAGATTCCATCCCATCCTACTGCACAATCAGAGCGGAGTTGCACGATGATGGTTTCCACTTCGTATTCAGCTGAGATTGATTTTAATGGGCAGTGTATTGAAGACGTAAGAGAAGCTGGAGACGGTTGAGAGGCAGAAGTGACTATCTTATCAGCTAAGTTTTTTCCTACTTCACTAAGGTATTGGCTGATTTGGTTGGTTGATGTTTGGGGGTCAGGTGTAATTTGCAGAAGTTCTAAGGGTTGAGATTTAACTTTGTTAGAATTTGTGATGGTTTTAATAGCTTTCCATATGACCTTGGTATCATTACCAGCTTTATCAGTCAGACTTTTCCCATACTCGATTTTCAGCTTGCGAAGGAGATTATTGCTGAAATTTCTATAACGTAACTAACTAATGAGATAATTTGCAGATTTTCTGAATAAATATTAACATCACTCCTTCCGTCTTTGGGTCCATAAGGAACACACAGCGTAGTTTGATAGCAGAACGCTTGTACCCCAAATTGACAGAGGATGCTGCTTAGAATCCAGCCGCACGTTGAAATTTATGATTTCGCATTTTTCAGACTAATATACGGATTTTCGTTGCGTGATGATTTCTACCAGCCAACTTTTGCTACAAGTCCCGTTTAAGTGTTTAAACGAACTTTACTACAAAAAGTGGAATGTTACAAGTTAAACTACATTTATATAAATAAATAAAAATGAATAAACTATAAAAAAATGTAAGGTTTCATACGTTTTTCCAATCGTCTTGGCCCTGGCTATTCATCTATGACCTCAAGTAAATTGCTTCGCAAAGCTTCAATAAACTCATTGGAATATCATCATCATCATCACCATATGCCAGAAGAAAGACGTCCACTGCTGGACAAATTCTTCTCCAAAAGATTTACACATAGAAGTTGATAAGCCATAATCGCCAGGCGTGGCAAACGGGTAGGCAATCGCAGTTTATGACTATTCATAGAAGTCATAGTACACAGAGAGACGCTGGAAGTTCCCGTTCTCTGGAAGATATTCACTCTGGATGACTTCCATGAGATGGGGTGCGTATATTCTTTGCTGTCAGCTACACATTAGAATATCAAATCACCCTCGAATTGCTCGCAGTGTCTTTTAGTCTTCTTTCTAGCACACCGCCAAGCAGCTTCACTGGTATAGTTGCCATCGTAATTAGCAAGTACATATTCCTGTCTGATGTATTACCAGGATAATTATAATCATTGACACGACTATTGTGTGCAGACTTGCAGTTATAGTTGAATTCTTTTGCGATTGCTTATAAAACCACGGTGACGAACATGGCAAGAGCTTCATCTGTTGCCGGGTGGCAAATAACGTGTAAATAAGTTCCGCCTTGCAAACGACAAACACAAATATAGAACGTCGACGGCCAACCTTCAATGATCGGAGAGGCACTTCAAAAAGAAGACGAAATAACGTTTGTGATTGGAATCGATTTTTCCTTTAAAAATCTTCAGGACATTAAATATTCGCTTTCTTCATGAATTTATTCGTCCAAAAATAGTACATATGCCAATAGAAATGCTTCGTTACCAGGCATTTTTGACTCGTCTAGTTGAATAGAAAAATGAGTTGTGTGCAGATATTTACACAAGAAACTTTCAATATCCGAGCTCATTTCATCAATACAGTAAGTACAGTACGTACAGTAACAAATTAAAATGGTAATGAATTTATCTGTTGTCATAACAGTACCTTGACGGGAATTTTTAACGCTTTTATTAGCTTCATAATTAGGTATATTAGTTACTCAGAGGAATTCTTTTGAGTATGTTAAAAGTACAGAACGGTATGACCTCTTCAAAAGCGGGTAAAATTAACTATTCTCCAATGGTGTGCAGTTTTCTAGATTTTGATGTAAGGAATTGTTAATAATTTGATTATTGTATCTTGCAATAATCAAATTATAATCCTTTATCGTTATTTTCAGATGTTTCTTTACCTTTATCTTTAATTTTTATCAGGATTCCTAAATGATCTTCGGGCTTCGAACTTCGATTGCAGTGTTGTATTCCTAGCTAGGTGAGAAGATAACCTGTGTTAAGGAGTACAGAAATACAGCACCGTTCCCCAAGGAAAGAAACAATAATTTGTACAGACGCCAGCACATCCAGCTAAGCCAATCCGTCAAATTCTATAGATTTTCAACTTTACCACTTAAGTATAAGGTTCACTTTCAATTGGGGAAATTTGACAGATTGGGGTAGCTTGATGTGCTGGCGTCTGTATATTTAAGATCGTGTTTGTAGCAGTAAACATATATTTTATTGACGTTTTGTATTTTTTTTGTAGGGATTTTCGGTGTTGTAATCATATTATTAGTAAACAGCGTTCTAACGTTTTTGTATGTTGACAACTCTCCAATTCGTGTACTATTCATTGTTAGGGAACATCTAATGTCGAAAAGTTGCAACCTTTAAAATGGCCGTGTGAGCGGCTTCCAAGGGCATCAAAATTTCCTTAGCAACACTGCCCCAGTTTGAGATACAGTGAGATAATAGAGGTGCAAAGGGGAAAGTAGTCATTACGAATAAATTTAAGGTTTGCAACGTATCGGATTCAGATTTACCTAGATACTTTATTGTGGATCATAGGTACAAAATACAGATGGTGAACAATATTTTTAAATGTTACCACGTAAAGTATTCTCGCAGAGCACAAATCATAGGGACTGATTATTTTATAGGGGAACACAAGCTTCAAGAAGTGGATAACTTATGAGACTTGGGAGTTAAGTTTGATAAAAAGTTAACATTTATACCACACGTAGATGTAATTATAAAAAAGGCTTCTAAAATGTTAGGCTTTGTCATTAGAAACTCTAAGGGTTTTAAACTGATTAATACAAAAATTTTGTCATATAATAGCCTTGTAAGGAGCATTTTGGACTATTGCAGTGTTGTATGGAGACCGCACTATACAACCCATAGTCTACGCATAGAACGGGTTCAAAAAAGATTCTTGTGGCATCTGGCTTTTGCAAAAGGAAAATTAAAAGAACTACCATCATACAATGTGCGTCTCGAGTATTTTAAAATTATACCGTTAGAAACGCGCAGAGAAATCCTAGATGCCTTGTTTTTATATAAATTATTAAGAAACCAAATCGACTGCTCTGGTCTACTTGGTCTTCTCAGTTTTCGTGTCCCTGCGCGCTTGCCACGATACAAGATAACACCCCTCTGCCCACCCTTACGACGAACGGTACTTGGTGCTAGCTCTCCAATCCCTAGGTTACGCAAAACGCTCAACAGTTGCAGCGACATTATAGACGTACACCATGACAGTTATTATAAATACTATAATAAAATAAAGGGTCATTTCCAGCAAGAATATAAGAACAAAAGCCATTATTAATAATTTACTTTTTTTCCTTTGTATCTTAATACAAAAAGCAAAAGATATGCATAAATGTGTAATATTAAATTTATCGCTTCACAGACAATTTAGCTTTAGGTTTTAGTTTTATATATAAACTGTTTCAACCCAACTCATTTAATTTAATGTTGTCGCTATTACTGATAACCAATCGTTAGATTTATTGAATTTTTTGTATTGTATCAATAATTAATTTTAGTATTAATATTCAGTCGTTTTATAAATTGTAACTACTAATTATAATTAATGTTAAGTGCTTTTCTAAATTTATTATTGTTAATGCTTTTATAACTTTATTTTGTATACAAGTTATATGTTATATATTTAACCTTAGTTTATATACGTTATATGTTTAACCTTAGTTAAGTAATATATTTAGCAACTTGCAATGTACCATTATTATTTTATTGTATTCAAAATATTTTATATAGTTATTTTTTGGTAATTTGATTTGCATGCTGTGTTAGCCTATAAGTGATTATTACACGAAAATCTGTAACATTTAGCTTATAACTCTTATATTCAAATGTGTAAATAATCGTTGGTTAACCTACTAAAATAAATAAAAAAAATGAAAAAAAATCTGCCATGTCCCGTCCTTTGGGCATACAATAATTAACACAATAATCAAAACAATAATTACTTAACACAATGTCAATCACCGCACCTATAAAAGGAACTGTGAGGAACTGAAGAGGAAGGTGCACGCCCGCAATAATCTGTTGCACCGCCTAGTCACAACCAATTGGGGAGCAACGCCGCAAGTGCTGCGGACGTCAGGACTGGCACTAGCATTTTCTGCCGGCGAATACGCTTGCTCAGTTTGGGCCCGCTCCACGCACGCAAGGCTAGTGGATACAGCCTTAAACGAATCGTGCCGGATAATCACTGGGTGTTTGAAGCCGACTCCGGAAAATTTGCTGTATCCACTGGCTGGCATAGCGCCACCAGACGTTCGCAGGACTGTAGCAAGCTCCCTGGAAAGGGCCAAAATGGATGGTGATCCCCGGCACCCCCTCTATGGGCATAGGCTACCGCTGCAAAGGCTTAAAAGGCGAAATAGTTTTGCCAAATGCACCACGCCACTACTTAACGACCGATCCCTCAACAGCGAGATGCAGCATCTGGCGTGCACAGATGGTGCATGGATCAGTTTGTCACGCTTTCCGAAAGCCTCCCACCTGGACATCAATTACCGTGGTCTATCTGGAAGTCCCTAAACAGACTCCGGATTTAGGTGGGCCGAAGCAAAGAAAACATGTCTAGGTGGGGACTGTCGAACAATCCCAAAATGGACTGTATTTGCGGAGCATCGGTCCAATTAATGGCCCATCTAACAGCTTGCCCAGCCTGCCCTGCCACATGTTCATGGCACGATCTTAAAAGTGCCACAAGTAGGGCAATCAGTGTGGCCACGTTCTGGGCCACAAAAAATTGACGAGTTTGCCATCGAAACGCTAAGAAGACAATGTCAATAAACTAATTATAAATACCTACATGTCAAATTTCAAAATTGTCAACTTATAAAACACAAAAAATTAAGGATTTCTACATAAACTCAATCTCAGGTATACAATAAGTCAGGACTATCGGAGGGTTCTAAATATGTAAATTAGTTTTCTTAGTAGGTAGGCTAATATGCTATAAGTTGAAATATTTATCTATTATTATACGTAGGTATTTTATATGAGTAACAAATGAGTAACGTTCATCCCTGGAATTCGAATTTTTATTGGTGATGAATGAAACAAGTTCATGCAAGATTGCAAACACCACAAGTGGCATTTTGTCCCGTTGCATGTCGGAACAACATACGAACATGGCGTCAGCAGCGGCGGCACTTTGCAAGTATCGACACGTTGTACTGAATATGGAATATGCAAGATTTTACAAGTCATATTCGGTGAGCTTCTTAAAATATTATCGGACTACAGTCTTAGGTGAAGTCACGCGTACATTTTATTTCCACACTATTCTATCTATTATTGCATATAATAAAATCGTAGGGAAGTCAAAACTGTACACTGAATATTTTTTTTAAAGGATACTTAGGGCGTGGTCTGCAATCGATATCGAAGCCAAAAATATAGTTTTTTGAATTTTTGTCTGTTTGTCGGTTTGTCTGTATGTATGTCCGGGCTAAACTCAAAAAGCACTTTATGGATTTACTTCATATTTTGCTTGAATCTTACTAAGAGGTCGGGTCAACATATAGGATACATATTATCACGCTATCACCTACGGGGGAGGAGCTGTGATATTTTTTAAAGTTTAACGCGGGAAAAACCGCGGGGCACAGCTAGTAAGAAATATATAAATATATTAGCACTAAAAAATTTAAATATTCACAACAGCTAGTATAATACTTTTGCATAGGAAAGGTAGAGTTTTATATTAAATGAATACACAATGAATGCACTTAGTATAACACTTTGACGTTCGTTGGTCTAGCGGTAGCGTGCAGAGAACGAGGTATTAGGTTCAAATCCTGGGACGGGCCAAAAGTGATATTGGGTATATAAGAGGGCGACAAATAAGGAAGTGGGTCACCTGATGGTAAGTGATCACCGCCGCCCATGTACACTCGCAACACCAGACGAGTTGCCGGCCTTTAAGACTCAACAAACAAGTGTTGCTGACCCTTCCCCCTACCCCGATGAGCGCTGGCGACCTCTCTCACGCGCAGAAGCATAAAATTAAAATGATTAAGGAATGTCTTTTGTAGGGTGGAGTTTTATGCTATTTTGAGCGAATGAACGCTGTGCCCTATCTCTCTTGAAAAAATAAAAAACTACTCAGCATCAGCCCGAAATCTGGGAGTTGGCGGTATTATACCTCCGTCCCTCGGATAGCATCTAATAATATCCTCCAAGCCGAATTCGGCCACGGCGGCCAATCTCAACAGATATTGGCCATATTATAGTGCTCAAGTGTGTGCGCAAACACAGGAGCCCTTTCTATTCCATCACTCTCATGATCCGATGGGACGCCTTAGCGACACGACCGGAAAGAGGTCAGGCACAGGACCGACGGCTTTACCTGCTCTCCGAGGCACTGGGGTATAATACCGCCAACTCCCAGACTTCGGGCTGATGCTGAGAAATTTTGCTTTTTACAGAAAAGTCTCAAAATCACTTATGGCCCGACCCAGGATTTGAACCCAGGACGTCATTAACTGCGGGGGAACACGCTACCGCTAGACCAACGAGGCAAAGTTAAGGTAAGCTCGCAGCCAGTCCATAGATGGGTAACCACCAAAGTAGTTTAATTTGCGAGCATCTCCGTGCTTCAGAGGGTACGTTAAGCTGTTGGTCCCGCTTGAAGTAATATAAAACAGTTTTAGTCATGTCGACGGTCACCGTAGCCTAGTTGGTAGTGCTCCTGCCTCCGAAGCTGGTGGTCCTGGGCTCGAATCCCGGTAAGTGCAAATATTTGTGTGATGAGCACAAATATTTGTTTCTGAGTCATGGATGTTTTCTATGTATATAAGTATTTATCTATCTATATGTATAAGTATGTATATCGTCGCCTGGTACCCATAGTACAAGCTTTGCTTAGTTTGGGGCTAGGATGATCTGTGTGACATTGTCCCTAGATATTATTACATTATGTCAGAGGTCCATTGGGTTGCTTGAACAACTCTGACAGAACTTTGCACGGCGCAGGTCGTGGGTTCGATCCTCACCCAGGACAGATATTTGTGTGCATTAAAGCGCGACCGTCGTTTCAAACACAAGGTCCGTTAATAATAATTCGGAATTCATGCCTTAATATAGACAGAACCATACATAATTTGACCTAAACATAATCGCCTTGACAATAACTTAATACAAGCTAGCTAAATATCACTAGATACTATTATAAAATAAATTGTATAAATATTTTAACATTCCGTGTACCTAAATATCTGTAATAAGTAACTAGAAATAATAACTGTATTACTACAAACATGTTATGACTATTTACAAGCGCTTTTTTAGGGTTCCGTAGCCAAATGGCAAAAAACGGAACCCTTATAGATTTGTCATGTCTGTCTGTCTGTCTGTCCGTCCGTATGTCAAAGCCACTTTTTTCCGAAACTATAAGAGCTGTACTATTGAAACTTGGTAAGTAGATGTATTCTGTGAACCGCATTAAGATTTTCACACAAAACTACAAAAATAATAATAATTTTGGGCGTTCTCCATACATAAAACAAAAATTCAAAAAAAAAATTTCATCGTACCCATACTTGTGGGGTGTCTATGGATAGGTCTTCAAAAATTTGATTGAGGTTCCTAATATAATTTTTTTCTAAACTGAATAGTTTGCGCGAGAGACACTTCCAAAATGGATAAATGAGTCCCCCCCCTGTGTAACTTCTAAAATAAGAGAATGATAAAACTAAATAAAATATATCATGCACATTACCATGTAAACTAACAATGAAAATTGTTTTGAACGAAATCTAGAAAGTAGTTTTTTTTAATACGTCATAAATCGTAAACCGCTATTTACCTTTCATTTAATCAACTAAAATACTTGCTGCTGCGGAACCCTTCATGGGCGAGTCCGACTCGCACTTTAAAGTCTAAGTGAATAATTTTTTTTAAAATTTATTTCATTTTATGAGCATGAACATATCTGTTTGTCCTGTGTCTGGGTGTAATTATCTATATAAGTATTTACGCAAGAAAAGTAGTATAATTATGTAGTATATCTGTTATCTGGTTTCCATAGTACAGACGCCAGCACATCCAGCTACCCCAATCTGTAAAATTTATTTTATAGATTTCAACTTTATCACTAAGGTATATAAGGTTCACTTTCAATTGGGGAAATTTGACAGATTGGGGTAGCTTGATGTGCTGGCGTCTGTACTATGGAAACCAGATAACAGATATACTACATAATTATACTACTTTTCTTGCGTAAATACTTATATAGATAATTACACCCAGACACAGGACAAACAGATATGTTCATGCTCATAAAATGAAATAAATTTTAAAAAAAATTATTCAGTGTGTAGAGGCTCAGCTTAGTTTGGAATCATATGACTGTGTGTGAATAATGTCCAAGGATGATACTTTTTCCGTTTAAAGGTACAGCTTTCTATAATATGAATGCAACAATGAAAGTACATATGTACAAACGCCAGCACATCAAGCTACACCAAGCTGTCATTTCCCCAAAGTGAACCTTATGCGTATGTGATAAAGTAGAAAATCTATGAAATTTGATACATTGGGGTAGGTGAATGTGCTGGCGCCTGTACCTTACTTGCAGCATTCACGATAATACATTTACATTTAAAATGTTGAGTTTTCCATTATTATTAGTATTATTTTTTTGATAAGGCAGGGGGAATGCCTTCGCATGCCACCCGCAAAAAGTGTCTGGGGGCGGGTATGTCGGACTTGCACCGACGAAACCTACCTGCCGTGAACTTCTATTGGCGCCTGATGGGGGAGTCCTGGGAACGCGGGTTTGCTGCTCCGGTGCTCCCTTTTGCGCCATGTCACAGATGGTCGGGGCACGTACCCTGGGAGGGCTCCTTTGGATTGCCCTCCCCTATTGCCGACTCCTGCCAGTACGGCACAGCGACTGCGCCACAAACATATCGCTGTCATCCCAGAGCCGCTTGTGAGTTTTCTATTACTAGGTTATAGTATAACACAGTTACAATTAATATTCAAGAACTTAATCACAATATTTAGAACAATCAATGGCATGTTCGTCTAGAGGTTAGTCACCCTGATCGCTAAGCCAAAAGGTCGTGGGTTCAATTCCTAATAGGGCAAATCTTTTTGTGGTGAGCACGGTTATTTGTTCTGGGGCTCTACCGGGTAAGTCACTGAACATCGTTTTCGTGAATGGTGTTCAAATAAATAAAGGTTAAAAATGACTTAATCAATCGTTAAACCGGCTACCATGAACACGTGACCTAAATGGTCCGGAATCGATTGTCAACGTTGAAGCCGATTTAACGATTGATTAAGTCATTTTTAACTTTTATTTATTTGAACACCATTCACGGAAACGATGTTCAGTGACTTACCCGGTAGAGCCTCTGTTTCTGGGTGTAATTTATCTATAGTATGTCACCGTAGCCTAGTTGGTAGTGCTCCTGCCTACGAAGCTGGTGGCCCTGGGTTCGAATCCCGGTAAGTGCAAATATTTGTGTGATGAGCACGAATATTTGTTTCTGAGTCATGGATGTTTTCTATGTATATAAGTATTTATCTATCTATATAAGTATGTATATCGTCGCGTCGCCTGGTACCCATAGTACAAGCTTTGCTTAGTTTGGGGCTAGGATGATCTGTGTGACAATGTCCCGAGATATTATTATTATTTATTTAGAAATATATAAGTGTTAATATTTTTTTGTCGTTCGAGATTTGAACACATTATGTGTGTAGTGTGCTCACACGGGTTTCGATGGCGGTGATATTAAAAAAAAACTCACTCGCAATTATCTTTCGGTTACGGTATGGATTGGGTTTTGCCTTAAATATTACCGGAATTGCAATAAGCACCCTTCTCACCGTCTCTACACCAAAGACGGTGAGAAGGGTGTTTAGCCAAGATTTTTTCAAAAAGATGTGTTAGTTTATAATAATATCAAGTAATTTATTTAGCCTTAAGTACGTGTTTAATTTAGTTTTTATTATTTGTTTTTTAAAATTTTACCACATACCACATATAGATTTGTAAGTAATGTTTTTATTCGTGGAGACCTATTAATGGCTCTCTGTTATGTATACATACAACGCTAGAATGTCGCTGAAAGCTGTTGGTCTTCCTAAGAGAAATAAATAAAATGAGACCCGTGTCAACAGTATGGGATAATACATAAGTTTGCCATAGTACAGGCTCTGCCTAGTTTGAAATCAGATGATAGTGTGTTAGTTTAATCATAAATTTAATCGTCCGGCGGGTCTCGAACCAGCACCATCTACCAATCTGGGGTAGGCGCTCTGCGTTAAGCTACAAACGATACACACAGGCGGATCAAATTTAGAATTCCCTTGCTAAGATCCATCATTTTATGATTTCCCATTTTTGAGATTAGATTAAAGCTTTGCATTGCGAATAATGCTCTAAAATTAAAAATTTAGTTCGTTGCTGTCCCAAATATTTATTTATACAAGATTAAATTAATATTTAAGATAATTAAAGTTTTCATTTTTTCGTTTACTATAGACATGACAAATAGGTCACTTTCAACTGCTTCTTTGATATCAAAAGTGATCAAATGGAAACATCTCCAAGAGCGGCTTGCAAGCCATAGTTCAGCTGAAAATATAGCATTGCTATAAATAATGTTAGCCTGTCTGCACGTCACAGAGGACTATTTATTAAACCTATTTTAGTAAGAATCAAAAGAATTCGTTATATGCAGCGTGTGGGTGAACATTTAGCTATTGCCAAAAAAATCCCGTCCGCCTAGAAATATCGGCCATCCGTACCAACGGATAGCATGCGAAAATTTACAATCCACTCAATAAAAAGTCGTAATTCCTATATATACATATAGCGTATATCTACGTATATGTGCGTATACATCTCGGATACGCTTTATACGATGTACTCACTGCTATATAAAACCGGGGAGAGAGCCAAATTCTAAATATAAATGTGGCCGAATAGAGCCGAACGCTGCCGAATCCGCCCGCCCGCCTCAGTCCAACGCTAACTGCCGCTCCGACATTCCCAAGCCATCACAACCGCGCGGTAACGAAACGTTCACTCGGTAAGGTCACACCGTATACGGCATTCGACGGTACACTCGAAAAATTTTCAAATTCCTAAATTGGAACGCGTCCGTGAAATATAAAAAAATATAATCCAGTGAATTTGAATTCTAATCGGTGTAAGTGACAGTGTTGTGGACCTTTGAACGTTCTTCTCTGTTACCGGTAATGTACTACTTTTTTTATATTACTTTGTTTTTTTTTTACAATTTGTGATTTAGCGCTTTACTTACGGTAAGTTAGCCGGCAACTCGCTTATCTATCTCTCGCTCTGGAAGCGAGAGTATTGAGTTTCAATATGTCCGCTCGGCTGTTCCAAAATTATTTTCTCCGTCATTCCTTGTGTGTAGTTTATCTATGTATTTTTTACTTACTTTTTTGCTGTAATTGCCGGTTGGTATTCTAACCTACAAAAGTGTTTCGCTTGTTGTGTTTTGCTTGTTATTTTGGCATGATTGTAGGGAGATGTGTTATTTAGTGCATTTCCCGCAGCCTAAATGCGCTGTTCCCCGCATTGCGTCTAAGTTCCTTATACGTTAGCCGGGACGCCGGCGTGTTACTCTAGTCTAGACTCTATGGAGGCTGACCGTATTGATTTTTCATCTCACAGCATGTTGTTGATTTGTTTTATGTGTCTTGTTATATCATGTTGTCTGTGACAATAGATTGAAGTATTGTAGTGTGAATAACACGTTTTTTATGCCTAACTTCATGGTTTTTTACTTATATCCTTATGTTTTGATGTTGATTAATATTAATAGTAGCTGAGGGAACTAATGATTAATCCCAATAAATTTCCAAAAGATCATTGAAGATTTTTTTGAAAATTAACGCTGTTGATTAGATTTGATGGATGATCACATTGGATTAATAATTAATTGTTAAAATACGAACCATACATTAGATAAAAAAATTCCTTTGCCACAGATGATTAATTTTATTGTTATTACAATAATTATTTATCTGTGGCAAAGGCAAATTTCTAAACGAAACTTGTTAGGAATTACACTCCTTATTGACGTTTGAACATCCATTAGAATGTCGTAAAGTTTAGCTTTGATCACTTTATGTTCCATTTAGTTCCACGTAAAGTTTATTTCTGTTCTTTTGGATGATTTCATGGCTATTGGTTTTTAAGGGACCATTTAAACTTGGATAGCGATTGGAATGTCGAAAAAGAAAACTTTTTATCTATATCTGAATGAATATTCTTTTGATCTATTAAAAAAAAAAAATCCTCCAAGAAAATAAATATTTTGAGCTTTCAGCCTACGGGTCAGATTTGGTATCTTATTGAGATAAAAAGAATATTCATTCTTATGGAGATAACTTTTTTCAAAATTTAAATTACAGTTAATGAATTTTGCACTAGACCACAATTTAGCCTGGTGTGTGAAGGTGTGGTCAAAGTGTGTTCAAGTCGGACCGCGTGAGTCCAGCCTTTTCGTCTCGTATGAATCCATGTCCTGTGAGTCTGAAAATAAAGTTTATAATTAAGACTATCGTAGACTTCACAATATTAATGATGTAGGTATACATAATATTGCGCAATACAGACATGTGCTTTTCTTACTACTTTCAAAGCAACTGTAAGTGCCTGATTATTTTGTTAAACTACAAATAATAAACATTACTTTTGGTTTAGTTTTATATGACTACTCTTTGAGTGCTCTTTTATATTAATAGTTATACGTATGTTTGAATTAAGTCTAGGAATTGTTATCCTATATTCAACAACTATTATCGAACAATTTTTTATGACAATATCCGCATTATAGAAATTAATCCCTATATCGCGGGGTACTCAATTATTCCATAAATAGTTAAGTACCCCGCGATATAGGGATTAATTTCTATAATGCGGATATTGTCATAAAAAATTGTCCTGCACGGGAATCGAACCCTAGACACGAAGTGCAGTCAATCTATCATACTATTCTCATCATCATGACGGCCACTTAGATACCTACTTGATCTTATGGGTAGCGGTTACCCTAGTGTCTGAGTTGTTCAAGCCGCACTATAGTCAAAGTCAAAGTCAAAGGTACTTTATTCCGTAAAAAAATTACATTTATGTGGAATCGTCATAATTTTTTTACCCTACCGTAAAGTGCATGACGTGGCAGCTAGTGAGAAACACTGTCAGAAAACTCAGTAGGAATCCTTTTTTAAAATAAAATATACTTAAGATTAATTACAATCATGTGTGTTGACTCAGAACAACTCAATCCCAAGCCCTATAGCCCTCTGGTGTGGCTGAACGTTGTATTTCGACTACAACCGGGACCGACAGCATAATGAATCTTCCAAAGAATGAAGTCGCTCAGAAATTAATCAGTTTTGACAGTATCAATCTGTGGCCTGACCGCGTGTCTAGGTGCTTTAACTTACAGATCTCTTACGGCCCGGTGAAAGGGACCGGCGTCTCAGTCACAAGACTACTGGATAAAACAATGAAAGATCTCCTCTAATATTTTTCCTGGCCTTCAAAAGTTCATTACTCCGCCTTGTGAGAGGCCTCCTTACTATCCGTCTTCTATGTCCTTACTATTCTACTTTCCTTTAAAATACCTACTATATAATAATAATAGCATTTACACACGGCCATCTGATTCCAAACTAAGCAGAGCTTGTACTATGCAAACCAGATAACTGATATACTACATATACTACTTTTCTTTTGTGAATACATACTTATATAGATAATTACACCCAGACTCAGGACAAACAGAGATGTTCATGCACACAAATATCTGTCCTGAGTGGGAATCGAACCCACGACCTCCGGCGTGAAAAGCAAGCTTTTGCCAACCACGCCAACAAGCCCGTCCCGTTGGAATACATTTTATATCACGTTAAGTTCACTTTATCTTATTGTTTTTTTACACGAATCAACTATTTTTACACGAATCAACTCTTATTACACGAATCAACTATTTTTTGTTCTTTCAACTATCTTAAGTGCCATTAAATCCTATCGCCATTTATTTTGGAGAAACGGAATATCGCTACTTCCAGTTACCATGTATTTACCAATATTACGATACTTTACCGTGTATACTGTTTACCAATAGATACTTAACATCTGGAAGAATTTCCAGATGGCCGCATTATACCCTCACGCAATCGCAATCAATAGGAAGTTAATTGTTACACACTAAAATCTCACTCACACACTCTATCTTTCTCATAAGAGCTGTAATAAGTCCACATCTGGGCAAAAGCCTCCCCCAAGAATCAAGTTAGGGGGATATGCAATAATAACTACGCTTGACAGATGGATTGGCGATCGCAGTATGATGGGCATAGTACACAGAGAGAGTGACGCTGCTGCCCGTCCTCTGGTAGATATTCTCATGGGTCTACTTCTACGCCCCCCACGGGATAAGATGGGGCGGTGATATTCTTATATTCGCCGCCATCATCTATAAGTTCCTAAATTGTACAGACGCAGCACATCCAGCTACCCCAATCTGTCAAATATCTTTTATATATTTTCAACTATATCACATAAGCATAAGGTTTACTTTCAATTGGGGAAATTTGGCAGATTGGGGTAGCTTGATGTGCTGGCGTCTGTACGTCACTCGAATTTCAGTGATTCTACATTTTGCTGAAACATTTTCGTCAGGTCGGGAACGCAAAAGTGATGCCTCAGATGTTCCAAGCGTCCACGTGCTACTGTTTTCGATTACGATCATTTTGATAGTATGCTTGCTTATAACTGCTAAACCAGAAGTCGTGGGTTCGATCTCAACTTAGGAAAAATATTGTGTCATGAGCGAGATTATTAGTTCTGTGTCTGGATGTAATTTATCTTCAATATATATATACTTGTCCGTATGCCATACTACAAGCTTTGCCTAGTTTGGGATCAAATGGCAGTATGTCAGTTGTCCCAAGAAATATAAAATAAGAGAAAAAAAAATACAAATACTACCAATTGATGTATTTTTAACAGAATTTATCTTTTCCAGACCAAAGCTCACAAACTCTTCATATACAAAACTGTATGTAGCTTAATAAAAAAAAATGAAATCATCGTTTTTGTAACTTGCGTGACTTCATTAGCTGCTGAAATATTGCGTGTAATTTAATTCGCTTATTAGGCTTCTTTCCACCATATTACTGTGCTTGACGAATGCGAAGAAAAACAAAACAATATTTTACGCGGCTCGGATTACAGTATAGTAACTTCAATATATGTTCGAAGTCAGATAAAACATTTTCGTCATATATAAGATATTGGAGTTCGGTGATACCACATTTGGTTATAATTATGATGATATAAACATATAACGTACATACAAGCAGAAAGGGTTTAAATCTTTAAATGAAAATGAAAATATTTATTGTGTCTCAAATGGTTCCATCAAGAAATGTGAATGAAACAGCCCCAGTAAGTAATTAATACTTGTGTTGGGGTTAATTATTAATAAGGGAAGGAGCGGGTCTTATTCCATACTTAACAATATTTGAGAAAATAGTTGAATAATAAAGGTGTACAAGTGTTACCCAAGTGTGTAGTGTAATAATGTTACCGGCAGGATGGCTGGACTGAGCGAGATATGAACTTGAGACCATGTCCACTGTTTACTACCTATTTGCTACTATTTACTACTACGAAATATTTGCTACCTTTGCATTGATAAATATATATAAGAAATAAATTTGTCAGTCATTCTGACGTCAGTTAGGCCGACCAGTTCCAAGTTCTTATATTTTGAGCGTTGTGCTACCTTAACATATATTATCACAAAATTAAAGATGCCCCTAAAAAAAGTTATGAATTTTATACTTAATGCTGTAAAGACAGAATTTTTTCAGAAAAGTCCCAAAATCACTTTTGACCTGACGCGGGATTTGAACCCAGGACCTCTTTCTCCGCGGGTGAACACGCTACCGCTAGACCAACGACGCGTAATATATACCTAGATTCCTACCCCTGTTATTAATATTGATACAATCTTTGTGGTTTTCAGTTCATGACATGCAAATGACATTAAACTGCGTTGAATGTAATTTCCATGTTGATGAGCCACCAGTTTACCAAACAATGTTTGATATTTTTGTTCCCTAATAAAATACTGGTTGCTACGCCATTTACTGATTCTTTAATGTTGTTTGTTTTCTATTTGTTACGATACTAACAGTTAGTTACAGTTTTATATTTACTACCTATATTAGTTACAATTTTAGATGCAATACAAACTTAATAGTAGCTATTAGTTTGGGCTACTAATATTGCCTCTTACAGGTAGTTAAAGGACAAATAAATAAAAATAAATAAATAATATACTGGGACATTATTTACACACGGCCATCTGCTCCCAAACTAAACTGAGCTTGTACTATGGAAACCAGATAACTGGTATACCTTCTACATATACTACTTTTCTTTTGTAAATACATACTTATATAGATAATTACACCCAGACTCAGGACAAACAGACATGTTCATGCACATAAATATCTGTCCTGGGTGGGAGTCGAACCCACGACCTGCGGCGTGCAAAGCAAGCATTTGCCAACCACGCCACAGGCCCAGTTTTAGTATATTTTAAATAAAATAAAGTAAAATAAAAAAGGTTTTTATTCACGTAGACTTTAAAAAAGGGCTTGTAAATAGTCAGAACATGTTCGCAGTAAGTTTATTATATAAGCTACTATTTTAGATTTAAAACAAAATAAATAACAACTATTAGGTTGGACTACTAAAAAGTTTCCTCTTTTTAGGTAGTTTAAGGACACTTAAACAAAAATAAATAAATAATATACTGGGACATTATTTTAAACACGACCATCTGATCCCAAACAAAGCAGAGCTTGTACTATGGAAACTAGATAACTGATGTATTACATATGGTACTTCTCTTTTGTAAATATATACTTAAATACTCATGACAAACAGACATGTTTATAAACACAAGTATCTGTCCTTGGTGGGCATCGAATCCACGACCTGCGACGTGAAGGCACGCAAACCAACTTATGTTATACGTATTCCTATTCGAAGTTTAGTAGTATCGATATCTAATTAAATAATTAATTATATTAATATTCATCAATCACTGAAAAAGCTTCTATTCTATTGTTATTTAATTATTAACTTACTGATTAACTACTTATGCTAATATTCTAATTTCAAGCATAAATAAAACCTTATCTAGTTTCTTTATCTTTAAATTTGTATTTTCACGAAGACTATGTATGTATACTACTCAATTTAGTCTGATTTGATCATTGTAAGATTTGTCATATAGATTACTATATGACAAAAACTCTGTAAAGGTTCAACCGAGGAGAGTCAAATCACGTATAGTTCTACAAACTTATCTGGCCCGGTGGCCAAAAGTAGAACTAACAAGCCAGTTTGAAATGTCAATCGGCCTGTTATTTCATGACATTCCTGCCATTGATTGTTTGTTGCGCGTATTTATTTTTCTTTATGTGGTTTTTAATTTTGAAAAATGCCGAAAGCTTTAAAAAGTGATGCGAGGAACGTTATATTACAAGTATTGAATTATATGAAGGAAGGTGCCTTCAGGCACCAATTATACCCTTCAATAAGTTGTATAAACGCGTAGCTGCTGCTACAGGTTAGTTTTGTCAGCTTCTGAAAAAATACGAAAATCCCCCTCGCACTTTAAATTAAAATATTATTTATTTATTTAATTTTTGCTATTTCCTTTGTAGGTGTCCGGGAGCGATTTGTAAGAAAACTTGTGAAAGAAAAAGAGCAAGCAGATGCAAAAATTTATAGCAGATCAGAATATTGGTAGATCGAATTCTGAAATCCTATCATTGATTGCAGAAGCTTTTGATAAAATAACAGTCAATGAATGGCAATTTTTTTTTGCCATTCATTGACAATTACAATCATGTAAAAAAATATTGAAAATGTGTATCGAAAAAGGGATGGATACTTAGACGAGCCTTTCATCATTCATTTAGGTAGTGATAGTGAAAGCAGTGATTCCGATAATGATGATGATGAAATGACTTCTGAATTAAACCATTCCGGTGACATAATAATACCTGGAGTATCTCCGTTAGAGAACACTCAGCATACATTTTATGTAAATGATCATTATTTTATGTAAATTATTGTATAAAAATATAAAGATTTGTACATGACAGTATTTGTTTGCTTTTTAGTGAAGTAACATTTACGTTACAATGTGCATATTATTTTTACCCACTTTATTGCAAACAATAGTTACTAGCAACACTAAATGCGATAATAGCGACGCTGCCACCGGGTCAGATAAGTTTGCGTGACTGTATACGATATCATCAGTGGTGACGTGTCTTGGATCTATGCCTAGGATACTGATTCCAAACGACAATCTAGGTCTTTCAAGCCGAGTCAAAGCCGACTATGTGACGATTACAAAAAGACTGTAATGAATGAAAAAGTATTTTTTAATCGTCACATACATAGTTTTAACCTACCATTACGCGTTACGCGATTGACGCGGCAGCCACCGAGATAAACGGCCAAAATACGCAGAATTAATCCTTTATTTTCATATATAAGGATATCTTCATATCTAATTACAATTGAATCACCTAAATGCGTTGAATTAAAGTTACTAATTACGAAGCAATTGTATTTGAGACTTTGCTTTGCTACACAAGATTGTAAGAAAAGATGCAACTGCAAGTAAATATATTTCAGAAAGACCATTGAAACTGCTTGGTGCCGAATTAGTCATAAATCATCAGAACTGTTTACGATGACGCTAGTTATTTCAATTTCCTAGTTTCGTCATCATTGCATCAGTATTAAAAATGATCTAACGAAGCAACCTTGAGTTCCCGATAACAGATTCTAATTACATGTCTCGAGAAATATCCGTAATGCTAACAATTGTGATAATTTTCACGCTGATCTAGTTCTGAAATAGAAAACTCGGTTGATAAACTGTAAATAATATGAGGACCTACTTATAACCTTATAACTCATTGGTAGGATTTATTTCCGTTCTTTTATTAGTTACTAGCTGTGCCCCGCGGGTTTACCCGCGTTAAACTTTATACACTATAGCCTATGTGTTGTTCGGATATGTAAGCTATATTACTACAAAGTTTCACCACAATCCGTTCGGTAGTTTTTGCGTGAAGAAGAAACAAACATACACACTCACAAACTTCCGCCTTTATAATATTAGTGTGAATCTCAAAAGGCATCAAAAGAACCGTATTCCTAAGCCTTCGCTTTCCGTCCGTCTTTCAGAAAGTTTATATAAGTAGACAGTTTCAACTAACCCCCCACAATAAATAAAAAGGTAAAGATAAACCATATCCTCTACAAAGATAGATTTTTCCACATTAAAAATCTATAAGGCTGCAAAAAATATTGATCTATTTTAAACAATGAGTGAGTAAAATACTCAATTCACAAACAATGGAGAGTAGGAAAAGGAGGATATAGGGAGCTACTGAAAACCTTAAAACTTATTAGTAGGTTCGTTTTCATGCAATAAATATAAAATTTATGATATATTTATTTAAAAACGAAATTATTTATGATGATATTTATGATGTCTTAAAGGATAAAACAAATAATAAAGACTCTTTATATTTTGAAGGGCCTGTTGGCGTGGTTGGAAAAATGCTTGCTTTTCACGCCAGAGGTCGTGGGTTCCATTCCCACCCAGGGCAAATATTTGTGTGGATGAACATGTCTGTTTGTCCTGAGTATGGCTGTAATTATCTATATAAGTATGTTTTTACAAAAGAAAAGTAGGATATCAGTTATCTGGTTTCTATAGTACAAGCTCTGCTTAGTTTGGGATCAGATGGCCGTGTGTAATTATTTCCCAGGATATTATATTATTATTATAGTAATCAAGACTAACAACAAGGTTAGAATCGGGTACATCATGGACGCTGCTAATTCAAATTTACTTATTCTGTAAAAAAAATATGCAGAATTCCTTGTTACCGTGTAGTGTATGACGTAGCAGTAACAGAGAAACAGCTACAAAACTCAGTAGGAATCCTTCTTTAAAATATTTTTTCTTACCACTTTTGTCCCTTAATAATCAGATATTTTGTAATATACCCTGTTACACAATTTGGCTTTAATAATTCTTTTAAACTTACTTGTAGACAATTCTCTAATATCACTGGGAAGTTTGTTATAGAATCTTATACATTGCCCCATAAAAGAGTTAGTTAATTTGTGAGGACGGGTAGTATGTAACCTGAAATTATGCTTATATAAACCACCAAATTGCTAAAGATATTACACTTTAATATAGATCTCTCACTCATCATCATCATAACCGTAAGACGTCTACTGGATCCTGGCTTACAGGAGTTGCAGTTGGTAAGGGGGCTAATCCCAAAAAAGCCATGTTGAACAACTCTGTGGAATGAATGAATGACTGAAATGAAAGTATTGTGTGGCGCATTCCATTAAAATTTGTACCAGTTTAGAGGGAAGTTTATTCTGTAGAATAAAATTATCTTAAAAGCAGGTGCAGTCATAATAAGTTTTAAATATATTCCAACGTTCCAGTTCTTTCATAAAAAAAACAAACAGATTTTAATTTATAGCTCCTTTTCAGGTTACGCTTCTTGTTTATCATTCTTTTAAGTTTAGTCATAAAGTTGGTGCGTGACTATAGAATATAAAGTCACCCTTTAATTTGTTTACTAACAAAAGTATTGGGCCATAGTTTATGGTGGTGTAAGATGGATTACTGCTACCGAGACTGCCTTGCTAAGTAAAATTTTTAGTATTCTACTGTGTGTTTCAAAAGTATATCGATCGAATAGTATATCGATTTCCATGTTATTTTCAGTAATCATCAGATAAAAAATATGCCCGATCATTTTTTTATGGAATTTATTCCCAAAAGGCATTAAAGGAACCGTATTCCTACCTCTTCGTTGTCCGTCCGTCTTTAAGCAGATGTATAGGTAGACAGTTGCTGCAATCCCCTCCCCCATTCCAATCAATAAAAACCGGCCAAGTGCGAGACGGACTCGCACATGAAGGGTTCCGTAGAAGCAAGTATTTCAGTTGATTAAATGATAGCAAATTGCGGTTTATAACGTATTAAAAAAAAACTACTTGCTAGATCTCGTTCAAACCAATTTTCGTTGTTAGTTTCTATGGTAATGTACATCATATATTTTTTTTAGTTTTATCATTCTCTTATTTTAGAAGTTACAGGGGGGGGGGGGACACTCATTTTACCCCTTTGGAAGTGTCTCTCGCGCAAACTATTCAGTTTAGACAAAAATGATAGTTATTAGGAACCTCAATATCATTTTTGAAGACCTATCCATAGACACACCACATGCATGGGTACGATGAAAAAAAAAATTTCGAGTTTCAGTTCTATGTATGGCGAGCCCCCAAAATAATTGTTCTTTTTCTATTTTTGTGTAAAAATCTTAATGCGGTTCACAGAATACATCTACTTACCAAGTTTCAGCACTACAGCTCTTATAGTTTCCGAAAAAAGTGGCTGTGACATACGGACGGACAGACAGACAGACAGACATGACGAATCTATAAGGGTTCCGTTTTTTGCCATTTGGCTACGGAACCCTAAAAATCCCATATTGCTAAGCCAGAGGTCGTGGTTTCGGTTCGGTTGTGTGATGTTTGTTCGACTATTTGTTCTGTATCTGGGTGTCATTTATCTATAATATGTATCTCCAAATTTACAAAATATATAATTGCACTTATCAACTGATAAGTATAGTTATATATTTTGTAGGCAGATGCCTAGTTGCCATAGTACAGGCCGTGCGTATTTTGGGATCAGATGGCAGTATATTAGTTGCCCTAAGATATTTATTTCCATATTTAACATAATTTTATTACTAAAATCAAAATATATGTTGAATAATAAATAGTATTTTATTACGTAATATTACTACGTAAAGTATTTGAGCACGTAAAGTTGTCGGTCCTGTACCTGACTTCTTCCCGGTTCGGTCGTGTCGCTATTCGTACCGTAGTTCGTGGTGTAATGGAAAGCGCAGATGGCTCATCTCCGTTGAGACTGGTCGTCATGGCCAAAATTCGTCTAGAAGGGCATTATATTAGTGGCTCTCTTGTAGTAATAGTAAGCATACACTATTCGTGATATTTTAGCACAATAAATAGTTTAATAGTTTTGTCTGTTTTCCATAGTAGGTAGGTACAGGCTTTGCCTAATTTTGGATCAGATGGCAGTGTGTTACTTGTCGCAAGATAATAAAATAAAATAATTATTATATTTAACATTCATGGCCAGGTGCACTCAATCTTTAGTATAAGTTTGTTTTAATAATATTAGTATTCGCTGTGAGAAGAATATAATCACCCCATCTCATCCCGTGGGGCGCGGAGAAATCGTCCTGTGAGAATGCGTTTTCCTGTGAACTATGACTATCAAACAGCGATCGCCAACCCGTCTGGCAAGCGTGGCGATTATGGCATAACACCCATTTATTGGGGAGGCTTTGGTCCAGCAGTGGACGCAATTTGGCTGACATGATGATGAATATTAATATTGCAATAAATCGAAAACCTATATAAGTAGTCCGGGATTCATGCAGTTTTGAATTTAAGTTGATCGTCTGCAAATAACGATTTGGATATAGACTAATTACCTCATATACTATTTACGATAAAGACGCAAGATTGGTACAATCGCAAGGCTGAACAGTTCAGTCTCAATAAAATAAATGGGTCAGCTTCAAAATATACGTTAAAGTTCTAAATATTAGTGTTTTGAAGGTTCAGTACATTTTTAAATGAAGTTCACTAGTTTGAGTTCAGCCTACACTTTGGCGCGGCGCCAAATTATTCTTCACGAGTGTTTGGGTGCTCCTCCGGCTTGCCACCAAAGTGGCATGGGTGGAGATAGGATGTAGAATAAATTGTGAATAGACGTCTACTCGGACTGTACATTACAAGATCTTGAACGCCTTTGATGTTGGAATACTTTATTTTCATGGTAATAACAGGATTTAGAATATTAGTCGTCCGTGCAAGCGACGCATTGAAGATTTTGGTGGGAGAGAATTTAATTTTTCTCAGCAATTATACAAAATGTGGTTTTTGGCTCAGAAAGAACAACAGGGCTACCTCATATCATCCCGTGGCTGTCGTGAAAGGCGACTTAGGTCCCATACACCAGGTAGTCGGGCAGCTGCGCCACCTGTGTAGGTAATAATAATAATAATAAAATTTATTTTTCACCACAACATTCAGAGTTTGTACATTAGATTAAGATACACAAAATGGTTCAACATTTTTGCTATGATCAAACTGGTACAAAAGCAATATATTGATGTTATTGTCTTACAGGTGTGGTGACTAGCACCCTAACTAAGCTATTATACCATAACTTGTAATAAAGGTGCTAGGCCCAAACTTCCTAGATACGCTGTTAACATCATAACAAACAAAACATTATATAACAACAAACTGAACATAAAATACAGTAAAAATAAATAGTAAAAAATTAATTAAAATAAGACTAACGTACTATAACGGTACTAGCTACCAACTAAATACGGTCCCCCGAACGCGGTGGAGGGACTAAAAATTTTCTCAGCAATTAGGCATAGTGCTTTTCGGCTCAGAAAGGAAAACAGGGCTACACCATACCTTCCCGTGCGTGGGTGTCACGAAAGGCGACTAAGGAATACACCAGGTAATCGGGCAGCTGCGCCACCTGTGTACTAGCTACCACCTAAATACGGTCACCAACTCACATGCCGAACGCGGTGACTACGATATTTTCTTGTGATAAGGCAGTGGGATTGCCCTAGCATGGCACCCGCAAAAAGTGTCTGCGGGTGGGTATGTGGGACTTGCACCGAATAAACCTACCTACAATGGACTTTTATTGGCGCCTGATGGGGGTGCCCCGGGACCGCGTGTATGCTGCTCCGGTGCCCCCCTATGCGCCATGTCCCAGATGCTCAGGTCACGTACACTGGGAGGTCTTTGGATTGCCCTCCCCTATTACCGACTGTTGCTAGTCCGGCACAGGGACTGCGCCACAAACGGTTTTAGGTATTTATTTTACAAATTTATGTCTGAAAATTTAAAGAAGCATTACAAATGCATACTTAAGTTTAGTTTTTACATCATTCATAATTCATTTATTTTGCACTAGCTGTGCATCGCGGTTTTACCCGCGTTAATTTTTTTTTAATTATAACAGCTCCTCCCCCGTAGGAGATAATATGTAGCCTATATGTTGATCCAACCTGTTAGTAATATTCATGCAAAATTTGAAGTAAATCCATGCAGTGCTTTTTGAGTTTAGTCCGGACATACATACAGACACACAGACAAAAATTCTAAAAACTGTATTTTTGGCTTCGATATCGTCTGCAGATCACGCCCCAAGTATCCTTTAAAAAAATATTCAACGTACAGTTTTGACTTTCCTACGATTTTATTATATGTATATAGATAACCGTGGAAGTAATATTGATGGGCCTAAAGAGTTGTAAGTAAGTTTAACTGTTAAAGAGATATAAAATGTACATAGTTTTGCCAAAAAAGTACCTTTTGGTGTAGGTATTTACATTTGATACCTACTGCTTTAACAGTAGCTCGTTAGTTAAGGTTAAGCTAAAAACGTAATAAAATATAACATCAAAAAATATGTCAACATTATTTGAATCGGAGAAATTAAAATTGCACAGAAAATAATGTCACCGATTAAAATTATTAGTATACATTATAATATTCAAATAATAAATTAAAAATAATGACAATAATCATTAAGTACTAAAATATGAAGCGTTTAGTAGTACAATTTATCATTTAAACATTAAATATTTATGTTATAGTACGCTTTTCTTGCAAGAAAACTATTGAGTGCGCTTTAAAATCTCGTATTATTTACGAAATTTGAATTTTATCATAAATTAAAGGTGCCATGCAAAATACACTTATTATCATGAATTGAGTTTTCCACTGAATATTTTTCTGTAGCGTTCCCTCTTTTTATTTTTCTCTAACGACGACGGACACATGCGATTATTTAAAAACCAAATTATTACCACGCTCACATATCCTGAAGACAATGTAAGGATATTATGATTCCGAAAATAAGATTTACATATCTTCTTACATTATCTCGAATATCGATCTAAGCTTTTTCAATATTTTCTTGTTCAATATGATGTTTTTTATTCATAATTAATATTTACAGATTCACCAGACATTAAAATTATTTATTTATTTACAAATTTTTACTACACTTACAGTTTTGAAGCCAAATCGTGTAGTGAAATACAACATAGGTACCTACATCAAAAAATAATTTTATTATTATATTTTATCTTGTACTCGTATAATAAGAATGAATTACACATCATATTTATCTATATATAATTATATCAGCGAAAAGAATAATTTCAGGCATCTCAAAAATGGGAAATCATAATTATAATCGTCCGGCGTCAGGTTCGAGACCCGCCGGACGATTAAATTTATGAATTCCCATTTTTGAGATTCGATTAACGCTTTGTATTGCGAATAATGCTATAAAGTTCAAATTTAATCTCAGCCATATCTAAGTTGTATATCCAAATATTTCTTAAAACTAAGCTTTTATAATAAAATTCGTATTATTATAACCATACTACAACCTTGTACCATATTTAAATAAGTTTATATGTTCTACATTTCTTTATTCTTTACTACTTTATTTTCATTAGCTATACAGTTTGCTTATTATGAAAATGAAAAGGTCACATACGAAATTAAATTTCTGAGAAGAATTCTTAAAAAATAAGAAATGTAGCATGAAGTAATTGCTTTTGAACTGAAAGTTTAAAACTGTTTCTGTGAAATGATGAGATAATTGTGTGTGATGTAAAACTTTTGGTGACTCAGTATATTATTATGAAGTGACCTACTGACAACGATTTATATCGAATCGGCTACTGGCTTACTTTAGAATCGCTCACTAAGCCGAAGTCGTTAGGAAATAGGAAATTATTGTGTGTCCTCATAATTGATTATTTAGAAACATTTATTCTTTATCGTATCAGCCGAAGGACGTCCACTGCTGGACAAAAGCATCACCCAAAGATCTGATAGATAGAGATTTGATTTTTGTTTATTAATTTAGTCTTCGATTTAATATTTTGTTAGCATGGACCATTTATAAATATGTTTTTTTGTATTTGTATATAAAATGACAAAGTTTAACTATCACTATACCATATCTATTATAATACTATAATTTATTTATTATTATTATAATATATATATATATATATATATATATATATATATATATATATATATATATATATATATATATATATATATATATATATATATATATATATATATATATATATATATATCATTATATATATAATTTATTGTAGTTAAGTTAAAAAAATCCCCACTTTGATGTTAAAAACATGTATATCAAACCTACGTATTTATAATCCCTATCTAATGATATCAACAATATTGATGAATATACGCAACAGAATAGGGAGATGGAATCACTCTGTTCTTTGCCAGACCTGAATCTTTTTCTTTTCTTTTATATTTTTAACTCTTGTAGGCACGGCCTCGTCTTTTTCGTTCTCTTCTTGGCTCTATTATTCCTCCATGGTGTTTGGCTACAAAATTTTCATTCTAATTGTGTGTCTAAATATCTGTTTGTAAATAATTCATTTTGCTAACCATCCCCTGAATTTCCTCATTTGTATTCCTTTTCATTTTTCTGAAGTGTTTTCTTCTTCACCAACATCAACTCTTACAAGCCAAGTCCACCAGTCTTTTTACTCACTCTTCAATTCTTGCAAATCTAAAGTTGGGAGTTGACTTTCATAAATCTAAGCTATGCTTTAAGTGCTACTTATTCCTATGTTTTATAAGCGGTTTATTCACTATGCTTAGAGATTTTAGTTGTGAAAAAGTAAAATGTTTTATACTCTTCTTGTAGCCATCTCCTTGTGTTGGTGGTCTTGGTGGGTTATTACTTATCAAAATAAGACCAGTTTTTCCCTCCTTTCATCTATCCGTCCCATACTTTTATGTAAGGAAGAAATCACAGTAGTAGTAATAGTGATAGGACTGCTCATTATACCTAATTTGGGCATCAATTATTTTAACTGTAATGTATGGTGAGCAATAAAGAGTATAAACTTTTTTTTAACGACTTATAAAAAAGGTAAAACATTAGTATAGTAATCATGTATAGTAGGGTCGATATACACTGAGTTTTGATACTGTTGGAATGTGTTATGGAAGGTTTCGAGCCTCTTGGCAGTATGTGAAACATTAGCTCTTAACATTTGCCAAATATTACGAAATACGCATAGTGGGGGAGTGCGCGTACAAGGAGTTCTATTATGTATGCACCAATGACGGTAGTCATATTGGCGTCACGAGACAAGAAGAAATTAAAACAACAATATTATTGACAGGCTTCAACTCCACTCAGTTTTCAATTATTTGAACTTCAAAAGAGGTTGTTAATTGGAGTGTATGATTATTGACTTGGCGATTGAGAGGGTTCGATCTATGCCCAGTAGAAATGTGGTGACTACTACACTGACACTATTATTTGTTCTGTGTCTGGGTGTAATCCTGCTTAATATTATAAATGCGTATGTTTGTGAGTATGGATGATAAAAACTACGGAACTGATTTTGACGAAACTTTGTCGTAATGTAGATTATATATCCGAATAATATAGTTTATAAATTACAAAGTTAAACGCGTGTGAAACCACGGAATACATCTAGTCTTTAATAAATTTGCGATTAACAATAAACTGTAAACAATATTGATAGTGATTGCTCTTTTAAATTATGTTTTTGTATCCTGATTTAACTGGATTTCTTCTAATCTCCGGTATTTAGAGGCCCGAGGCCCTAAAAAGCGAAAAGGTGATAATCACCGTTTGATGACTCTGTAAAGAGATATAGGTATGTTTCGCTAAACACGATATCTCCTCTAATCTATATCTTTCGAACTAGTTTTGTAAGTCTATATATCTAAGTTATTCGGTAATTAAAGCTCATTAAAGTGTTTATTCTCTCTGTTCTTCAGATAAATCACATAGTAATAAAAATGTTTACACTGACAGCGTCATTTTTTTAAATCCAGTAACAGTTAAATGGATCAGTTACATAACTAACAGGTTTTACTGTTCGGCAATTGTTTTTACTCCACTGTCAAGATTTACGCCATTCAGTATAATAATAAACTAAATAACAATATATTATTATATTTGTTGGGATTCTTTTCAATGATTGCTATATTTAATGTGTTAGTCCTTACGTTTTAAGTTTGGTGAACCAAATTATCTCTTGCTTTTTATTTAGCATTTTATAGGATACTATATTTTTATTTATCTATGGTTTTACCAGATCTTTTTTTACATATGGCAACTTTGAATAGTAAATTATATTCGTCTGATCTGAACATTATACTTAGTTGATCTGAGTAATTAAACTCTATCTTAGGTGACTCCTTCTTCCTTCTTCAGGAAGCCGGATCACCGCAAATGGACCTGGGTGAGCCCGGATGGTAAAACTAAAAATGAGATAGACTTTATCTTGTCGACGAGACGACAGATGTTCAATGATGTCTCCGTGATCAATGCGGTTAAAACCGGGAGCGATCACAGACTGGTCAGAGGCTCATTGAACCTTAATGTCAAACTCCAGAGGTCCCGACTGATAAAGTCTACGCTCCGACCTTTACCTATCCACATCCAAAACCCCGAACCATTTCAGCTCGAACTGCAAAACCGTTTCGAATGCCTAGCAGACTGCGAGGAAGTGGACTCATACTGTGACAGGCTCGTAGAAGCTGTCCATACGGCTGGGTCTAAGGTCTTCAAGGCCCGCCGTACAAACAGAACTAAAAAGATCTCTGACTTTACCCTACAACTTATGGAAGAAAGACGGAAAATGGTTCTGACATCCTCAGATGATGCTACCAGATATCGGCAGCTCAACAGACAGATCTCAAAGTCTTTGACTCGCGACACGCGACAATTTAATACAATTAGTATTAAAGAGGCCATTGAGCGGAACAAAGGCTCCAAAGTGTTCGCAAGAGCTCTGTCTGTTGGACAGAGCCAACTGACGAAGCTGAAGACTGAGGATGGTAGAATCGTCACGTCTAAGCCTGAGTTGCTGGGAGAGATCGAGAAGTTCTACGGACAGTTATATACGACAACACAGCCACCTGTCAAAAGTCATGCCTCAGATCCCAGAGCACGACTAACCCGTCATTACACCGAAGACATCCCGGACGTCAGCCTGTACGAGATTAGAATGGCTCTCAAACAACTCAAGAACAACAAGGCGCCTGGTGATGATGGAGTTACAGCAGAGCTTCTGAAGGCGGGTGGTACACCAATCCTACGGGCCCTTCAGAAGTTATTTAACTCCGTCATACTAGATGGTCAAACGCCACAAGCATGGCACAGAAGTGTGGTGGTGCTCTTCTTCAAAAAGGGCGACAAAACCCTATTGAAGAATTATAGACCCATCACACTGCTGAGCCATGTTTACAAGTTGTTTTCGAGGGTCGTTACGAACCGTCTCGCGCGCAGGTTTGACGACTTCCAGCCTCCCGAACAAGCCGGTTTCCGAAAAGGCTTTAGCACCATAGACCACATACATACGCTGCGGCAAGTTATACAGAAGACCGAAGAGTATAACAAGCCACTGGGCTTAGCGTTTGTGGACTATGAGAAAGCCTTTGATTCTATCGAAACATGGGCCGTGCTGAGGTCTCTCATTAGGTGCCAAATTGACTACCGGTATATCGAGGTGATAAAGTGTTTGTATGAAAACGCCACTATGTCAGTGCGACTCCAGGACCAGATCTCGAAACCTATCCACTTGCAGCGAGGCGTGAGACAGGGAGATGTTATATCTCCGAAACTGTTCACCGCTGCATTGGAAGACGTCTTCAAGCTTCTGGACTGGAAAGGCTTTGGCATCAATGTCAATGGCGAGTACATCACTCACCTTCGATTTGCCGATGATATCGTAGTCATGGCTGAGACCATGGAAGACCTCGGTACAATGCTCGATGACCTCAGCAGAGTCTCTCAACAAGTGGGTCTGAAAATGAACATGGATAAGACGAAAATCATGTCAAACGTCCATGTTGCACCCACTCAATTGAAAGTTGGTGACTCTGCACTCGAAGTTGTAGAGAACTATATTTACCTAGGACAGACCATCCAACTAGGTAGGTCCAACTTCGAGAAGGAGGTCAATCGTAGAATCCAACTCGGATGGGCAGCGTTCGGGAAGCTACGTAACATCTTCTCGTCCAAAATACCGCAGTGTCTCAAGTCGAAAGTCTTCGACCAGTGTGTGTTGCCAGTGATGACATACGGAACAGAGACGTGGTCGCTCACTATGGGCCTTATTAGAAGGCTCAAGGTCACCCAAAGAGCAATGGAGAGGGCTATGCTCGGAGTTTCCCTGCGGGATCGCATCAGAAATGTCGAAATCCGCAGGCGAACCAAAGTCACCGACATAGCCCGAAGAATTGCCAAGCTGAAGTGGCAGTGGGCAGGGCACATAGCTCGTAGAGCCGACGGCCGTTGGGGCAGAAAGGTTCTCGAGTGGCGACCACGAACCGGAAGACGCAGCGTGGGCAGGCCCCCTACAAGATGGACCGATGATCTTGTGCGGGTCGCTGGAAATCGCTGGATGCGGATAGCGCAAGACCGGCAATTGTGGAGATCTTTTGGGGAGGCCTTTGTCCAGCAGTGGACTCCTTTTGGCTGATATGATGATAGGCGACTCATGTAGTTCGTTCCTGATCGTACTCACCCTGGACGGCTGAACCGATTTTCTTTAAATTAGACACAATGAGAGACACAATACTCGTGAGTGCATATATCTGTATGCATAAAAATCGAACCCGCCACGGAGGAATTATCACCGCAAAAAATAAATGTCACGTTGAAATCAATGTAAGCGTATAGACATCTATTTAACTACGCCCCGCTCAATATTTGCAAGCAGTAGAATGCTTTTCGGATCTAGTATATTTTACTCGTTTGGAAACTCGTCTAGAGAATCTTGATTATTTTCTTAATTCTGACTATTTGAGATGAAGAAGAAGAAATACTCGTACTAAAAGTTTAGAATGAGCATTTTTGATTTCGAATGTATCCTCTAAATTGACACATTAAAGCTTTTTAAAATCATTTGAAACCAAAATAACAAACGGACAAGCAGTAAACTATCGAGGCCATTGTTAAACACTGATATAATACAAACTTCGGCAATGACCAAGAAAAGCCCACGTTACGTCAAACTCGCAATAAAGTTAAAAGAAATATTCAGAATTAGCTAGCTATACATCACGCTGGATAAGATTTAAGTTCTAATTTTGTCGGTTATATCATTTCTACATCAGTGCAGACTGTTGCCAATATTAGATCCGTGTATTGACTCCAGATCAGCTGACACAGTGCTCTAGAAAAATCTGACTTTAGACCTGTCATAGATTAGCGGGGAAACGATGCTGCGTAATGTTAAATGGTTTTATTTGAAATGTAAGACTGAAAAGCTCATGCGCTCAGCTTTTCAGTCTTAATGTCATTTTTTTAAATTAATGAGTCTAGAATTTGTACTAGCTTTGTGTTGGTGGTGTAACCAATTTATTATCATCAAATTCTACTTAGGTTTCTATAAGATACCTGCTTTGTTTTCCCATTATTTTTCCGTCATCATTATGTAAGCCGAAATATAGGTCTCCACAAAGGCTGGTATTGTGCGGCCCGAATTCAGGGACATATTAATTGAAAGTGTAAAAACAATGTAAGAAGCCGCTGGATTATTTTTCCATTGTTCAATTAATTCGCGAATCATTATTGCAATATTTAACGTAATATTCCATTTACTTTGTGTTTGATCCCCGCACAATAGTTTAAGTGGCCCATATACATATACAGTGTTCTCCAACTTAATGTGTTTATCCCCATGGCTTTGTCTTTTAAAAATTTTAACCGGAAAATGAGGCTTGGTTTTAGTAGCGATGTTACTGTTTCTAACACTATGTTTCTCTTTAAACCGTAAATCATTTTACTGTTATTGATTTTAAAAACTCTTATTTTTTTTACAAGTATGTTTACTATCGTCAGTTCCATCGATCACTCCTATCTACAGTGTCTATTGGTTTATTTGTGAAGAATCATTCGTGTTTTACACTGTTTATAAGTTCTTTGCACAAGATATTTTATAAGTATTGATTATATTTTTTGTAACTTTGATGGGAACCCACGCACACGCCTACATCATCCATATAAATATTTTCTTTCGTAATTCACAGAACTCCTGTTTCACGGATGAATTATATTGAATATATTTTAGTAATGACAAATTTAATATAAATACATTTGATCGCAACCATTTTTCTGTTGAGAACTGTTACATTATAATAAATAGCTTTGGAATCTTGTAGATATGTCAATTTCTTTTGTTACATAAAGTGTTATGCTGTGCCGTTACTATATCTCACCTAACCCATTTACCGTTATTAAAAGAAAATAAAAATATTATCGCCATAAAGACAGAAATATAACAGTTCTATTACCAGTTAATGGCCCATCATAAACAACGCTAACGCCAGAGGACCGATTAATTCCAAGTCACCTGTCGACATCCATCTTCCATATCATACAATACTTGGCATCATTTCTCCAGTTTCAATGTTATTACATAAGAGGTCTTCACGCTGGCACGGTTGGAGGAAGGCCAGACACCGTACATTGTCCAAAGACTAATTTTTTTGACGTACCATGTCTGGCCGGCAGCCATTTTGCGACGCCATTTTTGAAAGTTCGTTGACTATTCGGTGATTTGTTATGCAAAATGTTTTTCCTCGTTACTAGGAGTGAAAAATTTATTGTATGTTCCGTAAGATTTCCGCGAGCAGATGTAAATTGAAATTATTTGTTCTCTGTCACGATTTGTAAAAAGAGATGTGTGCAAGAAAGTGATGCGCACTGAATCTTTCTCGTAAAATATGAATCCTATATTGTAACTTCTTTACTTTCTACCTCAATAGTATGTTCATGCAATATGAGCTTTTTTGTCTGTGGTTACATGGATGGATCTTGAAAGTACCAAACAGATGTTTGATTTTACTCCCAATCGGAACTTATATGTTTATATAGGTTTCACAACTATTTTTAAACACATTTTATTTAAATTTATTTTTAATTTCGGTCCGACGTTAATAATAAAGTAATATTAATTAGCTTTAATGTCTACCTAGGACAAATTAATTAATTGCAAAAATAATTACAACTAAAACATTAAAATGTATAAAATAATATCTCGAAACTACAAAAGAGAGAATCTCAAAGGTACAAGTGTAGGGACCATTGTCAGGAAACTTACGCAATTTTATTCTTGTAATAAAGTATTTATGAGCTTATTTATTGCAGTAATAAAATTGTTAAAGACTCTTGTAAATTATTCATACGTCTATTCCCTTTAATTAGCTAACCCAAAGTTCAAGTACTGACAATCTCGAGACAAGAGAACACTACATTAGCTTTCCCCGTTTAGCATACATTGGACTGGTAGGATTTTATTAATAAATATTATGCATCCGAAACATAGATCGTCTGATTTGAACAGACAGCTGACCTATTTTTGTGTAATAGATCGGCTGCCTGTGCAATGGATTCTCTATAGTTCTTCTTTTTATATTGATTTTTTTTACGCACACTTGACTTCGGGAGTAAGCTGCTGAATGCGTGACGAAAAGTTATATTACAAGCTCTGCTCAGTTAGGGAACAGATGGCCGTCTGTGCCTAATTTTTCTGAATAATCACTCATCGTACCCTAGTTGGTAGTGCTCCTGCCTACGAAGCTGGTGGTCCTGGGTTTGAATCCCGGTAAGTGGAAATATTTGTGTGATGAGCACGAGCAATATTTGTTTCTGAGTCATGGATGTTTTCTATGTATATAAGTATTTATCTATCTATATAAGTATGTATATCGTCGCCTGGTACCCATAGTACAAGCTTTGCTTAGTTTGGGGCAGGATGATCTGTGTGACATTGTCCCTAGATATTTATTTAATTATATTTATATTAGCACATATAGATAAAAATACGGAATTTATAGACAAAATAAAATACAAAATAATATTAACTTCCAAAAGTGTGAGTGTAAGAGTAAAAAGAGTCATTAAAAGTCTGCAGTTCGTGATTTAAAGCGCTTTTGTCACACCTACTATTGAAATCAAGTATAACAGCTCACTTGATAGGACCCTTAAACTATACCTTACCCTCCGTGCTTTTGCGATTGGCCTCTAGTTGCAATTCTCTCTGTTTGCGTAAGAGTAAAAAGAGTCATTAAAAGTCTGCAGTTCGTGATTTAAAGCGCTTTTGTCATACCTACTATTGAAATCAAGTATAACAGCTCACTTGATAGGACCCTTAAACTATACCTTACCCTCCGTGCTTTTGCGATTGGCCTCTAGTTGCAATTCTCTCTGTTTGCGAGGCTCTAGCATCATTATATCATTATGTCTCCCATTGAGCTCTGAAGGGAAGTGGAACTACGTTTTTCAACTCCTCCTTGTTTCTTTTTGATTAAATTCGTTGCGGGATCCAAGACAGTCCGAACGGTTCCCCGGGACATGTCTGAGACTGAACGCTCAGTGTCATTTCACTGTGTGTCACAAGTTTCAGAAAAGTAGCCTATTTTCAGAAGCTTCAGACATATACTTTTTTACACTCTTACCCACCAATGCCACGTGTGTGTCCTGTGTGTGACACGCAATGAGATAAATATGGTATTATAAAACTAGAGTATTAAGGATAATTTAAAGGTTTATTAAATTACCAAGCTTTTAAGCTTTAATATGTATAAAATCAATACATATAATTTACTAATGTTAATTTTAGATAATTTATATAAATAAAAAAATATTGTTCAAATTAACACTGATGTTTTAAATAATTAACAAAAATTAAATAACCAACGAATTCCAATATGCAAATGCAAAAATATTAAACACGTGAACGACACCACTTTGTTTATGACATGACACAGTTTCCGAAGGCTTCTTTGTACGCAGGCGCAAAGACACGTGACAGATTGTATTCTATCTCATTCTGTCGCAGGCTAAATCTTATTTCTGAATATGTTTGTCTCTTTTTACTGTCGCTTATTCGTTTCCAAACACAACGGCCCTGCAGAAGTTTCACTTCAAAAGTTTCGTCTTTAAAAACCCAGATTTCAGCATGGAAACAAGATTTCTACGTATCTTTCTGTCTAGTCGCTATAACGTTGTCGAAGCTTCTCCTGTCATTGAGAGCGTTGTTTCTAAACACTTTTTTCACTGCCTGACATTGGCTTGTATCCAATATAATTTATTAAACAGTTATGTCATCCAAAATAACGCCATGCATCGTGCAGCAGACGTCAAAGAACAAGTTAACTTGCCTATTTATAACAAAATCAGCAAAAAATATTATATTATTTATATCGTTAATCTAGTTAGATTAATGCGGGTTTTCAGCTGTTATAGCTGGTTTAGTATTTTATTTAACTGGTTTACGTAAAATATTATAGGTAATTATATATTTTGTATATTAACGTTATTCATGTGGATATACTCTTATGATAGTTTTGGGAACCTTGGGTTTTAATTCGGAAACTTCCTGGATGATTTTGTTTCCAGTAAATATGAACATAATTTATGGTACAATATAATAAAGGATACAAGGAGAAAGATATATGATATAATAGCTATGCTCCGCGGTTTCACCCGTATAATCATGTAACTGCTGAACAAAATTATTAAATTTAAATTTATAGCATTATTCGCAATGCGAAGCGTTTATCTAATCTCAAAAATGGGAATTTTCAAGATTAGATAAACGCTTTGCATTGCGAATAATGCTATAAAATTTAAAATTTAATAATTTGGAAGGTATTATCAATATGATATGATCTTTCACATGCAACATGAACATATCAGTCGGCCATGTTTCTAGAAAACAAAACCGATAGATAGTACCTACATCCTCCGGAAGGGTGTTAGCAAGGGAATCCTAAATTTGATCTGCCAGCGTGTATCGTTCGTAGCTTAACGCAGAGCGCCTACCCCGGATTGGTAGATGGTGCAGGTTCGGGACCCGCCGGACGATTAAATTTATGATTTCCCATTTTAGAGATTAGATAAATGCTGAACAAAATATTTCCACAATAGGTATAGATAGCATTTTAAGGGATATATTATAATAGCCTAGCTTGGTAGACGGGTTATCGATCGCAACAAGATGGATATAGTACACAGAGAGACGCTGCTGCCCGTTCTCTGGGAGATCTTGCCTCGAGTCGATTTCTACGCCCTCCATGCTATATTACTACAAAGGTTCCTCAAAATCCGTTCCGTAGTTTTTGTATGAAAGAAACAAACATCCATATATGTATTCCCACAAACTGTCGCATTTATAATATTAGTAGGATATGCTTCGCTGTGTCAATAAATATACAGTTCTTTTTGATGTAACGCTCGCATTAAGGATATAGATATGTGTGTGTCCGTTTATATACATGAAATTCACGGATACAAAAAAACAGATTTAGAACAACTATAATAATATGTGAGTCACACAAATAATTGTGATGTGTAGGGAATGGGAATCGAACCCCAAAGACATGGGCGCCGAGGTTGTAGTAAAACGACCACAGTCACCGTGCCGCACGGCAGGTCTTTAAAGAAAGATATTTTTATTTAGTGTTATAGAATATTTATAATAAATTAAAAACTATCTTGGGACAACTAACACATATACCTACATCCGATCCCAAACTAGGCAGAACATGTACTGTGGCAATTAGACAACTGGTAAACAATTTTATTAAATACATACATAATATAGATAAATTACAAACGGACACAGAACAAATAATAGTGTTCACCACATTTCTGCTGGGCGTAGATCGAACCCTCTCAATAGCCAAGTCAATAATCATACACTCCAATTAACAACCTCTTTTGAAGTTCAAATAATTGAAAACGAAATTGAGTGTAGTTGAAACTTGTCAATAATATTCGTCTCGTGACGCCAATATGACTGCCGTCAAACGTGCATACATAATAGAACTCCTTGTACGCGCACTCTCCCATTATGCGTCTTTCGTAATATTTGGCAAATGTTAAGAGCTAATGTTCCACATACTGCCAAGAGGCTCGAAACCTTCCATAACACATTCCAACAGTATCAAAACTCAGTGTATAACACTTAAGAAGCGATTTGTACCTAATAAAAGAATCAGGGCATCTGTTTCACGCAAGTATATCGCGGTGTAAATTTGGGCCATAACCCCTTCTGGTCCTTTAAATAGATTATCGAAAATAGATTTAGTAGAAGCCCTTTCTGATGTAAATGAAATTAAGTAGTTCATGAAGTGGTTCCTAATTGTTTTATTATCGTAGCCGCGATGTAACACGAGTAGGGAAATTATTGACTAATTTTTTGATCCCGCATCTGTGTGGAAGTTTAGTTTTATAAATTGTTGGTAGGTTATGGAATGCACTGCCAATACAAGACAGGGATTTGCATTCATCCACACGACGTTTTTAAATAACTGTTTAAAAACACTATTTATTTGCGAAATAATATCCTTACACTTAAATATGTATACATATATTTGTATCTATATATGTGTGTATAAATTTGTGTATTTTTCTTTGCATTTAGTACATCTTCTGCTACCTTCATCTGATTCCTTCCAATTATGTCGCATCTAATGCAAAACGGTTGCAAGGAAGAAATTCGATTTTAACGATAAGGTCGCCAATTGCATTATTAGTTAATTTCGTTACTTGTATCCATTGCTTAATTTTTTTAACCTACTTCTTGTTCATCAATCACCCAGGTGATTCTAGCCAGGTGCTCTTACCGTCCCGTACGCGATCGGCGAAGTGAAGCGTCTAATTCTTGCAATTTCTGAGAATCTCCATGTTTCGAACGGCACAATAAGCTCAATTTGTAGTCATAAGACAACAGTCGTTAAGCCATCTCAAAGGCCTACGGGGTGGCTTGACAACTCTAACTTTACTTTATTATGCCTGTCTGAATGGTGCGTTGTCAGACGCGTCATCGTATATAATGATACCGGTATCGTCTTAGTGCGGGCCAAAGGCTATGTTTCTCAAATTATCAATAGCAGTTCGGATTCCGGACTTACACCTGCGTAGAGCACTTGGATTAACTTGATCTCCGAGGGTGTAGCTTACACGTTATCCTTAGCTTTTTACCATTTTCTTGATCATTCTTTTTTTTCTGTAAGTTTAAATGGGATCAAAGTTAAAAAGAGTGTCTGTTTTGTGTTTTCATTAGTGGCTTTTTTTGTTCTGAGAAAATGTCAGGTTCGAACACACAATATATTTGAAAGTATATCTTTATTCCTAATTGTGACTTTCTATTGTTACAGCGATGCAAATCGTGGCGTGACACCGGGTTGACGTGAATCAATCCGCGAGATGTCGCAGCCGCCGGGGCGAGGTCGCGCGCGGCTCCCGGGCCCCTCCTCCCCCAACTTCATCAACCCCAACTACCGTCCCCCCTCGCCATGGGCTCCGAGCCCACCACCACTCATCTCAGGACCGAGGCACTCCACAGCAATAATGAGTCCCCCGCCGGTCCATCCTTCCCCGAAACCATTTCGACCACTCCACTCTCCCCACGCATTAAGACAGCACTCTCCATCACCAAGTTCGCATTTTTCCATTTCACCTTATGCCATGTCTCCAACCTTGGGTCAAAGTCCGGAGTATTACTACTCATCGCCATACGAGCCGGTCCGAGAGTACGATTACGCGGGTGTCCCATTGGAGCCGCCTCCGCCGCCAAGACCAATGATATACGAGGAGGACGAAGAAGAAAGAGGACCCTCGACGGCGGAGATCATTGCCCAGCAATCGCAGGAAGGCTACGTGGATGAGAAGCTAGCAGAGTATCAAGCTACGATTCAGTTATTACAAGGTAAGCAAACTAGTGATCTAAGAACTATGAATAGATAGATTGGATACTTTTTATTGTACACACTCAAACGGAAAGAAAACATATTGGATATAAAAAACATAATAACGAGCGGTCTTATCGCCTTAAGCGATCTCTTCCAGACAACCTTTGGATGGCTCGGAACTGAAAGTAAAGTAAACAGTAGCAAGAGTGTGTAGTGAGTGGAGTATAAATTTTAAGCTTACGATCATAGTTCTGATCATAACTGTTTTTTCTGAATAATCTTATGTATTATTATTAATATAAACAATCGAAGTGCGTTTTAACAGTGAAAGTCTTTGATATAATTTGTAATGAAATTGTAAAGCCGGTCCAGGTGGCCTCACTGGTCCAGGGAAAGGCGAGTAATTGGCACGCGGTCAGTCAAAAGTGTTATGTCTCACTATGACTGACTGCGAGCAATTGGCACGCAGTCAGTCAAATGACTGGTATGACTTACTATGACAACTGATTAGGTAAATTCAATGCCTTCTGAATATTCCCTATTACTGAAACTTGCGTGTATATGCCCAATTGTGGTTACAATGAGTCTTCACAATTAGGGTGTGCGTTGGAAAAAAATTTCACTTCTTCGTCACACAGAAAATGTCCCAACTGTTTAGTCCGTCACCTAAATTCATCCATTCGCAAAGGCCATACGTTCAAGCAACAAAAACTAAACAATAACATTGCTGGTTTTGATTTCCTCCCACAAGTTCTAGGAAACGTAATTTTATGCACCTGTAGTAGAAATAAAAGAATCAGGTCATGACGTTGGGGTATCCAAATAAACAATGGAATAATATTTACAATAAACTAGAGAATTATGGTCCAACCTATATTTTTGAGATTACATTTACGCTTTACATTGCTTATAATGATATAAAACTAGTGTAGAATGTCAGAAGATACTCTCAATATAATACAATTTTTCACAAGCAACTGTGAACATATCGGTCGGCCATTTTTCTAGAAAACAAAGCCGAGGGAGAAAACCTACATCCTCCGGTAGGAAATTAGTAGGGGAATCCTAAATTTTGTTTGCCAGGGTATATCGTCCGTAGCTTAATGCAGAGCACCTACCCCGCATTGGTAGAGAGTGCTTGTCCGAGACCCAGAGGACGATTAAAAGTCTGATTTCCCATTTTTGAGATTACATTTCAGCTTTGTATTGCGAGTAATGCTATTAAAATTATGATTTCATTATGGTCCACACAGTCGCTCATTGCGATGTTTCATGTGATATAAAGTTGTTGTATTCTTATTAAAATTATATTGTTTGGCCATCTTGTGAAAGATCGGGAGATAAATGAAGCAAATTTTTTATTTTATCAATATGGGAACTTGATCTGAATATTTTAGGGTATTCTGCTAGATAAAAGTCCCCCTAAAGATCTCCACCATTTACGGTCTTGCGCAACCCGCATCTAGCGGCTTCTAGAGACAAGATCATTAGTACAAATTGCAGGAGATCTGCCCACGCTGAGTCTTCTGAATCGTGATCACCACTAGAGAACCTTTCTATTCCAACGGCTCCATGAGCTATGTGCCTTCATTAACCACTCGGATTCCAGTGGAGTGGAGAAGACAGCTGATACTTATGCGAAAAATTAAAAGCACTTGGCGCCATTACCTTTTGGTGCCTCTTCATGGAACCTGAAAGACCCTTAAGGAATATCTATACATTAAAATCTGGCACAATTAAATTTATACGTAATATCTATGCTAGAATGCAAAGGAAATGTTACTGCCATGCAAAATTAACACTCACGTCATTCGTCTAATCGATCCGTTCGACGTCAATCTGTTTGCAATTCTACGGCAACACAGGTGGCTTTGTGCCGTTGTGATGTGCGAGTAATTTTAGAACCTGGCTACACTAATTTTGGAACCATATCGCACGCCGCTCGAGTGCATGATTCAAGCACTAAAAACCGTCTGGTTAGATCTTTAGTTAGAATATTTGATTTAATGCTCATAAGTGGTATTATGTTTAGGATTTATTAGCGTGAAACTTACGTTCTTCTTTCTTATTTGATTGGGTGACTGCAAAGAATATCACCTCCCATCTAAGCCCGTGGGGGATGCAGAAGTCGTTCCGAGGGAACATCTCACTCCCAGAGAACTGGCCGTAGCGTCTCTGGATACTATCACCATCACACTGCGATCGCCAACCCGTCTAAGTAATCCTAAGTAGTCCCGCTAAGTAATGCGATAATGGCAAATCTCTCCAAATGATGGACTCAACTCAATTGTGGAAATCTTTTGTGGAGGCCTTTGTCTAGTAGTGGACTGTGATGATGATGATGGCATTTATTTACCTTTACCTACTAGACATTAATTGCCACTGGCTGAATTATGCCACCGGTTGCCAATCACAGCGGAGACTAGGCAAAAACGCAGGAATTATTAATCTGATGGGATGACTATCCGACATGAGCGGATACAGTTCACACACGGGCCTGATTACTTTACATGCTCTTTGAGGTACGGACATCTAACAGCGCCAACTCCCAGACTCTGGGCTGCTACGGAGTGTTATTTTTGTCAGAAAAATCTTAATAACACTTTTTAGCCATACCCAGAATTTAAACCGAAGACCACATTGACTGCAATGTAACGGGATGTTGCTAAACCAACGTGTTGATCATCTTTGTGTGTATCTCTGAAAAAATGCGGATAGCGCTTTATCCGCTGATATGATTTATCACTTGTTATATCATTTTATTTAAGTAAAGATACGAAATGCTCAAGACAGGAAGCAGTGGAAACTACTGAAGGTGACCTTTGCCAAAAGGCATACTGTGTTGAGAAACATCCTATAGCTAAACGAACAGAACGATACAGCCATAAAAATTAAATCTCTCACCCAGTTTAACGGACTAAATAAATATATACGAAATTAGGCTTAACTATATGCTGTGGTATTATTGAAGTTTCTCTTTCCAATCGCAATAAACGATGTTTCGTTGTTCCAAAGGAATTTAAGTTTATCTTACAAAGCGTTTGAAGGTAGTGATAAAGCTACGTCTATGTGACTTATAAACCACCACAATTTGAGTTACCTTCCGCAAGAATACTATAACCAAAACAAATTACAAAAAATTGGAGGATTAGGCATCGTCTCCTTGTCATGTGCTTTGTCTGGTGACCGCAGCTCAAGCTGCTTGTGTCTGAACTGAAGTGTGTACGAATATCGTTATCCGATGCAAGCCTGGATTTTTGGTTGGTTAAGCGCTGTGTTGTTTCTTGCAGCCGCCAATAGATGCCACTACAAACCTATTCTCTGGATGACTTTCGCGGAAAATAAAACACTACAAATTCTTTTCTGAAGTTTGTGTTTATACATCTTTCATTAGGTATAAATACATGATTGTATTGTTTACATGCATTTTAAGCTCACCGTTACATACATTATGCAAGATCGTAAGTCGTCACATCTAAAAATCGTCCATTTGCCAAACAGCTAGGTGCACCCACTTACAGTGAATGTAAACACTCTGAATGTATACTTAGTGCAATGAATAAATGTAATTTTAGTTTGACTCATACATCAATTTGTACAGAAGTTGAGATGGTTTCCCACCCAGGGCAGATAATTGTGTGCATGAACATGTCCGTTTGTCCTGAGTCTGGGTGTAATTATCTATATATTTATTAATTTACAAAGGAAAAATAGTATATGTAGTATATCAGTTATCTGGTTTCCATAGTACAAGCTCTGCTTAGTTTGGAATCAAATGTGTAAATAATGTCCCAGGATATTATTATTAAACTATTAGGTAATTATAAAATCGTTCATTTTGTATTAAAAATACTAGTATTCAAATTATTATAATAATAATAATATCTGGGGACAATGTCACACAGATCATCCTAACCCCAAACTAAGCAAAGCTTGTACTATGGGTACCACGATATACATACTTATATAGATAGATAAATACATAGAAAACATCCATGACTCAGAAACAAATATTCGTGCTCATACACAAATATTTGCACTTACCGGGATTCGAACCCAGGACCACCAGCTGCGTAGGCACGAGCACTACCAACTAGGCTACGGTGACCGTCAATATAATTCATTCATTGCCATTGCAAAATAGTTATCCCAAAATATTATAATTTGAGCAGCAATTTGAGTTCATGACGCTTTCCTTTTTTTTATTTTCAAAATTTGATTGTTATTGTAAATAAATTTATTTCTGGTGATCTATGGTCGCAGTTCAAACCTAACCTGCCTACTTTTCTAGATCAAACCTAACCTTACTTACCCTTCTAGTAGCGAGATACACTTACTTTCAGTTATGTCCGGGTAATTTGTTGTTTACTTTTGATATGGAATCACTATAGTTGATATGAAAATTATTTAAGTGATGAATATTAATATTATTGTTGGCTAGCAAGTTCTTTGATGTGCCCTTTAATATATACCCATATAGTCAAAGTCAAAGTGAAAAATCATTTATTCCGTAAAAAATTTACATTTATGTGGATCGTCATATTTTTTACCCTACCGTGCAGTGCATGACGTGGCAGCTACTGAGAAACACTGCCAGAAAACTCAGTAGGAATCCTTTTTTAAAATAAAATATACTTAAGATTAATTACAATTATGTGTGTTGACTCAGAACAACGCAATCCGAAGCACTTTTATCACTTAAATAATCAGAAATTTTGTAATATGCCCTGCTACACAATTTGGCTACATAATTCTTTTAAACTTATTCGTAGATAATTCTCTAATATCATTAGGAAGTTTGTTATAGAATCTTATACATTGCCCCATAAAAGAGGTACTTATTTTGTGGAGACGGGTAGTATGCAATGTGAGATTATTCTTATATCTAGTATTTACATTATGTGTATCGCTCCTTTTACAGAAGGAATCGATATTTTTATGCATTATCGATATAATTAATATATATCGTTTAAGACATTTATTTTCTCAAAAGATTACATAAATCACTTGCAGAGAAAATACAATCGAACTTTAAAGTACTAACATGCTTTTTCATATTGGCACGGCGTATACAATTTTATAACTTAGACTAATACAAAATATAAAAACAGGGTAATTAGAGAAAATGAATTCAAACAAAAAATAGTCCAATACCTACGCATCGGTCATAATCAGTAGTGCGTACGGAGATTTAAAAGGTAATAATGTATAATAGTGGTAATATATAATAGGTATAATAGTGAATATAGAAAATATAGTTAAGAAAGTCAGTGAAAGTCAGTCAACTAAACAAACCAAAAGCGTGACCCGAAAATGACAGTTTGGCCAAATTTTAATCATACTCTGACACATTAATATTTCGACAGGCCGTCGTGTTTGCATTCTGGTGGAAAATTGAATGCTCCCGGATTCTTTCAAGTACGTCATCCGCCCACACGGGTTGACTTATGATCGTGCCTGATGGGTTTTCATGGTCTAAGATAATGCGTTATGGCGGGAAGGCGGACATTTATATATTATATACATATGTATATATGTACAAGGTATTACTGACTATTGTACATACGTTGTTCTGACTATTTACTAGTGCTTTTTTGAAGTTTACGTGAAAACGTTTTTTATTTATATTAAAATATATAAGTAATTTAAACATCCTGGACAATTTGTATCGGGTTACGTTACACAATTTATCTCAGATTTTAATATTGGACCTTGTCCTTGAGATCTTAAAAGCGAGTTTGGAACAGATGTTAAAATGTATGTATAATAAACAAGCAAATAACATTATAAATATTTATTTTCTTAATATATTTAAATGGAACCTCAAAGAATTTCTATATAATATTTTATATAGAAATTCTAAAATATTATGTATAGTGGTTAACTATATTTATGCTAAACATCTGAACGATATTTTTGTAAATTTATATTAATTAAACACATGGTCCCGGGTATGACCTTAAACTGCCTCTATCGGGGGCTCTAGAATCTTAGGATTCATCAGAGGCCTACGATAGCATAGTTACTATCAGTACAGGATAGTAACTTAGAGCGGCGGCGGAAGAGTAGGCATAATTATGCATACCAACGGCGGCGCTCACAGGCCGAGTTAGCTGGCTTACTGTACGCTCACCGAGACGCAGGGGACGAGCACAAGTGAGCTATTTAGTCCGAGGGAGCATACCTGAAACAAAACCCCGATCCAAGGTGTTATCCGACCCGTGCTGAGGGATCCTTGGCCAGAGGGTATTCTGGTCGATAACGGAGGGTGTCTATGTTGGCGGTCATAGGACACAGCATGGATCCGCCTTACCCCCGTATAGGGCTCTGCGAGGGTGGACCGTTTAGTCCCTAATACTCGTGGGAACGCAATGGTTATAATTCATTTTAATCGTTCAAATGGCGGCGACGTGGTCCGCCACCCGTCACGTCTCGTTTCCCAGAGAGGCGAAAAGTGGCCAACGGAGAGCCGTTTTGCTACGTTGAATGTGGGAGGAGGAATAGAAGGTAAGATGGACGAAGTATGTCAGCTGATGAGTGAAAAGCGGATCGATGTGTTGTGTGTGAATGAGACGAAGCGGAAAGGGTGTGATACTACAACACACGGACAATACACGGCATATTGGTCTGGAGTACCGAACACCACCAGAGGTTGCCAAGGTGTGGGTCTCATTCTTTCCACAAGTATGTCTGAGTGTGTGACTGAGTTCGAATGCGTGAATGCAAGAGTAATGTGGTTGAGAATGAAAGTTGGTATGACCCGTATCTTCCTAGTAGGAGTGTACGCTCCTGTAGATATGGGTGCAGTTGTAATACAGCGAGAACAAGAGGAAAGAAAGGCATTCTGGGAGACCCTGAGAGATGTGTTGCGGTTAAGTCAGTATAATGAAAGAGTAATAATGTTAGGTGATTTTAATGGATGGGTTGGGGTAAAACGTGATGGTTTTGAAAGAGTACTAGGTCAATTCGGTGACGAAAGTGAGAATGAGAATGGGTACAGTCTGCTTGAGATATGTTTGGAATGGGGTCTTTGTGTTACAAATACTATGTTTGAACATAAAAGAATCCATACGTTTACACGAGAGAGGAAAAATGTGAGAAAGAGTATGATTGACTTCGTGATTGTAGATGAAAGACTGAGAAAGAATGTTCTAGACACAAGAGTCTATCGTGGGACCGCAATCCATACAGACCACTTTCTGGTAATGAGCCGAATAAGTGGTCTATTCAAAGGATGGCGCCACCGAATCCCTGAGACTAAAAGTGTACTTGAGAGAATAAAAGTAGAGGAACTGCAAGAGGAAGAAGTGCCAGATGAGTACAAAAGTAAGTTGGTTGAGAAGTTTGAGGGATCTGAAGACATAAGAGAAGTAGAAGAGCTATGGAAGGTAGTCAAAGAAGGTGTGGTGAGTGTAGCTGGTGAAGTATGTGGTGTAATAAAGAGACGAAGAGGAAGAAAGATGAAGAATATTTGGTGGGATAAAAGTGTACAAAAAGTTGTATGTGAAAAGAAGAAAGCGTGGTTAGACTGGCTAGCCACCAGAGCAAACGAACGAATGCATAAGGCGACGAATGAGGATATAGAAAGGGCCTGGAATGATTATAGGACAATGAAAGGAATTGTAAAGGATGTGGTGAATGAAAAGAAAAATGAACAAAAGGATAATTTTGATAGAAGGTTGTCTAAGGATTTTCAGACGAACATTAAGTTTTTCTGGAAATCCGTTAGATCAGTAAGAGGCATAACTCAAACCTCAGAACTGAAATCCATACGAGACCAAGATGGAAATATAGTGAAAGGGGAAGAATGCGTGTTAAAATGTTGGAAGGAGTATTTTGAAAGTTTGTATGAAAGAGGTGTAACAGAGAGTGAACGTAGTTCACTAAGTATAGACAAGAACAAATGTAAAGATGACATTGGTATGGATGAGATTGTGAAAGCTATTAAGGGTATGAAATCAGGTAAGTCACCAGGGTATGACAGGATAACTTCCGAGATGCTGAAGGCTGGACATGGCGTCATAGCGAGTCAGCTGTGCAGCCTATTCAATTTATGCTATACCACCGGCCAAGTGCCAAGTGATTGGTGCAAGGCTGTCATCGTACCTCTTTACAAAGGGAAAGGCTCACGGCAAGACTGTAAAAACTATAGGGGCATTAGTCTACTCAGCGTCGTTGGTAAGTTGTATGCAAAAGTATTGGTTGAAAGAGTTGTGAAAGAAACCGATGCGAAAATATGGGATGCACAGGCAGGTTTTCGGAAAGGAATGGGATGCACGGATCAGGTCTTTTCTCTGCGAAGCATAGTAGAGAAGTTTTTGGGCAAAAACCAAAAGGTTTACTGTGCCTTCGTAGACTTAGAAAAGGCCTACGATAGAGTGTTGAGGAGTGAACTATGGTCGGTACTGTCCATGTATGGGTTGAACGACAACCTTGTTCAAGCACTAAAATCTCTTTATAGGGATTCCAGAGCTTGCGTGAGGATTAACGGGTCATACACCGAGTGGTTTAGCATCCAAAAGGGTGTTAGACAGGGATGTGTAGCGTCACCGTGGTTGTTTAACCTATTCATGGATAGCTGTTTAAAAGATTTGAAAGAAAGTGAATGCGGTGTAAGGATGAATGAGTTACTCATCAAATGTCTGCTGTACGCTGATGATCAAGTTCTACTTGCATCATCTGCGGACGAGTTGCAGGTGATGGTAACAAATATGCATGAAGCTTTTGAAAGGAAAGGGATGAAAATGAATGTAGGTAAGACGAAAGTAATGGTATTTGAGAGGGATGAATACACGACAACGTGTGATATTGTGATTGGAGGAGAGAAAGTCGAACAGGTGAATGAGTTTGTATATTTGGGAACTTTGTTTACGAGAGATGGGAAATATGAAAAAGATATTGTTAGAAGAGTAAATGCGGGGAATAGAGTGAATGGGGCACTACACGCCTTTATGAGTAGCCGGCAAGTATCAAAGAAGGCTCGACTAGCCGTGCACGATGGAGTGTTAGTGCCAACTTTAATGTATGGAAGTGAAAGTTGGGTATGGCAGAAAAAGAATGAAAGGAAAATAAATGCAGTGGAAATGAGAGCTCTGAGAAGTATGTGTGGTGTGACTTTGAGAGACAGAATTCGAAATACTGATGTAAGAGAGCGTTGTGGTGTGAAAGAGGATGTAGTCACAAAGATTGAAAAAGGCATGCTGAGATGGTTTGGCCATTTAGAAAGGATGAATGAAAGAAGATTGACAAAAGAAGTATACCTGGCCTGTGTGAATGGGACAACCGGAAGGGGAAGACCACGTCGAACATTCTCTGACCAAATTGGAGATGTTCTCAAGAAAGGGCAGGTCAGAAGTACCCTAAACCGGCGAGCATGTATGAAGAATATAATGTCAGTAATCGAGGCAAAAGAAGTATGCAAAGATCGTGACAAATGGAAATCCGTTGTCTCTGCCTACCCCTCTGGGAAACAGGCGTGAGTCTATGTATGTATGTATGTATGTAATTAAACACACATTTTGTAATTTATTGACATGGTACTGAAATACATTGTAATATTAATTTGTTTATATTGATATTTTATTTAAGAATCATTTTTGTGCCTACGCAATGTAAGTATGAGTTATTGTAATTTAATATGGCCCGAATTATACCAGGTTTCAAAATTTTTTACCGTACCAATTATTAACGAACGCAATGCGTAATTATTGTAATTACAAGTGGCGCGAATTGTGGCAGCATTCTCAATTTATATCCTACTTCAAAAGACAATCAGACTATCAATTGGACAAGTATTTTTTTTGTTTGTATGTTAAATAAATAAATAAATAAATGTTACATGATTTTTTGTTGTTTGTGAAGATTTTATTAGTATTTTCGTTATCCGATAAGTAATTTTAAGTGCAATATCGATTGTTGTGTAAAAAATTTGAGGTTGGTTGAATGTTTTCTCTCAAATATATTATTATAGTTAGTTTAATTAATTGTATTAGCAAAAGTTATAATTACATGGTTGCCCATAAATAGGCGACGATTTCGAAGTGTTGAAGGAATGTCTTAGGGTCAGCGCAGACAGAGAGAAGCTCAGCAGAGAGGATTTTATTAAGGCACTAGAAAATCAACTTTAGAGCTATAAAAATAAAGTGCATATATGGTTGAACCTGACAAAATGCTCGCGCAGTCTCGCGCATTATAATGTTCAAGCATACATGCACTTTATTTCAATAATTTTAAAGTTGATTTTCTAGTGCCTTAATAAAATCCTCTCCGCTGCGCTCCTCTCTGTCTGCGCTAACCCTTAGTCTAATATATAAAAATAAGTCGGGTTTTCCTTCCTGACGCTATAACTCCAGAACGCACGAACCGATTTCCACGGTTTTGCATTCGTTGGAAAGGTCTCGGGCTCCGTGAGGTTTATAGTAAAGAAAATTCAGGAAAAATTTCAACAGAAAAGCGGGAAAATCTTTAATTTATAAAATTTAACGCGGGTAAAACCGCGGGGCACAGCTAGTATAATATATATTTTATGACGAAAACTAGTAACAATATCATCAGCCTGATATCGTCCACTGCTGGACATAGGCCTCCCCCAAAGGTGCAATAACGTTGCCATTTGGAGGGGTTTGCTGGTATGCGAGTTAGCGACCGCATTTAAGTGGTAACGTACACGGGTGGCGCTGCTGCTAGACTACCTGGTGTATCCCTTAGTCGTCTTTTATGACACATATGGGATGGTATGGGGTAGCCCTGTTAGTTTTCCTGGGCCGGAAAGCACACGGCTAAGCTTAAGAATACGAATATGTTAGAAGAGGTAGGGCACAGCGTTCATTCGCTCAAAGAACAGCCCGACTGGGAAAGTGCTTCCACCTTACAGAAGACATTCCTTAATAATAACATTAATAACTTGAATGTTGTGTTTCTACGTGTGAATAAGGTCGCCAGAGCGAGGTGCGGGGAGGGGTCAGCAACCCTTGTTTGCTGACTCTTTTAAAGGCCGGCAACGCATCCGTGACTCCTGTGGAGTTGCGAGTGTACATGGGCGGCCGGTGATCACTTACCATCAGGTGACCCGCTTGCTCGTTTGTCGCCCTATGACATAAAATAAAAATAACGTAATCTATTTTACATAAAACCTACGGTAATATTTTTTGTTCGTTCTCGCGTGTCTATTTGAAAAGTAGTGATGAATTTTCGAGGGGGATAGTTGGAATTCCTTAATATTTTATCATCGTAGCGTTATCTATTAGGCACGGTAATTTATTGGTGTGTGATGTGAAATACATTGTTTTATCTTGGAACGATTCACTATATCATTGGCTTATTGTTTCTCGTATCGTCATACCATTGTTTCGTATTGTTACAAGTCACGCTATGTTTGAAGAATCCCCTATCATTAGAATGATTGGCGGGATGGTTTTATATTTATTTGCTTAGTCATTTTTACGGGAATCTTTTTGAAAGTATTAATACCTCGTGAGGCTCGTAATGCCCCAAGTATTACGAGCATCACGATGTCACTCCTCACTAGGCTGATTTCCCTTATAAACTGCTATAAAAACAAGCAAGTTAGATTAAGTAGACGATGACGATCACCGTAGCCTAGTTGGTAGTGCTCCTGCCTACGAAGCTGGTGGTCCTGGGTTCGAATCATAAGTGCAAATATTTGTGTGATGAGCACGAATATTTGTTTCTGAGTCATGGATGTTTTCTATGTATATAAGTATTTATCTATCTATATAAGTATGTATATCGTCGCCTGGTACCCATAGTACAAGCTTTGCTTAGTTTGGGGCTAGGTAGGATGATCTGTGTGACATTGTCCCTAAATATTATTATTATTACTTAGGTTACCCGCTTGTTTCTTCAGCAGTATCTACTCATTAGGCAATAGGGAGTATTCACCCACCCATACATTAATAGAAATAATATCGTGAGACATTATTCACACACGGCAATCTGACTAATCACTAGACTAACATGACAGTTCGTTTACCAGACTTATTTCTGTCAGTTTGAAATAGGCTTTTTATTGATTTATGGAGGGCCATAACTTCCATAAATAAATCATATTCTGGGACATTATTTACACACGGCCATCTGACCACAAATTAAACTAAGCAGAGCTTGTATTATGGTAACCAGATTACTGATATATTAGGTCTTTACCTATGAAATTGCCGTTCTGCAGTACTGGCCATTTCAAATCAAAATAATTTTTGTTTGGCTAAGAATTCTAATTTCAAATTAATTTTATTTTAAAAACATGGATTCTTTTTTCCAAAAGTAGTCATTTCTTTATTGATTAGTGTTACATTTTCATCGCATTTCAATCTTTTTCGTCATCATGGATACGTTAAAAATTCGAGTAATTATGGAATATGAGTACCGTCGTGGCAGCAACGCGGCACAAGCGGCACGCAACATCAACGACGTTTACGGAGCTAACACTACAAACCAACGCACCACCTGTTATTGGTTTGCTCGCTTCCGTTCTGGAAATTTCGACCTGAAAAATGAACCTCGCGGTCGTCCGAAGACTTTGGTCGACAATGACGAATTAAAGGCGGTTGTGGAAGCTGATGATACACAATCTACGGCTGAATTAGCAGCAGCTTTCGACGTTAGCGTCAAATAAATATTGGTCCATTTGCGTCAAATTGGCAAGGTAAAAAAGCTTGACAAATGGGTGCCCCACGAACTCAATGATCGCCAGCGCGAAGTACGCGTCGAGACGTGCCTTGCACTGCTCAACAGACACACAAATGAAGGAATTTTGAACCGCATTGTTACCTGCGATGAAAAATGGATTCTGTTTGATAACCGCAAGCGCTCAGCAAGTTGGTTGGATCCTGGTTCAGCACCTAAACAATGCCCTAAACGAAAACTTACCCCTAGAAAAGTGATGGTCACTGTTTGGTGGTCTAGCGCCGGTGTGATTCATCACAGCTTCTTACCAAACGGGGTGAGCATTACTGCAGATGTGTACTGTGAAGAACTGAGCACAATGATGGAGAAGCTGGCGCATCTCCAACCAGCATTGGTCAATCGCTCGTCTCCGCTGCTCCTGCACGACAACGCGCGACCTCATACTGCACAGCAGACGGTCTCCAAGTTGCAAGAACTGGGGTTGGAAGCTCTCCGTCATCCGCCCTACTCACCAGACCTTGCGCCTACAGACTACTACTTTTTCCAGAATTTGGATAACTTCTTGGCGGGAAAAAAATTCAATACCCGAGAGGCAGTACAAAATGCCTTTGAAGAATTTGTTGCCTCCCGTCCAGCTGATTTCTTTAAGAAGGGCATCAATAAACTGCCACTGCGATGGCAAAGATGCATTGATTGCATGGGTGATTACTTCGATTAATACAAATAAAAAAATTCATGAAAAAAATTCGTTTAAATTTTTTCATACAAAACGGCAATTTCATAGGTAAAGACCTATTATTACATATACTACGTTTGTTTTGTAAATATTATAATATAGATAATTAATAATACTCCCTCAGGATTCAGGACAAACAGAGAACAGATGTTCATGCACACAAATATTTTTCCTGGATGGGAATCGAACCCACGAACTGCGGCGTGAAAGGCAAGTATTTACCATTCCAACCGGCCCGTCGATATAGACTTCGCTCTATCTAACACAATCCAGATACGAGTACCAGGACCTGACCTCACCTCTCACTGAGCCTGCTGTCCTTTATAAAGTAATCTAAGAACAAACGGTTTAACAGAACTAAATACTCAAAAAAAAAACTTGTGTGTACCTATGTACACGCGTTAGAAGTTATACTTCTTTATATACAACTTGAACATAGTTATCAATTTTCATACCACCTAGAACTAACGTCATGCTGTTATTTTTACGATGCGCGCGCATCGTAAAAATTCACTCTCATCATTTTTCTCCATCGCGCCAAAAGAAGTATAACTTCAAAAATCGGCGAAGTGCGAGTCGGACTCTCACACCAAGAGTTTTATACAAAGTTGTAGGAATGTACAAGAATCACTGATGTTTTTTTAAGGTTTTCATTAAATCGCTTTGTGTAATTAATTTAGTTTCATGGAGAGATAGCGCTCCTTATATTACGTTCACTATTTATGTTACTCATTGTGTAATAAAAAATGCTACCTTGAGATGCTCCCTATTATGTGCCGAAAAGAAAACAGTGGTTCTAGCACGAGTTCCTGCAGTTTACTTACTCGATCACACGTACAGTTTCGTCCCATACATTGAGCACCAGGGTTTTAGTTCTTAATAGTTTCCGCGAGAGGCGCTGGTGCTCAATGTATGGGAGGAAACTGTACGTGTGATCGAGTAAGTAAACAGCAGAAACTCGTGCTAGAGGCACAGCTCGGTTTCCCTATAGATTGGTTGGTTGTACCTACCTTGAGCCTGATTTTGGCTGGCGTTTTCGACGATTTTCTTTCTTTAGTTGTTGTTTCTTCTACTTCTCCAAATGCAGTAATTTTTAAAAGTTCTAAAGCTATCTTTCTGTCTACCCGTGCGAATCCGGATGTCACACCACACAAGTGTCCACACATATTATGACGTGTTAGAAGATTTGTGTATCCTTAGTTGTAATATGGGGGAGTCCATCTTTAATGGACGTTATTTCTACCCCAATAACTTCCAAGCAATAATAACGTCGTCCTACGCATATGTTGTTCAGTTTTCATAGTTAATCTAAGCCATTAGTTTAGCAGTCTGCAAACATGTTTAAACGTATAGAGTGAGTCGAAGCTGTCTTAGTTAGCAAGGGAAGTTATAGAGCTTGGTGTTATGCCAAAAGCGATAATTTTTGAGGCGGTGTAGTGCATGGACACCGCGTCAATCACTGCGGAGGACACATGTGTGTTACTGTCAATCACGGTGCAGCTTTACTCGCTAAATGTGCTGTTTTTAGAACTTCACGGTCTGCGAAAATTGCTCTAGTTTTACGCTCCGTTTGTGTTGGTGCAGATGTTTTGTTTAATGCTGTGTTCACTTGGTTTTGCAATATTTTAGCAAAGACATCAACATTCTTATTTAATTGGTCTGCAATTTTTCAAGCACGAAAAATATTTCAATCATCATCATGTCAGTTGAATGACGTCGAAACTAAAATGACTATTGCTCATTCATTAGCTGACCTATATACATTTCATGTCATGACCAGACATAAAGATTGTTAAATCCAGAAATAAGATTTTAAAAGTTATACACGTCTTCTGCAATCTGAAACATACGATATCATCAATCTAATTAAACCTTCATCCTGTCCTTAATTGCATCAATGGATACAGGAGTCACCACTTAATTTTGGATGAATGTTCATGTCGTGGCCAAAACAAATAGCGATAATGTATCGTGCACTTGCATGTAACAACAGCGAACATCTGAGATCATCCACCTTGTCGGATCTGCGAATGACGTACGTTTCCTCTTACGACATTTCTATTTTGATTTCTATATCGGTTTGTTCTACTTTTGCTTTGGCAAGGTCAGCAACTGATGTGGTTCACTGCTTTTATTATTTAATCGTGTCTTGATATTCTTTTGCAATGTCTTCACTAACTAGTTAATGTGCTGCTGAAGAATTAATTCTTTCTTTATTTTCAATTTCCGCGTTTCCACCTTTTTAATTTACATTACATTCTAAATTACTTTTCCTGATATACAATTTATTATACCTTCAGTCAATTGAAGTTTATAATCCAAATATATGTTATGTATTTATATGCGTTAGTCTATATTCTCCATAATATTATTATGTGCAGTTGGGTGAATTTCAACAAGTCATTTTTAATTATCATTTCGGTGGATTTTTTTTGATTTCAATGCTATTTACATATTTTTAGTGATAAATTAAACTTTAGCCTATTTTATAACATTGTGTGTGAGTGGACACCAAATATCATAAAAACTGACATAAATATTTAAGGATGAATTTTTAAGAGTCCACTGAAGTGAAAAGTGTCTAGCGAAATGATAAAAATGACCACCGAAATGATAGACTGTGCACCGGAATGAAATAAATCCACCGAAATGATACAGCTAAGAACAACCGTGCCGGGCAGCCAGGGTTCCGTACTTTGTTAGTTTTGATATCCACAAATTTTAGATTAACACTGAGACAGGACAGTACACAGGTATTTTAATATCATTATTGATATACAGATATTACATTTAGTATTACCATATATCATTCTTTGAGGTTACAATATCCCCAAAATATGATATCAATGTAATGTTTATTACGATATGAATGAATTGTTTCTTCACTTATATAACCTTTGGTATTTTTTCTGGTTGTTGTTTGGTGAAAATGTTGGAAAACTTTATCGTAACTGCTGATAACCATACATAAATATTTTTATATGTTTAATGTGTTTTGAACTAATACTTATTTACTTAATATATTTTCAAAAGAGTTAACGAAGTGGGTTAGGAAGTTTAAAGTTTCTGATTAATATTATGGCTGCATTTGTAAGTTTTGTCATTAATTAATTAGTAATACATAATGTCTACCTATTGCACTTAGAGAAAAATGCTAGGTTAAATTGGTATCTAGACGAGAATAGTGTTTCTACACGTATATAAGTAAAACTTATAAAATTAAATCAATTTCAAAACACAATAAATGAATAAGAAACATTATAAACATATCTAAGTAGTAATAGCTTAGTACTTTTAATCCTTATATATTATTATACGTTTGTATGAAACAGAAACCAGACAGAAACCAAATTGAGATCACGTTATTCTTAATTTACTACAACAATAGAGAAACGTATATATCTAAAAAGAACGAAAACCAAAAGTTTTGTTCCACATTATTACTTATACATAACTGCGAAAGTATGTAGCTTAAAAAGATTGATTTTTCATCATGTTACTTTAAATCATACAATAATTTTTCAAATTCACTAATCAGCTTCTTTTTATGAGTGTAAATATAGGTTTTTAATTTATATATGTACCTACTTAACAAGTCTTCTTTAATTATTAGACCACAACACGTCTTCACTATAATTATTATAAACATCAGTCTTTTTTTATAACTTGAATTATAGATTTATTTGTTATACCTTGTAAAATTTAGAAATTATATAAAACTAGCTGTGCCCCGCGGTTTTACCCGCGTTAAATGTTATAAATTATCACAGCTCCTCCCCTGTAGGTGATAGCGTGATAATATGTAGCCTATATGTTGACCCGACCTCTTAGTAATATTCATGCAAAATTTTAAGTAAATCCATGCAGTACTTTTTGAGTTTAGCCCGGACATACATAAACAGACAAAAATTCTAAATACTATATTTTTGGTTTCGATATCGATTGTAGATCAGTATCGTTTAAAAAATATTCAATGTACAGTTTTGACTTTCCTACTACGATTTTAATATATGTATAGATATTATTTACTCATAATAAATGACATAAAAGTAAAGGTAAGTAACTTACTTAAAATAAAGGTAAACCCTCGAAATTATTATTTTGTAGACAATTAGTAGGTATAAGGTGGTGACTCACACACTCATCATCACATTATCGTTGAGCCGAACAAATGTGTATGTAAAGTAAGTATATACATGTACTTACTACATAAATATGTGTATACATTATATATCGTAAACACAAATATTACACAACAAATACACCCGAATAATCAAATCTAAACTCTAGGTAATTTTACATTACAAAACTATGACCTTGTATTTGACACAAGGATCTCTAAAACTATATGGTTTTATCATTTCGGAGATACATTTCATTCTGGTGGACTATAATTGGTATTACAGTCACATTACACCGAATCCACTGAAATGATAACACTGAGATGATAAAATACAGGTTAGTTCTACATTTAACTCCGAAATAAATTTATTAAAAATATATGAACACTACTCAAACAAAACAGTACTTACGGCGAATTTAATACTTAATTTTGAAACAAATTAAACGAATCTAGCACGAGTTATAACAGCCACTGAAATGAAACAATTTTTGTCCCCATATCATTGAAATGATAAACTTACTTTTTTGGTGGAAAACCGCAAGACATTGGGTGCGTTCATGCCGAGATCTTGAGCCGGACGGATCCGAAGTGAGGAAATTTGACACAGGCCTAACAACGCAATCTTGACGTGGCTATTCTACTAAAACTTACTGTCCTCTGAAATGATAACTTTTTTCCGGGCAAAAGTTGAATGACTGTCAAATCCATGAGAAAGAAGATAAACAAACAAAGAAAGTTTTATTTGATCGAAAATATTATAATTTAATGATATCAAAATCGATTTAAATCCATATTACGAATGTATTTACAGGGGAAGGTATTTTATGAGAGGAATTGGGTTCAGGACAGGCCACCGTGATGATAAAATAACACTTTGCAATCTTTTTTTCGGTCTATTAGTGGGTAGAAATGAATGATTTTTTTTGCCGAGGTAGAGAAGTACATTCGCTATTTAGAAAAAATGTGTAAAATTAAAAATCGGCACATTGCACTACCGTTCTCAGGTATGCCGTTTAAGTTTTTTGGGTTGGGCAATTCACCCAGTTATATTTGTCTATTTTAAATTTATTCTTAGCGTTGAAAGCATTTAAATTTGACAGAAATCATTGAGTTTAAAATGTAGTGCCCAAATTGAAATAGCTTCAGAGGCAAGATCTCACATATTACGACCAAACATAGTATAAACATAGGACCAAATATTGCTTGTTGTTGGATTCATTTTCGAAAGATTGGATGATATAACATTACATCACGTGCTGATTTGTTGTGACAACAAATCAGATCTTTTTGGATTACATGTGGGAGTTTTTTTAATCATCATCGTGTCAGCCTAATCACTTCCAGTGCTGGACAAAGGCTTCCCCAAAAGATTTCTGCGATGGAGTTCTGTCCATAATTTGGAGGGATCCGCCATAATCACCACGCTAGGTAGACGGGTTGGCGATCGCAGTATGATAGTCATGGTACTCATAGAGACGATGCTGCCCGTCCCCTGGGAGATATTCACTCGGGTCGATTTTTACACCCCCTACGGAATGAAATAGGGTAGTGATATTCTTTGCTGTCAGCCTCACAGCAATTTTTTTTATAAACCGAGTCATTTAATACTTTTAGCGGCTTTTTCAACAAATATTATGACATCATCTTTTTCCGTAGGGGCACAGAAATCGTCCCGAGAGATTATCTACCAGAGAACGGGCAGCAGCGTCTTTACTAACCCGTTTTCCAAAAGTCGTGATTGTATCATACCCCTTCATACGAATGAATATAATTCATTGGGGGATTTTCCAGCAGTGGATGTATTTAAGCTGATGCAATGAGGTACTAATGGATGATGGTGATGGTAGTAGCATCATATTTATTTTTACTACAACCTTGTTGCAAGAGTATATTCGGTTTTTATGTCATCTGTTCCCGTTCTGATATAACAATGACATTGAATGGAATAGTGTTATGTTCATGTATATTTTTAACTGAAGTGCAGTAGGACATTAATCATCGAATGTACATTCTGATTCAGAAGCGTGTGCATGTAATTAGTGTGTGCGTGCCAGGGCTTTGATGAGCTTCGAATAGTTTGTCTTATCTGAATATGCGTTTGATTGGATGTTCGAATTGAGTTATGTTATCAATTTTGATAATGATTTTGGGATTAAGTATTTCGTTTACAAAAATGGATATATAAGGGATTTTGTGACAAGTGTATTAAAAGACGTACAGGACAAAATATGGCAAGATATTGGTTGTCTAGCTTTAAATATTAAAGTAAGCTTTCGCTTTTGACTTCCCTTTGGTCTATCGGTAGCGTGTTCAACAGCAGATAATGAGATACTGGGTTCAAATCCCTGGTCGGACCTAAAAGTGATTTTGAGATTTTCTGTTAACAAAATATCTCAGTAGCAGCTTGAAATCTGAGAGTTGGCGGTTTTACACCCCCGTGTTTTGGAGAAGGTAAAAAGACAAAAGACGTAAAGTGTGGTCCTGTAGCCGACCTCTATCTGGTTGTGCTGTTAGTCGTTCCGGATCATTGGAGTGATGTAATAGTAAATGCCCTCTGTTTGCGCTATAATATGCCCCGCGCAGATGACTAGTCTCCATTGAAACCTGTTGCCTTATAGGAGGACATTATTATATGAGTTTTCGAAATTTGGTAAAAAATATTTGGAGATGGAACTCCTAGAATTCATGCTCTAATTTCATCACAAAATCAAGAATGAGTTTTCAAATATTGGAAAATAAAATTTGGAGATGGAATTCCTAGAAATAGTACTCTGATTGCCTTATAAAATCAAGGTGTGTTTTCGAATATTTGAAAATAAAATTTGGAGATAGAAATCCTAGAAATTGTACTCTGATTTCCTTATAAAACCAAGAAGACCATAAGACCTGGCTTGAGCCAGGTCCTATACCTATTGTATATAAATATTTTACGCGGAATATAATTAGGATTTATCGTACCGGACCAATGTCATATGACACATATGATCGGGTAAGACTCGAAGTTTCCATTGAAATCAAATCCAAAGTTGCATCATCCGTCCTAATTATAAATCCAAAATGTTTGACTGCTCGATATAGTAAACCAAAGTAAAATTATATATTATTTCAGACCATTTTATTTAAAACTAGACCCCGCGTTTTAATGGCTAATGATAGTGAAGCTAAATGCGAAAAGAAAGCTAATGAAGTATAAGAAGCTAACATAACAATAAATCTGTCCCACTTCATGTCAAATTAAATCGCCCTAAACAATGAAAATCTTGTTATATATTACACCGTTTAATTTTTCTATTGCCTTTATTGTACTTTGGTTCCCTCGGTTAACTTCCCCGTCTAGCCAAACTGTCGGCGCCGGCGCCCCCTATTTTAAATGCTACGCAACCCTCTGTGTCCTGGCTGACGGCCAGCGGTCGTCTTCATTGCTTCATTCAAATTTTATCTGGTATCATTGCTAACATTTACTAGTTGTCATAAAAAAGCTCAAGACGAAATTACATTGCGATTGTTTAGCTAAGACGTATCTAATGCAAACATTTCGAACCGCGTTTGTTTACCCTTTTCCTACAAAAAATATTCTTCTAGGACACCGGGATGGCAGTAATTAGGTAGTGCGATAAATAATAAATTTTATACAGGCTAGCTAAAATTTCACCTCAGCATTAAACAATTCTTTTGTTTTCTATAATCTAGGAAATCTACGTATCTATCTTCGAGTCCAATTCCGTTCCAATTTTAGTATCGTTTGTTATAAATTCGTGAACATACACATAAATTAGCGATATGAGCAATTTAACTTCAAATATACGGATGGGTAGTACAGCTGACTCGAGACTAGCCTTGTCGTCATCAGCTCCCACGTTTATACCAATGACGTAATTAGATAAATCGCTTAGAAGATACACGGAAAGTGTGGAAAATTCGAGGTCATTGCACGAATCGCTATTTTCTCCTCGTATCACTTCTATTATTGCATCTCAAATTGTTTTACCTACCGCAAGATTATTTGTAGATGTTGTGTGTTTTGCTTTATAGTCTCTGTCGTCTGCCATAAAGTGGACTTAGTCTGCGGTGTCTTCACGTGATACCTTTTTATTGCCTCTTAATATTACGACGGTTTGAGTGTTTGCTGCTGCAGATTCTGAGGCATCATTTTTCAGCAGTGTGTCATATTCAAATATGTTTGTTCCTACAAAAATATTTTGTGGTTTATCATTTTTATTTTTGAAATCGCATCATGTTTCAACAGTTGTCATTCTCTAAGTAAACCTTTTAACTCAATTACTCCGGTGTTAGTGACATGAAAGTATAGAAATTAGTGCCAAAACCCTGCACACGCTATGGATTGTTGTGCTGGTTAGTTCTATTTTAGACTCCTCGTACCACATCGGAATATCCGCTAGAAATCTTAGTAATGACTAATGTGTAGTTAGTCAACATGTTGAAAGGCTAAGACAGGAGTTAAAATATAAAATAACACAATAGAAATGGGATGAATAAAATCGTTACATCGATACCGAATATATTATTTAAACAAATAAAATATTTTTTTTAGAATATAGACTTATTTTTTGTTATAGTGTCGGTTTAAAAGTTCACTCGTAAAGTAGTTCAAAAGATTGAAACCAGATATTTTCGAGTTAGAAGTTATTAAAATGATTGGCATTATATTACATTTAATTTGAATTTTATAGCATTATTCGCAATTCTCTGATTATACATGCTTGCTATTTATGATTGACCTGAATGCAACTTTGAATTTACGAGTTTGAATGAATCACGAAAAATAACTTAATATATTTTTTTTATTTATTTAATAAAGTACCAAGTATAGTATCTATGTGTATTACAATCTAGTCTAGAGACTAATAAGTAATTTTATATTAACCTAAACTTCTACATAAACATAACTAATTCTAAGAATCAGTCCACCGACTTTCCTTAGTCATATTTGTTAAGGGGTAGACACTTTGTTCATGTGTTCTATATAATTACATTATTGCTATCACTAATCACTTAATACACTAATCACGACACAAGTTCATGGGGTTTTGTTCTATTTAAACGTCTCACTAGCTCTGTAATGTCGAGGAGCTGGATGGCCTCGATGTTCACATGATGTAGAAGCCTATGTTCATGAGCTGTAGCGTATTTTCGAATGGTCTCTATAAATAAAATAAATAAAAACGGTTTCTTCAAATAGACTTTAAAAAAGCGCTTGTACTATGAATAATAGTTATTGTGGTATTACAAATTAACTATACATTAATTGTAGATAACAAATAGATTGTGTCATAAAATAAAATAAAAAACTAATTTTGGAGCTTATGAGTCAAAATCATAATTTTTTGTCATAAATGACACGTGCAGAGATCTCCGTTGTGTTGTTAGAAAAATACTTGTAACTTTGGGCAGTTAGTTCGTTCGTAGTATAATGGCTAAAATGTGGACTGACGGATGTTGCATATTGGGTTCCCACCCAACAATGCAATTCTATATTTCCCAATTTTAAGTATGTTACTTCGAATTGCAGAAAATGTTATAAGTATTTCTTGTATTGTTTACAATAGCTTTAAATTTCACCTACTTTGAAATGCCATTTTCAATTCGTTTACACGGAACTCCTTGCACACAATTCTAACAATGTTTGCTTTTCATTCACATGTTTGCTATTTATGATTGACCTGAATGCGATTTGGAAGCATTGAATGAGAGTTTCTAAGAACCATTGGCTATTTATCATGACTATTCTAAATGGAATCTCATTGGCTGAGATACCGACATTTGCCAGAATTTAAGGGCATGATACTATTAACCATTCCTATTAATTGTTGGAGGTAGTGAGATGAGCTAATTATAAGGTTGATGTATCAGGCCAAAGTACGAGTCGTATTAGTGCCAGTGGTTTTAATATATGCATTCGCATATATTGATCATTGGACTAATAAATACGATTATTTTATGAGACGTCTTTGGTTGTATATAGTACGATGACTGAAACATGAACCCAAAATGAAAGTGACCTGTGTCGGCGCACCTAATTAATATAATTACTAGTTAGGAACTAAACTTTATCGGTAAAAAATATAACAACACATACCCAACTTCAAGTAAATGCGAAGGACAATATGAATATTTAAACTAAACAAACGACTACAGATTTCACAAGGAGTAATTATTGGGTCCATAATGAAATATAACATACATACTATTTATATTGAAAAAATCTTTCAGTGTAGGGGACGTTGGAAGATTTTTTATGAAAAAAGTGAGGTTGATTTCTGGATCTGATTATTGTGGAGCCCCGGTGGCTTGAAAATCATTTGAAGATATTACCCGAGCCTGGTTTCAAAATAACCATGAAGAATTGGCAGCACATCGGCCGGAATGGCGCTGGCTTGTCAAGAGGCATACACGTGTTTTTTTGGAGCAGAGAAAAGGCTAGCTCGATACAAAATACGATGAGCTGAAATCCGAACAACCCGCGACTATGTTGATGGGAAACTCTCTGTACTTAGGGCGTACTACACTTTATTAAGAAGATTGGCTATAGCAGCCATCTTTGGGCGCACCAACGCCGTACCGACGAGGAGTTGAAATGGTCGCCATGACCGAAATCGATCAGACTAATCACCATCATCATCATCCCTGGTACTCCTAGGTCTTTATATATAGCTTATGAGTATCCTACGGTTTTTAGACATGGAACAGATACTTTAAAAGTATGCAAGTCTATATATTCGAATTCAGACACTTACCTATTTCATTTAAAAGTATGCAAGTCTTTATATGCGAATACAGACACTTATTTTACTTGATTTGTGGTCTAAAAATAATCTACTAATTCTGAAGAGAAGAGAACTAAAATTTATTCAACACTTACGTATTAACACTATTAAGTTGTAAAGTCTAATACAATATTAAGCGTACATGATAAGAAACTACATTTAACCCCATAGTCAGTCCATTCATGCGGTCTGTTTTATCTCATACTAGCTACGCCCCGCGGTTTCACCCGCGTTAACCTTTCGCATACAAGGTGGGGTCTCACATACCCCAGCCATTTAAAAATGCCAATATCTTTTTAATAACGCTTCAACCGGGTTTGCGCGCTTTAGTAGCTGGAATTGCGGCATTGCCACTTCGACTAGTCTCGTTGAATCAGAACAGTGCGAGTTCTTTTCTGTGATACACTTGTTTTGGGTCAGCGAGACCCCACCTTGTATGGATCATACATAATTATTTTATGTACACTTGAGACTTTTATTTTTATTATCTCACATAATCCTTTATGTTTCTTTAGAACAAACTATTTATTTTAATAAATACACTGTAAAATGGGGAGTCATGTCAAAGATGTGTTGATTGAGCGATGCTTATCGATTATATCTATATAAAAGAGTGCCAACACTTTCATATGTGGCAAAGCCCATAAAGATGGTGTACTTGATGTCTTCAATGCATCACGATGCTAAAATAGATCTTGCAACTGGATCTAAACAAACACCTTCTACGGTAACCTTCTACAATGCCACAAAAAGTGGTTTCGATGTTGAAGATAAACTAGCCAGAACAAATGATGTGTCACGCAAGCGAACCGCTGGCCTTTAACAATCTTTTATAGCTTACTTAACCAAGCAGGTATAAATGCAATAGTGATTCATATGCTGAACAATAATATTGACAATAAAAAAGCGATACAAGGAGAGGGTTTCTAAGGAAACTAGCGTTATCACTATTGGATGAACATTCAAAGTCTAGAAAGGATAATGAAAAATTACCAAGAGAGTTGCGAAAGAGAATTGGAGACCAGTTAGGTGAACAGAGTGCACCCCAACCTAAAATCGCAAATTTCCGGCAAAGATGTGTGAAATGCCCAAGAACTAAAGAACGCAAAACCAACCGAGGATGCGAGAAAGGCCATATAGCCTTGTGATTAGACCACAGCCATATGGAGTGTGATACTTGTTTTAGAAAAGACTAACTATGCAGACAGTTCCAAAATGCAGTGATCTCCTTTTTTTATAAATGTAATTTTTCTATAAGCATATTTTAGTTGATTATAAGGAGCATAAAGTCTGATATGTTTTTCCTGAAATATTAATAACGTTACCTAAGCCTTGTTTTCAGTCCCAAATCCTAACTAATATTATAAATGCGAAAGTAACTCTGTCTGTCTGTCTGTCTGTTACTCTTTCACGCCAAAACGACTGAACGGATTTTAATGAAATTTGGTGTGCAGATGGTCTAGACCCTGAGAAAGAACATAGGCTATTTTTTATAGTTAGGATAACACATAGGCCATATTTTATAAAGTTTAACGCGGGTAAAACCGCGGGGCACAGCTAGTTACTGATAAACCTTTGATTACAGCTTTACTATTGTTGTTTTTTATTGTTACTTATATCTTCAAAAATCATATAATGCACCTTTAAAGTCCATACTTCAATATACTTTCGCACAATCATAAAATCTACTTGGGTTATTTAGACCCCACCTTGTATGGCATATAGATTTTTTGCACCTTGTATGCGGAAGGTTAAAGTAGTTTTGGCGTAAGAGAGTAACAAACGTACATCTATACTCACCAACTTTCGCATTTATAATATTAGTAGGATGTGTACCTCTAGCGGTTTTAGCAGTGCACGCCGGAATAGTTGGCAGATGGTAGATTTTTTACTACGTTCTTGACATTTATTGTCATATTTTGGACAATTCACAAAGTATCTCTATAAATTGTAGCCTATGTGTTATTCTGATGTATACGTTATATTATTGTAAAGTTTCATTAAAATCCATTCAGTAGGTTTTACTTGAAAGAGTAACAAACGTCCATCCATACTTACAAACTTTCACGTTTATAATATTAGTAGGATTCCATGTAATCCTTAATGAAGTAATAATGTAGCTTAGTGCTCCTGCCTACGAAGCTGTTGGTCCTGGGTTCGAATCCCGGTAAGTGCAAATATTTGTGTGATGAGCACGAATATTTGTTTCTGAGTCATGAATGTTTTCTATGTATATAAGTATTTATCTATCTATATAAGCATGTACATCGTCGCCTGGTACCCATAGTACAAGCTTTGCTTAGTTTGGGGCAGGATGATCTGTGTGACATTGTCCCTAGATATTATTACAATTATTTCAATTGCCTATTGGTCTAGTGGTAATTGACCCCGACTGCTAAACCCAGGTCTTGGGTTTGATCTCACCCAAGACAAATCCTTTTGTGATGAGCGCGATTTTTTGTTCTGTGCCTGGGTGTAATATATCTATAATAGGTATGTATGTATTCTAAATATTTTAATATGTTTATCAGTTGTCAGTGGTTGTTATAGTACAGCTTTAACTGACATGATCACAAATTAAACCACTTTGGCGGTCACCCATCTATGGACTGACCGCGAGCCTAGTTGCTTAACCTCGCCAATCACTTACGGACCGGTGAGAGCATCTGGCTAATTATTTGTACTGACATTACTCATTGAACGGTGAGCATACCATACAAGAGGGTGAGGTAAATCAAATTGTAAACATATTTGTGTCGAAATAGTTCCGAATTGGAACGCCAGATATATTTAACTTGTACCTACATGCCCATTTGAGTATGTTTCGCCGGAGCGTCACAATTGGGTCATATTAAGACCTGTAGTAAATGCACCCGCTGAGTTTGTTTCGCTGAGTCTTCTTAGTTGGCGTTGAACCCAGTGGTTGCATTAAAATGACGGTCATTAGGCAGCAAAGGTCTGTCATAATAGTAATATTGAATTCTTATCTCAATATAAAAAATTACAAGATATAGTAAAATCGATCTGAGACCGTAATAACGTACAAAATATACCTATAATATATATTGAAAGAGTGTTTAAAAATGTTTTCGAGTGGCCACCGCGAACCGGAAGACGGAACTTGGGCAGGCCCCCTACAAGGTGGACCGATGATCTTGTGGAAGTCGCTGGATGCGGATAGCGCAAGACCGGCAATTGTGGAGATTTTTGGGGCGACTTTGTCCAGCAGTGGGCGTCTTTCGGCTGATATGATGTATTAAAAACCATAAATAACTATTTCGAAATTAACCTCAAGAAATTTGCTACTTAACTGACACAGATATTATAATTTATTTTTAACACGCTTTTATTAGCTTTATACGTATGTTAATATGTATATAATGGAAACTTTGAACATGTTTTTAATCCCCTTCAAAACGTCTGATTAACTTGAAATTTGGCATACTTATCAAGGACTGTGACTGAATTCAGTTAGACTCGTTATCTTTAATAGGGTAGTCAGAATAAGCGATTTCTTGTTATTACCAAACAAGTGTTTTGAGATAAATATTTTTTTTATAAAACAAAAAACACGTTTTTATAGAATTCTAACTGAAATATAAAAAATTAACGTAATTTTATAGAAAAACAAACTAAAGGATTGGACAATAAAAAAACGTATTTAATTGTAAAAAAGCGTGGAACATATAAAATGGTCATTTTCTTACAAAGCACCCCGCGTGCTTTGTAAGAAAATGATATTGATAACGCATTTATTTACAATAAAATCTAATTAAAAATATTCTTGTTTTGTTTTCTATAATAGATTTCTTTTAAACTATTATTTCTTCATCACCATCATCATATCAGCCGAAAGACGTCCACTGCTGGCATAGGCCTCCTCAAGGATCTCCACAATAGCCGGTCCTGCGCTGCCCGCATCCAGCGGCTTCCCGCGACCCTTGCAAGATCATTGGTCCACCTTGTAGGGGGCCTGCACACGCTGCGTCTTCCGTCATTATTATTTAGAATTAAATACCTTGTAATACTGCAATCCACGTTCTGATTACTTTAAAACATTTCAAAGTCGATATGAATAAAAACACATTTTATGTATGCATTCTATTTTTATGTTTCTCAGCTATTCGTCGACAAGTCATCCTCTTTAGGATGGGTATCGGAAGTCCTTAGTTTATCTTTTACATATTCCTGCAACGTTTTAAGGGTTCCCTACCCAAAGGGTAAAACGGGACCCTATTACTAAGACTTCGCTGTCTGTCTGTCACCAGGCTGTATCTCATGAACCGTGCTAGTTAGACAGTTGAAATTTTGACAGATGATGTATTTCTGTTAACAACATATACTAAAAAACATAATAAAATAAATATTTAAGGAGGCTCCCATACAACAAAAGTGAATTTTTTGGCTGTTTTCTATACTAATATTATAAAGAGGTAACGTTTGTGAGGTTGTGAGTTTGTGACGTTGTAAGGGGTAATCTCTGGATCTATTGAACCGTTTTTCAAAATTATTTCACCAATAGAAAGCTACGTTATTGTGGAATGTCATAGGCTATGATTCATCATCATAATATTTATTTATCCCGAACTTTTAACCCGAAGTATTACGCGGGACAAACGGGCAGGGACAAAAATACCTATTTATAACGCGGAACGAAGTCCTCGGGCACTGCTAGTTATAGATAATGGTACGGAACCCTTCGTGCGCGAGTCCGATTCGCACTTGGCTGGTTATTTAATAATAATTGTGATGCGACATCACATTCGAGTGCACACGAATGTTTAAATAAAGCTGAGTGGATATAAATAAGTTATTTATGAAGAATAGTACCGCCAGCGGCCGCCTACGGGAACTTGGCTATTTTCGTACGATTACTATAATGCTCGCTTTCGAAGTCTCTTGGGTTTATGGAGAGACTTTAAGCGTTAGTTAATCGTGTTTCGGTTAATGGGGTTTATAAGTTTATGTTGATTTTCATTACATACTTAAGTTAACTTTTTATACTTTTAGAGATTCATTACAGAGTTTTTAGTAGTAACTAAAAACGTTTTAGGTTTGCGGACTGTTTATATATACAAGGTGTAGCATATAACGTAAGTGGGTATTTGAGACATCTAGCTGGCCAAAATTATTTATCGCTTTTAATCATTTCGAAATGGTTCAGTATCTCATAAAACCTTAAATACAAGTGTATAAACACTGTTAACCTTCAGTTACAGGCCAAATTCATACATATGAATAAAGAGACAAAAAGACGCGGTATAAAAAAGCGTAGTTTTGTACAAGAAAATATATTTTATAACACAAAATAATGTATAAATATAATTATAATAAACAACTATCGCAAAACAAATTTAAAACTTAAAATATAAATAATAATAAGGCCTAACATTCTTCACATATTAACATTTTTAATGTTTCCTTAATAAAATGATTTTGTTTTATTTTTTTAACAATTCTTCTTGGTGCAAGTAGGGGGTCTGATGTTAACAACAATCTATTCAAAAACATCTGTATTACATTTTAATCTGCTGAATTTTCTTGCAAAGTTTTGTCTGTATAAACGGAAATGTTTATTTCTTGCTTCTGCTGCTTCTTCAGATAATTATCCTATTGGTAATAAGTGCATCTTCTATTACAGTAGATGGAGCTACTGTGCATTAAAATTTTATGCATATTATGCGTCATATTATGTCTACCATATAAACTAACATAAAGTGCGGCAGTCTCTGTAGTAATTTTTTTGAATTTTTCTGTGTCTATTTTGTACCCACATGAAAAGCACTCAAGAATCACTTTGATTTTTTTGATAAAATTTATATTTAGACCTGTAATTTCAGCTGCCAACTCTGGATTTTCAAAAAATCTTCGACATTTTATTGCCAAATCAAGCTTTAGGAAAATCTACCCAAAGATCTAGTTTATTTTTAAATTCGTTTTGAATTTTTTCTTTGTTTTTTGAATTAGCAGTTTGTCTGCTTCAGATTTTGGTGGCAAATCTTGCACGCCGAGCTTGTAGGCAATATGTAATAAATTCAAATTGCCGAATTCTGGCATGTAAAGTAGATAAGCCGAACTTCAATGTATCTGTATTAACTATATTTGTTTTATTCAATTCGTTAAAATCTTTTGATGTTGCTCCACATATGTAACATCTCATTGCAGATTTTGTCCCAGTTGCCGCGTTGCACACTTTTGCATCTATCATTGTTAGCATCATTTTGGTTTTAACAACATATGATCTTCCACCGATTGTTACTGATGTAGGTTCTAATTTTTTAGCTGCGGCTTCCACATAGTTGATTTCGTCGTTCGTTATATCAACTGTTTCCTTTAAAAATCGTATACGGATAGGTCTACAGTAGCGGGGCGATGATGTAGTTGTGTTCTACCATAATATTTTATTTTCTTCCCCATACACTAAGCGTAGAAGAACAAATGAACTTTGAAAAATGTGCGAGTCGCATCCGCTATCATTCTCAAACTTTTGTTTGAACTGATCCTGTTGTGAGCCATCACAACCCCATTTACAGATCATTTGAAGATCTCTCTCATTATCGCTAAGGGTTTTCAAAACGTCTTCTCTATTTGAATAAGTAATCTTTCGGCAGTATGAGTCATTATTCCTTGTAAATTCACTTCGGCACAGGTTTCAGTTACGTTAAAAAATGCACTGGTAGGATAACATTGTTTCTTATACAGCTGCAAAACTGAATAGCATGGAAGATTTCCTGTGGTTTATCTGATCCTTTCATATTGAGACCTTGCAAGATTCGCATCTACAAACATTGCCAGCGTTTCTTCTGGATTGATATACTTAACATGTGCCATGTCACGGTCTACTGACTTCCGGTATTGCTTAGCGCGGTCCCTATTTTCCGAAATCTTTTTCAAAATATTTGAACCACTTCTATTGCCGGGCTCGCAATTCCATTTGAGCTGCATAAATTATTTTCTCAGGGCTATCCGAAAACGTATTGTCTCAGTTTTACGTCTTTTGTTTCGTTCACTAACCTCTTCAAACGGTTTAGCGGGTCTACCTGCTCTTGTGGGTATTAGAGGTAATTCAAAAGTCCCATTCAGTCATTTTTCGTTGATTTTTTCAAATAGTTCACTTCTTTATTTTGCTGCTACCCATCGATGCTTCATTTCTGATTTCATGCGTGCAAAATTACGCTTTATGTCCTTTATTTGTTCTTCCAAGTACGGCTTATGTGAAATCAAATAATTTTCAACATTTATTTATTTATTTATTTTATTTATTTATTTATACCACATACACTACCATTACAGTTTACCCATTGCGATAGCGTAGACATACATTTTAACTTAGGAATAACTAATACATATTATCTTGTCTAGACAACAATAAACTTATGGCCAAAGTGAACTCATTCAGTGAACAAGAGAACAAATCAATACTATCAGTGACCGCATTGAGCGCGCGCAGCGCTCGCGTCAGAGGCGCGCGCTGCAACAAGTTGGTCCGCGCGCGGGGCACCACCAGCAGTGGCGGCCGCCGCCTCCGCCCCACGTACTCATCCGGGACGCATAGTCGTAGCTCGTGCAAGACGCAAGCGTTATTACTTACTCCACGCATTACTTTAAATAAGTAGATGGCTAAAGCTACCTCCCTACGTATTTGCAATTTACCATACCTAGCACAAATAAAGTAGGATACAATAGTGGAAAGTTAGAAATATTTAGTCTCATGTGGTGACCAAATTATAGAATTACATTCTAAGTGTGATCTTACAAGAGCTTCATATAAAGCTTTCAATGCTAATATGTTGGTGAACCGACCAGCCTCTCGTAAAACCAAACCCAGGCCCCGAAACGCTTTTTTACAAACGCTGATGATGTGTGTCCTAAAATTAACATCAGCGGTGAAGCGTATTCCTAGGTCCTTGACTTCAGCGACTCGCTGTAAGGGCTGTCCATCCATGTGGTACTGGTAGTGAAGCTGGGTATGCGCGCGACTAAAGGATAACACTGAACACTTTGCTACGTTAAAGAATAATTTATTCTTTAAACTCCATTCAGCCACCCTTTGAATGTCTTGTTGTAGTAACTTACAATCAGTGTTATCCGATATTTTCTGTACCAATTTCAGGTCATCAGCAAACAGCAAGCATGTGGAGCTATTAACGACCTCAGGAAGGTCGCTTATCGCTAAAATAAATAAAAAGGACCCAGGTTACTTCCTTGGCTGACACCGGATCTCGTAAAATAAACCTCAGAAAGGTATCCACTACAGTCCACATATTGACACCTATCCCTTAGGTAGTTCGAGAAAAACGTAAGCGTATGTGGCGTGCATCCTACATTAGCCAATTTCGATAAAAGGACGTCATTGTCGACCGTATCGAACGCCTTTCTGAAGGCGAAATACGCCACGTCTACCTGGTGACCAGCATCCACCGATGGTACTAAATTTGTCATTAAATGCAGCAAGTTCCCAGCTGTCCCACGCCCAGGTCGGAACCCATGCTGTGCATCGGACAACTGGGTACTAACCTGTGCGTAAAGGCAACTATGGATAGTCATTTCAAATACCTTGGCCGGCGTACATAGAACTGCTACAGGGCGATAATCACCAGGATCAGGACCTCCCTTGCCTTTAGGCACCGGCACTACTCGAGTAAGTTTCCATCGATCCGGGTACTTTGCGGTCGTAATGCAAGCGTTGAACAAATGAATTAATGGCTCTATCAATACCATACGACAATCCTTAAAAATAAACGGCGGTATACCATCGGGCCCCACTGAGCGCTTGGGCGGCAAGCGGGCGAGTGCGCAACGCACGTCGTCAGCGCGCAGGCACCTGATGTTCGCCCACGCGCCCGGCGCCGACACCGCCGCCGCACACGCCGCCGACACACTCAGTGAAGCCGGTTCATGGTTGTACACGGATTCAAAGAACTGCGCGAATTCCGCGGCGCATTCAGCTTCCGATAAAGCTCGACCATCCTTTACTAACTTGTGCTTGTTTACGTTACCTTTTCTAGATCGAATGTAGCCCCAAAATGCGCGAGGATCAGTCGTCAGATGATTTTGCACGCGGTCTCGATACTGATCGTACGCATTTTCTGTTTCAACTTTTACCTTTGTTCTATACCGAGCAAACGCCTCATAATCACTGTGCGATTTAGTCAATTTGTACTTTTTATGAAGATAATGTTTATACTTAATATCTCGGATAATTGCGGATGTGTACCATACAGGGTAATTATGTCTAGTATTTTTTGGGTTATTATATTTTACAGGGACGTAAATATCGAAAGCTTCGTAGATCTTACTGTAAAATAAATTTAAAACTGCATCAGGATCATCCAGAAGGTATAAGTCGGTCCAATCCATCATACCTAATAAATTATATAGATGATGGAAGTCTGCCTTATTAAAGTTCCACTGCGTACGCGGTATGGCAGAGTGCGGGTCACGAGGTGATGGGGGGGGGGGGGGGGGGGAGAGTCGGAGGGTGGCGGCGGCGGCGGCGCGCCAAACTCGAGGCTCACCGCGAGCGGCGGATGGTACGCGTCGACGGGCTCCAAGCCCTCGTCCGCCGCGTTCACCGACACGCCGCTACTCGCGCTCAACACTAGGTCGCACTGCCTACCGCTGCAGTTATCTACGATATCATACTGAATGAGTTCACCAAAAGCCATAAAATATTCATAGTAATTACTTACAAAAATATTGCAAGAAAACAAATTGTAATCTCCTAATATGACTAGGTTTTTTCCATATTTAACACATATTTTTTCTAATAAATTAAACATTAACATATACTCAGTCTCATCGGTTTGGGGTGGAATATATAACACACAGCAAGTAAATAAATAACGATTTTTCACATAAACTGCAGCACAAATTAGTTCAAACTTACACTTGTTTATGTCAACATCATGAACCGCGGTGTGGCCACTAAAAGCACGCCGCCGTGCTTTCGCCCGTCCGTTCGATCACATATTCTAATTGTTCGTTAAAATTTAGATCATTTTGTGATCTCATTAGACCAAATATCTCCTGTGAGTCATGCGAGTCATTAAAGTACTTCCAAATGGTCCTGAAATAATAAAACTAAATTAAATCAAAATTCATTTTTTTACTTTTTTAAGTACGATATCTAAAATCGCTCCAGATGGCGGACAGATGGCTTCCTTTTTTTGATAGAAGAAAGTCTATATATTACGAAAATATAAAAATGACAGCCGGGTAATGCCGGGCACAAAAACAAAAAGCCTCGTTAAACTATTTTTTTTTTGAAAAATTAAGGATATTAACGATATTTTTTCAAATGACGAAAAATAATACAATCCCGTCACATAATTAAATATTTTAAATATGTAAAATAAGTCACTTACCATCAGTTTCAGAATCCATACCCAATTTTGGATTATTCACAACACAACATAAAATAAAAAATAGTTAAAATGGGTTTAAAGCACGAATATTGAAAACAAACAACCGCTTCGAGCAATGTCTCAATTTCAACTGACTATATCTTGTGCAATTTGGGGTGGGTAAAAAAAAAACAATAAGGTTGGATCGCCCAACTACCTGGCTCTTCTAGGAACGCATTTTTTTTTACCTGAGCGTAATTCTGAGAAATGTAATTTTGGCCGGCTAGATCATGTAAATACCCCTATGTGGCAACGTGTAACATGCAACATGCAAAATCACAAACATTATATATATCGTCCCCATACAAAAATGCTGATCAGCTGATCTAAATGCATCAACTGATCAGCATATGGTATGGTATGGTGATTCAAAAATAGGACCGGCTATTGTGGAGATCCCTGGGGGAGGCCTTTGTCCAGCAGTGGACGTCTTTCGGCTGTTATGATAATGAAACAAAACAGGGGCTCTACCGGCTAAGTCACCGAACATCGATTTCTTAAATGGCGTTCAAATTAATAAGGGTTAAAATTGACTCAATCAACCGTAAAATCGGCTTCCATGAGCACATGTGACGTCATATATGATCCGGGATCGATTGTCAACGTTAAAGCCGATTTACCGATTGATTAAGTAATTTTTAACCTTTATTTATTTGAACGCCATTTAATAAATCGATGGTCGGCGACTTAGCCTGTAGAGCCCCAGGTGTGCAAAGATCGTGACCAATAAAAATCCGTCGTCTCTGCTTACTCCTCTAGAACATTAAAGATTGTTATAAACGGGTCAAATATATTTATTACATAATATTTGACCCGTTTGAAGTGAGAACGTTTGAGCCATGGGGTCCAAGATCACGGGTTTTTTCCCCCGAAATATCAAAAAAGCGTCGAAGTTACAACTGACCAGAGGGCTGGGTAATTTTTTGGACATCGTTTAAGCATTGCCATCTAGCGTGCTAATGCTGCCAGCATTCTGAGTACAATGCTGAAAGGCAGCGATACTTAATTTTTTTTCTACGCCTATGGTTGACTTTTATACTGCACTGTGGCGCAGCGGCTAAGACAGTCGCCTCGCCGCTTCGAGTCTCGTGTTCGATTCCCGTGCCAGACAACTATTTGTGTGACCCATAAATAGTTGATCTGAGTCTGGATGTAATTTGTGTCCGTGTATGTATATTAATTCTTTCTTTCCCTTCCAAAGTCCTGTAGCGTCTTTGCCAATAAACCTAAGGTGAATCCTGTCAGGTTACCGTAATTACCTATTTTTCTTTTCTTTATTCCGACAATTTTATTGGGGAATTTTAGAGCTCTTCGTCAGTATCGCTTAGTCATTGGTCAGCTGGTATGTCCACAGTTACATGTCAAATTGTTGATGTTGAGATGAAAAAGAATTCCGCCTAAAATCTATACATTTTATATTTTTTTTGTAATATTAAGCGTGATTTCTACCTACATTCCCTAGAATAATTGAGGTTATACAACTGGCCGCGTACAATACTTGTCTGCGCCAACCTCGATACTCATACACACATACAGAGATATATATATATATATATATGTTTTTATTATAGCTCTTCACGTCAGTTTTAAAGTGGCAGGACTCAAATGTTTCCTTTAGCGCCCCGAGCTTAACCCGAACCCCATAAGGGTGCCCTCAGGTATTAGTCGCTTAAATTAAGCTACTGGTTGAGAGCCTCACGCGCTAACCATTTGTCTTCGCAGTAGACCGCACTGATGGACTAATTCAAATTACTGTAATACTATTTGACTATGTTTATGTACTGCTTTGTGACTTTGACAAGTACAAGTGTATGTTAATACCCGAGTGCATTATTTCATTAGTTTCAAAATCTGCTAATAATTAAAGTTTATTTCTTCTTTTAGAATTGAGATAATTATAATAATTCGATGGTTATCCGTATATTATTTCACTATCATTATTGCAAAGATGTAGAGAACACGTTACAAAATAAATTTTAGGTTAGTATTTTTTTTTAAATCATCTATGTTGGTACGGTTTGTGACTAACGCTTCCAGATGCAATCAGTTCCGCATACCTTTCTACCTAAATACCCATGACAGCTCATAGCTTTTGAATGTCTACAGCTTTTTAAATAAAGAACTCTATCTTATTTTGAAATAAAAACTACCGAAAAAATCTAGGTTTAAAAAAAATCTATGGTTACATAAGTTCTTTTTTTTTTGACACAATGCTTGGAAAAGAAATTGGAGTGGGCGGTATTACATCCTCGTGCCTCGGAGAGCACGTAAAGCCGTCGGGCTATTGCCTGACCTCTTTCCGGTCGATAGTGTCATGGGAGTGATGGAATAGAAAGTGCCCCTGTGTTTTAGCACACACTTGTGCACTATAATATGTTCTGCACAGTTGGCTCCATTGAGACCGGCTGCCGTGGCCGAGATTCGGCCAGGAGAACATTATTATTATTTGATAGGCAATGGTTTCAAAGGGGTTCCGTATCAATTGTGTTCAACAAACAAGCTGTGTTGTTGGTCACTGCTTAATCCGCTCCCACTAGCCAAGCTGTAGCACTGCTTAATGGCCTTATTGCGAGTGAACCAGATGAACCAGAATTTATGTGCTTATGTAATATGTAGTAAAAATATAGCTAAAATTTAGATAATTAAACCTACACGACATGATCCTTGACAATAACTTAATTTCAGTTAGCTAAATATTGTTACTGTTATAAAATAAATCTTATTGTAAATTATTTCCTACAATCCGTGTACCTAAATATCTATATGTACCTAGAAATAATTATAAATTAATTATATATTACTGCGAACATGTTCTGACTATTTACAAGCGCTTTTTAAAAGTATAACGTGAATAAAAACCTTTTTTATTTTATTTTATTTATTTTATGTAATGATATGAAATTAATTCTTAAAATCCTTTATAAAATGTTTGATCCACTCTTCTTTATTTATTTATTTATGAAACAAATGTTCACTACACTTACAGTTTTGAAACCAAATCGTGTCGCTAAAACATTATTTCTTCGTTATATAAATAGTTCGAATTGGGATATATATATATCTGTAAATCTATACAAATAAATAAAATTGAAGTGTCTGTATGTAATATTGAAACAACCGATTTTTACTACATGTATATGAATATATATACGGTACATACTCCAAAATATTTTTTTTACAATTTTTGTCTGTCTGTTTGTTCCGGCTAATCTCTGAAATGGCTGGACCGATTTTGACGGGACTTTTATTGGCAGGTAGCTGATGCAATAAGGAGTAACTTAGGCTACTTTTATTTTAGATAAAAAAAATTTTTGAAAAAAAAAACAAAAATAAACCAATTAACACGCGGACGAAGTCGCGGGCACAGCTAGTAAATAATAAAAGCAACATTTTGCACAATCCCCAAAACGTTAAGCTTTTGACTCCTCGTAGTGTTATGTAAACGGCTTCGCTAATACAAACGATATAATCAGAAAGTAAACCAACTTTCCAAGTAAAATCTATATGTTTAGATTTACAAATGAAAAGTTTTCCCAATGTTTGTTCGTGAAAAGCTGGCCTCAACCTTCCTTCGGTCTCAAAATAAACCATCACATGTCTGCCACTAATCTGTCGCTAATTCTTTGGTTAAGACTTGCCAAATGTATTATTAGAACGATAACCTGGCCCTGCTACCTGATCAATTCGTTTTCGGTGAGTTTCATTGCGCTGCGAGGGAAACAGAAGATACATTTGCAATGATAAAGAAAGAAAGAAAGAGTTTTATTCATGATAAATTGCCATAGTACAAACCTTGCCTAGTTTGGGATAAGATATGGTAGCGTGTTAAGTAGTTTTCGGTGACTTTTAATTGCGCTGCGAGGGAAACAGAAGATACATTTGCAATGATAAAGAAAGAAAGAAAGAAATAGTTTTATTCGTGATATTCATGATATGTTGCTATAGTATATGCTTTGCCTAGTTTGGGATCAGATATGGCAGTGTGTTCGTTTTCGGTGAGTTTCATTGCGCTGCGACGGAAACAGAAGATATATTTGCAATGATAAGGAAAGAAAGAAAGAAATAGTTTTATTCGTGATATTCATGATATGTTGCTATAGTACAGACTTCGCCTAGTTTGGGATCAGATATGGCAGTGTGTTAAGTAGTTTTCGGTGAGTTTCATTGCGCTGCGAGGGAAACAGAAGATACATTTGCAATGATAAAGAAAGAAAGAAAGAGTTTTATTCATGATATGTTGCCATAGTACAGATTTCGCCTAGTCTGGGATCAGATATGGCAGTGTGTTAGTTTTCGGTGAGTTTCATTGCGCTGCGAGGGAAACAGAAGATACATTTGCATTGATAAAGAAAGAAATAGTTTTATTCATGATATGTTGCCATAGTACAGCCTTCGCCTAGTCTGGGATCAGATATGGCAGTGTGTTAGTTTTCGGTGAGTTTCATTGCGCTGCGAGGGAAACAGAAGATACATTTGCAATGATAAAGAAAGAAAGAAAGAGTTTTATTCATGATATGTTGCCATAGTACAGATTTCGCCTAGTCTGGGATCAGATATGGCAGTGTCTTAGTTTTCGGTGAGTTTCATTGCGCTGCAAGGGAAACAGAAGATACATTTGCAATGATAAAGAAATAAAGAAAGAATTTTATTCATGATATGTTGCCATAGGACAGGCTTTGCCTAGTTTGGGATCAGATATGGCAGTGTGTTAGTTTTCGGTGAGTTTCATTGCGCTGCAACGGAAACAGAAGATACATTTGCATTGATAAAGAAAGAAATAGTTTTATTCATGATATGTTGCCATAGTACAGACTTCGCCTAGTTTGGGATCAGATATGGCAGTGTGTTAGTTTTCGGTGAATTTCATTGCGCTGCGAGGGAAACAGGGGATACATTTGCATTGATAAAGAAAGAAATAGTTTTATAGATGATATTCATGATATGTGGCCATAGTACAGACTTCGCCTAGTCTGGGATCAGATATGGCAGTGTGTTAGTTTACGGTGAATTTCATTGCGCTGCGAGGGAAACAGGGGATACATTTGCATTGATAAAGAAAGAAATAGTTTTATAGATGATATTCATGATATGTTGCCATAGTAAAGGCTTTGCCTAGTTTGGGATCAGATATGGCAGTGTGTTAGTTTTCGGTGAGTTTCATTGCGCTGCGAGGGAAACAGAAGATACATTTGCAATGATAAAGAAAGAAAGAAAGAAATAGTTTTATTCGTGATATTCATGATATGTTGCTATAGTACAGACTTCGCCTAGTCTGGGATCAGATATGGCAGTGTGTTAGTTTACGGTGAGTTTCATTGCGCTGCGAGGGAAACAGGGGATACATTTGCATTGATAAAGAAAGAGTTTTATTCATGATATGTTGCCATAGTACAGATTTCGCCTAGTCTGGGATCAGATATGGCAGTGTGTTAGTTTTCGGTGAGTTTCATTGCGCTGCGAGGGAAACAGAAGATACATTTGCAATGATAAAGAAAGAAAGAAAGAAATAGTTTTATTCGTGATATTCATGATATGTTGCTATAGTATATGCTTTGCTTGTTTGGGATCAGATATGGCAGTGTGTTAGTTTTCGGTGAGTTTCATTGCGCTGCGAGGGAAACAGAACATACATTTGCAAAGATAAAGAATGAAAGAAAGAAATAGTTTTATTCGTGATATTCATGATATGTTGCTATAGTACAGACTTCGCCTAGTTTGGGATCAGATATGGCGGTGTGTTAGTTTTCGGTGAGTTTCATTGCGCTGCGAGGGAAACAGAAGATACATTTGCAATGATAAAGAAAGAAAGAAAGAGTTTTATTCATGATATGTTGCCATAGTACAGATTTCGCCTAGTCTGGGATCAGATATGGCAGTGTGTTAGTTTTCGGTGAGTTTCATTGCGCTGCGAGGGAAACAGAAGATACATTTGCAATGATAAAGAAAGAAAGAAAGAAATAGTTTTATTCGTGATATTCATGATATGTTGCTATAGTATATGCTTTGCCTAGTTTGGGATCAGATATGGCAGTGTGTTAGTTTTCGGTGAGTTTCATTGCGCTGCGACGGAAACAGAAGATATATTTGCAATGATAAGGAAAGAAAGAAAGAAATAGTTTTATTCGTGATATTCATGATATGTTGCTATAGTATATGCTTTGCCTAGTTTGGGATCAGATATGGCAGTGTGTTAGTTTTCGGTGAGTTTCATTGCGCTGCGACGGAAACAGAAGATATATTTGCAATGATAAGGAAAGAAAGAAAGAAATAGTTTTATTCGTGATATTCATGATATGTTGCTATAGTATATGCTTTGCCTAGTTTGGGATCAGATATGGCAGTGTGTTAGTTTTCGGTGAGTTTCATTGCGCTGCGACGGAAACAGAAGATATATTTGCAATGATAAGGAAAGAAAGAAAGAAATAGTTTTATTCGTGATATTCATGATATGTTGCTATAGTATATGCTTTGCCTAGTTTGGGATCAGATATGGCAGTGTGTTAGTTTTCGGTGAGTTTCATTGCGCTGCGACGGAAACAGAAGTTATATTTGCAATGATAAGGAAAGAAAGAAAGAAATAGTTTTATTCGTGATATTCATGATATGTTGCTATTGTATATGCTTTGCCTAGTTTGGGGTCAGATATGGCAGTGTGTTAGTTTTCGGTGAGTTTCATTGCGCTGTGACGGAAACAGAAGATATATTTGCAATGATAAGGAAAGAAAGAAAGAAATAGTTTTATTCGAGATAATCATGATATGTTGCCATAGTACAGCCTTCGCCTAGTCTGGGATCAGATATGGCAGTGTGTTAGTTTTCGGTGAGTTTCATTGCGCTGCGAGGGAAACAGAAGATACATTTGCAATGATAAAGAAAGAAAGAAAGAGTTTTATTCATGATATGTTGCCATAGTACAGATTTCGCCTAGTCTGGGATCAGATATGGCAGTGTCTTAGTTTTCGGTGAGTTTCATTGCGCTGCAAGGGAAACAGAAGATACATTTGCAATGATAAAGAAATAAAGAAAGAATTTTATTCATGATATGTTGCCATAGGACAGGCTTTGCCTAGTTTGGGATCAGATATGGCAGTGTGTTAGTTTTCGGTGAGTTTCATTGCGCTGCAACGGAAACAGAAGATACATTTGCATTGATAAAGAAAGAAATAGTGTTACTCATGATATGTGCCCATAGTACAGACTTCGCCTAGTCTGGGATCAGATATGGCAGTGTGTTAGTTTTCGGTGAGTTTCATTGCGCTGCAACGGAAACAGAAGATACATTTGCATTGATAAAGAAAGAAATAGTGTTACTCATGATATGTGGCCATAGTACAGACTTCGCCTAGTCTGGGATCAGATATGGCAGTGTGTTAGTTTTCGGTGAGTTTCATTGCGCTGCAACGGAAACAGAAGATACATTTGCATTGATAAAGAAAGAAATAGTTTTATAGATGATATTCATGATATGTGGCCATAGTACAGACTTCGCCTAGTCTGGGATCAGATATGGCAGTGTGTTAGTTTACGGTGAATTTCATTGCGCTGCGAGGGAAACAGGGGATACATTTGCATTGATAAAGAAAGAAATAGTTTTATAGATGATATTCATGATATGTTGCCATAGTAAAGGCTTTGCCTAGTTTGGGATCAGATATGGCAGTGTGTTAGTTTTCGGTGAGTTTCATTGCGCTGCGAGGGAAACAGAAGATACATTTGCATTGATAAAGAAAGAAATAGTTTTATTCATGATATGTTGCCATAGTACAGACTTCGCCTAGTTTGGGATCAGATATGGCAGTGTGTTAGTTTTCGGTGAGTTTCATTACGCTGCGAGGGAAACAGGGGATACATTTGCATTGATAAAGAAAGAAATAGTTTTATAGATGATATTCATGATATGTTGCCATAGTAAAGGCTTTGCCTAGTTTGGGATCAGATATGGCAGTGTGTTAGTTTTTGGTGAGTTTCATTGCGCTGCAAGGGAAACAGAAGATACATTTGCAATGATAAAGAAAGAAAGAAAGAAATAGTTTTATTCGTGATATTCATGATATGTTGCCATAGTACAGACTTCGCCTAGTCTGGGATCAGATATGGCAGTGTGTTAGTTTACGGTGAGTTTCATTGCGCTGCGAGGGAAACAGAAGATACATTTGCAATGATAAAGAAAGAAAGAAAGAGTTTTATTCATGATATGTTGCCATAGTAAAGGCTTTGCCTAGTTTGGGATCAGATATGGCAGTGTGTTAGTTTTCGGTGAGTTTCATTGCGCTGCGAGGGAAACAGAAGATACATTTGCAATGATAAAGAAAGAAAGAAAGAGTTTTATTCATGATATGTTGCCATAGTACAGACTTCGCCTAGTTTGTGACCAGATAAGGCAGTGTGTTAGTTTTTGGTGAGTTTCATTGCGCTGCGAGGGAAACAGAAGATATATTTGCAATGATAAAGAAAGAAAGAAAGAAATAGTTTTATTCGTGATATTTATGATAGGTTGCCATAGTACAGACTTCGCCTAGTTTGGGACCAGATATGGCAGTGTGTTAGTTTTCGGTGAGTTTCATTGCGCTGCGAGGGAAACAGAAGATATATTTGCAATGATAAAGAAAGAAAGAAAGAAATAGTTTTATTCGTGATATTTATGATAGGTTGCCATAGTACAGACTTCGCCTAGTTTGGGACCAGATATGGCAGTGTGTTAGTTTTCGGTGAGTTTCATTGCGCTGCGAGGGAAACAGAAGATATATTTGCAATGATAAAGAAAGAAAGAAAGAAATAGTTTTATTCGTGATATTTATGATATGTTGCCATAGTACAGACTTCGCCTAGTTTGGGATCAGATATGGCAGTGTGTTAGTTTTCGGTGAGTTTCATTGCGCTGCGAGAGAAACAGAAGATACAATTGCAATGATAAAGAAAGAAAGTAAGAGTTTTATTCATGATATGTTGCCATAGTACAGACTTCGCCTAGTTTGGGATCAGATATGGCAGTGTGTTAGTTTTCGGTGAGTTTCATTGCGCTGCGAGAGAAACAGAAGTTACAATTGCAATGATAAAGAAAGAAAGAAAGAGTTTTATTCATGATATGTTGCCATAGTACAGACTTCGCCTAGTTTGTGACCAGATAAGGCAGTGTGTTAGTTTTTGGTGAGTTTCATTGCGCTGCGAGAGAAACAGAAGATACAATTGCAATGATAAAGAAAGAAAGAAAGAGTTTTATTCATGATATGTTTCCATAGTACAGACTTCGCCTAGTTTGGGATCAGATATGGCAGTGTGTTAGTTTTCGGTGAGTTTCATTGCGCTGCGAGAGAAACAGAAGATACAATTGCAATGATAAAGAAAGAAAGAAAGAGTTTTATTCATGATATGTTGCCATAGTACAGACTTCGCCTAGTTTGTGACCAGATATGGCAGTGTGTTAGTTTTCGGTGAGTTTTATTGCGCGGCGAGGGAAACAGAAGATTAATTAGCAATGATAAAGAAAGAAAGAAAGAAATAGTTTTATTCATGGTATTCATGATATGTTGCCATACTACAGACCTTGCCTAGTTTGGGATCAGATATGGCTAGTTCGCCTCGCCCGATCACACTTTTCGTTACGATCTCATCACGCATTCAACAGCTTACACTCCAAGTTAAACGAGCGTAAAGAAGTTCTACTTCATTGCGATCACCGGTCACCGTAGCCTAGTTGGTAGTGCTCCTGCCTACGAAGCTGGTGGTCCTGGGTTCGAATTTCGGTAAGTGCAAATATTTGTGTGATGAGCACGAATATTTGTTTCTGAGTAATGGATGTTTTCTATGTATATATGCATTTATCTATCAATATAAGTATGTATATCGTCGCCTGGTACCCATAGTACAAGCTTTGCTTAGTTTAGGCTAGGATGCTCTGTGTGGCATTGTCCCCAGATATTATTATTATTATTAATTTAAAGTTTTAAATCTTGATCTACTTCAAAGAATGATGATGATTCATCATTCTTTGAAGTAGCAACATTTAATACTTTGGCTTTTAATGTAACTAATCATAAAACTGATGTGATCCCTTAAAATACAATTGCAGACGACACATGTTTCTTACATTCGACATGTTTAAAGATTTTAAAGTTTTTTTTTTTGTTTATTAATTCCGTTTTACGTCTCTGGCTTCTTTGGCCTTATGAGCCTTCAGTAAATATATTTTTATATCATTTATTTCCGTCATTGTCAAGTAAAGTCCGTCACAGTCAAGTCATACATAGTCCTTGTCCAACCCCAGTAAAGCAGTGGAGACTTTACTAGAGGCTTTTATGGAGTTTTGGTTACAACACGGAAAATCACAATTCACGGCAATATCGCACTTTCCTCCACTTGTGTACGTTGTCGAAGATGTTATGTCTAAAAATCCACCATATTTACACATAAAAACTCCAATTTACACCAGTTTTTGAAAATAAAACATAGCCTCGATGCGTCTTTTTCCGCGTTGCCACCAAACCCCATTTTAAAGTAAATTAGAATACTTGCCACATTCAATTAGTGAGTTACTAAGGAGATAGCGATTTACGTAAGCTAAGTCGGGGAAATTAGTGTCGCGTGATTTTCAAATTTCAACTCGTATTTAGTGATGATGAAATAATGTCAATAACCAAAACGCCATCATCAGGTCAATGTCCCTGTTCCCAGTTATTCTTAACACTTTCAAAGGAAACCTCAGAACGCGGTCAGCGCGATGACTTACGGCTGACGGTCAGAACTTCGATTTTTAGGGTTCCGTACCAAAAGGTTAAAACGGGACCCTAGTACTAAGACTTCACTGTCTGTCTGTCTATCACCAGGCTGTATCTCATGAACCGTAATAGTTAGACAATTGAAATTTTCACAGATTATGTATTTCTGTTGCCGCTAAAACAACAAATACAAAAAAAAAATAAATATTTAAGGGGGCTCACATTGAACAAACGTGAATTTGTTGCTCGTTTTGATAGATAACTAGCTGTGCGACGTGGTTTTACCCGCATTAAACTTTATAATTTATAGCCTACTAGCGGCCCGGTACGTGCTTCGCTACGTATAAGGCATAGTAATAAAAAACAAGATTATTAAGTTCATTTATTCAAACAAAAAAATATTTTTAATTGCTTAAAGATGTTGATTTTAGACTTTTTCAAGACTTTTTTAAATTTTCTCTACGTACAAACCTTCCCTGGACTTATACAATTCAACTGTATATAATTCAAGACCAAAATTGGCCAAATCGGTAAAGGCGTTCTTGAGTTATAACATTACAACGAAAAGTGGCATTGATTTTATATATATAGATGTGTTAATCCAGGGTGTCAGCTAACTCCATACCAAATTTTATTAAAATCTAATGGTACAGAAACCTTCGTGCGCGAGTCCGACTCGCTCTTGGCCGGTTTATTATTACATATCTTTGCTGATGAATGAATTTGGGCCATTTACCCTGATTGAGATAGCTTTCTGTCATGTTCTTGGCATACCTACGTTTCGTACTATATGTGTGTATATAAATATACTAGGTGTAGTTGTGTATAGTGATGATAGCAACACAACAGTTCAGTTTATTTTTTATTTTTTTCATTCGACGCGACGCTATAGTAGTCTAGTTCAAACCGTCTAGCAATTAAGTAACCCGCGCTGGAGGGCACCCCCTGTGGGGTTCGAACCTCGACTCTGGGCGATTACTGGCGGAGAGAGGGCAAGATCATCATTTTAGGGAGTTTTGTGCAAATTTCGCTCTACGTTAATGACAAGACGCGGCCCCCGTCCCCGTTGAGGGGGCTTTTTATCGATACGATATGCAAACTAAGGGTCATGGAGGGCGTTGGTGGTCGCGACGCGTTCGCGGTCGTACTCTCGTCCGACGAGTACGAATAATCGGTTTGTGTATAGTGTCACGAGTGGAGTTTCTAATCTATACTAATATTATAAAGAAGTAACGTTTGTGAGTTTGTGACGTTGTAAGAGGTAATCTCTGGATCTACTGAACCGATTTTCAAAATTATTTCTCCAATAGAAAGCTAGGTTATTGTGGAGTGCCATAGGATTCATCATCATAAATTTTATTTATCCCAAACTTTCAACCCGAATTCCAAGCCAAACGGGCAGGGACAAAAATATTTATAACGCGGAACAAAGTCCGCGGGCACTGCTAGTATTATATAAACTTTTTTGTTAGTTAGATAAAAGACAACGCCCGCACTAGGGAATGTAATCCCTGTGTCGCGGGATACTTTACAAACATATAATAGACGGACACAAATTACATCCAGACTCAGAACAACTATTTGTGGGTCACGCAAATAGTTGTGCAGCGCGGGACACGAACCCGCGACACGAAGCGGCGAGGCGACTGTCGTAGCCGCTGCGCCACACGTGCAGTCAAAGCAGAGATGAGGAGTTTCTAAAAAAAATTTTTTTCGATAATGTGAAGAGTTTTAGTTTAGTCATTTGACTGTCCTAAAAGTAAATTTCAAATTTACGACGGGCCGTTTGTCGTGGTTGGTAGATACATTTCTCAGGTTTGATTCCCGCCCAAATATTTGTGTGCACGAACATGTCTGTTTGTCCTGAGTCTGGGTGTAATTATCTATATAAGTATGTATTTATAAAAGAGAAATAGTATATCAATTATTTCGTTTTCATAGTACAAGCTCTGCTTAGTTTGGGGTCAGATGGCCGTATGTGCATAATGTCCCAAGATATTATTATTTATTATTATTAATTCAAGCTTGATCTTTGCAGATTATTCAATCAGACATTTTATTCCTTTGGAATCAGATGGCCGTATGTGAATAATGTCCCAAGATATTATTATTTATTATTATTAATTCAAGCTTGATCTTTGCAGATTATTCGATCAGACATTTTATTCCTTTGCAGTTAAAAGTGAAAGCGATTGCCGTAATACCGCCGAATTCAACTTTAATTAAAATTGCTCGCATTTTCCACAAATTTTACTGAGACATTATTTGCTATTGCAGTTGCTTATCTGTTGTATTTGCTGCCATTATTAGTACGGCAACTGTTATTCTACAATTGACAAACAACGTAAATTTTTATTTGAAAATAAAGCTTGAGGTAAATTCATACTTCATAAAGTTATTTTCTTGGCCTTGTATGGGCAGTGGTGCCCATAGCGTCAGAGTTCAAGCTGCCCAGTAGGCCTCTGTCAGTTTGCCCTCCGAAGCACGGAGGTGCTCAGATATTATGCCACTTTGGCGGTTACCCATCTATGTATTGACAGCGAGCCTAGTTGCTTAACCTCGCCAATCACTTACTTACTTAGCGGTACTTACCGGTGGGAGTAACTAGATGAGAAAGATTATTAGTCTTGTGTCTAGTTATGGTTTATCTATAATAGTAGTGCGTTAATTTGTAATAATTGTACACACGGCTACATATCAAGCTATACATTTCCAGTATAAGCTGAACTCGCGTTGTATAGGATTTACATACAATGAGAGGTCAGCTTATATTGGAATTGTTTAGCTTGATGTGTAGCCGTGTGTGCACATGTAATACCATACGCGTGATTATAGTAAAAATTCGTGGAATATGATTGTAAGGGATAAATTGGATCTGAAAGTACTTTTCATACAATTCTACAGCTGTCTCTCTAGCACCATCATCATCATATCAGCCGGAAGATGTCCACTGCTGGATAAAGGCCTCGCCCAAAGATCACCACAATTGCCGGTCTTGCGCTATTCGCATCCAGCAGTTTCCAGCGACCCGCATAAGATCATCGGTCCATCTTGTAGGGGGCCTGCCCACGCTGCGTCTTCCGGTTCGTGGTCGCCACTCGAGAACCTTTCTCCCCTAACGGCCGTCGGTTCTACGAGCTATGTGCCCCGCCCACTGCCACTTCAGTTTTGGAATTCTGCGGGCTATGTCGGTGACTTTGGTTCGCCTGCGGATTTCGACATTTCTGAATCCAGAGCACTATGATAGGATTATTTAAAAAAATCTACGATGTCTTTTATAAAATAGTATGTGAGTCTATATAGTTTATAGGGTCTGGGTCATCTCGCTTTATACAGACGCACGACTGACCCTTTTACGAGCTTGTTCACCTTGGCACACCGGTTGATGTCATCGCGGCAAGAAAACATGCAGTTTAAGTCATATATATATTTAGTATATAGTGTATTTATAAGGCTGGGATTCTATTTTTATCACCGACGTAGCTATTTTTAGATCCAACTAGGTATTCAACAGTTTGAATACAATTTCTCTTTCGATTTATACGTTTATTTACGCATTCCGTAGCAACTTATAAATATCTCGTGAAGACGAGATTTCATAGAGATCATACGTGCCATATTTATCTCAGTATATCAGCTGAAAGACTTCAATTGCTGGACAAAGACCTCCCCCAAAGATCTCCACAATTGCCGGTCTTGCGTTATCCTTATCTAGCGGTTTCCAGCGACCTCGCTGTGTCTTCCGGTTTATAGTTACTACTGTTACTCGAGAATTTTCCCCAGTGGCTATCAGTTCTACGAGCTATGTGCTCCGCCCACTGCCACTTCATCTTGGCAATTCTTGGGGCTACGTCGGTGACTTTACTTCGTCTGGGGAATTCAAAATTTCTGGTTCGATCTCCCAGACATTATTGTCGTCCTTTTTTGTTTCATTTCCTAGATATGTGCTAGAATCTCTTCAGATTGCTGGCAATAAGGTCAACAGTAGTACATTTGTGTGACCTTGTTGTCTTCACAACAAGGTCATACAAATATCCTACTGTTGGATGCAATCTGAAGAAGAATCGTTAATGTTAATATCTAAGCTGTCTAAGTCCTTTGGAGAAGGTTTAAATATTAAGAATATTTAAAACACTGTCTAAAGAACTTAAGGTCTGGCTATGAGTATGAGAGTAGAAATTCTGAATATTTTAGAAACTTTATAAATTCTGACGGAGTTGACTGACATTATGTACGTACATAAAGTTTAATATTGAACATAAATTAGATTTTACTACCTACTGATGTAGACACGACTTACAATGTCGTTTACTATGTGAAAATATATGACTCGTGTATTACGGGATACGTTTACATGCATACATACATAGACTCAGGCCTGTTTCCAAGAGAGGTAGGCAGAGACAACGGATTTTTAATTGTTACGATCTTTGCATACTTTGTGGCTTTCTTCTTCGGGTTGTCCACCTAGGTAGCTAAAGAAAGCCGCAGGTTAGCTAGGGTAGGTTCTTCGGCGGCGAAGATCACGTTGGCCCCTCAACACATGATCGATTTAGAATTCTAAGTGGTCATATATATATTGGTCATTAGCAATAGTATTGCCGATTTCAAAATAATAATTCATTGGAATCCTAAAGAGAATAATTCATTTGTATTTAGAATACCAACTATGTAGTGAAATATTGACCATTACAATTTAATTGAATTGGGAATTCTAAGTAGAATATTTGCTTTTGCTACTATTAAAAATAGGCAATATTATACCTAATGACCGATCTATATGATGTTCAATGTTCAAAGATATTGTGTTATTGGATGAGCAATATATAATAAATAATGTTTTCTGTTCCAGGTACAAACATACAACATAATAATATACAGTTTGATATTTTGGTATGACACTTGTCTTTTATGTTTTGCTGTACCTAATTATTAAGACTTTTAGCTATTAAATTGATTTTGTCCAATAGAAACATACAGATCCAAGAAAAGATAATAGTAAATACTTGAGCTAAAGGTTCTTGAGCCTATATTACGAGCTAGAAGATGCCTTCTGCTTCTCACTCTCAAAGTTTTCATACACGTCTTCATCGGTGGTCATTCAAACACATATTACATTATTTCAAATTTTGGAGCTGTGTGGCTGGCTACTTTATAAATATGAACAGGCTTTTAGTTTCTCATTCACCGACATTTATTGGCAATGACGTCATCTTCGGTCGCATAATCAATTATACACAGATCAAATAATTCCCAATTGATGACGTCATCATTGGTAGCCGGAGCGTATGTATTCTTGAACAGTACATGTATTCTCGAAAAGCATATGTATTCTAATTCATATACAAAAATACTAATTCTGAGGCTGTCACGAGTTAGGTACAACAGGGTCTTTGTTTGACACTTACAAACATTTCGTGTGGGCATCTTTGGTCGCCTGAGCATTTATATAGAAAAAATAATTGCAATTTCTAGTGAATCGTGCCTACGCCTACGTAAGGAGCTAGATCAGCCTGTCCGTTTGTCACACACAATCACTACTAGATGATGTCACCTATTGACCCATCGACCTTCGACCGTCGCGCGTCGGAGCAATCATTTGCAGAAATACTCAATGTCTTTTATAAAAATTGTATAATAGATTACCGCGCTTTAAACTATGAAGTCTAGAGATTAAGTTGCTTCCTATAAGCTTTAAAATTGCCCAATAAACTTTGAATAATAGCCTTTAACCAACCATGTATAAAATAATAATACCTAACTAAATACCTATCTTGGGTAACTAACACACTGCCATCTTGACAATGAAAAAGTTTTTATTCACATTAACCCAATAATCATTAATTTAAATAATTGGATATAATATTTATATGTATTTAAGTATATATGCAATTATTAGTATGTAAGTGTATTATAGACCTACACACATTAGTATAGCTCTTTAAAAATTTTCCTGTCGCGGGTCTGCTGGAAGAAATTTCTTGTGAAATAAGCACCTTTGTACTGTTCATCTCTTCGTATTTTTGTCTATTTATTGTATGTTTTGTGTGTACAAGAATTATTAAATAAAAAAATAATAATAATAATAAAAAAGCCTCTTTCCGGTTGTGTCGCAAGTCGTCCCATCAGATAGGGACGACTTGCGACAGTTATGCTTTAGCATATAGCCCGTATATGTGCCGTGCGGATGGCTAGTATCCATTAAGACTGGCCACCGAAATTCGACAAGGGGGACATCGCACTAAACATAGATAGAGATAAAATAGAGCATATCAAGTTTATCAACTTTATTTAGTAAACCAAACGCTGCATTAGGACGAGCTGGAATATTGCTATAACTTAAATGAAAGGGGCTAAGATTTATTACGTTATGGCTATTAATAATAACTTGAGATTGTAATTGAAATTCGAACATCAAAGTCCTATTGTCAAAGACTATATAATAGACATTAAAAATAAATATGTTTTTTCCCAGTTTTGACACTCAGTTTGTCATACCTTCACATTTTGTCAGTGTATCAAAGCAATGGTAGTGTTAGTTAGTTAGTTAGTTTTTATTAAAATAATTTACATCTTATGTCTATTGTATAAAAACATTAGCTTTTTGCACTCCTTCCTTACATACTCCTCCGTCCGCGCAATTTTGGTAAAAAGGGGTAGGGACTAATCTTTCGCTTCACGTATTAATATTATGATGATAGGGTGGTTAGTTGAATTTCAACTACTGTGGCAATATCAGTAAGACTAGCCATATAAGCAAAACATGTACACAAGAGAGAGCTCAGATGCAAGACTGACAAAGATACGAACTCTTTCTCTCGCTCATACAGCTTATATGAAAATCTGAGATATTTGTAAATCGTACCTAAATATACAATTTATATAAGAAAAATTGGAAAAAGGGAGCTTCATCTGCTAACAAACTGTTAATGCAGTTTTGCAGAAGTATAATATCTGTAAAGAAGTATATTAATTGTGAACAAAGATCTTTCACAGGGCATTAATATAACTGCATATATTGCAGTTTACGTGCACCAACCCGTCTACCAAGCATGCCCATTATGGCATATCCCTCCAAATGATGGTAACAACTTCATAATGGAAATCCTTTGGGGAGACCTTTGTCCAGTATTGGACGTCATTCGGTAGACATAATCTTGAAGGATAAAATAAAAGGGTAGGCAATTAATTTATCATAGTTATTGCAAAGCTTCACCAATATGAATTCATTATTCATGCTGAGAATATATTATTAATTAGGTAGTAATTATTTTTACTTTCGTGTTTATAAGCAAATCAATTTAGCCGCACTAGACTAAACGTCTGGTCCAGACTTAACAGAAAACAATACTCTTTACTATCATCCGGTTATAAATAGGTCTCGTTTGTTAGCTTTAACAGATACCTACTTATGTACTAGTAATGTAAACTATTTTATTCATGGCTATAATAGTTGCTACCTACCCCGTCTTTTAACGGACTTATACTACTAAAATCACAGACCTCGAGGTCACACCAGCGGAGGTCACTTCCTTTAGGGGTTCATTACCAAAATCGTAAAGCGGTCCATTATAAAAAGGCGTATATCCAAATTAGGACAGACAACACAATGCCACCTGAACCCTATCTAGGGATTTTTTTACGCATTGGAAATGCTCAAATCGCATGTCCGTCGCTTGGGGTCGCGACGGAGTAGGGCTCGACCCACTTAAACCATCACGGTAGCCAGCCTCACAGGGCGGGGGCTCTGGGTACTCGTGAACGATTACACCAGTACCCCCGCTGTACACTGTAGCCTCAGCGAGGCTCACACCCGGCGTGGGGAGGGGGCATGAAATCCTCCCCGTCTCCCCAGCACGCAAAAGCGTGTTTAGGCAACCTGAGCTACAGCAGGTTACCTCTTCCCGGGATCGCTTATACAAGAAGAGTGGAGTACCCCTCCTCCAAAGCCCAGCCGGGGAGTAGCCATCCGGTCGCCGCATACTCTCTCGCGCTGGGGTTAACCCAGCGCCGAACTAGGTAGAGCCTGTACTATGGCAACCAGGCAACTGATAAACATACTTATATATTTTCTAAATATACACATATTATAGATAAATTACACCCAGACGCAACGATTTTTCGCGCTGATCTCACAAAGAATTATCCTGGCTGGGGAACAAGCCCACGACCGCTGGCTTAGCAGTCAAGGTCACAAAGCACTAAACCAACAGGCCAATCACACTAATATTATAAAGGTGTAAGTTTGTGAGTGTGTATGTTCGTTACTTCTTCACATCTAAACGGCTGGAGCGATTTTACTAAAATTTGCTATGGAGTTAGCTGACACCCTGGATTAACACATAGGCTATAAATTATAAAGTTTAACGCGGGTAAAACCGCAGGGCACAGCTAGTCAATAATAAATCGGAAGTACATATTCGTTTAAACGCGAAATAACATCTATACATATAATAAAATCGTAGGAAAGTCAAAACTGTACATTGAATATTGTTTTAAAAGGATACTCTGGGCGTGTTCTACAATCGATATCGAAGCCAAAAATATAGGGTTTAGAATTTTTATCTGTTTGTCTGTATGTATGTCCGGGCTAAACTCAAAAAGTACTTCATGGATTACTAAGAGGTCAGGTCAACATATAGGCTACATATTATCACGCTAACACCTACGGGGGATGAGCTGTGATAACTTATAAAGTTTAACGCGGGTAAAACCGCGGGGCACAGCTAGTTCTTAATAATTAACTAGTAAATTCTGATTCCAGGAAAACTCACCCACTTCCTTGCACCAGATTAAAATTAAACTCAAATCTAGAATAGTGTGGAACAGCAGATATTTACTAAAAGCTAGCATTACTCTCCTTCGCAACGAACGTGCCCCGAGCTAACTTGAGGTCACGTCGCGTTGCTCTGAAAGGATATACCTTACGTACACTAGACTGGCTTGCAACAAATGGAATAAATAAAACTAGCTAGCAGTGGCGAAGTGTGATACATTCCATAAGTAATACGGGCCTTTTGGCGTGGTTGGTAGATAGATACCGGTGGGTTCGATTACCATACGGTACAGATATTTGTGTGCATGAACATGCCTGTTTGTCCTGTACCGGGTGTAAATTATCTATATGAGTATGTATTTACAAAAGAAAGGTAGTATATGTAGTATATCAGTTATCTGGTGTCCAAAGTACAAGCTCTGCTTAGTTTGGGATCACATAGCCGTGTGTGAATAATGTCCCAGGATATTATTACACCCCAAAGAGAAACTAGTGGGTTCGATTCCCATACGGGACAGATATTTGGGTGCATGAACATGTCTGTTTGTCCTGATCCGGGTGTAAATTATCTATATAAGTATTTACAAAAGAAAAGTAGTATAATATGTAGTATATTAGTTATCTGGTTTCCATAGTACAAGCTCTGCTTAGTTTGGGATCAGATAGCCGTGTGTGAATAATGTCCCAGGATATTATTATTATAGTAAAGCTAGTACTTTGTATTTAAAGTATTTCTTAAAAACAGGTCTTGCCCAAACTCTGATTGTGCCTCCTTTTCAATAATATCCTTTGTAATCCTCTATCCCCGTTCTATCTGTACGAGTGGTTTTCTTATAAATCTGCAACTGATGCTCTGAGTAGATCTCACCTGAAATCCTTCCTAAAACTCACCATCCATAACACATATTTTTATACCTGCTCCTTTACTGTTCATGTATAGTCACACTGTGGAACTTTTTTCCACTAAATATAGGAAACAACAAAACTATTCACTCTTTCAAAGGCAAGTGAAAATCATTATCTTTCCATTTCATCCTCATAGAATGTACACTATAGTATTAGAATTTTAGATGTAGGGCACAGCTAAGTACTATTTATTCTGTGGCACAGCGTTTATTCGCTCAAAGAGCAGCCCGACTGGGGAAGTACCTCCACCTTACAGAAGACATTCCTTCATAATAACGTTAATAATTTTAATTATGTGTTTCTGCGTTTGAGTTAGGTCAGGGGCCACACTAGTTTGCTGACTCTTAGAGGGAATGCAGGAAGCATTTTCATTTCATTTAAAATTGGGGACACTCAAATGTGTCAATCATATAAACAAAATGAGGTCTACTATATGGTTCCATAATTCCTAGGAAATGTCGCCACTCCCTTTGCTTATGATTTCAAGAAGAGCTCTACCCAGAATCAATGCTCATTTATGGCATGTTAACAGACACACATATACATAATAATCAACAGATCATTCTGAGTAATTCAATTGAATGTCAATCAACGTCATCAGGGCGATGACACTGCGAATGAACCGTTTACTTTGACGTCCAGCGACGGATAACAGATGATGTCTATCTGAAACCAGTACCATGACTTGAGTCACCTACAAACAGACAGTACTTTGGTATTGCTATAGTTAAACAATAGTAAAAGCAGATATCTATACATACAAATAAATAAAATTGGAGTGTCTGTTTGTAATATTGAAATAACCGGTTTTTACTACATTAATATGAATATATATACGGTACATACACCAAAATAACATTTTTTACAATTTTTGTCTGTCTGTCTGTTTGTTTGTTCCGGCTAATCTCTGAAATGGCTGGACCGATTTTGACGGGACTTCTATGGGCAGGTAGCTGATGTAATAAGGAGTAACTTAGGCTACTTTTATTTTAGAAAAAGTCTTTTAATTTACAAAAAAAAAAACAAAGAAATCGAAATAAACTAATAAACACGCGGATGAAGTCACGGGCACAGCTAGTACTTAATAAATATAGCGTCGTACTAATATTATAAATGTGAAGTTTGTGAGTATGGATGTATGGAAGGACTACTGTTACGAACTCTTTTATGATTGTAACCTTTTTTTAATATTTTGTATTTTTTACTTCTTTTCTATGTAAGTTAGAAAAGAAACAATAAAATAGTTTTATATTATTTTTACACCATTCTGTCAAGAGTTTTTATTATCCTTTAATTTAATTATTTCCTTTAATTTAATTATTTCCTTAGTCTTTTCCAAGACCTATCGATAATAACTACCAAACGGATTTTGATGGAACCATGTAGCCAAAACCCCAGTTTCTCCCTCGTTAAACTTTATAAATTATAGCCTATGTGCTATTCGGTTGTATAAGAAATATTACTACAAAGATTCATTAAAATCCGTTCCGCAGCTTTAGCATGAAAAGTAACAAATATCATACATTCATACTCAGAAACTTTCGCATTTGTTTTATTAGTACTAGATATATCCGAATAACACACAGGCTATAAATTACAAAGTTTAACGTAGGTGAAATCGCGGGGCACGGCTAGTTTGATATAATTCCATGATTGCCCCATATAAGAAATTAGTTCCGGATTACAAATAGATACAAATGAACTATTTGTTATGATTCTGTCGTGAATATAAGAGCTTCATTTAATAACATCTACAAACTACATCTCCTCATCTCAAAAATATGATAGCATATATTATATTAATCGTCCACAGAGTTCCGACCCAGCGGTCTCTACTAATCAGGGGTAGGCGCTCTGCCGCTTAGCTACGAACGATAAACACTGGCAGATTGAATTTCGAATTCCTTTGCTAACACTCTTTCGGATTTAATTACGTACATGTTCAACCTAAAGTTGGCAAATAGCGCAATCTGTAGATTCTGTCAAAATACTGCAAATGCACGCATGAACATTGCATGAGAGGATTTGCATTGCAGGCATATCCTTTGCTCGCTAAAGCGTTGTAGAATTAGCTAGTTAAGACAACTCATTATACAACCGAATGTGATATAAACACTCACTATTCGACACATTTAGATGAGGACCCCCATGACTCATTGGTAGTAAACCTGCCTTTTAATTTAAAGGTTAAGGGTTCGATCTTCGCAAAAATATTACTTCTTGCACATAAAATTGTACTAAAGCTGACTTAATGCCCAAGGCTTTTACTGTCAGTCGACCTTAGGGTGGTGCAGAGATAGCCTGGTTGGTGCACAGTTTATGCACGTTGTATATGCTTATCTAGGTAATAAAATCCATAGGTATGTCTTAAAGCATTTTACAGCATCGATAAATGCTTGTATACTGTTATACAAGCATTATAAATAAATAAAATAAAATAAAATAGGTTTTTATTCACGTAGACTTTACAAAAGCGCTTGTAAATAGTCAGATTATGTTTGTAGTAATATAGTTAAGTAGGTATACATAATTATTTCTAGTTACATATAGATATTTAGGTACACGGATTGTTAAAACATTTATAAAATTTTATAATAGTAATGATATTTAGCCAGCTTGTATTAAGTTATTGTCATGGCTTGTGTTATTTATCGATGCTGTTATATTGTTACATAAAATAAAACACCAAACAAAAAGCAAAAATTGTGAAACTATATATGCAATATTTAACATAGCAAGAAATGATTCTTACTAACTTTAAGATATTACGACATTTTCTGTTTTTAATAAAAAAATTAAATAAGTCAATAAATTGACGGTCACCGTAGCCTAGTTGGTAGTGCTCCTGCCTACGAAGCTGGTGGTCCTGGGTTCGAATCCCGGTAAGTGCAAATATTTGTGTGATGAGAACGAATATTTGTTTATGAGTCATGGATGTTTTCTATGTATATAAGTATTTATCTATCTATATAAGTATGTATATCGTCGCCTGGTACCCATAGTACAAGCTTTGCTTAGTTTGGGGCTAGGATGATCTGTGTGACATTGTCCCTACATATTAAATTAAATAAATAACTTGAGAAAACTAACTCACTGGCATCTGATTCGAAACTCGTCAGAGCCTGTACTATGGCAACTAGAAAATTAATAAACATATATACTCGTATTTCTAATATGTAAATAAATTACACCCGAAACAGAACAAATAATCGTGCTCGTCATCACACAAAGATTTGTCCTAGGTGGAGATTGAACCCACGACCTCTGGTTTAGCAATCAGGGTCATTAACCACAAGAACATTAGGTCAGTCAAGAATGCTATATTCAACATAATTTACCTTTTTTTTTACACATAATAGAACGGAGTTAACCTTCCTATTTAAGGCTATTGTAAAAACCACATCGATTGGTGGACATCGATGTACCACATCACTTCATTTCTCGCAATTAATACCTATTTAATCGAGACAACCTACTGCATACATTAGAGTGCAGTAGTCTCACCACATCAATGTCTGATAAATGATTGGTGTCAGCATTATATTTTATGTCCGTTTTTAAGCCAACTACACTTTTAATGTTATACTAAGGAAAACCTGTCATTGGCCTTCCCTTTATATTGTATCATGTAAATTGTGTTATTATCAGTATCGCTGTTGGTTTTATTAATAAATAAATAAATAAAATAAACCGAAAATCATCAACATTAATTTACACACATTCAACTGAATGTGTATATATTTATGTTGATGATTTAAGGTTTTTTTTTAAACTAATAAATCAGTATATTATTTGATTACAAGTAGGTTATTTTATAGAAAATTGTAGTGTAAACTTTTAGTTGTTTTTACATTTAAACTTATCACACGTCATGCAAACTTATTGCACAACTTTTATTGTTTACTAGCTGTGCCCCGTATTGTTTTACCCGCGTTAAACTTTATAAATTCACAGCTCCACTCCCATAGGTGATAGCGTAATAATATGTAGCCTATATGTTGACCCGACCTCTAAGTAATATTCATACAAAATTTTTGAGTTGAATTTACTTTTTGAGTTTAGCCCGGACATACATACAGACAAACAGACAAAAATTCTTAAAACTATATTTTTGGGTTCGGTATCGGTTGTAGATAACGCCCCATGTATCCTTTTAAAAAAATATTCAATGTACAGTTTTGATTTTGCTACGATTTTATTATATGTATAGATATTATGAATTAATATTACCATTGGTATAAAAAGAAAAATGTGTAGGTACTGAACGAATTCAGCGAATCCAATGCCCTTAAATATCGAATTGGAGACAATTTATATAGGACCATACAGAAAGCATTTCCCGTTGACCGAAAAAAGTTGCCAAGACCGGTTGATAAATCAGGAAGAATTGCACATGTACAATGAAAGGGTTATTTTTTATCATAAACAACCGCGTTTTAATTCGGATGTGGTCGCTCCTACCTCGACGTTCGCTTTCGGGTTTGATTTCCTCCCAGGAGAACTGTTTGTCATCCATTAATGGTGTTTTTGAGTCTGGTTGTGCTGTATTTCCGGTAATTGCAATTTTGTAAAATTTATTTGGACCAAATCGGAGACGTTCTCAAGAAAGGGCAGGTCAGAAGTACCCTAAACCGGCGAGCATGTATGAAGAATATTATGACAGTAATCGAGGCAAAAGACGTGTGCAAAGATCGTGACGAATGGAAATCCGTTGTCTCTGCCTACCCCTCTGGGAAACAGGCGTGAGTCTATGTATGTATGTATGTATTTGGTTCAGTTTGTGGACTGTAAATTTTGGTTGGTAGATTGAAAGAATTTACACCATTCACACCATTACAGAGATCTCCAGAAACTTGATACTTACTTACTTATCGTATGGGCAGTGGTTACCCTAGTGTCAGAGTTTATTTTATTTATTTATTTAGAGTTGTTCAAGTCGCCCAGTAGGCCTCTAACATGGCTTAACGACTGTTGTCTAATGACTACAACCGGGACCGACAGCCTAACGTGCCCTCCGAAGCACGGAGACGCTCAGAAATTAAACCACTTTGGCGATCACCCATCTATGGAGTGACCGCGAGCCTAGTTGCTTAACCTCGCCGATCGCTTACGGACCGGTGAGAGCATCTAGCTATGAGCGCCAGAAACTTGATGAGAGTGACTTAAGGGGCCTTTTATAGTCCACTAGCGCCGCCAATCGAAAAAATGTCATAACTCGTAAATAGAATCAGAAATACAAAATATGTTCTATTATTACTGTGAAAAAGGCAATAACGTAATCGTAAAACACCTTATCAACACTTGAAATATAGCTGTTTAGCTAAATCGTGCATTCAAAACATAAACGGCCGTTTTTGTTACAAATGCACGATTTAGCTAAACAGCTATATTTCAAGTGATGACAATGTGTTATAAAATTACGTTATTGCCTTTTCTACAGTAATAATAGACCACATTTTGTATTTTTGATTCTATTTACGAGTTATGACATTTTTTCGAATGGCGGCGCTAGTGGACTGTAATAGGCCTCTTAACTAAATTTACATAGGTTCTCAACTATTTCCTATTAATGTTGCAAATATTTTTAATTACTTTGGTTGGTGTTACCAATAAAGTTCCCGCGATACGGGGTTTTTATTCCCCAATTTGCGCGTTGTATTTGTAAAAAGTGGTGGTGGTAATCAACCACAGGATTTACATATACTTATTACTAAATCCAAACTACCCAAAATCCCACAAAAAGTTCTTTCTCCTTTCTGTTCATAATTTTCTTACTAATTTACAACTGATGAACAATAGTACAGACGCCAGCACATCAAGCTACCCCAATCTGTCAAAGTTCCTCAATTGAAAGTGCACCTTATGAATTTATGATAAAGTTGAAAATCTGTAAAACAAATTTGACAGATTGGGGTACCTTGATGTGCTGGCGTCAGTACATCAGTTTTAAATATCGAACTCCTCATTGCTTCTTACTGATTAAATTCATTGCAGGATCCAAGACAGTCAAAGATTCCCCTGAACATGCCTGAGCCTCACCGCTCAATGTCAATTTATGGAATTACTCAAAACACAAAAATCCGATTCGGATAATTCCAAGTGTAGAAATACGTATATATAGACCACACAATACACAAAATAACGCCTCATATTCTTATTGGTGGTTAAATATATTTTTTAATAAATTTTTTTTACAATTATTAGCTTTTTCTTAGCGATTTCTCGGGTGTCGCGCCTTATCCTGCTCGTCCTGAAAAAAATTCTTGGGGAGCTTCGAACCCTGCCACTTTTGAACAATAGCCCTGGTCTTTGCCTATCCGAAGACACCTATTTCGTGGGGTCAGACTCCAGGGAAAGTGGTAGGGCAGCGTCGGAAACCGTTGCGACAGCAAAACGAAGCCATTACAACAAAAAAATTTTGGTAACAAAGAAACAGGGAACAATAAAAAAAAAATGTTAATTTATGGTTCTTGATCCTATAGTTTACAGAAGTTGCAGTATAAAGCCTCCCTTTCACCCACCACTAGTCCCGATAAAATAAAAATATCTACGTTAAAACTGCTTATATTAAATGACGTCTCAAAGATGCACCAGTACCCATGTACCTTTAATAAACTTATACAAACTACAGTATCGTACATGTTAGGTGACCTAGCTCCAACAATGGTGCTCAGATTTCTAGACCAGCTCGTCCGACCGGTCCAGCGGCTATCTCCTATTCGTACACTAGTGTAGGCGTCAAGACATGCTGCTGTAGGAATAATACGGCACCAATATAAAGGGCCCGATATAGATAGTGGAAAGGATGGTTTTACCCACGCAAAGTCTCGTTAGTTCAATGGTAGTTTTGATTTATATTAGTTTAGCCCAAATAATAATATCCTGTGACATGATTCACGCACGGCCACCTGGTCCCAAACTTTTATTTCATATTTTTTTATATTAGAGGGCGAAAGCGGGCAAGTGGGTTACCTGATGGTAAGTGATCACCACCGCCCATGGACACTCATAACACCAGATTGGTCGCGAGTGCGTTGCCGGCCTTTAAGATTCAGCAAACAAGTGTTGCTGGCCCTTCCCCCCACCCCAATGAGCTCTGGCGACCTTACTCACGCGCAGAAATTATTAAGGAATGTCTTCTGTAAGGTGGAGGTACTTCCCCAGTCGGGCTGGTCTTTGAGCGAAATAACGCTATGCCCTACTTCTCTTCTCTTAGCACTTGTACTATGGAAAGCAGGTAACTGATATCACACTAATATTATAAAGGCGAAAGTTTGTGAGTGTGTATGTTATTTACTTCTTCGCGTCTAAACGGCTGGAGCGTTTTTGAAGTTATACTTCTTTTGGCGCGATGGAGAAAAATGATGAGAGTGAATTTTTATGATGCGCGCGCACACCGACACCAAAAAATTTAACAGCATGACGTTAGTTCTAGGTGGTATGAAAATTGATGACTATGTTCAAGTTGTATATTAAGAAGTATAACTTCTAACGCGTGTACATAAGTACACACAAGTTTCACACACTAATATTATAAAGGCGAAAGTTTGTGAGTGTGTATGTTTGTTACTTCTTCACGTCTAAACGGCTGGAGTGGTTTTTATAAAATTTGGTATGTAGTTAGCTGACACCCTGGATTAACACATAGGCTATAATTTATAAAGTTTAACGTGGGTAAAACCGCGGGGCACAGCTAGTACTACATATACTACTTTTCTTTTGTGTTTTACCCGCGTTGAACTTTATAAATTATTACTTTCTAAGATCCTCGGGAAATTATTAGTCCAGACGTCTTTTTTTATAAATAAGTTCAAGGTAAACGAGCAAGTAGGTCACTTGATAGTAAGTGATGGCCGCTGCCCAAAGACACTCGCTACAATCAGAGGAGCCACACATGTGTGTTGCCGGCCATAAAGAAAGTTGAATGTATTAAATAATATCTGGGGACAATGTCACACAGACCATCCTAGCCCCAAACTAATCAAAGCTTGTACTATGGGTACCAGGTGACTATATACATACTTATATAGATAGATAAATACTTATATACATAGAAAACATCCATGACTCAGAATCAAATATTCGTGCTCATCACACAAATATTTGCACTTACCGGGATTCGAACCCAGGACCACCAGCTTCGTAGGCAGGAGCACTACGCTAGGCTACGGTGACCGTTATATAGGCTCGCTTCTTGAAGGTTTGTTCTTCCGGTGACATGATAATATATAACTTTGTTAACTCACAATCTAAAATAATTCCCTATGCATAACAACTGTGGGGACGTAGAAGTCAACCCGATGGAATATCTACCAGAAGACGGGCAACAGCCTCTTTCGGAGTATTATGTTAATGTTACCCAATTCCCGAAAAACTCTACACTCTAACAGTCCCAATGTAATGGCAATCAAAATATATAATAAAATACCAAATTCTATAAAAAATTAAACCAGAGAGAATCAATTCATAATTAATCTAAAACAAATACTTATAAATAAGGCTTATTACACATTAAATGAATACTTAAATGATAAACAAATAACCTAAATTACAATAAACACACATACATTCAAACTTATACATGAATATATTTTTTATTATATAATCTATTAAACTAGAATCTATTAATCTAGATCGAAATGTATCACACAAATATAACTTGTTACTGTTAATAAGCAAAATTTATTTCCTTATTGAATGACATGATAGTTAAATAGTAATATGCTAGTGTAATGTATAAATACATAAATGTAAAGTAGTCAAATGGAATGGAAGACTCTGGACTAATTAGTTCCTTAATAATTTACGAGCAATAATAATTTACCGATGTATATGTTTATAAATTTGCTGTGCCCGACAGGGTCCATAATGCTCCTAGCTATAAGCCTACCACTGTACCTCCTAAGTTCACATTGTGGAATGCAAATAAATGATATGAATATGAAATATGAGTATTATGACCATCATACTACGAACGCCACACGTCAGCCAAGATTATGGCAATTATCTCGAGATTATTCTTGGGGACGGCTTTTTTTTAGCAGTGGACTTCTTTCAGCTGTTATGACGATGCATAACAATAGAGCTTCAAGTTTGTTTTTTGTACCTTTATTGGTTGATATTTAATACAATTACCATTCATGAACCCGAGGGCATTGATCTTGGCGTGAAAGTTGCCTTATACATATTGTGTCGTGAAATCGCACAGCTCTCCGCATTGTACTCGGCTAAGTACTTGTTAGAGCTTAAACACAGCTTTGTCTACGAGTTTAATGTTACCTATTTGTTCGTCTAAATAAATAATATTTTTTTGCACTTTAAAATGGATTTTTTGTACGTGGGTGTACCTACTTGTGTAACATCTCTTATGTCGTTAAAATAGTAATAAATAGCTTCATAAATAACACATTCTCATAAAAAAAATATCATGTAAAGTTTAAGTAGTAGTATAGGTAAGTAAAGTTAAGTTAAGTTTGGCAAAACTTAATAGAAAGTAGCCAACTAAAGTGCAGTTGCGGAGCAGGAAGAAATAGTTACGACAAAAACTTATTTCTATTTCTGTGAGTTTGTATGAAAGAATGTACTTACTGTCGCAGGTGAAATGTTTGCAATCTTTTTAGTCCGTGCTGTAGTCAATGCATATGTGCAATCAAGGCAGAGATAGCTAATAACAGGTTAATGTAATTAGTTATACCTACTTCACTTCACGTCCACCTAGGTAGCTAGAGAAAGCCGCAGGCTAGCTAGGGTAGGATCCTCAGTGGCGAGGATCGCGTTGCCCCCTTAACACGTGATCGGTAATACCGTGCAAGTGATCTGACCCCCATTTCGAATTCCATCTTTTTACTTCAGCGGCCGCCTGAGATGTGGCCCATAAAGGTGCCCTCAGGTATTAGTCGTTTAAATTAAGCTACTGGTTGAGAGACTTTTGCGCTAGCCAACTGCTCGTTGTTTACAATTCTTTAATTTGATATACTACTGCTAAATGTAACAATAATAGCTTAGTAACTTGCTATTTATTATATATTTAAGAATATTAAAAATATATGTGACGAAACAGACCGCACGGACGGACTCATTTAAAATATTTTGTTACTTTAATTACTGTTTTTAAACTGTGTTTATGTAATACATTGTGAGCTTGACCAGTACAAGTATATGAAAATACCCAAGTGCTGAATAAATTTCATTATTTCATCATTATTTCACGACCGCACTTCACTCAGGGTATAATACAGTGTTTGCGCAAACACAAGTGCATTCTTTACCCCCTTACTCTCAACACCTGATGGGCCAGTGACCCGATACAATTGGCGAGAGATCAGGCGTAAGATAATTTCACGTGCTTGCTGAAGTATATAACCGCCAACTTCTAGACTCCAGACTGCTACTGGGTGTTTTTCTTGCCAGAAAAATCCCGAGATGTGAACCCAGGATCTCGTTATCGGTGATTGAAAACGCAGCCATGTTAGCCAGTTGATTGTTCGCCATGAGTATTGGGACTAGTGCCTCCCTCTTACCTGCAACTGCAACTCCTTGCAAGCCAGGATCAACAGAGGCACACAATGAAATGACACTGAGCGGTTAGGCTCAGCCATGTCCCGGGAAATTGCTTCGACTGTCTTGAATCCCGCAACGAATTTAATCAAAAGTTAGTCATGGGTAGTATTTTGGGCTTTTATTTAACTGCTAATAAAGCGTACTGATTAATGTAGTCGCTATTTACTCGGTGTCACGGCTTTGATACCCGTATGGGATAACTGTTTGTATGACTCATATGATGATGTCGCTGATGGCCACGGCGACCGCTTCTTCTCCTACTGTAGCCGACGTTCGTGTGCTCGCATGTGACTTATGTAGTCAAATTTATTAGAATAAATCCTCGCACATAGCGGGCCTGTGAGCACACCATTGTAATAATTGTAATTGATCGCAACAGGAAAGGTTCTCGAGTGGCGACCACGAGCCGGAAGACGCAGCGTGGGCAGGCCTCCTACACGGTGGACTGACGATCTTGTGCGGGTCGCGGGAAGCCGCTGGATGCGGGCAGCGCAGGACCGGCTATTGTGGAGATCCTTGGGGCAGGCCTTTGTACAGCAGTGGACGCCTTTCGGCCGATGATGATGATCGCAACAGATAGTCTGGCTTTCAATTCATTGCGCTTTGCATCATGCTCAGCGCGCCTTCGAGACTCGAAGCAGTCGACTTTGCCTTGGACCAAAGTCAGCCATTCTGTCCGTTTGGCTGCCCGCTGTTCCAATTGCGAGGGCTCTTCGCCACAGTTCCTCATGTGGAGCTTAAGCACATCTTTGTACCTGAGGAGTGGTTACCCTAATCTTACCGGCTGTTGCCTAATGGCTACAACCGTGACCGACAGCTTAACGTGCCTTTCGAAGCACGGAGACCAGAAGGAAGCACGGACAAATTAAACCACTTTGGTGGTCACCCATCTATGTACCGCGAGCCTAGTTGCTTAACCTAGCCAATCACTTAGGGACCAATGAAAGCATCTAGCTATGATGACAAACTGGGAGTCAAAATTGAGAACAGATTGAAATTATTTGTCTTTGATGTATATAATCTTTGACAATAGAACCTTGATGGTCGAATTTCGAACAAGTGCGATTTAAATAACATAACAGAAACAAACATCAAACGTTCGTTAAAAGTACACTTCCTTAACACGCTGTAGAATTATCTGTCGTATATTGTACTTCACTAATAAATAGGATTTTTGTAATCGGGTAGTTTGCAAAAACAAAAAAATTAAGATTGTTATCTACCGTCTCATTATTAATTTGTCAGTGTTAAAATACGGTTGTTAGTTATTATTTACTTTACATTATATCTGTTTCGCTAGTTTTAAATAGAACTTGTACTAGTATTCCGGACAAACCTTCGTGGTTTTTGGTCTACTTTTGTATTGTCTTATGTGTTTTTATACTTACAATAAATAAATAAATAATAAAAATAAAATATATATATATATATAATTTTATTTCAAGTTTTTTTATTGCTTATTGGTATTGTCTATTGTAAGAAATGTAACGTGGCTTTATGTATGTCTAAGCGAATTTCACAATTTCAATTCATGTAGGCCACTATTTTCAAGAGGACAATGGGCAATTATGACTTCTCTTGAAAGCAATCAGACAAGATATAGTATAATAGGTGTGTTCCGCGGTTTCACCCGTGTTAAACTTTATAAATTATAGCCTATACGTTACTGGATATATAAGCTATATTATTACAAATTTTTATCAAAATCCGTTCCGTAGTTTTTGCGTGAAAGAGTAACATACATCTATACTCACAAACTTTCGCATTTATAAATAATATTATAAATGCGAAAGTTTGTGAGTATTAGTAGGTAGTAGGATGTTAATATTAAGTAGGATATATACTTATATAAAACTATAAAGTGGTATTTAAACATTAAATTACCATGTTGAAGATAGCATAAATAACTAACGGACTTAAAAATAAGGAGTATATACATTTTGTTACGGTCGCCGCCAAATAGCGACATGCGATAGGTGAACGAAAAAAATTGAAGCCATGTAAAAAAGTTTCACTTTAAGAATGTGAAGAAGTCTTTGAGATTCATATCTTGTGAGTTTCTATTTTATTTTTATTTTATTTTATTTTATTTGGGAAACAAACAATTGTACAATATATCTTACAGCTAAAATATCATAAGCGTGACATTGGTTAATTGTACAATCCACGACGTTTCCACGTATTACTAATATGATATCTTTTAACTAGTTCTTTTTTGTATTTGGCGTAGCTTGTAGCGAAGATATCTACCATTGTAAAATTTTTGTAGTAAAGCTTTACTAATCTATGGAGGGGTGCTCGTTCACCAGCATTTGTACGGCTGGGAGTCGTAGCAAAGAGTGGGTAAGCCCGTGTCTCTCGTCTGAGAACCGAGACCTTTGTCTCGCTTAAGACGGTTCAAATATAGAAAACTTCTTTGCTGATTAGTTTATGCTGGTAGAAAACGCCCTCGAGTGCCTTTTAGCGCGGTATGTTTAGTTTATAGTCAGCTTAATATAGGTGGCGCTGCTATCCGCCCACTTAGTGTATCCTTTAGTTGCCTTATACGAAAACCACGGGATGGTATTGGGAGGCTCCGTTATTCTTTCTAGGTCGGAAACTACACGGCTAATCCATCTCCTGATTATTTACAAACGCTTCTTAAAGTAAATACATAATAATAACAATAATATAATAATATCTGGCGACAATGTCACACAGATCATCCTAGCCCCAAACTAAGCAAAGCTTGTACTATGGGTACCAGGCGACGATATACATACTTATATACATAGAACACATCCATGACTCAGAAACAAATATTCATGCTCATCACACAAATATTTGCACTTACCGGGATTCGAACCCAGGACCACCAGCTTCGTAGGCAGGATCACTACCAACTAGGCTACGGTGACATGTTTTTATTTTATTTATGTTTAATATTGTAGTAATGTATGTAGATTGCATTCTGCTTTAGTAAATACAATACGGGTCAGGCCGGTTTGGCACAGGGACGTCGTATTGTTTATGTCGCACGGTGTGCGGTGATATTGTCAATGCGTAGAGGGTTTAAGACGCGGCAGATTGTGATGATCCTTTAAGGTGTAGGGAAAACAAATAGGTTTATTTTTATTAAAACAAGTGCTAACAAGTATTTTATTTGAACAAGTAGCCAGGGTAACTCAAAACCTGTGCGGTTCGCCGATTCCAACATAAAAATAATTGCGAGGTTTACTTGGAAGTCTTGGAACTCTATAAGGTACTGGGCGTTTTTGGACTGATATCATGATGATTATGATGACTTGCTTAGGCAACAATAGACAGACAACGCCCGCTGCCGGGATACAAACCCCTGTATCACGGCGGATATTTTTAAACATGCAATTAACGGACCCAAAGCACTCCCATACTCAGATCAATCATTTAACAGAACCACTTAACAAGTGGTTACGTAACAAATGAGCCATAAGATTTTTTGCCGATAGTCACACCTCGGAAAACCCTGCATGACATACCTTCCTTCATAGACCTTTTTAGCTCACGTCAAACCTTATCTTTCAAGTCACAAGTCATCCCACTCTACCACTTCAACACCCGAATGCAAAACCACACAATTCCAGGCCCTGTCAGAAATCCACTTTGTATTTCGCCATGGAGTGTATATACCAGTCCTACAACAGGCAGCTGGCCGCTTAAGCACCTGAGGACCGGCAGCCCACAAGGTTAACTTCGCGGATACTCTGGCTCCCGTTTCCCCTGATTTGTAACCATTGATTAGGCGCCGGCAGCGCCCGTCGTGGTAGTCTACCTGCCACGGCAAAGTTACACAATGGAACTGGCGCAGCCCCTCCAATGCCAGAATATTTACCACAGACGATATATTCCACCTATGCATGTATAAAGAAACGCCCACACAACAAGTGCACTCAAATAATTTCTCAAAGAGGCCAGTAAATGCAAGATACGATAAAAGTTTTCAGGCCTCGAATGCCAAGCCTTTAGTTAACCGAGATCAAGGCAACCATTTGAGATGCATTTTGAAATATCGACTTAATGATATGTTTATGCATATACCTTTAAGTGATGTATTCGATTGATATTCGATTTATCTTAATCTTGCAATAAACTCAAGTGTCTACCAATACGTCTTCGTCTGAATGCCGCTATTATGTTTCATCCACCTACTCCGCACTATCTCAAAGAACGTTCTTCTTCAATTTGCGTCATGTAGGCTTTATTCTTGCTGCATCTTTTATACCCGTTTTATATTAAATTCTGGCACATCCAGACTGGAAGATATCGCTTTTAACTATAAATTCGCCAGCTGCATCATATTTTTCTATGCATATTATACCACTTTTTTGTATTGTACTCCTTCTGTTTTTTCTTCTTTCTATGTTAAAATTGATCTTTTTAACGAAGAAAGATCATTGAAACTTATGGTCGAATAGCTCTGTTTATTAATCAAATACATTCCTAACAAGATGAGGTAATTTCTGTTGGATATGGCCAACGTTTCGACGTCTTCAGGAGATCATCTTCAGGTCGAATTCCACCCGTACGACGTCGCGTCCCGAAGATGATCTCGTGCAGAGGTTGAAATTGTGGCCGAATCCAATATACAAAAAAAAATAATTACGTGAGTTACCCGTTATAATTATTTGATATGTTAGCACCTCACGTCAGATTTGATTTGATTTTATGATATTTTTCGTTTTCTTTTTTTTAATTCGTTCAGTATCAAAGGTTGATTAAGCTCCTAAAAATACCTCCACTATTTATGTTAAAGCGTGTATATATGTAAAAGAGTTGTTTATATCACTGCTGCATCGTTACTGGGATGCGCCGGCGCATGCTTTTATGAGCTGCGCTGATAATGCGCCTTGTTCAAAGAAATGAAATAAGATACACACGCTCCTTATGCTTTGTCCATAATTACGTACCATAAAAATATTTTAATGAAGAATGCATGCGATATTATGAAACAGTGACTGCTAATTCATGAAATTAAGCCTCTATGTATCAGAAAATACTAAACGCATAATTTGTGGTTTAATTCTGAATTCTAGTCGGTGATTCTTTTTTCTATTTTCATACTTTATTAAATAGGAACAGTTGAGTGTAAATATAGCATAAGGTAAAATGGGGTTGACGTATCCCTGTGGATAAAAACACCTTATTAATAAATATGAAGAGTATATAAATAAATATGTAAATTAACATGCTATGTAAATAACTATACAAGTATACAGTATATAACATATTTTTATTTAATATTTATTTATTTATTTGTTGTAGTAATGTTTATCAAATAAGGATATTGATTTGTGAGTATATCTTGACTATATGACTGGTCGGTGGTCTACAAAGCATTGCCACCCAACACACATACACTCCATAATATAACCTCACTCAATCTGAAATAATCCAGAACTTACGAGCATTAAAATTTGACCTCTCACTGGTGTGCTGCTCTTTATAAAGTGCTGTAATTACAAGCAGATTAAACTTAAGTGTCTACTTACTTACTTAACGTATGGGCAGTGGTTAACCCCGTGTCAGAGTTGTTCAAGCCGCCCAGTACGCCTCAGACATAACTTAAGGACTGTTGTCTAATGACTACAACCGGGACCAAAAGCTTAACGTGCCCTCCGAAGCAAGAGACGCTCAGAAATTAAACCACTATGGCGGTTACCCATCTTTGGACTGACCGCGAGCCTTGTCGCTTAATCTCGCCGAACATTTACGGACCGATGAGAGCATCTAGCTATGAGTGTCTTCTAATACCGCCCCATCTCATATAGACCTGACTCTATCTGATATAATCCAAATAATACGAGCATCAAGACTTAAGCATCAAATTTCAATGGTCTAATGTACAGACGCCAGCACATCAAGCTACCCCAATCTGACAAATTTCCCCAATTGCAAGTGAATCTTATGCTTTTGTGATAAAGTTGAAAATGTATAAAATTAATTTGACTGGTTAGGGTGGCTGGATGTACTGGCGTTTGTGCCTTATATACATGCTTTACTAACAATCGGGTAGTAATAGCAGACGGCTTTAGTGTGACTTTACATTAAGACATATTGTTTTTTAAAAACAACTCCTGCACTAGGGAATTGAATCCCTCTGTGGCGGGGTACTTTACTAACATATAATTGACGGACACAAAGTTCATCCACACTCAGAACAACTATTTACGGGTCACACAAATAGTTGTCCAGTGCGGGAATCGAACCCGGGCCACCAAGTGTTGAAGCGACAGTCTCAACCGGTGCGCCACACGTGCAGCTTAACGAGATGTACTTAAATTTAATTAAATATTTATGATAGTTTCAATAATTTGTAAGACATTTTTATTGGCATCTTGTATTCATTCTTTAACTTTAGTTGCTTGGTGAACTTAAGTTGCGAGACCACACCCACGTAAACTTCGATAGGACATTACTGTACTCAACATAAATTTAAACAAAAGCGCTTCTACAACTTCCACTTAAAGTTGAAAACTCTTTGGGCTCCTGCTAAGAATATTTCGATAAATCCAGTTAAACCAATATTGCTCTTAAACTCTGTTAGAGAGGGTTCAAATTTCATTACAGAAACTTCGAGAAAAGTTGGCACAAGAAGAGTTCAAAGCCCTTGGACGCTACTTAAGCGTGCAGACTCGCTACGACGATTTTTTTGCAGATTCTCAAAATATTTGAGTGTGCAGCTCGTGACTGCAGTGCTGGTTTTATGAACGGCCTACTTCCTTTCATGGAATTTGTAATTGATTGCTTGATTTACGGCATACCGAAAAAAGTTTTACAGGTTTCAAATTACTTATGAATGATGTCGGCAGTATTATCTTTAAAAAAAGCTAAGCTCGGTCTAAGGCTATACAAAATGGTATTCAAAACAATCAGACTCATAACAACCATATATGCTTTACATTAATAGTTGTTTGGTGCGGGGATCATACCGAAAACGCGAGGACGCCGAAGGGTGCAGCCTTCGGCGTAGTGGTTAAGACAGTCCCCTTGCCACTTCGTGTGCCAGTTTAGATTTCCGTGCAGGGCAACAGCTATTCGTGTAATCAATGAATAAGTGTACTGAGTCTGGATGTACTTTGTGTCCGCGATACCGGGATTGATTTCCCTAATGCGGGAGTTATCTCAAAAATATTATATCATATCATCAAAAAAAATATAGTTAAACCGCTAGGCCACACATATAGTCGAAATTAATTTTAGTTAATATGTAAGGGATATCGCAGTCATATTAAACCGGGACGTTAACGATCCTGACCTCTCAGTGTCATTTGAATGAACGCAACTGTTCAGGAACAGTGGCGCTCATTCAAATTTGCTCTAGCAGGAGATGATGGATCATTTGATGGATGGTGGGTAAGAGGGTGGTACTACTACCGTTATTTCAGTTAAGGGGCATAATGGGAGTCATCGCACCCATTCGTCGTACTAAGGCAGGCTTCTTTAAAATCTCCATTGCAAATACTCGACTCGCACATTGTACCTATGCATATTATTATATAGTACTTTATATACATCAGATAAATTTAGTATCATTCCGCTATTTATTAATAGAATACTCATGAATATTCTTACAGATAAGCAGGATTATTGTCATCAATTTTCTATGAGTATTGTCCAGGTAGTAGAAGATATTAAGCAGCGCACAGTCAGATATATTTATAACTAACAACCCGTCATATATTCGTACCGATAGATAGATATAAATAACAATGATAAAAATATACTCTTGATATAAGTTTTGAATATTCGCAAATATGGACAATCGAAAGACCAACGATCTAACCTATTACAAATGGAGTTATTCGTAAATCCCTGAAGATTAACCTAATTAACTAAACCTTGAAATGTTAGAACTTGATATTTGCCTCGAGAGTTACATGCAGAAGGCATTTTTTCTCTCCATTTAGACCAAATAGAGTATTAGTTGTATTTGTATTAAAATACCCTTGTATTATAATATTATTAGTTGCAAATGATAAGGGTAATAAACATGTTTTAATCATAATATCCTGGGACATTATTCCCACACGGCTATCTGATCCCAAATTAAGTAGAACTTGTACTATGGAATCAGATAACTGATATACTACTTTTCTATATATACATCCAGACACAGGACAAACAGACATGTTCACACACACAAATATCACTCCTGAGTGGGAATCGAACACACGACCTGCGGCGAGAAGGGAAGCGTCTACCAACCACGCAACTGGCCTGTCAAAATATAAAAAATAATATAACTAAATGTAATTTAGTACATGGTGCCAAATAATGAATTTAATAATTCGATACTGTAGTATTCTATAGGTGAAGTGAATATATAAAATCACTTGAGTTCTTTTTGAGTTTTACAATTACAAACAAACATAATCTCTTTAAAATATTATTTCTGAAAGGAAACTGAAAGTCACCGTAACGGTATTATTGGCTGGTTCATTAACGGAATAACTAATAGTCATGTAGCCGTAACATCTTCGGAAATAGAAACGCCCTTTACAAATGAACTCTACACTTGGTCACTTGGCTAAACTCCTCAGTGACTTTGGATAAAATGCAAACACAAGGTGTGGTTGGCAAACGCTTGCTTTTCACCTCGCCAGGGCGTGGGTTCGATTCCCACCCAGGACAGATATTTGTGTGCATGAACACTATTTGTTTTGAGTCTTGATGTAACCACACTAATATGTAGACAATATGTAGTAAAATATAAATTTCAATACATAATATTATAAACTTCAACTAAACATAATCTCCTTGACAATAACTTAATACAAGCTAGCTAAATGTCACTACCATTATAAAATAAATTGTATAAATGATTTAACATTCCGTGTACCTAAATATATGTAATATGTAACTAGAAATAATAACTGTATTACTACAAACATGTTCTGACTATTTACAAGCGATTTTTTAAATTCTACGTGAATAAAAACCTTTTTTATTTTATTTTATTTATTAATTTTAATATTATAAAGGCGAAAGTTTGTGAGTGTGTGAATGTGTATGTTTGTTACTTCTTTACGTCTAAACGGCTGGAGCGATTTTTAATCAAAATTGGTAAAGAGTTAGCTGACACTCTGGATTAACACATAGGCTATAATTTATAGGCACAGCTAGTTATCAATATAAGTTTGTATTTACAAAAGAAAAGTAGTTTATGTAAAATATCACTTTATCTGGTTTCCATAGTACAAGCTCTGCTTAGTTTGGGATCAGATGGCCGTGTGTAATAATGTCCCAGGATATTGTTATTATTTTATTATATTCAAGTCTTTCCTCAATATAGTAAGTACCATTCAGACATGACCTAGTTAAATATACCTGAAACACGACTTAATGATCTATTTGTAACTAGAATTGAATATTGTAATACTATTCATATTCCGACTTGCGACGCTGCTATTGTACAGTCGCCGGCAGATCCAGCTACCCCAATCTCTCAAATTTCTTTTATAGATTTTGCTATTTTATCACAAAAGCATAAGGTTCACTTTCTATTGGGGAAATTTGACAGATTCAGGGTAGCTGGCGTCTGACATTTACGTGTCTCCGAAGCGTATAACATGGCCAAATTCCAAAATCCGAGCTGCTACAATGTGTTTTAGGAAAAAAAATAGGCGCCCATAGCTAGATGCTTTCTCCGGTCTGTAAGTGATCGGCGAAGTTAAGTAACTAGGCTCGCGGTCAGTCCATAGATGGGTGACCTAACCCTGACGGCTTAACGTGCCCTCCGAAGCACGGAGATGCTCGGAAATTAAACCCCTATATTTAATTTTTGTGCGTCTCCGTGCTTCGGAGGGCACGTTAAGCTGTCGATCCTGGTAGTAGTCATAAACAACAGTCGTTAAGCCATGTCATAGGCCTACTGGACGGCTTGAACAACTCTGACACTAGGGTAACCATTGCCCATAGGTTAACTAATTAAGTTTGGCAAAAAATCAAGTATCAATATGCCGTGTAATAGTGTTTATTATGCCTTCTAACCAACGTTTCCTTCACGATACAGATAATTAGGTGAGAGAAAGTTGCTAACAAAGCCTCGTGCTTAATCGGATCCGACGAGTATCGTGCAGCGGTGCACAATTACCTAAGAGGCAGAACAACTAGCTTTAATGTTATTTAAGCTTGACGCACAAAGAGCTTTTCATAGACCACATCTTGATTAGGATATGAAAGGATTGCGATGCTTCCAGCCAGCTGCTTTTCCATCAGAGATGTACTATACTACATTGTTATGGATGCGTTTGATATCCACCAATCATATTCATTGGTGTACATAGCTTAGCACTGGTGGAAACGGAGTCAACTAAGATATGTTCTTTATATGGAAGGATGCATGCTATGGATGTGTGCTATGGATGCGTGCTATGTTTGCCTACTATGGGTCGTTGCGAGTGGTGTAGCTATGTGCTGAGCGGAGTACTTCCCTACTATTGATACATCGCATAGCTTGAGCTGCGCATCTTCCTTGCGCAGCTAGTTTGCGGTGGCGCATTTTCATAGCATCTTACTCGCACCGCTACAAAGCTTAGCATCATTGGAAACGGTCACAAAGTTTCGTAGCTTGGCTTTTACACTATCGCAGCATAGCACATCACTGGTGGAAAGGCACCCTTATGATGGCTCCTTTACAAGTCAAGCTCCCTTCCCCACTCCATTCTTGCTAACTCATGTTAAAACATCGTTAAAAGAAGAATAAAACAGTCAGTTTTCTCGAAATCGCTGTAATAATTATTTATTTTTTTGTTTATTTAGGAGTTTATATAGATGCATACATGTACAAAGTGTGAATAGTATTGGTAAAAGTGATAAATATTTAGTCTTTATATTTGTAGTAAAACTTCTATTCGGACGCTTGACTAGGGGAAACTAGTGAATGCGGGACGAATTACGAACGATTACGACGAAGTTGAGAATAAGATATAAGTTAGTGAAGGCAAGAGAGAGAGAGTTACGTTTCGTATATTACTGTAGTGGCCAGAGAGAGAGGACTTCTGCTCGCCTTGCCAGATCACACTTTTCGTAACGCTCTCGACACGAATTCATCAACTTACTCCCCAAGTAAAGCGTGCGTAAAGAAGTTATACTTGAAAATATCGTACAGCAGTGAGAGTATGTCAGTATTCCGACGAAGGTGTATATATAACAACTTGAGCTTAGTAAGGAAATCAGAGGAAAGATCATTAAATACCTTTAATTACACACCAAAGGTCCATGAGAGTAAAGTTATACTTGAAAATATCGTACAGCAGTGAGAGTATGTAAGTACTCCGACGACGGTGTATAGATAACAACTTGAGCTTAGTAAAGAAATCAAAGAAAAGATTATTAAATACCTTTAATTACACACCAAAGGTCTATGAGAGTAAAGTTATACTTGAAAATATCGTACAGCAGTGAGAGTATGTCAGTATTCCGACGAAGGTGTATATATAACAACTTGAGCTTAGTAAGGAAATCAGAGGAAAGATCATTAAATACCTTTAATTACACACCAAAGGTCCATGAGAGTAAAGTTATACTTGAAAATATCGTACAGCAGTGAGAGTATGTCAGTATTCCGACGAAGGTGTATATATAACAACTTGAGCTTAGTAAGGAAATCAGGGAAAAGATCATTAAATTGCCTTAATTACACAACAATGGTCCATGAGAGTAAAGTTATACTTCAAAATATCGTACAGCAGTGAGAGTATGTCAGTATTCCGACGAAGGTGTATATATAAAAACTTGAGCTTAGTAAGGAAATCAGAGAAAAGATCATTAAATTTCCTTAATTACACAACAATGGTCCATGAGAGTAAAGTTATAACAAAAATATGTACAAAACACGACCTTATCGTAGTCAACAAATGCTCCCACACATCATCCTTATAGGATATACAGATATACAAGAGACTAGTTCAATTTTATTAGACATGCGATCTCTGCTTAAACTTCGGCATAATGTAGGACTCCCGTATCCTGATAGTTATAAAGCTAAGAAACGTCAACTTTCGCGATGGTTGTGGTACGAGTAGCTATGAACATTATCTCGAACACAAATTTTCGTGGCATATTATTTGTCTGCGTACATTCATTTTTATAGAAATACTGACCCTCACAAAATCCACAAAAAGTATTTATACTTATTTCATAAAATAATACTGGCCACTTGAAACTTTACTAATTAAAACTGCCAGGCATAGCCTAATTTCTTGTAATTGATAAAAAAAATGGTTCAAATTTGGAAGCGCGAATGATTAAATGTAACTTTTACTTTACTTGTACCTATAAAAAACAAAACAGTCAAAAGACGACTAGAAATATCTGGCCGAAGATTGCGCTAACTTCAAAAAAGTTTTAATGGAAGTTCCTGATCATTATCTCTCATTAACACAATTATGGCAAGAGTTAGTAGTGATTAGGGAATAAACCACCGTTAGAGTCATTATACATATATTAACTACTACTAACTGAGGTAAGCACCATGAAGTGCTTTAATGATCGCGGCGGTCCAATACGCTCCAAAGCACCACTCTCTCGGAAGCACCTTCGTCACAAAAACGTCTTAGAGCCTAATGCACACCAAGTTTTATAAACGCGCCGTCGCGTCGACGCGCGTGTTAGAAACGCGCGTCTAAGGCGCGCTTTTATCCTATAGAGCAGTTTGTTGTTGTTTGTATAGATACTTGCAAACGCGATGCTAACGCGCGTCTGTATCGCTACAAACGCGCGTCAACAGCGTGATCGAAAAAAATTGTATCCTTTTTACGAATATTGAACGGATGGAGTATAAACTCGGAACAATTAAGTTCAAGACGGAGTGCAAAAAGCTAATATTTTATGTAATAGGCATTAGAAGTAAATTATTTATAAAAAAAAATATACTACCTTGCTTTTGACACATTGACAATCCAAAAAGAGATGACAAACTGAGTTTGAAAATTTAGATTAATATTCTTTGTCTTTAATTTCTTTGACAATTAAAACCTTAATGGTCGAAGTGCGATCTCTAGTTGTTTGTCCTGGGTCTGGGTTTTTGTTGTGTATTGTATGTATGTGTATACTTGAAAAAATTATATAAGTACCGAACCTCAGAGCCCAGAATAGCGGTTTGAATCCCAAAACTAAAATTATAATCTTAATTGCAAAACGACTTGAGTCCACGTTCGCCTCTATTTTATGTCTATAGTCTTTGACAATAAAACCTTCATGTTCGAATTTCGAACAAGTGCGATCTCTAGTAAAAACAAATGCACTACTAATAGTAAGAGTCCAATAAGCGTTGCCCCTATTCAGTGCTAATGAGCTTGTTACATGAGTTCAGCGATCTGATTGTAAATTCGCTTAAACGTATAGGTTAGGTTACGGAATACGAAAACACCAAAAACAAAACGAGTGGCTTTAGAACACACGTCTGAAGTACAACTTAGATCGAAACGTAACTGGCTATGAGAGAAAGGGAGAACTCTCTCTCTTTCTAACTTCACTAACTATATTCAAATATCGAATAATGTTGACAGTGGCTATTTCTGGACTCTTTAGTGCGCTGTAAGTATCAATCAAAGTTAACGTTATTGTTGCGATAGCGAATACTTAGGTATATTTGACGGGGACGAGCCTATTGGCGTAGTTGGCAATTGCTTGCTTTTCACGCCGGAGTTCGTGGGTTTGATTCCCACCCAGGACAGAATTTTGTGTGCATGAAAATGTCTATTTATCCTGAGTCTGGGTGTAAGTATCTATTTAAGTATGTATTTACAAAAAAAAGTCGTTTATGTAGTATATGTAGTTACCTGGTTTCCATAGTACAAGCTCGGCTTAGTTTGGGATCATATGGCCGTGTGTAAATAATGTCCAACGATATTATTGTTATTATTATTAATTGAATTAAAAGCGAGATAACAGGGTGCTATATCTCTTTTTCTACTCGGAATCATGAAAATTAACCATTACTTACAATACACTAAAGTGGTATCCGCTGTTAATGTTTCATCATGTCAGCCAAATTACGTCCACTCCTGGACAAAAGCCTCCCTAAATAATGGGGGGATATGCCATAACTGTCACGCTTTGGATTCGGGTTGGCGATCGCAGTTTGATGGTCATAGTTCACAGAAAAACGCTTCTCGTTCCGTTCTCTGGTAGGTATTCCCTCGGGTCTACGCCCCCCACGGGATGAGATGGGGTGATGATATTCTATGCCGTCACCACACAGCAAATACAGTTAATGTTTAGAATTCAACTTTCTAAGTCGCTTGAGAATTTATCGATAAAATAGTGGCTAACATTATAGACCTGTGTGGGGACTATAAATATTAAGCACTTATATGAGCTTGCTATAAAGTACAGGTCGAATAACCGGAGTTGTTTATAGCCGTAGTAAACCTGACTAGATCTAAAAGCCTTACACAGATCTAGATAGAACATGTACAAACTGCTTATCTTGATTTTGTAAATGTTTCCTTATATTGGTCTCGTGTTAAAGTGTTTTTGTTGAAGCTGTGAGGTTAGTATTCAAAGAAATGTTTTTAAGTTTTCGAACCTCGAAAGGAAAAAACGGAACCCGCGTTCATGGGCTCAAGACCTGCATGAACTTATCCCTCCTCCCCCCTTTTTTCATCGGACTAGTTATTGTTTAGATCACATTATGCCTTACGAAGCGCTTTGCTTCCTCTTTTATCATACGCACGGCTAACCGGTGGAACACGCCGAACGACGCGTTTCCAGTGTTATACACCTTGTGTTTATTCAAGGCTAGAGTGAACAGGCATCTTATGGGTACGCTCCGTACACCTTCGACCACATCTCCACTTACCATGAGGTGAGATAGTGGTCAAGCGCAAACCCATCCATCATAAAAAAAAACAAGATCACTTTGTTGTCCGTCAGTCCGGCTGTCTGTCAAGACCCTTTTTTAGAAACGCGTGGAAATATAAATGGAATGGAGTTTATATCAAATACTCAAATCTACCGTCCCTAGGAGCTGTGAAAAAATTTAACTTCTGAGCGAACGCCATCAAAAGGCAGTGCCGTTTATGCCACAAATTTCTGCAAATTCTCGACACTCGCAAACGAATCAAAACCTACAGGGTACCCGTGAACTCAGAACCTTGTAATTTGGCATGAAGCAATTTTTATAGCACACATAAAGGAAAAATTCCGAACACCTTACATTTTTAGTTACTTTTTTTTTTGTTTTTTTTTTAATAATATACTTACAGGTTTGTATGGAAACCTCGGTATGCGAATCTGATTCGCACTTGGCCGGTTTTTTCTATATTACCTACCAGTTTCTTAAACGCGCATAAGGTCCACTTTATAGTTATCATAAGAAAAAAGCAAGCAATTTCGTTGCACATACGTCTCGTCTCTACAATATCGAGCAGGGATCTTCACGCGGGAGCACTTAAAGCTGCGGATAGAAGTTAGTTTTTATTTAAACTAACTTCTATCCGCAGATAATAAATAATTTATGGTTTAACATAAATTATATCAATTTAATAATCGTGCTCATCATACAAAGATTTGTCCTGGGTGGGTATCGACTCTACGACCTCTGGCTTAGCAGTCAGGGTCACTATTCACTTGAGTAAATAGGTCAGTCAAAATATAATTCCTATAAGACTACTCTTTATGCTTTCATCGGTGTACAGTTACGGTTACAATCAGAGTAAGTCCAGTCAAAAAAGTCCGTTGGAGTGGTTGGCAGATGCTTGCCTTTCACAGATCGTGAGTTCGATTCCTACCCAGGGGCTCTACCGGCTAAGACGCCGAAGATCGTTGTCGGGAATGGCGTTTTTATCCTTTATTTATTTGAACACCATTTAAGAAATCGATGTTCGGCGACTTAGCCGGTGGAGGCCCTGGATAGACATTTGTCCATGAACATGTCTGTTTGTCTTAAATCTAGTGTAACTATCTATATAATTATGTATTGACTAAAGAATAGTAGTATATGTAGTATATCAGTTATCTGGTTTCTATAGTACAAGCTCTGCTTAGTTTGGAATCGGATGTCACAAGATATTATTATTATTATTTATTTATTTTATGGTCATCTATTAACAAAATCGGCTAGACTCCTTTGTGGCTATATTGTCTAATTAGTTCTTCTTTTTGTTACAGGTAAGCAGCAAAATACTCTAGTGTATTGTAAGTAGAGTGAAGAAATTGTAAGTAGTGGAGGTCGTGGGTTCGATTTCCACCCATGACAGACATTTGTGTACATGAACATGTCTGTTTGTCCTGAGTCTGGGTGTTAATCTATGTATATAAAAATCCGTGCCACTTTTCGTTGTAATTTTATAACTCAACAACGCCTTTACCGATTTGGCTAATTATGGTCTTGAATTATTCGCGGAAGTCCAGGGAAGGTTTGTACGTAGAGAAAATTATAAAAAAGTTTGAAAAAGTGTAAATTCAACATCTTTCTATACTCCCATATACAAACAATTTGTACCTACTAATACTTAAAAGCGTAGCGAAGCACGTACCGGGCCGCTAGTTATCTATATAAGTATGTATTTACAAAATAAAAGTAGTATATCAGTTATCTGGTTTCAATAGTACAAGCTCTGCTTAGTTTGGGATAGATGGCCAATGGATACTATTATTATTTATTATCTGGTTTCAATAGTACAAGCTCTGCTTAGTTTGGGATAGATGGCCAATGGATACTATTATTATTTATTATCTGGTTTCAATAGTACAAGCTCTGCTTAGTTTGGGATAGATGGCCAATGGATACTATTATTATTTATTATCTGGTTTCAATAGTACAAGCTCTGCTTAGTTTGGGACAGATGGCCAATGGATACTATTATTATTTATTATCTGGTTTCAATAGTACAAGCTCTGCTTAGTTTGGGATAGATGGCCAATGGATACTATTATTATTTATTATCTGGTTTCAATAGTACAAGCTCTGCTTAGTTTGGGATAGATGGCCAATGGATACTATTATTATTTATTATCTGGTTTCAATAGTACAAGCTCTGCTTAGTTTGGGATAGATGGCCAATGGATACTATTATTATTTATTATCTGGTTTCAATAGTACAAGCTCTGCTTAGTTTGGGATAGATGGCCAATGGATACTATTATTATTTATTATCTGGTTTCAATAGTACAAGCTCTGCTTAGTTTGGGATGGATGGCCAATGGATACTATTATTATTTATTATCTGGTTTCAATAGTACAAGCTCTGCTTAGTTTGGAATAGATGGCCAATGGATACTATTATTATTTAACACGTCTGCAATTGTCTGCTTGGCAATGCGGCGTTTGACAGGAATTTTGCATATTTGGTGCAAACCAGTATTTCAAATTTAATAATTCCTTACAAAGATGGCTGCATTTTTTCGTCCCGCTGCTTTTAATTGTCTTCTAACCGGTTTTGAAATATCAACATCCTAAACTACGCATTGAATTTCATTACCGCACTCTAGTAATTTTGATGTTTTATAAAATAGAATGTCAAACGAGCAAGTGGGTCACCTGATGGTAACCAATCACGGTCACCCATGGACACTCGCAACACCAGGGGAGCGGCAAGTGCGTTGCCGGCCTTTAAGAAAAGAATAGGCTCGCTTCTTGAAGGTTATCATGTCATACCGGATAGGATATAACCTCCGCAGTTAATTGATTCCACAGAGCGGTTCTTGTGAAACGCACGGTGGTAGATGACCATTCATCCTAGGAGCTCGTTTGGGGAGGTCTTTGTTCAGCAGTGAAATTTTGGCAGACATGATGATAATGATGATGAATAAAATTTACACGGTATATTATACTACTCATTTTAACATAAGCTATCTGACTGTGAAAATGCCGCCGCGAACTGTCATATTGCCGTAGCCGTAAATAATTCAGTCAGGAGCACTCAATATATTAATAGTGCTAAATACTATTGTCCACTTATATGTACTGTTCTTTTTAGGGTTCCGTAGCCAAATGGCAAAAAACGGAACCTTACTTCGTCACGTCTGTCTGTCCGTCCGTATGTCACAGCCACCTTTTCCGAAACTATAAGAGCTGTACTGTTGAAACTTGGTAAGTAGATGTATTCCGTGAACGGCGTTAAAATTTTCACACAAAAATAGAAAAGTAACAATAATTTTGGGGGTTCCCCATACATAGAACTGAAACTAATTTTTTTTTCATCGTACCCATACAAGTACCTACCGACATTTATGGGTACGATGAAAAAATAAATATAGGTATCTATGGATAGGTCTTCAAAAATGATATTGAGGTTTCTAATATATATTTTTTTAAAACTGAATAGTAAAGTGGTAAAATGCGTCCCCCACCTGTAACTTCTAAAATAAGAGAATGATAAAACTAACAAACAAATGTACATTATCATGCAAACTTCCACCGAAAATTGGTTTGAACGAGATCTAGTAAGTATTTTTTTTTATTACGTGTTAAATCGTAAACCGCAATTTTATTTACCTTTAATTTAATCAACAGTAATACTTGCTGCTACGGAACCCTTCATGAACGAGTTCGACTCGTCCGGTTTTTTATAACTAGCCAGAGTCATTTGGAATCCCAAAGGAGGTGCCTATTTACCTTCTAATACTTATTGCTAGACTCAGTAGACTCACTAGCTTGAGTCCATGCTCGACCCTCTTGTCCGGCGAAGCAGTGAAAGCTTCCTTGGCTAACGTTATCCAGTTCCTTATTCACCAAATTTCTTCTTTACAGTCCAGTAACCCGATTTCTTTGTTGTTTGCGCATACGTTTAGTGCCCACACTCATTCAACATCGGCAATGAACGAATTTAACAATTAGGCCACAAATGGGTCACAGTCTAATGCTCTGAGGTCGAGAATCAAGGGCATTGGGGCTTTGGCCCTTTAGCGCAAGGGAGATAGAATGACTGATATTAGTGTAAGAGAGAAGGGGATAGTGTGACATGATTGTATCAGCTGATTTGGGGAATTGTAACGGGATGTATGTCACGGGTGGTGGTCTTATGCATAAACCCCTTTCGTAGAACGCCGCACGTTATTTTTTTACAATTTACTTTTACTTAAAGAATGTATTTGTATATATATGTTGTATCCGATTCATTTACGGCCTCCGAAAGTATGACCACGTGTCCGAGTTTCGGTCGCAGTTGAATTGGCTACCTATTCGGAGACGTCGAGATTGTCATATTCTATCATTCCTGTATTCTATCCTTCATAACCCCAATGCTCCCACATATCTCCGTGAACGCTTTGAGTATTTAGTCCCGCGAGAAAAAATCTGTCGTTCAACCACTTCACTTCTACTTCGAATGTCTTCTCACTCCTCAAGCCGGTATGACGGGTCATTTACTGTTCAAGCAGTGCGTTTGTGGAATGCCCTTCCACATTCAATTCGCGCTACAACATCCCTTGACGTGTTTAAGAGAAAAACAAAAGAACACTTCTTTCAATTAACTAAGCAGGCAGGCAGTTAATATTTATGTATATATTATATGTTTAATATATATGTTATATAATTAGGTATGTAGTTACGTAAGTAACTTAGTATGTAGTATTAGTAAGCAGGTTTATGTATATATTTATTTACCACTGGTAAATTCTGTTTTTGTATTATTTTTAAGTCAAATTGTTGTGCACTGTTTCTAACCCATCTCATATAAGCTCTCACTCTGACAAAGGTTTGCTGGAAGAGAACTCATAGTTGAGTTAAGCTCGCCTGTGTACATGCTAGCTCTAATGACTTATATGAATATGTATTTCTGTGTGCAATAAAGAATAAATATAATACAATAAATTAATACTTTTATGGCAATAATGTGTAGTGACGTACAGACGCCAGCACATCAAGCTACCCCAATCTGTCTAATTGCCCCAATTGAAAGTGAACCTTATTCTTATGAGATAAAGTTGAAAATATATAAAAGAAATTTCACAAACTGGGGTAGGTGGATGTGCTGGCGTCTGTACTACAATAAAATTAATTTCATTTCATTCTTGACCACTTGGTTTTTTGGCCTTATGTAACCTCTGTTGATTGATCATAATAAATAAATAAATTATTAATAGAAAATAACGCCCGTACTTGGGAAATATATACCTATATCACGGAACTTAATCAAACATGTAATTCACGGACATAAGAAGAAGAATAAAGTTTTCTTAGACATAATATAAAAACGTACCTACAAAACATAAAAATCAACACTATATAAAAATAACTTAATTAACTCACATCATGAAAGTAGTTTGTTCAGAATCGTTTACTTAATCGATTTATATCATTTTTAAAATAGGTAATTTTTTATTCCAAAAATTAAAACTACGGAATTTATTGTCATATTAACCCCGTACAGTCAAAACAAATTAAAATGGACCGTAAGTCAAAGTAATAAGATTTATAAAATCGGAGTTTTATTTGTATTCATACAAATTCCATCACTCAATACAAAATAAAGAAAAATAAACTTTATTCCAAGAAACTAACTAACTAATTTAGTAAATAACAATGCATATACATGTTAAGTTAAAAATTCAGTGTATGTACTATGATTACAACATAATATTCTAATTGAGGTGTTTGAGGGTGTGCGTTAATTACGTTACATGTTGTATACTCCTCTACCCTAAAAAAAGTAATAGACAAAAACACCGAAGATAAGTATAGGTTAGTACCTACATAATATCATGGGATAATAATAATAATAATAACTCTGTTTTTTACCTATTTATTTCTATATCATTGTTTTATATATCGATATAAGAATAAATAAGTATAAAATATGAAAATAAATAAATAAGTTGGAATAATAATAATATCCTGGAACATTAAGTAAACACGGCCATCTTATTCCAAACTAATCAGAGCTAGTAGGTACTACATATACTACTTTTCTTTTTGTAAATACATACTTATATAGATAAATTACACCCAGATTAAGGACAGACAGACATGCGCATGCACACAAATATCTGTCCTAGGTGGGAATCGAACCCACGACCTCCGGCGTGAAAAGCAAGCATTTGCCAACCACGCCAATTACTGCAGGCCCGTCAACAATACAATACAATAAAGCACAGCCAGACCCAGAACAACGATATGTGGGTCACACAAATAGTTGTCCAATACGGGGATCAAACCGGAATCACCAGGTAGTTGCGACGCCACTGCGTTACACGTGCAATCAAATACTTAAAATTATTACAACGAATTTATATAAAATATTGCATAAACTTTACCATTTAAACTAGAACCAAGGCTATAAATTATTATACAAAGTGTAATAGCAATAGTGAACTTAAGAAGATAAATTTTCTTCTGGAACTGATTCACATGTAACACATCACCATTCAAAATAATGAAAAAGAGATATTAACCTCTCATACAATACCTACATAACGATGAACTGGATAAATTTAGTATGGGGAACTAAAAAAATTAATAAAATAAGATTGACAAAAGAAGTATACCTGGCCTGTGTGAATGGTACAACCGGAAGGGGAAGACCTCGTAGAATATTCTCTGAACAAAGCGGAGATGATCTCAAGAAACGCCAAGTCTGTACCCTAAACCGGCGAGCATGTATGAAGAATATAATCACAGTAATGGAGGCAAAAGAGGTGTGCAAAGATCATGACAAATGGAAATTCTCTGCCTACCCTGTCTGGGAAACAGGCGTGAGTCTATGAATGAACTGAAAAGATGAATGAATGAATGAATGATTTCTTTATTTGCAGGAATATAGGTACATTTAGATGGTCTTAAATTACGGTTCCACTATATTCAACAATTTGTCGTGCAAATGTTTAAGTAGAAGTATGACAATTACTCGTAATATATGTAAGTAACATGTATTATTTGTCATAATCTCACGTAATTTTAATTCGATATACATAACTTAATATTTTACTTTCTATATAATTTTACAACCCTGTCCAATTATATGGAACTAAAAAGATAGTTGACATATGTCATGAACTCGTTTTGGTTACTTTGTTTAGTTTGACTGCCTCGGTGATCTAGCAGTAGATCGTCGGTCCACCTTGTAGGGGGCCTGCCCACGCTGCCTCTTCCAGTTCGTGGTCGCCACTCGAGAACCTTTCTGCCCCGCCGGCCGTCAGTTCAACGAGCTATGTGCCCCGCCCACTGCCACTTCAGGTTGGCAATTCTTTGAGCTATGTCGGCTACTTTGGTATCCTTTCGCGATCAAAAACAGGAACGAATGCAGAGGTTTAAATATAAAATCATCATCATTATTGACTGTACCTGTGGCGCAGCGGCTAAGACAGTCGCCTCGCCGCTTCATGTCGCGGGTTTAGTCCCGCGCTGGACAACTATTTGTGTGACCCATAAATAGTTGTTCTGAGTCTGGATGTAATTTATGTCCGTCTATTATATGTTTGTAAAGAAAAAAAATGTTAACTCATTCGGCAGTTTTCGGGCTCAACTGTTTGAATATATAATGGAACATTACCCTGTTAAATCTTCAGCGTAATCTCAACATTTGAGATGAAAACTGTGGAGTGTCTATCACACATACCTTCCTAAAAAGGATACCTACCTATATTATGTACAATTCGGTGACGGCTACCTTTATTAAATTTGCCAAATGTATAGTTATATTCTCATGTAAGTGGCTCTGTCTTTTATGAGAATAAATAATTTAAACCTTTTAAAGTACGCCGTGACACAGGGATTAGATTCCCTAGTGCCCGCACTAGGGAATCTGATCCCGGTGTTGCGTTATCTTAAAAAAATATATATATTACCATCATATCAGCCGAAAGATATCCACTGTTGGGTAAAAACCTGTTGAGAGCAACTGCTTATGCTCGCACCTGCCATTTCCTAGAGCGGGTGTAGTCTCAAGTACCTAATAAATTTTCCTAAAATATCTTGCAGAATGAAGTGACGAAGAAAGTCCAACTTGCAGCTGTTGGTTTACCAGGGGGCGTAAAACTGTCGCATTTCAATATTCTTCACTATTTTATTGTATCTGAATTTATAGCGAAACGAAGGCGAATCTGCGCCATCTCAGATGCTCAGTCATCCTTGTTTACAGTTTATTTAAGGGCCAGACACCAGCGCGCAACCATCTCGCTAGCACATTTAAGTGTTCTATATGATATAAAATAACGTATATACTTTCAAATAATTCAGAATAATATTACAAAATATTCAGAATAATACATTTTTATATTGCAATATTACTTCAAAAGAAAGAGGTTGACAAATCGACTGTTTTTTTTTGTATCTTTGTATGAATTTCTCTGTAGTGGCAGTGGGCGGGGCACATAGCTCGTAGAACTGACGGCCGTTGGGGCAGAAAGGTTCTCGAGTGGCAACCACGAACTGGAAGAGGCAGCGTAGGCAGGCCACCTACAAGGTGGACCGACGATCTACTGCTGATTTTGAGATTATAGTAACGCTTTGCATTGCGAATAATGCTATAAAATTCAGATCTACTGCTAGACCAACGAGGCAGTCAAACTAAACAAAGTAAACAAAACGAGTTTATGAAATACGTAAACTATCTTTTTAGTTCACCCCACGGCCACCGTAGCCTAGTTGGTAGTGCTCCTGCCTACGAAGCTGGTGGTCCTGGGTTCGAATCCCGGTAAGTACAAATATTTGTGCGATGAGCACGAACATTTGTTTCTGAATCATGGATGTTTTCTAGGTATTTAAGTATTTATCTATTTATATAAGTATGTATATCGTCTCCTGGTACCCATAGTACTTATAAGCTTTGCTTAGTTTGGGGCTAGGATGATATAGATTAAATATCTATTATTTATTTATTTTGCCGCCAGCCACACAGCATGTTTGAGATAGCTGCACGCCAAACTCCGGGCCTTAAATTTATATACACTTTTTGTTTTGTTTTGCAAGATAATTTATGTTCTTGCTTGCCTTGGATTTAAAGTATGCATAGTCACATCTTGCCTTTTGCGTTGTAACTTAACGTTCCTGTTTTGGTCTCATCTCTTTCAAGATTGCATGTGTGGCGCAGTAAATATAGCCAGGCGGCCTCAAGTTTAATGTTCAATCACAACATAGGACACCTAAATATACTTGTTCGGAGTATGGGATAGCTTTGTGAATTATATGTTTGAAATGTCACCGGTGATATAGAGATTTATTTCCGTAGTGCAGGCGTTGTAACTTAAAAAAAGACTGGTTAACTTAGTCTTCTACTTTATCGTATGGGCAAGTGGTTAGCCTGGTGTTAGATTTGTTCAAGACCTCTAGTCTTAGTGGGACCGCTAGCTTAATGTGTCCCCGAAGCACAGGAAGTATTTGCAAGCTGCAGTATGCCTTGCAGTCCTAGTTAATGTTTTTTTTATTGAATTAACTAGTAATTTTGATGCCAAAAATAATATATTTTCTTACAAACAAGCAAGGAATCTTAAACAAAGATATAACTATAGTCTAAGCGGATGGGTTTTCGGCATACAAGCGTAATTCCATTGCGATGCACGTTGGCCATTCAAGAAGATACTGTTTCATTGTAACATGCCTGTACGAGCCTCCGTGACTAGCCCACATAAACCGTTACCTCGATCTTTCATATGAACATAGGGTTCGAGTCTCCGACTTGTAGTACTGAAATACAAGCAGTATTTCAGTAAAGGAAATGTAATATGGAAATTAGGGTTTCCAAATATAGGTGCTCCACCTAACAATTCTACTAACGTAAGTAGCGTTATCTAAATTAAGCTATTTACGCTTAAGAGGCGGATAGCACCCAATTGAATTAATACGCCAATGTCGCCTACAAGATCGGGTCAAAATAGAGTCAGCAAAAATAGCGGCAGATTACCTAAAGAGCAATAGAGACGCCTATGAGTTTACCTGCAAGATTCTATGAAGCAATGTTGAAATCCACAGACGAATCAAAGTAACCAATATACTACCGTCCTATTGCCATTACTTCCTTGTTCTCAAAAATAATGGAAACCATTATCAATCGCCAACTTCTACGGTATCTTGAGGATCATCACCTTATTAGTGACCGCCAATACGGATTTCGTCAGGGTCGGTCTGCTGGTGATCTTCTTGTCTACCTGACCCATCGTTGGGCGTTGGCGATTGAAAGCAAGGGGGAGGCCATGGCGGTAAGTCTGGACATTGCAAAAGCCTTCGATAGGGTGTGGCACAAGGCGCTACTTTCGAAGCTTCCTTCCTATGGGCTGCCCGAGAAACTCTGCAAATGGGTTGCCAGCTTCCTCACGGAGCGCAGCATCAAGGTCGTTGTCGACGGTACATGCTCAAACTCCAAGCCCGTGAACGCTGGTGTCCCACAAGGCTGTGTGCTTTCACCAACCCTGTTTCTTCTGCATATCAATGATATGTTACAATTCCATGACATTCATTGCTATGCAGATGACAGTACGGTGGATGCCTCTTACTTTGGCCACTGCAATATTTCTCGGGCACACGTCATTGAGAGTCGGAGCAATCTTGTGTCTAAAATTGAGACAACACTTGACCAAGTCTCAAACTGGGGGCATACCAACCTAGTCCAATTCAACCCCCTAAAGACACAAGCTTGCGCGTTCACTGCCAAAAAAGCTCCCATTGCCATACCTCCTCAATTTCAGGGCACTCCTCTGGATATCAGGCCGAAAGTAGGGATTCTCGGCGTCGACATCGAGAGTGACGTCAAATTTCGCGGTCATCTGGAAGACAAGGCCAAATTGGCCTCCAAAAAGTTGGGTGTCCTTCGCAGAGCTAGGCGATACTTCACATGGGTCCATCGCCTCCAATTATATAAAGCGCAAGTTCGGCCGCATATGGAATACTGCTGTCATCTCTGGGCCGGGGCACCACAGTATCAACTTCTTCCTTTTGATCGCATACAACATCGCGCAGCTCGAATGGTCGTTGACGACGGGAGTCCCACTATTTGGCTTGATACTCTTACCCTGCGGAGAGACGTGGCGTCTCTATGTGTCCTTTACCGCATTTACCACGGGGAGTGTTCAGAGGAATTGTTCGAGCTTATACCTGCCGCCACATTCCGCCACAGACCCTCTCGCCAAAAGTGGAAATTTCATCCCTATCACCTGGATGAATGGTCATCTACCACCGTGCGTTTCACAAGAAACTTTTTGCCACACACTACCGCTCTGTGGAATCAATTAGCTGCGGAGGTATTTCCGATCCGGTATGACATGGCAACCTTCAAGAAGCGAGCCTATTCTTTTCTTAAAGGCCGGCAACGCACTTGCAGCTCCTCAGGTGTTGCGAGTGTCCATGGGCGGCGGTGATCACTTACCATCAGGTGACCCACTTGCTCGTTTGCCAACCTATTATATAAAAAAAAAAAAAAAAAAAAAAATAACCCGAAGAATGGGCAAGCTGAAGTGGCAGCGGGCATAGCACATAGCTCGGCCTTTGGCGTGTGAAGGTTCTTAAGTTGCGACCACCAACTGGAAGACCCAGCGTGGCCAAGCCCTCCTAAAAGTAGACTGAAGATCTTGTGAGAGGAACTGGAAGCCGCTAGATGCGTGCGTGAAGGTCTTAAGGAATGCCTTTGTCCAGAGTGGACGCCCTTTAATTGACATGTATGCAACATGTCAATTTAAGAAAAAAAAAATTCTTTGTGTAAAATATGTAATTTATTAAAACTACAGACAGCAAGCTAGTAGGCTCACTTTGCTGGACCTAAACCTTAATTTTAAATTGAGTGGTAATTTTGTTCGCAATTTTTTACTACTAAGGAAAGTAGTTGAAACGTATTTTATTTAGAATCAATGAAGTTCTTTCAAAAGTACTCAAATTCAAATATATATTTTGCAAGGTGATCGAACAGTTTTCGCTGAAAACTTGTGAAAAAAAAAACCTGTTGTAAGCGCCTTAAGTTTTCAGACTTTAAAGCTGAATGTATTAAGTTTACAGTTATTCTTGGATTTTATTGGACAACAGAAAGTATTTGAACAGTCATAAAATTTTATAGCGTTCAACTTTGAGAACTTACTAAGTTACTGTAACAGTAGGGAAATAACTACGGCAAGTTTGCCAGTGCCTGTCTTAAGTTAGAATAACTAGGTAGCACGACATGTTCCCACTCAGCTTATAGACTAAACTCAACTTAACTAGACAACAACAATGGAACAATAGTGTTAAACCTCCTCGAAGTAACACAACATTGAAATTCAAAGTACCAAATTTGATGTAAAATAATAATAATAAAATCGGGTTATTTCTCTTCACAAAAAGGCTTTGATAAAAAAGTAAAAACATGTAGTACTTACCAAGTTGAACCCCAACATTGTGAGAGACTGGTGCCTAATGTAGGTTTGTAAAAATATCTGTATTCTGACTATACATTAAATTTGGGGTAACTTGTTCTGGTCTAAGAGATGATATGAAATCATTCTTACAGTGGGTTTATGGGGCAGTCACTGTGCCGGCAGCAATCAATAGGGGACGGCACTCTAGAGCCATCTCAGGGTACGAGTATGGACCATCTGAGCCATGGCGTAAAAGGAGGGCACTGGATAACAAACCCACGTTCCTGGGCCTCTCCACATCAGGCGCCGAGAAAACTCCACGGCAGGTTAGGTGGTTAGGTGCAAGACCGACATACCCACCCGCAGACACGTTTTGTGGGTTGCATGAGAAGGCATTCTCCCCAAAAAAAAGGGTATATAACAAACTTAAAAAGGTATTAAAAAGAAAATTTTGATGTAGGATTTTCCTTATTTTCTTTTCATATTGTGATTAAACTTTTTCTAAAATATTGTCTCCTTCCCTGTTCCTCGTAAATATATGCTTTATCCTGAATAAAAGAATATTCTTTTTCAATGAAGTAAAATGGACAATTGTAGTTACTGCCAATCTTCATTTTCATTTGCTTTCCTTCTAAGAAAATGTTTTCATTGAGAAAAAAGAGAAAATGTTATCTCAAGTATCTTCAATTACAGGCAACATGGAACTACACTAGAGTGAATGGCAAAAGTACATAATCATAATCGGATATTCGATACTAATTATCGTATATTGCCTGAAATTAGTGTGGCGACGAAGTGTTCTAAAGTTGCTGAGTGTTAGGTGTAAAATAATATAAGCTAATGATGTTACCCAATTTCCATAAACCATATTATTCATAAAATCCTCTCCACCAATTTGGATCATCTACTTTTGGCGTTGACTGTACCTAATTAGGGAGTACTGATACATTATGACAATATGTAGTAAAATATAGCTTAATTTTTTCGATAATTAAACCTAAACATAGTCTCTTAGACAACAGCTAAATACAAGCTAGTTAACTATCATTACTATTATAAAATAAATTTTATGACTGTTTTAACAATCCGTGTACTTAAATATCTATGTAGGTATATGTAACTAGATTAAATATGTATACTTAACTATATTAAGTACTACAAACATGTTTTGACTATTTACAAGCGCTTTTTTAAAGTCTACGTGAATAAAAACCTTTTTTTTATGTATACTATATTGTACCATTTATATGTAGACTGACTTGTACCTACCATATTTATGTCGAGCAAGTTGTACCTACCTTTTTTAAAAAGAAAGTTACGTCTACTATTTATGTTACACCTTGTAAAATAAGTTTTAAAATATATCAATATATTATTTAAAATATTGAATTATTAAGTTATTATTACACTTTCTTATCAGAAGTGCATGCGGTATTCAATAATATAATAAAATATAGGTATCCTTATATGTATGTACCTACTTAAGACTGTTAAGGATACATCATCTACAATTATATACTCGCATGTTTTACGGATTTGAATTACAACTCGTTAATAAATGTCATTCGTTAAAACTTGATTAATAAATAAATGTATCCATGCATAAACAGCGCAATAAGACATATTCCTACAGTAGCCATGATAACATCTAAAAATACCATATATAATTATCGGTGACTTAATCGCGTTACGTCAATTTTATTATCTACATTGATTAAATAATAACATGGCATAATATAATCGGCTGAAACTAGTTCAGTACCCAAGTAAAAATATAAAAAGAAAATACAATTTACAATATTATTAATCATTAATTAACTATAATACCATTTTCCTCCTTGAAAGAAACATAATATAACATAATAGTTAAGTATATGAACCGCATTTCTACTGCAAAGCAAGTTGCGCTGAACAATTTTCCGAACCTAGCCGGACACAGCGAAGTCTTTCTATTCGAAAGCACCCGAAGCTTGCCGGCATTGTCTAGGCGACGTCTACAACCACACGTGGGCCAACACCGCACATGCGCAAACCCAAACCTCCAACTCCAACTTAACGGCCAGTATCGAGCGAGCCTCCGTGCGGAGAGGTCATGTCGCAATGACGGACGGCCGCGACTCCCCGTCGCATAGTGGTCTAAGAGACCGCCTCTCCTTTTTCGCAAAAGTTTGGACTGGACAATCTAAAAATGATGCAGTGGACGCATCCACTGATGTTGATGAAATAGAAAGGCGTATAGAGCAGCGCAAGCGGCGACCTGAGTCGCCGAAAATCGAAGTTAAGCTCAAACACACTCGTGACAACGAATCTCCTACGAAGAGTTTTAAAACTACGTTTCCTAATTTGGAGCTGAGGCATGTGGAGCCCGGTGAAGAGGTGGAGCGGTTCGAGCGACAGGTCGAGGAGGGCGACCTGGCTGCTGGAGTCCGCTTCGTCAAATTCGAACGGGTTGTAAAGAGGACTGTGACGGAAACTCGTAGTGAGGAGCGGGCAGAGTCGCCTCAGCACGAGTGGTATTCGGAATACAAACAACAGACCTGGCAATCTGCTCCCAGGAAGGAGTACCTGAGGAGCAAATCGGAATATGACTCCCATATCGCAGAAATACGCGGTGAGTCTCACTTATAAATTGTTTACGATAACGTCGCTTTTGTTTATTTTCTTGTAAACCAAGTAGAGCTCTAAACAAACAATTGCACAATGAAAAAGTAACGACGAAACATGAAAACAATAGTTAGAAGTCAGAAATTAACATTATTATCAACAATGCTAATGTCTACACATAAAAACAACAATAATTCACCTTAAAAGGCTAAATATTTGTTCTTGAAAACCGGGTAATGTCAAAAGTACGATACGGCCTTGAAAGCCGCCGGTAGTAAACAATTTGATATTCTAATTTTAGTAGTAAAGTTATATGGAAACATAACGACTAGGTTTTTACTTGGATCCGACTGCACGGACCAAAATGACATCATTGATAACGTATTTTAGATTGAACAAGTCACTTTTTTAAGAAGATTGCGTAATATTCGTGTTATCTAGTAGGTCACGTATTACATCTGAAGGTCGTTTACCAAGACCTTATTTATTCCCTAATAGTATGGAAATGTTATCTTTTACCACATCAATATATTCATATCCCAGTGACTGAGGCAGGTTGAATACAATAGAGGAATACCTACTAGGCGGGGCACGATAATATGATCACTTCTTCAATGGCATTGGTTCGTTGTCTTTTGAAATATGTACATAATATATGAAATTATATACATGTGAATGATGGATTGGTCTTGCGGTAGCGAGTTAGACCGCACATAGGGTCCTGGGTTCAAATCCCGGGTAAGACCTAAAAGTGATTATTTAGGTTAAAAAATTTCTCAGTATCAGCCCGAAGTTCTAGAAATAGGCGGTATCACACCCCCGTGCATTGAAGAGCACTTAAAATGCCGTCTATTCTGTACCTGACGTCTTTCCGGTCATGTCACTAGTTGTCCCATCGGATCATGAGAGTGATGGAATAGAAAGTGCTCCTGTGTTTGCGCAGATGGCTAATCTCCATTGAGACTGGCCGCCGAGACCGAAATTCGAACCAAGGGGACATTATTATTTGACAATTGAATTGTTTAATATGGTATTAATATAATAGGTGTGTTAATTGTATGTTTAGAAGTTAAAATGTTTTTGGTACACAGACATATGTTCTATTACTTAGATTAATATGTATATACAACACTATTTATCCCGGAAAATGGTAGGTGCCTTTGCGTTATCAATGACGACCTACTGGACGTATTTTCCAGAAATTTGGTGTAGATGTGTCATATGGAACACTGTTCCAGAATAAAAGCAATCCCTCATTATATTCGAACGAATGTCAACGCGTATGAAATCGCGGGCAGAATGTAGTAATATTACTGTTTGTGTAGTAATTTATACGCATTCACCATTGTAATATATATTTTTTAAATACGATGTTTACACTAGGGAAGTAAATCACCGTATTGCGAGGAATTTTACCAACTTAGTATTGACTAACAGAACCACAATTTCTATGGGTCACATGAATACTTTTCCTGTGCGCGACTTGAACCTGAAAAGTGAGGGCGCCGAGGTAGCGAGGCGATTAACCCTTAAACAGGCTTGGTTAAGCGTTAACAGAAATTACCACATCAATATCAACCTTATCACTTTGGAATAAAGTCCATAACTTATGGAAAATAATATACAAAAGCCTGGTGAAGGCTTAACTGAACAACGCCCAGCCGCGCAACACGCCAGTTATAAATCTGAAAGTCTATATGCTATTAATTTTTAATTAAATAAAAGGGGCCAAGTGCGAGTCGGACTCGCCCATGAAGTTTGCAAAGTGATGTACATCATATATTTTTTAGTTTTATCACTCTCTTATTTTAGAAGTTACAGGATAACCGAGTTATTTAGATACACAAGATACACAATTTTTTTATAAACTCAAGAGTTTGCGCGAGAGACACTTCCAAAGTGGTAAAATGAGTGTCCCCCCCACACTCATTTTACCACTTTGGAAGTGTCTCTCGCGTAAACTATTGTGTTTATAAAAAAATGATATTAGTATCCTCATATTATTTTTGAAGACATAGATACCCCAGGTATGTGATAGACGAAAAAAATTTTTTTGAGTTTCCGTTCTAAGTATGGGGAACCCCCAAAATTTAATGTTTTTTTTTGTATTTTTGTGTGAACTGTTAATGCGGTTCACAGAATACATCTACTTACCAAGTTTCAACAGTATAATCCTTATAGTTTCGGAAAAAAGTGGCTGTGACATACGGACGGACAGGCGGACAGACATGACGAATCTATAAGCGACGAAAAAGTCACGTACTTATTTATTTTATTTTTAAAAAGACAACGCCCACATTAGGCAATCTAGTTCCTGTGTCGCGGGGTACTTTACGAACATATAATAGACGGACACAAATTACATCCAGCCTCTGAACAACTATTTAAGGGTCACACAAATAGTTATCCGGTGCGGGACTTGAACCTGCGACACGTAACGGCGAGGTGACTGTCTTGGCCGCTGCGCCACACGTGCAGTCATTAATAAAAAGATAAAAAACAAACATTTAATCGAAGAGATATCCTTCTTCTTTTGGTCTTTAGTTGGTTTAAAGCGATGGTCTCAATCAGTTTGTATGTGATGTACGCCATTTGTCCGTTGTGTGATCGTATCATTCGATCGATTCACAATCGGTCGTGAGGCCCGCATCTACGAGTATTGACGTAGAGACACAGTTGCAAAAAACGTCCTTAAAAGTTATGATCCTCTCGTACACCCCCCGGCCAGTCACCACCTAGAGCCAACGTTTCAAACTCCGGGATGGGTGCTTCGTTTCTACGAATAAGTTTAAAATAATTATTAAAGCCAAATTGTGTAGCAGGGCATATTACGAAATTTCTGATTATTTAAGTGATAAAAGTGCTTGGGATTGAGTTGTTCTGAGTCAACACACATGATTGTAATTAATCTTAAGTATATTTTATTTTAAAAAAGGATCCCTACTGAGTTTTCTGGCAGTGTTTCTCAGTAGCTGCCACGTCATGCACTGCACGGTAGGGTAAAAAAATATGACGATTCCACATATATGTAAAATTTTTACGGAATAAAGTACCTTTGACTTTGACTAGTTTTACTTGCTAGATGGTTTGGATCCTACGCTCGCCTATTTTATCTGGTGAAGCAGTGAAAACCTCCTAGGCTAACTGTAAAATTTATGTTGAGTTCGTTCTTTTTAGGTTTCCGTACCCAAAGGGTAAAACGGAACCCTATTACTAAGATTGCGCTGTCTGTCCGTCTGTCACCAGGCTGTATCTCATGAACCGTGAAAGTTAGACAGTTGAAATATTCACAGATAATGTATTTCTGTTGCCGCTATAACAACAAATACTAAAAAACATAATAAAATAAATATTTAAGGAGGCTCCCATACAACAAAGGTGATTTTATTGCTCGTTTTTATAGATAATGGTACGGAACTCTTCGTGCGCGAGTCCGACTCGCACTTGGCCGGTTTTTTTATTAGATAGCGTATTCTATATATTTACATATCCGTCCAATTTGTTAGAATATGCTTAAGGAAAATAGTTGAATTTGTTTGTTACTAAATAACGCTAAAACAGCCAAACTGTGTGTACGTTAGGATAATTATCCTTACGTACAGCCATCAATCCCACAAATAGTTTAAACTACTCCAGGGATACCTAAAGCCTAACATTACCCTACGTGTTGTACGTGTCTAAGTAATGAACTACATATTTGTTTCCCAAATTCATACATCTATACTCTATACAAATAAATAAAATTGGAGTGTCTGTTTGTAATATTGAAATAACCGGATTTTACTACATAAATATGAATATATATACGGTACATACACCAAAATAACATTTTTTACAATTTTTGTCAGTCTGTCTGTTTGTTCCGCCTAATCTCTGAAACGGCTTGACCGATTTTGACGGGACTTTAATTGGCAGGTAGCTGATGTAATAAGGAGTAACTTAGGCTACTTTTATTTTAGAAAAAGTCATTTATTTTACTAAAAAACAAAAAATAAACAAAATAAACTAATTAACACGCGGACGAAGTCACGGGAACAGCTAGTATTGTATAAAATTTAAAATATAGTTATCTTGGAAACATGTTAGAGTCCAGTAGGATATCTGGAGGAGTTTATAAAGCACAACACACACAGTACATCAAACACAATAACAAATTAAAAGTTTTTTTAACAATACTCTTGCTTGCCTCTCTAGTCCTCCTTCCGTTCTTTCTTTGCCCTGGAGGAAAGTTCACTAGTCTTTTTATCCTCTTTCTTGTTTCTTTCTGATTCAATTCGTTGCGGGCTCTAAGACACTCGAAGTGATTCCCCGGGACATGCCTGAGCCTCACCGCTCAGTGTCATTTTATTGTGTGCCACTGTAGATCCTGGCTTACAGGAGTTGCAGTGGGGGGTAAGAGGGAGGTACTTGTCCCATTCCTGTAGTATTACTCAAAATTGAACTACTTAACCCTTACTTTTCTTTGTCCACCCAACGGTTGTCTGGAAGAGATCGCTACAAAGCGATAAGACCGCCGATTGTACCTGTATTTTTATATTAAGATATTGTGTATTGTGTTTTCTGGTGCATTAAAGTGTACTCTATCTATCTATCTAAACTCAGACATAATGACGAGCGGAAGCTATGTATGCATAGCTAAGTATGGCATATATTAAAGTGATAATTTAAATATAATTTGCATCGTTTAACATTTAAAGATTTTATATGTTATCGAATGTAAATTCGATAAATTTACAAGAACATCTTTATCTATCTGATGATAAATAAGCAGTCTGTAGGTCAGACTGTAATAAAATTAAATGGAATGAAAGAAATGACATTTTAATAAAACTAATGCAGTCTGAGTCATTTATTGCATGATATAATATGGTTACTTCTAAAATACCAACAACCTCGCAGTATTAGATAGTTAACAGCATAAGCTACAACATTTGTTCGACCACTTTTGATAATTTATTCGATTAATCATACAAAAATGAGTATTATATTTCAATTCCAGCTCTAATGTTTATAACTCTACGTGCATCGGAAAGAAACGGAAACGCGTGCGGGCTTGGTGTCGTTCGCGCGCCGTTCTTTCGTTTATGAATGGAACATAGACCTACAAATGTCACGACAGAACAACATAAAACTTTTAAAATCATTTTTTTTAGTTATACCCTAACTCGTAGACTAAAAGTTGTTGCTTATGATGTTAGCAATCCAGTCCTGCGAGGTTGTTGGTGTTTTACAAGTAACTATGTTTATACAAAGTGTAACATAAATAGTGAACGTAACTTAAAGAACTTAATATGCTTATAATACTAAACAATGTGTATCAATATGCAAATTTACTAAAATATATTAACTGCCTATAAACATATAACGATCAGCTGGTGCATTTATTATGCGGCAAACATTTTTCTTTCGTAAACATACAATACAAATTAAAAACCGGCCAAGTCCGAGTCGGACTCGCACATGAAGGGTTCCGCAGCAGCAAGTATTTCAGTTGATTAAATGAAAGCAAATTGCGGTTTATAACGTATTAAAAAAAAACTACTTGCTCGATCTCGTTCAAACCAATTTTCGTTGTTAGTTTCTATGGTAATGTACGTCATATATTTTTTTTAGTTTTATCATTCTCTTATTTTAGAAGTTACTCATTCATGGGTCCATTCATTTTATCACTTTGGAAGTGTCTCTCGCGCAAACTATTCAGTTTAGACGAAAATGATATTAGAAACCTCAATATGATTTTGAAGACCTATCCATAGACACCCCACATGCATGGGTACGATGAAAAAATTTTTTTTTGATTTTCAGTTCTAGGTATGGTGACATTCATAAACAAATTTGCTTAATTCGAGGATCAAACCTACAACTTTTGAATCAGAGAGGGTATTTCTTCAATACTAATGCTGACCTTCTATTATTTACCGATTACTTGACATTTCAATCCTACAATTATTATTTACTTCATTCTAAACGGAATAACAAATACACTCTTAGTTGGATAAATATTCCATATTTGTTAGCCGTGACTGTATTACTACTCAGTTATATAGTTAGTATATCTATATATGACATAGAAACTGACTGTCTGATCGAACGCACAACACATAAACCGATGGATCTAGAAACATGAAAAAATGTTATATTAGTTAAGTTATGTAGGTCGGCTGTGAAATATCGAAACCCAGTATCTGCATAAAACTAAATTTTACAGGAGAGCCGTAAAACGATTTCATAGCTTTGACAGCGTGCCGTTTCATTAATATTAGTCGTACCTTCTTGGGAGTCAATGAAAAATTTGAGGTATATTACAGGCTTTATAAAAAAGTAGTTTTAATGCGTCTATTACAGATTATGTACGTAGAGAAGCAGTTACTAATAAAAAAATTGTTTTCTTAGATCAAACTTTTTGAGTGTGACAATTTCAAAACCTAGTAAGATCACTTGCTTTGTTTTCATTTAGGTCTGAATTTACTGAGTCGGAACTAAATGCAATTTTATAAACCTAGTAAGAAAGAACAGAATAAAACAACATTAGCAAGTGTACACATAAAATAACTATATTTGTAAATTGAACTCTTAAGAGGGTGATAAGGGGTTGCAAACTTTGTATCGTACAACGTGATTTCTTGGTCTGATCCTCTTCAAATTCGGCATTTATATTCTAGAAAACATTTAATTAAATACTTATTACATAGTATTTTTTTTAATTCAATCCCTATAATGATAAAACAAACGTTAATCTATTAGTCAGTGAATCAAACAGTCAGTCCGTCAGTTTCCTCTTTTATAAAATATGATCTTGATTTATTCGATTTAACCTCTGCGATGTCTGATTTCGACTACCACGCGGACTAAGTCGCGGGTTAAAGCTTGCTGTGCAAGTACCTATATAATTTCATAAGGCATATTGAAGTCATTCTTTTGTTTATTGTTGTGTGGAAATGACGATAACAATGAAAGGAGGTCGGTTATTGATGTATATTTCATGTGAATTTACGACAGTTCCTTTGGTTACCAAAGCTGTAATATTGTCTCTTATACTTCATAAAAACTGCTTAGTTTAAAATTTTCAATATTCAGATGAGTGTAGTTCAGCAAATATACAGACGCCAGCACATCAAGCTACCCCAATCCGTCAAATTTCCCCAATTGAAAGTGAACCTTATGAGTTTGTGATAAAGTTGAAAATCTATATAAGAAAATTGACAGATTGGGGTAGCTTGATGTGCTAGCGTATGTACTTTTACATTGATTACAATGCAAAATTTGTTTATGTCCAAATCGGTTCAGCCGTTCAGGAGGAGTACGATCAAGAACGAACTACATGAAGAAAGAACTTCGTTTACATTCAGCTCAATAAATTTTGATTCAAAAGGAAGTCAACAATTTTGTTTTTAAGTTGTTATATATTTTAATAATAATGTTATATTTTTTGAGATTATTTGTTCTGTGTCTGGGTGTTATTTATCTATGATATTTATTAATTTAGAAATATATAATTGTACCCATTATATAATAATTTCACTCTCCCAATGGTTTGCTGGAAGAAAATTCATTAATGAATTAAGCTCGCCTATGATCATGTCTTTTTATTGTAAAAATTTACTTAAATGTAGGTTTCAGTGTGCAATAACGAATAAGAATATGTTTATCAGCTGTCTGGGATATATTTTACCTTGTTTGGGATCAGACGGCAGAGTATTACTTGCCCCTAGAGATTTATATGTATTTAATGTAACAACAAACAATATATCTAAGCCGCCTCAAAGCATTTCTACAGATCTGTGATCACGCCTTCTCAAAATAGCCTCTTATTCATTGGACTCGGACTCTCTGGTTGATCCTGTGAGTAAGCAATCTGCCTTGTTAATAAGAGAAATATCGTTAAGTTAAGCTCGTGAATCACTATAAGGAGAGTTTAAGCCCATATGTAGGGTTGCCATATCTCAGGATTTCTCCTGATATTTCGGGAGTTTTGGATTCTTCGTAGGATTGCGACAGGGATTAGCTAAAATCTGGAAATCTCAGGATTTTTGATTGATGATTTTCTATAAAATGCGGCCGCTTCCCAGCTTTCTGCAATTTGAAACATGTGAGCGGGATCTGCAATGTATAAAAACAATAAATTTACGACTTTTATCAAGTTGGAACGTACCTATGAATTTGCGAAGTACGTTTGTGAGAAAATTCTTGAACTATAAATAATCTTAGGGCTTTTCAGTGGAAATCAATCGGTAGCTGCCACGTCAAAAACTCAATGGCAGGGTAAAATAAATTGACGGTTCCACACAAATGTAATATTTTCGTTTATCTTTCCACCACCATAAGTTCATGTAGTTTACTACCTCGATGATACTTGCTGTTTTACCAGTAGGTACTTTATCTAGCACCGCCCCTAGCGGAAACTCCAACGAACTTATAATGTACAAGATGTGCCCCGCGGTTTTACCCACGTTAAAATTTATCAATTATAATAATGTACTCGCCGAATTTCGGCCATGGCGGCCAGTCTCAACAGAGATTAGCCATCTGCACGGGACATGTTAGAGTGCCCAAGTGTGTGCGCAAACACAGGAGCACTTTCTATTCCATCACTCTCATGATCCGATGGGACGCCTAGGGACACGACCGGAAAGAGGTCAGGCACAGGACGGCATTACGTGCTCTCCGAGGCACGGGGGTATAATACCGCCAACTCCCAGACTTCGGGTTGCTGCTGCGCAATTTTTCTTTTTTACAGAAACGTTCCAAAATCACTTTTGGCCCGACACGGGATTTGAACCCAGGACCTCGTTGTTTGCGGGTGAACACGCTACCGCTAGACCAACGAGGCAGTATCAATTATAGTCTATGTGTTAATCCAGGGTGTCAGCTAACTCCATACCATTTTTTTTTTAAATCGCTCTAGCCGTTTAGACTTGAAGGAGTAACAAACATATTGCAATATGTTACCCTGGATTAACACATAGACTCACACAGACACAAACTTTCGCCTTTATAATATTAGTGTGATATACTAAAAAACGGTGAGTTTTATCGAGTATGTGAACTATAGGGAGTCTTGGTAAAGGTACTGGCAACCCTAGCCATGTGTGACTGCGTGAAACTAATTCGTTTTGTTGTGGCGGAGTTCAAGGCTATGACGTCAGATCAATTAAAAGGATTATAGTTGTGAATTTTGTATACGTTTATTGCTCTTCTGGCGTTAAAAACTTAGATGTGTATGCTATTCAATTATTTGGGCAAGCAGTAGTTGCTTGTTGGTCTGGCGGTAGCGTGTTCAACCGCAGATAATGAGGTTCTGGGTTCAAATCCCGCGTAGAGTCAAAATGGATTTTGGGATTTTACTGTTAAGAAAATTTCATCATCACGATGTCTAGAATAGGCAGTATTACACCCCGTGTCTCAGAAAGTCATCCCATCAGTTCATGAGCGTGATGGAATAGAAAGTGCTCATGTGTTTGTGCACACACTATCCCGCGCAGATGACTAGTCTCCATTGAGACTGGCCGCCGCCGTCACCGTTGTACGGACATTTTTGTTAGTCGTTACATTGTTTCTTAGGTCATAATTAAACGTAGAAATATAAATTATATGTATACTCGTATACATGACATCAACTCTACGCTTTGGTATAATATACTGGGGAAATTCAACCAATAGAGAGATCGTTTTCAGGGCACAGAAGAGATGCCTAAGGGCGATATGCGGTATTAAAAGTGTTGATACATGTAAGCCATTTTTCTTTAAGCTACGTATACTGACTCTGCCTTGTCTTTACATTTATGAGGTAGCCATATTTGTTAGAAGTAATTTAAATTTGTTCGAGACATTAAACAGTCTAAGACACATGTACAAAATACGCTTCAGATCACATAAAACCGCATTATATAATAAAAATTTTATAGGTATGGCACCTAAGATTTATAATAAATTGCCACGACATATTGTGGCACAAAGTAATATTACTAAATTCAAATCACTGTTGATAGAACTGTTAGTGAATAAAACTTACTACAGCATGAATGAATATCTTCTGGACAAAACTATATGACTCCGATTTGTGCATTGATCCATTTAATTGGTAATTCTGTTTTTAATTTATTATAAATTTATTATTAAATTACTTTTATTAAATTATTGTGATGTTATATAAATCTATTACTATCGATACTTGTAAAAAGTGTGACATTTACGTATATAATGTTTTTAATTGTAATTTTCAGTATAATAATGACATTGTAACATTAATTGCATGCTCTAACCGGCTGGACATAGCGACCTCAACATCACTAACACCATTGAATGTGCAATGTACTTACCTATGTTCGCAATAAAGAATATTTGATTTGATTTTTGATTTGATTATTACAATAACAAAAAGTATACAATTCTACATATATACAAAAAGTATATAAATTAAATGGGCTGTCCAGTTAATTTATTTACTTTTTATTTTAAGGTATATTTTTATATATGCATATAATTTTTATAATATAGACCCAAATAGGAATTTGAAACTTAAACGAAATAAATTACACAAAACAAACACAAATATTTGTCTTGTGCAAGGATCGAACCAGCAACCTTTGGATCAGAAGGATTGCTCAGTACCAACTGGTCACTGCGGTTTCATATTTACAGTCTGCACAAGATAATATCAAACTCTACCTAATATTTTACCAGAAGTATGGTAGACCAGGCCTTATTCAGTACGTCCGTGTTCTCGTTTCATGTTTATTGAATTAGTTCCGGATTACAACACAATTAACCACACTTTGAAACCAAGAATCCTCATTAGTTGCGGTTTTATATGCAACGAAGAAATAATACATACATACAAACACTATGTACTGTATTTAGATAAAGTTTGGCCCCATAATTTTAACATCTCTAGTTATTTAAATCGAAATTTTGCAAAAAAAGTACCGAGCTAGTCCCGATCTTTACAACATTTTTTTTAATATTATTTTCAAATAAATTGTGTTTATTTACTTCCAGTAAACCAAGCTGTTTAAATTGTGTTATTGTTGATCCGTATAATTTATGTAGAATATTATTTTATGAGTGATAGAATATTTAGAGATTTTCACAAATTGTACTCAGTTCCCCTGACTTAAATTACATGTCTATAAATATGACAAATGTAGACTATATATTTTTTCATTTTTTTTTTATTATTTATTTATACAAATATATTTACAAAAGTTTGTACATATCGCGCTTGTTTGAAATTAGACGACGAATGTCCTACTCGAATAGTTTTTGACAATAGAACTGGCAGAGACTATATAATAGACTCTTCACCTTATAATAATTACTTTCTTAAATATATCAAATAGGTAAGAAATTAATTTGTCGGGTCATCTATTAACAAAATCTGCTAGACTCCGTTGTGGCTTTATTGTCTAATAAGTTCTTCTTTTTGTTACAGGTAAGCAGCAAAGTACTCTTCTACTGTATAGTGTCGTAAGTAGAGCGAATATATATAACCTTCACTGAATAGCTCTGTCAGACAGACAGATCTACAAAACTTGTGAGGAGAGAAAATCTGTCTGTGTATACTGACACGCTACATATTCTACTACACGGGTGTATCGCAGTAAAGGTGGTCTCCAGGACACAAGAGCGCCAAGGCAATAGACCTTGGCGATTTTGTGTTTCGGGTTGGAGTCCCGCACAGTAGAAATATGTGTGAATCATCAATTGTATTTCCATTTTGTTAAGTCAGGGCATTGCCTCCAAATAACAAAAATAGTAGAAAACATATTTGCCTCATTGGGTTAGCAATAGTGTGATCGTACGCAGAAAATGAGGTCCTGGGTTCAATCTAGAGTCGTGCCAAAAAGTGGTTTTGATATTTTTTTTATTTTATAGCAAGGCAAACAAGCAAGTTTATTGCCGGCCTTTAAAAAAGGAATAGGCTAATGTGCAATGTTAGACAGCTTAAAGTTAAGAAAAAATCTCAATATCAGCCCAAAGTCTGAGAGTTAGCGATATTTCCTACCTCCGTACCTCGGAGATCACCTAAAACAGTCGATTATGACCTGAACTTTTCCCAATCCTGTCGCTAGTCGACCCATCGGAACATGAGAGTGATGTATTAGAAAGTGCCCCCGTGTTTTGTACACAATTGTGCACTATAATATACCTCGTGACAGTCTCCATTGAGACAGGCCATTATCACTGCTGTATCTCCGATGATTTATTATGAATTAATTCCAAACTGATCAAGTATGAAAGATTAAATTCCGTTACCGAGTTTATTTCAATATTATCTTATCGTAGTACTTGCTCACCGATAAATGTTGCAATTACTATCTAATTGGTGCAGACTTCACCTCGTATTGCCAATTCTCGTGAAAACGATTGCATTAATAAATAGCGTAGGTAATGCTTGAAGGAAAGATTGAAGGAATTTATATGTAAAATCATCATTCTATATTTAGCTGGAATTGATTGCTTTAGTAATTTGAATTGTTTGGAATTTGTAGACTCGACCTTACGTTATATCTATACAGAGTTACTTGTAAAATACCATAAACTTCGCTAGTATAAATAGCTAACATTATACAAGAGAAATAAGGATATTTATTCAGCACTTGGGTATTGACATACACTTGTACTTGTCAAGCTCATAATGCAGTACATAATCATAGTAGAATACAGTATAAAAGTAACAAAATAAAAATTAATTAGTCCGTCGGTATCTAATGCCCCGACACAGGGATTAGACAAAATAGTAGGGGCGTTGTCTTAAAAAAAATACTCGAGGCTCCAGTGTTCTACTTCTTCTAGTTTTGTTTACTTTGTTCAGTTCAGTACATAGCGCTCCTAAAGATACCTACACTATTTATAAAACACGTTGTATATTTGTGAAGTCATCATTACATTCCTATGTTGACATCATGATGATGACTTAAAAGCATGCTAAAAATGTGTTTTTAAGAAATCGTATGGTATGTGTTATGTATACCATAGAGATGCGGCCATCGTCACGTACTGATCGGACGCAATGACATCAACATTATACTCCCATTTGCCGACTGTTCGTACGTTTTGGTATTCAATCCATTCAAGTGTTAGGGTTCCGTGTCTAAGAAAAAAAGGAAACCTTATCACACTATATATTATAAAGGCGAGAGTTTGTGAGTGTGTATGTTTGTTCCTTTTCACGTCTAAACGGGTGGAGCGATTTTAATAAAATTTGGCATGGAGTTAGCTGACACCTTGGATTAACACTTATTGGATTAATATCTTGGGTCAACTATCACACTGCCATCTGATCCCGAAGTAGAACTGAACTGATCCTTAACTAGTCTGTGCTGTGGGTACCAGACAACTGATAAACTTACTTATATATTTCTAAATCCTACTTCCTACTAGTTCCTACTAATATTAATGTGAAAGTTTGTGAGTATGGATATATGGATGTTTGTTACTATTTCAAACAAAACTACGGATTTAAATAAAACTTTATGGTAATATAGCTTAAATATCCGAATAACACATAGGCTATAATTTATAAAGTTTAACGCGGGTGACGTAGAACCGACGGCCGCTGGGACAGAAAGGTTCTCGAATGGCGACCACGAACCGGAAGACGCAGCGTGGGCAGGCCCCCTACAAGATGGACCGATGATCTTGTGCGGGTCGCTGGAAATCGCTGGATGCGGATAGCGCAAGACCGGCAATTGTGGAGATCTTTGGGGAGGCCTTTGTCCAGCAGTGGACGACTACCTGGTGCACTCCATTAGTCGCCTTTTAGGGCACCCTCGGAATGGTATCGCTGGCCCTGTTATTATTTCTAAGCCGTAAACCACCTGGCTAAAAATGATGCCAAAACTGCTCAATAACTACGTTTGTACAGAACCCAGAATATTTCGATGTTGCCTCGCTCTTACCCAGTTCTTTGTTATTAGCATACTTAGAGACTTATATAAAAAAAATACGCACACAATCGTAAGCGCCGCCTATTTTTTACGTCAGGTTTGGATTGACAGTACATTGTGATTAATATTCATTATGATGCTTCAAATGTTTTTTCATCTAGTACAAATTGTAATATGTAACTGTACATATAGCCTTTCACATAGATAATATCTTAACTGTATTTCGCCTACGGACCGTATTGTAGGAATACAGGTTCTGAATACTACATTCCAGCCGACCTAGTAAGGCGAAGATCTCTATACAGTTTTAGACCAATCCCCGAGCTCGCTGTCATAGACTTGAGCGATTTTCTGTGATTTCATTGGTTGAACGCTGACTGTAGAGACGTGCATTTTCTTCGCCATGCCAGCTTCGTTTATGTTGCACCGGAGCAGCATACCCGCGTTCCCGGGGTCCCCCCATCAGGCGCCAAGAGAAGTCCACGGCAGGTCAGGTTTAGTCGGTGCGAGTCCGAGATACCTACTCGCAGGCACTTTTTGCGCGTGGCATTCCCTCAGCCATATCAAAAAAAGCCCGATTTATGTTAATCCGATTCAGCTCATAATGATAATGACTTCCAAAAATGACAACCGGACGCAAAATTCACAATTCTTAAAATGTCATATTAGAAAAATGACAAATTCCTATAAGGTCAACTTTTCAGTAGTATTGCGGTGGTCAAAAATCTTTTTCGTACGGTTCGCTAGATGTAAGCAGATTTTGAGGGTGTTAAATGTGTTTGATCTAAAGTTGCTGTCAAAGAGTATTGAAGAGGGCTATGCTCGGAGTTTTCCTGCAAGATTGAAACGAACCTATTCTGAGTTACCTATGGTTTAGGACTTCCTAAACCTTAGGTAACATAAAATATGTTCGTTTTAACCTTTTCGATGTTTGATTTTGACTACCACGCAGACGAAATCATGAGCAGAAGCTAGTAATTGATAATCGCAGTTGGTCGGCCTTTCAATTCATCGCGCTTGACTGTAAGCTGATCGCAAAGCCGTTTTTACAATTCCTGGACTCTGGTTTAAACTAAAGACCTTCATGCTTGGCTTCGAACGACTAGCTGTTAATAATAATAATATCTAGGGACAATGTCACACAGATAAACACAGAGCCCCAAACTAAGCAAAGCTTGTACTATGGGTACGAGGCGACGATATACATACTTATATAGATAGATAAATACTTATATACATAGAAAACATCCATGACTCAGAAACAAATATTCATGCTCTTCACACCAATATTTGCACTTACCGGGATTCGAACCCAGAACCACCAGCTTTGTAAGCAGGAGCACTACCAACTAGGCTACGGTGACCGTCAAATGTTCCCATAGAGATGGTTCTATATTGCATTCTATGGTGCATTTTTACCACGTCTTTGTACCCCCACTGTCCAGGACCTTAGAATCTGCAGTTCAGCACGTTACAGCTATACCAATGCGTGGTTGGCAAATGCTTGCTTTTAACGCCAGAGGTCGTGGGTTGGATATTTGTGTGCCTGAACATGTCTGTTTGTCCTGAGTCTGGGTGTAATTATCTATATAAGTATGTATTTACAAAAATAAATAGTAGTATATGTATTATATCAGTTATCTGGTTTCCATAGTACAAGCTCTGGTTAGTTTGGGATCAGATGGCCGTGTGTAGATAATGTCCCAGGATATTATTATTATTATATCACTGCAGGCATTATAATTTGTCTCGTCGTTTTGTGCCCTTAACATGTTGGACAGACAATTATTACGAGTGTCTAGACAGTAATTAACTCTATCGCGAGCTGAGTTGTCTGGGCTTGGAAAGCGACCATATAACTGTCTCAGTTTCTTTTAGCTCACACGGCATTGCTCAAGGGAGAAGGGGATAATGAATGCTTTAGTAAGTTTTAACCTTCATCTATTTGGACGCCCATCACGATCATGATAACTGTACCTGAGTTCTTCCTGGTCGTGTTGATAGTCGTCGCATATTATCATGAAAGTGGCCCTGCGTTTGCGCACACACTTGTTTACTATAATATAAAATTCGACGAAAAGGACATTAATTTAGCGGCTCTCTCGTTCTAATAGTAAACACGCACTATTCGTCGTAGATATTTATTACACAATTACCTAACATCCATTCTATCTATCGTATTTATTTGAATAATTTATATGGTGTTTCCGAGAAAACATCCAGTAAAATAGCTACTGGTTCGCAATGGTCATGTGACGTCACGTATGTAATTGTGTATTATAATTGGAGTGATGTCATTGTCGCTTCGTAAATTAGCACTGAGCTGAATATTAAGTACTTGTTCGTAGTACATTTGTTACATCCGTTACTGTAATTTGTAATTCATTGGATTAAATTTACTGCCTTTCTTTGTTGTTTTAACAGTGTATTCAAATCAAATGATGAAATATTTATAGTCTGTTCACTCTATGTATAGCTATATATTTATAAGCAGAAACTGACTGACTACTCTAGAACCATTTTCACACATATTCCATAAGTTGTGTAGGTGTACACTAAGGAAGAATTTTTGAAATTTGCATCCCTAAAGGGGGTGAAAAGGGGTTGCAAGGATTGTGTCAAACAACGTGTTTTCTCGATCTTCTTTTTCGGTTTCTCGGTTTTCTTTATCTTAAACACGTGTTTCATCGTTTTTTTATAGTCATCCATTTCCACCTGGAAATCAATTGCTGTGCCCGATCTGGAGGCCCCTAAATAGACTACGGACTCAGGTGGGCCGAAGCAAAGAAAACATGTCAACAAAAACACAACAGGTGGAGAACATGTCGACACCAAAATGGATTGCATTTGTGGAGAATCAACCCAATCCATGGCCCACCTAACATCGTGCCCAGCCAGCCCTGCCACATGTTCATGGCAGGATCGTAGAAATGCCACAAGGAGGGCAATCTTTGTGGCCACGTTCTTAGCCACAAAAATTTAATCCATCGCACGCTAAGAAGAAGAAGACCACTAAGCTATCACGACCAATACATATTTCAAACCACTATTTCGTAGCTCAGATTAGATAAGCTTTATTTGTTAATTAGTACCTTTTATCTTTTTACGCCCTATGTAAACATTGGTTCAAATAGATCATAATATATTTCGTTAGATAAGATCGTTGCTTAAAAAGATAACAAACAAAATATGTATAGTTACACATAAATCATTCAAAACAGAGGACGCAAAGTGTTCGCCCATGTGACAGATCGCCTTCGAATAGCCGCCATATTGCATTTTGAAAGAAGGATATAAAAATAATATTTTAGAAAATCATATATTCACCTACAAAGTATATGTGTACTCCTACTTAAAATTTGATACCTCCTTTTTTTGTTTCTTTAAATCTTTCTTCTTTTACTGAATTTAAAATTTACCCATTTACATTTCATACTACTCTTGTCCATCGTAAGGTTGTCTGTAAGAAATCGCAGCGAGTGATAAGACCGCCCTTTGTACATTATGTTTGTTCTATTTTTTAAAATTTATTTGGTGTAAAATAAAAAGTATTTTTTTTGTATTTTATTGTGAAAATGCACGTGGGTTGGCACAGACACCTGAATAGCAACATTAAAAAAATCTGCCTTCTGTATTATATTGTATAAATAGTTATCTCAATATATTATAATCTTAGCAGTAATTTGAGCTCAATATAGCACATGGCTATTTATTTAAAACTGCATTGTTTAATTAACTTGTTTCTGCCAAAAGTAGGTTGCAGTTTTTCAACCTACTTTTCTAATAGCGAAATACATTTTCAATTCCGCCCTAGTGAATTTGCTGTGCAATCAGTATATTTGATGTGAAAAATAAGGCCACCCTCTTACCCACCACTACAACTCCTGTAAGCCAGGATGAATAGTGGCACACAATGAAATAACACTGAGCGGTGAAGCTCTGGCATTTCCCGGGAAATCGCTGTAACTGTCTTGGATATCGCAACGAATTTAATCTGAAAGAAGCAAGAAGGAGTTAGAAAATGAATAGTTCTAATTCTCTCCAGAGCAAAGCTTAGAGGCTTCCATTGCTTCACCGGACAATATAAGCTAGAGAGATAAAGCCATATCGCAAAGTAAGGCTACTTACAGAGCCAAGGGCATGCCCTTATGCGTTAGGGCCTCTGCTCAGAATCAATTGCTGACATGGATATTGATATGATATGGATTAGAGGGCTGGTTTAAGGGACCCTCTGTGTAAATTTCGTTCTATGTTAATTCACAAAGACGCGGGTGACTCGTCCGATTGAGGTTGATTGATTTTCTATGTTATTCATTGATGTGTGAGGAATTTACTTTATCATAAGCCGTTGACAATAGACGTAAATTACATCACAGGTGGTCGATTTGGTTCATGGTTTTTATTAGGTTGAATATAAATTATGTTTTTATTGAGACAAGTATCAACTTTATTTAATATTAGCTGTGCCCCGCGGTTTTACCTGCGTTAAACTTAATAAATTATAGCCTATGTGTTAATTCGGGATGTCAGCTAACTCCATACCGAATTTTATTGAAATATCTCCTGCCGTTTAGACGTGTGCCTCTAGCACGAGTTCCTGCAGTTTACTTACTCGATCACACGTACAGTTTCTCCCATACATTGAGCACCAGCGCCTCTCGCGGAAACTATTAAGAACTAAAACTCTGGTGCTCAATGTGTGGGACGAAACTGTACGTTGATCGAGTAAGTAAACTGCAGGAACTCGTGCTAGAGGCAGTGAAGAAGTAACAAACATACACACTCACAAACTTTCACCTTTATAATATTAGTGCGATTGTGAAATTTATTTTTAAACATGACTTAAGGGATCTGTTGTTACTCACTTACTTTGTCGTATGGGTATTGGGAATGATTAGTAGTGCTAGTGACAAAGGTGTTTAAGCCGCATAGTAGGCCTCTGACATGGCTTGACGAATGCTGTCTAATGACTACAACTGGAACCGACCGTTCAGCATGCATTAGAAAAAATGCACTCTAAAGATAGACATCCTGCCTAAGTGCTTACTGTCGCCGACTACTTGCTAACCGGTGTGAGCTACTCACTATCGCTTCTGTGGATGTTGTATTATTATTAACCTTGAAATATCGGTATGTTTTTATAACATGTTGTTTACGGTTAGCCAACGTGGCTTTTACTGCTCCATCGGACTATCAGGCTAGGTATCCGTAAATAGGTAGTAAAATCCTTCAAATCCTTAGATATATATATAAAAAAAATATTTGATTGTTACTAAGATTTTTTTAATCGTGGCTGATGTTAGCCGATTAACACCACCGTACCTTCGGAGAGCACGTAGAGCTAGTCCTGGCAGTCTTGCGCCGGAACTTTCTTCAGTCATGTCTGCTAGCCCGTCCCTAAAGATCATGATACTGTGGGAATACAGATTGCACCTTTGTTTGTGCGCTCACTTTTGCACTATGATAATCATATGTCACAGGCAGTTCACCAGTCCGTAAATAACTGAAATAGTACCAGGTGGACATTTATGATATAATAATATTAAGTTTAATCATAATGTCTTTCTTTTTCATCTCATTTTAAGCAAACGAACTAATAGGTTTTTATTTACTATCTGTGCCCATGTACCCACCATTTAGCAATATATTCTATCATCATCATATCAGCCAAAAAACGTCTACTACTAGACAATGGCCTCACCCTAAGATCTCCACAACTGCCGCCCTGCGCTGCCCGCATCCACCGACTTCCAGCGATCCTCACAAGATCATATATCCATCTATTGTAGGCCTATATGTTTATTCACGATATAACCTGTCTCCATTCCATATCTCATCCAAATCTGTGACGCGGTTTTTGCGTAATTAAGATACAAAGTAGTAGAATGATTGGACCGTTTCTGTAATTGAGCTGAAGTTATGAGTAGTTACATTAGTTGATCAATTTTACTACACATCGTTGAGTTCTTTGTCCCGTTTTCCTTAGTATTTTTAAGGAAAAAAGGCCGTACAGATATTATAGTTAGTTACATAAGAATTTATCATGCGAAGCAGAACACCGTGCACGGGTGTCGTCATCCTAAGCTGTGAGAGCATAAATATGCATATTTTCTGGTTTTGTTTTATTTATTGCACGTTTTATTTGCTAAGAATAGATCAGACGAAGGATATATTTATAAACGTGTATAATACTAAAACAGGGAAGGATATAACTTGAAAGGACCATCAAAATATAGTCTCGTTGCTTTTGCTGATGGATTCTCTCGGTATAATTATCTTGTTTTAGAAGTCTGTAAACTCGTCATATCATTATGTCTCCCACTTCCACTCCCCTCCGGAGTAAAGCGTACTCTGGAGGGAAGTGGAACTACTTTTTTCTAGGACCTCCTTGTTTCTTGGTAATTGAACTCGTTGCGGGATCCTGGACAATTGTAGCGTCTTTTGAGGTCGTGCCTCACAACTCAGTGCCTTTTTATTGTGTGCTACTTCTGGCTTACATAAGTTAAAGTGGTGGGTAAAAGGGTATGACAAGTCTTATAAAAAAAGAATATAACTAGTTCAACTTAAGTCCTACAGCAGATAAACATATTTTGACAAGAAAAAAATTTTTGAAGAAAAGAGATAACTAGGTTAACTTACTTCATTCTAAAGCTATAACCCTCGATAATGTTATCACGTTTTATGGAGGTGACATGAGTAGCCCCACGTGACCGCAAGAGAATACTAGTCCAGAATATTAGTCTGCATGTATCAGGCCACAAAGTACATTACAGTAAGTGTGATGGTCTGTCATCATCTCAACCACGAAATGGCTGTGCGTCCCGATTACTCGCACGAGATGGTCACCGCCAATGGAGCGTATCGCGTAACACATAACCGCAGCTATCGGTGCATTGGCTCACATCACGGCTAAGGTAGCGCGTGATCTGACAAGTGTTATAATTGTACCTAATAAAACAACGTTACATCAGGTAGATAGAGATATACAACATGTAACGTAATTAACGCACACCCTCAGACACTTCAATTAGAATATTACGGTGTAATCATAATACATACACTGAATTTTTTATTTAACATATATGTGCATTGTTATTTACTAAATTAGTTTCTTGAAATAAAGTTTATTTTTCTTTATTTTGTATTAAATAATAGAATTTGAATGAATACTAATAAAACTGAGTTTTTAAAAGTTATTACTTTGACTTACGGTCCATTTCAATGTGTTTTGCCTGTCCAGGGTTAATATGACAATAATTACAAGTATTAAATATTTTTGGAAAAAAAATTACCTATATTAAAAAAGATATTAATCGATTCAGTTAACGATTCTGAACAAACTATTTTCAGGATGTGCGTTAATTAATTTACATGTTGTATAAGATCCTTACTAATATTATGAAACTGTTTGTCTATCTGTCGCGCTCTCACACTAAAACTACTGAACCGATTTAAATGAAATATGGTACACAGACAGTCTAGGCCCTGTGACAGAACATAGGCTACTTTTTAATGCGAAAATAGGGTTGATTTTCATCCCCCCTTACAATTCCTTAGGTTGTAGGGGGGATGAAAAGTTGTATGGAAGTACAGTCATTTATAGAGCTAGAAACTTGAAACTTATATTTTAGGCTATTGATTCGATATAAATAAATATGACATTCAAAGTTTTACCCTGAATGAAGGGTGTAAAATAACAATAAGGAATAGGGGATGAAAGTTTGTATGGAAATGTGTATAGTTTATGTGATTTTTTTATAAGTTTAGTAAGAGCCAAATAATTAGAGATATTCTGATGTAAAATTTGCAGAGTCGTTATAAATATGCGGACGATGTCACGGTCACATTTAATTTGCGTATGAAACTGAACAACGTCCAGGACATACATCATCAGCCTGATATCGTCCATTGCTGGACATGCCTGCACGAAGGTTTTTATAACGTTGCCGTTTGGAGGAGTTTGTCGTAGTCGCCGCGCTTGGCTTGCGAGTTGGCGACCGCAGTTAGGCGGTAGCTAGTTAAGACACGCCTTTTAAGTCACCCACGGTATGGAATGGGGAAACCCTGATATTCTTTTTAGGCCGGAAACCACATAGCCTAAATATACTCTATGGGACATAAACATATAAAATTCTTAAAAAAAACGAGTCCGCTTTAGAATACACGACTGAAGTAAAACTTCAAACTGGCTATGAGAGAAAGAGAGAATAAAAATGTATGTTCGCACCTCTCTCTTGCCCCTTCAGTAATTTATATTTCCCTCTCAACTTCCACTCGCCTTGTCCAATGCGTGAAGCGCATTCACCAGATTAGTACCCCAGTGAAGTGTGCGTAGAAAAGATTTACTTCAAAACATATATTGACTAAACTAGGTAGAGCCTATACTATTAACCATACATACATACATAGACTCACGCCTGTTTCCCAGAGGGGTAAGCAGAGACAACGGATTGCCATATGTCACGATCTTTGCACACCTCTTTTATGGGCACCAGACAACTGATAAACATACCTATGTTTTCTAAATACATATATATTATAGATAAATTACACCCACACATAACAAATAAACGCGCCTATCACAAAAAGATTGGTCTTGGGTTCGAATCCAACCCACGCCCTTTAGCGTGGAAGTCATCAGGGTCAGTAACCTCTAGACCTAGTGGTGGCCCATCATAATTTTAATATCATTTATGCCTATTATTAATAACACAATACGTGTCGCATAACGATGGTAACCACAATAGGTATTGCTAAAAATATTCTTAGACATGCACTTACTGCGTGCATCGGTTATTAATGTTCAATGAATTGATAAAAGGTCATCTGGGTGACCTCTATTCTTATTAATTCCTGCATATAATTTTATATTGAGAAAATACAAGTTATCTCTTATGACTTTTATACATAAATATGAATATGATTTATTCGACACAAATATGTATAAGGAACTTAAGAATAACATCGTTAAGTTTATACAAAACTAGCTGTGCCCCGCGCTTTTATTGGCTTTAAATTTTTTATAAATTATAGCTTTATAACCTATGTGTTAATCCAGGCTGCCAGCTAATTCCAGACGTGAGACTCCTAGACGTGAAGAAGTAACAAATATACACACTCACACACTTACGAACTACTTTCGCCTCTATAATATTAGTGTGAAAAACATATATATGTTATTCGGATGTATAAGCTATATTACTACAACGGTAGTTTTCGCGTGTAAGAGTTACAAACATACACGCCCACAAACTTTCGCCTTTATAATATTAATGTGATATGTATACAACATGTAACGTAATTTACGCACACCCTCAAACACCCCAATTAGAATATTATGTTGTAATCATAATACATACACTGTATTTTTAATTAAACATGTATATGTATTGTTATTTACTAAATTAGTTTCTTAGAATAAAAATTATTTATCTTTATTTTCTATTGAATGATGGAATTTGTAGAATACAAATAAAACTGCGATTGCAAAAGTCTTATTACTTTGACTTGCGGTCCATTTCAATTTGTTTTGACTATACAGGTTACTGGTAATATGACAAAAAATTTCCGTAGTTTTAATTATTTTTGAACAAAAATTACCTAAATAAAAATTATATAAATCAATTCAGTAAACGATTCTGAACAAACTATTTTCAGGATGTGCGTTAATTAAGTTACATGTTGTATAGGCCACCCCATATCATCCAGTGGGTGTCGTAAAAGGCGACTAAGGGATTTATACACCAAGTCTTCGAACAGCAGCGACTTCTACGTACTAACTAACTACCACCTAACAGCGGTCACCGAGTCGCATGCCAAAGCGCGGTGAACCCAACCTAATGGCACCGTTTTAAAAACCTTTGGAGGAGGCGTATGTCCAGCAGTGGATGATATCAGGCTGATTATTATTATTATTATTTTTTCACAAATGTATATTCTCCTCTTTGAGGGTAATGACAGAAACTTATATGCGGGCCAGGGCCAAGCATAGATATAAGATTGAAAATTATATAGAAAATGCTGAGGAAATAGTAGACGATGTAAGAAATTTATTATTATTATTCATTTAATTCAGATACAAAATCCATATAGTGTTAATATTACAGGACTTAGAATATGTTAGGAATAATTATTTTGAAAATTAAATTTAAGAACCTTCCTGCTGCACTAGCTCCACCACTATGCATACGGGTCCAGTGCATCAGGAAAGGAATCCAACTCTTCAGAAATAACCTTAAGAATGCTATTGGTGCTCCCACGAATTCTACGTAGCAGGGATGCTGTTCTTTGTCGCATGATGGTCTCAAAACGATCTCTCTCTATTATGGTACTAGTACAATTTTTTACACTTTTAGTCACTGCAATCGTTATCGATCTAGAATTAAAGGATAATACCCTCAGCAGTTTTTGAAGTGGTTGGGTTATATTACCTGGTTACCTAGATTAGATTCTAGGTATTCCAGTTTTGGTAAATCTACTAACATGTGTGTGTTTACATTGTATATTATCCTTCTGGTCGGAACTTGACCATATCGGTAGCCCTAATCGAGATAAGCCATTTCTTATTAAACATGACGAATATAGAAAGAGCGCTTTCGCACTAAACTTATGTATCGGAGGAAAAAAGTTTATGAGTATGAATGTTTGTTACTGTTTCATGCAAAAACTAACGAACGGATTTTGTTGAAACTTTTTTTTAATTACAGACAGCACCCGCTATAGTGAATGTAATCTAGAGAATAGACGGACACAAATTACATCCATCCATCTTTTGTAGTAATATAGCGTATAATATCCGATTAAAATTTAATGTGGATGAAACCGCGGAGCTTACGTAGTTTATTCTAAATAATAGATAATATGAATTAAATAATTAATAGATTATAATAATAATATCTAGGGCAATGTCATGCAGATCTTCCTAACCCCAATCTAAGCAAAGCTTAAGATTGTAAATTATATTATATTATAAATTATGTTAACCTACATCCTGGTAGTTGAGAAGTCGTAAGAAAAAGACAAAAAGCATGTTCTTATAATACATTGCTTGCGTAATAACATTTTATTATTTGAAATAAGTTAGCCTTAATATTAACTATGTTTTAATCGTTTTTTAAGTATCTTACCTTATTTATTAATTAATGAGAAAAAAACAATAACTATTGAACCTAATTAGTTTTGATTTTGGTGATTTTAATATGATGCAATCAAATGAAATTATATATAGATAAAAACACTTCTTGTCAATAAATGGTAAATACGATACTTTTATTTTTTAACCGGATTTTTTAAACACACTACCTGCACTTTGGTTCCGTTCATCGTCATCATCATCATCATTATCAGCCTAATATGTCCACAGATGGACATAAGCCTTCTCCAAAAGTTTCTTTAACGTAGCCATTTGGAGGAGTTTGCGCATTAGTAACCACGCTTGACATGAGAGTTGGCGACTGTAGTTAGGTGGTAGCTAGTACCACAGGTGGCGCAGCTACCCGACCACCGGACGGCCCTCTAATTCTGTCTGGGCCGGAAACTCGACGATTAAGCATGGGGTACTTTATTAACAAGCAATTGACGGATCCAAACCACACCCAGACTTAGAACAACCACATATAGGTCACACAATTAGTTTTCCTGTGCAGGAATCGAAGTAGCGAGGCGACTGTTTTAAACGCGCATGTTATCATGTTGACTCTTTGCTACACGATTTTGCCGTTCTTATTGAAACAATTTCATAACATATTTTTATTCGGAATGCATCAAGAACGGTGAGTATCACCATCTGTCACTACTAGACATATAGGAACATATATATAGTATTTATATATTTTATTATATATTTATTTATTTAGTTTATTATTCAATACATTAATTTTAATTACATAAATACAAACTCAGAACATACCACACAAACCATCGCGGGTTTAACAGTGGTATGTCATATGTAACTATAGGTTATAATTTGAATGAATCTGTACACCGACAACTGCCCCTCTAAATATCTTCACTTTGGTTGTCTGGAAGAAATCACATTTTGTGATAAGACTGCCCAATAGTCTGATTTCTGGACTTTTCTTTGCTTTGAAAGATTAGACATGGGGTTTTTGTGAACTATTTTACCTCATAACTAGTGCCCAAGGTAACCGAACTGGCCTCAGGACAAATGTGAGACAGAACTATGGTAAATTCACATAAATATGTAATTAGCCTAAATATTTTGACATTGAAATTTTAATTGACAATTTCTAATCTCTAATAATTAACACTGTTTTTAAATCTTATTTTTACTTATTGTTTGGATTCAATCATGTATTACCTACTATTAACAAATTAAATAATTACTAACAATTTCAATGTAAGTCTAAAATTTTAATGTATTACTTTAAATATTTGCACGACGTATTCTGTCGAATATAGTGAAACGAAAATATCATCAAATGTAACCTGTATTCTCGCAAATAAAGAGTTCATTCATTCATTCATAATTAATTTGCGAACTGTACTAAAGTGAGTTTAATACGTATTTTATTATTTATTTATTGTATCCTTAATATTAACACCCAAAAAACCGATCAGTCGGTTTGACTGATTAATAAATATAATTTAATAATGATAATATTAATTATTATTAATTGTCCCAGGATATTCATAATAATATCCTGGGACTTTATTCACACACAGCCATCAGATCCCAAACTAAGCAAACTCTACATTGAACGTATTTTAAGGCGAAATACGAAGAAAGTAGTTCTTAATGATTTTGATGATGTTTTTCTATGTTTGTGGTATTCTACATCGTATATTCTAAGCATAGACTTATATGATTACATATAGGTCAATGATTCTAAGTTATTTGATTGACTCTCATGGTGACAGCTGAGTTACACATTTGGCGTAAGCAGCATGATGTCATCGTCGTGATTAACCAACTAGCGGTTATCAGGCGACCTCTATATCATAACATGAACAAAAATAAAGGTGATCTGTCTTGGAAAAATTTGTTCCAAACCGCGTAAGGCTCGAGCAATTACTTACAAACACAGTAGTATAAATGCAAAAACCGGCCAACTGCGAGTTGGACTCGCGCACGAAGGGCTCCGTACCATTATTTATAAAAACGAGCAAAAAGTTCACGTTTGTTGTATGGGAGCCCCCTTAAATATTTATTGAAGTTATACTTCTTTTGGCACGATGGAGAAAAATGATGAGAATGAATTTTTACGATGCGCGCGCACACCGACACCAAAAAATTTAACAGCATGAAGTTAGTTCTTCGTGCGCGCGCATCGTAAAAATAACAGCATGAAGTTAGTTCTAGGTGGTATGAAAATGTATGAGAGTGATTTTTTACGATGCGCGCCCACACCGACACCAAAAAATTTAACAGCATGAAGTTAGTTCTAGGTGGTATGAGAGCGAATTTTTACGATGCGCGCGCATCGTGCGCGCGCATCGCATCGCATTTGTTGTTATAGCGGCAACAGAAATACATCCTCTGTGAAAATTTAAACTCTCTACCTATCATGGTTCATGAGCCTGGTGGCAGACGGACCAACAGCAAAGTCTTAGTAATAGGGTCCCGTTATACTCTTTCAGTACGGAGCCCTAAAAAACGTAAAATAAAAAATAAATAAACGGTTTTATTGACACATTCTTTAAAAAGCCCGTTTGTAGTCCTAGAATTATTCTGTTATTACAAGTTAACTATACCGTTGACGGCGGGCTGGTTGGTTTGGTTGGTAAATGCTTGCCTATCACGCCGCAGGTCGTGGGGTTCGGTTCTCACCCAGGACAGATATTTGTGCGCATGAACATGTCTGTTTGTCCTGAGTCTGGGTGTAATTATCTATATAAGTATGTATTTACAAAAGGAAAGTAGTATATGTAATATATCAGTTATTTGCTTTCCAAAGTACAAGCTCGGCTTAATTTGGGATCAGATGGCCGTATGTGAATAATGTCACAGGACGTTTATTAAAAACAAAAAGCTATTTGTGGTAATTTAGCTTATATATCCGATAAAAACACTAATATTATAAAGGCGAAAGTTAGTGTGTGAGTGTGTATGTTTGTAACTTCTTCACGTTTAAGCGACTGGAGCGATTTCAATAAAACTTGGTATGGAGTTATCTGACACACTGGATTATGAGATAGGCTATCGCACTAATATTATAAAGGCGAAAGTTTGTGAGTGTGTGACTGTGTGAGTGTGTATGTTTGTTACTTTTTCACGTCTAAACCGCTGGAGCGATTTTAATACAATTTTGAATCGAGTTAGCTGACACCCTGGATTTACACATAGGCTATAATTTATAAAGTTTCACGCGGGTAAAACCGCGGGGCACAGCTAAAAAATTATAAGGTTTAAATAGGGCACAGCTATTATGTCTACAGTTTCAACAGCGAGTTTCTTGCCGATTTCTATAGACAGTGTAAGCTTTCCCTGTCAACTGCTTTATTTATTGCTTGTGTCTCTGCTTGTTTTATATATGTCAAGACCGTTAACGCGACACAAAATTTCTTTTTAAACTGTCAAGTGAAAATAAATATAACTGAAGAAATCTAACGTAATTAGTCTTGCTTATAAATACATAATAAATTTATATAACTGACAAATAATGGAACCAGGCGTTACTTCGCGGAAATCCATACCAATCAAAATACAAAATCGATATATAGTGTTAATTCCGCTAATTGTCAGTTTAATCATGGGATGCAATTTGCCCAACACGTGTTTCAGTCCTCCACGGACCATTCTCAAGGGCTGCTAACTTGTCCAGTGTTCGAATGAGACTGATTGTTATTTTTTTTTTGAGATTTAGTCTGATTCGAGCACTCGACGAATTTGCTTTAATATTGTCTTACTTGCATGTGCATATTTATGTGGGCGGGAGGGCGGTGCAAATTGCATCGCGACATGATTAAACTGACAATTAGCGGAATTAACACTACATATCGATTTTGCATTTTGATTTGTATAACTGCCTAAAAACTGTATTTAAAATATAATTTAAAAACAAATTAAAGCGATTTTGCGACTAATTCACATAACGCCCCTAATACCGTCCCTCTCAAGCGACCACGAGAATAATCGCTCTGCCTTCCGGCGCGGCTCACTTATTTTGTTGCTATATTTTTTACCTTTTCTTTCTAGTAGTTCTACTGAAAATTACTACGGTAGAGCTTGTGAGATTTTTTTTCAGTGAATTTTTAAGGCTTTTAGCACTTTTTGGGTGAATAAAAGCGTGAAACTCACTCATCGTCACCGCACGCTTCCATGAGCCATGAGCTATACTGTGTATACAACGTGTAACAGAAAGAGTGAACGTAACTTAAGGGGCATATACGGTCTCCTTAAGCCTACCTATACACAAAATCTCATACCGAAATACCATCATTTTAATCTTGATCGTAAAATAATATACCGTTCAATATATCGACAAGTATTTTTATCGATATAACGAACATCCGTACTAACACAGCACAGCTGATTCTGATTTACGCTAGAAATTGTTTGACATACCTCTGTGTTTCTATGCACGCCTGGTAGTTTGATTCCGATTGCACTCACTACACATATTTTGTTTTATTTTAGAGTTATGTTTTTATTTATAGCACTGCTGAATAGCTATTGGATACTTGACATCGTATAAGTACGTGATACACAAACACATTACGAGATCCTTTTTATAGTTTAACTTCTAGTTGAAGTTGTTTTCAGTACTGATGGAAGAATTTCATTATTTCACGTTCACTAAAATCTGCACCGACACCGAAAGCTTAACTCTAAGACTTGCCAACTAACACGAGTCTCCCTCATGTACAACATATTCATAGAATCGTAAAGCTTTCATGTTTCTTAGTTATAAAGAGGCGTGGCCTCCATTGCGACACTGTACCCTTCACGACATAGGTTCCTCGTAATTAAACAGCCTTAAATTCTGTGACCTATGAATCCTCATCATCACAAAGTGCGTCTGAGGCTATTATTACGATCACTAAACGACATAGTTAAGGATTTCGCGGAACACTTTACTCATTACTAAACGACATTTTAGACGATTTAGTAACTAAACACGACCTAAATAGACAGCAGTTTACGAACAACTGATGATTTTAATATTTTTATTAAATAAATGAAATTGCACAATATTTGATGAATTTGGCGGCTTTCTTCGAACGCGGCCCCTTTGGCGGCGTCTTTGAGTCCACTCAAAAGAGCCGCCTAGGTATACACGACGCGCGCGGCTCGCTTACATGAATATTAAAAGATATTTAACCGTTTATTATTTACCTACATCAACTCTTTAATTTTGCCGCCATATTAGTGTAACTTTGGATATAATCAGGACGGAATTTGAAATATCCCCTACTGTTCATATGAGCCTAGTACATTATTCATTTTTTTTTATTTGTATGTATGCACTTTCTATTCCATCACTCTCATGATCCGATGGGACGACTAGAGATACGACCGGAAAGAGGTCAGGCACAGGAACGACGGCTTTACGTGCTCTCCGAGGCATGGGGGTGTAATATCGTCAACTCCCAGACTTCAGGCTGATACTGAGAAATTTCTTTTTACGGAAAAATCCCATAATCACTTTTTGGCCCGACCCGGGAATTGAACCCAGGACTTCATTATTCCCATAATCAGTTTTTGGCCCGACCCGGGATTTGATCCCAGGACTTCATTATCTGCAGTTGAACACGCTACCGCTAGACCAATGAGTTATACACGAACACATTCAAATGGCGCGGCGCGCGAGGCCCGAATATTAAAAATTTTTTAACCATTTATTATTTACCTACATCAATCCTTTGTATTCGCCGCCGTATTAGAGTTCCTTGCGACAAAATCAGGACGGAATTCGAAATGTCCCCTAATGTTCATATGAGCCTAGTACATTATTCATATTTTTTCGTAATTTATCAGTAGTCGTACCGCGTGGGTTTATCTGGTTAGTTTGTATAGTTTGTATTAAAAATTAAGTACCTATTCGTTTCCGGCCAGATTAAATTCTCATACTTACTGAAAGATAAATTTAATATTGTTACTATTTAACACACAAAAAAATATCTGCAGTTACATAAGTCAATTAAATTATTTATTTCTCCTAGATCCAACATCTTGCGGAATATCAATTTAAATTAAATTAAGTGATTTTTCCTAGTTATCAAAGTATGAATGATTAAAATGTTGTTAAAAATTAGAGCAAAAATTCAGTTAAACATTTGATTGAATCTTAAAATAAACACGTGTAATAAATTATGTGACTGTACAGAACCACACTTTTTATTTACAGTCTAAGTAGTAGGTACCCAAAGAGTTCGCGGTAAGGTTCATTCATTACCCTTGCGGCTGAGTTTTTAGTGTTGTTCATAATGTCGGTAATCTTTGTTGTTGATTTAGGTGGTCGATAGAAAAATAAATTACTAGTTGAATAAAAAATGATTATTTCTGTTTGAAGTTTCGTCCATAGGTAGCCGTCCTGATACCCTATAACCCCCTTAAGTTACGTTCACACTTTCTGTTACACGTGGTTCACTTTCAATTGGGGAAATTCGACAGATTGGGGTAGCGTGATGTGCTGGCGTATGTACATAGATATACCGCCGTGTGTTATTATTATACACAAGTACTTATGCATGTTTATCTTGCAGTTATAACAACAAATTCTAAATAATAATAATAATATCTCGGGACAATGTCACACAGATCATCCTAGCCCCAAACTAAGCATAAGCAAAGCTTGTACTATGGGTACCAGGCGACGATATACATACTTATATAGATAGATAAATACTTATATACATAGAAAACATCCATGACTCGGAAACAAATATTCGTGCTCATCACACAAATATTTGCACTTACCGGGATTCAAACCCAGGACCACCAGCTTCGTAAGCAGGAGCACTACCAACTAGGCTACGGTGACCGTCAATAACAGAACAAATAAATATTTAAGTGGGCTGTCATACAACAAACGTGATTTTTTGCCTATTTTATAGTTGACGTGGTTTTACCTGCGTTAAATTTTATTAATTATCACAGCTCCTGATAGCATGATAATATGTAACCTATATGTTGACCCGACCTCTTAGTCATACCTATGCAAAATTTGAAGTAAATCCATGCACTACTTTTTGATTTCAGCCCGGACATACATACAAACAAACAGATAAAAATTCTAAAAGCGATATTTTTGGCTTCCATTGCGATTGTAGATCACGCCCCTAGTATCCTTTTTAAAAAAATATTCACGGTACAGTTTTGACTTTCCTACGATGTTATTATATGTATGTTTAGAAGATACGGAATCCTCCGTGCGCGAGTCAGACTTGCACTTGGCTGATTTTTGGACTAAAAAGCTAACACCTGCTGTCAAATTTACCGACCTTGCCACCTGCTTTTAAACCGAAACGACGAAGTCTGTCTTCCTATACTTAACAATTTGTTATTTGTTACAAATTCAACAAGGCCAACCAATTATTATTGTGTTTATGAGTAAGTCGTGCGTTTTTGTAAATGTTTCCAATTTGTTGGTTGATTGAGAGGTAAATATTGTTATTGCTGTAGATATGTTTCCATTATTTTAACTAAGTTTTGGTAAACTATAGTTCTAATGTTGTCCATTGATGACTGCCTCGTTGGTCTAGCGGTAGCGTGTTCAACCGCAGATAATGAGGTCCTGGGTTCAAATCCCGGGTCGGGCAAATAAGTGATTTTTGGGGTTTTTCCGTAAAAAGAAATTTCTCAGTTTCAGCCCGAAGTCTGGGAGTTGGCGGTATTACACCCCCGTGCTTCGGAGAGCACGTAAAGCCGTCGGTCCTGTACCTGACCTCTATCCGGTCGTGTCACTAGTCGTCCCATCGGATCAAAAGAGTGTTGGAATAGAAAGTGCCCCTGTGTTTGCGCACACACTTGTGCACTATAATATGTCCTGCGCAATTGGCTAGTCTCCATTGAGACTGGCCGCCGTGGCCGAAATTCGGTCGGGTGGACATCATATCAATGTTGTCCATTTACAGCTGTCAAGACTCTACAAACTTAGATAGAGAGATTTCATTATTTAACCCCTCCCTCCCTTCGTTTAATTAATGAAATCTCTGACTGATGTATACACGGCCATGCTGACGGAGAAGGGTACTCAAAATTAGGAATTAGTCAGTATATCGATAGATCGGTTTTGATATGGTATATAGCTAAATCAAATCAAAATCAAAATGAGTTTATTGTTTCTTCATAAAGACTGGCTCTAATTAAAACAAATACAGCATATTTATAGTTGAACTACTAAGTTAGAAATTAAGTTTGTGTGAGACTGGGACGTGTTGAAGGTTTTGGAGTAACCTGAATTATAGGTCACCAGGCCCACCCCGCGGTTAACTTGCTAATATGACAACACTGAGTCGAAAATATCTTTACAATAATTAATCTAATATATAAAATTCTCGTTTCGCGGCGTTTGTTACTAAACTCCTCCAAAACGGCTGAACCGTTTTTTATGAATTTTTGTGTGCTTGTCGGGTAGGACTGAGAATCGGCCAACATCTATTTTCCATACTCCTAAATGATAAGGGTGACCCACTCCTAAATATATTTGTTTTTGTATTTTTACAAAAGTTATAAATTTTTATTTTATGATCGAGCATTTAAATATACATACAGCCCTCAATTTTCATCCATATTTAAATTTTATTGATTTCGCTGATTTTTATGAAATTTGCTTGGCATTTGATGATCCCTTGATGATTTAGATTTACAATTGGATTCGGTAGGTGGCGCTGCGATAAGATTCCGGGTTTTATTTATATTGTGTTAAGGCAGTACAACGTTGTCGGGCCAGCTGGTTATAATATAAGGATAATATACCAAACATTAAATCCAATGTATCCTTTAGCGATAAACGATTGATTTGTTTGTGGTTGTATGGTGACATTTTTAACCTAACCTACTTCTCTAGTAGCGCATGTTAGATTTCTTACTATTCGATATTATCAACGTTAGAGTATTTAGACATTCGATTTATAGTGTACGATCAATTGATATTCGATTATTTGGCATGGTATACCGCATTATCTATACAAATAAATAAAATTGGAGTGTCTGTTTGTAATATTGAAATAACCGGTTTTTACTACATTAATATGAATATATCTACGGTACATACACCAAAACAACATTTTTTACAATTTTTGTCTGTCTGTCTGTTTGTTCCGGCTAATCTCTGAAATGGCTGGACCGATTTTGACGGGACTTTTATGGGCAGGTAGCTGATGTAATAAGGAGTAACTTAGGCTACTTTTATTTTAGAAAAAGTCTTTTAATTTTACAAAAAAAAAACTAAATAAACTAATTAACACGCGGACGAAGTCGCGGGCACAGCTAGTAATTAATAAATCAGGTCGTTCCCTTCATACAAACAGCCAATCTGGATTTAAACTTATTTGTATTAGTTTAGACATTACCTTGTTTACAGTTCTCGAGTGAAGCAAAGGGCGCACAACTTTGAGGCTATTCCCAGACTAAGATCGAGTAAACAACTTAGAACATCTTGCCTCCATTTAGTTAAGTAAAACAACTTAAACCAAAATAACTTTGCAGTCACTCCTGTTTGAGGCACTCATAACAGTGGGTACCATAAAAATGTGTTATATAATAATATGTAAGTAATTTTTTGTGACGAAGAATATATATACATGAATAAATAGATAGGTACACTTTATTGCACATCACAGAATAAAAATGTAGATATTATATGGAAATAGTTTCAATTTATGTACAGACGCCAGCACATTAAGCTACCCCTATCTATCCTATTTTCCCAATAAAAAGTGAACCTTTTGCTTATATGATAAGGTAGAAAATCTATAAAAGAAATTTGACTGATTGGGGACTAGATTGGCAAATGAGAAAGGATAGTGTACTGTAAAATAACTCTAATCAGACAGTAAGTAACAAACCAATTGACATTTTTTAACATTGACTTTATAATGTAATACATTTTAGATAACAAGCTGTGCCCCGCAGTTTTATCCGCGTTAAACTTTATAAATTAAAGCGTTCTGATATATGTATAAGCTACAAAGTTTCATCAAAATCCGTTCGGTAATTTTTGCGTGAAAGAGTAACAAACATAGGTACTCACTCACACAATCACAAACTTTCGCCTTTATATTATTAGCTTGTAATGTAAGTAGTAAATCCTACTAATATTATAAATGCGCAAGTTTCTAATTATGGCAAAAACTACGGAACGGATTTTGGTGTATTTACAGTAATATAGCTTATGCATCCGAATAACTAATAGGCTATAATTTATAAAGTTTAACGCGGGTCACACAGTAAATCCATGCGATACAACCGTTATAATTATCTCATGTGACTTAAACCATTCAACCCCTTGGTTAGCGTGTAAATTTATTATTTACTGACGGTCGTGTAAACGTTGTGTAACAGTACAAACCCTTTTAATAATGACTCATGCATACGTCATCATAACACTTGGAAAATTGTAATTATCTATTTAAGTATAAAAAAAATATGTAAAAAAATAAAATATGTTTATTGTGTCTCAATACAGTACAAATCAAAACAAATTGAGGCAACCCCATTAAGTGACTAAAAGTACTTGTGTTGGTAAAAGTATGTATTTAGAAAAGGAAAGTAGTATATGTAGAAAGTAGTATCAGTTATCTGGTTTCCATAGGCGAAGCTCTGCTTAGTTTGGGATTAGATTGCTGTGTGTTAATAATGTCCCTGGATATTATTATTACTAAATGGAGTATGATGGAATTTGTTCCCTGTGTAATACTAGGCACAGGCCCTGCGGTTTTACCCGCATCAAACATTTACAACGAAACCTATTTCGTAGGCATCAAGCACGTCTTTAAATCATATACCACATGTTTTGTACACTTAAATCCTTTTTGAAGTGTAATTTGGAGTGGAAACACTAGGTTTGGGTTATAATTTTTAGTTATATAAGCCTCTATCGGAAGATTCATTATATCAGCCGAAAGACGTCCACAGCTGGAGAAAGGCCTCCCCAAAGATCTCCACAAATGCCGGTCTTGCGCTATTCGCATCCAGCAGTTACCAGCGACCCGCACAAGATCATCGGCCCATCTTATTGGAGGCCTGCCGACGCTGCGTCTTCTGGTTCGTGGTCGCCACTCGAGAACCTTTCTGCCACATCGGCCGTCGCGTCGGTTCTACGAACCATGTGCCCCCCCACTGCCGCTTCAGTTTTGCAATTCTTCGAATCAGCAATCGGAAGATTAGCGTTGCAAGATAATATCGTTATAGTGGTCGTGTTTTGGGCTTGGTTTAAGCTTGTGCCCTCCACCCACATTATACTTAAATTATTATTACAAACACTAGTTATTAAGATGTATCACTAACAAATAATATGGACTGTGTCTGAATTAAATGATTTATTATTATAATATACCTGTGATGCCGTAGCTAATGCAGAGGTAGGCGCCTTTTTGACTCCCAACGAAATTTTTGTATTATTTATGCTATGTATGGTAAGATTTCTTTTTGTTAAAAATAAACATCTTCCATTTCGTTTAATTTCATTCCATTTGTATGTATCATTTAGTCACTCGTTAATAATTAATGCCTTAATGACTAGCATGTCCTCCGCGCCACGCCAGCTTGTGACGTAAATTATGTTCTCGTAAAATAACAACTTTCATACTTTATTGCTGTAAATGTTAGTTACAAAAAGCTTTGTTATTTTTTTTGTTACGGCATAGTGTCCAGATTGTATTATTATAAGATGTACTAGTTTAACGATAGTTAATTAATTTCCAAAATTATAGTAAAATTATTAAAACTAAAACCAGAATTACCTGAAGTAATTAAATGCATACATATACATACTTACTTACTAATATTACTTACTACACCACATCGCACCTTTAAAACAAAAGTGGCATTTATACAAAAATAGTATTTGGTCAGTATGATCGTTTCATGTTTTTGATGCAGTATTATGATTTATATATAGGCCAGGTAATAAAATATAGTACTGCAATAAGCATTATTTGACAGTTGACCTATCTTACTTTTAGGTACAAACTGCAACTGTAATAATAAATAATGTAGTTATTTCGAAAAAACAGTTCAATAAAAATAATTTCGTATAATACAACAAAATAATAATGTACAATCTACCTACCTGCTGACCACACAACATGCCAATTTATTATAGCAGAAAACGTTCTTTTGTTTTTCTTACTATGATATTAATTGACGAAGAAGCGCGTATAGAAAGAGGAAGAAAATTCCACAAACACCGTAAACGAGCCGTCATATCGGCTGAAAGTTTGAGCAGGCATACTTAGCAGAAGGGAAGTGGCTGGGCGACAGAGTTTACCTCGAGGGACCAACTATGAGTATTTAGTCCCTCGAGGTAAAAGCGTTCACGGAGATAGATGGGTTAATATCATTTAAACGAGTACAAATTTAAATTTGGATTACAATTCTATTGGGAAAAAGCCCAATTATGCATATTAAAATCACTAACATTTTCGATTCGACAAAGTGTAAGCTCACACGGCACATTTTGTTATGAATAGAAACAATAGCGCATTAACAAAACAGGTTACAACTTCATGGTACATGACCACCACGAAGAATGGCTTGTAAGTGACTCATAGGATGCACAGCCCGTAGCCTTATGCTCTTTAGCCTATACTCTAGAACCAACAATGTTTATACATATCTAGATAAATGAATGAATATCTTGGGACAACTAACACATTGCCATCTGGGGCCCTAACGGCTAAGTCGCTGAATATCGATTTCTTAAATGGCGTTCAAATAAATAATGGTTAAAAATGACTTAATCAATCGTTAAATCGGCTTCCATGAGCACATGTGACGTCATGGTCCGGAATCGATTGTCAAAGTTGAAGCCGATTTAACGATTGATTAAGTCATTTTTAACCTTTATTTATTTGAACGCCATTAAGAAATCGATGTTCAGCGACTTAGCCGGTAGAGCCCCTGATCCCAAACTATCCAGAACCTGTACCATGGCTAAAATACAGACATATTACAACTAGACACAGAACAAATAAAATAAAATAATTTGTTTGCACGTGTGGCGCGCGCAGCGGCTAAGACAGTCGCCTCGCCGCTTTGTGTCGCGGGTTCGAGTCCCGCGCCGCGAAGCTACTACTATTGTGTGACCCATAAATAGTTGTTCTGAGTCTGGATATAATTTGTGTTCGTCTATTATATGTTTGTAAAGTACCCCGCGACACAGGGATAAATTTCCCTAGCGCGGGCGTTGTCTTTTTAAAGAGAAATATAAAAAAAAAAACAAAAAATAGTGCTCATCTAAAAAGATTTGTCCTGGTTGGGGTTCAAACACAAGCAAGACTTAGTAGTCAGGGTAGAGACTGCTTTATTGTTAGGGAACCACTAGAGCCACAGGCTAGTCTAAAATCCAAGGTCCAAAAAGATAAATCAACTTTGGTGGGATCGGGTGAGATGAACGGGAGTTGCGAAGGAGATATAAATAATAATAATGAATAATATCCTGGGACATTTACACATGGCCACCTGATCCCAAACTGGACAGAACTTGTACTATAGAAACCAGTTAACTGACATATTAGAATATACTTCTTTCTTTTTAAAATACATACTTACGAGTATATAGATAATTACACCCAGACTCAAGACAAACAGACATGTTCATGCACTCTAAGATCTATCCTGGGTGGGAATCGAACCCACAACATGCAGCGTGAAAGGCGAGCATTAATTACCAACCACGCCAACCGGAGGCCCGTCTACATATTTTTTTTTAAAGACAACGGCCGCATCAATATAAGTAAGTGAAGATAGAAAAGTTCGTATATTACTGTAAGTACAAAAAAGAGAGGTTCAAGCACACATTTTTTCTTTCTTTCTCTCATAGCCAGTTACACTTATGTTTTGTAAAACTACGTTTTACTTCAGTCCTGTGGTCTAATAGGTGTCTTATGAAACTGTATTACCATGGAAACGAATTAACTGAAACAAGTACTTAAGTTTATCTTAACGTGTTTATAAATAACAGTTACTTGTTCCATTTATTGTGCCCGTGATAAACCATGAACTGCGTGTTAAGTTATACCAACATTCATACATTGTGCAATCTTTGGCTTGGAAAGAACTATAGTGAACTCACATACCTAGTCATCAAGATAAATATACATTTAAATTAAAACAAATGGGGTAATTTTTGGGTTAAATCCAAAAGTTATCACAAGTGCATTATTATTTTTCCTATATTCGAACAATTAACACACAGCTATCTGACCCCAAACTAGAAAAAGCCTGTAAAATGGCAACCAGACATGTGATAAAAATACTTATATTTCTAAATATAATAAATTTTATAAATGTTTTCATACAATGTGTACCTAAATATCTGTTACTAGAAATAATAATGTATACAACTATATTACTACAAACATGTTCTGACTATTTACAAGCGCTTTTTTAAAGTCTACGTGAATAAAAACTTTTTTTTTTTTCAAATACATAGATATATTATTACACTCAGACACAGAACAACTAATCGTGTTCATCACACAAATATTTGTACTAGATGGGGATCGAAGCTACGATCCTGACTTAAAAGTCAGGAAACCAGAGGTCGTGGATTCGATTCCAACGCAGGACAAATCTTTATGCGATGAACACAACTTTCTATCTTTGGGTGCCCAGCATCGCCTGAATAACGTTACATCATCATCATAACAGCTATAAGAAGTCCACTGCTGGACAAAAGCCTCCCCCAAGAATCATCTTGGAGGGATATGCCATAATCGCCACGCACACGGGTTGGCGATCGCAGTATTATGGTCATAGTACACAGAAAGAAGCTGCTGCCCTTCTTCTGGTATTCCCTCGGGTCCACTTCTACGCCCCCCACAGGATGAGATGTTCTAATGATATTCTGATATCCGCCACCGTTACCACCCAACAAATATTCGTTAACAACGCTTACGGAAACTAAATGTTTTTGTAAAAACTAAAATACGCAAATTACAATGTTAATATACTATAATATAATAGACGTTTCGGCAGTTAAACTGCATTGTTCACGGCCTTGGGTTCGTTAATGGCTTTGTGGCCAGTGCGTGGGAGGTGATCTATTCAAGATAAACGGAGTTAAACATGAATGCCAGTAGAATAGGCGAATTGGGCGGTTAGAACGACCTTTGTGGTTGATGGAAAAAAATTACTAATTGGCAGGAAATACGTGGCTGTAAATCGATTTAGAATACAGCCTCTGGTATACCTCTGGGTCCTACAATACAACCGAATTCATTTATTATTGATAAATATTTTGTAATCTAATTAAATAATAATAATATTCAGGGACAATGTCACACAGATCATCCTAGCTCCAAACTAAGCAAAGCTTGTACTATGGGTACCAGGCGACGATATACATACTTATATAGATAGATAAATACTTATATACATAGAAAACTTTAATGACCCAGAAACAAATATTGGTGCTCATCACACAAATATTTGCACTTACCGGGATTCGAACCCAGGACCACCAGCTTCGTAGGCAGGAGCACTCCCAACTAGGCTACGGTGACCGTCAAACAACGTCTATATGACACTAATCCAAAAAAAATGCTGTGTTACTGCCGGCAAAGAATATCGCCACCCCACTACATCCCGTGGGGGGTGAACTGAGCGCGTAGGAATTCGATAAAACTGCTTTGCTTGCTTTTATTTTAAATCTTACGTAATTTGTTTCGTAATTGCCATTTTGAATTCACATCACATCAGCCTAATATTGTCCACTGCTGGACGTAGGCTTCCCCCTAAGGTTTCTTTTAGGTTCCTTTATGGATTAAGCCTTATTCACCGCGCTTGGCATGCGAGTTAGCGACCGTGGTTAGGGGGTAGTTATAGTATACTGCGCTGCTGCCTGACTGCCTGGTGTGTCCCCTAGCCTTTTACGACACCTACGGCTAGAAGTCCGCCAGACAGTATGGGGCAGATACACACACACTCACAAACACCCTCACACACACACCATAGTTAAAAGCTAGTTTACCAATAGTTCGAATTATACCAGTTTTTTCCTATCACTTTTATTGTATTGATCTTGATTGTGATTGTAATTAAACCTAAAATAGTTTAATTAATTAATAGAATAGAATGTACTAATAATCCTTGGGAGGAGCAGAGTCACCCAACACAAGCATTACTACATGCTTCCTGGGTGGTTCTAGCCACACTATGTTATATGCGAAATGTTAATGAAATAAACTATTTTATTATTATTATTTATTATTATTATTACGGGATGTAGAGTTGCCAACTTTTTTTTTTTTACTAGAAATAAAGTATATTCAGGTCAAGTCTAAGAATATTAAACAGTATTTTAGAAAAATGCACAGTATTTGATTTTTTTATTCTTTTAAATACAAAATTTTTAGAGCTCCTCGCACAACTTACTAATTTACGATCTTTGTGACTGCGCTGCATTGAGCAGCATCGCCTTCTGAATAAATAAATATCAACTATATTTTGTATACTTTATTTTTGTTCAACAGTAAATAATAAAATAAATAAATAAAAAAGGTTTTTGTTCACGTAGACTTTAAAAAAGCGCTTTTAAATAGTCAGAACATGTTTGTAGTAATACAGTTATTATTTCTAGTTGCATATTACAGATATTTAGGTACCTACACGGAATGTTAAAACATTTATACAATTTATTTTATAATAGTAGTAATAATTAGCTAGCTTGTATTAAGTTATTGTCAAGTAAAAAGTATAATTTAGTGACCAACCGTATAATACTGTACAAAACAGTATAGTTGGCAACCCTACCTGGATGGTATGTATGGGGTGGCCCTGTTTTTCTTTCTAGGACAGAGACCACATGGCTAGTATTATTGAATCTTTTGTTTTTATTTCTAAATACTGTCAGTATGTATCTGTGGACTTAAAGTTACTTTGTAGTGAACATCTAAATGATGAAATACGAGTCGCAGTTATATATATATATACCTGCTGTCACATTCATCGTCATCAGCAGAAAGACGTCCACTGAAAGACGAAGGCCTCCCCCAAAGATCTCCACAGTTGCCGGTCTTGCATTCAGCGGCTTCCGGCAACTCTCAGAGGATCATCGGTCCTAAAACATGCGCCTGCCCTCGCTGCGTCTTCCGATTCGTGGCCACCATTCGAGAACCTTTCTGCCCCAGCGGCTAGTTCTACAAACTATGTGCCCCACCCACTGCCACTTCAGCTTGGCAATTAGCTTTTCTTTAACTTGACCTGTGATATTACAAACATATCCTGACTATTTATAAACGCTTTTTGATACCTTTGTGAATTAAAATTGTTTTTAATTTATTTTATCTTACCTCTGTACTGATAGAAACATCATAATTTTTTTTTCTTGTGTTGTTCAATTGTTTGTTCCTTCCCCTAAAAAGACGCTAATGTTTTTGTAATGGCGACCACATCGCATCACGTTCGCCGCATTATCTATGCTCATAAGTGTTTAGGCGTAAATATTTCTTTTTATGTTACAACTTTAACGACAGTTTTATGATTAATTTCTTAAAAGCTGTGCCCCGTGGTTTTAGCCGCGTAAAACTTTATAAATTATAGCCTATGTGTTAATCGGATATATAAAATATATTACTACAAAGTTTCATAAAAATCCGTTCGGTAGTTTTTGCGAGAAAAAACAACAAACATACACACTCAAAACTTTCGCCTTTATAATATTAGTGTGATGACTAGCCAAGTACGACACACCGTCAACAAAAAATGTATATGAAATACAATTTCAACCGTTACCTAATGAATAAAATAATGAATCTGTCTAGCTTATAAACCACCGTTAAGTTCAGACCGAGAAGAAAAAGGATCGAACAATTGACAATATCAAAATGCTGCACAGACTGCACGTGTGGCGCAGCGGCTAAGACAGTCGCTTCGCCTTTTCGTGTCGCGGGTTCGAGTCCCGCGCCGGACATCTATTTGTGTGACCCATAAATAGTTGTTCTGAGCCTGGATGTAATTTATGTCCGTCGGGAAGGCGGGCGGCTAGTGTTCCCTGCCGCCCAACCTGTCCTGTTGTCTACTATTTTAAGTATTTCCTTTTTACAGTGAAAATAATAATTATATTTGTAATAGCTTTACATAATATAGTTCAGTTTTAAGGCAACATTTAATAGTCAAACCTAAATTCAAATTGTTTATTTGTTTTAAACAGGGTGATACATAATGTGGTGTATAACATTACAGGAGAACATATATATATATAAATAGCTATAAAAACAGCATGCAAATATCAACCAACTTTCAATTATAAAAGCATCTAGTTAATTTACAATTAAAATTACAATGTTTATAATCGGTAATCTGTGTATGGATTACTTCTGATAAATGTTTCTACAGTTATGATTTAAAAACTAAAGTATTTTAAAATTGTTCGGAGGTTTATTGTTCGGTATGGAGGTAAATTTGTGAGTTTTTTCTATCGAGATTTTATTTCGGAATCGTGTTTTCACCATATCCAGTACTTAAAATCAATTCTCAACTTTATCATATATTTATTACAGAGGGAATGATGGAGTAGTTTTGGCATAAAACCGGATTACAGTAACCAATTTGAGGTATTATAGACTCTTAATGTGCAGTTTTAGTAGTTTGACAGTTCTACGTATGCCCTGTTCTTTTCATACGAGGTATATTAGAGAGAGATGTAAAGACATCTATATTACGTCATGTAAAAACAGAATTGCCATCAGTAGCAGATTTATTACTTCCAATATCAAAAGGCTATTTAAACGATTGCTTTGAACATCATTTTGGCATTGAAAAATTATTTGTTGGTATTTGCGAAAACCTGTCTGGACATTATTTATTGAGTTTGTAAGTCTCAACAAGGTCAGTTCACGGATACTGAAGATATTGAGTAGGCATACACGGTGTAACATGAATAGTAAACGTAAGTTAAGGAGCTCAATTGTCTATGAAACTGTAAAACGTAGCACAGAACTTCCCATACAAGAATAATAATAATAATATCCTGGGACATTATTTACACAAGGCCATCTGATCACAAACTAAGTAGAGCTTATACTATGGAAACTTGATAACTGATATACTACGTAAACTACTTTTCTTTTGTAAATACATACTTAATAGATAATTACAAATATCTGTCCTGGGTGGGAATCGAACCCACAACCTCCGGTGTGAAAAGCAAATCATTTGCCAACCACGCCAACAGTCTACATAGTGTTGTCGTTGTAGTGTGGTCGTAGATGTTTTGAAATAAGTTTTCTTTTATATCTTGTAGTTGTTTCAAGATATAAAAAAAAACTTACTATAAAACATCTACATCCCAGACACTGCGATCTGATCCCAAACTAAGTAGAACCTGTTCTACGGCAACCAGACAACTGATAAATATAAATACATATTTCTAAATACATATAATACAGATAAATTACACCAATACACACGGAACAAATAATAGTGCTATCACACAAAGATTTGTACTGGATGGTGGTCGAACCGATATTATATATCGAATTGACGATAAGTTTAGAGTTGAAAACTAAACTAATTCATTGATTAGTCTACAATTGCCTTTTAAACAAACCTACTTGTTATCAAATTTCACAAAACACTTAACGTGTCCAAATTACGACTCTGTATTCTCCTACAAAACAGCATATCAAATCAGCGAATCTCTGCTTGCCGGTATCTATGCTAATTTAGCCACACACACCATATTCGCAAGTCATAAAAATTCGCTTAACCTTGAAGTCTCTGTAACAAATTGGAAGAATAACATGCCAAACGTATTGCATTTCTTAGTACAAACCGATATAATTTTTCCGCTGTTTAGTAAACTTTGTGATAATCAACTGGGGCTCTACCGGCTAAGTTGCTGAACATCGATTTCTTAAATGACATTCAAATAAATAAAGGTTAAAAACCGGCCAAGTGCGAGTCGGACTCGCACATGAAGGGTTCCATAGCAGCAAGTATTTCAGCTGATTAAATGAAAGGTAAATTGCGGTTTACGATTTATGACGTACATTATATTTATGACAGGGTTTCTATAAGGGTTCCTTTTTTTGCCATTTGGCTACGGAACCCTAAAAATTACTTAATCAATCGTTAAATCGGCTTCCATGAGCACATGTAACGTCATAAATGGTCCGGAATCGATTGTCAACGTTGAAGCCGATTTAATGATTGATTAAGTCATTTTTAACCTTTATTTATTTGAACGCCATTTAAGAAATCGATGTTCAGCGAAATTAGCAGGTAGCCCCTGGTAACTTATTAACACGATTAGCTCTGCTCCACCTACTCTGCTGTCACTCTAGTATCAAGCGGGTATCGTGGCAAACCATACCAATAAATAATTTGTCCTACACATAAGTTGATGGACAAATTATGTAACCAAATTTGCACGCCTTAAGCGGCAGAATGTGTTGGATTTTATATAGGCAGGTACGTATTACCACCAGCCATTGTAACCGTATTCTAGCAAATAAACGATGATTGTATAAAAAAAACTGTCAAAAAACGAGTGACTTATGAACGAGCCTTTTTTTTTTGCTAAGGCAGGGGGAATGCCTACCCATGCCACCCGCAAAAAGTGTCTGCGGGTGGGAATGTCGGACTCGCACCGACTAAACCTAACCTGCCGTGGACTTCTTCTGGCGCCTCATAGGCGGAGCCCCGGGAACGCGGGTATGCTGCTCCCTATTAGTCTAGTAGTTAGTGACCATGACTTCTAAGTCACAGGTCGTGGTTTCCATTCCCACCTGGGACAAATCTTTGTGTGATGAACACGGATATTTTGTTCTGTTTCTGGATGTAATTTATCTACAATATTTATGTATTTAAAAATACATCGTATGTTTATTAGTTGCCATAGTACAGATTTAGCCTTGTTTGGGATCAAATGGCAGTGGATTGTCCCAAGATATTTATCTTTATAATTTACAAATACACTTGATTGAAATTTATATTTTCGGTCTGCAATAAAGAATAACAATATGGATACCCCTCCACTTTAATCGTAGAGAAAAAAACTTGAGAGGTTTCAAGGGACACCCGGATGGAACGAAGTTATTTTTTATTATTTACAAAAAACCTGTATACACAAAAATAATCGTCGCGACACCACACTGTTCAATGCGAAATAGAAATGAAAATATCTGGCTTGCTTTCTATAAGAGAGAGAGAGAGAGAGACAGAGAAACATGCGCACGCCGCACAGCTGCAAAAAGTGTCGTGACAACTTTTCGTAAGATTTTTTTCCGTCTAGCCCCCTTTCACAACGCGCGATAAGGAACTTCGTTCCAATAAGTAGATATCTTTATATTAAAAAAAAAGAAGATATTTTTATCCCGTCGCCGAACAGAAAATGTACTTATATCAAACGATACAAAATTACCACCGGCGAAGCCGCGGGCAGTAGCTAATGTGAAATAAATATCGAAGGTTTTATTTTATGTAATAAAATACACTATAATAACTATCGAAATACATCACATACGAGTATCGTCGTTGGACCGGTTACTTGCGCAAGCGGCGATGAGATCATACGACAGAGAAAAAATATAAGCGAGAGTGAAATGGCATACACCAAATCGAAGGCTAATAATTATTGATTGTAGGTTACGAGTAAATGTTACCTAACTTAATCGTATACTCTTGAATTTGATTCATGAATATAGGCTAGACGACAGTTCCTAGAACAGGTTAAGGATATACGAGGGGGGGTAATCCAGAGCCCTCCCAGGGTACGACGTGTCCCGACCATCTGGGACATGGCGCATAAGGGGGGCATCGGAGCAGCATACCCGCGTTAGATAGATACACTTTAATGCACAACATATAAAAACTAGGGTTTCACAAAATTACCCTCAAATATCGACCCTCAGATTCAACACCACGACGAGAGAGGTGTTACACCTCTCTTGCAATATTTGATTGGTAGTCTTATTTGCTAGATGGTTTAACTTCGCCTTTATTGTCCGGTGTATAAGTGAAAGCCTCTAAGGTTAACGTTAAAAGGTAAGCGTTATGTAAAAAGAAGGTTGCATAGACTGCAAAAATCTCAAAAAGTATTGTGTTTTTGAAGTCATCTAAATAGCGTTATTATTTCAAAATATTTCATTTAAGTAGGCATAGGTTTATCAGAGAACGGGCAGGAGCGTCTCTCTAAGTTCTATGATCATCATACTGCGATCGCCAAGCGTGGCGATTATGGCATATCCCTCCAAATGATGGACACAAATCCATTGTGGAAATCTTTTGGGGAGACCTTTGTCCAGCAGTGGACGTCATTCGGTTAAAATGGTGAAGTATAGGTAGGTTGAACACTGCATGTTATTATTTCTATTGTAAGCCATTCCTAGTTGTTACTCACAAAAATGTATCGTTAATTTTTCTGTCTGGATCTTGTAAAAACAAAATACACTTATAAACTCAAAGCCATTCTAGAAACGCTTTTAAAATTTAAAACTATCGTAATTCAGAATCAGCAATACTGCGTGCGCCTACATACGATTTTGTCTTAAAATTATACCAGGACTTTTGTTCTTAGAAATGTGAACTTTATCTTTGAAGTACAGGGTTGTATTTTGGTTGGTTTAAAACTTTCAACTTTATAAGTCCTGACGCTTCGGGACTGGAATTCAAAATGGAAGATAAAATTGGAATGTTGTAGTATCTGTGCTGTGGCGTATAATGGTTTGAGGATAAAGTCAACAGGTACCAGTTTGCAAACTATCCATACTACCTATGTTATTTTTAAACTAGGGTTTTGTTTTTGGATTTTTTTTTTATATATATGTGTATACCACTGCATAGTGTATATATTAATTTAAGTTAGTTAAATATCGTTACTGTTATAAAATAAATCTTTTTGTAAATTATTTCCTACAATCCGTGCACCTAAATATCTATATGTACCTAGAAATAATTATAAATTAATTATATATTACTACGAATATGTACTGACTATTTACAAGCGCTTTTTTGAAGTCTACGTGAATAAAAACCTTTTTTTATTTTTATAGATAGACTCAGAACAACTACTTATGGGTCACACAAATATTTGTACTGTGCGGGAATCGAGCACGGAAGACGAAGTGGCAAAGCGCCTGCCTTAACCGCTGAGATATACGTGCAGTCTATAATTTTTTTTTTTTTCATAATAGAAGCCTCTATTATGAAAAAAAAAAATTATTCCCTCATTAGGGAAACGAATCCCTGGCTCTTTACAAACATAATATAATGTATAGTAGTTTATTTCCACGAAACAGCATGGAATTAAACTCTTCGAGACAAACGTTAAATCCGAGACGCTTAACCGACACAGACACCATGGCTTGTCTACGGGTCGAGCGCCACATCCTCACTAGCAAATCTTGGTGCAGCACGTGTAAATCGTTATGCAGCATCCACCGCCGCAGGGTCCGCAACAACCACCACAAGGCCCGATGTACTTTGTGTCCAATTAACGGATACAAAGTACATCCGGACTCAGAACAACTATTTATGGGTCACACAAATTACTGTCCTGTTGGTCTAATGATGGTGACCCCGAATGATAAGGTCGTGATAGTATTAAATCATACCTTTAAGACGAAGGAACCCATTTAAAATTTAATATTCATATCTTAATAAAATTTTATTCAACTCAATACAATCACATCGTTAAATAAGGAATAGAATCCTCCAATTTTAATGACGGCAATGGTATTGCCAATTACTCATAAAATTGATTACATGCGACTGTATCAGCATGGATATGCTACAAGCTTGCTCTCACGTAGGCCAACCACAAGAATAATTTAATAACAATATAATATCCTGGGACATTATTCACACACGGCCATCTGACCCTAAACTAAGCAAAGCTTGTACTATGGAAACCAGATAACTGATATAATACATATACTACTTTTCTTTTGTAAATGCATACTTATATAGATAATTACACCCAGATTCAGAACAAACAGACATGTTAATGCACACAAATATCTGCCCTGGGTGGAAATCAAACCCACGGCCAGCGGCGTTTCAGGCAAGCATTTGCCAACCACGCCAACAGGCCTGTTAAATCTTAGTACACCTGTATAAATCAGAATTTTAAGAAATCAGTGGAACTGATGGTAGAATTGTGGTTACAGCAATGATGGTCATAGTACACAGAGAGATGCTGCTGCCCGTTCTCTGATAAATATTCCCTCGGGATGACTTGTAGCCCTCCTTGATATGGAGTGGCGCTTTTCTGTGGCGTCAGTCACACAGCAAACCTACCTACTACTCAAATGAAATATTTTGAAATAATAACGCTATTTGCTAACGAATTGCAAAACTGAACTGGCAGTGGGCGGGGCACATAGCTCGTAGAACCGATGGCCGCTGGGGCAGAAAGGTTCTTGAGTGGCGACCACGAACCGGAAGACGCAGCGTGGGCAGGCCCCCTACAAGATGGACCGATGATCTTGTGCGGGTCGCTGGAAACAGCTGGATGCGAATAGCGCAAGACCGGCAATTGTGGAGATCTTTGAGGGAGGCCTTTGTCCAGCAGTGGACGTCATTCAGCTGATATGATGATGATGATGAATAACGCTATTTAAATGACTTCAAAATCAAGAAAAAAATTGTGATTTTTGAAGATTAATTAAGCAAAGTTACTGGCTTCAAATCTGGCAAATTATACATTTAATCATCTAGCCGAGAACGAATCAGCGACCTTTATCAATCTGTGGCAGGCGATCTGCCATTAAACTGCTAACAATACAGATTCCTCACTGAGAGCAGCATCAAGGTCATTGTCGACGATTCATGGTCCAACTATAAGCCCGTAACCGCTGGTGTCCCACAAGGCAGTGTGCTTTCTCCTATTCTGTTTCTCGTGCATATCAATGATATTAATTTGATCCCTCAAAAACGTGACTGCTTTGTTCAAATCTGATAAGGAAAAGCTTCTGAATGACAAATAGAGGCACCTCTATTTGTCATTCAGAAGCTTTTCCTTATCAGATTTGAACAAAGCAGTCACGTTTTTGCCCTTTTTTCCCTTCACAAATATAAAGAGCTCTTTAAAAAAAAAAAAAATTAAAACATTTATTACATAATTTATAATATTAATAATTAACCACTATCCGCCAAACTGCACAGCAGTTTGTTGGCAGAAAGATCACTCCCTTATTGACTAGCGATTATGGTTATTATGACACTATACATAGTACACTATAGTAGTAAAAGTTTTTATTGAGAGATAACTCTAAGGCTGTGAGTTTGAAAGTAGCAGAGACATTATTATAAATATGGTTATGTTTATATATTTTTCATCGATGTCTCGTAAACTTTTTGTTTCACGTATTAATATTATGATTTTCCAATAATAATATTAAACTTATACACAAAAGATTATATTTAACATTGAAACGATGAAGGTGGTGGATGGACAAGATGGTTTGACAAGTACTACTATTTATTTCCCTAGTGCGGAAGGTGTCTTTTAAAAACAAAAATAAAGTAACTTTTCAATCATTATTTCAGATACAAATACGTCATTGTATTATAACCTAGACGAAGTTAAGCCGTTAATTATTAATATAAGATCATTAGACCTATCATTAAATGAAATTGTGCATACAAATAAGATCGTTAAATGATTTAATGATCTTATTTGTATGTAAAATGGGACCCGTAACATTTTTATGGTGACCTAGACTGCGTCGGTTAGTTCATACAATATTTATACATTACGTAAATGTACACTTACCTGATGACCTCATGTGTTTGTCATACAAATTCCACTACACAATCGACATTGAGTTTTATGGAGTGTGAAATAAAGTCTATTTTGCAGCAAGGTAGTTATTTCGGTGATTGATTGATGTCTGTATTAAATTCGTAATGGAGCAAAGTGTGCAATCCATTTGGTACGCTTTGAATGAATATTTCGTTAATTTTACTGAAGTGTTCGTTCTTTATGCGTTTTATCATTATTATTTTTTACGTATATTTATAGATAAACTGTGTCCCGCGGTTTTACCCGCGTTAAACTTTATAAATTATAGCCTATGTGTCAATCCAGGCTGTCAACTAACTCCATACCAAATTTTATTAAAATCGCTCCAGCCGTTTAGACGTGAAGAAGTAACAAACATTCACACTCACAAACTTTCGCCTTTATAATATTAGTGTGATTATAAAGATTTGTCCTGGGTGAGGTCCCACGACCTCTGCGCCTGGCTTAGAAGTCAAGGTCATGAATCGCTAGATCAAGGGGGTAGAAATCTAGAACAAATATATTTGCCTATTTAATATTTGCTTTTTCGCCATTTGATAGTCTAAGTTATGTTTTGTATTTAAGTATAGATAATAAATAAGATAATATACTCGAATAATTTATTGAAATAGCAAATAACCTTGTTTCAAAGCCGTATCAATATCCTCATCTTATCATTATTATTGCTATCAATTTTACATCGCAAGAAACCTTTCCTTAAATGTCGCGTTATTTTATTGCGTACTATTAAGCCAAGTTCATGACTTGATTTTATTCGTGTCGGGTTCGATTTACGCGCAGGGCAACTATTTGTGTGACTCATAAACAGTTGTTCTGAGTCTTGATCTACTTTTATTCCGTCTAATGTTTATAAAGTACACGGATTTAGTTCCCTAGTGCTGGCATAGTCTTTAGAAAGAAAAAAAGATAGCAGTATGATAGTTGTCCCAATATATTTATTACTATAATTAATGATTTAATAATTTTCTGGGACATTATTCACACACGGCCATCTGATCCCAAACTAAGGAGAGCTTGTGCTACGGAAACATAGATAGCGGATATACTACTTTTCTTTTGACAATACATACTTATATACACCCAAAGTTAGGACAAACAGACATGTTCAGGCACACAAATATCTGTCCTGGGTGGTAATCGAACCCACGACCTGCGGCGTGAAAGGCAACTATCTACAATCCACGCCAACCTTGTATTCAAATTCATAGCTGAAACCGTTGCTTGACACTGTATCACTTAATGATCTCTTAGCAATAGAACATGATACCATGTAGAAGGCGAAGAAGCCAGTAACTTAATATGGCCAGCATTAACCTAATTATTTGGATGTGTACATAATCTCCAGACAAAGTTAAAGACTTAACGTCTAACACTATCTAGACTTCGACCAAATTGATAGCTACACGGTCCACACCTAGCTATTCCAGTGATGCTTTAGATAATGTTGTTTTTAACTGACTTCAAATGTAATAGATTATCAATGGGATTGTTTTTTGGTATATGTGTTATGGCATTGCTTATATTTTTTTATTATATTTGACTGGTCGGTGGGCGATGTTGTTGATACTTGCCTTTCATGTCGTCGTGGGTTCGGTTTCCATCCAGGGCAGATATTTGTGTGCATGAACATATCTGTAGGTCTTGGGTCTTTAGTTAGTATGTATTAACAAAAGAAACGTAGTATATGAGTTATCTGGTTTCCATAGTACAAGCTCGTCTTAGTTTGGGATCAGATGGCCTTGCATGAATAATGTCCCAGGATATAAAAAAGTAAAAAAAGGTTTTTATTCACGTAGACTTTTAAAAAGCCCTTGTAATGAGTCAGAACAATAATATAATATACTTAGTTAAGTATACATAATTATTTCTAGTTACATATAGATATTTAGGTACACGGATTGAAAAACAACATTATCTAAAGCATCACTGGAATAGCTAGGTGTGGACCGTGTAGCTATCAATTTGGTCGAAGTCTAGATAGTGTTAGACGTTAAGTCTTTAACCTTGTCTGGAGATTATGTACACATCCAAATAATTAGGTTAATGCTGGCCATATTAAGTTACTGGCTTCTTCGCCTTCTACATGGTATCATGTTCTATTGCTAAGAGATCATTAAGTGATACAGTGTCAAGCAACGGTTTCAGCTATGAATTTGAATACAAGGTTGGCGTGGATTGTAGATAGTTGCCTTTCACGCCGCAGGTCGTGGGTTCGATTACCACCCAGGACAGATATTTGTGTGCCTGAACATGTCTGTTAGTCCTAACTTTGGGTGTATATAAGTATGTATTGTCAAAAGAAAAGTAGTATATCCGCTATCTATGTTTCCGTAGCACAAGCTCTCCTTAGTTTGGGATCAGATGGCCGTGTGTGAATAATGTCCCAGAAAATTATGAAAAGATTTAGTCATGATATTTAGCTAGCTTGTATTAAGTTATTGTCAGAGATATTATGTTTAAGTTTAATTATCGAATAGTTTTAACTATATTTACTACATATTACATGATATTATTATTATTTCTCCGTTAAACGTTAGTTTTGTACCATTATTCGCGTTGCAGAGTGTAAATCTAATCTCAAAAATATGTATAAGGGAGTCTACCCCGGATTGGTAGAGGGTGCTGGTTCGATCATTATATAGTTAATTTTCTTGCATATTTGTAAAGATCTTCGCGATGTAGAGATTAATTATTTTAGTGTGGCTTCTTAAAGTAAAAATATGACATTATTCATTCATCAAAGTGCTCTTATGAATCTATATTTCAATCAGCAACTTCTTCTAATGAAGGTCTGTACGTACCTAAAGGTCGAGCTGATACGTAGAGTCGTATTATATATTATACGGTAAATATGACTAGTGTAAGCAAACCATCTATCCTAAAAGCCGATGACAGGTATTATATATAAAATATTGATTTAAGACATCTTCACGGCCTAGTTATATTTTCGTAATTTCATCATGCAATTGAAAACACTTTTGAAAAAGGATTATTACAAAACGGGCAGCATTTATTTGATAATTGAATTAAAACTAAATATATAATTAGTGACTTATATATTTAGTTTTAATTCAATTATACAGATTTAAAACTAAAGATACTATAGATAAATACGAATATAGAATTAGAAAATGAGCTTTTCTAGTTGCTTAGTGAATGAAAACATCATTAGATCTAATTTTCTCCTAGATAATCGATTGGAATAATATTTATATATGACAATTACCAAAGTATTCACTATAAATTCAAACAAAACTAAAATAGTCGACTTGGTAACCTTTTATTTTTGAAGACTGTTAAAAATCTTCTATAGTCTTGTTGTCTTGGGTGTAATTTATCTATAATATATATGTATCTAGAAATATATAAGTATTGTGATCAGATGGCATGGTCCAGTTGCAAGATATTTATTTATTATTTATGAATGCTTTCCTGGCGGGTCATGTTTAAGCCATATTGGAAGCGTACTGGGCAGCTTGAAGAAGTTTGGCACTAGGGTAGCCACCGTATATGATGAAGAAAGAATCTTTGTGTACCTGTTAGAGAAAGTTCTATGAATAATGGTGTCTGTGGTACTTTGACTAGCGTACTGAAATAGCAGACCATTCGTCTGGCCGTCTCGCTCAGCTGTCAACGTGATCGATCACTAGCAGCACTCATTGTTTTAGTTCCGTGTTCATCTGTTCATGTACTATTTTTTACAACATGCTGTATTTGTAGTTGTCTAGCTTTAAGTAATTCTTTAATGCTTAACTTATATTGTCTTAGATTATTTGACGGGACTGTTGGCGTGGTTGGTAGATACGCTGCCTTTCACGCTGCAGGTCGTGGGTTCGATTCCCACCCGGGACAGATATTTGTGTGCATGGACATGTTTGTTTGTCCTGAGTCTGGGTTTAAATTATCTATATAAGTATGTATTTACAAAAAAAAAAATATTAAGTAGTATATTAGTTATCTGCTTTCCATAGTACAAGCTCTACTTAGTTTGGGATCAGATGGCCGTGTGTGAATAATGTCCCAGGATATTATATTATTATTATTTTATTATTTAATAAAATAATATTATATATAATATGTTTCTTTTTGAAAAATTTTCATACTCGAGCTAAATTAATAATATATATTATATATTATTATGATATTATATTATATTATATTATTTCATTTTATTATATTTTATTTATTTTTCGACTGGCCTTTTGATCTAGTGGTTCGTGACACTGACGAAGCAAGCTAAGCCTAAGGTCGTAGGTTCGAACCCCACCCAGGACAAACCTCTGTGTGATGAGCACGATTACTTGTTTGTGTCTGGGCGTAATTTATCTATAATATGTTAGTTTAGAATCAGAATTAGAACCATCTCATCCCGTGGGGGGCGTAGAAATTGACCGAGGGAATACCTACCAGAGAACGGACAGTAGCGTGTTTCTGTGAAATATGACCATCAAACTGCGATCGCCAACCCGTCTGCCAAGCGTAGCGATTATGGCATATCCCCTATTCTTTGAAGAGGCTTTTGTCCATTAGTGGACGTACTTTGGCTGACATGATGACCATCCAGGTATCGATATATCCAAAGAGCAATGGAGAGGGTTTTCTCTGAGTTTCCCTGCGAGATCAAATCAGAAATGATCCGCAGGCGAACCAAGTTACCGCCATAGCTGCATTGCTAAGTTAAAGTGGGCAGGGCACATAGCTAGTAGAACCGACGTTATTCGCTGCAAACCGCTGGATGCGGGAAGTGCAAGACCGGCATTAGTGGATATCTTTGGGGGAAGCCTTTGTCCAGCAGTGGCCTTCTTTCGGCTGATATGATGATGACGATAAATATTACACGGAAAAAAAACTTGTCCCTTGAACCCGGATGGAACGAAGTTATTTCTTATTATTTATTATGTACAAAAAGCCTGTATACACTCAACAAAAATAATCGTCGCGACACCACACTGTTCAATGCGAAATAGAAATGAAAATATCTGGCTTGCTTTCTATAAGAGAGAGAGAGAGAGAAACATGCGCACGCCGCACAGCTGCAAAAAGTGTCGTGACAACTTTTCGTAAGATTTTTTCCGTCTAGCCCCCTTTCACAACGCGCGATAAGGAACTTCGTTCCAATAAATAAAAAGACTATGACTTACTTATAAATTAAAGTTAGTATGTAGCCATACAATTTCGTTATTTTGTATGTGTCTCTTTGTTATATCTCTATCTTCACATGATTTTTACATGAATCTGCCAACGGTGCCAATTGCAAATTTAAACTCGATGGCAATTAATTTTCATGTCTATTCGGCAAAAAACTATATTGTAGCCACCGCTAATTTTATTATTTACGTCAATGGATAACAAGATTAATTAAATTAGCCTTACCAGTTCCGTTTTGATGTTGGTACTATCACGCCAACGATCACCAACATCCAACAGCCAATAGCCAAGGTCTGTGGGTTAAAAAATAAATTGTGCCAACGTGCCAGACGAGATAAACATTAATTAGACGGGCCTGTTGGCGTGGTTGGTAGATACGCTGCCTTTCACGCCGGAGATCGTGGGTTCGATTCCCACTCGGGAAAAAAAAATTGTGCATGAACATGTCTGTTTGTCCTGATTCTGGGTGAAAATTATCTATATAAGTATGTATTTTCAAAAGAAAAGTAGTATATGTAATATATCAGTTATCTGGTTTCCATAGTACAAGTTCTCATAATTTTTTGGTTATATCACCATTTCAATCGCATTTATATAAGGCCAGTTGAACACTGAACTGACAGTCTCTACATTTTTGGCACAAGCGAGGTGTTGAACGTTTAACTACTTGTAATCGATAAATAATCTTATAGCTATATTGTGAGCTTCTTATAGTTTATGACCTTGGACCTTGGATCATTAATGGTGGTGGTAACATTAAAGCACGACCGTCATTATAAAGGCAAGGCCACTATAATAACACTATTTAATTATAACCTTAATATAGAGGAGTGTTCTGCTGGACAACAGCCTCCCCAAAAACCACGCCACTTAAGGCAGACGGGTCGGCGATCACAGCATGATGGTCACACTACACAGAGAGAGGCTGCTGCTCGTTCACAGGGAGATATTCCCTCAGAATGATTTATACGACCCCACACAGGATGAGATGGGTGAAGATATTCTGTGTGGGTGGTGGCCACACAGTACAAATAGTAGAAAAATTAGTATAAATATCGACAATTAAAAGTATTTCACTTATAAATAACCACTTTGACAATAACTGAAATAAGCTAAGCAAACTAGCTTGTTGATCTAGTATCTACCTGTGTATAAGGCTGTGTTAGGGTGTAGTGAATTGTATATATATAAAAAAGTAGCAGTATGTTTATAAAATGTTATTATTATTATTTTTTTTATATGTTTTGTGTTTTCTATTATTATTATTTTTTTTTATACTATAGTCTAAGATTTGATGTTAATTAGGTCTCACCATTTTGTTATTAGCAATTAAGGAAAGAAGCGAGTCAACCCCACCACAAGTATTAATTCAACTTACTGGGGTTGACTCATATAAGAATAAGATAGAAATTAAGAGCTAATAAATAAATTAATTGAAAAATTGAAAACTGAAATAAGCTGAAGTAACTCAATAATTACTTGATAATATTGTAGTGTTAATTCTAAATCATTTTATACAAACCGCAGATCGAAATATTTACCGTACTTAGAAATAATTGTGTACTATTAATTATATATATCCTATTCGATTTCGTAGGAACACTCGCATATTGTGCCTCCTTTTCAATATCCTGCATAATCCTCTGTCCCCGTCCTATCTGCGAGAGCGGTTTTCTTTTAAATATCCAAATGATGCTCTGTGTAGATCTCATCTGAAATCCGTCCTAAAACTTCCAATCCATAAAACAGATTTTTATTCCTATTCCTTTACTGTTCATGCGGTCAGACTGTGGAACTCTCTTCCGAAAAATATACAAGACTGTAAAACTATTCACACTTTCAAAAGACTAGTGAAAAATCACTATCTTTCCATTTCATCCTCATAGAATGTATTATTAGTATTTAGTTTATTGTTAAGTCTAAATTGGATATAATATTTATATGTATTTAAGTATATATGCAATTATTAGTATGTAAGTGTATTATAGACCTACACACATTATTATAGCTCTTTAAAAAATTTCCTGTCGCAGGTCTGCTGGAAGAAATTTCTTGCGAAATAAGCAGTAGTCTTGGTATTTTTGTCTATTTATTGTATGTTTTGTGTGTACAAGAATTATTAAATAAATAAATAAAATAAAAAAAATATATTACAATTAACATCTTTTCTCTATTTACCAGAGCTTTTTTTAAAGTCGATATTTGTCACTTTTTCGGCATAACAATTAAAAAAGTGTGTCATAATTAGTGGACGTAAGTTAAGGAGCCTTATTTACTAGTATTAATAAGTAGATAGGTAAGGTTAATGTGGATATTAATAATTAAAAAAAAAAACAATTATCCTGACAATATCTTAAAGGATTGAATAGAAACGAAGCAATAACTTGAAAAACAAAACATAAATCTGTAAACAAATAACAACCTTAACCTATTGATGCAAGGTTTCTTTTGATTGAAATATTGTTTTCCTTTTATGACCTCTTGAATCTTAGCATCCTGAGTGTATAAAAAGTATACAAGTCGTTTTGAAGACGAATGATTCAATAAAAGACCCTTGACAAATAATTGCAACCGCAATTTGTGATGCAAACTTTATCCTCTATCAAATACGTGAGGACACATATATCCAGCATTTATTTTTCCTTTTGAATTGTTTTAAATGTGTAATGTATCTACATATATACTTAGCAATTATAAATAAATATATATCTTGGCACAATTTACTTATCCTATGGGAAGTGGTTACCTTAGTGTCAGAGTTGTTCAAGCCGCCCAGTAGGCATCTAACATGGCTTAACGACGGTTGCCTATTGGCTACAACCGGGACCAACAGCTTGACGCGCCCTTCGAAGCACGGAGACGCTCAGAAATGAAACCACTTTGGCGGTCACCCATCTATGGACTGATCGCGAGCCTCGTTGCTTAACCTCGCCGATCGCATACAGACCGATGAGAGCATCTAGCTATGAGCGCACAACTAACACACTGGCATCTGATCTCTAACTACGAATTAATACACTCCATATAACAGTTGAGAGGGAGATACAAGTTAGTGAAGATAGAAAGAGAAAGAGTTACGTTTCTTAACTCTTTCTCTTTCTATCTTCACTAACTTATATCTCCCTCCCAACTTTCGTTCCCTTTCCCTATCACACTTTTCGTAATGCTTACTCCCCAAGTCAAACGAGCGACGAGATGTTTTACTTCAAAATATGTCTATATTAAATAACATTGATTACGATCAAATGCACCAAGTGCTATAATAAGAACTGTCAGGCACGAACCAAGGTTGACAATAGATCATCGTCTTGTGGTTGGACTTGTTTACTTGCCTCCATATTTATTACGCTATATATATCAAAGGATAAAGTCTTGTGAGATATGAACGGTATCAATACAATGTAATTACGATACAAGGATGGTCACTTCATTCGTTCAAGGACTATAGCTATTCATTGGAGTCTTCAAATTCATTATTCGTAAAAGGTTTTACGACGCTGCTTTGACGCTTGACGCTTGCTAGATGCTTAGACGGTGATGCTTTGATTTCAACATTGAACCACACAGTAAAACCTTGAACCAGGCGAAAAATTAAACAAAAAGTAGAGGTAGGGCATAGCGTTCATTCGCTCAAAGAGCAGCCCGACTGGGGAAGTACCTTCACCTTACTGAAAAAAATAATGTAATGTTGTGTTTCTGAGTGTGAGTAAGAAGGTCAGAGCTCATAGGGGGGGTGGGGGTGGGGAGGGTCAGCAACAATTGTTTGCGGACTCTTTTTCTAGGCTGGCAACGAACCCGCGATTCCTTGGTGTTGCGAGTGCCCATGAGCGGCGGTGATCACTTACCATCAGGTGACCCGATTGCTCGTTTGAAGCTCTCTTATATATAAAAAAGTTATGTAAACAAAAAAAGGACAAGCAATTGCTTCCGGAATATTAACAGAAGAACACCTACATCATTTTCTAGTTCTCTGGGAGATATTCCCTCGGAACAATTTCTACTCCCCCTTTATTCAAAGTCAAAGTCAAAAATCATTTATTCCGTAAAAATTTTACATTTATGTGGAATCGTCATATTTTTTACCCTACCGTGCAGTGCATGACATGGCAGCTACTGAGAAACACTGCCAGAAAACTCATTAGGAATCCTTTTTTAAAATAAAATATACTTAAGATAAATTACAATCATGTGTGTTGACTCAGAACCACTCAATCCCAAGCACTTTTATCACTTAAATAATCAGAAATTTTGTAATATGCCCAGCTACACAATTTGGATTTAATAATTCTTTTAAAATTATTCGTAGACAATTCTCTAATATCATTGGGAAGTTTGTTATAATAATAATAATATCTGGGGACAATGTCACACAGATCATCCTAGCCCCAAACTAAGCAAAGCTTGTACTATGGGTACCAGGCGACGATATACATACTTATATAGATAGATAAATACATATATACATAGAAAACATCCATGACTCAGAAACAAATGATTTCGTGCTCATCTCACAAATATTTGCACTTACCGGGATTCGAACCCAGGACCACCAGCTTCGTAGGCAGGAGCACTACCAACTAGGCTATGGTGACCGTCTTAGAATCCGTTATAGATTCCGTATTAGATCCGTCCGTTATAGAATCATATATAAATATATTTTATCCTTTGCCGTCAGCCACATAGCACCTGAAGGTACAACCAATCTACCATAAAGCATAGCCGTAAAGGTAACTAAGGGATACAGCAGGATTACCTGCTGTACGCTGGGCAGCTGCGCCTCGTGTGTACTAGCTACCACCTAACTGTGGTCGCCAACTTGCACGCCAAACGCGGTGACTACGGCAAACTCCTCCAAATGGCAACGTTATAGAAACCTTTGGAGGAGGTCTGTGTCCAGTTGTGGACAATATCAGGCTGATGATGATGAATGATTTTTTTATACAACATGTAACGTAATTAACGCACACCCTCAGACACCCCAATTAGAATATTATGGTGTAATCATAATATGTAAAAATGTAATGTAATGTAAAAATTCAGTGTAATCATACACTGAATTTTTAATTTAACATGTATATGCATTGTTATTTACTAAGTTTCTAGGAATAAAGTTCATCTTTCTTTATTTTGTATTGAATGATGGAATTTGTATGAATACAAATAAAACTGCGATTTAAAAATCTTATTACTTTGACTTACGGTCCATTTTAATTTGTTTTGACGGTACAGAGTTAATATGAGAATAATTTCCGTAGTTTTAATTATTTTGAAACAAAAAATTACCTATATTAAAAATGATATAAATCGATTCAGTAAACGATTCTGAACAAACTATTTTCAGGGTGTGCGTTAGTTAAGTTACATGTTGTATATCACGCTGCTTTCTTAGCTTAGCTTACGAGTGTTGCAAGTTTTCTGTTCACATGGAGTGAACAGGAATCTTTCCAATTGACTGGGTAGTTTATACTAGTGGCAAGACTATACGATCAAGTGGAAGTTGACAGCCACTTAAGGACCGAGAAATGTTAGCAAAACAAAATTATTGTACTACTTAGTATTCAACACTCGTATACTTAAGATTTTAAGGTGAAGATAATTCTAAGTTATATGGCTAAACTGGTTGCAGATAACATCTAATATCTTTAGTTCATAGATCTATGACGGGCCCCCCGCCGTAGTTTCGGTTGCCAGTACGGACAGATATTTGTCTGTTTTTCCTCAGTCTGGGTTTAATTATCTATATAAGTATGTATTTATATAAGTAAAGTAGTATATGTGTAGTATAAGATCTATCTGGTTTCCATAGTACAAGCCCTGCTTTGATTGGGATCAGATGGCCGTATGTAAATATTGCCCGAGTATGTAAAAAAATATATCTAGCTGATGATGATGAATATTTTTTTTATATTTCATTCTGCTTTCTTACGAGTTTTGATAGTTTTCTGTTCACATAGAGTGAACAGAAATCTATAAAATTGACTGGGTAGGTTATAGGTTGGAGATTGTCACCCACTTAAGGAGCGATAAATGGTGGCAAAACAAATTTTGAACTACTTAATATTCAAAAGTTGTATACTTAAGATAATTCTAAGTTATATTGCTAAAACTGGTTGCAGATAAGATCTGCTATCTTTAGTCTTATCTATGCCATTACAAATATTCTTGTTAATCAAAATCATTTATCTTCATCCTAAACAAATAAAACAGTATTCTAGCCCCAAAAGATTGAAAATCTACAACTTTTTCCGAAGTCACGGCCTTAATCCACCTGTCAGTAATCAGTAGCGACATTGTAGAAATAGCTTCATCTGCCATGTTTACACGCGGCGACCTTGGCACCGATACGATTTCGTCTGTTGGTAAACGTACTCACGACGGATTTTCATTTTCAATTCGTGGGAAATAAGAGTTTTAACGTCAGTTCAGCTTGTGTGGGTGTGGGAAAGGGATTTTAGGCTGGATGGAAGGGTTTTTGGCAGTTATCAAGACTTCTACTGACGCAATAATATTAATGCTTGTGATCGTAGACTTTATCTCATCATCTAAAAGACGCTCACTGCTGGAATAATTCAGTAAGTGGTTTCTGCCATAATTACCATGCTTTGCAAACGGGATGCGAATGCAGTATGATGGTCATACTACATTTTCTGGTAGATATTCCCTTGATAAGATTAATCCCCCCCCTATCTTAAGTCTGGGGGGGGGGGGGGATATTCGTCGCTGTCGTCACACAGTGGACAATCATAGACTTAACATATATATATATATATATATATATATATATATATATATATATATATATATATATATATATATATATATATATATATAAGGGGTGTTAATGGTAGTTGAGATTGATTTATTCTATCTTCTGTATCATATGGCGAGTTACCCTGGTGTCTGAATTTTCCCCTAGGAGGCCTCTGCGTGATATGGCTTGAGGCCTTTTTTCTAGCAACAACATCAAGATGCTTATAAATTAAACCACTTAGACAGTCACCCATTTGTGGGCTAGCCGCGTGCTAGATACTTAAAACCCGCTGATCAGTAAAAAATATTTAATAGTTATTAGTATTTTTTAAACATCATAGTAAGTAGCAATACGTAAAATTTTACTACCGTCAGAATTGTAAATTTGAGAATTATTCAGGCACCTGTTTATAACACTTAAGCACTTTAATATAGATTGAGATTGACTACCGCACCCGAAATTTCTGTACGCTATAATTATAATTAAATATTAGTGTAACTATTGCTCGATTAATAGTCCAGGATGTAGGTCATCTCATAAATTAGGTATTTTGATCAACAAAATTATACTATTAACCTTGAAGGAGCGAGGTATCATTGGAAGAGATCTGATTGATGAATTGTCGACAGGTTAATCAAGTAGCAATCAAGTAATAAACTTTGATTTAACTGTCTAAATAGATACACTTAAATTCTCAAGGCTAACTTAGTTGTATAAGCTTACGAGTAGTTAAATTGAATTATGGTGGCTAATGTTATGTATTTATTATTCGTACAATTGTAACTGCACGTGTGGCGCAGCGGCAAAGATACTCGCCTCGCTGCTTCGTATTGCGGGTTCGAGTCTCGCGCCGGACAACTATTTGTGTGACCCATAAATAGTTTTTCTGCGTCTGGATGTAATTTTTGTACGTCTATTACGGACGGGATTAGATTCCCTAGTGTGGGCGTTGTCTTAAAATAAATACAAAAAACAAAAAGAAACTACTTATCAATACTCGTTTTACGGACGTATGTAATGATAAAGAATAAAGAACATACTAAGCATAGCTTGTGCTATGGTGACCAGATAACCGATATACTACAAATACTACTTCTCTTATGTAAATACATACTTATATACATAATTACACCCAGACTCAGTCTAAACAGATATGTTCATGCACACAAATATCAGTCCTGGGTGGGAATCGAACCCACGACCTCCAGCGTGGAAAGCAAGCATTTGCCAACCACGCCAACATTATGTTTGTTGTTGACAGAAGTCAGACGGACCAGTACTGAATAGGTAATGTTTAAGAGTATTTATCTCTATGGAATAGTTGGTTACAAAGTATTGCACATGAGTCAGTCCCTATTTAGGGTCACCGCGCAGTGTCAGGGCCACCTACTCCATATCTACTCGCTCGTAGATAGTGCGATGACTGCTAATGAAACATGACGTCACCGTGGCGCCGCGCCGCCGCCTTGGGCCATTCCATACTCATGCTGTAGGGCTTTTTCTGTTTCTAGTTAATTAGAATACTTTTTAAGAAGGTAACTGCCTATTTTGACTACACAGGTACTCGATTCCTTCTCGCACTTAGAGAAAGGGTTAGACTGATAGACATAAAAGCGCGACCGTCGCTATAAACACAAGGTCCGCCATAATAATACTTTTGGAATTCTTACATTAATATAGACAGAGGCAATCAGACAATATGTAGTAAATTATATCTAAAACTTTATTTAAGTTTTGATAATTAAACCTATAATATAAACGCAGTGGGTGGGGCACATAGCTCGTAGAACCGACGGCCGTTTTGGCACAAAGGTTCTGGAGTGGCGACCTTTAACCGGAAGACGCAGCGTAGCAGGCCCCCTACAAGATGGACCGATGATCTTGTGCGGGTCGCTGGAAACTGCTGGATGCGAATAGCGCAAGACCGGCAATTGTGGAGATCTTTGGGGGAGGCCTTTTCCAGCAGTGGACGTCTTTCGGCTGATATGATGATGGTGATGATAAACTTAACATTAACTTAATATAAGCTAGCTAAATAACGAAATCTTAAAATAATAAATTAAATGTTATAAAATGTAAATGTTTTCATACAATCCGTGTACTTAAATAACTATATGTACATCAAGTTACCCTAATGTGTCAAATTTACCCAATTGAAAGTGAACCTTATGCTTACGTGATAAAGTTGAAAATCTATAAAAGAAATTTTACCGATTGGGGTAGCAGGATGTACTGGCTTCTGTACCTAGAAATAATTATATTGTTTACTTAACTATATTACTAAAAACATTTTCTGACTATTTACAAGCGCTTTTTTAAAGTCCACGTGAATAAAAACCTTTTTTATTCATTTATACTCAGTCAAGTGAAATAAATGCCTTTTGCCTTTTATTTCATCAAACAGCGATCTAAACTGAACAAACATTGCATAAAAAGGAATACTTTTACTAAAGTATGAAGATGACGAGCCATTTATTCCATTGAGGAACATGAAAAGATCGCTCCAGATTAACAGATCACTTGGAGTTATCGCGCACGCAATCACTGTTGCCAAATTGATCGTTTTAAAGCAGGGCTGCTTCTGTGTCTAAGTTGCAAACGATCTTCTAACTTCAAACATTTGTATTATTGGCAAAATGTTGTGCATTTTTATTACACACAAGCTGTGCCCCGCGGTGTTACCCGCGTTAAATTTTATAAATTTTCTTTGCTATAAACCTCACGGAGCCCGAGACCTTTCCAACGAATGCAAAACCGTGGAAATCGGTTCGTGCGTTCTGAAGTTATAGCGTCGGGAAGGAAAACCCGACTTATTTTTATATAGTAGATAATTTCTTTTGTTTATATTTTGAACTAGCTGTGCCCGCGACTTTGTCCGCGTGTCAATTAACTTATTTAGATTTTTTTGGTTTTTTCTAAGATAAAACAATTTTTCTAACAAAAACGCAGCCTAAGTTACTCCTTATTGCATCAGCTAGCTTAGCCGGAACAAACAGACAGACAGACAAAAATTTTTAAAAAGTTATTTTGGGTATATTCCATATATATATGTATATGCATATACATTATACATGTAGTAAAAAACGGTTATTTCAATATTACAAACGGATACTTAAATTTTATTTATTTGTATAGATAAACGTTGCCGATATTTGTACAGACGCCAGCACATCAAGCTACCCCAATATAGCTACCAAAATATAAAATACTACTTTCTATCATTATCGTTTTATAGCAAAACGAGTGCAATCAGGAATACACTCGTTTTGATTTTCTTTTAACAGAGTTGTTTTACCTAAATACACAGGTGAATCGATAAAATCATGTCTTGAGATTCTAGAATATTTTGTGTCATTGTAATCAATGTAATGAAAGTTATTAGGTATTTTTTTTAAATAACAATAATTTTATTACTATTATATCGTAGGTATTTACGCATTATACACATACATACCTATATGTTCGTATTATACACACCATTTCTTTTGTTTATATTTTGAATAAATATTGCCGATATTGGTACAGACGCCAGCACATCAAGCTACCCCAATCTGTCAAATTTCCCCAATTGAAAGTGAACCTTATGCTTTTGTGATAGAGTTGAAAATCTATAAAAGAAAGTCGGCAGATCGGGGTAGCTGGATGTGCTGGCGTCTGTACAAAGAGAAAAATATATTTTTCGCACGTTCCACTTCTCCGATGCCCTTAAGTCGTTTTTTTTTATATGGCTGGGAATTACTAACACACTGCCATCTGATTCCAAAATAGGCAGAGCCTTGAACTATGATACACAGACAATTGTTAAACATTCTAAATACATACATATTATAAATAAATTTCACCCTGACTTAGAAAAAATAATCGTGCTCCTCACACAAAGATTTGCCCTGGATAGGTATCGAACTCACGACCTCTGACTTAACGATCAGAGTCACTAACCACGAACCACCTGGGTGGGGAAGGGACCCAGGATTATTTATTCTGTGTATTGCCTTAATTTGTCTATAATATATAAGTATGTTTATCAGTTGTCTGGTTCAAACGCCAGTTCAAAAACTGTATCCGCTGGCAGGAATCGCGCCCCCAGCTACAAGGGAAGTAGCTAGTTGTGTTGAAAATTGTCCCGCCAAAGAATAAATAACCCGATAAAAATTACCTCCGGGACATAATTTGCCATGGCCAACCTGGAGGACTCTTAATAGACTACGTACCCAGGTTGGTAGATCCAAAGAAAACATGTGCAAATGGGGTTACATTCCCACGTCACAAAACATCTGCGAGTGCGGCGTGTCAACCCAAAGTATGGCACATTTATCCGTTTGTCCCTCCTGTTTCCTTCAGGACTTGTATGACGCTTCAGCCAAAGGGGTCAGCGTTGCCCAATTTTGGGAAGATAGAATATAATTCTTACCATCGACACGATACGAAGAAGAAGGTGTCTGGTTGCCATAATACAGGCACTGCCTAGTTTAGGATCAGATGGCCATGTGTTAATTATAGCAAGATATTTATTAATTACTTTTCTTGCCTGTGTAATTTCCTGAACAAACTTCTATTCCTCTTAAAAAAGGAAAAGAAATTAAAAACTATATTGGCAGTGGTAGTTCCTATTTCATAAAAAAACTTAGACCATAACGCGAGAAAATTGAGGACAAGCAGTAGGGGAATAAGATTGGAAATTCATAAATATATTCGTGTCTACCGTCGAAGTCTAACAAACAACCCTATTCCTCCGAAGATATCCATTGTCCGTGTCAGGTAGTACCATGCGTGTCTTCGGAGGAACCTGACAGATATGCGTGACTCATAATTGACAGAAACCTACGGGAACTCCTTGCGTTAAGGGAAATTATTCCGATTCTTTATGGCGTTTTTACTACTTTCTTATGCCGAAATTTAAATATTGTTTTGCCAATAAATAGGGGATTGTATTTACTATCGGTTATTATGTTTACCAGTATGCTTATAACATTGGAATAATGGAAATATTATCAGAAATTTCCTTCAAATATCTATACATATGGAAGACGCAGCATGGGCAGGCGCCTACAAGATGGACCGATGATCTTGTGCGGGTCGCTGGAAACTGCTGGATGCGAATAGCGCAAGACCGGCAATTGTGCAGTTTTTTGGGGGAGGCCTTTGTCCAGCAGTGGACGTCTTTCGGCTGATATGATGATGATGATAATCTATATATGTGCATACATTCATACCAATAAATGAAATTTAAGTGTTTGTTTGTAATGACAAAATGCTTTTAATACAGTCTGATAAACGTTTAAATATTTACAACAAGACAATTTTTGTCTGTCCACTTGTTGCGGCTAATTTCCGAACCGGCCAGACTGATTTTGACGGGTTCTTCACTGTCAGATAGTTTATATTATAAAGTGTAAACAAGCATTTACCTACTGGATAGAAATATAACTTTTCGTTGCCCGAATAATAATATTCGGGCAACGAAAAGTTCAAAGTTTCATCCTTCAGGGATTTGGTATAGAATATAGTTTATTTGTAAGAATATGGTACATACGCTACCCCACGCCTGTCAAACTTCCCCAATTGAAAGTGAACCTAATGCTTATGTAATAAAGTGGAAAATCTATGAAATAAAGACAGATTGGGTTAGCTGGATGTGCTAACGTCTGTACATAAAGTTGGTAACGTGTTTACTGCCACTGAAGGCGTACATATATTTTCTCTGCTGATCAAGCATTATATACACCGTAATGATCCCTAGAATGTGTTTCAGTCTCTCATAGACCATTCTCATGTTCACCTATCGAATGTTCGAATCTATTGGCTTATTGAGACTGTCTGCCAAACTCCAGTCGGTGTAAACTGTGCTTTAGTGAAAACTAGCTAAATATACAAATATATACCATCACCAGTAGTGTCCTGATGCCCATCTCGTATGCCTTCCTTTAGAACACAAAGATTATCAACTTCAAGAGGAAACAGTCCAAAATGTTGTGAGCTATTGAAATAAAGTAATTAACTTGGATATTGACATACACTTGTACTTATCAAGCCCGCAATTCAGTAAATAAACATAGTCAAATACAATATAAAATCCTTAATTAAATAACCAATAACAAGTTACTAAGCTATTATTTTTCAATTTCGTACTCCTACAAAAAATAGAATTTGAAGACAACGAGCAGTTGGCTTGCGCAGAAGGCTCTCAACCGGTAGCTTAGTTTAAGCGACTAATACCCGAGGGCACCCTTATGGGTTCGGGCCACAGCTCAGGCGGCTAATGTTAATGTTACATTTAGAGGAAAACTGGAATTAAAAATTTCGTAATAAATATTGTCGTAAAATTAAAGCCCATTTCCCAATTTAAGAGAGGTAGGGCATAGCTTTTATTCGCTTAAAGAGCAGCCCGACTAACTGGGGAAGTACCTCCACCTTACATAAGACATTCCTTAATAATAATATTAATAATTTTAACGTTGTGTTTCCGAGTGTGAGTATATTTATTATTATATATATATATATATATATTATATATATATTAATTAATTCTTCTACAAAGAAAAAGCCTAAAATACCTGTCGGACCCTATTGTTAAGCAGTTAAGAATAGCGGATCTCTCGGCTGCTCTCAGTATTTCATTAGATAATGTTTCAAAAAATCTACATAATTTACAATGGCAATGGCAATATGGTGTACATGTATTATAACAAAACAAGTTGATAAGGTGGCTGTAGTGTTCCATCGAAATAAATATATATAATATATATATATATATATATATATAATAAATAAGGTTGCCAGAGCTCATCGGGGTGGGGGGAAGGTTCAGCAACACTTGTTTGCTAACTTTTAAAGGCCGGCAACGCACCCGCGACACCTCTGGTGTTGCGAGTGTCCATGGGCGGCGGTGATCACTTACCATCAGGTGACCCACTTGCTCTTTTGTCGCCCTCAGATATAAAAAAAAAATCAGGCATCAGTTTTACCCGTGGCCGTTGAAACACAAACAAATCTATAACTAAAAGTTAAACGCTGGTGCATTTAGCCAACACTGTAGCAATCTTTCAACATCCTTGCATGCAGTCTCCAAATATTTGTACATACTATACAGTCAATATTAGTAACCCTCTCAATGTAAAATGGCTCTTAGTGTCCTAATTATAAGGCACATCATCGTTATAGGTAATGTGTGGTGGACGGTGCTTTAGGACAGAGTCTTCGAACTCGTAATCTCGAAATAGAACCTAATATTATTATTTCTCCGTATGCGTATTGCGGAGTTTATTTCTGTTATTAAGATTAGTTTATGTAGTAGTTACGGCTGCAGTCAGCTTTGTAGCGAATTTATTAGATAACATAAACGAAACTGACATATATAATATTTCTTTGGCAGTTATGTCGCAATAATATTAAATTCTATATTTGTGACATCTTTGAGTCTAAAGGCATTTTTCACAAGATGTTCAGTTTTCTTAGTGTTATAAAAAATGTTTTATATAAGCTTGATATTTTTTTCGAGTTACTACTTAATTGTGAGCGTGTCAAGTACAAGGGTGGGGAAATTAATATGTTAATGTGTTAGCGTATGGAAAATGAACATACATATACAATAAGTTTCCATACAAAAAAACAACCTGTTACAAATAATTATAAATTTTCTAACTCCTCCTTTTTTCTGTTTCTGATTAAATTCGTTGCGGGATCCAAGACAGTTAAAGCGATTCCCCGGGACATGCCTGAGCTTCACCGCTCAGTGTAATTTCATTGTGTGACACTGTTGATCCTGGCTTACAGGAGTTGCAGTGGTGGGTAAGAGGGAGGGACTAGTCCCGTAAAATAAAAAAATAAATAATTATAAATATAATTATTTCTTGCTATTCGTATTTCACAAACTTGTTTTATTGACGAGCCGGTTGGCGTGTTTGGTTGATAAGTATCTACCAATCATGCCAACCGGCCTTTTACGTCGTAGGTCGTAGGTTCGACTCCCAATCAGGACAGATATTTGTGCCTTGTACATACCCCAAGGCACAAATATCTGTCCTGATTGGGAGTCGAAGAAGTGCATGGGACATTATTCATACACACGGCCATCTGATCCCAAACCAAGCAGAAGTTGTACTATGGAAACCAGATATCTGATGCATGTGCTACGTGTGTAAATACATACTTATATAGACTCAGGTCACATGACAGACATGTTCATACACATAAATATCTGTCTTGGGTGGGAATCGAACTCACCACCTGTGGCGTGAAAAGCAAGTATTTACCATCCACACCAACCACCCCGTCAGTTGCCTTATTAGCAATACTATATAATGGTGTAAATATTATTAGCTTTCATTAACCATCATTCGCTTTCTAATTTAATACAAAAGAGTTGTCTATTATTTATAGTTCTAGTTTATGGCACGACCGAATTCATGCTCTACTACCGCGCGGCACTTTTCCGAAACGACTGTGACAAAAATGGAGTTAATACCGTTATTTTCAAATTGCAACTTGTTTTTGTAATTCGAATCAATACCTAATCAATCCAAATTATCTAAATTACATTTAGGTTTATTAAAATTCAAAACAATTATCCTATATTATTATAAACGCGAAAGTAACTCTGGCTGTCGCGCTTTCACGCCAAAACTGCTGAACCGATTTAAATTAAATTTGGTTCACAGATAGCCTAGAGCCTGAGAAAGGACAAATGCTACTTTTTAATGCCAAAAGGGGTTGTGAGGGGTTTCAACCTTTTAGACACATACTTAATATGTTTGTGCTTATATGTATTAAAGACTGCACCAAGCTGGATATGGCCGCTTTTAAAATTGACCACTGTAGCTGGGAAAAGCTACAGAAGCGACATGAAAGCGGCTCGGCACCAACCACCGCAAACTTCTCTTGTCAGGCCTGCGGCAGGCTATGTCGCTCTCGCATCGGTTTGTTTAGCCACCATAAAAAATGTCTATCAGACAATGCGCCGTAAATCGTCTGTAACAGACGCAAAGGCCATATATATGTATATAGATATCATGTGCTAACATATACTTGTCTTCGATGTTATTGCGAACTTATTGTTTATAGTAGTTAGTATATAATATGTACGTGTGTTGATATATTTTTTATTTTAATACTTTTAAATTAGTTGGATTTTTTATTGTGTCTAATAAAACTTATTTTCTTTTGTTTCATTCTAACATTGGAATTCATAATATGTAAATGACAGCGCCATCTACATTCTAGGTTGTAGATGGCTGCTGTCAGTGTTAAGTTCTTCTTGCTGTCATCGCTGTTATCCTGCATAATAATAATTTTGGTTTTGACTTAATCCCGACAAAGTGCACTTGACCTTAAAAAAATGTTGTAAGGTTAAGTAAAATTTTATTTTTGTATCAAATACCAAACACTCGATCTGAATTCGTCGATTGCTATTCGATATGAATCTCTAAAAAGATCTTATCTAAATTAGAATAGAATTAAATATAGTAATACATTAATTTAGAAAAACATAAATACTGAATTCGGCTAAATAATTGCTATTCGATATGGATCTATAAAAATATCTTATCTAAATTAGAACAGAATTAAATATAATAATTTAAAATCTTGTTGTGGTTGTTTACAAATACTGCATTCGGCTAAATAATTGCTATTCAATAGGAGTCTATAAAAAGATCTTATCTAAATTATAACAGAATTAAATATATCTAGTAATATAATAATATAAAAACTTGTTGGCGCTGTTTACAAATTCATCGTGTAAGATCACGTTAGATAAATATTTACATAAGAAAATAGTAATTAAATAAACTTAAGGAGCTTAATTTAACTATGAAACTGAACAACGTGTAACACATTAAGGTGCAACATATAAAAATTGAAATGTTAGCTTCCCAAACAAGAATAACGCATATGGGAAAATAAAGAAATATTTTTCGTTTTTAACAACGTCGTTATATCAAATTTGTTCAGTTTCATAAGCATATACGCGCTCCTATAGTTACTTCCACTATTTATTTTATTTTATTTAGTAAGTCAACCAACAGAAGCTACAATATTAGTCTGCACGTGTGGCGCAGCGGCTAAGACGCCTAGCCGCTTGGTGTCGCGGGTTCGAGTCCCGCGCTGGACCACTATTTGTGTGACCCATAAATAGTTGTTCTGAGTCTGGATGTAATGTGTGTCCGTCTATTATATGTTTGTAGAGTACCCCGCGACACAGGGATGAAATTGAATAAATCAAATATTTATTTGCTCAAATATGGTACATAAGATCTTAATGAAAAGGTTATATACAACATATTCTGACCTGAAGTCGTGCAAATATACGAGTACATATAGTTCTGAATAGTGCAGGCATTGTCTTTAAAAAAAAAAAACAAAAAAAAAAATCACGTAGGTATAGATCTAGCATGCAATAAAACTGTATTCTAATTGCGCATCACGCCATTAGACACCTTTTTTTTAGATACACTCTATAGGTAGTAAATTATATTAATATTTGTGTTTATTTATTTATTTTATTTTATTATTATTTTACACCCTGTAGAATATAAATAGTTTCTACCGCCAATATGTCTGAATCCTTACATCGATAGTGCAGTGAACTTGGCAGCTTCGTCTGTGCTAGAGAAAGTGATTCACGCATTGTGTTTTGTTAGGTCAAATGTTCGTGCCAAATCTGGCGTTTGGCGTGTCTTGCCAAAACACATGAACTCATTGTTATATAATTTGTATTATAGATTTGCAATTCGTAACCAAGTTTTTGATATTGAAACCTAGGTAAACTCAGCCTGTCCCTCCGTCACACTAAGATATGTCAATAATTTTTTAGCGGATTAAAATAAAAATAAATGTATTTGGTGTTTTTATGTTTATTCAACATTTCAAAGTATTGGTTTAAGTGAAGTATCATACTATACGGTTTTTTTTCAACCAACAAAACGTTTTGAACTTGTCTGAAGAAGAAATTTTCGCCGAGCCAAAAGCAACTTAATCTGAATAATCAATTATATTTTTTGCAAAATACTTTATAACTTACACGTTTTAAAACAGATATTTAGTACCGGAATATGGCTAAGCAAAAGGAGGGTTATGTTAATCAGATTTTATGCTCGTTTGCTTTCAACTTGCGGTCCACATTGCCGCAATATTAATAAAATAATTCAAATGTGAAATGACGTTATCGCCATTTCTAGCGGCGCGTGGTAGGACTATAGCTTCAGAAGTGATTAAAATATTTATTCATCTTTGAATTACTTATATGTTAAGAACTTAAGTCTGGATAAATATTGTTTCTACAGTACTGAATATTTTACATTTCTTTATAATTTTATTTCAACCGACATGTAGAGAGGATAATGTACTTATTTAGTACTAATGAGGATGAGTACTGAAAGAGGATGTAGTCACAAAGATTGAAAAAGGTATGCTGAGATGGTTTGGCCATTTAGAAAGGATGAATGAAAGAAGATTGACAAAAGAAGTATACCTGACCTGTGTGAATGGTACAACCGGAAGGGGAAGACCTCGTAGAACATTCTCTGATCAAATCGGAGACGTACTTAAAAAAGGTCAGGTCAGAAGTACCCTAAACCGGCGAGCATGTATGAAGAATATAATGACAGTAATCGAAGCGAAAGAGGTATGCAAGGATCGTGACAAATGGAAGTCCGTTGTCTCTGTCTACCCCTCTGGGAAACAGGCGTGAGTCTATGTATGTATGTATGTTAGTAGTAATGTACTGAATAGGTACCTGCTTTTAATATATTAAGAATGTAAGATGGAATTAATAATATAAATATATAATGAATGCTTTATTTTGTTACAGATGAACAGGAAAGAGTACAGAAGAAGACTTTTGTCAATTGGATCAATTCACATTTATCAAAGGTAAGCTTGATACTATAACCTAGTAAGTGCTTTAAAACGTTCTGGAACGAAGTTCCTTATCGCGCGTTGTGAAAGGGGGCTAGACGGAAAAAAATCTCACGAAAAGTTGTCACGACACTTTTTGCAGCTGTGCGACGTGCGAATCTTTCTCTGTCTGTCTCTCTCTCTCTCTCTTATAGAAAGCAAGCCAGATATTTTCATTTCTATTTCCCATTGAACAGTGTGGTGTCGCAACGATTATTTTTGTTGAGTGTATACAGGTTTTTTGTACATAATAAATAATAAGAAATAACTTCGTTCCATCCGGGTGTCCCTTAACACCTCTCAAGTTTTTTATTTCAAAATATATGAATTTCAGCAATAAACGCAAAGTTTGGTAGTATATTTTGTCTACGTCTAAATTGTATAAAATTAATTTTTATATGGCATAAATGTTAAACAGTCTTTTGGAGAACACGGTATCCAGTTATGCTCTTTTCATCTCCCAAATAGAAAAGTAATCAAGTATTGAACTGGTAATTGTACCTGTAAGAGACTGGGACTGGTAATTATAAAAAGAGCTGGTTCAGATATAATATGATATAATATTTTCTCTTCACGTATCCAACTGACATAACAAAACACGACGATTACAAAACGTCAAAATTAGAAAAAAATATAAAAAGTATATATATATACAAGGAGTTTATATATACAAGGAGGTGCGTTGTTAGGAGTTGCGTTGCCCACAGTACCTGTCCTATTAATTAAGTGTAGACGAATCGGAAATCAAACCTGAATACTCATTATATGTAATAAGTATTCAGATCAGAGTAATGGGATTTGATTTCCGAGTTGAAAGAGCTATTTTTTAAACATGCACATCTCTACATCAGCCATAGCGATCAGCGTTGCCCAATTTTGGGAAGATAAAATCTAATTGTTACCACCAACACGATAAGAAGAAGCTACACAAGGGTAGAGTCTCATTTAGTTCATTCCAGTCTTTCTTGATTAGGTGCAGAGATTATAAGTAGGTATAATGAGCCTCTAACTGAGCCAATAACTGCCTCGTTGGACTAGCGGTAGCGTGTTCAACCGCAGATAATGAGGTCCTGGGTTCAAATCCCGGGTCAGGCCGAAAAGTGATTTTGGGATTTATCCGTAAAAAGAAATTTCTCAGTATCAGCCCGAAGCCTGGAAGTTGGCGGTATTTCACCCCCGTGCCTCGGAGAGCACGTAAAGCCGTCGGTCCTGTACCTGAACTCTTTCCGGTCGTGTCGCTAGGCGTGCCATCGGATCATGAGAGTGATGGAATAGAAAGTGCCCCTGTGTTTGCGCACACACTTGTGCACTATAATATGTCCTGCGCAGTTGGCTAGTCTCCATTAAGACTGGCCGCCGTGGCCGAAATTCGGTCGGGAGAACATCATCACCTTAAGCCAAGCTCACCCAGATAAGGTTAAACCTTATCTGGGTAAGCTTGGCTTGGTAATTAGGGTGTTTCAACTAAGAAAAATTCTCAGTAAGAAAGCAGCCCGAATTCAATCCTCATAGCCAGGTTTAGGTAAGCCATTTGTTTGTGAATTTTTATTTGGGTACCTCGATGATTAAGATTCACAATTGGACCTGGTAGGTGGCGCTGTGATGAGATAATGGGTTTTGTTTCTATTATTAAGGCAGTCCACGGCAGTAAACGATAGGACAAAGGTCAAGCGAGAGGCTTTACGTGGGAGTACGTAAAGCCTTGCATTTAACCTTTGTCCATTTGTTTGACCATGTCCACCCTATCAACTATCATAGTAAGTGAATAGAAAGTGGACATGTTTGTCCACACACCATAATACGACATGTAACATAATTAACGCTCATTCTGAAAATAGTTTGTTCAGAATCGTTTACTGAATCGATTTATATAATTTTTAATATAGGTAATTTTATTTTTCCAAAATAATTAAAACTACGCAAATTATTGTCATATTAAGCCTAAACAGTCAAAATAAATTGAAATGGACCGTAAGTCAAATAAGACTTTTAAAATTGCAGTTTTATTTGTATTCATACAAATTCCACCATAGAATATAAAATAAAGAAAAATAAACTTTACTGCAAGAAACTAATTTAGTAAATAACAATGCATATACCTACATGTTAAATAAAAAATTCAGTGTATGTATTATGATTACAACATAATATTCTAATTCGGCTGTCTAACGTTAATTACGTTACATGTTGTATACCTAGGTATCGCGCAAATGATATTACTACAAGATACGGTTAGCATTGTTGGGTAAATACTTGTCTTTCATGCAGCAGGTGGTGGGTTCGATTCCCACCCAGGACAGATTTTTGTGAGCTTCATGCACACAAAAATCTGTCCTGGCTAGTTTTGAAAATGACTAAAGTGACTGAATTAGACTGACTGTCATTTACGGTCAAATTGGTCAAAAATGGTCATTAACTGTAAAAAATGGTAATTTTCAGTCAATTTGATTTCATTACCTTTTAAGTTGTTTTTGTCGTTAACAAAAGTCTACAATTTCTAAATTGAAACAAAAAAGTGGTTTTTATGTCTTATAGTATTATTATATAGTGTTAATCATTTTAAATTTCTAACCATGCGTGCATCTAAGACAAAATGGCAACGTCGGCTCGCCTCGCGCATCGACTTTGATGTCGTCTTATCCTCTCATGATATAATAGAAAATAAAACGTTGCTTCATTTAAACTGGCATATAAATTGGGTACCTAAATAAATAAATAATTGGGTGGTAGTCAAGAATAGACAAATAATATTTGAGTCAAATTGACTGAATTTGACAGTAAATGATCGGTCATTTAAGGTTTATGACAATTGTGACTAGTCATATTCAGTCATTTTACATCTCTAGTCCTGGCTAAAACATATGAAATGCGTTTGGGGCGGCGCACTCTTAACTATAATAATAATAATAATATCTGGGGACAATGTCACACAGATCATCCAAGCCCCAAACTAAGCAAAGCTTGTACTATGGGTACCAGGCGACGATATACATACTTATATAGATAGATAAATACTTATATACATAGAAAACATCCATGACTCAGAAACAAATATTCGTGCTCATAACACAAATATTTGCACTTACCGGGATTCGAACCCAGGACCACCAGCTTCGTAGGCAGGAGCACTACCAACTAGGCTATGGTGACCGTCGAACTCTTAACTTAAGGATTAAAAAAAGAGAAAAACACGGAAGCGCCGCGTGGGCAGGCCCTACAAGGTGGACCAACGAGCTTGCTAAACAAGCAGCATAAGACAGGCCATTGTGGAGATCCTTAGGGAAGCTTTTATCTCGCAGTGGACGGTTGATAAGGTGATGATGATTAAATAATAGTTTACGACCTATTCCCAGACCTACCAAATTGTTATCGAAAATTTCATAAGAATCGGCCAAGCCGTTTCGGAGAAGTTTGCAGCCACGAGAATTTTATATATTAGACTAGCGGCCCGGTACGTGCTTCGCTACGTATAAGGCATAGTAATAAAAAAAAATATTATTAAGTTCGTTTATTCAAACAAAAAAATATTTTAAATTGCTAAAAGATGTTAATTTTACACTTTTTCAAGACTTTTTTTTAATTTTCTTTACGTACAAACCTTCCCTGGACTTCCACCAATAATTCAAGACCAAAATTAGCCAAATCGGTAAAGGCGTTGTTAAGTTATAACATTACAACGAAAAGTGGCATTGATTTTTTATATATATAGATTATCTTCTGTAGTTTGACCCGAAGGACATAATTGTTTATGAATTTGAACAATGAGAAATATGTATTGCTTTTTCCTTTGACACTAATCAAGAATCTTTTGCAGCGTGTGCCACCGCTACGTATTGATGACCTGATCTACGACCTTCGCGATGGAACCAAACTGTTGGCGCTGCTCGAAGTGTTGTCCGGGGAGAAGCTGGTAAGTCTTTATTTTACTTATCTTCGTCCAGCATTAGCTGGATATGTCCTAGCTAGATGCTCGCAGTAGTTGGCCAGGTTAAGCAACTAGGCTCGCGGTCAGTCCATAGATGGATGACCGCCAACGTAGTTTAATTTCTGAGCGTCTTCAGGGCACATTAAGCTGTCGGCCTCGATTGTAGTAATTAGGCAACAATCATAAAGCCATGTCAGAGGCCTTGAACGGGCTTGACAACTCAAACACTAGGATAACCATTATGCCCATACGATAAGTAAGTTAATTTGCCTTATTAAATACTAGCTGTGTGTAAAATGTGTAAAATTATGGCCTATGTGTTATACAGATGTATAATATATATACTTTAAAGTTTCATCAATATCCGTTTGGTAGTTTTAACGTGAAAGAGTAACAAACATCCATACATCCATCCTCGCAAACTTTCGCATTTATAACATTAGTAGGACTACTCACATCATAAATAATTGACTATTGTCATTCTCACCACTAAACAACTGTTGAAATCAGTTTCACGTTGGCACTAGGATAATATGTGTCCCAAGGAGCACGAACACTTTATGGGCATAATCACTCCCAGACTCGGAACTAAATTGCCTTCTTACACTCAAATTAATTCACTATCCATTGATGTTTTAGATTACGGAAAACATACACTTTAATAATTTGAAGTACACCATGTAAATCAAACAAAATCAAATTTCACCGCCAGTTTAATTTTGTGATGGATATTAATTTAGTTCATCAAACGAACCGACCACTGATCAATTCTTCATACAACTTCGTTTCCGTTACAAATCTGGTATTTAAATACTTTCATGTATCATTTTATCATCAAGGTTCTTCAATCTGTTAAATTTCCCCAATTGAAAGTGAACCTTCTTCTTTTGTAATACAGTTGAAAATCTATACAAGAAATTTGACAGATTGGGGTAGCTGGATGTGCTAGCGTCTGTACATCGACGTATGTTAATGGAGGTGCCAACATAAAATTTTAAACTGATTCACGATACATGATTTTAAACTTGGAGTTCATAATAATTATATGCACATATACGTGCCAGGATAAGATCCATATAATATTAAATTTGAACCGAATCTAAAGAGGATAAGAGCCGGATAACCGGTGAGATTAAGCAACTTTTTAGGGTTCCGTACCCAAAGGGTTAAAGGGGACCTATTACTACGACTTTGCTGCCTGTCTGTCCGTCTGTCACCAGGCTGTATCTCATGGACCGTGATAGTTAGACAGTTGAAATTTTCACAGATGTTGTATTTGTGTTGCCGTTATAACAACAAATACTAATAAAATAAAATAAATATTTAACAACCAACGTGAATTCTTCGTGCGCGAGTCCGACTCGCACTTGGGCAGTTTTTTGTTTTAATTTCTGAGCGTCTCCGTGGTTCGGAGGGCACTTTAGGTTGTCGGTCCTGTTTGTAGGCTTTAGAAAACAGTCTCATTAAGTCTTGACAGAGGCATCTAGCCTTCTAGACGACTTGAACAAATTAATTTAATATTAACGAAAGATACATGACTACACTTAATTAATATTATTTATTCTTTTCAGCCGATGGAACGCGGCCGTGTGCTCCGACGTCCTCACTTCCTGTCAAACGCTAACACTGCGCTCCGTTTCCTGGCCGGCAAGAGAATCAAGCTGGTCAACATCAACGCTGCTGACCTGGTGGACGGCAGGCCTGCCGTCGTGCTCGGCCTCATATGGACTATCATCCTCTATTTCCAGGTATGGACGGATTTGGCATTGTGGAGGAACAGTGGGCTGCAATTTTATGAGGATGATTCGGTAAAATACGAATATTTAACTAGACGATTTACTGACCGGAAGTATAGCAATATTTAATTATAAAGGTTTAGTAATTTGGCTATGTGAATAAAAGAGTGCCATAACAACGTAGATTATATACATATAACTTGAAAAATGAAAAATATATATAATAAATTGAAAAATGGATTGAGTGGTCTAATTGAAGATTTTGGGTATTATAAATTAACATCATTATTCATAGGTGAATCAATATAATTATATAAAAGATGTATTGTTAGATATTGAATTAAGCACTCTTAATATAAATAATTAAATATCTACTATACATAAATAAATAAACAACACTCTAAATATAAATAAATAAATAAACAACTAACACACTGCCATCTAATCCCAAACTAGGTACTCTGTACTATGGCAACGAGACAACTGATAAACATACTTATTTATTTCTAATTCTAAATACATAAATATTGCAAAATTACAACCATGCCAAGAACAAATAATCGTGTTTATCAAATAAAGATTTGTTCCGGTTAGAGATCGACCAATAGGCTAGTCTAAGATACACTTTCTCATAAAAGTTAATGTTACGACATAATATTTCAATAATAACTCTAACATCAATCAAAATAAGTTAAATGTCGCAATATTCAGTATCAGAAATACTTTCATCAAAGTATAATCTTTCATTCAATAAAAAGTATTGTGTTACTTACAATCTAATCTCCAATTTGTAATAGAAAGTTGAATAGCGAATAATCTATATCATATTTCACGAATTTCTCTTATTGCAGCGCACTGCTCTGATCAAGCGCACCGTGTGGTACCAAAATAGTCTTATACTAGACTAGAAACTACAGTTTTATGTAGGTAGAATAGATTAACACTGATATATAAATCTTATAGGATCATCAATGTTTGTACAATCTGAATTGATGATATCATCCATCGCATTTATTTATTCACAATAATCATTAATATTATCTTAGACATTAACTACTTCGTTGGAATCTAATAATAATCTATTCTACAATATCTGATATAAACTGAATATACTAAGTAGATTGTCTTATTCAATTTATTCATCTCCTTCACAATATAATTTTAGTACATAATTGTTCTTGATGATAAATGCTATTCTTATTACTTATAACAAGTAACAGCCAATAGCAGACAAATAAATTACTCTTTATCTATATTTATTTTACAGGATTTTCGTATATGAAATAACGATGTCAATCCCCTCTAATTTTATACTAAGCTGACTCTAAAACAACATTAAACAAAGCCATTGAATAACTCAAAGACTACACAAATCGGTCCTTAAACTTTAAAGGAATATAATATTTTAGGTGTAACCGACCATGGTTCAGCTAAAATATATTAATGTAAAACACCAATAACCTTGCGTGACTAAATAGTTAAGACCATAAGCGAAAGCTTTCGTTCTACAACTTTTGATTATTTCGTAGTTTTTAATTTCATACGAAATAAGTATTAATATATTTAACAAGTTTATGTATAGTATTAGTATTAATATATTAACACCATATTTGTATTGCAAAAAAGAGCTGTAAGAGCGATATATACACTTGGTCCGCGAGAGAGAGAGAAGTTTAAACAGATTAACATTCTGACTGTAGCATGTCAGTATATATATGACAATCTAATTTATATGCATAAATATAAAGACTCCTTCTGTAAAAGGAGTGATACTCATAATATTAATACTAGATATAAGCATAACTTTGTGTTACATACCACCCGTCTCCACAAAGTAAGTAACTCTTTTATGGGGCAATGTATAAGATTCTATTACAAACTTACCAATGATATCCGAGAAATGTCTATGAATAAGTTTAAAAGAATTATAAAAGCCAAATTATGTAGCAGGGCTTTCTACAAAACTTCTGATTATTTAAGTGACAGAACAACTTGGGATTGAGTCGCTCTAAATTAACACATTTAAATACAATGTTATTTTATGTAAGAAATAAATATTTTTAATTCTAATCCACTTGAATGTTTATAATTCTACGCACATTGCAGAGATAACTGCCGCCAATATGCAACAAGATTTCGAAATTTGCCTACAATAAGCCGTGAAATTAACTAGATAAATATCTCGCGAAGAAAATGTTATTATTAAACGCGCGTGAGCCAAGTATCTAAATAACTTACAAGATTATGAATATTTAAAGAATCCTCGACATCAAAATCGATTACATTACACTAAATGCCGAATTGCACATTTTCAAAAGTCTGTCTTTGGGATCGGGGTCAAACTTTATAATAAACTACCCAATATTATAAAAAATGCTGACACAATAAATTTGTTTAGACGTAAGCTGAAAGAATTTTTAATATATAAGCCATATTACTCAATAAATGATTATATAAATGACAAAAATGAATGCTATGTAAATTAAAATGTATAAAATATTGCACACCTCATTGGTATGTTACAGAGATCCTTAATATAAAATACAACACATTTTCTACCTGTAATAAGCAATAAATAAATTTTGTCTTTGTCTTTTGTCTTTGTATCATATGAATGAAACATAGAACTACAAATGTCACGACAGTACAACAAAAACTTGTTAAATATTTTATTCTTCATGTATTGAGTTATGTCCGAACTCTTAGAACAAAAGTTGTTCTTTATGATGTTAGCTATCTAGTCCTGCACGGTTGTTGGTGTTTTATAAATAATCCAATATAATAGTATTCATAGCGCTGTTATGTTTCATCTGTTAAATTGTACCCAAATTAGTTTCCTATTTATTGGTATCTTTCCCTTTACTGAAGTAGTTGCACTGTTGATTATATTGGTACTTCTAACATTAGTTTTATATCATATTATTTTTATCTCTACCATTAAAATGAGGATATAATAACAGTGTTTATATTTTCATCCACTTTTAGCCGTTCTATATTCTCTATGATATCTGCGTCTTTATTTAAATATATATTTTTTTACGTGTCTTTATATTCTCATTTTAATTGGCTTGAACTAATTTTGTTTGCGCAAGCTTCGCTCAATATATTGGACCCACAGGACCGAGGATGTGAGGTGGGTAAATGCATCACTGCTTTTAAAGTAGTTGCGTCTCTTGGCATTATAAATGGTAAATATATTGGTTCATTAATGAAGAAATGCTCTTATATAACTAAACGTGTTAACCTTCCTCCATGCTTGTGTATTACAAACATACATACATACGCCTGATTCCTAGAAGGGTAGGCAGAGACAACTGATTTCCATTTGTCACGATCCTTGCACACCTCTTTCGCTTGTGTAGTAAATATGAGAAAATAAATATATTTATAATACGTTCTTATTGTAAGACATATGGAATAGCTGACCAAAATAAATAGAAGCTCCAAAATCATGCATATGTAGAATTGGCTTGAGATGCTTCTGTGTAAGATTTATTTATTATTTGAATACTTTCAAGTTTATCAGTCTTTATGAGGCCAAAGACAGGCGACGACTTAAGTACTGCTATTGGTTGAATAAATTGGTATAAATAGTATCACAGGATCACTTTATCATAGTCACAAATCACGTCACTTAGTTGTATGTAGTTACTGTCATTACTCAGCGTATTTTGTGCGTAGGAGTGATTGGGCAAAATTGAATGGATTGGGTAACGGGTAACTCGCCTGGTTTCAGACTTTAATTAATTATGTAGATATATGTTGATAAATTAGTGTTGAAGGTAAAGTTATGCGGGTGTATCAATAATAATTTTTAAATCAATAATGGGAAATTTATAACTTCCCATTATTGAGTTAAAAATTATTAACGTCCGGCGGGTCTCGAACCATCACTCACTACCAATCGGGGTATGCGCTCTGCTTAAGCTACGAACAGCACACATTGGCAGTACGAATTTGGGTTCCCTTACTAACACCCTTTCATTTTGCATTACGAATAAAAAAATAAACAAAAAGCAAATACAGTTTTATTTGTCTCCAGTAATATTGGGTAATAACTTCTGTATCGCTTAATATACATCGAAATCCTTATCAGCACCAGTCAATGTATTCAATATGCATATTTCCAAATTGCTTGTATTAGCATACAAAGATCTGTCGTCTAATAACATTTCATCGAAACCGGTTCTGTGTCCAGGGCCAAACGATGGCGTGCCCTCAACGTACAATGAACAGGTCAGCTCTTAAAAAATAAAATCTTATTGGAATGCAGTTTTCGTGCAGTTTATACAATTAACTAGTTCTCTCGGCGAATGTTGTAGCCTTGACAATAAAAATAAAATCCGGAATCTCATCGCAGCGCCACCTACCGGGTCCAATTGTAAACCTAAATCATCGAGTAACGTTATCAAAATCAGCAAAAATATTAAAATATGAAAAAAGCTAGAAAAACGTAGGGGTTGGTAGTAGAAGGGAAAATCTTGGGTTGTGTGTATTTTTAATACCAAATCATAATAAAATAAATAAATTGAGGTGGGCCATCCTTATAACTTAGAAGTTTTGTGGCGTGGTTGGTATGTGCTTCCATTGCACGCCGCAGGTTGTGGGTTCGATTCCCACCCAGGACAATAATTTCTATGTATAAGTATGTATTTAAAAAAGAAAAGTATATGTAAGTATATGTAGTATATCAGTTATCTGGTTTCCATAGTATACAAGCTCTGCTCAGTTTGGGATCAGATGACCGTGTGTGAATAATGTTACGATCGATTCTCAGACCTACCAAATATCTACAAAAAGTTTCATAGGAATCGGTTAAGCCGTGACGGAGGAGTTTGCGAACAAATACTGCGATACGAGAATTTTATTTATTAGATTTAGCATTGAACACCCAGCAATGGTGAACCTTTAAAGCCTTTAAATAGAATAGATTGCTGCCCCACCAACTTGCTTAAAAATAAAAACATTTTCTGTAATCTCAAAAACAAAATTTTATACAATATGTTTCGGCATTCGAAGAAATTTGTACCATACGTTTCAAAAGCAATATTTATTCTTCATTACACATGTAATGTTTTATGAAAATGTTCACGCTTATTAATGAATATTGATGAGAAGATTCGTAATATACATGTTCAGTATTTACATAAAATATGCATTTACTACTTACACACTACAGCTCGTTAGTATCTAACGAGTAGCAAATGATTATCTTCAAAGTAAAGGTCCAATATTGGTGCGGACTAGTTTTTTTATTTTTCAGTATTGCACGGACCATAAATAAAGCCTAATACTAAAAACAAACTTCAAATTAACAGAAGACTAATGAAATTATAAGAGTTTAAAAATGAAGGTTAGATAAAGAACGCACGATACTAACAAATGACGTCATTTGTATTGGAGCTATAGAGGCTCCATACTAAAAGTAATCTTGCGTGAAAGTGACAGAGCATCGCCACTTTATCCCCGTCAAGAAATTAAAACACTGATACACAAAATTGTTATCAGTATATATTTTTTTGTATTATACTTTTGCCAATTTCTTCGTTAAATTCAATATAAGTCCGATCACCCATTAGAGGAAATGAAAATCATTAGTCATCATTAGATATAATTACTGTGCAATTACTTACATTATCTATTTTAATAAATCTTGTTCCAATCAGCAGCTATTCTTATTATATTACCTAAGATTTTATTCCTATTTTAATATAATGCAATTCCTCCCCTTATAATATGAACACACTTGCCGCCAGATCGAGGAGAACAGCCGGGCACTAGAGTACCTGGTTGGATCAAGACCTCAGTCTGTCATGTCGCATGAGTCGGGGGCGGCCACCCCGACTCAACGCGCCGAAGACAAGTGGAAGCAGGGAGCGAAGAAGACCTTGTTGCACTGGGTAGCCAATGCGTTGCCAAAGTAAGTTGATATTGCTACACAATAAATAAGATGAAATTGCTACACGTCTATCAATAGATCGTTGATGACTAGTACTGAAATACATTTGAAAGTTCTGATCATGAGTTTTCAATTAATGTGCAATTCGACTGACTTATTAAATTCAGACTTGTGTTACGTGTCTTTATATATTGGTTCAATGCAGGAATTTCATTTATGTTGCCAATATCTGACAAGATGTGTTGACCTAAATTAAATCTTGTATAATATGTTAACCCTGAATCGAGACATCAAGTTTATTGAAATTGTTTACTTAAGTTTCATGATGTTCTAGTTATTTTGAAAATAGTACTGCTCAATCTTGAGGAGGAGCCACTTTTTTATTTATAGTGGTGAACATTATTGGTAAACTAAATAACACATTTAATTCCAGGGACTCAAATATCCAAGTCACAGATTTTGGTCCATCATGGCGAGATGGTATAGCATTCTTAGCCATCATCGACGCCATCAAGGCAAACCTTATCAACCTAGCGGAGATGAAGAGGAAGACAAATAGACAACGTCTGGAACATGCGTTCGATGTCGCAGAAAGTGAACTGGGCATCGCCAGGTTACTTGACGCTGAGGATGTGGATGTGGATAAACCTGATGAAAGATCCATTATGACTTACGTAGCCCAGTTCCTGCACAAATATCCTGAACCCAAGGTAGGTCCCATAATGTAACCTTGTAAATTTTTGCAATTTTTAATTGTCAATCTAAATATATAATTTATATCCAGGCCGTAAATTATGTGAAGCTCATAGCATTTATATTTTAATATAGCGTAATTGATAGCTAAAATTTACATATACCCGCAATAAATCTGGATCTACTAAAATCTTTCTGAGTAAAATTCATAAATCACTTACATGACATTAATCAAGTTAAATATTTTTATTTGGGCTATTCCGAAATGTTAATGGTTTTCTATTTTGGCTACAGACGACAGGACCGGATGCCGTAGCGGCAGTGCAAGAGGAGTACGAATCTCTTAGAATGTGGCTGACAGAGCGCGTCACCACAGTTCAAAGGCAATACGACTCGCGAACGTTGTCGCGAAACTACGAAGACTATGTGCGTGCCGAAGGAGAGCGACTAGCTCGCGAACCTATATACCAGAAACTAGAAAAACTTATGTACACGCAAAGCTTAGTTGCTATAGCCCCTAAATCCTGGCGAGAACTTGTATCTTTATGGATAGAATTAGAAAGACTGCACAGAAGATGGTTGTGGCTTTTAGACGCAGATCTCCCAGGAGATTTCAGAGTAGTCGGTGAGTGGTTAGCAAGAGCCGAATATCTTTTATACTTTGACGAAATCCCCACTAGTTTAGATGAACGAACCGCTGCTATAATCAGCGAAAAATTAGAGGAACACAGTGCTTTCTTCGCCGGTTTACCAGAAGTTATCGACAGATTTGAAGCGGCTTTACGATCACCTGACGCCGCGAGAATACCTGGTGAAAGGCTCCAAGATATGAAAGAGCGCCTCCAGACAGTAAGTCGAAGAGCGCCTCAGAGAAAAGCCAGATTAAAGTACTTGGAACACAAGTGCTGTATCGTTGCATTCACCGAGTTGACAAAAGCCAAGCTCGCCGCGTGGACCGGCAAGTACGGCCGCATAGACCACGTACGTGCCTTATTAGAAGATTATGATAATTTCGTAACTAAGAATAAGATTTTCCAGGAGTTTGATAGAGCTTACGTTGATATTAAGCAAGTAGCTGAGGAATATAAGAGGGTTTGTGAAGTAGACAGGACAGAAGCAAGAGAAATTGATGCGTTTTTGAGAGATGTCGCGGAAACGTGGAGACGTGTTGCATCGGACGTGAGATGTGCAAGGAGTGTCCTGGAAGAGGTTATAGCTCACTGGGAGCGTTGGAACACACTGGCTGATGACTTTACAACATGGTTGGACAGAGCGCAGCACATGCTGCGAGTATCTGAAGATGAGAGATTAGAGTTCTTCCAAGATCTGACTGTTTGGAAGGAGAAACATCAGTTGTTAGGTGACGCTGCTGGATTCCTAGCCGCCACCTGTTCTGAAGAGATCAGTTCGGAAGTGAAGAGGAAATACGTGGAGATCACTGAACGATGGGAAAGAGTTTGGGAGGAAGCTGAAAGGTGAGTTATTATATATACATTAGAATAGTGTTTATGGGGTTAATATATATGCATGTCGTAGAAGAGAAGTTATTTTACAAAAGAACTTCTTCCTTTGTAAAATAACTTGGATTGTAAAGAAATTCAGTAATTCTTTTATTGGTCTAGGATTCAAAGGGGTAAGAAAATGCACCCTAAAAATTTATATCGACAGAAACAATAATAGATGTGAGGGTTGATACATGTTTAGGAGGCCCCACACCCTTAGAGCCGTAAATCCCAAACACTGTAAAGTGGTTCTCTACTGCGCAATGAACCCGGCACTACTGCAGTGAATCTATGCACTCAAATTAAAACCTACTTAACTTCGTCATTGGTTTGTTTGTGGTTTTGAAGTCGTGCTGAGATTGAATTCCGGGTCAAAACTGCCTATTTTTCTGCCATAAAACTACCCATTAGGAGCTCGGAATCCGGAAGTTAACAGTATTAGACGCTCGTGCCTTGGAGAGCACATAAAGCTGTCTTTCTTGAACCTGGTGTGTTCCCAGTCTTGTTGGATAGGCGTCCCATCGAATTATGAGAGCGAGTGAATGGTAAGTCCACTTCTGCACACGCTCCTTCGTCCAATATGTCCTGTTGCGTAGTTTTCTAGTGTCTATTAAAATCGGTAGTCGGACAGGAGTATTCTTATTTTATGGAGTAATAAAAAATCTTTTTGTTAGCATAGATATTTCCATGATGGGTTTGGTAGTTAAAGGATTATATATTAAGATTTATTTTAAACTCTAAATTTGACACGACTACGTAAAACATGTGGTAGATCTAATATTTTGCAGCCATATTATTTAAAATCAATACTCACAGCATTGTAGTCAAATACCACGGTCGAATGTCTTGTTTCTTTATTATTCTGACGGATTTTATGACTTCTGGGTATAAGATGCGGTCAGACGCTATTTTTAGCGTTTGTCGTTATAGTGGCAATATAATCAAGTAGATATATCTTCTATACTCTCGGCAGTTACTGAATCATAGTAAATTAAAATATTTATGTCATAACTTGGCTAGGGCTAAGCGTTATTCAGATACATAAGCTATACTACAACAGTTTCTTCAAAATCCGTTCCGTAGTTTTTGCGTGTAAGTGTAACAAACATCCACACTCCCAAACTTTCGCATTTATAATATTAACAGTGCCGACAAACATATCCTTGATATTTTTTTAACTAACGGGCGATATATTCACAATAATGTGTACTTTCTTATTACAATTATCCTTATATATATACTTATTACCCAAAGCAACTTTTTTATTTGGGACTAGTCCCTCCCTCTTACGTCCCACTGCAGCTCCTGTAAGCCAGGATCATAAGTAGCACACATAGAAATGACATTGAGCGTTAAGGCTCAGACATATTCCAGGGAGTCGCTTCTACAGTCTTGGATCCCTTTACAAAAATAATCACAAAGGAAAAAGGAGGAGATAGAAAACAAAGTAGTAGTTCAAATAATCTCCATCCAAAATTTTCCTCAATTTCAAATTAATTCACATGGTGTTAACTGTTCTACTATATTTATTTTTCAATGACATCCTTGAATAATGCATCATTACTTACAATAACTGATAAGATTAGGCTGTAACCTATCAATATTAAATTATGAAATAAAATAATTGATCATAATAATTTACGGATGTTCCATTATATACATATTGATAATATTAATCATGTAATTCTTTCATGGAATTTCTGTTCGTAGTTGCAAAGATTAACTGAATTATAAGATTAAAGTTATGTGGGCAAGGACATTTTAAGATAAGGTTGTTCGTTGGGTTATTACGACCTAGGATATTAATGCGTCTATTACAGGTTTTCTCAGCTATAATTTGAATTGTTGCACTTAAATCTAGAAGAATAATATTTTAATGTTAGCTGCAGTATGCATGCAGTCCTGTCAATTGTCGAGTTTTAGCGCCAACGCGGCAAAAACACATTGAGGCATTGTTTATTTTTCTAAAACTGGTATAAATTCGAGTTTTCATGTGTAAGTAAATATGGTGGGGTTGTAAACATGTTAACGCCATAGGAAAGTGGCATATAGTAGGACTTTGGTGGACTTTACTTGACTTTAACTAATGATAACGCTGCATAATGCTAATTTTCTATGCGAGTGCAGAAAGTTAACCATTTTAATTTTAATAAAAATAAACATTACGGCCACTACCACGCTTTTGACACACTGACAAACTGAGAAGATATGACAAACGGAGTGTCGAAACAGAGAGAATAGATTAATATTATTTTTTATTTTTTATAAAGACATTTTTTTTTACTACCAACTAGGCTACGGTCATCGTAGCCTAGTTGGTAGTGCTCCTGCCTACGAAGCTGGTGGTCCTGGGTTCGAATCCCGGTAAGTGCAAATATTTGTGTGATGAGCAGGAATATTTGTTTCTGAGTCATGGATGTTTTCTATGTATATAAGTATTTATCTATCTATATAAGTATGTATATTGTCGCCTGGTACCCATAGTACAAGCTTTGCTTAGTTTGGGGCTAGTATGATGTGTGTAAAAAAAAGTCTTTATAAAAAATAAACAAAATAAAATATTATTTGTCTTTATTGTATATCTTTGGCAATAATATACACAGAACCATTGACAATATGTAGTAAAAAATTAGACTTAAACTAGATAATTAAACATTATCTCTTGACAATAACTTTATACGAGCTAGCTAAATATCAATGCTATAATAATATAAATTTTATAAATGTTTTCATACAATGTGTACCTAAATATTTAAGTTACTAGAAATAATAATGTATACAACTATATTACTACAAACATGTTCTGACTATTTACAAGCGCTTTTTAAAAGTCTACGTGAATAAAAACCTTTTTTATTTTTATTTTATTTTATTTTTATTAAAAAAAAATAGAATCTCAATGGTTGAATTTCAAACAAGTGCGATCTCTAGTATACACATAATATGTGAAATGGTTTCCTCGTGATATGCATTGTTATTGTAGGTATAATAGGCTTGCCAAAAACAAAATTAATCATTCAGTATCGATCACAAATTAAATATTCACACCGATCATAAGGCGCTAATGAAGATTGCTTATCTTTTAGAGTACTTTATGGGTACATTTAATTTTAATTGTATGCAAATCATTGTACCGGATATTGTTATTAACGCTTGCCTCCTTAATTATGAAGGCAGTTAGGTGATAACAATAAATTGGGTGGAGTTTCGAAAGCAAATTTAAAACAAATATTTTGCAATAAGGTTTAGTAATTTAGTGTCAGTTTATTCACCGTAATGTGAAGAATATATTAACAAAGGAGACTTACAGCAACCCGAAGAATAGACCGCACAATTCACTAATATTATAAATGAGAAAGTTTGTGAGTACGGGTCTATGGATGTTTATTACTCTTTCACGCATAAACTACGGAACGGATTTTGATGTAACTTTGTTGTAACATAGCTTATACAACATGTAAATTAATTAACGCACATCCTGAAAATAGTTTGTTCAGAATTGTTTACTGAATCGATATATATAATTTTTTATATAGGTAATTTTTTTTCCAAAAATAATTAATACTTGAAATTATTGTCATATTAACCCTTTACTGGCAAAACCAATTGAAATGGACCGCAAGTCAAAGTAATAAGACTTTTATAATCGCAGTTTTATTAGTATTCATACAAATTCTATCATTCCATACAAAATAAAGAAAAATAAACATTATTTCAAGACGACATTATTATTATTTTTTATCTTATTAATCTTCTTATTTATTTACCAGGTATGTCCGTGGTGGAGACGCCCTTCGTAACAGACGGGAATTAGCGTCTGGTGTCAGAGCCCTGGATGGTTGGCTTGCAGCTGCTGAGAACTTGCTGAACAGACAACCTCGAGCGAACACAGTGGACATTCAGACGTATATTGACCAACTATTGCAGCTTAACTCAGAGATAGAACACCACGAGGAACTATTCAAGACTATTAGCAGGTTTGTTGGCAATTTACGAATTTTTATTTGTAACTAATATACGTATAATTTCTGTGTGGTGACGGCCTACCAGAGATATCTACCGGAGGACGGGTAGCAGCTTGTTTCTGAGTACTATGACCATCTTACTACGATCGTCCAACCCGTCTGCTACGCGGCGATTATGGCAGTCGCGCGCGCGCTATAAACTGTAAATGTGGTATGACGCGCAGATATCCAGATTAGTTCCACTTTAGATTCGTCAGGCACCGTGTGAGTTCGCACCGCTCCGTATACTTCAAAGAGTTAAGTATCATTAACCTGACGTATTCTCCCAAGATGATTCTTGGGGTTTTGTCCAGTAGTGGACTTCTTACAGCTGTTATATATCTACAAAATAAGCGCTGAGATTAATGAATAATTCATATACTGTACGCGCTGGTTCTTTATCTGCAACAAATAATTAGGTTTCCTTGACCAATGACATTTATGCTGTAATTGTTGGATCGCTGATGACTGTTACTACATTTCTTTTAATGTCACATAAACGTCATTTTCGTCAGTAAATATTTATCGAAAGATTAAGGACAAATCTGAAGCCGCTCATCCAATTGTGGATCGGGTATGTCATTTAATCGATCAATTTCTCTAAGTACATGTCTTATATCAGTGCTACTTAAGGCAGTGTCGAAGTGGTAATATTTTTTCGACTGACTAACCTGTTAGTATAGTGGCTAGTGACCCTGGCTGCTAAGCCAGAGGTCGTAAGTTCGATTCCCACCCCGGAAAAATCTGTGTGATATAAACACGAAGTTCTATGTCTGGATAATTCATCTATAATATATAGTCTGTTTAAAAGTTGTCTGGTTCCATAGGTCTCTGCCTAGTTTTGGTTACAGACGGCAGTGTGTTATTATAATAATAATATCTGGGGACAATGTCACACAGATCATCCTAGCCCTAAACTAAGCAAAGCTTGTACTATGGGTACCAGGTGACGAGATACATACTTATATAATAATATCTGGGGACAATGTCACACAGATCATCCTAGCCCCAAACTAAGCAAAGCTTGTACTATGGGTACCAGGTGACGATATACATACTTATATAATAATATCTGGGGACAATGTCACACAGATCATCCTAGCCCTAAACTAAGCAAAGCTTGTACTATGGGTACCAGGTGACGAGATACATACTTATATAATAATATCTGGGGACAATGTCACACAGATCATCCTAGCCCTAAACTAAGCAAAGCTTGTACTATGGGTACCAGGTGACGAGATACATACTTATATAATAATATCTGGGGACAATGTCACACAGATCATCCTAGCCCCAAACTAAGCAAAGCTTGTACTATGGGTACCAGGTGACGATATACATACTTATATAATAATATCTGGGGACAATGTCACACAGATCATCCTAGCCCCAAACTAAGCAAAGCTTGTGCTATGGGTACCAGGTGACGATATACATACTTATATAATAATATCTGGGGACAATGTCACACAGATCATCCTAGCCCCAAACTAAGCAAAGCTTGTGCTATGGGTACCAGGTGACGATATACATACTTATATAATAATATCTGGGGACAATGTCACACAGATCATCCTAGCCCCAAACTAAGCAAAGCTTGTGCTATGGGTACCAGGTGACGATATACATACTTATATAGATAGATAAATACGTATATACATAGAAAACATCCATGACTCAGAAACAAATATTCGTGCTCATCACACAAATATTTGCACTTACCGGGATTCGAACCCAGGACCACCAGCTTCGTAGGCAGGTGCACTACCAACTAGGCTATGGTGACCAAATACAATTATTGTTCCAAAATACAATTATTTTTTTATCCGGGCGAATTCGGAGCTCGTGATTATATTTTGCAGTATTTTATTTCTGCCTCCGGCATATTACTAACATTTTCTTCTACATGTACAAATTACTTTTTCAGGACTTTCCAAAATGCGATCGCGGAGATGCCCCGCGACGAGGTGGAAGCGAACATGACTAAGCTGAAACAACAAAAGGAGGCTCTTGTGCGTGTCAGGGCTACAGTGCCGGTCAAGTTGCACCAGTACAGACAATTGTTGGTACAGCACGAGTCATTGGAAAGCGGCCAGAAGGAGATCGGATCGTGGTTGGATAGAGCTGAAGAAGCATTGAGGTCTACTGGAGAGACGAGACGGTGAGTGACCAAAATTTAAATAGTTTATATGAAAGAGTGCTGGTCTATTCTTAGCACAGAGAATAATCATTATCATACAACGTTGCAATTCTGCCAGTCTTTTAGGCATGATACCCTTTGATGCCGATGCGGAGCGTCTTTAGGATTGCCTTTAGTTTCTTTTAATTTCGGCTTTTAAGTGTGGCGGGTTCGAGTCCCGCGCCGGACAACTATTTGTGTGACCCATAAATAACTGTTCTGAGTCTGTATGTAATTTGTGTCCGTCTATTTTATGCTTGAAAAGTACCTCGCGACACAGGGATTATAATGCCTAATGCGGCCTTGTCTTTTAAAATAATAATAATTTCGTTTATATTAGCACTTTAGACAAAATTTTATATTTTTGTATTTATTGTTTAGTTATTTTTATTTAGGATAACAAACCATTACAATAATCTATATACATATAATAAAATCGTAGGAAAGTCAAAACTGTACATTGAATATGTTTTTAAAAGGATACTTAGGGCGTGATCTACAATCGATATCGAAACCAAAAATATAGTTTTTAGAATTTTTGTCTGTGTGTCTGTTTGTCTGTATGTATGTCCAGGCTAAACTCAAAAAGTACTGCATGGATTTACTTCAAATTTTGCATGAATGTTACTAAGACGTCGGGTCAACATATAGGCTACATATTATCTCCTTCGGGGGAGGAGCTGTGATAATTTATAACATTTAACGCGGGTAAAACCGCGGGGCACAGCTAGTAGCTTTATAAAAAGATAACTTAAATTCAAGTAGGTAAAATTATTTACAGTGTAGCCCCGTGATCTGAAAATTAAATTAAAGTCAATTCGATTAAATTTTTCAATTATTTTTCATAGTAATAATAAGGTTTTGTTTTTCATCCAATCAGCGAGATCATTGAAGAGCGTTACGAGGTCCACCGGACATTCTTCTCCCGAACTACATACTACCGTTCCATGTTGGAGAGCAAGAACAAAGTATTCCAGAACATAGTGAAGGCAGCGGATACTGACAGAAGCGCTGACGTCACTGACCAAGTGCGACTTATGAGAGACCTTAACGAAAGGTAAGAAGATAATTATTATTCTAATTAATCTTTCTGTGTCGTCAATCTATATACATATAATAAATTCGTAGGAAAGTCAAAACTGTAGATTGAATATTTTTTTTAAAGGATACTTGGGGCGTGATCTGCAATCGATATCGAAGCTAAAAATAGAGATTTTAGAATTTTTGTCTGTTTATCTGTTTGTCTGTATGTATGTCCGGGCTAAACTCATAAAGTATTGCATGGATTTACCTCAAAATTTGCATGAATTTTACTAAGAGGTCGGGTCAACATATAGGCTACATGTTATCGCGCTATCACCTACGGGGGAGAAGCTGTGATAATTTAGTTTAACGCGGGTAAAGCCGCGGGGCGCAGTTAGTTTACAATAAAATAATAGTCACAAGATGAGTCGCTGGAAGCCGCTGGATGCGATTATCGCAAGAGCGGATAGTGGTGATCTTTGGGAAGGCCTTTTTCCAACAGTGGGCGTCTTTCGGCTGATATGATTATGATGATGATGAAATGATAACAACGTGGTTGCTAAATATAAACGACTCTGTAACCAATTAAATTGCTGGTGATTATGTCTGTTTCACCACTCAACTAAAATAATTGTCATTAAATCTCGCTCTAATATAGCTCGTATGAAAAGAACAGGGCATACATACTATATTCTGATGTGTCACTTATTTTCCTTAAATATTTCGGCCATGTCTAAATCGACACAACTATATCTACAGTTGTGTCAATTTAGTCATGGCGTATCTCGTTTAAGGGCTTCTGCCCTGTCCTTTTCATAAGAAACATATATATTAAAACGAGATGAATCATATTAAAATAAGTTAAGTTCGTATTGCATAGAATCGGAGGCATTCTTAGTCTGTTCAAGTAAACAACTGTGATATTATATTGCCTATACGGTGTGCATATGCAATATAGTATCACATTGATTGGCAATGCCGGCCTATCTGGGAATGTTACCGGTTGACGGCGTTGTTGAGGAGTTTATTAAAGCCTAAGCTCAATCTTAAGTTGTATTTTTAATGTAAATATTATATTAATATATATTTATTTTTTAAGTACCTATTGATGTTTTATTAGTGATTATTAAAAAAAAATGTATCATTCCTTGAAAATACAACGAAAAAAGTCTGTTATTTACTCTAAATCTGTGTCAGATCTATACACAGTATATTGTGGATGGCAACCATAGTTACTCTACGCCAGTGTTTTTCAACGCGTGGGTCGCGACCCCCTGGGGGTTAGGGGGTTGCTAAGCTTCTATAGGGGCGGATATATTTGTCACAAAATAAAATACATGAAAAGAAAGCAACGTTTAGGGGGTCGCGAAATATGTATTCATACTAAAAGGGCCGTGTCATGAAAAAGGTCGAAAAACACTGCTCTACGCTATACTTCCTTACGTCCAGGTTTGCTCACGTGTCCTCGGAGGCCACCCGTCGTGAAGCCGAACTGCAGCGCCTTGTCCGAGCCTGGGAAGAGTTCGAAATGAAGAAGCGCGCGGTTGAAGAATGGGCTTCAAGAGCAGAAGCTTTGCTGGCTGACAACAGAGTGGATTCTAAGCAAGCTGTTGATTTCCATAAGAGATTTTTCCAAGGCGCTGATGAGAGGGCTGTGTCGGAACTGGTGCGTTCTGGACGAGAACTTATTGAGGTAAACACTTTCTACATTTCTCCTAAATTCCCTCAATTCTTATAGCTCTTCCTTTCGATTGGTTCATTCTCTTCTCCGACTCTCTTTTCACGATTTTATTACTGGTTTGGTTAGCCGTGTGACAATAACAACGCAACCCCATAACATTCCGTGGGTGTTTTAAAAAGCGATTAGGGGTTACAACAGGTAGTTGGGCAGCAGCGCCACCTGTGTACTAGTTACCACCGAACTGCGGTCGCCAATTGGCATGCCAACCGCGGTGACATAAGCAAACTCCTCTAAATGGCAACATTTTAGAAACCTTCGGCGGAGGTCTATCCGATAACCGGTTTATGATTAATTAGTGACAATCCGTGAAATCAAATCACTTTAGAAACAAAAAAGAGATTTTTGTTAAATGTAAGTGCGCATACGGTCACCGTAGTCTAGGTAGCGCTCCTGCCTACGAAGCTGGTGGTCCTGGGTTTGAGTCCCGGTAAGTGCAAATATTTGTGTGATGAGCACGAATATTTGTTTCCGAGTCATGGATGTTTTCTGTGTATATAAGTATTTATCTATCTATATAAGTATGTATATCGTCGCCTGGTACCCATAGTACAAGCTTTGTTTAGTTTGGGGTTAGGATGATCTGTGTGATATTATCCCTAGATATTATTATTATTATTATACATTTATTTGAGGCTAGATTTGGGCAGAATTTATGTCATTTGCTGCAAGAATTAAAAAAAATATGTCCATCCCTAGAATACGAAATCATACAATACGAATCCATAAAATTCGAATGATTACTGACTTATTTAAATATCAACTCATTCAACTCTTTTTGGTGTAGCTCGTTAGCGAAGAAGAGCGTCCCCGAGTAGTTCAAACAGTGGAATCGTTGCAAACCCAGTGGAGGGAACTGTTGGCACGAGCACCTCCACACCTGATGCGCCTGGAGTTCAGGCTGGACGAAGCGGTGTTCCACCACTGCATCAAGGATATTGAGAAGGAAATCGTCTATGAAGAACAGGTGAGGGTTCAGTTATTTACAAAGCCTGGACTTTGTGCGGGAGTCCGGCTCGCACTTGGTGTTTTTATTGTTTTTTTTTTTTCACAATATTCCGATCCGTTCATTTTTACTTTTATGGGCGCGTAAAGCTTTGGCGTAAAATCATACAATTAGGTGTTGCCAGCATTTAAAAATTCATAGATCCGCATGCTCATATCCTAAGTCTCATCCATCGTATATAAACTGTTGTGAATACATGGCTGATCGCCTCACGAAATTACTAATTATTCCTTAAACAAAACGTGTGAAATACAATATTCTCAGAATTCATTGTTTACTTAAATGCTTCACAGTTGAATAAACATTCATTAGTACCGAAATGAATCATACTTAAGATAATGATTATTTCGTAATCACACAATAAAGATTAGAGATAATATGACGACTATATCTAGTTTTAAATCATTATCTGTTTAGTAAAAACATAGTACGTTGTTGGTAGATACTTGTATATTATGCCGATTGTCATGGGTTCGATTCCCATCCAAGACAGATATTTGTGTGCATGAACATGTCTGTTTGTCCAGAGTCTGGCTGTAATCCTACTTCCTACTAATATTTAAAATGCGAAAGTTTGTGAGTATGGATGTATGGATATTTGTTACTCTTTAACGGAATCTACGGTATGGATTTTGATGAAACTTTTTAGTAATATAGCTTATATATTCGAATAACACATAGGCTAAAATTTATATACCTAGTTTAACGTAAAGCACATGTAGTTATATACATACATATATATATATACTACTAGCTGTGCCCCGCGGTGTTACCCGCGTTAAATTTTATAAATTTTATTTGCTATAAACCTCACGGAGCCCGAGACCTTTCCAACGAATGCAAAACCGTGGAAATCGGTTCGTGCGTTCTGGAGTTATAGCGTCAGGAAGGAAAACCCGACATATTTTTACATAGTAGATGTATTTTCAAAAGACACACTAGTTGCTTGCTAATATTATCTGTTTGTCTATTCAAACCAGTCTCCTTATTGAACATTATTTTTTGCCAGGCATACAACCAGAGTGATGACGCTGATGGTATTCTCATCCGAAACGAGGAGTATTTCCGCAACCAGGGCAAGATCATGCAAGTCGAACATTGTCTGCAAAACCTGAAGAAAATCGCAGTCAGTTACACACAACAAACTCATGATACCACTCTTGACGAATCAGTACGAAAATGTGAACAAATGTGGGAAAGTACCGTGCAGAGAGTCGAACACTTCAGGCAGCAGTTGCAAAGAATTCCGGCAAAGTGGGACGCTTATAGAGAGAAGTTCAGGGAAATGGAGCGCTGGATGGATCACGTTGACAAGACCATGGACAGCATTGTTAGGGAAGTAGACTCGGCTGAGGCGTTCGAGAGGGAGAAGACTATCTTTCAGGTGAGACAACAGATAGATATTAGATTGAAAGAAATCATAGCTTATCATAATAGCAAAGGAATTAGTTTGTATATTTGATTGAACATGACTTCTCTATACTTATGCTTCATTTGGAATAGTTGAGGGAACTGATGGTAAATATTTTATATGAAATAACAAGTAACTTACCGCACATTGTGTATTTTATTTATTTATTAGAGTAACGATGATAGTTAGATACAAAAATATGCTTGTAGCAAGCAACATAAATAAACTTATTGTATGAACTTGAACTATTTTCTTATTTGTAGAATATTTGCCGAGAAGCCGACAAGAAACGTGAAGATATGAAATGGTTGGTCCAAACACTCGATATGCTCACAAACCACTGCTCGGAGCTGGAGGCTCAAGAAGAACAAATCAAACTAGAAAATTTAATAGCTAGATACAAGAACCTGATACCTACGATTGAAATCACCATGATAAAGACTGAGACCTACACTAGATGTTACACATACCGCAGGGAAGTCCACGAAGTTATTTGTATATTGGAAACTGCTAAAGAACAGGCAATGGTCGAACCGGAGCCTCAATCCCTTCAACACGTCGAACAACTTGTGTTGGAACAACAAACTGCAGTACAGAAACTCGACCGCCACAGGCCTTCAGTCATGTCTATGCTTCAACGAGGCAAAGAGCTGATCAAGGACGCAAACGCTCCTGCCTTTGTCAGGGAGGATGTTAGGAATCTTGAGACTGGCTGGAACTCAGCATATGAAACCTCTACAGACCGCCTCCACAAACTGAGAGACACACAGAAGGTTTGGTCAAACTTTGAATACCAGAAAGAAGAGTTACTATCAGAACTAGACAAATACGAAAACTATGTCGCTCATCCCGGTCTTGACATGGGTGTTGCCAACATTGGCCGTGAGCTCCAAGAAACAAAGGTATTGAAAACAGACATTGAAAAGGCCAAGACTGAAAGACTGCCACAACTACAACAAGCTTACAATGAATTGCGTTCTTTGACTGCTGATAAACCCAAACCTGTAATTGAAAAGGATTTGGAAACCATTGAGCGCAAATTAGTTAGAGTAGAAGACGAAGTTCAAACAAAAGTGGGTCATTTGGAGAAATTCAACGAGGAATGGGTAAAGATAGAACGTAAGTTAGAACATGTCAGAGAATGGATAAAGAAGGAAAGTCCTATACTGATTTCACATATCCGTTCGGAAAATATCACTCCAGAAGACAGAGTTGAAAAATCGCAAGCCCTACAGAAAGTTATCTCAGAAAAACTTGATATCGTTCGAGGTGTTGCTGATCAGGGAACTAAATTGGCTGTAGAACATAGAGTACAGGATGCGAATAGACTGAAAAGTGAAGTAGCATTGCTAGAAAAAATGATGGCAGATCTACAGCGGTCAACAGAACACCAAACTAAAGTCGTTGAGCATGATTTAGCAAGCTGGCAGAAGTATCAAAAAGGTGTTGCTGAAATTAAACCCTGGATTGAAGAAGCCGAAATAAAATTGGGCAATGTTCCTAAACCAAGCACGTTACCTGAAGCACAACAATTACAACAGCAGTCCAGGGCTATTATCACAGATTGTGATAAACAACTGATGAATTTACAAATTTTATCTAGCGTTAGTCACCAACTATCAGGAAAGACCAGCGCTCCCGATGAAGTCGATGCCATTCACTCTCGATGGGCTGTTGTACACGATCTTGCTGACCAGTGGAACAATAAACTTGAAAAACTTGTCTCAAACTGGGAGAACTTTGAACGTGAGGCTGAGAAATTGGGAACATGGATAGAAAACGGCGAGAAATTACTGAGTAGTAGAAGTATTACTATCGACTCTCCTCAGGTTGAAAAGCTCGATAGAGAACTGAATAAACTTAAATCTTTCGGAAACGAGATTTCTCAACAGCAAGCAAAGATTATCAGCCTCTCTCAAACATGTGATAACATATGTCACAACATTCAACCTGAAGGTGCTATTTTACTTAAAAACAAAGTATCTGATATCAAACAACGTACAAATGATTTAGCTGACACAGTTCGAACGAGAGTCAATGAGCTTTCCGATAAAATTATTGTTAGACAAGAGTTCTTGAACAAACTGCACAATTTTGACAACTGGATTACAGATTTTAGAAGAAAAACTGAAAGCTACGATCAAGTCGATGCTCATCGAGTGGAACCAACTTTGCAATCAATGCATGTTCTGTTACAAGAACACGCAGCTAAAGCACCTGAATTCACTGATATTTATAATGAAATCAAGAACATGACGCTTGCTTCACACCCTGATGAATCACGCTCATTAAGTGAAACATATTCTAACATTGCTGAACATTACCAAATTATTGAAAACAATATTCAGCAAAACAAAGGAATTTTACAAAAGTGGTCGGACCTCCTAAATTGGTATGATGATTCTAAACAACAACTTGGTCATATACAGTACCAGATTGAGGGTCCAAAACTCACTCCCGAAAGTTATGAGGTACTCAGACAAGAGTTGATTAACGTAATTACTAAAATACCAGAATGGAAGAGCAATGTAGCATTGCTTGATGGACCTTCCAAAGTCAAAGTGACTGATCAGAATACCGGTCGTATTATGTCTCCGAATATCTTAGTGAAAGAAATAGAAACGAAAGCTGAAGCATTACTAAGCCAAGTAACAACCAAGAGAGATTTAGTCCAAAAAGTTGGAGCAAGGTGGGATAAATTTAATCTTCAACATAATGCGTTGGCTGAAGTTTTACACAATGTAACCTCTGTTCTCAATGAGATGTCCCAAAAACCTGTACCTTTGACTGAAGCTACCATTCAAGATTTGACTGAGCAGTTAGATAAACTAGACGCTGAACTTAAAGAAAAGCAAGTTATCAGGAAAGAATTAAGAGAGGAAGGTCTACATTTGATGAGGGAAGACCAGCCTAATATGGGCACTATTCAAAATGCTTTGTCAACTGCTGACAATAATTGGGACCAAGTCGTTAATGCTGTGCGCGATACTAAGAACAAGTATATCCTTTTGTCATCAACACTTCAAGAGCTGAAAAACTTCACAGTGGCTTTTGATAGAGAAATGAGCAGAGCTGAGCAATTATATAATGACAGTAAAAACGCTCCCAATGATTATGTTCAAACCGCTCAAGCATTGGATAAAGCCAAAAAATCTTATGAAATTCTGAAGAGGTCTAAGGGCATGTTAGACCAAATGGATGTTATTAAACAATCTGTTCTAAAACAAACATCAACATTAGGAGGATTTGATACATCACCACTTGAAGAAACGTTCTTAACGTCGCAGACGCATTGGGAAAAAGTAAATGATGCCGTCATTAAGAGAATACAAGATCTTGAATCTCAGCTTATTGTTTGGAGGCAAATAGATGACACCAAAAATCAAGTGATCACGTGGCTAAGTGAAACAGGTCAAAACTTGGCAAACGCCTGTGATAATTTGGAAATCAGATTTGGCCAAAGTCATTTAAACAAGTATAAAGAGGAGTTACCTATTTACATTGGACTAAAGAATAGCATCAAGGCTAAGTGTGAACAGATAATTAATCTGAATAAAAGCATTCCAGTTGCACAAGTTTCCTCAATTAACGACTATTTAGATAAAGAGTTCGCCGCGCTTCAATCTTTAGCAGATAACTTGGAAAGCGCAGTTTCTTCTCTAGGAACTAAGGAGAATAAACTAAAAGATCAAATAAAACGTTTATCAGATAACGTCAGTAAGATTCGTGACGATATTATTAAATGTGATGACATGACAGGTGACAACGCTAAGATTTTGGACCGTCTGAAAAAATGCCAGTCATGCAAAATAGAGCTGCAAAACTTAAGTGATGAAATTGACAACCTATCAATGAATGTGTCGGAAATGAACGAAAACTATCCCGGCTTCTACGAATCATTAGTTCCCAAAGAACTAAGTACGTTACAGAAGAGATTTGAGAGCGTCCTAGTACATGCAAATAAAACGGAAATTACCTTATTGACTTTCTTACAAAAACTATTTACGGACAAACTAGCTATTTTCAATAGAAACTTAAAGATTTTGGATGACAAAACAAGATGGTGCATGCCAGATGTAACTAGTGATAAATATAACTTAGAAGTGAAGAATGCTGCACTCACTGATGTTGAAAATGGTATTGCTGACTGTAAAGCTAAAGTTTCAGAATTAAAAGAAGCACGTGACATACTGAAAATCGTAGCCGAGCCAGCATGCGCTAAAGAAGCGGCCCAACAAACCGAAAAAGCACAAAAGAACTTGGAAGTACTTACAGCCAATTATGATGAAATCAAGAACAGACTTAAGGAAAATATTGTTGCCTGGCAAGAATATGAAGTATTATTGGAAAATATTTCGGAATGGTTGAAAGATAAAGAGAATAGAGTCCGACAAGAGGCTGTTAATTTAGTCAGCCCTGATGAAATCGACGCTAAAATTGGTGAAGTGGAAAAGCTTGATCAAGAAATTAAAGAATATAGCAGTGAAGTAACCAAACTTACAGAAATAGGAGAGAAAATATTATCCCGTAATCCAGATTCCCGCGTCCTACAACACATTAACCATTTGGTATCTAGATATCAGACTGTAGGAAAATTCATGGATGGTCATCTAAATAGACTGAAAGACTTGAAGAACAACAAAGGAATATATGACAAATCTATTGTTGACTTCAAAAATTGGCTTCAGGATGCCAATGGAAAAATACAAGATTTAGCTGTGATGAGCAAGCATGCTAAGCCAACAGCGGCTGATCTAGAACAGGTGAAAAAGCTCAACGACAACAAAGAAATTGGTCAAAGACTTCTTAATAACGCTATTGAATCTGGTGAAGCTCTGTTTAGCGGCATAACACCTGAGGGTCGTGAACAAATTAGAAATGAGTTAAGAACTTTAAGAGATTACTTTGAAAATTCCGTGGATTCGCTAAATAACGTCATCAAAGACATCGAAACTACTATCAATAAGCGATCATCTTTCGATGACACATTCAACCAAGTACAGAAATGGATTAGTGATAAAGAAAAAGATTTAGGAGAATTCAAGCTTTGTCCAACATTGCCAGAAAAAAAGGCCCAGCTACACGGTAATAAAATCTTACTCCAAGAGGTTGAATTGCATCAGTCAATGTTGTCACAGCTTACTGAAAAGATCAAGTTGATACCCGATGAGGACGCTGAAAAGAGTCTTTCTAAATCTATCGACAGATATAAAAACATGGCAAAAGAACTGGAAAAAAGAATCTCAACATATGACACCCACGTCGTAGAACATGAGAAATATGTTCAAATATTTGAAGACGTCCGTGATCGCCTAAACCATATTGTTGCTGAGAACAGCATGCTAAATTACTCAGTTGTTACTCAAAAAGACGATGTTGATGCCAAGATTGCAGCAATTGAAAAAGTTACTTCGAAAGCTAAGGATATCCAGAATGCTCTAAGTGGACTGAAATCACAGTTGGATACTGTTATTGAATCTACCAGCCCTAATGGACATCCAGTGCTTATCAGTGAATATGAGCAGCTCAAAGTGACATGGGACCAATTAGCTACACAATGTAAAGACCAAGACAAAAAGCTCAAAGATACACTGAAGCAGTGGACTGAGAGCCAAAAGACGTTGGATGAGCTCGAAGAATGGTTGAAACTTAAAGAAAATCAAGTTAGAGATCAAAGTCTCAAGAGCAATCTAGAGGCTAAGATTGCTCATTTACAGAAAGTGAAAGAAATTCAAAGTGAATTAACATCAAGAAGTGCAGATTTCGCTGCATTAACAGACACTAAACAAAATGTGGCTACAGAATCTGAGCTAACAACCAAGACCTCTAAACTAGCTACAAGGTATCATACTTTGAATAACCTGATCAATGAAATCATTTCCAAATACGAGGTATTCGTAGCGGAACACCAATCATTTGAAAATGAATATAGCAATATGGAAACTTGGCTCAATAGTATGCTTGGTGAACTACAAGATCTGAACGAAATTGTGGGTGATTACGCTGTCTTACAAGAAAAACAAAACAAAGCTAAGGAGCTTTATGAGACTAGAAACAAGAAAACACCTGCTTTCGAAGAATTCTTAAGCCTTGGTGAAAAACTATACACACATACTAGTCCTGATGGAAGAGAAGTTATTCGACAGAAGATTCGCAAGATTAGAACGCTTTGGGATACTTTCGGTGACAGCTTCCAAGAAACTGTCAATAAGTTAGATCAATGCCTCTTGCAATTCTCTGACTTTAGCCTTGCTCAAGAGCAACTGACGAAATGGTTAAAAGATGTTGAAAGAGCTATGCAGAGACATACCGAGCTAAAGGCTTCACTAGAAGAAAAGAAAGCTCAACTTCAAAATCATAAAATTATGCACCAAGAAATTATGACTCATCAACAGCTAGTTGAATCTGTTTGCGACAAAGCCCAACAGTTAGTAGATCAAACTCACGATGCATCTCTCAATGTGTATCTTCAGTCTATCAAACAGCTGTTCCAAAATATTGTAACAAAGTCACAGAATTTACAAGACAATTTAGAAGACTGTGTTAAAAGACATGAAGATCTGGTACGTCTCATTCAACAATACAAGGAATGGCTGGGCTCACAATCTGAGAAACTTCTTGACATTGAAAATGCTACTGGTGAAAAGCCCGAGATTATAAGGAAATTACAATCTGCAGTGGCTTTAAAGGATATTGAAAAAGTCGGGTCAAGTAAACTAGACGAAATTAGAGCAGTGTTTTCTAACGTCAGTAAGAGCACATCAGAAACTGGCAGTACAGCTATTAAAGCAGAAATTGATAATTTGCAACAACAACTACGCAAAGCTGTCGAAAGTATCAGTACTGCAGAACAGAAACTCAAGCATACCTTGGAAATTTGGAATAAATTTGATTCTTCAATTGAATCTATTACTGTTTGGCTTAAGGATATGGAATCTAAATGTCGTGATCAAAGTCTTTGCTCTACATTAAAAGAAAAAGAATCTCAGCTGCAAAGATATGTTGATCTACGAAATAACATTAACGCGAAAGAAAAAGAAATTGATGCATTTGTTGATGAATCTCACAGCCTTATCCAATTGAGTGGAGTAGATCGGCTCAAGCCTCTTGTAACTCAAATAAGCAGTCGTTACCAACAGTTACATCTTATTTCAAAGGAAATTGTTAATCATTGGGCTGAATTAGTTGCTGATCATAAAAAATATGCTCAACTCAGAAATGAATTTGATGCTTGGCTGAAACCATTAGAAGAACAACTATCTCAAATGGTGACAAAAGAAGATAAACTCAGTATTGAAAGCAAAGGCAATAAACTGCAAGTGTTCTTAATGGAAAGAGAAAATGGTGAACACAAAATCAGCATTTTGACAACTGCTGGTGACAAAGTATTACCTGAGACGGCTGCTAATGGCAGGGAAAATATTCGTGGAGAAATTCGAACACTGAGAGAAAGATGGGACAAACTTAATGACGCCATTCTACAACAGCAAAAAGAATATGAATCACAGACTCTACAGTGGTCAAGTTACCAAGACGTACTACAGCAAACGCTGTCTTGGTTAGACGAAAAAGAAAAAGTCGTAGACGCTGAAGAGAAAGCAGTTCTTAATTCAGCTCAAGAAATCAAGTCAAAGTTGCTTAAGAACAAGACACTGCTACAAGAAATATATTCACACAAGAGAGTGATCGAAACCGTTACAGAAAAAGCTAAGAATGTCGCTGCCACGCTTCATTCAGGTAAAGGTGAGAGTGATGAAATGACGAAGATTATCCAATCTGTGTGGGATAGATATAATGCTTTAACGAACAGGTTGACAGGCATTATCGATAAACATGAAAGTACCTTTGATATATACCAACAGTTTGGTGACCAACAGAAATCACTTCAAGACTACCAGAAGCATCTTTGGGACCGACTCCATTTACTATCAGATTTCACTGGTAATAAGGCTGCACTTCAAAGTAAGTTAGGCAAAATCCAAGAACTGTTAGATGCTATTCCAACTGGAAACAACAAATTGAAGATGCTATCTGATTTAATTGAAAAAAATGGTGCAAATCTATCCCCACGAGGTAAAGATGGTATGTCTAGAGAATTAAGTCTTCTCAGAGCTGATTTGGAGAAGTTTACGGCTACGGTTCATGAAGTAAAACGTGGAATTGAAGACAAGATACAACAATGGATCGAGTTTGATAGTGCCAATGATCGTCTTCAACACTGGCTCAGTGATACTGAGATGAGCTTAAAGACATACACCCCTAAAGCAACTCTCGACGAGAAAGTGGATCAGCTCAACAAATACCAGGTAACTTTTAATTTATATTATGGTTTGCGTACATTCTACTTTATAAACTCAATTATAATAATATTGAATTTTAAAACAGGACTTGTGTAAAGCGATTGATATTCACGAAAATGAATTGACCGCGGCCATTGCTTTGGGCGAAGCTTTGGATCAAGTAAGAATTGATAAAAGATAAAAATCTTTTATCATCAGCACTGTAGGAAATAGTCTAATTTTCAGTAGATATCTAATTTCACGATTATAATATTTACATATTAGAGTTTTCTAACAAAAGGGCCTTTTTACTTACATAAAAGTTTATAATAAGTATATATCTCGATTACTTCAACTTTGGTCTACATACCTATTGTTTGTATTTTACTAATTTAGAGGCAATGGTAAATTGTTACTGGTGTACCTAATGCTGACAATACGCCTATTTATAAAGGTCTAACTATCTTGACCATACTAATGGTAGTTGTCGTAGTTCAGTTTAAACGTAATCCACTAACTTATATTTACATCTAACTAACTGGTGTTTAATTTCAGGCAATCTTGGCTAACCTGAAGAAAACTGAAAATGACGTTGATAAATTGACTGATGAATTTAGTGATCTTATCGAAAACTGTAATGATACTAGAATAACAATGAACTTGCAACAGATGACTTCTCGTTTCCAATCAGTACAGTCGACAGCTAAAGAGCTAGTTAAAAAATGTGAACAGGCTGTCAATGACCACAACGCATATCAAGCAAAATACAACCAATGCACTGATTGGTTAAAGGCAGCACAACACAAATTCGATGAATGTAAACAAAACTTATCGAGTACACCTGAAGGCATAAGTACTAAAAGGGAAAGCTTAAATGATTTGCTTAGTCAGAGACGTAATGCTACACTTCTAGTAAATAACACATTTGAATTAGGAGAAAAACTGTATCCCTCTACATCCCCTGAGGGAAAAGAAATTATTGAACACCAGCTGCATGAAATCCAACAAGCAATTGACAACTTGTATGACAATATAACGAAAGCTGAAAGAGACTTGGATTCAGAGCTTAACAAATGGTCTTCATTTGAGGATAATCTTAAGACAGTACAGCAGTGGTTGACAATTGCTGAAAAGAATCTACCCAAAGAAATTGAATTGAAAGCTACGTTGGATGAAAAACGGAATCAACTAAGTGTTTACAGAACATACTTACAAGATGCGATTACTCATCAACAAGATATCAGTGATTTAGAAACTCGAGCTCAAACACTACCTGACGTGAGTAAAGATATATCTAAAGAAATAAATACACTTAGACAGAGACATGATATTATTTTGGCTCGAGCAAAGTCTTTTGTTGAGCAGTACGAGGCAATAGTAAATAACCATACTCAGTACACTAAAGCCGTAAAAGATTTAGAGGAATGGGTTGAAGCTACTCACAACACTGCCCAGCTATGGGGTGACGTGAATCTAGAACGTGTAGCATTAAGTACTAATTGTGAGAAACTTAAATCTCTGCAATTAAGCTTGTCTGAAGAGAAGAACCGTATTGATACCATTAGGACATTAGGTGAGAAGGTGCTTCCAGGTACAATAAGCAGTGGACAAGCAAACATTAGAAACCAGATAGATGCTTCCCAACAGGAATGGGAAGGTTTAGTATCCTTTATCAATAAAACTATTGAATCACTAGAAAATAAGATACAACAATGGAATGAGTATGAGAACATGAAAGATCAATGTTTAGCTTGGATTCGGAACACGGATAACCAAATTCATGCTGTTGACCTTAAAGCGACCCTACCAGAAAAGCAAGAACAGTTCAACAAATTTCAGGAGTTACAAGGAGAAGTGCGTGCTAAAGAACTTGAGATCGATAACATTACTGAAAAGGCACAGAATTTGTACACTGGTGTACTAGGACCACGCGGATCTCAAATATCTGATTTGTCAGTAAAGTACCAGACTCTATCTCAAAAAGTGAAAGATCTTACCAACAGATGGCAACAATATGTGAAGACGCACCAGGAATTTTCCAGTAATGTCACTGAATGCTCACAATGGATTGAAGAATTGAGAGACAAACTAGACTTCTGTGCTGATCTTAGCTCTTGCTCACAAGATGACTTAGAAACGAAGTTAGTACTCATTCAAAACCTTCTACTAACTAAAGACGAAGGTTTCACTAAAGTTCAATCTTTGGTTGAACTGGCTCAGAATGTAATGGCTAATACTGCTCAGTCCGGCCACGAGGCTATTAACAACTCGTTGGTGGCATTACAAGAGCAATGGTCAGCATTATTGTCTAGAATGATAGAAACAAAGAACATGTTAGACGACTCAGTAACTAAATGGGCTGGCTTCCTCGAACAAATACAACTTATAGAAAAGAGCAATAATTACCTTGAAAACATGTTATCTGAGCTGACACCATTTGAAACGTCGATGCCAGACAAGAGAGCACAACTGGAGAAACTCAAAGAAGTTGAAGAAAAAGCCAGGTGCGATCGTCTAGATGTAGACACATTAAAAGCTAAAGCAGCTGAAATGATTGCTAGTGGTCAACAAAATCAGGCCGCATCTAAAGCTCAAGAAACTCTTAAGAAATTCGACAATCTTTATGACAAGATTAAAAAGTTGCTGGCTGATCGTGAGGAACAGTACAAAGATCACAGACTATATAAGGAAGCTCATGATGAGTTGATTCAATGGCTAAGTAGAGCTAGAGAAAAGGTACCATCTTTGAAATCAAAGCCATTGAGTGATAAACTCGCCATAGAAAATTCTGTAGCGCCTCTGGACGCTTTGATAAACAAACAGGCTCAAGGAGAACTTCTTTTAGAACATCTGCAACATACTGGTGAAGTTCTCCTAGCTAGTACTTCACCAGAAGGACAAGTAATCATCAAAAATGAAATGAAAGCATTGAAAGAAAGCTTTAATGATCTGTTCAATGAGATCAAACAACAAAAGAGCCAATTAGAAGACACCGTCAGCCAGTGGCGTGAATACAAAGATGAGTATGAAAGATTGTCTGATTGGTTGCAACAAAAAGAAATACTTATTAAAAACCATAAATTAGCGCTGCTTGGCACTGCCAAAGAAAAGGGCGGACAAGTTAATGAAGTTAAAGAAATTGTTGATCAGTTAAATAAAGGAAAAGCCGATATAGAGAAGTTTAATGCCTCTGCATCTGGTCTTTTAGCTTCACACTTAGATACATATGTGAATAACCAATTACGCCATCTTAACTCCAGATATCAAGTACTCGTAAATATGGCAAATGATGTATTGAAGAAGGTTGAAACTAATTATGAGCAGCATCAGACCTATGATGATAACTATGCTAAGACGAAAAAATGGATAGATGACGCTTGGGAAATCACGCGCAGTGGCAGTGAAGCTGGTAGTAACAGCAGCAAGGAAGCTTTACAAAAACGTCTTGAACAAATTGAGGATCTTCTCAAGCGTCGCGAAGAAGGTCAAAACTTAGTTCACGCAACCATCAACAGTGGAGAGAAAGTCCTCAGAAATACACGTTCTGATGGCAAAGATAAGATCAACACCGAGTTAAAGGAACTTCAGAACGAATGGGATCGTCTGGTCAAAAAAATGACGACTGCCAAAGTTCATCTAGAGACAGCCATGCTTCAATGGGCTGACTATAGCTCTAGCTATTCGCAACTTCAACAATGGATATCCGACAGAGAAGCAAAACTCCAAGAAGTGTGTGAGCAGAAAGTCGCCAAATCCAAAAAAGGTCAAGACCGTCTTGCTGGGCTTACAGCCAGTCTTGGCCTGGGCGAACGGAAAGCCACACTCCGTCAAACAAACAATATTGTTCAAGATATCGTTTCGTTTGAACCCATGATTCAGTCTGTAACTTCTAAGGCTTCAGAACTTATGCAACAAGCTCCAGCGTCTGAGATTACCAGCAAATATGAAACATTATCAAAACAAGCTAAAGATTTGTATGAGAAACAGAAAGAGACCGTTGAACAACATCAAGCATTTATTGATGCTGGCTCAGACTTTGTCCAATGGATTAGAGCTGCTAAAGAAAGGTTAGGAAAGTGCTCTGATGCCACCGGAGATAAAGAATCACTTAGTAGCAAGATATCACAACTTAAAGTGCTAGAAAGTGAGCTGCCAGATGGTCAAGCTAAGCTACAAAAAGCTCTTGAACAAGGTGAGATAGCTTGTGGCATTGCAGAAGACGATGACAGAGAAGAAATTGAGGAAGAAGTAGCTCTTATGCAAGAGGAGTACGATACTTATGTGTAAGTATATTATTTTAGAAACTACCTTTTAGTGTTTCATTTAATAAAACCTTTATTATATTTTGGTATTTTACCCTTACAGTGAACAGCTTAACAATACCAAGGCTTTAATAGAAGGAGGTATCGTCAAATGGACCGAGTATGAAGAGCAATACAAGGAAGCCTTAGATTGGTTGTCAAAGACTGAGAAATTAGTGCAATCATTTAACAAACTGCAGAATAACTTGGAACAGAAAAAGGTTGTTCTGGAGGAGTTCCAGGTTAGTATGAGTAGTATTTTAGAAAAGAAAATTCTATTATAGTTATAACTTTCATTCGACAGTATTTTTGATGTAATCATATTGCTAAGGCTAGCAAGGGACAGGAGAATTTATTATCTTGCCACATTACCAAATAAACGTATAATTTGAAATGTTTCCAGGGACACCTCCAAATGCTATTTGACTGGCAAGCTGAGTTAGACAAGCTTAATGTGCGCGCCCAAACATTACTTGAAACCTGTGCTGATACCAGGATATCCAACGGTATCACCCAGCTCACAACAAAATACAATGCACTCCTATCGCTTGCTAAAGAAGTTATGAAGAGACTGGAACTCCATTACCAGGTATTTTTTTTACACAAAAGTTATATTTCGTATATATACGTATTTTTCTAACAGAACAGTAAAACATAGGGCAACGTAACGGTATTAATTGCTATGTGGGTGTGTAAGGAAGATATATAACTCTCATGTTTATACAATTAATATGGAAAAAAAACGTATTTATTTCATCTAGGAACACCAGCAACACAATGCTCTGTACGGTGAATGCCAGGATTGGTTGGATAGAACACGCGAAAAGCTCAACCAATGTGCAGAAATACCCAACAACTTACCGGAAGTTAATACAAAGTTAAATACTGTGAAACTACTCCGTCAATCTTTGGAACAAGGTCAAAACAAACTTAGGTACCTACTAGAACTCAAAGAAAAGGTGACCATGAACACAGAACAAGCAGGAGCAGCCAAGATACAAGAAGACACTGACAATTTGAAGCAAGAATTCGATAAGCTAATCGCTGATTTGCAAGACGTCAGAAACAAACTGACTAATAGAGCATCACAATTTGATGATATATCTAAGGTAGGTGCTAGTATTATTAATGTAATCTGCAACTTTTACTAACTTAAAACTTGTGGTAACTTAAAACTTCATATGTATCGTTACATTTCAGATCCACAAACTCTTAGTAGAATGGCTAGATGACATCGATCAGAAGATCCAATCGGATGATTCTCTCCTTAACGATTTGTCCGAGAAGAAAGCCAAATTAGAAAAGTTCAAGACTTTCAACAGAGACATTGATTCTCACAGTGATCTAGTCAAGAGGCTCAATGAAAAGCTACGGGAAGATTCTTCTTTGAAAAACAAGGATATAGAAGACACCTTAAAGCGGTATGATGATATTAGGAAGACAGTCAATGAAATGATATCGGTAAGTAATTAATTTTTGAATCAACTTCTGCATTCCATATTTCACCAAAATAACGAACAGAGTATAAATTTTACAATTGAGTTAAATTTGTGTTTTATAATGTATTATTTTTTTTTAGAAATTGGAAGACTACGTCAACTCACATATCCAATATAAAGAATCATACGACAACTTCTATGACTGGATACGGAACTGCAAGATAGAGATTCAGCAATGTTCTGACTCCCACGGAGAAAAAGATTCAGTTCAAAAGAAACTCCAAAAAGTTACTAAAATCATTGAATCTTTGCCAAAAGGAGAAGCACTACTTAAAAAAGCTGTTAGCTTGAGTAATGCTGTCTTAGATACTACTGGAAATGAAGGTAAAGACAATATCAACCAAGAGATCAAACAATTGAAGATTGAATGGGAGAATCTGCAACAGATTTGCAAAGATACTAAGAAATTGTTAGAGAAGTGTTTGTCCGCGTGGTCCGACTTTATTGAAACTTCCGATAAGATGAGCAAGTGGGTAAAAGAGTTTGATAACAAACTGAAAACTGTTCAAAAGGTTGATAAGATCACACCTGAGCATCTTGAGAAGTGCCGCGTAAGTATCATATCTATTCATAATATTAATAAATCGAATAAACCACAAACGTTAATAATATCATCAACCAGTGGAAATTTACCGCTTTAAGTATTTAGCCGAGTATTTGGCTGAAATGAGCTATTGGACACATTTTTATCTCATGTTGAATTTAAAATCTTTATGTTTGGACTGAGAATGTAAGCAGACAAAATGTTTAACTGTTTGTGGGCTATCTATTGGGGCTTAGAACTTTGCTTTAACCTTAGATAGCTCTAATCCAGCATTTTAAATCTAAAAACGAACGATGTACTATTTAGATATTGGTCTTCCCTGATAATCTGTTAATCACCCAAAGACGTAACGTAAATAATATTGTTATTTTACAGGAACTTCTCAGTGAAGCTTTGGGCCACAAACATGTCCTAGAAGAACTAAACGATAGGTGCGAAAACCTTATGGAACAAAGCGCTTGCGCCTGGGTCCGTGATAAGACAGTTAACTTACAAACTGAATATACTACCTTGCTTACTAAGATACAAGGTTTAGTTTCCAATGGGGAGAAAAATCTTTCTGATCATACTGAGTTCATCAAGGCTAAAGAAGATCTCCAGATGTGGCTGGAGACTGCCCATGGAACTGTTCAAGATTCCATTGGTGTGGGTGATATTGAAACAACTAAAGACAAACTTGAAACTGTCAAACTTGTAAATAACAGAATGACCGAAGGACATCATTTACTCGTGGTTCTTCAAGAAGCTTTTAAAAAGGCGCTTAACAATACACCACCTGAGGAACAAGATGGTTTACGTAATGACGTGAAAGTACTGCAAGAAAGCTGGGATCAACTGAAGATTGACCTTAACTCTATCACCGCACAACTCAAGGCTGCTATTGGCAAATGGGAAGACTTTGAAGACTCAAAGAAAAAAATGGATCAATGGATCAAAGATACTGAAAAGACTTTGGACAAAGTACCACCAACTGGTGGAGAATTAGGTGAAATGAAAACTCTTCTCGAAAAATACAAACACATTGAAGATGAAATAGACAATAAGAAGCCAGAGTTGGAAAGGTTAAAAGAAGAAGCTGCTGAACTTAGCAGTTGGGCTAAGAAGCCTGCTGTCAAACAGTCTGTTACTGAGCTAGAGAAAAAATGTAACGCTCTAAGGGCTAAATGCTCCGCAAAGAAGGCGGAGCTTGAATCTGATATCAAAGATTACAACCAATACCATCAGTCACTGCAAGATACTGAGAAATGGTTGTTACAGATTTCATTCCAACTTATGGCTCACAACTCCCTGTACATATCAAACAGGGAACAAACTGAAGACCAATTAGCCCAGCATGAAGTTTTACTTGATGACATTCAAAAGTATAGATCTACCCTTGACGATTTGGAAGGTAAGGGTCAGGCTCAAATTGAACGTTACGAAAAGACGACACCATCGATTCGTGAAACAGTTGGTAAGCAGCTGAAAAATGTTAACGACAGCCACAAGAGTCTATTAGCTACCGCTCTACAGATCGAACGTCGTCTGAGAGAAGGGTTGGCGAAGTTCAAGGAATATGAAGATACATTAGAGAGTATTCTCAACAACTTGGATGAGATGGAGCCAGCTATCACTGAACTGGATGTTCCGGTTGATGGACTTTCTCATGGCCGCGACTTGCTTGACAAGGCTAGGGTAAGTTATTATTTTAAAAGTTATACATGCAGGGTAACAGGAGTGCCGCATAGGGAATATAAGGATGGAATAGAATACAATACTGCTCTCACTACACGTTGGGAAACGGTAGTTCGCTAAGTGGTATAATCTACTGTTCCAAATTAGCTACCTTCCTCACATGTAATACCGGCGTCAAGCAGGTTTTATCGTGCTCTATTCCTGTGCTTTAACGAAAGTTGCGTTATCGCTTAAGAAGTAGTCAGTTTCACAAAGTTGCACTATTTAACAGATCCAGTATATATCCAGTTATTTATAAATCCAGGCATTGCGAAAGGTATAGATACCACCCAAACGTTTTAGCACCCCTAACCATCAGGTAAAAAAAAAACTCTACTACTGAATTTTAAATTACTTCTGTTTCCTGTATTTGTTATAATTTTTTAATTAAATACTTTATGTATTACCTTAGGGACTCCACAACCGCCTGCAAACTGAGAAGAGCCGTTTATCTGCGGCCGTCGCAGCCTGCTCTGCTGCCGCAGCATCGGTCTCAAGGCCTTCATCCCCAGCAGACTCTGCTCCTCTCCCCATCCCACCCAGAGAACTCCACGTACGAGCTCGTCTAGAAGATCTCATAGACCAGGTACTGAAAGCTTCTTCAGCGATCTTAGCTTCAGATGTTTTGATGTCTTTTTGAGTGATGTCAGCTGACAGGAAATATTGTGTTGTGACCGCCATTTTGTTTTTCTGGTTGTTCCGAAAGGGAGTTACATTGCATTGTAGAAGTAAGCTACATTAAGTATTATTATTATAATGAATTGAGCCATGTTGAAATATTAATGAACTGATTTCAGTTCTTGCAGTTAAAAGTAATAAGTACCTATATTTGATATTAAAGTAGTCTAAGACTTCCATGTAAGTAAATAAAAGTGTTCGTATAAGTATACGTAAAACAATGTGTTCAAATTTCGTATTTAAAATGTAATTGCCTGACATATATTTTCCAAATCAATCTACTATTCAGACGTGGAAGGTGAGGCTTAATTTAAAGTACTATATCAGTGTTCAAATAATGATAGCGTTATTTAAGATCTACCGTAAAAATAAAACAAACCGTTGTTTAATCAATGCAATGTAACAAACCTTTTGCAAATAATTTCGCTAATAAGATAATAAATGCAAATATATTAATAAATCTATGCTTAGAAGTTGCCAGGTCAACAAAACGAACAGAACCAACGTACTAAGAGAGAGAGTAAGATTTTTATTACAAAGAGTAAATAATAAATAGCGTAACAGAGGTAGATAGGCTGTAGTTAGACGATAATATCGCTTTGTCGTTGGCAATGTAACTTTTGTGCACCTGGTTTTTTACTGAATCGAGCTCATTCTATCTTCGAAGTAAAACTTCCTTACGCACGCTTGACTTGGGGAGTAAGCTGGTAAATGCGAGTGTGTTACGAAAAGTGTGATCGGGCGAGGCGAACGGAAATTGAGAGGTCGAGCACACACTTTTTTTCTCTCTTTCATAGCCAGTTACGTTTCGTGTATCTAAGTTTTACTTCAGTCGTGTGGTCTAAAGTATACTCGTATTTTGGCCATGAAACAATAGCAATATAAAATCAAAATTAAAATGTCATTTATTCCGTTAAAATATTACATTGTGGAATCGTCATATTTTTTACCCTACCGTGCAGTGCATGACGTGGCAGCTACTGAGAAACACTGCCAGAAAACTCAGTAGGAATCCTTTTTTAAAATAAGTATTTCTTACATAAAATTACATTGTATTTAAATGTTTTAATTTAGAGCGACTCAATCCCAAGCTGTTTTGTCACTTAAATAATCAGAAGTTTTGTAGTAAGCCCTGCTACACAATTTGGCTTTTATAATTCTTTTAAACTTATTCATAGATATTTCTCGGATATCACTGGGAAGTTTGTTATAGAATCTTATACATTGCCCCATAAAAGAGTTACTTACTTTGTGGAGACGGGTGGTAACACAAAGTTATGCTTATATCTATATATCAGATATTACTTAGTGAAATAGCTGATAGCTTTGAAAACGGATTATGAAAACGCAACCACAATCCTTTCAAAGGTAATTAAATGGTTTTAGAAGTAAAACTTATTTACGCATACTTGACTTGGCCAATGAGATTGAGAATGTGTGACGAGAGCGTTAGGAAAAGTGTGATAAGGCGATGCGAACGGGATTAACGGGATAAATCTGATATCTGTAACTTTAAGATATGTAAGATATTAGTTAGTGAAGACAGAAAGAGAGAGAGAGTTATTTTTCGTTTATTACTGTAGGTACAACAGAGTGAGGTGCGGGCACACATTTTCTTTCTCTCTTCCTCTCATAGCCATCGTTTCGTATATCTAAGTTTTACTTCAGGCGTGTGGTTGAAAGTCGGTTATTTTCTCGAAATATTCGAGAATGAATACAACGAAAACTAATATAATTGCAACATTATACGCTGGCCTATTACAGAAAATCATAAACCACTCCATCCATGAAAGAATAAGCTCGAGGCAGACAATGAAACGGCACTGTTGATATTAACATCCCCAGCACGTACTCGTATGAATGAATCATTTGACACACGTGCACATACAACGTACGTTTCATGCTTTACTAATGAATAAGTTAACTAATTGACACCTTGCAACAATCGTTATTTCGTTTTACATTCAATGTACAACAAAAAATATATATAAGTTTCCTTCAAACCAAACCAAATGTGCCCGGTTATGGATAAATATTATCATAACAATGTCTTCCTAAACTGTCTTAAATTACTGAGCAACATATATAGTCACGCCTGTTTTCCAGAAGGGTAGGTAGAGACAAGAAATTTTTATTTATTATCCTTGGTATGCAAAGTATCTGAAATGGAAATCCGTCGTCTCTACCTATCCCTCTGAGAAACAGGCATGAGTATTATGCCACGTGAAAAATAATACTAAAGGAAGTTTATTAACTAAGGGATTAAAACAACTGAAGGCAGTTTGCTATAAAACAACCTACTTTATAGTTATTGATGAAATTTAAAATCAACAAAATACCTTTGTACAAGGTTTTCATTGCTACATTCAACCTAACCGTAGATTTTGAGCCTTGATTTCTTTAATGAGTCCTAAAGAAAGTTATGTTCCCATGATGTCATTTAATTAAAGCGTAAGACACATATGAACAGACGCCAGCACATCAATCTACCCCAATCTGTCAAATTTCCCCAATTGAAATCGAACCTTATGCTTACGTGTAAAGTTGAAATCTATCAAAGAAATTTGACAGATTGGGGTAGCTGGATGTTCTGGCGTCTGTACATATTTTCCATGATAGCAAACTGGTAAAAGTGCAAATAACTTATCATGTTATAGTAAGCGTAGGTTATCCAAAATAAGTAATCATTTCATTTCGTTCATTCTTTTTGATAACCTGGGTCTCTGGGCCATTTATACCATCAAAATTATATATAATAACATTATGTACATTGAATGTAAAACTGCAAGATAGTTGTTTCTACCCTCATAAATAAAATAAATAACAGCTCACATCATATATTATCAAATTCCCAATATTAAAGACATAATTTTAAGTGTTATATGTTGAGACATAGAATAAAATTACCAATTGGTGTAAAGCTACTATTGCATCACTAATATTTGTATCAAAATTATTTTCTATGTCTTTACTATTTTGCCCCTAACCCGCACTGCGTGTTGTGATGCATGGTTTGTTATAGAAACATGTGAGCGAAGTCACTGCGCCGCGTCTAGATGTTATATTAAAGAGCCTCAAAGCACCAGCGTTTGTTGAAAAGATCACTAACTATGAGCAGAAGGTAAGGACTGTGCTTGGTTTTCTTGTGAATTCTAATATTTGATGTGTATGATTTGAAGCAAAAACTTTGTCGCCTATTTACGAAAATTGTGCGGACGAAGGAGTATGAAATTTGAATCAACTAAAATTCATATGGAGAAGGAGTGTAGAATCCTAATATTTTTATAATAGGCATTAGAAGTTTTAGAAGTTAATAATTATTTTAATAAAAAATACAGTACACAAACTACCATGCTTTTGACACACTGACAAACTGATAAGACATGACTGAATATTATTTGTCTTTAATGCCTATAAAGTGTGTAGCAATAAAACCTTAATGGTCAATTTTCGAACAAGTGCGATCTTTAACGTTTATTAAAAGCACCTAGTTAAAAGTTTTACTTTACTTAGTAAAGTTAATTTTATTCTTACCTACTCTAAAAACAAGTTCTATGTTATATGATTTGGAAAATCATCATCATATAGAATAAAATTTACCATGATTTAATTATATGAACAGTATGAAAATGTAACAAATATATACCTTTTAGCTAAGCTTTCGATATGATAACGTATTCTTATTCATTTTCTTGCACGAAATAAACGCACTATAATACTTGTTGTTGTTATATAGAATACATCGTGCAAAACGTACATAATAACATTATCACTAGTTTTTTAAAGTAGTTTTAGTATTTTAAAGTGGTACATGGTCTAAATTGTTTAATTCAAAACAACCCAATTATCATATAATTATACTTCTCAGGTCCAAAGCCATTTGGAATTACTAGGAGATACTGTGCATGGAATGGATGAAGCCATGAAGCAGGTTCTTGAAATCCAAGAATGGATTGCAGTTCACAACGCTCTAGCCCGCGATTGGTTAGCCAACCCATCCAAGTTGCGGCCTGAGGCAGCTAAACAAGATATAACAGCCATGAATGATGCACTAGCCTCTCTTAGTGAGAAGAGGAATAGGCTGCTTACTGAAATACCAACTGAAGGTAAATTGATTTAATTTTTATTATTTTACGTACCTAAGTTTGAATTAACCTAGTGATTAGACCGTTGGACAGAAAAGCCAGTGAGCCTGAGTCCACTGACTGGACCGTGGGTTACCACTGAGTTTTAGAATTCATTTGCGTATTAGAAATTAACTAACTTATACTTAAAACCTTAAAAGAAAACAACTACGTGACGAAACCAAATGCCTCAGAGTACTCCAATATTTTCTTGTTGGCGTGTGAAATTGTAGTACCAACCCACAATAGACCGGCGTGGTAGACTATGCCCTACGTCCTCTCATTGTGAGGTGACCCTTGCCCTGCACTGGAACAGTAGTGGGCTGCATTATTTATGGAAGTAAAAGCGATTAAAATAATGATTTGTTGCAGGCCTTGAGGATGAAATCGATCTAGAAGAGGAGCTTAACAACTTAGAAGACGCTATACTTAAGGCTATTGAAAGAGAAAAAGGCAACCAAGCAATTATTGACGCCTTCCGTCATAAGTGTCAAGAGATTCATGATTGGTTTGACTCTGTACTGAAGAAAATGTGTCTAGCCGACAAAGGATCCGGCCTTCCATGCCCTCAAAAACTCAGTGCTCTGGAAGAATTGTCGTCAGAATTTGGGGCATCCGGCAAAGATAAAGTAGACAGCATTAAGACGGTCGGATCTCAAGTAATTAACATTGTCAGCAACTTAGAATCTCAACAGGTGGAAGAGCAAGTGAGTATTTATTATTTTGATAAAAGTTAATATAAACTTACTGATACTAAGTAAAAACGTGATTAACATGCAAATGACATCATTATAGTAAGTCATAAAAATACAGGGAATTGAAATATGCTCATTATTATTTACTTAGTTATTCATAGGTTGACTCTAAAGGCATTACTATTTATTGTCACTTATAACTGACACAACACTTAACCATTTCTATTTTACAGATGAAATCAGTAGAGAGAAGATATAACGACATTTCCAAACGCATCCAACGTAAATTGCAAATGCTTGAAATTACATACAAGGCCATCGATGGAACTAAGAGTGAGGTCAAAGCTCAAAACGAATGGATGCAGAAGGAAATTGACAACATTCTCCACCCTGAACCTCTTGGTTATGAGAGTAAATCCGTTAAAGAACGACAGAAAAAGGTAGCTAATCTTCTCAAAGAAACTGATGGTAAGAAGACGGTTATAGACTCTTTGGAAAAGAAGGTTAGTAATATTCAAGCTGAATTAGAACCTTCTGAACAGATGCAGTTAGAATCAGAATTGTCTGAACTGTCATCTAAGCAAAAACAATTGGCGTCTCTTATCAAACAAGAAATTGAGCGACTGGCAACATCCGCAGAAGATAGAAAGAAACTAGAAAATGATATTGAAAAGGCCAAAAACTGGCTCAAAGCTAAACTAGCTGAGATTAAGAAGCTTGGAGGACCGGTCCCTCTAGAAGCAGCTAAAGTTGAGAAAGAAATTATGGTACATAAGAAACACCAGAGTGAATTATCCGATTTCCATAACGATACTCTTACTGAGGTGAATCGTAAAGGCAACACCGTGTCTAAGGACTGTTCACCCGAGGACCGTACTAAATTACAAGCTATTCTTGAAGAATTGAACAAATCTTACACTTCTGCTAAAGTAGATATTGATGATAAGCTTGCAGCTTTGAATAAACTGCTGCAAGGAAGAAACGACTTCGAATCAGAGGTAGCCAAATGTCAGAGCTGGTTGAATGAAGCTGAAGTGGCAGCCACTCCCGAGTTGAGGACCACAAGTCTTCAGCTTTTGGAAGAACAGTTAGCTAAATTTGAGAAGCTACATAAAGAAGCAGAAGATGTCGAGAAGAATATTGGCAAAATTAAAGATAAATCTAAAGATATAATGGCATCGCTCTCAGACTCTAACAAATTACAGCTTAAAGAACAAGTTAACGTTCTATCTGATAGATTTGCCAGAATTAATGCTATCATTAATGATAAGAAGAGCATCCTACTCAAACATATTAAGGAGTATAAGGATGCAGCAGCTAAGATTGCTGCGGCGCTAGAATTCTTGAATGAAATCCAAAATAAACTAAAGGCACTCAACAAGCCTATCGGAAGTAAAGTCGAAGATGTCCAACCAATCATACAAGCTTACGAATCAATCTTGGCAGATCTGAAGAAGAATAAGGCTATGTTGAATGAGCTACAAGGTGGTAACTTACACGACCTCCAGGATATACTTACTCAGCAAGACGACTTGATGGATACCATTGAAGACCAAATTTCTAAGCTAAAGCAGCTTTTGCTCTTGCGAGAACAATTCTTTGCCATAGTGAAAGAGATTAATGAATTTATTGTAAAATACACTGATCTCACATCTGAAATTGAAAAGTCAAATGACACCTTAGAAGACAAGATCAAGCGCTATGATGATATAATTCTTAAGATCCAAGGATGTGAAGCTCTGCTTGCTACTGCTACTGATAAGGGTCAACAGATTGCTGCTGAAGGAACTGTCATTGACAGAAATAATATTACAGAACTTTTACAGTCCCTTAAACAGCAACTCCTAACATTGAGAAGAACAGTAGAGTCCAAACGTCAAGAGCACGAAAAAGCAGCAGCAGAACACAAGAAACTTAGCTCAGATCTGTTAGGAATACTCCAATGGCTTCATGATAACGAAGCCTCTGTGAATTCACGACCACTACTAAATAGAGACGTGGCAAGCGTTGACAAGAAACTTACCGAGCATGCTACACTAGTAAAGAACGTTCAGTCATATCTGGATAAACTGACCAAAATAACTGATTTAATTAAGAATGATGATGGAGTTCCTAGCACGTTGTTAGAAATGATGTCTGAAGGCAACTCATTAAAAACATCTTTACCAGCTGAGTTAGCTAATAGAGAAAAATACTTACAAGACAACAAAAAATACAGGCAGCAATACCTACAACTTGTTGAGAAACTAAACATTTGGGTCAATGAGGCCACCATTCGTCTGGATATGGGTAAGAATGGTACTGATTTCGAAAACATTGAAGCCGATTTAGAAGAGCACAAATCATTCTTCAATACGTCTGAACCCTCTATGAAGGACCTTGTTGGAAAAAGAATGCAAGATATTGTAGACAAAATCTGGGCATCATTAGCGGCGTCTGAACAAGAAGAACTTTCGAAAGACCATCAAAAACACAACCAGCTATTAAAGAATACCCTGAACTCAGCCAAATCTCGTCAGGCTCGGTTAGAACAAGACCTGGAGATTTGGAAGGACTTCTGCCAGCTTGTGGATAAGATCAAAGCAATATTAGATAAGAACGATATTCAAGATGAGCCTGTAACTTCGGTGGACGCGCTGAGACTGCACCTGGAGAAGCTGAACCATGCCAAGAATGACCTTGAGGTAAGTGAATCCTTAGCTGACATTTATATACTTGCACAGCATTATGCCTTGCCATATTAGGTTTTCATTACAGTAGAGCAAAATTTGACATATCCTCATAAATGTAATATTTTAACGGAATAATTGAATATGCATTTGGATAACAGTTTATTTTGATTGGTCCTTGCCAAATACTATTCTATGCTATGCAAGTATAATGAGTGTGATTGTTACTACTACTTCATATTGAAACAGTAATTTTATTTAGTTTTAATTTTAATTCTTTGATAAACCACTGTTTCCTATTTTAACTCGACTGGCTGATTAATCCCATTGACAGTATGAAATACAATATTTTATGCCTACCTTGCCAATATATTTACGATGTTGACGTAAAATCCATTGTAGCAGGTATTTTAACAGCAAATATTGACGATACTTGAACGTAGGCCACCGTTTTACAGAAACTTCCGTATTAGCACATGAAAAAATGTTTACTAACATAGTTGTAGAAGTAAAATGCTAATTTTATTTGGTAGGAGTTACTTTATTTTTATTATTATTATCATTGATAGACGATATATGATATAATATAATATCTATAATATCCTGGGACGGTATTCACACACGGCCATCTGATCCCAAATAAAGCAGAGCTTAGACTATGGAAATAAGATAACTGATATACTACTTTTCTTTTGTAAATACATACTTATATGCACACAAATACCTAGTAAATATCTGGGTGGGAATCGAACCCGCGACCTGCGGCCTGTATGATAGACTTCAGAGGACTTAGAACGTTATTTCAATATGATTGCTTACACCGAAACTCTACTGATATTACGAATAAGTGATTTGACCTAGGTAACACTTGGCACTAACAATACCAATAATTGAGTCAATTCCGTTCAATTTGGATAATATTTCATTTGTGATAAAGGTCTGAATCACCATTTATGATTACGATTGACGGACTTTTTCCTTGTATTAAGGCTGCCCAATGTAATAATGTGCCTAATCTTGATCGAATTTCGGCCATAAAAGCTAGTCTCAATGGACACTTGGTTGCCGTAGTGGCCCTCTGACACATGGCTTAGCGGCAGCTGTCTAATGACTACAACCGGAACCGATAGCTTAACGTGCCCTCCATGCACGGAGACGCTACGAAGTTAAACTATATTAGTGATATTTCGTCTATAGATTTACTGCGTGGGTGGAACCGATGGGAGCAAGTCGATTTTGACGGGACTGTTGGCCTGGTTGGTAGATTTCCCGACGTGAAAGGCAGCGCCTTTCACGTCGCAGGTCGTAGGTTCGATTCTCACCCGGGACAAATATTTGTGTGCATGAATATGGCTATTTGTCCTGAGTCTGGGTGTAAATTATCTATATAAGTATGTATTTACAAAGGAAAAATAGTATATGTAATATATCAGTTATCTGGTTTCCATAGTACAAGCTCTGCTTAGTTTGGGATCAGATGGCCGTGTGTGAATAATGTCCCGGGATATTATTATTTTTATTTGAGCGCCTAGTAGCCAACTGATATATTAGAGTGCACAAGACTATGTGCGATTTCATTCGAAATCTATATTCCCTCCCTACTAGCCGACATGTCCGGGAGACCTCCTAATACTGAATTCCGCCAGATTCCGGTTTTTGAATTTATATTACCAGTAATATCCCAATACTACATTTTGGCTCAACCTTAAATCCACGAGGCAGTATGGTTTATGACTTTGTTAGTATTGCTCAATTGTTAATTCTCTAATAGTACTTCTTTTATTCCAGTAATGGGATCACTTAAGTGTTTATCAAGAATAACGTGTAGGAAATGTATGAGTTCATTGTAATACGGGGAAGTCCTAACAAATAAAAATTTGATTGTTTAAGAGAAGTAGGGCACAGCGTTCATTCGCTCAATGAGCAGCCCGACTGGGGAAGTACCTCCACCTTACAGAAGACATTCTGTAATAATAACTTTAATGTTGTGTTTCTGCGTGTGATTAAGGTCGCCAGAGCTCATTGGGGTGGCGGGAAAGGTCAGCAACACTTATTTGCTGACTCTTAAAGGACGGCAACGCACCCGTGACACCTGTTGCGAGTGTCCATGGGCGGCGGTGATCACTTACCATCAGGTGATCCGCTTGCTCTATTGTCGTCCTATGAAATAAAAAAAAAGCCTATTGGACGATTTGAACAATTCTGACACTATGGTACCAATGCCATAAGTGCGATAAGTAAATAAGATATTTTCCTATTACTTCATAGACATCTCCCAGTTCTCTTGTTCACAATTAAGATCAATGCCTCTCTTTGTCTCGCAATAAGGCAAAAACTATGAATTAATTATGTACCGTAATCATTAACACGCCAAACTGAATAAGTATGATAGTAGCAGGGAATTATAATTTTAAATAATAACTAGCTGTGCCCTGCGGTGTTACTCGCGTTAAATTTTATAAATTTTCATTGCTATAAACCTCACGGAGCCCGAGACCTTTCCAACGAATGCAAAACCGTGGAAATCGGTTCGTAAGTTCTGGAGTTATAGCGTCAGGAAGGAAAACCTGACTTATTTTTATATAGTAGATAATAATAGAAGAGATTATGCTGATGGCAAAGAATATTCCACCCCATCTCATCCCGTGGGGGGCGTAGAATACGTCCTGAGGGTATATATGCCAGAAAATGGGCAGCAGCGTCTCTCTGACTTATACTATGACCATCATACTGAGATCGCAAACCAGTTTACCATGCGTGGCGATTATGGCATATGCCTCCAAATGATGGATTGTTTTCATTCCATAAACGGACAGTTATTCAGGAGACTTTACAAACATGATTATGGACACAAATCAACACACCCAGACTCATAACAACTATGGGCAATACAAATACTGTCCTGTGCGGGAATCGAACCCAAAATACAATATGGTCCTTTTTTATTTGGGTTATCTTAATACTACTTACTTATCCTATGGCTATTGGTTAACGTAGTGAAAGAGATGTTCAATCTGCGTAGTACTTACGTCACTGAAATGGTTCATCGACTGTTGTCTAATGACTACAACAGGAACCGACAGCTTATCATGAAATTAAGTCACTTCAGCGGTTATCCATCTATGGACTGACCGTGTGCTTAGATGCTTAACCTCACCGATCACATACGGACTGGTGAGACCAACAGGCTATGAGCGCTTCAACATGTCAACGAGGATTTTGTCATATCGGTTCTCGGTAAGGACATGAATGTTGTATCTAGGTTCACTATCTTTCGTATCATTTTAACGCGTTTTTGTATGAAACTACAGATAAAAGAATGTTTGTAGTGATGACTGTTGATATATTTACGTCACTTTATACACTTTAGTATTTATAGAAATAACAAATATAAATTGTGGCACCATAGAGTTCACGGTCGAATTTTGGCCTTGTCGGCCTGATTCAAAGGATAGTAGCCATCTACGTGGGACGTATATAGTGCACAAATTTGTGCGCAAACACAGGTGCACTTTCTATTCCCTCACTTTCATAATTCGATGGAACAACCGGAAAGAGATCAGTTACAACACCAATGGCTTTACTTGCTCTCTAAGGCACTGGGGCGTAACACCGCTGACTTCCAGACTCTGGACTGATATTGATAATTTTTCTTCGTTGTACGAGTAAAATCCTCTCCCTCTCTCCCTCTCATTTATTTGACCCGACCAGGTATTTGAACCTAGAATCACGCTACGCTATGATATATACGCTACCGCTAGACCATCGAAGCAATTAACAATGTGTTCAACGTAGCTAAACATACTTTACTCAGTATATTTTTCTGGCTCCATAAAATAACAAAATACCACAGTGAAAATCATATAAACTTATGTTCCCTAAAAACAGTTGAAATACAGAAATACAGAAAGTAACTATTATAGTTAAAGGCAGTACCCAACATATTTCCTTAGATTTTGCAACTTGTACAATGCCGGTCACCCACTTATTTAAGTTAGCGAATAGGTTAATGCACTCGAATTCAAGGCCCATTGTTGTCAATTAAGGCACTGTTCTTAAGTTAAACCGCTTCTTACTAGATAGACTACTAGAGAATAGCTCGTGCTGTTCGTGATAAAATAGAGCGAGGACTGTGTGAAAACGAATTGTCGCTCGTTATAGACATTTCGCTTAACCCAATTCTTACTATAGGACTTTACAAGGGACAGCACACACAGGACAGGACTACCTGGACTAGAGCTGTTCGTAATATCTGCGTTATGTAGAATAGAGCGGGGACTGAGTGAAGATTAATTGTCACTCATAATAGACACTTCGCTTAACCCGCTTCTTTCTATGGAACTTGACTAGGGACAATAGATAATATATTATGCAAGATAGAGCGAGAACTGTGTGAAGATAAGGTGTCATTACTATAGACACTTCGCTTATGCCGCTTCTTACTACAGGATTTTAAGAGACATCAGACGACCTAGAATATAGCTCATGGTTATTATAATAATATAGTATAGGCCATGGTTATAATGTAGGTCATAATATAGGTCATGGTTATATTATAGTTCATGGTATCTGAGTTATTTAAAATTGACCAAGGTCTATGTGAGGATTAGTTGTCGCTCATAATAGACTTAGCTTAACACGCTTCTTGCTAGAGGACTTTACAAGGTATAGTAGACTACCTAGTATAGAGATCGCGCTGTTTATATTATCTGGGTTATTTAAAATAGAGCGGGAACTTATCTTCGCTTAACGTACTTCTTACTAGAATACATGGTTTCTTTATAAGATAGAGTCGGATGTATCTTAGCTGTTCGTGTGTTCGTGAGTTCGTGTTTTCTGCAATATTCGAAGATATATCACAAATAGCACATACATTTTTAGCAATTACTATTAACATGATTAAAATATATATAATATAAAAACGAGATAGAATAGTAAATATTATATTCACTCTTCTTCTTACTTACTAAATAAAGATAAAAATTATACTTGAGTTGACCTACGTGACTTACCTTCGTTAAATCCTGTAGACTTTAAATAAAAAAGGTACTTAATACGGAAAGTCGATGTTTATATTTTTTATAAATAACAGTGCGTACCACTTCTTAAATTTTGTACACTGATAAGTACCCCATCTCTGTTACTCCATACTCCAAGCCCTGCCAAGGATGTTACAACATACATAGGCTCATGCCTGTTTCCCAGAGGGGTAGGCAGAGACAACGGATTTCCATTTGTCACGATCTTTGCACACCTCTTTTGCCTCTATTACTGTCATTATATTCTTAATACATGCTCGCCAGTTTAGGGTACTTCTGACCTGCCCTTTCTTGAGAACGTCTCCGATTTGGTCAGAGAATGTTCGACTAGGTCTTCCCCTTCCGGTTGTCCCATTCACACAGGCCAGGTATACTTCTTTCTTTCTGTCAATCTTGTGACAAAAGAAGTGTACCTATTACAAACAGAGATGTAATAAGGTTGCCAACAATTTACCTGAAGGTATATCATTTTTTATATAGGGCTATATTTGTGTCCTACTGCTTGCAAAGGCCTTGGTTTTCCAGATTCTCCTGTCTTTCGCTATTCCATGCCAGTACAATTTATTACCCTAAAAGTTCGTATCCATGCAGTCAGTTTATATTGCATGCTAAAGATATGGTTGACGTGATCAGTTATTGCAAAAAGTCAATAGTAATTCATGACATGAACCTGCCTTTTTAAGGTGGCTATAAAATGTACGAACGGAAGCACAAGGACATAGGACATACGCCCTTTTTATAATTACTTATTTTTAAAATGTAACATTATAGATTCGTATCTCGGCCATGTAGCGCAAAAGTCACTAAGTTCCAATATAGTTCCAATATTTTTTTGATACAAAGATGGCACACAAGAATAAGTTCCACCTGGTTTGCAGCTACCGTACCCAATGACGCTTGCACCACAGAAACTCCACTGTATAATGTTATTACTTAGAATGTATTAATAAGGAGCAACAGGTTAGGAGCAACTACGGGTAGCTAAAACGGGTTAATTGATTATACAACTTGTACCTTCAATGGCGGAGGAATATTAAAGACCACAATATACCCACGAAAGTTAACTGGAATGGGCAATTTTTTTTCATTCTACAATTTGATAATAATATTAATAATATCGTGTAAATTATCCCCACCATCTGACCCCAAACTAAGCAGAGTTTGTAGATACTCTTACCGGTCTGTAAGTGATTGGCGAGGTTCAGATACTAGGCTTGTGGTCAGTCCATAGATGGGTGACCGCCCAAGTGGTTTAATTTCTGAGCGTCTCCGTGCTTCGGAGTACAAGTTTAATTGTCGGTCTCGGTTGTAGCCAATATGCAACAGTCGTTAAGCCATGTCAGAGGCCTACTGGGCGGCTTGAACAACTCTGACACTAGGGTAACCACTACCCATACGATATGTTTGGGCAGGAGGATGGGTGGACAAATAAGTGATGCTTTTGTTAATAGCTAAGGTAACCACTAAACAAGAGGACCATATTCTTGTTTGCTGACTCTTAGAAATTAAAGCTAGAATCCATCTGTATATTTAAGGCTGCTATCAAGTTGTACAGTCACACACTTACACATACAGATGGTTTTGCAAATATTGCACAACTCAATAGTTAAGCGAACGCTGTGTGATCGCCTTCGCCTTAACTGGAATGATGTCATGAAGCGAAGTGGCCGGCGCGCCGCGTCAGTCGCTGCTTGCATAGCATCGCAATGACAACTGTACACAAACGCTGTTATTTTACACATTCTCATAGCAAGTGCTACATCCACGTGCCCACTTAGTATACTAAACAATCTAGTTTCTATATTTAAATTTTAGCCGTAAGTAGGTTATCAAAATTCCGCGAAAAAGGAAGGTAAGTCGAAGTGTTACAGTGTTTGGCTCAAGTTCAAGGTCATAGGAGTGTTTAGTTTTAATATGTTTTCACTTTCCGGAAAATTGATCTATGTACATAGATCTGTGTACTGACAACCTTGTTTGTTATTTTTTTGTGTGTGTGAAGTCGTCGATGTAATTGTTTGAGGTTTTTTGTGTGAAACGTGATCTCATGGTTATTATGTTTTATCGTCTTGAGGCTCAGCCCCTACGCGATGGGTGAAGCCATTTTCATAAATAATCGGCACATTGGTATCTTATGTACCAGTCATTATTCTTTTTGTGGCAATTATGCTTTATTTTTTCAGAAAGCATGCTAGAGGTTCGGTTTATTCTAAAGCCATAATTGTAAATTATGTTTACATGGCGCTAGTGAATATATTGTGACCTTGAAGGTCAAGGGCATCACGCAGAGGTCACGGTTAACAAGTTATGCAATTTAACAGATGGTTTGACTATCCAAACCAGCAATTTATTATCAATGTCAACATCATTTTATTTTTTTAGGCAGATAACGATAACTTTAGTTAACGATAAAACAGGGTGAATTGAAATCCCGGGGCGAATAGCGATAGGGACAGTATCCATACATAAGTAAAATTTTGTTCCCGTGTAAATTCATAACGTTACACGGTACTGAAAAATTCAATTTAATATAAATACCTCAGTACTTTTAAATGCACGGTTTTCGAAAATAATTTATTTTATTTCAGCTCCAAACAGGATGATCTCGGTAAAAAAAAAATTAAAAAATAAAATGGAATAACCGGTCAACTGTTTATCCAACACGAAGGGTTTCGGACTATCGAGAGATAATATGTTATTTTAATTTACACACGCATAAGGGACTATTACTCAGATCGAATAAATAGTATTATTTCTTTAATTTAAAACTTAACGCACGAATAACACGAAGATCATCAACGATTTTTAACACCTAACTTTGTGCATTTTAACTTAATTAATAATATATTTTTTCTTTTTCTCCCTCCCCCCATGTCTCTCATCACCATATAATTAAAAAGATTTATGGCCTGAAATACTGTAATGGGAACCTCCATTTAAGCATTCATAGCCAGTATTGGAAGACTCTACAATATACCAAGTTTATGTCCAGTAAAATAATGAAGTCTCTGCACTAGGTACAGACCCAGGGTACAAGTTGTTCCTTAATTGGTAAGGTCATCTGACTCACTGTCTCATTATCCTACGTTTTGTTAAGGCGGCCCTGGTCTTAATGCTTTTAATATGCAAAACAGGCGTTGTTAGGTCATAATTTTTAAATTCAAGAGCAATTATGGATGGGTGAAGTCAAATTGCCATTCAAGGCCAAAAACTAGAGTTAGAATATTCCGGCCAAGAAAAAGATAGACAATTTTTTATGTTAACTTTATATAATTAATATCTGCAAAAATTTCAATTATTTCAAGTATTACGGTTCGTGACATACATCACGCTGACAGGCAGGCAGTTGACCAGACGGACGGACATTGGAGACTTATTGATAGGGTTTTGTTGGTACCCTTTACTTACAAATCCCTAAAAAGGATATTAAGATACTCTGCTAATAGAACTTTAAAACTCATACAAGTCGTATGTAACGGATTTACCTTGTTTTTAGTATAAGTTACTTTATATCCTTAACTCAAATTAATGTGTTGTTTCTAAATATTATATGAATGCTTAAATAGCTTCAGGATAGGGTTTTTCGATCGTCACAAATTAAAGTAAACTACTAATAGTTATTTAAATTTAGTTCCTTATTTGTATTTGCTTATTTGGTTACATCATCATTGTTTAATCTTGTTTATAAAAAAATATTTAAATTTCACATTATTGACGATTAGTATTAAAATTACTTTTATAATAACTTAAATAAAGAACATAAAATTAACTCAACTTTAGTAATAAAAATTTAAACATTTTAAATTAAAATTAAATAATTACTTAGGTACATAAATAATACTTCCTACAATAATTTTAGGCGTCAAAAATCGACATCGCTTTCAACCGGGAACGTACCCAGTTGGCAGACAGCATTGCCACGTTGAATTGCAATGCTAACTTTCTGTAATATTATCATTATTGCAATTATTGACTTTACTGTAAATTTATGAATTGAAATGCCCTTAAAGTTAAAGTGAGTAATGCTAATATCCCTGCATTTTAAGACTATCGTTGGTTCAATTAAAACACAATAACATAGTTAGTATAGTAGTGCGGCACGATAACCATAAAGCGAAAATAACAGTAGCCTCAATAGAGGCTTACGGGATAACAAACCGCAGACATCAAATGTGTGAGAAATTTATGCTATTCTGTGCTCAATATCTCATGAAATAATGTCAAAACATTAAAGTACAGTACTACTACAGACGCCAGCACATCCAGCTACCCCAATCTGTCAAAATTCTTTTATAGCTTTTCAACTTTATCACATAAGCATAAGGTTCACTTTCAATTGGGGAAATTTGACAGATTGGGGTAGCTTGATGTGCTGGCGTCTTTACAATAACAGAGACAAAATGCCTGTGGCTTTGGCCGCGTGAAATTCCTTTAAGACCTTCTTGTTTTGACCCTGTCTTAAAAAACTGTTTTTGTAAATAAGTCATCTTTATTTGAGTAAAATATGGTTCAGACAAGGTTTAATGAAGTCAAACATAGTTCCAAATATTTAGTTTACAATGAATTTCTAATTTGAAGAAACATTCGTTGAAAAAAGATGAAAATGACAATCATTGACTTAATTATTATCTATATATTTACAAAAATACAAGTTTCCACAGTACAAGCTCTGCTTAATTTGGGATCAGATGGCCGTGTGTGAATAAAATTCTATAGTATTATTATTAATTATAAAACAATCATATGTTCAGTAATAATCATAAGTACAAAATATTAAACCGGCGCCATGGAACACAGTAACCATTAAAAAAAACTTGTGTGTACTTATGTACACGCGTTAGAAGTTATACTTCTTAATATACAACTTGAACATAGTTATCAATTTTCATACCACCTAGAACTAACGTCATGCTGTTATTTTTATGAAAAATTCACTCTCATACATTTTCATACCACCTAGAACTAAGTTCATGCTGTTATTTTTACGATGCGCGCGCATCGTAAAAATTCACTCTCATCATTTTTCTCCATCGCGCCAAAAGAAGTATAACTTCAAAAATATATATCAAGAGAAAAGAGTTAAGATTATCTATGGCCAAAGAAAAAGGCATAAAATGGTTTTTACCGATAAACTTATAAATATTAAATTTTGCCTCTTAGGCCGTGTAGACTTTTTTAAATTTCGTGTTTCGCCAGTTATAGGTGCGTGATCATTCACTTTTGCGAGTAGCTATATATAAAGATAAATGAATATTAAAAAATTGTCAAACTAATATTACTATTCCATTTGATAAACTAATATTGGATTTAGTAGAAATTTAAATAAATATACATATATTTTAAACGCAATAGTAACCTCCAAACCCAAATCAATTTATGAAATCGCAGGCAACACTAAATCTTACTGATGTTTAAATCAATACTCTCAAAACGATTATACTCATTCTATTCCCTTTAGAATAACGAGATTCTATTAATTTATTTTCTGCTCTAGATCCTTATTTAATTTCAATCCGAATCTTTGAAGCGTTTGCGTTCAATATATTCTTCTATAGCTCGGCTAAAGTACGCGGTTAACATTTTCTCATAGTCTATAAATAGCCTCAGTGTTAAGGTCAGACACTTATTAGCCTCAATGGGACTTCGGTACATAAAAGCTCGGAACGTGCTTCGTTTTCATTATAGGTAGGTGATTGCCTCCTCTTGTGGTTTGGAATTTTAAATTTCTATGAAATATGAAAGAACAAGTGTGTAGCGTTAACGATATTTAACATACCAGTAACAAACCACTTCAACTATTCTATTGAGTGACCGATTTAAACAAAACAACATTTGAATTTCGAATAAGAAACAGAACTTTTAAAATCTGTTCACAAGCATCGGAGAAATATATAAATTAAAAAAGGTTTTTACCAAGTTGAGCATAATTCTTCAGTGTATTTTCTTCCTGCAAATAAATATTTTATTATTTTACCGACTTTTACTTTGACTTGACTTTTACCGACGACAAGGATCATTTTATGATAGTAACAATTTATTATCGCCTCTCGCCTTAATTGTGATAGTGGCTCTCAATTTATTATTCTCCATAAGTTTCACTTAAATAGGAAAATATAGGCTGTCCACCGCAGTTTTTACGATGCTATTGGGACTGTGTGTATATAGAATAGCCTACTTAATACCTACAGAATCAAGTATGTATTCTATATGTATCAAAGGTATCATGCCCAGATTATTATGTTAACCTTTATTAAACTTATTATATAACATCAATTATAATATAAAAATTAATTATAATCAAATTATAACGACGCTTTCCATCTACCCTATAGGTCATTTTATATAATGAGAAATGCAATTAGTATACCTATTATAATGTTAATACACACACAAAACCTTTCTAACCCTTTACTCGTATATAAACATTGCGCGGACGGAGGAGTATGAAATTTGGAACAGTTAAAGTTTATATGGAGAAGGAGTGCAGATAGCTAATTTTTTTTTATATACTAGGCATAAGAAGTAAAATATTACAGTTACAAAAAAAAATTGAACACGCTACATGCTTTTGACACACTAACAAACTGAGTGTCAAAACTGAGAACAGATTAATATAATTTTTCTTAAATATCTATTGTCTATGACACTCTATGACAATAGAACCTTAATGGTCAAATTTGGAATGAGTGCGATCTCTAGTGCAAAATTATTAAGCATAAATCATTTTCTTAGAGTACATAGTTACGATATTTATCAGAGAATTCTTGCGAAAATATTCACCAGTAGAACGTTATCATCGGCGCTTATCAACATCACTGATTACACTGTAAACACCCATACATGTGCGCTCTGATAAACTATTTAATGAAATTAAGTTGGTTCAAGCGTTCACTTTCCATTTTTCTTATACAATAAAACTAGACTCTAATATTTACTATTAAAATCGTATGATTTAAAGATAAAATGTTGTCAGGAACATTAGTTTATTCACAGAACCGAAACTGTTGTTATTTCAGTTAAATTAAGACATTTGCTAGAATAATGTAATGTTATACAGAAGATTAGTTGCTGTACAGAGACTCGATCTCACAGTCATCCCGGTAACACGGTTTTGTGGACATATGTATAAACCATTACAATATATTAAAATAAATAAGTAAAATAAGTAATAATAAGAAAATAAATCCATCCAAGACCTTAATAAATATTACAAAAAGCATAATTTTAGCATATTTAATGCTAAGCCAGAGGCAGTACGACGATTACTTAGTCAAGACTTTTTTTCAAAATGTTCAAACTAATTAGGACTTATATTTTTATTATGATTATTGTTTTGTAAGAATGTTCACACTAGGTCATAACTAACGTAAAATATGACCTACTCGCGAAGACCTGGTATGGGCTTTTTGTCAAGTCTTCCAAGAATAAATAAATAAATAATAAATAGGACCCACTAAACACACAGCCTCTTAAGATTAAGGCAAGTATGTTTATAATCGGTGCCGCTAACGTTTATAAACATACTTGCCTTAATCTTAAGAAGCTGTCATTGAGTTCTGCTTGTAGGTTAGCTGTGACAGGAGGCTTTCACTGATATGGGTTTTGACCAAAACCTTTCAAACTGAAAACTGTAAGATGAAAGTCATGCCTAGTAGCGAGATAAAATGTTTTACAGAAGAACATTTATATTCACTTTCTTTACAGTTGAACACCTAGTTCCATCTGCAGGTGGTTTGTTTACTTTATTTAAGTAACTTTATTTTATAATATAGGCAGTGGTTCAAGCTATGGCTTAACGACTGTTGTTTAAAGAAAAACAACGAAATATCTAGCTATATTTCGTTGTGTTTTTCTCATGTAAAAAAGCAAGTTATGATTTTTAATAAAACAAATTCGTCAACCATTATTAGCATATTTTTTGCCACTTTGTGAAAACCACCTGCAGATGGAACTAGGTGTTCAACTGTAAAGAAAGTGAATATAAATGTAAACTGTAATCAAGTGATTGACTTAAACGCTTTTTGTAATGAGGTAAATCAACTAGGCATGCGGTAATTTTATAAATGAATGACAGCGAAAGTGGTTTAATTTCGGAGCGTCTTCATGTTTAGGAGTGCACGTTAAGCTGTCGGCTTACAGTCGTTAAACAACAGTCGTTAAGCCATAGCTTGAACCACTGCCTATATTATAAAATAAAGTTACTTAAATAAAGTATTGGAAAACTTATAAGAATTGCTATTCAATTATTGTTCGTGAGAATTTCTTCGGATTAGTTTGGCTTCCATTGTATAATTATATTGGCTCTGCAGGTCTTTATGAAGGGAGCAACTCATGGGCTTAGTATAAATAATACATGCCGTCATATCCTGTGCCCAGCTTCACATTTGCACAATAATGTCCTGATTGTTGGCCGTACCATAGGTAAATTGCATTTCAAGTTAAAATTTAGTACAGGACTTGGAATTTATAGCTATAATTTTAACAATAAAATAAATAATCATACAGTACAGTATTGGATAATATAGTATTGCATAGTAGAGTATTGTGTTGTCCAGTTCTTACTATTTTAGAAGTTGCTTAGTATAGCCCCTACTTTCTAACTTTTTGATAATTGTATGATCCGTGCACCTTCCATGCTATCTCTGCACCACCCTAAGGTTGACTGGCAGAAAATGCCTTGGGCATTAAGTCCGCCTCTGTACAATCTTGTGCAAAAAGTAATAAATAAATATTTTAGGACTACTAAATACTGCCTTCTGATCGCAAACTAGGCAGAGCCTGTAATAAAGGTTGGCAACCAGAAAACTTATAAACATACTTATATATTTCTATATACATACATTCCCCCAGACACAGAACAAATAACCGTGCTCATCACACAATTTGCCCTGGGCCCCCATCAAACCCACGACATATCACGACATGACACAAGATGTACTACATATAATTATCTTGGCTCTGCATTTTCTTTATGAAAGGAGCAACTCACGGGTTTAGTATAAATAATACATATCGTCTTATCCTGTGTCCAGCTCAACATTTGCACGATAATGACTTGATTGTTGACCGGACCATAGGTAGTAAACCATAGGTTAAGGGCAAGTTGCATTACGAATTACAATTTAATACATGAGTCGGAATAAGTAGCTATACATACCAACTTACTGCGGCCGGCAACTCGGATGCCAAGGGCGGTGACTAAGGCAAACCAACAAAAATGGCAACGTTATAGAAAACTATGGTGATTGACCAGCTGTGGACAATATCAGGCTGGATGCGAATGAATTGTGTTCTCCCATAACCATTATTTATTTGAACAACGCTGGTTCTATTTACAGCAATTGTTGCCACCGTATCGATAATATATTCTTGGCAGTAAATCCAATAACAAAATTGACCTTGACTCGTGAACGACTTACCAAATATAAGGTAAGTATGGCTTATTACATAACAGTAAACCGGGTGAATACAAATCCCGGGGTGAATACACGTGGAGACAGTATCCATACATAAGTAAAATTTTGTTTATATTTTTCGCCACTGGATTTCTATTCACCCCGTTTAACGGTAAAGTAAAGGTAAACATATTAAAACAATGTACGTAACAAATACCGTTGAATACAATTGGATACATCAACATTAAAATTGATCGTTTTACACAATTGTGAAAGTAGATATCGCTACGATTGAAATTGGGTAATCAGCCAGCCGGTTAATTGAAAGTAAAATGTTAAGTCTCGTTTTGTTGACATGAAAGTGTTTTATTTCCAATCAATGTAAATTTCACTGCAGTAACTCGTCATTCAAGTTCCAATATATTGTCAACAATTCATCATTCCTTTTTACGTCGAGTGTAAGTTTCTACGTTAAACCATAAATATTGGAGTAGTCTTTGCGTGTTGTTTGAGGAGATATGCAGAAAGAGTTAATTTTTTCAAGTAATAATGAACTTGGCTGATCTTTTATACCAATTATCTTCAGAATCAGCAGCCGCTCCTCGACGTGGTTCGGGAGCGGGCGCGAGAACTCTGCTCGGGAGCAGATGCCGCCAGCGGTGAAAGAGTTGAACAGAAAACGAGAGAACTTGCTGACAGATGGAACGTCGCCTGCGAAGGTAAGAGAATAACTTAAGTTCTTAGAGGCATAGTCCTGCTTCTTTTCAGGAACTGGATATGTCAAATACATAAAACAAACAACATATTTTATCTTTTTCAAGACAATAAACACATTTTTTTCCACAAAATCCCATTATCATCATCATTATCATCATATCAGTCGAAAGACCACTGCTGGACAAATGCCTCCCCCAAAGATTTCCACAATTGCCGGTCTTGCGCTATTCGCATCCAGCAGTTTCCAGCGACCGGACCCAGCTGCGTCTTCCGAGTCGTGTTCTCGAGTGGCGTTCGTGGTCGCCACTCGAGAACCTTTCTGCCCCAACGGCCGTCGGTTCTAGGAGCTATGTGCCCCGCCCAATGCCACTTCAGTTTTGCAATCCTATTATATAGAAAACAAAATAAAGCTACTTATTATTATTTCTATAGGTCTAGCCAAACGCGCAGCAACAGCTGACCAGCAACTCAACCGCTGGAACCAACTCCTGGACGTGCAACGCAGTTTGGGAGCTGCCATCACCGCAGCTTCTGACCGTCTACGGCAGCTGGATGCCAACCCCAGCACCAGGAGACGAGCTTTAGACACTAGACATGCACTACAGGTGAGCCACAGACAAATTTAACTTATAACATAAATTTACAACTTTAAATAGTATTCGTTTAGTCAAGCCCTTAATTCCATACATACCCGTATTGAGAGAGTTATGAAAAACATTCGCCATTTTGTAATGGCGGCCATATTGGAATTGAAATTTCTCATTGTAGGTATAGTATTTTACTAGGCAAAGCCTTTTTTTTTGATACCCCTATTGAGCTACGATATTGAGGGGTTTGTGTAAAACATGTTATCCGCCATTTTGAGGCGGCGGCCATGTTGGACCGATTTTCATCAAATATAGCTTTTTGGTTATATTTTATGACACTCACATGACACAAACAAAATGAAAACAAATTGAAAACAAAATCAGTTGATCCGCTCAAGAGCTACAATGCCACAGACAGACACAGTTCTTGCGTCCGGGTTAGGTACTTATTACTGAAATTAGGACCAATTTTGATCTAAGAGCTAATACATACCAAATAACAAAATAAAATATGCATTTGAGATTGGCAGTAGAATATTGATCAAATATTTATAAAATATACATTTGATCAATATTCTATTGTCAATCTCCATTGAAATCATTCTACTGATATCAATCAAGAACGTGTTTGCTTACAATATACATTTGTATAATTTTATTCAAACACTTTCGATTTTATCAAGATAAACTTTATTTAAATAACATTGAAAGTGATTCAGCGAATGAATTGTCAATAGCAAATGAAAATTATGGAATTCCAGTGTTCTATTATTAATATACTGCAGCAACTTAAGCCGGGTTATTACTGAAATAAGTAGAAGAATTGATTATGATTATTTGCTGGTTAATGAGATTATTTATAAAGAACGATAACTAATGTCAATTATTCAGAGGTAGAGTTAATGTTCATTTTGTTCATAAAATAATTCTTTTAAACATTTGATCGATATTCTATTGCCAATCTACATTGAAACTATTCTACAGAAATCGATAATATTCAAACACTTTCGATTTTATTCTGATATAATTAATTTATATATCATTGAAAGTTATACAGTGGATGAATAATTAATTTTGAATGAACATCACAATAATTTCATAGTTTTAACTGTAGCAATTTGAGCCCGTTTAATAAAAAAAAGTAGAAGAATTGGAGCTAGCATTGTAGCCAATAATTTAGCCGTGTGGTTTTGACCTCGAAAGAATAACATGAGCAACCCGTGGGGGTTGTAAAAGGCTATTAAGGGATACACCAGGTACTATAGACTAGCTACCACCTAACTGCGGTCGCCAATTCCCATACCATGCATGGTAACTACGGCATACCCCTCCAAATTGATTGATCTATTGTAAAACCTTGAGGAGATGCCTTTATCCAACAGTGAACGACACGTGGCTGATGATGATGAAATGATGATGATTTAATAGAGTTAATGTTCATTTTAAATCAAACTACTTAAGCTCTCAAAGTATACACCTTTTGATGTCATTAACCCGTTACTCTATCCACCTTTTCCAATACACAGGAATTGCAAAGTGAAGTTGCAAGTCTTGAAGAAAGCAGAGACGAACTTCTCGATCACTCTGAATTCGTCGTCAACCTTCTACGGGAACACTCTAAAGACGCCGCAAATGACACCAGCAAGAACGTCAAGGAACTCGTAGAGGCATACGAGAAGTAAGTTGTGTGTTGTGTGCCCCTGCATGTATAATCTGCATAATCCGAAATAAATGGGCAGGAGACCAGGAGTCGACTTCGCAGTACAACAGGTAGTACAACGTGTGATCATAACTACCTTATCGAATGTTATGTATTTATTGATTCTAGTTCAGTCCTTAATGTTTCTTGCAAATCTAAGTTTAAAAACATTATTGGAAAACATAAATCTAAACTTATAACTGGGCAATTGTAAATTATGAAAGGAACAGATAACAATCATCCATTTTGGTTAGCGTGGTTGGTTGATACTTCCCTTTCACGCCGCAGATCGGTTCGATTTCCATCCAGAGGCTCTACCGGCTAAGTCGCCGAACATCGTTTCCGTGAATGGCGTTCAAATAAATAAAGGTTAAAAATGACTTAATCAATAGTTAAAACGGCTTCCATGACCACATGTGACGTCATAAATGGTCCGGAATCGATGGTCAACGTTGAAGCCGATTTAACAATTGATTAAGTCATTTTTAAATTTTATTTATTTGAACGCCATTCACGAAAACGATGTTTGGTGACTTAACCGGTAGAGCCTCTGGACAGATGTTTGTGTGCATGAACATGTATGTTTGTCCTGCGACTGTGTGTAATTATCTATAAGTATGTATTTACGAAAGAAAAATAGTATATAAAGTATATCAGTTAACTGGTTTCCATAGTACAAGCTCCGCTAAATTTGGGAGAAGATGGCCATGTGTGAATAATGTCCCAGGATATTTTATCCATTACCATCGGCTTTGTACATGTTCCTCCATAAGGCTCTTATGCAGGGGATGCATACATTTGAGCTTACCTTTTACCTTGGATTGGTAGAAGGTGCTAGTTGATTTCCTGGTACTCTTTTAAATTAATAATTTCCCAGTTTTGAGATTAGATTTATGTATGTATAAGGATGGGTTAAAAGGCGCATACGGATGTCACGTGAAGGTGACGTAAGTTTGATGTTACAATGTCCAGTACTGGCTCGCTGTCCCATTTCCAGAAAGAATGAAACATTAAGCACTGATTTAACTTCATGGTTTGCTAACACAAAGGCGTTTCTCCGTGCTTTTCTAGTTTTCTACTCAATATTATAGACGTGACGAGTATTTGGAAACTGAGGAAGAACAGGTAAAGATCATTAAAGCTTAAATATACAGAGAATGAAAATTGAGAAATAAAAGGAAACATATTATTGTTAAATATTACAAAACAGTAATTGTATGTATTGCTAATTTGCATTGTCAACGTGAATTTAAGCTTTAAATCGATAACTCACTTCGGATTATGCAGAGCTTGCGTAAGGTAAGCATTTTATATTATCTTATTAACTCGATATGTACACGGGTAGTGCCAAAACCAACACCTAATACATTAAATGTATTTACCACAGTAGTTCTTGGACTGTGTGTAAAAATAATGATCAAACTGTGACTGAAACTCGATAGATTCGCTCAATAATACTTAAAGTAAACGAACTTTGACCTTGAAATTTAAATTAAATAGTACAGATATTTAAAGAACGTAGTTGCTAAACAAGAATACGGAGTGGCTGATAGTAAACGGCTTTCGTAGCCTATGACGCTTGCGCGATATATATGACAAAACTGACACTTTATCGACTCTTCCAGAAAGAAGAAGTATGCTAAAAGATCTAAGTAACAATGCTCTATCTCCTTTAAATGACTTACTGGCATATTGGTCTAGCGGTTAATGACTGCTGATGTCATGGGGTCCATCCCAACCCAAGACAGATGTTTGTGTGTGTGAGTTTATAATTGACATTCTTATCACTAACATGTGAATGTACAGTTTTTAAATAAAATTGAAAGTGACTCAGTAACTGTTAAGTTTATTCCAAATTAAAATCATGATTATTTTAGTTTTCTAATAATTACTGCTACAAACAACTTGAGCCCCGATCATACCAGTAGGAGAAAAGTTAAACGCAACCATTGTAAATAATTCGAGTAGAATTTATGTTAAATTTGATTAATTTTAATAAAACGGCCGATTAGCATTTTTTTAAGAATTACGTCAATAATGAGCCTTAACCTTTAACAAGAAAACAAATTCACAAGGGCATTATTAATATTATTTTGGAGATCGATAGAAGACTTACAAAGTTAATGCGAAGACTGCGTCATGTAGCGACATTAGCGATGACGCGACACTTGAACTAATCGCGTATATTATGTATTTCCATTAAAATTCATATTATTCAAACCGTCATGGTCTCGTGACATAAGCGAACGAATAATCACAGAGTTGCTATTTTTTAAGCTATTAAAACTAGATTTACCAATTTATTTAAATGGCTGGTTTGTTGGGATAGTGGTTACTGATTGCTAAGCCAGAGGTAGTGAGTTCGATCCTCGCTCAGGACATTATAATATTTGTTTAGTACCTGGGTATATTAAAAACATATCAGTTGTTTTGTTGCTATAGTACAGATAATAATAAAAATAAATAAAAAATAAAAAAGGTTTTTATTCACGTAGACTTTAAAAAAGCGCTTGTAATTAGTCAGAACATATTCGTAGTAATATATAATTAATTTATAATTATTTCTAGGTACATATAGATATTGAACAAAATAAAATATGCATTTGAAATTGGCAGTAGAATATTGATCAAATATACATTTAATAAATATTTGGTCAATATTCTATTGTCAATCTTCATTGAATTCATATATAGATATTTAGGTACACGGAATGTAGGAAATAATTTACAATAAGATTTATTTTATAACAGTAACGATATTTAACTAACTTAAATTAAGTTATTGTCAAGGATCATGTGTAGGTTTATTTATCAAAATTTTAATTTTTAGCTATATTTTTACTACATATTGTCGAAACAGACTCTGCACAGTTTAGGATCATAAGGCAGTGTTTTAGTTGTCCCATGATATATTTATTATTATGACTAGTGTTATACGCAGGAAAGACATCTGAGTAGGTTCTAACACATTTAATGTTAGTGATACTTTTATCAGAATAAAATCTAACCAAGAAACATTCAAGTCCACATACAGTAAATAATATATAGGTATCCTAAAAGAAGTAATTCGCGAATTCATAACATTATATTATTATTAATAGAAGAAAAAAAAAACACTTTATTGCAACAATAAGTAAACCAAAACAATGGATAGAATCAAGAAAATAATTTTATTTGAATGCAATTGGTGGCCTTATCGCTAAAAGGCAAGCGATTTGCGTTGGAAGGACAGGAATTAAAAATAATCTGATGAAGGTAGCAGATAGATTTGTTACAACAGTTCTAGTTATTTAACTTTCAATTGAATACAGTAATATTCAAATTGAATATTTCAATCGCCTAGTCAATTTAGATATTTGCATTATTCTTACTAAAACATATGTAAAATTGTAACTATAACCCCAAATGAAAGAGTCGACGTATAATTCTGCCAGTTACCGGATCCATTTCATGCTCAAGTTGGGTTCCCTATATTGGCCGGGGACAACCATTCAGATCAATTTAACCGAATCCTTTGTGCGATAAATTGGCAATAAGAGGTTGTTAAAAGCAGACAACATAGGCAAATTTGCAACACAAAAAAATATGCAACTATAAAAAGAGAAGTTTATTTTTAACCGACACATAAGTTTGAAATGCTGCGTTGCAGCCATTTGCAGCCTTTAGCCTTTTTATCAATGCTACCGTACCGGACGATGGTTGCAACTGTGCAGCTTCGCTTAAGGACATAGGGACTTAAGGATACTTATGTCTGTAGGTTTTCCAGGGTACTATCAAATAACCTGAATGACCTCCACCGCCGGATAAAGACGGTCCTAAAAGATTTTCAAAATGGAGTTATGTCCATCGTCTTGAGGGATATGTCATAATCGTGTGTTGAATGTTTATGTAGAAGTTTAGGTTAATATAAAATTACTTATAAATCTCTAGACTTGATTGTAATACATATAAAGTACTATACTTAATACTTTATTAAATAAAATAAAATGTCATAGTCGTGATCGTATAATTTAAAATAACTAGCAGTATAATGTAGGTACATTCTGTTAAAAATAATAAAAACAGTTCCACCTCACAAGTGTTTCCCTATGTACCGCACAAGTGTTTCCCTATGTACCGCACAACTGTACCTTTTATACCTTCGGGCACTATTAAATAGAAACCTATTGAAACTTGTTAATGTGGTGTACACTACGTTACACCTCTAGGGGATGAAATGGGGTGGTGATATTCATTCATTTCATATCAAAGGGAGATGAAATCAAATCTCTTTTTTTGAATGTATCTGACGCGATCTCTTAATTTTTTGTTATCTGGTTTGTAGAACTATTTTGGTTTTTATTCAATAATGCTTTAAAATGATTCTATATAAATTATTTTGAACTCGAAGGACAAACATAGGATTAATAAAAATCGTATGATCCAAATGATCAAAAATCGTGTATAATTAGATTAATATTGTATGGGATTAATATAAAAACGTTGTGTGGTTTTATGAAAGCACGATGCAAATGTAACTTTATCTCTTACGGCGTGAAATTCATACATTGTCGGATATTATCGCATTATTCTTGGTTTTTCCCTCGTGGACCTGTTTATTTGACTCACTAGCTGTATCGTTGCCCATCAAAAGTGAACAATAACATTGATGATCATAACACAAATGCCGTGTAGAACTTAAACAAATGAGTGAGAATGTAAGTGCTACATGGTCAGCCGATGCGAGTCATGGGCGCCGCCATATTAGCTGCGGCCGGCTGTAAAGCGACATGCGACAGATGGACGAGAAAAAAGTTGAGGCCATATATTCAAACTGTTACTTTACTATAAGTAATAATCGGTTGCATGTTTTTAGACCATAAATCGTAAATTTCACATTAACATATATCTGCATATAAAATTACAGACCTGCTGTTTAAACTATTTAAATTAGTCTAGACTGATTCTACAGTTGTTAGTTCATTTATGCAAATGATGAGACTACATTTATTTTTGCTTTTAAATATGTGTACATACAATTGTATATAAGAAAAAGGCGAGCAACATTTAACTGCCATTTAACTCGAAATAATTAAAAGAGAAGGAAAGAAAGAGAAGGGAAGAGATAAAAAGGAAACATCTATAAATAAATATCTTGGAACAACTAACACACTGCCATGTGATCCCAAACTAAACAGTGCCTGTACTATGGCAACCAGACAACTGATAAACATACCTATATATTTCTAAATACATACATATTATAGATAGATTAAACCCAGACACAGAGCAAATAATCGCACTCATCATACAAAGATTTGTCATAAGTGGGGATGGAATCTTCTGCCTTCGCAGTGTCACTAACCACTAGTCAAAATGAACATGTATACATACATATATATAAACTTCTATAAATATACAGTACATACAAAAATACAGACCAACATAAATACGTATTAAGAATAAAAATATATAAATTCTTACATAAATAAAGAGATAAATTGAGAGTGGTATGCGATTGTTACACAAAAAGAATATTTCAGCTTATCTAGGTAATTAGGGCAGTTTGAACTCCGCCAATGAATTCCGGAAGAAAGACTCCTGGCATACCATCAATTAGCTGTCAGCTGTCTTCAAAATAAAAACATTTGTTTATTTCAGCTGAAAAACCACCATTAACTTTGGACTTTGTTTTTTCGTGCTCAAGGTTTAGTTTCATGTGTATCGGTTTCGTCATCAGCTAGTTTAGTAGAGATTATCTTGGCGTCTAACATTCTGGTTTTTTCATACTACTGGCAACAGTTTTTTTTGGAGTTCCGATACTTGTGGTGTTGAAATGATGATGGATAGTTTTTGCTATGTAAAATTTTCGGGATATTTTCAGGCTTCATATAGTTTTTTTTTCATTTTTGTAGTAGCAACTATCTATTTCCGTTTTAATTAAATGATCTTATATATTTATCGATATCGTGTTGTGTGGCTGACCACAAAGAATATCACCAGAGGGAATATATTTAAGAGAACGGGCAGCAGCGTCTCTGTGTCTACTATAATAATAAAATATACTCCAAGTTATGGACACAAATCCATTGTGGTGATATTTCGGTGAGGCTTTTGTCCATCAGTGGACATCATTTAGCTGCCATGATGATACATTTATCGTAGGTAAGAGCGTTCAAAACTTAAATACCCAGTTGAAGTTTGGAATAGTCCTTTTGTTTAACTGAATTATAAGGAACGGTAATTAAAAAGAAATCGCTGTTATGTGACATTTAAACTCTTATTATACATGGTGAAAATTAAATGGACACGGAGAGTTTAAGGAGCAATATCTACCCATGGCCTTAAACTAATGAAACTAAGCCCGCGGACAGTCCTTTGATGGGTGACCACCAAAGTGTTTTAATTTCTGAGCGTCTTTGTGTTTGGAGGGCACGTTAAGCTGTCAACACACACACACACACACACAACAGTCATTAAGGCGCTCATAGCTAGATGCTCTCACCGGTCTGTAAGCGATCGGGGAGGTTAAGCAACTACGCTCGCGGTCAGTCGAAATGGGTGACCGCCAAAGTGGTTTAATTTCTGAGCGTCTCCGTGCTTCGGAGGGCACGTTAAGCTGTCGGTCCCGGTTGTAGTCATTAGACAACAGTCGTTATGCCATGTCAGAGGCCTACTGGGCGGCTTGAGCAACTCTGACACTAGGGTTACCACTGCCCATACGATAAGTAAGCAAGTCATTAAGCCATGTCAGAGGCCTATCAGGCGGTTTGAATAACTCTGACACTAGGTTAACGTATACAATAAGTAAGTGCTTAATGTAATATTTTTGTTTGTTTTCCCAACGGACTCAATCGCAATCACGAATCATAGTACTGATTACAATTATAATATTACTTCTTCATTCACAAAAACGTCTTTATTATAAAAGGAATAAAGACTGTAGCTATTGTATATAAAATTGGAAGCAAATCAATGCCAAAATTCCTCTCCTGGTAACAAAATTGTTCTCAATCGATTTCAAACGGTATTTTAAAGGTTATAGAGGTCATTTTATAACATTTTCTTAAGGGCCGGTGTGTTTGATATGCTTGTACGTAATTACTAATGTCAGTATATGGGCTCCACAAGGTCTACCGGTACAGTAATGGACACGCAGACGGTTGCTCTTAATTGGGAACCAGTTCCGTGCAGAGAGAAAGCAAGAAACGCATGCGAAAATTGCAATGTAACTATATATTTTTACCATTGAGAAAATGTTAACTAAGTTAATATAACTTACTAATTCATAAATAAGTAACTTCTTCTCTATAATCTATTATGATATTGGTTAAGGCGGCCTTACTAAACATCTAAGCAAAAATATATAAATTAATAACGATCACCGTAGCCTAGTTGGTAGTGCTTCTGCCTACGAAGCTGGTGGTCCTGGGTTCGAATCTCGGTAAGTGCAAATATTTGTGTGATGAGCACGAATATTTGTTTCTGAGTCATGGATGTTTTCTATGTATATAAGTATTTATCTATCTATATAAGTATGTATATCGTCGCCTGGTACCCATAGTACAAGCTTTGCTTAGTTTGGGGCTAGGATGATCTGTGTGTCATTGTCCCTATATATATTAAAAATAATAATAAAATAATGTTCTCCTGATCGATTTCGGCCACGGCGTCCAGTCTTAATGGAGACTGACATCTTCGTGGGACATATGTATTATAGTGCACAAGTGTGTGCGCAAATACAGGGGCGCATTCTAATCCGCCGGTCTCATGATCTGATGGGACGACTAGCGACACGACTGGAAAGAGATCAGTTATATTATGTGCTCTCTGAAACGCGGGGGTCTGAAACCGCCAACTCCCAGATTTCTGGCTGATACTGAAAAATATTTATAATAAAAAATCACATTATTAATTTTGGTCTGACCCGGGATTTGAACCGAGGCCCTCAATGACTGTGGTGAGACACGCTACAGCTATAACAAGCTATATAAAAAAAGTTTATATATATAAACTACTAGCTGTGCCCGCGAACTTCGTTCCGCGTTATAAATATATTTGTATATATATATATTTGTATATACTTCGGGTTAAAAGTTCGGGACAAATAAAAATTATGATGATGCCTATGACACTCCACAATAACGTAGCTTTCTATTGGTGAAATAATTTTGAAAATTGGTTCAGTAGATCCAGAGATTACCCCTTACAACTTCACAAACTCACAAACGTTACCTCTTTATAATATTAGTATAGATTTACTCAATAAATCAAAGCCATAGAAACTAACGGCTAGCCCGAAATTTCTACTTTGTTTTATTCTGCTGTACAAAATGTTTCTGTGCTTAATCATTGGGTATTATGGGAGGCCACGTCATCCGTAGAGTATGTGGCCATGGCATATGGCGACAGCATTTTATTTCGTTCGAGCTAATAAACGTCCTATAATTTTATTTTTAAGCTACCCGGGGCTCGAATTGTCACGACTACGGCCGTGATTTGTGTTAGGGCAAGCCTTTAATGTTAACTTTGATCTTGAATATTTTCAACGACTTTTAACTGTAGCCATAGAAATAAAAATGTCGAAAGAATTACTGATATTTGGACGTTAATATTTATACATAATTAGTAGTTATTTGTAGAAGCTTAGGTCTCTACATCTGTTAGCAAATTAACATTCTTAAATGAATTCCAGAAGTGCTTAAAAATGCAGAATTTCAATCCAATTAGGCAGTTTTAGACAATGTCATTAATAAGTCCAAAAAGTCAAAATCGCGGGTCGGGCCAAAACGTACTGTTGGAATTTTTCTGTCAACAAGATACAGAAGTAGTCTGAGAACTGGTATACACACCTGTGCCTCAGGAAACACGTAAATGTGTCGGTCATGCGAATGACGTTTCCCCGGATGTGACGAATAGATAAATAAATAGCCTTCAAATGTAACGAGCATCTGTATTTGCGTTCACACTCATGCACCGTAATGTTTCATCATTATTATATATATCCAGTTAAATAGATTTTTTTTTCTTTGTGTATTTTTAAGAGAAAACTTCTTTGAGCACTTTTTGGGTGTACAAAAATCACATTATTAATTGGACAAAATCTTTATCCTAGATGAGAAATGAACCCACGATTAGATTTTTGCCGGAAAGATCCCATATAGCCTTTAAAGCCGGTTCTGTGTTTTAAAGAAAAGGTAATTGTTAAACTTCTCGTCGAAATTTTTGTGAATTTCGAGAATATTCTTTCATAATAATATGTATCTGAAGACGTAAAATTTTTATTTTTGTATGTCCTCAATTTCAAGCAATAAATCTGTTCATGTTAATTTGCATGGAAACTAATAATAAAGTCCCAATATTTTTTCGGATTTTCGTTTGTATGTTAATGACTTGCCTTTCTCGTATATAAGTGAGCCGAAGACAAGTTTATCCGGTAAGGAATAATACATTTGGACTCTTATTATTCTAAATAATAAATCGCTTAAAAGATTTAAACGTAAATTTCCATTACTAATATGTTGAGAACGATGTAGATGTATGTACACTTTGTATGCAACAGACGTTGTTTTCGCTCCGTCATGCTTATTATTTGCATTTAAATTCATCTATTTTTAAGAACTGTCGCATTCAAAGATATTGAACTAATGGTTTGTCTAACTCGTTACTATATATATAAAGTAAAACACAACGGACAACAAAAGAGAACATTGTTTGAGCAAATTAACATATACATATATAAAAGTTTAGTTAGAAAAGTCAGCCTAGCCTAAGAGCTTCTTCTACACTCAGCTCAGTCATTCCGAAGGAATATCTATCAGAGAACGGGCACCAGGCCTCTCTCAGAGTACTATGACCAAGATACTGCGATGCCAACATGTTTCCCTAACGTGGCGATTATCTTTTGGGGAGGCCTTTGAACAGGAGGACTTAAGACCACAACCAGCAAGTTATTTAACTTTTTTGGTAAAAATAAAACCAAATAGTTTTCCTTACATCACTTACATCATGTATCTATTCGTGCAAGCTCTGAAAATTGCTAAAAACGAGAGGGCCTCATACAAAAATGCGTATTACGCAATCAATGGCAGGATCATAAAGCGGTCTCGCACTTGCGAAGATTAGCAGCAAACGATTTTAAACTCTATCTCCAAATTATAAAGAGCAATGTGTGATTGCGTGTATCATGACATCATCGCTTACTAAGAAAACTCGAAGTTTATTAAAATAACGCATAGGTCTAGTAAGTGAGGTGACGTGTATTCCGCATGTATTTTTAGTGCACCATCGTGCATGTGCTAAGGAAATGTTATTTCTGTTGCTTATGCAAATATCTAAATAGAATATGCGTATCGATTATGCAATAATTAGACACAGTGCTTTATATTCCATTCAAAGTTAAATCCTGGCAATACTGTACATATATCTTGGGTTTGACATTATTCTTTTATTTTATTAATGAAGGAATATTAACATTACATACGCTGAATTATTAATAATAATTATTTTAAATATGAATAGTCTTGTGTTGCTACAATTACAAACGTTCACAGCATTTAAAAAGTATATAAAAATATACTTGATAATCAGAGACTCATATTAAAATTTAGAAAATCCCGAAAATATGCTTGACGACTACTTCTAAAGTCGCTTAAAAATAACTATGTATGTTACGCGATTTCTCAGACATTTGTGGAATGAATAGAAAATTATAAACGTTATTGAAATCAGTTCTCAAAAAAAAGTTGAAGACGTATACTTTTATGAAAGCAGTGATTATATAATTCAAACATTTATCGTCGGCTCAAAATATTCATAGCCTACAAAAATATGGATGTAATTCCCCATACAATAAAACAATTTTCCTTTACACAATGCACATATTAATTTCCGCAACGGTAACCCGCTCCCCATGACCTTGGCACTCAAAATAGCCGAGATTTGGACTAGTGATGGATTGAGCTGCAACCTTGGTTTTACCATGTGACTTCATCGTTCATTCGATTCAGCTCCGCTGTTTGTAACTTGGGCGTAATTCAGCATTGCATTTGTTTTCATTGGCGCTATAAAACCAACTGAATCCAAATGTCTGGCTTATAAAACTGAATTGGATACATAAATATAACTATAGTATATTTCTGCAGGTTATGTGTATCCTGTTAGTTGTTAACTTTTGGGAAGTACGCCAGGAAAATAAATTCAGAATTCAGTACTGGAGTTGGAACCAATTAAAATATTGCTATAATTATAATAATGTTTTACGTTAAGCAAAAAATTCGTACACCTTTTTATGAAAATTGCGCGGGCGGAGGAGAATAAAATTTGGAACTGTTAGTTTATATGGAGAATGAGTACAGAAAGCTAATATTAGGTCTTTACCTATGAAATTGCCGTTCTGCAGTACTGGCCATTTCAAATCAAAATAATTTTTGTTTGGCTAAGAATTCTAATTTCAAATTAATTTTATTTTAAAAACATGGATTCTTTTTTCCAAAAGTAGTCATTTCTTTATTGATTAGTGTTACATTTTCATCGCATTTCAATCTTTTTCGTCATCATGGATACGTTAAAAATTCGAGTAATTATGGAATATGAGTACCGTCGTGGCAGCAACGCGGCACAAGCGGCACGCAACATCAACGACGTTTACGGAGCTAACACTACAAACCAACGCACCACCTGTTATTGGTTTGCTCGCTTCCGTTCTGGAAATTTCGACCTGAAAAATGAACCTCGCGGTCGTCCGAAGACTTTGGTCGACAATGACGAATTAAAGGCGGTTGTGGAAGCTGATGATACACAATCTACGGCTGAATTAGCAGCAGCTTTCGACGTTAGCGTCAAAACAATATTGGTCCATTTGCGTCAAATTGGCAAGGTAAAAAAGCTTGACAAATGGGTGCCCCACGAACTCAATGATCGCCAGCGCGAAGTACGCGTCGAGACGTGCCTTGCACTGCTCAACAGACACACAAATGAAGGAATTTTGAACCGCATTGTTACCTGCGATGAAAAATGGATTCTGTTTGATAACCGCAAGCGCTCAGCAAGTTGGTTGGATCCTGGTTCAGCACCTAAACAATGCCCTAAACGAAAACTTACCCCTAGAAAAGTGATGGTCACTGTTTGGTGGTCTAGCGCCGGTGTGATTCATCACAGCTTCTTACCAAACGGGGTGAGCATTACTGCAGATGTGTACTGTGAAGAACTGAGCACAATGATGGAGAAGCTGGCGCATCTCCAACCAGCATTGGTCAATCGCTCGTCTCCGCTGCTCCTGCACGACAACGCGCGACCTCATACTGCACAGCAGACGGTCTCCAAGTTGCAAGAACTGGGGTTGGAAGCTCTCCGTCATCCGCCCTACTCACCAGACCTTGCGCCTACAGACTACTACTTTTTCCAGAATTTGGATAACTTCTTGGCGGGAAAAAAATTCAATACCCGAGAGGCAGTACAAAATGCCTTTGAAGAATTTGTTGCCTCCCGTCCAGCTGATTTCTTTAAGAAGGGCATCAATAAACTGCCACTGCGATGGCAAAGATGCATTGATTGCATGGGTGATTACTTCGATTAATACAAATAAAAAAATTCATGAAAAAAATTCGTTTAAATTTTTTCATACAAAACGGCAATTTCATAGGTAAAGACCTATTATTTTTATATAATAGTAAGTACTTAAAAAGTAAATTATTATAATAAAAAATCATTACACACACTACCAAGCTTTTGACACATTGAGTCACTGATTACAACTGACAAGAGATGACAAACTGAATGTCAAAATTGGAAACAGATTAATATTATTGGTATTTCAAGTTTTGGATAACTAGAAGTTATTTTAGTTAACTACTTTATCTCGCATCTTGTTTAGATCGATACGCCATGTTGTCATTTATCTCTTTAAGGTTAAACATTTTTTACCGCCATTTTTATAGGATCTTACGTAATTGTTGATTTTTAACAATTTCAAGGTATATTCATGTAACGTCGTATTATATTGAATTCTGTAGTTTTGTTTAATCCGAATTTAAAAATGATTAACGAGAAAATATTTCATGACTTTTGATTATACCTATGTTTTTTGTAACCGACTTCATAGAAGGAGCGTAACAATTTGACAGTTTGCTCTTTTTTGTTTATATGTTTAAGAATGATACAAATCAGCTCACAAACAACGGAGCAATAGCGCAATATATAGAAAAAACCGATTGTTGACTTATTGCTAGACGGATTGAGATTCCGCACGTTTACATTCATTGTAAACATCAAGTATAAAAAAGTAATTGATGTCTTAAAAACATACAATCAACATAGCAGCGAGCGTTTAAAACAATAATATGAGATGTTTCTTATCGAATTAAAAACAAAATCATAATATGTACAAAAACAAATCAGTTGAATTCTTGACGTTTGTCAGTGTCAAATCATTGTGACAATGAATTGTATGTTTATAAATACTCCCGCGAATTAGTTCCTAGTGATGGCGTTATATTTTTTAAAAGATATAAAACAATCGTCTCTGTAATATGCATGACAACCTACTATTTCCCGGCGACAGGGCGGTGCACCGCGCCCGCCGCGCCGTCGCCCCATGTCATATTATTTGACGGACTCTGTAATCTATGTTATCGAACTCGGAAAGTTCCAAATCGATTTCCGGCGACCCTGAAAATTTACTTCTACTCAAATTGTTCTAAGATCACTATTACTTTGGGCATTCATGTCACTTAAGACATTATCGTTCTCAATTCGAATTTTAAATTGTGGAGTATGTTCCGAATCGAACCTTTTTTGGAACACTTTATATTCAAATTACTTGTGCTATTGTAATTTTTTTATTTCATTTCGAGTTTACAGTTTTGACTATTAATAAACTATAGTTTCTCCCTTTACCAGCGTATTATTGGTACTTATATATTTCCTTTCCTTTCCTTCCGATATTTAATATTGTGTAGTCTCTATATTTACGCATATTGTCTTCCAAAACTGAACAGCTGTATTTCATTTTAAATTGTCAGTTTGTACAAAGTTCTTGAAATAACCGTCTGGGTATGACAAAGAATGTAATTATTCATGGTTAGTTTTAAACATCATCATTTTAAACATAGCGACACAGTATTGATGTTTTACGTCTATATGATTCTATTTATTAAAAAATATTGGGACATTATTCACCATCTGATCCCAAACTAAGCAGAGCTTTTTACTGTGGATATCAGATAAGTAGTACTACGTATACTAATTTTCATTTGTAAATACATACGTATATAATTTCACCCAGATTCAGGACAAACAGGACATGCACACATTATTTTTCTTGGTTGGGAATCGAACCCACGACCAGCGGCGTAAAAGCAAAATATCTACCGAACACGCCAATCGGTCCGTCATAGTGGATAGAAGTAGTCTTCAAGTTTCCTTTGGGACATCCGATTTGAACAAGCTTTCCCTATCAATAAAAAAAATCGGTTCACAAACAACGTAGAAATCGCGTGAAATACATTTATAAAACATTAAACTGAATTAATATCGTACTCCTATCCTTAAAGTCGGTTGAATATAAGACATTGAGTTTCATCAACATATCAGCCGAAGATCTCCATAATCGACGTACTCGTATCCCGCGGGTTTCGGCGACCCGAAATCTTATAGGGAGCCTACCCTCGCTACGTTTTCCGGCTTGTGGTCGCCATTCGAAAACCTTTCTGCCTTCAAGAGCTTGGTCGCCGCTAATTATTAAATATTTGGCGCCGCATGTTAAGCGCCGCGACGCGGTCGCCCACTCACACAATTTACTTAGTCATGGTCGTGGAAACAAATACATACATTATTATATACATGACGGCCGTGGTTGGTAAATGCTTGCCTTTCACGCCGCAGGTCGTGAATTGGATTCCCACCCAGAACAGACATTTGTTGTGTCTGGGTGGAATTATCTTAAGTATGTATTTACAAAAGAAAAGTAGTATATGCCGTTATAACAGTTATCTGGTTTCCATAGTACCAGCTCTGCTTAGATTGGGATCAGATGGCCGTGTGTGAATAATGCCCCAGGATATTATTATCATTATAAATTAAAAATATTTGCAATATACATAAATATATAACTGGCAAGAAAGCTTAAAAGTACTGGTAAAGATTTAAGTGAGACACGTAAATTTTGGTTTCTGTATCCTAACTCTACATCTTCCTTACTTGTAACGTCCCTCCCTCTTACCCACCACTGCAACTCCTGTAAACCAGGATCAACAGTGGCACACAATGAAATGACATTCAGCGGTGAGGCTCAGGCATGTCCCGGGGAATCGCTTTAACTGTCTTGGATCCCGCAACGAATTTAATCAGAAAGAAACAAGGAGGAGTTAGAAAATGAATAGTTCCAGTTCTACACATAAGAGAATAAAAGTGGTACTAGATATAAGTTTAGTTCTAGTTAGTAGAAAATAGTTTTGTGCAGCGAAAAGTCGGGTGAAAATATACAACAAAACAGTGTAATTGCTATTTCTTCTTTATTGTACTAGTTTTATTGTTCTAGTGTTTTCGCCAAAGCAATGTCGTCTCTTATAATATTTTTGATATGCTATGTTTGCCAAATGGCGTCGAATGATATACTATTCAAATATATTCGTGTAGCCTACTTTTTTAAATTACTTAAATTAATTAATATCTTGGCACAAGGCACAGCCTGTACTATGTCAACCAGACAACTGATAGACATACTTCATCATCATCATCATTACAGCTAAATAAGTCCACAGCTGGACAAGCCTCCCTCAAGAATCGTCTTGAGGGGATATGCCATAATCGCCACGCTTGGCAGGCGGGTTGGCGAACGCAGTAAGATAGTCATAGTAATCAGAAGGAAGCTGCTGCCCTTCCTCAGGTAGATATTCCCTCGGGTCGACTTCTACGCCCCCCACGGGATGAGATGGGGTGATGATATTCTGATTCTGATATTTGTCGCCGTCACCACACAGCAGTAGTAGACATACTTATATATTTGTAAATACATACATATTATAGATAAATTACACAATTTTGTTCATCACACAAAGATTTGTCCTGTAATAGCTTTATCTACAAACTAAGAGCATAAAAGTGGCATTAGAAATTCGACTGACCTCATGACCCTGAATTCTAAGCTAGATTTCGTAAGTTTGATCCCTACCCAGGACATATGACTTCTGTGTCTGGGTGTGGTGGGAATCGAACCCACGACCTCTGGTTTAGCACTCAGAGTCGACTAACAGGCCTGTTTAATCTGGTTATACGCTTAAAATATATAAAATTCGTTGCGGGATCCAAGACAGTTAAAGCGATTCCCCGGGACATGCCTGAGCTTCACCGCTCAGTGTCATTTCATTGTGTGCCACTGTTGATCCTGGCTTACAGGAGTTGCAGTGGTGGGTAAAGGGTGGGACTAGTCCCGATTAAAAAAAAAAAAAAAAAAAAAAAATATATATAAAGAAAGGTGAATGTTGCATGTAGTTATAAACAGTAATAATTATCTCGAACCTAACTAGTTATATAGAACGGCGTCTGCGCATCGAAGGCGTTTAACCGTACACCAACGTTATGGTCCGGTTGCAGCGCGTGCCAACGTCGCAGTACTGCGAGCGCAGTTTGGCAACATTGCCAGTCCTCACGGTCGTTGAACTGTTATCTGTATGTCCGTTTATCACGTATATATACGCGTATATACTTCCGTTGTATTTATTTTGAGATCTGTTCTGATAAGAAGTCTGGTTAGGTCAGTTATATTTTAAAAGAATCGCTTGTGTCCAAGCCATAGACTTAGCATTTGGTACTCGTATGTGCACTTTATAGATAGACCGGTTAGCTTATGTTTTTGGAACGAAGTTCCTTATCGCGCGTTGTGAAAGGGGGCTAGACGGAAAAAAATCTTACGAAAAGTTGTCACGACACTTTTTGCAGCTGTGCGGCGTGCGCATGTTTCTCTGTCTGTCTCCCTCTCTCTCTCTCTTATAGAAAGCATTCCAGATATTTTCATTTCTATTTCGCATTGAACAGTGTGGTGTCGCGACGATTATTTTTGTTGAGTGTATACAGGTGTTTTGTACATAATAAATAATAAAAAATAACTTCGTTCCATCCGGGTATCCCTTGACACCTCTCAAGATTTTTTTTCCATAGATTGGTGTCGCATCAAGACAGTTTTTGAAACGTGATAGCAAGAGTTAAAACAAACATGCTCTAGCAGAAATAAAACAGTTATTTTGAGTTTATGTTTCAAGATAGGTAACTTTATTATTATCTATCCATTTCTAGTGGTTTAATATACATAGTAATGATTAAATATTGTAAGACTTTAGTTTCTTTATATCCTACTAATATTATAAATGCGAAAGTTTGTGAGTATGGATGTATGGATGTTTGTTACTCTTTCACTCAAAAACTATCGAACGGATTTTGATGAAACTTTGTAGTAATATTGCTTATATATCCGAATAACACACAGAATGTAACTTATACATTTTAACGCGGGTAAAACCGCAGGGCATAGCTAGTATATAACAATAAAATTTTACCTGAAAACATCGAATTGAATTGTATGTCCCACATGTATTAAAAGTGCTTTGAATATTATCATTAAATTAAACTTTCGATGTTAGAATAAAAATAAATATACATTGGCAGACTATTAACACACCGCTATTTAATCCCAAACTAGGAAGAGCCTGTAAAACCAACCAGACAACTGATAAACATACTTACATATATATATTTCTAAATACATATCATAGATAAAGCGCGACCGTCGTTATAAACACAAGGTCCGCCATAATGATAACATTTAATTCGTACCTTAATATAGACAGAACCATTCGACAATATGTAGTGAAAATATAGCTAAACGTTTAAAATTTTGATAATTAAACCTACACATGATCCTTGACAATAACTTAATTTAAGTTAGTTAAATATCGTTACTGTTATAAAATAAATCTTATTGTAAATTATTTCCTACAATCCGTGTACCTAAATATCTATATGTACCTAGAAATAATTATAAATTAATTATATATTACTACGAATATGTTCTGACTATTTACAAGCGCTTTTTTAAAGTCTACGTGAATAAAAACCTTTTTATTTTATTTATTTTATTTTAAAGAATATGAGTATCATCCCATCTATGTCATAAATAAACTGTATTACAATTGCAAATTTGGCAACAGGATGCCTATACAATAAGGACAAAATTACAATGCCGTAATAATGATAGCCATGAGTATGTACATAATACTATACTATAAAAAATTATGAGTATTGTTGAACATAATGTCGCAGTTTCCTGTTCCGGAAATAAGTATGACATAAATCAACCAATATTAGTGTAAGGATGGTTGACATTGGCAATCTTATGTTAAGTTTTGAAGGTTATATCGATTGGCTTGAAAACCGAATAGAAACAAAACACTTATATGATACATACACACATAGACTCACGCCTGTTTCCCAGAGGGGTAGGCAGAGACAACGTATTTCCATTTGTCACGATCTTTCCACACCTCTTTTGCCTCGATTACTGTCATTATATTCTTCATACGTGCTCGCCGGTTCAGGGTACTTCTGACCTGCCCTTTCTTGAGAACGTCTCCGATTTGATCAGAGAATGTGGTCGAACTTATGTATATGATAGTTGTAGCAAATAAATAAATGTCAGTGAATCGACAAATTAACTGTTTCTTTTTTGTAGTGTACAGACGTCAGCACATCCAGCTACCCTAATCTGTCAAATTTCTTTTATAGATTTTCAACTTTATCACAAAAGCATAAGGTTCACTTTCAATTGGGGAATTTGACAGATTGGGGTAGCTTGATGTGCTGGCGTCTGTACATAATTGTCGGGTAAAGTATTGTTTCAAAGAAATGGTAGAATCAAAAGGAAAATCACCTGTGCGATGTAAAATATATTACAAAAAAAGGTAGGCCAATTGAAAACTTCTTCCATGTTTGGATGTTGTTTAAAAATATAAAATAAATAAATATCTTTGGCCAACTGATCCCTGCCATCTGATCCCAAGCTAAGCACTTGATAAACGAAAAGTAGTAATAGTACAAGCTCTGCTTAGTTTGGGATCAGATGGAAGTGTGTGAATAATGGACCGGGATATAATTATTATTATATTATTACAACATTAGACTTAATTATAATTACCATATAAAAATAACCTTAAACCGAATGCGACTTTTATTTTCCATTATTATTGGAAAAAGTCTCACTCGATCAATTAAAAAATGATTTATCAAAATAGGCTCATAAACAAACTAGATATAATATTACACACATAAAAAAATTCACTCAAATCTATACAAATAAATAAAATTGGAGTGTCTGTTTGTAATATTGAAATAACCGGTTTTTACTACATTAATATGAATATATATACGGTACATACACCAAAATGACATTTTTTACAATTTTTGTCTGTCTGTCTGTCTGTTTGTTCCGGCTAATCTCTGAAACGGCTGGACCGATTTAGACGGGACTTTTATTGGAAGGTAGCTGATGTAATAAGGAGTAACTTAGGCTACTTTTATTTTAGAAAAAGTCGTTTATTTTACAAGAAAAACGAAATAAACTAATTAACACGCGGACGAAGTCGCGGGCACAGCTAGTTGATAATATATTCGTTTCAAGTCGAACACATTGCGTGATACCGACGAACTTATATATATTAGGTACAGACGCCAGCATATCAAGCTACCCCAATCTGTCAAATTTCCCCAATTGAAAGTAAACCTTATGCTTATGTGATAAAGTTGTAAATCTATTAAAGAAATTTTGACAGATTGGGGTAGCTGGATGTGCTGGTGTCTGTACATTATATATTCAAATTATCGAGGGTTATTAATAGGTTGCAAAGGGTGTATGAGGGGGCAAAAGACCTAGGGGTTGAATTTCAAGAATATATAGGTACTAACATATTATAAATACACGACACTTTTTGTGTTCTGGCCTTTCCAATTTATATTGATTTATAGTTTATTTATTTATTAGAAACAAACTGTCTTACCAATTGCAGGTACTTAGAAAATAGTATGTTTAATATAATATAATTTCTAGGGACAATGTCACACAGATCATCCTAGCCCCAAACTAAGCCTAGATTGTACTATGGGTACCAGGCGACGATATACATACTTATATAGATAGATAAATACTTAAATACAGGATTAAGAACTTTATTGTTGATGTATTATGTAATTAAATAACTTTATATATACTACTAATTTATCACTCCAATAAAAACTATTCTAGTAATTAAAATAATTAACGCTAACATAAAATCTAAACTCTAAAAATATCAAAATCGAAATTCGTGCCAGTGGGTAACAAATACATAGAAAACATCCATGACTCAGAAACAAATATTCGTGCTCATCACACAAATATTTGCACTTACCGGGATTCGAACCCAGGACCACCAGCTTCGTGTGCAGGAGCACTACCAACTAGGCTACGGTGACATATAATACTAGACCTACAGTTACCTATATGAGATACATATACATTTGCTAATTAGAGCTCCTTTTTACTTACAATATAAATACATAAGTGTCGATTATTTAAACGTAATTAGTTTATTTAATTCCAATAAAAATTCGATATGAAATAACAGCCATGTTTAGCAGATGGGTTTGTGATCGCAGTATGATGGTCATAGTACTCAGAGAGACGCTACCCAATCTCTTGTAGATATTCCCACGGGATGAGATGCGGTGGTGTTATACGAAGCCTACGGTTACCGTAGCCTGATATGCTGGTATCATTTATGGCAGCACCCACGCGCTTCCGACCCTTTCCGAATACCCGATAAACTCAACGACATTAAAACAATAACTCTGTGGTATATTCTGAAGGTCAGTGTACTTCCCCAGTTAAGCTGCTCATGAAGTGTACGAGTAGGTAATACTAGTCTGAACGATAAAATATTCTGCCGATTATTATTCAATTCCTCATTATTTAAAGTATGATAATTAATTAAATTATTATTATTATTAATTTGATTCACGACATGTTAGAAACTTTAGCTATCACTTGGGTTTCTCCGCATTTATTCAGCCTAGAATCGAATCAATCGAGGACCTAGCTCGGTGACGGTAAAGCTTTATGGAATGTCCCTCTTTTATCCAATATAATTCTTACCACGCTAACCATAAAGTTGATTTTTGAGCGAAACAAAAGCCAGACAGTCACAGAGTATGGGGGAGACGCGTAATCGTTATTCAAACTGGCAGACTACTATTTCCGAGCTTAGTGCGCATGCGAGCGATCGCAGCGCTTAATAGGTCACGGCCTCGCAGTCTGCACTGGAAGCCGGCTACAGGGATATAGTTAGAACGACGCACCATTTTTGCAACACGAAAAAACATTGGTCTTACAACAAAGTGTTAAAAGTACGATATGAAAGTGTGCCTCTGTGAAATTGTGCGTTCCCAAACGAGTGAAGGAGATAATCGAACGGTTCCCTTTCGCGAACTAAACTCACCGCAGCCGGCCATTAAATAAGCGCCGGATATATTTTTTTACAGTAGTCGTACGAATCGTTATGCTATAAGGAGACTGGGACGTGCCTAGGTCGCGGAGCGGCGCCGTCATGCGGACATTATCTTAATTGTGTGATACAAATGTGTGACCCTACCTACGTGTATCTGTCGTGATGAGTCACGCCTACAGAGGTCTTTCTGTGCATCGGAACCGAACTCCCACGGGATCTTTTATATAACTATGTAGGTATTACCAAGTAAATACTTATTGTCTACAGCGGTAGAATATTCGCGGCGCCGCATGCTGCGTGCCAGCCGGCCAAGCCACTGCGGTTAACGCACGTTGTTAGTTACGATCTTCCTCATGTTGTAATCATCGCTTCCGTTCCGAACATAGTAGACGTTCCATCGCTACAAGCCGGTCGACACTTTAGTCAACTTAAGGAAACTAGTTGCGTGAAGGTCGCGCGGCTCGCGTCACCCTAGCATAAGGTGAACGCTGCGGGGCGTGCGCGTGCAAAACGTAAACACTGCCGGCGAATGCACCGAAAAAACTCGCGCACTATGATGTCACCGTGCAAACATTAGAACGTGGAATATAAAATTAGATGCGTCCAGCGAATCTATCGAGAACGGTTCATTGAGCGACGGGCGGGCGACGCGAGCGGAGCGCCGCGAGCGAACGAGCACGAACGACGAGGTAGGGCGCCGTCGCGACCTTGCTCCGTCACGGGCGGCGTCACACCGCACCGGATTATTTTCGTCGCGTTTTGGCACCTACATCTGCCTCGCGCTTCTCGAACCACAACTCTACGTCGTGCGGTGCGAACTGTACGCTTTAATATCGTTTTTATTTTGCAGATTGCGACAGACTCTAGCGGCGCGGCTCGCGGAGATCGACGACATAGTGTCTGAATTTGATCGGGTTTCGGAGAGGATAGACGAACTCCGACAACAGATCGAAGTGTTGACGGCGAAAGTCAGGACTTTCTACGTTTTCGGCGAAGACGAGACGGAAAGTGTTCGCGCACTCACCAAGGAAGTGTCGGACTTAGTGGATCGCACTAAGAACTTTACAGAAGAGAGCCGGAAACGCTACGGAGGATCGGCACCGGCGGACGTCGCCCAGGAGCTGTCCTCCCTAGAACTATCGTCTGAGGCGTTAGCGGCGGCCATGGAAGAGAAAGAGAGGGAATGGAAGCGGGCTCGCACGGCTCGCTCCGAGTACACCTCGGACGTGGAGGACGTGCAGGCGTGGGTGCGCGCGGCTGAACTAACAGCGCGTGAACGAACACTGCCTCCCGAGCCTTACCGCGAACGTCTTGTAGCCACGCGTGCCGAGGTGCCTCGCATAGCGGACCGCGTGGAGCGACTGTCGCGAAACGCGCGTGCCCTAGTGGAGGGCAGCCGCGACGCTGCCGAGCGCCAGCTGGTGCAGTCTACTATGGCTGCGCTGTCGGAGCAGTTCGCAGCTGTGTGCAGTGAGCTAGAAGCACGCCAGGCCGCCGTGGAGGATGCCTGCGACGCTGTCGCCCGGTTCCTTGCACTTCTGGAGAAAGTCCTGCTTTGGGTAGAAACTCAACGTGCATTCCTAGCGCGGCCACTCCCGTTGGCCGACTTGCAGGAGGCGCAACAGAAACAGACTGAATATGGGGTAGGTATTCTTGCAGCGAAGTCGATTGAATAATATTAGAAATTATAACACGTTTACGTTTTTTACAGAACGCGCTCAAGAGCTGTAAGCAGCAAGCGAAAAATTTAGCAGATATGGCAAAAGAGATCGAGGCGATCGAACGCGTTACCAGCCCGGGAGATTTACCCTCGAGGCTGGAAGCCGCAGAGAATGCCACGGTCGACGTCGAGAAGAAATTGGCGAAGACGGTCGGTGGACTTTTGTAACGCGACCAGGAATGTAAATCTACGAGTGGCTCCTGACTTTATAATTTCTATTATAATTTTCAGAACGGTCTGCTAATCGAACTTGCGGAAGAATGGGAGCGGTGTGAAAAGAAGCTGAAAGACGTCGGACATTGGCTCGAGGCGACCTCTCGGACACTTGAGACGCCTCAGAATGGTAAAAAACCGCTCCGGGATCGTCTCGCTCTCAGGGAGAAAATCATTAACGACGTCTCAACTCAGAAGACGAAAATATCATATGCGGTGGAAAAACTCAACGTGAGTGGAAGGACATCTCGGTATAAGGAGATTCTCGCCACCGTCGATGCACAATAACCGGTCTCTCCCCGTGTAGGTACACTTCGGGCCCGACGGCGTCGCGGCCGGGTCCCGCGGGCCGGCCGGCGTGGAGCAGAGCGCCGCGGCGTTGGGCGGCGCGCTGGACGCGCTGGCCGCCAGCACGGGCGCGCAGGCGCAGGCGCTGGGCGCGGCGCTGGCGCAGCTGGACGCGTACTGCGCGGACGTGGCGCGGCTGCGGGCGCAGCTGCTGCAGGCCGAGCAGCAGCTGCGCGCGGCCGCGCAGCCGCACTACAGCCCGCGTGACCCCGAGCGGGCCGCGCGCCACCAACAGGTAAGGCTCTCATCTCACCGTACATCGTGGCTAGCGAGCATTCTAGTTTTGTTTATCGCGCCCCGCCCCGGCCTCGACCGGGAATCTTCCGACCTTTTATTTATATTTTGTTTGTTTTCTGTCGTTCCCTCCCTCACCTTCCCACTAACAATCTCGTCGAATCGGTATCCTCCACTAGGAGTGTCGCGAGCGCGTCAAGTCGCTCCAGAGCAAGATTCAGGCGCGTAACGAACGAGTAAAACTGCTGGTGCAGCGCGGCAGCCCTGACGCAGAGCCGCCGCGAGACACGTAGACCACGCCGCGTATTTAGTCTTTAAGTAATCTCGTCCCTGTAATTTTTAAAGCGTCCGATACTCTATCCAAATAAAATATACGAATCGCATCGCAGTCCCCGTCGTTTTCTTTCTCGCTCGGCTTCCACCATATCACGTCATCCGTCCGTCCGATCGTCAGAGAGACACTCTTGTAAATCATGTGTTTGTCCGTACTGCGTATCAGGAAATCGTCCATCGAATCGAAGAGCTGACCGGGGCCATCTACGCGCTGGACCCGTACTTCGTGATGCCGGCGGCGGACGAGCCTGCCGCCACCCTGTCCATGCTCGTGTCGAGCGCCACGCACGCACGGCAGGCGCGGCGCCCGCGCTCGCCCGAGCGCCGAGCGCGCGCCGCGCCCGCCGCACTGGCCGCATCCGCCGCACTGGCCGCACCCACCGCGCCCGCCGGCCGCGCGCGCTCTCCGTGCTGGGCGCCGGGTGGCACGACTTACGCCGAGATAGTGAAGGGCTCTGGCTCGCGCTCCAGCTCTTGTGGCTCCCGGGACCGGGCCCCGCCGTCCCCGCCCGTTGTAGACGACGCCCGAATCGAACCCGTGGAAGTGCCCGAACCGTGTGTGCTCAGTGAAAGGGTCGACGATGACCCACAGAGTGATCCTAGAAGTGTTACCGAGACGATCATAGTCAGTGAGACCTATAGCGGTGACGTTTATTACGATCGATATGTTCCGCGCCCGGACGTAGAGCCGATTCGAGCCTGCGCTGAGTCTCCGGTTGACTATCACGAGATACCGATAGAAGTGACAGGGCCGGTCACTCGTGACTCACCTGAACTTATCGAGAGTGTGCCGGATCCACCGCTGAGAGACCTAGGATTTATCGAGCAAGAGAGAGCTCCAAGTCCGTTTAAGCAGCGCTCTAGTGAACTATCATATGCGGAAATATTAGCCTTGGGGCTTCGAAAACAACCACATACGCATAGCGTTACATCGTTACCGAAACCACAGGTAGCACATGTTGAGCTGGTTAAAGAGATCGTCGTAGAGTGCGTTGAGAGATCTCAACCGATTCAGCAATATGAGTCGAGAGTCGAGAGAATCGAACCACCGCGATTAAAATCTGAAAGACTGGATAAACCAGTAAAAGCAGATAGATTAGAGAGGCCAGAAAGGCCACCACAGAGGAGTCGATCAAGGGAAATACCTAGGCAAAGACGTGCACCGGATAAGAGACCTACGAAGGCACACGATGTTCAAGCAATGAAAAAGAAAAAGACCATAAAAAAAGTAATTGAAGTTCAAGACTTTGATGAACCAGAATTACCCATAGAAATAGATATAATCCCTACTAAACAAGCTACCGTTGAAGTAGCTCCCTTAAACACCAATGTAGAAATTGTAGGCAAAGAAGTTACAAAAAAGTTGCAACATAGTGCAACAGTCGTAGAAACTGTTACTGAAATTATGACCGAAGACTCACAGCCGGAAACAACGATGGATGATAATGAACGTAAAAAATCTAAGAAGAAACACAAGCCCAAAAAACCCAAAGCTTCAGAGGATGAAATTCAAAAAGCCCTTAAAGAAATAGATGAATTAGATAAACATAAGAAAAAGAAATCAAAAGAGTCTCGTGATAAGAGCAAAGATAGTATTACAGAAACGATAACAGAAGCTCCAAAGACACCTGTAATTGAATTGAAACAAAAACTAACTAAAGATGAAGACGTTCAAACTAATTCTAAGAAAAAGAAAGGGTGTAAAGAATCTCAAGATAAAACACACCATCATGATACTTTTGCTGAAGTTATTACAGTTGAGTCTACTGCTGAAGTAGAAGTAACTACCAAGGAAGTTAAAACGAAGAAAAAGAAGAATAAAAAGCAATCTGCTTTAGCTAAAACTGATAGTACAGAGCGTAGCTCTGAGGAAAGTGTTGCCGAGGTTATCACTAAAGAAGATGTACACCATAAAGTACAACGTGCTGAAAGCACCAAGCAAAAACAAGACATTTTAGCAAAAGATTCTTTTGAAATAACCTCTACAGATCATGTGCTTATTAATCAAGAAGATTTCGAACAGAACAAAGTCGTAATAAATAAACCACTTACTATTCTAAAGTCAGAAAATTTTGAGGAAGCATTCCAAATAATATCTAATAATGTGCAACAAGAAAATAGGAATGAACTAATTAATAGAGAACAACAAATAACAACCGTCACTGAATCTGTATTAGAGAAAAATGTTGAAAGACAGGAAAAAAATCTTACAATTGATGACACAGTAGCAGTAGTAGAACCGGATGCTGAAATTAAGTTGGTAAAATTACCTACAGAACCTTTAGAGGAAGTCGGTTCTTTAAAATCAGATGACATTAAAACTATCCACGAACCAGTGGAAGACCAATTTGATGTTGTATTAGATGGGCAAGAAAAATCTAAAGTAGAAAAATCGATGGAAATAATAGAAACTAAACAGAATAATAAAAATAAAAAGAAAGCACAAAAAGATAAATCTAAAAGTAGTGTAGAAATGAATTTGGACATCAAAAAGGAAGAAACTCAACAATCAAAAATGGTTGTCGATGCAGAATCCAAATTATCGGAAACTACAACTAAAATTAATTTCTTGGAAGAAAAAGTCGAACTCGCCCAAGAACCACCTGTAATACAGTCTGAACAGAAAAAAGTTTCCAAACTAGTGGATGAAATCCAATATGACGACACAATAATAGAACAAAACCAGAGTACCAAAAATACAAAGGAACAAATCCTTGAATATCCAAAAGTAGTTCCAAATACCAAGGTCGATGAACATCAATCTAAAAATAAGAAGAAAAAAAGGCAGAAAACTATCGAAAATATGCCTGATCCAACTGTTTTTGAGACAACAGAAACTGTTCAAATGATTGAAGAAAGTTTAAAACCTATTGAACCAATAAAAGAAGAAATACCTAATATCGTTGAACAAGTTATCGAACAAAAGCCATCCAAGAAAAAGAAGAACAAAAAACCGAAAATTGTCGCAGAGAAGGACTCTCCCATAGAAATAGATGGCACAGAATTAAACCCAATCGAGTCGACTGTGGAAATCATTGATGAGTTTTTACCACTGATGGAACAAAATAAAAATCAGGACGACTCCATAAAGTCTAAAAATAAATCTAAAGAGAAATGTGAAGATATATTAGATGAAAGTGTTCTAGAAACATTTGTTGAAGATTCACAAATAGGGAAATGTGAACTAAAAGAATTTACGACCTCTACTAAAAAATCTAAATTAAAAACAAAATCAGGAGACTTGGACGTACAAACCCATGAAATAATTTTACAACAAGGAGATGAAATGAAACAACAAGACGACTCTAAAGAACCTAAAAAGAAATCCAAGTCCAAGGTAAAATCTGAAAATGCCTCCAAGGAAATTCAAAAACAACAAAGTCCATCTGAACCACCTGCCAACATCATAGAAAGTAGTTTAAAAACATTTGAGGAATTAACAGAAGAAACTAAGCGTCCAAAAAAGAAATCTAAGGCTAAGGGAATATCAGATAGTCCCTTTATAGGAAGTTTAGTAGAAAAGAGTTCTCAAGAAATCCTTGAAGACACACAAGGTATTTCACAAAAAGTAGAAGAAATTAAAGAAGACGAATCTCAACGTACTAGAAAGAAGTCAAAGTCAAAAACAAAACCAGAAATTGTTTCGAAAGATACCTATGATCAAAGTGTTCTTGAGCCACTCTCCATTGAGGAAACTTCTGAAGAGATTGTTTCTGAACAAGTCAAGTCAAATAAAAAGAAGAAACCTAAAAAACCAAAGATTGATGATGACGATATAGAGAAAGCTTTGAAAGAGATTCAGCTTTCTGAAAGTACTAAAAGAAAATCTAAAGAAAAGGCTTCAAAACCTAAGTCTAAAAAAGATCAAGCTAAGTCAATACTTGAAGCAAAGACTGAGGATAACATTGCTGAAAAGCAAGTGCCAGAAATTCTTGAATCGTCTATTGAAAAGACTAAATTTGATACTCCTCTTCAGGAAGATACAGAAAAAGTATCTTTGGAAGAAGTAGATTGGAACACAATGATAGAAGAGGAAGAAAGCGTAACCGATACAACGTTTGAACCAATAAGTCAACCTTTATCGGAGTTAGTGACTACTGAAACTTCATACGTTGCAAACCAAGTCACAATATTACATGAAACCACTAATATGTTTTTAGAAACAGAAAAATCCATGGCCAACCAAAATGTTGAATCAACAGAAATATCAATTTGTTCAGAAAAATCTACTGATACTAATACTGTACCAGAGAGTAGTACACTAGAGAAAGGTATTGTAGGAATTAAGGAACAACAACCAACAACAATTGTATCAAAATCTAGTACAAGTTCCTCTAGTGAACAAAATAATAATGATAAATTTTTCTCTCCGGACACATTGAAAGAAGGTTCATACAATATTGTAGAAGAAATAACCCATTATGAGCCTATCAGTCAAGATGTGGAAACTAGAACTATTTACTTAATTACGCACGAAGAGAAAAAATTGCCTCCAATAAGAACTGTTAAAGTTTTTAGTAGTAAAAGCAATTCATTAGAAGAAACTCAATCTAATAATGACACTTTAGATTTAAGTAAGCAAACGATCGATAACAAAATCACTGATGAAAAGTCTTCCATTAATATAAGTGATAATGTTTTAGAAAGTAAAACTTCCCAAGCTGTAACTGATAATGATATAGTTCGATCTGCTAGTGATGAAACTGAAAAAGAAGCCATTAGTACAAAATCTCAAACTAAAACCAGTAAAAACGACTCTGTTTCCAGTGAATCAAAAGATCCTTGTTATCTTGGAACGATGCAATCGGTAACTGACATCGTCTCTCATGTAACTACAACAAACACAATGGTAGAACAATCCTTTGATTACCAAGAAGATGATCACAAACAAAGAACTCAGCTTACACAAGAAACTTTACCTGCCTCTGAACAAATTAAAAATGAAACAATACAAAACTTGGTTCCTCAAACTGATGTAATCAAGCATGAATATACAGACAGTAATACAGAAACAAAAACGATAACAGAAACTGATTTATCTAATATACTTGAAGAAGCTATATTTGGCTCAGTACAAAATCGTAACAGAACTATAACTGAAAGAAAAACCAAAGATAAATATTCTGACATACCCTATCAAGAGCTATTAAATGATGTAAAATCTTATTCTATTGATTTGGACACATATCAATTAGATTATGATTATACTCAATTAATGAAAAAGCAAAGAGAAAGCACTTTACCAGAACCAAATCTTAACGTTGAGCAAACAGATGCTAAATTGCAAGAATTAGCATCAATACAACTACAAGACAATCAAACCACACCTACACCAGTGGAACTTCATACGGAGTCAGTAAAAGTTTCTTCCATTGAAGAAGACAAACTAAAATCGATTGATCAAGATATAATTGATTCAAAACTTGTCATGGCATCTCAAATAAAGTCCACAACAGTGACTGATGAGCCTGTAAAAATGTTTATTGAAGACATTAATGTCTTTCTTAAAAACGAAAGCGGTAAAATAAAGCCTACTCAAGATGTAAAAGTATCAAAACCAATAGTGGTTCCTGATAACATGGAAATAAAATGTGGTCAATCAACAAAAAGTGAAATTCCAGCTGAAATTACAGCTTCTTGTCGCGTATCTCCATTCAGAGAAGAAGGGCCTAAAATTAGTTACCATGAAATAAAAGATGCTGAATTTATTTTAGCTTCCCAGGTAACTGATAAAAAAGCTAATGATTCATTAAAATCACCAGTTTCATCTGTAAATATATCGGAAGATGTACCAGAAACTGAAGCTTTATGCGAATTTCATGAGGTACCAGCAGACTATCAGTTAAATATTACAGCACAGATACCCATAACAACAGCGGCATCAGATGAAACTATTTCTTATAGTGAAGAGGCATTTACAAAGGATGACATACCTGTTAACAATAATGAAATGAAGGATGCTGCAGTTATTTCGGAACCTCATTCAAAGTTAACTGATAAGTCTGTTACCGAAACTGCATCATATTCACAAGAAAATATTTCTCAGTCAGTAGAAGAAAAGTTGCTTGACACTCTAAGCAAATCAAATAGGTCATCAAAATTAACTGAGACGGAGGATGTTGTTGATTTTATTACTATGGAGCGTTCGCTTTCGATATTAGGGGATAAACATAAATATGTCTTAAATTCTGGAAATGAATCGTCTTCTACCAAAACCAATCAATCAGCTGTAGTAAGTGACTTAAACATAGAAAATTTGCGTGATGAAACACCGCGGCATAGCTATTACGAAATTGCTGAAGCGGAAAAACGGTTCGGTTTGAAATCTGAAACCAGTAATTCGGAAACAATTATTGAACAAAAAATTGAAAATAAAGCAGATGACCAATCAATTATGACCGTAGAAACAGAAAATAAACTAGATAAACTTAAAGAAATATCAAAGTCTGATTTACTTAAAAGTTCGTCTGAAGCAAGTATTTCACAAGAACTGCCTGCAAGTGTACACAGTTACCAAAAAATTTCGGACGCCGATACGCTTTTAGCTAGTAACATTGAGACGCCAGTGCCTATATTTACTGAGAATAAGTCAATAGAGACTGAATTAGTACTTATCGAAGAAGAAAAATCTTCAACTAACGCTCAAAACTTAATTTACGAAACACCGCATGTAAGTTATCATGAAATTTCTGATGCCGAACGTTTGTTAGCTATGACTATTACTAAATCTATAGAGACTAATTACAAACCATCACCTTTAAAAGAGTTACAAAAATCTGATACTTTTATGGAAGAAGAAAAGGAAAATTTATTGACGGTCACGCGTTCGATTACTGTAGTTGAACATAATGTAAGCAATCACATAGACCAAAATAACTCTGCTAATGCAAATGGAAGTATTGAGTTATTAGTAGAAGACGGTCCGGGTATTACAGATGAAACTGACGCAAGTGGATTACCCATTTTTGAAGTCCCAAGAATTAGTTACCATGAGATACGTGATGCTGAATACTTATTTGCGGCAAGACAACAGCACATTCAGGATCTAGATTCCCAAATGTCCATTCAACAAATCAAGCCTGAATTACAATCTAGTACATTGCTAGTGGAAAGAAAGGAGTCCAAAGAATCTGAGTTGGTGGAAAATGAAACAAAATGTACTATACAAGGAATGGAAAATACTTCGATTACAGAAATTATATATGAACCTATTCAACAAAGTTATCAAGAAATACAAGATGCGGAAATCGTCTTAGCATCAATTAAATCCCGTGACTCTACACCAAGTAAAGATTCTGCTGAATTATCAAATCTTATACCAGAATTCCCAAATTCAGGTCATGAACACATAGAACACATACTGCTGTCAACAGTTCCAAAGTCAGATAATTTAGCAAATAAGACAGACAAAGAACAAACTATTGATTTTATCGCAAAAGAAAGTACAATTACTACATTGGAAACTACGACAGAAAAAGAAAATATTTCTATGCCAATTGAAAAGAGTAGTTTGGAAAAAATCTATAGCTCTTTCGAAGTGGATGATCTTAGTAACACGCCTATATCGGTGGTCTATGGTGATGTTGAAAGTACAACACCCACAGTAGAAATTCTTTCGCCAGATTGTATTTTGCAGCCAAAAAATATAGACGAAGTTAAAACAATTTCTCTAGGCAATGTACCTGTATCAGTTAGTCCGCAAGATGAACTTTTATCAATGGAAGAAGACACATTTGAAATTATCCATCATAGTGATGTAACTGATATTGTTAGGGACGCAAAGGATAACGCCAACGATGAAGATGAATTGACTTATGAAACCGAAACCAAAGTAATTGAAGAGCCTACAGCGATTTCTGACAACATTATTGAAGTAACTACTATAACCACTGGTGCACCTGGAGAGGATTCACGATCAATTACACCTAAAACGAATGATGATCACACTGTTGTAAAAGTTCTAATTGAAGAAGCTCTACAAGAGACTGAAATAATGCCTATGCCTAAAACTCTTCCAGTTTATGAAACATTAGTTATTGACGATCTGAACGACACTCTTGTGCCTGTGGTTTTTGGTGATATTAAGGATATAGAGAAATCTATTAATGACAAAGAACAAAAAGAGCTTATTGGTAAAATACCAACAGAGCCTAATCTGCAAACTGCTATTGCTGAAAAAGAAATCGTTAAGGACGCTCCGTCTCCCATAGAAGATATAGAAATTATTGAAACTGATGAAGAGTTTGCAATTCCACAAAAGAGTGATTTTGCAGAGGAACAATTAGTTACTTCGACTAGCGCACCTCCTGAGTCTCAGTGTGACACTATCTCGGCGGATTTAATTCGAGCTGAAGTATTACATTCGGCACCTAATTTCCCTGTACCAGATAAAACTATTCAACCTAATATTGCTCAATTTAAACCAATGGTATTAAGTACGGATATATCTGTAACTGACGTTAAGGATAAAGAACTAACTAAAACTGAAACTGTTAGCCGTGTAGAAAAATCTCCTATTCACAGCCTGCATGATCTCCTTCCCGAAATCGATTCTATCCCTGAATTTAAACCCTCGTATTCGAACACTGTATTGTATTCAAAATTGTCGGCTGATGCACCAGAATTCACACCTTCCTACATGTATCAGACTATCACTACTGTGTCTGAGAGTAGAACCGAACTAGTTGAAGATGCACCTGCACCTTTTATCAAGGATACAGAAATTATAGAATTGCCTGAAGATACTTCAGCTGCAACGCAGATATCCTACTCATCAATACTACAAATAAAAAAAGAAAAACCTGAACCAGTTACACAAGTTGAAAGAGCGGTTGAAAGATCCATTTCGGAGTCAGAAGTCACATCTGAGGATATCCATAAAGAACATATTGAAACGAGTAAAACAAAGAAAAACAAAAAGAAGAAAAAGAAAGAGAGAGATGAGAAAAAGGAAATCCCTGACACAACAAAATCAGACCATGTGCCATCACCACCACTGCTTCAGCCACTTGCATCTGAAGTATCACAACCAGTATCAGAACAAGATAATGTATGGATTAATGCATCTGAAGAAGGTAAATCCTACGCTGAAGTTGTGGCTGAAGGTTCGGTACATGAACAAAAAGAATTTATGCAGCTAGTCATGGAGAAACCAAATGAAAAGGAAATGAAATCAAGAAAAGAAAAAGAGATGATTCAGCCCTCAAATGACAAGGTATTAAAAGAAAAATCCACTTATGAGAAGACAGCAAAGGATAAAATTAAAGATGCTGAAAAAGAACCAAAGCCTATAGCGAAACCAGAAGAAGACATTGAAAATATTGTAGAAATAATCCCCGAGTGTGACAGTAACATTGGTTCATGGGCTAAAATCGTTGCTGCCAAACGGCCTTCGCCAGAAAAGCTACAACAGTTAGATGTGACGGTTATAGAAGCAGAACACACTACCATCAAAACACATCCACCTTTGATTCTTGTTGATGAATCAAATAATGATCATCAAAGACCAGAACTAGCAGTTGATGCAGAAGGTTTTATTACTGTTGAGAGGAGTCGAAGATCTAGGTCAAGATCCAGGGATAATAGATCGCAATCAGTCTTATCACAACATCGAGAAACTCGTGAGAAATCTGAGAATAGGTTTGAAGCATTAACTACTACACTTAAACCGGATGATATAGAATCAACACAAAGTCCATCAGAAGATGAAAAACCTGTAAAAAGACAAGGTAGAAAGAGCCGTTCATCTAAATCTAGAGATAAAGAAGTAAATCCCAAATTACCTGAGGTAGCTCCAAGCACATCCGATGAAGATAAGCAACCTCTTAAAAAAGACAAAAAGAAGCGTACTTCTAAATCAAAAGACTCAGCTGTTAAACCAATTGAGGATAAAATTAAAGCAATTGGTGAAATAAAAACACAAGAACTTAAGAAAGATGACAAAAATGTAAAAGAAACGGTGCCACCAGAACCTAAAAAGAAAAGTAAAAAGAAAAAGAAAGACAAAAAGCCTGTTGAAGTTTGTGAAGTCACTGATACATCATCACCTGTAGATGTTACTTCTTCTGAGCATGAATCTACCTTAGCATCTAAGCCAACAAAGTCACAACAAAAAATCTATACTCCTATTTCAACACCTGAGTCTATACAAACACCTGTAAAAGACAGAGTTTTCTCAGAAGCTCAGTTTTGGAAGATGGATCCTAGTAGCTTAGAAGTATCTGAAATCATATCAGTAGAAATACAACATACACCTATTGATACATATAAAATTGAGATAAAAGAAGCAGAGATGACACGGGAAGATAAAATGATAACGTTTGATGCCCAAAATACACTTAAAAAGATCGACGAATCTCAATCTGCAACGCAAATAATCGCTCAAGAAATATCAGCTATCGAAACACAAAGACAAGAAATAGAAAGCAAAATGGCCGAGGACCAGTCTCTTGAGAGTAAAATGGCAGACTTACAACGGGAAATTGAAGAGATGTTACTACCTGAAAATGATTCATCAGTCATGAGTAATGAGTCTCCTAGAGAACTTACTGACACTCAGTCTTCAATGGATTATCCGTACGATGAATTATTGGATAATATGAGCCCTTCTCTAGCTACGCCAGAACCTGATGTTTTGGATGGTGACAATTCAGTGTCTCGAGTTACGCCGCCGGAACAGAATAAGACGTTTAAACAGGAAGAAGAGCTGGATGATAAACATATCAGCATGAGCATGATTGATTCATTACTAGATGATACAGATCCTATTTCGGTTACAGAAACACACTCATTGGATCAAACTGAAGACATTTTAGTCACTCAAGAAGAAGACATGACACCTAGATACATAGAGGAAACTGAAACCCTAGTTCCACAGCCAATTGAATCTGAAAAGTCTAAAAATCTACTAGAAAGTTTGGACCTGTCTGGAGAACAAGAAATAATAACTACAACTCAAACTTTAGGAACAAAGACTGTTACAGCAACAGAAACTATACGAGAAACCCTATTACCTCAGGCAGCAATTATAAAGTCAGACAATGAAAAGACCTATTCACCGTCACTCACTCCAGATACACCTGAACCGATGACCATAAAGCAACAAATAACGATAATTGAATCTAAAAACATTAATGAAGATCCAATAAATAGTAACGTAAATGCTGAGAAAACTATTCAAAACAAGGACTTAGTTAGTCAAATCCTTTCATTTATTGACTCAGAGAAAAAACAAGAGAAACCAATTTCTGATAACAGTAAACTACTGACGAAAGAAAAAATAAACACTTTACCAACGGACGTAGTAGAAAAAGCAACCGAGATCAAAGACAATAAAACAGCCACCACTCATTTCGTGTGCGACATTCCACATTCTAACACTGATACACCCACTAACAATCTTGCTAATCTTAAAGCGGATACCTTCTGGACGGACAAACACACAGCTGATGATGCGGAATTAAGATACTTTAAACGTGAATCAGTCGAAAAAAATATAACATATTTAGATACGGATGAAACTCATACTGACAAAGGCATCAGCATCGAGGAAAATATTATACACGATAAATCATTCTGGCCCGAAAAACATTTGTATCACGATGCTGAATGCCAATATTTCCTTTTAATGGCTAGTAAAGCTAAATCCCCTACACCTGAAATCCAAGAACTCGACATAAAAGACCAAAATGATAAAGATAGAGACCAGGGTGGCAGCTCTGGTCACTCATCGGAAGGCGAGGAGCCTAAAGACGCGACAGGCTCTCCTTTCGACCCCGACTACATATCTATGGACTTACCTGGAGGAATATGTAGTTGGAAAGATAAATCGTCATACTTGAGCATCGAAACACCCATCGATGATAATAACATTGTGAATGAACCTATGTCTAGGGAGGATATACTAACCACCCTACCCATAGCACCAGCCCTGTCCCCATCCATACAGGAGCCGGAGACCACGCCACAGAGGACATCAAAGGTGACTGACCTACAGTCGTACTGTACGATTTTTAAATATATAATTTATGTTTGGCATGATATTATTACTAAATTCTTAATTTCACATATTACGAAGCTCTGTATTGTGATGTGTTTAGTCACGCCGCAGCTCGTCTTGTAGTGCCACATTTTGGCGTGCACTGTAATTATGTAGCATAGCGACGCATTTGATTAGCCGTAAAGTTTTGTATTGTGTGAATTCTAGTCAACTCTAGTCAGATCTGAATTTATTCTAGTCTCTGTTAGTGATCTGATATTTTATTATAATAAACATGAATAATGACATTTATTGTTTTATTTACTCGTGATGATAGTTTTTACTGTTTATAATTAATTTAACCCCTGTCAAAATTTGGCTACTACGAGACGATAGAATACTGTCGCTTTTATCACAAAAACATTTATAGAGTCGGAATTTGGGTTTTATAAGTTGATGGGAATGCAATCCAGAACAAACACGACTCCAAAGTCAGCATTGTTGTTTATATTTACATACATCAAAGAACTTTTATGAAGTCTGCAATTTAATTTGAAAGATTTAAAAAGGTCAGTTGTATTTTTGCTACAGTTTAATGAGTAGAGTTTAGTTTGCAATATTCCTTATTGTTGATTGACCAATTTATGGATACTTTACTATTTGTGTCGAATGTTTTGTTAAAGTATTTAGATACATTCCATTCGTTTTTTCTTGATCATTGATTGTGATTTATTATTTATATAGAAGTGTTCCGTACCGACCGAAAGCTTTTCAGTGTGAATGCCACACGCTTCACCGCCCTATTGACAACAAAACTAACAAAGAATATGTACATGAGTAGTCTTAGGGAACAATATTTTGAAAAAGAAATACGGTATAAAATACAGAATTAAGCAATTGCCTCATAATTAATTTAATACGGTAACTTCAGGCTGCTGATGAAATTCAAACTGTTGTTCCCAAATAAAGATTACAAAAATGGATCTCGGCTTCATAATTCTTTCGATTGGCTTCGAGAATGTCAATATTAAATTACACGCGTTGACGGTACAGGACACTTTTGGTATCTGGACTGACCAGCTTTTTAAGGACGTCCCAATGTAACAGTCCCTTGCAAGCAGACTCCTGGAGTTCGCATGTCATGCCAATACTATTGTTATGAACTAATTTGATTTTATGTCGTTGTTGTTGTTGTTTTGTTATCCTAACATAATATAGTCCATTCGAATGGTCAAGTGGACTGTTTGCCTTCAAATATGTAAGACGTGGAATCAAATATAAAAATAAAAGTATAAAAATATGATGGCACGTTGAGGTATTTGGACTTCCGTTTCTCCACAGTTTCTGAAGTAAGTCCTATTAAAAGGCAGTAATAATGTAATGTAGGTTGTACTCAATTCTCAAATAATCTGTCTATTCATAATTTTTACCTTGTTAAATGCCCACATTCGTTTTCTAGAGTATGCTACTCTATAATTTATATTTTGGACCTGTTCCAGAACGATTGGAACCAGAAACGTATTTAGCATTGATTTATGAACCACGTGAAACAATCACGTACTCATGTTAAATCATTGAAAATAAACAGAGTGCATAAAGTTTCCATTTATTTGTAATGAATAGAAACAAGAAGTTGTGTATAGATAAAGTTAAGTTTTAACAAATATGAAAACCTTTGTACTGTAAAAAGAAATCCAAATACTACACATATTTTCGCTATCAATGATTTTTTTGATTCCATGTTAAATTGTACAAAAGTGTGTTTTGTTAATAAAAGTGTGTGTTCTCAGGATGAATTATCTAACGATATAGAAAGTCTGCTAGAAGAAATAAAGGATGTACAGACACGCCTGTCCGATTTGCCCGATGAGAGCCTAGAAGCTATGGAGGAAGGTCTTAGGGTAAGTCTTCACTGTATATATCCATTCCAGATCAGAAATAACAGACCCAAATTCCTACTGACGCAAACAGTTAAATATAGAATCGCTATGTCTTGGAACGTGAATTGGTTTAGACTATAACTTTGCTAGAATCTATCTGTACATTTTTCAAATTTCGCCTGCTCTATAAACAAAACTAGAACTCTATTAATCACACATAATTTTAGATAAACTTAATTCGTCCATCTGTTGCATCTTGTGTGGTCAAGTCGCAGGTGGAGTACGAGGTTACTCAATCGCACTGTTCAGGAAATTTTCTCATTTTAAATGGTTTCAGAAATTTATTATGGTCATGGCTAAAGTAATATCCCATCGTCAGATGATTTTGGTTTCTAACTATTTTGGTGGTCAAAACAGTTCATAAAAAATATTAATTAATAAGCTATAAGACATCAATATTGCTCACCTGCAGCCTTTATATAGAGTAATCATAAAGAGTAATCTTAATTCGATTTCTTTTTTATATTTTTGTTTTCGTTATAGTTTGGTGATTTCGCCATTGTTTTTGAATCGATATTGATTATACTTTTAAATCGATAGGGAATGCTTTCGATATGAATTTGACTGGCCTATCTTTCTTGTGGTTAGTGACCCTGACTGCTAAGCCAGAGGTCGTGGGTTCGGATTCAGGACAAATCATTTTGCGATGAATACGATTAATCGTTTAGTGTCTTGATGTAATTGTGTCTCTATCGCCAGATTTTGAAGCGTTTGGTTGACGCTTCCCGTGACCAGAGGGCTGGCTTTTTCTTTGGCCAAAGAATTAGTTTAGCAATACAACGTGGTAATGCAGCCAGTCTTCTGGGCACATTTTCTCATGGCCTCGATTCTGAGGAATACTACGGCGCCATCTGTAGTTAGTTTTAATTTATTTATGTATATAATTTACTTTTTCGTAGATTTAGTTTTTCTTTCTAATGTAGGTAGTTACGTATATTCATAAATTTATTTATGTTCTTTGTTATTAAGTTAAGTTAAATACTTGTATTATTCAAAAAGTTAATAAAGTTCATGTCTATTATAAATATATAAGTTTATTTATCAGTGGTCTGGTTGCCATAGTACAGGCTCTGTCTAGGTTGGAGTCAGATGGTAGTGTGATGGTAGTGTGTGTGAGGTCAGGCACAGGACCGACGGCTTTACGTGCTCTCCGACGCACGGGGGTATAATTCCGCCAACTCCTAGACTTTGGGCTGATGCTGAGAAATTTTTCTTTTTACAGAAAAGTCCCATAATCACTTATGGTCCGACCCGGGATTTGAACCCAGGACCTCGTTATCTGCGGGTGAACACGCTACCGCTAGACCAACGTGGCACTATAACGACCATACTGCAACCGCCAAGTGTGCCGATTATGGCATATCCCCAAATGATGGACACAATTCAATGTGAATATTTGTGGAGAGGCTTTGGTCTAGCAGTGGACGCCATTCAGACATGATGATTTAATATAGTTCTGTCTCGTAACAGTACTATCATCTCCCGAAGCGTCCTTGACAATGAGTTAGTCCATATATTGTGCTGATTCGCAAATGATGTCACCTGCATTACGACACGAGAGTTAATAATAATGCCAGTGTTTGGCTTCACACGCTAGTAAGCGACCGAACGCACTACGCTCGATACGATATACGAATCCGAATGGGAATAATTTTACGATGAAATCGATTTATTATAATAATCGATTTTATTATAATACTTAATCGATAGTTTTTCGTGAAGTGTTGCATTTCCGTGAACTAATTTGTGGGCAGTTTTTGTGTGTTAATTATAGAAAGGTATGTTTGTGTTCATTCTTTAACCGAACAGCAAGATACTGATTAGAAATAGCTGTTCAAATAGAGCCGTAAGTTATCAGCGAGGTGAAGCACCTATGCACGCGGTCAGTATATAGATGGGTGACCTTGAAAGTGGTTTAATTTAGAGCGTCTCCGTGCTTCGGAGGCACATTAAGCTGTAGACGGTCACCGTAGCCTAGTTGGTAGTGCTCCTGCCTACGAAGCTGGTGGTCCTGTGTTCGAATCCCGGTTAGTGCAAATATTTGTGTGATGAGCAAAAATATTTGTTTCTGAGTCATGGATGTTTTCTGTGTATATAACTATTTATCTATCTATATAAGTATGTATATCGTCGCCTGTTACCCATAGTACAAGCTTTGCTTAGTTTGGGGCTAGGATGATCTGTGTGTTATTGTCCCTATATATTATTATATTATTATTAATGTCGTAAGACAACAGTCGTTAAGCCGGTCGTTACTGAGTGGCTTGAACTACTATGACACCAGGGTAACCACTGCACATACCATCAAGAAGAAAGAAGTTGCCTCGCTTCTTCCTCAGCATCCTCGTTTTTTGGATTCCCTCCACTTAGTGTTTCTTTTTATGTCTTTAAAAAGACAACGCCCAAACTTGGGTAATTAATCCCTATGTCGCGGGGTACTTTCCAAACATATAATGGACGGACATACAGTTAAGTACATCCAAATTCAGAACAACTATTGATGAGTCACACAAATAGTGGTCCTGCGCGGGAAACGAACTTGGGACACGATGTGGCGAGGCGACTGTTTTAACCGCTGCGCCCTATGTGCAGTAAAACTGTTTATGTAACCCATTTAGTGTTCTGGACTGGGTGTGTATTCTATTTGTGAATTACATGTTTGTACAGACCCCGAGATACATACATTTATTTCCCCTCTTTAACATTTTAAATGTTACCTATCTGGTGACCTAATTATATTTTCTAATTTTGACTGCCCCGTTGGTCTAGCGGTAGCCTGTACAACCGCAGATAACGAGGTCTTGGGTTCGAATCCCGCGTCGGGCCAAGTGATTTTAGGATTTTTGTATAAATAAAAAATAATTTCACAGGATCAGTGCGGAGTCTGGGAATTGGCGATATTATGGTCGGTCCTGTACCTGACCTCTTTCCGGTCCTGTCGCTAGTCGTCCCGAGAATGATAGGATAGAAAGTGCCAATATGTTTGCACACATTGGCCGCTCATTGAATATGCTTGTTAAATGTATTGTCCTCTTTTATTTGTTGCTTCTCTATACTTGATAATCAACCTATTTCGCTTCAACTATTGAAGCCTATTCAATAGACTTCAATAGAAAATTACCACGGGGTTGGGCTCTGTGCATGAGTAAATCAGAATGGGCTACATTCAAATTTATTGTTGTATCAAGTCCAGTAAGTTCCGTTTCGTATGAGTTTAGATCTGACTATTGTTAAGTTCTTCAGTATATTTAAACTGCTTCTCATAGCTAGATTCTCTCACCGTTCCGTAAGTGATCGGCGAGGTTAGGCACCTAGGCTCGCGGTTAGTACATAGATGGGTGACCACTAAATTAGTTTAATTTCTGAGCGTCTCCGTGCTCAAGGAGGGCACGTTAAGCTGTCGGTCTCGGTTGTAGTCAATAGACAACAGTTGTTAAGCCATGTCAGAGGTCTAATGGGTGGCTTGAACAACTCTGACACTAGGGCAACCACTGCTCATACGATAAGTAACTGTACCTAATCGTATCATAAAATCTCTAATTAAAACTTTGGCGTTGAGTTGTTTACCTTCCCACGCAAGTTGTAAATCTAGTATACAATATTCTACTACTTATTCGCGCCCATTTTGCGTGTTTGGCAAATACTTCCCTTTCACCGTCAATTGTGAAGATCTTTGGGGGAGGCCTTTGTCCAGCAGTGGACATCTTTCGGCTAATATGATGACGATGATGAATATGTCTGTTTGACCTGTGTCTGGGTGTAAATATCTATATAAGTATGTATTTACAAAATAAAAGTAGTACATGTAGTATATCAATTATCTGATTTCTATTGTACAAGATCTGTTTAGTTTGGGATTATTACTTATAGGACGTATTTCATGATTTCGTTCAAAAGTCCATATTTAAAATACATCTGAAAGAAATGTAGAAACTTTAGATTCATTCAGAAATCGGTCTATTAATTTATTTTTGACTATTTCTAGGCGTGATGCTATCGCAATCTGTTCTAAGTCTAGCGAAGGAATATTGATCATGTGTTGCTGAGATCATCTTCGCATATAATAATATGTTGATGAATTAAGTTCTATGCATTTTCGATCCATACGTAATCAAAGGGCGCAATGTGTTCGCTGTCATAATGTTGTATTTCTTACCTTTTTGTCCGTATATCCGGCCATGGAATTGTATGAATCTCACATAAGATATCTAGATAGTTAGTGTTAAGTATTGAGATCCGATGCCATAATTATTGAATTGGGAATTGATGGGTATTTGTTTCTCGACATATATAATAAACAATAAAATAAAGAAAAGTAAATAATACTTTCATTCTACATTCAAAAAAATTAAAAAATTTAAGTAAATTCAAAAATTTACATTTAGGTATGTGGAATTGTCATTTTTTTTTTACCCTACCGTGCAGTGCGTGACGTCGCAGCTACTGAGAAACACTGCCAGAAAACTCAGTAGGAATCCTTTTTTAAAATAAAATGTACTTAAGATTAATTACAATCAGGTGTGTTGACTCAGAACAACTCAATCCCAACTTGTGTCACTTAAATAATCAGAAATTTTGTAATACCTATGCCCTGCTACACAATTTGGCTTTAATAATTCTTTTAAACTTATTCGGAGACAATTCTTTAATATCATTGGGAAGTTTGTTATAGAATCTTATACATTTTCACCTTTCTTATTCATTTTTACGTCCGTGCATTTTACATTCACTAATAATAGAATTAGTGGGAATGTGGGTGTTTGTTGACATAGAGGTAAAAACGTCGTAGTGGCAGATTAAGAGATAAACTGAACAGTCCATAATGTTTTTTTTTTAAAGGCTTCCGCCAGAAATCTCTACAAATTAACTATTAAGGGAAGGTGCATTGTCAGAAACTATATAATATCTATTAAAATACATTAATAGTTTCGAAAGTATACATTAGTATTCGAAAGTATATAATTATATATATAAGTAACTGGTGGTGGCTCCGAAAGAGTTGAACCCTTTGTAAATGTAGATAAATATTAACAATAATAAATATCTTGGGACATTATTGACACGCGGCCATCTGATCCCAAACTAAGCAGAGTTTGTACTATTGAAACCAGATATTGATACACAACATATACCACGTTTTTTTGTAAATTGATACTTACATGGATAATTACACCCCGACTCGGGACAAACAGACATGTTCATGCACAAAAATTTCAGTCTTGGGTGAGAATCGAACCCATTCTCCGGCGTAAAAAGCAAGCATTTACCAACCACGCCAACAGGCCCGTCAAATGTAGGTGATGTTGTTACCCCCCCCCCCCCCCCCCCCCTGGGAGTACTTAGTCTACCCTGTACACACGTTGTGATATTGCCTAGCACACTCTGTATGTAAATATATGAATGAGCCAACGACATATTCTCGTAACCTGATGACTGCATACAACCTTCATGTGTCCTGCTTGAGTCATTGTAGTTTTAAGTAGAATTTTGATTATATCTATGCTCTGTATTATAATTATTATTTATTTTCCTTAAAACTCTGCAGGTATGTACCTACAATGAGTTTTATAAACAATATGTTATATTTTAGTAATACCATTGTAGTTTATTTAAATTAATCTTAGGGAAACATGAGGAAACACACACACTAATATATCTATATGTAAGTACTTAACTATAGTAAAGTAAAGTAAAATACTCTTTATTGTACACCAATATATAGCATAACTAGCTGTGCCCCGCGGTGTTACCCGCGTTAAATTTTATAAATTTTCTTTGCTATAAACCTCACGGAGCCCGAGTCCTTTCTAACGAATGCAAAACCGTGGAAATCGGTTCGTGCGTTCTGGAGTTATAGCGTCAGGAAGGAAAACCCGACTTATTTTTATATAGTAGATAATTGAATATAAAGTTATTAAAGAACAATGGGTGGTCTTATCGCTGCTGCGATTTCTTCCAGACAATATACATATATATATTATATATATATATAAGTACTTACACGTATTGTATGTAAACATTTAGATATAACATTAATGACTTTCTTAGCGACTCATGTAGTTCGTTCCTCATCGCACTCCTCCTGAACGGCTGAACCGATCTCCTACAAATTTGACACTTTGGTAGTGACCATGCTAATGTGTTTCATAAAAAAAATTGAGGAATAATCACCATAAAACCAAATGTCCCATTAAAATCAGTGTAAAACTATACATATCAGTTTAACTAAATTCAGCTCATTTATCTATTTAGAAATATATAAGTATGTTCATCAATTGTCTGGTCGCCACAGTACAGGCTCCGCTTAGTTTGGAATCAGACGGCAAGGTGTTAGTTTTCCCAAGACATAATATATAACATACCACGATTTCAAGCACCATAAAACCCTCGTGTTTCCCAATGATTAATTTAAATAAACTAGAATGGTGTTACTAAAATATTAACATATTTTTTTATAAAACTCATTGTACATACCTGCAGATTGTTAAGAAAAATAAATAATAATTATATAAGTATGTAAGTACTTAACTATATTACTTTTTAGAAGTCTACGCGAATAAAAACCTTTTTGATTATTATTTATTTATTTAAAGAGCTTCGTTTACACTCAGTTCAATAAATAACACCGAATAAATAATCGTTCTCATCGTCCAAACAGTTTTGGACGGGGATCGAATCCGCGACCTCTGGTTTAACAGCTAGGTTCTCTAACATCTAGACCCCAGGCCAGTCATAAACTATTGTAGTTCTTATACTTATAATATCCAAGGTCTCTTCATACCGTAAGTACCCATGCAATACAGATAGTATGCACAATTTGAAGTGGCTATAAAACAACAGTGTATGAATAATTTTCCCATTCACCCCATAACTATGTGTGACTAATGTTCACATAGATATATTTTATTAGCCATGACATAATCGTCATGAGCACATTTAGATTACGAATAAACAATGTCGCAATTTCTATTTTTAGTTTATCTCCGTTAATTATTATGCATTTTGTGATACATAACACTCTTATCTATCATAAAAGATAATTGTGCATAATTTTAAGTGGTGGTAAAACAACAGGGTATGCTTATTTTTATCCCATGTCGGCAATGTGTGTCAAATGTTCACATAAGTCTATCTTATTAGCTATGACATAATTGTCATGAACACATTTAGATTAAGGAGAAACATTGTCGCAATTTCTATTTTTGGTTTATCACCATTAATTATTAACTTTGTGATACATAACATTCTTATCTGTATAAAAACAATAATTATTCATGATTTTAAGTGGGGTTAAACCAACAGGGTATGCTTATTTTCCTACAACAACAAATGTTCACAATGATATATTGTATTTTATAAGCCATGACATTGTCTTGAACACACATAACAACTACATATTACGGACTACATAGGTACTTCAGATTACGGAGAAACAATTACACATTTTCCAGTTTTGGATTTTGTTTATTTAGTATGATCATACAATTTATAATCAGTTATTATCTATCATAAACCATAACTACTCAATATTTTAATTATTTTCTTTATTTCTTAAGCTGATTTTCTTGTGTGAACATTTATATATTTTATAATGACATAATTGTCATGTTTACATTTATATATTTTATAATGACATAATTGTCATGAGCACACTTCACAAATACGAGTACATTTAAATTTCGGAGTAACAATGATGCATTTTATAGTTGTGGTTTATCTCTGTTAATTGTGCATTTTACGATACATATCATTTATAAAAACAGCGTATGCAGATTTTTTTTTTAAATAAGGTTTAATTTTATTTCCGCTATTAAAACTATTCTAGCTATACGGATAAACATACAGTTACTATATTTTTTCTAATACTGCAATAGATATTATCAAATGTCTCTCACCATCACCATGGTAATGGTGTTAACACCCATTATAATAATAATAATAATAAAATTTTTATTCAAGAAATAATGTGTACAAAATTATATCTACTTACTTTAAAAATAATTAATACTAAGCTATAGACAATTTGTGCCTGTACTAGGTTAAACCTGTACCACAGGCGTTCTAACGGCTTAAAGGGTATACTTATTCTTTATTAAAAATTTAAACAATATTTAATTATACATAAAAATTCAAAAACCTAAGATATAATGTTTAAAAAATTAACTTATTTTAGAATACTAAATAATCCCTCAGTCTCATCATAGCTCAATTTTTGTAAAAAATTGCTGACTATTTTTTTACAATTTGTATTGTTAAGGTTATATATAGATAGTGACTTATTTATTTTATTGTAAAGATATGGTCCGAGAAAAGGATAAAATCTGTTTGTATAAATAAACTTTGACTCTGATGCACTAGTGCAGATAATATCTTTCCGTCTCTTGGTGTTAGTAAGGTTAGCATTGTAAGTGAGTGTTGTGTGTTGTTTTAAAATTGCACGTTTAATAAATAGTTGGCGGACAGATAAAACGTTGCATTTTTCATACAGAAGGCACGTAGGAAAAAGGAAAGGTCGAGAAGTTGCAACTTTTAGTATTGCTCTTTGGGCACGTTCAATGGTTAACATTAATGTTTTTGGAGCACCACCCCAGGAAGTAATGCAGTATTGAATAATAGAAGTAGATTGACATCTACGTGTCACACATGTTCACATTAATATATTTAATAAGCCATGACATAATTGTCTTGAAAACACTTCACAATTATATTTAGATTACGGAGAAATAATGTCGCAATTTCTAATTTTGTTTTATCTTCATTAATATTAATAATACTTTTGACAACAGATAATTCAGCACTTCTTGCCACAAATTTGTATTATCATTAATATCAACTGCATATAAGTATAGCAGTTGTTGTATCATAGGGCAGTGAGTGGTCTTCAATATGAATCAGTTTCACGAGTCATGATTCTTCTTGAGTCTTGCTCTTGCTATGGTTTATCTTCTTGAATAATTTGTTCACTTTTCGAATATATTTTTTCGTTTTATTTTATGTGGATATTGTCGATGATAGGTTCATTCGCTATATGTAAAGCAACTGTTCATACTATTCATAAATAAATACGGAAATGTATACAAACTACAAATAAATATACTAAATTTTTCTTCAATGCGTTTACTTTTGTTTTTTCTCTCGAGCTAGAGGTTTTAGTGTTGTTACATCAAAGTAAAAAGAAACTTTTGTTTGTCAGCGTTGTTGTTAGCCAATTTTTTTCTTATTTTATAATGGGCGCATAGATGTCGCAGTGTTTTGAACTATTGATCAATAATACGCTGCTAAAAACTGTACTTATATATTACTATTATTGCAGGAGGGCATTGCTGTTCTAGTCAAGTGTGAAGAAGCAGCGGATCTTCTAGAATCGAAGATCATGGAGTATCGCTCAGAGCAGGAGGTGCAGTCTCTATTGAAAGATCTGGTCTCCATGAAGGGCAGAATCATGAAGCTACTTACGCAGGCACGTGATGGCCTTCACATCATCCAGGTAAGAAAGGTAACTTACTTTTATGTAGATTGGTTACTTATTATTTGATGTTTCTTTAGCAATTAAGTTTCTTATTTTGTCCATATAATTTTGGATATTACATTACCTTATTCAATTATTATATAGTATTTAGAGAGTTATAAATAGAATCCACAGAAAAGTTAGATATTAAAATAATAGAAGGACATGTTTTGGAAATATATTTTTTACATTTGCTTCTAATTTGAATTTAATTTCTACTCAACCGCTATCGTAAAATATTTAATAACACTTGAATACCCGTTTAAACATGTTTTAATATAATTAGTAAACCTATATATTTGTTTACTTACACTATACATCGAATATTTCAGGACGCTAAAATCGAGATGGTTCGGCAAGCTAAAGAAATTGAAGAACAGAAAGAGAAAATAGCCAAACTGGATAAATGGCTAGAAGCAATCAACAACGGTTTGAAAGAATCTACAATCCAGACTGAAGTACTCACAGAAGAAGTTATTATTAAATATATTGAAATATATGAACGTTATATTAGAGAGTACGAAGAGTACGAAATTATTTTGAAATCGATAACTGTGATAAGTCAAGATGAATCTAGTCAATCTTTGAGGGTGAAGTTGAATGCAATGCAGAAGGCGTTAGAGGAAACGAAACATCTAGTCATTATAGAGATAGAAAGGTTACGACAAGTTTTGTTACATCTAAGGTCGGTACCTGAAGTAGCTGAAGACGATATCTCACAAACTGACAGGACCATTGACTCAACATCGATGCCTGAGGAAGTCGTCGAAGAAGTTAAAGTTACTGAAAAACTACCATCTCTACAAGAAGCTTCAGAAAAACTGCCATCGAAAGAACCATCGGAAGAAAAGGTTCCAACGGTTCAAGAAAGTAAACCTAGTCAACCTGCAGTACCAGTTCAAGTTATCAAAGAGTCTGTTACTATTGAAACTCAGACTGGCAAGAGTCTTATGTCTGAACCACCATCTGTCTGTGACAAGTCAATCATATGCCAGCCTGATGTGATATCTACTCAGGACATTGCCATAACTTGTGCTCCCCCTTGTGAAGTAGAAGTACAGACCAGTGAACCACATTCCCAAGAAAAAGAAATCCTTGAAAGTATTCAGGTTAGGCAGACGATTTCCGATGGCCACGAAACCATTGAAATTGCTAGCCGTCCTGTTTATAGAGATCAGCGTGGTGACGAAAAGTCATTGTTTGTTGATGCCAATTACCAAGCTGATAACTTTAATAGGGATTCCCAGTTGAAAATCACACACAGCCTACCTCAAGCGTTTGAAACAGTAATGGTTGAGCCTGACCAAACAACAACGGAAGTTGTGGTTGATGCTGATGGTACTAAGAGGATTATTGTCAAAAAGATTAGGAAGACCCTTGTGACAAGGCAACAAATATTGCAAAGTCAACAGCATGAACAGCATGTACTATCAGGAGATCAGGTCTACTCGCAACTAGCGATAAGTGAAAACCAAGCATCAACATCTAGGAATTTAGAAGACGGAGGAACACAACATGCTCAATATAAATTTTACGAAGGCCAACTTTTATCAAATTTACCGACGGGAGAAGTTACCATTCAAGAATTTACGTCAACGCCTGATATGGTAATCTCTATGGATAAAGACATGAAACCCGAAGACATTCTGCAACTGGCTGAGGGTCAAATTCCTACTCAGATCCAGACGTCTTCATCGAGTGTAACTGCTGTTGTACAACAAGTTACTAAGAGGATTGTAAAAACACGCAGGCGCATCATTCGTCGAGTGGTAATTATTGATGGCAAAGAACATATCACGGAAGAAGAAGTTGATGAACCTGACAATATTGAGGTGTTTGAAGAACAAATACCAAGAGTTTCCATCAGCGTCAAGGAGCGTGGTGATATCCCACTTGCTGATGTGGCAGATGACGACGATAGTAAAAAAGACCCTCCTGCACTTCCACCACGTGGAGATGATTCTTTAAGTGATAAACCAAAAGACAAAAAGCCTGATGATCAATTACAAGATAAACCTAAAGATACTAAAAAGCAAGATGACTCCATAAATGTGCCGATTGATCAAGCAACTGAACTAAATAAGTTAATGCAAGACTTCATTAAAAAAGAAGGTAGTTCACATCATAGTTTTGTAACTAAATCAGAATCTGTTTTAAGTTCTACCAAAGAACGTGAACGTACACCGGTAAAAACTGTAACTATCTCCGAATCTTTTGAAGTGGAACAACCTCAAGAAATAGATGAATTATCTTATACAGTACAAGAGCCCCATGAAGGGCAAACTACGTTCGTTACAGAAGGAATGCAACATTCCACATATGCAACTTCTTCGACAAATGTCGCTACCGTTGTACAAAAAGTTACAAGAAAAATTACACGAACCAGAAAACGTATCATCAAACATATTCAAATAATTGATGGTAAGGAACACGTGACTGAAGAAGTTATTGAGGAACCAGATGACGTAGAAATTATTGAAGAAGAACCTCGAATCTCCCACAACATACAAACTGAAGGAGTTAAGACTAAACGACTAAGAATTATTAAAAACATTCAAATTATAAACGGTAAGGAGCAAATAACGGAACAGATAGTTGAAGAACCAGATGATGAATTTGTCCCTGACTCCACTGTTACGACCGAAATTGACGTAAGTGTTTGCAAACCGGATATATCTGTAACGCAACAACAAAATGTGGATATTCCTATCACTATTACTAAAAGAACTACCGTTATGCCTGAAAATAAGGACAGCATAATCGTGGATACCACTAAGAATGTAATCAAGAGTGAAGCTGTAACTCAACTTCCTAAACAAAATGAAGGTGAACAGATAAAACCAATCGGAGTCCAAATTGTCAAAGAAACTACACAGATTTCAGAACCAGTAAAATCAGAGGATCACACAAGTAAATTAGTTACTGAAGTTAGTAGCATAACATCAGCCAAGGATACTGGCTCCATTGATATAACTAAAAAATTTATGAGTAGAGAAATTGATCATAGCCTTGTTTCTAACATACCTCCTGTAGAATCAAAAGAAGTTAAAGTTCCAGTAGGAATTGAAAGCTCCAAAACATCCGTAGAAGAAATGGAACCTATAAAGTCAAGTCCAGATGTAACTATAATTACAAAAGAAGTAATTACTGCTACAGTTAGTGAAGAACCCAAAATAATGACCACGACTGTAGTAACTAAAACTCCAACAGAGGAGACAATGACAGAAACAACTGAGAGAGAGCCTTCTACACAACAAATTCCAGATGAACTTAAGAAACTTGAAGACGGTGCAAAGGATGAAGAGTCTGATACCAAAATGCAGATTATTCAACAAAATATACAATCCACTGAACCTGAAATTACAGTGGGTTCTATTACTAAGATTAACACAATTGTTGAAACTGTTAGTGAAAAGCCAGTCATTGTTGAAGTAATAACAAAGACCACCACACCAATAGCACCTGAAACGAATGGGCTTAAAGATCTAAGTTTAATTGATATTACTAAAAGTTTAATAGGAAGTGAGATGGATCATTCAGCTGCATCTAAAATTCCAGCATCTCCTATAAAATCATCATTAGTTCATATTGAACAAACTTCAACTCCGTCAGAAGATGTGAAAATTGAGTCAATTAACGAAAAAGCTTCTGTGCCGCAACCAGAAGACAAAAATATTGAGTTAACCGATACGACATTACCCGAATTATCTACCCCTGCTGTAAATATGCCCTTGAAGCTTGAGGTGAGAGAGTTCGAACAATCTGAACTACCAACTGTAGATATTAAAACTGCTCAGATGAGTAAAGATAGTAATACTCTCTTAGACATTACAAAGTATTTTATAGGCACTGAAGCAGATCACACGGCTACTCACATAGTATCTGACCAGTTAAATGAACCGAAAGAAACTTTAACGTCAGAGGTATTCGACAAAGTATCCGATCACCTAAATGAACCAAAAGAAACTTTAACTTCAGAGGTGTCAGACAAAATTACTCATGGAGAAACTAAATTACAAGAACTAACGAGTACCGAAGATAAAACTCAACTGCATGAACAAATAATAAAAGAAGGCTTTATGTTAGAAGATTTTAGGCCAGAAATTTCGAAGCATGAAGTCACGGGGCCAAGTTTTATACGAAAAGAAGTAACGATTTCTCATCCACATGTAGGAGTTGTGGAATTAACTAAAGAAATTACGCTTCATGAAGAAACGGATAAAAATAACATAGTTCCTGAAAAAACAACAACAATAACAGAACGGACAACTAAAAATGAAATTACAGCAACTAATATACCAGAGAACATAACTTTAATCAAAGAAACTATTGTTACAAAGCCCGTTACTACTGAAAATCTTACGTCAGTTGAAGAATCATTCAAACCAAAGCCTGAATTGACTCTAGGTGAAGAACCAACTAGTTTCGTAGAACACGGAAAGGATGCAACGCTATCAGATTTAACTAAGAATTTCATTGGCAATGAAATGGATCACACAACTGTTTCCAAAATCCCTATGTTACCAATAAAGAAAGATAAAGATGTTGAACAAATTACTACTACTACTAAAATTATATCTGAAACTAAAAAAACATTACAAGAATTTCCTGTAGAAGAATCTTTAATAATCACTGGAGTTGATGAAAGTGTTGATGATAAGAACAGAATCGGAGATGAACATATAGGTTTAAAACCAAAAGATAAAAAAGCAATTGAAGATGTCGACAAGTCTTCAAATGTGGAAGAGACGTCAGAAGTACCCAAAAAAGAACATATACCGGAAGAGACTCTAAATCCAAAAGAAATTATTTCTGGAATTGATATTAACATTGGTGTTCCTAAAGAGGTTAAAACACAATTGACTGCAGAAGATATAAACTTTGACAGAGTAACAAAAGAAGTAAGAAAGCATACGCCAACTAGTATCTTAGATATAACCAAGGAAATGTTGGACAAAGAAAGTATTCATGCTGGCAATATCCAAATACCTGTGGAAGTAACAACAGTTGATGTTCAAGAAGTAGCAAGCAAAAGTGCGGATACTCCAGTCAATGTCACTAAAGCTACTCCCGAACAAGTGACTGACACTTCTACAGTAACTGAAATGAAACCTGATGATCAATTGTATCCTTCAGATCGAAATCCTTCAGATGAAGAACAAGCAATAGAGAAGGAAGATGTGTCTATTTTGGAAGATTCTTCTAAAGCAGACGTTAAGAAACGTGACATCACAGCCCCTGGTTTCAAAGAAAGTACGATCACTGTTACTCACCCACAGATAGGTGCTATAGAATTGACTAAAGAAGTAAAGATACATGAAAATATTACGGAATACGAAAAAATAGCTGAAATTATGACTGAACCATTTGTTACTGATTCTGACAAAGTCAAGCATCCCACTTATACTAAAAATCCTAGTGACGCACCAACAGAGCTAGTCACACAAAAGACTAAAGACCAGCCAACTGAACAAGAAGAGGAGTCGGAACTTGAAAATTTGTCTAAATCAGAGATAAAGAAACTAGAAATTACGTGTCCTGGTTTTAAAAGAACTGATGTTACTGTGATTCATCCTCAAATAGGAGTTGTAGAATTACTCAAGGAAGTTACACTACACGAGGAACCCAAACAATACGGTGAAGTTCCTGAAAAAATTACTGAATTCGTTACAAGTTATCCAAGTAAAACTGTAAGTCATATAACTACTGAGACAACAACAACGCAGTCTCCAGTAGAAGTGGAACCATTAAAAATTGGAACCATTGTCTCTGAAGCTGACATTACGAAGAACCCAGAAGAACCAGAAATGTCCTATATCAGACAATTCGAACCTCAAATTGAAGGTTCTTCTGACAGTGTCAATAAACTCCTGGCTGTATTTGATCAACCTGAAAAACAAGATGTGCCTACACAAACAACAGGAACTGTAGGTCCTACTCAATCCGATATCCCCAAGACTGGCGCGGTGTTTGATACTGCCATGATGCTACACTCTGAACGAGAAGACACTGATCTCAGATTATTTAAGCCTGAAGGTACCACACAACAGGAAAAACCTCAACAAACTGTAGATATCTCATTATCTTTAACCAAAACTCGTGAACCTAAGAAAGTGGAACCTAAAGTTCAATTTGATCTCAAGGTTGAAGAGTTTGAATCCAAGCCAATTATAGTTAAAAAAGACATTGAAGTCATATTGCCAAGTGAAGTGACAATCATTCAGGAAAAACCAAAGACACCAACACCTGAACAGGTCGATGATCAAATAGTAACTGAAATATTGTCACCAGAACCAGCTAAAGAGACCAAAAAGAGTAAAAGGAAGAAAAAAAATAAGGTTGGTTCTTCAACTAGTGAAACTGAGGTTGACACAGATAAGAGCATCGCAGATACTGATAGTTCTTCTTTAAGCCACTATGTGGAACTTCCAAAGTCACCTCCAGCAGAATCTCCTAAGCCTACTGAAGAGGTATTAGAACCTACAGTTGAAGTATTGCACGACGAACCAATAATCAAATCTAAGACCCCAGAAGAGTCAATTATTGCGGCGCTGGATTCTGTTGTTGAAGAGATATCACCAGAACAAGTAGTTGAAGAGCAAGAACTGGAAATCGAACCTGATTCTTTTGTTGAATCTCAGTCTCTTACTATTTCAGAGGAGCGTGGATATGAACCAGAAGATTTATCTATGGGACTGATTCCAACTCCCGATAAGAAAAAGCTAAAGAAGCGCAAGCCACATGGCGTAAGCGAAGTAACTACATATCCTAATATTACGACAACGGAAACTGAAGATACGACAGTATCTACGCCAGTTGAAATGATTGAACCAACAAAGAAGGGTAAAGATAGGAAACGCAAGAAAGGCAAGGATAAAACTCCCATATTATCTACAAAATCACCTGAAGAACCAGAAAGTTTCAAAGCTCCAGAACCTGAACCTGAAATCAAACAGGAAAGTCCGAAGATTGGAACTGAAATGGAAGCTTCGTCGCCAAGGGAAGAATCATATCATACAATGAGTGAAACTTCTGACATAAGTACTGTCAAAATCGTTGAAGAATGTGTTCAAAGCAGTCCTGAAATATTGCAAAAGGAAGTGCCGACTACTGTAACCTTTCCTGTTCCTGTTGTTGAAGAGATTATTACCCAAGAGTATTCTATTCAGACATCTCCGGAAGAAACAGAACCAATCGAAGAACTGTCCAGGCCAGAAACATCTGATATTGAACTGCAGACTACACCAACCTCAATCAGCGAAGGCATTACGCAGACTTCACCCGTAGAAGACAAGGAGGCTCATACACAAACTATTGATGAAGTTATTACTGTCGTAGAGAAAATTATGTCAGATACTGAAATACAAACTAGCAGGAGTGAAACTCCTGAGAAAGTTATTCAAACAGAAGCTACAACTCAGGTAATACCATATGATATTACTACGCCTAAAGAAACGTTCTCACAAACATCACCAGTTGAAGAGGAATCAGTTGTTATTGAAGAAGCTAAATCTGCGTCTCCGAAAATTGAAACTGAATGCCGAGAAATGCAGACATCTCCATTACCAGAAATTAAAATGGATGAGAAAAGTACCGAAATATTGGTCCAAACGACTGAAATTGATATTCAAACTGTAAAACAGGAAACGGCTGAACAGGAAACGTCAACCACTCCTGTGAAGGAGAAAGAATCAACAGAGATCAGTATACAAACACCTGAAGTTCCTCTGGTTAGTAGCTACACTCAGTTTGAGGAACTCGAACAAGTCAAAGTACCAGTCGAATCTGTTGAAGTGCCTTCATTATCTGAGCTTGAAATTAAACCAGAAGTGATTACCGTTGATAACACAATGCAAACATCACCACGAGAAGAGGCATCTCCACCTAAATTAGAAATTAAGGAGATTGTAACGGTCGACACATCTCAACAAACCACTCCTCGAGAACCGGAGCTACCTGAAGTTGTGCATCAGACTCCGTTACCATTAGCTGAACGAGCAACATCACCTATTGAACAAACCTCACCTGTAGAAAAATTGCCATCCCTTTCACCAGTGCCTGTGGTTGAACCTCCTAAAAGAGAAATCATTACTGTAGATAACACACAGCAGACATCTCCGAGAGAACCACATATGGAAATAGCTCCTGTTGCAGAAATGGAGAGAAAGGAAGTTATTACCATTGATAGCATCCAACAAACTACGCCTAGAGATTATTCTGAAGACTCTTTATCTACGTCTACAAGTGAACCTTATGAAATTCACTTGAGAGCTCAGATTACCGTTCCTCAAGCTACTGCTGACTTCATAGAAAGTGAACGTCAATTCGAAGAACCTTCTCAGTCTATTTTAGGCGATAAATACAAACAAAAGAAGCAAAAGAAATCAAAGAAAAAGACTGAATCTCCACTCTTACAATCGCCAGAAAGTTTATCAGATCCAATAAATACCGAATTATCTTTATCTACAACACCAACTAGTGACGATATATCGCTTAGAGATGCATCTTCTATTGATGAAGGCATATCACAATTAGCTAGTCCTATCAATCAAAAGCCCACCCAGCCTAAATTAACTTACTCCGATGTTGTACAGCGATCAAAATCTAAATCACCATCTCCTAGCAAGACTGTGATACCCTATAAATCAGAAAGGGCTCGGTTACTCGGTTCTCTTGAAAAAAGAACTCAATCCATAACAGAACAGAAAACAATTCCTGATGAGTCAATGGCAGTCACTTTGCTGGAGCCCTCAGTTGAAAAATCGTACGCGTTAGTTGTTGATAAAGAGCTTGACGAAGTTAAAAACTCTATTGAAAGCAATGATCCTACAAAAACTGAAAAGAGTGTTATTATCGTTATAGAAACCATATCGATCTGGTTAGAAGAAATACAGTACAGAATTCAAAAACATACAATTTCTGGTGTAAAATCTACCGAAGAAACTGAGCGCCTCAATTCACTGAAGAAACATGTTGAAGATCTGAAACACATTATTGAAGTGTCTGAAGTAAACGAAGAAATCATTACTTTGATTGAAACGTTAACACGTCAAGTAGATGCAGTTAATGCTTTGAGCAGTCAAAGCTCGGTAAAAGTTAAAGAAGTAGAAAACGAATGGATCAAGTTCTTAGAAGATACCGACAAACTTAGCGAATCTATTGAAAGAGTAAAGAGTAGTTTAGACGATGTCATTTTTTCAGAAATGCAGACACAGATGAAATTAGAAAAGTTAGATAAAATAGAGGTTGATAATCTTGATAACTATGAAACAGTTAAGAAAATGTTTAAGAGGTGCCGAAGCCTTGTCGAAGCAAACCCTAAGAGGGAATGCCCAGCAAAGCTTTACAATTGTGATGATGATACAAAACAGGTTGATAATGCTATTAATACAGAAAGAGACCGTCTCCTACAACTTGCGTCACTATCTGAAGAATACGAACAAACACTACAAGACTTTGGACAGATTACCGACGTTGCAGAAGCCTTATTAGATGGAAAAATTATTGTTTCCGATCTAGACCACCTACACGAAGAAATACAAAAACATAGAAAGTTCTTTGTCAACCTAAGTCACTGTAGGGCAATTCTAGAATCACTAGAAGATAACCTGGATAGTGAAACAAGAGCTAAATATTCATCTCTACATAATTCTCTCCACGATAGAGCAACAGTTATTATTGACAGGGCAGCTAGCCGCGCTCAGCAGATGACGTTGGCAGCATCAAGATGGAATTTACTTCAGCATGGTATGAAGGAAGAGAGGCAGTGGATGATCGTGGCTCAGCAAAGGGTTCCCGACCTTAGTAATGTCACTTCAATGGACCACGAACAGTACATTAACCTTTACCAGTCAATAAGTCTAGACGTATCTCATCACTACGCTAAAATGCGCCGTCTTTTATCCATAACAGAAAGTTTACAAAACTTGATTGTATGTTCAGGATTAGAATCCGAGTGCTCCGTTGCTTTAGATACTTTGCTTAAGCTGCAAGAAGACGTTGATTCGAGGTTAACACGGTTGACAGCTTTCAAAGAAAACTGGATGACATACGATGACTTAATTGACAGAATCGAAGGATGGATGAAGATTGCTAATAGAGAATTGGAGTACATTACTCCTGAAAACATTACAACAACCGGAAATCTTAGAAGGTTCTGGGAACTAAAGGCGCAGCATGAAGTCTACAATAATTTAAAAAATGAATCAGGAGTTCAATTTGAAAAAGCGCTTGAAATCCTTCCTGTGTCTGATGAGATGGTGCAACGACAATACTTCTCCAAGGTTGAAGATAAATGGAGTGATTTAGCTTCCAGAATCGATAACATACACTCGACAGCGATACAGAACATCTCAGACCGTGATGTATCTTCTGGCGAAAAGCTGAATATCTTAGAAGAAGAACTTCGGGAACTTCGCGCTGCTTTAGACGGACTGAAGGGTGTAATCAAGAGTGAAGATGAATTGAATCTGTATATAGAAAGACTGCAAGTAATGACTGGGCGTATAGATAGAATTCAGAATGAATTAGGAAGACTAAGTTTGTTACCTACAGCTGAATCTGAACGTATGGGAGCATTATTATCCCAGTCTGGCAATCTCGATGATCAGATTTCGGAAGAATTAGAACGCAGTATGTTATTGAAGGAAAAGATCGTGGCGGTTCAAGCAGGTATCTTAAGGTGCCAGAAGAGCCAGCGACGCGCTCGGTTGACACTAGAAGAATGCGAAGCTGCTGAAAGGCAAGGCAGTGATGTAGTAGAAAGAGCTTCCGAGAACTGTGATAAGTTAATGGATGAATTGGCATCACAGTGGAGAGATATCTTAGCACTAAGACAAGCTCTTCATACCTTGCCCATTAGTCTACGTGTCGTGGTGTCACCTACTGGTGTAGAAAGAGATATTTCAGCTTTGCAAGTAAGCATAAATATATAAATTTGTAATTGCATATTTGAGTACCCTAACAATTGCTTACAATGTTTTTATATCTCCAGGAAACTCATTCCGAATTAGAAGCAGCTGCAAACGACCTAAGCAATCGACTCCGTGCCAAACTGCAACTGTGGCGACGGTTTGAGAGACAGCTGGAATTGGTCCAGGGTGCTGTCAGAGAAGCTGACTACATGGTGGAACTCCTCACTGTGCAGGGCCAGGTCGATTATGACCGGCTACTGAAGGCTACTGAAAAACTTGAGGTATGAATGTTTCTGTTATATATCATCATATCAACCGAAAAACGTCCACTGCTAGACAAAAACCTCCCCAAGAATCATTTTGGGGGGATATGCCATAATCACAATGTTTGGCAGACGAGTCGGTGAGGTTTAAAGGCAGACTGCCTACCCCGGACTAGTTGGGTCCCCGCTGAATAATAAATAAATGTAATAATAAATATCTCCGGAGAACTAACATATTGCTATCTGATCCCAAACTAGTCAGAGCCTGAACTACGGCAACCAGACAACTGATAAACATACTTATATATTTCTAAATACATACATATTATGGTTCAATTTCCCCCAGACACATGAAAAATAATAACCCACGCCCAGCAGTCAGAGTCAATAACTCGACGATACGATAACGATCAACAGGCCAGTCTTCTGATTATCCAGTTTTGAGTTTGGGCCTACCAACTTCTTTAAACTTTTTTACTTCTTCTACCAGACCTTGAGCGAGTCGCTGTCGCGTCGCAGCGGGGAACTGGTGGGTGAACTGTCAGCCGCAGCGGCGCCCCTCGAAGCGTCCACCGAGCCGTCTGTCGCGGCCAACCTGCGGAGAGAACTCGATGATGCTGCTGCCGCCTATGAACATACTTGCACTAATCTCACGCAGCTGTGTGACAAGTGAGTATTGGATGGACTTTTTTAAATCGTCTCAAATTTTCGTATCTCTATCGCATGTCGCAATATGTGTAGCATTTACATATTCACTAATTTGTGCAAGTGCACCATGGTATCTGTGGTTTTTTTTTAAACATCGCCCGCACTATGTAATTAATACTTTACAAACATATACATAATAGACGGGCACAAATTTTGATCAGTGTATTGATATAAATGTTGTTTAATGACAGATAGAACTGTTTTTGTCAATGAGATACATTATAAAAAAATATGTGCTTTGGCCATTTTAGTCAAAATTCCATGCCAAATGCCATTGGCCATGGCATTTGGCCAATGCCATTTGGCAGTGCCAGCAAGTGAAATATTGCTTTTTATATTTTTGCAGGCGTTTAACTTTGAACTCGTTTAAATTCTTCAATTTTTATTGTTAACTTAGTTTCTGATATAGAAGGTGTAGGTAATATAAATTGAGCTCGTATCTTACGCAGCTTAATTTGCCTAAAATTCTAAACAATAATTCTAATTTTGAATGTTGACTGGTTACTCTAAACAATAATTATAATTTTGAATGTTGTTGGCTAAAACGTCAGCATTCAAAATACACAAAATAACAACGATCAGCTGATGCATGCATGTATCAGGCGCGCGAAAACACAAGCACGAGCTCAAAAATGAGTGAACAAAAATCATGGAACTCGCGTCATGGTCACCGAAAGCTTTTCATGAGGTTACTGTTTACCTATATTTTAAAGGCGAAAGTTTTTGAGTGTGTAATTGTGTATGTTTGTTACTCTTTCATGCAAAAACTAGCGGACGGATTTTGATGAAACTTATAATATAGCTTATATATGCGAACAACCCATAGGCTAATTTATAAAGTTTTAAGCGGGTAAAACCGCAGGGCACAGCTAGTTACGAATGTATTCCACCTATTTATGCCACTTGAAATTAAATAATAATTCTTACTTTACTCCCTCAACTATGTCAATATTATAAGTGAAGAGTGAAGTGAAATATTGCTTTTATATTTTTGCAGGCGTTTAACTTTGAACTCGTTTATATTCTTCAATTTTTATTGTTAACTTAGTTTCTGATATAGAAGGTGTAGGTAATATAAATTGAGCTCGTATCTTACGCAGCTTAATTTGCCTAAAATTCTAAACAATAATTCTAATTTTGAATGTTGACTGGTTACTCTAAACAATAATTATAATTTTGAATGTTGTTGGCTAAAACGTCAGCATTCAAAATACACAAAATAACAACGATCAGCTTGCTTGTATCAGGCGCCAAAATTATATTTGAAGTGAAAACACAAGCACGAGCTCAAAAATGAGTGAACACAAATCATGGAACTCGGGTCATGGTCACCGAAAGCTTTTCATGAGGTTACTGTGTATACACGTGTACTTTTTGGGTTAACAAATAGTGTGAAACTCCAGTCATCATCACCACACTAATGAAATGATCTATATTTATACTGTATATGAATATAGCTAGATAGATAGGTACAGATATATCTCCGTACGTTATTAGTATACATTATACAACATGTAACTTAATTAACGCATATCCTGAAAATGGTTTGTTCAGAATCGTTTACTGAACCGATTTATATAATTTTTAATATAGGTAATTTTTATTCCAAAATAATTAAAACTACGGAAAATATTGTCACATTAACCCTGTGCAACCAAAACAAATTCAAATGGACCGTAAGTCAAAGTAATAAGACTTTTAAAATCGCAGGTTTATTAGTATTCATACAAATTCCATCATTCAAAACAAAAATAAAACAAAAATAAACTTTATTCTAAGAAACTACTTTAGTAAATAACAATGCATATACATGTTAAATAAAAAAAACATTGTATGTATTATGATTACAACATAATATTCTAATTGGGGTGTTTGAGGGTGTGTGTTAATTACGTTACGTGTTGTATATGTATATACAAAGAGTGTATCTCAATGTGGAATATCAACAATTATGATGTATATTGTATTGTAGATTAGAAGTGTAAAACATCGTTTTGACTTCTAATCTAAATAACCTACACTGTATCGACAGTCCCAAATGCTCCGCATTTTTTTCGTACTTACTTAACGAACAGGTGTGAACTATTACTACCTATTAGTAGTTGAGTTTATTTATGTGGCATCAAATGAATAACCACGCATTCCCTCGTAGGTACCACAAGGCGGTGGAGCTCTGGAAGCGCTACCGAGACGCGGCAGCCGCCGTGCGCGCCTTCGCCGACTTCCAGGAGTCGCACCTGCACGCGCTGCGCCCTGACGATGCTCCCAACACCGCTCAGGTGAGTCAATTTTCATTTCTAGGTCCTACTTAAAGTCACCAGTATAGGTCTCATTAATCCAACCTACGTGCAGGCTTCCCTGCTGCGGTGTTTCAGCGCTACACATCCCTCTTTAAAAGAGGTTTAAAAAGAGTGTTAATCTTATGGTTACAGCGGTTTGCTGTGAATGTCCATGAGCAGTGGTTACCATTTTCCTTCAGGTAGGCCGCTAGCTCGTCTGCCTCTATAGGCAATTAAACAATATACCTCAGTAGCTACTACGAAGATATTGACACCACATATAACATTTTTACAGAATAGGTGACTTAAATCTAAATTGGACTCAGTATTTTATACATGTTAGGAAAAATGCTCGTTATCAGTAAACAAGTTGTAAAGTGTTCTTTAAATTCGAAAACAAAATAAGCAGTACACCTTAAGTTATTCGTTCTGAAATCCTGCTAAAATTACAAATGGAAAGTTTGTATTTGTTACTCCTTCACGCAAAAAGTACCGAACGGATTTGAATGAAACTTTGTAGTAATATAGCTTATACATATCCGAATAACAGAAAGGCTATAAATAATAAAGATTACCACTTACGAAGTTTACACCTCGGCTGAATTTTTTTTATTATTTATTTCTTTCACAGTTATACAAAGAAAAATGTTGTTCTTAAGCTAAGTATCTTGTATATTGTTGCAAACCAAAGTCCCAACAGAGGTCACCCTGGTGGTGCAGTCTAGATGGATGGCAACCACCAGGGTGACCTCCGTTGAGACATTGGTTTGCAACCGTGTAGAAGATGCTTAATAGTAGGCTGATAAGTAATCACACACACGTACACATACACACATACAAATTATCCGACATGATTCAAATTGTATAAAAATGTTGTTCTTAGCTTTAAATTATATATTTTATTTTCTTTTTCCTTTTTAAACATTACGTAGCCAAATAAAAGGCACTTTTACTTTAATAGGTATTTTATAAAAATGTACAATATGTTGTGATTTTACTGCGGGGAAGGACCTGGTGTTCCGTAATACAGGTTTACGCCTACTTCGGACACCAGCTCCCTACTAATTAAAGATAATGTACATTAAGTTGTTAGACATAAGTTATGTAAGTGTGGAGAAAATAAACGCTTATATTATTATTATAATAAGTGTAGGTAAAATAACCTCATTAGAATATTAACCGTACACCAAGCCGCCGTTGTTTGTTTTGGTAAATAGCTAATACCACCAAGTTTATGTCATAAAAACATGAAAAAGCAAATGTTTATGTTTTTGACACAAAAGTTTGCACATAGTACCGTTCTTTCGCGGTAAACTCTTAAAGCCAAACTAAACAGCAAATCGTGCATACAAGATGTTATTTTAACGGTATTAAGCCAATGACATCAGCCTGTTTGGTGATTTACCGCAAGTATAAGTCAATACAGAGGTTTATCTTGTTAAAAATAAATATGCTTAATTATATCTCGAACAAAAAAGAACCTACTAATCTCAAAAAATGCCAATGCTTAAAACAAAATAATATCGTAAAATTACTACTTAATTTAAATTGTTATTATAATATGATATATTACATATACTACTTCACTTTATGATAAGCAATAACTTTGTTTTCGTTTCGATGAATGCTCTCTCCGAACCTAAATTGGACCAGAGGCTTGCGTCGTGTATTAACGTAGAGCGAAAGTTGCATAAAACATCCTCAAAACGATACTCTCACGCATCTCCCATGTCAGTAACCGCCCAGAGTCGAGATTCGATTCTTTTGTTTCTTTTTTCGTTTCAAATAAATAAAGATTTAAAATGACTTAATAAATCGTTAAATCGGCTTCCATGAGCACATGTGACGTTATAAATGGTCTGGAATCGATTGTAAACGTTGAAGCCGATTGAACGAATGATTCAGTAATTTTAACCTTTATTTATAACGCCGATCACGAAAACGATGTTCGGTGACTTAGCCGATAGCCCCCCTGGGGCTCTATCAGCTAAGTATCCGAACATCGATTTCTTAAATGGCGTTCAAATAAATAAATGTTAAAAATGTCATAAGCAATCATTAAATCGGCTTCAACGTTGACAATCGATTCCGGACCATTTATGACGTCACATGTGCTCATGGAAGCCGATTTAACGATTGATTAAGTCATTTTTAACCTTTATTTATTTGAACGCCATTTTAGAAATCGAAGTTCGGCGACTTAGCCGGTAGAGGTCCAGAGGGGCTACCGGCTACCGGAATCGATTGTTAACGTTGAAGCCGATTGAACGAATGATTTAGTAATTTTAACCTTTATTTATTTGAACGCCGATCACGAAAACGATGTTCGGTGACTTAGTCAGTAGCCCCCCTGGACTACACATAGATATAATAATCTTAGTACTAATGTATGTTAAAGTTCTCGCAATAGTACGATCGATAAGTTTGGCCAACCAAGTCGAGCACTCACGACGGCCGTGACTCACGCGAACTGACCGCACCTCTCTCGCTTAATTAAATTGAGGTCGATGGTCTTACAGGGAACCATTTCAGTTGCTGAATGCAGACTTGTTGTTTTTATAGATAGATAGATAGAATACTCTTTATTGTACACACTCAGGCGGAAAGAAAATACATCGGATATAATATAAAGAACATAAGGTACAACGGGCGGCCTTATCGCCTTAAGCGATCTCTTCCAGACTTCTGTTTTTATATTACGGCTTGGAGGATAAGTATGTTGTGTAAGGTACTCTCACCGGTCCGTAAGTGATTGGAGAGGTTAAGCGACTAGACTCGCGGTCAGGCCATAGATGGGTGACCGCCGAAGTAGTTTCTGAGCGTCTCCGTGCTTCGGAGGGCACGTTACGCTGTCGGTCTCGGTTGCAGCCATTAGGTAACAGTCGTTTAGCCATGTCAGAGGCTTATTGGCGGCTTGAACAACTCTGACACTAGGGTAACCACTACGATAAGTATGGGCAGTGATTACTTAATAATAACTTGTAGTCTTCAAATGTTTAGTGTTAAGTTGATAATGTATCTTTAATAATAAATAAAATAAAATAAGTATACCTAAGTAACCAATCACTCAAAAACAGCTGAACGGATTTGATTCCAATTTGGAATTGCGTGATGAAAAAGCGTTACAAAAAGTGTGATCGGGTGAGGCGAACGGAAGTGGAAAGGGAGATATAAGTTAGTGAAGATAGTAAGAGAGTTACGTTTCGTATATTATTGAAGGGGCAGGAGAGAGGTGCGTGCACATCCTTTCTTTCTCTTTTTCTCTTCTGGCGAGGTTAACCAACTAGGTGCGCGGTTTGTCCATAGATGGGTGACCACCAAAGTGGTTTCATTTCTGAGCGATCACATGCTTCGATAATAGTCTATAGGCCATTTCAGAGGCCTATGGACGGCGTCACCGTACTAAGGTAACCACTGTCCATACGAAAACAAAACTATACAAAGAAACTATTTTCAATCAAAGATGTGTGTGATTGATCTTTGATTGATAATAGTTCTTGCTGCAATTTTTTTAGTCATAATGACTAATGAAATGAAATATTGATTCAATTACATTCAGGCTAATATTATAAATTAATTCTGTTCTTATAATACTTATTGTAGTGTGTCGGATTTTCATTGTATTCTCCTACATTAACGGGTGGGCGTAGCAGACAACTAGAAGTTTTTGTACTACCTGAGGTCTATGCACTTGATACGCACTCCTATAGTGTGTACAGTCGAAACCACGTCAGTAGCTACACTTGCAAGGGAAAATTAACCTTACTGCTTACGTAAAAAGTGAGCATTTGTGGTTTAGTAGTCAAGGTTTGGTTTGATCTCAGAGTGAACAGCGAGCTAGATTTTTACTAATGGAGAATTCGTGTAACACGTGAACGTCGTAGGTATTGATAACTTCCTTCTTTTGAAGTCGATTATTTATATCATCTTTCTTTTCAAATCGGTTAATGATAACCTCCTCCTTTTGAAGTCTTTAATGGTAACTTCCTTTTGATGTTGTTTACTGATAATCTTCTTCTTTTCTTTTCAAGACGATATATAAGAATATATATATAGAAAGATATATAAGCTCTTCTAGGAGGTTCTCATTAACCATTAAACACTAACATGTTTAATGGTTAATGAGAACCTCCTACTTTTCAAATGGCTTAATGATATCCTCTATCTTTTCAAGTCGTTTAATGGTAAAAACATTTTAATGTCAGTTATTGCTAACCTCTTTTTGAAGTCAGTTATTGCTAGCCTCCTTTTGAAGACTGTTCTTGCTAACCTTCTTTTGAACTCTGTTAATAGTTAGTTACTTATCCGATTGGTTCCCGCAGTCAGTGTCCTTATTGGGCCATTTTATGTGTCTTTTAATGATAATCTCCCTAAGATGTCAGGTAATACTAACCTCATTTTAAAGTCTGTCACAAACAAAGAATAGAGATGATACTGTGGCCAATGTGACTTAACTTACGTGGCATCGGCTGTACCAGCCACATTATTTATTAAACAATGTAGCTCTAATATACGTTGTTAGAAACCGTTACTTGATTTTAAGTAATATTAAAAGTTCGCGTGAACAAACACTCGCCTTAAATAAATTTTAGAATATTATTTGGCTCGGTCATTACGTTATTAGCTAATTACAGTTTTAATTGGGGCAATTAAAAGTGCAGAAAGACAGGCGCGGCGGTGGGATATATGTAGTTGTATAAAACAAATAGTAATATTGAAACAACTATCTCATTTCTGATCCTCAACCGGTGCAATGCGGTAGGCTATATTTTGTGGCGCCTTTGAGGAGCCAAGCGCCGGGGAATGTAATGGCGTCCTTAAAGCGCCTTCCACTGTGAATTGTGACATGCTGCGTTTTTTACATTTGCCACTTTTAAGTGTAATTGTGACTTAATATTGAACGTAAATCATACGTCACACATTACGCCAAAATGATTTCCATGACGCCTCCCGGGCGCCATCCGCATTGAATCTGTTAACTAGGCAGACTGTGTCATGGCAATCAGACAACTGATAAACATACTCATATATTTCTAAATACATATATATTATAGATAAATTACCGTGAATTGTGACTTGCTGCGTTTTCTACATTTGCCACTTTTAAGTTTAATTGTGACTTAATATTGAACGTATATCGTACGTCACACACTACGCCAAAATGATTTCCATGACGCCTCCCGGGCGCCATCCGCATTGAATCTGTTAACTAGGCAGACTGTGAAATGGCAATCAGACAACTGATAAACATACTCATATATTTTGAAATACATATATATTATAGATAAATTACCGTGAATTGTGACTTGCTGCGTTTTCTACATTTGCCACTCTTAAGTTTAATTGTGACTTAATATTGAACGTAAATCATACGTCACACGTTACGCCAAATTGATTTCCATGACGCCTCCCGGGCGCCATCTGCATTGAATCTGGTAACTACGCAGACTGTGCCATGGCAATCAGACAACTGATAAATATACTTATATGTATATTCCTCATCTATACATATAATAAAATCGTAGGAAAGTCAAAACTGTACATTGAATTTTTTTTTAAAGGATACTTGGGGCGTGATCTACAATCGATATCGAAGCCAAAAATATAGATTTTAGAATTTTTGTCTGTTTGTCTGTATGTATGTCCGGGCTAAACTCAAAAAGTACTGCATGGATTTACTTCAAATTTTGCATGAATATTACTAAGAGGTCGGGTCAACATATAGGCTACATATCATCACGCTATGACCTACGGGGGAGGAGCAGTGATAATTTATAAAATTTAACGCAGGTAAAACCGCGGGGCACATCTAGTATCAACTATATCTACACCTCCTACTTATATATTATAGATAAATTACACCCAGACACGGAAGAAATAATTGTGCAGATCGCACAAAGACTTGTCCTAGGTCGATCGAACTCACTACCTCCGCCTTAACAGTCAGCGGAACTAACCACTGGATCAACAGGCCAGTCTTTTTAGCTACGTAGCTAATAATATACATACATAGACTCACGCCTGTTTCCCAGAGAGGTAGGCAGAGACAACGGACTTCCATTTGTCACGATCCTTGCATATCTACCTCTTTCGCTTCGATTACTGACATTATATTCTAGCTAATAATATACATGCTAGCTAATATAGATAAGCTCTCTTACTTCTATAACTAATGAATAAATTAACAAAAGAATAACAACTTCAATAAGAGATTGTAAGATAAATAACTACTAATCAGTTTTGTCGATAATAAATGTATATAAGTACAGACAGCACATCAAGCTACCCAATCTTGCAAATTTCTTTTATTGATTTTCAACTTTATCACAAAAGTATAAGGTTCACTTTCAATTGAGGAAATTTGACAATTTGGGTAGATTGATGTGCTGGCGTCTGTACATTGAATAAATAAGTATATTGTTAAGTTAAGGTTAATGAGTTCATTGATGAGTGCGAGTTTATCTGCCTCGTTGGTCTAAAAGAATAGGTAATAAGGTCCTGGGTTCAAATCCCCGGTCGGGCCAATACTGATTTGAGATTAAAAACTTGAGAGGACGTGTCAAGGGACACCCGGATGGAACGAAGTTATTTCTTATTATTTATTATGTACAAAAAACCTGTATACACTCAACAAAAATCATCGTCGCGACACCACACTGTTCAATGCGAATTAGAAATGAAAATATCTGGCTTGCTTTCTATAAGAGAGAGAGAGAGAGACAGACAGAGAAACATGCGCACGCCGCACAGGTGCAAAAAGTGTCGTGACAACTTTTCGTAACAATTTTTTCCGTCTAGCCCCCTTTCACAACGCGCGATAAGGAACTTCGTTCCAAAAATTCTCAGTATCAACCCAAAATCTGGGACGTGGGAGTATTTAAACCTCCGTGAAATGAATGTAAAAGTATAGACATCTACTTAACTACACTTTGTCTACACTCAGGTCAATATTTGCAAGCAACAGATAGTCTTGCAGATGTAGATAGTCTTGCAGACGCAGATAGTCTTGCAGACGCAGATAGTCTTGCAGACGCAGATAGTCTTGCAGACGCAGATAGTCTTGCAGATGCAGATAGTCTTGCAGACGCAGATAGTCTTGCAGACCTAAGTAGTTATTTGACGGGCCTGTTGGCGTGGTTGGCAAATGCTTGCTTCTCACGCCGGAGGTTGGTCGATTCCCACCCAGGACAAATATTTGTGTACATGAACATGTCTGTTTGTCCTGAGTCTGGGTGTAATTATCTATTTAAGTATGTATTTACAAAAGAAAAGTAGTATATCAGTTATCTGGTTTCCATAGTACAAGCTCTGCTTAGTTTGGGATCAAATGGCGGTGTGTAAATAATGTCCCAGGATATTATTATTTTTATTATAGTGGTAGGGTAGACGACCGTGAATTAGTATCGATATTCATCAGTTGCCAAATATGACAGTGAATTAATCAAAAACAAAACATACACGGACGGTGATGTCATCGCGAAACGTTTTGACATTGAGAGTCGGTTATTGTGCATCCAGCCAGTGCCATCCATGTTTTGTGAATCTTGCGCAGTGAGTGAATCCGTTTCATTTTCAATTTATATGCAACATATGCACATATGGATATTCCTTTGGGCTGATTTATTTTATACTGTCCATTAAAGGAGTTATGCTGTTTTTCTGATCAGAAAAATTCTCGAGAGTTACCTACATCTTCTCTGTGCCCAAGAGCATATAAACCCGTCGACCCCGTCTATGAACTCTTTCCGGTAGTATCATCTTTTCAGGAGTATTACATCTCTTACAGGACATTTTAAGCTTCAGGAATGATTTCTGCGAAGTAGAACGATTTAATTTATTATTATAATGTCTTACATCCTCCGTAACGTAAGCAAGAAAATCATACAGATGATCTGACGCTATGTTACGTAGCTTAGTAGTAAAGCGCCTACCTCGGATTGGTAGTAAATGCGGGTTCGATCCCCGCCAGTCGATTCATTTTATGATCTTCCCTGTCTTGAGTTTTAGAATCTCGGCCATAGCGGCCAGTCTCAATGGAGCCTAGCCTTCTGAGCATAGTGCACAAGTGTGTGCGCGAACGTAGGTTTTATTTCCATTCTCTCACTCTAATGATCCGATGGGACAGTTAGCTCTTTCAGAGGCTTAACACCGATTACTTCCAGCTTCTCCGGGCTGATGCTGAGAAATTTACTTAGCAGTAAAATCTTAATATATTATTTTAGCCACCAACGATAATTTAAACGAGCGTTAAGAAGGAAAACTACCGTTGTTTATAATCAATACCTACATGAAGTTTTAATTATAAATTACGTTAGTTTTAAAAATACCCATTACGTAACTAATAAAAAATTTCCTTATTGCCCTGTTTATTTCCATTATTTAAAACCTTGATACCGTCATCTAATATGAAGGGCTTAAATAACATCTTAAATTTGATATTGTAAGTTAAATTCAAATGAAACATAAGAACACTATATATCATTAGTTAGTATGTACAGACGCCAGCACACCCCGCTACCCCAATCTGTCAAATTTATTAAATAGATTTTCAACTTTATCACAAAAGCGTAAGGTTCACTTTCAATTGGGGAAATTTGACAGATTGGGGTAGTTAGATGTGCTGGCGTCTGTACTTCATTAGTTGAAATAGAACTCAAACCATCGGGCACATCTTTTCTGATAAGTAATAGTAATAATATATAACTGAGTTTTAAATTTGGTACAAAAAGAAAATGTGTTTTGCACATACTCAGCCAAACTAATGCCCTTAAGGGCGAGGATAAGCAGAATGTATGCAAAACACATGTTTCTATTGAAAACGGCAACATTAATTAGAAATGCAAACATTAGAAATTGATTTGCCCAATCTGAGAGTTATTTGTATGTTATTTTATTTATTCATCTATACTAATATTATAAAGAGGTAACGTTTGTGACGTTGTAAGGGGTAATCTCTGGATCTACTGAACCGATTTTCAAAATTATTTCACCAATAGAAAGCTATGTTATTGTGGAGTGTCATAGATTATGATTCATCGTCATAATTATTATTTATCCCGAACTATTAACCCGAAGTATTACGCAGATGAAACGGGCAGGGACAACAATATTTATAACGCGGAACGAAGTCCGCGGACACTGCCATAATGGATAAACTCGAAAACTAATTTACTTCCTTATTTTAAAAATCTTATACTGTAGAAAGTCACATTATCAGCGAGTAGCGTGGGTATTTTATGATATTTACGAATATTACAATAATGTAACCCAAACTTTATCCATTAAACTGATTATTTGGCGTACGCGGCTTAAAGTATTGATGATAGATAAAATTATGTTTATAACACATCATTAAAAATAAAAATATGAAAAGGTTTTATTCACGTAGACTTTAAAAAATCTGTCAGAACATGTTTATAGTAATATAATTAAGCATACATAATTATTTCTAGTTAAATAGATATTTAGGTACACGAATCGTATGAAAACATTTATAAAATTTATTTTATAGTTGTAATGATATTTACCTAGTTTGTATCAAGTTATTGTAAAACTACTACATATTTTTATCAATACTTAGTAAAGTTTACCAATAATAGTAGACTGATATATATATGCATATATGTTTGATCGGTCGATAATCTGAGAAATATTCAACAGACCCCTTACCTCAATGCTCGTTGCTCACAATCATGTCTTAAATGCTTTTTTTTTTCTTTTATTTTGTTTCTGCACTGTTAACTAGATATCGTATTAATCACATGTTCATAATTTAAACGTATTAGTTCGAAACTTGTTTCCTATATTGAATTCCTATTTTGAAAATACTAGTAGGTATTGCCAAGAAGCAAACAATATAGCTTAAAATAAGAACCTTGAAAAATTCATACGTAGAACAATAAATACAGTTTTTTTTAAATGTATAGTATAAACTCCTTACGTTATTTACAGTGAAATAACGGTGGACGTTGAACCACAAAAATTGAGCGTAGCAGTTATCCACGCTACTCACACAGTTTTTTTAAGTTTACGGAAATCATATAAAACAGATCACATATACGCTGGAACTGAAGCAATCCTACAATATTTTTCTATAATTTATCTATTTAAAAATATTTAAAGTACATGTTAATTTCAGAAACACGAGAGAATTGATTTAAGAATTTATTGTATGATAAATACAATGAATTCTAAAATCGCGGGATGAAGTGAGACTAGTCTAGTGCCTCCTAGTCACATATTATGTATAACTAGGGGAAAACATTGCAAACATTTTATCATCATCATCATATCAGCCGAAAGACGTCCACTGCTGGACAAAGGCCTCCCCCAAAGATCTCCACAATTGCCGGTCTTGCATATTGTTTTTATATCCATTTTATTATATTATTTTTTCTATCAAACGTAACAAATAAAGAAATTTGAATTAAAATACTTAATTGTGGACACTGTTTCAGCGTACAAGTGTGTAACACAAGTCATATGCACTCTCTAACCGACTCGCTCTGTAACAGTTCAGTGACACGACTAGAGAGAGATCAGGCACAGGACTGTAGGCGTCACATGCTCCTCCAACACAAATAGTGAAATATTCTGAATTTACAAAGTGCTTAGAATTCCAGAGATTTTCAAGTCGCGTGTTAAAACCAAATTTCAAACCCAACATTTAATTTATTGAAAGTCCTCCAAGCATTGCCGAAAACTAAGTTTTAATAGAAATTCAACCAACCTACGACCGCCCGAAATTACTTTAAGCTAAACAGTTTTTATTTTGCAAGACACCAAAACGCCTATTCACGTATATCGGCGACAAATTCACCCATGTATTGAGGTGCCGACTTTGAATTTCGATAAAGCAAATTAATGGAGTGAAACTTTAGTCACAATAAAATTGTGCGAGCTGATAACGCGTGTGATAATGCGAACAGCCAACTGCAGGCTAGTTTCGCAGTCTGTTGACGGGCGTCCGCCACGAAGGACGTCTGATGCAAAGACGCGAACGAACAAACTCGAAACTATACTCGAATAAACGAAACACCCAAATTCAGTGTCAAAATCGATAAAGTCCAAGGACGCATTTTACCTACTAGTGAAACAACGCTTAAGTTGTTGACTATGCATAATTTCATTTGATTATTAGGCGATAAAGCGGTGCATACATGCCACAGATACATGCCGACCTTGGAACGTGGCCGTGACTCCATTGCAAGCGATGTTCCAAATTTGAAATCCACAAACAGTGATTAATATTAGCAAACTGATGCTAAAGTGGCGCGAAAGTGAAGTTTTTAAAATAAATTCCAAAGAACAAATTTGAAATTCGAAACCAAATATATTTTTTAAAAGTACCCCCATAATTTATTTATTTATTAATATTAATTAACAAACGTAACGAGTCTATATTTAAGCAAATACTTGCTTATTATTATTTTTTTAATGTGTTTATCGTGTTAATCAGTGTAAACAAAATAATTATTAAATTAATTAATGACTGATGATTAAGTGTATTTAATGAACTTGTGCTTTGTTAATCATTAGTGCCATTGTATATTATGTTATATGTGAAAACCTAAATGTGTTACATGTGTGGTGATCTTGTGTTTTTAACCTGATAAGGAATATGTGTCAGGGAATAACGCCGTGATTATCAGCCAATATGTCACTTCAGGAGGTAAGATTACAGCAATCTGTCTTAAAAAAAACGTTAAAATCACGTATCATTTATATATGCCACTCGTTCTTTATCTGTGGAGGCCCACTTTAAAGGAAAAACATTTTTATTATTATAGAGATATGTATATAGCGGGCCTGTTGGGGTGATTGGCAAATGCGTGCTTTTCGCGCCATAGGTTATGGGTTCGATTCCAAACCAGGACAGATATTTGTGTGCATGAACATGTCTGTTTTTCCTGTGACTGGGTGTAATCATCTATATAAGTCTGTCTTTACAAAAGAATTGTAGTATATCAGTTATCTGGTTTAGGTAGTACAAGCTCTGCTTAGTTTGGGATCAGATGGCCGTGTGTAAGTAACGTCACAGGATATTATTAAATATCTAGAGATATTAAGATCTGGAGGACTGGATCAAGACCTGTACGACTCCAGGCTCTCTCCTTTAGCAATATTATACATGACATTGTTAAAACTGAGTTAAAATTAGCAAAAAGACTATTTAATATATATTATAGTCATATATTTTATGCATATTGTTTATGTGTGTGTATGTAAAATGACAGTAAGTTATTTTGATGGGTCCTGATCAAGCATGAAATGGAAGTGCTGGTAAATGATATGTTTATCGGTGACCTACAGCTTACATTTGTGAGTTAACGGGAAAATAAAATTATCGAAATCGGACGAGAGTTTCTATGATATTGGCCGGCAGTATCGCGCAATTTAGAACACTTTACCGCCAAATATTTGACGCTATATACGATAATTAGTACTGTTTATCCGATTCTTATCACCTACTTTTGCCATAGACTGTACCCATCCAGATACAAAGTTCATTGTCATCTGTGCAAATAGTCTCTATCGATGAGATCATGGACACCGATAAAGTTAAAAGCAATGCGTTGTAAAATGATGCCTTAATAGCCGTGTCCCGCGGTTTTACCCGCGTTAAACTTTATAAATTATAGCCTATGTGTTAATCCAGGGTGTCAGCTAACTTCATACATACATAAACTCACGCCTGTTTCCCAGAGGTGTAGGCAGAGACAACGGATTTCCATTTGTCACGATCTTTGCACACGTCTTTTGCCTCGATTACTGTCATTATATTCTTCATACATATGTGCTCGCCGGTTTAGGGTACTTCTGTCATGCCCTTTCCTGAGAACGTCTCCTATTTGGTCAGAAAATGTTCGAACTCCATACCAAATTTTATTAAAATCACTTCAGCCGTTTAGACGTGAAGAAATAACAAACATGCACACACAAACTTTCGCCTTGATATTAGTGTAATTTGTTCTTATATTTTTATGCCGAATTTTTACATAGTAAGTTGCGTCAGGGTACCTAATTAGTGGCTCTTTTGAGATCTGTTAGAAACTTAAAATATCTGGTTCCATGAAACATCCTAAGCCAAATGCCTATGATCAAAAGGTAGTTTTACTAGTAGGTTTAAAAGGTAGTACACTACTGAAAAATCAGAATTAGGAACTGATTTGCCTGGCTTGTTGATCCAGTTCTTAATGACCCTGACAATCGGCGTGCGATGAGCACTTATTTGTTAGTATGTAAATTTATCTATAATAGTCTGGGACATCCTGGGACATTATTCACACTCGGCCATCGGATCCCAAACTAAGCGGAGCTTGTACTATGGAAATCAGATAACTGATATATTACATATACTACTTTTCTTGTAAATACATACCTATATATATTACTAGCTGTGCCCCGCGGTTTTGCCCGCGTTAAACTTTATAAATTATAGCCTATGTGTTAATCTAGGGTGTCAGCTAACTCCATAAGAAATTTTAGTAAAATCGCTCCAGCCGTTTAGACAAGAAGAAGCAACAAACATGCACACTCACAAACTTTCGCCTTTATAATATTAGTGCGATTACACCTAGACACAGGACAAACAAACTGAGTCTGGATGTATGCATTACATATGTATGCTTTGTGTCTTTCAATTATGTTTTGTAAAGTACCCCGCGACACAGGGCTTAATTTACATAGTACCTACCTACAGGCAGTGTATTCAAAACTTTAAAAGTTTTTAGCTATTTCTACTATTTATGTTACGTTGTGGTTGCGGAAGTTATAGGATCGGGGACCGTAATATGGAACGGATGTTCCGCTGCTTGAAAGGGAGCTTGCTATACACATTGCTCATCTTTATCATGTATGTATGTTTGTGCCAATCACAGTAACATGACCTCTACTGTATGTTAAATTCAAGAATAGGTGCTGTGATTATGTTAAAGGACTTGTCACATTAACTAAATACAGAAAACCTGACAAAAATGTAGGTTTATTATATTTTTTTATTAATTTTTAATGTATTATATTAAATGGCCTATTTTGGTACTCTGTAACAAAAATGACAAAGTAGTTAAGTTTATAGTATTAAAAGTTAATTTTACCGTTTGTATTTAAAACAGAGTTCAATAAAATTAATCGAGTTTAATAATTTTGGTTTACGTTTGATAGGTAGTGCTGATATACTTACATATTTCGTTGTAACTTTTCGTAATTTAAAGATTGTCCTAATATAGATATCTAGTGAGCACGTACAGTAAGTACGTACATTACACACCTTACCATGTTGTGTACATTTTATACTTCACTATCTGTGCACCGCGGTTTTAACCCGCGTTAAACTTTATTAATAACTCTTTCATGAAAAAACTACGGAACGGATTTTGATTAGGCTTTGTAAGGATATATAGCTTATATATCCGAATAACAAAAAGGTGTTGGCGTAGTTGGCAAATTCTTACTTTTTTCGCTGGAGGTCGTGGGTTCGATTCCCACCCAGGACAGATATTTGTGTGCATGAACATTTCTGTTTGTCCTGTGTCTGGGTGTAATTATCTATATAATTATGTATCAACAAAAGAAAAGTAGTATATGTAGTCCATAGTACAAGCTCTGCTTCGTTTAGAATCAGATGGTTGTCAGTAAATAATGTCCCAGGATATTATTATTATAATATTAGTAGGATATATATATTTGAAATTACTTGATAATAAATAAAAATAAATGAACGTATTTATTTACAAATCCTACTGTTAGCTGCTAACTGAAATTATTTAATACTTTCTACTTGGATTTGAAGTCGGTTTTCTTTTTTGACTCTTTTTAGTGACCATCTAGTAGGTGACGATTGCGAATTCTAAGCAAGCGTAGTTTTTTCAAAACAGTTTATTGACCTACATCCGGCATTATATAATAACAGTGTATATTGTTTACCTTTCAGTATTGTACTGATTTCTCCTAAAATTAAACTTCGTGTTATATTTTTAGTAATCCTTGGTCTTAACAGATTTTTTTTTCTGGGATATTAATCACACACGGCCATCTGATCCCAAACTAAGCAGAGCTTGTGCTATGGAAACCAGATAGTTAATATACATATTACATGTACTACTTTTCTTTTGTAAATACATACTTATATAGATAATTACGCCCAGACTCAGGACAAACAAACATGTTCATGCACACAAATATCTGTCCTGGCGGGTCCTCCAGCGTCAAATGCAAGCATTGCAAATTCTAAGCAACAGTATAGATTTTCAAAACAGTTTATTGACTTACATCCGGCATTATACATATAATAGCAGTGTAAGAATAAGAAATTGTATTTGCTTAAATAATACTAATAATAATATCTAGGGACAATGCCACACATCATCCTAGCCCCAAACTAAGTAAAGCTTGTACTATGGGTATCAGGCGACGATATACATACTTATATAGATAGATAAATACTTAAACAATGTATATTGTTTACCTTTCAGTATTGTACTGATTTCTCCTAAAATTAAATATCTTGTTATATTTTTAGTAATCCTTGGTCTTACCAGCTTTAGTCATTGTTGGAGTGATCTCATCTTTTCGTATTTTAAATGGTGCGCCAATGTTAAAGAGTCATTTTGCGGTCGTGATGTCTATATTTGTATTAAAGTTAGTATGTTTTCTTACAACACGTTTAAAATATAGAAAACTAGCAGTGCCCGCGACTTCGTCTGTAAACGTTACATCAGAATATCTCCAATATTTTGTCTCTTGGCGCAAACTTATATAAAAATCACACAAACTGTACATATTACTATACAAACTTTCATCCCCTATTCTATATTGTTATTTTACACCCTTGAGGGTAAAACTGTTACAAACTTTGAATGTCATATTTTTATTTTTTATTTATTTATGCTTAAAATTCAGCTGCAAGCTTGTAGCTATGGTTTTATACAACTTTTCATCCCCCCTTTCAACCCTTTACAACCCTGTTCGGGAATTAAAAAGTAGCCTATGTCCTTTCTCAGGCTTTAGACTTTTGGTGCAACAAAATTCATGTAAATCGGTTCAGTAGTTTTGGCGGGAAAGCTCGACAGACAGAGTTACTTTCGCGTTTATAATATTAGTAAGGATTTGTACCCTAGGTCTTAGTAATACTTACATTCATATTGTAATATACACTACGTAACCAATTCATTATTATTTATGAACTAAATGTAACGCAATAGTCTATGATATCACGTTCTAATCTTAATAAGGTATCGCTGTGGGTACTTACATAAAAAGAGTCAGGGTCTACCCTATATACGAGTATATGCTCTGACATATATATTAAAGTCTATATAAAGGTTGAATGTCTGCGAAAAACATTATTCTTATTCTACCAAAATCGGTAACAATTGATGAACAATAAATGTGGCCAAATGTGTACATATGCTTTTCGTTTATTGAAGTGAAAATTTCTTTAAACGCGTTGAGCACTTTTAAGGTGAACAAAAATCATGGAATTTCTTGAAATTCATAGTATCAAAAATTCGTCATTTTCACTGCATGCTTTTCTCGAGATATATGTATACTGTGTATATATGTGCATAGATACACAATATTACGTTATTAGTAGACATTATATATATATATATATATATATATATATATATATATATATATATATATATATATATATATATATATATATATATATATATATATATATACACAGAGAGTATATATATCTCAATGTAAAGTTTCAACTATTATATTGTAGATAATTGAGATTAGAAGTGTAAAAAATAGTTTTCTCTTCTTTCGGTAGTTCCCAAAGACTGCCGCGATGTTTTTGATATTTCAATATGTAACAAGTAGGATTGCTTGTGGTCACGGCATAGAATATCATCACCACATCTTAACCCATGGGTTAACTATGACCATCAAACTGCAATCGCCTACCCGTCTGCCAAGCGCAGCGTGGCGATATTGGCATATCGCCTTATTCTTTGTGAAGACTTTTGTCTAGCAGTGGACGTACTTTGGCTGACGTCATGAGGGTCGCTTACATAGAAAATTGTAGGTGCTACAATTTACAATATTGTGTGTGTTACAAAATCGGCAATTGTGAGATCTTTAGGGGAGGTTTTTTCCAGCAGTGGTCATCTTTCGGTTGAAATAATAAATTTACTTCTTTAACTATTTATTTTATATTTTATTATATTTTATATATATTGACGGTCACCGTAGCCTAGTTGGTAGTGCTCCTGCCTACGAAGCTGGTGGTCCTGGGTTCGAATCCCGGTAAGTGCAAATATTTGTGTAATGAGCACGAATGTTTGTTTCTGAGTCATGGATGTTTTCTATGTATATAAGTATTTATCCATCTATATAAGTATGCATATCGTCACCTGGTACCTATAGTACAAGCTTTGCTTAGTTTGGGGCTAGGATGATCTGTGTGACATTGTCCCCAGATATTATTATTATTATTTTACAAGTTGTATAAAAGTAACCATATAATTAAAATGAACCGTTAGTAAAATTACTCCAGTTAGCACATTCTAACCATTGGTATTGCTCCTCCATTTAATTTACGTGCATAGTAGGTAACACAAGCCAAGTCTTTGTTCCAAACTAGAAAACAACCTTACAAAATAATTTACATGTCATTCGGGGCAATTAGACTAACTTGGCCTAATTTGTCAGAACTGATGCCTACAAGGTTGTTCTAGGTGGTGTTGTGGCTTTAAAATGTTTTTACTGGAACAATTTAAAGTAAATGTTTAGAAGATTAAGCTAATTGATAACTTAAAGCTTAATGGAATAATATAACTTATTCGGCACTTGGGTATTAACATGCACATGTTCTTGTCAAGCCCACAATAAAGTCTTAACGTCTAATACAATTTTAAGCTTACATTATATTTAAAGTTACTGGATTCTTAATATTTAATTGTTTATTTATATGCGACTGCGATGAAACTAACTATTGACTGAAAATAGCTGCCTGCAACATCCATTACGGTACACTTATATACGTATACTTAAGTCCTATAAAATATATTATGTACCAATAATTTAATAGTCGGCCGGTGATCGAACCCGCACCCAGTACTTCACTTTTTACATATCACCTTATAGTAGTACTTAACTTTTTACATATCGCCATATAGTAGTACTTAACTTTTTACATAACACCTTATAGTAGTACTTCACTTTTTACATATCACCTTATAGTAGTAGGTACTTAACTTTTTACATATCACCATATAGTAGTACTTAACTTTTTACAGATCACCATATGTTCACCCGCGAGTCGCGACTCGCGACACATTGATAATGAACTTGTAAATTAAATCACCTACTTACCAAGATAATATGTTTGTCATTTACTTGAGTGAGACTATTTATTATCATAATGACACATTTAATATTAGATAATTCAAAAATAATCTTATCAATTACCTGTTAAAAATATATAAACCCATTCGTTTTCAAATCAATCACAGATAATGACGAAACTTTCCACCGAACCCACAATAGAGAAATAATTGTAGTTTTCAAAGTCAAACATGTAAAGCATAATTAAAACAAACCTGAAGCGATGGAACTGATTATCGTGTTTACTTGTCAAGGACAAGCTCCTAGTTTCGCTAGACCTAGTGTCGTAGACTTAGTTGGTAGTGTTCTAGATACGTATGTATTGAACAAATGATGTAATCACACTAATATTATAAAGCCGAAAGTTTGTGAGTGTGTATGTTTGTTACTTCTTCACGTCTAAACGGCTCGAGCGATTTTAATAAAATTTGGCATGGAGTTAGCTGACATCCTGGATTAACACATAGGCTATCACACTATTATGTATAATGCCGAGAGTGTGTGAGTGTCTAAGTGTGTATATTTGTTACTTCTTCACGTCTAAACGGCTGAAACGTTTTTAATAAAATTTGGTATGGAGTTAGCTGACACCCTGGTTTAACACATAGGTTGTAATTTATAGAGTTTAACACGGGTAAAACCGCAGGGCACAGGTAGTTGAATCCAAATCTACGGGATTCCACGGGATGAGATGCGGTGATGATATTCTGATATTGGCCGTATTATATTTTAAATAAACATACAATTCGTGTGATTCGGTAAAATTGAGTGTTAGATTCTTGATCGATTTAGAGAACTGAAGGCGACTTTATCATTATGATTTTAGCCTAGAGCCCACTTAGTACCGGCTAATATATGATAAATATAAACTGCTAACAACATATAAGGCATATCGTAATATTGGTCAGCCTTAACACCAATAGTATGTTTAAATATGATTGATAAAATATTTCCTCATTTGATAAAATGTGTTGAAATATTTTACTCAACAAATTTTATATTATAATATATTGCCAAAGAAACATATTTTGTGAGTTTATAGTTTTTGACTGCCTCATTAGTCTAGCGGTAGCGTGTTCACCTGTAGAGAACGAGGTCCTGGGTTCCAATCCCGGGTCAGATTTCTGTAAGAAGAATGATTCTGTCGGTCCTGGTTGTAGTCGTTAGACAACAGTCGTTAAGCCATGTCAGAGACCTACTGGCGGCTTGAACATTTCTGACACTAGGGTAGGTAACCACTGCCCCTACTATAAGTAAGTACTTAAAGAAAAATCACGTCTATCTTACTACTTTTGACAGGCAACTCCCGCATTAGGTACCTAATCTTATCTCTGTGGATACTTTACAAACATATCATAGACGGACACAAATTACATCCAGACTCTGAACAACTATTTATGGGTCACACAAATAGTTGTCCGGTACGGAATCAAGCCCGCGAAGCGGCTGTGTTAGCCGCTGCGCCAGTCACTATAATATATAATCCTAATGTAAAATTCTGTTGAACTGCTAATTACGTGTTGTTTGTTTACTTGTAAAGTAGGTCGATTTTACTATTGCGAGCACTTAGCACAAATTAGACATGTCCATAGACACGTCAGCGCTTCAGTTCGCACAACGGCATTGATTCTTAATATTCAAGAACAAAACAACATCGGTACAATTGTTCGTGAATAGTGGAAGTGACACACAACTACATATCAAGCTATACATTTCCAATATAAGCTGACCTCTCAGTGTATAGAAATCTTATACAACGCGAGATCAGCTTATACTAGAAATGTATAGATTGATATGTAACTGTGTGTAGTGTGTACCAAAGAATAACTTGAATTGTTCTGATAAGAGTATGAATTCATCTTAGTACTTGAACCCAGATAGTACGGGTATCGGGATGTCACCTTTCACTTGTATATTGACCTTTATGAAGGATGCTGCGGTAGCAATAAGGTTAAGGATAAACAACAATATCCTGGGACATTATTCAGAGAATAAGGAACGGTTTTAGAAACATATACCTTTATTTACGTGCCGTATCCAGTTAACCTAGGAGGCAATTATCGGGCAATAGTCGAGCGAGGCCTTACAACGTCTTACATTTCTAATCCCTTTAAACGAGCAAATATTGTATATACATAAGTATGTAGATATATTTATTTGGCATATCCCGGAATCATCAAAAAATTTGAATGATATATATATTTTTTTTTTTAAATTTAATATACTAAACATTATCATGACAGGTTTTGTACCCAATGCGATAATGCGAACAATGTTACTAATTATTACTAAGTAAATCCAGAGTCACCCTCACGAATTCCGCCAATGAACAATTAAAAATGTCCACTCTTTGTGAGGCGCTGTTTATTACTCGTTTATTATGTTTTTAGACATGGTTTTTATTTAAGTTTATCTATGTATACAATTCGCGGGATGAGGATAGCGCAAGACCGGCAATTGTGGAGATCTTTGGGGTAGGCTTTTGTCCAGCAGTGGGCGTCTTTCGGCTGATATGATGTTAATATAATTGGCCTAGAAGGTTACCGCTTTGCTGGATTATAGAAGAGTTAATCACGCTAAAACGGCTGAACGGATCTCGATGAAATTTAGATTAGAGTTAGGTTATAGCTTGAATGAACACAAAAGATACAATATATGTTAGCCATGATTTAAATCGCCACTGGTTAGAAGTCTATTATTGTTTATTGCGACAGTATTATAATCTATAAGAGCACCTTGAACAAGTAACACAGAGGTAGGTAAATATGTTTTAATAATAATAATTAATTCAATAAAACATAACACCAGATATTACAATAACAGGTGGAACGATAGGTAATAGCTGCAGTAGTGTTTCCACTGTGTTGCAGTACTTGTAGTTACTATCGCCTTCTTCCAAAAACAATAAGTGCGAATTACAAACTGGTTAATTCAATATTAATGTACATTATTAAAGAACAAATTTAAAGCATTACAATTAAAATTAGTATAAGTAAAGCTAATTAATAATCATACAATTTAAAACGAATCAATTAATGTTAAATTATAAGATAACATTAAAATAATACCCTAATATTAAAATAAAATTAGTACTATTAAAAACTAACGTGTGTGGGCGTTTGTGTGTAGGAGTGTAGTATAAACCTACTTTGTTGATATTTTTTTATAATTACAATATATTTTGTAACAATGTGTGTTTAAGTCTGGTTGTTGTCTTTCGTATAAATTTGATTTTTTTTTCACAATATTATATTTTTTATACTTATAATAGTAAGTTCAATACTTTCCAATGACGTATATACTCGTATGGTTGATATTTGGAGAAACTATAATCAGCCTACCCACGCATAATGCAACCATTCGCTGCTCCCGAGAATTTCCAACTGTAAACAAATTTCAAATTGTTTGCCAGTGACGTAAGAACCGCGAAAAATAACGACACGTCATTGGTCGGCGATGCGTTCTAATTTTGAAATTTTATTGATATTCGTTAAATTCATCCGAAGGTTGATTCTACCGTAGAAATTGTTTGCCAGACCAAACGGATTTTATCAACGAATCTTACTAATTCCTATTATAAACGCGAAAGTTTGTGAGGATGGAAAGATGTTTATTACACTTTCACGCAAGAACTACGGAAGGGATTTTGCTGAAACTTTATAGTAATATAGTTTATAGACTATAATATATTAAGGGTAAAACCGCGGGGTAAGTCAGCAAGTCAGTCAGGGTGAGGAAAATAATTCGAATTTCGAAGAAAATTCCGTTACAAAATTCTTACTTTGAACTCAATTCACAATATGCCTGATCTAATTAGAAAAGTAGAAGGCATTGCTAGAACCAATGAAACTTAATCCCACGAATTATTCATAATGTTTTATATATTAGTTACAGAAATGTACATGTTTTCGTTGCAAATCTAAGACCTGATATGTGTATTTTTTTTTGTTTAATTTACATTATTGGATTCCAAATCTCAAGCTCTATCGAATCCAGAGGTATGTATATGCCATTCAAACGAAATAAATAAAACACTACAGGTCCTAGAAATAGTAGGCACTAAGCCAGAAGATAACACCTGTTCCGTTCACTGCAGTCAACATATCTCCATCAAATGTGAAGACAAATTGAGTCAATGAATTACGAAGAACTGTTCTCTCTTCGCCATAAACAGAAAATAGCGTGAACGATACATAGTCAATGAGCATTAAAAACTTGTTACGAATGACACTTGTAAAGTAAAAAGAAGATGGCGCGCTTAGTAAGTTTCTATAATGGGATACAATTTCCCTTTTTGCCTCTTTAAGTAGTAGTTTCCTTATTTAAATAAAAAGAAAACATTTACGCCTTTTTATTAGCCTGTATGTGTTGGATATGTTACTCGATTTCTCGATTCTTTGTTTACTGATTTTAATTATTCGATATTAGTCGATTTTTTTTTTATTCACGTAGACTTTAAAAAAGCGCTTGTAAATAGTCAGAACATGTTTGTAGTAATATAGTTGTATACATTATTATTTCTAGTAACATAGATATTTAGGTACACATTGTATGAAAACATTTCTAAAATTTATTTTATTATAGCATTGATATTTAGCTAGCTCGTATAAAGTTATTGTCAAGAGATTATGTTTAATTATCTAGTTTAAGTCTAATATTTTTACTACATATTGTCAATGGTTCTGTCTATATTAAGGTATTATTATTATGACGGACCTTGTGTTAATAACGACGGTCGCGCTTTAATGCTACCACCGGATCCAATGCGCCCCAACTGAGAAGACCCAGCGATTATTTTATATTTTATATTAGCGAGATTATTTTCCTTTATCGTATTACCCGTGTACCTGTTTACCCTATAAGTGTCACCCCATTCACATTTCAATCATGCCGACGCCTTTGGTCCCATTCGCAGACGGTCCTATTCGTAGGCGGACCGATTCGCGAATGGTCCCATTCGCAGACGGTGCCATTCGCAGTTACACCCAGATAAATTTAGTTGTAACAACAGCGCCAACCTCCGCATTCCGTCCTGCTACTGGGTGTCTTATTTGGCAAAAAACACCCATTAACACTTTAGGGCTAGTACCTTAACATCTGTGGTTAAACATGCCATTTTTATGCCAATGGAGTAGTCAAAAAGTTTTTGTCCATGTCTCACGGCAGCCGCTCTCAAAGCTAAAGAATACCAATCATCATCATATCACCCGAAAGAAGTCCACTGCTGAACAGAGGCCTCCCGAGGGATCTCCACAATACCCGGTCTTGCGTTGCCCGTAAGGGTCAGCGCAGACCGAGAGGAGCGCAGCGGAGAGGATTTTATTAAGGCACTAGAAAATCAACTTTAGAACTATAGGAATAAAGTGCATATATGCTTGAACCTGACATAAAATGCTCGCGCGGTCTCGGGCATATAATGTTCAAGCATACATGCACTTTATTCAAATAATTTTAAAGTTGATTTTCTAGTGCCTTAATAACATTCTCTCCGCTGGCCTCCTCTCTGTCTGCGCTGGCCCTAAGGTGGACTGACAAACCTGCAAGGTTCACAGGAAGCCGCTGGAAGAATACCAAAGACAAATTAATATAACGCTGGTTTTCCTAAATATAATTAATAATGAAAAAAATATAACTGTACTTTGTGTCCATCAATTATATGTTGTTAAGTACCCCGCGACACGGGGATTAAAATCAATAAAGCGGGCGGTATTGTCAAAAATCTACGGAAACACAATGGATCGTATTTTAAGTAAGCGATGAACACATATTCGAACCGGTTTGTGACTCGTGTTAAATTAATTAGTATGCAACGTTCATTATGCACATTGATAGCACTTTGGAACCAACTATTTGTAAGACTTCACAGGGTTACTAAGTCAATGATATCTTAAAAAAATAATTCTACTGTCTCGGATACTATTCAATACCAACAAAAATTTGATATTCTGGCATTACTTTATAATATAGTCTGTAGTTAAGAAATACTGAAAGCGAAATAACCGACACGTTAGAAGCTTTCGACGAATTTCTTTACATCTCTTCATGATATGGCTTGTATGATGAGAACATGGTATACATAGAACATAGAACTGTCATATAGTGCTCGAGGCATAGTGCGACTCGAGCGCAATATCGATGTGCGTATTTAAAAGCAGTGTTAATAGTTTGACAGTATATATTGCGGACACAAACTAAATTCCCAACAGACCCAACTATTGATGTACTATCAAGATCATTAATTTTCTATTGGTCTTATGAAAAGGACAGGACATGTAAAAGTTGCGACATTTTACTTAGACACATTTACTTTAAACACATTTTCTTCAATTTTTTTATTATTATTACGCCCAGTGTCCACGGAATTAAAAGTTTGTATAAATATAGTTGTTTGGCTATTTATAATAATAATAATATCTAGGGACAGTGTCACACAGATCTTCCTAGCCCCAAACTAAGCAAAGCTTGTAATATGGGTACCAGGCGACGATATACATACTTATATAGATAGATAAATACTTAAATACATAGAAAACATCCATGACTCAGAAACAAATATTCGTGCTCATCATAATATATATTTGCACTTACCGGGATTCGAACCCAGGACCACCAGCTTCGTAGGCAGGAGCACTACCAACTAGGCTACGGTGACCGTCATAAATTTATACCCTGTTCTCTTCATACTAGGTACATTAGAGTGAGACATTTAATTAGTTTAGTGGCGTTACAGACAGAATCGAAAGCATTTGCTAAAACTAAAGCAAGTTTAAACATAGAATATGTGCCTATGCTCTTGCGTAAAATGGGGAGATTTAAAATAGTACAACAGCGACTCTATATCCGTTCTACATCTTTGGATAAAGCATTCCAAACGTCTTAATTGCGGTGAGATAGAGTTTCGTGTTAACAAAGTTTGCGAGTCTACCCACAAACGCAAACCGCCGATTAATCAATCAATACCGCCCATTAGCTTACTCTTTTGTTAGAAAATTTTCTGATTGAAGACGTACCATAATAGAATCAGTATGAACCTATTTAGCAATATAATGTAGAAGGTTAATAACTTGCTGTGTATATCACCACCACGTCTCATCCTGTGGGGGACGTGAAAGTCCTCCTGAGGGAATATCTACCAGAGAATGGGTGGCAGTGTCCCCGAGTACTATGAACACAATACGGCGATCGCCAGCCCGTCTTTCAAGCGTGACGATTACAGCATATCTCCCCAAATGGAGGACACAGTTCTAACGTGGCGATCCTTGAGGACGCCTCTGTCCACCTGTGGATAAGTTTTGGCTGATATGAGGAAGATGACTTGACATATACAACATGTAACGTAATTAACGCACTTCCTGAAAATAATTTGTTCAGAATCCTTTACTGAATCGATTTATATCATTTTTAATATAGGTAATTTCATTTCATAGGAATTCCAAAATAATTAAAACTACGGAAATTATTGTCATATCAACCCTGTAGAGTCAAAACCAATTGAAATGGACCGTAAGTTATAAGCTTTGAGACTTTGAGCCAAAGTGAAATAACTTGTCAAGTATAAACTTGAGGTAATGAAAAAGCGTTATGCCTCTTCCCTGCAAATTCTCTCTCTCTCTATTTTTAGTCTTACTATTATGTACGAGAATGTGTGTGTGTATCAACATTCAAGCAGAGTATTTTGCGCGTCCGAACAGCTACATAACGAACGAATGGAAATTTCTTATTTGTACTTTATATTGTGTTATAATTACAAAGATTTAGAACTGGAACTTCGTTCCCCGACATACAGCGGTTTTTTTTTACAAACGATGTTCGATTTACCACATTTAAAAGTAATATAGCACGTGGAATAGTTTTCATTTTGTTATTTTTTTTTAATTTTACCAGCTTATATGCTCCGAGAATTCAAAATAAATTAACGATTACGGATTCGGTGATATATAGCCGCAATTCACTTTACAGAGTACCTGCATATTTCTCCATCATCTGTTTATCATTTAGATACTTTAAAAGCTTTCGGAGACCGCTGACCTTTTTAAATATAGCCATGGCATGTCTGGATTGCTTCAAACCATTAAGCAATTTGAGTCCATATGCGAAAGCGAGGCGCGCCCTTAGATACACTATAATATACTGTACAACAAAACGAGCTGTTAAGAACTAAACAGACATTCATTTCATGTTTAAAACTCACATTACATCACACATCATCAGCCTGAAATCTTCCAATACTGAACATAGGTCTCCCCCCCCCCCCCCCCCCCCCAAAGGTACCTATAACGTAATAAGTAGGGTCAAGAAGAGTCGTCGACTAAAAACTGCTGCTGGATGTAGCCTCCCAAATGATGCTGCGCCAACTCAGCATTAGTTCACGTTCAGCAGGACAAGCTACATAATCAGTCTGATATCGTCCCCTGCTGAACATACAAGGCCTCCCCCATAGGTTCCTATAATATTTTAGCTTTATTTTTGCTCTGACACAGAAAATACATGAAATATGTCTTATGAACTAATTAATTCATTAATGTTTGCTTAACATTGAAGAGGTGAAATCTGTGTGAGAGACTGGTATCCGTACTAGGTGGAAAACCTGTATGACAGATGACCAGCCTCTCCTAACTCTAGACATGAAGGTGTTATGGTAGGTGTAATTTGGCATTCAATGATTAAGTTGTGATGTTATTTTATTTGTGATGAGGAAGTATATCTATAACGTTGCCATTTGGAGGGGTTTGCCTTAGTCAACGCGCTTAGCATTCTCTCACATGGCAAAACGGCCCCAAAAAGAGACCCTCTAACTAATACATCTACACGTCAGTAACCGCCCTGAACGATAGTTCCAACCCAAAGAGGGTGCCCTCTGTAAGATCATTAAGGAGCTTAATTATTTATCTGTGTCATAAGTCATTTATTTCTTAACAATTTACATTGTGTTGAAACATTTGTTGTACAATACATATCTAAAATCTAAAATACAAAATAAAACTAACAAAAACTATCATACATAATGGTCAAGAATACGTTGTTACATTTGTCGTCTGTTATTTATGAACTCATTAACACTATAATACGCTTTCTTCTATTAAAATGTCTTCAATTTGTTTTTAAATAAGTTAACCCTGTGTATAATTTTAAATTCTATTGGCAGCTTGTTATATAAGATGACAGATTGTACTCTGGGACTATGCTGAACTACATTCAATTCAGGTTGAATTGTAGAGGGTAAGTCCTTCCTACGAGTTCTCTCTCTCAGCTGTCGTTCCTCATCAGTCTCGTATTTGTGCAATTTTTTTACAAGACTAGTCAATAATACCAGAATATATAGACATGGTGTCGTCAAAATATCTAATTTAATAAAATGGTCTCTGCATGACTCAGTCTGTTTTATACGAAGCATCGTCCTTATACCTCTTTTTTGGATAGCAAATACTGATTGGATATTGTAATTATAACTATTACCCCATAATTTAATGCTGTACCTCAATTTTAACTCAACCAGAGAAAAATATATTATTTTAAGTTGAGGCAGAGTGAGCTCTTCTCTTAAACTTCTAATGTTGCTGAACAATGTGTAAAACTTCAAAAAAATACACAACCTAAATGAGAAAATCACGACTAACCCCGATACGTTTTCTATGAGGGGCATAATTTTCTTTCGTATTTAACAATATCGTTTTCTGTAATTTGTGTAGTTCCATCCACGGGTAGGACGTGCCGTTTTGTTTGCTCTACTACTTATGTTACAATTTGTATACACCACAAAATATATATTACAGACGTATAATGTTGCTTTTTAATTTAGTTCGATTAGTCAGTAATGAGTAATGTTAAAGGGTGGTATTTATAACCCCGCCGTGCGCGCGAGGACACATTTATGTCATTCTGGTTAGTGTGTCATAAAATAATAATACTTTTACAAAAAGAAAGTACAGACGCCAGCACATCAAGCTATCCCAATCTGTCAAATTTCTTTTATAGATTTTCAACTTTATCACATAAGTATAAGGTTCACTTTTAATTTTCGGGACCAGTCCCTCCCTCTTACCCACCACGGCATACAGGAGTTGCAGTGGTGGGTAAGAGGGAGGGACTAGCTATTTTATTTATTATTTAAAGTCTTACAGTGCCAAAAAGTATTTCCAATAAAATAATAAGTAACCAAAAGCTTTCTGTCTGATGAAATGAAGTCACTATCAGCAAACTGTCCAGTAAATTGACATTGACGAGAATTTATTGCGAGGCGTTACCCACTAATGTGCTTGCTATCTAAAGGTCTACAAACAACACAGAATGAAAGCATATCTACACATAATGTCTATTTTTCTTTACTTGTCTTATTTAGTACACAAATATGGCGTACTGGTAACCAAAGACAATTGATAGAGTTGGGAAATTATCGAATGAAGGACTGAACGAATTCATACCAAAGATATTATTTTGATTCATACAGCTGTAACCGAATGATATTAGTAATGTAGGATTTCCTGACAAATAAAATTTTAGTTAACTATTAGTAATACTAGGGAATAAATTAGCGTTGATAATTTTGTAGTAAGCTGCCAGAATATCACACATTATCTTAATCACAGAAATAATTCCTGAAATATATCGTTGGCCTATATAAAAAATAAAACAAAACTATTTTTAATTTATTTATTCATTTGATTCACTACATGTATCTTCACTTCTGGAGTCTTCCGATTCTGACAGGTGTATAATGAAACCCTGGGTAGGTGCATCTGTTGCAGCATCTAAAAGTCCGTCAAGCTGCATCATTTTATCCTCTTCTTTTTTATATGGTTTATACAATTATTCCAAGACATTGTACCAATTTGGCTTAAGCCTTCTTTAACTATTTTTGCAACTTTTGAACCCACATTACGGCATTGTGAAATGTGTTTACATTAGCCGTGTTTCAAGCGAACTAAACAAAATAAGAGCTCACGTCTCAATTGCGCTGTTATTTACCGAGACAAATTTGGTGGCGTTGACCCGATATCCAATTATTATTGTTATTCAGGATTGTTTATAGAATTCCCAATATGAATAAATAACATTAAAAAAGATTAATTTACTTACCTTGTTTAAACAAAACAATTGCACTAAAATCACAGTCGTATGCAATATCGATGTCCTTGAAGAATAGCCAAAGGTCGTCAGTCTAAAGAATAAAACCGTCCAAATCACAGAAAGAATCAGCAGAGTCCAGTAGAAAGCCAAATCGTTACACTTCAAACACACACAGAGAGCACCCGTAACGTACAACATAAAGCGAGGCGACGAGACGAATGACAGGACGTATCCCGTCAAGTCAAAAAATTTCACTTGTCAAATAATACTTTTAGTCTACGACCAGTTACAACAAAAACTTTAGTTTTTAAAAATGATGCCTTACATTACCATACACACATATAACTTGAGATATATATGTATATAAACATTCTGCTTTATTATTCAGTTTTTTACATTCAAATTATACAGTTCACACTGGTCAGAATCATTCATTCACTTTTCCCTTCTCTAAGTTCCGAAGACAAACTAACATTTTGAAATGTCAAATTGCCAATATAATTATTAATCTGTGAAAATGGATTCTGATATTATTTTGATTTTAAGAGAATTAATGTGTTTGGATGGTTAATTTGAAGCAGTTTTTGGTGTTATTTATATAGTATGTGTTTCTTCCAACAATCAAGATGTTCATACCTAACTAAAAGTGCGTGATTGATGACGAAACTAGTGATTTTCGTGCCGAGTAGTGTTTGTTTACCAAATAAGACAAGTAAAAAAAAATGGACCGTATACATATTTAGTGCAGACGCCAGCGCATCAAACTACCCCAATCTGTCAAATTTCCCGAATTGAAAATGAACCTTATGCTTTTGTGATAAAGTTGGAAATCTATAAAAGAAATTTGACAGATTTCGGTAACTGGATATGCTGGCGTCTGTACATTGTCTATGATTATTTATGTATCCAGTTGCGGACTTTGTTAGTGTATCATTGTATTTTATATTAGTTATCAATTATCTACATATCTACCCGTAACACTCATATTTGATGCCTTTCTATACATCTAAAAGTAATTACCGTACCTAGTTAGCACCGTAGCCTAGTTGGTAGTGCTCCTGCCTACGAAGCTGGTGGTCCTGGGTTCGAATCCCGGTAAGTGCAAATATTTGTGTGATGAGCATGAATATATGTTTCTGAGTCATGGATGTTTTCTATGTATAAAAGTATTTATCTATCTATATAAGTATGTATATCGTCGCCTGGTACCCATAGTACAAGCTTTGCTTAGTTTGGGGCTAGGATGATCTGTGTGACATTGTCCCTAGATATTATTATTATTAATGTTAAACTGACTGTCCGTACGTCCGTACTGACGTACTTGTGTCCGTCAATTATATGTTTGTAAAGTACCCCGCAACACAGGGATTTAATACCCGAGTGCGGGCGTTGTCTTTTATTTTTTATTTTTTTTACAAAAGAAAATGTCGTAGTCCTACTGGGCGGCTTAAAAAACGCCAGATACTTATTACTATTATAATCTATTGACTGCCTTGTTGGTCTAGCGGTAGCGTGTTCACCCGCAGAGAACGAGGTCCTGGGTTCAAATCCCGGGTCGGGCCAAAAAGTGATTTTGAGACTTTTCTATAGAAATAAAAAATTGTCAACATCAGCCCGAAGTCTGGGAGTTGGCGGTATTATACCCCCGTGCCTCGGAGAGCACGTATAGCCGTCGGTCCTGTGCCTGACCTCTTTCCGGTCGTGTCGCCTATGAGGGTGATGGAATAGAAAGTGATTCTGTGTTGCACACACTTAAGCACTATAATATGTCCCGCGCAGATGGCTAATCTCTGTTGAGACTGGTCGCCGTGGCCGAAATTCGGCTAGGAGGACATTATTATTACTATTAAAATCTCATTTAAGTCATATAGAAAATTTTGTACGTATGTAATACATAATACAGTTACGTAGGCACTCATCTAATTGGAAGAGTTATAGTCTACAAAAAACGCATTAGCTCTTAAGAAACTTAATATGGGGTCTTATGTCGTGTCTTAAATTCAAATCTTCCATCTCAATAAGAATACTTACCATATATCTATGATGCATAACTACATAAGTCACGCATTATGAACACATACACATTCTAATAGCATCAAATCCATATAATTTGGTGCATCATTACAATAGTTCTCACGTCCTAATAACGTGGAGAAAGTCTGAAAGTTATTTAATAGTTCATTTATGAAAAAACTAGCTATGCCCCGCGGTTTCACCCGCAGTAAAGTAGTTTTGGCGTAAAAGAGTAAAACAAAACATTCAACGACTATACTCACAAACTTTCGCATTTATAATATTAGTAGGATGTGTACCTCTAGCGGTTTTGGCAGTGCACGCCGGAATAGCTCGCAGGTGGTAGATTTTTTGATACTTACTTATTTATTTCTCTTAGGGAGACCAACAGCTTTCAGCGACATTTTAGCGTTGTATGTATACATAACAGAGAGCCATAATAGGTCTCCACGAATAAAACCATTACTTACAAATCTATATGTGGTTTGTGGTAAAATTAAAAAAACAAATATTAAAAGGTAAGGCTAAATAAATTACTTGATATTATTATAAACTAACACATCTTTTTGAAAAAATCTTGGCTAAGCACCCTTCTTACCGTCTTTGGTTTAGAGTTAAATACGGCTAAATCGACTTTTTTAGTTTGTTTAAGCTATTACTTGCTCGCCACAGGAACGCATTGTGAAATAAATAAATAAATAAAATAAAAAAGGTTTTTATTCACGTAGACTTTAAAAAAGCGCTTGTAAATAGTCAGAACATGTTTGTTGAACAGTACTATAGTTGTATACATTAGATATTATTTCTAGTAACATAGATATTTAGGTACATATTGTATGAAAACATTTATAAAATTTATTTTATTACAGCAATGATATTTAGCTAGCTCGTATCAAGTTATTGTCAAGAGATTATGTTTAATTATCTAGTTTAAGTCTAAAATTTTTACTACATATTGTCAATGGTTCTGTCTATATTAAAGGTATTATTATTATGACGGACCTTGTGTTAATAACGACGGTCGCGCTTTAATGCTACCACCGGATCCAATGCGCCCCAACTGAGAAGACCCAGCGAAACAAACTCAGTGGGTTCATCTACTACCGGTTTCAACACGACCCAGTTGAGACGGTCCGGCGAAACATACTCAAGCGGGCATGAACACGGGATTTGGTCCAATTAGAGTAATTATTTAGTAGGCAAACACAATATATGCTCGATCGGTTGTCTGAATGCTTATTATTTTAGATTATATTTAGGTATACAAAAGAAAAACTTCGAAACAATAACATTATTCATTTTGGGACAGAGTCAATAATTTTAAATTAAGTATATGATAGCAATCATTTACAGATAGTTCACGTAACACATTTATATAAAACAATTGAACAAAGAATATCTATTTCATATTTTTCATTAATAAGTTCTATGTCTAGAATTTTGCTAGAGAAGCGGTTTATATTTTGATGTGATAGAATTAGAAAGTTATCACACTTCTCTATTATCATGCTTACATGTTTAAACTACTAACTAAATTGATTTTAATAACATTACTAAAAGATGGTATAAAAAGTGACTTTGTCATACTACTTATGACTGAGTTAATATGTGCCGCTACTAAAGTTGCAAGTATGTTCAAAAATTTTCTTGAGACAGTAACTGTACTCATGGTTACCCTACAAGAATCTTTAAAACTATTTGTGTCCAAAAATATAAATTTATTACTATAATGGCTAACCAAAAACTGTAGGTGCATATTTAGCTTGTGGATATAATTATTTGTACTATCAGGCACATTGGACACATAGGGGAAGGCACACAATATTATCTTATTACAGTCTAATTCTAGCATCTTAGTGAAACTATCTGTAATGTCTTTTTTCTTTAAGTTCTTACAATTTCCTACCATTAGAGTTATACATGATTTGGCACTGTGTTTATTCTGAATTAATTTATCTATTATATCTTTATAATGTAATCCTAGCATACAATAGTTGACAAAGGAACAACTCAGCTTATTACAAAGCAAGGTACCAAGGCCCTTACCCATTTCATCGGAATACTGGCGGTACTTGGTTGACACTAAAGGTAGATGAATAGGAACACGTGACACTTATCGTCATATTTTGGACGTTCACACAATATCTTTATAAATTGTAGCCTATGTGTTATTCTGATGTATAAGCTATTTATTGTAAAGTTTCGTTAAAATCCATTCAGTAACAAACATCCATCCATCCAAACTTACAAACTTTCACGTTTATAATACATATTATATATAGTAGGATAGTTGCTGTTCACTTTTACTTCAAGACCATATGTTTGAAAATATTCATTGAGTCATGCAAATATGCAATTATATTATTCAATAGCAGATTTATACTCGTTACAGCAGCTGCTATATTCTGTTTGTTTAGCTACGACTTCAAAAGAACTTACTCGTGATACAATTTACATTGACATTGGGGATCAAAATATAGGATGACCCCATTTACAGTCCACAGACACATAATACGTTTAAAATATTCCAGGTCCGTGATTGTCAATGTTTCTTTATCCCACCCTAACTTTTAGGGTTCCGTACCCAAAGGGTAAAACGGGACCCTATTACTAAAACTTCGCTATCTGTCTGTCCGTCTGTCGCCAAGCTGTATCTCATGAACCGTGATAGTTAGACAGTTGAAATTTTCACTGTTTCTGTTTCCGCTATAACAACAAATACTAAAAAATAAAATTAATATTTAAGGGGGCTCCCATACAACAAACGTGGTTTTTTATTTTATACATAGTGATATGGAACCCTTCGTGCGCGAGTTCGACTCGCACTTGGCCGGTTTTTTTTATTTTAAATGTTTTGTTCGGTAAAATTTAAACGCACAGCGACACTAAGACCTAGTGTCGTAAGAAACTCAAGTCGTTTAGTCTTAATTTCAAGACTTGAATAGATTTTTAAGACTAGGCGTTAACGTTACGTTAACTCAAAGTTTTATTTATAAGACACTTCACACAGTCTTCAGAAATAGCTAAATTTTTCTTAAATATCACTCCAAGACTCGACTTTCTGACAACGCTAGTAGCGTTGTAGAAGACCGATAAGTTTTTTTTTTTTCATGTATAAAGACAACGCCTGCATTAGGGAATCTAATCCCTGTGTCGCGGGGTACTTTACAAACATATAATAGACGGGCACAAATTACATCCAGACTCAGAACAACTATTTATGGGTTACACAAATAGTTGTCCGGCGCGGGACTCGAACCCGAGACACGAAGCGGCGAGGCGACTGTCTTAGCCGCTGCGCCACACGTGCAGTCAAACTTAGAAAAAAAAAGTTTAACTAGTAGATATGTCCAACATTCAAAATTTCACATTTTAAGATCCGTTTTAATTCAGTTCAATAGTAGTTACCGCTAATTAATAGTAGGTACACGCCCGTTTCCCGGAAGGTATAACATGGCCGCTCCAGTTCTAGAGACCGCGCCCTATATTTTCCTCATAAATTAATTACCTGGACATATTAGACATCCGGTACAAATAGTTTATATAGTTTTCTTATGGCAGTATTGCTACCTCATTGGTGTAACGGTAGCGTAACGCGATTCGTTTAATTTGATATACTATTGCTAAATGTAACAATAATAGCTTAGTAACTTGCTATTTATTATTTATTTAAGGATATTAAAAATATATGTGACGAAACAGACGGCACGGACGGACTAATTCAAAAAATGTGTAGCTTTAATTACTGTTTTTAAACTGTGTTTATGTAATACATTGTGAGCTTGACAAGTACAAGTGTATGTAAATACCCAAGTGCTGAATAAATTTCATTCTTTCATTATTTCGTGCTCTACCGCAGACAATGAGGTCCTGCGTTCAAATCCGGGGTCAAGCCAAAAATATGGTTTTGGGATTTTACTGATTTATTATTTAAAAAAAATTCTTAGTATCAGTCCGAAGTCTAGGAGTTGGCGTTATTAAACCCCCATCGGATCACGAGATTACCTATATACTTGTGCACTATACCTAATATGTGCCGCGCATATAGCTAGTATCCAATGAGACTGGCCGCCGTGGCCAATATTCAGACAATGCCGTAACTAGGAGACGGGTGATTTTCATAAATATTATAATATAATAACTAACCTTAATTTTTTTTTCTGATATCTTCTTTAATAAATAAATAGTGTAGCGGGTTACTTTACAAACATATTATTTACCGACACAAAGTAAATTACTCATGGTATAAGAAGAAATATAGAAGAGAACGGTCACCGTAGCCTAGTTGGTAGTGCTCCTGCCTACGAAGCTGGTGGTCCTGGGTTCGAATCCCGGTAAGTGCAAATATTTGTGTGATGAGCACGAATATTTGTTTCTGAGTCATGGATGTTTTCTATGTATATAAGTATTTATCTATTTATATAAGTATGTATATCGTCGCCTGGTACCCATAATACAACCTTTGTTTAGTTTGGGGCTAGGCTGATCTGTGTGACATTGTCCCTATATTATTATTATTATTAAATACGTATTTTTTTTCGTCGGAAGTTCCGTATTGCTAATCATTCATATCAGCCGATAGAAGTCCACTGATAGACAAAGACGTCCCCAATGATCTCCGCGATTGCCAATTTTGCGTTACCCGATTCCAATCCTTCGACTTCCAGTGACCCCAGATCACCAGTCCATCTCATAATGGGTCTGCCCTCGCTGCGCCTTCCAATTGTAAACGTAAGATTCATGAATAATAATATCTAGGGACAATGTCACACAGATCATACTAGCCCCAAACTAAGCAAAGCTTGTACAATTAGTACCAGGCGACGATATACATACTTATATAGATAGATGAATACTTATATACATAGAAAACATCCATGAGTCAGAAACAAATATTCGTTCTCATCACACAAATATTGGCACTTACCGGGATTCGAACCCAGGACCACCAGCTTCGTAGGCAGGAGCACTACCAACTAGGCTACGGTGATTGTATTATTTGCGACACGCGACAGTATTTTTTATTGGTTTTTGAAGGCTGTTAAAAATAACTACTTCTTAGTCCTGAAAACAGCGGTTTTTTAAACTGCATTAGTTATAATTTCAATACAAAATCGGATATGAAACAATCTATTTCGATGCAAGCAGACATTATACGGATGTGATCTATCGTTCAGGAATGCGTGCGCACGTGGATTCTCGATTCATACGGAGTCAATTATAAATTTAACATTAGAAGTAGTGCGGTGTATCTTTAGATTCTTGGAAATGTTATATGATTAAGCGATTTATTATGAACTAGCTGTGCCACGCGGTTTCACCCGCGTTAAACTTTATAAATTATAACCTAGAGTAACAAACATCCACACATCCATACAACCATACATCCATACTCACAAACTTTCGCATTTATAATGTTACTTGGATATGTAGGTATGTACTTATTTAGAAATAAAAAAAAACATGTTTATCAGTAGTGTGGTTGTCATAAGTAGTACACACGGCTACATATAAAGCTATACATTTCCAGTATAAGCTGATCTTGCGTTGTATAGGATTTCCATACAATGAGAAGTCAGCTTATATTGGAGATGTATAGCTTGATATGTGGCCATGTGTACAAGCTATGCCTAGTTTGGGATGAGATGACATGGGTCCCAAAATTTTAATCTTAATTTATTTATTAGTTTGAATATATATTATTTTTATATCATATTCATAAATCGTTTCTTCGGATTAGCAGTAGTCTTGGTCTAACGTAGAGCGTCAGTTGCACAGAACGACCCTGCAAACCGGCCCTCTCATACATCTCCGCCCTGAGACTGCTGTCCCCTTTCGCCCTGGTGTCCTAGATGTTTTGCCCCGACCGATGTGAATCATTAAAAGCCTCTAGCAAAACGTAACGTTAAACTAAAAAAATACATTTTCCCATTTATGGATTAACATCTACCAATAAAACCGGAGGTCACATATGATACCTACTCATGTGGTCACTCGACCTCAAGTTTAAAAACACTAATTTAATAAAATAATTAGCTATTTACAACATTTAAACGAATATATCACGTTTATATTCCGCGTAATGCCCAAAAATAAAATAAACTTAACTAGTATAAGACGTAATAAAAAACATACATATTTGTCACAAATCTAGTCCAAGGTCTGATTACACAATTACACAACGATATCACTTCCTTAACGATGGACAGATTGCTTTAAATAACTTTATCATTATAAGTCGTATTTAGGATTTTAACTAAGCCGTGTCCACAATTCATCCTGTGATGCTTCAACGCTCACCTTCTCCGTCTCTCAGTATTCCTATTCCTAGCCTAATTGGATATGATCTTAATAATGCCGCTTTGGATACTCGTTCTAATAATAATCATAATCTCATATTATATACAATAATCTCATATTGCATACTACCCGTCTCCACAAAATAAGTTAGGTACTCTTTTATGGGGCAATGTATAAGATTCCATAACAAACTTCCCAATGATATTAGAGAATTGTCTACGAATAAGTTTAATAGAATTATTAAAGCCAAATTGTGTAGCAGGGCACATTACAAAATTTCTGATTATTTAAGTGATATAAGTGCTTGGGATTGAGTTGTTCTGAGTCAACACACATGATTGTAATTAATCTTAAGTTTTATTAAAAAAAAAGGATTCCTACTAAGTTTTCTGGCAGTGTTTCTTAGTAGCTGCCACGTCATGCACTGCACGGTAGGGTAAAAAAAATATGACGATTCCACATAAATGTAAATTTTTTACGGAATAATGAATTGACTATAATAGTATACTCACGGAAGTTTGTAGAGGGAATAGTTTGTAGAAGAGAGTTGCATAACAATTTTGGATGCAAAATGTATAAATATTCGATACCGGTACCGTTATTGCAACGACATTCTATACACAATTTCATTGCGCTATAGCATACGATTATCCGATATAAAATCCATATTAAAACGTATCTTCTTATACAGTAGTTTAAGTAGTACATCATCATCATATCAGCCGAAAGACGTCCACTGCTAGACAAAGGTCTCCCCCAAAGATCTCCACAATTGCCGGTCTTACGCTATTAGCATCCAGCAGTTTCCAGCGAACCGCACAAGATCATCGGTCCATCTTGTATGGGCGTGCCCACGCTGCGTCTTCCGGCTCGTGGTCGCCACTCGAGAACCTTTCGGCCCCAACGGCCGTCGGTTCTACGAGCCACTGCCACTTAAGTAGTACTACATAATTGAAGCTTTGATCCGCATTGTTGATCCCTGTATTATTTCCAGCTGACAAATTGCGATGTCTTCAATATCTGGGACATGTGTATTGTAATACGAATATGTTCCACGCTTCACCGGGCACTCTCTAACAGAGCTCATTCCAACTATAACATCCGCGCATTGTAACAAGCTGTTAACAACGGCAGCAAATTTTAACTAGATTATGCTTTCACAACAATTAGTATACATATTATCTCGTAAACATCGTTGTCCTGGGAACGCTTTGGACGTGAAGTCTGCACGTCAAAGCTATTAGATACCATTAAGAAATGCAAATGACATATATCTTAATAGGATACGTACAAATTATGGTAAAAAAGTTCATTATATGAAGGTGCTCTTTTATATAACAAACTACCAAAATCCATAAAGGAATGTAAAAGCATACCCAGTTTCAAACACCATCTTATTCACGGCATAACTGCCAAAAATATAATTTTGCTGTAAGGTAATAATAATACATCCATTTAGAATTATGCATAGATTAATATTACAACATGTAATTTAATTAACGCACATCCTGAAAATAGTTTGCTCAGAATCGTTTATTGAATCGATTTATATCATTTTTAATATAGGTAATTTTTTATTCCAAAATAATTAAAACAACGGAAATTATTGTCTAATTATTGTCAAAACAAATTGAAATAGACCGTAAGTCTAAGTAATAACACTTTTAAAATCGCAGTTTTATTTGTATTCATACAAATAAGATCATTCAATACAAAATTTAAAAAATAAACTTTATCCCATGAAACTAATTTAGTAAATAAAAAAACTTGAGAGGTGTCAAGGGACACCCGGATGGAACGAAGTTATTTCTTATTATTTAATATGTAGGTACAAAAAACCTGTATACACTCAACAAAAATAATCGTCGCGACACCACACTGTTCAATGCGAAATAGAAATGAAAATATCTGGCTTAATTTCTATAAGAGATAGAGAGAGAGAGAGAGACAGAGAGACAGACAGAGAAACATACGCACGCCGCGCGCCGCACAACTGCAAAAAGTGTCGTGACAACTTTTCGTGAGATTTTTTTCCGTCTAGCCCCCTTTCACAACGCGCGATAAGGAACTTCGTTCCAACAATGCATATTGCATATACATGTTATATAAAAAATTCAGTGTATGTATTATGGTTACAACCTAATATTCTAATTGGGGTGTTTTGTATATTATTTTGTAATTTTTGTCCTATACTAATGACATAATTGGATAAATAATAATAATAATAAACATTTATTTCAGACAAGGTCCATATTTTGTTAGTAACAATGTGCTTAAAAACTAATGTTAGTAATTGGTAACAAAAAATTAAATTTCTGTGTGAAGCCGCACCCATCTTTGCAGCATGGGGGACTCCCACCGATCTGTAAAAACACCCAGAATAGTGTTGGTACTGCCACGAACGCGCGTGAGTATGGAGGCGCATCTTTTTCTAACAATTGCGGCAAAGCCATCCACCCGCGCCTCAGCGAACATCCCTGATGCACTGCAACGCCATGGCAGCCCCAACAGTACCCTGAGTGCATTATTATACTGGACACGCAAGTCGCTGTATGTCCGCTTCGAACAGCTGACCCACAGGCTGCAGGTGTAGAAAGATTGGCAATATGCTTTAAAAAGCGTAATCTTAACTGAATTCGTACACCGTGCAAACCTGCGGGCCAGCATGTTACAACGGACAGCCAGCGACCTGCGTTCTCTTTCTATGTCTAAATTATCACTTAAGTCATCGGTGACCCAGTGGCCCAAATATTTAAATTTTGACACCCTACACAGAGGAGTGCCACAAAGTGATACATTAGGAAAAGCTGAGTACGAAAAACCACGGGCTTTGAAGAGCATTAGTTCACTCTTCCCAACATTATATTTGAGTCCATGAGTCACCGCATATAACTCACATATCGACAATAACCTCCTCATAGCACTAGGTACACGTAAGAAATTTGTCTAAATGGTAATAGCGCATCTTTCGTCTTTGAGCGTGGTACGCTCTTGCTGTTCCTAGTAGCTCTATAAATGCAATCAATGTGCCTCCTATACTAGTTTGACCAATTAAATTAAGTAATGGAATCAGGCGTTACTTTGCGGAAATCCATAACAATCATAATACAAAATCAATATGTAGTGTTAATTCCGCTAATTGTCAGTTTAATCATGCCGGGATGCAATTTGCACCGCCCTCCCGCCCGCAAAAATGTGCACATGCAAGAAGGACAATGTAAAAAAGCAAATTACATGCGCCAGTACGATACCCGATAGAGAAATTAACACTACATATTGATTTTGTATTTTGACAATTAAATTAAGTAACCGCCCGGTTAGTATTTAAGAAACTTTTCTTTAATTTAGTAAATATGTTTCTCATATAAGTGAATTATATTCTTTTGAGGAATAAAGATCTTAAACCAGAGATACTTTCGTAATTTCAGGTCTATATTCTGTATAAATCTTGAGTAGTTAGTAAGTGTTTATGAGATAAATTATTCCATATTGTTTAAATATTTGATAACCCTTAACATTGCAATCTTTAAGATAATTCGTATAACATTTACCAACCTGCCAATATAATTTTGTAAGTCTTTTAATTATGCCATGACTAGCTGTGCCCCGCGGTCGTACCCACGTTAAACTTTATAAATTATAACCTGTTTTAATCCGGGGTGTCAGCTAACTCCATACCAAATTTTATTAAAATTACTCAATCCGTTAAGACGTGAAGAAGTAACAAACATACACACTCACAAACTTTCGCAATTATAATATTATTGTGATGTAATCAACAATGTCCGGGGAAGCAGCGAAAGCATCCAATGCTATATATATATATATATATATATATATATATATATATATATATATAGGTTACGTATGTAGATTTAAACATTGTGTTGTCTCCGCAGTTAAAAGGACATCTTGTACAACGTGTGTCGTTTTTAAAGTCGCTAATTTCCTTGAGAATTATGCAATATAATATTTCTATTTAAATGCTTGCCTATTGAATGATGTTTATATAATGTTTTCGGGGACCAATATTTCTTTATTCCAAAATAACTTCTAAATGTCGGCACTGGTTTTGAGATGAAGATAAAATTAAAACTTACACAATCACAGGTAAAATTTATGAATAGAATAGAATAAATAGTGTAATTTGTGTCCGTCTATTATATGTTTAAGTACCCCGAGACACAGGGATTAGATTTTCTAGTGCGGAAATTTTATTATTGTATGCCCAAAGGGCGGGACATGGCAGATCTAAAACTATTGTTCACCATCTTTATTTTGTATCTACCTATGATCCACATTAAACAACCTGAATCTGAAGAATTTCCATATACAAATCTTGCAATCTCTCCACTCCCTCGTTTCTGTACAATATTAACTAAATCGCCACTGCCGTTATCCACAAAGTATATAAATGTTTTGTTATCTTCCCCAGGCATGCCTCGAGCAGGAATCTCGGGTAGCAGAGCTTCGGTCCCTCGCCGCCCGTGTGGCCGCAGAAACCGGCTCCAGAGCTCTGCAGGCTGATGCCGACGCTCTAGCCAGAAGGTTGCAACTAGTAGCCGGAGCAGTCCAGGCACTGGCAGACCTAGGTGAAGCCAGGCAGGTGGCGAGGGCAAAAGCACAGAATGCGAAGGAGATGTTCTGTGATATGCGACAGGTTGGTATTTCACACAAAGATAAGATAGTTTATTCAAAATTACATTACAATTATAACTTTCAGAATCAAATAGAGGAAAAGATTTCATGTTTTTTCGTCAAATTACTAACATTTCGAATTTTCCTTAATATCATTTTGGAGGCCATATTAGAAATTTCATTCAAATTTCATTTTTACCAAGATGACCTGGACCTACGTCGTAAAACATAAATAAGATCGACTGATTTAAACCGTATTCAAATGTAAATCGAATCGAGTCGTACTCTGAATGAAACTTATTAGCATGATACAGCATTTCCTACAATAGTTGCGTTTGTCCGTATTCACTAGCAACAGACAATCTAACGGATAAAAACACCCGTGCACGCTTTCGTGAATTAATAATAAGAATAACGGCAGTATCGATTGTCCTGCACTTGGAAGTACAGAAGCTATAAACTAGGTTTTATTGTGTCATTGATTACTTTATATGTAACAATGGACGGCAATAAGATTATCATAATGCAGTAGCATCAACAAGTAATAAACTTAAAGTTACCAGTAAACTTCACTCCAAACTAAACCCGAACTATAAACAGACGATAAAAATATTTTCAGATACTATTTAGGTCAATAACCGCCAACTATACAAAACGGTTAGAATCTTATTTATAAATTGTAGCGTAATAAATTGTCACGCATAATTGTCTTGACTAAGAATTGATTTGTCACGATACGTAACAATTGCAATTCGAGGCAATAATAATCGTGTCTTTGCAGGATTTGACTCCGGTTGATGAAGATAGTGAAATAGTGGAAGATAAGCTGATTGCATTACGCGACAATCTAATAGCTCTTGGCAAAAGTGAAGCGGATATCGCACCGGCAAAGGCTGAACTTCCAGACATCGACAGAGACGTTTCCGATGAGCACTCGATAGTCAGAATATTAGAACTATGGCAGGCCATGTTCAGAGACACTTTCCTACATTACCATCGACTGTCTACTGCTTTAGTGAGGTCTGGAGACGCTGCCACGGCATTAAGGCTATGGCACGAATACTTAATAGATCTGCAGTCGTTCTTGTCTGGGTCAGTTCCAGATGACTACGACAATCTTACGGAGCATAGACGGTTATGTAGAGTACATAGAAACCTGTTAACATCACAACGATCAGTTTTGATTAATGAAAATAGAGAAACAAAGAACAGAGATTTAGCTGATAAATTTGATACCTTGACTAACCTACACAATGAGACTCTCGCCAGAATCGTTGAAAGGCACGATGAAGTGTGTACGAGGATAGCTGCGTGGGAAGACTACAAAGAAGTCTACACGGAACTGTTAAGGTGGCTGAAAGAAATGGAAAGAGAAAAAGAAAAGCTACAACTTAGATACGTGCATATTAAGAGGATACACAATTTACTATCTAAAATACAGAATCTCTCCGACAAAGTACCTGAAGGCAGAAGACAATCCAATAAACTGAAACTTAATTTAAAGAAGGTATTAGATTTTACAGAAGAAGCATATGGAACATCTGTAAGGATGGAATATGCTGGCATGGTTAAGAGAGTTGATAACTTAGAAGCCAGTCTTGACACATGGAGAGATTTCTTGACAAGGATACTTGGCTTGATTAATGAATATGAAAACTTATCGAATGACCTACATAAACTGTACTCAAAGACGCAAGATGATATTATGTCTTACTCGGACGAAGAAAAACTATCGAGGCCACAGCTCAAGAAAGCAATCGATAGGTATACGGACTTGAGGACAAAGATTGTGAAGACTGAAACTCAGATTGAAGCTCTTAGCGTCATTCAGGAGCAGCTGAAAGAATGCTTGAGTCCTCAGGATATAAGGCTGGTGAATCAAAGAGTATGGCAGCTACGCCAACAGAGGGCTGATCTGGAACACCAGCTGTCGATTATTATCCACCGCCTCCAGGAGAGATTAGAAGTCTATTCAATATTTGACTCACGTTTGTCTAGATTTACTGAATGGATAAACACACTGGAAAGCCGTCTCGAAGCTTCGAGTCAAAGTACAGAAATTGGTGCCATTGACCCACAAGACTTGATCAGAAGAATACATTCCGAGGTTCAGGCTGAAACGGCTTTAAAAGAACGAGAGTTTGAATGGCTCACTGAAACTGGCATATCCCTAGTAGAACATTCTAAGAAAGAAGAAAAATCCTACAGTAAAACCACATCAAAACAGCTTAAAGATGTTCAAGAACGGTGGCATAAATTACAAGAAACAGGACGAGCCAGAATAGCAAAGATTAACGAACTTCTTGAAACCATAACAAAACTTGAAGAAAGATTAACAGAAATAAGATTAAAATTACACACTTTTGAATCTAATCTTTCCACTTCAGTAGTATTAGAATATTTAACTACAAGAGCGGTAGATGAGAAATTCAAAGATCGGGATGACATTCACAAGAGTATAGAAGATGAAAGTGGAGAAGTAGGAGAGACATTAAACCTCTGTGAGCTCGTATTTAATGACCCCGATGTTCTTAAAGGCAATTTTGATCTCAGAAACTTGCGTACTGGAGTAGATATTGTTGAAAAGAAATGGAAGAACATTTGCGATATGTCCGAACTGAGAAAGAATGCCCTCAAAGAGATCCGCAAATCGGCCGAACTGGCAAACTCATTGCTACCTAAAGTTGAGAAAAAACTCGATTCGATCGAACGACGGGTCGAGAAGATCGAGACTAGGAAGCAGCGTGGGGAGCCGGAAGACGAGAGCGTGTCACGAGCTGTCACAAAAGACCTAGATTCTATGGAAGGTGATATCAAGCGCTTGGAAGACGCTTACAGTCGGATAGCGTCCGCTAGAGGGGTTGAAGTGAGAGGGACAGGTGCTGACGACGCAGCGCGGCTGAGAGCGTCGGTGCGGCGCTGGCAGAGGCTGCGGGGCAGAGTGCACGCGGCGGCCGCGGACGTGCAGCGCCAGCTGCTGGCGGCGCACGGCCGGGCCGTGCTGGCGCTGGCCGAGGCCGACGTGCGGCTCACCAGGGCGCTGCACCTCGCGCCCGCGCCCGCCGACAAGGCCGCCACGCTTAAGGAGCTAGACGTAAGTAGCAGTTTCATATCAAGGGTTTCTGTGAATGCGTCATCAAATTGAAAAGAAGATGGGATGTAAATAAGTACTTATTTATTATAGCTAAATAAGTATGTTACGTTTACAATAAAAAGTAAAAACATGCTTAAAATATATCGCAAAGATGATCTTTAAGATACCAATTGAGCTTTCGTTTAATTTTATATTATTTGATAAAATTTTGATTTATCAAGGATTTAATTGGTATTCGGAAACATGCCCTACGAGGTATTTCAGGTGATTCCAAACAATCCCAACAAACTAATGTTTCCCATATTTTTCCACAGGGTGTTGAACATGAACTCGTAGAATGCCAGGCGCTAGTGGAGGAAGCCGACAGGCTCGCGGCGGCCGTGCCCGCGTGCCCGCGCGTGGCCGACATGGCGGCCGAGTACCGCGCGCTGCACGCCGACGTGCGCACGCGCCTAGCGCTGGCGCGAGCCGAGATTGTGGGCGACGTTGATTCTGCTGTGCAGGTAAGGCACACCTTTGGAAATAGCAAAATCCAAAGTATTACAACTTTGATTTGGGCTAGCTACTGCAAATAGTAATCTCAACATGAGCTTTTAAAATCAAGATTGTAATTCCCTCGACAGGTCGACACTCTAAGATGGGAGACAGACGCTTCCCTCCAAGTCGACACTCTCACATCTAAAGAGACCTACAGAGCAGAACTGACGACCGCCGTCAGAGAAACGTCGGATGCTCTTGAAGCCCTCCGCTTGTCGTTACAAACACAACCTAATGAGAAAGCCAGTAGTGACGACCTCGCCACTGCAGCTAAAGAAATAGCCAAATCTGGTGCCAAACCTGGACAAACATTAGAGCTGGCCAAACATTTGTCTGAACTCCTTCTCACCGAATGCGATGCCAATGAAGATGAAGCCATGCTGAAAGAAGTAGAATCTCTATCCCTTACATACGAAGATCTTCTAAGCCAAGCTAAGAAGAGAGAACTGCAAATCAATAATTTGAGGTGAGTGTTAACAAAATTGCAATCAATTATAGACTTTAATGTTCTGTAATTATGTGCAATTTTGGCGTATGGTGATATGCATTTGAAGCTAACGATTTTGGGACATTTCATGTAAATGACATATAAAGTGCTATAAAGGTTGAATGCTAATATTTATTGTCTTGCTCAAGTAGTATTGCTAGTTTGTGTTTGGGTTTCTACTGCTACTAGATTCAGACTAAAGATAATATATTGAAACTAGAATATTATTTTCAAACTTTTATTATTCGTATAATATTAATAGCATGGTAACTCCAGTGGCTACCACCTTCTTGCTTATTTTATGCCAGTTTAAACATGGCTTTTTCGTTTTCACTTCAAATTAATTGAGCTTCGTGATGCATACGGATTTGCACCTTAAGATTACTAGCATAAGTGTCATTATATGAAATGTCCTTGTAAGTCTTCAATGTTGTTATTGATGATTGTTAAATGGTAGCACTGTAGCACTTATACGCAAAGGTGAAGGGGCTTAAAGCTGTTATCAAACAGTGGAAACTATCGGTGACGTACAGTTGGCTACACTCAAATATTAAGGACTATTTGACGTTTAAACTACAGATTGTCATTTTATAATGAATATTTATGAAGTTTACAATATGTGCAGCTGACTGTACTACATATCTCTTGCATTTCACAAAAGTATATGTGTATGAGCCGATTTACACTTTCTTTCGAACAAGTACCTAGTCAACATGTACCTAGCGAACATATTTTCAAAGACTGATTATTACCGTAAGGAATTTATTTTAGAGAACACAGACTAAATAATAAAATAGATGTGCTATGATTTTACGTGTGTGTAATGTAAGATATTGTAAGACACTTTTAATGCACACTTAATATTGAGAGAAGAAATAATTATAATACATTTAGTACTGTATTTGAACTATTAAGTTTTATTTAAATTCTACGATATTAAATATCAGTCATATCTCTTTAAAAAAGTCCTGTTTAAGTAAGCTATTCATAATATAATTTTGAACACACAATCAATAACTTAAATATGTAGTCTTTTTTCAAGTGACAGTAAAATGAATATTGCTTATTATTTTAATATTACTGATAGTAAATGATAGTGTCTCGTATAGAGAATCAACTTTATATCTAGTCTGACGTATGTAACGGCTTCCTAACCCGGCATGCTCTAAACACATGCGTTTTCTGGTCCCTTAGGTTGCCCCACTCTGCGTCCTACGCTCTCACGTGCGAACAGTGAGTACTGCTTACCTAATATTTGTATTTTAGTATGTATTGTATTTCTGCTATATATTAGATATAATAAAAAATTCTTATTAGTAAAATTAGTATCGTTTTTATAGTATAGTAAATTCAGTAATTTTAGATAATTTGTTAGTTTAGTAAGTGTAACTTGACTAGCTTTTCTTGCGTATTTTATGTTTTCGTTAAATAATTGCATCGTTTGTGAGATGGTTAACTAACTAATATAAACACTTGTCCTGTCTGTTTTTTACTTCTCTATGGTATATATAGCAGAAATGCATACACCGCATGTTCCATAATTATAGTAGCTAGTGCATTTTATATTAAAAATAATAATAATAATATCTTTTTATTTATGCACAGCACTTTTACACATTTTTATAGCTATATAGTTGGGTGATTTTGTGTAGTTGTTTGTTTGTTTGTGTGTGTTTATAATATAATTTATTATTTAAGAGGTTGTAATATCAATATTTAAGTAACTATTTGCATTTATGTTGTTTAATAGCGACAAACATGAATACTTTATTAGTAATCTTAGAAAGGAAAATTATTTATATTTCATATCTAGTCCTTTATAGTCAATTAATTAGCTAACTTATGCTTTTCCATTATCTCAGTACAATTTTCAGATAGCAGTAGTAGGTAATGGTCAGATAATACCTAATAGTAATAATGATTCATGATATAAAGGGTTACTTCTAAAAATCCAACAACTTTTGTTTTACAACATTTGATATTTTTTTATTTTCATACAAAAATAAGTATTAATTAATTGCTAGCTTGAATGTTTATAACTCTACGAGCATCGTAAAAACGCGCACTACGAGCTTAGCGCCGGTCACGCGTCGTCCTTTCATTTATGAATGAAACATAGACCTACAAAACACGACAGTACAACAATTACTTTTAAAATCATTTTTATTTCATGTATTGCGTTTTGTTCGAACTCGTAGAACAAAAGTTGTCACGTATGATGTTAGAAACTTATTCCTGCGGGGTTGTTGGTGTTTTACAAATAACCCTGTGTAACTACATATTAGTTACATCTTCGTTATGTCATCTCGGGCTCCTGCCATTGGCTGATATCGTTAATTAAACTTCCAATGACTTGGGCCTAAAAATATTGTATTTTATAAAAGATATTGACAGTTGTAAATTATTCTACAGTCAAAATTTGGCTTAAATTATTACAAAAATTGATTGTTATGATATGACCAATAAAGTTATCTGAATTTTCTGCTGATGTTGCCTATCAATACTTGAGTGACAAATTTTCGTAAATTTTGGCTCATTTTGATGTCGTCCACTTTACAGCGAGTCTGGTCGACTGACGTGTCCGTTGTGTTCGGAGCGCAACTGGAAACAGCTGGACAACGACCTCTGGCGGCTGGAGCAGTGGCTGCAGTTCGCAGAGGCCACCGATGAAGCGAGGACCGGTCCGCCAGAACAGTACGACGCTCTAGAAGACGTTATACAGGTAGGCTAATTACTATTGTAGTCGAATTATTATTTTTTAATAATTTTCACTGTTGTTTTAAGATTTCTCGTTTTCATTTAATTTATTATGCGATAATTTCGATATTTTAGCTGCATAACTTTAGGGTATGATGGTTGGATTTCTTTCAAAAGCAGTTCCCATGTTTATGTTGTTATATATATGTCCGTCTTTCTTGCAGGACCACCGCGAGTTCCTGCTAGACCTGGACTCGCACAAGTCCATCGTGGTGTCGCTCAACGTGGTGGGCGCGCACGTGGCGGCGCACGCGGCGTCGGCGGCGGCGGCCGAGCGCGTGCGCGCGCGCCTGGCGGCCGCCAACGCGCGCTGGGACGCCGCCTGCCGCCGCGCCGCCGCGTGGCAGGCGCGGCTGCAGCGCGCGCTGCTGCACAACCAGCAGTTCCACGAGCACGTGGTGGAGCTGGTGGCGCGCCTGGGCGCGGCCGAGCGCGGCGTGCGCGCGCGCGAGCCGCTGCAGCTGGGCCGGCCCGCCGCCGAGCTGCAGCGCGACTTCCGGCGCTTCGCCGAGCTGCGCGACGAGCTGCAGCGCGCCGAGCCGCGCGTGCTGGCGCTGCACGAGGCGGCGGCGCTGCTGGCGCCGGGCGCGGGCCCGCACACGCGCCTGGCGGAGCTGCGCCTGCGCCTGCAGTCGCTGCGCAAGCTGTGCGGCGTGTACGCGCTCAAGCTGGGCGCCGCGCTGGCCGCACGCCCGGCCGCGCCCGCCGCCGCGCTCGCTGCCGCCGTGGCCGCCGCCGCGCCACAGGTCAGATACTCCTCTTTCACAGTTTACATCCAACATACCACAATGAGAACTATTTAAGATGCAATCGAAAAATTTTTAAAGTTCAAATACCACAAAATAGCCCCCCGATTCTTGTTATAGAAAAGTGATCAAATTCGATTGATATGTTTTTGAAAGATTTTAAAATTTTGTATTATATTAATTAAAATTCCGTTTATTAACTGTACAGTTTACTTAAACTGTACAGCTAATAAACGGAATTTAACCAAAAAATCTTAAATAGTCCCATTGTCTTTATGCTATCGTTATTCCCCTCAAACAAATTCTATAATTAAATCCGAAGATATATCTTAAAAACAAACCTCCCAAATAATCAGTTAAAGTACCTCGGTTTGCGTACCACCGCTTCACCCCGCCTCAAAGCACAGTAAGGCAAGACACAAAGCAAGCTTATATCTACACAGAATAACTTACAGAGTTTACTGCCTACTCTGTAAATAGAAACAATAGATGTCGTTGAATCATTGATAATTTTAGTACCCTTTTTGATATTTTAAACTGAAACAATGCAATGAGAAATCGATACTTAACACTATTAATCTAAATTTAAATTCAGAATGGTATAGAATAAAATGGAATAAAATGGAATTTGCTATTATTCCAATATTACACTGACATTAGTATTTCTACAACCACGAATAAATTTAAAGTTTTACTTAAATTATATAATAAATTTTACCTCTTAAAGAGTGAACATTATTTAACAATTTTATAGTTGAATTATTGAAAAATTGTTTACTATATAAAAAAATTAAAAGAATGGCGGCTTTATTCATTCTTATTATATTAGTTTAACAATGTAGGATCGTTCCAAAGAGTATTTCCCTTAATCTCCTTGCATTGTTTGTTAGTAAGTACTGTTCCGATCACTGTAGTCGCTTCGCACCGTATTTTGACGTATTTTGTACTTTGTAGCTAATGGACGACGACGAAGACATCTCAGGCTTGCAGCTGCCTCCCATCGACGAGTCTGAGTAAGTTCGCCTGTAGTTACCTATGTGTGTTAGCAACGGGAGCGAACATTGAGCCATTTACCTACATCTCACTATCAAAATTAAGTATTTATTTATTTTTAAATTTAGAAAACTTACAGCTAATTAAACAGTAATAAGGTTGTATGTTTAAGTTAAAGCCAATTACAAGTTTTCACTTATACTATTTTTACAATACATTGGTAATATAAGGCAGTACAGGCACACAATAAAATTGGCTTGATTAAAATTTTACAATCAACTACTGTGTGCCAATGTAAAAATTAATTTAAAGCCTCTCCTTAGTTTTTTTTTAATGAAGTGAAGTCCAGTTTATTAAGCATTTCCCATGTAAAACTTAATAAATTATAGGCTATGTATTATTCTGATATACAAGCTATATAACTACAAAGTTATTGCGTGAAAGAGCAACAAACACCCATACTCACAGACTTTCGCATTTATAATATAGCAGGATGTAAAAAACAATATGTATATACTCCTTTTTTAATGGACTCACACGTATAGAGTCTTTGCCAGTGTCAAGTTATTATCAAGTAACAAATGAATCAAGTTTTTCTCATATGTATTAAGTAAAAGTCAAGTTATGTTTGTCATAGTCGGTAAGATTCCACTTCCCTACGCTTTTGTACGTTCTCTTTAAAAATTTACACCAGTTTTAGAAAATTAATGCTTTGTTATTTTTTTTTTGCGATAGCGCCAGAACTGTATATACTTACAACTTAATATTATTATTTTAATTTCTGACATTTACTTAATACATTTATGACTTTTTAATACCAAATATTACTTATAAAATGGATAATACTGATTTCTATAAATGAATTATTGTAAAATTATTAGCGTAAATAAGGTTTCTGTGGTAGAAAACATGCTATTATTAATTAATACAAACATGCCGTGATAACGGCGAAGCATAGACATTGCACTTTTTTTTAAACCAACAATCAGTAAATCATGTTTCGAACCAATAGTAGTAACAAGAGGAGTGACAGTAGAACCTTCTGGAACGATTTCATATTATGGAATATTGCTCTTAGATATACATAATTAGGAATCGGAATTGTATATTGTTTGTAAAATGCTCGATGTTCGCTGCTAATATGTGATTGTGTTTTGTGATGTTTTGTTTGTAGAGTTTTAAATTATTAATTAATTACGGGAGACCTAAATTGAGGCTGACGTTCGAGTTTTATTGGGTCCTAGGTGTGTCAGATACTTGTCAAAGTATAAGAAAACCCAACAAATAATATAAAGTAGTTTCTTAAATATAATTTTTAACTAGCTGTGCCCCGCGGTTTTACCCGCGTTAAATTTAATAAATTAAGACAGCTCCTCCCCCGTAGGTGTAATATGTAGCCTATATGTTGACCCGACCTCTTAGTAATATTCATGCAAAATTTGAAGTAAATCCTTGCAGTACTTTTTGAGTTTATCCCGGACATACATACAGACAAACAGACACACAGACAAAAATTCTAAAAACTATATTTTTGGCTTCGAGGTCGATAGTAGATCACGCCCCAAGTATCCTTTTAAAAAAATATTCAATGTACAGTTTTGATTTTCCTACGATTTTATTATGTGTATAGATAATTTAAGACACACAAAACAGATTAATCACAAGTTTTTTAAGGTTTGAAGACTGAACACCTTTTAATTTGCTTACCTTAATTTATTCTTTCCTATGAATATTTCGTTTTATCTACTTAATATTCACTTAACATTTACTGTACTTGCGTCTCTATATCTTCTTCTATCTTATTACTTGTTCTATACTTTATCTTTATAAGTAAATAGGTTAAATAACAAAACATAATGTGTTAGAAGTACCTTATTATAGTGATGCGCTTTGTCATTTCTCGAGTGAGTCTAAGTTTTCTTGTGTCTGAGTTTTTATCGCCATATTATTGACACACAGCTTAAGATAAGATAAGATAAGATAAGAACTTTATTCACTAAAGATATGGTTACCTAAGGTGTTAGGTACATAATATTGGTTCCCGACATATCTACCCTTAGAGGGCATGCGAATAATTTATTAAACATACATATCGTATATACGTATATACGTTCGTATATACGTTAATGTTCTCAATAACCCTTAGATGCTCAGAAATTAAACTGCTTTGGCGAAGACATATTAATTATAATTATATAGACAGGCGGTAATTTACTACATTAAAAATATCGCTAGAAAATTTGCTTCAATAGTTATTTGTACGAAAAGTGATCACGCTCAACACACCACGCTCTGGTGAGGTTCAGCGATTTTAATGTCATACAATACTATAGTTATTGTTGTGATTCCTATGCAGAATTTTATCTGCACTGGAAGTCTATAAACTCATTTTCAACAATCTTATGTGTTATTTGTATGATTACAAATCCATAACATACTTAAGTTAACTTTATAATTGATACGTCTATGTAATAGTACGGTTGGTTTGCATATTAATTAATATAACGAGCACAGTTCGTCAATATTTGACAGGCGCATCAAAATATTTCTCCTCGTTATTACAGAGATAGTCGCAATGGTTTTATAAGTACGTTGACTTACCTTTAATAACATTGTTTCTCTACAGACTGGGACCCGGAGATGAAAGTGAGGAAGCAATAAGCAACGTGCAAAGAGGCCTCCGCTTCGTTTGCCGCGTCGCGCGAGCCTCGCTGCCATTCCAGGCGCTGCTCCTGCTCCTGCTCGGCGCCGCAGCGCTCGCCCCCTCCCCCGGCTCGGGCTGCGGCCGCACGTACTTGGAGCCGGTGCTCCGCTTCCCGGACGGGCCCCCTCCTCTCTGATCGCACACATTCCACCCGGGACTGATAACCCGGTTTTCGAAACGCATCCGAGCATTGTTACTTAATAATTATTAGTTAGTAAGGACTGTTTATAAAAAGTCGAAATAAAGCCTTTGCATTGATTAAATATAAAACTCGTTTTATTTACAGTTCTAATGTATTTATAATTACAAAATAAACATTATTAGATTAAGCATTTCTCCGTATACTTATAGAAACACTGCATTTCTACGGCCGTATTTTTCTTTGCACCTAAAAATTAAACGTCAATAATTAAAGTAACATTTAAAAGTGTACCAATGAATAAAATGAACGAAATCAATGACATGATTGAATGAACGAACCCAATGAAACGAGTGAACGTAATGAATGAAGTGAACGAAATTAATGAAACGAGAGAAATGAATTTTTACTTTGGTCAAATTGTTGATCATAACATTTGGAACGTTGCGTTGCTTATATTTAGTATTAGCAACGTTGCAAAGTTGAAATAATTTTATCAATCATCAAGTTATTTATTGTGATCAAATAAGAATATTCAGATCATTAAATATGTTATTTGATCACAATAAATAACTTAAAATTTGAAAGTCAACAATTATTTGTATGTTCGATTTATTTGTTTATTTGTTCGATTATACACAAATAGTCGTTTATCAAGAAATAGACGACGGTCTATTTAAGGAGACTATTATTAAATATAATCTTGATACTTTTTCTACAAATAGTCTATTTGTAGCAGTCAAAGTCAGTCTACACATAAATGGAAGGAAAATTGAAATAAGACTCTTCTGCGACTTTTTTTGCTACGCTTGCTATCGGTACCTATGTTTAGCTCTTTTACAATTTATATGAATAATATTCCATAATTTTGTACATATAAACAAAAACATACTAAGACAAATGAGTATAACTGGCATCAAGGCGTCGTCTGCGCCCGCGCCGATGCCAACCGTACCAGCTGTTCTTGATACTTGCGCTCGCAACGTTTTGTCCACTTCCCACAAAATCAGCGCTCGAACTGGGGCCAGCACGAGGCTTTAGAATAAAAAATAAAATTAGAAAAATCCGGCCACGTGCAAGTCACGAAAGGTTCCGTAACATCTTTATGTTTTTATTTTACAGGATAAAGATAAAAATAAATGGCGTTTCATTTATAGATACATAAAATAAATAAATAACAAATATCTTGGGACAACCAATATGGCAGTATATTGGTTGTCCCAAGATATTTATTATTTATTTATTTTATGTATCTAATGATCTCAAACTAGACAAGAGGCTGCAAACTAGAGCAACCAGACAACTGAATAAAATAGGTAATTAAATAAATTAGCCGTGTGGTTGCCACCCTAGAAAGCATAACAGAGGCAGCCCGTAACATCCCGTGGATTTCGTAAGAGGCGACAATGGTATACACCAGGTAGTCGGGGAGCAGCACCTATGTACTCACCTCCCTCTACCTGCGGTCGCCAACTCGCATGCCAAGCGCGGTCACTACGGCAAATACCTCCAAATGGCAACGTTATAGAAACCTTTTAGAGACCTCCCGTCTAGACGATATCAGGATGCTGACGATGATGATGATATAGATAATTTACACTCAGACATGGAACAAATATTCGTGCTTATTACACAAAAATTTGTCCTGGATGGAGATCGAACTCACGACATCTGGGGCTCTACCGGTTAAGTCGCCGGCGTTCAAATATATAAAGGTTAAAAATGACTTAATCAATCGTTAAATCGGCGTCCATGACCACATGTGACGTCATAAATGGTCTAGAATCGATTGTCAACGTTGAAGCCGATTTAACGATTGATTAAGTCATTATTAACCTTTATTTTTTTTGAACGCCATTTAAGAAATCGATGTTCGGCGACTTAGCCGGTAGAGCCCCTGGCCAAGAATTCAGGGTCACTAACGAGTAGGCCTGACCAGACGATAATAAAATAAATACCGGTGATAAACAAAATATTGTTAAATGGTATTACAACAATATTTTGTAATAGCGGCAATAGAAATATACACAGTTACGCAAATAGACATAACGAAACAACTTAACGGTGATAACAAGTGTATTGATTCACATTGAAATTGTAAAATCAAGGTTACAGACACTAATTCATGATAACAATAGTTATAATTTCCGTATAAAACAGCTGATCTAATATTATTAGATTGTACTTATTGTAGAAAGTAATCTTATCTATCTGTTAGATAAGAGAGATGTAAGATAGTCTTAGGCTGAGATCTATAGAGCGTACTTAGACTTTGCTCAGACTTTACTTAGACAGAAGTAAATGCATGTAACGAAATTATAATTGGTGTTTTGACTTTGTCTGTCTTAGCTTATGCTAAGCATAATCTTAACTTCAAAAAGTCTATAAATACCAAATCAAAGTATAAGGTTAGCATACATTTAGCAAAGTTTTACGTAAGTAAAGTTTGAGCAAAGTCTAAGTACGCTCTATAGATCTCAGCCTAAGAGACGATGGGGGTTTTTGTATGAAAGATTCGGATTTGGATTTGTAAGTATTTTGTATACTTTCCGCTGGAGCAGAAAGGTTCTCGAGTGGCGACCACGAACCGGAAGACGCAGCGTGGGCAGGCCCCTACAAGATGGAGCGACGATCTTGCAAGGTCGCGGGAAGCCACTAGACGCGGGCGGCACAGAACTGGGGCTCTACCGGCTAAGTCGCCGAACATAGTTTTCTTAAATGGCGTTCAAATAAATAAAGGATAAAAAGTGAATCAATCGTTAAATCGGCTTCAATGGGCACATGTGACGACATGAACGGTCCGGAATCGATTGTCGACGTTGAAGCACATTTAACGATTGATTAAGTAATTTTTAACCTTTATTTATTCGCCCGCCATTTATGAAATCGATGTTCGGCGACTTAGCCGGTAGAGCCCCGGGCCAGCCATTGTGGAGATCCTTGGGGCGACCTTTTTCCAGCAATGGATGGATGTCTTTCGGCTAATTATGAAAGTTGTCAGAAAAACGCTGCCACCCGTACTATGGGTGGAGGGGGAGACACGGGATGAGACAGGGTGTTAAAAGATATTTGCCCCTTAAGTTAAGCTACTGGTTAAGAACCTTCTGCGTTCGCCACCTACTCGATATTTTCAAATTTTAATATAGTACTACGCTATTTAAAAATAGTATCTGTGTAACTTGTTATTTATTCAAGGATTTCGCAAAATACTATGCGATATAAGATATAACAGACCGCACGGACGAACTAAATATTTTATTTGACTACATTTTTTTTATGTACCTACTGCATTGTGAGCTTCTAAAGTATATCATATCTCGGCCGTTAGAAAATCTGTAAAACTAGGTAGTACCGTAAAATGGGGGGAATCGGGACACTTTTTAAGTTCGACATTGATTTTTATCGTTTTTATTGTAGTTATAGTAATAAAACGGATATCATAATGGTTCCGGTAGTTTAAATTTTCATTTATAATGCATTAAAATATGGTTTATTGAAAAACAATCATAAAAAGTTACAAAAACTCACTTGTCCCTATTCACCCAGGCCCTGGGGTGGTTAATAGAGTTTTTCGCTAGGGCTGCCACTTTCACACCATAGGTATTGGTATTGTAGATAGGTAGGTACCTTTCTACAATACCTACCGGTAGATAGTGTCTTTTTAGGTTACGTGCTTGACATATACCTACCAGTTTTTAAAGTGTCAGTCTCATAATATAAAATCTGATAAATTATATATAATAATAATCATATATAAATAAAGTTAGAAATGTAGTGAAAAATAAAAATCCATTAATGAAATCAACATTTATTTACTTAAAATTAAAAAAAAAAACAGTAAATAATTCTTACATCCAAATAAACATAAAATAAAGTCCTCTCAAATCAAACTTAATTAAAATTTCTAACAGGCAAACTTAAAAAATATTAAAAATAGACAGTATTATTTTATAATTAATACGTAGATATTTATTCAATAATTAATTATAAAATAAACAGTAGATATTTGTTTAATAATTAATTATTGAATATATAAGTAAGTATTTTTTCAATAATCAACACAACAATTACAAATCATAGCTCAAACTCACTAATTTTCTAGAATCTTTAAGATTTCATCACTGTCATTATAGTAATTCTTTTTCTTAGTAACATTTATTTTTTGGTTTATGGCTACTGGTTTCAAAGTTTTCTTTGTTGGATTTTTCGGAAAAAGTTTTGTTGATTGTTCTGAAGTTATTTTTGTATTACTTTTAATAATAATGTTCGGTTCATTTGTAGTGCTAGTACTGGCGTGTTCATTTTCAATTTCTATCAGATTTATTTCTTCTTTCACATTTGTTCCTTTCAAATCTGTAGGTTCGCACCATGGTATTACTATTTCTTCATACAATTGTAAATCTTCTGTTAACACAACGGGTATTTTTTCAATTTCTATATCACGCCAATCACTACGCTGTTCTTGATCATTATCAGATGCAGGCGAATTGTTCGTTTCAGTTATGATTGTTTCGAATGAACAATGTGCTAGTGGCGATGGCGATTTATTTTCTTTTTCATCACATATTTTTTTGGTTTTTTTTTCTACACCTTTACCTTTAGCACTTTTTGTGTTATTTATTTTATGGATTCGTTTCTTTTTTATTTCAGGTTCAGTATCTGTATCAGCGTAACTTTCTACGTTTTCGTGTGAAACACTTCGACCTGAAATTCGAATACCTATGTACAAAATATTCTTGTAAAGACATCAAATGTAGGTCATTGTATGTGTGAGTGTGTGTGCGTGTATGTGTATAATGGCGATTTATCAAGAATTAATTATTTACCTGAAATAACATCGATTTTTTTTTTATTCCTTGGTTCTTTAATATTAATACTTCCGTATCGCATTTCTTTTAATAAATTTAAAACTGACTTGTCTATAGCTTCTTTAGCCTCTTCATCATTCTGCGCCTCTTCCGGTAATCTTGCCAACACTTCATTTGGATTTAACGGACTGATACCTAATAAAGGAACATTCATATAATTATTATTCATTTCAGGACACTTTAATTTATTAAAGAAAACATAGTAAAATGAATTATCTGTATTCACTATAATGCTTACCAGTCTTACGAAATCCTGCCCGAATATTATTTTCCGAATTTATGATAATTTGATCCATGAGCAACTTTAACATCCTTGGGAAGCAACCTTTTGGTACACATGATAATGAACGGCCGTCCGTTTTCTTCCATTTTTGAAGAATTTGACGCCAGGCTACTTTCATCGGGCGGAAAAACGCCACATCCAGCGGCTGCGTGAGATGTGTTGAATTTGCCGGTAAAAAGACGAAATGAATGTCAAAATTCTTACAGATATCTATTAGTTCTATCGATAAGTGAGACGATAGGTTATCGCCTATCAAGACTTTTTTCCCTTGCTTATTTTTAAAAAATGGAATGACCACTTCCTTGACCCAGTCTTTAAACACTTCTGCATCAAACCACCCTGACGACGTTCGGTTATATCTTGCGTTTACGGGTCCATTTTTCACCCAAGTATCGTATAGGTTTGTAGATTTATAAACCACATACGGTGGTAACAGCTCTCCTTCTGCAGTTCCTGCCATCATCAGTGATATTGAAGCTTTAGAATGGTTTAAAACTCGTTCTGGATATTTACATCCTCGCCTCGTTATGACTTTATGACGACCTGGGTCGTCTGACAAATTTGTCTCATCATAATTAATAATATTGCCCAGTGGTATATTATCAAGTGACTTTTCTAATTCCGAAAAATAATTATTGATAATGGTTGGTGATGTGGCTGCTCTAGCGCGTTTAATGTTTTGACATAGCCTCTCCGAAATTGTACTTTTATGTCGTTCCAAAAAATTGAAGACAAAATCTCTCCCCGGCAAATTATTTTTAAATCTTTTGTGCTTAATCCCTAACATATCTAAAGAACTTTTTACTAAAAGTCTTAAATCAGTTATATCTAAAGGATATCCCCATTCAGCACAGGTGTTCAGATTCAGCACAATGTAATCTTCTGTTTCTTTAGTAAGTGCCATTTGGCCTCCTGGTGACCTCATTTGTCTATTGCTATGCCTCTGTAAAACTGATCTGCTAATATTATATTTATCTGCTATAGATCTGATTGTTGCATGACGATTTAAAGTTAGCTCATCGAGCGCCTGTTTCATTACAGTCTTGTCATATTTTTTATATTGTTTTCCACCAGGTCTTGGCTTATATACTCGTGGCATTATGTATTAGAGAATAACTAAAACAACAAAAATAATATGAGGTAAAAAAAATCAATTAAATTTATAAACATACTAGCTTTTGCCCGCGCGGCTTCGCCCCCACTCATTCCTACTCCACCCTACTATACCCTACTCTACCCTACCCTACTCCAACATACTCTACCTTACTAGAGTAAAAAAAATGAAAATTAGGGTAGTATAGGGTAGACCCTACACTACCCTAATTTTAATTATTTTCAATAAGAACCTTCTCCTGACAATAACAATTACACAACAAAAAAAGAATAAGCGAAATCGGACCAACTGTTCACGCGTGATGGCGTGACAAAGGGAAATAGGGGTTCATTTTTATATTTATAGATCATTTAATTATAATATTTTTTTTATAATGTATAAATAAATTCACTTCACGCGTGTTCCCCATGGGGATAGACAGAAACTACAGACAGAGTGCCTGCTAATATCAAACAATTTAAATTTAATATCGCCGAAATTACGTAGGTGTCAATTTTCAATTAATATTAATCAACTAATCAATCATTACTAGGAAACTAATTTAAATAAATGTGTAGGTAGGTAAAGATAGTCAGTTAAGTATGTATTAGGTACCGACCTATCAACACTTTTATTAAGTTTAATGTAATTTAGAGGTTGCGACAACCCTAGAAACAAAAACCCTATTCACCCATAGCCGTCCCAATTAACCCTAATCGGGTACCTATTAAACCCATTCTAGACCCGATTCCCCCCCTCTACGACCCTATACACCCCATAGTTCGACCCTTATCCCCCCAATTATTGTGCAAATCTACTTTAGTAAGAATTTGTTAAATTATTGGAAAAATAATAAGATTATATCACTTACATTATAGCTTAATCCGTTCCCAAACAACTGAAAATAACGGTTAAAACTTCACTTCTAGTACAAATCTAGTAAACACCAGTGAAAATTTAAATGTTTTACGGAGCAAATTTCACACAACTTTGACCCAATGTTTTGAAGTACGTTTTTTTTTTAAATGCTTATGACAGGATGGCTGAGTGCTGCCAGATTATAGACAAAATATTGCAAGCTTCAAATTTAAATCCTACCACAAAATGTAATACGTAACATAAATGTGTGAATAAGGTCGCAAATAAAACTTGAGGTTTGTCCCAATTCACCCCCTAGACCCTATTCCCCCCATTTTACGGTATCTAAAGTTTAGAAAAAAAAACTCCTGTTTTTCTGAAAAGTCTAGTAATCATCAACATATCAGCCGAAAGACATCCACTGCTGGACAAAGGCCTCCCCCAAAGATCTCAACAATTGCCTCCAAAAAGTCAAGTAAAACAAAATATTATTATTGACACTTCGTCAAACCAAACCAAGATGATTTGATTAAGTGGTTCCTTGTACTTGTTCCCTATAGATATCGAAGGCCTATAGCAGTCTCCTCGGTTAAACCTGATAGATAGGCAATAGAAATAAGAACGACAAAATAAAAGGAATCCTGGGTTAGGTATTTCAAAAAAGGTTAGGTTAAAGGTTGTATATTAAATGTTGTTTAGATACCTATGTAATATCGTTATAGTTAGATTCATTACCTAAGGTAATTGGAAGTCCGTCAACCAGGTCCCTGAACTAATCTTAAAATTACATAAGTAAACCAGATGTTTGTTAATCACAAAATCGGGTTCGAGTAGCAATATAATTATGCGACATTTGCATTATGTATACCTAGTTAATTATGTGACGTATCACATGTGTACATTATACACCACAAGTAAGGTACCTGCGGCGAGTGCTGCGGCGGCGCGGCGCCGAGCAGCTGCGCGACGCCGCAGCCGCTGCAGTCGCCGCGCAGCACGGCGCAGCGCGCGCTCGTGCGCAGCAGCTGTGTTAGCACTATTATAAGGATCTGAAATTGAATACAGTATTAAATTTTAATTTTATAGCATTATTCGCAATGCAAAGCCTACTACCCCTGATTGGTAGATGGTGCAGGTTCGAGACCCGCCGGACGATTAAATTTATGATTTCCCATTTTTGAGATTGCATACAGTACTTATATGGTTAAAATATTTTTTAAGGCAGGGGGTATGCCTACGCTTGCCACCCTCAAAACATGTCCATGGGTGGGTATGTCGAACTTCTGTTGGCGCCTGATGGGCGCAGCCCCGAGTACGCGGGTGTGCTGCTCCGGTACCCCCCTTCTTCGCCATGTCCCACAGCAGCAATGTGTTTAAGTCGGACAATGATATAATGTAGCTTATATTGTGAGTTATGGTCTGATTCTGTGGGGCAACTCAACAAACATTCAAAAAGCTTTTATTGCACAAAAAAAATGTAATCGAGCGCTTTCTGGTCTATGTCCATGGCAATCATGTAAACCGATCTTTCAAAAGTATAAAATTATGACATTACCGTCTATGTATATATTTGAATGTAGTAAATTGGTTAAGGAAGATCCTGAACTGTTCAGAAGAGCCCAGGATATTCCCTAGAAATAGTCGAAATCCTAACAGAATAGTTTTACCAGTGATTCCTAAGACAACTTTATACAAGAAAAGTAGCTACGTGATGTGTGGACATATATCTAATAAGTTACCTGTGGATATTAAGGAACTACCACTTCTGAAATTTAAAAAAAACTCAAAATATGGTTGTTAGAAAGAACATTTTACACGGTAGCAGACTTCTTTAATAGGACTTAACATAGAAATATGTCACTATGTATATGACTAAGTGTTGTGGATCTGTTTTTATATTTAAGACCTCAATTATTTGTACCAACATTTATGGCAAATAAATAAATATCTATCTATATATAACAGTTAATAAAACTTTACAAACCTGGAACAGAAACACGAGCATGTTGAACCATTGCAGCGCCAACAACGCTCTTGTAAGCGGTGCCTTTACAGCTTCAACACAACCACGCGTGTGAAGGGATGCCGACAGCAGCGGTGAGCCGGAGAACCAGACATCACGCCATTCACACTAGCGAAATTTAAATATAAATCTTGTTTAGATTTTAAAAGCGTCAATTGCATTAATATAAATGTAGAAACGCCGTGTGTTGACGGCGAAGAATATCGTAACCCCATCTCATCTCATGGGAGGCGTTTTTCTGTGAACTATAACCATCAAACTGCGACAGCCAACCCGTCTGCGAAGCGTGATGATTATGAAATATTCCCCCATACTTAGAGGAGGCTCTTGTATAGCAGTAGACGTAATTTGGCTGACATGATGATGAAATGTAGAATTAAGAGGCTTTTATCGACATATAATAAAGTAAATGTGTTGGAAACATTGATATTTTTAATTGCAAAAACATTCGCCAGTTTGCTAAGAGTTATATTGATTCAATTAAGCAATAATTCAACAACTTATATTTAATAAATAATATAATTTATAGATATCATAATTTATTTGTTGTTTATTAAAATGATTTAGTCTTTAGTTAAAAAATTTATGTTTTTACGTTTCTCTGTTTTTACTTTTAAGTATACAAATTTAAATGTTTATTTTTAGGTTAAGTTTAATTTGCATTAGTATTAAGTATTGTTTCTTTTTTGTGTTTAGTATATTTTGTGACTATTTTTCTTTATGAATGTTGTATACATCTGTAGAGATTTAACACCTAGTCTTAAACTCAATAACTTGTCATCTTCAAATGTCTAGTGTTAAGTTGATGATGTATAATAAATAAATAAATAAATTATATAAAAATTCGAGTCTTCTACACCACGGTGTGGTGGTGGAGCTATTAACGCACATTTGGCCGGATACCCCGTGGTCGTGGGTTCGACTCATAAAGAAAATAAAGAGCATTCAAATATGGGGCGCAGAAGATTCTGTAATAGCAATTGATAGCAGTCACACAAAACATTGCTACCATCCTTGCAGATATCTTCAATCGCTGTGTAAGTGATGGCGTCTTCTCCAACCTCTGGAAAATTAGCAAGGTAGTACCGGTATTCCAATCAGGTTGTTTTAATAATGCCACAAACTATCGACCCGTCTCTATACCGCCAGCGTTAATTGTTTGAGAAGCTCATGCTCAGCCAAATGTTGTCGCACTTTAAAATGAATGGAATATTGCAAAACAAGCAGTTTGGGTTTACAAGGGGCCGTTCTACTCAGGGTGTACACTAATGAAGTCTATATTAGAAGATTCCCACCCGTACTTAAATTTATAAAACTCATTTTAAAGATGTCTAAAACTTGATTTTTAAATAATTTACTCCGCAGTTACTGAGACCTTGAGGCTGTCAAAGACAATGATTAGCATAATACCTGTTGCAATGGGTCATGGTAGCACGGTGCTAGTACTCTTGGCGTACAGCAGGAGTACGGAGACACAGGAGGCAGCACCTTGCCATCTGCACCCGCCAATCTATGGAACCAAGTCATTGGTATTAAACAGGGGGGGCGAGGAGTTGACGTTCAAACGCAAAATTTATATACTTTATGATGAGGAGTATCCGAATCACCCCCATGTATGTTCAACGATTTTGCGTTTTTTTTTTATACTTTACAATTTATGAGTCAATCAATCAATCAAATCAATCAAATTATTTATTTGCCAGAATATGGTACAAAAGATTTTACATAATAAGATTCCGCATATCCTGCCACTAATGGCGGGCAAATACATTATTCAGATTGTTTTTTATAAAATAAATTGTTTACAATGTCAAATAGATAATATAAATATGTCAATGATGTACAATAGAATAATAATAATGATAAAAAATAGTAATAATAAAAATACGTCCATTTGTAATAAAAAAATGTCAAGTTTCTATTCTATCGTCAAAGAAGTTTCTGATATTATAATAACATTTATTTAATAGTAGCCGATATATATATTTTTTGAATAATAACATTGGTAAATTAATTAGATTATCAGGTAGTTTATTATATATTCTTATGCACATACAATTGACATTTCGTTTAAATAGCTCTAGTTTAATTTGAGGTAGGCCTAGTCTATTTTTGTGTCTGGAGCGGCTGTTTGCATGGTCGCAGAACTTTTCAAACAAATGGGGGTGTTTGCATGGTCGCAGAACTTTTCAAACAAATGGGGGTGTCCTGAGCTCAAACCCTAATTATGAACTTAAACCATACTTTTTAGGGTGTTAGGTTAAACTATGCTAATTAGTTATCACAAAAAAACTGAATCAGAAATGTTCAACAGAACGAGAAAAGAAATCGAAAACTGATGTACGAAAAAAATCATCAAAATAATTTATATCCTTACAACCACGCAAAATCGTAGTGCATACATGGGGGTCATTGGGGGTGATTCGGATACTCCTCATCCATACGTCAACTCCTCGGCCAGCCTGTATTAATGCATACAGAAACTTAACATAACTCTATGTATTATTTATTCTATTCAATCTCCTTTATCAAGAGAACATAACTAGAAGATGTAAGAATAAAAGATATTTACTTATCGTATGGGCAATGGTTACACTAAAGTCAGAGAGTTAATCAAGCCGCCCAGTAGGCCTCTGACATGGCTTAGCGACTGTTGCGTGATGGCTACAACCGGGACCGACAGCTTAACGAGCCCTCCGAAGCACGGAGACGCTCCGAAATTAAACCACTTTGGTAGTCACCCATCTATGGAATGACCGCGAGCATAGTTGCTTAACCTCGTCAATCACTTACGGAACAGTGAGAGCATCTGACTTTCTGAGTGAAGATCTTCATCTTTAAACTGTTATGGAATATTCTTTAGATTAAAGAGCCTGACCTCAGAAGTATCGACAAAGTTCTGTCTTAGTATGCGTGCAAAGTTGGACGAACTCTTCGGTGTGATATTCGGTGGGATTGATGCACCATGCGTAACGGAGTCCCCAATACACTCGGTACCTGCGGTCTGTCCATAGATGGGTGACCACTAAAGTTGTTTAATTCTGAGCGTCCCGTGCTTCGGAAGCTACGTTAAGCTGCCGGAGCCGGTTGTAGTCCTTAGACAACAGTCGTTCAGCCATGTCAAAGGCCTACTGGGTAGCTTGAACAACTCTGACACACTGACCACAGCCCATACGATAAGTAGTAAGTAAAAAGAATCCATAGATCACAGTAACCACTTACTATCAGTTGGATTAGTGACGACTTAGTTTGTATTAATTGCGAAGCAACTACGCTAAAAACTAACTAAAAAAATTCAAGAGGGGTAGGGTACAGCGTTCATTCGCTCAAAGAACAGCCCGACTGGGGAAGTACCTCCACCTTACAGAAGACATACTATAATAATAACATTGATTACTTTAGTGTTGTGTTTCTGCGTATGAGTAAGGTCGCCAGAGCTAATTGGGGTGGGGGGGAAGGGTCAGCAACACTTGTTTGCTGACTCTTAAAGGCCGGTAACGCACCCGTGACACCTCTGGTGTTGCGGGCGTACATGGGCGGCGGTGATCACTTACCATCAGGTGAACCTCTTGCTCGGTTGTCGCCCTATGCCATAAAAAAAATAGAAACTATAATTTTTCACACCAAAACAAACAAAACTCACTTCATGACCACTTCAGATTTTTCGTTGAGAAAGTCCATGTTAATCCAGGGTATCTCATGCCAGTCGCTTGGCTTATCAGCGCCGCAGCAACTCAGTTCCACCTGTGAAGATTGAAAACGCGGTATTTCTAAACTATTTAAGTAAAAGAAATAATAATAATAGAACATTTATTTCTCTCATTTTAGGTACATAGCATCTTAAACATAGTTACAATTTGATAGTTTAGATTTAGACCTTTGTGAGAGCTGGAGTCTATACTGGGTTCAAGACCTGTATGATATAATGTAATATAATGTCCGACAGATCATCCTAGCCCCAAACTAAGCAAAGCTTGTAATATGGGTACCAGGCGACGATATACATACTTATATAGATAGATAAATACTTATATACATAGAGAACATCCATGACTTAGAAACAAATATTCGTGCTCAACACACAAATATTTGCACTTACCGGGATTCGAACCCAGGACCACCAGCTTCGTAGGCAGGAACACTACCAACTAGGCTACGGTGACTGCTTCTTAATGGATATTTAAAAGAATACTAGGTATAAGGGCAATGTCTATTAGCTGTGTGTCCGACGGCGAAGAATATCACTACCCCATCTCATCCTGTGGGGGTCGAAGAAGTCGTCCCAAGTGAATATATACCTGAGAATGGGTAGCAGTGCTTTCGTAGTACTCCAAAAAGCAATGCTAACCGTTCGATTTAGTGAGATCGCGAACCTGCCTACCAGGCGTGTTGATTATGGCATATCCACTCAATGATATTGGGGATGCCTTTTAGGACGTCTTTCAGATAACATGGTGATTATGATTGATGTATACTTAGCCTTTGCTGTGTGGTGACGGCATAGAATATCATCACCCCATCACATGGGGGCGTAGAAATCGACCGAGGGAATACCTACCAGAGAACGGGCAGCAGCGTTTTTCTGTGAATAGTTCACAGAAAAACGCTGCTGCCCGTTCTCTGAGGGCTTAGTGTGAGTTTTTTAAACTACTCGGTCGCGTTAAAGTAAACTTCAATTTGTATGGAGTTTAATCAGCGCCATCTAGCGAAACGTTTGTAAACCATATTTTGTGAGTGCGAGATCGTTTGTTATTGTAACGATCGTGACCATCGACTAACTTTATCGATGTGAGCATTTAAACGAGCTCGAATGACGTTTTTGCGAGTGCGAGTTACAATATTAGCTAATTTTGACAGTTCGTTCGTGAACTTCTTCACTTTCGAGCGAGTTAACTTTGTCACGAAGCTTTTGGTAGTGAAATCGATATGAATACGAACATCTTTTTTACGGAATTAAATTATTTGTGTGTTTTCATTGAAGAAAAAATATGATGGAAGAGATTTAAACCTTTTTCCACTTCTCTGTGGATTTTGTATCACCGCGGTTTAAACCTTAGTGGTATTTGGATGCGATTAATATAGAGATAATAATGTAGGTAATTCCTTTTAATCATAAAAAACTTAAAAAAAGAAAATGTACACATTTCATTGCTTACTCTTCCATAAAACCTACTAACAAGTCAAATTGATGCTGACTAGTTTTCATTTTCCCTTTTATTTTAAATCTTGAGTTTTAATCAATAATTCACAGATATAAAATAAGTATAGGTACATACAGTTTGTTACACTACAAAATCGAAGAAGTGACGCCGAGCATAACACGACTATTTTTGATAGTACAACACCTCTATACAAATAAGTTTAAAAATCATTGTATTTAATTTGGTCGGTTTATCGCATAGAAACTACGTGCTACCAACATAATGAATAAAAAAACGCTGTACTTGGTGAGGAAACGTTGTTTGAATCGAGTGCGATCGCCAACCCGTCTGCCAAGCGTGGCGATTATGGCATATCCCCCATTCTTTGGGAAGGCCTTTGTCCAGCAGTGGACGTACTTTGGCTGACATGATGATACTTAGCCTTGATATATAGCAGACAAGTTTTAGAAAAAGTAATAAACCTGCATAGTATCCATAAGCGCTTTCCACGTAGACTCCGTCAAGTACTGAGAGATGCCGATACGCAGCGATGACGAAAGCTCCTTCATGAGGGCCTGGACATGAATTTGATTAACTATTACAAACAATTGATCTGTAACATCCCACAGAGACACATAAGGCACAGTATATAGGTAATACAAATATAGACAGTACGGAAAGTACCTACAAACGCTCGAAACGGACACTCACACAAACCGCGTAAAGGCAAGACCCCTAAGGGCCAGCTCAGACAGAGAGGAGCGCATTATGCTTGAAACTGACATAAATGCTCGCGCAGTCTCGCGCATATAATGTTCAAGCATACATGCACTTTATTTAATTAATTTTAAAGTTGATTTTCTAGTGCCTTAATAAAATCCTCTCCGCTGCGCTCCTCTCTGTCTGCGCTGGCCCTAACGCTACGTCCTGCGTGAGCGATCTAGACGCGACCGCGAAGCGGCGCGGTGCGGCGCGAAAACAACAAACAGTCGAAACCTATTGAAGTGTCCTACGTGACCAAACGCGCGTGCGGTGCGGGGCGGAGCGGCGCGACATGAAGCGAACGCGATCATCTGGCTTGATATTTTCCCGCGAACAGGATGCGGTGCCGTCGTGTTTTTGCGGCGTCGGTGGCGGCTGCGCGAGGCGATTCGCGTGCACGTAGGACATAGCCACCGCGTCGTACCGCATCGCATTGAATTCGCGTGTCACCGCTTCATATTCGCGTTCGCTTTGAACCGCTTACCTAGGACGGAGCGTAAGCGGTTGTCGCGATGCTGTTGCGTCAAGACGAGTGTTAGGTATAAGTTTATCCCTGCGATCATTTTAATCTTTTAACAGACTATGGACTATACAATGCCACATTAATTCCAACCTTCTCACTTTGCAATAAGGTCCTTTTGGACCTTATTGCAAAGTGAGAATTGTTTTTACAATGAAAAAAACTTACGGCAAAGCCTGGGGCTCTACCGGCTAAGTCGCCGAACATCGATTTTTTCAATGGCGTTCAATTAATAAAGGTTAAAAATGACTAAACCAATCGTTAAATCGGCTTCAACGTTGATAATCGATACCGGACCATTTATAACGTCACATGTGCTCATGGAAGCCGATTTAACGATTGATTAAGTCATTTTTACCTTTATATATTTGAACGCCATTTAAGAAATCGATGTTCGGTGACTTAGCCGGTAGAGCCCCTGGTATTATCTATCGGCTTTGGTTTCTAGAAACATGGCAAACTGATATGTTCACAGTTGCATGTGAAAGATCGTAAGTACACCTAAATATTACTTAAGGAAAATAACACACTGAGAATGGATTGGTCTTCTTGCTATCACATTACTACTGTAACGTATATATTTGTTTTCTAAATTAACACTTGATATAATACTTCTTATTGGTTTTTGTGTTATAAAATCATGTTTTAATTTAAGGCGGTAATAGAACCCAAATTTCAAAACTTGATTCTAATAACGACCCATGGCGTTGACAAAATTTGAGAACATTTAGTATTTTTAAATAATATCTATTATAAACTACCTCATTCGATTTTACTTTTTTCTTGTTCAATTCTTAAAATTATTTTACTTCGTTAGCTCTATTAACGACACAGCTATTTCTTAAAGTTTTTGTGTAAAACTCGATTCAACGTTAGACAATATCCCTATGATTATAACGATATTATACTGTAAATAACCATTATTATCTGAATTAAAGACTAACTGAGACTAAAAAAATAATATAGTAATGAGATCGAATTTAACAGTATTCCATAAAACGGATAATTTATCTGTTTATTATTAACTAGCTTTTGCCCGCGACTTCGTTCGCGTGGAATAGTGACTTCCGGCAGATTTTTGGTTTTACCCACATAGATCCCGATCTCGCGGGATCTCTTCAAAAATGAAATGTGGAAGATATTCTAGGGAACACTTCAAAAATCAACATAATGAGCTCTGCGTTTGAATTGAAGATATGTATACTCACTTAGGGCATTAAAGCCGCTATTGCCGATCGAAAAAGGGGAAAATGTTATTTTTCCCTTATTTTCAAAATATTATTTTGATTTGCCATTTCAGAAAAAAATACTGTTTCTCCCTTGACAAATTTTCTATTAAAGATTTAGGATTAAGGATTAGGCTTTAAAGATTATTAAAGTTTCTCACACCAAGACATTTCTGTATACCACGTTTTTAGTTTTGCCATCCTTTGCAAAAATATATAGGTCTTGTGGTTTTGACACTCTTGAGCACGCAACGTAGAGTTGTCCATGGGAGAAACAGTCTTTTTCAAGATGTACCCTCGCAACTTTAAGCGTTTGCCCTTAGGCTTTATTTATGGTCATTGCAAACGCAGTTTTCAGCGGAAACTGAACTCTTTTGAATTGGAATGGCAAATCAGTTGGAATGATGGGAATGCGGGGAATAATTACAGTTTCACCTTTTGCCATTTCAGTCATAATAACGGCTTTAATGACATTCCGTCCTAAATAGGTTACTTGTAACCGTGTGCCGTTACATAGCCTTGGTGGATCTAGGTTTCTCATAAGCATCACAGGAACTCCAACTTTCAGCCTCAACTTGTGAGAAGGCACTCCTGATAACTCTAAGGAGTTGAGAAACTCTGTTGGGTAAGATGTCCCTTGCTGCCACGACGTTATCTACTGATAGATACTCGATGACATCTCGCTCTACGTCAGACATAATTTGGTTATTTATCCGGCCTACTACTTCATTTGTTGGCGCCAATATCGCCCTTTCGCATAACCATTCCCGATTTTCGATATTAGCGCGTAAATCCGTATAGACACTATTTTTTAAATTGTATGTTCTATCCACAATTTGGCATAATTCGCTGCTCAGCGTGATCATACTCTCGGAGTCGGTAGGCATACGATCCTCGCCGATCTTCAGAAGAGTTAACGCCATCTATCGAGCATAGTGACAACTCGGATTATTTATGTATACTCCGTTCGGGCATTTTCTTTGTACTAAAAGTTTTATTATATTGATATTATTTTTTTCATACCTTTTTACTATTTATTTACTTTTTTCCGATGAATTAAAACAATAACATGAACCGAACTCGTGTAACGATCGACACCATTGCGCGATCACCAACTCGACATATAGTACTAATAGAATTATCTATACTCCCTTAGAGCATTTTCTTTGTACTAAAAGTTGTATTATATTATATTTTCATACCTTTTTACAATTTATTTACATTTTTCCGATGAATTTTCAGTACTGAATTGATGCAGACTCTTGACCAATAGATGGCGCTGTATGTCCGGAATAAATTTTATTTTTTATTTTATTTTTTGTAATAAAAACTATCCTATGTCCTTTCTCAAGTTCCAAACTATGTCTGTACCAAATTTCACACAAATCGGTTCAGTAGTTTAGGCGTGAAGCAAAGACAGACAGACAGACAGAGTTACTTTCGCATTTATAATATTATAGTTTGGATTTTATTGGTCGCTAATAGAATATCGTAACCTTCATACGTGATCCTATTACCGACTCACAGCTATGACGATATTTTTGGTAGTATTACAGTACACAAAAACAAAATGTATATTTTTGAACAAATTGGCTTATTTCTTGCTAACGTGACGTTTTGAGAGATTTTGCCACAGGCCATATTATTAATGTAAAATAATATTTGCTATCCAGTTTCATTCATGGCTTCATGGCATTAGCTATATTTCATATGTTTTCAAATCAAATAAAATGGCGGGACGGAATGAGGGCCATGTAACTTTTTAAATCTTCTTTCGAAGAATTAAATTCTATATCGTTGATTAATGTCTCTCTCTCTCTTCTCCTAGCCTTAATAATCCCAAGCATCTTGGAGTCGGCTTCTGTATTGAGCGAATTATAAATGTGTTATTATAAAATTAACCTATTATAAAGGTATTCTGTGATTGTATTACAAATAAAAAGTATTTTTGTTATTGATTTATAATATATAATTAGTATGTAGGTAATGAAAAAGTAAGCTTTTAATTATTTGAAGACTGTTTTCTGAGATTGGTTACGTTTTTAATTAATGAAAATAACAAAAAGTAAGTTCTCTAAGCGTTGCAATAAATAAATATGTTCATATTGTAATAATGGTGATCTCATAACTATTGTTATTATATAATATATACATTTTTTATTTTATTTCATAGTAGAGAAGAAGTGACATCTTCCTAGCGGTCGGTAAAAGAAGTAGAAAAATCGGTAATAGAATCTTGCCGCATACTATGGGTCGGTAATAGAATCAACTACTCTTTTGGATTAAATAATTATTTAGTAATTATTGCGTTATTGAATATTCAATTTAGGTACTGGATTGCAAAGAATACTTTGTTGAGATTAAATAAAAATTATAACATCTTTTCTAACATAACAGCTTATATCTATTTTTTTAAGGTGAATTCTAAGACAGCCAAAAATGGCGGTAATAGGAGCTTTTACGTTAGTTAATTATATTCAAGTATTATATTTTCCAAATATTATATTATAGTCAAATAGGCTTAGTTTCCATACTGTGCATATTTCTACTGTGATTAAGGTCTAATCTTTTAGGCAACATCGATTAACATTAACTCTATATCGGCTGAGTGGAAACCCCAACTGCTTGTCATTAATATTATAGTAACATACGTACCCTCAGTGTTCCTCTACAAGCAGCGTACACCAGCATCCCATTAGCCGCCACCAAAGTTCCGCTCACCATCCATGTGGTGCTGACGAACGAGGCCCTGTGCCAGTGGGGACACTTGAGGAGTAGAGTGATGAGTCTCAAGCCACCAGTGTAGTGTAGCTTCAGGCCATACGCTTGGAAGAGAATCAGACCGTAGAGGAGTATCACTGTCACCTAGGTAAGAAATTATAGTTTAGGTAATAAGAAGACTTATTGGTCTGACTTGGGACCTCATCATCATCAATACAAACTTTTTCTTTAAGCAATAAGTAGGTCCCGGTATGTCATGGAAACCTATGTTTTCGTGACATCTTATTAGGGTGGTCTTTCTGTGTTTCGAGGTCAGATTGCATCCCTGTTTAATTTTGATAGCCAACCAAAGGTTAGACTGCAAACCAATTCCAATAGAAAAGGACAATGTATGTACATATGTATGTACGAAGCGGAATGATCAGAAGCTGTGCTTAGAACTATAATCCTGTGGGACGTCTTTCTGGAAAAGGCGGATATTTTGCATTCATCGTACGGTCACGACAATCACCGTAGCCTAGTTGGTAGTGCTCCTGCCTACGAAACTGGTGGTCCTGGGTTCGAATCCCGGTAAGTGCAAATATTTGTGTGATGAGCACGAATATTTGTTTATGAGTCATGGATGTTTTCTATGTATACAAGTATTTATCTATCTATATAAGTATGTATATCGTCGCCTGGTACCCATAGTACAAGCTTTGCTTAGTTTGGGGCTAGGTTGATCTGTGTGTCTGTGTAATGTCCCTAAATATTATTATTATTTCATCATCATCATCACTATATTAGCCGAAACACGTTCACTGCTGGACAAAGGCCTCCTCCAAGGATCTCTACAGTGGCCAGTTATGTGTTGCGCGCATCCAGCGGCCCAAGACGCAAGATCGTGGCTCAACCTTGTAGGGGGCCTGCCCGCGCTGTGTGCAGTTAACAGTCAGGGAAACTAACCTCTAGACCAACAGGCCTGTCAAAGTGTCTTACGGACCTTGTGTATATGTTTGAGCAGCAGCATCACTCGCAGCGAAGTGTTGTAGCAGAAGATGACCATGGACAGCGACACCACCAGCTGCGCGATGAGCAGAGCGCGGAGGACTCCCGCTAGCCGCGCGCGCCCGTCTCTACTGAACGTGAACACGCCCCACGCCATACAACATTGTGTACCACCATGCTAGCTGCTTCTGGAGACAACCATTAATGTTATACAAAACTTGAGAGGTGTCAAGGGACACCCGGATGGAACGAAGTTATTTCTTATTATTTATTATGTACAAAAAACCTGTATACACTCAACAAAAATAATCGTCGCGACACCACACTGTTCAATGCGAAATAGAAATGAAAATATCTGGCTTGCTTTCTATAAGAGAGAGAGAGAGACCGACAGAGAAACATGCGCACGCCGCACAGCTGCAAAAAGTGTCGTGACAACTTTTCGTAAGATTTTTTTCCGTCTAGCCCCCTTTCACAACGCGCGATAAGGAACTTCATTCAAAAATGCCGCATAGTGGTAACAGAATACCTAGAGCAACTAAGTTATGCAGAAACAGAAAAAATGCTAGAAATTTTAAAATGATGTTGATAACGTAGGGATGTATCAATATACACAAACTCTTTAGTTTTTATTAATGACTAGCTGTGGCCGCCTAAATTTTATAAATTATCATAGCTTCTCCCCCGTAGGTGAAAGCGTGATAATATGTAGCCTATATGTTGACCCGACCTCTTAGTAATATTCATGCAAAATTTGAAGTAAATCCATGCAGTACTTTTTGAGTTTAGCCCGGACATACATACAGACAAACAGACACACAGACAAAAATTCTAAAAACTATATTTTTGGCTTCGATATCGATTGTACATCACGCCAAAAGTGTCCTTTTAAAAAAAAAGTAATGTACAGTTTTAACTTTCCTACGATTTTATTATATGTACCTATAGATAGATTTACAATTTAAATTGCATTTCTTTTTGCCTATCATTTAAATAATTAGTTATATTAGTTTTGTCTGTAATACAGGTTCTACCTAGTTCAGACAAGCCGATAATATTTATTATATTTCGAATGTTCTTAAATTTGTCTTGTTTTAACGATAAATGTATTTATCTTAGCTATAAGTGTTTCTATTTTATTTTAGCAATAATTATACAAATATGTAAGAATTAGATAATATTTTCAAAGACTTATGTTATTTGTTTTGTAAACTGAAGCTCTTTGCTCTTTGAGCGAATGAATGCTATGCCCTACCTCTGGTTAATGGAGAACTCACAAAACTTTCATCATTACGAGGTATATTAAAAGTCTGAATAGGCGCATTAATGAGAGATACTTTTTAAAGACTGCCTCGTTAGTCTAGCGGTAGCGTGATCAAACGCAGATAACGAAGTCTTGGGTTCAAATGCCGGGTCGGGCAAAAATTGATTTCGGGATTTTTCCGTAAAAAGAAATTTCTCAGTACCCCGGAGAGCACGTAAAGCCGTCGGTCCTGTACCTGACCTCTTTCCGGCCGTGTCGCTAGTCGTCCCATCGGAGCATGAGAGTGATGGAATAGAAAGTAATATGTCCTGCGCAGCACAGCCGGCTAATCTCCATTGGCCGAAATTCGACCGGGAGGACATTATTATTATTTTTTATGATCCCACAGGAATCAATTTTAGATAAGGAAAATATGGATAATGGAGAATTCACAAAACTTTAAGCAATTACTACGTATATTGGAATGCTATGATAATCTGAATAGGCGCATTAATGAGATATACTTTTTTATATGTAATCTTATGTAATCTTTTAATCTTATAGGCAAAGTTAACATCCTTCTAATATTATAATATTAGTAACTAGCTGTGCCCCGTAGTTTTACCCACGTTATATGTTAAGTCCAGGGTGTCAGCTAACTCTATACCAAATTTATTAAAATCTCTCCAGCCGTTTAGACGTGCAGAAGTAACAAACATACACTCACAAACTGTGATGTTCTGGTCTCATGTTTTCTGGCTATTCTGCCTTTTTAACCATTAAAAGAATTTAAATGTCATTACATCTCCCTCTAATATAGCTCGTATGAAAAGAACAGGGCATACGCAGAACATACTATGCGCAGGCGTATATTCGACAGGATTAAATATGGAATAGAGATGACCCTTCTTTTCATAAAGACTAGTGAGGAAGAGATGCAATGATATTAATAATTTTGTTGACATTACATAGAATATAGGAGCATTGCTTGGCATGACATCCACTATTCTTCGAACCTTCTACATGGTGTAATTAAAAATATTATAATAATGTCCTCCTAGCCGAATTTCGACCACGGCGTATAGTGCTCAAGTGTGTGCGCAAACACAGGAGCGCTTTCTATTCCATCACCCTCATGATCCGATGGGACGCCTAGCGACACGACCGGAAAGAGGTCAGGTACAGGACCGACGGCTTTACGTGCTCTCCGAGGCGCGGAGGTATAATACAGCAGTAGGTGTAAATTGGGGTTTCTGGATCAGAGGAGATCCAGAAACACCCAATTTACCCATCATTCATAGTATTCAAAGAATGAACAAATAGCTGTTTATTATTCAGAATATAAATATGACAATATTTTCTGTGATCAGAATAAGTTTTTGTACTAGTTAACTTTATGTCTATATTATTATTAACATATTATAGATATCATGAGAAATTTAGATATTCAATTTAAATGCGTACATTTATCTTAATTCGACATTCATGTATGTTGTATGATATGTATATATGTGCATTCTACTTTTCATCGCCGTCAAATAATTACATCTATTCAATACTTCATTCAATAACAGTTAATCAAAAGAATGATGGAGTAGTCAACTTTAAGTCTATTCATTCATCATTAACTTTCAACATTAATATGAAAGTTTCAAATTTTTCATCGTTAAATTATTATATTATTTCAACAATTCAATGACACGCGCATGAAATGTCGAGCAACAGTCGGGATCTGTTCCACACGACAACGAAAATGGAATGGGCCTCACTATTGTCCATCACGCCGCCTTATATATAGCGCAGTGGCTACTTACTTTAATTATAATGACGGAGAAATAATAAGCAAAGTACCTAATATTGATTTATTTATATAGGATGATTATATTATAAATATCAAATACATGATGTTGAACTTAATTTTTTAACAATTTTAGTAACTAAATACTCAGTTTCACTCATGATTTCATCAACATCACTTCGCACTAAATATTGTATATTCACGCTTGCACTATCAGGGTCACTATCTACTTCTTCCATACGACGACCATCCACATCATGGACAATTATTTTTATTATTCGGTGATGCCCGGGCTTTTTACGCATTATATAGGATTTATTTTTTAAAGATTTTGATATATTTTTTTTCCTCTTCATTTTTTTCTTTTCTATTTCTTGCTGTCTACTCTCTTTACATGCATTCGCCGCTACTTCAGCGTACCAGCCCTCTCGGTCTTGAGCATAGTAAAATGGATTAAGAACTGGATCTGAGCCCTCTATCAAATTCTGAAATATAAATATTATGTATGATTTTGTGTTATTAAACAACATCAAATATGAATTCAATTGTTACAATCGATGGTTACTGAGGTACTTACGTTACATTGTTGGTCAATTTGATCTAAAACAGGACTGTAGGATGGGGAGCGTGACATACTTAATTCTATGTCTAGACTTTTGTTAAGAACCTAGAAAAATGCAAAAAATGTATTAATATTTTATTTACTTTTAATTATTTAGTTATTCTATCTCAATTCTCGTAACAACTATTATGGTTGAAACAAAGTGTCATGTAGAAATAAATACTCACTTATGTAAGTATGACACCTAGGTACCTATATTAAATAACGATTCTACTGCCTGATAGTAGTATTGGTAATATTTTATTTTTAATTGTAAAAAATACTGAGGAATAATATTAAAACTTACCGATATTACACAATAAAGACAGTTGCCCTCAGTCAGCTGTAGAATTTGAATAGATATTATTTTATTTTTTTATTTATATATCCACATAATTTTAATCTATAGAGTTCAAAATCGTACGTTTTTATAGATATATTATATCCTATACAAACATCGGACGATGAAATTGAATCTCGACACGTGTCGATTAACTTATTGTTTACTAAAAATATCATATATAAAATAAATACCACAATGTGTTTGTTCATTGTATTTTTTTCATACATGCAGTTGAGAAAAATCGACAGGCAAAGTCATTGTATATAGCTAGTATGTCAAACATTATATTTTTTGCAATGTATGTGGTTATTTATAAGGAGAAGATCAAAACAATATACTTAGCAATATCGACATACTATTGTTACGTTCGGTTTCGTCTGCTATTATTGTAATATTTAAGCTTATTTAATTGGTACATCACAAATAGAATGGTAAGTAATGCTTTTTATTCTTATTTGTACATACTATTACGGTTTATAGATATATCTATACTTCTATCAAGATTTGCACGGATTAAACATATTTTATATAATACTTCGAAAACTATCTTTCAACTTTGCTTTAAACAATATTATGGAACATAACAGATCTTGACTTGACTTGATAAAAACCCTCTATAAAAATAACCCTATAAAAAGTACCCTGAACCGGCGAGCATGTATGAAGAATATAATGTCAGTAAAGGAAGCGAGGGAGGTGTGCAAGGATCGTGACAAATGTAAGTCCGTTGTCTCTGCCTACCCCTCTGGGAGACAGGCGTGAGTCTATGTATGTATGTATGTTGTTTACTAAAAATATCATATATAAAATAAATACCACAATGTGTTTGTTCATTGTATTTTTTTCATACATGCAGTTGAGAAAAATCGACAGGCAAAGTCATTGTATATAGCTAGTATGTCAAACATTATATTTTTTGCAATGTATGTGGTTATTTATAAGGAGAAGATCAAAACAATATACTTAGCAATATCGACATACTATTGTTACGTTCGGTTTCGTTTGCTATTATTGTAATATTTAAGCTTATTTAATTGGTACATCACAAATAGAATGGTAAGTAATGCTTTTTATTCTTATTTGTACATACTATTACGGTTTATAGATATATCTATACTTCTATCAAGATTTGCACGGATTAAACATATTTTATATAATACTTCGAAAACTATCTTTCAACTTTGCTTTAAACAATATTATGGAACATAACAGATCTTGACTTGACTTGATAAAAACCCTCTATAAAAATAACCCTATAAAAAGTACCCTGAACCGGCGAGCATGTATGAAGAATATAATGTCAGTAAAGGAAGCGAGGGAGGTGTGCAAGGATCGTGACAAATGGAAGTCCGTTGTCTCTGCCTACCCCTCTGGGAGACAGGCGTGAGTCTATGTATGTATGTATGTATAAAAATAACAGTTGATAAGCAAATTACCGTCTTTTGCTTCACGCAGTCGGGTAAAATTAATCATAACACAAATCGTCTGGATGCGGATAGCTGACACTGCATTTTCACAACACGTGCCTCTATCCATATTTGGGATACTGTGACGTAGATTTAGCACTATTTAAGGGTCCTGCTGCTGAAGTTGGACCACAAAACACTTCTTCAAGAGCTAGTGTCATCATCGTGTACGAGTTAATCAGTACCTAGTTTATTTCTATTACAAGTACCTACACCAGTTCTTCGCTGCGCTATTTAAAAAATGTAAGTGACGTTGTTTTATTGCCTGTGTATTCGTATTACCTATTCAAGTATTCTAATATATTCTCTTTTGTCGAGTGCTAGCAATCTTTACAATTGATCATGAAGCCTTGGGTTCGATACCCAGATCGTACAGTGTTGCTAGTATTTCACATTTAATGAGTAGATATAATGTAGTGAAGATATATTATCATATTATGTTATGTAACCATTCTTATATTCAATGATTTATCATTATTCAATCATTCATCATTTAATTTTAATCAAACGATGAATAATTGAATAATGAACTTGAATTAAATAAATGATTCAGAATTCAATATAACGATAATCATTTATCTGTTGTTAAGTTGTTCTATTAATGGAAGGAAAATAATGAGAGGAAATCTTCATAGGTACTCTTACAGATATTCTCAATCATGTTTAAAGCCATTACACACTTACATGCAGGGATTAAACTTTAACAGAACGCTAGCTACTAGATAATCGATAAGAAGATTGATAAATTGTCACTATTATTTATAGTTAATAAAACTTTCTATTTTTCTTTCAGGTCTAAGTGTAATGCAGAGCAGCTTTTCCCGTCTGAGGATGAGTCGGTGTCGGAAACCGTGGCGGTAAAGGCAAAGCCGGAGAAAAAGAAGCGCAAGTCGTCGCATGAGTCCACCAGCCAGCCATCATCCAGCAAGAAAACGAAGCCAACCACTAGACCGACAGCCCACGATTTATTCGGAAGCGATTCTGATGACGATAACTTGCCGGCAACAACGGGTAAAAGCTTTCAACCAATCTACTCTTATATTACACGTAGATTGGCGAACGGTTTTTCGAGGCAAATGGATGAAAACAAATCAGGCAGTTATTACATAGAATTAAAGATATATAAGTGTGATGACATTGAACGAGTGCCACCGCTAAATAGGTGGCGGCACTCAGTCATAACAATTAAAAATAAGTGTGAAAAGGAATCTGAGTCTTGGAAACACTTAACTGAATATGTTAAGAGTGTTAGAAAAGAGTTTCACGACTGTCCATGCACGTTTATTAATTCGTATCAGTAATAATAATCAATTATTTGTCCTACGAACTTATATTATACCTAAAAGTACATGTATACCCAAATGTAGTGTTACTTATTTGTACTTACTTAAAATAAATACCTATGTTATGCTCTATTATAATATAGTTAATCATTATTTACAATCATTATAATTAACACATAATCAATATTGTTTAATCACTATTATATCTTTTTCTATTTTTTCATTAAATATTCCAAGTTACTGTATTTTTTCTTTTCAGTTCAACCACCTGTTAATTCATCATCAAGCGCTAATATTATTTATTGTGATAAATGCAAAATTGAGATCCCAGTACATGAATACAGATATCATAAGAGAACTAATATTCATAAATCAAACTGTTTAATTAAATCGTCATTTTTGAATGTTGATATTATAGCCACAGCGTTTAAAAATAGAATAATGACTTATCGCTTAAATCCATCTCAAGAAGACGAATACCTTCTAGCGGAGGCGTTTTTAGATGGTAAGCGAGACGATGTTTTTAAAATTATTGAATTGACTTTATTGAAACATGACTGTATCAAAGTGAACTTCGAGTTGTTTGCTTATTTTGTGTTACCCGTATCAGGTGAGCAGCAACTGAAGTCATTTAATACAAAATATAAAACCATATACAAAAATACTGATTGTGATGAGTTATATTCAAATATAAAAGAGATTTATATAACGAAATTAACTGAATTTGAGCATTGCAAATCTGGATGGGCATTTATGTCTGTAAGTCATTTAGAAATTAATATTAATAAGTATTCACCCATGCGAGGTGGATCTTATATCGACTTGCCAGCTAAAATTAAGAATACAAAAAGCTGTTTGAACATACAAAATAGTGATAATTGCTGTTTTTTGTGGAGCATAGCTGCAGCGTTATTTCCGGCTAAAAATAACGTCTGTAGACCTAGCTCGTACCCAAATGTGAATTCAATATTTAATACACAGGGTATGTCATTTCCACCATCACATAAAGATATTCAGTTGTTTGAAAAAAATAATTCCGAAATAAGTGTAAATATTTACGGATTAGACAAGCATCATACTGTTACTGGTCCTTTATATGTTACCAATAACAAGAGAATTAAACACGTTAACTTGTTGTATTTAGAACAGAACTGCAGCGCCCATTACTGTTTAATTAAAGACCTTAAGCGTCTAGTCAGAAGACAGGTATCACATCATAAAGGTGCAATGTATTTATGTGAAACATGTCTACAGTTTTATACTAGTGAAACAAAATACGCTTCACACAATTGTTCTAAGATTATAACGATATTACCAGAAAGAGATAGTTTTTTAAAATTCAAACATTATGAGAGACAGCAAAAAATTAACTTTGTTATATATGCTGATTTCGAATGTTTATTATCTGATTTTAAAGAACCAAATCCCGATAAAAGTACTGTAAGAAATAAATGTCACCAACCATCTTGTTTTGCATATTATATATGTTGTTCCCATGACAGGAGCTTGAATAAATTTGTTTCATACAGAGGAATAGATTGTGTACAAGTATTTATCAAAAAAATTATTAAGGACGCACAGTTAATTCATAAGATTTTAATAACAAAAAAACCCATGAAACCAATGACTAAAGAACAAATTAACGATTATTGTAGTGCAACTATATGTCACATATGCAAGCAGTTGTTATTTGACGATAAAGTCCGTGATCATGATCATATTACATCTGAATATAGAGGTGCAGCTCATTCGCATTGTAATATTTCATTTAAAGTATGTCCATTCATACCTGTTATATTTCATAATTTATCTGGTTATGATGCCCACATATTTATCACGGAATTGTCTCAATACGAAGGTGAAATAAAAGTTATTCCCAAAACAAAAGAAAAGTATTTATCCATAACGAAAATTATAAAATCAGATAACAATAGAATGCCTGTACAAATTAAATTTATAGATTCTTTTCAGTTTCTTAGTTCGAGTATTGATACATTGACTAAAAGTTTATCCGACAATGATTTCGTGCATTTGTCCTCCCATTATTCTGACAAGGACCAATTCGATTTAATAAGAAGAAAAGGTATTTATCCGTATGAATATATTAATTCATGGCAGAAATATAATGAAACCGAACTACCATCAAAAGATTGTTTTTATAACAGCTTGTTAATGAAAGATATAACAGATCATGAATATAAACACGCACAAACTGTTTGGAAATATTTTAATATTGGTTCTATTGGCGAGTACACTGATCTATATTTAAAAAGTGATGTACTTTTGCTCTGTGATGTATTCGAAAATTTTAGGAACATATGTTTAAACAATTATAATCTTGATCCTGCATATTATTTTACTTCACCTAGTTTAAGTTGGGATGCTATGCTTTTTTACACAGGCGTTGAACTAGAGCTGATTAATGATTTAGAAATTTATCAAATGTTAGAAAAAGGAATCCGTGGAGGGCTGGCACAGTGTACTCATCGATATGCTGAAGCCAATAACATTTACTTACCTCAATTTGATGATTCCAAACCTTCAACATATTTAATATATCTTGACTGTAACAATCTTTACGGTTATGCTATGACAAAGAAGTTACCCATATCACATTTTAAATTTATGGAACAGAAGAGTATTGAGAATTTTAATTTGTTCGATATTCCTGACGATGCTGACAACGGTTATATTTTAGAAGTTGATATGATGTATCCAGATTATTTACATAATTTACATAGTGACTTGCCATTCGCTCCCGAAAAATTTATACCTATTGGAGGAAAGACACCTAAATTAATTGCTAATTTGTATGACAAATATAATTATATAATACACTACGTTCATTTGAAGGAATGTCTTAGAAATGGTCTAGTATTAAAAAAAATTCATAGAATACTTCAATTTCGACAAGACAACTTTTTAAAAACATATATAGACTTAAATACTAAATTACGGCAAGCAGCATCAACACCATTTGAAAAAGATTTCTTCAAGCTATTAAATAATTCAATATTCGGCAAGACAATCGAAAACAAACGTAAACAGGTTGATGTTAAATTAGTTACTAGATGGAATGACAGCTCTAATAAAACTAATAAGTCACTGGGAGCAGAGAAATTGATTACGAAACCAAATCTAAAAAGTATTTCTATTTTTAACGAGAATTTTATCGCAGTGCAACTGAGTCATGAAAAGCTTATTTTAGATAGACCGATATATATTGGATTTGCTGTGCTTGAATACTCAAAACAACATTTATATAATTTCCATTACAATTTTATAAGACATAGGTATGGTGATAATGCCAAACTATGTTATACTGACACTGATAGCTTACTGTACTTAATACAGACACCTGATTTTTATAAAGATATGCAAGATAATATAGATGAATTTGACACTAGCAATTTTGACGTTAATAATCCTTACGGCATACCAAAAGTGAACGAAAAAGTACCTGGCTTATTTAAGGACGAATTGGGAGGTGATATAATCATGGAATTTATTGGATTAAGAGCAAAACTTTACTCTATTAAAACGCTGAATACACAAATTAAAAAAGCAAAAGGAGTGTCAAAGCCAATTACTAAAAGTTTGGATACATCCAACTATAAGGAAGCATTATTTAACAATGTTGAATTAAAGCGTAAAATGAATATGATTAAATCCATTAAACATATATTGTATTCACAAGCAGTTGATAAAGTAATTTTGAAAAGAGTTGATGACAAAATACAAGTTCAGTCGAATCAAATAAATACGCTACCTTGGGGTCATTGTGACGGTGTCATGTAAAAGCTTTAGATATAAAATATATACTTAAATCTAATTTGTAAATGTAATATCTGTATGTCTTTTTTTCATTAAATCGATGTAAACACTATTTTTATTTGTAAAATGTTCCTAAAACCCTGTTTAGACTAATATGTTCATTTTGTTTTTAATTAATTTTAGGCATATAAAACGATTATAATTAAATAACATATATTTATCTTTTAAACCTGTTTTTTATTATTGTTATTCATTATAGTGGTGCCCTATTTAATCTATAAGATGAGTATAGTTTGTTTTTGCACTCAAGACATTCTTAAATATATTTTATTTTTAAATTTCAAACTTAATTTATTTGCATAAAATGTGGTTAAAAAGATGGTACATATTTAATATGAAGGTCAGTCACATACGCTAATAAGTTGCATATGCAGGTAGGTATATGGTTAACCTACATCCTCTGTGAAAATGGCGTGAGTGCATGTATGTAGGTATATATATATATGAATGTTAAATAACATTTGAATTAATCGACAAAATGAAGTTGATCAAGCAACCCATATCCCTAAGTGTTAATAATATAAAATTAAGTGACTCTGTTCACCACATCAGACATAGCACTTTGTTGCCGAATAACATTCGCTGTATAATATGCGGTCCGTCGAACTGTGGTAAAACAAATGTTATGATTAGTTTACTGCTGCATGAAAATGGGCTCAAATTTAGAAATCTATATCTTTACTCTAAGACTTCTTTTCAACCTAAATACCGTTTCTTGACTGAAGTATTGAAAAGAGTACCACAGGTTAATTTCTATGAGTTCAATGATCATAAAGATGTCATTTCTCCAAGTGAAGCTTTAACAAATTCTGTATTTATATTTGATGATGTTGCATGTGAAAATCAAGTGAATATCCGCAATTATTTCTGTATGGGTCGACATAAACGAATCGATTGTTTCTATTTATCTCAAACCTATTCTAAAATTCCGAAACAATTACTACGTGACAATGTTAATTTAATTATAATATTTAAACAAGATGATGTGAATTTAAAACATATTTACGAAGAGCATGTTAGTTCTGATCTACAATGGAAACAGTTCAAAAACATTTGTCAAACTGTTTGGAGTAAGCCTTACAATATTTTACTTATTAACAAAGAATCATCATTAAATAATGGACGGTATAGGCAGAACTTTGATATATTTTTTAAATTTGACTGATGTTATATAAATATAAGTGTGTTACACACAGAAAAAAATCAGTATTATTTATTCTTTAGCTGAAAGTGGTTGTTATAATATTAAATAGGTATGGAGAAAAATATTAAAATAGAATTAATGAAGTCTGTAGACTCCATAAAGAATAAAATAAAACAAATGAAAAACCAGGAACACTCAATGAATTTGTCACCCGATAAAATGTTAAAACCTGTCACAGATCCCCTTAAAACCCTAGTTGATTCGAATAAAACCAGTAGGGGAAAAACTTGCAGCACGTTTAGTAAGCAAAGCTATATTAACAAAAATTAAAACTGGTTCTGGTCTAAAAAAAGGTAGCAAAAAGTGTTGTCCAAAAATTACATCTGGAAATGGTTTGAAAAATAAATTTAAAAATGTTATTAGCAAAACAAAAAGACATATAAAAAAATTAAAACCAAAATGCAAAAAGGTGGCGATAGAATTAGCTATGGCCGCTACCAGAGAATTAGCTAATGATTCGTCCATTAAACTTCCTCGTGTTATTCCTATACCAAAATCTGGTGGAGTATTACCTCTGATTCCTATTTTTGCGGGATTATCTGCGGCAGGCGCTCTAGCAGGTGGTGCAGCTGGTATTGCTAAAACCATAAATGAATTCAAGATGGCAAAAAAGTTGTATGATGAATCGAAGAGGCACAATGAGAAGATGGAGGCTCTCTGCATCGGCAAAGGACTACACCTTAAACCACATAAAGATGGGCTCGGAATTTTCGTATCGAGAGAAAAAAACTAAAATACCGGCTACCTAAACGAGCTTTGAGTAATTTGGACATTTTGAAGTATGGAAATAATATTCCCTATTTTAGAGGTGTCTTTATGAGAGATGAGCTCCCTAAATACCCTTTTAAAAAAGAATGTGGAGTTATTAATTTAGATAGCTCTAAAAATCATGGTTCTCATTGGGTAGCCTATGTAAAATACAATGATTATATTGAGTATTTTGACAGTTATGGAAATCTTAAGCCTCCAAAGGAATTTATAAAATACGTGGGTTCCAAAGTTCACTATAATTATGATAATATTCAGCGTGATCATCCTTTTAATTGTGGACATCTTTGTTTAAAATTTTTGAAGAATTTTTGGTATAATGAAAGAATAAAATAAACAGAATCTTGCAAAAGAGTTCAGTATACGAGCATGCCTACTACGGTTACCATCTCTGGAAATAAATCGGAACTGGTTACATACTTTCAACCACCACTACATTTATCTGATCAATACGAGTGCGGTTTGCTATACTTTTCAGTATTAAATTCAACACCAAATATTCCCATTGATAACAGCAGTCTATCTGTGATCAGAATTGAATGCGATCTTGTTTACGGTTCCTACTGCAACGGATTACCAACTCATTTCATTCATGAATTTGTATCTGATATTACTCCAGCTCATCAGTGCATAGAAATACCGCAAAACGTTATTTACTATCCAGTAAACAAAAATATAATTTCATCTATATCTGTTAGGATTGTTAATCAATTTGGTCACTGTATTAACTTTGGGGGCGAATATATTCAACTACGTCTTCATTTAAGAAAATCAAAATGATAGTATACTATAAAAACATCCCAGTGAAAACAAAACGTCTTAGTTCTTGTACGATTGCCAAAGTGCAAAGACCTAGGAAAAAAGTTAAGAAATTGACTGAAGCAAATAAAGATTTTCTTATAGCTCTAGGGTTTAAAGTATGAATATACTACAGATTACCGAATTACCGCACTTCGATACTTCGATTGAAAGTTATGAAGTCCATTCATACAATCCCTACAATAACAGCTTTAGAGAAAATGATGAAATCAGAATTCCCATACACCAACAAGACATATACGTGCTACCATCGGCCAGTTCAATTTACATCGAAGGCCAAGCAAAGCTTTTCGGTAAAGATGGGAATCCGATCAAGAAAACTGTTACGTTCACTAATAACCCTGTTATGTATCTGTTTCAAGACATCAGATATGAAATGAATGGTATTGAAATTGACCGTATAAAAAATTCTGGAATAACATCAACAATAAAATCATACATATCATTGAATGAAGCAGAAAATAGAGTCGCCGCCTTATGGGGTTGGAACTTAGAGGGGTTCCAAAGTGATGGGCATTTTAGTGCTGTGATACCATTAAATAAGTTATTAGGGTTTGCAGAGGATTATAACAGAATTGTAATAAATTGTAAACATGAACTTATAATGAATAGAAGTAACTCTAACCTAAACAGTGTTATTCTTACTGATGATATTACTCATTTTGAAATAGATATACAAAGAGTTCAATGGAGGGTTCCCCACATAAAAGTTTCAGATCGAGAGCGACTGACACTTTTAAAACATTTAGAAAGAGATAAACCTATTCAAATGGCTTTTAGGAATTGGGATTTATATGAGTATCCATTACTTCCTAAAACCACAAAGCATTCTTGGTCAGTTAAGACTGCTTCACAATTAGAAAAACCTAGATATGTTATTTTTGGCTTACAAACTAATAGAAAAAACAATAAAACTAAAGACAGTTCAATATTTGATCATTGTGAAGTGACAAACGTTACTCTCTTTTTGAACTCACAATATTATCCATATGAACCTATGAGTTTAAAGTTTCTCGAGAACAAATACAATATATTATATGAAATGTATGTGAAATTTCGTCAGTCTTATTACAACTGTGCTATAGACCCGTTGTTAGATTTAAGGGACTTCAAAGAAAAAGCTCCCCTCTTTGTTTTAGACTGTTCAAGGCAAAACGATAGTCTAAAATCAGGCCCTGTAGACGTGCGTTTAGAGATCGAATGTTCAGCATCAATACCGGATAAGACAACTGCTTATTGTTTGATTATAAACGATCGGCTTATGGAATACAAACCTCTCAGCAACATTGTGCGCAGGTTATCATGAATGCTATTGTAGACGTTCAAGGTTTTAAAACAGAATCAAATGAATTTATCTTAAAAGAAATTGCTGTTATATGTGATAAAAAAGTTCAAGTGTTTTTAATCAAGCCTCCGTTTCCGTTTTACAATTTGACAAAACCAGAAAGACGGCATGTCTGTTGGATTGAACGTAATAGAAAGATATGCTGGGGGGAAGGATTTGTGCCTTATTCAAGCCATCAAAATTTAATTGCAAATATTTTAAGAGATAAATGTATCTATACTAAAGGTTTAGAAAAAGTTTTATGGCTAAAAACTATTTTAGAAAATAATAATAAGAATATATATAATTTAGAAGACAGGGGTTGCCCTAATTTCTTAAGCTTGTATGATCAATATAAAGGTTGTAATGATTTGTATAACTGTATTTATCATGACTCTGTATGTGCTTTGAAGAATGTATTGTGTTTAAATAAATGGTGCTTTGATAATAAAATTTTTAAATAAATATTTTCTTGTTTAATTATAAACTTTTTAAATTACCATCCATATTTTTATGTTAATGCAAAGTAACATTCAACAAATTACCCACCCACATCGTCAGGTGTGCATAAAAATTTTATGGTTTCTGACAGATCTAGCAAAAGTTTTAAAGTTTTCTGAGAACAGATACAGTATATATTATGCGCAGTCGTATTACAACTGTCTAGTGGACCCGTTGCTTAACTTAAAGGACTTCAAGAAAAAAGACCCCTCTCTTTATATTAGACTGCTCAAGGCAAAACGACAGTCTAAAAACAGGTCCAGTTGACGTGCTGTTGGAAATTGAATGTTCTACACCTACGATACGATAAGACCTCTACGATAAGACGACTACATATTATTTAATTATAAACGATCGACTTGTGGAATACAAACCTTTGAGTAATATTGTGAGAAAATTATCATGAACGTTATTGTGGATGTCCAAGGGTTTAAGAATGAAGGAAACGAATTTATTCCCAAAGAAATTGCATTAATATGTAACGGTCGTATACAAGTACTTTTAGTAGAACCACCACGACCATTTTATGACTTAACGAAGAAGGAAATGTTGCAAGTAGCTTGGGTAGAAAAAGACAGAGGAATAAAGTGGGATGAAGGTTTTATATCATATTTTAACTATAAATCTATGCTTTATGGTATGTGTTTAAGAAATAAATCGTTATATACAAAAGGTGAGAAAAAAGTGTTATGGTTAAAAAAAATCTTACAAATAGATAATGTTTATAATTTAGAAAATAAAAACTGTCCTAGTTTAGTAACATTGTATAAGAATTATTCAACTTCTCCTGATATTTTAAGCTGTTTGCAACATAATAATATATGTGCTTTAAAAAATGTGTTCTGTTTAAATAAGTGGTGTATAGAAAATAAGATATTTATTTAAGACTTTTTTAAAGTAAATAAAAACTCTATTTGTATTACTTTGTAGTCTTATTTATGTAAAACCTATAATTTGAACATTAAACAGTGTCAACCGCTCTTCGAACACACATAACAGCCCTTGTCTGTTACCATGAAACTCGATTAATAATAAACAGCTACTTGTTCATTCCTTGAATATTATGAATGGGTAAATTGGGTGTTTCTGGATCTTCTCTGATCCAGAAACCCCAATTTACACCTACTTACAGCCAACTCCCAGACTTCGGGCTGATGCTGAGAAATTTTTCTTTTTGCAGAAAAGTCCCAAAATCACTTTTGGGCCCGACCCGGGATTTAAACCCAGGACCTCGTTCTCTGCGGGTGAACACGCTACCGCTAGACCAACGAGGCAGTCAGTGTGCAATTAATACCATAATACTAGTTGGTCTCTTTTACCGATTAATTTCCTTCGTTTCTCGGTTTGCATATTATAATTGTTTACTTGTGAAGTCAGACTCAGAGATTTATTTCTCTAGTCTGGGCATGCTGCAATAAAAGGCTGCGAATATCGCCAATGTCGAGTATATGATAGGCCATATCGTAAACTCGACATTGGCGAAATTGTGATGTTATCTCACAAGTGCCACAAAAATTGAAGTAATTTTATCGTTGTGATTCATTAAAGGCCTCTCGCAAGGATCTCCACAATAGCCGGTCCTGCGCTGACCGCATCCAGCGGCTTCCCGCGACCCGCACCAGATCGTCGGTCCACCGTGTAGGGGGCCTGCCCACGCTGCGCCTTTGTCCAGCAGTGGACGTCTTTCGGTTGACATAATGATGATGATTCATTAAATAAATAAATATCGCCTTATTTAGATTAAACATTTATTTTTGATGCGGTTTAAAAAAGCAGTTTATCGAAACAAGAATATAAATATAGTAATTTATATTAAGAGGGACACTTTTTTTTGCAGAACGCCCGCCTAGAGAAATAAGTCTCTGTATCTGTCTTTAAAAGTCTGCCATTTAATGACACAAAACACACTAAGACTGTGACCCACATTGATAAAACTATATATGGATGACACAAATAGTTGTCCAGCGCGGGGATCAAACCCGAAATACGAGGGCGTCGAGATAGTAACCACTACTATAACTGCAGCGCCATTTTTGAATATTAATTGAAAGTAGTATTTTTTATTATAAGTGATGTGTATTTTTATATTTATAAATATTGCACTTTACCTTCGACTCTACTCTTGATTTAAAAAACACATAATATCGAACTACTTTCCTTGTATCTTGTATTATTCGAGTTCGCCATAACATAAACTGAAAAGATACATGACAAACCAAAAAGATAGAAATTATGAACATTGCTCACATTATCATGCCCACTTTTAGATCATCATCAAATAAAGGTGTTTTTGATAAAACAATATGTAGATATTACTTTTGCTGGTATTTTTTCTTAATTACGCACAATATTCCGTTAATTGTTAAAAGAAATGTAGGTAAAACGTTGTTTAGTAATTTTAAATATTATTTTTATTCAAATGACATAAACATTTGACGCAGTCTACAAAGCATCATAGACTTCTCGGTTTTTTTTTATCAATGGGAATTTAAATAGAGGTCGAGATTTTACTAAGCATACCTAAACTTGTTAAAGGTAGTAGTAGTACGAGCTCGAAGACTACGAGTTGTAAGTATTTATTTGTTGTACGCCTTAAATCCTTTTAAAAACGTTGTTGCAATGGCAGTTTTATCGCTAAGAGTGGTTTTATCCAGGCTACAGTTAAAAAAAACCATAAGTCTATAATGAATAGGACATTTTAATAAATATGTTAACGTTTTATAACGTTTGCTACCGATTATTATGAATAAAAGGTAAAATTCGTAAGATATTATTGTTTATTCAGTCAATGAAAAATATCAATTATTTATTTGAAAACATACTGACAAGTTACAATTTTGGTGTTGGCAACCGGCCAGCTCTAACCATAGCTTCACACCAATGAGTATACGAACTCTAACATCTTCTCTTGAAGCTTATGGTGCCCAGAGTACAACAGCACAACATTTTGTGTCATGCTTCCAGCCCAATCTGTCGGCATAGTTGTACCAATCTTGGTTTGTACAGTGGCTTTGTTAACATATCTGCAATTTGGTTTTCAGTTCCAATCTTTGCAGTACTCATATTTCCATCAGCTACAGCTTCTCTAATAAAGAAATGCCGCAACTTGATGTGCTTAGTTCTATTGTGGAACTCATACGGCGGATTCTGAGCCAATTTGATAGCTGATTCGTTATCCACATATAGAACAGGAATCCTCGTTAATTGTTCTACATTTTCAATTAATCGCTTGAGCCATATGATTTCTCTGGCTCCTTCACTGGCAGCTACAATTTCTGCTTCAGTGCTTGAAATAGCAACTGATGTCTGCAGTTGACTTCTCCATGATATCAGTCCTCCATAGACACATACTAGACCTGAAGTTGATCTTCCAGTGTTGGGATCTCCACCATGGTCAGCATCACTGTAACAGACCAGTTCTTTCTTAGTGCCTTTCCTATAGGTAAGACAAAACTCTCGCGTACCATTTAAATATCGTAATATTCGCTTTACTTTTGCTATATCTGTTTTTGTAGGAGCTTCTAGGTGTCTGGATGCAACACCAACGGCGTAAGCTATGTCGGGTCTTGTTCCCACCATCAGGTATGCAAGGGCTCCAACGACCTCTCTGTATGGAAAGCCATGTTCTCCTTTAGCTTCTTCTCTCAATTCAGAGTCCTTTACTATTGGTGTAGCAACAGCCTTGCAATTTTCCATACCAAATCTCTCAAGCACCTTTTTAGTGTAGGCACCTTGATGTATTTTGATACAATCTTTCTCTCTTTGTATCTCAAGTCCTAGAAAATAATAAGATTTCTTGTTACGTTGGGCCTTTATTTTAAATCGCTTCTCAAGCTTCTCGAGGAACTCATCAATTAGTACCTGTGAGGTACCAGCAATCATACCATCGTCAACATATAGGGCTAGTAATAGTCTACCTTCTCCCCTCTTCATCGAGAAGAAACAAGGATCTTCACCAGGTAGGAACCCTTGTTCTTGAAGAAAGTCTTTAATGCAATTGTTCCAGCATAATGGCGCTTGCTTTAGCCCATATAAACTTCGTTTCAATCTGCATACTTCGTTAGTCCCATTATTATATCCATCAGGCTGTTTGACATAGATTTCCTCATTTAAGCTTCCATAAAGGAATGCGGTGGATACGTCAAATTGAGCTAAGACCATATTGTCTCGAGCGGCAATACTCAATAGTATTCTGATTGTGCTCATTTTTGCTACTGGACTGAAAGTCTTCTCAAAATCCACGCCTTTCTTTTGAGAATAGCCAACCGCAACAAGTCTGGCTTTGTATTTATCTATAGACCCATTTGAGTTTCGCTTAATCTTGTAAATCCATTTGCTAGATATGGCTTTGCGTCCCTTGGGCAATGGCACTAAGTCCCATGTTTGGTTCTCTTCCAAGGATCTTATTTCTTCATCCATGGCTTTGCACCATTGATCTTTCTCAATAGACTTCATAGCATCTTTGAAAGTCTTTGGTTCCTCTTCATGACCATAAACCTTTTCAACGCAGTTAAGAACAAAGTCATCAAATCTTTTAGATGGTTTTATATTACAACGATCTCGCAAAGTCATTCTGTGTGATGTTGTTTCTAGATTTCGTTCACTCTCAACATCTTCTAGAGATCGATCAATATGAGTATCTTCTCTGAATACTTCATTCTCTGGTTCTGTAAATGACTCTTCTACAGTTTGTTCTGCTTCTATATCTTCTGCAGGTTGTGTTTCGGTCTCAATCACAGGTTCATCTATATTCACCGTCGTTGATTCGGTATTTTCATTCAATGGTAATGATACCTGAATCCAAGTGTCAGTCTGGGGTATAACACTACTTGAAGAAATAGGTATGTCGAAGTGTAAAGGAATTGGAGCATCAAAACTCATTGAACCATTTTCTATAGGTATTGGATCTTGATTTGTTGATTCTAGGGTCTTCTCTTCAAAGATAACGTCTCTAGATCGTACTAGTTTGTTTGTTTCCTTGATCCATATCCTATACCCTTCATCATTATCATATCCAATAAGTATACCTTTCTTTGCTTTCTTGTCCAATTTCTTCCTAGTTACTTTTGGTACATGTGCATAACAAGTGCTTCCTAATATTCTTAAATGCCGGATTCTTGGCTTTTTCTTACACCAAATCTCATATGGACTTTTATCAAATGGTGTTGGTCCAGTCCGATTCAGAATATATATTGTGGCATAAACTAATTCTGCCCATAAGCCTTTAGGTAGCCCTCTTGAATGCATTATAGCTCTTGCAGCTTCGACAACTGTCCTATTGTCTCTTTCTACACATCCGTTTTGTTCTGGGGTGTATGGCATCGTAAGTCTTTGCATGACACCATTTTCTTGAAGTATTTTTCGTACCTCCGCATTGTCGAATTCTCCTCCATTGTCACTCAGAAGCTCTTTCACGTTGTGTCCCATAACTTTTATCTCGGCTAACACTTGCTTCAGCTTTTGACTTACTTCCGACTTCTGTTTTAGAAAATACACAAATCGAAATTTCGACAAATCATCTTTGAATAGTACAAAGTATCTGCATTTGCTCATTGAGTACGGGAAAGGTCCACATACATCAGCATGTATCAATGCTCCTGCTTCTGTCGCCCTCTCTCTCGTACCAAACTTTTGCCTGTGCGCCTTGCCATAAATGCAGCCTTCGCAAATTTCGCTATCAAGTTTCAGTTTAATCCCAAGCTCCCTCTCAATGACTCTTTTCACATGAGTCTTACTTTGATGTCCTAATCTTTCATGGTATAGCTGAAGTAAATTCTTTGAGTCTATCGTGTTTATTTCTACAGGTTTTAAAGGCCTTCTGTTTGTCAAACGTAGTTTGTACAGACCTCCTTGTATCTGCCTGTTTCCAATAAGCATGACTGTTCCTTTGACTGATAATTTACATTCTGTTGCTGTTGACATAAAAGTACTGTTTGAGAGTCTATCTTGTGCTGATAAAACCGAGAATAGATTTTTCTTCACGCTGGGTACGTACCAAACATCGTTTAGCGTGATCAGTTGTTTGCAACCTCTTCCTACGTCAGCTTCAACTATTAGTGTTCCTTTTCCAAGTGCCCGAATGGCTTCTCCATTCGCAGTGGTTACTGTATATGAGTCGTCAAAGTAGTGGAATGACTCAAACAAATCATCTCTATTTGTTACATGACTTGTGGCTCCATTATCTATGAACCAGTTATCATGGTCTTCATCCATCTTACTGTTAACTGCCATAAGACTCATGTTCACATTTGTATTTGGAACGCTCTTTGTCGTTGACGGTTTTAGTGGTCGTCCATCAGACATCCATTTTTCGCATTGTTTCACTCTATGACCAATCTTACCACAATAATGGCATTTATCTCTCGTGATCTTTTGTTTTCCCTTCTTCTTTTGAACATTTAGGACCTCTATTTCTTTATCTTCATCTTTGCTTAATAGTGCTCGCTCATATGTGCAAAGTTGGCTCGTCAAGTTTTCTACTGTCCTTTCTGACTTTGTTATCAAAAGCCAACTAGATTTAAAAGAGAAGTATTTTTCTGGTAAGGTGTCTAAAATTTTGCAAATCAAGAAGATCTCCGGTAGCTCACCTTTATTTTCAGTTTTCTTCATCTCTTGTTCTAGTTCTGACCAAATATTCTTCATTTTTGACAAATGAGTTGACATGTCATTGTCGGACTCTTTCTTGTAGCCAAAGAACTTCATGCAAAGGTCATATGCTCTGTCTTGTGATACACCTGAATAGATTCGGGTCAATTCCGCCCATATCTCTCTTGCTTCGTTAAATCGCATAACTTTTTGAAGATTTTCATCCGAAAGATTTGTGGTAATTAATAATAGAGCTGCGCTATTGATTCTCTGATAGTTTTTCAACTCTGAATTATATTTTTCACAATTTTCTGGATCCGACAGTTGAGGTTTACTGACCTTTCCTTCAACTATGTCCAGAAGTCCCAGTCCTCTCATGGCTGCTGTAATTTTGTATTTCCATGTCGACCAATTCGAATCGTTTAAGAGACCAACCTTTATTTTTGTTGCTTCTAAGATAGCTTGCTCCATCTTGCAGACAAAAAATGTTTTCTCTTCCTTAAACTTCGACTTCGAAGGAACTTCTTCTGAATCTCACAATTCTTACGTTTTGCAATACGTTCTGCTCAAAACGTCTTTCACTCTGCTACCATGTTAACGTTTTATAACGTTTGCTACCGATTATTATGAATAAAAGGTAAAATTCGTAAGATATTATTGTTTATTCAGTCAATGAAAAATATCAATTATTTATTTGAAAACATACTGACAAGTTACAATTTTGGTGTTGGCAACCGGCCAGCTCTAACCATAGCTTCACACCAATGAGTATACGAACTCTAACAAAATATACAAGACATTTAAATAAAATCGACGTCGAAGTTGATAATAATAAATAAATAATAATAATAAATATCTTGGGACACCTGCCACACTGCTATCTGATTCCAAACTAGGCAGAGCCGTAATGTACAGACGCCAGCACATCCACCTACCACAATTTGTCCAATTTCTTTTATCGATTTTCAACTTTATCACATAAGCATAAGGTTCACTTTCAATTGGAGAAATTTGACAGATTGGGGTAGCTTGATGTGCTGGCGTCTGTACTATAGCAAACAGACAACTGATAAACATACTTATATGTTTCTAAATACATACATATTATAGATAAATTTACACCCAGGCACAGAATAAATAATCGTGGTCACCACACAATGATTTGTCCTGGGTGGGGATCGAACCCACACTCTGGCGTAACAATTACAATTATGATCACTAATCACTAGGCCGACAGGCCAATCTATACATATAATAAAATCGTAAGAAAGTCAAAACTGTACATTGAATATTTTTTTAAAGGATACTTGGGGCGTTATCTGCAGTCGATGTCGAAGCCAACAATATCGTTTTTAGAATTTTTGTCTGTTTGTCTGTATGTATGTCCGGGCTAAACTCAAAAAGTACTTCATGGATTTACTTAAAATTTTGCATGAATATTACTAAGAGGTCGGGTCAACATATAGGCTACATATTATCAGGCTATCACCTACGGGGGAGAAGCTGTGATAATTTATAAAATTTAACGCTGGTAAAACCGCGGGGCACAGCTAGTTAAGAATAAGTGTAAGAAAAACGCTCCTGACTATATTTAAAAAAATGATATCTCACTGTCTCTAGCAAGGCATTCCACAATTGAGCAGCTTGGGCAGAAAAAGTTTTGTGGAATGCATTGGATTCCACAAAACATGATGATCTCGGCACCCTCGTAATGTTCTCATTTAATTAAGGACCCAAGGAAAATTTTATCTTAAAATTACATCTGTACCTCAGATGTAACGCCTACTATCTCCACTCATTAACTAATCGAAACAGAATTATTTTCTTATACATTGAAACTTTAGCGGCTAAATCAGCATTCGTTACAACGAAAGTTTACTACTATACCAGCCAATTAAAAACATGCTTTATCAACCAAACCTAGATTCAATTTCCCGGGACATGCCTGATCCTTACCGCTCAGTGTCATTTCTTTGTGTGTCATTTTTCCTAGCTTACGGGAGTTCCCGTGGTGGCTAATAGGGAAGGACTAATCCCATAAAGCTAGGCTCCATTGAAATTGGTAACGAAATTCGACTCCTATCCGAGTTTCGTCATTATTATAAGTTAGGTTGCCAAGAAACCAAAGTTTTGTTTATTTAGAAACCAAGCTTGATATTTCCGAGAGGCGTCTGATCGATAAAACCTCTTCGCTACTTTCATTCAATAACCAGCCACTAAATTAATAATATTAAAAAGAAACATATAGAACTGGCTGGAAATATTTAAAATATGACATTTGAATGACATTGTGACGTGTTATGTTTTCTTCTGAAAACACGGGAATATTACTATTTGAACATTAAGTAAAATAATGATTAATTAGTCGTATTATATAACTGAATTAATTAAGTTACTGAAGTGATTTGTTTTATTAAGTGAGTGTCAATATGGAGGGCACGAGAGTTAAGAGAAGACATAAAGTGGCTTGGAGTGATGACTTAAGTCATGACTCTGAAGAAGAAAGAGGTAAGATTATTTGTATTATAATCTTTTACATTTAATTTTTTTGCAAAACAATGTACAGAGACGGACCTACCGCCAAAGGCATTCTCTGCCAGGCAATATTTGGGTGATGCAGAGATACCATGGTTTGTGAACAGTGAAAAAAAAAGTTATAAAATCTAAGAATATATAGAATACATAAATGCCTATATTATAATAACGTAAATATAATATAAATATATTATAGTAGTATTTATACAGATAAATAACAACAATAATACTACTGCGAGGATTCAGCTATGTTTTTAAGCTAAATGCTCCCAAATTTTAACGTATTACCTAGGTACAGACGCCAGCACATCCAGCTAGGTACCCCAATATGTCAAATTTCTTTTATAGATTTTCAATTTTATCACAAAAGCATAACTTCATCTTCAATTGAGGGAATTTTACAGATTGGGGTAACTTGATGCGCTGGGGTCTGTATATTCAAATTCAAGATTCATAATATATTACTTTAAAATATTATCTTTATGTTGAACCGTAAATTGTATATGACGTGGCAGCTACTTTGAAACAGTGTCAAACACAGTATAATTATTTTACCTGTAGTACAGGACCTTTTACCTATAGTATAGGCCTTTTTAAGAGTAGCAACAGTTCTTACTATTTTATTGGATTTTGTTGTTCATTACAAAGTGCATCAAACAAGTATACAAAAAAAATATCCAGCATCTCAAATGTCACTTTTATCCCTGAAATAAGTAATAATAATAATAATCAGAAACCATTTATTAATGCTACACAATTTGTTAACGTATTTGTAAACAATTCTGAGATTTAATTGGGATTTTTTTTATTAAATCTTATACATTGCAATGTTATACATAACCGTTATAAAGGTGAAACCAGCTATAAATTATATATAATATATGACTAAATTAAAACATTTAAGTTGATGCCAACAAGAATGGGAATTGGACGACTACCTTAGTAGATACTAATTCGTTATGTTTTTTCATATTTGAGCGAGACCTAATCAGCTCATTAGGTCTTGGTCAAAAATGTTAAGAAAAAAGAATATTTCAACTTTATAAACCGTTGAAGTTATTAAATTGTTCAACTTCCTCATAAATCCCAATATTATTATCCGATCTAAACGAATTAGGTAGGTATACCTACTTAGCTAAAACTGAGAACATTCCTGCTTCAGTTCCTTAGCATTAAATTATTTTGAAAAGTGTCTTATACATGATGTACCTAACAATTATTTTCAGTGTAAAATAATACTATTTACTAAATACTTACTTTAAGTTTTGTCAGCCAATTTATCGTTGGTAATATTTGCTTCTTTTTATTTAAGATAGCGAGACTTACCTACGCGTATTTCCCGGAGAAAGAGACGCTTTTTGTGTAATGTTTAATGCAATGTAGAGGCGTAGTCCACTTGATTTGTTTTTATATACTTAAGATAATTTATATTTATTTTTAAAAATTTGTTTCGTTTCACCATCAGAAAGAGAGCGTCTCGCTCAGCTTGAACGTGAGCTAGCAGAGACCCGAGATCAGAGGCCAGTCTATGATCCCGAAGACCTCCAAAAGCTGGTCAATTATGTCATGAGGATGACCACTCTCTACGACCTTCGCGATGAGGACTGGACTGAAGATGTTAAAAAGGAAATCGAAGACTGGATACTAGAACCAAAACATCCTGTACTCTGCATATTCTTTAAAGGAGAAAAGCTCAGAGCTGTTAGCGATATACCCAAAACCCCAGTCTTCGATTTGACGTACTTTTTAAGACCTCGTGAGTTTGTCTTTAAAGTGGACTCGTTCCATGACGATGTAATTTTTGGGACATTTGAGGACTCCGTTGAGGCTAATTTGTTGAATACGCTGGAGTATGTATATGCTCCATACTTCTTTGAAGTCAGCACGTGGCCGGATAGTAAGTATTTCTTTGGCTTTGACTTTTATATTTCACGGTACTGGAGATTCTATTCCGATTGTTCTTTCTAGGTGTCAAAAGCGAATTTTGCACCCACATCCATACATTTTTAGCAAAGCTAACTGACATGTACTATAAGATGCTTGGCTTAACCGTTCTTTACATTCCAAGAGAAGGTCAAAACATGTCGTTTGAAGAAGCAAGTGGAGACAGAGAACTAGTCAAAAGGTTGGAAGGTGTTGTGGTCTATTGGACCCATCAGATCAAATCTTGTTTAGAAGACCAGGTGTTCGTGGCTTCGCAACAAGAGTTGTTATGTCCGAGCGACGAATATGACTTCTGGGTTTATAGGCGTGAGTATCAAACAGAAGTTTTTGTTAATATATAACTCTTTACGTGAATTAACTGTTCTATTAAATTGCAGATGAGAACCTTAATGCTGTACGCTACCAACTCAAAAATCCAGCGGTGAAGCATATAACTAAGATCTTAGTGACTACTCATTCAACATTCATTCACCAGTTCCAAGCTTTATGCGAAGAAATTGTTCAAAAAATTGAAGAGGCTACCTCTAACATTGAGTATCTGCAGGTCATAAAACAACCCTGCGCTGTTCTTGAATGTGTTGTCGACCCGGAAGAAATACCGAAACATATCCCCCAGATTATAAACCTGTTTAGATTCATATGGATGGAGTCTCCATATTACAATTCCGAAACCAGAATTACAAATTTGTTCAAGGCTTTGAGTAATCAAATTATCATTTTGTGCCAAAATTACATCAGGCTAGAGGACTTATTTGATGGTCAGACCAAAAGAGCGTTGGAAGAATTTCGGCTGTGCATCGTTTGCTGCAAAAAGTACAGGGAGATTTATGACGCTATGACTGAAGCTCATAATGACGTGAATCCTGGCAGTTGGGAACTAGATACCGGGTCTATATTTAATTATATTGACTCATTTGTGCAGCGATGTTTTGATATGCTCGACGTTTGCAATTGCATGATCATTTTTGGGAGGTAAATTTGCTTATAATAATCTATTTCTCTATTATAGTTTTTTTTTCGGCGTTCCAATATTTTCTCCGTTACGAAATATAACTCTGTAAATTTGCTATGGTGACGTCCTACAGAACTTTTTAACGTGTGGAATTAAAAGTCACTTTAAAACTTTACAGGATCGACGAACTAGAACCGATAAGTAAGCCGATCTTTGCGGGTGCTCGCGGTGACCAGTTCGAAGCAAAATGCGAGAACATAGAGAAATTGTTCTTCGCCGCTCTACAAAACGTTAAAAGTGTTATGAATACTATTCTTGACGTGCAGGCGCCCTCGTGGTACGATGATATACTTGCATTCAGGGCAATTATAAAGGATATCGAGGTAGGCAATTTTATAAATGTTTCCCTAATAACTTGTAATCATTCACGTTAATCGTGAGTGTTCCTTTAACAAACGCTACGTACATGCAATGATATATTGCAACAATTATCTTACCTACTGTATAAGAACGCTCTGTAAGTTTTCTTTAATTGTACATAGCTTGGCTTCTGTTTCCAATAGAGTAGTCATAATATTGGTACCTATATAATCATCATACCAGCCGAAAGAAGTACACTGTTTTCAAAAGACCTCCTACTAACATTGCCACATTGCCGGTCTTGCGCTGCCCGCATCAATCAACTTCTAGTGATTCTCACAAAATCATCGGTATATGTATTGGTATATAACCCAAATTAATGTAATACACTAATCATTTTGCAGATAATAATAGAAAACCTAGTGGAGACTGTGTTTGAAGGGGTGAACCACGTAGAAGAGGCGGTAGTAGCTCTGTATTCCTTATACAACTATTCAAAGAGGAAGAACTTGAAACGAGTCTTTAAAAGGAAGACCACTGAGGTATGTGATGTGATGATAATGGGATGTCAATAATTTTTGAAGTATTTTCGAAGGAAGATCATATGTATACCTACGTTATTATAATCAGGTGTGGGCAATGTTTAGCGAAGAGGTTCAAGATATAAAGAAGGACAGTGTAGCCACTCGTAACCAGTACCCTGCTGATTTGCCGTCCAGCGCAGGCCGAGCCACTGTGTACATGATGAGGAAGAATAGGCTCGCATACTTGAAAAAGGTACGTATTTCCCGGCTTCTAATTATTAGTTTCGGTAATTTACAAGAATACGAAATAATTTTATTGCATCATAAAAAGGGCTTTTATATACTGTTACGCTATAGTGATTGGTTTTTGGATTCTGGTTCACTCATGTCACGTTCTGGCATTTTATCTAGCTACACTTAATGGATTCTTCTCGTAGTTCATCATATCAGCCGAAAGACGTGCACTGCTAGACAAAGGCCTCCACAATAGCCGGTCCTGCGTTGCCCGCATCCAGCGGGCTCCCGCGACCCTTACAAGATCGTCGGTCCACCTTGTAGGGCACCTGCCCACGCTGCGTCTTCCGGTTCGTGGTCGCCACTCGAGAACCTTTCTGCCCCATGGGCCGTCGGTTCTACGAACTATGTGCCCTGCCCACTGCCACTTCAATTTGGCAATTATCTGGTCTATGTCGGGTACTTTGGTTCGCTTCCGAATTTCGATGTTTTTGATTCGATCGCACAGGGATACTCCGAGCATAGGCCTCTCCAATGCTCTTTGGGTGACTTTGAGCCTTCTTTAAGCTCCTAGTAGTTACAGACTGTCATTCCAGTGCTTAAATGGGAGCACTCTAAAATAACTTGAACATAAGATATTGTGTACTTTCTTTGCAGATAATGACGGAGGCATCAGTATGGCTGCTCCCGTGCAGCAACTCTGAGGACGTGATCATGCACGTAAACCGGCTTATGGGAGCCCTCGATGTTGCTGTCAGAGAAATATCTATAGCTTGGACTGTGAGACATTTTTGACTTCTCAATTTTTTTATATTCATATATTGACTATCTTCCGCTGTATTTTAAACGAATAGATAACGGTGGTGAAGCCGCAGAACATGTTGGTATATTATGGTACTGCCTATAAATTTATTTGTCTGCTAGTGAAACTTCTATCTAAATCGTGTTATAAGTAGCGTATTCATATTTATTTACAATAAGCTTTTATATTGACAGTACAAACGGCCACTTAAATTTCATTTATTTGTATCTATAGGTAGATATAAATAAATGAAATGTTGGTAGATATAAATAAATGAAATGAAATGTTGTTCTTCCAAGATTTTAGGAAAGACAATTTCAGACTAAACAAACTTTATTCCCAAGTTTTTTTATGTATCTTTAAATATGGTCAAATTATTCAACAGTACAATTTGGATGAGAAATGCGGCGCAGGGCTTAATAGGACTTTAATGAGGAAGAGCGTTGAGAATCCCGGTCTTCTGGAGTGCAATATCGACGTGTGAGTAAAAACAAAACACATAGCAACACATTGAAAATGTGCACTTTTTTAAATCAATAGTTTAATTGTACACACAATCTGTCAAATTTACCCAATTGAAAGTGAACCTTATGTTTATGTGATAAAGTTGAAAATCTTTAAAAGAAATTTGATTGAGTTGGATGGATGTGCTGGCGTCTGTACTAAAGAAAGATATAAAAGAAAACAGTACATGTTATTAACCTTTTGAATCGATTTGTTGCAGAAATATATTGGAGTTGTGCAAAGAGGCACTACATTGGGAAGTCATGGAAATGGAAATACCAATACACGCATATCAGGTAACACAGATTTCCATGTCGAGTGCTAGGGCATGGGGATTGTGTGAGCACTGTAGAGCTGACTACGAGCATGGGGATTGGGCTGACACCGTAGAGCTGACTGCAACTATGGGAATTTGGCGAGCATGGGGATTGGGTTGGCACTGTAGAACTAACTGCAAACATGGGGATTGGGTGAGCATTATAGAGCAGACTGCGAGCATGGAGAACGGGGTTAGCACGGTAAGTAGGAGTCTAAATATTAAATTTATTAACACAAAGATCTAAATGACGTTCCGTGTTCGCCAATTTAGTTTCATTACATGAAGATTTTAGCGTAAGTAACAAGATAATACTTGTAAGGCGCTACGTGCAATCCATCATCAATACATAGCTTATTCGCAATATTCATGCTCAAGTTGGGATCACTAGTTCGTTAATCTTTTATATATTATATTTTTATTAAATGGACGCTCGATAGTCCGCACTGTTTGTATCGCTAATGTTTAAGTGGGTGAATATTCAGATTGAAATCCCCAAAAACGTTTGAGATCCGATTCCGGTTGACCATCGGGAGTAGAATGTCTCGGCTTGAAAAGTTTGCTTAAGCCTGAAGAGGCGTTCTGGCCGTCTGTTTACTCCTACTAAAAGTGTCTCATCCCCCTATCGGGAGGAATATAATTTGGTTTTGACACAGCATCAGAAAATTTACCCTAAGAGCCAAGAGCTTTATGGTAAACACATATATTAACAAGCGTCTGTTACTTTTTTACGCGACAACACTAGATACAAGTAAACTTAGTAACCGAACTATGATTTTATCAAAAATCCAGATTTTACTTATCAAAATACTTAAAGAACTTACGGACTATAGTATTCAACACTAACACAAAACTAGAAACAGAACACGGGTTACAAAACAATCACGAAATAACCAAAAATAATATAACTTCAACAAAGAACCTCTGGCACACTGACCCATTGCTGAGCGGGGAGGGAAGAGAAGAAAAGAGTCCCACTAGGTGTTATATTCTGTAAGATACATTACAGAAAAAATAGTATAACTTCAACAACGAACCTCTGGCACACTGGTCCGTTGCGGAGCGGGAAGGGAAGTGAAGAACGAGAGAAGAGTCCCACTAAGTCTAATATTCTGTAAGATACATTACAGAAAATATAGTATAACTTCAACAACGAACCTCTGGCACACTGGTCCGTTGCGGAGCGGGAAGGGAAGTGAAGAACGAGAGAAGAGTCCCACTAAGTCTAATATTCTGTAAGATACATTACAGAAAATATAGTATAACTTCAACAACGAACCTCTGGCACACTGGTCCGTTGCGGAGCGGGAAGGGAAGTGAAGAACGAGAGAAGAGTCCCACTAAGTCTAATATTCTGTAAGATACATTACAGAAAATATAGTATAACTTCAACAACGAACCTCTGGCACACTTGTCCGTTGCGGAGCGGGAAGGGAAGTGAAGAACGAGAGAAGAGTCCCACTAAGTCTAATATTCTGTAAGATACATTACAGAAAAAATCGGACTAGTTATACAGTAGAACTAGTGGGAATATAGCGCCGGATGGCGTGGTTGGTAAATAGGTACACGCCGCAGGTCGTGGGTTCGATTCCCACCCAGGACAGATATTTGTGTGCAAGAACATGTCTGTTTGTTCAGGACAAACAGACATGTTCACGTCTGGGTGAAATTATCTACTTATATAAGTACGTATTTACAAAAGTCTACTTTTATTTTGCTTTACTTTTTTTTTATATGTAGTTTATCAGTTATCTGGACCAGTGCAAGCAGCAAGTACAAGCAACCATTACAAGTTCCATAGTACAAGCACTGCTTAGTTTGGGTGTTAGATGGCCGCGTGTGAATAATGTCCCAGGATATTATTATTCATTTATTTATCAGATGGCCGCGTGTGAATAATGTCCCAGGATATTATTATTCATTTATTTATCAGATGGCCGCGTGTGAATAATGTCCCAGGATATTATTATTCATTTATTTATGTTACATCCTGTATGACTCACTAGTCACTTTTTCACATTGGTAACTTTTATTTGTTAGATTTATATGAAGAGTAAGACTATACTATATGTTTACGAGAGCGTCCTAGCCGTTGTCAAAGGCTACAACAAAATCCTCGACTCCTTATCTGACGAAGAGAGGCTGCTTTTCAAGCCATTAACAGTGGTAAGTTTTGTGAATATTAATAGCTTGAGCTGTAGTGAAGTGTCTACCCCAATCTGTCAAATTTCTCCAATTGAAAGTGAACCTTATGCTTTTGTGATAAAGTTGAAAATCGATAAAAGAAATTTGAAAGATTGGGGTAACTGGATGTGCTGGCGTCTGTACATTCGCGGAACAATCTACGAGTCATTTATAGTGAGTCGTCAGGCAGTGAATGTTTGTCGCTTTACGAAAAATTAATGAAACGCGCATACTCGCCGTGGGCATGGGGCAAATGTATAAATCGCACAGACGCGTCATGGGCAGCGTTTTATGTGCCTACAGTGAACGACAACCTAAGCTCGCTATCCCGTTCTATGGTACATGATGCTAGAGATATTAAGTATCTTCTAGAAAGTAAGCGACAGCAGGATTAGGATACATAGTCGCTTTGTATAATATTAAGAATTGAACAGGTATTATTTTAAAAAAAATCGGTTAATTTCTAAAGGGGTGGTTAGTCACACTAATATTATAAGGGCGAAAGTTTGTAGTTTGTGTGTGCGCGTGTGTATGTTTGTTACTTCTTCACGTCTAAACAAACGGCTGGAGCGATTTAAATAAAATTTGGTATTGAGTCAGCTGATACCCTGGATTAAAACATAGGCTATAATTTATAAAGTTTAACGCGGGTAAAACCGCGGGACACAGCTAGTAAACTATAAGTATGGAAAGAATTCGATTTTAATTCAAATTGATCTAATGGCAATCAACATTATTCGCATTACATGATTAATGTCGAGCGAGAAATGATTTTCTGAACGGTTTTTCATTCAAATTTCGAAAAAATAACTCATAAATAAAGAAAACTACTCACGATAGCGTAGGTAATCATAATCACCATAACACACATTACGGTCCCTTAACCCTTTCCCAGAAGGTGGGATTTAGTTGCCACAATATTCTAAACTGTATTGGCTTATAATAAAGTTCAAAATGTATAAAATATAAATATAAGTACTGACTTGTAAAGTATAAATGGTACTCAAGTAACAAGTGGGTTGAAATAAACAAAAGTTACGTTTAAGTTAAGACTAAAATATATTAAACATAATTCAAGATTTATTCTAATATCACATTACATAGTTCAATCATCATTATCTACGAATTAATCATAAACAGTGTTTTAATTAAATTTAACAGTCTTTAAATAAATGGTATTCAAATCTATAATTACTTTTCACCATACAGTTTCATTGTCTTTTAATAATTATGATTTTACAAACTTAATAATGGCATAATCAGAAAAGGGATTCTGTATATCACATGAGTAAATTTAAATGTCATTACATCTATTTTTATTATAGTTTGTATGAAAAGGAAAGGGCATACACTCAACTGTCAAACTAGTAAAATGCCAACGTCAAGAATCTCTAATAGTGTTCTACAAAATCATGGATGAATGTTTTATATTTTTAATAGTTATATACTTATCTTCGTGAAGCTATGACAAATATATTCAAAGTTATTAATATTAATAATTCCTAGTTAATCACATTGGTCGTAGCACTAAGTAATAAATATAAGTTAAATAAAATAAGTAAGTAAAATAAAACTAAATCAATATTATTATCAGCCCTTGACTTGGCAGTAGGCAGTTTTAGAACTTGGTAACAACTGTCAACAACTAAAACATTTAGTGAACTGTATTTGAATAATATTACATAAATTATAATTATAACAATCAAATAGATAATATTAAAACATTTAAAATAATAAGCATACCCGCAATTAACAAAACAGTCTACTGTAAACAAACATCCAAATGTTCATTCATATCAGCTATTTCAACCATTTTCATACAACATGGACAAGGCGTTTTAGTTCCTGTAGCATTTAATGTTATTGTTTCGTCAAAAATATCATCTTCATCATCATCAATGATTATAGTAGTCATGTTACCAAAACTAGTGGAAGCTCTTTCTTCAGGTACAGTACTATTATTATCAAAGAACGCAAGGCATTCTTCTAAATGCTGTTCAACAGGTGTGTCAATAATTTTATCACAACATGGACAAACCTGTTTTGGATCTGAAGCTTTACTAGTTCCTGGTTCAGTCTTTATATTATCAAAATCATCCTTTTCTATTTTTACTTTATGGAATTGATCACCTCTATCTTTTGTCACAAAACTGTCTGATCTTCTGAATTGGTTTCTATCGAAATTATCGTTCATACCTTCAATTGATGTCATAACTTTTTTATCATCCACTAGTTCTTTAAAAACAGATTTTAGATTAGCTTCTGACTCAGTCTTTCTTCTAGATTTATCTTTAAATGTATTAACGAACGAGTTAAAATTAGTCAAATCTACAATATTATTATTATCCATACAAGGTTTTACTGATACGGAAATATGTAATGGTTTTTTATCTTCTATTAGAGGTTTTACTTCTTTAACAGTTTCTACAGTATTTGTTTGACTAATTTTGTCAATAACTTCTTTATTCAAGCACTCATCTAAATGCATGTTTATTTCTTCTTTATTAACTTTAGCTGTACATACTGGACAATCAACTAAATCAGTTTTTATGGTAACTGCTACTAATTTTGTACTGTTATTTGTTTGTGTTAATTTGATATCATCACCATACAAGTCTTTCAATATTGAGGTTGCCTTAAAATAATCATCTATTTTCTTCACTTTAGCTGGAGGTGATTGTAAGTTTGCATCAGCTTTATGCTTGTTAGGATTAGAAATTCCTACTTTCGTGCTTTTAATTATCTTTGGCATATTTACAATTTGGTTGTTGGCTTTAGGTCTATCATTTTTAATTACATTTTTAGTAAGTCCTTGTAAATTAGTACCTATTTTAGATTTTGGTGTCTCATTCTTTTTTAATATTTCTTTATTTGCCCATATATTTCTTACTGTTTCAACTACATCTACACTTTTTGAGCGATTTAGATTAGGATTTATACTTTGACCTTTGCCAGCGAAGACTGGTATCGGTTGTGAATGTGGTTTATCATTTGTAGGATTATAAACTATTACTTTTTTTGTGACAACAACTGTATTGGAACTATTAGACTTAGTTTTGATAGGTACATTACTGGAATCTTTCAGTATATTTTTATTATTGTTATTTACTGTTGGTTTGTTTATAGTTTTAACATTATTGGTAATATATTTAGTGATATCTGCACTTGGCTTAGTAACTTTTTGTACAGATTTTTGCTTTGAAGGTTTATTTTTCTCTGGTTCTTTAATTTTTGTGAAAGTTCCGCCACACATGCGCGTGTGACTATTCCACCAATGGTCTATGGGCCCAGGGGCTTGGTTTCTTGAACGGCGGACTATACCAAAGTATGGTTTCCTTGTTTGACAGGGACCATTACATCTCCACCAATGTGTCTGATATAATTTCACCTGAAAATCAATAAATATAGTTTAACATTTTACTTAATAGTAGAAAATAAGCTTTAGTCTGTAGGAACTGTTGGTTTAGTGGTTAGAGACCCTAAATGCTAACCTAGGGTTGTGGGTTGATTCCCACCCTACGATTATTTGTTCATAGTCTGGATGTAATTTATCTATATGCATTCAGAAATATATTAAGGCTCTGCCTAGTTTGGGATCAGATGGCAGTGTTAGTTTTCTTTTTCTTTCTTTTCTTTTTTAAAAAGACAACGCCCACACTAGTAAATTTAATCCCTGTGTCGCGGGGTACTTTACAAACATATAATAGACGGACACAAATTACATCCAGACTCAGAACAACTATTTATGGGTCATACAAATAATGGTCCAGCGCGGGATTCGAGCCCGCGACACGAGGCGAGGCGACTGTCTTAGCCGCTGCGCCACATGTGCAGTCAAAAAAGTTGTCCCAAGGTATTTATTTATTATGAATTTCACCTGTGCAACTTTGGCTTGGTTTTGTATCTTATTCAGTAATTAATATAAACAATGCAATAATTACTTACCTCATCATGAAAGTCATGATAAATGCTAATATTAAGGCCTGCAGATTGATTGATTCTATTCATGTGAGACTTGAAGTTTGGGCCATGACCATCCCTGTCTTGGTCTCTATTAGTCACAAAAAGATATGCATGGATCATCTCATGGAGTAATGTCTCTACAACATCTTTACGAGGCCGTAGTTTGAGAAGGGGCTCACTAAGGGCTATATCACAGAGCCCTCCTCTACCTTCATAACTGGAACAAGACCAAAAGTTTTCTTTCACAATAACTTTGCTAGCATATCATCCTCATGGATATACTTAACTCAAAGAGTCCAAGTCTAATAATACTTGGACTATATGTGTCACCACAACACATGTACTTTTAGATACAATCATGTGTAAGAATTATGTCCTATTTTACAAAATGATCAAGTATTCCAGTTTCATACATGGGGACCATATTAACATGTAATTAATCTTTGATTCCCATTTATCTTTTGTTTTAATTGCTTTAGAAAACTTACAGCTAGAATACAAATGACACTTAGAAAAAAATATGAAGGCCAATAAAACATTTTCACAGATATACACAGGTTTAGGAAGAAAAAAGTAAAAGTAGGTAGACAAGAAGACAGCTTATGAAAAATAAAGAATAGTACAGCTTATATTGAACTGAAGAAATAATCTGCAATTTTTTTTTAATGTAAAGTATCATTATAAAATATTTTCTGACACACCATGTTGAATGTTCTACTTGCCCTTACCATGTAACTGTTCTGTCTGTAGTTAAGAGTATCTTAGTGTTTTACTTTTTGACTGATAGGAGCATTTGTTATGAAAGGTTTGTTTAATAACAAAAAATCATAACAATAATATTGTGACATCTATTTAACAATAATTGGAAATATACACTTAAACTATAAATAGGAATAACTATGATTGCAACTGAATTTATCAGTAAATGAGAATAGAAACATATCTATATTTTAAACATTGTTACATTTGAACTTCTTTATCTTACTTACTATTTGGAGTAGATGTCTTCACTCGTTTTGCTCTCGCGAAAAGTGGCCAACGGAGAGCCGTTTTGCTACGTTGAATGTGGGAGGAGGAATAGAAGGTAAGATGGACGAAGTATGTCAGCTGATGAGTGAAAAGCGGATCGATGTGTTGTGTGTGAATGAGACGAAGCGGAAAGGGTGTGATACTACAACACACGGACAGTACACGGCGTATTGGTCTGGAGTACCGAACACCACCAGAGGTTGCCAAGGTGTGGGTCTCATTCTTTCCACAAGTATGTCTGAGTGTGTGACTGAGGTCGAATGCGTGAATGCAAGAGTAATGTGGTTGAGAATGAAAGTTGGTATGACCCGTATCTTCCTAGTAGGAGTGTACGCTCCTGTAGATATGGGTGCAGTTGTAATACAGCGAGAACAAGAGGAAAGAAAGGCATTCTGGGAGACCCTGAGAGATGTGTTGCGGTTAAGTCAGTATAATGAAAGAGTAATAATGTTAGGTGATTTTAATGGATGGGTTGGGGTAAAACGTGATGGTTTTGAAAGAGTACTAGGTCAATTCGGTGACGAGAGTGAGAATGAGAATGGGTACAGTCTGCTTGATATATGTTTGGAATGGGGTCTTTGTGTTACAAATACTATGTTTGAACATAAAAGAATCCATACGTTTACACGAGAGAGGAAAAATGTAAGAAAGAGTATGATTGACTTCGTGATTGTAGATGAAAGACTGAGAAAGAATGTTCTAGACACAAGAGTCTATCGTGGGACCGCAATCTATACAGACCACTTTCTGGTAATGAGCCGAATAAGTGGTCTATTCAAAGGATGGCGCCACCGGATCCCTGAGACTAAAAGTGTAGGTACTAGAGAGAATAAAAGTAGAGGAACTGCAAGAGGAAGAAGTGGCAGATGAGTACAAAAGTAAGTTGGTTGAGAAGTTTGAGGGATCTGAAGACATAAGAGAAGTAGAAGAGCTATGGAAGGTAGTCAAAGAAGGTGTGGTGAGTGTAGTAGGTGAAGTATGTGGTGTAATAAAGAGAAGAAAGATGAAGAATATTTGGTGGGATAAAAGTGTACAAAAAGTTGTATGTGAAAAGAAGAAAGTGGTTAGACTGGCTAGCCACCAGAGCAAACGAACGAATGCATAAGGCGACGAATGAGGATATAGAAAGGGCCTGGAATGATTATAGGAAAATGAAAGGAATTGTAAAGGATGTGGTGAATGAAAAGAAAAATGAACAAAAGGATAATTTTGATAGAAGGTTGTCTAAGGATTTTCAGACGAACATTAAGTTTTTCTGGAAATCCGTTAGATCAGTAAGAGGCATAACTCAAACCTCAGAACTGAAATCCATACGAGACCAAGATGGAAATATAGTGAAAGGGGAAGAATGCGTGTTAAAACGTTGGAAGGAGTATTTTGAAAGTTTGTATGAAAGAGGTGTAACAGGGAGTGAACGTAGTTCACTAAGTATAGACAAGAACAAATGTAAAGATGACATTGGTATGGATGAGATTGTGAAAGCTATTAAGGGTATGAAATCAGGTAAGTCACCAGGGTATGACAGGATAACTTCCGAGATGCTGAAGGCTGGACATGGCGTCATAGCGAGTCAGCTGTGCAGCCTATTCAATTTATGCTATACCACCGGCCAAGTGCCAAGTGATTGGTGCAAGGCTGTCATCGTACCTCTTTACAAAGGGAAAGGCTCACGGCAAGACTGTAAAAACTATAGGGGCATTAGTCTACTCAGCGTCGTTGGTAAGTTGTATGCAAAAGTATTGGTTGAAAGAGTTGTGAAAGAAACCGATGCGAAAATATGGGATGCACAGGCAGGTTTTCGGAAAGGAATGGGATGCACGGATCAGGTCTTTTCTCTGCGAAGCTTGGTAGAGAAGTTTTTGGGCAAAAACCAAAAGGTTTACTGTGCCTTCGTAGACTTAGAAAAGGCCTACGATAGAGTGTTGAGGAGTGAACTATGGTCGGTACTGTCCATGTATGGGTTGAACGACAACCTTGTTCAAGCACTAAAATCTCTTTATAGGGATTCCAGAGCTTGCGTGAGGATTAACGGGTCATACACCGAGTGGTTTAGCATCCAAAAGGGTGTTAGACAGGGATGTGTAGCGTCACCGTGGTTGTTTAACCTATTCATGGATAGCTGTTTAAAAGATTTGAAAGAAAGTGAATGAGGTGTAAGGATGAATGAGTTACTCATCAAATGTCTGCTTTACGCTGATGATCAAGTTTTACTTGCATCATCGGCGGACGAGTTGCAGGTGATGGTAACAAGTATGCATGAATCTTTTGAAAGGAAAGGGATGAAAATGAATGTAGGTAAGACGAAAGTAATGGTATTTGAGAGGGATGAATACACGACAACGTGTGATATTGTGATTGGAGGAGAGAAAGTCGAACAGGTTAATGAGTTTGTATATTTGGGAACTTTGTTTACGAGAGATGGGAAATATGAAAAAGATATTGTTAGAAGAGTAAATGCGGGGAACAGAGTGAATGGGGCACTACACGCCTTTATGAGTAGCCGGCAAGTATCAAAGAAGGCTCGACTAGCCGTGCACGATGGAGTGTTAGTGCCAACTTTAATGTATGGAAGTGAAAGTTGGGTATGGCAGAAAAAGAATGAAAGTAAAATAAATGCAGTGGAAATGAGAGCTCTGAGAAGTATGTGTGGTGTGACTTTGAGAGACAGAATTCGAAATACTGATGTAAGAGAGTGTTGTGGTGTGAAAGAGGATGTAGTCACCAATCTTTGTGACATGCTGAGATGGTTTGGCCATTTAGAAAGGATGAATGAAAGAAAATCTTCTTTAGTATCTACAAAAGAAGTATACTTGGCCTGTGTGAATGGGACAACCGGAAGGGGAAGACCACGTCGAACATTCTCTGACCAAATTGGAGATGTTCTGAAGAAAGGGCAGGTCAGAAGTACCCTAAACCGGCGAACATGTATGAAGAATATAATGACAGTAATCGAGGCAAAAGAAGTATGCAAAGATCGTGACAAATGGAAATCCGTTGTCTCTGCCTACCCCTCTGGGAAACAGGCGTGAGTCTATGTATGTATGTCTTCACTGGAAGACACACTTGACATGACCACTCATTCACCAAATCTACTTATAGTAACTAACTGATTGCAGATATAAAAGTAGAAAACAACTTACTACATTTTGAATGTATATCAGAAGAATTTTAATTATGTTTGTAAATATATCCACTGCTCAAATAAGGGTTAACTTTAGCCTAGGGGAGCTGCTTAAAACTTCTTCTCAAATGTAATGATAAGCACAGGCAAGCAATAAAATCATAGAAATAGTCATCATCATACTTTTAAACAAAGTCTGGATAAGGCAGCATCTCTTATTTATCAGAAATGTGTGTAATAATTATAGCTTATTGGATTATACCCACCAATTATCTCAATCTACCCTTGCATAGCATATGGGAAAAGGCAACTAAAATGAGGATGTAATAAACAAGGTAAGTGTGCAATGGCTAGGCATGTGTAGGTGGTGTAGCAAGCACACACTGCATCCTGACTGCAATCAGAGAAGAATTTGCTACGTATCCTCGTACATCTTTGGGACTTGTTTGTTATTGTAGTTTAATTTTACAAGATTGCTTGAATTTGTAACAATCTGGTTGAAAAAGACTATAATATACTTACGAGCAGATACCAGCACATGAGTACATCCTCTTGCTCCATCTCACAACGGCCCTGCTAGCCAATTTAGTCCAGAAAAATAGCTTATCGAAGTGAATAAACAGAGAATGAACATTTGGTGTAGGGTCTATAAGTTCCAACTCCGGGTCACCTAAATTCATCTTCGCTAAATTGCTGTACAGTCTTCATTACACCTTAAAAGCTTTGTATTTCAACGTTAGTTATTATTATCTAAAACTTCGACATTTCTCATTTGGGTCACAAATTTATAATTTACCAAACACAATAGTACAAAATACGTTCAAATTTGATAGAGAGAATATATAACAAACTACGATACGTTTACTCAAGAGATCCTCCCTCGTCGAACGTAACAACAGAGTATCAAATAGAATTTAACAAACTACGGGAATAATGAGAAAATGTAGTAATCATTAAACATTTTGGTTCGCCATCTGAGCAAACCAGAGAGTATGTAAAAACGTTTAGTGTCAAGTCAATCAAAATAGTTCAGAGAGTATGTAACCATCATCGTAATTTTTTTAAGGATTACGTTAAGTTTCCTATCAATAAGCGCAGCTGTCAATTAAGTTTTATTTTTGTTTGAAAGACTTACCCTATGACGCGGGGTACTTCACAAACATAGTTGGCGGAGACAAAGTACATCCAGACTCAACAACTATTTATGCGTGGCATGGTTATTCGCAGCGCCAAACGTACGTTAGGTACTGTCAGGTTTTGAATAGGGCTCCAGTAAATTTAGAGGTTATAAATATTGCCACCGATTATATGCAATAGAAACTAAACAAATTTTTATATGATTGCATTTATATGTAACAAAGTCTTTATGAGGAGGCATCCTTAATTTAGTTTTGGCGTGAAATAGGTACTCAAGGAAAATAAACAAGTCGAGGAACCTGATGACCAATGCCCTTTTATACGGGCTATACTAGAATAGAATAGAATATCTTTATTCGCTTCAGATATGGTTACAAAGATGGTAGGTACATTATAAATAAAAATAAAATAAAAAGGTTTTTATTCACGTAGACTTTAAAAAAGCGCAGAACATGTTTGTAGTAATACAGTTATTATTTCTAGTTACTTATTACAGATATTTAGGTACACGGAATGTTAAAACATTTATACAATTTATTTTATAATGGTAGTCATATTTAGCTAGCTTGTATTAAGTTATTGTCAAGGAGATTGTTTAGGTTTAAAGGTTTGCCAAACAAAAGTAACCCTAACGATATGTACCTACACTTCATTATTCCACTGTATTTGCAAAGAATTTAATAAAGCTTGTAAAATAAAAAACATAACGGTTGACAGTAATAAGATAAAATTTAGTTCTTGGGCAACTCAAGGCATTAGACTGAGTAGAGATTTTTTATATGAGTTGTATGACAGAAGGTCCTATAACCCTGATGTCAATTTTATGAATTATGTTAGATATTATTCAAATAATTTTAAAAAGGTTTGCATTCAAGCTAAATCTTTATATATAAGAGATAAAAATTAAAAAATCTGATAATAAAATAAAATCAGCTTGGCAAATAATTAATAATGAAACTTGTAAAAGTAGATTAAGAGATCAAACAGAAGTATTGAATATTGTGATGAACTGGTTTCAGACAAGCTTGCCATTGCCAATTTTTTAGCTGTTTTTTTTGCAAATATACCCGTGGATATTACTAAGTGTCTCTCATCATCACCAGATGTGGCTGAACTCTTTTAAAACAAAATTTAAAACAAACTGTGCCTCAATTTAGTTTTAAATCCGTAACAAGTGAAGATATTATAAAAGCTTTTAAGGGTATTAAAAGGAAAGGCACAGAAGATTTGTGGGGACTGTCTGTTAAAGCAATTGAATCAATCATACTAAACATTGCTACAATCCTTGCAGCCATCTTCAATGGCTGTATAAGTGATGGTGTCTTTCCTGATTTAATGAAAATAAGTAAGATAGTACCCGTTTTCAAGGCAGGTTGTTCAAAAAATGCCACGAATTCTAGGCCTATCTCAATACTGCCAGCTTTAAGTAAAATATTTGAAAAGCTGATGCTCAGCCAAATGTTGTCGTACTTTAACCTGAATGAGATATTGCATAACAAGCAGTTCGGGTTTACAAGGGGCCGCTCTACTCAAGATGCAGGTTGCACATTAATTAGGTCAATATTGGAGGCTTGGGAGGGATCACAGGATGCGCTGGGAGTTTTCTGTGATCTCTCTAAGGCTTTCGATTGCGTTGATCACCGTACGCTCGTTGTTAAACTAAAATATTATGGAATATCTGGCACATCTCTTGATCTTGTGATGTCCTATTTATCGGGGCGAGAACAGATGGTTTCGATAGGCGGTGTCACTTCGGCACGTCATCCTGTGAAAATGGGGGTGCCCCAAGGATCTATATTGGGCCCATTTTTATTTCTAGTTTATATAAATGATGAATGATGAAAGTATCAGACATAGTTTTATTCGCTGATGATACGTCGCTCATATTTAAAGTGGATAGGAAGGATAAAGATCTTATTGAGCAAAATAAAACACTCAGCCTTATATCAGAATGGTTTTCGGCAAATAATCTCTTGTTAAATGCAGGGAAAACTAAATGCATCAGGTTCTCATTGCCGAATGTGACTCAAATTGTACCAACAGTTGCACTTAATGCGGAAATATTAGATTTAGTCCCATCGACCGTATTTTTAGGATTGACACTTGATTCAAAGTTGCAATGGGGTCCTCAGATTGAAAACTTAGCAGGTAAATTAAGTTCGGCTTCCTATGCTGTCTGGAAAATAAAACAATTGTCAGATGAACAAACTGCTAGATTAGTGTATTTCGCGTACTTTCACAGCATTATGTCGTATAGCATTCTGCTGTGGGGTTCGGAGGCTGACATAGGTAGGTACTATTTTTGTATTGCAGAAAAGAGCAGTCAGAGCCATTTATGGTTTAGGCAGTCGCGATTCTTTGCGAAATTTGTTTAAAGAAATAAATATACTTACTGTGCCATCGGAATATATATATCAGAATATAATGTTTGTTAGAAAAAATATTCATAAATATAAAAAGAAAAGTTATAAATATAAATACTAGGAATAAAAACAAACTAGCCATGCCAGGCTTTAGAGTAAGCAAAACTAATAAATCATTTTTAGGAAATTGTATTAGGTTTTATAACAAGCTTCCTACTCAAATTACTGATCTGCCTGACACAAGTTTTAAAACACATATTAAACGTGTACTTATGGCTAGGGGTTATTACACCACTAAAGAGTACATCGATGACAAAGACGTCTGGCTCTCACTGCCTACGTGCACATTGCTCGCTGGAGACCTTGTAGCCATATAGACATGACTGATCTGCTGAGTTACGTGAACTATCTGTAAATGATTGTTATCATATACTTAATTTAAAATTATTGACTCTTGTCTCAAAATGAATAATGTTATTGTTTCGAAGTTTTTCTTTTGTATACCTAAGTAAAATCTAAAATAATAAGCATTCAGACAACCGATCGAGCATATATTGAGTTTGCCTACTAAATAATTACTCTAATTGGACCAAATCCCGTGTTCATGCCCGCTTGAGTATGTTTCGCCGGACCGTCTCAACTGGGTCGTGTTGAAACCGGTAGTAGATGAACCCACTGAGTTTGTTTATAAAATAATATAAATAAAATAAAAAAGGTTTTTATTCACGTAGACTTTAAAAAAGCGCTTGTAAATAGTCAGAACATGTTTGTAGTAATATAGTTGTATACATTAGATATTATTTCTAGTAACATAGATATTTAGGTACATCTTGTATGAAAACATTTATAAAATTTATTTTATTACAGAAATGATTGTTATTGTCAAGAGATTATGTTTAATTATCTAGTTTAAGTCTAATATTTTTACTACATATTGTCAATGGTTCTGTCTATATTAAAGGTATTATTATTATGACGGACCTTGTGTTAATAACGACGGTCGCGCTTTAATGCTACCACCGGATCCAATGCGCCCCAACTGAGAAGACCCAGCGAAACAAACTCAGCAGGTTCATCTAGTACGGGTTTCAACACGGCCCAGTTGAGACGGTCCGGCGAAACATACTCAAGCGGGCATGTACACTGGATTTGGTCCACTTAAAGTACCTAATTATTTAGTAAGTAAACACAATATCTGCTCGATCGGTTGTCTGAATGAATATTAATTTAGATTATATTTAGGAAACAAAAGAAAAACATCGAAATTGTTTTAAGGGTTCCGACATCTACCCTTAGTGGGCATGCGAATATTAAGGAACTTAGGTACCTACTATTATACATGTTACAGTATTAAAGTAAAATTATAACACAATTAAATAAATTACACAATACAATAATAATTAGTTAATGTTAGTAAAACTTCTTAATAACCTAATAATAAAATTTCTTAATAATAAAAGTTCTTAACAATAAAAGTAAAAATAGTTTTAGTTTGTCTTGCGAGTTAGGAACTCATTTAGGTATGTATAGGTTTCTATACACTAAATGAGTTCTTAAGTCTCTAAGGTTTCACAACCACATTCCTATGTTGTATTTTGATTCTTTTGATAAAATAGAGTATAGAAATACGAGTATTGCATACCGTGTATCTAAAGCTACTATTTTGGTACTTTACAGGCTTGTGAGAAGAAAGTTCAACCAGGAATCACAAAACTGACATGGACATCTACAATGTCCGATGCGTATATTGCAGACTGCGTTTTGCAAATCGGAGAAGTTAGTCAATTACTATAATAAAGTGTCATAAAATAAAATATACTCCATTTTTTTTCGTGGTGGAAATGCCATTCGCACGTCGCCGACCCACTAAAACCACCACGGTAGCTGGCTACCTCACAGTGCTTTTAGTGGGGGCTTTGGGTACTCGTGAACGATCTCGCCAGTACCCCCGCTGTATGTACACTAAGCGACCGCGAGACTCCCCTGGGGAGGGGAGGGTCCTAAATGCCTCCCCCCCTCTCCATCACGCACAAGCGCGTTTAGGCAACCTGAGCTACAGCAGGTTACCTCTTCCCGGGACCGCTTATACAAGACCGAGTGGAGTTTCCTTCCTCCAAACGCCAGCGATCCCAGGGGCGGCGCCCAGCCGGGGAAAAACCTGCCGGGCGCCGCATACTCTCTCGCGCTGAGATTAGCTTCCAGCGCCGGATAAAATATATACCTACTTAAGATGTTATTTAAGGAGTTCAATTTCAAAAAAAGTTAAGCAATTTTTAGGATTAACCTTTGTAAAATTTAAGATAAATTTTATGTAATTCCTATTTGCCCATTAGCTGAAATTAATTTGAAAAAAAAAAAACATTAATTACTAACTTTGCAAAGTGGTAATATGACCTGTTTATATCAATTGAACTTGATTAAATAAAAGCACTTACGTGTGTGTACTGTACCAAAAAAAACTGATTTGGAAGTAGAAGTCAACTTAAGAATGATAATATCATTAACATTGTATCCATAACATTAATTGCAATTGTTTCAATGTTTTTCAGCTTCAAGATTTCTTAACCACGTATAAAAATTGTAATATTAATATTGTCAAAATAATGGAAAAGATTTGCGATACTCCATTCATTGAATTCGACTTGTACAATGTGATGGATATAAAAGATTTGAGGAACAAAGTTAGAATAATGGAAAGTGCTGCGGCTGAAAAAATCTTAGAAATGTATAAAGAGATTGTAATTTACCTCGTTATCGTGTATGAAGGTTTTGAAGCACAGATAGGACAGGTAAACTTAATTGAAACATTAATGTGGTAAAATGATGTTTTTATTATCATATATAATAAAATGCATAAATATAACAGCTTAAGCAATAGCCTTAAAGAACGCACAGGGATGTATCGTTTCTTCGGTCGGATATCGAATGGGAAATGTTTATCTCGGTTGGCAGTTAATCGAACAGTTCAATTTCTATGTATACTACGGAACTCAAAGCTCTAGTATTTCGGCAATAAGAATACAGTACAATACACATTCTAACCTAACTAATCAATATCAGAAAAAATACCTTTTTATTTCTAAATGACCAAGTTTGATTCTTGAGCACAGTTTGTCAAGTATCTATTTAAGTTTTGTGACACCAAAACAGGTCGAGCGATTTTTACGAAATTTGTAGGCAATCTTCATTTTGGCCCAGTGCATGTGTATGAAATTTGGTAGCGATTGAATCAACAGATTTTTTACGTTTATAATTTCATTTTATGTAGCGTTGCAAAGTACAATGAGTATTGCACTAGCAATCAGCAATCTCAAAAACCAACGATATTCATAAAAGCATTAACAACAAAGTTGTACATATTTTAATAGTTTTAAACTCACGCATACTAGCCGTTCTTAATATACGTATTATTTAGCTTCTAAATTATTTGATTAATTTAATTATTTTATAAATTTAGATGGCTGAACATTGGGTTAAATATGTCAGAAGATTTGACTGCCTACTAGAAGATGCTTTAAGACTTGCTATTAAAGCAACCATGCAGAATATATACAAATGTGTACATGGAGATGGTTAGTAACAATGAAACATGAAAGCCGACATATTTATAGTTTGATCATCTTATGTAGCCTTATGAGTAGGCAATGGCAGGTATAGATCTTTCTTAACTGACTTCAGTTAGACACTGCCATTGCACTGCTAAACAAATAATACATTACTAATATTATCTTACTTATCTACCTAATAATTATATTTTAGGTACAATGGCACCAGCACCGTTAATAAAAATGGATTTGTACTTAACTGGAAAGAATATAACATACGTTCCAAATAAGATTGAAATCCGAGATACCTTCACAACAGTTTTGGAAGAAATTGTCCACGTATTGAGTACAATACCTCGTTTGTATGAAAAGTTTGGCCTGCCTTCGTTTGGCTTGAAAAAGTTTCACGATGTCGTACAATTAGATCAAGACTGTAACAAACTTCAGGCTTTAATTGATTCTGGTAAATATATAAATCATAGTTTTGTTACCTGATAACAATAATGCGGTGAGATCTTAAGCTTCAGTTACTTGGTTTTGTAGCAAGGAGGAATTAATGATTATTCAAATTTAATGCGATTATATTTAGATTTATATAACCATGACTATTTTTAGTAAATTAAGTACTTTTCAGAAATTGAATTTAACATAAAATTGGTGAATGATCATATTTTAAATTGGGATCCGTACCTGCACATTTGGCAAGTGGATAAAGACAGTTTTTTAGAAAATTATCGCCTTGAAAAGCACACCGCTACTGATTTTAATGATCTCATCATCAATTACAGTAATCTAGCTAACACTATTCAGATACAAGAAACTGTTAATCAGGTACCAGATTAAAACAAAATATTATTGTATTACTAAAGTAAAGGAATTGATGTGTAATATTCTCATCGATTCTCATCTCTTCCAGATCCATTTCATCACTCTAAATTCTAGCGAGTTAAAGAAATCTATCATATCGCATTGCATCGTTTGGCAAACTAAATTAGGAGAGTTACTAAGGAAAATAACAGAACTCGATATTGACGAAGTTTACAATTATGTGGAGAAAAGTAGTGAAGAAGCCATGAAAGTACGTAAGGATAAGAAATAGTAAATAATTAATAAAATCACAATAATACTTACGCCGTTAATACACACAAAACATAGTGGCCGTGACACTCTTCAGAAATTAATAAGATTATTCCATTTTGCATTACTAATACTTAAATCATTTTTTAGAAGCCAGCCGATTTGCCAGAACTTGCCTTAGTTATTGAAACATATGAGCGATTGATGTCAGATTTACCTCGAATTGAAAAAACCTTCCCTCCTATTACTGATCAAATGGCTTGTTTGGGTAATATAAATGTATTATTATATACGTATTTGATCTACTTAATTCATCTACTTCAGTTGCCGAAAACTACATAATATATGTTTTACTAATATTTTTATACAGATAAATTTGAAGTTGAATTAAGTTCTGACATGGTGAGCCGGCATGAAAACATTCCAGTCTTATGGGCTGACTATTTAAACCTTTTGGAAGAAGCTAAGAAAAATTTGGAGTTGGAGAAAGACAGATTTAAAACAAGCTTGTTGGAGCAAGCAGAGGTAAAATAATATTAATATAAATGAGAGAGCTGGCGGATAGCTTCTATAGCTTTCTATCTGTACAACCTAGCCTTAACGGCCATGAATTATTGTTTATTTTCAATTTTATATTGCAACTACCATATGATATTGAAACTATTTTTATTAAGTGTCAGGCACTCTCCCCTTTGCCCATATTCTTTCCCACTTCTACAGCGGAATTAACGAAATATTCAAAATATATGTGTAAATCTATCTTATATATGTATCCTAAATAAGTTTCCATAAAATAATTCAAAATCATTTAAGTTACTGGACCTATCCTCTGAATCGATATCTTTCATGACTCTTGTTTAAGTATGTACTATGTATATGAAGAAAAAATTATCAATGTGTTTCTTTGTGATAATTAGATGTCCCGGATAAGATACATATTTTTTCACGCAACAAGAAATTTGGTTTAGTTGCACATGTATACATGTATAACATCGATGAATTTTGTAAAACCTTTGTTTCTCAGGTTTTTAAAGAAACAGCCAAAGAATTTTGTGAAGATTTCTATAAAACTGCCCCGACTAGTTCTGATATAACTGCTAAAGATGCTTTATCCCAATTGAAGGCATTTAGAGATCAGTTAAATGCGTTGAGAGCACAAGAACAACAAATTCGAGATGGTCTTGCTGTGTTTAACTTAACGTAATTGGCCTGTTTGTAATATAATTATACTTATTTGGATTGTGTCATGGGCTTAATAGTAATAATTTAATTTCATTAGTATGGAACGCATCACTTAGAAAATATACTTGTCGTATTATACATTTTCATGCATCCAACTAAAGTTTCAATATCATTTTATTTAGGAAAAGTATTCATTGTAGCAAAATAGCATTGTAGCAAAATTATCTACCCTAGATAATTTTGAAGAATTTAAAAATATTGTGGTAGTTAACCAAAACTGGAATTTATTTGGTTCTAACTCGAAAATCTCTACCTAAACTAGTTCTAGTTTAAAAAGTGGTTTTTAAACCTTTGATGGCTGTTGTGGTTGCTTTACGAAAACGTTCTGGGCACATTTTCTGTATAACTGTGGAATTGTTGAAGATAGACAACAAATTAATAACCGTCTTCGAAAGGAATAGGTTACAAATTCCAATGTATGATGTTTGTATGAATGTTTCTCCGTGAATGTTCCGTTTTTTTATGAACAGAATTTCATAATATTTTTACGCAGCCTCCAAAGTTTGGAACAATATACCGCCACCAATCAGAGATCTTAAAAGTATATATAGTTTTAGAGTACAATTAAAACGGTTTCTTTTTAATAATCAAATTCAGTTTGATGCAATAAAGTGCAACATATCTATAATTTGATCTGCTTTTGACTGTGTATTTATCTATTAAGGCTGAATACAAAATATGCAAAATGAGTGGCATGAACGAGACCCCAATAATATAATATAATTTAAGTACCTACCTTATATATTTATCTATTATAACTTTTATTAATTTATTTATATTAACTCCCCCACACACTAATTTGCACTGACATACCATGATCGTCACGGGTTACAACGGAAGATCAGCGCTGGGTGTAACCCAGCAAATGCTGAGATGGTGACCCTTTCGGCAGGACATACAGGACCTATTGCTTAGTGTTAAACTTTGTTATTGTTTGATTTTTATATGTATTTAGTATTTAGTTAGTACTGTTTGTAAATTTCTTGTATGTCTATTGTCGAATAAATGCATTTCTTCTTCTTTCTTCTTCATATTATCGCTGAGTGATATATATACCCTTTAACAATAAGGCAAAAATTTCAAGCAGAATAATAAGTAATATTATTTAATGAGTAGTAATTTTTAATAGATAAATACAGGTAACTCACTTAAATCATTTGACATTGGAAGAATAATTCCGATTTAATTATATTCTGTCATAGTACTCCAGTGAATCTGGATCTTCAGAAAATGGAGAAAGAGTTGGAGAAGCTTGAAGAAGTCTGGGGATTTGTTCTCCAATGGGAAGAGTCTTGGGAGAAATATAAAACTCAAACATTCTGGGAAATGGAGACCGATGAAATGGAAGACAATGTTATGACGTTGTTCAGGTAAGTTTGCGCCCTGGTATTAGTAGAAGTCGATCTAACCTTTATAGCATTCTGGTATTTTTTGGCCCCTATATATATATAAAGTAGGCATAGAAATTTATTTAACGTGGTATAAAACTATTGGGACTAAGATTATCGTAAGCTTACAATTATGGATTCATACTAATCGTGTTATTGTTATATTTTCTAGAAATTTCAACCGCCTCTCTCGTCAGCTTAAAGATAAAGGATGGGATATTATTGATACTACTCGAGTGAAAGTCGACGCATTTAGACGTACTTTACCATTGATTGGTGATCTCAAGAACCCATGTATGAGAGAACGACATTGGGATAGGATAAAAGCACTAATGGGAGTGTAAGTTTTTTAAGTTTGTAGTAATTAGATAGTAACTAACATTAATAAGTGAACCTTAAATTGTTCATTGCATTAGTTACGTATGTGTGTTAGATATTTACAAGTTAATAGTTGTATTAAATAAAATAGACAACTACATATCATTCATAGTAGGTACAACTAAATATTAATTTTGAAAATTTATTATGTATTAAACTTACTTTAATTATTAGCAGTATAACTTTTACAGCTTATCTAATAAAAATATAAAGTGACATTATAGTTGTTTTGTTTTTTATAATTCCTGAAATAATTTATTATAATAGGGAATTCGATCAAAATTCACCGGATTTCAAATTGGAATTGATAATGCAATTAAACTTCCAAGCATATGCCGATGAAATAGCAGAAATATCGAATGCCGCCACTATGGAATTAAATATTGAGAACGGCTTAAAGGCTATCCGAGAAGTGTGGAAGACAACTACATTTGAAATGACGCATCACAAAGGCGACATGTATCGAATTAAAAATGTTGAGGAAGTTATGCAGGTTGGATTACAATAAAATTTCCTATTGTTTTATTATCATATAAAGCTTATCTATAAACCAAATGATTTGAACAAAATTGATATGGGACCATCTCGATAGCCCCCTATCTCAAAAATTTATAAACCTCCTTTATGGGATTTCCATATTTCTGAAACAATTATCTATTGTAATTTATGCTACCTACAGTAGGTACTTTGGCGAACACTAAGGATTGCACGAGTGAGCGTAGTGACGAGCTGGACGTGGAGTTGAACCCATTGATTCATTATATTACCACGAAAAAAAGATAATCAGCGTTTTATTTCCAACAGTTTCTTGAAGATCACCAAGTACAATTATCATCAATGAAATCGACCAAATATGTTGAACCTTTTATAAAAGAAGTTGAATATTGGGAGAAATCTTTGGGATACGTGGCTGAGTGTATAGAAGTAAGTTTTATTTATATGGATACTTTGGTGGTGTCTATAAAACCCAAATCGAAGATGATCCCAGAAAGTTCAAGTCCAAGTCTCTTTATTGATTTTTAAAAGTGTTCGATAATAATGAATAACTGTTTTTGAACTTACGATCAAATGTTGTCTGTTATTATGTTACCAATCAATAGCATCCGTATGAATTGTCTAATTAGTTTAACGAATAAAAATCTGTTAAAATACAAGATGTTTCCCAATTGTCACAAAAAAGTGGCCTGTGTATGAAATATAAAACATCCATTTCTCCCACATTGTACGCTCCATGACCCGGCATACGTTTTAAAATGGCAAATTCTTAATTCCACGTATATTTACAATATATAAACAAAACTAATATTTTTTCAACTTTTATGATAGATTTCTCTACAAGTTCAACGTCGTTACTTATATCTTGAGACTATATTTGGTGGTGAAGATATTAGAAAACAGTTACCTGATGAAGTGAAAATATTCGATAAATTATCTGCAGATTGGATGATAATCACAAAGAAGTAAGCTTTTTAAAATTTAAAATCAAATAATAAGAAAAAGAAAACCCGCTTAGTGTTTGTGCCTTATATGGTAAATAGGTAGTAGTCAGCTTGATTGACTGTTCCGAAAAAATATTAATCCTAATCTGTTTGAATTGTCCCACTGTGACTTTAAGAAACAATCATTTATCACCTGTGTATGAATATAAGTAGCAATTTATTAATATACAACACTTTCAACACAGCATGCATATCGGTAAGAATGCGGTAGAAGCTTGCATGTACGATCCAGCACCTAATCTGTTTAATAAATTAAACACGATGGTTGATAACTTAGATGGCATTCTCCGTCAGCTTGAGAAGTATTTGGAAACAAAACGGCAATTATTTCCGAGATTTTACTTTATATCCAATGATGATCTGTTAGAGATTTTGGGAAACTCAAAAAAACCACAACTAATTCAAGTACATTTGAAAAAGCTGTTCGACAACGTTAATAGAATAAGGATTGAAAAGGTTGGTATTTTAATTTTCTCGATCCTCATACACTGGGTTTAATGAATTTAGTGAGCCATATTTCGAAGGGATACTATTACAAAATGAAAAATATTCCAAGGTTACTTGGAATATTGTTCACCGATCGGAACAATAAATGTTAAATTAGCATTTTTAAGTTGTTTAGTTAGCTAATTTAATGTAAATTCATATAGACGTTACAATATCGCAGACACTAAATACGTAGACGTTACTTTCAATCATGGCTCTGAACAGTTTCATTTTCCAAAATGAAACTTCGGAGCCATGATTCAAACTTTCCTCAAGTATTGATAGTAAGTCTGATTACCAATGTGTAACTTAATTGAATCAGAATATTCGGAAGGAAATTAGTTCTATGTGTGGATGAATCCGTTTTTCATTCGGAATAACAGTACTCGAAAAATTTGTTATTCAAGATAATTAAACCCAACTAATCAAACCAGATAAAATTTCAATATCCATAGACGCTGATTTACGTAGTATATATATAAAAAATTAAAACGATGTGTTATGTGGACATATTCGTGACTTCAGTGTACTTCCAAGGTAGTAGAATTCATTTTTTTATGATTGCAACATTTAGCCATGTCAGTTAACTTCAGTTAAGTAAGTTAGGTTTTGGCGCCAACGCGGAAAAAGACGCATCAGGGCATTGTTTCATTTTCAAAAACTGGTTACACATAAAAACATTCAAGTTTTTATGTGTCAATATGGTGGATTTTTAGACATAACATCATGGACAACCTACACAAGTGGAGGAAAGTGCCATATTGCCCTGAATTGCGATTTTCTGTGTTGAATCTAAAACTCTAAATAAGCCTCTAGTAAAGTCTCCACCAAAGATATTATAATTATAATATCTTTGGTCTCCACTGCTTTACTGGGGTACGACAAGGACTACGTATGACTTGACTGTGACGGACTTTGCTTGACATGACAAAAATAAATGAAATAAAAATATATTTTACGGAAGGCTCATAAGGCCGAAGAAGCCAGAGCCGTAAAACTTATTAAAAAAAAATCAGTTAAGTTAAAATAATTCGCATTTATTTTTTTGAAAATATACCTTTGCTTTAGTTCTTTAAGCAATACTTTTTCAAATAATATCATTAATTCTTATTTCTAAGAAAAACTCTCGTATTTGTGGCGTATACCTTGTACCGAATTAGTTCAAACGTTTTAAATCACGCGCCTTGAAATGGAAGATATTTTAGAGAAATGCCACTTTATTCCAATGAGCACGATGGTAAGTATATTTTTATTCGATAATAATGCCTTCTTTCAACGAAATAGATTACTCAGTAGAAGTTCATGTTCAAAAAAACCAGCAACTCCGTACATAACCTTACATTTTCTTTAATTTTGTAGCTTTGTTATTGTTAGCGCTGCTGTTATTCCAGGTGCTACATAACTTTATGTACTTTTCTACTATTCTGTTTATTTTGCATCTTTTTTTTTACATAGACATGAGAAAATCTGTGATTTTTTTATGCTATTTTTCGTAAATCATAAATTCGAATAACAAATTTCCCCTATAACATACAACTACTCAATAAAGTAATATTATTCTGTAAAATTAAAATATAATGCCATCTTTTTTAATAAAGTAAAGAGTATGCAACTTTTAGTTGATAAAACAATGATGATTTTGTATTTAACACAACTAGGTACTTTAAATATTGTTAAATCTATTTTGCTGTGTGTTGATATTACCCACCAGTCTCATTACGTGGGCATCATAGATTTCATCCTGAGGGAATATCTACCAGAGAACAGACAGCAGTGCTTCTCTGAGTACAAATGCACATTATGTTAGATCCCCCACTCTACTAAGTGTTCCGAATATGCCTTGGAGAGGTTTTAGAATTGGCTGATTTTTGGCTGACATGATGATAACCTCTCATTCTATTATATTGCCATCCTCAAGCTTAAATGCTGTTATCTAACATCTGCCCAGATGGTCGATAATGGCATTTAAGCTTGGGAACGGCAATATAGTTCTTCATATAAGAGCTATTATAGAATTAGATGTTATCATAAACACACCGTCGTATTATTTATAACAGATTGCAATTTTTTTATTATTTTACCTCTGTGTTAGTGTTCTGCAAATTGAAGTGCATAGGACTTAAATTCGCTATTGTTTTGATAATACCTATCTGAGCTAGACAGAAATGCAATAATACTAATCTTTTTAGTAGGTTTTGGTTAGAATCTGGGCCTTTGTTATACTTCTTTTCAGCATATTATGTCAAAACATATATGGTGCATAATTATGACAATAAAATTCCTGCCTTATATATATGTATATTAGGTAATAAAGTATTTATAATCATTTTATATTTAATGTAACAAATTAGAGTAGTGATAGCATCTTAATTTGATTTCCCAGTAGACTTATTTCTTTTATATATTTTCAGCGCAAAGTCATAGACCTTATGGAGACACCACAAAGTCTGGACCCAATCAAAGTATACTGCAAGCGTAATCTCCTAAAACTTCAACAGAGTCGAAGTAACCCAACATTCATTGAACCAGAATTAAAAACATTTAAAAATATCTACCGTATTGCTTGTTATAAAGCAATATATTCACACAACTGGAATAAATTGCTTTACTTGTTAAAGAAATGTCCACCATGGGTGCACAATTGGAAGGATGTGAATGAGCCTACATTGTATGTGAGAGTAAGTATTGATTTATATTGTACTAGTAGGACCCTGCATGCTACCCTCAATATACTGTAGTTCCCGGACCAGTGAAAACGTAACTAGGGGATACAGCAGGTAGTCAGGCACCAGTGTCAGCTCTGTACAAGCCACCATATAACTGCAGCAGTGTCTTTGGCAAACCCCACCAAATGGCAATGTCGGGGACACCTGGGAGGCCTATGTCCAGCAGTGGACAATATCAGGCTGATGATGATTGTGGGCTATGTGTTAATTCAAGGTATAACTTAACTTCCTTCTAAATCCATTATGGCATTGTTATGTGATTAGCGTATCAAATATCTAAACATACCAATGTTTCAGTTAGAGAAGAAGAAATCTTAGATTTTACTAACACTTCTGTTACCTGACCTGAGTTGAAGTGAATCAATCTCAAATTCATATGAGAAATTTAACTATTTTTAGTTCCTTAGTATAATTTATTTGTTGCACTCCTGCTACTGTTTACTTTACTTTCAGTTCCTATCCATCCAAAGGTTGTCTGGAAGAGATCGCTTAAGACGATAAGACCGCCCATTGTATCTTATGTTCTTTATATTATATCCGATGTATTTTCTTTCCGCCTAAGTGTGTACAATAAAGAGTATTCTATCTATCTATGTTTAGCATTTGCATATGGGCATTCATAGACGACAAATCTAGAATCACATTGTTTTAAGGTAAAAACTACCCTCATACTTTTAAACTATGTCACACTTCATTGAATGAAATGAAATTGTAAGCCTGATAATGGCAGGATATATTGCTTCTATAAATATGGTTATAAAAACTATGCACCTCTCTCCAGATAAACACCATTTATATTTATAAATATAAAAAAAAAAATATTATTTGAATCCAATATTTATTTTAAACTATACTTTTATAGTTAGTTAGCTAGTTAGTAGCTACATAAACCAATCGCCCAACTATTGTCAATGTTACCTAACTATCAGAGTTGGCCAAGCCACCTAATCTCTGCAATAGCTTTGCAACTTGTCCAATTACTGCAACAAGAGTCAACAGCTTACTGTGGCCTTTTGATATATGGAGACACTCAGATCAGAAATCACTTTTGCAATCACCTCACCAATTTCTTACCAACTGGGGGGCAATTTAAGATTTTATATTATTAATATGGAATGTAGATGGTCACCGTAGCCTAGTTGGTAGTGCTCCTGCCTACGAAGCTAGTGGTCCTGGGTTTGAATCCCGGTAAGTGCAAATATTTGTGTGATGAGCATGAATGTTTGTTTCTGAGTCATGGATGTTTTCTATGTATTTAAGTATTTATCTATCTATATAAGTATGTATATCGTCGCCTGGTACCTATAGTACTAGTATTGCTTAGTTTGGGGTAGGATGATCTGTGTGACATTGTCCCTAGATAGATATATATAGATACAATGTAATTAGCATACTTTTTATTCCAGGCTCTAGTTATTCTCCTGATGTACCACCCTAGTTCTCAAGCCCAAGGTCTGTTGAATGAATACCTGCATTATGTCTGGTCATGTCGTTCAGATGAAGACAAGAAAGCAGTACTAAAGATCCTGTTAACATTACCAGACAAGATCCATGGACCAACATACCAGGGAGGAAGGAAGCCAGCGTGATAAAGCTTGAATGTCTATTGCAGATGATTCATGGTATAATTCCCACTTGTGCAGGAGATTGTATAGTGCAAAAGTGGTGTGCCAAGAAAGGTGTACTCCTATTCTCTTACTTTCATAGTTTGATAGGAGCTAACACAAACAATCAGCTTCAGCAATTTCTTTATAGATTTCTGAACATCTATCCGTGTTTAGGAAAAAAGTCCAAATGGTATTCAAAGATAATATGACGGTTTTAGCACACTAGGGTTTATTAGGTGGGTGATCCACTCTGGTGCTTATGATTGCTAGCAGTTCTGGGAAGACAGCATTATGGTTGAGGCGCAGTTGCTGTGCGGGCCTGACAGGAGTCTGCAATAGGGGAGGGTATGTCCCAACCATCTGGGCCATGGCGCAAAAGGGGGACATGAGTGCAGTACCTATACGTATAGTCTGCAAGTCCAACATGTCCTACCCACCAGTAGACCCTGTTTACGGGTGGCATGCTAGGCATTCCCTCTGCCTAATAAAAACCAAATAAAACGCATCTAAGGATGGATTGAGATTGTTAGTCATTTAGTTAGTTGTCAGTTGATATTATTAATGGCATTTCTTGGATGGTTTTTTTTGTATATATCAGGGCAATAGTCATTTGATGTTTTGGTTTTTTAGGTAACTTGCTGTCTCATGTACTGTTGTTCATTCTGTCTTCTTTATGTTACTTTGATATTTTTTTTTATGACATTATCAATGACAGTAGTGTTTTCCTTTTAGTACAAGTTGCATATGTATCAGCACTTTTTTTTTTTTAATCTTTATTTAATATACAGGATTTTCGTACATGAAATGACGATGCCAATCCCATCGTACCTTATACTAAGCTAGCTCTAAAACTACACTATACAAAGCCAATTACTAACCCACTGAGTACATAGACGGGTCACTTAATTTTAAAGAAATATAGCATTCTAGCTCGAACCGAGTACGGTCCAGCTAAAATGCTATGAATTACACCAACGTCTCTTAAATTTATATTGAACCTTCTTATCATCTCATCTCGCCTACTACCGTTACGGACACATTCTCTCAATATATGGTATCTTCTCGTTTTCCACACTGTTCACAATTTGGTGAATCAACTTTTTTCATAAGAAAAGCAAAACTTCTGGAAGAAATGTGTGTATCAGGTCTTTACATGCCTTCTTATCAGCCTTCCTATATTGCCTAGTTTATACTAGCTATGAAATAAATAGTGAAGGCGACGACTTTAAATAAGCGATTGTAAATATCCAGATCATGAATAGTAATTGTTGTATTACAAATTCACTATATATAAATTCTAGGTACAAATACATTATTAGTTCGTGACTTATATTTGATACTGTTATACGGAATTATAATTTTATCAAAAACATTATGGTCACCATAGCCTAGTTGGTAGTGCTCCTGCCTACGAAGCTGGTGGTCCTGGGTTCCAATCCCGGTAAGTTCAAATATTTGGGTGATGAGCACAAATATTTGTTTCTGAGTCATGGATGTTTTCTATGTATTTAAGTATCTATCTATCTATATAAGTATGTATATCATCTCCTGGTACCCATAGTACAAGCTTTGCTTAGTTTGGGGCTAGGATGATCTGTGTGACATTGTCAGTATATATTATTATTATTTTATATTATTATTATTACATATATGACATTTGTAAAAATATTTTCATGGCTCCCCATACAAATATTTTGGTATCATATGTATTGTATAGTCTTAAGTTGTCAAAACTATTCTTTGTGCATTTTGCATCTTTATGTGCTCTATACATTGTTCCGATTGATATGCCAATTAAGCTGCTTAATTTATTAGTATAAAAGACCTGATCTTACATAAATCAAGTTATTTAAAGTTAAATTATTTATAAATAATTGATAGGTCATCAAGCATTATACTGGGAGGTGCAGTACTAAACAAATGATGACTTAATTGTTAAGTAAGCTTTATGTTACGTTTTCTACAATGAATCTGTTATATACAATAATATTCTAGGTACATAGTATTTATTCTTTACATCTGATTATTTCCTAAATGATTAATAAATAATTTGTAAAAGATTTACCTGGTTTCCATTCCACAACACCTTCAACTACACACTAAGTTTAATGCTTCTATGCTCTGCCACTTATACTACATATAAGGTAGGTTTCTAAATTATTGGTTTGGACTTTATCTCAACCCAATACAGTTCAAAATTTGGTGGCAACTTAGATCCCCACCGCCCAGGATTAACCTGATAGTGTAAATTAGCCTAATTTATTAAAAATAATTTAATGATATATAGACAAGGAAACGAAGAATTCCGGGGTTTTAATATAGTATGAGCTATACCTATACAACAATATCCAAATTAAATTACGCCAGAAATAGCAATTCTTTCCATAAAAATTTACTGAGTTTTATTATCAAAATGTAGATATATATAGTCACGCCTGTTTCCCAAAACGGATTTCCATCAGTCACGATCTTTTGCCTCTTTTACTCTTATTACATTTTTCATATTTAATCGCCTGTATGTATAATGTATATTAATTACTATATACAGAACGCGCTCGGCTTACCAGTGGCTAAAGCAATGATGTCAGAGGACGGAGAGTGTATAGAATGGAAGTACAATCTGGTGTTGGACGGACCAGCTGAGACTTGGCTACTGGGCTTGGAGCATACCATGAGAGTTGTACTAAGAGATGTAAGATTATTTGGAAATCTACCTACATTGTAGTAGCTATAGAATCTCTTTTAAAGTAATTGCTGAAAGAAACATAATGAAGGGCCATGGACGTCAAATATGGTTTCTAATTATGTTTATTTTTTATAAATACATAAGACGGGCGTGGTTGGCAAATGCTTGTTTTCACGCCGGAGTAAGTGCCTGGGTGGGAATTGAACCCGTCGTGGGTTTGATTCCCACACATATTTGTGTGCATGAACATATCTGTTTGTCCTGAGACTGGGTGTTACTATCTATATAAGTATGTATTTACAAAAGAAAAGAAGTATATGTAGTATATCAGTTATCTGGTTTCCATAGTACAAGCTCCGCTTAGTTTGGGACCAGATGGCCGTGTGAAATAAATGTCCCAGGATATTATTAAATACGACTGGTCTGTTAGTCTAGCTAGTGGTTAGTGATTCTGACTGCTAAGCCATGGGTCCTAGATTAAATCTTCACCCAGGAAAAATCGTTGTGCGACGAGCATGGTGTAATTTATGTATAATTGAGCTGAGTGTAAACGAAGCTCTTTCTTAGATAACTCATATAATTAGTTCCTGATCATACTGCCCATGAATGGCTGAACCGATTTTCTTCAAATATACCCGTCATACTGGCTGTGACCTTACTCGTGAGTGCATATATCTGAACTCATAAAAATTGGACACGCCGCGGAGGAATAATCAACGAAAAAATTGTTTTGGGAAAAATAAGTACATTGAATTATTTAGTTTAAATTAAGGATAACTTAACACTATTTAACATTTTCCTCATATTAATTAATGACTATATAGGTACAGATGCCAGACCATCCAGCTACCCCAAACTGTCAAATTTATAGATTTTCAACTTTCTCACATAATCATACGGTTCACTTTCAATTGGGGAATTTGACAGATTGGGGTAGATTGATGTGCTGGCGTCAGTACATAAATTATTTGATATGCAAACAATCTAAAGAAACAAGGAGAAAAGAAGATCGTAAATATAAATAGATACTTATTAAGTTTGTTGAGAGTTTGCGCCAAACCAGTTCTAGCCAATAATAGATTTGAATTTTTAAGATGTAGCGTTAAATAGATCGCAATCAGGAAAATCGTCCAGCTTGTTTAATTTATATTAAATAGCAGATCTTCTGAGAAAGGAATGTTGTCTATAGTTTGACAACTAAACGAAATTTACAAGGTATTAACTTGCTGTCCTTTGTTCCCTTCTTCCTTGCCTTTCGCCAAGCTCTCTCTCCTGCCATCATCAGTGCATGTGTGTAGACACAAATGTAGTAGACTCTATTCCTTCTCAGTCATAATCCTGACTTTGAATTGACGATCACCGTAGCCTAGTTGGTAGCGCTCCTGCCTACGAAGCTAGTGGTCCTGGGTTCCAATCCCGGTAAGTGCAAATATTTGTGTGATGAGCACGAATATTTGTTTCTGAGTCATGGATGTTTTCTATGTATTTAAGTATTTATCTATCTATATAAGTATGTATATCGTCGCCTGGTACCCATAGTACAAGTTTTGCTTAGTTTGGGGCTAGGATGATCTGTGTGACATTGTCCCTTTATATAAAAGATAATAAAAAAAAATAATCCGATAAGACGGCTCGTTGACAAGATCAGGCGTAGAATCGACGGTTTTAATGCTCTCCGAGGCACAAGCGTTTAATACCGCCAACTGGGTGTCTAAGACAGTCTGTTTTTCTTGCCTGAAAAATCTTAGGAACAATTTATGGCCTTGGCAGGGGGAATGCCTATGCATACCACCCGCAAAAGGTGTCTGGGTGCGGCTATGTCAGACTCGCATCGACTAAACCTAACTTGCCGTGGACTTCACTTAGCGCCGGCGAAGTTTCCCGGGGACGCGGGTATTTGGGTTACACCGGTGCTGCCTTTTACAATTTGGTCCCATATAGTGTTCGGCTAGTCCCAAAAGATCAGAATTTTCTCCAAAAACTCAATCGCATGAAAGTCGCTGAGGAGATGGTAGAACGAGTCAATTCCGACCCAAGATTCATGAAACGCATTGTTACTGGTGACGAGACGTGGGTTTACGAGTTGGACATGCAAACTAGTCAACAAGCTTCGGAGTGGCGCCTTCCAACTGAACCGAAACCGAAAAAACCACGCCAAAGTCGATCAAAAGTCAAAGTCAAGTTGACTGTTTTCTTTGACTATCGCGGTGTTGTGCACTCTGAATTCTTACCGGCCGAACGGTAAATAAAGAATATTATTTGAGCGTTATGAGGCGTTTAAGAGAGAACGAAAAAGGCCAGATTTGTGGAACGAAAGTTCTTGGATTTTGTACCACGATAATGCGCCTTCGCACAAGGCTATCATTGTTAACGAATTTTTGACCAAACACTCAACAAATACCATCCAGCAACCACCATATTCACCAGATATGGCTCCAGCTGACTTCTTTCTTTTTCCTAAACTCAAATTACCACTAAGTACGTGGTACCCGTTTTCAATCGGTAGGAGACATTAAGGAGAATTCGCGGCGAGAACTGAACTTAATTCCGTAAGCAGCGTTTAAAAAATGTTTTGATGAATGGATTATTCGTTGGCGTAAGTGTATCGTTTCTGAAGGAGCATACTTTGAAGGTGATAAAATAAATTTGGATGAATAACAAACATTTTGTATATTATTGATCTTTTCCCCGTACTTTCTTGACAGAGTAGTAAATTAATTCATTCACAAAATTCATTGGTTTTGGCTCTTATGCCAATACAATAAAGATTCAAATGATTGGTGGTAACTATTTTACCGTTTTGCTATTCCCACTGATAAGGCGCTAAAACTGCTGCTACCGAAGGCTGCAACGCATTCTGTTTCTTGCAAATATTGAGAGTGTAGTTATGTAGATGTCTACACTTTTACATTGATTTCAATGGGACATTCGTTTTATTTCGGTGTATATTCTCAGTGGTATGTTCGAATCTTAGGAATTCTGTAATATGTAATTACGAGTATGGTCACTATCACTGTGTCAAATTTGAAGAAGATCGGTTTAGCCGTTCAGGGGCTCTACCGGCTAAGTCGCCGAACATCGATTTCTTAAATGGTGTTCAAATAAATAAAGGTTAAAAATGACTTAATCAATCGTTAAATCGGCTTCAACGGTGACAATCGATTCCGGACCATTTATGACGTCACATGGGCTCATGGACCATGGAAGCCGATTTAACGATTGATTAAGTCATTTTTAACCTTTATTTATTTGAACTCCACTTAAGAAATTGATGTTCGGCGACTTTGCCGGTAGAGCACCAGGAAAGAATTACATGAGTCGCCTAAGGGTGATTTCAGAGTCGCGCCGGCGAGCGGCGCCGTTCAAACGCGCGATCTTACAATTACACTAGATAGTAGTTGCGTTTCATAGTCACGCAGTTCAAGCGCGCTGCCGGTGACACGCGCGCCGTCGGCCAGCGCTGCCCGAGCTCCTCTACTGGCAGCTAGCGTTTCAGTCAGAGTGACGCGTCTCGCACGCGGCTGTTGAGACGCGCTGGCCGCCGGCGCGTGCCGCGCGAGTCTCTCTGAAATCAGCCTAAGAGATAGCTGAGTTTACTTACACTCGGCTCTATTATTCATTTTGTTTAATTTCACCCTGTTTTTACCCACGACGGAACGGAGCAGGTATATGCGTTTAGGGTGAGAGATGTTTGTGTGTGCGTTTGTGCAAAGTAATGTTCCCACGTATCTTCTAAACTAATAATGATCCGATTTTGATGCGGTTTTCAATAACGGGTTTGTGTTTGCTGAGTTCATGTTCTTAGATAGGTGTGATGGCTGTGACTCACTAGGGGGCGCCACAATATTTGTAGCGAGTTGCGAGCTCCTTATTGGTTTTAATGGTTTATTAAAAACACTGATTTAATGGTTAAACACTATTGTATTAAAAACTAAGATCTAATGGTTAACACTGGTAGTACACTGGTAATATAAACTAAAATGGTCAATTAATACTATTATAAATGTTAGATAATAATTAAATGGTTTATGGTAAATTATGGTTAAATGGTAAAGTGGTAATTGAGCTCGGTCGCTGGCGGATTGCGAACTGACTTAAAAGTCTAATAAAATTATAAATTAGCTGCGTACCAATTGTGCATGCAATGCACAAATGGAAAACGCTGAGCTGTTCGGTTTCATAACTCCGAACATACTCCCGAGCACGAGAAGAAAAATGAGATAATAGTTAATAAAGAAAAAAAATAAAGTAAATAACAACGCGTAAAAAACTTAAACAGTAAAAAGCAAAAAATTCAAAGCAAAGTGGTTCGATGGTATGAGTAAAAATAACTTAAGTTATGAAAAATAAAAATAATTAAACTATAGTGTCCTCTATGGTAAAAACAGCATTGTCTCTAGAACAGTTAACTCCGCGCTTAATACTTGGCCAGCGGTCAGCCAAATTTTGCGAACGCACTGTATCACAATTTGGTTCTTTTAAATTAACACTAAGCTGTCGCGGTTCACTTCTTGAAGCTAATTGTCGTCTGGTAATTCTGGGCGCTGGCGCAGGCAATTGCAGCGACTCCGGTCGTGGCCTTCCACGACCACGAGCAGCCGTTCTTGCACACATGTTACAGCTTCCTCTTCTCCGGAACCACGTAGCAATGAATCCCATGCCTGCTACGATTACAATATAGCTGACGGCATAGTGGTGAATGTGGTGGTAAGATAATTCTTCTTCCGGTATATCTGAGCTTGACTTCATGTCTTTTATTTGTTTTTCGAGCTGAGAGAAGGAGGAGTTTAAATCGATTTGTGGTACCTTTTCAATTGGAATTTTCAAATTTATTATATGGTTAATTTGGTCAATATGTGGTATGTAAATATCTGGAGACGTATTGTTTTGATTAGAATGGTGTCCGATGGAATATAAGGTAAAATCTTGTCCCCTTATAATACACTTTTCATTCATGCCAATGACTCCAGCCCGAGTCAACTGGCGGACAGTAACTTGATCTCCACATATGATTCGTATTGTGTATAGGTCACAACAGAAGTATAGGTATTGTGACGTGCGCTGTAACTCTACCCATCGGTTAGTACAAGTGGTCTCTATAAATTTACATTTATTTTCTGGCATATATTTAGCACAAAAATTTTCATCATTTTTCAACGTGAAAATTGGTTTTCGAAATTGACACATATAAGATTCTTCTTGACGCAGACAAGTATTTAACTCGCCTATAGTCATGATAAAATAGACATCTTTTCTTAGATTTATTGCAAGATAGTCTGATACTGGAACTATGCTGACCATGCTATTACTGATTTGATGCGGGATTGGTATAATCTTATATAGTTGAAAGCTTTCTCTGCTAACGAGAGGGAACGTAATTTCAAAAATAATAAGTTTTTGAGTAACTCTCGCCCTGACTTTGAGTAGCTGGTAGAAGTACTGAAGGTCTCCTTCAAGATTGCTGATAGGTAAATTGAGGTCGTGCATCATTTGACCTTGTATGGTTTGCAATTCAGCTTTCAGTTGTCCTGGTTTTAACAAATGTAGACTGATTCGTCCGTGGTAGACATCTGTAATCGTATCCAGTAATGTATCTTGCAATCTCTTCAAATCCTGTAATAAATTATTTCCAGCCATAGCAAATAAGGTAAAATCTTGTACATTTGAAATGTTTTGAATGGTGGTTTGAATAGCGTTAGTACTTTGTTGTAAAGTAAACAATTTTTTATTGATGAATTTAAGCTGATTATCCATTTCTTTCTCCATTCTCTTCATCAAATTAAATTCTGATTCAATGACGGATGTCTGGTTCTTCCACAGTTTGGTTAAATGTTTTTGGTTACTTCTGATGTTTTCTATATCCTTTGTGTATTGTTCTGCGAATCGAGTGTCCAATACTCCGAACAATTCATTCGCTAAGTAACCGACACCGTTGATAAGTCCTCGGCGCCGACGACGCTGTCTGTCGTGGGCATTGAAATGTTGCGTCAGCAAAAGTTCGTTGTAGTATTGAAGCTCATGGTTATTGTGACGTAATTGAGATATGATCATATGGCATGGTGATTGTGTTTCTATTGTGGTACAGTTTTTCTAAGTAATTATTTATTTCCTCGTACGACTGTACGCCAGTCCAATATGGTGTCATGTCGTAATACACTACAAGTGTCCATTTGTCTCTAATAAGTTGTATGTTGGCAATAGGATCGTAAAATAAGGTCTGGTTACTAGGCAGTTCATGAATGTTATGTAAACAGCTAGTTGGTGGTATAAATAACGTCATAAAAAATAATAATGCCAACACAATGGAACTAAAAGTACACGTTGGTCTTCTTGGTCTCTTTCTTTTCTCTTCTGGTTTTAAATCGGTATCGCTATGGTCATGGTTGCATGGTATACTTTCTGGAATCTGGTATATAGAGTTTATCTGGTTAATTGGCAAAACTGATAACTTGACAATTGGCCTTTTTATTAAACCGTTTTTTGTTTTTAGAGTTACAACTCTAATTAAACCATCGTCGCCAGGGTGTGTTTCCACTACACGTCCCATGGCCCACTTTCCTGCTGGTAAATTATCCTCTTGAATTGTTACTAGGTCGCCTAATTTTATGTTTTCTCGTGTTTTCAACCACTTAGATCTTACAGATAGTTGAGTCAGGTACTCGGTCTTCCATCGTTTCCACAAATCTTGAAATAATTTAGTAGTGAGATGCCATCTGGTCCTAGCATCATCTTTCGTCTCTACGACAGTCAGTTCAGATCTGGTTGTTAAAAAATGTGCTGGTGTTAAAAAATCGAAGTCTTCCGGATCTTCAGTCAATGCGCAGAGAGGGCGGGAATTCATGCAAGCTTCTATCCTCGATAATAATGTGGTATATTCTTCAAATGTAAGCTTTTGGTGTCCAATTACACGTTTAAGATACGCCTTCAAAGATCGGATGTTTCGCTCCCAAATTCCCCCGGAATGTGCCGAGCTAGGCGAATTATAATGCCATTCTATTTGCATTTCGGTAATCAGCGTAAAGAAACTTTTACTAAAGACCTGCTGTAGATTTTCGTACTCCTCTTGAATCATTCTGTTTGCACCAACGAAGTTTGTGCCATTATCACTGTACATATGTCGTGGCGCTCCGCGTCGCGCTGCCATCCGGTGCAGTGCCGCCAGTAAAGCTGAACTAGTTAGATCGGATACAAGCTCCAAATGAACCGCTTTCGTTGCCATACAAATGAAAAGGGCTATGTATCCTTTAGTGGTCTTTATTCCTCGGCCTTTATTCGCTTTTACTTCTACAAAACCCGTGTAGTCTACTCCACAATGGTAGAAGGGACGCTCCGGGTTCACTCTGGAGGCTGGTAAATCGCCCATAAGTTGGCAGTGTTTAGTTGGTTCCTGTTTTCGGCACGTAACACACTGACGTATAACTTGCTTCGTGGCCATATATCCGTTTACTATCCAATATTTCTGTCGAAGTGTTGCTAATGTAAGTCGCGCTCCACCATGAAATGTTAACTCATGCGCCTCTTGAATTAATAATGTCGTGAAGCGGTGTTTATTTACTAGTATGATAGGGTACTTCATTGATTGGTTTATCTCAGCGTTTCTGAGTCTCCCTCCCACGCGTAATATTCCGTCCTGGTCAATGAACGGATTTAAATTCAAAATATTACTTTTGCAATGCACTTGATTATGTTTTCGTAAGTAATCTATGTCATCACTAAACAATGATCGTTGAACGTTTTTGACGATGAGCATTTTCGCTCGTCGCAACTCGTGTAATGTGATATAGGGTTCATGTACTTGCTTTCTGTAATATATTCTTAATATCCATGCAACAATTCTTATAATTTTATTTATAGAACTAAACTTATTCAATAACTCTTCTAATATATTGGGTGTAGGTATTGGGTTTATAATAACATTTGACTGCATTATCTTAATGGGTTTTCTTTCTAAACTTGTTTCATATATACTGGCGTCCTTTCTGGTTAGATGCTCTGATGTTAAAAGCCACTTCGGACCTTGCCACCATAACTGATGATCTTTCAATTGTTTTGTAGATAACCCACGACTTGCACAGTCAGCTGGGTTTTGGTCTGTCCTTATATGAGCCCAGCATGGCGACGGTATGATTTTGGTTATAGATCGCACTCTATTCGCGACGAATGTTTTCCAACGTCCTGGATCTCCCTTTAGCCACCCTAATACTGCCGTTGAATCGGTCCAGCAATACGTTGGAATGTTGTAATGGTCTGGTAAGCATTTTTGAACTTTGTCCATTAATTGTGATAATAGCTGAGCCGACATTAATTCCATTCTAGGCGTGCTGATTTTATTATTTAAGGGAGCTAATCGAGCTTTGCCCATTACTAGAGTAACTGTAATGTCATTCCCATTGATGACTTTGCAATAAATACAGCATGCGTATGCTTTATTCGAGGAATCACAGAAACCATGTAATTCCACGCTTTGGTTTTTATCTCTTAATCCTAGCCATCTATTTATCTCAATGGTTTTGATATCCTTTAGTTCTTCCCTCAAGCTCTTCCATTTACTAGTTATATCTACGGGCAGAATATCATCCCAGGCCTACTGAGAAAGCCACACAGTCTGAAATAATATTTTCATGGTAGTACTGATGGGTGTAAGCCATCCCTGGGGGTCAAACAGTTTCGAAATTTCGGAGAGTAAGGCTCGTTTGGTAGGCTTTGTTGGTAGTTTCGATTCTAACTGCAAATCAAATATAAAAATATCCCTTTGAGGGTTCCATCCTAGCCCCAAAGTTTTGGTTGTGTTCGCTTGCTTAAACTCAAATGTTTTCTGGTTGCATTGGTCTACATCTAAATCTTCTAGGAGAGCTGGATCATTCACAGTCCATTTTCTAAGATTAAATCCGCCTGATTCTAATAGCGCAATTAATTCATTTCTTAATTGTTTTGTATTTATCAATGAATTTCCGCATCCGCAGTAATCATCCATATAAAAGGATTCCTCTAAAGCCCTTGCAGCATCCGGATAATTATTTTTCTCATCTATGGCCAGTTGTCGTAAACACATCATGGCTAGAAATGGAGCAGGTTTAATACCATAGGTAATTGTTGTTAACAGAAATGTTCGAATCGATTGATTTGTGTTATCTCTCCACAATATTTTTTGATAAATTTGATCATCTTTATGAATCATAATCTGTCGGTACATTTTTTCAATGTCCGCAGTGTAAGCATATTTGAATAGTCTCCATTTCAGAATTAGTGTCTGTAGATCCTGTTGCAAATTAGGACCGGTATACATGGTATCGTTTAGGCTTAGGCCCGTTGATGATTTTGTTGAAGCGTTAAAAACTACTCTGAGTTTTGTAGTTAGGGACTCAGACCGAATTACCGGGTGGTGTGGTAGATAGTTTCCGACGTCTTGAGTTAGGTTTGTTGGTATCATATGGTTTAATTTTCTATATTCATCCATAAAGTTGTTGTATTCGTTTTTGAGTTCAGGATTAGTCATAATTTTTCTCTCCAAAGCCCGAAATTGAGCCAGAGCTCTTGGTCTTGTGGAACCTAACTTTTCTTTGAGTTCAGGTTTAAATGGTAATCTTACTTCGTACCTCCCGTTTTCAAGCCTTTTGGTGGTTGATAAAAAATAATTCAAACACTCTTGATCTTCAGATGACATCTCAGTCTCTTGGTTGGTTATTTCTTCAGTTTCCCAGAATTTTCGTAAGTCGTCGGTGTTATGTAATACTACGTTACATCTGTATGATGTGTTCATAGAGCCACAGAGCAGCCAGCCTAACTGTGTTTGCTGAGCAATGGGTTGGTATTCGTTATTTCCTCTCAAAATGCCTTCTAATAAAATTTTACTGTAGACATCCGCCCCAAGAAGTATGTCAATAGATCGGCTGTGATTAAACTCAGGATCTGCTAAATTAATATTCTGTATATGAACCCACTCGGGTTTGGTAAAAGATGTGTTTGGTAATTTTTTAATCAAATTATTCGTGATTAAAACGTTGGTATCTACGGTGAAGTCATTGTAGATTGACTTTATCGTGATACTCAGCATCCCTTTGCAGTTATTTTCTTTTTCTCCAATGCCAAATACCTTTCCTTTACAGTGGTTTCTTTTTAACCCTAATAATTGTGCCGCATTTTCACTTATTAATGAAATTTGAGAACCCCCATCAACTAAAGTCCTCATGGTGTATTGTGTACCATCATTTCCGTAGACTTTCACTAGAGCTGTGGCCAATAATATCTCTGACACTCCATTCGAAGCTGCGTGACTCGAAGCTGGTGGCACATTATTCGATGTACTGGGAGGGTTTTTGTTATTAGCAATGTCTGTATGGTCTGGTTAACGCCTCGTGTAATAGGCTATTATGACTTTTGAAACACGTGCGACATTTCTTGGTAGAATAGCATGGTTTATTAAAATGACTAATTAGACAGTTTGCGCAATATTTCCGCTGGTTAATAAGTTTTAATTTCTGCTCACTCGATAATTGCAGGAATTTATTGCAATTCCATAAACCGTGGTCAGCATTACACATTGCACAAGTCAGTGACCTAGATACGTGCATTGATTTTAAGTTATTGTTCATATTAAAGCCATACTTGTTATAATTTTTATTGAAATGATTTGAGTTAATTTTTTGGTTGGTATGATGATTTTGGTTATTTGACCCTCTTTGGTTAAAATAATGGGTTTGGTTGAGTGGCATGGTTGATTTTTGGTTAAATTGTTCATTTTTACGGCTTGAAGCTTCAAGGGTAGTAAATTTACTTTCCAAGAAGTCCAAAAATTCTTCTAGAATAGGTAATTCTCTGGGTTTCTTTACCGACTCTATATACTCAGCGAATGATTCGCTATCTAATTTTTGAGCCAACAAGTGTACAAGCAATGGGTCCCAAGTGGTTATATCAGCACCTAGATTTTTGATCGCATGGAGACTTTCTTTGGTGACGTTATGTAATTTTTTCATCATACTCATGAACTGCTGCTGCATGTTTGGTTGACCTAGCAATATATTGACATGGGACGTGAATATTAGCTTTTTATTGCCAAATCGATGGTTAAGGATCTTCCAGCATACTTCATAATTATCTGAGCTTATCTGCAGGTGGTGTATAAGACGCTCAGCTTCCCCCGTTACTTTTCCCTTCAAAAATTGCATCTTTTGCGCATCTGACAGTGACGGATTCTTATGAATGGCCTCACTAAATAAATCTTTAAATGAGGTCCAGTGGTAATAATTGCCGCTAAAAACTGGTATATCCATCTTTGGTGTGGACTTCTCACGGTAAGAGACAGACCACATTTTGGTAGTAATAGATTTCTTCAAATCATTGACCAGCATCTCATGTTTAGTAAATTCTGTCTGGTATTCTGCATCATCTCCAAAATTTTCTTCTTCTATTTCCCAATGATAACTATCGATTACCGCCCAACGCTTTTCAAGAGTTTTTAAAGCGTCCTCAAACTCCCATTTATGCTGCATTCGATCTACATTCATGGTACTTACTGTTCGATTTAACGCTCTAAAATTAATCATTTGTTTTTTCAACATTTCTCCTATCTTACCCTCACCACTCGTCAGTGAAATATTCTCTTGGCGCTGGACTTCTTCCCGACCCGAAGACGTACCTGGTCCCGTCTCGGTCTTTTTGATGGTAGCCGTATGCTCACTTGTCTTCAACCTTTCAAACTGCTGCTGCTTACATGTTTCTATTAAATTCTTAATGGTGTTATACAGCTCTTGCATGGTCTCGTAACAACTTTTCCTAAAATAGACATGGTCAAATTCTCCTAGTTCACATATCTTCCTATGGTTTTTCTGGTAGTCTTCCCAAAAGGACTCCAATAGATTTAATTTTCGTTCACAATACGACGAAGTTTTTCTGTCTCCGCCATCTTTCTTAAAATTGGTTAGCAGCTTCTTGACCGCTTCGTAAATTTCCGTTTGGTTCAGAAAATAATTTTCCATTGTGGTTATGGTCTAAATATTTCAAATTAAATAAATGATAAAAATGATTTGATCTGACCTTGATATCGCCTCACAACTAGCCTGCTTCTTGATTGAAACTGCTCTCCAAAGGTGTCATGCACGACTGTCGCTGGTATCTCGAACCTCGATCCCACGATAACTTGCTGGTTTAGTCACACGCGAAACCGAAATCCTTTTACTCTCGAAGGACCATGTAGCGAGTTGCGAGCTCCTTATTGGTTTTAATGGTTTATTAAAAACACTGATTTAATGGTTAAACACTATTGTATTAAAAACTAAGATCTAATGGTTAACACTGGTAGTACACTGGTAATATAAACTAAAATGGTCAATTAATACTATTATAAATGTTAGATAATAATTAAATGGTTTATGGTAAATTATGGTTAAATGGTAAAGTGGTAATTGAGCTCGGTCGCTGGCGGATTGCGAACTGACTTAAAAGTCTAATAAAATTATAAATTAGCTGCGTACCAATTGTGCATGCCATGCACAAATGGAAAACGCTGAGCTGTTCGGTTTCATAACTCCGAACAATATTAGTGCAAAACATTGTTGCAATATAATCAAAACGAAATGTCCGATTACAATTCTGTTTTCAGCAATGTGTACGTGGTAGCTTAATGCATGTTCCCAAATAATAAAAATTACGTCTGTAACTCACTAGAGGGCGCTACAATATTAGTGCATCATAATATCAACCCGCGCGGTGTACGTATGTCATTTTGTGCGTTCTAAACTCTAATATATCACAATAAATCATTAAACCAAACCTTTATAGCAAATAAAACCATCAATACGTGAATAACATCCATTAACCATAAAGTGAATTATCATCTTAAAGCAGTGATTAAGTTAAATTAGTAAAACATTTAAAAGAAACAATTAAGAAATCCTAACAAAGTGCAGTGACTTGCAAATGTGATGTGCAAAGGTGAACGACCTACACACTGTGCCTTTCACTTTTAAAGGTCATTCCCTACACAGTAATAAAGTCTATTACTAAGTACTCGTCTTTTTCGCTAACATACACTAAGCGATTCTGGCCTAGCGGCCAAAGCGTCAACTACACCGCGCTGCATTCTAAGAGGTCGACGGTTCGAGCCCAGCAAGTTGCAAAAGTTTTTGTCAATCTTTAAAGTTATTATTATTAAAAATGGATGAACATGTAACGTTTAGAAATCGCCAAGACAACAGTTACAACTCAATGTTCGATACTTCTAATACGAGTACTTCGTCTTCAAAGGATATGACAATGTTAAGTGAACCAAACATATCTGTCAGTCAAGGAAGTCAAGAAGAATTACAAAAACTTACCTATGAATTGCAAATAGCCAACAATGAAATCGACAACCTAAACTTGGAAGTAATGAGTCTAAAGAACGAGCTACAAAAATGTCATAATATCATAAACAATTATAAAAAAGTTCACTTTGAAGACAGTAATATTATGATGACCCCCATTAGCAGGAAACGTAAAAAATCTAGGATCTGCCATAACACAAATGATATGCTTCTCCATAGTTCAAAAAAACTAAAGGAACAGATAACTATCTCTACTGATGACCAGCAGATATCACAAAATTCAGGCGACCCGTCGGGTGACTCACAATCATTAGGAAATGCAGTATCCTCAGAAGACTATGAGAAACATGAATATTTTTCTTTTCCCTTGCACAATACTTTTGGAGAAAATTTGGCAGAAACACCAGAGAGTTTCATGGCTCAAGAAGTTGAACTTAATTCCCATACTACTTCTAAACGAAATAACGATTGCTTCAAACAATTTGACGGGAATCTATGTATTATAAGTAATAACAAATTTAATAATGTATTGTCAATAGCTAAAAGCACTTTTCCAAATTATAATTTGTGTCATTATCTTTCACCAAACTGCTATCTTAAGAATATGTTATTTAATCTAAACTCGAAACTAGATAATTTTAATATGAACGATTATTGCATAATACTTATAGGTAGTGAGGACTTCGAAAAATCTAATAACTATGCTAATCTAATTCAAAATTTAAGAGAAATATTAATGAAGATTACACATACTAATATTATATTATGCTTACCAACATTTAGACTTAGCTATTATTCTAATATGTATAATTGTAGAATAGAAATGTTTAATGAGTTGTTACTTCAATAATAATAATAAATAAATAAAAAAGGTTTTTATTCACGTAGACTTCAAAAAAGCGCTTGTAAATAGTCAGAACATGTTTGCAGTATTATAGTTGTATACATTATTATTTCTAGTAACATAGATATTAGGTACACATGTATTGATAGTATTAAAACATTAATAAAATTTATTTTATAACAGCAATGATATTTAGCTAGCTCGAATCAAGTTATTGTCAAGAGATTATGTTTAAGTTTAATTATCTAGTTTAAGTCTAATTATCTAGTTTAAGTCTAATATTTGTAATACATATTGGCAATGGTTCTGTCTATATTAAGGTGATATTATTATGACGAACCTTGTGTTAATAACGACGGTCGCGCTTTAATGCTACCACCGGATCCAATGCGCCCCAACTGAGAAGACCCAGCGAAACAAACTCAGCGGGTGTCTCTACTACCGGTTTCAACACGGCCCAGTTGAGACGCTCCGGCGAAACATACTCAATGGGGCATATACACGATATTTGGTCCACTTACTGTAATTATTTAGCAGGCAAACACAATATATGCTCGATCGGTTGTCTGATTATTTATTTATTTTAGGTTAAATATATTAGAAAGAGAAATTTAAAACGTCAAAATAAAAGTAACATTAATCATTTTGAGACACAACCAACAGTTCTGAAATTCGTAGAATATTTAAATAATAGATAGTTTTATTACAGATAGTTCATGTAACATAAAAGATTACTCATGTCTATATGGCTATAAGATCTCCAGCGGACTATGTGCAGGTAGATGCCGACCGCCAAATGTCTTTATCGTCAATGTAATCCTTAGTAGTGTAGTAACCCTTAGCCATAAGTTCATGTTTAATGTGTGACTTAAACTTATTATCAGGTAGTTTAGTTATATGAATAGGGAGCTTGTTATAAAACCTAGTACAATTTCCCATGAATGACTTTTTTGTTTTGCTAACTCTAAAGGCTGGTATAGCTAGTTTGTCCTTATTTCTTGTATTGACATTGTGCAAGTCACTGCGTTTTTTATATTTATCTAAATTTTTCCGCACAAACATTATATTCTGATATATGTATTCAGATGGAACAGTAAGTATATTTACCTCTTTAAAAACGCTTCGTAGAGACTCGCGACTGCCTAGATTATAAATAGCTCGGACTGCTCTTTTTTGTAATACGAAAATAGCACTTATGTCAGCTGCTGAGCCCCACAGCAGAATACCATAGGACATAATGCTATGGAAATAAGCAAAATATATTAGTCTAGCAGTTGGTTCGTCTGACAATTGTCTGATTTTCCAAACTGCATATGAAGCTGAACTTAATTTGGCAGATAATTGTTCAATATGAGGACCCCATTGTAATTTTGAGTCCAGTGTTATTCCCAAAAATACGGTCGAAGGAACTAAATCTAAAACTTCCTCGTTAAGTGCAACCGTTGGTTTAATATGAGTCACATTCGGCAATGAGAATTTGATGCATTTGGTCTTTCCTGCATTCAAAAGAAGATTATTTGCCGAAAACCAATTTGATATGAGGCTGAGAGTTTTATTAGGTTCTATAAGATCCTTATCTTTCCTACTCACTTTAAATATGAGTGACGTATCATCAGCAAATAGAATTATGTCTGATACTTTCTCTACTAGATATGGGAGATCATTTATATAAACTAGAAATAAAAATGGACCCAAAATCGATCCTTGGGGCACCCCCATTTTAACAGAATGTCGTGTTGAATTTACCCCGTCTATTGAAACCAGTTGTTCTCGACCTGATAAATAGGACATTACAAGATCAAGAGATGTGCCAGAAATTCCATAGTATTTTAGTTTCACCATGAGCGTATGGTGGTCTACGCAATCGAAAGCCTTAGAGAGATCGCAGAAAACTCCCAGCGCATCCTGCGACCCCTCCCAAGCCTCCAATATAGACTTCATTAGTGTACACCCCGCATCCTGAGTAGAACGGCCCTTTGTAAACCCAAACTGCTTGTCATGCAATATCCCATTCATGTTAAAGTGCGACAACATCTGGCTGAGCATGAGCTTTTCAAATATTTTACTTAACGCTGGCAGTATAGAGATGGGTCGATAATTTGTGGCATTATTTGAACAACCTGATTTGAAAACAGGTACTACCTTACTGATTTTCATAAGGTCTGGAAAGACGCCATCACTTACACAGCTATTGAAGATGTTTGCAAGGATGGAAGCAATGTTTTGTATAACTGATTCAATTGCCATTACAGACAGTCCCCATAAATCCTCTGTGCCCTTTTTTTTAATGCTCTTAAAAGCTTTTAAAATATCAGCATTTGTAACAAATCGAAAACTGAATTTGGACATTCTTCTGGACTTCAGGACATAAACAAACACAACTATGCATGGTTATTTGACTCTAATCAAAATTTGTCAAATGACTGGACTATGTTTAGAAGGTCGGGAAGTCTTAATAACAACGGAATGAAAAATATTTTCACCAATTTACACGATCTCATATTACATAACGTTCTTATCTCCGAGGGTGAATTATCAGGAGTTCAGGTTGACCAGAACCAAAGCAATTTGTTAAAAGAAAGTTACAATAATACAAAAGAGCCTGAGGTAACACATTATAAAAATGACACCAGCAGTATGTCTGGTTTATTTCGTGTATAATAATTTAAATATTTTACACCAAAACATAGCAGGACTTATCAATAAATCAGACATGCTAACTGTATCTTTAACTGAATTCTTCACAGAATCTGTCGATATTCTATGTATCACAGAGCATAATATGGTTATAGAAGATATAAATCGACTACAAATACCATCGTACAAATTAGCGACAGCGTTTTGTAGAAAGAATAGAAATGGAGGCACCTGCATTTTAATAAAAAAAAGTCATCCATTTAAAGTACTTGAGGAGGTGGCGACTCTATCAGTCCCCAATGTCATTGAATGCTCGGCTATCGAATTGACCCAACATAATTTACTAATTGTTTGCATTTATAGAATTCCACATCATAGTAATCAAGCTTACGAAACATTTTTTCAAACTCTACATAACGTTCTGAGTAAATACAGAATAAAAAATAAAAAAATCATTGTTGCAGGCGACTTCAATGTTAATTTAATTAACAAGAACAAAGTATCAATGGAGCTCATAAACTTACTTGCGTCATATAACTTGCAATTCCAGTTTAATTCACCTACACGTTTGGTTAGTGGCACATGTATTGACAATATTGCTCACAATATTAGGGGTTGCAAAGGAGAGATAATTGAGTTGGCGCTATCGGATCATACTGCCCAAATAGTTAAATGCCCAGTCAAAATAAGTTGCAATTTTAAATACTATTATGTGCATAGACGTGACTATTCTAAGGAAAATATTGATAAATTCGTAGATTGCCTTAGTAGTTTAAGCTTCAGTGAAGTCTATGAATCAAATGATCCTAATAGTGCATTTTCTGGTTTTCATGAAATGTTTCTGATGTTCTACAACCTATGTTTTCCTAGAATCAAAGTAAGAAAAATGGTTTATGGTAGTCCTAAGTGGATTTCTAAAGGTGTTAAATTATGCAGCAAACGTAGAAGACATCTTTTATGGAAGTATAGGAAGGATCCATCAGACTATAATAAAAACATTTTTAAAATGTACTCTAAAAGATACAAGTGCATTTTACACCTAACGCAGAAATCACAAAACTCTCACTTCATTAAATTGTCGACTAACAAATCGAGAGCCGTTTGGAATGTAATTAACAAAAATCGTATAACTTTAAAAGATAATATTAGCTCAATAAGGCATGGTGATAGAATGATATCTGACCCAAAAATGATGGCTGACTTATTCAATGATTCCTTCGTCAATGTCACTAATAACAAACATAGCTTTAATTGCATTAATTATAGAACGATAAAACATCAATGCAAATCATTCTTTATGACACCTTCTATACCATATGATATATGGAAAATGATTAATTCTTTAAAAAATGTTCACAGCACAGGTTACGATGAGATAACTGTAAATGTAGTCAAATCAGTATCACATATTATTTCACCAGTTTTGAGTCATACGATTAACTTGAGCATATTACATGGTATCTTCCCTGAGGCTTTAAAGCCCACCATTATTAAGCCTATTTTCAAAAAAGGTGACAGTACAGATATGAATTGTTATAGACCAATAGCATTTGCTTCTGTTTTCTGTAAGATCTATGAAAAAGTTATAAACGAACCATTGTATAAATTCTTTGAAATTAATAATATATTTTCACCTGTACAATATGGTTTCCGCAAAAGTAAGAATATCAACATGGCGGTATATAATTTTGTCAATTAGGTAATAACGAATATGGACAAACGAAACTTTCCTATAGCAATGTACCTAGACCTCACCAAAGCTTTTGATCACGTGGATCACAAACTACTGCTTCATAAGCTCTACTGTTATGGCATAAGAGGCAATATTCTTAATTTGATAGAATCTTATCTATCGAATAGGTCTCAAGCAACACGAATAAATAGAGTGTGTCCTATAAAAAAAACTGAGGAGATCTATCAGTCAGATTTTAAGGAAAACGTATATGGTGTCCCACAGGGAAGTGTAATAGGTCCATTCTTATTTCTTATATATATCAATGACTTTCCAACAATAACTGACCATCACATGACTTTATTTGCTGATGATAGTACCGTTTTATTTGTAGGCAACCAACAGAATATCTCAGAAAACATTAAACAATTTCTTTCCACCACTACTGATTGGCTTACCCAAAATAATTTAAGTCTAAACATTAACAAGACTACCATCATGAAGTTCAGTCAAAGGGATCAGACAAACTCTGATCTCAATATAATATTTCAGGATACATTAATCTCAGAAGTAGACAAAATAAGATTCTTAGGTTTAAATATTGATAGAAGGTTAGATTGGAAATCCCATGTAGATTACGTATGCAAACGCCTTCATCAACAATCATATGCTCTCTATAGATTGAGGCAAATAGCGGACAATTCAACGGTACTCACAGCTTATCACGGACATGTAGCCTCTATACTGAGATATGGTTTGATGTTCTGGGGCAACTCAACACATAAAGACTTGGCATTTAAAGCCCAAAAAAGGTGTGTTCGCTCTATAGTTAACATTCAGTCAACTGATTCATGCAAACCTCATTTTGTAAGCCTTAAGTTGCTCACGCTACCATGCATGTATATCTTTGAATGTGCCATTTTCGCAAAGAATAATATAGAACTATATCAATTTAGCACTAGGGCTAGGCGTATGTTCAAGATGATACGTGTACAACACAAAACGACACTATTCCATAAAAGTGTTTTCTATCTGATACCTGAAATTTCCAACAAACTACCTAAGGCTATTAGAAATTTAACAAATATTAATGATTTTAGGAGAACATTATATCAATATTTAATTGAAAAATGTTACTATAATATCCATGATTTCTTAAATGAAAATAATAGTTAATGTAAATGTCTTTGTAATAATGGATAATAATTTAATTTGATCTATGTGCAATTAATCTAATGTTATAATTAAATTAAAAGTATGTACCTACTATATTTTAAGATAAGAAAAATATTGTATGCCAATTTGGCGGAACATGGCTGAACAAACTATAATGTAACACCTCCTATACCTATGTACACAATAAAATATATTTGTATTTTGTATATTTTGAAATATCGCAATAATATTAAAACGAATTGTCCGATTTTAAGCAATGGGTTCGTACCTAGTTGATTGGTGCATGGTCTAAGATAAGTCTTATGATATTAACTCACTAGGGGGCGCTGCTATATTAGTGTGAAATGGTTATATTGCAATATTATTAAAATTAAAACGCATTGTCTGATTTCAATGCGGATTTCAGGAATGAGTTCGTGGGTGATTGGTGCATGATCTCAGATGAGTGTTATATAGGTAACTTTTAACAATGTCTGAGTATAATTTCAAAATTAATGCATAACGATACCTAGACGACGTATTTATAATGGATTTTAAAGCCCTTACGAGCTTTCTTCTATTTTATTATCATCATAACTTTGCGATCGGCGTGAAGTGTTTCTCAATCGTTATAATTCTTCCAACGCTATGATATTAAGTGGGTTATTAAAAAGTTTTCTTTGGTCTAAGTCAGTTATAACTACGCCGTCTATAGATCGAGGGATATTCAAATCAAGCAACAAGCAAATTTAATGTTGAAATCAAAATTATAAATTCAAAAACAAGTAAGTACCTATTTCAAAATATCGTCACGAAATCGAAATAAAAAAAAAATCTTATGATAGCAATATAATAAACTGAAACTATAAAATTAATCATAAAACTCTAGTAATAATAAAACGGAGTTATATTCCGACTAAACCACCTAATCTACTTATCTGTGAAATCCAAATTATTATTCGAAAATGCAAAAATCAAGAAAAAAACTAAAAATAAAATTCAGTATGCAAGTACCTAACTATACAACCAACATTTCATTCAAACCCAAATCTCAAAATATGAAGTTTAAACCAATAACAAAAATAAATCAAAGTGTAATGATGGGAAAATAATATTGAGCAATATTATTCCACTTAAAAAAACTAAACTACACTATTTACAAAATTATAATCGAAAAGTAAAATAATGTTGTATCAAACTTATTAATGAAATTAGAACTCGTAAGTTAAAAATAAATAAGATCAATATGTACCTTCTCTTTATTTGGTCTCAATAAGGAAACAACAGCACTCGGCGTCACTGGGAGCTGGAGAGAACTCCAGGTCTGTAAATCGCATCCAATTCGCATTCGAAAACACATTATAACAACATAAGCCCGAAGGCATCGATCTATTACCGTTTTCTCGAGATATCAACTCTTTTTTTTTAGATAGTATTTTTACGTCTATTATCATATTTTGTTACATAATAATTGAGTTAAGTCGGGGGTTTTGGGTTGTTTTTTTCTTTTTCGATGAGATTTTTACCGTCGTGGGTTTTTTCAAAATTTTTAAATTTGTTTAATTTTATGAACGTCTTTTGAAAGAACTCAATGTTCAATCTATTTTGACTTTTAGTAACTAGCTTATACGGACGAGATTAGCGAGATGCGTTAAAATTGTGTGTTGTCTGCTTCATTGAGTAAATGTTGTATTTTCTAGCAACTAATACTTACGAGGGCTGCGCTGAGGAAGTGTCGTTACGAACGCGAGCAGTGGATCAACGAATGGCCAGGCCAGTTGGGAATCACTAGTAGTAAGGTAATGGTCTGCCACTTCAATTGGTAATAGTTCATACAGGTAATACCGATAGATAATACCTACATCCTCCGGAAGGGTGTTAGCAAGGGAATCCTAAATTTGATCTGCCGGCGTGTATCGTTCGTAGCTTAACGCAGAGCGCCTACCCCGGATTGGTAGATGGTGCAGGTTCGAGACCCGCCGAACGATTAAATTAATGATTTCCCATTTTTGAGATTAGATAAACGCTTTGCATTGCGAATAATGCTATAAAATTAAAATTTAAATAGTTTATTTCCATAATTCATTGATTGTAGCTCTTATTACAATACAATAGAGTTTGAAATTAAGTGGTTGCTATTAATCCATTGCATGATTAAGGGTTAATGTATTTCTGTAACAGACTTCCAAAAGGAGGGTATAATAAGCAGAAGATTTAATGTTTTCCTTACAACATAAATGAATCACTCAAATTGATTTAATGATGGAACAAGTACAGCACGATTAAGGATTTGACGATATGACTAGCTGTGCCCGCGACTCCGTCCGCACATTTTGTAATGACTCCGTAAATGTTACCTACATCAGAATATCTCTAATATTTTGTCTCCTTTCAAAACTTATAAAACATAACATATTTCCATACAAACTATCATCCCCTATTGTTATTTTACAGCCTTGAGGGTAAAACTTGTACATACTTTGAATGTTATATTTATTTATATCGAATCAAGAGCTTAGGAAATAAATTTCATGCTTCTAGCTGTAAAAATTACGATACTTCCAAACATATTTTCAACCCCCCTTTCAACCCCTTACATCCCCATCTTCGCATTAAAATGTAGCCTATTTCCTTTCTTTGGCTCTAGACTATCTGTGTAACATATCCCATTTAAATCGGTTCGATCATTGTCGATTTTCAACTTTATCACAAAAGCATAAGGTTCACTTTTAATTGGGGAAATTTGACAGATTGGGGTAGCTTGATGTACATACGATACCTAATATTCTATTATCTTGAGTTTTTCATCCACCAGATTCAATGGACCTCCGATTGCACCCGGACACTTTGTCGTTGTGAACTAATGCAAGAGAAGAAACCCTTAAAGAAACTGCGCAAGAAGCAGAACCAGATCCTCACGACGCTACAAATGATGTCCAGGAAGGAGATCGGCAAGATTCTGCGGTTAAAAGTCAACGCGTTGTGCGTAATTGAGATCCATTCCAGAGATACGGTCGATAGGATGTACAAAATGGGTGAGTACTTTACGCGTTTGTTTCAGTGACTTACTTATCGTATGGACAGTGGTTACCCTGGTGTCAGAGTTTGTTCAAGCCGCCCAATAGGTCCCTGGCATGGCGTAAAGAATGTCGAATAACTCCAACCGGGACCGACAGCTTAACGTGCCCTCCGAAGCACGGATAAGCTCAGAAATTAAGCCGCTTTAGTGGTCACCCGTCTATGGAATGACCGCGAGTCAAGTTGCTTAACCTGGCCGATCACTTGCGAACCGGTGAGAGCATCTAGCTATAAGCGCCTCCTGTTTCATTCATCATTTAAATGGTATATTATAGGTTATAGCCTCAACGGAGTCTAGCCAGCACTGGATATATTGTAATGTACCGTGCGAAAACACACCCTTACACTTTTTATTCCCACACTCTCATTATGCGATGAAACAGGATAACTTGGCCTAAGAGAGGGGATGAGTAGAGAGACAATTACCATGCATACGCATACCACCCGCAAAAAGTGTCTGCGTGTGGGTATGACGGATTCGCACCGACTAAACCTAACTAGCCGTGGATTTATTCTGGCACCTGATGGGGGAGCCCTTCTTCTTAGCGTGTCGATGGCAATCTAAACTAAGTCAGCCCAGAATTCAGCTACGCGTTGAGCGTTGTCAGTAGCGTCCATTAGTTCTTGTAACGTGCAGGCATTAGGACACGCAGGACATGTTAACAAGTGTGCCATAGTTTGAGGAACGGAACCACACTTGCACTCTAGGTTGGAATTGTTTAAAAATCCCCACCTGAGCAGGTTTTCCTTGCTTCGACCAACTTGGGTCCGGAGTCTATTCAGGGACTTCCAGGTTGGCCACGGCAACTTGTGTCCAGGCGGAAGGTTTTCAGCGGGAGGGACGAATGGGATGGGTAGGCAAGCACTGTCTCGCCACGGGGGAGCCCTGGGAACGCTATATTCCGGTGGCCCCCTTTTGTGCGATATCCCAGATGGTTGGAACACGTACCCTAGGAGGGCTATGGATTGCCCTTCGCTATTGCTGACTCCTTCCAGTCCGGCGACTGCGCCACAAACAAATCCTTCTATCTTTTCGGAGTTGCTTGCATGTGGCGGTAGTAGAAGAGACTCCTCATACTGCTGCTGCAGCTCCGAGGGGAACTGCATTCCTATTCGTCCCGTTTGACGGGTATCTACTGGTAACGTTCGCAATAAATGTTCCATATTAATAAATGCTTCGGCGATGTTTGCGGAGGCGTCGGTTGATGGTTTTGCTGCCATCATCCGCAAGCGTAGCGCTTCAATATTGCACAGAATGCGTGTCAGCTCCCACAGCATTCTGAGCGTATTATGTGATAGGTGGGGTTTCCCAATGTTAAAGCACTGGATTTAGCTACATACCAGGGTATTGTGATACCCAGTTGTGTGGTTGTTATTCAGTGCATTGTTTGTTACTATATTATTAGATTACTAACATTAGGTTAAGAACTTTGTACTAACAATATATGGAGAATGTTTTATCCGAAATAAACGATTATTATTATTATTTTGCTATTTTATCTATTTCTCCAAGGTTGTATGAACGTAACCGCCTTCGAATGGTTCTCCCAACTGAAGTTCTACTGGGATCGAGAGAGGGAAGATTGCTACATCAGACAGACGAACACTAACTCTGTGTACACGTATGAGTACATCGGCAACATGGGGCGACTCGTCATCACGCCGTTGACTGATAGGTGGGTAACCTATCATAGTAGCTGAGCTAAGGTTTTTTTTTTTTTTTTTTTATATGACAATGTCACACAAATCATCCTAGCCCCAAACTAAGCAAAGCTTGTACTATGGGTACCAGGCGACGATATACATACTTATACATACAATAGATAGATAAATACTTAAATACATAGAAAACATCCATGACTCAGAAACAAATATTCGTGCTCATCACACAAATATTTGCACTTACCGGGATTCGAACCCAGGACCACCAGCTTCGTAGGCAGGAGCACTACCAACTAGGCTACGGTGAAGTAAAACTAATAATGTTGCTGTGTGGTGACGGTGACGAATATCAGAATCAGAATATCATCACCCCATCTCATCCCGTGGCGGGCGTAGAAATTCACCCGAGGTAATATCTAACAGAGGACGGGCAGCAGTTTCCTTCTGAGTACTATGACCATCTTACAGCGATCGCCAACCCGCCTGTCAATCGTGGCGATTATGGCATATCCCCTCAAGATGATTCTTGTGGGAGGCTTGTCCAGCAGTGGACTTATTTAAGCTGTAACGATGATGATGAAAACTAATAATTTAGCAGTATACTCTCCAAGTCAAGAGGGAGTAAAGAAGTTTTATATCAACATATAGAATTGCGCTATATAACGACATGACCCTGTTGTGATTTTGCTATATCTATTCCAGCTATCTTATCTTATCTTTGTTGGGGTGTACTTGCGTACAGCACTTTGACCCTTCAGGATCTTTTGTACTATCCTCCACTGGTTTTTATTCTATCCCTAGAGCCCTGAATGAAGTCTGCACATAGTCCAGTACGCTTCTTAGGGGTAGATCCTTGTAGTCAGTTTATGTAGGTGATAGTTGGTGCTGTAGTGGCTCGTGAATAATGCTACTATCAGTCGTTTAATTCTTCTCGTGGCATGATCGTAGCAGAGGGACTGTTCTCTCTATACCAATAATAAATATAAATATCTTGGGACAATTCATTGCCATCTGATCTTAAACTAGACAGAGCCTGTACTATGGCAACCAAACAAACTGATAAACATACTTATACTTATTTTTAAATACATATTTTAGATAAATTGCACCCAGCCAGACACAGAATAAATAATTGTGCTCATCTCACAAATATTTATTCTGTTGGGGATCGACTCCACGACCTGTGACTTAGCAGTCAGGGTCAGTAACTACTAAATCCTGGCAATCCATCTGGCCAGTCTAACATTGTGTTCTGTTATTTCATTGGTGAAACGTCCTGTACAGACAAATCTGCTCTGTGGCATACAGAAACGGTACAAAGTGTATTTTTAATACATATTATTATGTATAATAATTTAAAAACGGACATGTTCTCAAGAAAGGCTAGGTCCGAAGAAGTACCCTAAAACGGCGAGCATGTGTGAAGTATATATTGCCAGTAAACGAGGCAAAACAGGTGTGCAAGGATCGTGACAGATGGAAATACGTAGTCTCTGCTTACCCCTCTGGGAAACAGGCGTAAGTCTATGTATGTATACAAAAATGTTTACTGAATTATTGAATCTCGCCATAGATGCTACATAACCCTGACTACCGCGCTACACCTCTTCCGCGGCGGCAGCCCTCAGGGCCCCGCGGGCACCGGTAAGACGGAAACCGTGAAGGACCTGGGCAGAGCGCTAGCCCGATGGGTGGTGGTGACCAACTGTTCTGACGGCCTCGATTACAAGTCTATGGCAAAGTGTTTTGCCGGTAAGTAGTAAATATTTCATTGGGTTCGTTGCTCTTAATCCGTAAAGGAATATACTATTTGGAAGCCACTGGATGTGGGTAGCTCATGACTATCAATTGCGGTGACATTTGGGGAAGGCCTATGTCCAGCACTCTCATATAATGTAGATGACGATTTGCAACCGTTCATATTTAAATTGCAAAAAAATGCGTATCCCCTAAAATTTGGGAATTTATGCTATAAGTAATCATAGCTAGAAGAATGGTCAAGAAGAAATGGCAGTGGGCAGGGCACATGGCTCGTAGAACCGGCGGCCGCTGGGGCAGAAAGGTTCTCCAGTCGTGACCACGAACCGGAAGATGCAGTGTGGGCAGGCCTCCTACAAGATGGCCCGATGATCTTGTGAGGGTCGCTGTAAGGCGCTGGATGCGGATAGCACAAGACCGGCAATTGATATCTTTTGGGGAAGCCTTTACCCAGGAATAGACTTCTTCATGATGATGATGATGATGAATTAACTAACGAATTTAAATAAGCAAATATAAAAACCAAGCACGTGAATGATACACCAAGTTGTTTATGACACATTTTCCGAAGGCCTCGTTGTACGCAGTCACATAGACATGTGATAGATTGTAAATATTGTAATTTATCTCATTCTCTGGCAGGCTAAATCCTATTTATGAATATACTGGTCTCTCTTCACTGTCGCTTTATCTTTTCATTGAATTTTCAAACTACGAGGGCGCTAAAGTAGTTTCATTTCAAAAAGGGTCAAGCTACAGAACATACGACGTCACAGCGTCTCCGAAGACGAAAGCTCAAAAATCTGAAATTGACGTATTAGGATTTAGTCCTACCTTTCTAAGAAATTTCTACATGGAACTGAAATGCTCTGAGCAGGAAAATAATCTAATCAAAGAGGCTAAGTGCGGGAACGAACTGCCCGATTAAATAACTTATTTTGCACCATCAGGTATAGCTCAGAGCGGTTGCTGGGGCTGTTTCGACGAGTTCAACCGCATCAACATAGAGGTACTGTCAGTGGTTGCGCAACAGATCCTTGCGATCCTCCTGGCCTTGTCCCTATACCAGAAGAGATTCATCTTTGAAGGCTGCGAGATTAAGCTAGATTCCAACTGTGGGATATTCATTACTATGAACCCTGGGTAAGTTGTCTACGAAGTTTGCAGTATCTATCATGAGAGCCAACAGCATACTGTTTGCTCGTTGTTTAATATAATATTCACGCTAATTTTGTTATAATCTATACCTATATCAACTTGATTTTACTTTATATATATGACATCAGTGTTGTATGTAGTAATAGTTTATCATATTGCAGATCTCCTTTATAATTTTACAATATGTACTTTTTGTCATTATAACCGTGTTTAACCGCAAAAAATGACGTCGTGGGTTGAAATCCCGGGTCAGGCCGAAAAGTGAGATTTCTGTACTTAAATAAAATTTCTCTGTATTAGCCCAAAGTCTGGGAGTCGTCGGTATTACACTCCCATGCCTCGGAGAGTACGTAAAGCCTTGTACCTGACCTCTTTCCGGTCGGTTCGTCGTCGGTTGTGAGAGCGATGGAATAGAACTTATTATTCTCAAAATTAAGTTGGCAAAACGCCTTACGTTATGTTTAATGTTAATTTACGCCGATGCCGAAGTTGATTTACGCCGTATTGCTAATGGTTTTAATAAAACTAAATAAATTATAGAAGTGTAAATAAATCACGGACCCGGGAACTCATACAGACAAGTCCAGTTCCACTCAGGTGGTACCAAATTGACAGAAAGTATGATTCGATTCAAAGGCATGTATATAAAACTGCCTTCTTTGCCCAGGTACGCTGGGCGAACTGAACTGCCTGACAACCTGAAGTCCATGTTCCGGCCAATTGCGATGTGTGTGCCGGACTCGTTGATCATCGCTGAAAACACACTATTTTCCGATGGCTTCACTGCTTACAAAGTTAATGCTAAAAAGGTAATTTATATTTGTTATTATTTCTTCCCTGAACAGATATGAACAACGAAATTGTTGAAGTTGGTTTCACATAATGTCTGGCCATTTTTAAATCATAATGTTTTTAGGATTGAGTCGCTCTTAGCCAACACAAACGTACACACACAAAATACACACTTAAGCAACTATAATGTTATTCATTTTGAGACAAAACCAATAGTTCTGAAACTAATACATATTAACATGCACTACATGCATTATCTGTAATTATTATTTATTACACATAATGCACGTAAGACAACATTTAGTATACATACACATGTCATAAATAGAATCTTTATATTACAACTAGTCGCTTAAATTAAGTTACTGACTGAGAGCCTTCTGCGCTAGCCAACTGCTCGTTGTCTTCAATTCATTTATTTTAATATAGTAGTACTAAATTTAAAAATAATTGTTGGTAACTGTTATTTATTTAAGGATTAAAAAAATATATATGTGATAAGACAGACCGCACGGACGCGGTCGGACTAATTATTTTTTTTTTTGTTATTTTTATACTATATTCTACTATTTTCAGTAGCTGCCACGTCAGGCACTGCACGGTGGGGTAAAAAAAAATTGACGATTCCACACAAATGTAATATTTTAACGGAATAAATGACTTTTTGATTTTGATTGATTATGTTTATGTAGGTAATAATGCATTGTGAGCTTGACAAGTACAACTGTATGTTAATACACTTGCCAATACCAAGTGCTGAATAAATTTCATTATTTCAATATCTAAAAATCGATGAAGAATTTCTGATAAAGTATATGGAAGAATGATAGGATATTTTAAGGTCTTTGATAAAAAATACACAATATTTCGTGATTGTTTTGTATTAGATCTCAGTGTTACTTTTTTTATAACCGAAGAAAATAAGTATGATAAAGACTTAATTCCTTGTATAATGGCATTTTTGTTTTATTAATCATTACTGTTGTCATCTCTTAAATTAATTACAATTGGGTTGATTGAGTTGTCTACTTGCGGTAATTTGGAGAAATCGACCCTGTCTCTGGGTAGTAACACGATATCTAGCCGTGTACCGTTCAGCCACATCCCCAGTACGGCGATGACGTGACCACAACCCTGATACCACAATTTCGCTAGTGTGTGGGGCCTTAGCAACAACGCGTTGAATAGCACCGTTATCTAACATACCCCACGATGGTGAGTCTGCGAAGCGAAGATTTAAGGCAAAAGTTACAGTTGCAAGTATATGATGTTGGTGCATTTAATACTTTGTTGACTACGCCGGGATCCAGACAATGCTATTTGTTGTATAAGAGTTGTGTATTGTCAGTGAGTCCTAGTTAAAATTAGATATATACTACGTTGTATTATGGATATATGTACGTCATTTAATGTATGTACCGCTTTAAATAAAGTTCTTACATTTAAAAAAATGTACTATATTTTTATTTATCCGTAATATTCTTGGCTACTTTAAACTCGGCTCGTAACATTTCGTCTCGACTCAAATAACGACGTCACATGACTATTCTGTACGTTAAATTATAAAAGAAAAAACAATCTAATTCCTATTTATTAATTATGTCCGTAAGGATTGAGGAGCCACATCAGATTTTTAAAATCTGTTTTCACCATTATTTAGCAGCAATGTAGCTTATTTTGCAGCACGAATTTTAGATTTAGCAGCAAAATATATCACTAGTTATTTTAATGTAAAAGTGGCTCCTCAATCTAAACGTCTGAATTGAGGAGCCACCTGGAACTCGTTAAGTAATAGATGAATATTTATGAAAATTTTGTATCATTTAGTAGCAATTTTGCATATTACCGTCTAAAAATTTAGCTTCTGTAGCGCTAAAATGAAAGAAAATACAATACTTTTAATATGGCTCCTCAATCTAAACTCAAGAGGTGAATTTCTATTGGATGTGAGCGATCAATTAATATATTCGACATATTGATCATTTAGCAGGTGTTGTGTTTGTTTTTGCAGTATAGAAGTAAAATAGAAAAACAGAGTAAATTTTGTATATGAACGCATTTTCTTTGGCTCCTCAATCCTGACGTCCTAATTATATATATATGTTTGACTGTAGCCACCTGAGATCTCAACGGAATCTAAAGCCAGAGATACTAACATTTAGAAGAAATGTCTGCTAAATATATCTGCACAGTTCAGCAATGTATATATTTTGGATTCTGAAAAAAACAATACTTAACTATTGTCTTGTAAATTCAGTGTGTAGGGTGACCTTATTTTGGGGGTACCTACAAATTAATATTTCACTTACGTACCCACAATAATATTTATTTAGTAACAAAACTTTCATCAGCGGTGAAGTATTCTCGTTTGTACAGACGCCAGCACATCAAGTTATCCCAATCTGTCAAATTTCCCCAATAGAAAGTGAACCTTATACTTATGTGATAAAGTTGAAAATCTATAAAAGAAATTTGACAGCTCGGGGTAGCTTGATGTGCTGGCGTCTGTACATCATGAATATGTTCATGTACGAAATAAATAATTAACTTGGATTTCTTATATTATAAAGTTAATCATCATGTTTGTGTCATCATAATTAAGTTGTGGGGATATTAATATGTGCAATATCGTGCAGTGACTGATAATTAAGTTCAGTTTGATGTCCTGTTTTCAATGTAAGTACATTTGTGCCAACTATTGTTATTTTTTTACATTTATTTATTTAATATACAGTATGTTCGGGTTCGAAGTTTACGAAATAAAATACATACTACGGTCGATTCTTAAAAAAGACAAAATTGAAGCACTTTAATGTTCTAAAATATTTGTTAATATTTAGTTATGAAAAAATTCAACGACCAGTCGGGATTTGAACCTGCGACCTTCGGCGTGCCGTGCCATGCTATAAAAATTACTAAAAGTCACTTTGTTCAACGCAATATTGTTGTTTCAGAACCATTATGCCGAAAGGCCGCCAATCAATAGTAGATCTTGAGGATCAACAAAAAGTATTTTATAAATATGCTGGGATACTACAAAATCCTAACATTAAAAGTACTGACCCTATTTTCTTAACCATTTCCAAAGAACTAGATTTTAAAATGACCCCGATAGCCTTATATACATCATTGAAACGTAAACGTCATATATTTTTTGAAAACGATGGATCACTTCTTGAGCAACAAACAACTGGCGAAATACATACTATAAAAAGTGCAAGTTGTAGCAGTAGTGACCCAGATACGTCATTAAAAAGCAAAGATTTTGATTTCGAGAATAGTGCACAAAATGATACAGTAACATTTTCATATCAAATGGACTTGAATGACTGGAAAAAAATTCAGCCTATATAGGTACGCATATCAACAACGAACAGGCACTTCCACCTATAAGAAATACAGAACCATGCCCAAGTTTAAATTGAGTAATCTATTAAAAGTAAACATTTATAAATATACTAAACTACCTTGTACTTGGACTTTAAAGCGCGAAAAAGTGGTAAAAAACAAAATCTTTGTGAAAGGCAATTGTTCGCAATGTACTGCATATGCTAAAATAGAAAGTTATGAAACTACTGATAAAATGCACACAATCTACTGTAAAATAACGAATATAGACCGAACTGTCAAACACAATCCAACAAGGAAATTCAAGTTAACGCCCCACAAAAGACAACAATTAGCAAAAATATTAAGGTACAAGCCTGCAATAGTAGTTCATAATGAAATGGCTTCAGAGATCCTAAGTATTAAGAAAGATGAAAAAGAGGTTGGAAATACACCAGCGTTGCCCTCTCTTTCTTGTTTGCGACAAATAAAATCTGAGGCCAGGAGAGAACAGCGGCTTGATCCCAATCCAATTATATCTCTAGTGGTTATGGCCAAAAGTACACATAAAAATGTAATCCGTTCTTTAAGTGTACACCCTAATTTCTTTGTATATTATTGGAACGAGAACCAAATTGATTATTACAATCTGTACCTACGGAAATTTGGAAGGGTAACTATTACAATAGATGCTACTGGCTCATTCTTTGAAACAATGCGGCTCCCTGATGGTACAAAGATGACCAAAAGATTATTTTATATGCAGGTCTGATAACAGCAAATCTGAAATTAAATCTGTACCAGTATTACAGATGGTTACCGATGCACACGACAAGAAATCTACACTCGCGAGCAACCAAATCGACTCAAGCCTAGACGGCGCACATATACATTGATTTTCCTAAAACGATAAATGGTAATTACAAAAGTGATATGTCATTCGAAAGCTGAAGAATTAGGCTTTCAATTATCATCAATACCTTAAAAAAAACTAAGCGCTGATTTATTGACACATTTTAATTGGCCGTCAGCGTAAATTACCTCTTTAGGAATCCACGACTTGCGCTACCTGCTCCCGCTATAAAACCCCCCACTTCCGGTTAATCTTATCAGTTGCTTGTTACAGGTTGACCGGTACACATCTCCGTAAATTGCATTCCTTGTTTTCGCTAACCCATGGATACCACACCAGAAGAAGCCGCTCAAGTTGTTGCCTTGTTGCAACAAGGGTTAAGTCAGCGAGCAATCGCTGCCCAGCTCTACTTGAGCCAGTCTTCTGTATCCCCAGTATACAGACGGTTCCAAGAGACTGGTGCCTTCAATCGGAGACCAAGAACGAGCCGCCACCGGTGCACTTCAGAGAGAGACGACCGCTTCATTGTCTCAACCTCGCTGCGCAATCGACACCTTACGGGCGTTGATGTGCAGCAAGAACTGAGACGTGTACGACAAGTGGCTGTCAGCGAGTGGACAGTGAGAAGACGCTTGAAGGAAGCCAACTTGACGCCAAAAAGACCTGCGACGGGCCCTAAGTTGACTGCAGGCCACCGACAAGCGCGCCTTCAATTTGCTCGAGAGCATCTCAATTGGAGCGTTGCGCAATGGCGATCGGTCCTGTTTACTGATGAGTGCAGAATGTGTCTGCATGGCAGTGACAGGAGAGGCCGAGTCTACAGGCGTCCGGGAGAACGATTTGCCCAATGTTGTTTCGCTGAAACAGTGGCATATGGCGGCGGTTCCTGCATGATGTGGGCTGGTATCTCTTTAGAGGGAAAAACCGAACTTGTTTTCGTGCCTGGGGGCGGCCGAGGAGGCGGGCTAACAGCTGATCGGTACATCACCGACATTCTACTGGATCATGTTGTGCCCTACGCAGGGTTTGTCGGTGAAGACTTCGTGTTAATGCACGACAATGCCCGCTGCCACACGGCACGAGTCACTCGACAGTTTCTGCAAGAGGTCGAATTACGCACGATGGACTGGCCTGCGCTCAGTCCTGACATGAATCCCATCGAGCACTTATGGGACGAGCTTAAAAGAAGAGTTCGGGCCAGAAATCCAGTCCCTTCAAGCGTAGACGAGCTAAAGACAGCATTATTAGAGGAGTGGGACGGCATTCCTCAAGAAAATGTCAAAAAATTGATAAGGTCCATGAAAAACAGACTGCGGGATGTAATTAGGGCTAGAGGGGGCAATACGAAATACTGATTTAAATAAAATAATTTTATTTTTATTTTTTTTTGTTTAATTTGTCAAATACGAGACACATTTTCCTAAATTCCCGTTTTTCCTACTCTTGCATTCAGACATCATTTATTTCAAAAATGATGGATGGATTTCAATGATAATGATATCAAATTAAAGCTGACATCTTAAGCTTTCGAATGACATATCATTTTAATAATTTCCATTCATGATTTTAGTTGTATCAATGTATGTGTGCGCCGACAAGGCTTGAGTCGATTTGGTTGCTGGCGAGTGTATATTCCATTGGCTAAATCAATGGAAAAAATCAGTTGATAGATCACCTCATGAGATTATTTCAGACGATTCTTCTGCCCTGATCGCAGCTAATACTGAAGCTTTTACAGAATTCAGTAGTAAAAAAGAATACATAAAAAACATGTTTTCAATTTTAGAAGAACAGAGTTCAATCCTTCAAGAACAAAAGCCCTCTACTTTTATCAGACTTGACACAAGTCATTTTGTAAAAACTTTGCACAACTTAAAATGTTTTAATGATGTAGAACCAGACATAAAATATTTTTAAATTCGCTGCATTTTGTTCTTAAAAGAGTGTGAAAATTTTGAAACTGCGAAAGAAGTCATCGGTGATGTGATTCAGACTTGTCTTAGTCACTACGATGATGATTCAAGTCCTGCAAGTTCCAATTGTCAAGGTGCCTTAAACCGACTTGCCTTACGAATGAAAAATATTGAATTAGATCATACGGCAGAATTCAGCTTTGTGGATGATGACAAACGGAACGACGACGAAGTTTTCGGAACTGAAGAACATCACACCGCAAACATTGATTTTTTTATTTGGTTGGATGATGAAGTAGCCCCATTTCAAAAACAATTAATGAAAATTCATAAAAATAATAAAAATTTATATTTTTACCAACATTTATGTCAGAATTTAGGAGGATTCTTGGAAAACTTCCATTATGGTCAAATTTATTGTGTTCTTTTTTAAAGCTGATAATACTGTTCCATCATCATCTGGAATTGAGAGCTACTTCAAAACATTGAAAAAATTGCTCTTTAAAACAAAGTTACAAAAGTATCGAATTGATGAATTTATAAAAATACATTCCCAATATTTAGACGGGGATATCGCACTGGCGAAAAATGATCTTATGTGACTTACAGAATAAAGAAACTAAACGCTCTCGAAAAAGGAAGTTTTCATTCAAAAAATCTCAAACCCAGATGGAAAAATCTCAAAAAGGAGTAAACACATCTCAAACGCAAGTGAAAAAAAGAAAATTAACAAAGTCTGTGAGAGTTAAGAAGATTAATCGGTCATTTGATGCCGAATCAATTTTTTCTGATCGACCTTCTTTTATTGAGAATTGGAGGGGTGAAGCCGATACTGATTCATTAACAAAAATAAAAGTAAAATTTGTAAAAAATGGCAACCTATGCGATGCTGTATCCATAGGTGAAAATTCTATTAAAGTAGATTTGAGAAACACATGTTGCTTTGATTCGGTCATTTATTAAATATTAATTAAATATTAAACACATACTCAGAAGATTTAATCTCACAATATATTAAACTTCTATCACATTTTGCTTCTACTGACGGTGATATACACAAAATGAGAACCCAAATTGGCGTGCTGTATTTTGATACTACAGTAAATAGTAGCCACTGTGAATTTGCTTGTAACGTGTCTTACTACAGCAACTTTTCTAAGAAATAAAGTTATTATTATTATTACATTTTTGAACACGTAGCCTTGAAGTATTGCTTTAGTGCCATTTTTACAAAAAATTTACTAATGATTCGTGCCATTTTATCCCAGTATCCAGGCAGATCGCATTTTTGCCTTTGAATTTGAACATAATTTCTGTTTTTGGCATCCAAGGTTTAGAAGATGCAACTTTAATCGCTGATGAAAAAACCGACTGTACGTTTTGTAACAACCAAACTGTGTGTAAATATACTCTATCAAACACAGTTTCATATGAACTGAATGGTTGTGAAAAGTTTAGAGTGAGAGAAATACCAGAATTTGTAATGTTTTCGAATAAATCATATCAGTTAGTAGGTGCTATAGAATTTATTCCTGCAATTAACGAAACTGGCATGGGCCACTACAAATGTCACTATCTTACACTGAAAGATGAGATGTTCTGTTATGATGATTACGATTCTAAAATTCGTATAAGTACTAATCAGCCAATATTCATTCATTCTATAACTTATAGCGAAATTGATTGCTAAATTACCAAATCGTAGGTACGATAGATATAATCTGTTATGAAAATATAAATTTAATAAATTACTTATCCTGGTTTCATTAATACGAGTATAATATGGTCACCCTACACACTGAATTTACAAGAAAATAGTTAAATATTGTTTTTTCAGAATCCAAAATATATACATTGCTGAACTGTGCAGATATATTTAGCAGGCATTTCTGCTAAATGTTAGTTTCTCTGGCTTTAGATTCCGTTGAGATCTCAGGTGGCTACAGTCAAACATATATAATTAGAACGTCAGGATTGAGGAGCCAAAGAAAATGCGTTCATATACAAAATTTACTCTGTTTTACTATTTTACTTCTATACTGCAAAAACAAACACAACACGTGCTAAATGATCAATATGTCGAATATACTAATTGATCGCTCACATCCAAAAGAAATTCACCTCTTGAGTTTAGATTGAGGAGCCATATTAAAAGTATTGTATTTTCTTTCATTTTAGCGCTACAGAAGCTAAATTTTTAGACGGTAATATGCAAAATTGCTACTAAATGATACAAAATTTTCATAAATATTCATCTATTACTTAACGAGTTCCAGGTGGCTCCTCAATTCAGACGTTTAGATTGAGGAGCCACTTTTGCATTAAAATAACTAGTGATATATTTTGCTGCTAAATCTAAAATTCGTGCTGCAAAATAAGCTACATTGCTGCTAAATAATGGTGAGATCAGATTTTAAAAATCTGATGTGGCTTCTCAATCCTTACGGACATTATTAATTATATTATTTTCCGTTAAGTACCGAATAACTAAGAATTTTGTCGACGAATTTAGTTTTATTTTTTGGTTTAATTTTTATTAACATGTATGTTGTGCATGCCTTTAATAGGTTAATAATTCAATCCTTCGATTGAATTATTATTATTCAGTGAGTGTATGTATACGGTTGGTGTGTCTATAGTAAATAAAATAAATAAAACATTTTTAAATTTTGAAAATACAATAAGAGGTTTCTATCGGTGTAGGTACATACTTATTATGGAAAGTAAAAAGATTTTAAAGTATAATTTTGGAAATAATAAAAGGTATCCCTATATAACCGCATTAGATTCTGTTGTGTGTTTATACTACACAGTAGTCCAGATAATAAGTATGATATTTAATAATATAATGTATATCTGAGTGGCGAGTGCCAGATTAAGAATAATGACGTGTTTAATGCAAGTGTCCCCGCGCAGGTATTCACTCTGTACCAGCTCGCTATGCAGCAGTTGTCAAAACAGTCTCACTACGACTTCGGGCTACGTTCCATGGTAGCCTTACTGCGGTACGCCGGCATCAAGAGGAGGGCCTACCCCCACCTGCCTGAACAAGAGGTTCGTATACGAAAGCGTGCTGCGGTGTTTCCTCAACGCTACGACATGTTCTTCTTTTAACGAGGTTTAAAAATAGTATTAATCTCACGGTTGGCAGCGGTTTGCTGTGCCCCCTGGCATTGCGAATGTCCATGAGTAGCGATTACGTTTTACCATCAGGGCCGCTAGCTCTCTGCCTCGTTAAGCAATAAAATAAGAGGATAGTATATCGTGCCATGGTAGCGTTGCTTTGGAGGGTTTACCTGACCCCCTCCTGCTTGAACAAGAGGTTTGTACATTGTTCAATGGTACCGCTACCACGGTACGCGGGGATTAAAAGGAGGGCTTACTCCCACCGGCTTAAACAAGAGGTTTGTATATTGTTCAATGGTATTGGTGTTGCTGTACGCGGGCATGAAGAGGAGGGACTAGCCCCACCAGGTTCGTATATCGTTCAATGGTAGCGATACTGCCTAACGCAGGCATCAAGACGAGGGTCCATCCCCAACTGCCTGAACAAGAGGTTCGTATATTGTTCAATGGTAGCGATACTGCAGTACGCAGGCATCAAGACGAGGGTCTATCCCCAACTGCCTGAACAAGAGGTTCGTGTATTGTGCAATGGTAGCGATACTGCAGTACGCAGGCATCAAGACGAGGGTCCATCCCCAACTGCCTGAACAAGAGGTTCGTATATTGTTTAATGGTAGCGATACTGCAGTACGCAGGCATCAAGCCGAGGGTCTATCCCCAACTGCCTGAACAAAAGGTTCGTATATTGTTCAATGGTAGTGATACTGCAGTACGCAGGCATCAAGACGAGGGTCTATCCCCAACTGCCTGAACAAGAGGTTCGTGTATTGTGCAATGGTAGCGATACTGCAGTACGCAGGCATCAAGACGAGGGTCCATCCCCAACTGCCTGAACAAGAGGTTCGTATATTGTTCAATGGCAGCGATACTGCAGTACGCAGGCATCAAGACGAGGGTCTATCCCCAACTGCCTGAACAAGAGGTTGGTGAATTGTGCAATGGTAGCGATACTGCAGTACGCAGGCATCAAGACGAGGGTCCATCCCCAACTGCCTGAACAAGAGGTTCGTGTATTGTGCAATGGTAGCGATACTTCAGTACGCAGGCATCAAGACGAGGGTCCATCCCCAACTGCCTGAACAAGAGGTTCGTATATTGTTCAATGGCAGCGATACTGCAGTACGCAGGCATCAAGACGAGGGTCTATCCCCAACTGCCTGAACAAGAGGTTCGTGTATTGTGCAATGGTAGCGATACTGCAGTACGCAGGCATCAAGACGAGGGTCCATCCCCAACTGCCTGAACAAGAGGTTCGTATATTGTTCAATGGTAGCGATACTGCAGTACGCAGGCATCAAGACGAGGGTTCATCCCCAACTGCCTGAACAAGAGGTTCGTGTATTGTGCAATGGTAGCGATACTGCAGTACGCAGGCATCAAGATGAGGGTCCATCCCCAACTGCCTGAACAAGAGGTTCGTATATTGTTCAATGGTAGCGATACTGCAGTACGCAGGCATCAAGACGAGGGTCCATCCCCAACTGCCTGAACAAGAGGTTCGTGTATTGTGCAATGGTAGCGATACTGCAGTACGCAGGCATCAAGACGAGGGTCCATCCCCAACTGCCTGAACAAGAGGTTCGTATATTGTTCAATGGTAGCGATACTGCAGTACGCGGGCATCAAGTGGAGGGCTTACTCCCACCTGCTTGAACAAGAGGTTCGTATATTGTTCAATAGTAGCGATACTGCAGTACGCAGGCATCAAGACGAGGGTCTATCCCCAACTGCCTGAACAAGAGGTTCGTGTATTGTTCAATGGTAGCGAGACTGCAGTACGCAGGCATCAAGACAAGGGTCTATCCCCACCTGCTTGAACCAGTGGTTTCATCGGTAAAGTTTTCAGCAGCTTTTCATAAAAATATTTCGCCATTCAAGACGCGGGGTTTAGATGGCATATTCTCTGTGATCTCTCTATTTGAATTCCATCCACTTCGACGTCACTATAATTCCTTACTCGAGTCCTCGACTTTTGATTGTTGCTCTTGCTAGTGCATTGTGTCAACTCTGGGGGAGACTATACGAATATAATCTTCCCTAGAGTGTTGCGTCGTTGGGTGGAAACCCATTTAATTTAATTTCTATTTCATCAACTAATGACTATAGCCACATAGTATTGCGCGTTAAGTGGAAATCAAATTGAAGTTTTAACTTTCAATTAAAGAAATGACGGTTCAGCCGTCTTCAATCATCATGACTCCTCGTCATCTCGAAATCCAAGATATCTTCGCAACTGGTTTTCAAGATTTAAGTGTTTTTTTTTCTCCAGATGGTGATCTTAGCAATGAGAGACATGAACGTAGCTCGCCTCACCGCCAAAGACGTTCCTCTCTTTGACGGCATCATGCAGGACATCTTCCCCGACGTAGAGATTCCGACTCTGGACTATGAGATGCTGGAGACAGCGATCACAGCTGAGTTGAGACTGGTGGGCTTGCAGCCAGTAAAAGCTGCGCTTCATAAGATTATACAGACTTACGAGACCAAGGTTGGTGGTAGAAAGCTGTATAAGTTAATAAAAATGGTTTACGCGGGTGATGGACTAAGCGATATAATCATCCATAGGCTATATATAGTAACTGCTTACCATCAGGTCTACAGTATGCTGGTTTTCAGAGTTAGTTATAGAACAACGAGTGACATGTTTAATGTGATTTATTCTTATGTATGTATCTGTCACATCTCACATGGGCATATAGCTCGTAGAACCGACGGCCGACGAACCGGAAGAAGCAGCGTAGGCAGGCCCCCTACATGATGGACTGGCACGGGCAGCAGGAAGCCGCTGGATGCGGGCAGCGCAGGACTGGCTATTGTGGAGATCCTTGGGGGAGGTCTTTGTCCTGCTTCGGTCTTTCGGCTGATATGATAATGATGATAATGTATCTGTCTATATTTTTTTATTTTAAATCCCATCGCAAAGTACTCGAAAGAGATGGACTTAGTAGTAAAGGAATTTGGCGACCGAGAGCCCAGTGTAGGCCGCCGCCATTACAGCTTTGACTGGCCTGTTGGCCTTGTAGTTAGTGATCCTGACTGCTAATCCTGAGGTTGTGGGTTCGATTTTCACCTGGGACAAATCTATGTGTTATGAACACGATTATTTGTTCGGCGTCTGGGTGTATTTATCTATAATATGTACGTATTTAGTAATATATAAGTATGTTTATCAGTTGTCTGGTTTCTGTAGTACAGGCTCTAGTTAGTTTGGGATTAGACGGTAGTGTGTTAAAGCGCAGCCGCTTAACTCGCGTATAACCTGCGCGGTAAGAAGAGGGAGGGGGGGGGGGGGGGGGGTGATGTTAACGGGTGTGTGTCCGGGGTACGCGGATGTCGCCAAGATAAATCTCAAGATGAATCACTCTGCCAATTTAGCGAACAAAATTAACAAGCATGCTAAACAAATAGCATACAATGTATATTCCTTTTTTAAAGGCAGAAAACAAGATCATACTTCTACAGAGTATCTCCAAGACGTAAACCTAAACAAACTTTTTGCTAAAGCTACAGGACTCTCGGTGACTATTATATGTAAAATAATAAATGAACTGAAAGAAGAAGAAACTAATGTAAATTTTAAATCACCAAGAAAATTAAACAAATCCAAAAGAATAAAAATGAAGTTTACAGTTTTACAGAGGGCGTTATTAGAAGAGAAATAACTCAATTTTATACGGTTTATAAGAAGGTTCCTATCTTAAAATTCTTTATGCCAAACTCAGAGAAGCAGGGAAATTTAAATTGTGGCCGGGAATATTTGAGAACATTGATTCATAAACTTGGCTATCGATTTAAGAAATGTCAATCAAACAGAAAATTACTGATTGAACAACCAAACATCGTATCGTGGCGGTGGCGTTATCTTAATACGATAAAGAAGCACAGGAGAGATCAAAGAAATATCGTTTACCTTGATGAAACAAATGTCAATTCGTCATGAAATGTACCGGCGTGTTGGCAATCCAATGAAGAACGAGCGGTGCTGTCGCATATTTGCAAAGGTCCAAGTTTAATTGTTGTACAGCTGGAGGACTATCCGGATTTATCGATGGAGCTCTTTTAATTTTTAAATCTAAAAACCAAATCGGAGATTATCATAGCGATATGAATTTTGTACACTTCAGCAAATGGACTTGAGAAAAGCTATTGCCAAATTTACCGGCAGACTCAGTTATTGTTATGGATAATGCCGCATACCACTCGGTACAGGAGGACAAAAAGCCTACGATGACATCCACAAAAGCCATTATGCAGACCTGGCTGCAAAGACACAATGTTGAATTTGATACATCTTTAAGAAAATGCGATTTATTGAACTTAATCAAACAACACGGAGCAGAAAATATTAGGGTAATAAAAGGCGGCAGGTCATGAGGTCTTATGACTGCGATTGAATGGGTTTGGGGGGATATCAAAGGACCGCTCGCTAAAATTGATTCAAATTTAGACAAAAAGATAAATACACTGGAACAGTTATTTGCCGAATTCTCGGTAAAAAAAATGGGTTAACTGCGATAAACATGTACAAACTATTGAAAATGAATATTGTCAGCACGATCAAATCGTTGATGAAGAGATGGACCGATTTATTATTAATTTGCAAGATTCTGACTCCTCAAGCTGCGCAGACAGTGATGATGATTCAGGCAATATGGATATTAGTGAAGAATCGTCTTACATTACTTTTATCTGTGGTTAAGTAGTTCTTAAACGGAGTTAATTATTGTTTTATGATTTTGTACTTATGATGCTATTAATAAAATATTTGTAAAACTGAAAAAATAAATACTTCAAAAAAGATACCTATTATTTTATTCTTTGCTAACAATGTCTATCTCTAGATAAATCTTTGGATTATTGACTCCGTGTGTAGCGTTACCCGCCTCCCCTCGCCCTTTTTACCGCGCAGACGACACGCGAGTTAAACGGTTGGGCTATAGTTGTCCCAAAATATTTATTTATCATTTATTTTATTCTATGAGAACCAAGCTACGACTTATTATTTCTCTAAATAAAAAAAGTATATGACACTTAATAATGTTATCTTTATTTACCAGAATTCTCGTCACTCAAGCATTCTCCTTGGAGACACAAATACTGCTAAAACTGTCTCCTGGAAGATACTAGCAGCCACCTTATCCCGTCTACACCGAGAGAAAGTGCCAGGGTTTGAAGAAGTTCATTATTATCCTATCAATCCGAAAGCGTTAACCCTGGGGGAACTATATGGCGAATATAACCTGGCTACTGGCGAGTGGAAGGATGGTGTACTCTCAGCAATTATGAGGACTACTTGTCAAGGTATACATGATATATACTGTCTCTATCAGATATAGGTCATTATAGCAGCTGTAAGAAGTCCACTGCTGGAAAAAAGCCTTTCCAGAAATATCTTGGGAGGATATTCCATATTCGCCAGACTTGGCAGACGAGTTGGCGATCAGCAGTAAGATAGTCATAGTACTCGGAAAGAAGCTGCTGCCCGTTCTCTGGTAGATTTTCTCTCGGGTTCACTTCTACGCCCCCCACGGGATGAGATGGGGTGATGATATTCAGATATTAGCTGTCACCACACAGCAATAATGGGTATCAGGTTATAGTTTTAGTATCATCCTGCGAATTCAAAGATTATCGCTGGATACATTGTATGGAGAGTGATATGTATACGAACGTAGGGAACGATTTTTATATCCGCACACTAGACACATTTCTTTTTTAGCACTGGGTTCTTTGGCGGCACGTGCAATTTTGAACACCGTGTCGCTCGCCGACGTGGACAGCGCGAGACTGGTAGACGCCGATGAGGCTGCCGCTCCCTTGCGAGCGCTGCGCACGCTCTCTGCTATGTCCACTGACTTTGCCAGCGTCAGATTGTCAAGTTCGTGGGCGAACAGCTTGTCTTTCTCCGGCCCAGGAAGCATTCCCATTACAAACCGGTCACGGAGCGCTTCTTCCACGTTCAGGAATCCGCAATTCGTAGTAAGCCCACGAAGCCTTGCAGCCCACTGCGAGTATGATTCGTCCACTTCTTGACTAGCGGCATAAAAATTGTAACGTTCTCCGAAACCACATATTTTTGGCGTAAAATGATTGTCCAAAGTTTTCAAGATATCATCATACGGAACTGCTGATATTTGTTTCGGTAGCGCGAGGTCTGCCGCTAGCTTGTAGGTACTGTCCGTGAGCGCACTCAGAAGAATTGCCCTTCTTTTCACCTTCGACGGGTCCTTTACATCGTCGATGTCGTTCGCAATGTACCACTGCGTAATTCGCTGCTTATAGTTTTGCCACGAATGGATATTATGGTCAAAACTCGATAAAATTCCGAAGTGAGACATTTTCTTTTTTTTTTTCTTTTTAAACGCGGGTAATCGTCGTCACTGATATGTATACGAACGTAGGTAGTATACATAACAGAGAGTATAATCCAATGAATTTACGGCTTCAATTTACGGTTCTTATGCAACCAATATTGATCGAAGGCAGCCAAGGAAAAAAAAGAAACACCTTGCGTGAGACCAGCTTGTATATGTTGTTTTACCAATACGTAAAATGTTGCGTATTGCAGATGATTCTCCGGACATGAAATGGATAGTGTTCGACGGGCCGGTGGATGCGATATGGATTGAGAACTTGAACTCTGTGATGGATGACAACAAGCTACTCACGCTGGTCAACAGCGAGCGAATATCTATGCCTTCACAGGTTTGCATTTTCAATCTCCAATATTTTTGAAGTAATGCTACTTAACGTTACGCAGGCTTGATTTGCTGAAGTTTTACCACAAGTGAGAAAGGGGGAGGCTAACAGAAGTTAAGAAGGAGATATAAGTTTGTGAAGTAAGAGAGTTGCGTCTCGTTTATTACTATAGGGATAAGAAAGAGGGGAGCGAGCATATATATTCTGGCTCCCTTGCTCTCATAGCCACACTGATTTTTTTATGTAAGTTAGAGCTTTTTTGAAGGTTTTCACTGCTTAAAGGCGAGTGAGGGCTCAAGATGTATCCAAGGTAAGATTACAAACTAAATAACCGCGCGTATGGGCAGACCCTTTGGTGGAGGTAGCTGACGAAGAAATGCATGATGGTAAATTTTAAGGAACGTTCTTTCCAAGCAGCAGAGCTCATGGCGGAGGAGAAATCGTGGTTCGCAAATCGTGAATTTCAATTTGTATCCTAAGTGACATAGACTGTCTTGCTTTACAATCATCTGGGTCGTATGTGTTTTCTGACTTAGTATTAAAAAATAAATGTATATTTAATCTCGGTTGCATGGACTTGGAATGCGATCAATAATCTGTGCAATCCGTGCAATAAAGTTATGGGTATTATAACAATCTTGCGACGCTCATAACCTAGTAGCCTGATCAGTCCGTAAGATATCTGCATGCAGTTAGTCTATTGATGGGTGGGTGACTGCGAGCTAAGTGTCCTCTAAAGCAGGGAGACCACCTAGAAGGTGCATCGATGATTTTGCAAGGGCGTGGGAAGTCCCTGGATGCGGGCAGCTTAAGACCTTGGGAATGTCTTTATCGAGGACTTCTTTTATTTATGTCAACATTTATCTAAATGTTTTTGATAATAGCCACAATATGCGTTTGTTATTTAAAGCAAATTGTTTGTTATACAGGTGACGCTCCTAATAGAAACCCTGGATCTAGCTGTAGCGTCTCCAGCGACAGTGTCTCGTAATGGCATGGTGTATAATGACTATAAGGACTGGGGCTGGTGGCCATTCGTTAACTCCTGGCTGGAGACTGTCGATGATGTTGAATATAGGGAGATGGTTAGTTGTGGATACTAATATACATTATTACATATCTGATATTTTTTTTTCGAAATGTCTCAAAAGCCATTTTTAAGTCAATTAAATTTAACGGTAAATTGTTTAACGGGAGTGTTAGCGGCAGCGCGGCAGCGTTAGATACGTTCGCTGTATGTGCTTGTGGTAGTTTGAATGTTTTTTGTGGTTTATAGCAGTGCGCACAATAAAATTGGTGCAATGCAGGTTTAGGAGGGTTATGGGCGGTTCTATCTATGTAGGTATTTTGCGACAATATCTTCATAAAGTCGGTACGGCTCGATGAGCAGAGCACGTGATGTGCCGCAGCTGCGGCGCCACTTCGTGTCCATCCTGACGCCGGTGCTGGAGCTGAAGCGGCACCTGGCGGAGGGCGCGTCGGTGCGCGGCCAGGAGCTCACGGGCGTGCGCGCGCTGTGCCGCGTGCTGCAGCAGCAGCCCGCGCCGCGCGCGCCGCTGCCCGACGAGGAGGACAACGAGGGGCTGTCCAAGATGAGGTTCCTGTTCGCGTGAGTACTGCACCCAACTTTTATCTTAATGTATAACACCACGAATATCCTGATTGGCTTCCTTTTTGGGATAGACAAAGATGTTCGAAGCTACGCAACTGAACAAGTCAGCGTTTTTCATATGTGCATCGGAAGCACATTGGTACGCGTTTACTTTGATTAATTTATAACAATTTTAAGTTAATTCGCAACCGAGCTCATAGCATTTAACCATAATTTACCATTAAACCATTTAATTATTAAGTTGATACTATTATACCATTTATAATAGTATCAACTGACCAATTTACTTTATATTATCAGTGTTAAACCATTAGACCTTAGTTGTGAATACAATAGTTTTTACCAATAACTTGCAAGGTTTTTAATAAACCACTAAAACCAATAAGAAGCTCGCAACTCGCTATATGGTCCTTCGAGCCGTTTCCAGTATTTTAAAACAAACAATAATGTGTATAGACTATACATTTGTAACATCTTTTTTCGAACAGAATGATCTGGTCAGTGTGTGCGACACTAGATGAGGAATCTCGGCGTAGGTTAGACAACTGGATACGGGAACACGAGGGCATCTTCCCACTCAAGGATACCGTGTATGATTACTATGTGGACGAGAGGCTGCGCCAATTTAAACCTTGGGACGAAAAGCTACCGGATAACTGGAAGTATTCGCCAAGGTGAGTTCGTAAAATTTAGCTCCCCCTGCTATTACGACTTGGTTTTCTCCGTAAAATGTCTATATTCTTGGTGCACAATAGCAGAACTGGTCATCATAAAGGCATTTATGGGGCCGTAGTGAATATTGACGAATAGACCAGGGTCGATAATTTTTAAAACCAAAAAAAATAATAGTAGGATGAAACCCATTATAAAAGGAGGGGAATATCATAAAAATGAAAGGAAAAATAATTGACGGGCGATCTGAGGTCGGGAAGGGGATGGGGGTGAGTTTTTAAGGGTAAAAAACAGTTTTTCTCGATTTCCGGAAAAACTTAAAGTCCTATCGAAAAACGTCAAATGGCAAAGTTGTAGGTAATAAAAAGATCTAAAACTTTTGTATTTACACTTTTTTCACATAACCTCAAAATTTATATCAATAATTCAAAAAACCAAGTTTTTGGTTTTTTATTTTTATATTTTACAATTTTTTTTTCTTTTTTAACGAAATTTGGAGAAAACTTACCTTTTTATGTCCCAAATACGCTGTAATTTATTTGATTAAAAATATTTATTTTTTCACCTTATTTTGAATTAATATCGAAAAAACACCCTAATTTTCAATCGAAAACTCACCCGTCAATATATCAGCTTTTTTCAAAAAGTTGGTATTTTTTCTGTTCATTGAAATCTATACTTTCCGATGGTGAAAAAAAATATATATGTTACTATAGTAAATCTTCTCAGAAAATGCAAAAAATCGAATAAAACTTGAATTCGATTTTTTTAATTATTATAAATAATTTCATAAAAAAAAATGTGATAGCTGCTATTTGTTTCAATTAAAAAGTTGATTTACTCGTACTTAATGCTAATTACATTTATGTCATAGAAAATCTCATTATATATAAATATAAATGTTAATAGTACAATTAAATGTAGATACTTTATTCTGATTACGTTATTCATTACAATATTTTTAAACACATTAATCTTATCATTCATAAATACCTACCTTATCTTCAATTCTAATCACTTATCCATTAGTTTTTGTCTTTTTGGCATTTCTTCATCGTTAGATACGTCAAACATCTCCGATTCTAGTAGATCTTCGAAATCTTCATGACTATCACCTTCTTCCTCTCCAACATTATTTCCAGACTGCGTTGGTTCTTCATCCACAATTTCTTCTGAATCCTCAACTTCGTCGTAGGTTTCTTCTTCAATATTGGAGCAATTTTCAGAACCATGACAGTTTGAACATAAATTTGTGCATTTTAAACAATGTTTTCGGCAACCACATTTTAAACTGTTGCATCCAGTTTCACAGCTGCAGCATATAGTTTTGAGCAATATTTCCGGAATTAATTCTTTTTGTGTAAATTTGGGCATAATTCCACGTTGAAATTGCTTCCAGCCCCAATCTGTTGCTGTTAGTTCGTTACCCAACCAAGTTTCAAGCTGATAATATGCCCTGTAACAATGTTGTTGTGCTGCTCCTTCTGTGGGTGGGAGGTTTGCCAAAACGATTTTGGCTGATTTTCATGTATATTTCATATATTTTGAATATATCTGAAATAAATTTGAAATGTATAAAATATATATGAAAATTGGCCAAAAGTTTGTTATTAAAAATATATTTACGATGTATATTTAATATATTTTTATGTATTTTGAAATATTTTTTTTTCATGGGATGAATAAATTTTTTTTGTGCAAAATTAAGGAGATTATTATTAGTATGTATTATGACCCGCCTAGCCCCTTCCCCACTTCTCCATGAAATACCTTTTGATGGGCTACTATTTTTCGTAGGTCACTCAGGTATATAATTTATTTTAAAATAGTTATAAATAGACATCTACGCATATAATTTAAAGAAGATTCGACAACTTTCTCCAAATATTGTAGATGTCTTATTAAATATTAATTATTAACTTATTTGTTTGTTAATTGTAGTAGTATATTTTTATTTGCAATTTTTTTATCAATGTAACATGTAATCTAACGTTTTTCGAGTAAATTTAGCTCAACATTTTTTAAAATAATTAAATAAAATCGAATTCGAGTTTTTTCGATTTTTTGCATTTTCTGAGAAGATTTACTATAGTAACATATGTATTTTTTTCACCATCGGAAAGTAGAGATTTCAACGAACAGAAAAAATACCAACTTTTTGAAAAAAGCTGATATTTTGACGGGTGAGTTTTCGATTGAAAATTAGGGTGTTTTTTCGATATTAATTCAAAATAAGGTGAAAAAATAAATATTTTTAATCAAATAAATTACAGCGTATTTGGGACATAAAAAGGTAAGTTTTCACCAAATTTCGTAAACAAAGAAAAAAATTGTAAAAGATAAAAATAAAAACCAATAACTTGGTTTTTGAATTATTCACATAAATTTTGACGTTATGTGAAAAAAGTGTAAATACAAAAGTTTTAGATCTTTTTATTACCTACAACTTTGCCATTTGACTTTTTTCGATAGGTCTTTTAGTTTTCCCGGAAATCGAGACAAACCGATTTTTACCCTTAAAAACTCACCCCCATCCCCCTTCCCGACCTCAGATCGCCCGTAAATTATTTTTCCTCTAATTTTTATAATATTCCCCTCCTTTTATAATGGGTTTCATCCTACTATTATTTTATTTCACTTTTTATTATTTTTAAAGACTTCTACCCTGGTCTAGAAGCATTTTGTACCTTTTAATATAAAGGTAAATGGGCATATATGGGGTTATAATAATGAACAGTCCCCGCAGTTGCAATAATTGCAAAGACACAACTTGAGTGGAATATGAGATTCAGAATGGGCTTTGGGTTATAACTGACTAATCCGAGGATTAGTCACTGAAATCTGTCACAAATTTAAGAGTTGGCAAACAGTGATATGCTTGTTCACCACAGACCTGCAAGATGGCTGTTCTAAATCCTGTCATTAGTTTAGCATGAGTGGCAAGCAGGCAACCTATGTCTTAAAAAGGAAGAGTCTAAACTACAAATATAATTGTTTGGTATTTACTTTATCTGTCACCACAATTTAAATAACGCAATAAACAATGCACAATATTTACAATCCTACAAATGTCTACGCGGTGCGGTTAAGATAATCCATAATATATCAAGCAACAAAAAAGGCGCGAATAGAACAATAGGTATAAGTACAATAGTTAGCGCAAGCTTGGGTGCATCCCAGGCTTGCGCCAACGCCGACGCAGAAGCAAATTCTTATGTCAACCAAAGAGTAACTAAAACTAATGGTATCAATGTGTATAAGAATGATTTTGAACAGTTATACAAGAACAATTTCTGCGTTCAATAAATGAATTAGCGTTTCTATGTCAGCATATGCAACAGAAAAAATGGTTTACAGCGGTGGTATAGGACTGGACCCGTGGATGGTCATTGCCTCAATGGCAGTCCGAATGTGCCTGCTACATCTTCTTCATTCTTAGTAGCATATTTTGAACTATTCATAAGAAACTTGCAATTCTCAATTATTAACTCTCTCTCTGCAGCGCTGGTTTCCACATGATCTTAGTACCCACAGTGGAGTTCATCCGGGTTCAGATCGTTGCCTTGGACATGCTGAAAGCCGGCTATGGAGTGCTAATTGGGGGTCCTACAGGGACAGGCAAGACTTATCTGATACAAGGCACACTCGCCAATTTGGACCCTTATAAGTTAGTATAATTTCCTGTTTGTCAACTGCTTTCATTTAGAAAGCAAATAAAATCGTTGCTACTGGTATGCGCCAACACTTGGGTAGGCCAATCTCAAATAACTCCCGGAAGATAAGTTAATTGACTAAAATAACAAACTGTTGCATAAGAAATTTAATAAAACCAAGTCATTTGCCGACAAAAAATTACGTACTTTATGGTAGTAAATTTTTGTCGGCAAATGACTGTGGCCGTGCTGTTTGCGGCCGAGAAAAAATAACAGGGGCACCCCATTCCATTCCGTGGGTGTCGTAAAAGGTGACTAAGGGATATACCAGGTAGTCGGCCATCAGCACCACCTGTGTACTAACTATCACTTAACTGTGGTCGCCAACTTGCATGCTAAGCGCGGTGACTCCGGCAAATCTCTCCAAATGGCAACGTTGGTCGAAGCCTATGTCCAGCAGTGGACGATATCAGGCTGATGATGATGAATGACTAGCACTACCTAACGAAAAATTAAATATTGCAACTTTTAGAGTTTCTTGAATATGTTAGAATGGCGTGAAGTCATACCTAGTGAGATTGACATAACATTGATATAACGCGCAACAATATGTTAATTTGAGAATACCTGTGTCGCCAGGATCCGTATAATATTTCATGTACACACTAACAACGCTGTCACATAATAAGGTGATTGTACTGCGAGTTCGTTATCGAACGACTAAACGTAGCTATTCGATAATGAACTTAGTTGAGAAGTCGTTTCGACTTACTCCATTTATTCCTTATGCAATGATGTGTACTTCTTCTTCTTTTACTTCATTATGAAATACGTGTCACCTTTCAACAAGTGGTTTTAAATTTATCTCTTACCCCTGTATATTATTCTATCTCCTGCTTTGTTCTCAAGGGAAGTGGAGAATTACTTCGCCCTCCTTGGTTTATTAGTTTCTTAAGTTTTTATATGTAAATCTTCGTGTACAATAAAGAGTATTTGTATTGTATTGAAAGTTTACTTTTCTTTCTTTTCGTTTACTTTCCTTCTTTTCTTATTTTTTTGATAATTTTACTTTTTGTTTATTTTTATTTACTTTTTGGGACGTGTTTGGGTCTCACTGCTTAGAGACTTTTCATTGTGTGTCAGTGTTGATCCTGGCTTACAGGTGTTGCAGTAAGTTGGGTAAGAGAATGGGACTAGCCACTTGCTGGCTCAGTATTATTTTTACGACAATTTTAATGTATTTGAACAGGTACAGTACACAAATACTGAACATGTCAGCACAGACTACAGCTGCTAATGTTCAAGATATTATCGAGGCCAGACTGGAAAAGAGAACTAAAGGGAATTACGTGCCTGCTGGAGGTGGGTAGCGAAATCACGTGCATTCAATACTTTACCATCACGTTGTCCTCATTACAAGAGGCAATTTTAATATATTTTATTTAAAACTGGCTGTCCTGGCGAACTTCACACCGCCATATTATTTCGACCAGAATAAAACAGTCTCTCAGTCTTCTGTCTCATTTGCACACTCACGTTTCGGATATTTTTAAATATTTGCTTTTATTATTTTTTCATACAAACCCCATGACAATAACGAACATAGAAAAAAAAAGATTTATCCAATTTGGTGCAGTCGTTTGGTAGTTATGAAAATGATTGTTTGTTAGAAAAAATATTTATGAATATTTTTTCTAACAAACATTATATTCTGATATATATATTCCGATGGCACAGTAAGTATATTTATTTTTTTGAACAAATTTCGCAAAGAATCGCGACTGCTTAAACCATAAATGGCTCTGACTGCTCTTTTCTGCAATACAAAAATAGTACCTATGTCAGCCGCCGAACCCCACAGCAGAATGCCATACGACATAAAGCTATGAAAGTACGCGAAATACACTAATCTAGCAGTGTGTTCATCTGACAATTGTCTTATTTTCCAGACAGCATAGGAAGCCGAACTTAATTTACCTGCTAACTTTTCAATCTGAGGACCCCATTGCAATTTTGAATGCAAGACCCAGGACCCCATTGCAAGTGTCAATCCTAAAAATACGGTCGATGGGACTAAATCTAATATTTCCGCATTAAGTGCAACTGTTGGTACAATTTGAGTCACATTCGGCCATGAGAACCTGATGCATTTAGTTTTCCCTGCATTTAACAAGAGATTATTTGCCGAAAACCATTCTGATATAAGGCTGAGTGTTTTATTATGCTCAATAAGATCTTTATCCTCCCTATTTACTTTAAATATGAGCGACGTATCATCAGCGAATAAAACTATGTCTGATACTTTCTCTACCAGATAAGGGAGATCATTTATATAAACTAGAAATAAAAATGGGCCCAATATAGATCCTTGGGGCACCCCCATTTTCACAGGATGACGTGCCGAAGTGACACCGCCTATCGAAACCATCTGTTCTCGCCCCGATAGATAGGACATCACAAGATAAAGAGATGTGCCAGATATTCCATAATATTTCAGTTTAACAACGAGCGTACGGTGATTAACGCAATCGAAAGCCTTAGAGAGATCACAGAAAACTCCCAGCGCATCCTGTGATCCCTCCCAAGCCTCCAATATTGACCAAATTAATGTGCAACCTGCATCTTGAGTAGAGCGGCCCCTTGTAAACCCGAACTGCTTGTTATGCAATATCTCATTGTTAAAGTGCGACATTTGGCTGAGCATCAGCTTTTCAAATATTTTACTTAAAGCTGGCAGTATTGAGATAGGCCTATAATTCGTGGCATTTTTTGAACAACCTGCCTTGAAAACGGGTATTATCTTACTTATTTTCATTAAATCGGGAAAGACACCATCACTTAAACAGCCATTGAAGATGGCTGCAAGGATTGTAGCAATGTTTAGTATGATTGATTCAATTGCTTTAACAGACAGTCCCCACAAATCTTCTGTGCCTGTTCTGTCCTTTTAATACTCTTAAAAGCTTTTATAATATCATCACTTGTTACGGATTTAAAACTAAATTTAGGCACAGTTTGTTTTAAATTTTGATTTAAAAAGAGTTCAGCCACATCTGGTGATGATGAGAGACACTTAGTAATATCCACGGGTATATTTGCAAAAAAAGCAGCTAAAAATTGGCAATGGCAAGCTTGTCTGAAACCAGTTCATTACCAATATTTGATACTACTGTTTGATCTCTTAATCTACTTTTACCAGTTTCAGTATTAATTATTTGCAAAGCTGATTTTATTTTATTATCAGATTTTTTTAATTTTTTCTCTTACATATAAAGATTTAGCTTGAATGCAAACCTTTTAAAAAAAATTTGAATAATTTCTAACACAATTAATAAAATTTACATCAGGGTTATAGGACCTTCTGTCATACAACTCTCTTCTAAGAAAATCTTTACTCAGTCTAATGCCTTGAGTTGCCCAAGAACTAAATTTTATCTTATTACTGTCAACCGTTATGTTTTTTTTATTTTACAAGCTTTATTAAATTCTTTGCAAATACAGTGGAATAATGAAGTGTACATATCGTTAGGGTTACTTTTGTTTGGCAATAGATGGCACTAACTTTTCTCCAGGTTGTTACTGAACTTTCCTAGATTAGATTTTGTTAGAGGTCTAAAACTAATTTTTTGTTTATTTATATTCATCTCATTTTTTATCTTTACTATTTGGCATTTATGGTCAGAGCGAACACCAGCCACCAAACACTTCTCAAGTTGGTAATTATGTTATCAATGCAAGTAGCAGATGTGGGTGTGACTCTCGTGGCGTCAGAGAACAAGCATTTAAGGTTAAAGGACCGAAATACAGATAGAAATATGTTTATTTCAGGTGAATCTGCTAAAATGTTCATATTAAAATCACCACATACAAGGATTTTTTTGTTACTTTTAATTTTCCTAAGAGTGTCTTCTATTGTTCCTGTAAAAAGCTTTAAGTCATTAAAAGTTTTGCAATTTAGGCAAGAAAATGATAGCATTTTTGGACGACATCAACATGCCGGTGAGGGACGAGTATGGGTCGCAGCCGCCTTTAGAGTTGATGCGGCTGTGGCATGACTACGGCTACTGGTACGACAGGGCTAAGCAGTGGAGGAAGAATGTTAAGGTATCTTTTTTGTATTCATGATAAAATGGTACCTGTTCTTATATGTTAACATTACTTACATATCCTATGGGCAATGGTTACCTTAGTGTCAGAGTAATTCAAGCAGCCCAGTAGGCTTCACGACTGTTGTCTAGTGACTACAACAATTGCCCCCCTCGCAGGATATGGTGCTGTGCGGCGCGGCGGGCCCGCCTGGCGGCGCCCGCTCGGCGCTGCCGGCGCGCCTGCTGTCGTGCTTCCACGCCTTCTACCTCACGCCGCCCACGCACCAGCAGCTCGTCAACATCTTCGGCACCATGCTCGGCCAGCACCTGGCGGACTTCGACGAGGAGACCAAGTCTGTTGGTAAGAGATACTACAGACAATAGTGCTCCTGCATAAAAGACAACCCAAAGCCCTCCCAGGGTACATGTCTCAATCATCTGGAACATGGCGCAAAGGGAGGCACTGGAGCAGCATACCCACTTCCCGGGCCACAAGGCGCCAGAAGAACTCCAGGGCAGGTTAGGTTGAGTCGGTCTGAGTCCGACATACCCACCACCCGCAAACACTTTTTGCGGGTTGCATGCGTAGGCATTCCCCCTGCCTTAAATTGTAGTGCGGGGGTGGATGCATTCTTCATACCGTCACTTTCACAATTCGATGCAACAGTTATCTGACACGAAAGAAGAAGAGCAAGCGTCGCCAACGCCAATAACACTGCCAACTTAAAGACTGTGGGATCCAAATCGTTGTAACAGTTCCATGGGACGCACGAGCTGCATCGCTCAGAGTCTTTTCATCTTGATTGTGGCTTACAGAAGTTGCAATGGTGGGTAAAAAGGTTTCAACACTCCCAACTGAGATGTTTTCACGAAATATGTACAGGCTCTAATAAGCTCTGGATTAGCCAAACTATAAATGACCAACCAAAATTATGTGTTACAGGCAAAACAGTGCTGATAGCTACAATCGACATGTTCAATAATATAGTCGCGAAGCTATTGCCGACGCCGAGCAAAATGCACTACCTATTCAATTTGAGAGACATATCCAAGATATTCCAGGTATGAACAGTATAAGTTGCGTTCTACTTCCCTTAAATCCACATACTGTTTTGTATATTTTTTTAACCAGGATAGGGCCTCCTAAATAAAGGGTGTCTCAGAATGTTTTTCATTTTTGAATTGACCAATACGCGCCAACCGCAGGTAGCAGGAGGAGGGGAGTGGTCTCAAACGCTTGGCCGGCTTGTTAAGTTTAGTAGCCATGAATCGTTTCACGGGACCGCAGCGAGCGTTTTGCGTGCTAATATTTCAAATGTCACTGTACGGGCGTAGGTACACAGATTTTCAGGAGAGGTACGTAAAAGTACACAGAAGGTACCAAATAACTACAATATATTTAGGCCAATCTGAGAAATACACCCGCGATCCTGATATTCATGATTTTACCACTATAGCGACCACATCGCTTAGCTTGGGCCTCATAAACAAGCTTGATCTTCTCCAAAAGGGCTCGAAGTTTCCGGCCAATGAAATGATGGAATCAGAGCGGCCATCGTGGAGATCCTTGTGGGAGGCCGTGCTCCATCAGTGGACATCTTTAGATAGATTTGATGATTATCATTATTCTTGGAATTTCTTCCGCAGGGTCTACTCCGCAGTAATAAGGACTACACCAACACTAAACCGCGGTTCTTGCGTCTATGGATACATGAATGTTTCCGAGTGTTTTGTGATCGGCTCACAGAAGAGAAGTTAGTCCTTCAATCTTTTAGCTAAAGTCCAATTAAATAAACTATATTAGTTAGTTGAATGGCATGTAATATTTGAGATGTTATAAACATGTTCAAGATACTACACCAAGTTGGTACACTATATGAAGTTCCCACTTGTGACGAGATGGTCTTTGACGGAGGGTGGCGGCAGGTATAAAGTGTAGTACCTACTAGTTTGAAACTTTTAACCCCGATTTCAAGTCTTCAGTTCAATATCAAAAGAAAAGTAGTATATCAGTTATCTAAACTCATTCGCGACTCTTGCGGTCTTCAGAAAACTTACGACTCAAAATGCCAATGCATTTTACTAATTTTACAGACAAATCCTTCAGCGTTCAAGCTGTCCGATTATGGAATGCGCTGCCAATACAGATTAGACGCGCTCAATCACAAAACGTTTTTAAAAATATGGTTAAACAGCACTATCTCACTTTATCTACTCGGCAATAAATCTACTGCCGTCCGTTTGTGAAATAATATCCTTACATTCTTTTATGTACTGTACCTATATATGTATTTGTATATATAAATATATATTTGTATCTATGTATTTATTTGTGTATGTATGTATATGTACGTAGTATTAGATTAATTAGATTCATAACTTTTCAATTAGTACACCTTATGCTACCTTCATTAGATTCTCCCAATTTTGGTCCATTCAAAATTCGGTTGCCTGGAAGAGATCGCTTTTAGCGATAAGGCCGCCAATTGCATAAAAATAAGCTAATTTTCTTGTTGTATCCATTATTTTGTATTACTTATTTTTGCAATAAAGTGTACTTCTTCTTCTTCTTCTAATTTCTATAGACAGTACAGCTCTGCTGAGTTTGGGATCAGAGTGCCGTGTGTAAATAATGTTCCAGGATATTTTAAATGGAAATTACAGAACTTATCACCCCTCATAAATGATATAATTTTCATATCATATAAACGGATTGCATATCAAATATATCCGGGTCTAACTGAAGATATATTTCGCTACTAGAAAAGTAGGTTAGGTTAGAATTGCGACCATACAACGAAGCGAAGTGACGCCACGGTAGTGGCCTTCGAGTTTCAGAAACAGATTTAATTAATTTTTATTTACAGAAACCATCCACTTTTAAATCGAGACTAATGCGTAATGAATTTAAATTGCTACTAAGATTATTTATAATATTTTGAGGTAACTATTTTCCTGAGCAGTCAGTATTTTTGCTTACCATACGTTTTTTTTTGTAATACAATAGGAAGATTTTTGACTTGTAGTTAATTACTAACAGTTTTATGTTTCGTATTTTTGATACCTGAAGTACCTTTGCGTTGCGCTCTTGAATTTGTTATTTATAAGTTTAAGTGTTCATTAAATGTGAATAAATAATGTATTATATCGGCAGGGACCGCGACTGGTTCATGAACCACATGAGCGACATGCTGGGCAAGCACTTCGAGCTGACGTTCCACGCGCTGTGCCCCAGCAAGCAGCCGCCGCTGTTCGGCCACTTCCTCAACCCCTACGAGGTGTACGACGACATCGTCGACCCGGAGGCGCTGCGGAAGTACCTACTCTTATCATCTGTTTTGTTTAAATAATATATCTAGTGACCATCATTTAAAGGCGCTCGTAGCTAGATGCTCCCACCGGTCCGTAAGTGATTGGTGAGGTTAAGCAACTAGGCTCAAGGTCCGTCCATAGATGCCGCCAAAGTGGTTTAATTTCTGGGCGTCTCCGTGCTTCTGAGGGCATGTTAAGCTATCGGTCCCAGTTGTAGCCATTAGGCAACAGTCGATAAGCCATTTCGGAGCCCTACAGGGTGGCTTGAACAATTATTATTCTAAGTAAGTAAGTACAATTTAAATGTCTTATAGAGAAGACTCTAATCTGCCAAGCCATCCAAGGTCTTTAGAAGCTTGGCCGAAGAATTTAAAATAGATTAGGGACTTTTCTGACAATCGTTTTACTATACGCTGTCTTGATGATATCTGATTATCGTCAACATAAAGTTTAAAGCATTATATAATTATAAAAAGTGTTATTTAAATGTAAACGTTACTTCTTCCAATAGTAATACCATGGTAAGGATACGCAGCCTTTACATCGAGCTTCGAAAAGCCTGTTCCATTGCTAAATCGTTGTACTTAAAACATATTAAAAAAAATTCGACAAATATTATTAAAACTACCTGGAAGATTATTAATACTGAGACGGGTAGGAAAAAAATACGTAGTCGTGATTTTAATTTAAAAATAAATAATGTTGACATTAAAAGCGATTTAGAAGTTGCGACTGAGTTTGAAAAATATTTTTCTAATGTTCCAATCGATGTTACCAAATCTCTCGCGTCTTCTTCTGTATCTGCTGAGCTAATACTCCAGCAAAGCGTAGAGAAGTGTGACACAGATTTTGAATTCTCGGTGGTTAACCCTAAAGATATTTTGAATGCTTTCAAAAGTATTAATATGAAAAACACTAGGGATCTGTGGGGTTTATCTGTTAAGACTATTTCATCAATTATAACTATAATCGCCCCACATCTAGCTGCTGTGTTCAATTGCTGTGTCGCATCTGGCGTATTTCCTGACTTGATGAAGTATAGTAAAATTATTCCATTGTTTAAAGCTGGTGATACTTCAGATCCTTCAAATTTCCGACCTATTTCCGTATTGCCCACTCTAAGTAAAATATTTGAAAAGCTAATACTTAGCCAGTTGCTCAGTCACTTTAATATACATAATTTACTTCATCGGAAACAGTTTGGATTCACGAAGGGTTGTTCAACTATAGATGCAGGAGTCAATCTGTTAAAAAGTATATTCGCGGCTTGGGAGGACTCGCAGGATGCATTAGGTATTTTTTGCGATTTGTCCAAAGCATTTGATTGTGTTCATCATGACACTCTTGTCAGGAAACTACACCACTATGGTATCAGGAACAAGACTCTCGAACTTTTGACTTCTTACTTGGGCAATAGAATTCAGAAGGTCGATATAAATGGTAAAAAATCTGCGGGATCCCCAGTGGTAATGGGCGTTCCACAGGGATCGATTCTCGGCCCATTTTTATTTTTAATCTATATTAATGACTTACCCTACTATGTAAGGGATAAACATGAGATTGTTTTGTTTGCGGATGATACTTCATTGACGTTTAAAATAAATCGACAATTACGCAATTTTGACGAAGTAAATGACGCAATCTCTAAAGTTGTTCATTGGTTTAATGCTAATAATCTTTTGCTAAATGACAAGAAAACTAAAGTCATCAAATTCTCTACACCTAATGTGAAACAGGTGGCTACCAATGTACAGCTTAATGGGGCTGGATTGACCCCTGTTGAGTCAACTGTGTTCTTGGGTATCACAATTGATTCAAAACTACAATGGGGCCCACAAATAGAAAAACTATCAGGCAAATTAAGTTCTGCTGCATATGCTGTTAAAACTATAAGATGGCTTACTGATGTGGATACAGCTAGAATGGTTTATTTCAGTTATTTTCATAGTATAATGTCCTATGGAATTCTTCTCTGGGGTAGCGCTGCGGACATTAACACCATATTTGTATTGCAAAAAAGAGCTGTAAGAGCGATATATAAACTTGGTCCGCGAGAATCTTTGAGAGAGAAGTTTAAAGAGATTAACATTCTGACTGTGGCATGTCAGTATATATATGACAATCTAATTTATATGCATAAATATAAAGACTCCTTCTGTAAAAGGAGTGATACTCATAATATAAATACTAGATATAAGCATAACTTTGTGTTACATACCACCCGTCTCCACAAAGTAAGTAACTCTTTTATGGGGCAATGTATAAATAAGATTCTATAACAAACTTCCCAATGATATCCGAGAAATGTCTATGAATAAGTTTAAAAGAATTATAAAAGCCAAATTGTGTAGCAGGGCTTTCTACAAAACTTCTGATTATTTAAGTGACAAAACAGCTTGGGATTGAGTCGCTCTAAATTAACACATTTAAATACAATGAAATTTTGTGTAAGAAATAAATATTTTAAAAAAGGATTCCTACTGAGTTTTCTGGCAGTGTTTCTCAGTAGCTGCCACGTCATGCACTGCACGGTAGGGTAAAAAAAATTGACGATTCCACACAAATGTAATGTTTTAACGGAATAAATGACTTTTTCATTTTCATTTTCATTAGCTGCTAACTGCAAAGTTTAAGGCAGCTGTTTTCATTTAAGATGAGATAAATTTATTTGCCTTAATCAAAGTCATATAAATACAGGTCTTATAAATTATAATTAGTCACTGGTATGCAAATATAAATTAGAATAATGAAACATTAGGTAAGCTCTTTCCAACTCTTTGGCATTTTGTTGTAAATGAAAGGAGCCATGCAGACAACACTTTTGCGCATAAGTGAAGTTTTAGCCGGATGTAGACATAATCCGCTGTTATCACGCCGGTTCCGTGAGACTCTCTCTCTTCATTACGCGGGAATAGTTTCGGATTGGACTTAAAAATTTCGAAATTTCTAAAATATGAAGTGACGGTACAGTCAATAATTTGTTGCCTCAAGTGAGGCAAACAACTATCGGTACATTTTAGCCCAAACATTGCTCGAATGCATCTTTTCTGAGCTTTAAATATAGTAACTTTATCAGTAGAGTTGCTCCAAAATATGATACCGTATCTGAGTACCAATTCAACGATTCCGTAATAGCAAGTTAGCAGTGCATCCGTGCTGAGGGTCGAGATAAAGAGTACACAAGGCATACGAGCTGCTGCTCACTCTCTTATTCAATGTCTCTATGTGAGCTTTCCAATTTAAATTCCTGTCGATATTAATTAGTCCTAGAAACTGTTTTATTATGTTTTTGGGTCATGTGTTTATTTTATCTCATCTCATTCTTTCTATTCAGTTTTATTTATATAAATATATACCGAAAATTAGTTTTACCATTTTTTACCTAGAACTAAGGATAAAATATGGTTTATGGATAATGCACATTAGCCGAAAGGATATGGAAGATGATGTCTTGCGTGCCCTAATACTTGCACGTTAGAAATATGTGATAATGCCAAAAAATTTTGGACTGACTTACTAAGGCTGACTGAAATAATAATAAAGTACAGACGCCAGCACATCGAGCTAGCCCAATCTGTCAAATTTCCCCAATTGAAAATTGCCTTATGCTTAGGTGATAAAGTTAAAAATCTATAAAAGAAATTTGACAGATTGGGCTAGCTGGATGTGCTGGCGTCTGTACAAAGCGCACACCAAAAACTGATTTATTTATGGTTTATAGGTATATTACAAATCAACTGGAAGAGTACAACAGTTGTCCAGGCGTCGTGAAAATGGAGCTCGTGCTGTTCAAAGACGCGATAGAACACATTTGTCGCATCGTGAGAGTGATATCGCAGCCGCGGGGCCACATGCTGTGTGTCGGGATTGGTGAGTATACGGTGACCAGAAGGCCCACCTAATTGGCCTGTAGTTTAACTAGGTTAGGAAATGACCAATGCACAATCAGCAGCCACAGAACTGTGGAAATCCTCAGCTGGATCTTAACACTCAAAGGCTTATCAGGATACAACACAATTTTTCGAAAGAATTCCTTGAATTCAAACGTTACAAAACATGTGCAGTAACTCGGATTGTCACCGGACACTGCATACTGATTAAGCACATGTTCAACTTAAAGTTGGCCGACATACGACAGCACAATTTGCAGATTCTGCCAAGAATCAGAGGAAACTCCAATGCACATTCTGTGCTCATGTAGACCACTAATGCGTTCTAGTACTATCTACTTGGGAAACCATATCATGCAACCGGAACAGATACAAACACTCAATAGACAATTAATCTAGAATTTTATTAAAGCTATAAGATTAAGCAGTGAACTCTAACCAATCAAGGAGCTCTGCTACAATACAAGGCATCAAGCCCTACAACATATTATAAATGAATAAGAAACGCGTCGGTCCCCTGTTCCTTAGCTGTGATCTGTAGCAGTACTCACATCCTTCCTGTAGAGTCTTTTCGAGAAGACCTGATCCTTGTTTAAAATTCCATATGAGTGACCTCAGAAGTTTGTTGCTTAATTAAAAGACTACTGGCTTAAGTGTCATAGTAAGCAAAGTTATACATAATAACTTTTGCAGGTGGTTCCGGACGGCAGAGTTTGACTCGCATAGCAACTTATATATGTGAGTACACCTCGTTCCAAGTGGTGGTCACCAAAACGTATGGAGTTAAGGAGTTTAGAGAAGACCTTAAGGTAAGTTAACGTACTCACTACTTACTACACAAAAAATTGGAAAAAATCTCTTAATATGCCAACAAATACCCAAATGCCTTTTCTTCACTCCTCGTCCATTGAACGGTTTCCTGGAAGAATCGCACATAGTGATGAGGCAGACTTGTTTTGATCGTGGTTGAGGTCTCTCAGATGCATGATAATTATGATGATGATAATATTAATTCATTGTATGTTGTTTTTTTGGTACACGGTAAAGAGTTACTTATTTGCAATTGTTAAGCCGGGCCCGTCACTGTACTTTCAGTTACGTACCTAAAGTAGTGAGTGGAGTGAGTCAGGCCTATTAGTAGAAATGTTTCAATGGCATTGTAATATTAAAAATAGAGGAATTAGACAACCGTAGGAATGAGAGTACTAAAAAGAAGATAGACAGATAAAATCAGAAGAATCTGATAAGGTTCTTGCGCTGGTTAGAGCGAGCGAAGTGGACGCAAAAAAGATAGAAAGAATGTAAGGCAAACCCCAGCACCAGATTGGATTAATACCTGCTATAGAAATAGTTGTAATATCAATAATGTTTCTATATTGTAGGTCCTATACACGAGTTGTGGCGTCGACAATAAGAAGACCACGTTCATATTCTGCGACACTCAGATAGCGGACGAGACGTTTACGGAGATTATGAACAACTTGCTCAGCAGCGGGGAGATCACCAACTTGTACAAGCCTGACGAGTTTGAGGACGTGAGTTTATGTCACAAAGAAGATATATTTTTAGTATAGCCGACCTTACGGCAGATTTAAACTTGCCTTACCTTCGTAGCGGCCACTGTATGTAAATAAGTCTAAATGTAATTGCGACGGTTACTACTACGAACCTAGTCAACGAAATAGTTGGACAAGTGAAACTTCTAAAGCACCGTTGTGATTTGAAACATAAAGCGACAGTGCAAAGAGACAAATATAATAACAAATAGGATTTAGTCTGCGAGCGAATGAGATAGATTACATTGGTATCACGTGTCTTTGCGCCTTAATACAAGGATTCGGAAAATTTGTTATGGCATTAAAAACGTGGTGTACATTCACATGTTTTATTTTGCGTTTGCGAATTCAAATTCATTTGTTAAGTAGGCTATTTCTCCTAAGTTTCACTTCCGCCGTGTGTGAAATGCAAACACACACACACACACACATTTTTTGTTCCGTGAGCAAGTTCCTTTAGTTACAAAGGTATATTGTTTGACAAAAATCGTCAACGCACTAGGTGTCGGTAAGTTGCTCATAGAATCGAATAAAAGATGGAGATGTGGAGCAACAGAATGATCGCAATAAGGTCTGGTTGGCTAACAGATCAAATCCGGGCTGGAGAAGCCGATGAAAGCTGCCAACTTGCTGCAGACGAACGAACTGGTCTACTTGTTCCTGGTGGACCGAGTGCGCACCAACATGCACATTGTGCTGTGCTTCAGCCCTATTGGAGACATATTCAGGTAACGCTTTCAATTATATTATTAATTCAGAAACAAAATTTCGAAAAGTGGAAAGAGATATTTTTAGATGTACGTAAATAAAAGAATGGGTTATTTCTCTCTTAAAGGCGCATCATCACGTCAGCCAAACGACGTCTACTGCTGGAAAAAGGCCTCCCAAAAGATTTCCACTATAGAGTTGTGTCCATTATTTAGAGGGAAATGTCATAATCGACACGCTTGGCAGTTTGGTTGGCGATCGCAATATAATGGTCATAGTACTCAGAAAGGCGCTGGTTGCCGGTGTCTCGTAGATGTTTTTCGAGATGATGAGATGGGGTGGCGATATTCTGGCATCTGGCACACAGCACTCTGCTCTCCTGCAACCCCATCTCCTATTTTGTTATTTACGATTTAATGACGGGGTTGTACCCAATGGGTACTCATTTAGTACATATTTAACATAACGAGTACTTCAAAAGCGAAGCAGTAACTAGCTAACTACGGTATTCTATATTGTAGAGCATCGCTCCAGCAACCCCACGTTAGAATATAGGGAAATATAGATATTTACGGCATCAGTAGACAAATGTTTGAAATAAATTGTACGAGTTTGTACTGTTTAGTGACTAGATTTTGTTTTCGCTTACTTCTTGACCAAATGACAGCTGCCTGATATTCTACATCTATTATATCTAATTAGTCGTAGTAACTATAACGTGTTTGCATACCCAGGAACCGCATCCGCCAGTACCCGGCGCTGATCAATGCCACGACTACGAACTGGTTCCTGGAGTGGCCGCGGGAGGCGCTGTTGGAGGTCGCCTACAAGTTCCTGGAGGGGGTCGAGCTGTTGGCATCTATTCTTGGCACCAGGGTGAGCGGGCCACTCACTTATCTCAGACGGCTGTGTTGTTTCATGTTAGGCTTCGAAAACGAAGTAATAAATATTTTTAAAGATCATCATCAGCCTGATATTGTCCACTGCTGGACATAGGCCTCCCCCAAGGGTTTCTCACGTTGTTATTTGGTGATATTTGCCGTAGTCACTGCGCTTGGCATGAGAGTTGGCGACTGCAGTTAGGTGGTAGCTAGTACACAGGTGGCGCTACTGCCCGACTACCTGGTGTATCCCTTAGTCGCCTTTTATGACACCCACGCGATATAATGGGGTGGCCTTGCTATTCTTTTTGGACCGGGAATCTGGGGTCACCAACTCGCATGCCAGACGTGGTGACTACGGCAAACCTCTCCAATTGGCAACGTTACAGCGATCTTAGGAGGAGACCTATGGCCAGTATTGGACGATATAAGGATTATGTATGACTAGCTGTGCCCGTGACTTCGTCCGCGTGTTAATTAGTTTATTTCGTTTTTTTTTGTAAAATAAAAGTCTTTTTCTAAAATAAAAGTAGCCTAAGTTACTCCTTATTACATCAGCTGCCAATAAAAGTTCCGTCAAAATCGATCCAGCCATTTCAGAGATTAGCCGGAACAAACAGACAGACAAAAATTGTAAAAATGTAATTTTAGTGTATGTACCGTATATATATTCATATGTATGTAGTAAAAACCGGTTATTTAAATATTACAAACAGACACTCCAATTTTATTTATTTGTATAGAGTATAGATGTATTTGTGTAAGCCGGTGATAAAGTAAGTACACAATTTTACCGCCAGGTCCGCAGAAAAGAGTCGGTGGTAGAAAGTCGTGAAGATTCAATGCGCGCTTCTGTAGCATCTATTATGTCTCTCATCCACTCATCCGTCGGCAAATACTCGATCAAGATGTGGCAGGAGATGCGGAGGACCAACTATGTCACTCCCACCAACTATCTGGAACTAGTGTCGGGGTACAAAGAGTAAGTAAAGCTGACAGTTGGCTCACGTTTCTTGCCACTCCTCAAGGAGGCACCATGGCCAGAGATGTGTGAGACCAACTACGTCACTTCCATTAATTATTTGCGTTGGGGTACAAAGATTAAATAAGGCTTATGTGATTGTGTGTAATTTTGTTCATAAAATGAAACGATGTGTTCATCTTAATACTGGACCGTATAAAGTGTTAATCCCGGTTATCAAACATTAGGGTATTGAATCCGCGAAAGTCCAGATTAGACGCACTGTCCTTAGCTAATAGTGCAGTCATTGAAGCGAAAAATACGGTCTTACCTCCGAATTTTTTTACTGTGAACCGATTTGCATGAAATTTTGGAATTAGGCTCATCTTACCCTTAACTTCAAAAGTGAAAATGATTTGAACTCCGCAACCACCCTGGGGGTGGTTGCCACCCCTTCTCGAAGGTGTTTTTTTTTGTATAATATTGTATATTTAAGACCTTTTATGTACCTGTGTTCACAAATAAAGATTTATTGATTGAAAAAGATATTTTCTATCGGTGTAGGAGCACTGAAAACATTTAACAATTCCTAACAGAATGTAACAATTCCTAACATTTATTTGTAGTATCAGTGTTATAAAATGTTTTTAAACATCTTAAACATTGTGGCAGCACCTTTAGTTACAGTGGTAGGTGAGAGGTTGGTACTAGGTCTGATAGTCTTTTAAAGCTTATCACCTACCCTGGCTTCAAAGAGGGTGTAAGTCCAATTTACCAATAGCACAATGGTGTTGTCTAGGATGTTGAAAGTGAAACGCAGTGAGATAGCGCTACAGGCCAACAAGCTGCGGAACGGTCTGGGCAAGGTGGAGGAGACCACTGCGCTCGTCGGCCAGATGCAGCTCGAACTCGCGGAAGCTCAGGTAAGTTTACCTTTACCAACGCCATGTTCTTACATTGCATCGATTTCTTTAGTCCTAATAGTACAGGTTAAACGACTTTATTACTCACAAACAAAAATACATATTTTTATTTTTTTAATCAATATCATGGGAAATTATTCTCACACGGTCAACTGAATGGCTTTGTATGATGTTGATGAAATGGTTTGTACGTAATAGTATATATAGTATATATAGTTCTAACACTATTGTTTAATTTAAAAGAGTAGTATATAAAGAAAAAAAACCAATGAACTTGAGAACCTCTTCCTTTTGATATCGGTTAAAAAGGGGCCCGCTTGCTAGACGTTTGATAAAATAATGAATATCTTCTGAAGTATATATAGATCGCAGAACGAAGAAATTTTAGATTTGTAAGGTACATAATAGCTTCTTACTCAGAGTACTATTGGCGATCTGAAAGTATAATAATAATAATAAAAATAGTATAAGGGGACGGCTAGCTAGAAACTTCAGAAAAAATATTTTCTTCAAGTACAAAATAATGTGTTTGTGAAAATCGATCAATATATAAATCTCGGTGGGGCTCATTAGATAGACTCAGACCATTTAAAGGGCTCTTGAGAATGACTGTTACAGTGGAACAAAATAAATATAACAATAGCATACATTCATAATGTGTAAAACCTCATCTCATCCCATGGGGGGCGTAGAATTTGGCCCGAGGGAGTATAAACCAGAGAATGGGCAGCAACGTTTCTGTGAGTACATTATATGACTCGAGTAGGAGGTTCGTGACGTTATTCTGCTGATATGATGATACAGTCATGAGCTTACTCTTTTTGTATGCAGATTTGTTTAATCTTCATCATGTCAGCCGAAGTACGTCCACAGCTGGACAAAAGGCTCCCCACGAATGGGGGATATGCCATAATCGCCATACACGTTTGGCAGACGGGTTGGCGATCGCAGTTTGATGGTCATAGCTCACAGAAAAACCCTAATGCCCGTTCTCTGGTAGGTATTCCCTCGGTCGATTTCTACGCTCCCCGCGGGGTGAGATGGGGTGATGATATTCTATGCCGTCACCACACAGCAAGTTTTGTTTATATAACCGGTGTTTAATATTTATACAGGTACAAGTTGGGGAGTACACAGAGCAGTGCATAGAGTACATGGGCGTCATCAACGTGCAGCAGCGCAACGCGGACGAGCAGCAGCGCTCCGTGGCCGCGCGCTCCAAGAAGACGCAGGAAGAAGAGGTGCCCCGTACTGTTGTTATTGTTACCCGCAGCGAGGACTACTGGTCACGTCATCAACGTGCAGCAGCGCAACGCGGACGAGCAGCAGCGCTCCGTGGCCGCGCGCTCCAAGAAGACGCAGGAAGAAGAGGTGCCCCGTACTGTTGTTATTGTTACCCGCAGCGAGGACTACTGGTCACGTCATCAACGTGCAGCAGCGCAACGTGGACGAGCAGCAGCGCTCCGTGGCCGCGCGCTCCAAGAAGACGCAGGAAGAAGAGGTGCCCCGTACTGTTGTTATTGTTACCCGCAGCGAGGACTACTGGTCACGTCATCAACGTGCAGCAGCGCAACGTGGACGAGCAGCAGCGCTCCGTGGCCGCGCGCTCCAAGAAGACGCAGGAAGAAGAGGTGCCCCGTGCTGTTGTTATTGTTACCCGCAGCGAGGACTACTGGTCACGTCATCAACGTGCAGCAGCGCAACGCGGACGAGCAGCAGCGCTCCGTGGCAGCGCGCTCCAAGAAGACGCAGGAAGAAGAGGTGCCCCGTACTGTTGTTATTGTTACCCGCAGCGAGGACTACTGGTCACGTCATCAACGTGCAGCAGCGCAACGCGGACGAGCAGCAGCGCTCCGTGGCCGCGCGCTCCAAGAAGACGCAGGAAGAAGAGGTGCCCCGTACTGTTGTTATTGTTACCCGCAGCGAGGACTACTGGTCACGTCATCAACGTGCAGCAGCGCAACGCGGACGAGCAGCAGCGCTCCGTGGCCGCGCGCTCCAAGAAGACGCAGGAAGAAGAGGTGCCCCGTACTGTTGTTATTGTTACCCGCAGCGAGGACTACTGGTCACGTCATCAACGTGCAGCAGCGCAACGCGGACGAGCAGCAGCGCTCCGTGGCCGCGCGCTCCAAGAAGACGCAGGAAGAAGAGGTGCCCCGTACTGTTGTTATTGTTACCCGCAGCGAGGACTACTGGTCACGTCATCAACGTGCAGCAGCGCAACGCGGACGAGCAGCAGCGCTCCGTGGCCGCGCGCTCCAAGAAGACGCAGGAAGAAGAGGTGCACCGTACTGTTGTTATTGTTACCCGCAGCGAGGACTACTGGTCACGTCATCAACGTGCAGCAGCGCAACGCGGACGAGCAGCAGCGCTCCGTGGCCGCGCGCTCCAAGAAGACGCAGGAAGAAGAGGTGCCCCGTACTGTTGTTATTGTTACCCGCAGCGAGGACTACTGGTCACGTCATCAACGTGCAGCAGCGCAACGCGGACGAGCAGCAGCGCTCCGTGGCCGCGCGCTCCAAGAAGACGCAGGAAGAAGAGGTGCCCCGTACTGTTGTTATTGTTACCCGCAGCGAGGACTACTGGTCACGTCATCAACGTGCAGCAGCGCAACGCGGACGAGCAGCAGCGCTCCGTGGCCGCGCGCTCCAAGAAGACGCAGGAAGAAGAGGTGCCCCGTACTGTTGTTATTGTTACCCGCAGCGAGGACTACTGGTCACGTCATCAACGTGCAGCAGCGCAACGCGGACGAGCAGCAGCGCTCCGTGGCCGCGCGATCCAAGAAGACGCAGGAAGAAGAGGTGCCCCGTACTGTTGTTATTGTTACCCGCAGCGAGGACTACTGGTCACGTCAGCTATTAATAAAATGGAAAACTGACCGCTTTGCCATGGAATGGAATTCCATTCCAAATTTGATCCATGCTAGATGACACAAGAAATACCTAGTACACGGTGAATGTACAAGAATTACGTGATACGTTCTAGCGACGAGTTACAATAAAAATGAACTTCACTGCGTCCTAAATTGGCGGTGTATAATATCAATTATCCACAAGGTTAGAATTAAATGACACAAGGTTTGAAATATTTGTGGTCCATCAACTAAAAAAGTTATAATGTCACTTATAAATGATGTAATGGGATTTGTTGTTCCTCCAGGTGCAATGTAAGAGGCTGGCTGACGCTGCGATGAGGGACTTGGCGAGCGCCATGCCTGCGCTGGAGGAAGCTATAAAGGTTTGTTCCTATGTCCACCTCTCCAGAAAACTATTTCATGTTTCAATACCCCAATCCCATGAAAACATATAAAAAATCATTTTTAGAAACCTTAGACTATATATAACTAGCTGTGCCCGGTTTTACCCGCGTTGTACTTTATAAATTATAGCCTATGTGTTATTCGGATATATAAGCTATATTACTACAAAGTTTCATCAAAATTCATTCGATCGTTTTTAAGTAAAAGAGTTACCAAACATAGGTACATCACTACTCACAACCTTTCGCATTTATGATTTTAGATTACGAATTATATTAAACTAATGAGATGACGGTAGATAAATAGAAAGATAGTATTTTAAATGCGTAGTTTACGCCAAACTTTGTGTGATGCAACATAATTACATGCCAATATTAACCTTTAAAAAAATAAAATATCTACACTGCGATTTCAGAATCACAATGAGGAAAAAGGCAAAAAAAATATTTGTAAGTCCGAGTGTATATGAATACTGAAATACTGAGTAATTAGCTTCTCTCTTACTTCTAAGCTTCATAAATTACCTAATAAATAAAATGTAAAATCTTTGAAGCATCCGCCACATTTTATTGTTATTTGTACAGGCTCTCGACGCGTTGAACAAGAAGGATATCACTGAAATAAAATCTTATGCTAAACCGCCACAGAAAGTCGAGATGGTCTTAGAAGCTGTCCTTATACTTCTACAGGTACACGGAATTTCTTGACTTAAGGATTTTCGCATTGCTAGGGCGTCAACAGAGAAATATGCTAGCCATGGGACGTCTGCAAACGTAACATCAGTGAATATTACATTTGTTCCTAGCACTCAGATGGATATAGTTCTGACAAGTTTTCACTTCCGACGACCGCCTAGCGAACAATGTGTCGAATTCACGTTGCCGTTTGGCGCGTCACAGCAAATTACCATCAGCATCTTTTTTATCCTTGACGGCTCCTCATTTTAGGGTTTTAGGGTTGGGACGCGAAAATAATTTGCTATGGCCATTTAACTTCAATGCCCATACAAAATCAACATGATGAGGTTACGTGACAGATACTACAAGACTTTTAACGCCCGAAATTAATAAACGATCCGCAATCTGTCAGTCAGTCCTATCTCTAGATTAGCTCTATCGCTATCTTGATCTTTACCTGCGTGCCAATAACAAAACATATCAATCCATCCATTTTTTGCCCAGAGATTGGGGTGCGATCCTTTCCCTCTGCAGCGTTCCGTTTTATGCAGAACTCGGCAACTCAGGACACAATTATACCATTTAATTTAAGATGAAAATTTATTTTTAAATATATTAAAGATAAGTCATCAATACTGACTTATTTATAGCTAGGTTAAAATGTTTTACTGGACGACTAGGGTATATAATAATAAAATGAAACTTAATTGGTGAAACATTATGTCTTGGTGGAACGGAACGTATCAAAATTTGACAAGCAAAACGCACGCCGGCGCCGTCGTCGCCGATCGGATCAAGAACAAACAAGCACCTAAGTTGGTTGTTTGTTTTTGTTGCAAAGCATTTATAACTAATATACAAATAATTACTTATTAATATAATACCTATAATGGATTCTGATATGATAAGCAATAATTTTGTTATTGATTTCTGTGTTTGTTTTACAAATAATTTAAACAGTGACGTGAAGTGGTTGCCGCCTATTTTGTAATAAAAAAAAATATTCTTATTATTTATATGCAAAGCTATTTTGGAATATAATGAACTATTTCACTAATTTTGTCTTTAGAACCAATTGTCAATCCACCGAATATCTAGGATTGCAACTTTAGATTGTTTTGGCTATCTAAGCTTATGTCAAAATTAATGGATTGGTTATTGGCACGTGCAACCTGTCATTTTAGTACAGAGGCCTTATCTTTTTCTATGATCCGTCCTCCCAAAGATCGCTCGTTCGGAAAGATTGCTTTTTCAATCTGTGGATTCTTTATTGGCACGGTTTAATAGACAAATGGATCGAAATTGCTATCGTAGATAGCATAAAATGGATTAGGATCGTTTATTAATTTCGGGCGTAAGACTACATTTAGCAGTTGTCACAACAACCGGAACCGATAACTTAACAAGTCAATTATCCAAACCCCGAAAGAAATCTTTTTCCGCGAACTCTGGACTGAGTAAACCGACCGACTTCTCTCAAAACTCTATTTCAGTTGTTATTTTACATGTACTGCATTTTCCAATTTACAACAACAATTTACAACAATTTATATTTTGCCCACGACTAATGTTTATGTTTCTTTTACGTTTGTTTTTCTAACTTTATGTAATAGTTGTTTATATAGTGAACACTTTTCAGCTAATACGGGCAGCATTAGCCGTAATCTTGTTAAACCATTAAATTGTCAGCCTCTTAAAATCTAACAATAAGGTTCACAGTTGAAGAGTGACTGAGAAATTATTGATATTTTGTTGTAGATTGTCCCGATATCATTTAAAATCTCTTTAATTCCTTATTAGAAAGAGCCAACATGGGCCGAAGCAAAACGGCAGCTCGGAGAACAATACTTCCTGGACAACCTTCGAAACTTTGACAAAGACAATATACCGGAGAAGGTCCTCAAAAAAGTGGGCACATACACAGTCAAACCAGACTTTGACCCCGAGATAGTAGGGACTGTTTCTCTAGCTGCCAAGTCTTTGTGTCTCTGGGTGAGGGCCATCGAGAAGTACGGGAAGGTTTACAAGTAAGTGGATTATTACCAACAATTACGAGTGGATTCTACAGTCCTTGAGCCCTCTTTGGCATAGCAGGAGTGTGTCCAACCGTAGATAAGGAAGAGGAGGAGAAGGATCGGGCCAATGAGATACTAGTTATTGTTCTAACTTGTACCTGCCGCCAAATTTACTTTACTTGGATGAATTGTTGTCTACCACCGTACGTTTCCCAGGAAACTTTATACCGAGCACTCCCACTCAGTGGAATCAATTAATTATGGAGGTATTTCTGATCCGGTATGGCAACCTTCAAGAAGCGAGCCTATTCCTTTCTCGAAAGGCCGGCAACGTAATTGCAGCCCCTCTGGTGTTGCAGTTGTCTTGGGCTGCGGTGATTACTTACCACCAGGTGACCTACTAGGAGTTGGAGTGACCTAAGAAAGAGTTTAATGTACCTGAGAGGAAGGGAGGAATCTGGAAGCGCTAATATACCACAGGCCTTACGAAAGTATTATGTCGGGTTATGAGAGTGCATCTATGTTATTTTTCTTATTTAGGGAGCTTTTTGTCCATAGATATAACAGCTCCATGAATAAAAATACAATAAACTTACACTTACTTAACTAAACTAAACAGCATTTGAGCGGCTTCTGAAGTTGGCTCAGCAAGTATACTGAGCCAAATTCCTATATCTAGTTTATTGAAGTAAAATTTGCGCATAAGTAATGGTCGCTGATCTGCATCTGTGTTTGAGCACACATTTGAGCATATTCTGCCCAGCATAGTTGGATAGTCTTCGGTGAGGTTGGCCGCTATACGACCAGGAACATTGTTATACTGGAGGTCATCACCATCCATATTGGGGCCATTATTTTTCATTCGTATCCTTACTTGTACTAACTAGGATAGTTAAACCAAAGAAGGAACGTCTAGAAGAAGCCCTGGAGTCCTTACGGATGAAGCAACAAATCTTAGCTGAAGCCCGAGCCAAGCTTAAGGAGCTCAGCGAGATGATAGCGCGCCTGCAGAAGGAGTACGATGAGAAAGTGGCGCAGAAGGAAGAGTTGGAGAGACGCTCTAGGATGCTGCAGCTGAAGCTGGAGAGAGCCGAAGCACTTATAACTGGACTGTCTGGTTAGTTAAGAATTTCATGATAGAGAAATTATTAAATGTTTAGTCAGAAATTTAGGCTTGCGAGATTGTTGGTGTTTTACAAATAACTTTGTATAATAGAAGTGCAATAAAATGATGAAAGCTTACATATCTAAATTATTTTTTTTAACATTAATAACTAAATTTTCTGGACTTACATAATCTACTAAGCCATGGAAGGCACTCTGCCGTAAAGCTACCAACTCTACTCATAGGCATATGAAATTTCACCGGAGCAAAATACCTGCGTTCCCGAGGCTTCCCCGATAAGGCGCCAACAGAAGTCCACAGCAGGTTAGGTTTAGTCGGTCCGCGTCCGACACACCCACCCGCAGACACTTTATGCGGGTGGCATGCGTAGGCATTCCCCTGCCTTATCAAATATACGAGTTTCTTTGCTACCACCATTACGAAGGACGCAGATGACAAAACAAATATAATTGACAGGCAACTGAAACGGTTTACCAACAGTCGATTGATCCATGAACCGTTGATCAACATTATCTTTAAACCATTAACTTTTCATCCACGAACGATTCGCCAGAATAACTCTACGTCAGTGAATGCGTAACCAACAGAATGATTTGATCAATAACTTTTCACTCAAAGAACCATTGGCCCATGGACTGTTCCTCGACAGAATGGTACGTCGTAAGTGTTTAGGTAACCTCTAGAAGCAATAACCTGCACGCACCAATGTGTTTTCAATTATCTAACACTAAAAAACACAGTTTTGTAAAATCTCGGCAAGGCTCTCGACCAAACTCAGGTAACCAAGACCTCATCATCTGCGAACATGCTACGCTGAACCAACAAGGCAGTCAAACAACACATTTAACACGCATACAAAAAATAAGTCATAAAGTTGACTTGGAAAGTTCGTTCTTTTGGTGTCGGTTAAAAAGTACAATTCATAGCAGCCCTATTGTCGGTGCCGGTGGTCCATACCTTCGCCGCAGCGCCGATACTGACAGATATGTGATATGAAAGTAGAATGTGAAAGATTATATCATTCACTTCTTTCCCTTGTAAAAAATGTAGTATTATCCGAAAATGAATTCGATAGATAAAAAAAAATCTAATTGTAGTGTTAGGTCTTCAATATATAATATACACGGATATGAGCTGAGTACGTGTCGGCAGGCGAGAAGGAGCGCTGGGAGCAGACGGTGGAGCGCCTGGACAAGGAGTTCGAGCACCTGCCCGGCGACTGCCTGCTGGCCACGGGCTTCGTGGCCTACCTCGGGCCCTTCGTCTCCGAGTACCGGGAACAGCTCATGGACGACTGGTTTTTGGAAGTAAACACTTTATAATCCGTGTTATGTTGTGTTTCAAATGTGCAAGCCCGTGGAGAAGAATTGTGGTGCATTGAACTTTCTCCATCCTTCTTCTTTATCGTATGGGCAGTGGTCGTCCTTGTGGCAGAGTTCTGCCTCTGACATGGTATAACGACTGTTGGCTAATGACTTCAATCGTGACCGACATCTTAACGTGCGCTCCGAAACAGGGAGACGCTCAGAAATTACACTACTTTGGTGGTTACCCATCTATAGTCTGACCGTGTGCCTAGGTGCTTAACCCCGCCGATCACCAAGAAACTGGTGAGAGCAATTGTCCTTGAGCGCCTTTTTCTCCAACATAATCATATAGACCAAGCTCTCATAAATTGCTTATTTATGAGAGCTTGGTTTATTTATTAGACCATTTACCAAATAATCGCATTTATTATGAACGTCTGAATCACAAATATTGAATAACCTGCATAAGGTACTCTCATGGTAATTGAGTATTCGAGTAAATAATAGAATATTTAAGTAACTTGAGTAGTGCCGTACCGAGTATGGCATCGTTATAAATTGGAATCTATCTCAGACAGACTTAAGGCTTATAATTCTATTTACTTAGCTACGCGGGAGAGCTTACTTTGATTTTACCATCATTCTATGGATCTGTCTCTCTTTAACAAAATACTAAACTACCGATGTACCTACTTGTAGTTTCGTATTGATAGTGCAGAGTATACCCAATATACAACGAGGTTTCAGGCGACTGGGATCACAACAAAACTGGGACCTCGGTGTCAGTTGCCTGTTTAGTACATACATACATACATACATAGACTCACGCCTGTTTCCCAGAGGGGTAGGCAGAGACAACGGATTTCCATTTGTCACGATCTTTGCATACTTCTTTTGCCTCGATTACTGTCATTATATTCTTCATACATGCTCGCCGGTTTAGGGTACTTCTGACCTGCCCTTTCTTGAGAACATCTCCAATATGGTCAGAGAATGTTCGACGTGGTCTTCCCCTTCCGGTTGTTGCACTCACACAGGCCAGGTATACTTCTTTGGTCAATCTTCTTTCATTCATCCTTTCTAAATGGCCCAACCATCTCACATCTTCTTTCATCTTACATCAGTATTTTGATTTCTGTCTCTCAAAGTCACACCACACATACTTCTCAGAGCTCTCATTTCCACTGCATTTATTTTACTTTCATTCTTTTTCTGCCATACCCAACTTTCACTTCCATACATTAAAGTTGGCACTAACACTCCATCGTGTACGGCTAGTCGAGCCTTCTTTGAGACTTGCCGGCTACTCATAAAGGCGTGTAGTGCCCCATTCACTCTGTTCCCCGCATTTACTCTTCTAACAATATCTTTTTCATATTTCCCATCTCCCGTAAACAAAGTTCCCAAATATACAAACTCATTCACCTGTTCGACTTTCTCTCCTCCAATCACAATATCACACGCTGTCGTCTATTCATCCCTCTCAAATACCATTACTTTCGTCTTACCTACATTCATTTTCATCCCTTTCCTTTCAAAAGATTAATGCATACTTGTTACCATCACCTGCAACTCGTCCGCCGATGATGCAAGTAGAACTTGATCATCAGCGTAAAGCAGACATTTGATGAGTAACTCATTCATCCTTACACCGCATTCACTTTCTTTCAAATCTTTTAAACAGCTATCCATGAATAGGTTAAACAACCACGGTGACGCTACACATCCCTGTCTAACACCCTTTTGGATGCTAAACCACTCGGTGTATGACCCGTTAATCCTCACGCAAGCTCTGGAATCCCTATAAAGAGATTTCAGTGCTTGAACAAGGTTGTCGTTCAACCCATACATGGGGTTGGACAGTACCGACCATAGTTCACTCCTCAACACTCTATCGTAGGCCTTTTCTAAGTCTACGAAGGCACAGTAAACCTTTTGGTTTTTGCCCAAAAACTTCTCTACTATTGCCTGTTTAGTTTAATTTTTTATTTCGTCAGGCGAGTCGGACTACTCGTAATTTTAACCACAAAACTAGTTTAAGTAGCAGATTTAGTACAGTTAGCCGAAAAAGTGTCACAAATCAAACAAACTTATTCATTAGTTAGTAAAGTACTTACACTGTAAGTAAAGTTTATTTTACATAGCAGCTATGTAAAATAAAGCATTTTTTTTATACAACGCCCGCATTAGGTAATCTTATCCCTGTGTCGCGGGGTACTTTACAAACATATAATAGATGGGGACACAATATTACATCCAGACTCAGAACAACTATTTATGGGTCACACAAATAGTTGCCCGGCGCGGGACTCGAACCCGCGACACGAAGCGGCGAGGCGACTGCCTTAGCCGCTGCGCCACACGTGCAGTCCTATAAATAAAATCCTGAGTTATATAACTTGATTTTTCTGCGAACTGTACATTAAAGCAAATTAGGTATATGGTCGTAGTCGACCGATTCAAAAACGTTATCAGGCAACTGACACCGCGGTCCAGTTGTGTAGTGGTCCAGTCGGTTGAAACCTCTATGCAACATCAGATCTATTTCAGGTGATGAATGAATCCCTACCGGTGACGATGGATCTCGGCATGAAGCAGTTCTTGCTGGACGACGCTACGCTCCGGGACTGGAACTACATGGGATTGCCGGGTTAGTGTTGACTGCTGACTAAGATATGCATTTTTACTACAAAGTGATGAAACTTCGATCAGAATTTGGCGATCTCTAATTTCAATAATAATGAAATTTAATCTCAAAAATGGGAAATCGTAAATTTGATCGTCCGGCGGATCTCGAACCTGCACCATCTACCAATCCGGGGTAGGCGCTCTGCGTTAAGCTACGAACTATACACGCTGGCAGATCAAATTTAGGATTCCCTTGCTAACACCCTTCCGGATGCTTTGCATTGTGAATAATGCTATAAAATACAAATTTAATAATGAAATTTATTCAGCACTTGGGTATTTACATACACTTGTACCTGTCAAGCTCACAATGCAATACATACGCATAGTTTAATACACTAATTAAAGCAACAAAATATTTTGAAATAGTCCGTCCGTGCGGTCTGTTAAGTCACATATATTTTTATTAAATCCTTAAGGAGCTATTATTGTTACATTTAGCAATAGTATATTAAAATTAAAGAATTGAAAACAACGAGCAGTTGGCTAGCGCAAGAGACTGGGGCTGGGCCACAGCTCAGGGGGTCGCTGAAGCAAAAAGATGGAATTCGAAATGGAGGTCAGATCACTTGCACGGGATTACCGATCACGTGTTAAGGGTTCAATGCTATTCTCGCCGCTGAGGATCTTACCCTAGCCAGCCTGTGGTTTTCTCTAGCTATCTAGGTGGACGACCCGGAGAATAAAGCCACAAAGAAATTCCGGGGTTGCTAATAAAAAAACAAGAGTGCTTTAGACTACACGATTGAAATAAAACTTACATATACGAAACGTAACTATCCATGAAAGAGAAAAAGAAAATGCGTGCTTGCACCTCTCTCTTTCGCCCCTACAGTAATGTACGACACATAACTCTCTCTTCACTAACGTATAGCTCCGTCTCTACTTCCGTTCGTTTCGCCCAATCACAATTTTCGTAACGCTCTCGTCACGCATTCTACAGCTTACTCATCAAGTCAAGAGCGCGTGAAGAATATTTTGTTATTTTTTATTTATTATAAAACAGATAACTGAGATCCATAATTTGTAAGTAAGACTTTAACTATGTTAGTATGAACAACATTCAATTAAATATAATTAGATTATGATTAAAATACAATTTTCACAACATAAAATAAAATATTTACACATTAAAACATGTAAGTATCAACACTTTTATTCCTCTCTGGCATCCGCAAACATACACGACGCGCTGTAGTATCTAGGTATCATCAGGTTCACTTAACCAAAAATATTAGTATTTACATATTCTATACCCAATATTAATCGTTTTTAGTTCTAGTATTTATTTAAGTGTCTTCAGTACGAAGATACTGGATAGCCTGTAGCTTGCATTTCCTTTTTTATAACAGTGTTACTCACCTATGACATTATGCATTTAGTTTGTATTATTTTAGTATTTAAAACATCTAAGATTTAAGAACATGTAACAGCTATTGGTTGTCTTTAAATAAATAAATACTATGTATAGATGACAACTTCAGCGCCGAGAATGGTATCATAGTGGTCCGCGCGACCCGCTGGCCGCTGGCCGTGGACCCGCAGGGACAGGCGCTCATATGGATCTCCCGCCTCGAGGAGAAGAACGACATACAGGTTGGTGGCTGCTATGAACCTGACCTTTACTGACCTGACCTGGAGTAGGCAGAGACAACGGACTTCCATTTGATGAGCACGAATATTTGTTTTTGAGTCATGGATGTTTTCTATGTATTTAAGTATTTATCTATCTATATAAGTATGTATATCGTCGCCTGGTACCCATAGTACAAGTTTTGCTTAGTTGGGGGCTAGGATGATCTCTGCGTGACATTGTCCCTATATATTATTATTTGTCACGATCCTTGCACACCTGTTTCTATTCAATAACTTTGTGTGCCCAATCATCATCATCATCATCATATCAGCCGAAAGACGTCCACTGCTGGACAAAGGCCTCCCCCAAAGATCTCCACAATTGCCGGTCTTGTGCTATTCGCATCCAGCAGTTTCCAGCGACCCGCACAAGATCATCGGTCCATCTTGTAGGGGGCCTGCCCACGCTGCGTCTTCCGGTTCGTGGTCGCCACTCGAGAACCTTTCTGCCCCAACGGCCGTCGGCTCTACGAGCTATGTGCCCTGCCCACTGCCACTTCAGCTTGGCAATTCTTCGGGCTATGTCGGTGAGGGGATTTAGTGTTATTGAAACAACTGCATTCGATTAATTATGATTTATTACTCCTAGGAATGAATGAATAACATAGTTTTATATTAGATCTATTACACACACATACTACTAGATAGATACTAAGATACACACATATATTACTACACCTCACCTCGGGGGTGAAAAGAAAAAAAAATAAAAAAATGTTGTAACAATATTTTTTTTTTGTATAAATTTTATTATTGTATATAAAAGTTTTATTATTGTTATGTTATATATGGTTTTGTTTTATTTTTATGGATTACATAAAGTTTATTATTTTTCATAATTTTAACATTAACACCTAAATCCTCCAAAACAACAAATGGTCCAAGCCATTTAATATCTAACTTACTTGCTGTTTCATTTTTAATTAATATTAATTGTCCATTATTATATGTTACATTATTGACATATTTGTCATAAGAACACTTACGATTCTGCTTACTTAATATTAGGTTATTACGAGCATCTTGTTGTGCTACTTGCAACTTATATTTAAGGTCTAAAGGATAGCTTTCTGGGTTATATAAAGGTTCTATGCATTGACTTACTCTAGATGGTATTACACTAGGCCTACCAAAAACCAATTCAAAGGGCGTATATCTTGTTTCCGTATGAACCGTATTATTAAAACTATAGCACCAAAATGGTAACCAATGACTCCATGTATCTTTTTGACCATTACAATGTATTCGCAAAAATGCTCCTAAATTTTTATGTGTATTTTCAAGTGCACCGATAGATTGGTGATGATATGCTGTAGAAGTCAATTTATTTATTTCTAAAATTTTACATACCTGTTCCATTACTGAAGAAACAAATTCGGTTCCACGATCTGTCGCCATGGCATTTGGTATTCCAAATCTTAAAATAAAATTATCAACTAAAGCTTTTGCTATACTTACGGTTTCCTTATTTTTTAAAGGATAAGCTTCAATAAACTTGGTTAATTCGCATTGTATTGTTAAAATATATACGTTACCTTCAATGTCTTTCTCAAAAGGACCTACGACGTCAAGATAGATCTTTTCGAAAGCATATGAAGCCGTTGTAGTTATCTCCATGGGCGCCTTGATATACCTACAATGCTTCATTTTTTGACATTTAACGCATTTAGCTACAAATTCTTGTACATCAATGTCTAAACCAGGCCAATAAAATTTTCTTTTTATATTATTGGTCATTCTACGCACACCTGCATGTCCCGCTGTGGGTAGTAAATGAAAATCTTGTAAAATATAGTTTCTTTCCTCCTTATTATCAATTCTCCTAACTCCTCTTAATACAAAAATTCGGGGACCGGTCCAATTATTATTATCTTTAATTCCTCTTAATAAATCTTTTATAAAGTCTTCATATTCTTTATTTCTTACTATGCATAGTTCATTTATATTTATATATTTGCAAAAATCATCTAACTTAGTCACAAATTCGTCTCGCGTAAATTGTGCTCTAAAGTTGAGATTAATAAACAATATTTTCTTATTCTTATTGTAAATAAAGCATTCCTTTTCTTCATTTATATTATTTTGAGCTCTTAATTTTTCCAATTCGTCACATCCTATAAAAGTCATTTCCACAGTATTACTAGGTATTTTTAGCACCTCAACTACTCGTGGTTGATCAGGCCACGCCTCATTGGGCTTGCTACAACTAGCTTTTATAGTTTGGTTGTCAAATTCTAAACGCCTTTTTTCCGCTCTTGTCATTACTAGTATGATTTCGTCATTCATTTGTTTTAAACTATCTGATGTTATAATTATTCTAGATAACGCATCAGCAACGCTGTTGTCTTTGCCCCTTATATATAAAATTTTAAAATTATACTCTTCTAATGCTAATCTGAATTTTAAAAGTCTACTTGATGGATCTTTCATTGAAAATAAATATACTAAAGGTCTGTGGTCAGTCATAATTGTAAATAATTTACCATAAACGTAAGGCCTAAAATATTTCACTGCCCACACAATGGCAACTAATTCCTTCTGAATGGTGGGGTAGTTAAGTTCAGCTTTATTGAGTGGTCTACTTGCGTATGCAACTGGTTTCATATTTTTATTGCATAACACTGCGCCAATGGCTGTGCCAGAAGCGTCAGTTTGTATAACAAATTCATTATCATCAGAAAAATCTGGAAAATCTAAAATTGGTGGTGTCATTAACTGATTTTTTAATTTTTCAAATGATTTTTGACAATCGTTAGTCCAAACAAATGGTTCAAATTTACGAGTTAACTTATTTAATGGGCACGTTATGTCTGCAAAATTTTTAATAAATTTCCTATAATAGTTACAAAATGCTACAAATCTTTTCACTTCATCTGTGTTAGTTGGAACTGGGTAATTTTGTAAGACTTTAACTTTTGATGGATCGGGTAAAACTCCATTTTCAGATACAAGATGGCCTAAATAAAGAATTTCTTTCTTTAAAAAGCTACATTTATCTGGATTCAATTTTAAGTTAGTTTTTCTTAACCTTTCTAACACGTCTGTCAAATTTTTGTTATGAATATCTAAATTTCTACCGAAAACTACTAGATCATCTAAGTATATGAAACATCTATCATGAGTGAGTCCAGACATGGCTACTGACATTACTCTACTGAACGCGCTGGAACTGGTCTTGAGACCCATAGGTAATCTCTTCATCTTGTACTGGCCAGTGTTTGTAGTAAACGCAGTAAACTCTCTACTTTCTTTATCTAAAGCTACTTGGTAATATCCTTGATTAAGGTCTAAATGTGAGAAATAGATAGAACCCGAAAGAGAATCTAAAATCTCTGTAATGTTCGGCAATGGGAATTTGTCGTCTACAATACAGTCATTTAATTTCCTGTAATCGACAACTAAACGCCATTTCTTTTCGTTATCGCTTTTCTTTGGCACCAGCAAAATAGGACTAGACCATTCGCTTTTCGCCTCTTCTATAATATCATTGTCAATCATTTTTTGAATTTCCTTATCCACCTCATTTTTTAATGAGTGTGGCAAACGATACTGTTTCACATAAACCGGACTTATGTTTGGTTTTAAAGTAATCGATTGCTCATAAACGTTCGTAGTCGTTAACTTATCACCGGGTAAAAAGAACACATCTGAATACTTAGAGCATAATTGTTGAATAGAAATGCGCTCTTCTACATTTAAATGATTTAATTTTAAAATATCTAATAATATTTTTGCTCGCTTTAAATTATTTTGATTTGATTTGAAATCGCAAATATGATAATCCTGAATTGAATGCATCTCTGGTTGAAACATTGGTAAAGATATACTATGTTCATTGCTGTTTAAAATTTTTACCGGTACTCTATTGTTTTTTATTCTACTAATACATCCAGCTAAAAACACATTTTCTGCCAACTGCTTGCTAGGGATAACACAATCATTATTAGCTAAAGCATTATTTAAAAGTAAATAGTGAATTGATTCACTCCGTGCAGGAATATGTAAAACTTCATTCGAATAATCGACCGTATCACGAAGTAATAAAGAATATTCCATTCCATATTTAGAAAACGTTATTATATTTCTTTCCAAATTAATATTCGTCATGTAATGACACAGAAAATCTAAACCTAATATTCCATCCGCCTTTAAAGGTATGGTATCAAATACATGAAGTTTGATATCAAAATCAACACAGTGTTGGTCATCACGATGAGTCAATGTGAGATTAATAAATCCTGATGACTGAATCTGACCCCCAATACCATTTATGATAGTTTCGTCTCGAATGATGCAACTGTTGCTAGGTACAGCATCTTTCTTTATGACGGATAATGATGCTCCGGTATCAACCAACCAAAAGTATCTTCTATTACCATTATACAAAGTCAAAAATTTCGCTTTACCACTTAGCGCTAAAATGTTATGTTTCAGATCGAAAAAACTGCATTGGATTCGTATTGGAACTTACAGACTCATTATTGCTAGACTGATTTGAATAAAACACTCGATGTGTATTACCCTTACCACGATTCTCGAACCTCGATCGATTTTCACTCGACGTTTGATGAACTCGTCCTCGCTGTGTGTTATTGTACGAACTTGTACCATTAGTACGGGCATGATAATATGAATTATTACCGCGAAAATTTCCTCTGGCAAAATTGTTAAAATTACCTCTAAAGTTACCTCTTCTGAAAGTATTAAAATTATTTGAATTCTGACGATAATTATATCGTCCTCGTTGTCCACGAGACTGTTGACCGAAGAATTGGCCTTGCTGGGAACTATTAAATTGAGACTTACCTCGTCCACGATGAGAAAACTGCATGACATTTTCACCCGTCGAAGATGATGCCGATGTCAACTCTTCATCCTTGGCGGCCTGAATCGCGTCTTTCAAGCTGTCGTAATTACGCGCTGCGATTATTGTGCTGAGTCGGGAATTACTTAACCCATCTGCAAATCGTTTAATGGCCATTTTCTCATTTAACGGTTTTAATACACCATAATTTTCAGAATTGCCATTTGCCTGAGCTATGGTTAAATTGGTGAATAGTTTTTCTAATTCGGTACCAAACTGATCTATTGTACGCCAACCCTGAGTTGTACTCTGTAACCGTGATTGTATAGCAGTGAACGATTTTTTAGGTAATAAAGTGTCTTTTAATTGCTTAATCAACTCTGTTACCGACTTGTAATCATCACACATGCGTAATTTTGCATTTTCGGACAGTCTACTTTTTAAAACGAATTTAATCAGTAATAATTTTCCCGATTCCGATAACATATCGGCCTACATTTCTACCGAGTCAATGATACTTTTGATGTTACTTTCATTACTGTTCATAATCGGAATCAAACTACAGGCCGTTTTTAAATCGAGCTCCATGATTAAATCTGGGTTTGAGCTAGTTTCACAAAAATCACTTCCACTACTGTCGATATCAGAAACTACTTTATTTTCGGAACATAAATCAATAATTTGTAAATAATAAGATTTTATCCCATTTTGTATTAAAATTAAAGATTCCAAAATTTTTGATTTTGAGCCTTGTTCTGAAGACAAAAATTGAATTATTTCCTGACTTCTATTATAAATTTCCTTAGTCTCTTCTAATCTATTTTTAATAACATTTCCTTTAAATCTTAATTTTCCTTTCTTAATTAAATATTTTCTTATACTCTTAAGTTCTTTTAAACATTCAAGTAAATCATCTTCCATTACCTTACAATAAATACATAATTACTTAAAGAATACATACCACAATCTCACTAAGTCACAGTGAGTTACCGTAGTAGGTGTTGTAGAGTGTAAGTCGATCCACGATACATTGAGACGATTAATGAGCAATTACAATAAATTGATTTGGTATTACTTTAAACTTAGAGTCTATAGAATAATTATTTGGATGTCCATTATTCTTGAGGTTAATTTTAAAATAAAAAATGACGCATTAATACTATACATTAAACCGCACTTTATCGCACTTTTATAGTAATTTGACGCACTTAATTCAACTAATTTTGGCTGCCGCACGAAATACTATTTACTTAGGTATGTCTCTCATCGGGATACGTAGGTCGCGCTCGCGCTCCTCTCCACGTACATCTCTGGACCGGTTAAATGATCGCCGAAAATTATTCTGCATTATTTGGTCTCTGATCCAAGTATGGTGGCATTTCCTATACTGTTTCCATACGAAGTATAATGCACCAAGACCCAACAGAGTAGCGATGATTATGAGGACAATGCTGATACTTGACATATGCAGCTTAAACTGCTCCATATCTGCATTGTTTGAACCCGCAGCATTCTGGTTCAAAAATATCTGCTCTTTTTCATAGTTTGAACGGCACATTTTATACGATGATTTTAATTCGCGCACTATTTAACAAAAATATATGTTAAATAAAATATATAATATATACTGTTCATAGTTTACACTTATTTTACATGCCGCATCCGAAATTAACTTCACTTTCTTGATTCATTGTTCGATTCATTTGGAGCCGTAACACTATACCGATACCGTATTCGCGTCGCGAGCCCCAAATATGGCACGGGTCGCCATGAGGGGATTTAGTGTTATTGAAACAACTGCATTCGATTAATTATGATTTATTACTCCTAGGAATGAATGAATAACATAGTTTTATATTAGATCTATTACACACACATACTACTAGATAGATACTAAGATACACACATATATTACTACACCTCAGTCGGTGACTTTGGTTCGCCTGCGGATTTCGACATCTCTGATGCGATCCCGCAGGGAAACTCCAAGCATAGCCCTCTCCATTGCTCTTTGGGTGACCTTGAGCCTTCTAATAAGGCCCATAGTGAGCGACCACGTCTCTGTTCCGTATGTCATCACTGGCAACACACACTGGTCGAAGACTTTCGACTTGAGACACTGCGGTATTTTGGACGAGAAGATGTTACATAGCTTCCCGAACGCTGCCCATCCGAGTTGGATTCTACGATTGACCTCCTTCTCGAAGTTGGACCTACCTAGTTGGATGGTCTGTCCTAGGTAAATATAGTTCTCTACAACTTCGAGTGCAGAGTCACCAACTTTCAATTGAGTGGATGCAACATGGACGTTTGACATGATTTTCGTCTTATCCATGTTCATTTTCAGACCCACTTGTTGAGAGACTCTGCTGAGGTCATCGAGCATTGTACCGAGGTCTTCCATGGTCTCAGCCATGACTACGATATCATCGGCAAATCGAAGGTGAGTGATGTACTCGCCATTGACATTGATGCCAAAGCCTTTCCAGTCCAGAAGCTTGAAGACGTCTTCCAATGCAGCGGTGAACAGTTTCGGAGATATAACATCTCCCTGTCTCACGCCTCGCTGCAAGTGGATAGGTTTCGAGATCTGGTGCTGGATTCGCACTGACATAGTGGCGTTTTCATACAAACACTTTATCACCTCGATATACCGGTAGTCAATTTGGCACCTTATGAGAGACCTCAGCACGGCCCATGTTTCGATAGAATCAAAGGCTTTCTCATAGTCCACAAACGCTAAGCACAGTGGCTTGTTATACTCTTCGGTCTTCTGTATAACTTGCCGCAGCGTATGTATGTGGTCTATGGTGCTAAAGCCTTTTCGGAAACCGGCTTGTTCGGGAGGCTGGAAGTCGTCAAACCTGCGCGCGAGACGGTTCGTAACGACCCTCGAAAACAACTTGTAAACATGGCTCAGCAGTGTGATGGGTCTATAATTCTTCAATAGGGTTTTGTCGCCCTTTTTGAAGAAGAGCACCACCACACTTCTGTGCCATGCTTGTGGCGTTTGACCATCTAGTATGACGGAGTTAAATAACTTCTGAAGGGCCCGTAGGATTGGTGTACCACCCGCCTTCAGAAGCTCTGCTGTAACTCCATCATCACCAGGCGCCTTGTTGTTCTTGAATTGTTTGAGAGCCATTCTAATCTCGTACAGGCTGACGTCCGGGATGTCTTCGGTGTAATGTCGGGTTAGTCGTGCTCTGGGATCTGAGGCATGACTTTTGACAGGTGGCTGTGTTGTCGTATATAACTGTCCGTAGAACTTCTCGATCTCTCCCAGCAACTCAGGTTTAGACGTGACGATTCTACCATCCTCAGTCTTCAGCTTCGTCAGTTGGCTCTGTCCAACAGACAGAGCTCTTGCGAACACTTTGAAGCCTTTGTTCCGCTCGATGGCCTCTTTAATACTAATTGTATTAAATTGCCGCGTGTCGCGAGTCAAAGACTTTGAGATCTGTCTGTTGAGCTGCCGATATCTGGTAGCAGCATCTGAGGATGTCAGAACCATTTTCCGTCTATCTTCCATAAGTTGCAGGGTAAAGTCAGAGATCTTTTTAGTTCTGTTTGTACGACGGGCCTTGAAGACCTTAGACCCAGCCGTATGGACAGCTTCTACGAGCCTGTCATAGTATGAGTCCACTTCCTCGCAGTCTGCTAGGCATTCGAAACGGTTTTGCAGTTCGAGCTGAAATGGTTCGGGGTTTTGGACGTGGATAGGTAAGGGTCGGAGCGTAGACTTTATCAGTCGGGACCTCTGGAGTTTGACATTAAGGTTCAATGCTCTGACCAGTCTGTGATCGCTCCCGGTTTTAACCGCATTGATCACGGAGACATCATTGAACATCTGTCGTCTCGTCGACAAGATAAAGTCTATCTCATTTTTAGTCTTACCATCGGGGCTCACCCAGGTCCATTTGCGGTGATCCGGCTTCCTGAAGAAGGAATTCATCATAAAGAGTCCCTCCTTCTCCATGAAGTCGGCCAACATTTGGCCCCGGGGGTTCCGGTCACCAGTTCCAAATTGCCCCACTCTCAGCTCATTACCGAATCGTTTGCCCAGCTTCGCGTTAAAGTCCCCCATGACCACAGTGAAATACGAGTTAGAGGTATGTATGGCTCTAGATATGTCCTCATACATAACCTCGACTTCATCGTCGGAGTGCGTCGTAGTGGGTGCGTATACCTGTATAACCTTCAACGAATACCGCTTGGTGATTCTGAGTATAAGGTACGCAACCCTCGTCGACACACTCTCGATTTTCACTAGGTTGTTCACGAGGGACTTGTGGACTATGAACCCGACACCACCTTGGGATATTTGGTCACCCTCCCGGTAATAGAGCAGGTTTCCGGATTTCAGTATTATCGAGTCCTCCCCCTCTCTTCGGACTTCAGATAATCCTACAATATCCCAATGTAGCCTGCTCAATTCTTCCTCCAGTTCGGTTATCTTCTCGTCGGACCGCAGTGTACGTGTGTTATATGTTGCCAGGGCCAGAGGTCGTCGGTGTTGGTAACGCGGAATCTGCCGGGGATTCTTAGCACCCCCTGCGTGTGCCCAATATAATACAAAAATAAACAATCCAATTTTCCGGATTGCTTTCCGAATTTCTTTCGGGGTTGTAAAATACCACACAACTCAAAGTTACTAAGCTAGTCCAAAGAATGATAATTAGGTATGTCGAAAAACTCAGAAACCCTGACTGCTAAGCCAGAGGTTGTAAGTTTGATTCCCATCCATGAAAAATCTTTGTATAATGAGCACGATTATTTGTTCTGTTTCTGGGTGTAATCTGTATGTATACTCGTAGGTATATAAAATTCTCGTGCCAAAACGAGACAGTCTCTTATAAAGTATTTCGTCTTTTTTACTACGTCAACTAAATATTCTATAGAAAGCGTCAAGTAAAGATCAACAATTATCTTAACTTGTCTTTCTTCTATATACATTGCCACATAATTAACAAAAAAAAGGAAAATATTTGGGTTAGGTTAGAACATATACACTATTGTTGATGAAGATTGGTGGAAAGTTTTCAAAAATCCCATTTTTTCGGAGCTTTGTGAATTTTTCAGGTGACATAATATGACATTTTATGATGATCGTTTTGATTTACTTTGACTATTAGATAATACTAGCTGTGCCCGCGGTTTTACCCGCATTAAATTTTATAAATTATCACAGCTCCTCCTCCGTAGGTGATAGCGTGATAATATGTAACCTATATGTTGACCCGACCTCTTAGTAATATTCACGCAAAATTTGAAGTAAATCCATGCAATACTTTTTGAGTTTAGCCCGGACATACATACAGACACACAGACAAAAATTCTAAAAACCATATTATTAGATTCGATATCTATTGTAGATCACGCTCCAAGTATCCTTTTAAAACATATTCAATGTACAGTTTTCACTTTTCTACGATTTTATTATATGTATAGATATCTCAATGATTTTAAGTGAAATAACCACTATGCTGAGTTGTATTTAGAGTGGCTTACATACAAGCTAACTAGTGGCTAAGATAGAATCATTTAGACGCTCGTTAATTGTGGCTGACTTAGTACTTTAGATGACAATGTAAAATTTTAGAGGCGAATAAAGGCCTATTACAAAGAAGTCTGTTTAATTAGCACCCTTTATTTATTATATTATATTGTACCAAAACAGGTCGTCGACTTTGGACAACCGAACTACTTGAAGATAATGGAACAAAGTCTGTCGGAAGGCAAACCTATCTTAATTCAAAAAGTGGGAGAAGTGATCGACCCATCCATTGCCCCAATATTGGACAAGGCTATAGTTAAGATTGGCAACAGTATGATGATTAAATTTAACGAGAAGATGGTTTCCTATCACTCTGACTTTACCATGTATCTGACTACTATGCTGGGTGAGTATCTGAACCGCATATTAATAAACGGTTGATTTTTAAGCAAGATAGCACGTGGAGAAGAATTATTTTGTGTTGTATTCAAAACCTGCTCTTGACTTTCTGATATCCTGTTGTATTTATAGAATTATTTGCATCCCATTGTAAAAACGATCATGACTGTAACAAGCCTATTTACTTTTGCTATAATTTGCACATAGTGCACATACAGAACTGAACCCTGAATTATAAGTAAATAAGATTAAATTTTCCACAACTATGTATTAACATGATGGCAACCAAATTACGTCTATAAAACTCGACATAGGCCTTCTCAAAAGATTTCCTCAACACTCATTTTACCACTTTGGAAGTGTCTCTTGCGCAAACTATTCAGTTAAGAAAAAAAAATATATTAGAAACCTCAATATCATTTTTGAAGATCTATCCATAGATAACCCACATGTATGGGTACGATGAAAAAAATTGTTGAGTTTCAGTTCTAATAGGGGGGGACCCCAAAATTATTGTTCTTTTTCTATGTTTGTGTGACAATCTTTATGCAGTTCACAGAATACATCTACTTACCTAGTTTCAACAGTACAGCTCTTATAGTTTCGGAAATAAGTGGCTGTGACATACGGACGGACAGACAGACAGACATGACGAATCTATAAAAATTCCGTTTTTTTTACGGAACCCTAAAAAATGGCATCAGTGACGTATTCAAAGTTCGTATACGTCACTGATGCGTTTGAATTTCAAACGGGCTTACCGTATATCTCCAGGCAATCCGGTGTACACCCCCGAAACCCTAACGAAGACGACGCTGGTGAACTTCGCGGTGAAGGAGCAAGGCCTGACGTCGCAGCTGCTCAGCATCGTGGTGCGCAAGGAGCGGCCGCAGCTCGAGCAGATGAAGGACAACCTCGTGCTGTCCATTGCGCACAATAAGAAAGTTCTGGTACGTCCGGCACACTAGCTAAACTAAACCCTAACGAAGACGACGCTGGTGAACTTCGCGGTGAAGGAGCAAGGCCTGACGTCGCAGCTGCTCAGCATCGTGGTGCGCAAGGAGCGGCCGCAGCTCGAGCAGATGAAGGACAACCTCGTGCTGTCCATTGCGCACAATAAGAAAGTTCTGGTACGTCCGGCACACTAGCTAAACTAAACCCTAACGAAGACGACGCTGGTGAACTTCGCGGTGAAGGAGCAAGGCCTGACGTCGCAGCTGCTCAGCATCGTGGTGCGCAAGGAGCGGCCGCAGCTCGAGCAGATGAAGGACAACCTCGTGCTGTCCATTGCGCACAATAAGAAAGTTCTGGTACGTCCGGCACACTAGCTCAACTAAACACACCCGCTGAGTTTGTTTCGCTGGGTCTTCTCAGTTGGGGCGCATTGGATGGTGGTAGCATTAAACGCGACCGTCGTTATAAACACAAGGTCCGCCGTAATAATAACATTTAATTCGTACCTTAATATAGGCAGAACCATTCAGACAGTATGTAGTAAAATATAGCAAAAATTTCAAATTTAGATAATTAAACCTACACATGATCCTTGACAATAACTTAATTTAAGTTAGCTAAATATCGTTACTATTATAAAATAAATCTTATTGTAAATTATTTCGTACAATCCGTGTACCTAAATATCTATATGTACCTAGAAATAATTATAAATTAATTATATATTACTACGAACATGTTCTGACTATTTACAAGCGCTTTTTAAAGTCTACGTGAAAAAAAACCTTTTTTATTTATTTATTTTATTTTATTATTTTACTTCTTCCTTTTGATCGCATACAACGTCGTGCAGCTCGAATGGTCGTTGACGACGGGAATCCCACTATTTGGCTTGATCCTCTTAACCTGCGGAGAGACGTGGCGTCTCTATGTGTCCTCTACCGCATTTATCACGGGGAGTGTTCAGAAGAATTGTTCGAGCTTATACCTACCGCCACAGACCCTTTCGCCAAAAGTGGAAATTTCATCCTTATCACCTGGATGAATGGTCATCTACCACTGTGCGTCTCACAAGAAACATTTTGCCGCGCACTATCGCTCTGTGACATCAATTAGCTGCGGAGGTATTTCGGATCCGGTATGACATGGCAACCTTCAAGAAGCGAGCCTATTCTTTTCTTAAAGGCCGGCAACGAATTTGCGGCTCCTCTGGTGTCGCGAGTGTCCATGGGCGACGGTGATCACTTACCATCAGGTGACCCACTTGCTCCTTTGCTATCCTATGTATTATATATAAAAAAACACTAATATTATAATGGCGAAAGTTTGTGAGTGTTTGTTACTTCTTTACGTCTAAATGGCTGAAGTGATATTAATAAAATTTGGTACGGAGTTTGCTGACACCCTGAATTAACACATAGGCTATAACTTATCAAGTTTAACGCGGGTAAACCGCGGGGCACAGCTAGTAATAATAATAAGTAATTATAATCTCCTCCTAACTGAAATTTAGGCCACGGCGGGCAGTCCCAATAGAGATTAGTTATCTGCGCGGGACATATTATAGTGCACAAGTTTGTGCGCAAAAACAGGAGCATTTCTATTGAGTTACTCTTATGATCCGATGAGATGCCTAGTGACAGGACCGGAAAGAGGTCAGGTACAGGACCGACGGCTTTACGTGCTGTCCGAGGCACGGGGGTGTAATACCCACTTACTCCCAGACTGGGCTGATGCTGAGAAATTTTTCTTTTTACAGAATAGTCCCAAAACCACTTTAGGCCCGACCCGGGTTTTCAACCTAGGACCCACCCATACGTCCGTACTACGTTATTTTTATAGATATAAGGACCGCCTCTTTGGTCCACCGGTAGCTTGTTCAACCGCAGATGTCGACATCCTGGGTTCAAATCCCGGGTCGGCCAGTATCAGCTCGATGTCTGGTAATAAGAGTAATCTACCACTTCTAATAAATAATTGTTTCTATTTAATACTAGTCGGACCTTGAAAACGACCTTCTTCGTATCATGTACGAGTCTCAAGTGCCTCTCCTTGAGAATGAGGAGCTGTTCATCACGCTGCAAACCTCTCAGCGCACTTCGCAGGACGTGAAGGAGGCGCTCGTCACTTCTCAAGTGACTGAGAAGGAGATCGATGCTGCTAGACAGGTACACAATGCAACAATATCCTGGGTCATTATTTACACACGGCCATCTGATCCCAAACTAAGCAGAGCTTGTACTATGGAAACCATATAACTGATGTACTACATATACTACTTTTCTTTTGTAAATACATACTTATATAGATAATTACACCCCAAATCAGGACAAACAGACATATTCATACACACAAATATCTGGCCTGGGTGGGGATCGAACCCACGACCTGCGAAAAGCAAGCATTTGCCAACCACGCCAACAAGCCCGTCAGGTATGTTGCTATCATAGTTAATAGTACTGTTTGTGGAGTTCTTCACGCTTCATAAGCTTCAGGTCACCTCACAGGAAGTGAGAGCCATACTCAGGAACTACCTAGCTACCCATCATCCCTATAAGTAGGTATAGTATAGGACTAGTTACCCCATGTTCTAGTATTTGCTGGACGCATATATCGAGCTGTTCCACTGCTCGACCATACTGATGGCATGTGAAGTCTGCCAACCACCACTAGGGAACAGCTCGACCATACTGATGGCATGTGAAGTCTGCCAACCCCCACTAGGGAACAGCTCGCCCATACTGATGGCATGTGAAGTCTGCCAACCCCCACTAGGGAACAGCTCGACCATACTGATGGCATGTGAAGTCTGCCAACCCCCACTAGGCCAGCGTGATGGACTATGGCCTATCATTTCTTGTAGGTTGTTGCAATGCACTGGGATAGTAATAGGCTCCATTATAATATATTCTAAGGAATTAGACCAGTAGTAGCTTTTTTAAAAACAAATTTTAATACAACTTACAAAAACAATAGTCAGTTATAACAACCAAATCATTATAATTCAAACAAAGAAAACGAACAAAAGAAGTAAAATCACCCGCACTACACTAGGCTAACAATTATAGACAAAGACTACGAATCGACCCACAATCGGACAGAGTAACAGCCTCGACAACTGTTGGGACGCAAAAGAGCGATGCCGGCGAGGCATAGCCTTTTTATAAAACATCCCCACTCTTGTCATTTCCTCTTCTACAATATGTATAATAGTTTACTTAATTGTCTGCTCTTGCATTATCGTATTGGCAGTGGTTACTCCAGGTTTGGGTCGTGGTCCACCTGCTTAGTTCACCTAGGTGGACCACGGGCACTTTTTCTTGCCGGTGGTCCACCTCAGTCCACCTTGTTGGACGACGGGCACTTTTTCTTGCCAGTGGTCCACCTATTAGCACCACGGGCACTTTTTCTTGCCAATGGTCCACCTAGTAGCACCACGGGCACTTTTTCTTGCCAGTGGTCCACCTATTAGCACCACGGGCACTTTTTCTTGCCGGTGGTCTACCTCAGTCCACCTAGTCGGACCACGGTCACTTTTTCTTGCCAATGGTCCACTTAATAGCATCACGGGCACCTTTTATTGCCGGTGGTCCACCTCAGTCCACCTAGTTGGACCACGGGCACTTTTTCTTGCCAGTGGTCCACCTAGTAGCACCACGGGCACTTTTTCTTGCCAATGGTCCACCTAATAGCATCACGGGCACTTTTTATTGCCGGTGGTCCACCTCAGTCCACCTAGTTGGACCACGGGCACTTTTTCTTGCCAGTGGTCCACCTAGTAGCACCACGGGCACTTTTTCTTGCCAATGGTCCACCTAATAGCATCACGGGCACCTTTTATTGCCGGTGGTCCACCTCAGTCCACCTAGTTGGACCACGGGCACTTTTTCTTGCCAGTGGTCCACCTAGTAGCACCACGGGCACTTTTTCTTGCCAATGGTCCACCTAATAGCATCACGGGCACCTTTTATTGCCGGTGGTCCACCTCAGTCCACCTAGTTGGACCACGGGCACTTTTTCTTGCTGGTGGTCCACCTTTATAGAATTATATGCATGTTAAGGAACACAAAATCTCAGGTACAGATGTATAGGTTAGGTTAGGTTTGAACCGCGTCCTGAGATCGCTGGCTTATGGAGGAAGGGAACTCCACTCGTCTTGAATAAGCGGTCCCGGGAAGAGGTAACCTGCTGTAGCCCCCGTGCCCCCTCCCCTCCCCGGGTGAGAGCCTCGCGGAGGCTGCAGTGTACGTTCACGAGTACCCAAAGCCCCCGCTACAAGCATTGCGAGGCTGGATACCGTGGTGGTTTTAGTGGGTCGGCCCTACACGACGCACAGTATACAGGACAAAAAAGGCAAGCCTATTTACGAGACTCTAAATGGTTTTAATTAGGTATATAAAGGTTTTACAATAAATAAAAGACAAAAATTAGTTAATAAGACTACATTTATTCCACTTTCAACAACATTTTTTTTAATTTGCATTATGTTTCGCCATGTGCTTGCGGGGAGGTTTTCTTAATAAACTTATGTGGGGATCTGAACACATCAACAAATATTTAATTAAATCGTAATTAGTTCTGTATCTGCTGGTCTTCATTGTATGGCCCAATCTGGCTTTCCTGATTTCTTTATTTTTTGCTTCCGAAGCCTCCTCAGACATTTGTCCCACTGGTAGAATAGAATTTTTTATTATATTTGCTCCATGCACTAAGATTTTGTGCACTGTAACGGGCATATTATACCATGGGTATAAACTGAGATATAAATCCCTAGTTTCCGTGCAATAATTTTGAAATCTATCGCCATCTATTTCATACCCTGAAGCTATAAATGAGAGAATTGTGCTGAGATGTTCAATTAATTTTTCGTCCAGACCAGTGATCCGTGCTGTGGTCTTGTAATTGAAAAAAAATGATCGTGCAGTGTTACCGTCAGTACTGGTACCAAATCCTGGTTTGACTTTATCAATAATGAGACCAACTTCCTTGAACATTTTCTTTATTTCATCCTTTCGTTTTTTAAATATTTCTTTATTTTTTTCTCCTCTCACTTGCCATTCACAAATATTTATACGGTAACTAATATTTAAAAGGCATTCCATAGATCGAATGTACGCATGTAAACTTGATATTCCAAATTGGTACATTACTTCATCTGGCTTTCTAGCTATTGTCACGGAATTCATTTCTTTCGATGTTGCCTTGCATATAAAACACCTTTGAGTAGATTTGTTCTCTGATAAAACATTACACACCTTACCGTCAATCATTGATAGTATTAATTTGTGGGTGATAGAAATATTTACGCCTTTGACTTTAACTAGGGTTGGCACTAGTTCCCGTATTTGATTTTCAATCATTTGGCATTCTTCTTTTATTAATTCTTCAGTATCTTTCTTATAAATGAATTTAATTACGCGACAGAATCTGGGTGAGGACGGCCGTGGATTTTCCCATATCATGTTATGTTCGCTATCTTCAAGTCTAATTGGAACTAACGATATTATAAACATATATTGGTCTGTGCTATCTGGATCTTCAAATGGTTGTTTGTACAAGCTATGGCCAGAAGAACCATCGCATCCCCACTTGTAAATAAGTGTATAATTCAACACCCTAATATCAATCACTTCTCCAAGAACATCTCTGCATATTCTTAAGGCAGTATGGTTCAAAAGAGCATCCAGTCTTACTCCAGCCGATATGTCCGTTACAGTGATATTTTCAACTGGAGGATAACATTGTCTCTTCACCTGAGCTACATAATCATAGCAAGGATACGCGTGGAATCCCCTTTCTCGAGCTTCTTGTTGGACGTTTTTATATGTCTGCACTGTGAAGTTATTTGCTATGAAAAAAGCCAAAGCTTCTTCAGCAGAATATGGTATTTGTTTCTTATTATCATCAAAAACTCGTCGCGCTTTCTTAATATTAGTGGCTCGCTTTGGCGAAGCCACAGATATTTCTTGTATAAGTTGCGCAGCATCGCGTTTACCACTAGCTCTAACACTTAGCTGTGCAGCTAAAGTTAACTGATCTTTGCTATAGTCAGTTAATAAGTGATGAATTTTCCTCTTTCTTGTTTTATTTGAGCTTTGTTCAAAGCTTTTCTGTGGTCTGCCTTTGCTAGAACTTGGTTGCGGAGATTCTTCTACTTCTACAAGCATATTTAGAACTAAATATTCTTCCAGCCACTGTTCATACTCTTGTAGAAACAAATCTTCTCGTCTTTGCTTCCGCTCCCATTTGGAACGAATTTTTTCGCATTCATTTTTCAAATATGCCTTTAATTGATTCTCTTTCTCTTCTGTAAGTACTAAATCACCAAAATTCATCTTCACAAAGTTGATAACTTTGCTTAATCGACCCTTAGCCGGTACAGAGCGCCAAAAATCAAATAATGATTTTCTTTGAATTCAGACATCTATAACTAAAATATATACCTATTTTTATAATCGCAAATTTTCGCAAACACATATTATTATGGAATGAAAATATAATAAACAGAAAATCATTTAAAACTGCTATCGCAGCTTTACTTCGCATTATACATAGTGCATTGCTGATTGAAAAATGAGTATGAAAAAAAAAAAAAAAATTTTTTAATTTTTAATGTTAATGCCATACCCATATAGATGTATTAATTAATTGATTATAATATTTTAATAAATAGATAATTACCTCTGTTTACGTAGTCCATAGCTTACATTCACTTAAAATCGCACAAAACACAGAGACACAAGGATACCCGTTAACGTTCACGGAGACACTGATCGAGAGGCCGACTACCACAACCGGTTTCAGGTAGTTTTGACCATTGTTAGAAAAGGATCGCGGCACCTAGGGATGTTTCTTTTGAATTATCAGGTAGAGTGCGTATTTAACAATGTATTACAAGGGTGGAAACGTTGTTTTTAAGTATTTGATATTTTTATTTTTGTCCTCTCAGATTGGTCAAATCGTATACAGTGCGACGTGCGATTTGAGCATTTCCACCACATAAATAAAAGGAGCATTCGGTGGTAACTCTAGTGTCAGAGTAGTTAAAGCCCCCCTATACTACTCTGAAATGGCTTTACGACTGTTATCTGCAGACTACAATTGGGACCGACGATATTAAACCACTTTGGCGGTCACCCTTCTATGATGTCCTCCCGGCCGAATTTCGACCACAGCGGCCAGTTTCAATGGAGATTAGCCAATTGCGACAAATTATTTACACATATTATTGTGTACAAGTGTACGCGCAAACACAGGGGCACTATCTATTCTACGACGGGATGACTAGCGACCCGACCGGAAAGAGATCAGGTACAGAACCGACGGCTTTACGTGCTCTCCGAGGCACGGGGGTATAATACTGTCACTCCCAGACTTCGGGCTGATACTGAGAAATTTATTTTTATGGAGAAATCCCAAAATCACTTTTTGGCCCGACTCGGGAATTGAACTTAGGACCTCATTGTCTGTGGTTGAACACGCTACCGCTAGACCAACGAGGCACCCTTCTATATGTATACCGCGACCCCACGTGTTACCTGCGCTGCGCAGGGCTACGTGCCGGTGGCGGTGCGCTCGTCGGTGCTGTTCTTCGCGCTCAACGACCTGGCGCGCATCGACCCTATGTACCAGTTCTCGCTGGACGCCTACATCGACCTCTTCCACTACTCCATCGACCGCAGCCCCAAGGCCCCGGAGCTGGAGGACAGGATCAATAACCTCAACGAGTTTCACACTTATGCCGTCTACAAGTCAGTATTCCTTGTGTCATCTTATTATATAAGAATAGTCATAGTACGCGGTGTTGATCGTCTAGCCGGGGGTTCAGATCTTAGGAGGGTTATTTCATAGATATATTTTTATAAAATATGAATTAGATTAACGATCAAATTTAGTGCACCTACCGTAGTCATTATGCACCACCCAAAGGATAGGTAATGCCAATAGCGTTAAGTTCGCCTATGAACAGACGCCAGCACATCCAGCTACCCCAATCTGTCCAATTTCATTTATAGATTTTCAACTTTATCCCATTAGCATAAGGTTCACTTTCAATTGGGAAAATTTGACAAATGAGGGCTACCGTTTTTGTGCTCACCAGCCGGCGCCACTGTCGCGGAAGGTCCACTATAGCTGATCAAAATCATTGTTATTGTGGACGCGACGAATGTTTTTACGAAAAATATTTATTACAGTCATCGAGCTGTTACTCATTTTGTAATTTGTAGTGTTGTGCAGTCCCCGCACAACACTGCGGCATGCTATTTATGAAACACTTTAACAGGATTTTAAATATTTTTTCAAATATTTATTACAGTCATCGAGCTGTTACTCATTTTGTAATTTATTTAGTTTTAAACCAAAATGTTTAGTTATAATCGCAGTTTTTATTAATAAACAGCGTAACCCGAACAAAAACAGTGTATTTTGACGTTTCGTAGACCTGCCGCGATGCTAGCGCCTCTAGCGGCAAATTGATACGCGGTAGCCCTCATTGGAGTAGCTTGATGTGCTGGCGTCTGGACAATATTCTTGTGCCGAAGTTTTTATAATAATAAATATAGACATTTTTCAAAGGCAACTTCGAGCTGCCCATCTCGCCTGTTACAGACAATAAGACACGCAGGCAGGTTTCTAAATATCATGGTTACTGTTTCCTTATACGTTAGGAGGCTGCGGTGAGACAAACTTGAGATGCAGCCACAAAAACGTGAGATATATGCAATAATGCTTTTGATAATCATGCTCTCAATGAGGATACCGGATAAGTCTCCATTCATCGTGATCTTCATTGGTGTTCAAACAGATTAATGTTAAAAATGACTTAATTATTCGTTCAATCGGCTTCCATATAATGTAGCAAATTCCTTTTAATCCTAGAAACACTTGCCGAGCTCTGTTCGAGCGCCACAAACTCCTCCTCTCGTTCCACATCGTGTCCCGCATCCTGTTCCAAAGCGGCAAGATGAGCCGTCAGGAGTATCTATTCCTGCTGAAGGGCGGAGTTGTCCTCGATAGATCCGAACAACCTGATAACCCTACCAGTTAGTGAAATAATTCATTTACATAATAAGTTGCCAAAACAATGTCGAGAGAATTTATAATCGGATTAAATTGAGTGTAAAGAATATGCACGATGTTATATTAGTATTTCGCGAAGATTTATTGTTTGTATTAAACCAAAAAGGGCCCGGTAAATAAGTTTTGCGCAACTTATCAATAACTAATATTTTCTACTTCAAAATTGATCGAATGTATTTAGAATATTATTCTTATTTGATTTAGACGTAGATAGTTTGAGACAAAGGTTTTCAATAATGGTACTTATTCATTTAAGTGGATTGGAAAATTGAAGTTCAAGATGATGGCTAAATTAGCTTTCATAGCATCCGCATTTTTGCAGTTTCAAAGCAAGCAGTTTAATATGAACGTATAGTGTGTTCTTTAAATTTACACCTCATCATGACAGCTTAATGACTTCCACTGCTGGACAAAAGCCACAACTCCATTTGTGTCCATCATTTGAGGGGATATGTCATAATCACCATGCTTGGCAGATGGATTGACGATTGCAATATGATGGTCATTGTACATAGAGAGACGCTGTTGCTCGTTCTCTGGTATATACATTGGGTTATCACGAAATGATATCCGCCAGCCACACAGCAGTGAAACTTACATTTTTAGGGTTCCGTAGCTAAATGTCAAAAAACGGAACCCTTATAGATTCGTCATGTCTTGTCTGTCCGTCCGTATGTCACGGCCACTTTTTTCCGAAACTATAAGAGCTGTACTGTTGAAACTTGGTAAGTAGATGTATTCTGTGAACCGCATTAAGATTTTCACACAAAATAACACAAAAAAAAAAAATTTTGGGGGTTCCCCATACATAGAACTGAAACTCAAAAAAAAATTTTTTATCGTTCCTATACATGTGGGGTGTCTATGGATAGGTCTTCAAAAATGATATTGAGGTTCCTAATATAATTTTTTTCTAAACTGAATAGTTTGCACGAGAGACACTTCAAAGTGGAAAAATGAGTGTCCCCCCCCTGTAACTTCTGAATTAAGAGAATAATAAAACTTAAAAAAATATATGATGTACTCGTACATTACCTTGTAAACTAACAACAAAAATTGGTTTGAACGAGATCTAGTAAGTAGTTTTTTTAATGCGTCATAAATCGTAAAGCCCAATTTACCTTTCATTTAATCAACTGAAATACTTGCTGCTGCGGAACCCTTCATGGGCGAGTCCGACTCGCACTTGGCCGGTTTTTTTATTTTTCCTGAAGTTCCTTTTGAACATATTATTTACTAAATAATTCCAAAAGTTAATCAGATTTATTGTTCTTTAAGTTTATCATCATCATCATATCAGCCGAAAGACCAATGCTGGACAAAGGCCTCCCCCAAAGATCTCCACAATTGCCGAACCGGAAGACGCAGCGTGGGAAGGCTGCCTACAAGATGGACCGATGATCTTGTGTGGGTTGCTGGCAACTGCTGGACGCGAATAGCGCAAGCCCGGCAATTGTGGAGATCTTTAAGTTTATGCTTGCAATTAAACATAAGCAGTATCTATTATATCCCCAATTTGTTGATAGACTGGTTACCGGACGACTGCTGGGACAACATAACGGAACTGGACAAGCTCCCTGGGTTCCACGGCGTAGTGGATGGGTTCGAGACTTTGAGCAAAGAGTGGAAGGAATGGTATTTGCACCCAGAGCCTGAATCGCAGCCGCTACTTGGTAAGTTAACGAACTGTTGGAAAAACATATCGGAACTGGATAAGCTCCCCGGTTTTCATGGCATTGTCAATGGGTTCGTGGCCTTGAACAGAGAGTGGAGAGAGTAGTCCTTGCATCCAGAGCCTGAGTCGCAAGCGCTACTTAATTACCCGTTGGCAGACAGGTTGCTTAACAACTACTGGGCAACATGACAAAACTGTACGGGTTGCCCGGGTAGAGATGCGGATAAGTGGAGATCAAAGCCGTAATCGATAAAGACGACGGACCCGTTGGCGTGGTTGGTAAATACTTGCCTTTCACACAGCAAGTCGTGGGTTCGAGTCCCACCCAGGACAGATATTTGTGTGCATGAACATGTCTGTTTGTCCTGAGTCTGGGTATAATTGGAACGAAGTTCCTTATCGCGCGTTGTGAAATGGGACTAGACGGAAAACATTCTTACGAAAAGTTGTCACGACACTTTTTGCAGCTGTGCGGCGTGCGCATGTTTCTCTCTCTCTCTCTCTCTCTCCCTCTCTCTCTTATAGAAAGCAAGCCAGATATTTTCATTTCTATTTCGCATTGAACAGTGTGGTGTCGCGACGATTATTTTTGTTGAGTGTATACAGGTTTTTGTACATAATAAATAATAAGAAATAACTTCGTTCCATCCGGGTGTCCCTTGACACCTCTAATTTTTTTATATACTACATTTGTTGTATTCACAAAACAAAATTTGTGTAAGTAATATATCAGTTATCTGGTTTACATCGTACTAGCTCAGCTTAGTTTGGGATCAGATGGCCGTGTGTGAATAATGTGAAATCAATTTAAAAAGCATATTCTTATATCTATAACTTACTACTATTTAACAAAAGATTATATACAGTTATACCATGCATTCTATAATTTCCCAGGCGAATGGAACGACATCTGCAACGAGTTCCAGAAGATTTTGTTCATTCGTTCGTTGCGAGTGGACCGCGTGTCCGCCTGCATCACCACGTTCATAGTCAACGTGCTGGGCCCGCGCTACGTGGAGCCTCCGGTCTTGGATATCAAGGTGGCTGTTAAATGTCTGAATGTAGCTGTGATTCTTAGCAGTACTAACACTATACTGGGCGTTTTTACAGATCGGTGGGAGTCCCACATGCTGCAAAGATGGGTGCGGCTTCACGTAGAAATTTAATTTTTTGTTGCCTTTCTTTACTACCATTAATCTTTTAAGCACGTTGTTAGTAACAAAATATGGACCTTGTGTGAAATAAATGTTAATTATTATTACTAGCTGTGCCCCGCGGTTTTACCCGCGTTAAAGAACTATGTCCATTTTTCACCTGACTATGTATAGAAATGAAATAAATCTTAAAATTCTGCTTTTTGAATTGTAAATTAATTACGCTTATCACAATGTTAAAAGAAACGCAGGAAAAAAATATATTTTAATATTTCTCTACGTCCAGGTTAAACGTATTAACATATTTTGAACGCATCTCAACAGTATCTCTATGTAGTCTGTGATCTCAACTAACACTTTTCTAGGACGTTCCATTTTACATACTGCTACTTGGTTTTATTCAACTCTGTTTCTGAGTTTTATAGATTATTTCACGTTTTATTTACAAGTATTTTTTTACAAATAAGTATTTTAAAAGTACAGATTAATTAAAATTATATTTTAAACCATAGATAAGTAAGTATTCCTATATAAACTTCGAGCGTTAATGATAGGTTCTAGCACATTAATTTATTTCTTTATTTTATATTTGGTAAATGACAAATCCTAACTAGACAATTCTATTACTCATAATTACCTGCTTCTTACCAAAGCAAGCAAAGGCCGCCTGCCATTATGCCAAGAAAAGTAAAATTAATATTTTCTTGACTTCGTAGCGTTTATATCGTAAAAACGACTTTATGACATTATTTTCTAAACTTACAGGTAGCCTTTCTGCTAAACCTTATAACTATACATACATTTTCACTATCAGGTTTTTAAATGTATGGAACGTGGGCATTGTTCTTTTATAAATTATTATAGCTCCTCCCACGTAAGTGATAGCGTGATAATATGTAGCCTATATGTTGACCCGATCTTTTAGTAATATTCATGCAAAATTTGAAGTAAATCCATGCAGTACTTTTTGACTTTAGCCCGGACATACACACAGACAAACAGACTCACAGACAAAAATTCTAAAAACTATATTTTTGGCTTCGATATCGATATTAGTAGACGCCGTAATTATCCTTTTTAAAAATATTCAATGTACAGTTTTGACTTTCCTACTATTTTATTATATGTACCTATAGATTAAGTTGCTGTGTGGCTGACGGCATAGAATATCGCCACCACATCTCATCCCGTAGGGCGTAGAAATCCACCCTAGGGAATATGCACCAGAGATTGGGCAGCAGCGTCTCTCTGAGTACTATGAGTAACATACTGTGAATGCCAACCGGTCTGCCATTCGGCTGATATGATGATTATAATAGATTAGAGTTCCTCTGTGACACGCATTTACGATTCTTTAGATCATCAATAAGCCAAGTCATTAGGTTGACTGGCGGCAGCACGGGATGCCATGCTTATTGCGGATAGTCGTTCTCAAACTTTATCGACTTTCAAGAAACTAGTTGGAGAACAAGAATTTGTATAAATGAGAATGGGGGATGGTTATTTATATTTGCATGTAGAGTTTAAAACTATCCACAAAAATAAAACAAAAACATTTACAAGTCACAATGTTTAATTATTATTATTATTATTCATTTATTTCGGTATAATAAATATTCCATATATTGTTAGTAAATCAAACTTATAACTATGTTAGTATATCAATATTAAATGTCAACATTACAAATATGAATCTAACATTACAATAACATTCTTACATGCGCACTATTTTACATTAAAGAGGACCCCTCCAGATCCATGTACGGTATTCCAGTGCCTCACAACCGGACAATCAACCCTTCCCAATATGGTATTCAGGAGGCCGTTGTTGCTGTCACGCACGCGCCGCATCAGGGAGGCCACTCTTTTCCGCACAATAGCCCTAAAGCAGTCTGTGCTAGCCTTAGCAAACATACCTGACGCACTGCAATAACGAGGCAACCCCAACAGCATCCTAAAACCATTATTGTAGAGGACCCGTAGGGCATTGAAAGATCTACACGTATAGCGGACCCACAGGCTACAGGTATAAAATGTCTGGCAGTATGCTTTAAAAAGAGAAATTTTTACATCTTTTGTGCACCGTGCAAACCTGCGAGCCAGCATATTGCATCTCACTGCCAATGCCCTACGTTCCCGCTCAATATCTAAATCATCCGAGAGGTCCTCGGTGACCCAGTGCCCCAGGTACTTAAATTTGGTGACCCTACTTAACTGCATTCCTCCAAGCCTGACCGGTGGAACGGTTTTAGGACTCTTATTACCCGCCTTAAAAATAAGTAGTTCACTCTTCTTGCAGTTATACCTGAGGCCATGTGTCCCCGCGTACCTCTCACAGATTCCTATTAGGTAGTTAAGGGCTGTAACAGATGGTGCCAACAGCACCATATCGTCGGCATAACTTATGTTGTTCAGACAAACACCATCCACTGAACAGCCGACCCCGGACCCGCTGAGCTCACCTAACAGTCCATTAACGTACAGGTTGAAGAGTCGTGGTGAAGTCAGGCCTCCCTGTCTCACACCACACTCCAACCTGTACTCTGACGAACATGATCCCGCCCACCTAACGGTATTGGTCTGGTTGCCGTACCAATACCTTAACATATTTATTACGTCTCCGGGTGTGCTGGTTTCCCCCTGGAGCTTATCCCACAGCACGTCATAAGACACCAAGTCAAATGCCTTCGACAGGTCCAAGAAACAACCATATACAGGCGTCTTCCTCGTCACATAGTACTGGACAGTATGCTTGAGTCGCAGTACGGCGGTTTCAGTCGATTGCCCACCCCTGAAACCAAACTGAGCTTCGTGGAGATCTATATGCTCACTTAGCTGACTATCAAGCAAACCATCCAGTACCTTGGCGATCACTGTAGCCAATGAGATAGGTCTGTAGTTGTCCCTGTCGGAGGCATCACCCGTCTTGTTTTTAGGTATTGGTATAACAGTGGTCTTCATAAGCTCTTTAGGTAAATATGAATGTCCTATACACAAATTGAACAACATGACCAACACCCTCGGTAAATGAACACCTGCGAACTGCAAGTGCTCGATGCTAAGGTCATCATGTCCCGGAGACTTGCCTCTAGTCATATTTTGGATAATATGGGCGACTTCTTTCGCTTTAAATCTGCACGGCTCACAGTCTACCTTCTCAGCATCGAGCACCTGCTGCACACATCCTAGGGGAGACACAACTCTAAAATGATCCTTAAATAATTCAGCAATTTGATGGGGCTCACTCCTACCCCCAACATTTACCGGGACACACGAACCAGCTTCCAGTTTCCTGGTGTGCTTCCAAAAGCTTTTGAAATCCCTCTCTTTGTGGTGTGTTGCTAAGATATCCATTTTAATTTTATCCTCATTGTCTTGACACCATTTCAATTTAGATTTAAACCGCTTACGGGTTTCACGCATAGTATTATATATATCACCAGACTTCGGTTTTCCATGAAATATCCAAGCCTGAAAGCTGTTTCGTGCGTCTACATGAAAATTCCGTACATGCTTGTTCCACCCAATGACATATTTTTGCTTTGTTCTTTTTCTTACACTATTACTCCTTTTCGAAGCTTCCTTCAAACAACTAACAATACTTTTGTACAACTTATCAATAACTACATGATGAAAATTATTAGAACAAGTCTTATCAGCACACAGACCAAGTTCCATCGGAAAATTAATGTCCCTTAATGTAGCTGTACACAGATCCCTATAGATTCTTATCTGTTCAGCGTTCTTGTCACCCCATCTCACTTCACTGTAAATATCCCCAGTATATTGCACTTTACAGGGTAGTATTCCCAAGTTGCAATACACTTCCAGTGGAAAATGGTCTGACCAGAAAACATCGTAACATACCTTAATATCCGTCACACATTGCCAAGCTGCCTGCGTTGTCAGACAGTGATCAAGCCATCTCTTACAGTTATCATGACTTTCACTTATAAAAGTATGTGTGTCTGAAATAACATCTAACTTTATTACGTCCGCACAGAGCCAGCTTCGCTCTTCACAAAAATTGGCTAATTCCTTAAAAAATAACTGCCTTGGATGAGCATTAAAGTCCCCGAGAATAATAGCGGATTCAATATTAAAACTTTCAATTATCGCATGTATTTCACTTAACACATCTGTGAATTCTAATAAATTATCTGTACAATCTGTTGGCATATAAACTGAAAACACTAACGAACTACGCTCACTCGCACATACTTTAACAGCTGTCAGTCTCACGCTACTACACGGCACAATAGTTACGGAAGAGAAAACACCCTTTCGCCACATCAGCGCCACCCCACCGTACGGCCTACCACGCAGCACGCCTGTCGATGTGTCTACCGCTGACTTACTGGTGTACTCAAAGTTCTTATCAATGCTTCCAATGAATGCTGTATCATGAGGCAAGAGCCACGTCTCCTGCAAGGCAATAACGTGTGCAGTCTTACACAGCTCCTTTATCCCCTCTACGGATCTCGTAACAGACTTGCAATTGAAACTGACCATTTTGATAGTGTGATTATTTGTAGTGTCCATCATAAATCAGACATTTTTCATGATAACCTCAGTCTCAGCATGCGTCACCCCCATTTTGGGGGAGCTCTCTACCTGCCGATACTTAAAATTAATAAATCGACGGAAAGAAATACCTTCAGGCCACAATTGCTCATCTAGAAACATATCTAACTTATGCCTAGGAACAAACACTTTAAAAGCCTTATAATCTCTTAGCCGCTTCATCTTAATCTCTGTCAACTCCACTGAAACTCTCGTCTTGGCCAAAATATAGTCAGCGACGTCCTCAACTGAAGACTCTTTATCCACGTTATTCACAAACAGCGGTATTTTAATATCTGCAGCCTTAAATTTACCCGAGGACTCCTTCGCTTTGCCTTGTGTTCCAATAAATCTATTCTTCAAACGCTTGCGCTGTACCAAGTTCCAATGTTCATCTGTATAGGTTTTGAAATCGCCTCCGTTTTGCATTACTTGCGAGTATGTCTCACTATGATTCATCGACGCTTCCCTCTGCGTAACACGTGCCGTTGAGGCCACCGATTGCGCACACGCCACTGGGTTTTCAAACATCGTCACCTGTACCGGAACCGCGGTAGGGGCCTCCACGCGCTTGCCCCCGCCTGAGACGCCTTTCACTTTTTGCGCGACAAGGACGGATAGCTCCTGGGGCTTGGCGTGTGACAAGGACAAATCTGCAACCTCATTACCCGGACATTGAGGTGACTTCTCGATTATCTTACAAACAGCTGTTTTTGTATTTAACTCCATACTTAGTTTATTGAATTGTTCAACCGTCGCATACTCCAACTTGATTACTTCAACTTGATCTTTTAGGATTAGTATGTCTTTTAACAATCTCGTGACATCAACATGATCGAAAGTTACCGGCGGTAATTTTCGTAACTCACGAGCAACAAATATGGGAATACACTCCGCTTCAGTACACTTAATGAGGGATATAATATCCTCAAGGTCTCGTTGCACTTTTCCCTCTGCTTTCCCTTTTCTTTTCACCTTCTTCTCCTTTGTCTGCACTGATTGGTAAAGCAAGTCTTTTGCCACCAATATTTCGTCTGAAGAAAACGCTGTTACACACAAGCGAACAATGCTTTCCTCATTCATCACATCCACTTGGTTCTGGATAAAAGCCAGGAGTTCATTAATAACTATATTGCAGCTACAACATTTAACCATATTCGTCGACATTTTATCGCGAGCGCGCACGACATGCGCTCCGCACGGTGACAGAACGCGAACTGATAATGATTAATGCAATGCATTTATAGAAAATGTTTTTATCATTAGAACTTGGTACTGCTGGACATAGGTCTCCCCAAAAGTTTCCACAAAGTTGCCATTTGGAGGGCTTTGTTTGCTAGTCACCACGCTTGGCATGCGAGTTGGCGAGTTGCAGTTAGGTGGCAGGTGGTACACAGGTGCTGCTGCCCGAATACCTGGTAGTCGCCTTTTACGACACCCGTGGGATGGTATGGGGTTGGCCTGTTATTCTTTCTGGGCCGGAAACCACACGGCTAACTGTTGCTGCTATAGATAGCAAAGTATGTAAAAAAATATTTCCCACATCTGAGGATTCCAAAAGTTTTCCAAACCATCTCCGTTCTCATTTTGCCCCAGGCCGCATGGGAAGAATCGACATGGAAGACTTCTCTCCTTTTTGTGCTGTCTCCAGGAGTGGACCCGACAGCTGCTCTTATCCAGCTGTCACAGGATGTCAAGATGTTCGACAAATTTGCCTCGCTCAGCTTGGGGCAGGGACAGGCTCCTGCTGCTACAAGGTAGTTATTGTTTTTTTTTGTAATAAAAATAATAATTACTTTATTTCCAATTGTATAGAACCACTTACAAATCTAAGGAATAGGATACCGGATCCAATGCGTCCCAACTGAGAAGACCCTGCGAAACAAACTCAGCGGATGTCTCTTTGTTGGCAGAATGTTATCTCACGGGATGAAGGAAGGTGGGTGGGTGTTCCTCGCCAACTGTCACTTGGCGTGTGCGTGGCTGGGCTCGCTGCGGGGCCTGGACAATCCCAAGATACACCCGAGGTTCCGACTCTGGCTCTCTTCCATGCCCGATGAGAAGTTCCCACTTAGCGTGCTGCAGAGAAGTATCAAGATGACTACGGAACCACCTCAGGTAAGTATAATATTGTCTTCTTATCTGACTGGGGCTTCTTTTTCGTCCTATGACATAATTTGCAGCAATTATTTTAGACTCCTTTGAGACCTGGAAGACCTCTGCATTGTATGTTCCTGGTAAAATTTTGGCCAAGGTAGGCAGTCTCAATGTCGTTGCGGGTTCCAAGACAATCGAAGTCATTTGCCAGTACCTGGGCCTCACCGCTCAGTGTCATTTTTTGTGCCTGTGAATCCGGTTTTACAGAAGATGCAGTGGTGGGGAAGAGGGTGAAGCTGATTCCATAGCTATGCGCGTCTGTTCCCGCGCCGCAATGCGCCGGTAACTGTTGCATACTGTTGCCTACCGACGTTTTAGCCGCTCAACGCTTGCCGCACCTCACACCGTGCCGCGATCCACATTGCTCTTGGCTGTCACCAGAGGATAAGGGATACAGCGGGTAGTCGGGCAGCAGGACCACCTGTGTACTAGCTACCACCTAATTGTGGTCACCAACTCGCATGCCTAACGCGGTAACCTTGGCAAACCCCTCCATATGGCAACGTCAGAAACCCTGGGGAGGAATGGGAGGCTTTTGTCCAGCAGTGAACGATATCAGGCTGATGACATAATCCTTATCGCGCCAGTGTAGTGCAGACGCCGTTGTTTAATTACTATATATGTGTGTGTATGTGTGTGTGTGTGTGTGTGTGTGTGTGTGTAACATGTGCCGTTTGATGTATTAACAGGGACTCAAAGGGAACTTGGTACGTCTCTTCGCGAATATTAACGAAGAGAAATACGACGAGGCCACACCCAAGTACCGTCGGCTATTATTCTGCGTTTCGTTCTTCCACTGCACGCTGATTGCGAGGAAGCGATTCCGGCAGCTCGGGTATAACGCAGTGTATAGCTTCAACGATTCAGATTTCGATGTGAGTACCGATAGTAGTTTTTATAACATTACTAGCCGTCCCGGGGAACTTCTTATTGCCATATTTTTTTGCCGTAAATATTGTCTAAAGTCTAATATTTTAATTGTAATGTACAACATTTTTCGAAAAACATTCGCACACTAATTTATCTGATATTTTTAAATATTTGCAATTTTTTCCACATTTATAATTTTAGTATGATGTAGAATGATGCCATCAATCATTGGTTTTGATTTTAGAAACATGGCCGATTGATACGTTCACGGCCTCTTGAGCAAGACATATCTTATATCTTGAGATAATTTGCCAACACATTGCCATCTGATGACATCCATGCCATCATGGGATCAGATGGCCGTATGTGAATAATGTTTCAGCTTATGATTATTATTATAAATTATATAAAAGCAGACACAATTTCTAAACGAATATACAACGAAAAATGACAGTGATGTTTTAGCTTCGTGTCCCAAAAGTCATTTATTAATCACATCGCATTGATAATAACTGGCGTTTGTAATGCGAACTTGCAACAAATGTCAAATGTATTACTGTAATCGGTTGTCCAGGTATCAGATAACCTGCTCGCCAGCTACTTGGAGGAGTACGAGGAGGTCCCGTGGGACGCGCTACGTTACTTGTTCGCGATCATCAACTACGGCGGACACATCACCGACGACTGGGACAAACGCGTGCTCGTCGCGTACATCAACCAGCTGTTCAACGAGGAGGCGCTCGAGACACCGTTCTACAGGTTAGACATCAACTACGGCGGACACATCACCGACGACTGGGACAAACGCGTGCTCGTCGCGTACATCAACCAGCTGTTCAACGAGGAGGCGCTCGAGACACCGTTCTACAGGTTAGACATCAACTACGGCGGACACATCACCGACGACTGGGACAAACGCGTGCTCGTCGCGTACATCAACCAGCTGTTCAACGAGGAGGCGCTCGAGACACCGTTCTACAGGTTAGACATCAACTACGGCGGACACATCACCGACGACTGGGACAAACGCGTGCCCGTCGCGTACATCAACCAGCTGTTCAACGAGGAGGCGCTCGAGACACCGTTCTACAGGTTAGACATCAACTACGGCGGACACATCACCGATGACTGGGACAAACATTACATTATATGGACATAAAGATTTTGTGACCATACATCATTTTGGCAAATATTAATTAATAAATATATTAATACTGTAATGATATTATAGAATAAAACCTCTTTTGAGAAGATAGCAAAGTCTGGTCATTCTAGTAAAATAGCTGGAAATAGATTTTTAAGTTAGAATAGAATTCGAAATATTAAAATAGTTATTTTCATCACCTTTCTTCTTGTTCCTATCGTGTCGATGGTAAAAATTATATTTTATCTTCCCAAAATTGGGCGACCGCTGATCGCTAATACTCAGGATTCAAATTTTAATATCCTTCGCTTGCTCGGTTATCAAAATCGAAGTAAATAGGTTTAATGATATTTTGCATTCACAAACTTAGTGCACACGATGTTATAAATTCAAATTTACTTTACCCTCTAGAGGATAGAAACGACTTTTCCACTCAGATATCGAAGAGTAAAATTACTCTTTCCGAGATGGGGTGATGAAATAGTGTGATGGTGAAGGGTTACAGAAGTGCAGAAGAATATATTGTGAAAACTAGTTTATTATTATTAAATAAAATACGTGATTGGTGATACGTGTATTATCATTTTGAAGATCTCCCTCTATATTCTAGTTAGGATACCCTCGCTGCTGCGAGTGTTACAATACCTATCGTCAGAGTGATTTTTATGGAGAATAATAAGATAACTTATGTCTTACATAAAAAAAAAGCCGCCAAGTGCGAGTCGGACTCGCACATGAAGGGTTCCGTAGCAGCAAGTATTTCAGTTGATTAAATGAAAGGTAAATTGCGGTTTACGATTTATGACGTATTAAAAAAAAACTACTTACTAGATCTCGTCCAAACTAATTTACGTTGTTAGTTTTCATGATAATGTACATCATATATTTTTTTTAGTTTTATCATTCTCTTATTTTAGAAGTTACAGGGGTGGGGGGGGGGGGGCACTCTTTTTACCACTTTGGAAGTGTCTCTCCCGCAAACTATTCAGTTTAGAAAAAAATGATATTAGGAACCTCAATATTATTTTTGAAGACCTATCCATAGATACCCCACATGCAAGGGAAAGATGAAAAAAAAATTATAGTTTCAGTTTTATGTGGGGAACCCCCAAAATTATTGTTCTTTTTTATTTTTGTGTGAAAATCTTAATGCGGTTCACAGAATACATCTACTTACCAAGTTTCAACTGTATAGCTCTTATAGTTTCGGAAAAAAGTGGCTGTGACATACGGACGGACAGACAGACAGACAGAATGACGAATCTATAAGGGTTCCGTTTTTGCCATTTGGCTACGGAACCCTAAAAAATCAAACTTATATAGGTTTAACTTTACCGCTCAGTATGTACAGTAGCGTAAATAATTTTGTTTTAGAGTGGCGTATTTACGTACGTATCAGAATATCATCACCCTCATCTCGTGGGAGAAGTCGGCCCAAGGGAGTATCTACTAGAGGAGGGGCAGTAGCTTCCTTCTGAGTACTATGACCATCATACTGCGATCGGCAATCCGTCTGCCAAGTGTGGCGATTATGGCATAATAATATGCCCCGGAGATGATTCTTGGCGGAGCCTTGTCCGGCACTGGACTACTTTCAGCTGTAATGATGATGATGATGATGATTTACGTTAAAGTGAAACACACACCGTATCTTTAGTATTTTTATCACCCCACTTTTAGTTTCGGTATTTAAAATTTTAATTAAATATAATAAAATGTACAAAATAATGCAAATATATTCAGCTGCGGATGGTTGTGTCGCAAATATCGTAACTGGCCTTTATACTATATGCGAAATATCTTTACAAATACTGTCTAGAATATAAATTCTCATTGTACTTGGCAAAAACATTCGTAATAATGTCCCCCTAGCTGAGTTTCGGCCACGGACATATAATAGTGCTAAAGTGTGTGCGCAAACACAGGAGCACTTTCTATTCCATCACTCTCATGATCCGATAGGACGCCTAGCGACACGACCGGAAAGAGGTCAGGCACAGGACCGACGGCTTTACGTGCACTCCGAGGCACGGGGGTACAATACCGCCAACTCCCAGACTTCGGGCTGATGCTGATAAATGTTTCTTTTTACAGAAAAGTGCCAAAACCACTTTTTGACGCGACCCGGGATTTGAACCCAGGACCTCGTTGTCACGCCACCGCTAGACCAACGAGACATAGTATGGAACGATATAATTAATACGACAGAATTATTTACGCAGAAATTTATACCAATGCATCATCTTGAAAGAAAATTGCTTTATTTAGTCGCAAATATTTCTACTAGTGAAAGTGAATGCGGTGTAAGGATGAATGAGTTAATCGTCAAATGTCTGCTTTATGCTGATGATCAAGTTCTACTTGCATCATCGGTGGATGAGTTGCAGGTGATGGTAACAAATATGCATGAATCTCTTGAAAGGAAAGGGATGAAAATGAATCTAGGTAAGACGAAAGATGAATATACGACAGCATTTGATATTGTGATTGGAGGAAAGGTGAATGAGTTTGTACATTTGGGAACTTTGTTTACGAGAGATGGGAAATATGAAAAAGATATTGTTAGAAGAGTAAATGCGGGGAACAGAGTGAATGGGGCACTACACGCCTTTATGAGTAGCCGGCAAGTATCAAAGAAGGCTCGACTAGCCGTACACGATGGAGTGTTAGTGCCAACTTTAATGTATGGAAGTGAAAGTTGGGTATGGCAGAAAAAGAATTAAAGTAAAATAAATGCAGTGGAAATGAGAGCTCTGAGAAGTATGTGTGGTGTGACTTTGAGAGACAGAATTCGAAATACTGATGTAAGAGAGCGTTGTGGTGTGAAAGAGGATGTAGTCACAAAGATTGAAAAAGGCATGCTGAGATGGTTTGGCCATTTAGAAAGGATGAATGAAAGAAGATTGACAAAAGAAGTATACCTGGCCTGTGTGAATGGAACAACCGGAAGGGGAAGACCTCGTCGAACATTCTCTGACCAAACGGAGACGTTTTCAAGAAAGGGCAGGTCAGAAGTACCCTAAATAAAGACAGTAATCGAGGCAAAAGACGTGTGCAAAGATCGTGACAAATGGAAATCCGTTGTCTCTGCCTACCCCTCTGGGACACAGGCGTGAGTAGTAGTAGAAATACATACATACATAGGTATGTATTTCTACTATTGTTAATATTTACTTATATAGATAACTAGCTGTGCCCCGCGGTGTTACCCGCGTTAAATTTTATAAATTTTCTTTGCTATTAACCTCACGGAGCCCGAGACCTTTCCAACGAATGCAAAGCCGTGGAAATCGTTTCGTGCGTTCTGGAGTTATAGCGTCAGGAAGGAAAACCCGACTTATTTTTATATAGTAGATTACACCTAAACTCAGGACAAACATGCATATTCAGGCACACAAATATATGTCCTGGGTAGGAAAGGAACCCACGACCTGCGGCGTGAAAGGTGGATATTGTATTTACCAAACACGCCGACTGGCCCATCTATGCTAGATTGCAATATCAATTGACGGCATGTTAGTATACCAAGTCTCGTTGGTCTAGCGGTAGCGTCTTTAACCGCAGATAACGAGGTCCTGGGTTCAAATCTTGAATTGAATTTGACGGTCACCGTGGCCTAGTTGGTAGTGCTCCTGCCTACGAAGCTGGTGGTCCTGGGTAAGTGCAAATATTTGTGTGATGAGCACGAATATTTGTTTCTGAGTTATGGATGTTTTCTATGTATATAAGTATTTATCTATCTATATAAGTATGTCTATCGTCGCCTGGTACCCATAGTACAAGCTTTGCTTAGTTTGGGGCTAGCGTGATCTGTGTGACATTGTCCCGAGATATTAAATACCGGGTCGGGTCAAAAGTGATTTTGGGAATATTGTGTAAAAAGAAAACGTTCTTTGTATCAGCCAGAAGTCTGGGCGTTGGCGTTATTACACCCACATGTTTTGGAGAGCACGTAAAGGTGTCCGTCCTATACCTGACCTCTTTCCGGTCGTGTCGCTAGTCATCTCTTCGGATCATGAGAGTAATGGAATAGAAAGTGCCCCTGTGTTTGCGCACACACTTGTCCCGCGCTGATGGCTAGTCTCCCTTGAGACTGACCGCCGTGGCCGAAATTCGGTTAGGAGGACAATTAATTGGTATATAAGATAGATTATTATTATCTACCAAGATAAATTATACGTCTGTACATGAATTTGATTGTCTTTTCAGTGCAGTTACAGCACAACTCGATTAATGAAATGCCCTTTCCGTACCTAAATCGGGCGGAAGGCGCGCGTCGCGTATTATAACGTAGAGAGAAAATTGCACAAAACATCCCCAAAAAGATACCCAGAGTTGAGGTTCTAACGCCAAAGGGGATGCGGGTACTTAGTTTGTAGTTATATTTGCTAGACGGCTTGAGCCCACTCTCGCCTCTAGTCTGGTGAAGCAGTGAAAGCATCCTAGGCTAATTGGCAATGTTGTTTAAAAATAATAATGATGTCCTCCCGACCGAATTTCGGCCACGGCGGCCAGTCTTAATGGAGACTAGCCAATTGCGCAGGATATATTATAGTGCACAAGTGTGTGCGCAAACACAGGGGCACTTTCTATTCCATCACTCTCATGATCCGATGGGACGCCTAGCGACACGACCGGAAAGAGTTCAGGTACAAGACCGACGGCTTTACGTGCTCTCCGAGGCACGGGGGTGTAATACCGCCAACTTCCAGACTTCGGGCTGATACTGAGAAATTTCTTTTTACGGAAAAATCCCAAAATCACTTTTTGGCCCGACCCGGGATTTGAACCCAGGACCTCATTATCTGCGGTTGAAATAATAATAGTCAATTTCAATCATTGCTACACATTGCCGAATGATAAGGCGTCTACGATGTAGAATGAATTAGGTATGTTTTTATCCTACTAATATTATAAACGTGAAAGTTTGTAAGTAGGGATGGATGGATGTTAGTAACTCTTTCACTTAAAAACTACTGGATAGATTTTAATGAAACTGTACAATAATTTAGTTTATACATCAGAATAACAAATAGGTTACAATTTATAAAGATACCTATTGTGTGAATTGTCCAAAATATTACGATAAGTGGCAAGTAAGTAGGCAAAAATCTACCATCTGCGAGTTATTCCGGCGTGCACTGTCAAAACCGCTAGAGGTAGACATCCATACTAATATTATAAATGCGAAAGTTTGTGAGTATTGATGTATGGATGTATGTTCGCATCGTAAAAATAACAGTATGAAGTTAGTTCTAGGTGGTATGACAGTGAATTTTTACGATGCGCGCGCACTAGACACCAAAAAATTTAACAGCATGAAGTTAGTTCTAGGTGGTATGAAAATTGATAACTATGTTCAAGTTGTATATTAAGAAGTAAACTTCTAACGCGTGTACATAAGTACACACAAGTTTTTTAAGGAATGTCTTCTGTAACTGTTCAGCACATCCAGCTACGCCAAACTGTCAAATTTCTTTTACAGATTTTCAACTTTATCACAAAAGCATAAGGTTCTCTTTGAACGAATGACCGCTGTGCCTTACCTCTCTTGGTATAAGACTTGATATAAGTTTTGGATTTCTGCAAAGTAATGCGTGATTGTAGTACTTATAAATAAATAATTGACTCTTTCCTTATACAGATTGTCTACAATCCCCGCCTACCACATTCCTCGTGATGGCAGCCTGGAATCGTACCGCGACTTCTTAGATCTACTGCCGGGATCCGAACGGGCTGAGTCAGTGGGACAACATGCTTCAGCCGATGTCGCTACGCTTGCACAGGTGCACATTAATGGAAATATTATACTTTACATGACTCTGTCTCCAACTTACTCATAACTAAGATCATAAACTTAAAACCTTTCCCAGGCAGTATCAACCTTATTTAAAAACGCTGCTTACTCACTTATTGTATGGGCAGTGGTTACCCTAGTGTCAGAGTTGTTCAAGCCGCCCATTAGGCCTCCGACATGGCTTAACGACTTTGTCGACTGTCTACAACCGGGACTGGCAGCTTAACGTGCTCCCCGAAGCACGGAGACGCTCAGTAATTAAACCACTTTGGTGGTCACCCATCTATGGACTGACCGCGAGCCTAGTTGCTTAACCTCACCGATCACTTACGGATCGGTGAGAGCATCTAGCTATGGATGCTTAAAATCAAGGTAGCCGCTTAGCCACGGGTTATCAAAATTTTCCTTTGATACGCGGTTAAGCGCTGGTTAAGTTATGTCAAAATTTAAACTGCATAGACCCCCGGTTAAAACTTAGTTTAAGTGGGTAAACATGGCGGATTTCATTGGCATCAGTTGAAGTATTTTTTGATTTTTTTGTGTGAATTGAGGCATTGTGGAAGTTTTTTTCTGTTTTATATTTTAGAATGAATATTGAATTCTAGTTGGATTACCACGTAATACCACCCAAAATATATGAAACACTTCCTAAGAAAATCAAAAGTGCGTGAAAATATACTGTCACGATCATAGATCTATCATTCCATGTCTACCATAGAGAAAATTCATAAAGTTTTGACATATCATATTTTGTTGATTAATTGTGGTACCAGCTGTACCAGTCCCAGAAACGTTGTCAGAGTAAAATGAAATCACGTTTCTTAGCTGAGAAACCTTTAAACAAAGGAATAGTTGAGAGAGGTTCAAGTGTTTGAGCGGGGTTTACCTGAGCCACTGTTAAGCGGTGGATATCGCCATTATTTTAAATAAGAACGTATGGGTATAGTTGCCACCATATATTGAACTCTATTAGGCTTGTGATAAAGTCCAAACACATAAAATTAAATAGTTAATAAATATCTTGGGACAAGGAACACTCCCACCTGATCCCAAACTAGGCTAACCCTGTTCTATGGCTACCTGACAACTGATAAGCATATTTATATATTACTAGATACATACATACAACATACACATACAGACAATATGTAGTAAAAATATTAGACTTAAACTAGATAATTAAACATAATTTCTTGACAATAACTTGATACGAGGTAGCTAAATATCATTGCTATAATAAAATAAATTTTATAAATGTTTTCATACAATATGTACCTAAATCTATGTTACTAGAAATAATAATGTATACAACTATATTACTACAAACATGTTCTGACTATTTACAAGCGCTTTTTTAAAGTCTACGTGAATAAAAACCTTTTTTTATTTTATTTTATTTATTTTATATCATGTCACAAGGATTTGTCCTGGGTGGGATCGAACCAACGATCTGGCAGTGGCTGAGCATTCACCACAAGAAAAAAATTAGAAACATTTAATAATAATATCTAAGGACAATGTAACACAGATCATCCTAGCCCCAAACTAAGCAAAGCTTGTACTATGGGTACCAGGCGACGATATACATACTTATATAGATAGATAAATACTTATATACATAGAAAACATCCATGACTCTGAAACAAATATTCGTGCTCATCACACAAATATTTGCACTTACCGGGATTCGAACCCAGGACCACCAGCTTCGTAGGCAGGACCCCTACCAACTAGGCTACGGTGACCGTCATGATTCATAAACGGTTAATGTAGTAATGGTGCAACCTGGAGTGTCTTGAGTGAGGTTTAGGCCTCCCAGTCAAGCTGCTCCAAAGCCCTGCTCCTGCTCCCAAAGCGAAAGCACGCTATGTTCTACCAATCTTAAATATTGCTACCATTGAACCCTGAACAGCATTCATTGTCATAGTCATAGTCATTTATTCATAAACAATATCAATTGTGTTTGAATGTAACATAAAAGATTAAAATATTAGTACAGTTATCAATATTATCTAAATTCTCTAATAAGCCAACATAACCAAAAACCTAAATATAAAATAATCATAACAATACATATAAATTTAATCTACATAACCAAAAACATAAATGTAAAATAATGAAAACAATACATCCGTCAATCTAGAACGAATTGGAAATAAAATGTCAACCAAAATGTCAATAATAATAATAATATCATGTCAAATAAAACACTACAGACTATATATGGATGGATATGACCGGAGGACACTATGTTTATGTTACATATCTAGACCCCATGTCCTTTGCCACGCTATGAAAACTATGTACAGATAAAAACTTTTTAACGGGCTTGTTGGCGTGGTTGGCAAATGCTTGATTTTCACGTCGGATATCTTGTGTTCGATTCGGTTGGGTGTAATTATCTATATAAGTATGTATTTACAAACGAAAAGTAGTATATTATGTAGTATATCAATTATCTAGTTTCCATAGTACAAGCTCTGCTTAGTTTGGGATCAGATAGCTGTGTGTAAATAATGACCCAGGATATTAATATTAAAAAAAACGGTCCTCAATCTGAACTCCATAATCATGAAATTTATTTGTTTCCATTTATGGATGACGATGAGATTATATAATTTCATTTAATTTCAGGACGCGTTAATAATGTGTTCAACGCTGTTCTCCCTCGCTTCTACGGGCGGCGGCGGGGCGGGCGGCGGGGAGGACGAGAAGGTGGGTTGAACTTGCTTTATACAAGGTTGGTACAACTTGCATCGCATGGGGTTGGTATAATTTACATGACACACGGTTAGTACAAATTGCATGTCGCAGGTTTGGATATACTTGCATTAGACAAGGTTGGTACAACTTGCATGTCGTACGTTGGATCAACTCGCATTTGACAAAGGGATACATTGGACTATCCGATGTCAGTCGGTCTCTGTCTCTGTTTCAGTGGTAACTTTTATATACGGTACTGTCATCCATAAACCCAGTCAATCATAACGACAACCAACTTCGGATCCACGCAGAACAAAACTATGGTAGAATTAGTTTGTCCGTGCAGTTTAGGTCATAAATCATAGCTCGGCCTCAGTCTGGCCAGGGGCTCTAACGGCTAAGTCGCCGAACATCTATTTCTTAAATGCCGTTCAAATAAATAATGGTTAAAAGTGACTTACATGTGACGTCATAAATGGTCCGGAATCGAGTGTCAACATTGAAGCCGATTTAATGATTGAATAAGTAATTTATAACCTTTATTTATTTGAATGTCATTTAATAAATCGATGTTCGGCGACTTAGCCGGTGCACGTGGTGCGGGTGCAACGCCATTATCGATAAAACCCAGTGAGTCATCGAAGGCAGGCACGCGGGGCACTGCGCGCCGGGCCTGCCGAGGCGTCCGGCAGCAATACAAACAATTATGTAGTTAAATGTGTCAAATAGGGCTTCTTACAAACAATTATGTAGTGAAATGTGTCAAATAGGGTTTCTTACAAACAATTATGTAGTGAAATGTGTCAAATAGGGTTTCTTACAAACGATTATGTAGTGAAATGTGTCAAATAGGGTTTCTTACAAACGATTATGTAGTGAAATGTGTCAAATAGGGTTTATTACAAACAATTATGTAGTGAAATGTGTCAAATAGGGTTTCTTACAAACAATTAAGTAGTTAAATGTGTCAGATAGGGTTTATTAAAAACAATCTAAAGGGTGATACCGGGATGGGCAGACGGAAGGTTTTTGTATAGGGAGATATTTTTTAAAAAAAGTGCTTGTCTTAATAGCCGATTTATAATAATTTTAAATAAATTCAAATAATTTATTTCGGAATAATATCTATAAAAGTTGTTATTTATTAGTTGTTGGATCGAAATGAGCGCCGCGTACAGTAAAATTTGGGACAAAAATAATAATAATATCTTGGGAGGTCTAACACACTGCCATCGGATCCCAAAGTAGGCAAAGTCTATAGCAACCAGACAACTGATAAAAATACTTATATATTTTTAATACATATTATAGATACATTACTTACAGATACAACAAATAATCGTGTTCATCATACATAGATTTTTGTCCAGGGTGTATATGTATACTTTATACAGGGTAATATGCGCTTGACAAGTACGACGCCAGCACATCAAGCTACCTCAATCTGTCAAATTTCCCTAATTTAAAGGGAACCTTTTATTTTTGTGATAAAGTTGTAAATCAATAAAATAAATTTGACAGATTGGGGTAGCTTGATGTGCTGGCGTCTGTACAAGTGTATGTTAATACCCAAGTGCTATATACATTTTATTGGAATGGGAATCAAACCCACGACCTCTGGCTTTGCAGTCAGGGTCACTTACAACTAGACCAAGAGGCTAGTCGTATGTAAATGTACTATTTTGATATTAGGTGGACGAGCTAGCCAGCGAGATGCTGACGAAGCTGCCGGAGACGATAGACATGGAAACCACTGAGCGGATGATGGGCCCGGAGATCGTGATGCCCATGTGCGTGTCCTTGCTGCAGGAGATTGGCTACTACAACACGCTCATACACAAGATCATTTCGGGACTCAAGGTGATCCGTTATAGTTTTTTTTTTTTTTCGACAATGTCACACAGGTCATCCTAGCCCCAAACTAAGCAAAGCTTGTACTATGGGTGCCAGGCGACGATATACATACTTATATAGATAGATATACATACTTATATACATAGAAAACATCCATGACTCAGAAACAAATATTCGTGCTAATCACACAAATTTTTGCACTTACCGGGATTCGAACCCAGGACCACCAGCTTCGTAGGCAGGAGCACTACCAACTAGGCTACGGTGACCGTCAATATTAAATCTTTATTCCTGTTAGCAGACTATGTGATACTAATAATAAATAAAATAGTGTTCTCCTAGCAGTGTTTCGGCCACGGTGGAGTGTTTCAATAGAGATTAGCCATCTGCGTAGGACATATTAAAGTGCATAAGTGTGCGCCCACACTTGTGCACTTTAATATTTCCCGGCACACACACAGGGGCACTTTCTATTCCAACACTCTCATGATTCGCGACACAACCGGAAAGAGGTCAGGTATGGGGGTGCCCTCTGACACTACTTAGATTGTGTTCTTATTTTGATTGAGCCCCGGAACAACTCTATTGTCCAGTGAAGCAGTGAAATTTTTTGCTTATAATGATGATGGTATTGATTTTGTTTAGTTGTGGTCAAAATACAAAATCAATATTTAGTGTTAATTCCGCTAATTGTCAGTTTAATCATGCTGGGATGCAATTTGCACCGCCCTCCCGCCCCCAAAAACGTACACATGCAAGAAGGACAATATAAAAAGCAAATTACATGCGCTGGCTGCTAACTCGTCGAGTGCTCGAAGGAGACTGAAGCAGCCCTTGAGAATGGTCCGTGGAGGACCGAAACACGTGTTGGGTATCGTACTGGCGCATGTAATTTGCTTTTTATATTGTCCTTCTTGCGTGTGCACGTTTTTGGGGGCGGGAGGGCGGTGCAAATTGCATCCCAGCATGATTAAACTGACAATTAGCGGAATTAACACTAAATATTGATTTTGTATTTTGATAGTTATGGATTTCCGCAAAGTAACGCCTGATTCCATTACTTAGTTGTGGTATTTAGTGATAGAAGACATGGTGATAAGGTGATGTGGTTATGATTATAATTTTGTTTTGTGTCAGGAGCTACGTCGGGCCATCGAGGGTTTGGTGGTGATGTCTGAGGAGCTGGAGATCATGTACTCATGCATCTTTGAAGGCAGAGTGCCTAGTTTCTGGCTGAGAGGTGAGTTTTGTATTGAATGTGTTTATGCTATAAATCTTGTTATTGGTGATTTCAATTTCAAAGTTCTGATATTTTCAAAGTGCACCCCCAATAAGCATCCAGAGAATACCATAGACGATAAAGACTTGTGATTCAGACAGGCTGTTTGTTTGTTAGTAAAAATGTGTCCCTAAAACTTCATAACTTTCGTGCAAGTCGATTAATCTAAATGATCGAATGTTCTAGTCATAAGTCTTTTATCGTGTGTTATCGATGTGGCAAATATATCAATAATATGAGGATTTAAGTGTTGTTATTTAGTTAGTTTTTAATTTTTCCGACATATCTTTGAATCTGTTCAAAGAAGAATCTTCATCATATATTTGATGACCAATCTCAAAAACAGTGTTTGTCAACTAGCGTTAAGTATATTTGGATCACACCAAATTTAATGTGGGAAAACGCGCATTAAGTCGCGGTGAGAAAAGATATGGCAACTGGCACCGAACTTCTTTAGTCCTTACTGGGCTAATGAGGCCTGATGCATTTATCTTGTACAGTATACACCATTAATACCGGCCGGCTGGTGATACTTGGACAGAATGTTTTAGAGATCACATAGTACACTCGGCTGGGTGCGAAAAAGAATCGCGGGCACCAGAATAAAGTGCAAAAATATGATAATATGAGTTACTTGCTATAAACGTTATGTATAATTATGCTACATAAATATATGACCTTCGGAAATTTACGTTATTTTATGGACCCCACGTGAAAGCCAAAATGAACGTGAACCTCAAATTTAGTTAAAAAATCTCGGGTCACGGTAGTGCTCCCGCCTAGTCGAGCGCGAAGCAACACCGCCGTACCATCCTTTTCTGAAACCATTTCGCCACATTTTCAGGCCCCTGATTGAGGACCTCTGGATGGGTCTAGAACGCTGAAATTTTCGTCATCTAGTAAGCTATAATTACACACTTGAAATCCAAAATTTTGAGTCGGTAGATCATTTAGTTCCGAAGCTAAGTGAAAGCAAAGGTTTGCATTTTCGACACTGACACATGATCATCAAAATAGAACTGGTACTTCCCATTGATCTAGAACACTGACATTTGGTACAGAGGTAGGGTTTAACGCCCACATAGTGGAAAAACTATCAAAACTAGGATCATGGAAGATCTGGACTAACTGATGAGCAACCGTAAGAGCTCACTTAAACTATTAGCGTTATTGACCGACTGTCCTTGCAAAATTTATTCTGCGTCGTGGGACTTTACTATTAATACCATGTAGACTCGAACGTATAGATTTCTCTGTTCCTCGCGCAGGTAGTCGTTTGTGTAATTTAGCTTACCACGCTGTAGGACTAATATCGGCACTCATTCACTTATGTACCGAATGTAAAAGGTTGCAATGCAATCCAAAATGATATTGATATTTTCAATTGTTCTTTTGCCTCACTTAAGAATAAACTAAAAATATGATTGTAGTAATTTTGCTGATCTAACTGTAGGTAATGGTTTTGTTGAAACTTAGAATAAGTACCCCTCAAGATACTCAATACTCAATCATTTATTGCTTCCATAATGTATAACAGATGGTATAATCTTATAATTATGTAACAATTATGGACCCTGTCGGGCACAGCATAGTAGAAGAGAGGAAGAAGGCTTTTTGTTAATAATAAAAAGTTTAAGAATTTATGCTATTTGTATATATATATATGATCATATATAGAATCATAGTATGCCAAATTTTAATTTAAAAATGTCAATATTTAAAGCAAAAAGATTATCAGATTAATAAATGTCAAGATCTATAGAATTATTTCTTTGAGTCCAAGTATTCTTTTACAGTATAATAGCTTTTCTGTAATAAGAAAAGCTTTAGTTTTTTAATAAAAGTATTATCCTTTTTTTCTTTTTTTAATTCTTCTGGAAGTTTATTATACACTTTTATTGATATGACCAACGGGCTTGTAGAGTGCATAGATAGATGGGATGTTGGTAAATTTAATCTATTCCCATGCCTAAGTGTGAAGCTAGATTGTAAATTTTCCCTTTTGGTGTAGTATTCTGGATGCTGCCGAACAAACTTACAAATTTCCAGGATATAGATACTTGGCAAGGTTAAAATTTTGAGATGTTGGAAATGTGCTTTGCAGGATTCTGTTTCTTCTATGTTTACTAATATTCGGATTAACTTTTTTTGTAGGGTAAACACTGAGAGCGATTCTGTACTATTTGCCCAGAGGATTACTCCGTAGCTTAGCCAGGAGTAGGCGTAAGCGTAGTAAGTTACAAGAGCTGTTGATAGGTCTGTGGTCTTTTTTACTTCTCTTAGCGCATAAGAAAATTGTGATAATTTTGTCCTTACTTTTTTTACGTGCGCTTTCCAATTTATGTGGGTGTCCAAAGTTAATCCTAGCAAATTGAATTCATTTACGACCTCTAATCGGAGTCCATTAAATGTAAAATATATGTCTATTGGTTTTTTTTGGTGTGGATAGAATGGCAATATTTTAGTTTTTTGGAAATTAATTTCGAAATTGTGCTCTGTCATCCAGTCAGTAGTTTTTGTTAGGATCGAATTTAGATTGTTGTTTAAATTTATGTTAGTTTTACAGGACACTAATAGGGAGATAGGTTAAGGTTTTCTCTAATTTAGCAAGCTGTGTCTACATCAGAGTAGGGTATAGACTTTATTTTTAATAAATCGATGTTGTCTTATACAATATAGTCTATATCTAGTTCTGTAGACCAATAAACATAAAAAAAATATGAATATAAAATGAAAATTACCATATTCCTACTATCTATAATCTATACCAATAAACACTCTGCTTATTTCAGTAAAAATAATCAGCTTTCTGCAAAAATAAGTGAAATCCCACCATAACCAATCTGTATAAACATAGCCAAGTCTCGATGGAGCTGCTTGTTTATTTCTAAAAAGTAATGAAATCACTGGACAAAATTGAGCCAAGTATAAGGTTCCTTACTGCAATTTCTTTATTGTTATATTCAATGTTATGTGACTTAGCCGTTGACCTGTACCCACTAACGTGTAAAAAAGGTTACAGTACAGTAGTTGGGTACAGGTCAACTGCGTTAACAGATTCTACTTCTCTCAGGACGTCCATCCATGAAGCCGCTAGGCGCGTGGTGCCGCGAACTGTTCCTGCGCGGCGCACACTTAGCGGGCTGGGCGGGCGCGCCGCGCCAGCCGCCTACTCTCTGCTGGCTGCCCGCCTTAGTGGCGCCCACTGGCTTCCTCACTGCTGTCATGCAGGTACGTGTGGTACACACTCGTGTACACTGTGCCATGAGTGGTGCCGCGAACTGTTCCTGCGCGGCGCACACTTAGCGGGCTGGGCGGGCGCGCCGCGCCAGCCGCCTACTCTCTGCTGGCTGCCCGCCTTAGTGGCGCCCACTGGCTTCCTCACTGCTGTCATGCAGGTACGTGTGGTACACACTCGTGTACACTGTGCCATGAGTGGTGCCGCGAACTGTTCCTGCGCGGCGCACACTTAGCGGGCTGGGCGGGCGCGCCGCGCCAGCCGCCTACTCTCTGCTGGCTGCCCGCCTTAGTGGCGCCCACTGGCTTCCTCACTGCTGTCATGCAGGTACGTGTGGTACACACTCGTGTACACTGTGCCATGAGTGGTGCCGCGAACTGTTCCTGCGCGGCGCACACTTAGCGGGCTGGGCGGGCGCGCCGCGCCAGCCGCCTACTCTCTGCTGGCTGCCCGCCTTAGTGGCGCCCACTGGCTTCCTCACTGCTGTCATGCAGGTACGTGTGGTACACACTCGTGTACACTGTGCCATGAGTGGTGCCGCGAACTGTTCCTGCGCGGCGCACACTTAGCGGGCTGGGCGGGCGCGCCGCGCCAGCCGCCTACTCTCTGCTGGCTGCCCGCCTTAGTGGCGCCCACTGGCTTCCTCACTGCTGTCATGCAGGTACGTGTGGTACACACTCGTGTACACTGTGCCATGAGTGGTGCCGCGAACTGTTCCTGCGCGGCGCACACTTAGCGGGCTGGGCGGGCGCGCCGCGCCAGCCGCCTACTCTCTGCTGGCTGCCCGCCTTAGTGGCGCCCACTGGCTTCCTCACTGCTGTCATGCAGGTACGTGTGGTACACACTCGTGTACACTGTGCCATGAGTGGTGCCGCGAACTGTTCCTGCGCGGCGCACACTTAGCGGGCTGGGCGGGCGCGCCGCGCCAGCCGCCTACTCTCTGCTGGCTGCCCGCCTTAGTGGCGCCCACTGGCTTCCTCACTGCTGTCATGCAGGTACGTGTGGTACACACTCGTGTACACTGTGCCATGAGTGGTGCCGCGAACTGTTCCTGCGCGGCGCACACTTAGCGGGCTGGGCGGGCGCGCCGCGCCAGCCGCCTACTCTCTGCTGGCTGCCCGCCTTAGTGGCGCCCACTGGCTTCCTCACTGCTGTCATGCAGGTACGTGTGGTACACACTCGTGTACACTGTGCCATGAGTGGTGCCGCGAACTGTTCCTGCGCGGCGCACACTTAGCGGGCTGGGCGGGCGCGCCGCGCCAGCCGCCTACTCTCTGCTGGCTGCCCGCCTTAGTGGCGCCCACTGGCTTCCTCACTGCTGTCATGCAGGTACGTGTGGTACACACTCGTGTACACTGTGCCATGAGTGGTGCCGCGAACTGTTCCTGCGCGGCGCACACTTAGCGGGCTGGGCGGGCGCGCCGCGCCAGCCGCCTACTCTCTGCTGGCTGCCCGCCTTAGTGGCGCCCACTGGCTTCCTCACTGCTGTCATGCAGGTACGTGTGGTACACACTCGTGTACACTGTGCCATGAGTGGTGCCGCGAACTGTTCCTGCGCGGCGCACACTTAGCGGGCTGGGCGGGCGCGCCGCGCCAGCCGCCTACTCTCTGCTGGCTGCCCGCCTTAGTGGCGCCCACTGGCTTCCTCACTGCTGTCATGCAGGTACGTGTGGTACACACTCGTGTACACTGTGCCATGAGTGGTGCCGCGAACTGTTCCTGCGCGGCGCACACTTAGCGGGCTGGGCGGGCGCGCCGCGCCAGCCGCCTACTCTCTGCTGGCTGCCCGCCTTAGTGGCGCCCACTGGCTTCCTCACTGCTGTCATGCAGGTACGTGTGGTACACACTCGTGTACACTGTGCCATGAGTGGTGCCGCGAACTGTTCCTGCGCGGCGCACACTTAGCGGGCTGGGCGGGCGCGCCGCGCCAGCCGCCTACTCTCTGCTGGCTGCCCGCCTTAGTGGCGCCCACTGGCTTCCTCACTGCTGTCATGCAGGTACGTGTGGTACACACTCGTGTACACTGTGCCATGAGTGGTGCCGCGAACTGTTCCTGCGCGGCGCACACTTAGCGGGCTGGGCGGGCGCGCCGCGCCAGCCGCCTACTCTCTGCTGGCTGCCCGCCTTAGTGGCGCCCACTGGCTTCCTCACTGCTGTCATGCAGGTACGTGTGGTACACACTCGTGTACACTGTGCCATGAGTGGTGCCGCGAACTGTTCCTGCGCGGCGCACACTTAGCGGGCTGGGCGGGCGCGCCGCGCCAGCCGCCTACTCTCTGCTGGCTGCCCGCCTTAGTGGCGCCCACTGGCTTCCTCACTGCTGTCATGCAGGTACGTGTGGTACACACTCGTGTACACTGTGCCATGAGTGGTGCCGCGAACTGTTCCTGCGCGGCGCACACTTAGCGGGCTGGGCGGGCGCGCCGCGCCAGCCGCCTACTCTCTGCTGGCTGCCCGCCTTAGTGGCGCCCACTGGCTTCCTCACTGCTGTCATGCAGGTACGTGTGGTACACACTCGTGTACACTGTGCCATGAGTGGTGCCGCGAACTGTTCCTGCGCGGCGCACACTTAGCGGGCTGGGCGGGCGCGCCGCGCCAGCCGCCTACTCTCTGCTGGCTGCCCGCCTTAGTGGCGCCCACTGGCTTCCTCACTGCTGTCATGCAGGTACGTGTGGTACACACTCGTGTACACTGTGCCATGAGTGGTGCCGCGAACTGTTCCTGCGCGGCGCACACTTAGCGGGCTGGGCGGGCGCGCCGCGCCAGCCGCCTACTCTCTGCTGGCTGCCCGCCTTAGTGGCGCCCACTGGCTTCCTCACTGCTGTCATGCAGGTACGTGTGGTACACACTCGTGTACACTGTGCCATGAGTGGTGCCGCGAACTGTTCCTGCGCGGCGCACACTTAGCGGGCTGGGCGGGCGCGCCGCGCCAGCCGCCTACTCTCTGCTGGCTGCCCGCCTTAGTGGCGCCCACTGGCTTCCTCACTGCTGTCATGCAGGTACGTGTGGTACACACTCGTGTACACTGTGCCATGAGTGGTGCCGCGAACTGTTCCTGCGCGGCGCACACTTAGCGGGCTGGGCGGGCGCGCCGCGCCAGCCGCCTACTCTCTGCTGGCTGCCCGCCTTAGTGGCGCCCACTGGCTTCCTCACTGCTGTCATGCAGGTACGTGTGGTACACACTCGTGTACACTGTGCCATGAGTGGTGCCGCGAACTGTTCCTGCGCGGCGCACACTTAGCGGGCTGGGCGGGCGCGCCGCGCCAGCCGCCTACTCTCTGCTGGCTGCCCGCCTTAGTGGCGCCCACTGGCTTCCTCACTGCTGTCATGCAGGTACGTGTGGTACACACTCGTGTACACTGTGCCATGAGTGGTGCCGCGAACTGTTCCTGCGCGGCGCACACTTAGCGGGCTGGGCGGGCGCGCCGCGCCAGCCGCCTACTCTCTGCTGGCTGCCCGCCTTAGTGGCGCCCACTGGCTTCCTCACTGCTGTCATGCAGGTACGTGTGGTACACACTCGTGTACACTGTGCCATGAGTGGTGCCGCGAACTGTTCCTGCGCGGCGCACACTTAGCGGGCTGGGCGGGCGCGCCGCGCCAGCCGCCTACTCTCTGCTGGCTGCCCGCCTTAGTGGCGCCCACTGGCTTCCTCACTGCTGTCATGCAGGTACGTGTGGTACACACTCGTGTACACTGTGCCATGAGTGGTGCCGCGAACTGTTCCTGCGCGGCGCACACTTAGCGGGCTGGGCGGGCGCGCCGCGCCAGCCGCCTACTCTCTGCTGGCTGCCCGCCTTAGTGGCGCCCACTGGCTTCCTCACTGCTGTCATGCAGGTACGTGTGGTACACACTCGTGTACACTGTGCCATGAGTGGTGCCGCGAACTGTTCCTGCGCGCAGTAGTATTCTATACTTTGTCCATTTTATTAATGGATTTTTGACACCTCGACGACTGACTTAATTAGTGATGTCCTAAAGAACGTTATAATCTATATCGATAAATGTTCAGTTTTATTTAGTATTCTCTTGTTGTTTTTAATAAATATAAATCCGTGTGATTATGTTAATACAAAATATCATGCGCGTAAGCTGTCAAAAACCCATTCATAAAATAGACGAAGTATAATGTATGTTACTCTGTATAATTAAGAATTGATCTTTAAGTTGACCTCATTTTAACAATTTTAACCTTTCTGTTATATTTGGTGACAGACGACGGCCCGTGGTGAAGGTTGGCCTATCGATACACTTGGCTGGGAATTCACTGTGTTGCCATTAGAAGAGTCGGCTTTTGTTAGACCGCCCCGAGATGGAGGAGTATACATTAGGTACGCATTAAATTTTATTTTGTAGTGACTTTTTAATCTAAAATATTTCAATATTTTGAGTATGGAATTATTTTCTAGATTAAGAAGACTAGAGTTCGTATTAACTTGTTGACTTGTACTGTGACGTGATTGAACAAATTAATGATTTTAAACTTAATACTGGGAAATGATGAATCGTGTGGTGGTATCATCATGTGCGAACCACTTAGCTTGGATTGGTACAGGTTGTAGGTACAATAGACGCTGGATAATTACATATATTAATTGTTCGGACATTGACCGAACAGCTCAGCACTTTTAGGTTATTCATTATATAAATTCACTACTGTTAGCAAATAAAGTTAGTTCGTAAGTAACTCGCGATCGATACACTATCAAAGCAATCGGAAACCGCTTTCCGTAAAGATCAAATCAAATCATTTTAGCTATTAATATGTCATTTTATAAATCTTAGTAATAACCAACTAAATAATTGTAGTTTATATAGGTACCTTTAATATATCATTTAAAACCTTATATTTAGTATCATTAACAAATCAACCAGAATACTTAAAGGTGCAGGTCAGTGCTAACTACGGGAGCAGGCCTAAACTTTTATATTAATTAATTACATATATTTGTATACCAGTCCCTGGTTAAACATGTTGAACATATTTTAATTTTAAGACCCGTAATATCGTGATCATGTTTAATGCAAATAAATATATTCTATTCTTTTCTATTCTTCTACATTTATGATTTCCTAGTTTTCAGTTTAGAATGACGCGTTTGGTCAGAAATCTTTATCTAATTGTGTTTGTTATTGTTTTTTTGTTGTGTAAATTTAGCGCGGGAGGGAATTGAACTACGGAGTATCCGGCCCCATGTGCGGTAACCGTTCTGCCACCGCACCGTGGTGTTCAGATTCGAAATTATAAAAAAATCGGATATCCTAATCATCGTAATTGAGAGCAGCCGTCCACGGGTGGTTACCTCCTTCACCGGTTTTGTGTGAAGGAGACGGCTAATGAAAATAATAATAAAATAATAAAAGAGGTTTTTATTCACGTAGACTTTAAAAAAGCGCTTGTAAATAGTCAGAACATATTCGTAGTAATATATAATTAATTTATAATTATTTCTAGGTACATACAGATATTTAGGTACACGGATTGTAGTAAATAATTTACAATAAGATTTATTTTATAACAGTAACGATATTTAACTAACTTAAATTAAGTTATTGTCAAGCAAATTTTAGCTATATTTTTACTACATATTGTCGAATGGTTCTGTCTATATTAAGGTACGAATTAAATGTTATTATTATGGCGGACCTTGTGTTTATAACGACGGTCGCGCTTTAATGCTACCACCGGATCCAATGAGCCCCAACTGAGAAGACCCAGCGAAACAAACTCAGTGGGTGTCTCTACTACCGGTTTCAACACGGCCTAGTTGAGACGCTCCGGCGAAACATACTCAATCGGGCATATACACGAGATTTGGTCCACTTACTGAAATTATTTAGCAGGCAAATATAACAATTAATGTTGATCCCAGGGGTCAGTACCTAGAAGGAGCGTCGTGGTACCGCAAAGATGCGTGCCTGCAGGAGCCTCTGCCCATGCAGCTGGTGTTCCCCATGTCGCCCATACACTTCAAACCCATCAGGAGCACGGGCAAACGACTCAAAAGTATGTTTTATCAAATATTACTAAGAGGTTATGTATAAAAATGCACTGCACGTGCTGACTGCACGTGTGGCGCAGCGGCTATGAAAGCCGCCTTTGTGTGACCCATAAATAGTTGTTCTGAGTCTGGATGTGATTTGTGTCCGTCTATTATATGTTTGTAAAGTACCCCGCGACACAGGGATTAAATCCCCTAATGCAGGCGTTGTCTTTTTTTTTTTTAAAAAATATAATATTATCGGTATCTAACTTTGGGGCGTTCATATCCTCCTTCTCGGATTTCGGCCGTGATGGACAGTCTCAATGGAGATTAGCCATGTTATAGCGCACAGATGCAGTAAAAAAAAATTATGAGTAAAACTTAACCAATCTTTTATAAGTATCGAGAACTTATCGAGATATTATCAAAAGATCCAGAGAGGTATCCAGAGAATACCCCTTGCATATTCCACATATTTTTTTTATTGTAACAGGACCTAGAACTGACAAAATGGTCGAGACTATTCTCGATCTCGATCCCTGAGGAACCTACCCTAGCTAGCCTGCGGCTTTTTCTAGCTACTATGTCAAATGTAGTTAATTTATCTAGCTACTATGTCAAATGTAGTTAATTTCTCTAGCTACTATGTCAAATGTAGTTAATTTCTCTAGCTACTATGTCAAATGTAGTTAATTTCTCTAATTACTATGTCAAATGTAGTTAATTTCTCTAGCTACTATGTCAAATGTAGTTAATTTCTCTAATTACTATGTCAAATGTAGTTAATTTCTCTAGCTACTATGTCAAATGTAGTTAATTTCTCTAGCTACTATGTCAAATGTAGTTAATATGTGTCAACGTTGTGTGTCAGACCGCTACACGTGCCCGTGCTACTACTACCCGAAGCGGGCGGGTGCCTTCGTGGTGGCGGTGGAGCTGCCGGCCGGCAAGGAGACGCCCGACTTCTGGGTCAAGCGCGGCACCGCCATGCTGTGCACGCTGGCCACGTGACTCCTCATACCTACTTCAATACCCTTGTACCTTACTAATAAACGTGTTTAACTTGAACTATATTTTTTCTTTTGATGTGAAACATCCATAGCCGCACGTAAAACAGATTTCTGGCGTGGCGACGCATGCCGTGGAGACGCGTCGCCACGCTGTACGATAGTAGTGTGTACGGTGTGGCGACGCGTCGCCATGCGCAATTGTCTTTTTATTTTATCATTATGAAATATTTAGTTCCTATCACAATATGTTCTTTTCTGCATATTACTTTTACAAAATAATGTCGATGTTTCACATCTGCCAGGCGTCCCGAGACGGCTCACATTTTTTTTGAATAACCCAATACTCATCTATACATATAATAAAATCGTAGGAAAGTCAAAACTGTACATTGAATATTTTTTTAAAGGATAATTGAGGCGTGATCTATAATCGATATCAAAGAAAAAAATATAGTTTTTAGATTTTTGTCTGTTTATCTATTTTTTCTTTTAGGTTTTTTATTTTCAATAAACTTATATTAGATTTATACAATATTGCATGCCGTACCACGAAAACCTCAGCGGGTTTATCTGGGTGCCGGCGAGCCGTTCACGTATGCCGTATTACAAGGTTAGTACGAGTACATAGGAAGGTATAATTGATACATAATAGGTAGATACAAAAATTCAATTATTACTTACAATATAAAATATACAACACAATAATAATTAAATAACACCGTTTTCTAAGAAGAACTTTTTAGATTTGTGCTTAAAGCTTTTGGAACCATTTTTGTACAATGTTTGTAGATCTTCTGGTAGGCTATTCAGGTAAGAGGGTATCAAGTAGCCTGCAACTCTCGTTCCGTACAAATTTGTTGTTTTGGGTAATGTGTATTTGTTTTGATATGTGACTGTTTGTCTGTATGTATGTCCGGGCTAAACTCTAAAAGTATTGCATGGATTTACTTCAAATTTTATGAATATCAGGATCGCGGGTGTATTTCTCAGATTGGCCTAAATATATTGCACTTTTACGTAACCGTAGTAATCGAACTCAGAACCTTGACATTAAGCATATACTATTATTCCCTTACCGGTTCGATTCCCGGCAAGGGAATAATAGTATATGCTTAATGTCAAGGTTCTGAGTTCGATTACTACGGTTTTTTATAAATAAAATAGTAACGACGTAAAAGTGAAAAATGATTTATAAAATTTCTCAAAAAGCATACCGTATTTTATTTGTTTAATACCTGTTTCATGAGGCACACAAAAGGTACCAAATGCACTTAACCAATATATGTAACTTGGTACACTGTTTAACAGTACACCCGCAGTTCTGACATCAGGATAGCGGGTGTACCTAATATTTCAAATATCACTGTACGGGCGTAGGTACACAGATTTTCAGGAGAGGTACGTAAAAGTACGCAGAAGGTACCAAATAACTGCAATATATTTAGGCCAATCTGAGAAATACACCCGCGATCCTGATATTCATCAAATTTTGCATGAATATTACTAAGAGGTCGGGTCAACATATAATCTATATATTATCACGCTATCACCTACGGGGGAGGAGCTGTGATAATTTATATAGTTTAACGCGGGTAAAACCGCGGGGCACAGCTAGTTTACAATATAGCAACTTCAAAAAGTACATCCAGCATCTAGCTTCAAATCGGTTCCTACGTCTTATGGAAAAAAAACTATGTTGCACTGGACATGTAATGTTGGCACCTACCAACATTACACTTGTTAGGTAATACTAAATAAATGTGTAAATAAGTATATAGCCAGATATGCAAAGTTCTAAAATATAAATTGTTATAAATAAAATTACTTTATATCGTTATCCAACAACAAAGCATCATACTTTATGTATGATGGAGGTGTTATGTGTATAATGAAAACCAGGTAATCTATTATATAAATAAAATAAAAAATAAAAAAGCCTTTTATTTCCATATCCTTAAAATTTACATTTTAAATGTTGTTAGTATTTGATTGTTAGTATTCTGCTTTTTAATTTAGTGTCAGTACGGGTTAGTTCTTATGTTAGATATGGACCCCTCCTCGGGTGAAGGCCTCCTCCAGTCTTTTCCACTCGTCACTGTCCCTACCAATCGTTTGCCAGTCATCTCCAGCTATTTCTTTTAAGTCGTCAGCCCACTTTCTTTTTGGCCTTCCTACTCGTCTTTTTCCAATTGGCCCTTTCCACCTTATAGTTTTGATCGTCCACCTATTGTCTGTGTAACGTGATACATGACCAGCCCACTGCCATTTAAATTTTAGGGCTTGTGTGAGTGCATCCGTTACCTTTGTTTTTTGTCTGATAACTTCACTTCTGACTTTGTGTATTTTCCTTATATTTAGGATACTTCTCTCCATAGCTCTTTGTGTTCCTCTGATCTTTTGTTTTGCTCTTACCGTGAATGTCCACGTTTGACAACCGTACAATAGGCAGGGCAATATGCAAGTGTCTAATATAATTTTCTTCATATTTATTGAGTAGTCTCCTTTTAGGATTTCTTTGAGTGACCAAAATTTCTTCCAGGTTATATTTTTTCTTCTTTCAACTTCGTCTTCGTTGTTGGTTTTGATAAATGACACCTGTTTACCTAAGTATACGTAGCCGTTGACATATTCTATCGAATTTTCGTTTACATTGATAGGTTTCTTGATGCTATTTGTCATTATTTTGGTTTTTGTAGCATTCATTTCTAATCCTACTTTGGAGCTTGCTTGATCAAGTGAGCAGAGCATGTCTTGCAGATCTTTTGCTGTTTAATCTATTATAAGGTATATTTATTAACCATATAGGGAAATAATCATTTAAATACAAGAAATACAAGGTGAACATATTATTTAATAAAACAAACCACGTTGAGACATAAACATAATTCAAAGTTTACTTAGCTTTAAATAACTCTGTCTATTCAGTACGGCAGTTCCAATAGAATTGACACAAATAGCATTAGTGTTAATTTAAATTTGTTCAAACTGAATCGTCCCTCCAACCACCGAGAGCTCCGCTCCGGTCAAAGTTTCCAACAAGAATGATTCTCATACTGCTCGGGACACACCTTTTATAATAGACGACAAACAACTGGGGGCCTACTCTCTTTCTCCGAATCGAAACTTCGTTAACGAACTATATTGAAACGAAGTTTTGCAAGTGACCCTACTCTATTTCATTTTCGGATTCACACTTGTAGTTCGCTTCCATAGACTATTTTACGTGAACGATTGTTTTGAACTATATAGTGTGGGGATTTTAGTTTCTCATTTTGGTAAACTACGGTTTGGACTTTTTTTTAAATTATTATATGAATTGGCTTTGTATTTTAATTTTAAATTAATCTTGTAGTTTTTTAAGCATTTATTGTTATTTTAATGCAGAAATTATAAATACAGAAATTTAAAATATATTTCCAAAGATATCAACCGCGATTATATAAATACCCCTTTTATTGACGTTATAAACCGGCTAATGTGAAGAGTACTATTTCATATAAACGATCGGTAGAATATGCGACATTAAAAAACATCCGTATATTCACGGAATGTCATCAAACGCCATAGCAACATAGTTTGTTATATTCTCTTTGGTTGACCATCTTGATTGAAGGATTTTTTATTTGGATTCTTTAATAAATTAATAGTCTTGTGTTAATAATTACGTTTTCAGGTGCTTTTTACATTTTTCGCAACCGCAAAGTTACAAGGAGTACCTAATGTATGTTCTCCACAAATGACCAAAAGTTGTGGTTTCGATTAATACAATTCGTAAGTAAATATCTTAAATACACATAAATATTTATTTTATACTAAAAGTACGGCCTATTCGTAATAATAAGCATTCGTAACATCTTTTCAGTATGAAATGTCAGTAGTCAAGCAATTGGAAGGCAACTACCGAACTTTAAACAGCCGCAATTGCCCGAAAAAGTTTTGGAGTATGTAGAACACAGAGGACTATAGCCAGCACACACAACTCTTAGAAACTGCAAGTTAACCATCAGTGTCATAAGAAACCCTGACTTTCACAAGTTGTAAGTATTTTCAGTATTCAATATTGTAAAAAAATTGTATACATGACAAAACATAAAGGTACTTTTTTTGTTAGTAGGTATATTTGTATGAAAAGCTTTCCAATTTATGGTTAGTAATGAAAATTTTACTTTAGCATCCAATAAACATAACTAGGTACTTGCATTATATAAAAAAGTTATTATGAATTGAATTATTTTATATATAGTGGCATATCTGTGTCCCCAAAGAGATGGTAGAGATATATTACAACTTTCACATTTTGCCTACTGATGGTCTTAGTCCCACATTATAGGGGGGGAAGGCAATATTTATTTAGAGATAATGATGTACTGAATCCATTGAAGAGTCATATTTTTACAGAATATACCTATTTTAAATTGTAATGTTGTTTTTGTTGCAGCTATAAAATTTAGGAGGAAACAATTAGCAGCTGGCATCAGCAGCAGATTGTTACAATTGGAAGAGATGCATGTAGGGAAAGAAATAGTCAGGAACACTGAGCCTGCAGGCATTAAAGGTGTCCTGTTGAGAGCTGGACTAATGAGAAAATAATTTGATCAATTAAATTGATATCTGCATACTCCACATAATTAACTGTCTGATTAATAGTTTCCAAACTCAATTTTGCAATAAGATAGTATATATAGTCTTTGCCCATTAATCGAACAGTCAATTATGAGTTAGTTTTGTAATAAATGTATCACATTGTTATAAACCATTGCACTACCTACTATGCCCAACCACTAGCTTGGTGGGCAATGGAAGAATACATTACATTATAGTAACTGTTGGATGTTCTAAACTATTATTTCTAGGTTAAGTATGTAAATAAAACAAATATAAAAAGGCTGTTTTTTATTTAACTACAATTTCAAGTAAATTTATATAGTGGGTGATGGATGTCCTAAAACAAAGTGAAAGTACATTTATAGAAAATGGTGGCCTCATTGATCTATGCACACAAATATCTGGCTGAGTGGAAATCAACCCACAACATCCGCTGTGAAAATAATAAATGAAATAAAAAAAAGGCACAAGGCACTTTGTGATAATATTTATTCAGTAAAAATTTGCAATGGTTTTCGAATCATTACAATTTTATTCCCTACCTAAAAACATAGTAACAATCCATTTCAAAATAGTAACTTAACATTTAATACAAATGTATCATCTAAAAGTGTTGAATTAAATCTACTCATTCCCAAGCAGTTTTATCATTAACATGCCTTGCTACACAATTTTAAACACTGCCCCATAGTAGAGTTACTGATTTTGGGGAGATCAGTAGCATGTGCAACAAGATTATGCTATTTAGAGTATTTACATTATGAATACAAATACTTTTCTTTATAAATGTATCAATATTTTGTGCAATATCAATATATATAGCAACATAGTCTGCAGGCATTAGGGTTGTCCTGTTGAGAGCTAGACTAATGAGAAAATACTTTGATCAATTAAATTTATATCTGCATAATTAACTGTCTGATTAACAGTTTCCAAACTCAATTTTGAATAAGATAGTATTTATAGTCTTTGCCCATTAATCGAACAGTCAATTATGAGTAAGTTTTTATATTTCATTTAAAATGTCTCATTTGTTTTAATAAATGAATCACAATTGTTATAAACAGTTGCACTACTATGCCCAACCATTAGCTTGGTGGGCAATGGAAGAATACATTACATTATAGTAACTGTTGGATGTTCTAAACTATTACTTCTAGGTTAAGTATGTAAATAAAACAAATATAAAAAGGCTGTTTTTTATTTCATTACAAATTCAAGTAAATTTATATAGTTGGTGATGGATATCCTAAAACAAAGTGAAAGTATATTTATAGCAAATGGTGGCCTCATTGATCTATGCACACAAATATCTGTCCTGCGTGGAAATCAACCCACAACCTACGCTGTGAATATAATAAATGAAATAAAAAAAGGCACAAGGCATAGTCTTAATATTTATTCAGTAAAAATTTGCAATGGTTTTTGAATCATTACAATTTTATTCCCTACCTAAAAACACAGTAAGAATCCTTTTTTAAAATAGTAACTAAACATTTAATACAAATTTACCATCTAAAAGTGTTGAATTAAATCTACTCATTCCCAAGCAGTTTTATCATTAACATGCCTTACTACACAATTTGTAAACACTGCCCCATAGAAGAGTTACTGATTTTGTGGAGATCAGTAGCATATGCAACAAGATTATGCTTATTTAGAGTATTAACATTATGAATACAAAATACTTTTATTTATAAATGTATCAATATTTTTATGCAATATCAATATATATCAAACTACATAAAAACTCACTCCTAAATTGGTCAAATTCATCAACAATGCCGTGTGTCTCTGGCATCTTGGTTCTGTAAATGTAATTGTTCCATTTCTTGTTTTAACTATTTTCGGGAATTTGGTTCACATTTAATTGATTTCTCAGGCGCTAGGCGGCACGGATTTCTTTTACGCTCTACACGTTCTTCACCTAAATCAGCCTCATTTGAAAGCATTATTGCACCTATTTCAATTAAACTGAATGCAAAATCTATACAAAACAAAACCAAAAGGCACTTTTCTCGAGGTCGGCAATTCGATTCACATTTAAATGATTTCTTAGGCGGCACCGTTTTCTTCTACGCTCTAAACATTCTTCACATGAAGCAGGCTCAATTATAAGCATTCTTGCAGACATTTCAATTAATTTGAAGCAAAATCCACATAAACGAAAATCAAAAGGTAGCACTTTTGTATTCGTCAATTTTGAAGTTAAAATGACGAAGTTTGATGTGTCAAAATCAAATGTTCGTTCGGAACGTCATGAATTAGAGTAGGTTTAGAGAATCTAAATGTCAAACTATGTTCGTTCGAATGAATTCGCGGAATGAATGGAACCGTGGTAGCATACACAAGAAATTCGTAACGAACGAACGAAATTTGGAGAAAGAGAGTAGGCCCCCTGAAACGTGTTTATGCGACAAACAAGTATGAAGCACACCCGCCCGTCGCCACAAAAATGTTAGGCTACCTCTGTTTTATTAATACCGTATTTAATTATAAATCTACTATTATTTTATCTACTAACATGTAATATATATAGTTATATACTTATTATATCGATTCCAAGCTAACACACTCATGTTAGTATTTAAGCCTACTTTAAACTATATATCGTCCCCGTAGTTGGAAAACTAAATAAGTCCGATTTTGGCGATTTTGACTTTTTCCTATTTTCAAAACACCTAAAACATGCCGCATATTTGAGCCTTACAGGCATTTTCATATCTAATTCTGTTACAAAGATATAGCCATTTTTGTCAGACAGGTCATGACAGATGGAATAATAAATATCTTCAGACAAACATAATTTTTTTAAAGGAAAACTAAATAACTCAGTAAATAAATCAATAACTCTGATCAATGACAAGATGAATGTCGAATAAGTTAAATAACTTGAGTTGTTGAATTTTTCCTCAACTTGAAAATTCTTTTACAAAACTAACTTAGTTCGAGGAAAACTAAATAACTCTACCTACTTATTTAATTCTGCTATTCAGAATTTTGATATAACGTATCTAATTTATAAATATTTGATGTTATTTATTTCTTCTACAACAAGATAAAGATTAATTATAAGATGCTAGCCAAATAAAATTAAACAACTTAAGTTGTCATCAGAGGAAATCAGAGGGTCAAGTCCCATTTCGGGTATCAAACCAATGCCACCTTCAACAGATGAAGAATCTTTTGCTGATTCTAGATCTACATGGATTCCGGACACAGAAGAAGAAAATAAAAACGAAACTTCAAAATAAAAAATCAATATTTCATTGGATAAGAAGAAAAAAAGAGTAAAGAGATTTGAACGAATAAACCCCATTTTGACGAGAGATTCTGAAGATGAAACAAGTAATATTATAACAACTCGAGCTATTATTGAAACCCTTATTGAACAAGTCTCACCGGGTTACCCTGAAAAAGAATCATGGAAAACAATATTTCGCTGAGACAACAGGTTCAGAAATAGAAACAGAAAATAAGGAAATAGAAACCGAGGTGCTAAAAACCCCCAGCAGACGCCGTTTTACCAAAACCGATAACCTCTGACCCTGGCAACATATAACACTCGCATACTGCGGACCGACGAGAAGATCATCGAACTGGAGGAGGAACTGAGCAGGTTAAATTGGGATATCATAAGATTATCTCAAGTCCGAAGAGAGGGGAAGGGCACGATAATCCTAAAATCCGGGAACCTGCTCTATTTCCGGAACCAACGGCGACCTACTGTCCCAAGGTGGTGTAACCTTGGGACAAACACTTGGGACAACGTAGAGAAAATCGAGAAAGTGTCGGTATTCGTTGAAGATAATACAGGTATACGCGCCGACTTCGACGAACTCCGACGATGAGGTTGAGGATATATCAAGAGCCATACATAGCTCTAAAAACCCTTTCACTGTGGTAATTTGTGGGCTTTGACGCGAAGCTGGGCAAACGATTCGGTAATGGGCCGAGAGTGGGGTAATTTGGAACTGGAGACCGGAACCCCCGGGGCCAAATGTTGGCGGACTTCATGGAGAAGGAGAAACTCTTAATGATGAATTCCTTATTCAGAAAGTCGGATCACCGCAAATGGACCTGGGTGAACCCCGATGGTAAAACCAAAAATGAGATAAAGTCTATCTCATTTTTGGTTTTACCGATGGGACGACAGATGTTCAATGCGAATAAAACCGGCAGCGATCACAGACTGGTGAGAGGCTCATTGAACCTTAATGTCAAGTTGCAGAGGTCCCGACTGAGAAAGTCTACGCTCCGATCTTTACCTATCCACGTCCAAAACCCTTCATACCATTTCAACCATTTCAGCTCTAATTGCAAAACCGTTTTGAATGTGTAGCACTAGGTAATCTAATCTTATAGGTACTTTATAAAACATATAATAGACGGACACAAATTACATCCAGGCTCAGAACAACTATTTATGGGTCACACAAATAGCTGTCCGGCGTGGGATTCAAACCCGCGACACGCAGCGGCGAGGCGACGGTCTCAGCCACCACGCCACACATGCAGTCAAGTGGACTCATACTACGACAAGCTTGTAGAAGCTGTCCATACGGCTGGGTCTAAATTCTTCAAGGCCCGCTGTACAAACAGAACTAAAAAGATCTCTGACTTTACCCTGCAACTTATGGAAGAAAGGCGGATAATGGTTCTGAACTCCTCAGATGATGCTACCAGATACCGGCAGCTCAACAGACAGATCTCAAAGTCTTTGACTCGCCACACGCGTCAATTTAATACAATTAGTATTAAAGAGACCATCAAGCGGAACAAAGGCTCTAAAGTGCCTAGGATCCCAGAGCACGACTAACCCGTCATTACACCGAAGACATCCCGGAAGTCAGCCTGTACGAGATTAGAATGGCTCTCAGACAACATAAGAACAACAAGGCGCTTGGTGAGGATGTAGTTACAGCAGAGCTTCTGAAAGCGGGTGGTATACCAATCCTACGGGCCCATCAGAACTTATTTAACTCCGTCATATTAGATGGTCAAACTAACAACAACTCCACAAGCATGGCACAGAAGTGTGGTGGTGCTCTTCTTCAAAAAGGGTGACAAAACCCTATTGAAGAATTATAGACCGACACTGCTGAGCCATGTTTACAAATTGCTTTCGAGGGTCATTACGAATCGTCTCGCACGCAGGTTTGATGACTTCCAGCCTCCCGAACAAACTGGTTTCCGAAAAAGCTTTAGCACCATATACCACATACATACGCTGGGGCAAGTTGAGTAGAAGACCGAAAAGTACAGCCACTGTCAAGCTACTACTGTACACTGCCAAGTTAGCCACTGTGTTTAGCGTTTGTGGACTATGAGCAAGCCTTCGATTCTATCGAAACCTGGGCCGTGCTCAGGTCTCTCCAAAGGTGCCAAATCGACTACCGGTATATCGAGGTGTTAAAGTGTTTCTATGAAAACGCCACTATGTCGGTGCGACATCAGGACTACAATTCGAAACCTATCCACTTACAGCGAGGCGTGAGACAGGGAGATGTTATATTTCTGAAACTGTTCACCACTGCATTGGGAGATGTCTTCAAGCTTCTGGACTGGAATGGCTTTAGCAATGTCAATGGCGAGTACATCACTCACCATCGATTTGCCAATGAGCAGTCACGGCTGAGACCATGTAAAATCTCGGTACAATGCTCGATGGCCTCAGCAGAGTTTCTCAACAAGTGGGTCTGAAAAATTAACATGGATAAGACGAAAATCATTGTACCCACTCAATTGAAGGTTAGAGACTAGGACATACCATCCAACAAGGTAGGTCCAACTTCGAGAAGGAGATCAATTGTAGAATGCAACTCGGCTGGGCAGCGTTCGGGAAGCTACGTAACATTTTCTCTTCCAAAATACCGCAGTTTCTCATATCAGAAGTCTTCGACCAGTGTGTGTTGCCAGTGATGACTTACGGAACAGAGACGTGGTCGCTCACTATGGGCCTTATTAGAAGGCTCAAGGTCACCCAAAGAGCAATGGAGAGGGCTATACTCGAAGTTTCCCTGCGGGATCGAATCAGAAGTATCAAAATCCGCAGGCGAACCAAAGTCATCGACATAGCCCGAAGAATTGCAAAACTGAAGTGGCAGTGGGCGACATAGTTTGTAGACCCGACGCCTGTTGGGGCAAAAAGGTTCTCAAGAGGCAACCACGAACTGGAAGAGGTGAGCGCGTGGGCAGGCCCCCTACAAGATGGGCCGATGATCTTGTGCGGGTCGCTGGGTGGGAATAGCGCAAGACCGGCAATTGTGGAGTTCGGCTGATATGATAATGATGATGATGTTTATTTTTTAAGGTTGTGGCATGATAAGTATCTGATAACAATACACCTTTTCTAAACTTTTCTATTTATTCCTTAATATAACTTTATTAATATCATAATACAGCGTTTATTTCATATGAGACCATGAAAAGTAAAAAAAATATCAAAGGAATAATAACATACAAAGCCACTAAATTTTACATTTAAAAATATTTCGAGTGTGATAAATTCAATAACTGCACTTATTTCACCAAATTTGACTCTACCACATGTATTTAGCTTGTAGGAAAACTAAATAAATAGCCGAAATAAGTAGCTAATTGCAGTTACGTTATAAAAACAGTTTTGGCAAAATTAAACAACTTGATTTTTTATTTGTTATTTAGTTATAGTTAAAGATAGAGTTCAGTTTGTTAAAGCATAATGTGAAAGGTTATCAGGTCCACAAAATATAAAATTGCCGACACAAAATTGTCTCACATTTTCTTACAAATGTACATTAACTAAAAAAAAAACACTAAATCGCGTTTATCTCAGAACTACGAAATCAGAGTTATTTAGTTTTCCAACTACGGGGACGATATGTATCTCATACAAAGTGAATTGTAATTCTTTTGAGAAAATGTATATCTTAAACCCCATGTGGAAAGGTCTGTGTCGCAAATGACTTCGGGCAGGGGGCGACGCGACGGTGGCGACAACATCAAAACCGGTGTTTGATCTACACCTAACAGAACTATAATGAACACACTTTCATTAAAATATGTACATCTATTATGGTCAATATATCTGTCACCTTAAAATTTGAAATACAGAAACTTTTGCTTAAGTGAAAGATAAATGATCGACCGACTTGAAATTTTGGGTTTCATGTGTGTTATTATAGCTTACTAGATGACGGAAAATTTCAGCGCTCTGGTCCTGTCCAGGGGTTCTCAAATAGAGGTCTGAAAATGCGGCGAATAGTTCCAGAAAAGGATGGTACGGCAGTGTTGCTTCGCGAGCTGTTACCACCAGGCAGGACCATTGATTCTTAACTCTACTGCGAACAACTGATGAGATTAAAGCAAGAAGTTGAGAGAAAGCGGCCGGAATTAATCAACAGAAGGGGTGTTTTTCATCGTGATAACGATACATCATTAGCCACTCAACAAAAATTAAGAGAGTTTGGCTGGGAGGTGTTAATGCATCCGCCGTATAGTACTGACCTTGCACCTTCAGATTTCCACCTGTTTCGGTCTCTTCAGAATTCTTTAGGCAGTGTCAGGTTAACATTACGAGAGGACTGCCAAAACCACTTGTCGCAGTATTTGATCAGAAATGGGATCATGTCCCTGTTTACAAGATGGCCAAAATTTATCGAACAAAATGGTACCTACATACTTTAGTTTTATTAAAAAACTAAAGTATGTAGGTACCATTTTGTAATACCATACCATATAAAAAATGGTTTAAATTTTCTTAAAAAATGCGAAAAAATCTTTTTCCTCGGCCTATTATTTGATATTAGCAAATTTTAATGTATTTCATCATAACAAGATATGAAAATATAATATAAAAAGACAAAATTACTAAATATATTTATCAATACAATACAGCTATTTTAATTCGGAAAATTTTAAATAAAGACACACATACACAAATCATGCATACATACATACAAAAATATGCAGTTACAAACACGTAGTTCTAGAAGGGCACATAACTTACAACTATACAAGCCACGTACTGGCTTGTATAGTTGTAAGTTATGTGCCCTTCTAGAACTACGTGTTTGTAACTGCATATTTTTATAGTAATGTAATAAATAGCTTTAACTACGGAAAGAAAACCATAATATTTCAGGGAGCACAAATATATAATGCACTACCAAATAATATAAAAACGCTAAGTCAATTCAACTTTACAAGAAATTGTTAAAACAATACATCTTCAAAGGTATTACTAACAACGAAATAATAAATTAATATATAAAAACCAAATTTCTGCAAACTAAAATTTTAAACGTGTAAACGGTCTCTAATATCTGCTCGTTAACATAGGTATAGATAAGTATATGGAAACATGCAGTCCGCACACTGTCAGTGTCGCGTCATAGATTGTATACTTATTTTAGTTCTACCCACACAATCAATCAACTAAAATTGTTAAATTATGGCAATAGTTTAGCTTATCTAGATTAACTACTTTTTGCGCATTGTAAGCAACCTTATTGTGATTTAAATATCGATACTTAGTTTATTTCTCCTCGAAGTGATTATGCAATTGTAATCTTTGAGAAATAAAGAATTTTGAACCGTAAAACAACCATTGAAAAAGCAACTATGCCTAAATATAGTGTTCAGTTTGTAAGAAATGCAAATCTTGATATTTTCGTTATCTTACCTTATACATTAAAAGCCTATTCGGGTGAGTATTTAAATCTCTAAAATTAAAAACCTCACGTTAAAACACCTCCGTTCAAAATATCTAAGATAAAAATACCTAATATATTTATAAATAGGTTAGCTTTGAACTGTGAGCCATTAGGCGCGAACTGAACTTGCCGCGGCAGCGGCCAGCGAGCGAGTCATCTAAATATTTTTGTTCATTTAAATCTGACAAGATCACGTTTTAGGTGGGCCAAGACTTATAGACATTTTTGATTTGCATATCAACATTTAGATGGACCGCCGGCAAGTAAAAGTGCCCGTAGTCCACTCAGGTGGACCACGACCCAGACGTGAAACACCGTCAATCAACGCATTTATGTAATTAAGTTGCAATTAGATGTTAAGATGATCCTAATTTCTTTTTTAATAGGATGAATGAAGGACTGATTTTTTGCAGCGTTTCTCATTAGCTCCCAGGTCAAGTACTAAACGGTAAAGTAAACAGGACGATAAAAAAAAATATAGCTCAATTCTTCGGCCGGAGCTAATTTGCGTGTGAGATGCACTTTAGCTAGCTGTAGGTACGAGTATATGCTGTTCATTTCACATTTGTGTCAATAACGAAAAGGTGACCATGGAATTAATAACTTATTTTTCAGATGATATTCGTTATTTGACAAGTAAATATTGCAAGTTAATTTTTACATTTCCACTTCCTAAAGTTGCAGTCATTATTTACGCAACTGTCAGACGTAGTAGGTACTTACGTATGTGTTTTATTGTCAGCTGACTCTTCAAAGGCATTCATAAATTGATGCATGGTGCACTTACTATTGGTCTCATAAGAAGTCTCAAATATATAAGTAATCATGTAGGCCTTAATAAGTAATCTATACATATAATATAATAATTTGACGGTCACCGTAGCCTAGTTGGTAGTGCTCCTGCCTACGAAGCTGGTGGTCCTGGGTTCGAATCCCGGTAAGTGCAAATATTTGTGTGATGAGTACGAATATTTGTTTCTGAGTCATGGATGTTTTCTATGTATTTAAGTATTTATCTATCTATATAAGTATGTATATCGTCGCCTGGTACCCATAGTACAAGCTTTGCTTAGTTTGGGGCTAGGATGATCTGTGTGACATTGTCCCCAGATATTATTATTATTATTATAATAAAATCGTAGGAAAGTCAAAACTGTACATTGAATATTTTTTTAAAAGGATACATGAGGGGTGATCTACTATCGATATCGAAGCCAAAAATATAGTTTTTAGAATTTTTGTCTGTGTGTCTGTTTGTCTGTATGTATGTCCGAGCTAAACTCAAAAAGTACTGCATGGATTTACTTCAAATTTTGCATGACTATTACTAAGACGTCGGGTCAACATATAGAGTACATATTATCACGCTATCACCTACGGGGGAGGAGCTGTGATAATTTATAAAGTTTAACGCGGGTAAAACCGCGGGGTACGGCTTCGATATCGATTGTAGATCACGCCGCAAGTATCCTTTTAAAAAAATATTCAATGTACAGTTTTCACTTTTCTATGATTTTATTATATGTATAGATACACCGCGGCGCGGGCGTGGACGTGCGTCAGAATCGAGGGCCCATTTTCAAACTGTTGTCAAACATAATACGACTTTTAGGAAAATTAGTTAAAAATAGTTAAAACTTAAAGCAAAGGGTCACGAATTTCTTAAACGTGAATTAAAACTGTTATGATTAAATAACTTGGGCCCTCGATCCTGACGCATGCATAAAGTGGCATAGTCTAAATCTCTGTAAGTACTATATCTGGGTTTATAATTTTTATTTCAGAATTTAGTTAAGAATTTCAGAAATATTTTAAGAAATTCTCTAATCTGCAGAATATTTCATTACAGATTTATAGCGGTATTATATAGGGCCCTTAATTCATTATTGTCTGAACTGAGTTTTCAACTTTATTGACTAGGCTCAACCTGTTAGATTAGCGCAAATAATAATAAAAGTTTGAACCATTTCTTAACTAAAATATAACATATCGTTCGTCAATCTTAACTACACACTTTCAGAGAAAATTGATTTTAAACTTTTTTATAAGAGAAAATACTGTAGGGTGACCATAATGTTCATAGAAAGTAGGTATCTGTATATTTTGTAAAGCTCAGAGAGAAAGTTGTAGGTACTATTTGCAGCTTAAAGTGTTAAATACTCGCTATTTACAGTTTAGTTTTCTTTATTTTTGTATATATGATAGGGCGTATAGGTACGTATTGCTATGGGTCTAGTTGCCTAAAGCAAATAATAAAGTAAAAACATACCATATATTTAGTTTTAACAATGTCTAAATAAAATGAAAGGCAAATTAACCGACTACAGAGCGACAAACGAAAGAATGCGTTTTTGACTTGTATTAACTAAGTACATTTCATGTTAAATGTGACTTAAGATTATATAAAATGAACTAACTAGTGACAGGCTTCAAGAAAACATTCTCTCATAGGCCTCATTATAGTACCTCATTATAGTAGTTATCGTATCTATGGATCACTGTAGCACCAGAGACGTCAATACGGCAAACAAAATTCTAATAAATAAAATACAATCGGTATAATGACAACCAATTTGGGTTCCGTCCAGGGTTGTCAACAGAGAGTGCGGTGTTGTGTCTTAAGTATGCTATCTCATACTACACGAAACGCGATACACCTGTATATGCCTGCTTCCTCGATCTATCTAGGGCGTTTGATTCGGTTTCCTACGATATTCTCTGGAATAAGATACTTAATACTCTACCACCTGAACTAATTAACGTTAAATATAGGTATGGAAACCAGATCAACAATGTACGATGGGCTGGATCATTGTCACGTCCATACAGGTTGGAATGCGGGGTGAGACAGAGGGGGTTGAGCTCGCCAACGCTCTTCAATCTGTATGTGAATGATCTAATATGTAAGCTCAGCAGTGCTAGAGTTGGTTGTTACATCGATGCTGTCTGCGTTAACAATATCTGGTACGCCGACGATCTAGTTTTAATCAGTGCATCACCTTGTGGCCTTAGGAAATTGTTAGCACAATGTGAAGAGTACACTACAATACATGGTTTGACGTATAACATTAAAAAGTCAGTCGTCATGGTATTTGAAGCCAGGGGTAAAACAGTAGAGAAAGTACCACCTTTAACACTTAACAGCTCACCTCTACAGATAATACGTGAATTTAAATACCTTGGTCATGTATTGACCCCTGACCTCAAAGACAATGGTGATATTGAGCGGGAGCGTAGAGCGTTGTCGGTCAGAGCGAATATGCTAGCCCGCAGGTTTGCGCGCTGTTCACTTGGTGTCAAAATAACGCTCTTTCGAGCCTACTGTACAAACTTTTACACCTGCAGCTTGTGGGCTGGATATACTCAATGATCCTACAACGCTCTACGCGTACAATACAACAATGCGTTTAGGGTGCTGGTGGGGCTGCCCCGTTTCTGTAGTGCGTCGGGAATGTTCGCAGATTCACATGTAGATTATGCAACAATGCGTAAAAGATACGGTTCTCTGGACCAGCTCTAACAGTATCCGAAACATGATTGCAAGTAGGTTGGACTGCGCCTACATAAGTCGTTGCTGTGCCGTCTCCTATGGCTTGTCGCGGGGATGACGGTTGCAGGGTAATAATAATATATGTTACTAACATAGTTGTAAGTCCTACTAACATATATGAGTCATAGCTACTTGGAAAAAAAAAATTCTATTCTATTCTATAATAACGAAGAATCTGCTTATTTAACATAAATGTAATCTTAAAATAAAGATTATTTTAAGGTTACATTTATGTTTTTATCCTAAAATGTACGAAATTGTGAGTGAGTAAAGTCCTTAATTTTGCAAAATTAGGATCAACCAAACCATATATCAGAATGTGTAAAAATATAGGTTGTTCTTCTCTACTATAGTAAAATCTAAGCAGTAAATCATCATAACAGATCATCCGGTCGTTCACAATACCATGCGCCTTGTAGTGACTGAGATCAGCCGATTTCAACGAAGGCACTTACTCAACAACACCTAATATTTTAAAACATTTTCCTTTTAAACTGATAGTTTCGGGTAATTCCTTTAAACTAACTTGATCTATCCCATTTAAATCAAATGAGATTGAATAACAATGCTCGTAATTTGAATTTCCTTCACAGTTACATGACACACGTGTGCTATTTGCATCCCCAATACAAATTGCATCTTCTAGACTGGAAAACCCAAAAATTCGAAAGTAGCATTACAAGCACAATCAACATTTATAACTTTACAATCTCGCGCTTTTTCGAACTACTCAAGTGCTACATGAGACCTCATTTCATAAAGCTCTTGATGTGGTGAATGACTATCAGATAAATGTTGAATGTATCTTGTGGGTGATTTTATTTTTTATTTATTTTTTTCAATTATTACTAATACGAAGAAATTTATTTAATAAGAAATTTTAACTATAATGCTATAACTAAATTAAAATAAACTAACTAAAGGCAATCCATTAAGCGCTCCGCATCGGCATCAAAGGGTATCGTGCCCAGAAGGCTGGCAGCATTGCCACGTTGTATGGCAATACTTATTCTCTGTGCAAAAAATAGACCAGCCCTCTGGTCACGTGTGGCGTCGATCAATTTTTTAGAGATGCTCTTGAAGAGTGAACGAGCACCTGGACCCCATGGCCCTAGTGTTTCAACCCCTGGAAGGCTTACACTAGAAATTTTGCGGATACCGAGCCCACCCAAACGTACAGGTAAAGTAGCTTGGAGCCAAGCCCGGTTATCCAGGTCTAGATTTAGAATTTTTGAAATGGAAGTTTTTAATATGGAATCAATACTTTCTAGGAGTGTCTGATGTTTCCACATGTGACAGGATCGCAGGATATGCGTAAATTTTACTATTTTAAATTTCTGGAGAATGGATAATTTATCAGTAGGGTCTGAAATAAAAATCTCACAGTTAGACGAGTTTAATTCTAGCCCAATACATTTCAATTCCTGTTTAAGCAAAATAAGGTCGTTTAGAACAGTATCTACGTCACCTCCTAGGGTTCATCGTCCAAATACCACACGTTAAATTCTGAATTTAGTTGACGAATTATGGGGTGAATAGCGAGGCTGAAAATGAGTGGTCCGAGTGGGTCACCTTGTTGGCATCAGAATCTAAAACGTGATTTTTATATAATAATTTGGTTGGTTATTTTATTTAAATTAATAATACTTTTTTGATACTTTGATTTGTATTGTATCCTAAAGACAAAATATGCCTTACGGAGTCTAGGCCACACGTGTTCCTTAATATAATTTCATTTTCACCGATACAGGTTGAGTTGCATAAATTACCAGTTCTTATAAATGTAACACAACTTTTGTGATGACTGAATCTGATATTGGACTGTCTACTTATTATACGGCAATATTCAAGTGATATAAGTAGGTACTTACTTCGATATCACAAAACTGAAACACTGATATTATTAATAATTAGCACTTATAATATTAAATTACCGCACGACACAAAACACAATCACTTCCGACAGTTCAAAAACAAGTATTTTCTTATTGGATTGTATGAGGGTAAATACTGATACCATAAAAATAATAACCCTAACACAAACCCTACAAATTTTTCTACTAGTAAAAGTTGAAAATAATTTTCTCTTAAAGTATGTAATTTAGAGGAACGAACGATATGTTATATTTTAGTTAAGAAATAGTTAAAACTTTTATTATAATTTGCGCTAATCTAACAGGTTGAGCCTAGTCAATAAAGTTGAAAATATTGGGCTCTCAGTTCTGATATTTTAGTAAAATTCAACTTTCATTTACTTCTTAACAATTGACTTTTGTGTCGTTTTTTCTTTTTAACTAATTCACTTGAGCGTCTAAGTAAAATATGGTGAAGGCGTATTTATGCATTTCTTCAGAGAAATTCATGTTTTGCAGATTCCTCAGTTCAGACAATAATGAGTTGGGGGCCCTATATATAGTACCGCTATAAATCTGTAATGAAATATTCTGCAGATTAGAGAATTTCTTAAAATATTTAAGAAATTCTAAACTAAATTCTGAAATAAAAATTATAAACCCAGATATAGTACTTACAGAGATTTAGACTATGCCGCTTTATGCATGCGTCAGGATCGAGGGCCCAAGTTATTTAATCATAACAGTTTTAGTTCACGTTTAAGAAATTCGTGGCCCTTAGCTTTAAGTTTTAACTATTTTTAACTAATTTTCCTAAAAGTCTTATTATGTTTCACAAAAGTCTGAAAAATGGGCCCTCGATTCTGACGCACATCGAGTGTGGTACGGTGTGGTATAAAATAAAATAAAATAAAAAAGGTTTTTATTCACGTAGACTTTAAAAAAGCGTTTGTAAATTAGTCAGAACATGTTTGTAGTAATATAGTTGTATACATTAGATATTATTTCTAGTAACATAGATATTTAGGTACATATTGTATGAAAAGATGTTTAAAATTTATTTTATTACAGCATTTATGAAAACATTTATAAAATTTATTTATTATAGGTGGGGAAATATGCCTAAGCGTGCTTCCTCGAACGGGCCGACGCGTGAGGGCAGGCTTAATGAAGCAATGGTTCGTAGATTATTAGAATCTCTACATACGGTTGTGAGTAGGGTTGAGAATCACAGATACGAGAATCACGAATCCTTAGCACGAGCACTCCCCTCAGATCTGAAGTTGAGGCGCGTTGAGGAGGTTAAAGATGGCTGTGTGGGTTAGCGCTAACGTGGTGATGCGGTGTGGCCGAGTAAGTATGCAGCATGATGTGACGCGCCAGCCGCAGGATCGCGTGGTCTAATCCGCCACGTCGTGGTTGTGGACAATCTGTCGTCCTCTTCTCCTACGGAGAGGTACCCTGCCCTCAAGGTAAAAGGAGTAAGGTCAGATACAAAGTTAAAGAAGAGTTAAATATCTAGGTAGACGTCATGAAGTGAGCCGTTAACACCCACCCGTGGAAGGTGGATTCCTTTCGGGTCCGTCGTTTGAACAAACGAAAAGAAAAAAGACCGAGACCATGCCTTTGCCCGCCATTAGGAAAAATGACTATCAATATAATGTACATCATAAGCATTTCTCTATGTACCAAACAACTCTATTTTTTTTTTATATACGGGACTAGTCCCTCCCTCTTACCCACCACTGCAACTCCTGTAAGCCAGGATCAACAGTGGCACACAATGAAATGACACTGAGCGGTGAAGCTCAGGCATGTCCCGGGGAATCGCTTTAACTGTCTTGGATCCCGCAACGAATTTAAGGATTAATGAATTGAGTTCTAAGCTTATTTGATAATAATAAAAAAATAATATTCATTTTTCTCATCACTAAGTTAATACATTACACTCAACATTTAGGAACGAATACATAATACCTACATAAGGTATTTTATTAGGCTAACTTTGTGAGAGACTAGTGCCTGATGTGGGTTTAGCAAAAAAATCCTATATTACCGGTCACCTTCCCGCCATTATGCAAATTAAGAAATTAACCTTTCTATTCAACATGTATACTTCAAATTATAGGAGACCAAAACTAAATGAATAATATGGACTATGACAATATAGGCTACGCCCGAATAATATTAGGATTCTATTATTTAATTCAGGTACAACAAAAACCCAATACAATACGAGTGAGAGCTGTATAAGCGTGTATGAGGATAGGTGAGTGATGGTGAGTGTTAATGAATATGTATAGCAAGTTTGTTGATGACGAAAATAACACTGGATTATATTAAAATTACTGAGATCAATAAGTTTTCAGTTTCTTGATAATTGAGACTAGATATACTGTGACACAATTAAGGATAGTTTGAGTCTCATGTGTTTTTGCCTGCCCTTAAATCCTCTGAGCGCTGTACTCAGGGATTACGGGTTATTCTTATTCTTATTCTTCTGGTGGCGACTATTTCCAGTCCCCGGAGGTCCTGGTAACACTGCGTCCAGTGATGAACTATTGTGCTCGCCGCTCCAACTAAACTTTCCTGTCTAACCCTTCTTCTTCTTTTCGTATAGCTATTTTCCCGTTAATTTAAGTTACAATTTTATATCTATAATTACAATTTTATATCTAGATTCAGTAGCCAGTCCCTTGCCTCGGTTGTAAGCGCAAGCAGGCCCTCAAGTCCCCCTGAGAAATGTCTTATGGGGCACTCTTCGACAATGTGCGCAATGGTCTGGTCTGGTGCTCCACAGTCACAGGCTGCTGATGGTATGAAACCCCACTTTTGAAGGTTGTGGTTGCATCGACCCACCCCCGTTCGTATTAGATTGAGAGTGACCCATATCTTTCGGCTTTCTTTAAAACCAGTGGGGGTTTTGGTGGGGTCTGTGTTAGAGTTCTGTCAAAGTTGTAGACGACTATATTTACCTACGAAAGACCATTCAACTAGGTAAGTCCAACATCGAGAAAGAGGTCAATCGTAGAATCCAACTCGGCTGGGCAGCGTTAGGTTAGCTACGCAATATCATCTTGTCCCAAATACAGCAGTGTCTTAAGTAGAAAGTTTTCGACCAGTGTGTGTTTGTACCACTGATAACTCATGGAACAAAGACCTGGTCGCTTACTATGGGTCTCATCAGAAGGCTCAAGGTCACCCAAAGATGGAGAGGGCTATGCTCGGAGTACCCCTGCGTGATCGAATCAAAAACATCGAAATCCGCAGGCGAACCAAAGTAGCCGTCATAGCCCAAAGGATTGCCAAACTAAAGTGGCAGTGGGCAGGGCACATCGCTCGTAGAACTGACGGCCGATGGAGCAGATAGGTTATCGAGTGGTGACCACGAACCGGAAGACGCAGCGTGGGCAGGTCCCCTACAAGGTGGACCGACGATCTTGTAAAGGTTGCGGGAAGCCGCTAGATGCGGGTAGCGCAGGACCGGCTATAAATAAAATAAAAAAGGTTTTTATTCACGTAGACTTTAAAAAAGCGCTTGTAAATAGTCAGAAGGGATTTATTGTCAAGGATCTGCTTGACAATAAACTAAATATAGACAGAACCATTCAGACAATGTGTAGTAAACTATAAATTTCAAAAATTAAACCTAAACATAAGATTATGTTTAGGCTTAATTTTTGTAATTTATAGTTTACTACATATTGTCTGAATGGTTCTGTCTGTATTAAGGTATGAATTCAGTATTATTATTATAACGGACCTTGTGTTTAAAACGACGGTCGCGCTTTAATGCTACCACCGGATACAATGCCCCCCAACTGAGAAGCCCCGGCGAAACAAATTCAGCAGGTTCATCTGCTACCGGTTTCAACACGGCCCAGTTGAGACGGTCCGGCGAAATATACTCAAGCGGGCATGAACACGGGATTTGGTCCACTTAAAGTAATTATTTAGTAGGAATACACAATTATCTGCTCGATCGGTTGTCTGAATGAATATTAATTTAGATTATATTTAGGAAACAAAAGAAAAACATAGAAACAATAACATTATGCCTCGTTGGTTTAGCGGTAACGTGTTCACCCGCAGATAACGAGGTCCTGGGTTCAAATACCTGGTCGAATTAGTCATGTCTATGCTACAAGATCTCCAGCGAGCAATGTGCAGGTTGGCGGTGAGCGCCAGGCGTCTTCGTCATCGATGTACTCTTTAGTGGTATAATAACCCCTAGCCATAAGTACACGTTTAATATATATCTTGAAATTTGTGCCAGGCAGATCAGTAATATGAGTAGGAAGCTTGTTATAAAACCTAATACAATTTCTTAAAAATTATTTATTCGTTTTGCTGTCTCCAAAAGCCTTATTGCAAGTTTGTCTTTATTCCTAGCAGCAGTTCACTTTTTTTTCTATAGTTATTAATATTTTTTCTAACAATATATTCTGATATATATACTCAGAAGGCACCGTTAGTATAATTACTTCTTTAAACAAAATTCACAAAGATTCGCGACTACCTACCCATAAATGGCTCTGACTGCACTTTTTTGTAAAATGAAAATAGTACTTATGTCAGCTGCCGAACCCCACAGCAGAATGCCATAGGACATAATACTATGGAAATACGCGAAATATACCAATCTAGCAGTTTGTTCATCTGACAATTGTCTTATTTTCCAAACGGCATAGGAAGCCGAACTCCATTTAGCTGCTAGCTTTTCAATCTGAGGAGCCCATTGTAATTTTGCGTCTAGTGTCAATCCCAGAAATACGGTTAATAAGAGGTTATTTGCTTAAAACCATTTTGATATAAGGCCGAGTGTTTTATTTTGTTCAATAAGATCTTTGTCCTTCCTATTTACTTTAAATATAAGCGACGTACCATCAGCGAACAAAACTATGTCCGATACTTTCTCCACCAGATAAGGGAGATCATAAATAATAATAATATATAGGGACAATGTCACACAGATCATCCTAGCCCCAAACTAAGCAAAGCTTGTACTATGGGTACCAGGCGACGATATCCATACTTATATAGATAGATAAATACTTAAATACATAGAAAACATCCATGACTCAAAAACAAATATTCGCGCTCATCACACAAATATTTGCACTTACCGGGATTCGAACCCAGGACCACCACCTTCGTAGGCAGGAGCACTACCAACTAGGCTACGGTGACCGTCAATTAATTATAATTAATATATAGTAGAAAAGAAATGGGCCCAGGATAGATCTCTGGGGCACCCCCATTTTCACAGGATGACGTGCCGAAATGATACCGTCTATCGAAACCATCTGTTCTCGACCCAATAAATAGGACACTACAAGATCAAGAGACGTACCAGATATTCCATAGTATTGCAGTTTTACAAAGAGTGTACGGTGATCAACGCAATCGAAAGCCTTGGAGAGATCACAGAAAACTACCAGCGCATCCTGTGACCCCTCCCAAGCCTCCAATATAGACTTCATTAAGGTAAATCTTGAGTCGAGCGGCCCTTTGTAAAACCAAACTGCTTGTTATGTATGCAGTTATGTTATGGTGCTATTGTGGAAATAATTAGGGGAGGCTTTTTCCAGCAGTGGATGTCTTTGGGCTGGTATGATGATGATGATTACAAGCTATTTGTGTCACCTTAAATCGCTTGAAAGCCGCTGAGCTTAAGTTTGGGCATGGCAAGGTTAGAGATAAATTCAGGGAAGCCATATCTGGTAAATATGGTAGTAGTGGGATGGCACGTTATGTTATACCTATATTTGATGTTGTTAACAACCTACCTTCTCCTCAGTTTCTCAAATAAATATAAAAGAAATAATACCTATACAAAAATGAAGATGCTAAATAGGTACTCAGATACTTGTTTTTTAACAATTGTGTAAATAATGCAGAAAAAGTGCAAAATAAACTTGTCCAATATTTACTCCCGTAAAAATACATATATGTACCGACCGTTTGCTTCCTGTTGACACAAAACACAATTGAACAGTATAAAAGCCGATCTGAATTGAGCCAAGACATGTTATCTCTGACCAGAGTCCAAACAACTACTACAAGATGAACGCTGCCATGACTTTACTCCTTGTTGCCATTGTAAGTACAAATTGGTAAATATATTTCGCGTGACTTGCTTTCTTCCGTGCTTTCTTGCGTTCTCCTTGTAATTTCAATTAGAAAGGTGTTAGAAAGATATTATTTCAATTAGAAATTACATTGTACTTAAATATGTTAATTTAGAGTAAGTCAATCAACAAGCTCTTTTGTCACTTAATTAATCAGATGTTTGGTAGTAAGCCCTGCTGCACAATTTGGCTTTTATATAGTTTTTAGAGGCGCTCATAGCCAGACGCTCCCACCGGTTTAATTTCTGAGCGTCTCCGTGCTTCGGAGGGCACGTTAAGCTGTCGGTCCCGATTGTAGCCATTAGGCAACAGTCGTTAAACCATGTCAGTGGCCTTATATGCGGCTTGAACAACTCTGACACTAGGGTAACTTTCAGTCAAAAAAGTATCGGGAATGATGATTGATGATTGAGATGATTTGTTTATGGTTCCAAATTCAAATTTTTGTTTTTTTTTGTTGTTATTAGATTGGCATAACTGTTTTCCATTTTGGCGCGGAGTTTGAGTTGCATCTGATAATTATATTAAATACAGTGCTGGTTTTAGTAATATCATATATAGTGTGTATTGCGAATTTCATAGTGGACAAAAACATCGAACAAAGAGTTTGTCTTAAATTTTGCATCGCTAATGTAAGTCACTCGTGCTTATGAGTGGTTCAAAGCGTTCAAAAGCGGTCGAGATGTGATGAAACATTTGCCTCGCTCTGGTAGGCCAATCAACGTCTGCAATTGAAGTTAACATCGCAAAAGTGAAGTAAATAGTGACTGAAAATCCTCATTCAACTCTGAGAGAGATAGCCGAACTTTCTGTATCTCACGAGTCGATTCGTACCATTTTAACTAATCATTTGGGTATGAAACATGTTGCCGCTCGGCTAGTCCCAAAAGATCTGAATTTTCTCCAAAAACTCAATCGCATGAAAGTCGCTGAGGACATGGTAGAACGAGTCAATTCCGACCCAACATTCATGAAACGCATTGTTACTGGTGACGAGACGTGGGTTTACGAGTTTTACAACTGAACCGAAACCGAAAAAACCACGCCAAAGTTGATCAAAAGTTAAAGTCATGTTGACTGTTTCTTTGACTATCGCGGTGTTGTGCACTCTGAATTCTTACCGGAAGGTCAAACGGTAAATAAAGAATATTATTTGAGAGTTACGCGGCGTTTAAGAGAGCAAATTCAACGAAAAAGGCCAGATTTGTGGAAAGAAAATTCTTGAATTTTGCACCACGATAATGCGCCTTCGCACAAGGCCATCATTGTGAACGAATTTTTGACCAAACACTCAACAAATACCATCCAGCAACCACCATATTCACCAGATATGGCTGCAGCTGACTTCTTTCTTTTTCCTTAACTCAAATTACCACTTCGTGGTACCCGTTTTCAATCGGTAGAAGACATAAAGGAGAATTCGCGGCGAGAACTGAACTCAATTCCGAAAGCAGCGTTTAAACAATGTATTGATGAATGGATTATTCGTTGGCGTAAGTGTATCGTTTCTGAAGGAGCATACTTTGAAGGTGATAAAATAAATTTGGATGAATAACAAACAATTTGTATATTATTGATCTTATCCCGGTACTTTCTTGACAGAGTAGTAGTTCTTTTAAACTTATTTTTAGTCATTTCTCGATTACGCTGGAATTTTGTTATGGAATCGTGTACAGTAATAAAAGAGTTGGTTATTTTGTGGAGATGGGTAGTAGGTTGTGTGTAAATGATTATCTTGTGTAATCATTATATTTAGTATTTATATTATGTGTATCGCTCCTTTTACCGAAGTCATCTTTATTTTAATACAAGTAAATATTTTTTTCATATGCGTTTATTACGTTACATGTGTTGTATATACAGCCATACTAAGAACTTACTATATTTCAAAATCGCTAACATTTTAAGTTTTCATTTTGTCCTTTTACAATCTTTTACATTGTAAGCGCGACTTTAACTTCTTTAAGTATGTATATATTTATTTATTTTAAAGTCGCGCTCAAACCTAACTTCCTGCGATACAAGTCTAGAACTTAGTGTGGGAACCAATGTCAATTATTTAGTGTAATAATAAACATATACGGGGCATGTTGGCGTGGTTGGTAAATGCAACGCCGTAGGTCGTGGGTTCAATTCTCACCCTGGGCAAATATTTCTGTGAATAAAATTTTCTGTTTGTCCGGACTCTGGGTTTAATTATCTATATAAGTATGTATTTACAAAAGGAAATCTATCAGTTTCCATAGTACAAGCTCGGCGTAGTTTGGGATCAGATAGCCGTGTGTGAATAATGTTCCAGGTTATTATTATTGTTATTATAATTTCGACAGTACATTTAAGAAATTCGTCATTTAACTAAACCATGACTACCTATCATAAAATGAATTATAATTCCGTTGATTAATGTTTGATCAAGTCACGATCTAATAATCTATTTGTACCAAAATTATTGTTATAGTTAGTATGTATTTGACTATTTACGAGCGCTTTTTCAAAGTCTATGTTAATAAAAACCGTAACTTTTTTATTCATGTTGAGTTGAGTTAGTAGAGTAGGCATCTTAGGAATATTTTCGTCCGTTCTCGCTTTCCACACTAAAACTGTGTCAGATTTTAATAATAAGGTGTCATTTAATGCTATCATCGTTGATTATAAAAGTATGTTTTTCTTTTCAGATGGCCTTATCCTACTCAGCTATCTCGGAAGCAACAGATTCGAATGAGACAACGACTGATTCCACCACATCAACAACTGGTATTTATAATATTATAAATCTTAAACAATTTTAATTAAGTTAGTTGATACATTGAAGCGAAAGAAGAAGAAAAATATAAAAAATAATTAAATGCTTACGACTAAAGGTAGAATTATCTAAGCACGTGTTCAGCGTTACAAAGGTCTTAAGGGGTAGGTATAGTGTAATCAAGTTCCTAATCTAAACTACTCTAGAACATAGAAACACGGTACATATATCGTGTTTCTATGTTCTAGTATCGCCAAGCATGTAAGATTACGTCTGTTGCCTTTTCATCTTCATCATCATCATGTAAGCCGAATTACGTCCACAGCTGGACAAAGGCCTCCCCCATTACTGGTGTCTATCACTTGAGGGGATGCCATATTATGCCATAATCACCACGCTTGGCAGACGGGTTGGAGATCGCAATACAATGGTCATACTCAGGGTACGGGCAGCACCCGTAGTCTGGTATATATTCCCTCGGACGACTTATACTTCTCCAACGGGATGAGATGGGGTGTTCATATGCTATGCCGCCAGCCACACGGCAAATTTGATTCTTATTCTCCTCAGTAGTTTGGAGCGACAGCGCGTATATCGCAATTCTTGTCCTCTCAGTGTCGGAGGAGTCTAAAGGAACATTTTATATATAGAATATAACTTGTTGTCTAGATGGCCTTAGCTTACTTAGGTTACTTGCAAACTACAGAACTTCGATTTCAACGATATTAAATAACGAAGCGCATTCTTATTATTCTCAGTAGCTTTGAGGGATTGCCCGTTTGTGGGATTTTAGTCTGTTGAGCGTTACAGAGGTGTTAAAGCGATACATAAGAAATCTGTGCGTTTTATACATTCACCTGCACATACCACCAAGTAATTTATCGATTAGGCACTTGGTTTGTAGGTATAATATCGTGTCTATATGTTCAAGTGTAGCCAAAAACCAATACCACAATGTCTTAAAGTTACCTTGATAGAAAAACAAAAATATAGTGTAGGTATTATTATTTGCTTTTTAAGTGACATCTCAATGTATATACGAACAAGTTGATAAGAATTACCGGATCTAATTTACTGAACCCATTAATTCAATTCATAACGTAGTAGATTTTTATTTAAAAAAAATCAACGCCCGCACTAGGGTATCTTATCCCTGTGTCGCGGGGTACTTTACAAACATTTAATTGACGGACACAAATTAATGAAATAATGAAATTTATTCAGCACTTGGGTATTTACATACACTTGTACTTGTCAAGCTCACAATGTATTACATAAACACAGTTAAAAAACCAGTAATTAAAGCAACAAAATATTTTGAATTAGTCCGTCCGTGCGGTCTGTTTCGTCACAGATATTTTTAGTATACTTAAATAAATAATAAATAGCATGTTATTAAGCTATTATTGTTACATTTAGCAATTGCATATTAAAATGAAAGAATTGAAAACAACGAGCAGTTGGCTAGCGCAAAAGACTCTGAACCAGTAGCTTAATTTAAGCGACTAATACCTGAGGGCACCCTTATGGGGTTCGGGCCACAACTCAGGCGGCCGCTGAAGTAAAAAGATGGAATTCGAAATGGGGGTCAGAACACTTGCACGGGATTAATGATCACGTGTTAAGGGGGCAACGCGAACCTCGTATTATTTACTGATTACATCCAAATAGTTGTCTGGTACGGGAATCGAACCGGAGACACGAAGCGGCAAGGCGACTGTCTCAGCCGCGGCGCCACACGTGCAGTCATTATAAAATAAAAAAGGTTTTTATTCACGTAGACTTTAAAAAAGCGCTTGTAAATAGTCAGAACATGTTTTTAGTAATATAGTTAAGTAAACATAATTATTTCTAGTAGATATATTTAGGTACACGGATTGTAAAAACATTTATAAAATTTATTACACAATAGTCATGATATTTAGCTACCTTGTATTCAGTTATTGTCAAAGAGATTAAGCTTAGGTTTAATTATCGAAATTTATAGTTTAATGTATTCATCAATTAAGCTTGATTTGCAAATTTTCGTATTCGCGTGCTATTAATTCTTCTTCTTAATTTGTCACGTTGCTTGTTAAATTATAGGATCACTACTAATTTCCCTATTTCTATTTTTACAGGCGGCTTGGTCCCAGAGGTTGTGACACTACTGAATAGCACGGTTAGCAAGATCAATGACGCTGGAGATGGTTTTGTGTTCGGACTTCTTGGCTAAAGCGGTAGCAGTAGTCTGTGCTCCCTATTATGTACCTCAGAAATGCGCCTCAATGAAGACTTACCACTTAATGTGCGCTGCATGATACCCGCTGCCCATCACACAGGACGAAGCTGTAGTCCGATAATTTACGTTCATGGTCACATAAAAATGCCTCAAACTTTTGCTAATTTAATATCCTTCTGAATTCTATGTCAGTTTTCAAATACGGGTTTCCTGTTTTAATGTGTTTCGTGACATGGTAATGAAAAAGTATCAATGAACAAAGTTTGATGTATTTTATATCGTTTGTGACAGAATAAAAGTACGGAAACAAGCATTAATGTAAAGGTACTGCGAGGCGGTTATAAATACAGCAATAATATTTTTTTATTAATTTGTAGGTACATAATATTTGAATTATTGACTTAATGGCTATGTCTACTGGACTATTGAAATTTTATTATATTTTTATCAGAAACTTTATCTTTCATATTTTTGTTAGAACCCATTTTCCGAGATCGGAAGCTGTAAAAGGCAAAGCGCTTACGGTGTGGCTGCAAACTCCTTTTAATACTAATACTACTACCGCCGAGGCAGTTGAGACGATATGATACAGTTTGAAAATTAACTTATTTTAGAATACTAAACAACTCCTCAGTCTCATCATAGGTCAACTTTTCTAGGAAATTACAGTCTATACAATTGTAAATATAAGGTAAGCCCGGTAACCTAGAAAAAGGTAAGCCCGGTTTGTAAAAATAAATTTTGACTCAGACGTACAAGTGCAGGTAATAATCTTTCCGTCTCTTGGTGTTAGTAATGTTAGCATTGTTTGCAAAGAAGTATTGATCGTTTTGTGTTATTTTAGAATTGCATGCTTCATAAAGTGTTGGCGGACACTTGACGTTGAGATGAAGACATTGCATTTTTCATAGATAATAATAATAATAATAAATTGTTTATTTCGATTACAAAAGGCTTACATATACACATATTTGGACAACACCTTTTAAGCAAAGGATTGCTTGTCTTAGGAGTCTCCGCTCTTCCACTTATCATTATTATTGTAATCAAGATGTAGACAAAAGCATGCAAGATTAAAACAAAGGGTTGCTTAATATTATACATTAATCATTAGCATTAAAATTAACAAGCTACTCTGCAAGAGCATGACCAAAAATGCAGGGAAGCCAAATTGCGCAAGTATGTGTGATGTGTGTGTAACAGTGAGTGCGTGAGTGAGGTGTGAATGAGTGTGGGTGTGAGTGTAAGTAGTGAGGTAGAGTGGTGTGCGGTTATTGTAAGGCCGCTACAAAAGATTCAATATCTTCGTAGGATTTAGTTTTAAGCTATTCGGTTACAACTTTTTTCAGTCCCAGAACTTCATGGAATGTATGTGTAATTCTCTATTCACCAAGTTATATAGGTAAGACGATTGGCTTGGGTATTGTCTATTACCGAAAGCAGATCTAACCCTGACAGTTGGAGCGACTAAGTAGGTTCTTCTGATTTTAGGTTTAGAGGGATCATACGGGAGGGATGTATGCTTTTTCAGTATAATTTGCAGCAAATGGAGTTTTCTTACAGACAAGAGATCAGACAAAAGGTATAGGGAGTGGGTGGGGTATCTATAGGGTTTGAGGAACATAACTTTAAGTAAGATTCTCTGCGCTCTCTCAAATTCCAAGAATTATATCTCTGTCGACCCACCCCAGCACAGCAGACAGTACATGAGAATAGATTGAGCCAGTGATATGTATACTTGCTTCAGGAGTGACTTTGAGGCCATATGTCGCAGCGTTTTGAAAGTCCATATCAGCTTTCTAACTCTCTTCATGATAAGTTCGGTGTGCATGTGCCATGACAGGCGTTGGTCAATCATAACACCTAGATATTTAGTGTGTTCTAGTTGGTCGATATTTAAACTGAGCAGTCGGGGGACGGGGGTTAGGACAGCTGTGTATTTTTATTTGAAAATCTTGGGACGGTTGAGAGTTATTATACTTACTGAAGAAGATGTAGTTGGATTTAGTGTGAGGAGACTATGGTTTAGCCAGACTGCTATCTTTGCAAGTCCACGCTCTGCCAAGTTAACACCGTTGGCCCAAGTCCTAGCAGTGAAAACGATGGCTGTATCGTCGGCGTATGAGAAAATGAGTCTGCCATCAATCGTCATGTTACAGAGGTTGTTAATTTAGATAAGGAATAAGGTCGCCCCAAGGACATTGCCCTGGCCGACACCGAAGGTGACGATTGACTCGGAGCTGGTGTATTCCGCAATTATAACCCTTTGTTTGCGGTTGTTGAGGTAGGAATTAAAAAATTCAAGAGTGGGTCCTCTTATGCCGATAAGTTCTGGCCTGTGTAATAGTAATGGCACAGACACTGTATCAAAGACCCTTTTCAGGTCAAGAAAGCACTTAGGTTTTAGAGAAGGCACGTAGGTCAAAGGAAAGGCCAAAGTGGTAACTTTTAGTATTGGTCTTCGGGTGCGTTCAATAGTTATTATTAAGGTTTTTAGAGGGAGTGACTCAGTATTGAATAACAGATTGACATAATGCTTGAGAGACTTGCGTAACCAATTTGGTATCAGCAATATGGCGTAGGTTTTTAATCACTAATATGAGCCTCCGTAACCGATTTGACAAGGCAAGGTAGTACCAAGGTATTACAAGCTATTCGTGTTAGCACAAATAGCTTGTTGGGTGTATTACAAGCTATTTGTGTTAGCACAAATAGCTTGTAAGCCGCTGAGTATGTTGTTGTTTTTTTCCGTTTGGGTCTATTAAGCGCAAGCCATATCTAGCAAATACGGTGGCAGTTCGATGGCATTTTAAGTTATTTATTTATTATACAGAAAACCAACAGCTATACAAAAAAAATACTGCTATTATAGGAAACATAAATACAATTACAGGTTTCCACGGATAGCTGATACACACATACAATGCTTCCGATTTTACTCTTAATCAGAGTAGCTGAAGACAGGATATACATATATTCAAAGTTATTGGAAAAATGAAGGTTCAGCTGCTTGTGTGCCAACACTCTCCTGGTATTTAAAGGGTCAAAATCAAACATTTTACAAAATTACTGGCTAAATTCATAAATAGTGCTTACTCGCACTATATATGAATTTTTGGTGTATTAAATCTAAGCGATGGGGAACGTTAAAGTGCAGTTTCTGTAAGATATTGGAACAGTCAATCTTATTAGATAATATCTTTAATAAAATCGTGCATTCGGCCAAACGTCACCGATTAGAGGTTGAAAGTGGAAAATTCTTACATAGGTTTAATATGTAAATTCATAGCACTGTAAGGGATTTTGAGACGATAACAAATGAACTTCATAAAACGTTTCTGAATATTTTCTATGCGATCAAAACATATAACTAGTTACTGTAACAGGGATTCCATATTTGTGACGCATATTCAAGGTGACTTCTTACAAAGGTGCAATATAGTATTTTAAACGTTTCAGCTTTTTTAAACCACCTAGATATCCTCATTATTAATACCAATACTCTTGATGCTTTGGCGGTAGTTTGCTCGATGTGCATGGCAAACTTTAGCTTTGAATCATGATAGACACCAAGGTCATTGGTAATACTTGGCCCTTAAGTTGGTACCTACGATGTTGACAGTTGGACGCGTTTCCTGCTAAAAGTGAGTACTGAGTATTTGACTGGGTTAAAATCTAACTTATTTTCTTGAAAGTTCTCATCAAGCCGCGTCAGATCGGTTTGAAGATCCTCGACATCCTTTGGAGACGATATATTGGAGTAAATCTTCATATCGTCAGCAAAACAGAGAAGATTAAAACTATGAAATCCAGAGTCGACGTGTAAACGACATCGACTCTTGTTTTCACAGTTCTAATCTTCAATATAAAATAAATAACAAGGGTCTCATTAAGGAACTCTGGGGTACAACACTAGGAATCAAAACCCAATTTGAGACATAATCGCTGACAACGACCGCCTGTGTTCTATTTTTTAAACGACTTCAAAAGGAGGAGGTTCTCAAGTTCACCGGTATATTTTTTTTTATGTATGTACACCGATTACTCGGAGATTTATGATCCGATTTACGTGATTCTTTTTAATTTGATGCAGAATAGTTGCCATTTGGTCCCATAAAAATTTTATATAGTTTGGCCCAGTAGTTTTTATTTAATGGACATTTTTGTATGAAAATTTTTGTTTATGTGGACGATGTAACTGTCTTTGGCCCAGCCTTTTTTAAATCTTTGCCAGTCTAGCTAGACTCATACTGTTCAAGTGTTTCTTCGCATGAACATTAATAACAGTTTCAGACGACTAGCGTTGAATACGCGCGTATAAGCTCGTTTTTGGAAGCGTATGTAGGTGCACCTTTTAGCACAAGCGCATTTTTTTTATGTTGATTCTTCATTAGTTTGATGTGGAATAGCTGTCATTTTTAGGGTTCTGTGGCCAAATGGCAAAAAACGGAAACCTTATGGTTTTGTCATGTCTGTCTGTCCGTCCCTATGTCACAGCCACTTTATTCCGAAACTATAAGAACTATACCGTCAAATAGAAAAACAAATTTTGGTGACTTCCCTTACTTAGAACTGAATTTAAAAAAAATCATCGTACTATACGTGATATATCTATTGATAGGTCTTCAAAAATCATATTGAGGTTAATAGTATAATTTTTTTCTTAACTGTATAGTTTGCGCGAGAGACAAAGGCGTAAAAAAAGGCGTAAATTTTATGTAGTTTTTATTACTTTACAAACGGTCTTTTTTTTCGAACAACATTTTTTCGGAGGATATTTCTTTTTTCCGTTCTCATTTGTTGGGACCTATAGTTTTGAGGCGCGCGGCACCTTTCGTAGTTCTACACATAGCTAGACACTAAAAAGTAACAAATAAAAAAAACTTCGTTTAAAAAAACCGACTTCAAAAACTAAAAAGTATAAAAAAAAATATCTTAATAAAGATTTAATTTAATACATCTCTTATGCAAACCTTTAATATTATTGAAATACTATAATTTGTATGTGATACCTATTGATAGCTTTAAAGTCTAGTGATAATATTTAATGGATAAAAAGTCTGTACAGACGCCAGCACATCCATTAAATATATCATTAGATTACCCTGATTTGACGCCGTAACTGTACTGTTAAATATACATTCTGTTCATCGACTTTTGGAGCTGACTGTACAACAATCCTATGGGCGCTTCAGAAGTTATTTAACTCCGTCATACTAAATGGTCGAACGCCACAAGCACGGCACAGAGGTGTGGTGGTGCTCTTCTTCAATAAGGGCGACAAAATCTAATTGAAGAATTATAGACCCATCACACTGCTGAGCCATGTTTACAAGTTGTTTTCGAGGGTCATTACAAATCGTCTCGCACGCAGGTTTGACAACTTCCAACGTCCCGAATAAGCCGGCTTCCGAAAAGGCTTTAGCACAATAGACTACATACATACGCTGCGGCAACTTATACAGAAAACTGAACAGTATAACCGGTTACTATGCTTAGCTTTTATAGACTATGAGAAAGCCTTTGATTCGATCGAAATCTCAGCCGTTTTGAGATCTCTTCAAAGGTGTCAAATCGACTTCCGGTATATCGAAGTGTTGCAAGAAAAAACTACTACGTCAGTGCACCTCCAGGACCAGAACTCGAAACCGAACCAGAAATCGAACCTGCAGCGAGGCGTGAGGCAGGGATATGTTATTGTTCCGAAACTGTTCAGCGCTGCATTGGAAGATGTCTTCAAGCTTCTGGACTGGAAAGGCATCAATGTCAATGACGAGTACATCACCCACCTTCGAATTTCCGACGATATAGTAGTCATGGCTGAGGCCTTGCAAGACCTCGGTACAATGCTCGATGGCCACAGCAGAGACTCTGAACAATTGGGTCTGTAAATGACCACCCAAGTTAAGATAGGAGACTCTGCTTCGAGAAGGAAGTCAATCGTAGTATCTAAGTCATGCATATGCATAATATGCAATAACATACAATTACATATTTTACAACATTTTTTGGAAAACGCAAGCAACATTTCCGCTTCTTATGAAAATGTTTTGATATGTGGTGACTTTAATCTAGGTGGTCTTAGTTGGACAGGAAGTCCAGGCTTTCCATTAGCTGTCTCATGTGCCGTAAATAATGTTGCCAATACTTCTTTTTTAGATTTTATTACTGAAAAGCACGAGGCAACATCTTGAAAGCCAAATCCAAAAGCAATATCACAAGTCCGTTTAAACGCGCCAAAGTAATCGAGTAAGTAAATCAAAATATGTCCAAAAAGAAAGCCGGTACGAACAAAATAAAGAAACCAAACGATGTCCTTGCTGAATAATAGCGAATGACTCACTGACCTGTGAACAATACGCGCGGCGCAGGAGCATCACCCCCCGCCACCCCGAGGGGTAGCGGGCGCATACGGGCGGCGGGGAGTAAGTGCGAGTACTCGGTACTCGGCAAATAAGTTTTGACCGAACAAAAGGCAGCTTTTTCAATTATTCGTCTATAATAGGCAGATACTTTCTGAACTGTATAACTTTTTTCTCCGTGGGCCGATTTTATGGTGTCCATAGTAAAAAAATACATCGAATCTACGGTCACCGCAGCCTAGTTGGTAGTGTTCCTGCCTACGAAGCTGGTGGTCCTGGGTTCGAATCCCGGTAAGTGCAAATATTTGTGTGATGAGAACGAATATTTGTTTCTGAGTCATGGATGTTTTCTATGTATTTATGTATTTATCTATCTATATAAGTATGTATATCGTCGCCTGGTACCCATATTACAAGCTTTGCTTAGTTTGGGGCTAGGATGATCTGTGTGACATTGTCCCCAGATATTATTATTATTAAATCTCAATCTCAAGGCATTCACGAACTATTATATAGACTAGGTTTCATCCGCCGACGCCATTTGGACCACTTCCGCCCGTTCTCCTTTATATCCTACCCATTAACTGTTATATATAATAAGTCTTTATTCACGGGTAAATTTCCTACTGCCTGGAAAAATGCTATGATTGTGCCTATTTACAAGTCTGGTGCTGTGGAACATGTAACCAGTTACAGGCCAATATCTATTCTACCCGTTTTTGCCAAGTTATTCGAATCATTACTGCTTCCGTTTATTTCCTGGCATATTAAACCCCTAATCACACCTAATCAGCATGGCTTTTTTAACAGTCGCTCGACTACAACTAATTTAGTATCTTTTACAAACGACTTAATCGCTTCGTTAGACAAAGGCACTTCTGTAGACGTTGCCTACACAGATTTTGCAAAAGCCTTTGATAAGGTAAATCATAACATCCTAGTTAATAAGTTTTTGCAGTTTGGTATTGATGGCTCACTTCTGGACTGGTGTTCGTCGTATCTGAGGGAACGCACCTGTCAAATAGTAATTAACGGATTCACCTCTGAACCTTTTATAGCATCCTCGGGCGTCCCACAAGGATCGCACCTCGGCCCTACATTTTTCAATATATTTATCAACGATATCACTACATGTTTTCATAATACCCTCAGCTACTTGTACGCTGATGACCTAAAAATTATCAAACCAATAAACTCAGCGGCTGACATTAACCTTCTTCAAGATGACTTAAATCGTCTTGTAAAGTGGTGCTCTGACAATAAAATGACTCTAAATAGTGATAAATGCTACCATATGCACTTTACTAGAAAAAAAGAAACGTATAATAATGCTTATTCAATCTTAGATACTAAAATTAAAGAAGTAGACACATATAAAGATTTGGGAATAACTTTCGATAAAAAATTGAGATTCGATGTACATATTAACGACATAACCTCAAAAGGGTATAAACTTCTCGGATTTGTGGTAAGAAACTGTAAGCACTTTAAAAATGCATCAACGAAAATAATTATTTATAATAGTATAGTAAGGTCTGGTCTCGAGTATTGCAGTTCGGTATGGTCACCACACTACGAGGTTCATTCTAACACGGTTGAGCGGGTACAAAAGCGTTTTGTTTATCATCTTGCATACCAAAGCCAAAAGGCCAAACAACTCACATGCTACAATAGCCGCTTACATTTTTATCAAATGGGTAGTCTTAGGAAGAGAAGAGAATTTATTGATCAACTATTTTTGTTTAAAATAGGCAATAGTGTGATTGAATGTCCACAACTGCTGACAAAGTTACGGTTCAATGTACCTTTTAAACTACCGCGTAAAATAAATTTCACCTTTTTACTCCTTCACGCTCACGCACCAACCTGGGTCTTAATTCTCCATTGATTAGAATACAAAAAGCTTACAACACTATGTCTATTAATAAAGACTGCGATTTGTTTATGCACAATCTAGTTAGATACAAAGCCGAATTAAAAAGAATTGTCTAAATGTATCATATTAATATATCCTTATAATTCTCCAGGTTATTTCTATTGCATAACTTTAAGATTATTGTGTATTTACTGTTTAAATATTCCAACATCAGCAAGTCTATTTACCATAAGATTTTATTATTGTTCACAATCAACTACTCTGCTCCTTAATTTGTTTCCGCTATGAAAAATTGTCTAAACTGCCGATTAGGCAAGTTATTTGGTACCAGCTTAGTTTTAAGTAATTATATGAAAGTAGTTAAGTGTTTCTTAAAAAATATTTCAATAACATTGTTTGCTCATACACCTTGTTAATTTTAATGCATGCCGTGGCAACTTGTAATTGAAACAGCACTATTGCTTGAGCCACTTATAACATTGTATGATCCTTTCCAAAGTGTATGTTTTGTAAGTTGTCCTATTAATAAATAAATAAATAAAACATCTCATGCAAAATATCGCAGTGTCTCAGTCACAAGTCTATGAACAGTGTGCATTACCAGTGATGACTTACGGAACAGATACGAAGTCTCTCACTATGGGCCTTATTAGAAGGCTCAGGGTCATCCAAAGAGCAATGGAGAGTTGCTTGTGAAAGATCATATCATGTTGAAAACACCTTCAAAAGTATTTTATTTAGCATTATTCGTAATCATAGCGTAAATCGAATCTCAAAAACACTTTGCATTGCGAATAATGTTATAAAAAAGTCAAGTTTGATCATTTATTTTTTTCCATCGTTACACTGAGTACTGAATATAAATGATTGCTGATACTGTGGTTAGATCACTCCTATCCAAATTATCCGGATATATCCGGATAACGTTATCAAATTATCCCATTTATCCGACGACACAAAAAGGAGCGGATAACTACATGCCCTTTTTTTTTTTTTTTTTTTTTTTACATGGTGGAATTGCAAAAATCTTACGCATACCCGCCGCTTGGGGAGGCGACGGGTTATGTGGGACTCACTCGGGCTAGTCCCGGGATACGCACTAAAACCACCATGGTAGCCAGCCTCACAATGCCTGTAGCGGGGGGCCTGGGTACTCGTGAACGATCTCGCCAGTACCCCCGCTGTACACTGAGCGTCTGAGACTCTCCTCCGAGGACGGGAGGGGGCCAAATGCCTCCTCCCCTCCCCTTCACGCACAAGCGCGTTTAGGCAGCCTGAGCTACAGCAGGTTACCTCTTCCCGGGACCGCTTATGTAAGACGAGTGGAGTTCCCCTCCTCCAAACGCCAGCGGTCCCAGGGGCGACGTCAAGCCGGGGAGAAGCCAGCCGGACGCCGCATTCTCTCTCGCGCTGAGATTAGATCCCAGCGCCGGATTAGATCCCAGCGCCGGAACTACATGCCCTAGTTCAACACATACTATGACAAATTTTGGTGATAAATGATCCGGACCAGCGGATTTACATACATACATAGACTCACGCCTGTTTCCCAGAGGGGTAGGCAGAGACAACGGATTTCCATTTGTCACGATCTTTGCATACTTCTTTTGCCTCGATTACTGTCATTATATTCTTCATACATGCTCGCCGGTTTAGGGTACTTCTGACCTGCCCTTTCTTGAGAACATCTCCAATATGGTCAGAGAATGTTCGACGTGGTCTTCCCCTTCCGGTTGTTGCATTCACACAGGCCAGGTATACTTCTTTTGTCAATCTTCTTTCATTCATCCTTTCTAAATGGCCAAACCATTTCAGCATGCCTTTTTCAATTTTTGTGACTACATCCTCTTTCACACCACAACGCTCTCTTACATCAGTATTTCGAATTCTGTCTCTCAAAGTCACACCACACATACTTCTCAGAGCTCTCATTTCCACTGCATTTATTTTACTTTAATTCTTTTTCTGCCATACCCAACTTTCACTTCCATACATTAAAGTTGGCACTAACACTCCATCGTGCACGGCTAGTCGAGCCTTCTTTGATACTTGCCGGCTACTCATAAAGGCGTGTAGTGCCCCATTCACTCTGTTCCCCGCATTTACTCATCTAACAATATCTTTTTCATATTTCCCATCTCTCGTAAACAAAGTTCCCAAATATACAAACTCATTCACCTGTTCGACTTTTTCTCCTCCAATCACAATATCACACGCTGTCGTGTATTCATCCCTCTCAAATACCATTACTAGCGTCTTACCTACATTCATTTTCATCCCTTTCCTTTCAAAAGATTCATGCATATATATATTTGTTACCATCACCTGCAACTCGTCCGCCGATGATGCAAGTAAAACTTGATCATCAGCGTAGAGCAGACATTTGATGAGTAACTCATTCATCCTTACACCGCATTCACTTTCTTTCAAATCTTTTAAACAGCTATCCATGAATAGGTTAAACAACCACGGTGACGCTACGCATCCCTGTCTAACACCCTTTTGGATGCTAAACCACTCGGTGTATGACCCGTTAATCCTCACGCAAGCTCTGGAATCCCTATAAAGAGATTTCAGTACTTGAATAAGGTTTTCGTTCATACATGGACAGTACCGACCATAATTCACTCCTCAACACTCTATCGTAGGCCTTTTCTAAGTCTACGAAGGCACAGTAAACCTTTTGGTTTTTGCCCAAAAACTTCTCTACTATGCTTCGCAGAGAAAAGACCTGATCCATGCATCCCATTCCTTTCCGAAAACCCGCCTGTGCATCCCATATTTTCGCATCGGTTTCTTTCACAACTCTTTCAACCAATACTTTTACATACAACTTACCAACGACGCTGAGCAGACTAATGCCCCTATAGTTTTTACAGTCTTGCCGTGAGCCTTTCCCTTTGTAAAGAGGTACGATGACAGCCTTGCACCAATCACTTGGCACTTGGCCGGTGGTATAGCATAAATTGAAAAGGCTGCACAGCTGACTCGCTATGACGCCATGTCCAGCCTTCAGCATCTCGGAAGTTATCCTGTCATACCCTGGTGACTTACCTGATTTCATACCCTTAATAGCTTTCACAATCTCATCCATACCAATGTCATCTTTACATTTATTCTTGTCTATACTTAGTGAACTACGTTCACTCTCTGTTACACCTCTTTCATACAAACTTTCAAAATACTCCTTCCAACGTTTTAACACGCATTCTTCCCCTTTCACTATATTTCCATCTTGGTCTCGTATGGATTTCAGTTCTGAGGTTTGAGTTATGCCTCTTACAGATCTAACGGATTTCCAGAAAAACTTAATGTTCGTCTGAATATCCTTAGACAACCTTCTATCAAAATTATCCTTTTGTTCATTTTTCTTTTCGTTCACCACTTCCTTTACAATTCCTTTCATTTTCCTATAATCATTCCAGGCCCTTTCTATATCCTCATTCGTCGCCTTATGCATTCGTTCGTTTGCTCTGGTGGCTAGCCAGTCTAACCACGCTTTCTTCTTTTCACATACAACTTTTTGTACACTTTTATCCCACCAAATATTCTTCATCTTTCTTCTCTTTATTACACCACATACTTCACCAACTACACTCACCACACCTTCTTTGACTACCTTCCATAGCTCTTCTACTTCTCTTATGTCTTCAGATCCCTCAAACTTCTCAACCAACTTACTTTTGTACTCATCTGCCACTTCTTCCTCTTGCAGTTCCTCTACTTTTATTCTCTCTAGTACACTTTTAGTCTCAGGGATCCGGTGGCGCCATCCTTTGAATAGACCACTTATTCGGCTCATTACCAGAAAGTGGTCTGTATGGATTGCGGTCCCACGATAGACTCTTGTGTCTAGAACATTCTTTCTCAGTCTTTCATCTACAATCACGAAGTCAATCATACTCTTTCTTACATTTTTCCTCTCTCGTGTAAACACGAGTTAACATAGTATTTGTAACACAAAGACCCCATTCCAAACATATCTCAAGCAGACTGTACCCATTCTCATTCTCACTCTCGTCGCCGAATTGACCTAGTACTCTTTCAAAACCATCACGTTTTACCCCAACCCATCCATTAAAATCACCTAACATTATTACTCTTTCATTATACTGACTTAACCGCAACACATCTCTCAGGGTCTCCCAGAATGCCTTTCTTTCCTCTTGTTCTCGCTGTATTACAACTGCACCCATATCTACAGGAGCGTACACTCCTACTAGGAAGATACGGGTCATACCAACTTTCATTCTCAACCACATTACTCTTGCATTCACGCATTCAAACTCAGTCACACACTCAGACATACTTGTGGAAAGGATGAGACCCACACCTTGGCAAGCTTGGGTGGTGTTCGGTACTCCAGACCAATACGCCGTGTATAGTCCGTGTTTTGTAGTATCACACCCTTTCCGCTTCGTCTCATTCACACACAACACATCGATCCGCTTTTCACTCATCAGCTGACATACTTCGTCCATCTTACCTTCTATTCCTCCTCCAACATTCAACGTAGCAAAACGGCTCTCCGTTGACCACTTTTCGCCTCTCTGGGAAACGAGACGTGACGGGTGGCGGACCACGTCGCCGCCATTTAAAGGATTGAAAGTAATTGTGTCCATTGCGTTCCCACGAGTATTAGGGACTAAACGGTCCACCCTCGCAGAGCCCTATACGGGGGTAAGGCGGATCCATGCTGTGTCCTATGACCGCCAACATAGACACCCTCCGTTATCAACCAGAATACCCTCTGGCCAAGTATCCCTCAGCACGGGTCGGATAACACTTTGGATCGGGGTTTTGTTTCAGGTATGCTCCCTCGGACTAAATAGCTCACTTGTGCTCGTCCCCTGCGTCTCGGTAAGCGTACAGTAAGCCAGTAACTCGGCCTGTGAGCGCCGCCGTTGGTATGCATAATTATGCCTACTCTTCCGCCGCCGCTCTAAGTTACTATCCTGTACTGATAGTAACTATGCTATCGTAGGCCTCTGATGAATCCTAAGATTCTAGAGCCCCCGATAGCGGCAGTTTAAGGTCATACCCTTTTCTCACACATTTAATATCAATTTCAATTGTGTTTATATTACAGGATACAGTTGGCATAGACTGGGAAGAGCATAGGCTAAAGTTTGGACATGAGTTTTTATCAATAGAATTTAGAAAAGAAGAGTCAAACTGTGAAGAGTAAAATTGTGAAGTGTGAATATATTTGATGTTGTTAACAACATACCTTCTCTTCGGTACCTCAAGTAAATATGAAAGAAATAATAACTATATAAAAATGTAGATCCTAGATAGGTACTGTTGAAATATAAGTACCTAATTTTAACAATTGAATAAACAATGATGTAAAAGTGAAAAATAAACTCGGTGCAATATTTACTCCCTAAATATGTACCGCCAGTCTGCTTCCTGTTGATACAAACGCAATTGAACAGTATAAAAGCCGATCTGAACTGAACCAAGACATGTTATCTCTCACCTGAGTTCAAACAACTACTTCAAGATGAACGCTGTCATGACTTTACTCCTTGTTGCCATTGTAAGTACAAATTTTTTAATATCTTTCGTGTGAACTACTTTCTTCTTTATTCTATTAGGTGTAATTTTTATAGATACCTGTTGTGTTAATAGTTGTGCCTCTTTCATTTGTACAGTTTGGTAACTCTAATATATTACATTTGGCATTGTCAATTATTAAGTTACTAATTATTCAATTTGTAAATAAATTTATTCCGTTAAATGTTACATTTGTGTGGAAGCGTCAATTTTTTTACGCTACGGGGGAGAGCATTACTTGGCAGCTACTGATAAATCCTTTTTTTCCTTACATCATTTCTTTGCTTTATCTGTAGATGTAGCTTTGTTTATAGTATTAAAGCCCGACTTTAAGTTCATTAAGTTTGTACACATAAATTTAAGAAATTAGCAATTTGATTGTCATAAATTAAATTAAAATTGCGTTGATCAAATATAAGTCACAATCTAATCATTTATTTGGACCTAGAATTAATGCATCCGTGCAAGTGATCACACCCTTATTTAGAATTCCGTCTTTTTTTTCATCAGCGGGCCCCTGAGCGGAGACCCAAACCCCATAAAGGTGCCCTCAGGCAATAGTCGCTTAAATTAAGCTACTGGTTTAGAACCTTCTGCTCTTGCCAACTGCTCGTTGTCTTTAATTATTTAATGTCAATATAGTAGTACTTATTTTTAAAATAATAGCTTATTTAGTTAAGGATAAAAATATATATGATGAAACAGATTTTTGTTACTTTAATATTCTATTCGACTATGTTAGTGTACTGAATTGTTAGCCTGGCAGTTACAAGTGTATGTCAATACCCAAGTGTTGAATAAATTTCATTGTTTCATCAATATATTATAGTTAGGTTGTAACTGACTATTTACGAGCGTTTTTTCAGTCTATGTGAATAAAAACAGTTTCATTTTCTTTATGTTAAGTTAATAGTGCACGTGTGGCGCTGCGGCTAGGACAGTCGCCTCGCTGCTTCGTTTCGCGGGTTCGAGTTCAGCGCCGGATAACTATTTGTGTGACCCATAAATAGTCGTTCTGACTAGATTCGCTAGTGCGGGCGTTGTCTATATATATATAATAGAGTAGGCATCTTAGGAAAAAACATTGTCTGATCTCGTTTTCTACACTAAAACAGTGTCAGATTTTAATAAGAAGGCATCATTTAATGCTATCATCGTTGATTACAAAAGTTTTTTTTTTCAGGTGGCCTTATCCTACTCAGCTATCTCGGAAGCAACAGATTCGAATGAGACAACGACTAATTCCACTATATCAACAACTGGTATTTATAATATTAGAAATTTTAAACAATTTTAATAAAGTGAGCATTTAATTATTTTTTATATCAATGTATCAACTATTGACGCGAAAGTAGAAGAAAAATATAAAAAAACAATTAAATGCTCATGACTAAATATACGTAGAATTAAGTACGTGTTCAGCGATACAAAACTCTTAAGGGGATATATAAATAAAAATCAGTGCGCTTCCACATACCACCAAGTAGTTTCTAGATTAGGAACTTGATTTTTGGGTACATAGGTACATACATCGTGCTTCTATGTTCTAGTATCGCTAAGCATGTAGGTAAGATTACGTTTGATGCCTTTTCATCGTCATCATCATCATATAAGCCGAATTACGTCCACTGCTGGACAAAGGCCTCCCCCATTACTGGTGTCCATCACTTGAGGGGATATGCCATAATCACCACGCTTGGCAGACGGGTTGGAGATCGCAATACGATGGTCATACTCAGGGTACGGGCAGCACCCGTAGTCTGGTATATATTCCCTCGGACGACTTATACTGCTCCAACGGGATGAGGTGGGATGATCATATCCTATGCCGTCAGCCACACGGCAAATTTGATTCTTATTCTCCTCAGTAGTCTGCAGTGACAGCGCGTATATCAAATCGCAATTCTCGTCCTTTCAGCTTTAGAGAAGTCTTAAAGGGATATGTAAAAAATCTGTGGGTTAACATTCGCCTATACGAACCACAGAGTAATTTAAAGATTATCAACTTGGTTTGTGGGTATAAGTGCCATGTCTATATGTTGCATTGTCATCAAAAAAGAAAATATCATAGCTAAGTATTTCCTCCGTAACGAACATAGGTTCTAATCATGTCTTTTGCATTGTCATCAAAATTACGTATGAAGTTGAAAAAATTAGATCAGAGCACATGATGGCCCTTAAATTATCCACTAAGCTTATAATGTTTTGTATGTTAATTTTATAATAGATTTTTTCTATTGGTACGGTGAGAAATTATTTATTATAATAATTAATAAATATTAGACCACATCCTATGAATAACTTCTTGTCTAGATGACCTTAGCTTACTCAGCTAACTTGAAAACTACAGTACTTCGATTTTACCGATAGTAACTAACGGTATTTACTCAACAGATGATTCCGGTGCATCAAGCTATAACTCAACAACAACTGCTTCTACTACTGGTATTAAAATTTTTTTTTTAAATAATTAAACTCTTATGACTAAGGGTTCAACTTAACACATGTCTACACGTGTCTCGTATCAAATCCCAGAACCTAAAGGAATAAGGATAATCTTATTATTCTAAGTAGCCTTGGGTGGCAGCGCGTGTCGTGTCTATATGCAACATTGTAGCTTAGAATGTCAACTATAGAAAATAAAATAATCTCTCGTCTTTATTTTGTCATCGTCACCACAATATTGTACGTAGAAGTTAAAAAAAATAGATCAGGCCTCATGAAGGCCCTCAAATGATCCACCAAACATGTAACCAAATCCTATGAATAAATTCCGGTCTAGATAGACTTAACTTACTCAGCTAACTTGTAAACTTCAAGTACTTCGATATTAACTAACGGGACTTACTCAACAGCTGAGTAGGACCTTGATTGTGGGTCGTGTCTATATGTTGTAGAATCATCAAAAAGGAAAATATCATAGCTTAGTATTTCATCCGTAGAAAAGATAATAGGTTCAAATTGTCCTTTTGTATTGTCATCAAAATATTGTAAAAAGAAGTTGAAAAAATTAGATCAGACCACATGAAGGCCTTGAATATTCTACTAAGCTTATATGATTTTGTATGTTGACTTTATAATTGAATTCTTTCCCATGATACGGTGACAAATTATCACCCTCAGACGGGGAAGGCTATTAGACCACATCCTATGAATAACTTCCTCACTAGATGGCCTTAGCTTACTCAGCTTACTTGCTAAGTACAAGTACTTTGATTTCAACGATATTAACTAACGGTATTTATTCAACAGCTGCTTCCAGCGATACCTCCACATCACAACAAGGTATTTATATATGTTTTTAACAATTAAACTCTTATGACTCTTATTATTCTCAGTAGCTTCTTTTCGCATTGTCATCAAAATATTGTAAAAAGAAGTTCAAAAAATTTGATCAGACCACCTGCCCTTAAATTATCCACTAAGCTTATAAGATTTCGTTTGTTGACTGTATAATTGAATACTATCTATTGGTGAAATGAGAAATAATCACCTTTAGATGGAGAAGGCTATTAGACCACATCCTATGAATCACTTCTTGTCTAGATGGCCTTGGCTTACTCAGCTAACTTGAAAACTTCAGTACTTCGATTTACCGATATTAACTAACGGTATTTACTCAACAGATGATTCCAATGCATCAAGCGATAACTCAACAACAACTGCTTCTACTACTGGTATTTAAAATTTATTTTAAAATAATTAAACTCTTATGACTAAGGGTTCAACTTAACACATGTCTACACGTGTCTCGTATCAAATCCCAGAACCTAAAGGAATAAGGATAATCTTATTATTCTAAGTAGCCTTGGGTGGCAGCGCGTGTCGTGTCTATATGCAACATTGTAGCTTAGAATGTCAACTATAGAAAATAAAATAATCTGTCGTCATTATTTTGTCATCGTCACTACAATATTGTATGTAGAAGTTAAAAAAATTAGATCAGGCCTCATGAAGGCCCTCAAATGATTCTTCAAACTTGTAACCAAATCCTATGAATAAATTCCGGTCTAGATGGACTTAACTTACTCAGCTAACTTGTATACTTCAAGTACTTCGATATTAACTAACGGGACTTACTCAACAGCTGAGTAGGACCTTGATTGTGGGTCGTGTCTATATGTTGTAGAATCATCAAAAAGGAAAATATCATAGCTTAGTATTTCATCCGTAGAAACGATAATAGGTTCAAATTATGTCCTTTTGCATTGTCATCAAAATATTGTAAAAAGAAGTTGAAAAAATTAGATCAGACCACATGAAGGCCTTAAATAATCTCCTAAGCTTATATGATTTTGTATGTTGACTTTATAATTGAATTCTTTCCCATGATACGGTAACAAATTATCACCCTCAGACGGGGAAGGCTATTAGACCACATCCTATGAATAACTTCCTCACTAGATGGCCTTAGCTTACTCAGCTAACTTGCTAACTACAATTACTTCGATTTCAACGATATTAACTAAAGTTATTTACTCAACAGCTGATTCCAGCGCTAGATGGCCTTAGCTTACTCAGCTTACTTGCTAAGTACAAGTACTTTGATTTCAACGATATTAACTAACGGTATTTATTCAACAGCTGCTTCCAGCGATACCTCCACATCACAACAAGGTATTTATATATGTTTTTAACAATTAAACTCTTATGACTCTTATTATTCTCAGTAGCTTCTTTTCGCATTGTCATCAAAATATTGTAAAAAGAAGTTCAAAAAATTTGATCAGACCACCTGCCCTTAAATTATCCACTAAGCTTATAAGATTTCGTTTGTTGACTGTATAATTGAATACTATCTATTGGTGAAATGAGAAATAATCACCTTTAGATGGAGAAGGCTATTAGACCACATCCTATGAATCACTTCTTGTCTAGATGGCCTTGGCTTACTCAGCTAACTTGAAAACTTCAGTACTTCGATTTACCGATATTAACTAACGGTATTTACTCAACAGATGATTCCAATGCATCAAGCGATAACTCAACAACAACTGCTTCTACTACTGGTATTTAAAATTTATTTTAAAATAATTAAACTCTTATGACTAAGGGTTCAACTTAACACATGTCTACACGTGTCTCGTATCAAATCCCAGAACCTAAAGGAATAAGGATAATCTTATTATTCTAAGTAGCCTTGGGTGGCAGCACGTGTCGTGTCTATATGCAACATTGTAGCTTAGAATGTCAACTATAGAAAATAAAATAATCTGTCGTCATTATTTTGTCATCGTCACTACAATATTGTATGTAGAAGTTAAAAAAATTAGATCAGGCCTCATGAAGGCCCTCAAATGATTCTTCAAACTTGTAACCAAATCCTATGAATAAATTCCGGTCTAGATGGACTTAACTTACTCAGCTAACTTGTATACTTCAAGTACTTCGATATTAACTAACGGGACTTACTCAACAGCTGGAAGGACCTTGATTGTGGGTCGTGTCTATATGTTGTAGAATCATCAAAAAGGAAAATATCATAGCTTAGTATTTCATCCGTAGAAACGATAATAGGTTCAAATTATGTCCTTTTGCATTGTCATCAAAATATTGTAAAAAGAAGTTGAAAAAATTAGATCAGACCACATGAAGGCCTTAAATAATCTCCTAAGCTTATATGATTTTGTATGTTGACTTTATAATTGAATTCTTTCCCATGATACGGTAACAAATTATCACCCTCAGACGGGGAAGGCTATTAGACCACATCCTATGAATAACTTCCTCACTAGATGGCCTTAGCTTACTCAGCTAACTTGCTAACTACAATTACTTCGATTTCAACGATATTAACTAAAGTTATTTACTCAACAGCTGATTCCAGCGCTAGCTCCACACCAAAAGAAGGTATTTCTATATTTGTTTAACAATTAAGCTCTTATGACTAAGTGTTCAGCTTAACACATGTCTACACGTGTCTTGTATCAAATCCCAGAACGAAGCGAACCCAAGAAAGGAAGACGGGCAATCTTATTATCCTCAGTAGCTTTGAGGGACAGTGCGTTTGTGGGATTTTAGTCTGTTGAGCGTTACAGAGGTGTTAGGGTGATACATAAAAAAATCTGTGCGTTTTTTACATTCACCTGCACATACCACCGAGTAATTTATCGATTAGGCACTTGATTTGTGGGTATATATAGCGTGTCTGCGTCGTTGGTCTAGCGGTAGCGTGTTCACCCGCAGATAACAAGGTCCGGGTTGAAATCCCGGGTCGGGCCAAAAGTGATTTTGAGACTTTTCTGTAAAAAGAAAAATTTCTTAGCATCAGCCCGAAGTTTGGGAGTTGGCGGTATTATACCCCCGTGCCTCGGAGAGCACGTAAAGCCGTCGGTCCTGTGCCTGACCTGTCCCATCATGAGAGTGATGGAATAGAAAGTGCTCCTGTGTTTGCGCACATACTTGAGCACTATAATATGTCCCGCGCAGATGGCTAATCTCTGTTCAGACTGGCCGCCGTGGCCGAAATTTGGCTAGGAGGACATTACATATGTTGTATTGTGGCCAAAAACCAATAACATAATGTCTTAAATTTACCCTGATAGAAAAACAAAAATATATTGTAGGCACAATATTGTTACGAAGAAGTTAAAAAGAATTACCGGATCTAATTTACTGAACCCATTAGTCGATTTTTATTTATTTTATTTTAAAAAAGACATCGTTCGCACTAGGGAATCAAATCCCTGTGTCGCGGGGTACTTTACAAACTTATAATTGACGGACACAAATGACATACAAATAGTTGTCCGGCGCGGGAATCGAACCCGAGATACGAAGCGGCGAGGCGACTATCTTAGCCACGGCGCCACACGTATCCGCGTCCAATAAATTCTTCAGCTGATTTTGTTATATTCTCATTGCTTGGTAAATTATATTATGATCACTTTTTTGTAATTTGTAGTAATATTGTTAGAATTAGTATTGAAGCACGTACTTGTGATACTTTGATTATGAACAACTGTTTTGGAAGATTGAAGTCTCGTAACACAGGCATTATATGCTTAAAAGGAGGCTTCAGATACTTGTAATATTATTTTATATTGTTTGAAGCTAATAAATAATTATTATTATTTTCACTAATTTTCATTTTTCGGTCTCAGGTCTGGTGGGCACTACCGTGAAAATATTGATAACACGGTTACCATGGTCACTGAAGATGTAGATGAATTATTCGACGAGTGGGTAAAGCGGTAGCAGTAGTCTGGGCTCCTTGTATTCAGTTATTGTCAAAGAGAATATGCTTAGGTTTAATTATCGAAATTTATAGTTTAATGTATTCATCAATTAAGCTTGATTTGCAAATTTTCGTATTCGCGTGCTATTAATTCTTCTTCTTAATTTGTCACGTTGCTTGTTAAATTATAGGATCACTACTAATTTCCCTATTTCTATTTTTACAGGCGGCTTGGTCCCAGAGGTTGTGACACTACTGAATAGCACGGTTAGCAAGATCAATGACGCTGCAGATGGTTTTGTGTTCGGACTTCTTGGCTAAAGCGGTAGCAGTAGTCTGTGCTCCCTATTATGTACCTCAGAAATGCGCCTCAATGAAGACTTACCACTTAATGTGCGCTGCATGATACCCGCTGCCCATCACACAGGACGAAGCTGTAGTCCGATAATTTACGTTCATGGTCACATAAAAATGCCTCAAACTTTTGCTAATTTAATATCCTTCTGAATTCTATGTCAGTTTTCAAATACGGGTTTCCTGTTTTAATGTGTTTCGTGACATGGTAATGAAAAAGTATCAATGAACAAAGTTTGATGTATTTTATATCGTTTGTGACAGAATAAAAGTACGGAAACAAGCATTAATGTAAAGGTACTGCGAGGCGGTTATAAATACAGCAATAATAAATTATTATTAATTTCTAGGTACATAATATTTGAATTATTGACTTCATGGCTATGTCGACTGAACTATTGAATTTTCATTATATTTTTATCAGCAACAGTGTTTATTTTTATTAAGCCTACCCTTAATATCTCGCTTTAAAATTTACCCTTAAGCAAAACTGAAAACCTATTAAACAAGCACAAATATTAAATTATTAATAATCATCATCCCATTACCAACCAATCACCGCCTCAAATTATGCAACAGGTGCCCGAGATACAGGCTTGCCTAATTTAGTGCCAGTTGCTTTAATTTTAATGTTGTAAACTTTAGATATTGAGCACAAATGAAAACATCAAAACAATTATAATATTATTCTTTAGTACCTGGTTGCTTCTTAGGCCTGTTTTAGTACCAAGTTAACGACTCTGAAACTCTTGAAAACAGCTGAGCACAACACCAACAGCACCATCTAACTTGGTTACAGAGTGATCTGCCTTCAAAGCATTTGTTATACAATCACTTGATAATCTACACAAACAAGCAGAGTTTTTATGCTCGTACAGTGCAATTTGTGGACCACCTGGAGAGGCGTCAGCGTCGCAAGATTCTTTTGCTCTACGGCGCGGCGTTGGGGAGGTAAAGGACGAGGAGAGAGCAAAACTAGTGGCTGATGTAGTGCAGAAGAAGTTCAAGAATGTCGGATTTAAGGTTGACGACGTAATGAACGGTCATGGAAGATTCTGCAACGAAAACAACGAAACGTCCTGTCGCCAGTGAACGCAAAATGAACAGCCCAAAAAAGAAACGACTGTCGGAGAATAGTTGCAGAGTCGTCATGGAATGGGCCGTCCGATTTTTAATAAACGAGGCCTATTATTGTCAAATTCCGGGATGTGACAATACCCGGTTCTCCAAAACCACTGTCAAAGCAAAAAGGCGTCTCTGAATTTTTGACAAAATCATGGCATCGAATCTTCATGACAGTACACTAAGATAAAATCTTCGCTGTTTCACACGTGAAGCTGGTATTTTTGTAAAGAACCACAGCGGGAAGCGATGTGAGGTATCTTCGCTAGGCGACCGGGGCCGAGATCCGAGGCCAGTTGACCCGACTTTTGCACATTCGGGATGGGGCGCTGTGGCTTCTAAGAAATGATTCATGGTGACTCCATTCGAGATTGCGGTTTACTTTGTATAACTTTGCCGATTTAAGTTTATGTTTTGTTATTAAAGTCTCAAAATTATTACTATTTATGAAATACCTACGTAACACATTTATGTTATCTTGTCCAAAGAGTACAACATTCTGCCAATGATTATTTCATTTCGAACGTTTAGTTTCACGCATTATTCCAATGCTTCATATAGTGTAGGATTTAATGTGTTACATCCATCGGACAAGGGCATTAATGATCTTGTACTGTTGATATATTCTTATTGCCATAAACTTAACACGGCTAGTGGGTAAAGTATATAGTAAGGCTTAAATTATAATTGTTATTATTTATTTAGTTGCATTTTCTTTTTTAATAACTAAATAATGACTAATGACTTCAAATTTTTTTGATATATATTTTCATTATTTTATGTCTGACGTAGACAGTGATTATAACAGTGAAGACTTTTTCTGCGAGTAGTGGTATACTATAGTGTGCATATAATGGGGGTATAAGTATAATAGCTTCATCAGCATACCACCGCTCGCAGCTCACATTTTAATGTAGTCCATATTAACGCACAAATATTCCGGTTCACTACTGGTAACTCTGATATGCTGATTAGTTTTGACTGTAAGAATATCCATGCAGTTCTTCTGTCTCCTATTCTCTACCGGGCTTTATAATTCAGAAATGGTCGCACCAATGGCCGAGGCGGTAGTGTTGCCATATATTTACGCTCAAATATTCAATACTCTATCGTTAGTATATCAGCACAACCACCTGCATCGAACGTGGGTGAACATTTATTTTTTGAAATTGAGCTGCTACATATTAGACTACTACTTGACGGTAATTACAGCCCATCCTTACATATCGATTCTTTCTCAACCTTCGAAAATATTCTTGATCAGCTCACACCCTCTTACAGTCAAACTATCGTCATGGGTGATTTTAATACCTGTCTCCTCAAAAACGACTCTCGCTTGTGCTCGTTCGATCTGTTGCTAACTCCACTAACTTATTTATATTTTTCCTATTAATTCTACACATCATTTCCCACACTCTACTCCTTCACTGTTAGACCTGATACTTGTTCCTTCTCCTCAGAGTGTGACCTCCACTCTGGTGAATGCTCAGCCGATGCCTTTTCTTATCATGATCTTATATTCTTATCTTACAAAATTCAGCCACCCAAGGCTAAGTAGAGGACCCTTCTGCAGCGTAATTTTGCTACTATGAATCTTACTGCTCTTCAAAATGATGCTAACAATATTGACTGGAAGCCGCTGATGAATTCATCATCCATAGATTATAAAGCAGAACTTTTGGCAGTGAACTTCTGCAGTTATATGACGCTTACGCTCCGATTCATCCTAATAAAATTAAACATCTCCCTGCTCCGTGGCTTAACAATGATTTAAAGAATTTAGGGGAGAAAAAGGTATTAGCCAAATTTAAATACAATAGTCGGTCTACTTCATCTAACTGGGAAAAATACATTGCCATCAGGAATCACTGCAACAAGGTTTGTATAAATGCGCAACGCTAACACTTTCACAAATCAGTAGAAAATGGTGAACCATCAAAGTTTTACAATTCAATTGGGTTGTGAGATCTCGCAAAAAATCTTCCTTTCAATTTAGATTTAAATGCACTTAATCATTTCACGCCGTCGTCCAACTGCGATAGGACAACTATTTATAACACCTTACGTCATCTTTCATCACTTCCAAAACACGATTATTCCCCGTTTGTCTTTAATCATTTCGCTGCTTGTGATGTTCAGTAGACCATAATGTCGATATTCTCAAGTGCAGTCGGCACCATTTATAGCGGTTCTTGACGAAGTCCTTCCCGTTATATGCCACGTGTTCAAGTTTTCCATCTCCAACAGCATTTGCTGCGTGATAGGATGCTCAAATTATCACTTTACCTAAAATACCCAATCCTTCTTTCTTCTCCGTATATCGTCCCATTCTTCCATTCTTATCCAATGTCCTTGAGTGGTTGGTTACTATTCAACTTAGCTCATTCCTGTGTACAACTCTCCTTAATCCTCTACTATCTGGTTGCCGTCCTGGTCATAGTACGGTTACTGCTTTAGTAAAAACCGAGGATATAAGTCATTACACAGTTATGTCTCTTCTCGATTTTAATAATGCCTTCAACGCAGTGAATTTCAACACCCTCCTTGGGATTCTTCGATCTCTTAACATATCTCCAACAGCAACCGATTGGTTTCGTAATTACCTGTTGGGCCGCCGACAACGTATCAGTATTATGGATTCTGTCTCTTCATGGTGCAATTCGACGGTTGGTGTGCCTCAGATGGCGTTATTTCTCTACTACTTTTCACATTTTTTATCAATACATTTCCAATGAAATTTATTCCTCTTACCACTTTTATGCAGAGGATCTCCAAATTTATAGCTCAGCTACATTGAAAGACCTGAAGCTGTCAACGAAATTAATAAGGACTTTAAGGAAGTATCCGAGTGGAGCCGAGCATATGGACTTAAAGTGAACCCCACGAAAACTAAAATTATTGTCGTGGGTAACTCCAGAATGTTTTCTAAGATTGATTGGTGACTAATTCTACCTGCCATGTTCGAAGGTACCTTCCTACCCTTTGGCGATTCCGTGAAAATTTAGGAATTTATACTGACAGAAACTTAACCTGGGGCCCTCAGTTAAAAGAAATTAGTCGCAAATTGTTTGCTGCTGAGGGATCTTTACGTAGACTCCGTAACTTTCTTCCCATAACTACTAGAATTACGTTTACACAGTCTCTTCTTCGTCCAATCCTTGACTATACCGATACCAGCAGTCCTGACTTAAACGAAGCACAATTAGATAAAATTAAGCGGCTTCAAAATTTCTGTATAAGGTTCATATTTGGTTTCCGTAAATATGACCACATCTCTGAATGTCGCGATAAGCTCAAGTGGCTTCCTATTCGCCTTCGCCGTAATACGCACATCCTATCCTTACTTTACAATATTTTGTTTAATCATACCTCTCCATTTTATCTTAAAGAACGGTTTCAATTCTTAAATGACACACATTCAAGATGCTTGCGGTCATCAGAGAACCTGAAATTGAAGGTGCCAGTTCATTCCACCAATTTCTACAGCAAATATTTTACTGCCCAAGCGCATTTGGCATGTACAATAAGATGCGCTCAAACTATGGAATCTTATAAAAAACACTTAAAGGAGCATTTCCTGCCATCGTCAACTGCTGAATGAGTTCTTTCTTCAACATTATCTGTATTTTCTTTTCGATATTTTCTACTAATGTTGGACAAATTTATTTATATGTGTATAGACATAGAATATCATTTGTTAATATAGCTATAGTATGTATTAATTTGAAGAAATTTTGGTCCATTTAACTAAAATTCATTCTCACATTCATATCATTTGGTTTTGCCTTTTGTAATTAAATTATATTTATGTTCTTACATTTATATTTATGTTGTTACCCCTTTTGAGATTATAGTAGACTTTTGAAAATGTATTTTAACTAAAAATATAATTAAGTACCTAAATTTTAAATTGTTCACTTTCGGAGAATGAATGGCTTCAAGCTTCTCTTCTAATACGCTTCGGAGGTCTAGTCATTCGCAAAAGATAAAGTGTCTGCCTGCGTTTTTGTCTTCTGTTGATTCTTACTGACGGTCTTTTTCGCAAGATAATTTCCTCATCTATCGTTAATACTATTGGTAAGTATGGATGGAGCGTGTTATTCCCAGAGTTCCACGATTCCATTGTTTCGAAAAAAAAATTAGTTCATGCTTTAATTCCTATCGACATTTTAAATTAAAATCTTTTTGTTTCTCAACAGGTCCATAAGATTGTTAGGTACAGTCAGCAGCAATCTATACCGTTATGGTTTGGATGATTATAAATATTTATTAATAATCTAGTAAGTTCATAAAGTTATTGTCTATAATAGATTGTACTAGTAACGTAAAAGCCGACTAGTCTGACTTTCGTTTATAGTTAGTATTATTATTAATATTAGAAATAGAAGACAATTAACAGATTGATAAACGCCCTTTATAAGGAATATTGACGTAATAAATCAGTCCAATATTAGACTATAATGGTCAAGCATTTAAAACAAACACGCTTTCAGAATAAACACATATAACATGGAGTAAGGAGGGAATAAGCTAATCCGAAGTTCATCTCGGAGTAAAAGTTAATCCTTGGCACTACTTAGTTTAACGATAGAGTAGGAATAAACTAGAGACGTGATTTTGACATTCTAACCTCAATTCGTTTTGATTGCCTTCGTTATTTGTTGTGGATAATTAATTAACATGGATAGAGATTATTGAAATAATGAAATTTATTCAGCACTTGGGTATTTACATACACTTGTACTTGTCAAGCTCACAATGTATTACATAAACACAGTTTAAAAACAGTAATTAAAGTAACAAAATATTTTAAATTAGTCCGTCCGTGCGGTCTGTTTCGTAAGTATTCGTATTATTAATGAATTGAGTTTGATAAATGAAATAGATATGGTTGAAAATCTGATTCCATTGAAGCATGTGCAGTTACATAAAGTGCGTAAGAATCCATTGGAAGAATCGATCACCGACGCAGAAGAACACTGATCAGAACACGCTAAAAATGTTGATTCGTGAAGATTTCAACTTAAAATATTGTCCGTCACTGTCTTTAATTTATCGTCAAGCATTTAGTTCATTCGGTTACTCACTCTTTTCACTTTTAAATTGAGTGTGTTGCCATACCACGTGCGTTAATCTCAGTGTAAGTAATGTATTGTTAATCGGAGCTTACTCTCAGTTTATTAATAGGCGTGTTAATACGAAGTTGATATGTCGTTACCCTGGGAGTAACAAGTCTAAAATTAGCTTTGGACTAAGCTTGGAAGAAGCGATTTTTAGTAGGACTGTAAAGAGACTAACGGAATCTCTCGTGACGATGTCAAGAGGCCTTATGGTGTGAAACTGATCCCTTGGAGACGTTGGAAACCGCAATGATATGGGACGCAACTTGTGTAAGGTGCATTGCCTCCCTCTCATCTTCAAGTTAGTTCGAAGTCGGGCGGTGGTGTAGCGTAGGCAGCTGACAGCTTCAAGCGGAGTAAACGTACTATCATAGGTGAGGGCTGTATATTTCTTTCGTTTTGGGTCGAAAAAATGTGCCCTTGGGCCCCAGAAGCACGGTCCTTTGTCAGGTAGTTGTCGAGACTGGCTGGTAGACACCCTGGTGAGAGCAGGCACATACTTCGGCCAACTTACCTTACTTACAATAAGCCTTGCCATCCAAAGGTTGGTTTTTAGGGTTCCGTAGCCAAAGGGCAAAAAACGGAACCCTTATAGATTCGTCATGTCTGTCTGTCTGTCCGTCCGTATGTCACAGTCAGTTTTTTCCGAAACTATAAGAGCTATACTGTTGAAACTTGGTAAGTAGATGTATTCTGTGAACCGCATTAAGATTACCACAGAAAAATTGAAAAAAACTGAACAAATTTTGTGGGTCTCCATAGAACTGAAACTCAATTTATTTTTGCCAAATCCATACATGTCTACATCCATTTATGGATAGGTCTTCAAAAATGATATTGAGGTTTCTAATATATTTTTTTTCTGAATAGCTTGCGCGAGAGACACTTCCAAAGTGGTAAAGTGAGTGTCCCTCCTGTAACTTTTAAAATAAGACAATGATAAAACTAAAAAAATATATGATGTACATTACCATGCAAAGGTAAACGGCAGGTGTGTGTGGGAATTTTGTACCGCTAGTAAAATTTAGTGTTTCGGGATATTTTATGTTTTAATTGGTAGTTAATGTGATAGAAAAGGCATTTTAAATTTCTTAGATTTTTAGAACATGGGATATAAAAGTTATAGCCAGTTTTATTTTAAGGTTACGTTTGTTAATCTGTGGGTCAACCCCATGACTATCCACGGTCATTGCAGTTCGAAAATCACTCTTACTGCCTAAGTAATAAGTATCATCGTGTGGCTACCGATGTGGCAATGGAATGCTAGTGTTAACTAGAGTACCAATGAAGATTCTTACATATTATATTTACATAAACATTGATATGGTGATAAAGTAAATGTTGTCGCTCTTTTTTCTTTCTTTTACATGGATTTATTCCGAACCTGCCCCGAAAACCCTAACCGGGTCGCGAGTTAGGTTACGAATATGCAAAAAACTATTTATTTATTTATTTATTTTTTTATTTGCTTTAAACACAGTATATAAAGGTGTTAAAGTTACAATACATGCGATTGTTATGTCCACATGTTTAGCTACGCAAGTCAATAGCATGCAAATATTACTTAAAAAACTAAGAGGCGATACTAAATACTATATACATTTTAGTGGTAATTATCGATAATATAATAATAAAAATCATAAAGTAAAATAAATTATACATTTGTTCAAATTCAATCTATTATATATTGCACATTTTTATGTCTTGTGATTAAAAAAGTCTTTAATGTCATAGAAGTTATTTACAGTCAGCCATTCGTATAACTTCTTTTTAAATAGGAATTCGTTTAGCGATTTTAAACTATCAGGTATTTTGTTATAGATCCGTACACACATTACAAGGCAGCTTTTCGCATATTTCTCCGATTTTGGACTATCTATTAGTACAAGTCTGAATGGATCTCTTTTTAATCTTGTGTTGACGTCACATGCTCGATTAAATATTTCTATATGTTTTTTAACAAAATAACAAATTTCATAAATATATAATGATGGTAGTGGTAATAAGCCAAGTTCTTTAAATAAAGGTTTACAGGATTCGTCAGGGCGGATGCCACAAATCACCCGTATGCACTTCTTTTGGTCTATGAAAGCTCTGTTTGTATCTGTGCTATTCCCCCATAAGATGAGTCCGTAACGCAATATCAATTCAATGTAAGCATGGTAAGATATTATTGCAGTTTTTTTACTTGTTAGTTTTTTAATTTGACTAAGAGCATACATAAATTGATTGATCTTATTGCATAGGCTGTCTAAGTGTGTTTTCCAATTTAAGTTATGATCTATTAGAACCCCTAGGAATTTCGTTTGTGGTACTTCTTCTATTTTGTCAACTTTGAGATTAAAATTATATTTCTCGTGCTTCGATTTATTAAATTGTACATAATTAGATTTATTTAAATTAATCTGTAATTGATTTTTATCTAGCCAATTTATGTTTTTATCAATTGTGTTGTTGATGTCAGTTTCATGATTGCATATTGAATTATATTTTTTTATTAGATGTCACTATAATTGAAATATCGTCAGCGAATAATATACTTTTATAATTAGTGAGTTGTGATATGTCGTTAATAAGTAATATAAATAAAATTGGTCCCAATACGCTCCCTTGAGGAACACCGCGTTTGTTTTCCCTAAAGCTAGATGAAAATGTCATAAGTTCATCATCTACAATTTTATTAATCGCCACGCATTGTTTTCGATGTGATATATAATTTGCTATCCATTGTAGTGTCGGTCCTCTTATGCCGATAATTTCAAGCTTTTTTAGTAAAAGATCGTGGGCTACGACGTCGAATGCTTGAGATAAATCGAAAAAGAGACCTGTTGTTAAGTGATTATTATTTAGATTTGTCAAGACTGTTTTCAAGAGCGTAAATATTGCTAAAGTAGTTGACTTTCGTTTTTGAAATCCAAACTGATCGTTTGTGATGATATTATATTTACTACAGAAGTCAGCTAGTCTTTTGTACATACATTTCTCTAATACTTTTGAGAGGATGGGTATCAGTGTTATAGGGCGATAGTTCGTGACATTATTTTTCTCACCTTTTTTATGAAGTGGCTTTACAATAGACATTTTAAGTACCTCAGGGAAAGTCCCTGTGGAAAAAGATAGATTTATTAAGTATGTCAAAACCTCAATCAATTCTGGAGCACAGGTTTTAATAATTTTAGTACTTACGCCATCGAAGCCTTCTGCATTTGTATTATTTAATGTCATTATCTCCTTTTTTACCTCTTCGGTCGTCATAGCTCTAAGAAACATAGAATTTGAATTCATTCCATAATTACAAAAAATATTATGGCTTGATTTGTCCGATGTCAAAGTATTTGTTATGTCAATGAAATAATTATTAAAAGCCTCCGCTATGTCAATAGGATTTGTCAGTAATTCATTGTCTAGTCGCAGTTCTGAGATGCTACTGTCAATGTTTTTATTACCAATTTCATTATTAATAATTGACCAGGTTGCTCGACATTTATTCTTGCTCTTATTAATGTATTTAATATTAAAGTTCTTTTTTGCATTGTAAATACACTTTTTTAGTATATGTGAGTACTTTAAATACCTATTTTTATGTAATGGGCCTTTGTTTTTATAATAAAGATAACGTAGTGATCATTTTGTGTTACAACTATGTTTAAGACCGTTGCTTATCCATTTTTTATGATGATTAGTAGTGTTATTTATTGTAACTTTTATTTTAGGAAAGCACAGGTTGTATAATAAACAAAACATTTCGTAAAAGCTATTAAAAGATTTATTTAAATCATCGTCTGAATATACTCCGACCATGTTAGATTACTGAGACATTCTTTAAATTTAGCGACGTTCTCGGGGCAGTAATCTTTTTTGTATATAGTATAACATTTCTGTATGGATTTTTTTTGCTTCACCGGAAATCTTAGGAATTGCGCTGTTTCATGATCTGAAAGATAGAGAGGCAGAACGTCAGCTTTTGCTTTCTAATATTGCTCAGTATATGATCTATACAAGAGTCTTTTCGAGTTGGAATGTCGATGTGCAGTTGTAAATTATAGTTATGACATATATCTTTCAGGTCACTGGTGATTTTCCCAGGTTTTAAAGTGTTAATATTAAGATCCCCAGTTATAATAATGTTCATTTTCGTTCTATATTTATTTAATATGTCATATAATAGTTGGTCTAAATTATTTAAAAATATATTTGGGTCAGACGTGGGTGTTCTATATAAACAGATAATTAGTAATTTGTGCAAAGGAACTTCAATGCCGCAGGCTTCAAACGTCTTTGGCGTTGCGTATTTTTTTAAGTACGGTAGCTCCTTCAGTTTTAGTCAGGCATATTATGTCAGGATCATAACCATCCTCACGTAGTTCTAATAGGGTTAACTCTACGATTTCCTGTCTCGATAAGATACTTGCAATATTTTGGTGTAAGATTTTAAATAATAAGGGGTCACTTATTTTGGTTTCCTTTACGAAAAAACTGTTTATTTTCGACTACAGGAAAATAGTGCGGTATAGTCCCTTTCCTTGTCACTGTAGAGTCTTTTATCTCAGACTTATTTGCCTCATCGCGCTTTGACTGGAGTCGGTCAAAGTAATAGGGAATAGTTCTTTTCAAAGAGGGTTTATATTTAATGTCAGATTTTTGTATAATTGACTTATTGCGTATCATCAATTTTTTTAGCTCAACCACATTCAAGAATTTATTTTCATAATCAATACTGTCAATAACAAAATTAATTGACTTACACAAATTGTATGAATTACGTTTAGATTGAACAAAATGGCAGTTTTTATATTCGTTACACATATTTTTTAAAGCAAAATTTATATCATCAATATTCATGTACATATTTTGCAATATACTTAAAATAATCACATTGTTATTACTAAAGAAGTTAATAAGTTGTCGAAGCTGTGATGTCAAGATTTTCATGTCGTAGTCATTTTCACCTATACAGATTATGAGTTTGTCATTGAGCGCTAACCTAATATTCTGATAGTTTTGAATGACGTCTGTGGTAAGTGCATATGGTTTCGTTAGAGACATACTCAGATATTTTTCGTATGCAGTATTTTCTCGTGACCGTGCCAATGCAGAAGATAGCCCAACACATTGCTGAGTACCGAGGATAAGAATTCTGTTGGGAGGCGAAAGTTCAACAGTTTCTGTTGAAGTCAGTTTGATTTTGTGTTGAAAGCCAAGAGTTTCACGACTGTTTTGTGTTTGAAGTGCCTGTTCTAAGTGGAGGATTTTGTCCCTGAGGTTTTTTATTTCATTCTTGGACTTAAGTAATTGCTTTTCAAGGGTTTCGATACTCTTTTGAAAAGTTTGTATAGGTATAAACTCGCTGAAAAATAGTGTATCTTCTTTAATTTTAGCCGGTAATCGTGGTGGCGTAAAAATAGCACGCATCTCAGAGTGTAGCATAGAGTGCGTGGTCAGTCGTTTTACTGCTTTCTCACCATACCAACTGTGGCTCTGTCTTTGTGGTGACTGCCGTAAGAGAGTTTTTAAAGTGTTGTTTTCTTTATTTAATTTATTATTTTTTTGTTTGAGGAACTCATTATTTTCCAATATGATAATATCTAGCTCATTTTGCGCGCTTCCAAGTTGTGACTGGAGAGTTTGTACGGTGTCTTTCCATTCTTGTATTGATATTGCGTCAGATAATGTACAATCCATGCTCTTAGATAATGTTTGGTCACACGTAGCATGTGATTCATTGAGTGTAGAATCTACTTCGGTAAGTATGTGAGAGTCAAATAATAAATCTGAATTTGAGCTTTTCGGTGTAGACCATGGCGTTGTCTCTTGTGATTGGTTAGGTTTAAGTTTAAAGAACTTTTATTCTCAATAAAAACATTACATGTCACTTACTTGAGAACAATACTAATTAGAATAAGTTGTAATGAAGTTCACCATCTTCAGTTACCCATTCAATGCGTTCATTTCTCCAACAGTTTTTGATCTGCGACTAGATATTGGCTAAGTTGAGTTTTGAATGCATTGAATGAGTGTACATTTCTAATATGTGAGGGTATTTTATTGTAAAGTTGTGCTCCTTCAAAAGTTAGCATTTTTTTGCCATAGTTAGTTCTAATTTTCGGTAAAACTAGTAAGCTAGCTCGTCGTGTACTACGTTGGCTAACTTGTTTAAATTGTGTTAGTTTTATTTTTGTATGAATACTATTGTTAAGGACTTTTCTGATGAAAATACAAGTATTATAAATATAATTGTTTGATATTCATTACTTTTGTGTTGTTATAAATTGTACTAGTCGGTGTTAAATATGGATAGTTGAACAGAATTTTTAAGAGTTTGTTTTGAGTGATTTGGAGTTCTAATAGTTTCGTTTTAGCAGCACTGCCCCAAATTTCAATTAGGTATAGTAGATGTGGCTTTACAAGACAGTTGTAGATAGTGTGCCGCAATTTTCGTGTTGGTTGGTTAGGCGTAACATTTTCACAGGAGTTTGTCCCAGACTGTTTTTTTCTTCTTGTAGTCACAAAAGAAGGTTCAAAAGTAGGTGTCATCTGGTCTTTGGCTTTTTTTGTGCATCTCTCACACTCCCATTTAAAATTCTTTTTTTCTTCGTGATCCTTCAATCGATATAGTCCTTGGAGGTAACCAACACAATCAAATTCAAAATTGTTCCTGCATATTGAACATTGCAATGTATTTCTGTGGTCAACATTTTTCTTACATTTGTAGCATATGACTAGTGGCACCTTGCGGCCACTGTTGGTAGCACTCTTTGCCTTCGATGCCATACTAGATGCTGATTCTTAAGAGTTTCGTTTGGAAAGTTGATCTAGTTTAGGCTTTTGTAATTTTGTATATTCTACTAATTTAGTATCAGGTTATTATAGTAGTATTACCGACTTTTTTTTGGTGTAGCAGCACTATTCTTTAGGTTAGCTGTCGTACGTAGTCCAGTATTTACACTAAATTTCACCATTATGTAGGCTAGCTAAAGCATTAATTATATTATTTTCAAAATTAAATACGCAGCCGATGTTTATAGCACTGGTGTTACCAACCTTAATATTATTTGTTGAAATTAAATGAAATGAAATTTTATTCAGCACTTGGGTATTAACATACACTTGTACTTGTCAAGGTCACAATGCAGTACATGAACATAGTGAATAGTAAAAAGTTACAAAAAAAATTTTATTTGTCAGTCCGTGCGGTTTGTTTTATCGCATATATTTACTGAAATCCTTAAATAAATAACAATTTACTAATCTATTATTTTGAAATTTAGTTCTACTATAATAAAATGAAAGAATGGAAGACTAAAGCAAAAAGACGAAATTCTAAATGAGGGTGTGATCGCATGCACGGGATCACCGATCACGCGTTAATGGGCCAAAGCGATCCTCGCCGCTGAGGAACTATCCTAGCTAGCCTGCGGCTTTCTCTAGCTACCTAGGTGGACGACCCGGAGAAGAAAGCCACAAAGAAACTCCGGGCTTATTTTTTTCGTCTTCTTTTGCTTTCATTTTACGATTTCTTTTTTTAATATCATGTATTTTACTTACATTGTGATTGGTTGTTATGTAGGCTAATGCACGCACAGAACCGTTATCATCCAGTGAATCATAATAAAATAAATAAGCAATAGCATTCAATTTCAATCAAGCATTTAGAATATCATCTTGCTAGACGAAAAAACGGTGGGTGCATCCGCGTACATTTACAAAATTAACAAGTCACACGAAGTCTACCAGAGGCGAAAAAAAATAAATGAGTACCCCAACAGCATTTCGTCCAGTTATCGCAAGCAGCACCCGTTCACGAGTATGACGTGTGGGCCAGCCATCGCCTCGAAATAATGAAAAGTTCTTTATTTCCATTAATTACAATGTTCATAACCCAGTGTACATTTCTGTGAGTTTGCGAGGGGTTTTATATGAGGTTTTGAGTGGAGGTAAATAAAACAATAGGTTCTTTGTTTTTTGTAACTACATTAATTTTATTGATATTATTATTAATTTATCCTTAGTTATACTTCATCTAAGAATCTCTTCATATAAGTACCAAACAGTAATTATCACATAGCACAAAGTAACATTGGGTTTATTGAGAAGTTCACTCTCATCGGATAATGCATGTTTTCTTAGTCGGAGCAAGCGAATGTTGCAATTAACACATTGCAAACTCGTCATTTTAATTAAATTATAAAGCGTCCTCTCGTGAATCCACTGTCAACAGATATATATTATAGTACGGAGGAACTGATGCTGAACTCAACGTAATATCTGCAAGATAATTTGCTAAATTGATGACATGTATCAAAACAACAGCAATAAATACCTGACAGATTGTTTTTGCCTGTCAATAAATAATTGCCATGAACAAAAAATATTGACGACGAAAATCGTTCCTATTCTAAATCATTAATTATTGCGATTTAATGCAACTACTGTGCTTTCTTAGGTATAATAAATAAGTCTATAATTATATCATTTATATGTAATGTTGTTCCAATTTTAAATAATTAATTATAATTTCAACATTTGTATTATTTTACACATGGCAATTTCTGTAAACGTAACTGTGTTTAGTTTAGGATTTTATTACGTTTATTTATTGAAAATAATTGAAATATTCTTATTGATTTTATTAATTACTCCCAAGTTCTAAAAATATTATACTTACATTAAAATCAATACCTTAGTTGCCTTGACAAGTGGTACAAATTATATAGCTTAACAACAAAGGAAGTATGCGATACGGATTCTGCCATTCACTTTTCACCGAAAATTGGTTTGAACGCGATCTAGTATGTCGTTTTTTTAATACGTGTTAAATCGTAAACCACAATTTACCTTCCATTCAATAATAAAACAAAACATACTAATTATGGTACTTGCTGTTATGGAACCCTTCATGGGCGAGTCCGACTCGCACTTGCCCCCTTTTTATTGTTAAGGTGTACTTTTATTTGTAATTTTGTAGTTTGATTTGAAGTCAATAATTATGTTTAATAAGTTTTATGTGATGTCCAATGTTTTATGTGATTTTATGTGAAAGTAATTATTAAATAGATATTTAAATTAACAATTTAGATTTAAATAATTGTAATGTTGTTTCTATTTATCTATTATTTATTTATACATTATTTGGTATGGTAAGTACCATAATTAGTGCGGCTGGTGCTTAAAAAAGGAAAACCTGAGCTTTAAGCACCAGCACCAGCACCTGCTAATTTAATTATTTAATGTATTATAATTATACACAAAAAATAAATTAATGAAAAAAATTTAAAATGTTAAATGTCTCGCATTATTTACATTATGTGTTTGAATGGGAGCTTGAGTGTGTGTGGATAGGTGAGTGCGGGTGTAATGAGTGTGTAAGTGTTGTAATAAAATTAAAGTCTAAAATTATGATGTTAATAATTAGAGGGATGAATAAATGCTTCTGTTTCGACATAATTAAGTTTTTTAAGACTAATTGATACCGTTTTTTCAAGCTATACTTAGTTTTGGTTAGTAGGGCTGGTGAGTTTTTCAGAAATTTGTAAAAAGTAATAAAATTTTTGTCCAAAAGATGTCTTACATGTAGTGGTAACATGATTTTTTTTTTACGTTGGGTGCGTGTTTGTTTTAAGAAAGGTTGTGTTTGTGGGAGTGTGTTTTTATGTTTGTTGGGAATAATTTCTGTGTGCTGTCTTAATATTATGTGGAGTATGAAAATCTGCCTCACACTGAGTACTTCACAGTATTCGTATAGCTCTTTAGTAGGTAAGCGATACGTTTAAAAAGTGCATACCTTTAACACTGCTCTCTGTGCACGCTCTAGTTGTATTAGGTGGGTCTTGCATGCACCACCCCATGTAGAAATACAGTATCCTATTACAGACCGGCACAAGGAATAATAAACCATCCTAACAGTGTCAGGGTCAGCGACATGCCACAAGTATTTAAATACAAAGATTAGTTTGCGTATTCTACCGGACAACTTGCTAATATGCGGTTGGAAGGAGAGTTTCTCGTCCAAAGTCACACCTAAGTATCGAGTTGCTGTCACCATAACAAGTTTAGGGCAGTCGCAGTCTGTATTACAACCAACTTGCTTATGGGCACTAATGTTAAGGTGGTTTAAAGAACTTGCTTCCGTATTTCTAATTCTGTATATCATGAAGGTTGTTTTGTTAACAGTTAGTGTGAGTAGGTTAGTTGTGAGCCAGTGTGTAACTCTTTCAAATCCAACTTAAGCTGCACAAAAAGCGTCCTCCCACGTTTGCGTTCTAAATGTTAAGGCGGTATCGTCTGCGTAGGCTACCATTTTACCGTTGTTTAACTCTAGTTCACACATGTCATTTATGTACACAAGGAATAAGGTAGACCCGAGGATGCTTCCCTGAGGAACACCATACACAACTGAAAGTTCTTCGCTAATCTGATCATTTACTTTGGTGCACTGTGTACGATTACTTAGGTAACTCCAGAACATTTTAAGTTGGTTTCCTCGAATACCCAGCCGTTCTAGTTTAAGACATAGAACAGACATGAAACTGTATCGAACGGTTTGGCCAGATCAATGAAAATTGACAAACATTTCTCCCTTCTGTCCAAAGCTTCGACTACAGAGTTAGTTAAGTCATGTACTGCATCATCCGTGGACCATTACGAAAACGTAGCATTACGAAAGCCATACTGCCTGTCCGATATGTGGTTGTTAGACTCGAGATAGTTTTTCAATCTAATAATTCATTATTCGCTCCTATGTATTTGATACAGCAGGCAGAATAGATATAGGTCTGTAGTTTGATACAAGTTTCGTTTCAGCAGCCTTGTGTACGGGGAGAGCTCTTTTTAATTGATCTGGAAACACTCCGGTACTAATGCATAGGTTAAAGATAAAAGTAAGCTGTGGAACTAGCGTAGTTTTATGTTCTTTTAGAACAGACGCAGGGATGTCATCATCTATAACATGTATGCATTTAGAAATTTACAATACTGCCATCGGATCCCGAATTAGGCAGAGCATTTTTAAGATAATTAGTTTTTTATTTCTTTGTCCGTTTTGGGACAGAAACAACAGTTCAGAAATTTATATCCCAGGATAATAATATGAAAGCGGGTAATAAAAATAAAAAAGGTTTTTATTCACGTAGACTTTAAAAAAGCGCTTGTAAATAGTCAGAAGTAGTAATATAGCTGTATACATTATTATCAAGCAGTAGTGACGAACTCCCCATATATTACGGTGTGCCACAGGGCAGTATATTAGGTCCCACGCTGTTCCTAGTTTTTATAAATGACTTATGTAACCTTAATATTCAGAACGCTGAAGTTACATCTTTTGCAGACGATACTGCAATAACTTTTATTGCAAATTCATGGCCTGAACTCGAGCAGAAGGCACAAATAGGCCTTAATCGAGTAATAAATTGGCTTTATTCACACACGCTTACTCTTAACATTTCCAAAACGAAGTATATAACTTTCTCCATCAGCTCAGCCTCCCAACCAAAGACGCCAATATCCCTAAAAATACATTCATGCCAAACACAATCTGCATGTCAATGCCCTCTTATATCTTCTGTTGACCACATTAAATATCTAGGCATTGAGTTAGATAAGAATCTTAACTTCAAAACCCATATTAACTTTCTGACTAGTAGAGTACGCAAACTTATATATATATTTAAAACCCTAAGAAGTATTGCAAATCCTCCTATAATTCGTAGTGTATATTTTGCCTTATGTGTTTCAATTATTACGTACTGTATTTCATGCTGGGGCGGTGCTGCAAAAACTATCTTAAGACCGTTGGAAATTTCACACAGAGCCATTCTGAAGGTTGCTACCTTTCGCCCAATAATTTTTCCCATTAATCAATTATACAGCATATGTGAGGTCCTCAATGTGCGGCAACATTTTATTCTACAAACGGTTCTCTTGCAGCACCTGAAAACGCCCTGTAGAGAAATGTGTAAACGCAGAAAAGATAAAATATGCAATCTTCCACAAGTTCGTTCATCGTTTACTAAAAGGTTTTTCTATTTCTTAGGCCCCTCTCTTTATAATAAACTTAGCGAGAAATGCTCAATATACGGTTTATCCTATTATAATTGCAAACAAACTATCCGCAAATTCCTTCAAAACCAAACGTACGACGAAACGGAAAAATATATAAACTAAGGTGGCAATATACGTTTGTTTATTTTCTCTTTTTATGATATATATATATATATATATATATATATATTATTACCCTACAGTGACATAAAAATAATAATCAGACATAAACGTACACACACACACACACACACACACACACACACACACACACACACAGACGCACACAACGAAACACACACAGCCACATGCACACACGCACAATTCAATCTTTGTTTTATCTAATGTATAATAACTGCCAAAGATTGTACTGATAAATGTAATTCAAATAAGGGGTTCGGGACTGAAACTCCTTAATACAGGTTAGCTTATAACCTAGCTAGGAGATCATCACTTCACCCACCTAATCGTAGTTATAAGTGAGTACAACCCTATGATGTAAATTATTATAAATGCATTATGTATTACGATTCACCTTTTGTAATAAAGATTTATTATTATTATTATTATATTATTATTATTTCTAGTAACATAGATATTTACATATTGTATGAAAACATTTATAAAATTTATTTTATTATAGCAATGATATTTAGCTAGCTCGTATCAAGTTATTGTCAAGAAATTATGTTTAATTATGTAGTTTAAGTCTAATATTTTACTATCGCGCTTTAATGCTACCACCGGATCCAATGCGCCCCAACTGAGAAGACCCAGCGAAACAAACTCAGCAGATTCATCTACTACTGGTTTCAACACGGCCCAGTTGAAACGGTCCGGCAAAACATACTCAAGCGGGCATGAACACGGGATTTGGTCCAATTAGAGTAATTATTTAGTAGGCAAACACAATATATGCTCGATCGGTTGTCTGAATGCTTATTATTTTAGATTATATTTAGGTAACTATACAAAAGAAAAACTTCGAAACAATAACATTATTCATTTTGAGACAGAGTCAATAATTTTAAATTAAGTATAATTATGATAGCAATCATTTACAGATAGTTCACGTAACACAGCAGATCAGTCATGTCTATATGGCTACAAGATCTCCAGCGAGCAATGTGCAGGTAGGAAGTGAGAGCCAGACGTCTTTGTCATCGATGTACTCTTTAGTGGTGTAATAACCCCTAGCCGTAAGTATACGTTTAATATGTGTTTTAAAACTTGTGTCAGGCAGATCAGTAATTTGAGTAGGAAGCTTGTTATAAAACCTAATACAATTTCCTAAAAATGATTTATTAGTTTTGCTTACTCTAAAGCCTGGCATGGCTAGTTTGTTTTTATTCCTAGTATTTATATTATGCAGTTCACTTTTCTTTTTATATTTATGAATATTGTTTCTAACAAACATTATATTCCGATGGCACAGTAAGTATATTTATTTCTTTAAACAAATTTCGCAAAGAATCGCGACTGCCTAAACCATAAATGGCTCTGACTGCTTTTTTCTGCAATACAAAAATAGTACCTATGTCAGCCGCCGAACCCCACAGCAGAATGCCATACGACATAATGCTATGAAAGTACGCGAAATACACTAATCTAGCAGTTTGTTCATCTGACAATTGCCTTATTTTCCAGACAGCATAGGAAGCCGAACTTAATTTACCTGCTAACTTTTCAATCTGAGGACCCCATTGCAATTTTGAATTAAGTGTCAATCCTAAAAATACGGTCTATGGGACTAAATCTAATATTTCCGCATTAAGTACAACTGTTGGTATAATTTGAGTCACATTCGGCAATGAGAACCTGATGCATTTAGTTTTCCCTGCATTTAACAAGAGATTATTTGCCGAAAACCATTCTGATATAAGGCTGAGTGTTTTATTATGCTCAACAAGATCTTTATCCTTTCTATTTACTTTAAATATGAGCGACGTATCATCAGCGAATAAAACTATGTCTGATACTTTCTCTACCAGATAAGGGAGATCATTTATATAAACTAGAAATAAAAATGGGCCCAATATAGATCCTTGGGGCACCCCCATTTTCACAGGATGACGTGCCGAAGTGACACCGCCTATCGAAACCATCTGTTGTCGCCCCGATAAATAGGACATCACAAGATCAAGAGATGTACCAGATATTCCATAGTACTTCAGTTTAACAACGAGCGTACGATGATCAACGCAATCGAAAGCCTTAGAGAGATCACAGAAAACTCCCAGCGCATCCTGTGATCCCTCCCAAGCCTCCAATATTGACACAATATTTTACTAATTTGGTAGTATGAACACGCCATCATGATTTTAAATCCACCGTAACTCCTTAAAATACTGTTGAAGTAATAAAGACAATGTCTTATACTTTATTTACGATATCATCCAATGCATTACATCACCCCATCCAACTGTCAAAACTTTCCTAAATGGGAAATCCTAAATTTGATCAGCCACTTTATATCGTTCGTACGTTAACGAAGAACGTGCTCCCCAGATTGGTAGAGGGTGCTGGTTCGAGACCCGCCGGACGATTAAATTTATGATTTCCCATTTCTGAGATCTAATCTTGTGCCAATTGAAGTTAGTTTTATGAATTGAAGAGGCCTTGGTTTAACGTCCTTATTTTCTGTTTGAACTATGTAAATTAATTTTAATGTTTAACCATGTTAACTCATTCACTCTCTGGTATTCACTCTCATTCACCCATAGGTATTGACTTTGAAGATGGTGGCATTTAGTTTAAATCTGACTATAGACACATAGTCAGGGACTAAGTGGTCTTATATTTATTATTATGTGACATTCATGACTCGTACCTTACGTTCATAATATTTTGTTTTGCACCAAAATATATCTAGTGAACTACATTAATTAGGCTTTTGAAAACGGATTCCGACAGGCAAGCTGTCCGGTGATGGGCCTAAGTGGAGAAATTCGATAGAGGTACTTGTGGACCTTTGTCCGAAGCCTGCGTATGGACGGCTCAGGGATAGTGGTCGTTCTAATACAGCAATAGGAGCACTGTGCGGTTCGGTAGCACACCGAGAGACACTACGGCTCTATTGAGAGATACATCTACTCTTCATGCTCAGCATTGTGTTACCCTTGTACAAAACAACAACATTGCTTACAAATTTTTACCCTTATTGAATTTGGGAGACGGTAACCACAGCCGTGCATCCCGCTTTGTCGTGACAACACAAATAGGAGAAAAATAAACACAATTCGCTCTTGGATCGTGCCTAGAGAATTTTGTGTAGCTATAGCTGCTTTACGTGAAACTGTTTTCCCTGAAGCAGGTAATTTATATAGAAGTATGCCATATGTGTGCTATCCCATAGTACGTTAAAAATATGTTTTACTAGTTGGTCAAATCACAGGCTGTTTGTTACAAAAAAGAAAATGCGACTTAAAGCGTGTTGGATAAAGTGTTTTATATAAATCTACAGAAACTAGATTCAAATCACCATCCTGAAAATTACAGACTTGCTCTTAAGACGCAAATGCAAAATAAAGCTAATGTGGATATCAGTGGCAGTTTGTAGACAAATGGAACTCACTGAACCACAAAACTTCTCACTAAACCGGTCATATACCTAAGTGGTAAACCACGGATTCATAAACACGGTTTTATTATATATGATTGATTGATCAGACAAAGTCTGGTTCGCTGACGATACGTTGCTTATATTTAAAGTGAATAAGAAGAACACAGAAGAACACTCAGCATTATATCAAAATAGTTTTCGGCAAATAATCTCTTATTAAATGCAGGGAAAACTAAGTGTATCAAATTCTCATTACCTGCCGAATGTGACACACGGCATAGATTTAGTTCCATCGACTGTATTTCTAGGATTGCCACTAGACTCAAAATTACAATGGGGTGCTCAGATTGAAAAGTTAGCAGTTCGGTTTCCTATGCTATTTGGAAAATAAGACAATTGTCAGATGAACAAACTACTAGATTGCTAAATTTCGCGTTCGAGTCTGGGTGTAATTATATATGTATTTTATTATTTACAAAAAAAAAGTAATAGGTATATGTAATATATCAGTTATCTGGTTTCCATAGTACAAGATCTGCATATCTCAATAGATCTGCATAGTTTGGGATCAGATGGCCTTGTGTAAATAATGTCCCAGGATATTATTATTACTGATCTGTCATATTAATCGTGAAATGAAATTAAATGAAATAATGAAATTTATTCAGCACTTGGGTATTAACATACACTTGTACTGTCAAGTTCACAATGCAGTACATAAACATAGTCGAATACAGTATATACATTACAAAAAATAATTAGTCCATCCGTGCGGTCTGTTTTAACAGATATATTTTCTTAAATCCTAAAATAAATAACAAGTTACAAATCTATTATTTTGAAATTTAGTTGTACAATATTAAAATTAAAGAATTGAAGGCAATGATCATTTGGCTAGCGCAGAAGGCTCTTAACCAGTAGCTTAAATTAAACGACTAATACCCGAGGCCACCCTTTTTCGCCACAGCTCAGGGGGCCGCTGAAGCAAAAGGACAAAATTCTAAGAGAGGGTGTGATCTGTTGCACGGGATCACCGATGACGCGTTATGGGGCCAAAGCGATCCTCGCCGATGAGGAGCCTACCCTAGCTAACCTGCGGCTTTCTCTATCTACCTAGGTGGACGACCCGGAGAAGAAAGCCACAAAGAAACTCCGGGCTTGCTTTTTTTTCGTTCGTGTACTTATGGCTAGGGGTTACCTACTACTACACCAGTAAATACTTGATAACAGATTTAACGGCCCTGAAAATCTGTAGATGGTATATTTTAAGAAGTAGAGGTAAGATATTAAAACTCTTAGCACTTTACCACACTATTAAAAGTTGTTCGATCTGCCATTTGATAGGGCTGCGGCTGATGGCTGACGGTCGTTGATATAAGTCAGGAATAACGTTTTACACGTCATATTATCGTAACGTAACGTCATATACAATAACTTAATACTAATTAGCAATACTTAAAAACCTAGAGTTCCATAACAGTTTATATATATATATTTATATTACCCCATCTCATTCCGTGGGGGCTTAGAAATCTTCCGAGGGAATACCTACGAGAGAACGGGCAGCAGCGTTTTTCTGTGAACTATGACCATCAAACTGCGATCGCCAACCCGTCTGCCGAGCGTGGCGATTATGGCATATCCGCCCATTCTTTGGGGGAGGGGGGGATGGCTTTTGTCCAGCAGTGGACGTACTTTGGCTGACAAGATATGGGTGATGGTGATGGGAGTAAGTATTAAGACATAACTCGTAAGAATTCTACTGGAAACAACATCAATACTAACAGCACAATTATGTCTTAAATTAGTGATGGGCATATACACCTCTCTTTCATCAGTAGGTGCCATATAAAAAGAACTGGGGGTGGATATAGCGTAACTTTCGATAGTTGGTTTGGGTCTCTGGCATAAGATGTAATTCACAGCTTTGCGATTTTCTTTTTTGAATTTTTTTTATATTAAAATGTTAACATTTGTTTTAACTGTCTTAAAAGTAATTGTTAAAAGTAATTTTATTGCGGACAAATAAATCCATAGAGTGTTAGTAACATAAAAATAACTTATTTTCTAGTGTTAGTATTTACAATTAACCTTACAAAACGGCAAATAATTGGCGACTTGTGGTTCTCGGCTATAATTTTCAGAATGCTATTCTGACTGTCTCTCACTCTTCGCACAAGAGATGCTGTTTTTTTGCGTATAATCGCATGAAAATCGTCGGTACGAGCTTGGGCAAACATTTCCGACGCACTACAGTAACGAGGCAGTCTCAATAGCATTCTGAAAGCATTATTATACTGGACGCGGAGGACATCTAGCGTTCCCTTGTTGTAGTTGAACCATAGATTGCCCGTGTACAGACTCAGACAGTATGCCTTAAACAGGGTGATCTTAACTTGGTCTGTACATCGCGCAAACCTACGGGCCAACATGTTGCTCCGGACCGCCAGAGCCCTCCGTTCCCTCTCAATGTCCAAATTGTCCTTGAGGTCGTCAGCAAGAAAGTGCCCTAGGTATTTAATGGTGGATACCCTGTTAATTATTGAACCGTTCAAAAGTAGATCGGGTCCATTCCATAGACGCTTGCCACCGACCTCAAAGATCATATATTCACACTTTTTTACATTATACAGGAGACCGTGCGAGTCAGCATAGGCCTCACATAACCTAAGTAACTCTCCAATTGAATTCACAGTCGGTCCCAAGAGCACCATATCGTCTGCATAGCTGATGTTGTTTACACTAACTCCACCAACGCTGCATCCGACACGCATGCTGCTAAGTCCGGCTACGAGCTCATTCACGTATAGGTTGAAGAGCCTAGGAGACGAGAGACCACCCTGCCTCACTCCGCACTCCAACCTATACGGATCAGAGAGTGTACCGTCCCACTTCACATGGTTGGTTTGGTTTCCGTACCAATACTGAAAAACTCGGCAAATCTCAGTCGGTATACCCCTGTCTCTCATTTTTCCCCATAGCACATCATAAGAAACTAGGTCAAACGCCTTGGAGAGGTCGAGGAAACAGGCATACACCGGCGTTTTGCGATCTAAATAATATTGAACAGTATGCTTGAGACTTAAAATTGCGCTTTCGGTGGATAGTCCAGGACGAAACCCGAACTGTGCATCATGAAGATGTATGTAGTTATTTAAGCAAGAATCAAGCACTCTGTCCAACACCTTCGCTATTACCGTTGCCAGTGAAATAGGACGATAATTGCCCTTGTCCGATATATCACCAGTCCTGTTCTTCACAATGGGAATTATGATGGTAATAGAAAACGGTATTCATATAATATATACCACGTCACGTTTATCAGATTTAGATGATATAGCATTTGAATACGAAAAATAACAAAACAAAAATTTAATAAAACTAATGAGAACTAGAAAAAGACTACATAAAAAATGTTTTAGTTTCTTTTTCTCACACGGGATAGAGTATAGAATAGAAATATAGATCATGGAATAGATTAGGTAAAAAAAAAAAAACTAACTTACCAATCTAACGAACTATTATATATTTATCTATATGCAAAAAGAATGCGACGTGATACGTTAAAACAAAGTTTATATTTGCTATATCAGATCAACATCTACATGTTTGTGATGAATTTATTTAAAAATCTTTTTCATCGCAGACCTGTGAGCTGCCTTGCAAGATGACTTCCAATATTACCAAAAAGTTGTTAGCTGTATGTAGGTTAATTTCAGGTATCTAGCTCGAAGTATACAAGAGGAGTGGTTTACTGATTTTAGGGGCCACTGACTGTTTACTTTTCCTACGGCTGTTTTTTGTTAACTTAAGCATTTTTTCGCAGTAAGTTTTAGTTACAATAATTCCTATATCGTTTGCAAGTTGTTTTAATATTATCGTTATATGAATGTTACCTCTCTATTATATTTTTAGTATACTTAATACGAATATAGCTGCTTCGCCACGTGTTCGCACAAAGTTTGCAAGGCGCCAGTATGTATTTCAATCAGCCTACATACACAATAAAATTAGCGGTGAGCTAAAGTTCCACTACGAGGTCTCGCACAAATGCAAAAAAGTGATAACTGAGTGGTTAAAATCTCTAACATACGAAGAAACAGAACATATTCTAGATAGACTTACTTAAACACTTATTTCCTATTATCATACCACCACAAAACAGATAAACACATACAATAACACAAACACAAACTCGCACACTACTATAACCACACAAACATACATCCACTCACAATCAAACAATAATTCTATTATATGTAATTGTATTTTTACTTTTATTTTTAATTTCTAATTTTTTCGTTTGTTCCTTTTTCTATTGTTAATGTAATAGTTATATTCATCTCTTTCTCAAATATTGTTAAGTATGGAATAAGGGAAGTAGCGTGACCACCCCAACACAAGTATTATTAATTACTTACTGGGGCTGTTTCATTCACATTTGCTGATGTAACTATTTGAGACACAATAAACATTTTTCATTTTTTCATTCGTTTTTTTTCGCCATGTACGCGGTAAAATCGTTCTGCTGCTAAACAAATCGGTGACTTACCACCAAAAGTTTTTATTTTGATATTAAACCACCAATTTGTTTTGTGTCTTCTATTATCATTTTGTTTGATATTTTATCTTCACCTGATGCCTTATTAATAGGAAGCGATTTCATAATATTTATAAACTCGACATAACTCTAAGAAGTCTCGACATATAGATAGCGGGTGAATTATTTTCATACTGCCTAATCTGTTTATGGTAGTGATAATCGTTTCACGACCTATCGTCAGGTAGAATGAGGGTATTAAGGCTTACGTGGTCTCCACTATACCACTGGGTGCTATTAATTTTTATGTTGTGAATATATGGGCGGGGCTAGGGCGGGGCACATAGTTCGTAGAACCGAAGGCCGTTGCGGCAGAAAGGTTCTCGAGTGGAGACCACGAACCGGAAGACGCAGCGTGGACAGGCCCCCTACAAGATGGACGATCTTGTGCGGGTCGCTGGAAACTGCTGGATGCGAATAGCGCAAGACTGGTAATTGTGGAGATCTTTGGGGGAGGCCTATGTCCAGCTGTGGACGTCTTTTGGCTGATATGATGATATGCTAGATCTGTAAATCGATAAGCTTTAGAATCATGGTATAGAGGTGAACACGGGCCTACTTTCTCTTATGTATCGATTGATATGTCTACTTTTACGGTAATATTTCACCAGACATATTCCTTTGAAATTGAATATTAACAAAACTAAAGTAAAGCAATCTAATCTCAGCGGACTCCTTTATTAGGGTTGCTTCTTCGGCACCGTGGAATCACTAGCTGATTTAGGGCTCCTTAAATTATTATATATTAATTATAATTTTAGACCGACATCTTTACTTATGAATTAAGCAAAATTAACACGATCGGTAGCTTTCGGTGGCAATAAAATGTATTATGGTGACGTTAGTTGTAACGTCAGTGCTTACCACGTCGAAAGTAACAGTAACATGACGATCTTTGCTTTTCGGAAATCGTTCAGCGTCTGAACGAATACTGGCCTCTAAGACACGACATACATGAGTGTGATGCAATGAAGCTGAAGCATCGTCTATCTAAGACTGTCTCTAATTTAACTTTTTTTTTTTTCACAGATCATCGTAGCCCCAAACTAAGCAAAGCTTGTACTATGGGTACCAGGCGACGATATACATACTTATATAGATAGATAAATACTTAAATACATAGAAAACATCCATGCTGTGTGGTGACGGCGACACATATCAGAATCAGAATATCATCACCCCATCTCATCCCGTGGGGGGCGTAGAAGTCGACCCGAGGGAATATCTACCAGAGGACGGGAAGCAGCTTCCTTCTGAGTACTACGACCATCATACTGCGATCGCCAACCCGCCTGCCAAGCGTGGCGATTATGGCATATCCCCTCAAGATGATTCTTGAGGGAGGCTTGTCCAGCAGTGGACTTATTTAAGCTGTAATGATGATGATGATGATGATCCATGACTCAGAAACAAATATTCGTGCTCATCACACAAATATTTGCACTTACCGGGATTCGAACCCAGGACCACCAGCTTCGTAGGCAGGAGCACTACCAACTAGGCTACGGCGACCGAAATGAGTCAATTTGAGTAATTTATATTGTCAATTACTAAAATGTATGAAGTTAACGTATATTATTTGATGAGTAAATAGAGTACAAGTTAATTATTCTCTCTTACTTCCTTAACTTGCAGTCTTTAATTACACAATTGGCAGACATAGTACCTATTTACTTTTTGCCTTTCATCTGACTCTTCAATGTCATTCCTCACTTAGAAGTATCAACCCAAGGATTTTTAGAGGTTAATATAAGGGATTTAATCGCCTTTGATTGTTTTTGAATGAATTATTTAAGAGTTTTAAAACTAAGCGTACGTGCGGCCATAGAAATATGAATATACAGGATATTAAGAGAAATGTATAAAACCTAAATCTATAATAATCTAGACAAGGTTAATATTGTCCTCCTAGCCGAATTTCGGCCACGGCGGCCAATCTTAATAGAGATTAACTATCTGCGCAGAAAATATTATAGTGCACAAGTGTTTGCGAAAACACAGGAGTACCTTCTATTCCACCACTCTCATGATCTGATGGGATGCCTAGCGACACGATCAGAAAGAGGTCGGATACAGGACCGGCGGATTCACGGGCTCTCCGAAACACGGGGATATAATACCGCCAACTCCTATAGACTTCAGGCTGATGCTGAGAAATTTTTCTTTTTGCAGAAAAGTCACTGTTACTGTAGACGAAACTAAGCAAGCTTAATGTGCCTATGAAATTGAACAACGTGTATAACTATAACTTGCTATATGCACAAAAAAATTTGTTTCTCAAAAAATGTCTATCAGCTGACGAATTTTGTAGAGGAAGCCAAAATGTTTCTTTCGTATTGTAAAGATTTTATTTTTTAAGATTTATTTGTCATAATACGAGTACATAGAAGATGTTTATGTTTACGTAGGATCATCATATTCTACCGATCTTGTCGGTGTACAAATTCACATTATTATTACTTGAAAATATTTAACATTACAAAGATAACATTACATTACATTATAGATTAAATTACATTATGTACAAATTGGTTATTGTTGAATTGTTCTAAGTCATGAGTCGTTTGCAATCCTTTAATTTCTTCCGTCTACTTACATCTTTTATGCAGCGATGGAGACAAAACCTCTTTGTTTTCTTTACCTCTGAAAATGTATAGTCTTAACATCATTTCTGAAGGAACATGTCTATGGTAAAAAAGTGAAATTAAAATAATTCAATAATCATCATCATCACAAAGTCACCATCATCATCATATCAGCCAACAGACGTCCACTGCTGGAGAAAGGCCTCTGCCAAGACCTCCACAACTGCCGGCCTTGCGCTCCCCGCATCCAACGGCATCCCGCGATCCCTTGTAAGATCATCGGTCCACGTTGTGTCTGCCACACGGCTTCTTCTTCTTCTTAGCGTGTCGATGACAATCTAAATTAAGTCAGCCCAGAATTCAGCTACGCGTTGAGCGTTGTCAGTAGCGTCCATTAGATCTTGTAACGTGCAGGCATTAGGGCACGCAGGACATTTTAACAAATGTGCCATAGTTTGAGGAACAGAACCACACTTGCACTCTAGGTTGGAAATGTTTAAAAATCCCCACCTGAGCAGGTTTTCCATGCTTCGACCAACTTGGGTCCGGAGTCTATTCAGGGACTTCCAGGATGGCCACGGCATCTTGTGTCCGGGCGGAAGGTTATCAGCGGGAGGGACGAATGGGATGGGTAGGCAAGCACTGTCTCGCCACAGTTTGAGCCGTGTCTTGGACCGTTCACCAGAAAGTGGAAGCACACACTTCAAGAAACTTTTTCGACTTTTCAGCCATTGTGCCACAAGCTTACTGTTGTGCATAAGGTGCCGTGTCGTTGCTCATTTTAGACCGTTCGTTGGAGCTTCTGTGCAGCGACAATCTTTCTGCCCCAGTGGCCGTCGGTTCTATAATAAGGCGCTCATGGCCAAATGCTCTCACCGGTCCGCAAGTTATTTACGAGGTTAAGCAACTGGGCTCGCGGTCAGTCCATAGATGGGTGACCGCCAAGTGTTTAATTTCTGAGCGTCGCCGTGATTCGGAGGGCACATTAAGCTGACGGTCGGTAACCATTAAGCAACAGTCGTTAATCCATGTCAGGGGCCTAATAGGCAACTTGAACAACTCTGACACTAGGGTAACCACTGCCCCACGCGATAAGTAAGTTCTGTAATGTACAAAATACATTACTTTAATTGTATTTATCATATTATTGGAACGAAGTTCCTTATCGCGCAATGTGAAAGGACGGAAAAAATTCTTACGAAAAGTTGTCACATGTGCGCATGTTTCTCTGTCTGTCTCTCTCTCTCTCTGTCTCTCTCTTATAGAAAGCAAGCCAGATATTTTCATTTCTATTTCTCATTGAACAGTGTGGTGTCGCGACGATTATTTTCGTTGAGTGTATACAGGTTTTTTGTACATAATAAATAATAAGAAATAACTTCGTTCCATCCGGGTGTCCCTTGACACCTCTCAAGTTTTATTTATACTAGCTGTGCCCCGCAGTTATACCCGCGTTAAACTTTATAAATTATAGTCTTTGTGTAATTCGGATTATTACGAAGTCTCATCAAACTCCGTTCGTTAGTTTTTACGTGAAAGAGTAACCATACTGACCAATTTTCGCATGTATAATATTAGTAACATAATGATAACATTATTCCTTAACAGATATTGGAAAAAGATTAAATTAATAATGTCTTCCAGGTCGAATTCCGGCCTCGGTGGCCAGTCTCAATGGAGACTTGCCATCTGCGCGGGATATCATCATCATCATCATATCAGCCGAAAGACGTCCACAGCTGGACAAAGGCCTCCCCCAAAGATCTCCACAATTGCCGGTCTTGTGCTATTCGCATCCAGCAGTTTCCAGCGACCCGCACAAGATCATCGGTCCATCTTGCGCGGGATATAGCTAATTACAAATAATTAGTAAATGATGACAGGGATAAACATACATAACTACCCATATATTTATTTATTGCTCCTGCCTACGAAGCTGGTGGTCCTGGATTCGAATCCCGGTAAGTGCAAATATTTGTGTGATGTGCACGAATATTTGTTTCTGAGTCATGGATGTTTTCTATGTATTTAAGTAGATATTTATCTATCTATATAAGTATGTATATCGTCGCCTGGTACCCATAGTACAAGCTTTGCTTAGTTTGGGGCTAGGATGATCTGTGTGACATTGTCCCTAGATATTATTATTATTATTAAGGAGCTTTGAAGCTATTAGTTTATGGTCTTCGTTCCATCAATTTACATAGAACGTGATGACCGCAACCCAAAAATAATGCTCCTGATCTTCTTAATAAATATAATGATAGGAACACACAAATATTTTTGATGTATACTAATGTGCAAATAGTTGATTAATTAGAACTTAATATCGCGTAAAGCGGGCCTAGCATATATGACAAATGAAGGGGTCCGGTACGATGTTTGGGATGTTCCTATAGCGACACAAGTTGTGGCGAATATATAGGTATCAGCGTGGTACGCTGGGGCGAAAAGTTATTTAAGAAAACCCACGAAGTCGAATGACACCGCAGCGAAGTCCATTGTGACGAATGACGGTCTTTTTGACGGTCACCGTAGCCTAGTTGGTAGTGCTGGTAGTGCTACGAAGCTGGTCTTGGGTTCGAATCCCGGTAAGTGCAAATATTTGTGTGATGAGCACGAATATTTGTTTCCGAGTCATGGATATTTTTTATGTATTGAAGTATTTATCTATCTATATAAGTATGTATATCGTCGCCTTGTACCCATAGTACAAGCTTTGCTTAGTTTGGGGCTAAGATGATCTGTGTGACATTGTCCCTAGATATTATTTTAATGAAGTTGGTAAAGAAGAGTAGTTTCGAATGTTGCTGTAGCGAGAGAAAAACATTGTGGTGTAGAAAAACATAAAGTTTGTAATTACATACGTACATATATGCTTGTTTGAAACAAAAGGTTGAAATAAAACACTGAAAGTTTAGTTTCATTTTAATCAACAAAAGTTAGATTTTGAGCATGTAATAAAAACTAAAATAAATTGTTATTAAATGACAAAAATAATTGCCGTGGCACAGCATTAAAGTAAGAATTAAAAAATAATGTATGAGATAGATGGCTATTTAATGGTATAGCTCGCACAAAATCAACGGTGCTCATTAACCGACTTCAAAAGGAGGAGGTTCTCAAGTGGACGGGTATTTTTATTTATTTATGTGTTTTACAATCGCTTCTATGGCTTGTCCTTGTAGCTTTTTTTGATGGCATGTGAGCGATTTTACCTACTATTCTTTCAATTTTATGAGCTGTTGTTTACTGCTCTTCAATTAGTTTTTTTATACTGCCGTACATTCCTAGTTTCTTGTTGTCCATTAAGGAATTCCACCTGAGTTCTTGAAAACTACACTTTATTTACAAACTTTGTTCGCTACAATGAATTTCGCTGCGGTATCATTCGACTTCATGGGTTTCACTTCAATAAATTTTCGCCACAGCGTGTGTCGCTACAGCAATATTCTAAACTACGTACCGGACCTCAAATGAAGAACTACCGCTATGAAACCACAAACTATACATTGCATTATGAAACATTTGCAATATTGCATTTGAATATATCGCAGTGTCCTACTTTCGAATAGTAGACGGTTTATAGTAGTATCGAACTTTCGTCGTAATATAAGATAATTTAAGATAAGATAAAGATTTATTTACCAAAATTATTTACATATTCCTTAACTATTTTACATATATCAATGAAATTACAATTTTGTTACAAAAAGGAAATATCTTTCATTAACTTATGACCTCCACACTAGGTCGAGCCTGTCTCGTGGAGACCAATTCTAAAATAACAAAAGCAAGCATATACATCGCGGTAACGAACTTTCATCGTAACATACATCGCAGTAACGAACTTTCGTCGTAACTTACATCGCAGTAACGAACTTTCGTCGTAACATACATCTCGGTAAGGAACTTTCGTCGTAATATACATCACAGTATCGAACTTTCGTCGTAACATACATCGCGGTAACGAACTTACGTCGTAATATACATCGCAGCAACGAACTTTCGTCGTAACGTACATCGCAGTAACGAAATTTCGTCGTAACATACATCGTAGTAATGTACTTACGCCTTATTTTTTGATAAGGCTGGTGTAATGCCTACGCATGCGACTCGCAAAAAGTGTCTGCGGGTGGGTATGTCGGACTCGCACCGACTAAACCTAACCTGCCGTGGACTTCTCTTGGCGCCTGATGGGGGGAGCCCATAAATACACACAGAAATTGTGCTCGAAATAGTGTTAGTGTTGCGGGCGGTTGAGATGCGGGCGTCAGCCCCACTCCGTTTATATCCACCGGTGCAAACGTTTCTCGCCAATTCAGAGCTTCTGTTCCAAATTATTAAATTCTTCCAAGTGATTTCAATATACCAGTATCAGCCAACACGAAGTTTCATTATACGTGTTCTACGACGTAGACAACTGTATGTTGCTAATTCCCAAAAATCAAGTATAAACTTCTGCAATATATGGGCAACTATGATATGGGAATAATTATGGGCATCATTGTAACAGCAGGTGTAGATTTTTTTTTTTATCAGAGTGCGACTAACGAGCAAGTGGGTCGCCTGATTGTAAATGATCACCACCGCCCATGGACACTCGCTACACCAGAGATATCGCGGGTGCGTTGCCGGCCTTCAAAAGTCAGTAAATAAATGTTGCTGACTCTTCCCCCCCCCCCCCCCCCCAATGAGCTCTGGCGACCTTACTCACACTCAGAAACACAATACTATTATTATTAATGTTATTATTAAGGAATGTCTTCTGTAAGGTGGAGGTACTTCCCCCGTCGGGCTGCTCTTTGAACGAATGAACGCTATGCCCTACCCTTCTTAAATGAAAAAAAAAGATGTAGCTATTTATGGCCATTATTCAGATTAGGCCCAGGTATTAAAATAATGACCTCTAGTGTGACAACAGCGACGCCCATACTTTTAAATCAATGTATATAAAAAGATAAATATTAACTAAATTAAATATGACTATAGCCCATCATGTTCACGAACCGGAAACTTACTTAGATTTTGGAGTAATACTAAACATAAAAAAGAGGGAGGACGATATAATTACTGAAATAATATAACAGCAATAAAAATCGATGATACCTACGTGGGTACTTAGTACCGCATAATTTAACAATTGTATCAACACAACTCAGTAAAAGTGAAAAATAAACTTGGTCCAATATTTACTCCCTAAATATGTACTGCATGTCTGCTTCCTAGTTAATTTATTGACACAAACTGCCAATGAACAGTATATAAGCCGATCAGATGAGGACCTAGACATATTGTCACTGCCCGGAGTCCCAATAACTTCTACAAGATGAACACTTCCATGGTATTCCTGTTCGCCGTCATCGTAAGTACAAACTAGTAGTTAATAAATTTTTCTAATGCCCGGTTCCTATATTCCAAAAACGAATCGTTTCTACTACGAATAGTTAAAATTTCTACCAGCCGTAACGCAAAACCGTTCCTAAAAAATACTAGTCGTTATCCAAATAACCAACGTCTGGTTACTAACGGATGGGAGGACGTTAGTAAGCTTATTGTATAGAGATGCGTTCGAAAGTGTTCCTATAAATATTTTCTACTGTCACGGAACTGTCAAAATAACGAGGCGTTACTGCTTTGATTACTAGTCGAATTCGGTCGGTTTACCAGTGGTTTGTGTTTTATTTTGGTAGTTAACATGGTGTTTGAGGAGATTTCCGTGATGTCTAGCTCTGAAACTGATAGAGAATTCATGGCTTTGTTTTCCGACGGTGAATGATCAAGAGTTTATAAAGAAAGGGTTGATTATTTTTCCGTGCATGATTGCCAAGAATTCCAGTTGAGATTTCGGCTCGATAAACCAGTTGTGGAACAACTATTTCATGAAATTTATCCATAATTGAGAGTGAAAGGAAGACGATTTGTACATAATAATATTTTCTAAGATTTCATAACCACAAACCTTAGATTAAATACTCAATTTAAAAACTTATTTAGAACCCATGGAATACTCCTGGACAGACGTCAGACGACAGACGCATGCGCCATGCGCTTTCCTGTTAAGCGTTTTGTTCACACCATGCACGCGTAACATAAAATTTTCAATACTAATGATTGATAAATATTTTAAACCTAAAACGCAAATTAAATTATTACTGTAACTATAAGTACGATAATTTGTACTATTACTCACATAATATTACAGAATAATAAATGATTTTAGTTGCATAATTGACGTACGATGTTTTGTTATTACTAAACGTAAAGAGGAGCGAGAGGTTCATCGCCGAACGAGTCGTAGGTGGTTTAAACTACGGATGTTCGTCGCGGGTAGGGCATTGTGGAACGCTAGTTTTGCATCGGTATCGGTAGCTGAATTACGGATGGTAACGTTGGTCCAATGACGGATCGTAAAATAAAGGAACCGGGCATAAGTGCCTTTTTTACTTTTGATTTTTTTTTAACATTTGCCATACCATTTACAAACTTATCAACTACAAGATGGCATATTTGAGCCCACTCTATATAACCAGGCGTGTATTTTAAAATTAGAAATATTATGTACAGACGCCAGCACATCCAGTTACCCCCATCTGTCAAATGTATTTTATAGATTTTCAACTTTATCACATAAGGATAACGTTCACTTTCAATTAGGGAAATTTGACAGATTGGGGTAGCTTGATGTGCTGGCGTCTGTACTTATCTAACAACATACTAACAGAAAATTACTTATAGCTTGAAATACCTCAAAAAATTATGATACAACAGAACATTATATGGTTTTATTGCAATAATGCAATGGAAGTACAACAAGTGAGACATGTAGAATATTCAAAAATTTACAAAATAGTTTAGATGGTACATCTGGCCGATAATAACATACACAATCATACATCCACATACTTTGGGAGAGTGATCTCTGGCAAAATATGCGTCATATTATGTTAAATATCTTGCAACCAGTATTTGGATTAGTTTATAATACGGGTCTTATAGCAACAAGGAACAACTTCCGTGCGTTTTGCGCTTTGGTCATACCTACTATTGGCACAGAATAAAAAGTACTTGCTATTGGAATCAAATATAACGGCGCACTTTGGATCTTAAAATTGATCCTCGGTATTTCTTCAGCTGGCTTCTCTAGTTGCAATTCTTTTGTTTTATGAAGCTCCTGGCTATATCATTCTGTCTTCCGCTTTGCTCTGGAGGGCAGTCATGGTTCTAATAATTTTCTAACTCCTCCTTTTTTCTTTCTGATTAAATTGGTTGGATCCGATTAAATTACCTCAGGGCTCAGTGTCATTTTAATGTGTGCCACTGTTGATCTTGTTGATCCTAGCTTACAGGAGTTGCAGTGGTGGTTAAGAACGAAAGACTAGTACCTATAAAAATTACCGATAGTAAAACGATTTAATTATACTATTTAGTGCAATTTGTAACTGTTATTATATCGGAACGTAGTTCCTTATCGCGCGTTGTGAAAGGGGGCTAGACGGAAAAAATTCTTACGAAAAGTTGTCACGACACTTTTTTGCAGCTGTGCGGCGTGTGCATGTTTCTCTGTCTCTCTCTCTCTCTCTCTCTCTCTCTCTTATAGAAAGCAAGCCAGATATTTTCATTTCTATTTCGCATTGAACGGTGTGGTGTCGCGACGAATATTTTTGTTGAGTGTATACAGGTTTTTTGTACATAATAAATAATAAGAAATAACTTCGTTCCATCCGGCTGTCCCTTGCACCTCTCAAGTTTTATATGTCTGTATAGAATACTGAGGCAAAAATAACATTGTTACAATAGAATTTCTCATGTTGACTTTTCTCTACCATAGTAGAGGCTGTTAGGTCAACTTCTAACCTAACAACTTTTATTTTTATAAACATGGTTACCTATCCATACCATGGTATGCTTACATCATCACACGGTCATCGTAGCCTAGTTGGTAGTGCTCCTGCCTACGAAGCTGGTGGCCCTGGGTTCGAATCCCGATAAGTGCAAATATTTGTGTGATGAGCACGAATATTTGTTTCTGAGTCATGGATGTTTTCTATGTATTTAAGTATTTATCTATCTATATACGTATGTATATCGTAGCCTGGTACCCATAGCACAAGCTTTGCTTAGTTTGGGGCTAGGATGATCTGTGTGACATTGTCCCTAGATATTATTATTATATGCGTGGGGCAGCAGCGCCACCTGTGTACTAGCTACTAACTGCGGTCGCCACCTCGCGTGCCAAGGGCGGTGATCACGGCAAATCCCTTCAGATGACACTGTTATAGAAGCATTTGGGGAAGGCCTAAGTCCAGCCGTGAACGGTATCACGCTGCTGATGATGAATTCTGAAAGTGGGCTCTACTGTTGCTCTAAGTTGTTCATTTTCATAGTGCAATAAAAGCTCTCCACTATTTATGTCATATCTTGTCTATGGGTCTTACTGAATGGATAAAACCATTACTTATGATGAAACAGAGGCCTTAATGAAATAAAATTCCGGTAGACAGACACAAATAGACTCATATACAGACACACAACACACTCTCAATTAATATTAATTTGTATATTCTATAATTTTAATTATGTAAATTTAGTACCTACTTAATTCGGTTAGAATTGTTATTTTTTTGATTTATGAAGAAGAGTCCCTCATTTTTGCTTGAAGGAAGGATTGCTCCCCATCTATTAAGTATGTTGTAATGGCTCAATAAACATTTTTCTGGGTCGTAAGTTATCCTGAGCATGGCTCGAAAACAAAACACCTGTTCGCTGAAGATGATGTCCATGTCTAGATGTCCAACTTGATATTTAAAACCATAACGCTTAACTACTCACCAGGTCACACTAGTACACAGATGCATTAACTCTTATCTATACAAATAAATAAAATTGGAGTGTCTGTTTGTAATATTGAAATAACCGGGTTTTACTACATTAATCTGAATATATATACGGGACATACACCAAAATAATTTTTTTTACAATTTTTGTCTGTCTGTCTGTCTGTTTGTTCCGGCTAATCTCTGAAATGGCTGGACCGATTTTGACGGGACTTTTATTGGCAGGTAGCTGATGTAATAAGGAATAACTTAGGCTACTTTTATTTTCGAAAAAGTCTTTTATTTTACAAAAAAAAAACTAATTAACACGCGGACGAAGTCGCGGGCACAGCTAGTCGTACATAAATTTATTTATACTTACTAATTGAGTTTGTTTTCAGATGGCCTTAGCTTACTCAGCTAACTCGGAAACGACGGAGACGTCCGCGTCTGAGGCTACCACCGACACCGTATCAACTTTCTCTTGTGCTGAAGGTTCGTTATATTCTATGGCTGGTATCCATTAAATATGTATATATTTAAAAGCTTATGGATTACAGATTGAGTTTAAGACGTGTTTACACATGTCCGAATCATCATATCAGCCGAATGACGTCCACTGCTGGACAAAGGCCTCCCCCAAAGATCTCCACAATTGCTGGTTTTGCACTAATCGTATCCAGCGATTTCCAGTGTCCCGCACATGGTCATCGGTCCATGTTGTCGGGAGCTTGCCCACGCTGCGTCTTCCGGTTCGTGGTCATTACTGGATAACCTTTCTGCCCCAACGGTCGTCGGTTCTACGAGCTATGCGCCCCGGCTACTGCCACTTCAGCTTAGCAAGTCTTCTAACTATGTCGGTGACTATGGTTCGCCTGTAGATTTCGACATTTCTTATTCAATCTAGCAGAAAAACTCTGCGCATAGACCTCTCCATTGCTCTTTGGGTAGCCCTGAGCCTTGTAATAAGGCCCATAGTGAGTGACCACGTCTCTGTTCCATAAGTCATAACTGGTCCACTATCCACACACACTAACACACTGGTTAAAGACCGAAAAGTATAGGATAATGGGAATTCTCCCTAACTGTGAACGATACTGTTGCGCCTTTTCATAATTTCTCCATCACAGTAGAACAATCGTCCCTGTCTCACCAATTTCATCAATCTACTCATCAGCAACTGCCCTGAGTACTCTTTTTAGTGCTCTTGCATATATTTTCCAGTGAAACAGTTAAAACTATCTGTATATATCAAGTCAAAATCCAACCAACAAACAGACTGACACAATAAACTATGAAAAGGACATACAATAATATGCTTGCGTTGACTATTTGACTTACTGTCGGGGCACGACCGTTACTGAACACAGAAGGTTCGTCGCAATGATAATATTAAATAAATAAATAAATAAGTATCTATCGACAACTATGTGTTAGTTGTCGATAGATACTTATTTATTTAATTTCTAGTAATTCAATTTCATCTGATCCTAAACTAGGTAGACCCTGACAACCAGACTACTGATAAACGATTGTATATATTTCTAAATAATAATAATATCTGGGGACAATGTCACACAGATCATCCTAGCCCCAAACTAAGCAAAGCTTGTACTATGGGTACCAGGCGACGTTAAACATACTTATATAGATAGATAAATACTTATATACATAGAAAACATCCATGACTCAGAAACAAATATTCGTGCTCATCACACAAATATTTGCACTTACCGGGATTCAAACCCAGGACCACCAGCTTCGTAGGCAGGAACACTACCAACTAGGCCATGGTGACCGTCAATAAAAAAATAAATAAATTCATAATAGATAAACTACGCCCAAATGCAGAGCTAATATATGAGTTCATCACACGAAGATTTGTCCTGGGGCCAGGGTCACTAAACTCAAGACTAACAGGCTTCCACTGAAGCCAACGACATATAATATATTCAAACCTGGATGAACGAATATCTCTTGTCAGCACAAACTCTGCTTACTCCAAAACTCCCCTTCGGATATTGCGCATTTCCAAATTTACGAATACAGTTCATACATATCAAACGCTGTTATTAAATCGGGGTTGTGCAAAAGACCTGGCATTGCTTGATAAATAATATTCATCATCAAAGGCAAAGGACAAAGGCCTCCACCTAAGATCTCCACAATTGACAACATTTCAAAACTGACACCACCTTAAAACAAAAACACCGTTTCTTTATTTTTGTATCCTGAGTTCAAATATATATTTTTTATTGCTTCATTTCTGAGGAAAAAAATAAAAACTAAAAAAGGTCGGCCGGTCTTGCGCTATCCGCATCCAGCGATTTCCACCGACCTGCACAAGATCATCGGTGCATTTTGTAGGGGGCCTGTCCACGCTGCGTCTTCCGGTTCGTGGTCGCCACTCGAGCACCTTTCTGCCCCAGTGGCCGTCGGCTCTTCGAGCTATGTGCCCTGCCCACTGCTACTTCAGCTTGGCAATTCTTACGGCTATATCGGTTATATATACTTTGGTTTTCCTGCGGATCTCAACATTTCTGATTCGATCGATTCATATTATCACTACTAATTTGAACCTTTTTATTCGCACAGGGGTCAGCAACTTAACCAGGGAGGATATTGAAGAGATGGTCACCAAGTTGAACGACCAATTAAGCTGCCTAAATCTGACGGTAGTAGTAGTTCCAGATACAGATTAGTACGGGTTCATACCCTTTCTCTGTTATGTACCTATAAACGCACCTTGTTCGTGACACTACTACGACTTAAATGCATGTAATAACAACCCTCATGGTCAAATATTTAGTATTTAACAAAACAAGGAGTACACGGATCATCTAACACCAAGGTACTGCAGAGATGTGTCGGTTACCGTACATTATAGCACGACTACACAGCTATGTAAATTGGACTTTGTATTTGAATTAAATTTGTATGAGCAGCTTTTTGTTTTTTTTTATCATCTTATATCTCCTATATAGCAATCATATGGAGATCGAAAGGCCAGCGATCATACCTATTGTTATATCCACACTTGGAGTTATTCCTAAATCGCTGAAAATCAACGTTGAAAGTTTAGGACTTGATATATTCTGTGTATATTAAGTCAAAATCGGTAGGTCAAAACAGGCAGGAGGCGGTTTTGCTGGCGAATGCCAGGATAAAATTGGTAGTGGTTACCCTAGTGTCAGAGTTGTTGAAGCCGCCCAGTAGGCCTCTGACATGGCTTAAAGACTGTTGCCTAGTGGCTGCAAACGGGACCGACAGTTTAACGTGCCCTCCGAACCACGGAGACGCTCGGAACTTAAACGACTTTGGTGATCACCCATCTATGGACTGACCGCGAGCCTAGTTGCTTAACCTCGCCAATCACTTACGGACCGGTGAGAGCATCTAGCATACATGTTTTGTCAAGTACTGTACTGCTAAGCCTATGTACTCGTACATATCTTTGTGGTAGTATATAACCTGATTTATGAGAGACTGGTGCCCGATGTAGGTTTAGAACAGCATGTAGTACAGGACACCTGGATCCCATTCCGTGGATTGTATATTCCATATATATGTATTAGCTTACATTTTAGATATCATAACTAACTGTTGTGCTAGAGAAAAGGAAATAAAATATCAAAAACAAAATTGCATTAAAAGTAAAATATTACAAAATAGTGTTGGCTAACTGTATTTGTTTCAGTATATGATCATATTTGATTATATGTGTGTTTGCGCGTAGGATATATCTAGAGGTAGTGCATGTCTGCCGTCCTTATTTAAAGTGCAATAACTAGGTCTAACATACTTTCGAGAAAAACGCTGTTAAAGTTTTTATTTTTGTTTTGTCTGTATCTACATCCTCATTTAATGTATTGGCTTGAAATTTTTACAGGTTATAGATAAAATGTATAGAATATTACACAGTACTTCAAATTTTGAATGTGTTGTTTAAGCTTTTAAAATCATGGTATTGTACTAATGTTAAGAACTGCTTCACAAATAGACAGATTGTTTACTAGTCATAAGCGCAATAAGTAGCGTAGTTATTGCACTTATCGTTAGTAAGGCAGTTGTATTTCGTGTATGATAAAGTATGTTCTAACCATAAGCGCAATAAGTTTCCCACTTAATGCGGTTTTCATTTAACACACAAGCGAGTACATACATGTATAACGTCAGTTAGTTGGTTAGTTACTTATTAAAATATTGGGGTCTTAATAAATAATGAATTAATAATATGAGAACAGAAAAATTAAAAGAAAATTTTGATCTTAGTTAATCAATTTCTAACGTACTAAACGTAAGAAAAATATAAAACAGCCTTAGATTGAACTTTGCTCAATACATGCTTGACACCCGGGAGGTTTCAGGTAAATTTAATCAGCAATCTCCTAGTTACAGGCATTAAAGGTTACAGATCTACTATAATTCTTGCTTTGCACTCCTTGGTAATCGCTCTCGGAGGACTATTATTTTAACAATTAGGAATGTTTTTTTTTTTTTTGAAGGACATTGAATTTTCTTCTCTAAAAAATTTAATTGTATAAGCCCCTCTTTCGGCTCTGACCACCATGATGTTTTTTTAATAAGCTCTTAATACCAAGTTTCTGTTCATATGCTGAGAAGATCATCTTCGTAGTAATAAAATCATGATTGTCATGATTTTTACGCTATTATTTTTTTAATTGGACTATTTCACATAATCTATCAAATCCTGAAAGTCTTAAAAAATCTTCTTCTTCAATGGCAATTCGACTTAGGGGTGAAAATGATCAGATGACATGAAAGTATGCCCAGGCTAAAAGCATTTAACTTGTGCGTATGTCTACGTAGCGATATGTCTTAAATGATATCTTACCGTCGGGATATTTCTCCATTAAAGATTGGTGCATTATCGTTATATTTATCTCGCTGAGCAGATAAAACTAATGGCACATAACAAAGGCACTAGTTCCATAAGTCAACGTAAGTTTGAGGTTCCTAAAGTAGGTAATTACTATGGAGATAGAACCTTACAGAAACGTATACCTTACCTTCTTAACACCTTGCCAATGAGTATAAGGAATGAACCAATAAAAGGAGAATTTATGAAAACTTTAAGATATTATTTACTAGAAAGTCTCTAAATGTATAAATGAATATTTTAAATTAAGTTAATGTTACATAAGATGTATGGATTTGATTACTTTCACTGTATTTTGTATGGTCGAGTGTATACCAGTTTAAAATTGTGACTCGATGGTTCTCACAGACAAACCGTTTATACGGTTTTGTGAGACAATGTCTTATATTTATGTTTTATTGGAAAGCGGTAATAAATAAATAAATAATAATAAAATATTTTAACAACTCGACTTGTTGCACTTTTGACTAGTAGAAAAGCTGCATTAACGCAAAGTTATTGTCCTTATGTCTAGAAAATAAGGTCATCAAATAAGGTAATAACTCGACTTGTTGCACTTTTGACAAGTAAAAGATATGCAGTAACTCAAAGTTATTGCTCTTATGACTAGAAAATATGGTCGTTAAATTAAGAATGTTCTTATTCAAAGTAAAATAATTCCGCTTATTGCAGTTATCACTAGTAATATTGCATAAAAATTTTGCTTACCTTGGCACAACTCAAGTTATTTTACTCTTGATAAGTAAAACAAATATAAAATTCCGATATATTGCAGTTATGCTTAGTTAAAAAACTGGAATGGTGATAGATACGTAAAAACTGTCTAAGAAGAAAATATAGAGCTCGTTTTGCTGATTACGAATATGTAATTTACTCAGTTTGCTAACAAAACCGAGTTATTCCACTTTTGATAAGGACGGCCGATGTGTTCCCGTGTGTGTGTTCCTGTATGTGTGGACTTTGGCATTTTCGCATATTAGAATGGTATAAAACATATAAACATTGTGGAATAGAATACTGCGTAGGTTTTACTAACACTTAATAAGATAGCTCATATGTTATATCTTTCTGAGTTCGGAATTTAAAAAAAGAACAACGCATTTACACTGTGTCTGTTGAATACATTTAATAAATAATTGTGCATTTCATAACCTATTCAACTGCATGCCAGGAAAACGCGGTAACCTCGCCCATATATACAAATATATAACGGTCAAAAAAGAGTGAAATAAAAAATAGCAAAACTTGCAAAATCATTCAACACTTTATCTAAGTAACCGTACCGTATATAATAACATACCTCTGGCTATAAGGCGCAAAGAATGTCCAAAGTCATTTAAAAAATATTTGAATGATAATCTAGTGAATAAGTGTTATTCCTCTCCTCCATCACAGATTTCATGAATGACAGATAGCGGTACGAGGGTCCGATCTATTAATTTAAGACTTTTATTTGTATTACTAACAAACTACCAAAAGAAAATGTTATTTAGTACCTAAACTACCAAAATTAACAAGAAGCTGACATAGTTTAATGTATTCCATGGCTGTAACTGAATTTAATCTCGGTTAAGATACTTCTAACATTTAAATTTTGTACGTCATTCAGTTGGCAAAACATAGCGGTTTACCTTTATATCTGCATGACACCCATGTAATATGTACCTATGTTTACGAAATAAAGAATACAGTACTGAATACTGGTCTACCTGAAACTGTCTGATTCTTAATCCTAATAAAACTAAATATATGATCTTTGGCACCAATAACCAACTCTAAAAATTACAAAAAGCCACTATTGAATTGGGAACGTTGAGAATAGCATCGATCGCGTCAATGAGGCCCGCAATCTAGGTTTACTAGTGGACGTATCGCTTAGGTATGAGAACTATGTCGCTAGTTGTGTGCAGAACTGCTTCTACCGGTTGAAAGTACTATATAAACTGCGACCCCACCTAAGTCAGCAATTGCGAGTACAACTAGTAGAGGCAATTGTTCTGTCAAAAATAAACTATGTGGATACAGTGATTGGACCACGGTTGCTCATTATCAGCACAGAAAAATTAATTCAAAGAGTTCAAAATGCATGTGCGCGGTTTTGCTTCGATATTCCTCGTAGAGCTCATGTAACACCCTACTTAAATACAAACTAATTTTAAAAATGAAACTGCGCCGTAAATTACACCTTGCCTGCCTTCTTTTTGGTGTGATCAAAACAGCTTGTCCAAGATACTTGCACAACAAAATCACATGTATAATACATAATAAGTTTTAAGAAGTGACGTTTTAACTTAGTTACTACAATGTGCCAACCTTCGAGTACATTAGGTACATTGGACAGTCAACGTCTTAAGTATCATTACACATCCATGTTATACCTGAGATCTTAGAAAACTCAGTAGTCTAGATATTTGTGAAATTTTATTTCAGGCTTTCGGGCTACGGCGGCGTACGTAACTTTTGTGGCACCCCCTTTAGTACCAACAATTTACTTTTCTCTGCATTGTATCTGCGACGATATCCAATCTAGTTACGCACATAATATCCTGAGACATAATAATAACTAGCTGTGCCCCGCGGTGTTACCCGGGTTAAATTTTATAAATTATCACAGCTCCTCCCCCGTAGGTTATAGCGTGATAATATGTAGCGACGTATATGTTGACCCGACCTCTTAGTAATATTCACGCAAAATTTGAAGGAAATAAATGCAGTACTTTTTGAGTTTAGCCCGGACATACATACAGACAAACAGACAAAAATTCTAAAAACTATATTTTTGTCTTCGATATCGACTGTAGATCACGCCCCAAGTTTCCTTTTTAAAAAATATTCAATGTACAGTTTCGACTGTCCTACGATTTTACTATATGTATAGATAATAATATCCTAGGACATTATTTACACACGGCCATCTGATCCACACTAAGCAGAGCTTGTACTATGGAAACTAGATAACTGATATACTACATAGGTATACTACTACTTTTCTTCTGTAAATACATACTTACATAAATAATTACACTCATACTCTACAAACAGACATGCTCATGCACACAAATATCTGTCCTGGGTGGGAATCGAACCCACGACCTCCGGCGTGAAAAGCAAGCATTTGCCAACCACGCCTGAAGGCCCGTCAATGGTGCTGATCATTTCATGTGCATAGCCGATGTTATTGTCCAACCCCGTTGATCAATCATCTGGAATTGGCACTACTGAGCTCCTTTGTTTTTTAACAGTAGCCTCTCGTACAGCTAGCCTCTCGGCTTTTACTGCTTCACCGGACAGGGTGAGCGTGGGCTCTAACCGTCTAGCAAATCAAAACTACAAAGTAAGTACCCGCGCCGGAGGGCACCCCCTTTGGGATTCGAACCTCGACTCTGAGCGGTTACTGGCGGGAAGATGCAAGAGGGCGTATCGTTGTTTTGTGCAACTTTCGCTCTACGTTAATACGCGACGCGGGCCGCTCTTCCGGCTGAGGTCCGGAGAGGGCATTTCATCGAATCGAATGTAAACTAAGGGTCATGGAGGACCCTTAGTTTACATTCGATTCGATGGTCGCGACGCGTTCTCGGTCGTACTTTTGTCCGGCGAGTACGAAGTATCGGTTGGCAATACTGAGCTCCCTGACAAGGCGGTTTATATACAGGTTGGGAGCACCCTGCCTCACCCCACACTGCAACCTATATACAACATGTAACGTGATTAAATTAAAATTAACGCACACCCTCAAACACCCCAATTAGAATATAATGTTGTAATCATAATACCTACACTGTTTTTTTTTTTATTTAACATGTATATTCATTGTTATTTACTAAATTAGTTTCTTGGAATAAAGTTTATTTTTCTTTATTTTGTATTTGAATGATGGAATTTGTATGAATACAAATAAAACTGCGATTTTAAAAGTCTTATTACTTACGGTACATTTCATATTGTTTTGGCTGTACAGGGTTAATATGACAATAATTTCCGTAACGAGTTTTAATTATTTTGGAATAAAAAATTACCTATATCTAATCTTTCAAAAATGACATAAATCGATTCAGTAAACGATTCTTAACAAACTATTTTCAGGGTGTGCATTAATTAAGTGACATGTTGTATACATAAGAGGATGGCACTAGGCGGTAGGGTAAAAAATATTGATGCCCCTTAAAAATTTACGTTTAACGGAAAAAATAAATTTGACTTTAAGCTTGCCTGCCACAAGGCTATATAGATGATAAACGCTCTTCCATAAAATTACAAACAGACTAATACATTTATCAAGCTTTAATATGTAATGGAATAAAATAATACAATTTTAATACGTCAATATGGACCCTAAAACATGACTACAACATTATTTATTTACATACATGAAAAAAAAAATGGTATACCTAAATTATGAAATCAAATTATAGTTTTAAATATCAGGTTCAATTTTGTTGGTGAGTCAAATATCAATAGTGACAGAAAGTTGAATGGTGTCTACGCTGCTGAAATCTTGAGGTTATATTCCTGCAAAGATGGCGTTGAGCTGATGTAATCTTGGGGCTATTTTTCTGCAAAGGTGGCGTTGAGTTAATGTAATCTTGGGGCTATATTTCTGCAAGGATGGCGTTGAGCTGATGTAATCTTGGGCTATATTTCTGCAAAGATGGCGTTGAGCTGATGTAATCTTGGGGCTATATTTCTGCAAATATGGCGTTGAGCTGATGTAATCTTGGGGCTATATTTCTGCAAAGATGGCGTTGAGTTGATGTAATCTTGGGGCTATATTTCTGCAAAGATGGCGTTGAACTGATGTAATCTTGGGGCTATATTTCTGCAGAGATGGCGTTGAGTTGATGTAATCTTGGGGCTATATTTCTGCAAAGATGGCGTTCGGCTGATGAAATATTGCGGCTATATTTCTGTAAAGATGGCGTTGAGTTGATGTAATCTTGGGCCTATATTTCTGCAAAGATGGCGTTGAGTTGATGTAATCTTGGGCTATATTTCTGCAAAGATGGCGTTGAGCTGATGTAATCTTGGGGCTATATTTCTGCAAAGATGGCGTTGAGTTGATGTAATCTTGGGGCTATATGTCTGCAAAGATGGCGTTGAGCTGATTGGGATCTATTTCCATGAATACAGGTTTGCTGTTCAGACTACAAGAGCAGTAGCATTTGCCTTCTTCCACCATTAACATCTTTAAGTCCAAGTCGCTACCGAGTGCTTGTTGACCTGCCAAAATGTTAATACACAGTTAATTAAGTATAAGTATTGAAGTATATGTGGTGTGACTTTGAGAGACTGAATACGAAATACTGATGTAAAAGAGCGTTGTGGTATGAAAGAGGATGTAGTCACAAAGATTGAAAAAGGTATACTGAGATGGTTTGGGCATTTAGAAAGGGCTAGCTGTGCCCGCGACTTCATCCGCGTGTTAATTAGTTTTTTTTAGTTTGTTTTTTTTTTATAAATGATGTTGTCTAAAATAAACGTAGCCTAAGTTATTCCTCCTGCCTCCTTATTACATCAGCTACCTGCCAATAAAAGTCCCGTCAAAATCGGTCCAGCCATTACAGATATTAGCCGGAACAAACAGACAGACAGACAGACGGACAAAAGTGGTAAAAACGGTTATTTTAATATTACAGACACTCAAATTTTATTTATATGTATGTATGTATATAGTATGTATATGTATGTATAGATGTATGAAAGAAGATTGACAGATGAAGAATGCCTGGCCTGTGTGAATGGTACAACCGGAAGAGGAAACCTTGTAGATCATTCTCTGACCAAATTGGAGACATTCTCAAGAAAGGTCAGAAGTACCCTAAACCGGCGAGCATGTATGAAAAATATCTATACATCTAATAAAATCATAGAAAGTCAAAACTGTACATTGAATATCTTTTTAAAAGGATACTTGGGGCGTGATCTACAGTCGATATCGAAGCCAAAAATATAGTTTTATAATTTTAGTTTGTTTGTCTGTATTTATGTTCGGACTAAACTCAAAAAGTACTGCTTGGATTTACTTATCATCTACGGGGGAGGAGCTGTGATAATTTATAAAATTTAATTTTTATTCTATCCCTAGAGCCCTGAATGAAGTTTTCACATAATCCAGTGCGCTTCTTAGGGGTAGATCCTTGTAGTCTCCTGGTTCTGGATATGCCAGCCCCAGGATGGCCATAAAAGTACTACGGAGGCATATATATCTTGGTATTACATATAGATATTTAGGTACTAGAATTGTCAAAACATTAATTAAACTTATTTTAAAATAGTAATGATATTTAGCTTTAACTTGTTGTCAAAGAGACTATGTTTAGGTTTAATTATCGAAATTTATAGTTTAAGCTATATTTTACTACATATTGTCTGAACGGTTCTGTCTTCAATAAGGTACGAATCAATATTACTATTATGGCGAACCTTGTGTTTATAAAGACGGTGGCGTTTAATGCTACCACCGGATCCAATGCGCCCCAACTGAGAAGACCCAGCGAAACAAACTCAGAAATATCGAAGCTTTTGTTTTTATTATTAGCAAAGTTACCAATCATATCTATAATCATAAAATATTGATAAATATAAAAAGAAAAGTGAACTGCATAATATAAATACTAGGAATAAAAACAAACTAGCCATGCCAGGCTTTAGAGTAAGCAAAACTAATAAATCATTTTTAGGAAATTGTATTAGGTTTTATAACAAGCTTCCTACTCAAATTACTGATCTGCCTGACACAAGTTTTAAAACACATATAAAACGTGTACTTATGGCTAGGGGTTATTACACCACTAAAGAGTACATCAATGACAAAGACGTCTGGCTCTCACTACCTACCTGCACATTGCTCGCTGGAGATCTTGTAGCCATATAGACATGACTCATCTGCTGAGTTACGTGAACTATCTGTTCTGAAGTATATGATTGCTAACATATCCTTAATTTAAAACGATTGACTCTGTCTCAAAATGAATAATGTTATGGTTTAGAAGATTTTCTTTTGTATACCTAAATATAATCTTAAATAATAAGCATTCAGACAACCGATCGAGCATATATTGTGTTTACCTACTAAATAATTACTCTAATTGGACTAAATCCCGTGTCCATGCCCGCTTGAGTATGTTTCGCCGGACCGTCTCAACTGGGTCGTGTTGAAACCGGTAGTAGATGAACCCACTGAGTTTGTTTGGATTGGATCCAGTGGTAGCATTAAAGCGCGACCGTCGTTATTAACACAGCGTCCGTCATAATAATAATACCTTAGTATAGACAGAACCATTGACAATGTGTAGTAAAAATATATTAGCTATATTCTTAACAACCAATATTTTGCAGTTAAAAGAACTTTGACCAACGTACTTAGTTAAAAACACTTTTGGCTCCGAAAAGCAGTCAAAATGTTTTTTACCAAGGGCGTTGGTCAAAGTACTTTTGCCTAATGTTTGCAGTCAAAAGTTTTGACCGGTTATGAGTTTTGACTGTAACATATATCGAAAACCATCGGAAGTGGGATTCGAATCTCCGAACAAGCGACCTTAGGGAAAAATTACGACTTACGTTGATCGTTGGTAGCAGGTGGATCAGCGAGTGTGACAGTCGCCTGAAACATACAAAGCCAATATTTAATAACTTGTGCAATATACAGTCTGAGTGTTTATAAAGTGCACTTATTGAATATAATATATATATATATATATTAGAGTGCGAGAAATGAGCAAGTGGGTCACCTGATGGTAAGTGATAACGACCGCCCATGGCCACTCGCAACACCAGAGGAGTCGCGGGTGCGTTGACGGCCTTTAAAATTCTGCAAACAAGTGTTGCTTACCCTTCCCCCCCCCCCCCCCAATGAGCTCTAGCGACCTTACTCACACTCGGTAACACAACATTAAAATTATTAATGTTATTTTTTATTATTTTAATTAGTTTTCTTCTTTTTCCTTCTGCTTCTCTTTTCTTATACAGTTCAGAAAGTATCTACCTATTATAGACGAATAATTGAAAAAGCTGCCTTTTGTTCGGTCAAAACTTATTTGCCGAGTACCGAGTACTCGCACTTACTCCCCGCCGCCCGTATGCGCCCGCTACCCCTCGGGGTGGCGGGGGGTGATGCTCCTGCGCCGCGCGTATTGTTCACAGGTCAGTGAGTCATTCGCTATTATTCAGCAAGGACATCGTTTGGTTTCTTTATTTTGTTCGTACCGGCTTTCTTTTTGGACATATTTTGATTTACTTACTCGATTACTTTGGCGCGTTTAAACGGACTTGTGATATTGCTTTTGGATTTGGCTTTTAAGATGTTGCCTAGTGATGAGCACGAATATTTGTTTCTGAGTCATGGATGTTTTCTATGTATATAAGTAGTTATGTATCTATATAAGTATGTATATCGTCACCTGGTACCCATAGTACAAGCTTTGCTTAGTTTGGGGCTAGGATGATCTGTGTGACATTGTCCCTAGATATTATTATTATTATAATACCCTTGGTGCTATTACAGCTGGCCTCTTTAGTTGCAATTCTCCCGTTTTAGGAGGCTTTCTCAAAAGTAGCGTACTAGTTTATTAAGATGATAATAAAACACCAATTTTTTTAAATAATAATAATATTCTGGAACATTATTTACACACGGCCATCTGATCCCAAACTAAGCTGAGCTTGTATTATGAAAACCAGATAACTGATATACTACATATAATACTTTTCTTTTATAAATACATAATTATATAGATAACTAGCTGTGCCCCGCGGTTTTACCCGCGTTAAACTTTATAAATTACTAGCTGTGCCCCGCGGTTTTACCCGCGTTAAATTTTATAAATTATCATAGCCGTAGCCCGGTAAGTGATAGCGTGATAATATGTAGCCTCTATGTTGACCCGACCTTTTAGTAATATTCATGCAAAATTTTAAGTAAATCCATGCAGTACTTTTTGAGTTTAGCCCGGACATACATACAGACAAACAGACACACAGATAAAATTTCTAAAAACTATATTTTTGGCTTCGATATCGAATGTACATCACGCCTCAAGTAACCTTTTTAAAAAATATTCAATGTACAGTTTTGACTTTCTTACGGTTTTAGATAGATAGATAGATAGATAGATAGATAGATAGATTAACTCTTTATTGTACACCAATATTAAGATCTTACATTACAGGAGCATGTAAATAAAAAGTATACAATTGGCGGTCTTATCACTAAAATGTGATCTCTTCCAGACAACCAAAGAATGGAAAATAATAGAGATTATTTAAGAGGGCAGTTGTCGGTGTACGTATACTTTGTTAACAGTACCCGTTGGTACTCAGTACAAGAGCCTACTATATATACCTACTATTTACACTATATACATACATACTATATACATACATACTATACATATACATACTATACACATACATACACACTATATAAATACATACATACCTATAATAGATAGAAACTTACATATCACAATATTACCTACTTGTTCTGTCAATGTATCCTATAGTGATAGGTAGTAATCCTTTACACTTTTCTGGAACTTGTGTAAACTTTGTGCTTGGCGTACTGTTATTGGCAGTGCATTCCACAAACGAACACTCTGAACAGCGAAGGATTTATCAAGAAAGGTTGTGGAATGCGCTGGCATTTTTAACTTAAGATTTTCCGATGATCGCAAAACTCTCGAATGTGACTCGTATAAAAAAGAAAACCGTTTTTTAAGGTATGAAGGAAAGGATGGAGTAAACAAAATGTTGTAGAGCAATGAAAGTATATGAGTATCCCGACGAAGGCGTATAGATAGCCACTTGAGCTTGGTACGGAATTCAGAGACATGATCATATTTGCGAAGGCCAAATATGAATCTTATGCAGACATTTTGGAGGCGCTCAAGTTTATCAAGCTGGTTTTGGGTAAGATCCAGATAGCTGACATCTGCATAATCTAGTATTGGGAGAAGATGGGATTCTGCGAGCGCAATTTTAGTGGTCATAGGCAGGAAATTGCGTAGTCGACGTAAAGAACCAAACGATGCGTATAGTTTACGGCTAACACACTTCATTTGAGTATCCCAGGACAAATTGCGATCGAAAAAGATGCCGAGATTCTTAACACTTCTACTGAACTCAATTACAGTACCATCGAACATAATTTGTGGAAGCTGTGACCATGGCACTTTTGATATCATCCTCGGGCTACCGATTATGATGGTTTGTGTCTTGATGGGATTGACTTGAAGCCCGTATGCACGACTCCACCCACAAATTTTGTCTAAATCTGTATTTATGTGACTGAACGCCAAAGATAACCTATCTAGGGGAGTTTGGAAATATATCTGAAGGTCGTCAGCATAAAGGTGGTAGGAGGAGACAAGTTGGTTAGAGATAGAATTTATAAAAATTGCAAAAAGTAAAGGAGATAAAACGCCACCCTGAGGAACGCCTGCAGTTGTGTTGCACCAAGAGGAACGAGTGTCATCGATACAAATAGACTGCCGGCGGCCAGACAGGTAACTACGAAACCAGTCAATGACCGTTGGAGATACGTTAAGAGAGCGCAAGATTCCAAGTAGTATGTCAAAATCTACGGTATTAAACGCATTGCTGAAATCCAGAAGAGTAAGCACTGTCAGTTCTCCGCGCTCCATGCTAGATCTTATGTCCTCCGTAATATGGACCAGGGCCGTGGTCGTACTGTGTCCAGGACGGAAACCGGATTGGTAAGGATTGAGGAGATTATTTTTGGTAAGAAAGGTACTAAACTGATTATAAATGAGGCGTTCCAGGACTTTGGAGAGGAAAGGTAATATGGAAATTGGGCGATAATCGGAAAAGGATGTGGGGTTGGATTTTTTGGGGAGAGGAATAATTTTAGCATCTTTCCATAAAGCTGGAAAAATGCCAAGGGTAATAGAAGAATTTAGGATATGGCAAATAATAGGAAGGATTTCATTGAGGATAGGAAGGACCATATTACGGGTAATACTATCGTTTCCGACTGCATTTGATGAAATGGTTTTATTATATTTATAGATCACAGCTCCTCCCCCGTAGGTGACAGCGTGATAATATGTGCCTATATGTAAGCCTATATGTTGACCTGACCTCTTAGTAATATTCATGCAAAATTTGAAGTAAATCCATGCCGTACTTTTTGAGTTTAGCCCGGACATAAATACAGACAAACAGACAAAAATTCTAATAAACTGTATTTTTGGCTTCGATATCGATTGTAGATTACGCCCAAAGTATCCTTTTAAAAAAATATTCAATGTACAGTTTCGACTTTCCTATGATTCTATTATATGTATAGATTACACCCAGACTCAGAACAAACAGACATGTTCATGCACACAAACATCTGTCCTGGATGGGAATCGAACCCACAACCTCCGGCGTGAAAAGCAAGCATTTGCGAACCACGCCAACGGGCCCGTCTCATCTAAATTGCTGATGGAATGGAATGATGATCACAACTCTATTGTCAAAACCTTTTGAGGAAGCCTTTGTCCAGATGTCATGCGTTGCCTTAAATGTGTATTACTTTTTTACTGGCGAAGATGATTGAAGAATAAACTTTCCAGTTTTTTTTTTCTTTTGGAACGAAGTTCCTTATCGCGCGTTGTGAAAGGGGGCTAGACGGAAAAAAAATCTTAAGAAAAGTTGTCACGACACTTTTTGCAGCTGTGCGGCATGCGCATGTTTCTCTGTGTGTCTCTCTCTCTCTCTCTTATAGAAAGCAAGTCAGATATTTTGATTTCTATTTCGCATGAACAGTGTGGTGTCGCGACGATTATTTTTGTTGAGTGTACACTGGTTTTTTTGTACATAATAAATAATAAGAAATAACTTCGTTCCATCCGAGTGTCCCTTGACACCTCTCAAGTTTTTTATTCTTTTTATATAATAGACGGACACAAATTACATCTAGATTCAGAACAACTATTATTATATATATACTCGAACCCGCGACACGAAGTGACGAGGCGACTGTCTTAGCCGCTGCGTCACACGTGCAGACAAAATTTATTGAAGTTATTACTTACTTACTTATCGTATGGGCAGTGGTTACCCTATTGTCAGAGTTGTTCAAGCCGCCCATAGGACTCTGACATGGCTTAACGACTGTTGCCTAATGGCTACAACCGGGACCGACAGCTTAACGTGCCCTCCTAAGCACGGAGATGCTCGGTAGTTAAACCACTTTGGCGGTCACCCATCTATGGACTGAGCGCGAGCCTAGTTGCTTGACCTCGCCGATCACGTAAGGACCGGTGAGAGCAAGTTATTTGTAAGGCGATAGACCTTGCTCTTATTATATCGCTACTGCGTAGTAATTAACTCTGCATACTTCGTATTGTGACCATCTGTGTAAACTTTAAGCAATAAAAATAGTTACGTCATATATATATTTAGTTGAACGATCAATTATTGTTTAAGTAAATTATTACCTATTAAGTATTTAACTGCAAATAAAACAGTAGTTTTTTGTGTTACAGTAAATTCCGGATCCTATGTAATAAATGCGATTACACAACAAAATAGTTAACTCAAAATATTATAAGCTTAGCAGCAATTTAGGTTCATGACAAATTGCTATTTATTTAAAAGTGTTTTGTTTCTGTTCCTCTCGGCGCCCACTACCACTCGCTAGACTTTTGATAGTATTTTCAGTTAGGCCAGTGTAACTCTAATGTGCAATTTAATACTAGTTGTGCCCCGCGCTTTTACCCGCTTTAAACTTTATAAATTATAGTCTATTTGTTATTCGGATATATAAGCCATATTACTACAAAGTTTCATCAAAATCCGTTCGGTAGGTTTTACGTGAAAGCGTAACAAACATACACACTCACGTACTCACAAACATCCGCCTTTATAATATTAGTGAGATAGCAATATTTTTGACGGGCCGGTTGGCGTGGTTGATAAATACTTGCCTTTCATGCCGCAGGTCGTAGGTTCGATTCCCACCCAGGGCAGATATTTGTGTGCATGAACATGTCTGCCTGTTCTGAGTCTGGTTGTAATTATCTACATAAGTATGTATTTACAAAAGAAAAGTTGTATATGATAGTATAAAAGTTATCTAGTTACCATACAAGCTCTGTTTAATTTGGGATCAGATGGCTGTGTATGAATACTGTCCCAGAATACTATTATTATCCTGAGGCAATATTATATATAAAAAAATCAAATCAATATTTTATGAGTGATAAGTTCACTAATGTGATGTGAGATGTGCATTTAAAAATATCCCCTTACCTGTGAACTGTGTAAAATGGCGTTCATTAAAAATTAATACAGTACGGTTTTAACCACAAATGGCGAAATAATGTAACATTCATCGTTTGTAATTTTTTTTTTTTTTTTTATTTATTAATCATTTTATTTCAGTCCAACAAAGGGTCCATTTTGTTAGTAACAATACACTTATTCTATGTTAGTATCAATATAAAATCAAATAAAATAATATAAAAATCATGTTAGTTACAATTACATTAGCCTATGTTAGTACTTAATATCTAGAACAGATTTGATCTTTTGGACCATTACCCACACAATTGGGCTGTCAAAACGAGCTGCTATGGAGCGCAGCAGTTCATTTTGACTATTGCGTAGCCTGTATAGTAGTGATACTACTTTTTTCCGCAGTAGTGCGTCAAAACTGTCAGTATGCGCCTCCGCAATATAAACGCAACATTATTTAAAAAAACATTAGACCACTTTATAATAACAAAATTTATATGAGTTCACTCTTAGAGCATTTCGAACATTTGTGTGTTTTCTATGTATTTAAGTATTTATCTATCTATATTAGTATGTATATCGTCGCCTGGTACCCATAGTACAAGCTTTGCTTAGTTTGAGGCTAGGATGATCTGTGTGACATTGTCCCTAGATATTTAGGAGCCTGGCTTACAGGAGTTGCAGTGGTAAATAGGTGATAATTTTTTTACTGGGCTATTTTTTTACGAGACAATGCTCGAAGGAGATCACTATAAAATTTATCATTTCGAACAAAATCTGTTCGAAAACTTAGGAGAAACTGAGTAACTTCAAAAAATTAATACATAAAATTTACTTGAAAAGCGCCTCCTCTTTGAAATCAGTAAAAGTATACTCAGAGTTCGCAGAAATCTAATGGATCTAGATTCTTTGGATTTCTTTAGATTCTGAAGATAATGCGGAAGGCCTTTGTCCAAGAGGATATCCTTTAAAGATATGAATTAAATAAAAACCGGTCAAATGCGAGTCGGACTCGCGCACGAAGGGTTCCGTACCATTATTTATAAAAATGAATAAAAAATTTAGGTTTGTTGTATGGGGGGGGGGGGATATAGGGGAATTGAAAGGAGCATGTTGGGCGTGACGCTAAAAGACCGTAAAAGAGCAGCAGACTTTAGATCAACAACAAAAGTGCAAGACGTACTAAAGAAGAAGAAAAAGAGGTGGGCAAGTTAGAAGATGGGCAGATGATATTAAGATGATTGGAGGGACAATCTGGTCCAGAAAGCAACCAATAGAGAAGAATGAAAGAAGCTGGAAGAGGCCTATGTGTTGCTGGACACGCTGACCACTGAATTGGGAAACCCGATGTATTAGATTTAAGTTAACACAATTTGCTACTGTTTCTAAAAAAATATTTAATAAATATGATCTCTAAGATAATTTGCTGGATTGATCGAAACCAAAATTTTAATAGAATGTGACATATGATATTAATTTTAAAAATAATTTCTAAGTTATAGTATATCTAAGTAATTGTAAAAATGTATTTAAGTCCTATCTGATAACCGTATTACATCGATAGCCTCGATACAGGCATCGCCTAGTGTGGCTATCACTGCTAAAGTAATTGTATAACCCAATGACTAATAAATAATTTTGAATTTTTTTCTTTTTTTTTGTGAAACCATTGTTAAGTATCAGCAATAAAGGCTAATAATAATAATTATTATTATATGTTTCAAAGTACCCCACGACACAGGGATTAGATTCACTAATGCGGGCGCTGTGTTTTAAAAAAAAGCTGTTGACAGTGTATCTACTAATATTTAGTACGAATATAGTTAAAAGAATAATAAAGTAAAAAATAACACTCACATAAGCAACTAAAAATGCCAACACAGCCGTCTTCATTTTGGGCAAAGACATGTATCTTTATAGCCCGACGTAGAACAACTCGTGTGGCACACGGATATGCTTATTTATGCCGATATTATGTCATCTGTGCTAATAATGAATCAAGTTTTAATTACACGTAGTTAAAACCTCAGTAGATAATAATAATACAAACATCTGTGTCAATATAGACGCGAAAAGAAAAACATTTGACAAAAATATAATTTTATTACATTATATTCATTTAATTTGAGTTATTTATTATGAATATATAATAAAATAGCCCACGAGAAGGACATTATACTAGTAACATGACATAACAGTCAGTCCTGCACTAAATTGTTTAAACTTTTAAACATTTCGAAAGTCATTCTCTTCTTTCGGGACTTTTCACCTATATGACAGATTAATCGTAATGATTCTGTCCTTGTCTTCACCTATCTCTTTCTTTCCATTTATGAAACTCGCACTATCTCTTTCATATTATTCTGGAACTATCTAATGTCAATTTTTGCATTATGAATTTTGTATGTCTTTTGCATCCGCTATCCTTTTTATTTTGTTCTGGTATTATCTAAGAACATTCTAGAAATGTTACAAATGCCACCACAACCCTTACTGTTACTGTGTTACTGTTTTACATTTCGTATCACTAGATGGAGTTAGTGCTGCAGTTGATCGCGGTATCGTTTCTTTCATACTTAATAATTATGGTCGTCAACCACAGTCGTCAACCCATCTTCCAAGCGTACCGGCTATGGCATATCTCCCCATTCTTAAGGGAGGCTTTTGTCCAGCAGTGGCCCTCATTCGGCCGACAAGATGGTGAATAAAAAAAGAGGCTTAAAAATGTATAACTAGATTTTATGTATACATATAAGTAACGCGAGTTTTCCGTTGTTTTAAAACTATATTCGATTTCGAGTTTCCGAGATGGTGCTATTTAAAAAAAAAATGGCAACCTAGCGTCTAGCGTGAGTCTGTTGTAGGAAAGTGAAAACTGTACATTGAATATTTTTTTAAAGGGACACTGGGGGCGTGATCTACAATCGATATCGAAGCCAAAAATATAGTTTTTAGAATGTTTGCCTGTTTATCTGTTTGTCTGTAGATATGTATGTTCAGGCTAAACTCATAAAGTACTGCATGCATACTTTAAATTTTGCATGAATATTACTATGAGGTCGGTTCAACATATAGGGTACATATTATCACGCTATAACCTACGGGGGAGGAGCTGTGATAATTTATAAAGCTTAACGCGGGTAAAACCATGGGGCGCAGCTAGTAATATAATAAGTGTAAACAAGTAACGTAGTAAACGTGTAACCCACACCAATGTCCGCAAAATAATAGTTAAAAAGAAAGGTAATCTTAATCTAAACTCACGCGAGTTTACTTAAGGCGTTAAAAGGTAATCTCGATCGTTATTTTGGATGATCAATGGCAAGTTTTTTGTATTTTGAAATAGAGAGTGCAAATATGTCTAAATGTACAAGGTGTGTGTTATATGTCTCTACGAAGCGACGTTGAGGCGCCCGCACTCCGGCGTTAGTTCGGAACTTTGCAGTGTAGAATAGCCCAGGAACACGCGCCTCTCGCCGAAACAGATCTAGGTACAATGTAACACAATTGATTTGTGACGTTAGTACAGTAAAATTTATTATTGCATAATCCATACAGCATCAAACATGCATGAAGTTTCCTTCTGGACTCCACGCTTAAGATTTTGTATCGTTCAAGAAGCTGCGGATGAGGCAGTTTTGAATGATAGCATCGGTAATGCATAGCACGTAAAAAAAATCTGTACCATTTCAAGTTGTTAAGTATAAACTTCATTAATAGGACTCCAGATCGGGACTGATATGATGACGATGATGAACCAGTATGTAAATAAATACATATTTACATATATTGACAAACCTTAACTATCTTTAGAATTGGGGAAAATAAACAACAATGACTGTAATGGATGAAATTTATAATTATTTATTTACAACTTATTATTACTTACAAATTCGAAGCATCAACTGTAAGAGTAGAGTTCCGTATTAATTATAAAATATTATGCCTTCAATGTCTTACAGCCGCACTCTGAAACATATTTAATGATTACTTAGCGGGACCCAGATAGGGTCCTTACCCAACGGCTAAAGGTTCAAGGACCTCTCCTTCATAGAAATAAACTAGCAAAGTCACCTCAGAAAACCTTAAAGCTAAAGAATTTAGAAGATTAGCCCTGCAATTAAATTGTTCTTTAACATGTACTTATTACAAGATTACTTAATAATAGTGGGCAAAATATTAACATATGTTGCTTACTATTATTAAGTAATTCTTATCAATAGTCACTATTTGTAATTCCCCCAATCAGTAATTTATTTTTAAAACAACAAAAAATTTATATAAATTACATGTATTTTTTTGTGTATCCAGTTCTCAATGAGAACATCCATCCAGTACGTTCGGAATTATACAATAAAAAATATAATAAACAGACGGATCGAATATTTATATTAACTTTGTGAGTTCTCTTTAAATTTCTTTTAAAGTTTTAAGAGAATAAAGGTTTTCTTTGTGAAATGACGCATTGGATATTTTCATTAGCTATATTATTAATTAATTCTTAACGGTATAACAATTTATTTCTTAACGGTATTACAATTTATTTCTTAAAGGTATTACAATTTATTCATAACGTTATTACAATTTATTTCATAACGGTATTATAAGATTTTCTTAATTAAATCTGAAATTACAATACATATAAATCTAAATTATGGAAACATCGCCAAAATAACCTTAGTTTAACTGACACACTGAACTAAATAACAGGTTTAATCTGAAACTCTAATGGAAGCAATTTTGTATTAATATTTTTATAGTAATAGTGAATTGGTAAAAACAGGTTGCTATTTTAAAAAGTTCTTTTTTTAAGATATTACAAGATATTTTAACGGTTTTAATAACGTTGTTTCCTTTCGGTATTGTAATGCTGATTCAGAGCTTAATTAGTTAATTAAGGGTACGGCAAATACTAGTAGCTAATACTCTTCAGCTTATCTTAATCAAACAAGTAAATATCAACTATGATAAAATTTTGAAGAAATCCATTAATTCCAATAATTAAATAATGATTTTTTTTAACTTAATTTTATTTACGGTTTTACGGTTTTTTATTCACTGTATATTGACTCATACGGGTGGGACTAGCGTAGAAATACGAGTATAATATTGGGTCGTGTCAGCCTCTTAATCGTAGATATAGTCTCATATTTTGCGACTAGAAAAGTAAATTGTACAAATGACCCCTATTTGTAAATTTCTTTTTGAAGTCGCTAAATAAATTGTTACATGTTTACATTGTAAACATAATACTTTTCTCCTTGAACTAAGCATTTCTCAAACTATAGGTACAAAACGCACACTTCAGGTTAATTCTACTTATTTGACATACATACGCTATTATTATATTGTATTAGTTTTAAAATAATTTCAATATATATATATTCATAATAAATGAATACTTATGGATACTTCTCACATATAAATAGAACTATAGGTAAGTACATAATGTAACGATAGCACGATTTCTATCAACCCCCACTTCTGTAGAGCGTTTGTACATTGAACAACAATACGCCGACGTGTCACTGCGCAGTGTTCAGTACACAAACGACCAAGGGATTTACCAATAATCTCTAAGTAAGTTGACAATACTATCAAGATGCATGAATCAAAAACCATTAATAACATAACTTATGTTAAAAAAGTGGAGCAGAAAAGAGACTTCAGAAACTTTAATTATTAATTTTTTTATTAAACTTTAATTATTATATTATTAAATTTTTGCACTGAACCACTGACCAATACTGATAACGGCGTCGATAACCGATTAGTACTATTTGTAAAATAGGAATATCATCGCCAGTGCACATGAATTATATAAACAACTAGCTGTGCCCCGCGGTTTTACCCGCATTAAACTTTATAGATTATAGCCTATGTGTTAATCCAGATTGTCAGCTAACTCCATACCAAATTTTATTAAAATAGCTCCAGCCGTTTTGTTGATGAAGTAACAAACATACACACTCACAAACTTTCGCCTTTATGATATTAGTAGGATACCACTGACACGCCAACGCTGTACTATAATTCAATGCATTAACACCCTAAGGCTTTTCCAATAATATAATTCTTGGTTGCATTTCAGTCACTTTTATTGGCTTTTTGATAAAAATTGTGAAGATAATTTGTACATTAGAGCACACAAAATAGATCTTCAGCATCCCCTGAGTATGGCAACACTACCACAAGAATCTTACATCCAAATAATATACTACACACTTTCACACTACCATTTTCCCCGGATACTTCCCGCGGTGGTATCTGATTCTTCTGAACCTCCGCGTGGGGCAGGTGCCATGAGTTTTGTCGTAAGTTCCGTAATCACAAGTGGGTGGGGTACAATCCCCGGCTGCGACGCACACTCTGTCCCGCAGACCGAAATGCTCTTTTCCCCGGGCAAGGGACTGGCATTCTCTTCGGCGGCCTGCTTCAGGCCACTCACAAACGCAAGAACAAAGTTGATCTCCCGTTGAAGTCACTTTAGCGATGAATAGACCTGGACAGGTGCACCTGTAATTGCAAAATAAGGAGCATGATTACTAGTCAGTTAGATATGAAATAATGAAATTTATTCAGCACTTGGGTATTAACATACCTACACTTGTACTTGTCAAGCTCAGAATGCAGTATATATACATAGTCGAATGGAATAAGAGTTACATTAAAAAAAAATCCGTCCGCGCAGTCTTCATCACATATAATTTGTTTAATCCTTAATTAAATAACAAATACTTCGTTATTATTTTTAAATTTAGTACTATTTTAAAATTAAGGAATTGCAACAACAAGCAAATAACGAGAGAGATATTTCGTCGTACTGTAGATTGTTTAAGATGAATTCCAATCAGCATTTTCACTCTTGGTTATAATTCGTATTTATAAAATGCCTTCTCTGATCCTCTTGCTTGCTTACTTATAACGACTGTTGTCTAATGAGTACAACCGGGACCGACAGCTTAATGTGCCCTCCAAAGCACGGAGACGCTCAGAAATTAAACCGCTTTGGCGGTCACCCATCTATGGACTAACCGCGAGTCTAGTTGCTTAACCTCGCCGATCTCTATCTCTATCGAATCCCCCTGAATGTAGGCTTGGTCTTGATATTGCTAAACGGTTTCAGCCCTGAATCGCATTTTTCTCCGGTTTTCTTCTTCTTAGCGTTTCGATGGCAAACTCGTCAAAATTTTTGTGGCCCAGAACGTGGCCACACTGATTTCCCTGCTTGTGGCATTTTTAAGATCGTGGCATGAACATATGGCAGGGCAGGCTGGGCAAGCTTTTAGATGGGCCATGGATTGGACCGATGCTCCGCAAATACAGTCCATTTTGGGGTTGCTTGACAGTCCCCACCTAGACATGTTTTCTTGGCTTCGGCCCACCTGAGTCCGGAGTCTGTTTAGAGACTTCCAGATCGGCCACGGTAATTGATGTCCAGGTGGGAGGCTTTCGGAAAGCGTGACAAACTGATCCATGAATCCTTTTTGTGCACGCCAGATACTGCATCTCGCTGTTGAGGGATCGGTCGTTAGTGGCGTGGTGCATTTGGCAAAGCTATTTCGGCTTTTAAACCTTTGCGGCGGTAGCCTATGCCCATAGAGGGGGTGCCGGGGATCACCATTCATTTAGGCCCTTTCTAGGGAGCTTGCTACAGTCCTGCGAACGTCTGGTGGCGCTATGCCAGCCAGTGGATACAGCAAATTTTCCGGGGTCGGCTTCAAACACCCAGTGATTATCCGGCACGATTCGTTTAAGGCTGTATCCACTAGCCTTGCGTGCGTGGAGCGGGCCCAAACTGAGCAAGCGTATTCGCCGGCAGAAAATGCTAGTGCCAGTCCTGACGTCCGCAGCACTTGCGGCGTTGCTCCCCAATTGGTTGTGACTAGGCGGTGCAACAGATTATTGCGGGCGTGCACCTTCCGCTTCAGTTCCTCACTGTTCCTTTTATAGGTGAGGGATCTATCCAAGATAACGACGAGGTATTTAGGAGGGCAGTTGTGAGTGATAGACACTCCTTCCCAGGCAATCTTGAGCTCACGCCCCGCCTGAGCGTTGCGAAGGTGGAAAGCACAGGACTCAGTTTTGGAGGGATTAGGCTTGAGAGAGTTTTCACCATAGTACCTACTCAGGTCACTTAGTGCTGCAGTGACATTAGCCTCAACCTTGTCAAAACTGGTCGCTTGAGACGTGAGCGCAAGATTGTCCGCATATTGGAAACGGGAAGTGTTTGGGGTGGATGGTTGGTCGTTGGTATATATATTAAATAGTAGCGGAGCCAAGACACTCCCCTGGGGAAGTCCATTCTTTTGCCCCCTCCAGCGACTTTTTTCCGAGAGAAGATGGACCTGAAAGCGGCGGTTGTGGAGTAGTTCGCGAAGAATGTTTCTCCGGTAATATAATGAAAGCCTACTAATGGAACTCTATTATCCTCCGGATGTTCAGATCAATATTGGCAAAACAAATTGAGTACTGATGATAGCACTGGTATGGGAAATAGATACGCATACAATGCCAAATAAAAACATAAATAATTTCGCCATTGGTTGGACAACTGACTGCTAAGCCAGAGATGGTGGGTTCAATCCCCACTCATGACAAATCTTTGTGTCAGGAGCACGATTTTTTATTCTGGGTGTAATTTATCTATAACATGTACGTTTTTCGAAATATATAAGTATTTTTTCCGTTGTCTAGTAGCCATAGTACGGTTCTGGCTAGTGTGGCATCAGATGACAGAGTTAGTAGTCCCAAGATATTTATTAAGATATTTACATTTATATCCTTTTTTGTTTCCACTTACCTTCGCAATTGGGGAGGAGCAGTAACCTCGATAACCTTTGGTAAAATCGGTTCTTGAGTAGGAGCTGGTGGTCTCCAGTCATTCTGTCTTTCCTCTTTATTAGGTAAGGATTTTTCTTCTTCCTTCTGTGGAGAAGTCTTTGCTTCTTCTTTAACTGCAAACGGCCTGTCTTCCTGGTTATCATTGATGCTTGGTTTACCAATTCTGGCGTGTGTTAGTTGGGTGGAAGCTTGCAAGGTCAATCGGGAGACGCATGCGCATTCTGTGTGGTTGAAGAACCTCATTCTCACTACGTTCATGTTTCCATCGGCTTTGTGCAACTGGAACGAATAAATTGATATGTTTATCTATTTATATATTCAGGAAACATACAATTGTTGACAAAATACAATTTACGAGCAGAGTACAATAAGATCAAATTGTTCCATTAATTAGTAACGAAAATAAGACCTAAGACACAAAAGGTGAACCATAAAGAGAAAGAATAATATTATTAGGATAATAATATTATAAACGCGAAAGTGTGTAAGTATGGATGGATGGATGTTTGTTACTCTTTCATGTAAAAACTACCGAATGGATTTTAATGAAACTTTACAATAATATAGCTTATACATCAGAATAACACATAGGCTACAATTTATAAAGATATTGTGTGAATTGTCCAAAATATGACGATAAGTATGGAAAAATTTACCATCTCCGAGCTATTCCCGCGTACACTGCCAAATCCGCTAGAGGTACATATCCTACTAAAATTATAAACGGGAAAGTTTGTGAGTATAAATGTAAGTTTGTTACTATTTTAGGCTAAAACTATATTTACGCGGGTGAAACCGCGGGACATAGCTAGTACCAAATAAAACCATATAAACAGATATGTCATACACCAATAGAGCATAGCTAATACATATCTCGGCGGATAAAAGTTCCACAATTGAGCTATTTATTGTATCATTATATCAGCAGAAAGAGGTCCACAGCTGGACAAAGGCCCTTTTTTTACGTCGTGGAAATGCCGTCGCGTCACCGTGGTGTAGGGCTCGAACATATCGATTATATCATATCGATCATAAAAATATCGATTCCTTCTGTAAAAGGAGCGATACACATAATGTAAATACTAGATATAAGAATAATCTCATATTGCATACTACCCGTCTCCACAAAATAAGTAACTCTTTTATGGGGCAATGTATAAGATTTTATAACAAACTTCCTAATGATATTAGAGAATTGTCGACGAATAAGTTTAAAAGAATTATTAAAGCCAAATTGTGTAGCAGGGCATTTTACAAAAATTCTGATTATTTAAGTGATAAAAGTTCTTGGGATGGAGTTGTTCTGAGTCAACACACATGATTGTAATTAATCTTAAGTATATTTTATTTTAAAAAAGGATTCCTTCTGAGTTTTCTGGCAGTGTTTCTCAGTAGCTGCCACGTCATGCACTGCACGGTAGGGTAAAAAAATATGACGATTACACATAAATTAAAAAAAATTACGGAATAAAGTTACTTGGACTTTGACTTTGAACCCACTAAAACCACCACGGTAGCCAGCCTCACAGTGCTTGTAGCGGGGGCTCTGGGTACTCGTAAAGGATCTCGCCGGACCTCCGCTGTACACTGAGCGTCCGGGAGACTCTCACCCGGGGAGGGGAGGGGCCCGAAGGCCTCCGCCCTCCCCAGCACGCACAAGCGCGTTTAGGCAACCTGAGCTACAGCAGGTTACCTCTTCCCGGAACCGCTTATAGAAGACGAGTGAAGTGACAGTATAGGGAATAGGAGTTAATCTCAGCGTAAGACAGTATAGGGAATGGGAGCTAATCTCAGCGCGAGACAGTATAGGGAATGGGAGCTAATCTCAGCGCGAGACAGTATAGGGAATGGGAGCTAATCTCAGCGCAAGACAGTATAGGGAATAGGAGCTAATCTCAGCGCAAGACAGTATAGGGAATGGGAGCTAATCTCAGCGCGAGACAGTATAGGGAATGGGAGCTAATCTCAGCGCGAGACAGTATATGGAATGGGAGCTAATCTCAGCGCGAGACAGTATAGGGAATGGGAGCTAATCTCAGCGCAAGACAGTATAGGGAATGGGAGCTAATCTCAGCGCAAGACAGTATAGGGAATGGGAGCTAATCTCAGCGCAAGACAGAATAGGGAATGGGAGCTAATCTCAGCGCAAGACAGTATAGGGAATGGGAGCTAATCTCAGCGCGAGACAGTATAGGGAATGGGAGCTAATCTCAGCGAGAGACAGTATAGGGAATGGGAGCTAATCTCAGCGCGAGACAGTATAGGGAATGGGAGCTAATCTCAGCGCGAGACAGTATAGGGAATGGGAGCTAATCTCAGCGCGAGACAGTATAGGGAATGGGAGCTAATCTCAGCGCGAGACAGTATAGGGAATGGGAGCTAATCTCAGCGCGAGACAGTATAGAAAATGGGAGCTAATCTCAGCGCGAGACAGTATAGGGAATGGAAGCTAATCTCAGCGCGAGACAGTATAGAAAATGGGAGCTAATCTCAGCGCGAGACAGTATAGAAAATGGGAGCTAATCTCAGCGCGAGACAGTATAGGGAATGGAAGCTAATCTCAGCGCGAGACAGTATAGAGAATGGGAGCTAATCTCAGCGCGAGAGAGTATGCGGCGCCCGGCTGGCTTCTCCCCGGCTGGGCGCCGCCCCTGGGATCGCTGGCGTTTGGAGGAAGGAGATTAGCTCCCATTCCCTATACTGTCTCGCGCTGAGATTAGCTCCCATACCCTATACTGTCTCGCGCTGAGATTAGCTCCCATTCCCTATACTGTCTCGCGCTGAGATTTTCTCCCATTCCCTATACAGTCTCGCGCTGAGATTAGCTCCCATTCCCTATACTGTCTCGCGCTGAGATTAGCTCCCATTCCCTATACTGTCTCGCGCTGAGATTTGCTCCCATTCCCTATACTGTCTCACGCTGAGATTAGCTCCCATTCCCTATACTGTCTCGCGCTGAGATTAGCTCCCATTCCCTATACTGTCTCGCGCTGAGATTTGCTCCTATTCCCTATACTGTCTCACGCTGAGATTAGCTCCCATTCCCTATACTGTCTCACGCTGAGATTAGCTCCCATTCCCTATACAGTCTCGCGCTGAGATTAGCTCCCATTCCCTATACTGTCTCGCGCTGAGATTAGCTCCCATTCCCTATACTGTCTCGCGCTGAGATTTGCTCCCATTCCCTATACTGTCTCACGCTGAGATTAGCTCCCATTCCCTATACTGTCTCACGCTGAGATTAGCTCCCATACCCTATACTGTCTCGCGCTGAGATTAGCTTCCATTCCCTATACTGTCTCGCGCTGAGATTAGCTCCCATTCCCTATACTGTCTCGCGCTGAGATTAGCTCCCATTCCCTATACTGTCTCGCGCTGAGATTAGCTCCCATTCCCTATACTGTCTCGCGCTTAGATTAGCTCCCATTCCCTATACTGTCTCGCGCTGAGATTAGCTCCCATTCCCTATACTGTCTCGCGCTGAGATCTCCACAAACGCTGGTCTTACGCTACCCGCATGCAGAGGCTTCCAGCTATCCTCACAAGATCACCGATGGGCCTGCTCATGCGGCGTCTTCTGTTATAATAAATGTTGAAAAAAATCAACGCGCCTATGCGCGTCCTTGCGATGTTCCTAGAGTTATAAAAATTCCAACGGGAAACTATATTAATTTTTATTATTATTATGAAAATAAAATCTAAACAAAAGATGTTGCTTATCTAGTTCTGCGAGGTTTTTGGTGTAGTAAGCAAACCTGTTACTTAGTTATCGTATGGGCAGTGGTTACCCTATTGTCAGAGTTCTTCAAGCCGCCTAGGCATCTAACATGGCTTAACGGCTGTTTTCTTATGACTATAGCCGGGACCGACAGCTTAACGTGCCCTCCGCAGCACAGCTTAGAAATTAAACCACTTTGGCGGTCACCCATCTATGAACTGACCGCGAGCCTAGTTGCTTAACATCGCCGATAGCTTCAGACCGGTGAGAGCATCTAGATATGCCCTGTATAATGTTAGTTTTATGTCCTTATATTTATCTTCTTTCATTTTATTTCGTTTGTTGTGCTGGCTTAAATTTTATAAATTTTATTCATTTGCTCGACGAGGTACTAACTAGGCGTGTGGTCTTCCTATAGATGGGAGACCGCTATAGTAGATACATCCACCATTGGTTTTTTTGGTATATGATGGGTACGTGCGGTCCATCCTAGACTATATCTATTATTACTATAATATGGGCTTGTGGTCAAGATAAAGGTAAAATTGATGATTAAATTTAGTACATTCAAAAGCACTTTGGTAGATTAACTTGCCGAACGAAAATCACCCTTATGTGTACGTTATAAAAACACAGTCAAACTGACTTACAAAGATTGGAAGGGTGACGTTTTCCCCGTCGATGGGTGTGCACACGTCCCCCTCGTTGATGCAGCACCCGGAGTCGGGAGCACAGCGGTGTAACTGAACACATGTTGGCAAATAACTGAAACATAATATACATTTTTAGGGTTCCATGATGAAAAATGATGTCCTCCCGACCGCATTTCGGACACGGCGGCCAATCTCAATGGAGACTAGCCAATTGCGCAGGACATATTAAAGTGCACAAGTGTTTGAGCAAACACAGGGGCACTTTCTATTCCATCACTCTCATGATCCGATGGGACGACTAGCGACACGACCGGTACAGGACCGACGGCTTTACGTGCTCTCCGAGGCACGGGGTTGTAATACCGCCAACTTCCAGACTTCGGGCTGATACTGAGAAATTTCTTTTTACGGAAAAATCCCAAAATCACTTTTTGGTCGACCCGGGATTTGAACCCAGGACCTTATTATCTGCGGTTGAACACGCTACCGCTAGACCAACGATCTGTTAGTTTGTGCGACTCGGTAGTTTTAAAAAAAACTACATAAGTATTCAAAAAAAAAATCTACAATGCCTTTTTTACTACACGTAGTTGTTAGAATGTGTGGGTCTCTTCTTTTAAGTTATGTGTAACTTGTATTAGAAAAGACCCCTCTCTTATCTGTACATCGATATTGCTGTAGTTACATTTGAAGAAAAGTTTAACTTAATTATTAACAAATAACAAAAGTACATGCTTCATAACATACATTATTTATTATAACATACATTAGTATTAGCACTACTTTTATTTTATTTATAACACTACACTGTATTTAACAAATAGGGAACACTATTAATAACTTGTTATTTGGACTTTTACGCGATAGCCCTAGTGAAGGGCAGAGTGACGACCCGGAATATATTATTTCTAGTTTCCTTGCTGAAAGCCAGCCGGCAGATCTATGACCATTCCGTAGCTGGACAGCAATTTCACCAGAGAATAATACACTGATGGAAATAGTAAAAACGCGAGTTTATATACAGTATTTACTGCTGATTTGCTGTTTGGCATTTGCGTCAATCGGCGATTATTGCAACTCAGCAGTAAACAGCGGAAATAGGGATGTAACAGATCGCTAGACAAGGGTTCCGTACCCAAAAATTAAAACGGGACCCTATTACAAAGACATCGCTGTCTATCTGTCCGTCCATTAGACAGTTGAAATTTTCACATATGACGTATTTCTGTTGCCGCTATAACAACAAATACAAAAAAACTAAACAAAATAAATATTTAAGGGGGGCTTCCATACAACCAACGTGAATTTTTGCTCGTTTTTGCAGTTAATGGTACGGAACCCTTCGTACGCGAGTCCGACTCGCACTTGGCCGGTTTTTACACACCGCCGTCTGATCCCAAACTAGGCAAAGCCTGTACTATGGCAACCAGACTACTGATAAACATACTTATTTATTTCTAAATACATAGTTACATATTATAGACAAATAACGCCCAGCCGATAACAAAATAATCGTGTTCAACGTACAATAATAATAATAATAATAATAATAAACATTTATTTCAGACAAGGTCCATATTTTGTTAGTAACAATGTGCTTAAAAACTAATGTTAGTACAATGATCTGTCCCGGGTGGGAATCGAACCTACGACCTCTGGCTTAATAGTCAGGGTCTCTTACCACTACACGAAGAGGCCAGTCAAAGTCAGTTAGTAAAGGTATAATATTTAAAGAATTATCTATACTCTATACATACAAATAAATAAAATTGGAGTGTCTGTTTGTAATATTGAAATATCCGGTTTTTACCACATTAATATGAATATATATACGGTACATACACCAAAATTACATTTTTTACAATTTTTGTCTGTCTGTCTGTCTGTTTGTTCCGGCTAATCTCTGAAATGGCTGGACCGATTTTGATGGGACTTTTATTGGCAGGTAGCTGACGTAATAAGGAGTAACTTAGGCTACTTTTATTTTATAAAAAGTCTTTTATTTTACAAGAAAAACGAAATAAACTAATTAACACGCGGACGAAGTCGCGGGCACAGCTAGTACGTAATAAGTATCAAATAAACTTAGTATAAACTAATTAATTTATACTAAAAATAAACTTAGTGGCCTCCATCTATAGATATAATAAAATCTCCTACGATTTTATTATATGAAAGTAAAATAAATGCAGTGGAAATGAGAGCTCTGAGAAGTATGTGTGGTGTGACTTTGAGAGACAGAATTCGAAATACTGATGTAAGAGAGCGTTGTGGTGTGAAAGAGGATGTAGTCACAAAGATTGAAAAAGGCATGCTGAGATGGTTTGGCCATTTAGAAAGGATGAATGAAAGAAGATTGACAAAAGAAGTATACCTGGCCTGTGTGAATGGGACAACCGGAAGGGGAAGACCACGTCGAACATTCTCTGACCAAATTGGAGATGTTCTCAAGAAAGGGCAGGTCAGAAGTACCCTAAACCGGCGAGCATGTATGAAGAATATAATGTCAGTAATCGAGGCAAAAGAAGTATGCAAAGATCGTGACAAATGGAAATCCGTTGTCTCGGCCTACCCCTCTGGGAAACAGGCGTGAGTCTATGTATGTATGTATGTATTTTATTATATGTCAAATACAAGTCAAAACTGTACATTGAAAAATATACTTGGGGCGTGATCTACAATCGATATCGAAGCCAAAAATATAGTTTTTAGAATTTTTGTCTGTGTGTCTGTTTGTCTGTATGTATGTCCGGGCTAAACCCAAAAAGTACTGCATGGATGAACTTCAAATTTTGCATGAATATTACTAAGAGGTCAGGTCAACATATAGGCTACATATTATCACGCTATCACCTACGGGGGAGGAGCTGTGATAATTTATAAAATTTAACGCGGGTAAAACCGCGGGGCACAGCTAGTACGAAATAAATAAAAATTGTTTGTTTGTTACAATATATTTAGTAATCTTTGTGGTGGCTAGCACCTTAGCTAAGTTATTTTTATATATTATTAATTTTATGTTGGATTGGGCCAATAGTTTCGACCTCTTCAGGAGATCATCTCAAGGCGAATGCAAGTCTTACCGTAAAACGGGCTACTTGCACATATTTCGATAGTTTTTGGGAATAACTTTATTTTAACAACCAAATTTAACTATGTTTTTGTTCCAACACAACAATGTGACCTTTAACTATCAATCTCATACCAAATTCAAGCCCTACAGGCCCCCCATAATTATATATAATTTTTTTTTCATGTCGCAATGTAGCCCCGAACTGGGGTTTCTTTGACAAGGCATTAAAATGCAATCAACGTCAAAGATCTAAAGTGTAAGGATTACTTTGACATCATAGACCAGGGTCGATAATTTTTAAAACAAAAAAAAATAGTAGTAGGACGAAACCCATTAGAAAAGGAGGGGAATATTATAAAAATGAAAGGAAACATAATTTACGGGCGATCTGAGGTCGGAAAGGGGATGGGGGTGAGTTTTTAAGGGTAAAAAACGGTTTTTCTCGATTTCCGGCAAAACTAAAAGTCCTATCGAAAAACCTAAAATTGCAAAGTTGTAGGTAATAAAAAGATCTAAAACTTTTGTATTTACACTTTTTTCACATGACCTAAAATTTATGAGAAATCTTCAAAAAACCAAGTTTTTGGTTTTTTATTTTTTACTTTAACATAAATTTTTCTTTTTTTACGAAATTTGGTGAAAACTTACCTTTTTATGTCCCAAATACGCTGTAATTTATTTGATTAAAAATATTTATTTTTTCACCTTACTTTGAATTAATATCGAAAAAAACACCCTAATTTTCAATCGAAAAGTCACCCGTCAAAATATCAGCTTTTTTTAAAAATGGCATGTTTTCTGTTCGTTGAAATCTCTACTTTCCGATGGTGAAAAAAAAAATATATGTTTCTATGGTAAATCTTCTCAGAAAATGCAAAAAAAAAATCAAATTCTTTTTTTAATTACTGTCATAAATTTTGAGCTCTTTATTAAAATTAACACTTTAATTTAATTACTCAAAAAACATTAGATTACATGTAACATTGATAAAATTGCAAATAAAAATATACTACTATAATTAACAAACAAATAAGTTAATAAAATTAATATTTAATAAGACATCTACAATATTTGGAGAAAGTTGTCGAATCTTCTTTAAATTATATGCGTAGATGTCTATTTATATTTTAAGATAAATTATATACCTGAGTGACCTACGAAAAATAGTAGCCCATCAAAAGGTATTTCATGGAGAAGTGGGGAAGGGGCTAGGCGGGTCTGGGTCTTACTACATACATACTAATAATAATCTCCTTAATTTTGCACAAACAAATTTAGTTAATCCCATAAAAAAAAACAAATTCAAAAAACATAAAAATATATTAAAAATCTATAAAAAATATATAAAATATATATCGTAAATATATTTTTAATAACAAACATTTGGCCGATTTTCATATATATTTTATACATTTCAAATATATTTCAGATATATTCAAAATATATGAAATATACATGAAAATCAGCCAAAAGTTAGTTATTAAAAATATATTTACTATACATGTTTTTTATATATTTATACATTTTAAATAGATTTTTGATATATTTATAATATATTTTTTATACATTTTGACATTTATTTCTTTAATATTTTGTTGTTTAAAAATATTGTAATGAATAACGTAATCAGAATAAAGTATCTACATTTAATTGTACGATTTACATTTATATTTATATATAATGAGATTTTCTATGACATAAATGTAATAAGCATTAAATAAATCAACTTTTTAATTGAAACAAATTGCAGCAATCACATTTTTAGATGATTTTTTTCATAATAATTAAAAAAAATCGAATTCGATTTATTTTCGATTTTTTGCATTTTCTGAGAAAATTTACTAAAGTAACATATATATTTTTTTTCACAATCGGAAAGTAGAGATTTCAACGAACAGAAAACATACCAACTTTTTGAAAAAAGCTGATATTTTGACGGGTGACTTTTCGATTGAAAATTAGGGTGTTTTTTTCGATATTAATTCAAAGTAAGGTGAAAAAATAAATATTTTTAATCAAATAAATTACAGCGTATTTGGGACATAAAAAGGTAAGTTTTCACCAAATTTCGTTAAAAAAGAAAAATTTATGTAAAAGATAAAAATAAAAAACCAAAAACTTGGTTTTTTGAAGTTTTCTCACAAATTTTAGGTAATGTGAAAAAAGTGTAAATACAAAAGTTTTAGATCTTTTTATTACCTACAAGTTTGCCATTTGACTTTTATCGATAGGACTTTTAGTTTTGCCGGAAATCGAGAAAAACCGTTTTTTACCCTTAAAAACTCACCCCCATCCCCTTCCCGACCTCAGATCGCCCGTAAATTATTTTTCCTTTCATTTTTATAATATTCCCTTCCTTTTCTAATGGGTTTCATTCTACTATTATTTTTTTTCACTTTTTATTATTTTTAAACGCTTCTACCCTGGTCTATCATTTAGATAAAAATATATTAATAATTTATAAAGCTTATAAAAATTTAAATTAAAAAAAAAATCACATCACAAGATCAATTTCCAACGTAAATATTTTTAAAAATAAACTGAATGCACTCCTTTCTCACAAAGCTTACTATTCAGTCAAGGATTTTTGAAAGATAACTGGTCTGCCGTATTTTAGTATTTAAATTTTAGTATTTGTATTAATTTTAATAATTTGTTATTTAAAATGATAATAATTTGTTTGTTATTAAAATGATCATTGTACTCAATTTATATTCCTTAATTTGTGACATTTTTTATTTTAATTGTGACTTTTATTACTATTTTAATGTGGTATTCGGAATTCAAGTATATTTTTTTTATAATTAATTTGTAATGTTAAATTGCAAATTTAACATTACAAATTTTGCCTAAACGGTAAAATATGGCTAAACATCAATAAATTGTAACACCTTATATGTATGCCTATATTTGCAAATAAATTATATTGTATTATAGCTGTGCCCCGCGGTTTTACCCGCGTTAAACTTTATAAATTATCACAGCTCCTCCACCGTAGGTGATAGCGTGATAATATGTAGCCTATATGTCAACCCGACCTCTTAGTAATATTCATGCAAAATTTGAAGTAAATCCATGCAGTACTTTTTGAGTTTAGCCCGGACATACATACAGACAAACAGACAAAAATTCTATAAACTATATTTTTGGATTCGATATCGATAGTAGATCACGCCACAAGTATCCTTTAAAAAAAATATTCAATGTACAGTTTTGACTTTCCTACGATTTTATTATATGTATAGATATATCATCTTCATAATTTATGTTTTTTATCTCTTAACTGCTTTTTGTAACCTCCTTTTTCAAAACTCCTTAATTGAATAGATGTATAATATTTTGTATGTATAGTATATTATTATAGTATAGTATTATTAGTATTTAAAATATAAGTATGTTTATGTAAATTGTATATAAGTACATAACTTTGAATACTTGACTGTACACTTACAGCTACTGCCTTTTCTAACTTACTGTTTTCCTTGTCCACCCAACGGTTGTCTGGAAGAGATTGCTACAAAGCAATAAGACCGCCGATTGTACCTGTATTTGCTTATTTTTAAGTCATGTATTGTTTCTTTTGGTGCAATAAAAGTGTACTCTATAGATATTGTATCACATTATCCACGATCTTCCGCCATCGTTTCTTTAAAGGCCCGTAGACTCCCACATCTAATAATTGCATTGTGGGTAGGCCCATATACTGTTAAAGTAACCCCGTTTTACCGGTACTTACTTTGTGTCCGCTGCTGGTGCCAGCTGCTTGATGGTGAGCCAGCGTGGCTGCGGCATCAAGCACTTGCCGGACCGCAGTAAGATCTTGACGCTGTTCAGTGCTGCCATACGTAAAGCTCGGTTTTCCTCGCGGGAGATAGCTGAAAATAAACCAATAATTTGTAAGTTTAATATTAATAACCGTCTTGAAACCGGTAGTAGAGACACCCGCTGAGTTTGTTTCGCTGGGTCTTCTCAGTTGGGGCGCATTGGATCTGGTGGTAGCATTAAGGCGCGACCGTCGTTATAAACACAAGGTCCGCCATAATAATAACATTTAATTCGTACCTTAATATAGACAGAACCATTCGACAATATGTAGTAAAAATATAGCTAAAATTTAAAATTTTGATAATTAAACCTACACATGAACCTTGACAATAACTTAATTTAAGTTAGTTAAATATCGTTACTGGTATAAAATAAATCTTATTGTAAATTATTTCCTACAATCCGTATACCTAAATATATGTACCTAGAAATAATTATAAATTAATTATATATTACTACGAATATGTTCTGACTATTTACAAGCGCTTTTTTGAAGTCTACGTGTAATAAAAAACTTAATAAATAAAAAAATAAATAATTATTTTATTATTTATTAATACTAAATAAGAACAAATCGCATTCATAAGTAGGGGTACAAATATCTATAACCTAACTGTTATAAAACCCCCGAAAACAATAATTACATCGTATTGGAAAAAAACGATATATAGCTAAGAACCCCTGCAAGAAAACTGGCTTTCAAATGAAAAAAACCGTATCGTATTTGGTCCATCCCTTTGCGAGACGTAGGTATATATTATGCGTCTATCCGTCTATCATCGTAATGCCACAGACAGACACATACACTAGCAAACAGACAGACAACATTTTAACATCCCTGTTTTTGCGACGGGGGGTAAAAACTAGAAATTTCATAATATTGTATCTTAAAATTGAATGGTTTGGTTGCACAATGGCTGGCAGTGGCGTTGTGTGGCGGGTCCTCTACCCTAATATGGTGAGGGAGGCGATGACTGTGTGCCCGCACGACGTCTTGTCATAAGTACCATTATGGAGGCAAAATTTTATGTCTTAGAATCATGGCCATCTGATGCTCACAGTTGTTTGTGAACGATCATATCATATTGAGAACAGCTTCTAAACTATTCAATTTTAGTTTCATAGCATTATTCGCAACATAAACCGTAAAATGCGAAATTATAAATGATTATTATTAATGCAAACATAGGTAAAATTAATTCCCAAACAGGAATTCCTAAAATTTATTGTTTGCGGGATGTATAATTTATAATATTTTAGAAGCTGTTTTCAATATTTGACCTTTCGCAAGCACTGTTGACGGTATACCGGATTTCACCTCCTGTAGGTATACCTACGTTTCAACATAATAACAAAATAATAAGTTAGTATAGGAGCTAACGTCTGCGATAAGTTGAGACATACCGCGGAGGCATTGTAGGAGAAAAAAACCCCTTTACTTTCTATCCGTTTCATCATCATCATTATTACAGCCGAAAAAAGTCCACTGCTGGACAAGCCTCTCCCAAGTAATATCTTGGGGGGGGGGGGGGGGGATATGCCATAATCGCCACGCCTGACGGGTTGGCGATCGCAGTAAGATGGTCATAGGAACACTCAGAAGGAAGCTGCTGCCCGTCCTCTGGTAGATATTCCCTCGGGTCGCCTTTTACGGCCCCACGGGATGAGATAGGGTGATGACATTCTGACTTTCACCGCTGTCACCACACAGCAAGTCTATCTATTTACCTGTAGGTAAATCTGTCGTCTTGCACGATGTTAAAATGTGTTAAAAAAGCGATTTAACCCCGCCCCTGGAGCCGACGTGTATTCCAAACGTCGGCTTTCTTCTACAACGTCATCGCAATCTGGGGCTCTACCGGCTAAGTCGCCGAACATTGATTTCTTAAATAATGTTCAAATAAATAAACGTTAAAAATGATTTAATCAATTGTTAAATCGGCTTTAACGATATCAATTGATTCCGGACCATTTATAACGTCGCATGTGCTCATGGAAGCCGATTTAACTATTGATTAAGTCATTTTTAACCTTTATCGAGGTCCAAACTAGGAGGTCCTACGGGTACGTAGCCTTATTTGAACGCCATTTAAGAAATCGATGTTCGGCGACTTAGCCGGTAGAGCCCTTAAGGTAAATCTGTCGTGTTGCACAATGTTAAAAAAGCAACCCCGCCCCTGGAACCGAAAGTGTATCCAATACTACTTTTCTCCTACAACGTCACCGCACTCAGGTCTCAACTTGCCGCGTACGGGTAGTACTTACGATCGTCCAATATCTGTGGCCTGGCATTTGTAGCTGCAATGGATTTAATAGCAGAAACGATTGGTGATACTGGCTCAGATCTGGTAAATGCTGAGGGAGTGATGCCGAGGATCTGAGGCTTCGTAGTGGAACTGGCTTCGGTGGAACTCGCATCTGGCGCATCCACCCAGTCGTAGCTGCCGTCCATTGGATAATCGTCAGGTTCCTGGAATTGGAAAGATGTTGCTTTGATTTCTTGAGTTCATTAAAAATTCGAGACGTTAAGAATATTGTCTGATGGTATGTTTTTTTATTACTGACTCCCGTTTTACAACAGACGGAACTGGAACTCTTTCTTACTCCTCCTTATCTCTGTTAATGTTGATAAGATAACATAATGTCCTATGCTATTCTGCTGTGCGGTTCGGCAGCTGTTGATATAGGTACTATATTCATATTGTAAAAAAGAGTAGTCAGAGCCATTTTTAGGTTAGGAAGTCGCGATTTATTGCAAACTTTGTTTAAAAAAAATTATATCATCAGTAATATATATAACCGAATTCTTGCCTTAATATGGGCAGAACCATTTTGCCAACATGTAGTAAAATATATCTAAAACTATAATTAAACCAATAAATAATCATGTCGACAATAACTTAAGTCATCTTTCAATAACTTAAGTCATCTTTCAATAACTTAATCATCTTTCTTTCGACAATAACTTAAGTTATTGTCGAAAGAAAGATGATTCGTATCTGTGATAGATCTACATGTTATGTACCTAGGTACTATTTAAAAGACCATGTTATATACTATTTGAAAGACCATATCTTTCAAATAGTACATGTCTTTTACTATTTGAAACAGAAGAAGTTATTAAGATAAAATCTTTCAAATCTATTTAATAGTCACTTTAATGTTTCAAGTAGAATACGCCTGACCATAGCTCAATAGCAATAGTACATCTTGACAAAATGCAATAAATATCATTGTGTCGTAGGTCGTAGGCGCTTAATACGCAGAAGAAGGATTCCATCTATACCTACCTATTTACTTACACACAATAACATTCTTACTTAACATTATGTTAGTTATGTTTAGTTTTACCAGTTAGTGTGCTTTAGACCACACACTCGTTTTTACCCCACGCAATAAAAACATTTTGTTGTTGTTTGTATTTATAATTTATTAGTTGGTATGCAATATTTTTAATTTTTAATATAATATTCTATTCTATTTACGCGAAGTTTCTAGAGTGAGCTATAATTTCACCTATATTTGGTGCGATTGATTGGCGAGGTTAAGCATCTAGGTTCGCGGTCAGTCCATACATGGGTGACCGCCAAAGTGGTTTAATTTGTGAGCGTCTCCGTACTTCGGAGGGCACGTTAACCAGTCCGTCCCGGTTGTAGCCATTAGGCAACCGTCGTTAAGCCATCTCTGAGGTTTGAATAACTCTGACACTAGGCTAACCACTGCCCATACGATAAGTAAGTACTTACATATATATATTTCAAAAAATGCATATTATCGTTAAATTACACGCAGATAGAGAACAAATTATAATCTTCCTCATCATACGGGGATCGCAACCACTAAACCAATAGGCCAGTCAAATGGCCAGATGGCACGAGAGGGAATAATACTGATAGGCATATAAATAAAATTTTCAGGCTAGATTTTCAGACTAGTCAAATAAATAATCACATATTAGCAATAGCCGACGTAAATGACAAAATGTTAAGTGTTATCTTATCAAGTACTCCATAGCCGCGGTTATGACGTAGCTGCTATGTTATAATAATATATTTCAACTGTGATTATTTATTTGACTAGTGATTATCATTTTATTAATTACTATAGTAATTCTATAATAATTTTACATCTTAAAACTATTAATAATCGATATTATACTTTCAAATGGTTGTCACTGATAAAAATATAAATAGGGTAGGAGAATTTATTAAAGAGGCATTCTTTGTACGACGGTAGAGATGAGAACGTTACTCTGTTCGATTAAATATTGTGTGTGGACAATATCTCGGACTTTTAATGTGCAGAACCTACGAATGCGTAATATAAATTAATGGCAATGTAGATTACGATCACCAACCCGTCTGCGTCTGCCAAGCGTTGCGATTATGGCATATCCCCCCATTCCTTGGGGCGGCTTGGATGAGATGGAATACATCAACCTAGGGTCGCCACTTACATCAATTGTTTGCAGATGTTCGCAAACGTTTAAATAAAACTTATCTTATCTTAGTCCTTTGTGTGGCACGGTTTCTTACTCGACACGGAAATTTTAAAAGTAAATAGTTTAGTTTTAAATTAGTACCTTTACCAATTTGTCTTTGTGCTAAACTTCCTATTGCGAATATAAACAAACTGCCCACCACCTACTAGGGGAGTATTATTTTTACCACCCATCTATAGGTAGGCTGACTTCTTTCACCACTTGCACTTACTATTATAGCACTACATTGCAGACGATATAAAAAAATTCACAACGGTTTCAACACGTGTGGTCAATCTCTAATCGATTGACGGAATTATAATGGATTGATGCTGGGTTCCTCCAAATCCCTTTAACTACACACAGACACAGATACACACAGACATAGATACACACAGACACATATACACACAGACACAGATACACACAGACACAGATACACACAGACACAGATACACCCAGACACAGATACACACATACACACACAGATACACACACACACAGATACACACACACACAGATACACACACACACAGATACACACACTCACAGATACACTCACACACAGATACACACACACACAGACACAGATACACACAGATACAGGTTTACTTGTAAAACACGAACTATCTCGTAGTACTAGATAGTTAATACCATAAGCAAAAACTTATAGGGATTTATTTTGTGTTAATTTTTTGCATGCCAGCAGGTAAAGTATGGCTGGACTTTTATTCATATTCAATAACATGCACCATGTACCCATACTTGCGAAATAAAATATCTTTATCTTTATCTTTGGTTTAACAATTTTTGATAATTTGTTAGATTTTATTTTCATAATAATCTCCTCGACCGATTTCAGCCACAGCGACTACTTCAACTCTCGTGTGTGGCTAACGTAACCGATCTTATTGATAGAAGTCCGCGCACAGTGCGGGCAAGTGAGCACACCATTTCCGTAGTTATAAGTGATAGCACAAGGTGGGCGTGCCTTCAGTTCATCGCGTCGAGCATCTAGTTCCGAGCGGCGATTCTCCTCAAAGTTTTTGACTTTGGTTTTCACCAAAGACCTCCATACTGGTCGTCGAGCGGCTGTTTGCTCCCAATCTGAAGGCGCAAAGTTGCATTTTTTCATGTGGCGTTTAAGCACATCTTTGTACATGAGAAGTTCTCCGCCATGCTTGTGCTTGCCCTTCTCAAGCTCAGAGAAAAAGATGCAATTGCCGTACGTTGATCTGACATTCATGTCCACACCAGCGGAGTTGTTGCTTGATGAGGTAAGCCTCAATCCCCATAATATTAGCTCTCCGCAGCACTTTGTATTCCGCATTCAAACAGAAATATTAAAAATATAAGTTATCTCGCTTGTATGTTTCGAACTCTACGAGCATTGCAATGACACATGCGCACGGGCTTAGCGTCGTTCGCGCGTCATTCTTTTGTCAATGAATTAAACTTAGACCTACAAATGTCACGAAAACGTAAAAAAATATTTTAAAAGCTTTTGGTGTACTGACACCAAAAACTTTTAAAATATTTTTTTTGGTGTATTGAGTATGTCCGAACTCGTAGAATAGAAGTTGTTGCTTATGATATTGGCAATCTTATCCTGCGAGGTTGTAGGTGTTTTACAAATAATAAATAAATTTAAATTTCAATACATAATATTAAAAACTTCAACTAAACATAATCTCCTTGACAATAACTTAATACAAGCTAGCTAAATGTCACTACCATTATAAAGTAAATGGTATCAATGTTTTAACATTCCGTGTACCTAAATATCTGTAATAAGTAACTAGAAATAATAACTGTATGACTACAAACATGTTCTGACTATTTACAAGCGCTTTTTTAAAGTCTACGTAAATAAAAACCTTTTTTATTTTATTTAAATAAACAATATATGGGCAAGTCGCTATGAGTGTGTCGTAAAATAATATGTGTCAATACGATACATTTATATGATAATTGAATGGTAGAACCTATCATATAGCGAATGCTTACAACCAATAAACTCCATAAATGGTTTCTACAGTAACGAGTCAATAAATAAACTTGTCAATCTTTGTACAAATTTCGCATGCAGTAACCCACTTTGCACTGGCGTTCAAATAAATTGCAAAAGTCCTAACCATGAGATTTCGATTAACTATGTGGTTGACACAAAAGGAAACAAACTGCGTTTACGAGCAATATTTAAAACCAGATAAATGTCCTCCTGGTCGAATTTCGGCCAGTCTCAATGGAGACTAACCATCTGCGTGGGAAATACAGGGTGGCCGAACAGTTGACGTTCAAACGCAAAATTTAGATACTTTATGATGAAGAGTATGGTCCACGATTTTGCGTTTTTTTGATACTTAGCAAACTTATGAGTCCTAAAAATGTATGAAACCCTAATTTTGAACTTTCGAATAAATTATAAGTCAGTTCTGCAATGATTAGATAAACCATACTTTTTAGGGTCTTAGGTTAAACTATGCTAATTAGTAATCACAAAAAAAAAACTGAACCAGAAATGTTTAACACAACGAGAAAAAAAATCGAAAACTGATGTTAGGAGAAACCTACGAAAAAAAACATTAACAAAATTCTATCTCGAAAACTACACAAAATCGTAGAACAAACATGGGGGTGATTCGGATACTCCTCATCATAAAGTTTCTAAATTCTGCGTTTGAACGTCAACTCCTCGGCCAGCCTACTACACAAACACGGGGATGATCATTCTCGTGGTCCGATGGGACGACTACTGACACGATCGCAAAAAGGCAGGTACAGAACTGATGGCATTACGTACTCTACGAGGCATAGAAGTATGATGCGGCCAACTCCTAGACTTCCGGGTGATACTGAGAAATTATTCTTAACAGACCATTCCCAAAAATCACTTTCTGGGATTTAAACCCAAGACGGTTTAAATCCCGGGTCGGGCCAACATGTGTATTTGGAAATGGTCAGTTAAGAATAATTTCTCAGTATCAGCGATTGAACACGCTACCGCTAGACCAACTAGGCCGCCAAGTAAACCAATTTAAAATGTAAACGTATTTGTCGTAATTGTTCGATCACCGCATTGCAGTTTTCGGATTCTTTAAAAACATTATTTAATGCTCGATTTTTTTACGTCGTAAAGCGATGCAAACTCTTTTTTACTTCCATCGTATTGAGAATTTAACATTTAGTGACTAAAGCGGCTGGTGTGCCTGTAACCCAACAGATGGTGCTTTAAATTTTCAATATCTTGTTTCTTCTGTTATTGTAAATGTAACCTACTCGTAGTAATTATATAAGACCGCCTTGACTCAGTTTGCTGTGATTCTGCCTTTTGATATAAAGATAAACAGGTTAATAGGTTTCTATGTTTAACATTATTATTTTATTGTTTCCGTCGGGTTGCTAGATGGCGTTGTACAGTACGTACGCCTATATCGGAGTATGGTTTCGTTCACAATCTAATTCGATCTTTATTGTAGGTACTAATTCCATCACAACCATAGAAATAAACAAACATACACTATATTTGTGACTAGTGCTTTATTTTTTGGGAATTTCATTCACCTGGGCTGGGGATTTTCTGTCTATTGTACAATTCCATAATTCTATCCGTTGTTTAATAACCATAGTAGAAGCTTTGCTTAATTTGGATGTAAGGAATATATTATCTTTCGGTTGGGCTAGATGGCGTTGTGAAATATGTCTTGGATATTTATTTTATTGTCTGGATTATGGCCACAAAAATATGGAGCTGCAGTATCGAAACTGAAACCCTAGAGCCCCGGCGCGGTGCAAGGCTTAAGCACTGCGTCACATAAGCATACAAATGCTATTTGATATAAAACCATGGTCGAGATTTGCGTGTGAGCACACGTTCATTGGTCGTTTAGTTTATGTAGGAACGACTTCGATTTATTTACAGGAAGACATTTTATCATTGTTTAATATAAAGTTAACGCGTTTTGTGTTAGAAATCAGTATCAATCGTCATGTAGGTAAAGAAAAAGTGTAATGCACACTCCATTTTTATCTTTCTGTGGTCTCCTTTTATTATACACGTGACCCTGCCTGTTTTTATTATTTAATAGCTGTGCCCCGCGGTATTACCCGCGTAAAATTTTATAAATTATCACAGCTCCTCCCCCGTAGGTGATAGCGTGATAATATGTAGCCCATATGTTGACCCGACCTGCAAAATTAGTAAAAGTAATGTACATGCAAAATTTTAAGTAAATCCATGCAGTACTTTTTGAGTTTAGCCCGGACATACATACAGACAAACAGATAAACAGACAAAATCTAAAAACTAAATATCAGTAAAGTCTAATATATGTAAAGATTTATTTACACACAGAACTACACCACCATTATGTGTGCTGCGGGGTATGTTATAACAGTGATCGCAGGTTCGAACTCCACCCAAGACAAATCGACAAACGACTATTTGTTTTGTGGCTGGGTGTATTTCATCTATAATATATACAACATGTAACTTAATTAACGCACATCCTGAAAATAGTTTGTTTAGAATCGTTTACTGAATCAATTTATATCATTTTTAATATAAGTAATTTTTTATTCCAATATAATTAAAAGTACGGAAATTATTGTCATATTAGCCCTGTACAGTCATAACAAATTGAAATGGATCGTATATCAAAGTAATAAGACTTTTAGAATCGCAGTTTTATTTGTAAGTATTCATACAAATTCCATCATTCAATACAAAATAAAGAAAAATAAACTTTATTAAAAGAAACTAATTTCGTAAATAACAATGCATATACATGTTAAATTAAAAACGCAGTGTATGTATTATGATTACAACATAATATTCTAATTGGGGCGCTTGAGGGTGTGCATCAATTACGTTACATATTGTATAAGTATGTATTTACAAAAGACACATAGCCGCACTGGCAAGATTATCGGTCCACTTTGTATTTTTCTGCCCCAATGGTTGTTGGTTCTACGAGGAACCTTACAAGGACTAAATCAAACACAAAGTGTATAAAATTCTATAACAAACTTCCCATTAATAATAAATAATAAATTTATTTTCATTCAGATAACAAAGACCCATTTTGTTAGTAAAACATAAATCTTAAAAAAATATGTTAGTACAATATAATTTAACATTCACAACTCTAACAGGACTTACTCTAACTTCTTGCGTGAGTCAGTGTATCAATATACAATCATCTGCCTAAATGTTTAAAAGAATTGCCATTACCAAAATTTAAAAAACAATTGACTGACATGTTATGTATTAAAAATTATTACAAATTAAAAGATTACCTAGAAGATAAGTTGACATAGTATTAATAACAATTTAATTTAATTCCAATTAACAAATATTATTTTATTATTAAGTATGTATTAAAATTTGCACGTCATATTATATTGATGACAGAATATGTAGAGCATAATTATGTAACACCAATATTACCATTTTCTAGCAAATAAATAATTCTGATTCTGATTCTGATTCAAGCTGCACATGCAGACCGATACAGTGACTGACGTAAGGGCAATCTAGCCTGTTTCCTATGACGGCCAAGACGGAGTTTCGGCTGGCCCGCACTCTGCTTAGCATGGACGCGCTATCAGAGTTTTCAATTCTTTAATTTTAATATACAATTGCTAAATGTAACAATAATAGCTTGGTGACTTGCTATTTGTTATTTAAGTATTTAAAGATATTAAAAATATATGTGACGAAACAGACCGCACGGACAGACTAATTCAAAATATTTTTTGCTTTAATTACTGTGTTTATGTAATACATTGTGAGCTTGACAAGTACAAGTGTATGTAAATACCCAAGTGGTGAATAAATTTCATTTCATTATTTCAGAGATCGCGCTATCGATATCAGAGAAATGTCTACGAATTATTTTAAAAGGACTATAAAAGCCAAATTGTGTATCAGGGCAGCAAAACTTCTGATTATTTAAGTGACAGAACGGCATGGGATTGAGTCGCTCTAGATTAACACATTTAAGTAAATACAATGTAACTAATTTTATATTAAGAAATAAATATAAAAAAAAGGATTCCTACTGAGTTTTCTGGCAGTTTTTCGCAGTAGCTGCCACGTCATGCACTGCACGGTAGGGTAGAAAAAATTGACGATTCCACACAAATGTAATATTTTAACGGAATAAATGACTTTTGAGTTTGAATGAAAACTATAAATTTTGATAATTAAACTTAAACATATTCTCTTGACAATAACTTGATACGAGCTAGCTAAATATCATTGCTATTATAAAATAAATTTTATAAATGTTTTCATACAATCAATACAATGTGTATCTAAATATCTATGTTACTAGAAATAATAATGTATACAACTATATTACTACAAACATGTTCTGACTATTTACAAGCGCTTTTTTAAAGTCTACGTGAATAAAAACCTATTATATTTTATTTTAATGGAAGAAGAAAATTTATAATTAAATACCCAATAGCATAAAAAAATTGCCCTTCGTAAAGTTTAAGAAAACTCTCCACTCACTTTTATTGGAAAAATGTTATTATGCTGTTGAAGATTATTTAAATGATAATGTAATATAAAATAGTGATAAGTTTTAAGTATTTTAAAATATTATATATATTCATTTTTCAAATATAATAAAATATGTTGTTGTATGTTTTTTGTTTTCACTTAGAAATATTTAACTTTGTTTTCTTCTGATAGTTTTTATTTTTGTTGTAAGTTCTCATTTAGTTCTTTAGTAGCTATAGCTAAGTTAAATTATATTTGTACGCCTCAACGGCAAAACATAGCGTCCATATATTATGTCATCGTACTTAACACCTTTATGTAAATACCTATGTTTTACAAATAAAATATTTGATTTGATTTGATTGATTTGAAGTAGTATTGTATCAAGAAATCAAAACTCACTCCAAACAGGAGGAATGTATGGAGGGAAATCTACCAACAACAGCATAGCTCTTAAATAGTAGTTAATAAGTACATTAAATGTTTGTACTTTCCGAGTCAGTGAACAGGAATGCACCGCTCAGTCTCGAACCCGCCACCCAGAATAGCAACATTATTAATAGCCGCATCTGCTTCTTTTCAATAAGTCGTAATGACTCAATCGATGCTGTTTAAAGTTTATCAAGCTTTGATGTTAGGGAAAATATAGAGAGATATTTATTACAATGTTTTTATTACTTACTAGCTTTAAATTTAACCGCGTTAAATTTTATAAATTATCACAGCTCCTCCCCCATGGGTGATAGCGTGATATTATGTAGCCTATATGTTGACCCGACTTCTTAGTAATATTCATGCAAAATTTGAAGTAAATCCATACAGCATTTTATGAGTTTAGCCCGGGCATAATTACATACATACAGACAAACAGATAAACAGACAAAAATTTTAAAAACTGTACTTTTGGCTTCGATATCGATTGTAGATCACGCCCCAAGTATCCTTTTAAAAAAATATTCAATGAACAGTTTTGACAGATTTTGTTTGTACAAACAAGTATACGAAGAATTTGATAGTATGTCCCACTGGGAGAATTCCCGTCATGGTGGCTGATCTCAATAGAGGTTAGCCATCTGCGCGGAACATTCAAGGGTTTACAAACGCAGGTACACCGTCTATTCCATCACTTAGATAAAGAATTTTTGATTTGATTTGATTTGATTTAGATACATATGCATATAAAATACATAAATAATAAAATAAACAGGTTTTTATTCACGTAGACTATAAAAAAGCGCTAGTAAATAGCCTAAATATGTTTGTAGTAATATGGTTAAGTATACATAATTATTTCTAGTTACATATATGTATGTAGATATTTAAGTACACGGGTTAAAATATTTATAAAAAATATTTTACAATACTAATGATATTTAGCTAGCTTTATTAAGTTGTTGTCAAAGAGACTGTGTTTAGGTTCAATTATCGAAATTTATAATATAACTGGCATTGCCCGGGAACTTCGTTCCGCGTTATAAATATTTTTGCCCCTGCCCGTTTGTCCCGCGTAATACTTCGTGTCAAAAGTTCGGGATAAATAAAAATTATGACGATGAATCATAGCCTATGACACTCCAAAATAACGTAGCTTTCTATTGGTGAAATAATTTTGAAAATCGGTTCAGTAGATCCAGAGATTACCCCTTACAACGTCACAAACTCACAAACGTTACCTCTTTATAATATCAGTATAGATAATATAGTCCAACTGAAGGCTGTCTGGAAGGGATCGCAGTTAGCAAGAATACCGTCTATAACTTTTATTATTATTATTAATTAAATTTTATAAACGTAGCTCTGTAAATGAAAAAAAAAAGAAGAGCTCTGAAAAAAAAAATAATTATGGAAGAAATTAACGTTAGCATATTTTCTAAAAATCTATAAATTGTATATTGCGTCATGAAAGTGATGATGTCTTATTTATTAAGTTACGTATAATTGATTGATAAACATGGCCCCTCTTTGATTATGCCCGGGCTAGTTTCGTCCTTGCCATTCTTTAAATGCTAAAAACATTTAAAGTTAATTGCCTAACATAAAAATAGTCTTTGGGGACTTCTAATAGAAATGTAAACAATTTTTTACACTTTTAATATAAATAATATACAACATAATAGTTTACACTTTACATTGAGGCATAGGTAGTGAACCTTATGCTTATGTGATAAAGTTGAAAATCTTTAAAAGAAATTTGACAGATTGGGGTATCTGGATGTGCTGGCGTCTGTACGTAGATATACCTCCTATATACAAAGCGTATGCCTCAATGTAAAGTGTTCTATTGGAGAAATATGACAGATTGGGGTAGCTTCATGGGCTACGTACCCGTAGGACCTCCTAGTTTGGACCTCGTCTACAAAGATGACCCTTTGGACCCCTTTGTACCGTTTGGACCTTCAAACTTGGATGTTGTCTACACTTGATTACCTATTAGACCCTCTATTAAGTAGTAACGTGTTCTGTTGGACCTCATTCACATGTCTTCGTATAAAAAGCTAAAATACACTCGCGCACAAAAGTGACACACCTTATCAAAAATAAAACACTACAATATAAATCAATGTTTTAATCAAAGCAATAAAAGATCACAACGTTATGTAACAAATAAAATCACATATTCCAGTTACATTTTTCTAATTTGACAGATCTTCAAGACCGTATTCATAAAAATGCATGCAATATTAAAAATATTAATTAATTAATTAATTAATTTATTTATTTAAGGTCAACCAACAATTGTTTGCACGATACATTAATAAATTATATTAAACACGGAAAATTATCAGGTGCAACAATTAATAATAGGTTGACACCGCATGCACTAGTTACAGCTTAGAATTAATTAAGACTAAAACATTATCTAATAACAAATATCAAAAACAGAACTTAAAATTAAATATATTATAAATTGAAGTGTATGGCATTCATCATTACAAGAATTACAAATATTTATTATTTTAGAATACTAATTAAAATAGGGAAACCAAGAAATCACATTTAACCTGTATCATTAATCAAATCTAGCCCGAAATGCACCTCTGTCCCGCGCAGTTCGCTATATCAATGATATCGAGAATGACTCAACAATAGATATATTCTCATGCACGGAAAATGCATTCCTAACCGTTGCAGGACGTCACATTGAGGCATTGACTATTGAGAGCAGTATACAGTAACTTCTTATTACAATTTTATCTTTTTCTAATATTATGCAGTAGATACATAATATTAGAAAACTTTTCACTTTATTTTTTTTTAACATGGTTAATTAATTAGCTTATTATAGTATAGTATAGTACCTATAGATTATGTATATAAATTATTATGATTGTATCACTTATTGTGCTTGGAATCATCTGTTAGCAATAAGATATCTGTAATAAATAAATAAATAAAATAAAATAAAATAAATTATTTATGAAGGCTTTTATATATTTACCCACAGTGTCATGATGAACATCTACCAAGTCACTGCATCCATTGAGGGCTTTACATAACCTTGCCACTGGCGAGTTTGCACCCAGCACTGTCCTTCGTAATGGTGGGCATAGGGGTGTAATGTTATGCCTAGGGTATCTACCTGGAGCTCGGAATCGGATATGACTAAGAATATTTGGGCAATCTATAGTATTTCTAAGTACTTTAAATATAAATAAGGCGTCTGTAATATTTCTGCGGTTAGATAAGGACAGCATACTGAAATACTGTAAACGAGTTTGGTAGGAGGGCAGGCGCTTGGATTTCCCGACACTGAAAGCAAGATGCCACAAGAAACGTTTCTGTACACGTTCTAGTCGTAGTATGTGCGTCGCGAAATGTGGTCTCCAGACAACACTGCAATACTCTAGGATATTACGTACTAGACTGTAGTATAACATTATCTTGGTGCTGCTTTCACGGAAGCCTTTGATATTGCGAATTAGAAACCCTAACATTCTTGATGCCTTTTTTACGGTGTTTTCAATTTGGGGAATGAAACTGGCCTTTCTATCAAACTGTACTCCTAAGTCCCTAATTGTCTCGACTTCTTGTACTTTGTCTTGATTTATGAAATATTCGGTGTGTATATAGTTATTTTTTCTTGTATATTTTACGTGATAGCATTTTTTCGGATTTAATTGCATTTTGTTGTTATTACACCATTCAATAACTAGGTTAAGATCATTTTGCAGTAGTTAATTATCTTTTGGAGTTTCAATCAAACGTGCAATCTTTAAATCATCCGCGTACATAAATGATTCCGAAAAATGTAAAAGTTGGGGTAGGTCATTAATAAATATATTAAATAAGATGGGTGCTAGGTGCAAGCCTTGAGGTGCCCCTGATGTGATTTTATGAGATGCAGATTGGTAGCCGTTAACTACGACATTTAGAATGTTTATATCACATTTTGAAAGAAAGAAACACTGATATAATAATGTAAGTAAATCTAAATCTAAATTGTTTGCCGTAGCAACTGAATTTGTGAAGATTGGGTTTACAGGCAGCAACTTGATTAAATTTGTAAATATAAGATATCTTTGTATTTTACCTACATATTTGTAAATCACCTTTCAAGTAATCACAGTCTTACTCTCGTAGATTTTTTGTAAATTTAAAATAATGTATACAAGTAAAATTAAGTATATAAATCACAGATCAAATGTTAAAATCAGTCTTATTTTTACCCATGTAAACTAAGTACACTTAATAAAATTATCATATTTTTTATCATAAATCTCGCAGATAATTATAATAAAATATCATTGTGCCTTACATTAAGATAAGCTTTTCAAAAACAAAAATGTTATTAGCTATAAATATAGATCAATCATTAAAATCACAGTATTATCGTACAATTTAACTAAACAAAATTTGTTACTAAAACCTAAGAAAACTGATCCTATTTGTACATGGGGTTTTTTAAAATATTTATCCATTACACACCTGTAAATTTTCAAGAACTATAGTTTTCACTAAAATTTCTTGTGTTTCTTCTACTGACCACGGATTGCTATTTGTTGTTAGTGTGCCTGTATTCGCTTATGCTATAATTATTCGCCATTATATCGCCTAATTATTAGAATTCTGGTTAAACATTTTCAACACAACTGTATCTTTTTTTTACTAAAATAACGCCCGGCGAATACTAAATAAAAACATATTTTATTAAGGTCCAAAAGGTATTAGAATAGAGGTCCAACAGGTTCATCTTTAGTAGTTTTAATTTTGAAGGTCCAAAGGGTACTTAAAAAGAGGTCCAATGGGCACATTGATTATTATATTTTAAAGAAGGTCCAAAGGGACTTAAAATGAGGTCGAACGGGTACTTTTGCGATAGAGGGTCTAGTCTTATAGGTCCAATGGGTACGCAGCCGCTTCATGTGCTGGCGTCTGTACGTATGTACCTACGCAGTGTGCATATAGCTCATGGGAGGCGATGACGATGACGCGATTTTGAGGCTTTTTGTTCACCCAAAAAGTGCAAAATACAAATAACTCCATATTTTGAAATCTTCTATCGTGTTCTACTGTAGGGCAGCACCCTTCTTTCCTGAATATTCAATGGATATTTTCATCGGAAATAGTCCTAATGGCTTAATCTTTAAGGTTCTCTACTGCAACTATTTATATGACACTGACTGTTATATCGGGCAGTAATCTAAATTTTTCTAAGACTCTCAATAATGGCACCAGCTATTTGGCACCACGCACTTGGCATGCCAAACACCGTGTTTAAATCCTAAACCCTTACCTATTAACACCTTGGCAGATACGACCGAATATAGACTCTATCTATTATGACTTACGATCTAAATCTATTTGCATTTCTTCATCTATAATATAATTTTACCCGACTAGTACTATCATATGACTTTTACTAACTAGAAATATCAAATCTAAAGTAAATAAAATAAAGCTTATATTCCTCTTGACTTGAAGTAATCGTTCGCTGTTTCTTCCTAAGACAGTATAAATAAATGTAGTATGTAATTTTGTGTGTAATCTGATAGAAATAGAGTGCAATTTTGCTTGAAGTGATGGATTTGAAACTGCAGTAGCTAATTTCACTGCGATTACATTTTGATCATAAACTTCCTCTGCACCTGCCTGCAAATTCAAGGAATAGGTACTTAAATCATTTATGTGGATGGTATACGTAGGTATGTAATATAAACGAACGCTTCGATGGTTTAGTAGTACTACCTCGTTGGTCTAGCGGTAGCGTGTTCACCCGCAGAGACCGAGATCCTGGGTTCAATTCCCGGGTCAGGCCAAAAAGTGATTTTGGAACTTTTCTGTAAAATGAAAAATTTCTCAGCATCAGCCCGAAGTCTGGGAGTTTTCGGTATCATACCCCCCTGCCTCGGAGAGCATGTAACCGTCGGTCCTGTACCTGACCTCTTTCCGGTCGTGTCGCCAGGCGTCCCATCGAATCATGAGACTGATTGGTGCAATAAACTTTTTTTTTCTATTTACATTTAATAAAGTACTAAGAATAGTACTTTATATGTATAACAATGTAGTCTATTAAGTAATTTTAAATTAACCTAAACCTCTATATAAACATAATGAATTCTAAGAATCAGTCCACCGACTTTCCTTAATCATATTTGTTAAGGGGAAGGCACTTTGTTCATGTGTCCTTTATAATTACATTATTTCTAGCACTAATCAATAAATTCACTAATCACGACACTAGTTCATAGGGTTTTGTTCTCTTTACACGTCTCACTAGTTCTGTAATATCGAGTAGCTGGATGGCCTCGACGTTCACATTATCTTGAAGCCTATGTTCATGAGCTGTAGCGTATTTTCGAATGGTCTCTGCAACGGAGTCTATCTTAAGGTCCCGGTGTAAATGCAATTAACTTGATTTATCAAATTACTTGACAACCTCTAAGGGCCAGCGCAGACAGCGCACTAGAAAATCAACATTAAAATTATTTGAATAAAGTGCATATATGCTTGAACGTTATATACCCGAGACCGGGCGAGCATTTTATGTCAGGTTCAAGCATATATGAACTTAATTCCTATAGTATTAATGTTCATTTTCTAGTAACTTAATAGAATCCTCTCCGCTGCGCTCCTCTCTGTCTGCGCTGGCCCTAAAGTTGCACAACCTCTAAAGTCCATTATAAAACATCGACTTAAAAACAAACCAAAATTTATTAAGTAAGTAATCATCAGCCTGGCATCGTCCAGTACTGTACAGCCAGCATCCAGCTACCCCAATCTGTCAAATTTATTTTATAGATTTTCAACTTTATCACATTAGCATAAGGCTCTATTTCAATTGGGGAAATTTGTCAGATTGGGGTAGCTTGATGTGCATAGGCGTCCTCCAATGGTTTACGTTGCCAGTTGGGGATGTTGGGGACCGCAGTTATATGGTAGCTAGTACACAGAAGGCGCCACTGCCAGACTACCTGGGGTATCCTATCCCTTAGTTGACTTTTAAACCCACGGGATGCTATGGGGTGGCCCTGTTATTTTTTATGGGCTGGAAACAAGCCGGAATAATTTCAGATCTATACATATAATAAAATCGTAGGAAAGTAAAAACTGTACATTGAATATTTTTAAAAAAGGATACTAGGGCCGTGATCTTCAATCGAAGTCGGAGCCAAAAATATACATAGTTTTTAGAATTTTTGTCTGTGTGTCTGTTTGTCTGTATGTATGTCCGGGCTAAACTCAAAAAGTACTGCATGCATTTACTTCAAATTTTGCATGAATATTACTTAGAGGTCGGGTCAACATATAGGCTACATATTATCACGCTAACACATACGAGGGGGAAGTTATGATAATTTATAAAATTTAACGCGGGTAAAACCGCGGGGCACAGCTAGTATACACTAATCACATTTAAAGTAGTTAGGATAATTTTGTTTATTTTTACCATAGATAGACTTAAGAGGGGTAGGGCACAGCGTTCACTCGCTCAAAGAGCAGCCCGACTGGGGAAGTACCTCCACCTTACAGAAGACATACTTTAATAATAACATTAATTACTTTAGTGTTGGGTTTCTGCGTGTGAGTAAGGTCGCCAGAGCTCATTGGGGTGGCGGGGAAGGGTCAGAAACGCTTGTTTGCTGACTCTTAAAGGCTGGCAACACACCCGTGATACCTCTGGTGTTGCGGGCGTACGTGGGCGGCGGTGATCACTTACCATCAGGTGAGCCGTTTGCTCGTTTGTGGCCCTATGCCATAAAAAAAAAGATAACAATAATAATGTCCTCCCGACCGAATTTCGGCCACGACGGCCAGTCTCAATGGAGACGAGCCAATTGCGCAGGACATATTATAGTGCACAAGTGTGTGCGCAAACACAGGGGCACTTTCTATTCCACTCTCATGATCCGATGGGACGACTAGCGACACGACCGGAAAGAGTCCAGGTGCAGGACCGACGGCTTTACGTACTCTTCGAGGCACGGAGGTGTAATACCACCGACATCCAAACTTCGGGCTGATACCTACTGAAAAAATCTTTTTACGGACAAATCCCATAATCATTTTAGGACCGGACCCGGGATTTGAACCCAGTCAAGTACCATAGATACACAAAAAGTGAATGCATACATTTTTCTGCTTATATTTATCTAAAGTGATCTTATAACTTTTTATTGGTCGTTGACTAAAAGAGGCATGGCATGACATCAGATATGCGGAATGCCATCCCTTAATTGAAAAAAACTGGATGTAATGAAATCAACAATGTATTGAAAGCAGTCTCCAGCCATCTTAATTTTTTCAACCTTTTTAGGGTTCCGTAGCCAAATGCCAAAAACGGAACCCTTATAGATCCGTCTGTCTGTCTGTCTGTCCGTCCGTATATCACAGCCACTTTTTCCCGGAACTATAAGAGCTGTACTTTTGAAAGTTGCGTACCAACTTTTAAAAGATGATATTCTGTGAACCGCATTAAGATTTTCACACAAAAATAGAAATAGAACATAAATTTTGGGGGATCCCCAATCCCCATACATAAAACTGAAACTCGATAAATTGTTTTTCATCGCACCCATACATCTGGGGTGTCTATAGATAGGTCTTCAAAAATTATAGTGAGGTTTCTAATATTATTTTTTTCTAAACTGAATAGTTTGCGCGAGAGACACTTCCAAAGTAGTAAAATGAGTGTCCCCCCTCCTGTAACTTCAAAAATAAAAGAACGATAAAACTAAAAAAAAAATATGATGTCCATTACCATGAAAACTAACAATGAAAATTGGTTTGAGAGAGATCTAGTAAGTAGTTTTTTATACGTCATAAATCGTAAACCGCAATTTACCTTTCATTTAACCAACTGAAATACTTGCTGCTACGGAACCCTTCATGGGCGAGTCCGACTCGCACTTGGCCGGTTTTTAATTCTTGCATTTTTATATGAATGGCTTATTGGTCTAGAGGTCAGTGGCCCTGGCTGCTAAGCGAGAAGTCTTGGGTTCGTTCCCCACCCGGGACAAAACTTTGTGTGATGAGCACGTTTATTTGTTCTGTGTATGGGTTTAATTTTTCTGTAACATGTACAGTTGTCTGGTTGCCATAGTACCTACAGCTCTACCCAGTTTCTGGGGGAGGGAACGAGTGGAGTTCTTTTCCTTCGATTGCCAGCGGTCCCGTGACGGGTAACCTGCTGTAGCTCAGGTAACATGCTTTCAGTCATTTTCAGGGGGAGGCATTCAGGCCCCTCCCCTCCCCGGGTGAGAGTCTCGCGGACGCTCTGTGTACAGAGGGGGTACTGGCGAGATCGTTATCGAGTACCCAGAGCCCCCGCTACAGGCACTGTGAGGCTGGCTACCGTGGTGGTTTTAGTGGATCGAGCCCCATACCACGTAAAAAAAATCTCTGCCCAGTTTAGGATAAGATGGGATAGTGTTAGTTGTAAAAGCATTACTAAATAAAATAAAAAAGGTTTTTATTCACGTAGACTTTAAAAAAGCGCTTGTAAATGGTCAGAACATGTTTGTAGTAATATAGTTGTATACATTATTATTTCTAGTAACATAGATATTTAGGTACACATTGTATGAAAACATTTATAAAATTTATTTTATTATAGCAATGATATTTAGCTAGCTCGTATCAAGTTATTGTCAAGAGATTATGTTTAATTAAATACTAATTTATAATACTAGTTACTTAGCTTATTTTAAGTTATTATTGTCTACGTTGCCGATTCTGATACTTAAAGAAAAAATGTGTTATACATACACACTTAAGAACATACGCATAATTCAACTATACAACATGTAACTTAATTAACGCATATCCTATAAAGTTTGATCAGAATCGTTTACTGAATCGATTTATATCATTTTTAATATAGGTAATCTTTTATTCCAAAAATAATCAAAAATAACGGAAATTATTCTCATATTAACCCTGTACTGTCAAATCAAATTGAAATGAACTGTAAGTCAAAGTAATAAGACTTTTTAAATCGCAGCTTTATTTGTATTCATACAAATTCCATCATAAATAAAGAAAAATAAACTTTACTTTAAGAAACTAATTTAGTATATAACAAGGCATATACATGTTAAATAAAAAAATGAGTGTATGTATTATGATAACAACATAATATTCTAATTGGGGTGTTTGAGGGTGTGCGTTAGTTACGTTGCATGTTGTATATTCTCATTCACAATGTCGGTAGGTATGTAACATTACTTTCTATCAATAACTTTAAGTAGAAAGTGGACGTTTCACGTAGGTAATTTCGCTTTGAGCACTCCAAGTAAAATCAAGGTAATTTACAGATTAGTTAAGTTAGTATTAAGTTAGTAAGGTTTTTTATACACAGCATCCTACGTTAGGTAAATTAATCCATGTGTCTTGTGTATTACACCTATCAATTTCAAATAAGACATACATGTAATTAACTCCTCCAAAACCATAGAGCATAGATTATAAATTCTGTTCACAATTGACGGTCACCGTAGCCTAGTTGGTAGTGCTCCTGCCTACGAAGCTGGTGGTCCTGGGTTCGAATCCCGGTAAGTGCAAATATTTGTGTGATGAGCACGAATATTTGTTTCCGAGTCATGGATGTTTTCTATGTATTTAAGTATTTATCTATCTATATTAGTATGTATATCGTCACCTGGTACCCATAGTACAAGCTTTGCTTAGTTTGGGGCTAGGATGATCTATGTGACATTGTCCCTCGATATAAAAGATATATATAAAAAGATGCCCATGTGACAAATAATGTCCCATGATAATATTAAAATAACAAAGGCATGTAGTCATTAGGCATCAAGAGGCTGAAAACACACAGTTTAATAAGTTTTAATAAAAATCTAAAACTTAAAATTTGGTATTTAAACCTAAATACATATAAACTTGACAATAACTTAATATAAGCTAGCTAAATAACGAAACATTTTGTATCTAAATGTTTTCATACAATCCGTGTACTTAAGTATGTATATGTACTTAGAAATAACTATGTTTACTTAACTATATTACTACAAACATTTTCTGGCTATTTAATAGAACTTTTTTAAAGTCTACGAGAATAAAAACCTTTTTTATTTTATTTATTCAAAGATTGTAGCAAATGGAAACCCGTTGTCTCTACCTACCCCTCTGGGACACAGGCGTGAGTCTATGTAGTATGTATGTAATTTACAACTTCATTGTGAACTTGGCAAGTACCGGTGTATGTTAAAACTTTAATTCCCAAGTGCTGCATAAAATGCATTCAATACTTAAGTGTCCGGATTAGTTTTGATATGAATGTTAACAAATATTTCTAAGGTAGATTCTTACGGAAGCCAGCCACGGTGACTATATACCGACCGCAACATCGTGTCTATGGTGTCATTATTGCCCATAATTCCAGCTTCTTAGCCGCGTGGTTAACAGGACTTGTCACCAAGAACATTTACATTTTTGCCGGTAATGATTTTACATACTTGCTCATAGCTACATTGACACTACACTATAAAGTGTATTGTGTTTCATCCTGCCAGCCAAATTAAGTCCACTGCTGGACAAAAGCCACCCGGAAGAATGGGGGGGTTAGGCCATAATCGCCACGCTTGGCAGACGGCTGCGATCGCAGTTTAATGGTCATATTTACAGACCAGATATGTTCCTCCCGCGATTCTCAATCGGTAAAGTGGCTTCGCATCTTCGCGTGCCAACGTATAGTGACAGCACAAATGGACCCTAGAAACCGACCCTCTCATCCAACCTGTCTGTAACATGGGCATCATTTTAGGGTGCAAACCTGGACTCAGGGCCAGGTTTGCACCCTAAAATGATGCCCCTCTGAAATTGGTTACTTTGGCTTAAGGTGGCTTAAGGCAACACTCACTTCTATTGTATTATTACTTAACTTAACATATGGGCAGTGGCTACCCCGGTGTCAGAGTTGTTCAGGCCACCCCGCAGGCCACTGACATGGATTGTAGACCATCCGAGATCGACAGCTAAAGAATATTCCGAAGCACGCTTAAGCTTAGAAATTATACCACTTTATCGGACATCCATATGTGGACTGACCACGGATCTAGATCACTTGTGGACCGCTGAAAACAAATGGTATATGTTGTTTTATATTTCTGGAAAAATACATATTTTTGTCATGCCTTCCAAAGCCACACGCAAATTGTTTCTGGGGATGGGTATGTCGGACTTGAACTCACTAAACCTAACCTCCTGTCAGCCTCTACCTCATCAACCTCTTGGCGCCTGATGCCAGGGAGTCCCGTAAGACCCTTAAATCGAATCTGGTTTCGCCAGTTGTTCAGTGTCTTCAATTTTTAATGTAATATGTTTAATATAACTTGTTATTTATTTAAGGATATGTCAAAATTTCAATAAAACAGACAGCATGGAGGGATTTTTCCAAAATCTAATTACTATTCTGCTGTATTGTGAGCTTGATAAGCGCAAGTGTATGTTAATGCCCAAGGGCTGACAAAAAAATATTATTTCCTCATCATTATTTCAGTATTTCTTTATCATCATTATTATTTCATAGAACCTTAAATACGCTACCACAAGTTAAATACCCTGCAAGTTAGTTATAATGTCAAAGAGCTAGTTAAAGTAATGTCGTTAACATGTAGGTGTATGGTAATAACGCTAACAAACCAATTATCGTTGAGATGTTTTGGTTCAAAGGGCGAAGAGGCGTATTTGACAAACCATGGATTGTCGTCTAGTTTGACATATGTATGCTCAAAACACCTTTTTACGAACGGTCTTCTAATTGAAGCTCGAATAACATTCGTCATTCCAACTTATCGCTTATAAACACGAGTCTGATTGAGAAATAATTTGTGCTTAATATTAATTATATTTTTGTGTTTGTTATTTTATATTCAAGCGAATGACATAAAACATTTCTGTAATTGATTTGTGTTTATAGGTAAAAGATTATCAAACTTTCTAAGAGGCGCTGAGTATGACTAAATTAGACAAATAACATCTGATGAACGGCTATAGCTAGTGAGATATAAATAAACAGTAGATAGACAAAGATGGAAATAAAGTAAGATACATAAAACTCTATTATAATAGGTTTTCCCGGTTCCCTAAAATCCCATTTCAATCGCTGATAAGTATTATTTTCTATGATATGTAACAAAAACCAGCGAAGTGCGAATCGGAATCGCCCATAAAGGGTTCCGTAAAAGACCTATCCATAGACACCCCACATGTAAGGGTACGATGAAAAAAAAATATTTGAGTTTCAGTTCTATGTATGGGGAACCCCCAAAATTATTGTTCTTTTTCTATTTTTGTGTGAAAATCTTAATGCGGTTCACTGAATACATTTACATACCAAGTTTCAACAGTACAGCTCTTACAGTTTCGGAATAAAGTGGCTGTGGCGTACGGACGGACAGACATGACGAATCTATAAGGGTTCCGTTTTTGGCCATTTGGCTACGGAACCCTAAAAACCAGCTGTGTTGCGAAGGCGAATATCACGTAAAAGTCATATCTACCGGAAATCTGGTAGCAGCGTCTCTCTGAATACTATGACCATCAAACTGCGATCGACAACCCACCTTTCAAGGATGGCGATAATGGCATATCGCCCCAGATATCCTTGAGGGAGACTTTTGTCCAGCTGTAACGTCGTTAAGCTGACATGATGATGATGATAACAAAAAGAAAAGTGGGGTTTTTTAAATTAGTTAAGTCGTGAATAATAGAAAATTGCTGGATTAGGTAGGGAAACAAAGTAAAATGGAGAAAAGAATCTATGGTTCTAATTTTGTTCAACGATAGTTCGGAAAAAGTTATCGTATTTGATTAAAATTAAAATTTAAAAAATATACATTTATTCAGTAAACTAGCAAAGAATATATATGCAGGTACGCATACAGAAGTTCCAATTGATCTCATCTCAGTACTAACTGCAACATCAATTGTTGCAGCGCTGCCTGATTTTCTGATGGCGCCAAGTAAACTAACTCACGGACGATTATTGATGTGTAAAGCTCGCAGTTACAATTTTAAAATTACCTGGACAATAATAATACAACTTTTAATATAGCTCATTAAAATATTAAATATTAATTTATAATATAAACACAGTGCATAACACATGGCACTTTATAAATTACTTACATATTTAATCTATGTTATGAGCCGAGTCGTCCTTTCATCCTAATTATATACTCTCGGATTCAATTGACAGATGAAAAAAAAAGGAACGTAGAATCTGCCTGAAGAAAAAAAAGGAAGTATTCCTTTCAGGCAGATTCTGCGTTCCTTTTTTTTCTTCGCCCTCTTCTATCTACCTGAAGCGACAATTAGATTGAATGGCGCATGAATGAGTCGAATAAGCGTTTAGAAGCCTTTTTCATCCAATGCTTCATTTTAGTTAGTTATCCATGTAACTGACTATGAGCGGGAACGCTTGCGAACACTAGTCAGAGAGTCTGTTTAAAACGAATTAACATAAAATACTAGTAAAGCGAATTACTAAAGTAATTGAACTGCAAACGCTGATCAAATTGCACTATTTAAACCACTTCGGCTTGTGCATCTATAACGCGTAATAAAAAGGTTATATATATAAGTTATGTTCTGTTCTCTCGTGTTGCTGGCTGAATTTCGATTACCGACCGCAGTAGACGAAATCTTAACGGACACTACACTTATACCATAGACAATTGAAAACTTCTGACGTAGAAGAACTTATGAACGAAACATTTTGTCGGTGGATCATTATAAGATAGATAAATAATTTATTGCACGCATTATAAAAACAGTTTGCAGAAAAAAAACTGAATAGGTATCTAAAATAATGTACAGACGCCAGCACATCAGGCTACCCCAACCTGTCAAATTTCTCCAATTGAAAGTGAACCTTATTCTTTTGTGATAAAGTGGAAAATCTATTAAAGAAATTTGACAGATTGGGGTAGCTGGATGTGCTGGCGTCTGTACATTGGCAGTCTTATCGCATGTTAGCGAGTGTCGAAAATGACAAGCAGCTGGTACTGTACCATCGTCAGTTCTAGAGAGTAGTATTATATACCTAGTAGTATATAGATTAATGTACTTCCATATTCAAAATACAAAATCAACATGTAGTGTTAATTCCGCTAATTGTCAGTTTAATCATGCCGGGATGCAAGTTGCAAGGCCCTCCCGCCCGCAATAATGTGCACATGCAAGAAGGACAATATAAAAAAGCAAATTACATGCGCCAGTACGATACCCAACATGTGTTTCAGTCCTCCACAGACCATTCTCAAGTGCTGCTTACTCGTCGAGTGCTCGAATGAGCCTAACAGTCAACGAAGCGAGCACTCTTTTATATACCTACTACCAACCGAATTGATAATTTCTAACTACCCCCAAATATTCGTAATTAAGGAGATGAAAATAAATTTGTTTGGTCATTCAACAATGCAAAACTATTATTGCTATGTTAACTGTAACTATTATTGTTATTATGACTACTATCTAAAATATTATATGTATTACTAGCTGTGCCCGCGACTTCGTCCGCGTGTTAATTAGTTTATTTCGTTTTTTTTTTGTTTTTTTAGTAAAATAAAAGACTTTTTCTAAAATAAAAGTAGCCTAAGTTACTCCTTATTACAACAGCTACCTGCCAATAAACGTCCCGTCAAAATCGGTCCAGCCGTTTCAGAGATTAGCCGGAACAAACAGACAGACAAAAATTTAAAAAAATGTAATTTTGGTGTATGTACCGTATATATATTCATATTTATGTAGTAAAAACCGGTTATTTCAATATTACAAACAGACACTCCAATTTTATTTATTTGTATAGATTGTCACCCAAGGAATGGCCAGTTTCGATTAAATGTTTGGCGTAATGTAATTTATCAGGATTACCACTCCTACAGATATACGCACCCACTTCGACACACTCCGACGATGAGGTCGAGGTTATGTATGAGGACATATCCAGAGCCATACATACCTCTAACTCCTATTTCACTGTGGTCATGGGGGACTTTAACGCGAAGCTGGGCAAACGATTCGGTAATGAGCTGAGAGTGGGGCAATTTGGAACTGGTGACCGGAACCCCCGGGGCCAAATGTTGGCCGACTTCATGGAGAAGGAGGGACTCTTTATGATGAATTCCTTCTTCAGGAAGCCGGATCACCGCAAATGGACCTGGGTGAGCCCGGATGGTAAAACTAAAAATGAGATAGACTTTATCTTGTCGACGAGACGACAGATGTTCAATGATGTCTCCGTGATCAATGCGGTTAAAACCGGAAGCGATCACAGACTGGTCAGAGGCTCATTGAACCTTAATGTCAAACTCCAGAGGTCCCGACTGATAAAGTCTACGCTCCGACCTTTACCTATCCACGTCCAAAACCCCGAACCATTTCAGCTCGAACTGCAAAACCGTTTCGAATGCCTAGCAGACTGCGAGGAAGTGGACTCATACTATGACAGGCTCGTAGAAGCTGTCCATACGGCTGGGTCTAAGGTCTTCAAGGCCCGCCGTACAAACAGAACTAAAAAGATCTCTGACTTTACCCTGCAACTTATGGAAGATAGACGGAAAATGGTTCTCACATCCTCAGATGATGCTACCAGATATCGGCAGCTCAACAGACAGATCTCAAAGTCTTTGACTCGCGACACGCGGCAATTTAATACAATTAGTATTAAAGAGGCCATCGAGCGAAACAAAGGCTCTAAAGTGTTCGCAAGAGCTCTGTCTGTTGGACAGAGCCAACTGACGAAGCTGAAGACTGAGGATGGTAGAATCGTCACGTCTAAACCTGAGTTGCTGGGAGAGATCGAGAAGTTCTACGGACAGTTATATACGACAACACAGCCACCTGTCAAAAGTCATGCCTCAGATCCCAGAGCACGACTAACCCGACATTACACCGAAGACATCCCGGACGTCAGCCTGTACGAGATTAGAATGGCTCTCAAACAACTCAAGAACAACAAGGCGCCTGGTGATGATGGAGTTACAGCAGAGCTTCTGAAGGCGGGTGGTACACCAATCCTACGGGCCCTTCAGAAGTTATTTAACTCCGTCATACTAGATGGTCAAACGCCACAAGCTTGGCACAGAAGTGTGGTGGTGCTCTTCTTCAAAAAGGGCGACAAGACCCTATTGAAGAATTATAGACCCATCACACTGCTGAGCCATGTTTACAAGTTGTTTTCGAGGGTCGTTACGAACCGTCTCGCGCGCAGGTTTGACGACTTCCAGCCTCCCGAACAAGCCGGTTTCCGAAAAGGCTTTAGCACCATAGACCACATACATACGCTGCGGCAAGTTATACAGAAGACCGAAGAGTATAACAAGCCACTGTGCTTAGCGTTTGTGGACTATGAGAAAGCCTTTGATTCTATCGAAACATGGGCCGTGCTGAGGTCTCTCATAAGGTGCCAAATTGACTACCGGTATATCGAGGTGATAAAGTGTTTGTATGAAAACGCCACTATGTCAGTGCGACTCCAGGACCAGATCTCGAAACCTATCCACTTGCAGCGAGGCGTGAGACAGGGAGATGTTATATCTCCGAAACTGTTCACCGCTGCATTGGAAGACGTCTTCAAGCTTCTGGACTGGAAAGGCTTTGGCATCAATGTCAATGGCGAGTACATCACTCACCTTCGATTTGCCGATGATATCGTAGTCATGGCTGAGACCATGGAAGACCTCGGTACAATGCTCGATGACCTCAGCAGAGTCTCTCAACAAGTGGGTCTGAAAATGAACATGGATAAGACGAAAATCATGTCAAACGTCCATGTTACACCCACTCAATTGAAAGTTGGTGACTCTGCACTCGAAGTTGTAGAGAACTATATTTACCTAGGACAGACCATCCAACTAGGTAGGTCCAACTTCGAGAAGGAGGTCAATCGTAGAATCCAACTCGGATGGGCAGCGTTCGGGAAGCTACGTAACATCTTCTCGTCCAAAATACCGCAGTGTCTCAAGTCGAAAGTCTTCGACCAGTGTGTGTTGCCAGTGATGACATACGGAACAGAGACGTGGTCGCTCACTATGGGCCTTATTAGAAGGCTCAAGGTCACCCAAAGAGCAATGGAGAGGGCTATGCTCGGAGTTTCCCTGCGGGATCGCATCAGAAATGTCGAAATCCGCAGGCGAACCAAAGTCACCGACATAGCCCGAAGAATTGCCAAGCTGAAGTGGCAGTGGGCAGGGCACATAGCTCGTAGAGCCGACGGCCGTTGGGGCAGAAAGGTTCTCGAGTGGCGACCACGAACCGGAAGACGCAGCGTGGGCAGGCCCCCTACAAGATGGACCGATGATCTTGTGCGGGTCGCTGGAAATCGCTGGATGCGGATAGCGCAAGACCGGCAATTGTGGAGATCTTTGGGGGAGGCCTTTGTCCAGCAGTGGACGTCTTTCGGCTGATATGATGATGATACCACTCCTATAAGCAGCTACATGCTCTTTATACCGTATTTCAAAAGTTCGGCCTGTCTGACCTATAAATACCGCATCACAGACCAACCTATACACGGCGAATTTCTTGCAATTTTCCAAATTATCTTTTCCATTACAAAGACGTCGTATAGTCTGGTCCGTCCGAAATGCAACGTTAATATTATTTTTACGGAGTAAATTGGCAGTTCACTACTCCGGTAATAATCAGACGTCTTGACATCTAAGCTGCCTACAAGCAACCACGTTATAACCTGTACTCGCCTCACGGTCTACCACCGCGACTTCGTCGGCTATTTCAAGGCAGTGGTATTGAATAAGACCAACTATAGATTACGGTTGTGAATTGAGATCTCACTCCCTACTTCAATATACGGTATAATTAGTGGCTATAATAAATTGTATGTACTTTAAATTGTACAGTTCTAGTTTTATTTCTGACCTATAGAAGAAACGGTACATTGGCTATATATCTGAAATTGGGCCTATATAGGTCAGACTACCAACATATCTGGTAATACGTTCAGGGGGGCATGCATATAGTAAAGAGCGAAACCTAAATCTCTGTTTATTTTTAATTAAATGATCAATTATAGATTTTGGATAACCGGTTGAGAACGCGATTTCACATCGCGAGATCGACTCTCTGACCTCTGGCGGAGTAACCAGGGTCTCTAACCACTAGAACCATTTTTATAGTTAACTAGCTGTGCCCCGCGGTGCTACCCGCGTTAAATTTTATAAATTTTCTTTGCTATAAACCTCACGGAGCCCGAGACCTTTCCAACGAATGCAAAACCGTGGAAATCGGTTCGTGCGTTCAGGAGTCATAGCGTCAGGAACGAAAACCTAACTTATTTTTATATAATAGATTTAATTTATTCTCTGGGATTATTTTAATAGTGTTAACAAATGCAATATATTCGATTTTAATGTAAACCTAATTATAAAGACACGATAAGGCTTGAAGACATTGTTTCCATTTGAATCCTCCTGATAAATGTTTACGATTGACCGACGGGGTCTGACCTCGCTTCCTCTGCTGATAGCCAACAAGTAATTAACAACCGGTGAAATAAAAGCGCACATTTAATATGAATTCTAATAAGGTAAAAAGGGACAAATATCTTTGAAGAAAAACCAGAGGAAAAGAGATAAAAGGAACACCTGACGAATATCTATCTTCTATACTTATAATAAAATCGTAGGAAAGTCAAAACTGTACATTGAATATTTTTTTAAAGGATACTTGGGGCGTGATCTACAAACGATATCTAAGCCAAAATACAGTTCTTAGAATTTTTGTCTGTGTGTCTGTTTGTCTGTATGTATGTCCAGGCTAAACTCAAGAATAAATGCTAATTTTGCATGAATATTAATAAGAGGTCGGGTCAACATATAGGCTACATATTATCGCTATCACTTATGGGGGAGGAGCTATGATAATTTATAAAACTTAAAGCGGGTAAAACCGCGGGGCACAGCTAGTACATATAATAAAATCGTAGGAAAGTCGAAACTGTACATTGCATTTTTTCAAAGGATACTAGGACAAAAATATAGTTTTTAGAATTTTTGTCTGTTTGTCGTATGTTTGTCCGGGCTAAACTCAAAAAGTGCTTCATGGATTTACTTCAAATTTTGCGTGAATATTACTAGGAGGCGGGTCAACATAATTATAGGCTAAATACTATCACGCTATCACCTACGCGGGAGGAGCTGTGATAATTTATAAAATTTAACGCGGATAAACCCGCGGGGCACAGCTAGTATATATATGAATGTAGTGTACAACTATATTACTACAAACATGTTCTGACTATTTACAAGCGCTTTTTTAAAGTCTACGTGAATAAAAACCTATTTTATCTATTTTAATTTATAGTATAAGGTATGGTCTTAAATTGCAATGGTCCATTTACATTATACCTTCCTGTTTTGGCGAGAACAATTTTTGGTTTTTTAATCAGAAATATTTAAATATATTAATATCTTTGAAGCAAGCAACTCGTTACTTACTGATGAAGTATGTCAAGTGTATGAAAGAAGTGAAGTGAGGGTAGAATCATGCTAAGTTGTGCATGGTCAGTTGTTAGATAAGAAGATGAGTAAATGTCACTACAATCGACCCACTTTCAGCCACCTTCGGCCTATCACTGATAGGTCGAATATGGTTGAACAAAATATGCATTATAGCCGAAAATTTGGTTTAATAAGATTAATGTTTCTTAACATTTAGTTTCTGAACCATACATTTGAATTATTTCTATCTCTTGAAGTTTTTGTTGCATATCTAATTTTTATGAATATTTTAGTAGACAAAGATTTTTTATGACTGTTAAATTAAGAAGAAATTATTGTATTATATATTTTGTTGCATACGAGTTAAGTTTTATGTGTAAATTAATATTTTTCTATTATATATGACAGACATGCTTTCTATTCCATTAATAATTTGTTGTCAAAATTATATTTAAAGTATGTATTTTATTTCTACTGTCGAATGTTCAGCATTAAAAGTTAATTTTGGCCGAATGCCAAAGTTCAGCTCAATCTGTCGAAATCCGGCAACACTGAATATAAAATAAATTTCGGATTTATTGGCATTAAAGTAGATTTTATTGCACCAAACCAAAATATGACATCGTAACATGAGTGTACCTACCTAAATTATTGGGTACAGACGACCTTATCGTATATATAAAACTAGGATGAACCAAAGCACTGCCATGCCATTAGAAAAAACAGTAGTTGGGATATATCTCAAACTCAACGTAGGTACACACGGCAACATATCAAGTTATACATTTCCAATATAAGATGACCTCTCATTGTATGGAAATCCTGTACAACGTGAGATCAGCGAGAGATTATAGTGGAAATGTGTAGCTTGATATGTAGCCGTCTGTACGTCTGAGAAAGTATCTCTGAAGCTGAACCGTATTGGATAGTGCGGGTTTAAGAGTGTGAGGGACAACATCCTGTAATTCGATGTCAATATACAATCACTTTTTATGAAGACTAAGAAATATACGAAACAAGACCAAAACAGCAAAACATTTCTCACAGTTCTCTGAAGACTTGTCAAAGTTATGACATTATGGCGATATCGGTCTCTAATCAAGTTAATGTGATCTATGAAGTGCGGTGATGTCACGGCGTGTGCGCATGTTATCGCAACATTACGAAAGTCAACTGCACTGATTTATCTAATGTGTCATACAACAGGGAATCTGTTACATCAAACAATTTCTTGTGAACCGGGGAGTTTAGTAGGTTATTGCGGACACGGATAACAGTGTGAATATTCAAGATATTATGCTTAGTTAGGTACTTTATTCAGGGCGAGGAAGCGTTATATTATATTATTATTATATGTCCGTGATTTGGTCACCGTAGCCTAGTTGTTAGTGCTCCTGCCTACGAAGCTGGTGGTCCTGGGTTCGAATCCCGATAAGTGCAAATATTTGTGTGATGAGCAAGAATATTTGTTTCTGAGTCATGGATGTTTTCTATGTAGCTAAGTATTTATCTATGTATATAAGTATGTATATCGTCGCCTGGTACCCATAGTACAAGCTTTGCTTAATTTGGGGCTAGGATGATCTGTGTGACATTATCCCTAGATATTATTATTAATTAGATATTATTTCTTCTTCCTTTTCCTCAACAAGTTTCTGTTTTGCTGTACATCTTGATATCTTTCGCTTTTGATTTAAAATTACGTGTAATTCTTTTTCAAGCGGAGAAGGGATGGAAATGTGGACTTTATTATGTTAGTTAAAAAAGACTGCCACCTACCTTGCTTTTGATACACTGACAAACAGAGAACAGGAGTTCTACTGTCAAAGACTATAGAGTCTTTGACAGTAGAACTTCAATGGTTGAATTTAGAACAAGTGCGATCTCTAGTAGGGAGTTTTGGCGCCAACGCGGAAAAGGACGCATCGAGGCTATGTTTTATTTTCAAAAACTGGTGTAAATTCGAGTTTTTATGTGTAAATATGGTGGATTTTTAGACATAACATTTTCGACAACGTACACAAGTGGAAGAAAGTGCGATATTGCCGTGAATTGTGATTTTCCGTGTTGAAACCAAAACTCTATAGAAGCCTCTAGTAAAGTCTCCACTGCTTTACTGGGGTAGGACTATGACTTGACTGTGACGGACATGACGAACATGACTGTCACGGACGTGACGAACATGACTGACTGACTGTGAAACAGAAATATTACAACTGAAGACGAGGCGGTATGGTCACAGACCTTAGCCTGCCCAAAGAGGGCAAAAAAAAAAAGATCTCTAGTAGGTAGGTAAGGTACTAATTAATAGTTAAGACTATGTAGGTTGGTATACCTATCGTATTATTTAATCTAGTTCCAATTAGTCACCGCAGTACCTGTGTATATTTACGAATTATGTCACGATATTTCTCGGAATGTTTCTATTTGCACGTAACTATTTCTGTTAGCTACCAACTCTATTCAATAAATCTGTAGTCTACATTGTCATGGGAAGTGATATGTTCATGTTATTTACCTCATAATCATCATCATATCAGCCGAAAGACGTCCACAGCTGGACAAAGGGCTCCCCCAAAGGTCCATCATTTGGGGATATGCTATAATCGCCACGCTTGGTAGACGGGTTGGCGATCGCAGTAAGATAGACATGGTACTCAGGAGAACGCTGCTGCCCGTTCTCTGGTATATATTCCCTCGGGACAACTTCTACGTCCCCCCACGGGATGAGAGGGGTTGACGATATTCTTTATGGTCGTCAGCCACACAGCCTACTATGATTCAAATTTTCTCAGGAATTCTGGATTGTTCTAGATTTGTGACTTGCTAAATCACCGAGCAGGTGCCTGGATATTATGGTGCAAAGTATTTGTTGAAGCCATCAAGAACTGCGCATTTTATGAAACTGACATTAATAAATCGATGGTCTATTGTTTTTTAAATATAAACAAACGTTTTAAGCTTAGGTGTAAACCATTACACTGAAAACTAAACCTTAACTAAGTATATTTAAAAAAGTTTGAAATGTGCTTTAAACGTATTTTTTTTATAAATATATTGGGACAACTAAGACACTGCCATCTGATCCCAAATAAGGTAAATCACAACTATGGTAAACCAATCACATTCACAGATTCACCTGCACAAAACTACGAGATTTTGCAATCAAACAAATGCGCGAGTAAAATAATATTGATCTTCATTCTTGAGTCAGGAAGTGAACGCGGAACTGCCACCAGATGTGCGCACGCGCGGCGATTGTGCCACATTTGGGTCGCATTCTTAACGAGACCGGGATTAGTTGGACATAAAACATTATTTATGCATAATTTGCGAGTGAACATTGATAACTTTATTTAACTCGTCTATATATAAGTCTGAAGATCATATTAATCTCATTAAGGCTGACATCAGCTATATAGATATTATTCGCAAGTTTTTACCCAATAGGTATAGATACATACATACATAGACTCACCCCTTTTTCCCAGAGGGCTAAGCAGTGACAACGGACTTCCATTTGTCGCGATCCTTGCACACCTCTTTCGTCTCGTTTACCGACATTATATTACGCCGGTTTAGGGTACTTCTGACCTGGGGCTCCACCGGCTAAGTCGCCGAACATCATTTTCGTAAATGGCGTTCAAATAAATTAAGGTTTAAAATATCAATAGTTAAATCGGCTTCCATGACCATGACATGTCAACGTTGAAGCCGATGTAACGATTGATTTAGTCATTTTTAACCTTTATTTATTTGAACGCCATTCACCAAAACGATGTTCGGCGAGTTAGCCGGTAGAGCCCCTGACCTTCCCAATAATATTTTAAAGAAACTCATTATTATAATAATTCAAAATTGTCTCCAAGGTAAAACGCATATTCTGTTATGGTGGAAATAAATTTTAATATAAGTAACATTATTTTTTATTATCATAAAACATGTAACTTAATTAACGCACACACTCTGAAAATAGTTTGTTCAGAATCGTTTACTGAATCGAGTTATATCATTTTTAATATAGGTAATTTTTTTTCCAAAATAATTAAAACTACGGAAATTATTGTCATATTACCTGTACAGTCAAAACAAGGTAATAAGACTTTTAAAATCGCAGTTTTATTTGTATCCTTACAAATTCAATACAAAATAAAGAAAAATAAACTTTATTCCAAAAACTAATTTAGTAAATAACAATGCATATACATGTTAAATTAAAAATGCAGTGTATGTATTATGATTACAACATAATATTCTAATTGGGTGTTTGAGGGTGTGCGTTAATTACGTTACATGTTGTATTTGGAAAAATTACGCGAACAGATAGTTGTCTAATTGGGCACAGTTTAATTTATATGGAGAGGGAGGATAGAAGGCTATTAGTTTGGTAAAATATGATATTAGAAATATATTAAACACACACACACAGTGATGATTATTCGGTGAAGCATAGAATTACACTAAAATTCCAAGGAAAAAAAAAGACACAAGAAGAGATTATTCATTAGTTGTCTTCAGGGCTTATTGTCTAATTGAATACCAAACATAATTCTTACTAATATTATAAATGTGACACTACTGAACCGATTTAAATGGAATTAAGTACAGGTAAAGTCTAGAGCTTAAGAAATGACATTAAGAAATGTAAGGGGTTGAAAGGAGGATGACAAGTTGGATGTAAGTATCGACATTTTTAGAGCTAGAACCGTGTAATTAAATTGTAAATAAATATGACATTGAAAATTTTAAAAATTTTTTCCTCAAGGGTGTAAAATAACAATAGGGAATTAATTGTTTGTATTGAAATACTTATGTAAGGTTTGTGTGAATGTTTATGAGTTTGTTGTTTAAATAATCAAAAATGCTACCCAAATGTCCTCCTAGCCGAATTTTACGCCACGGCGGCCCGTCTCAACAGAGATTAGCCCTCTGCGCGAGACATATTATAGTGCTCAAGTGTGTGCGCAAACACAGGAGCACTTTCTATTCCATCAGTCTCATGATCCGATGGGACGCCTAGCGAGACGACCGGAAAGAGGTCAGGGACAGGACCGACGGCTTTACGTGCTCTCCGAGGCACGGCGGTATAATACCGCTAACTCCCAGACTTCGGGCTGATGCTGAGATTTTTTTCTTTTTACAGTAAAGTCCCAAAATCACTTTTGGCCTGACCCGGGATTTGAACCCAGGACCTCGTTCTCTGTGGGTGAACACGCTACCGCTAGACCAACGAGACAGTCAAAGCCACCCAAAGACACTATGGCACGCGGACGAAGTTGTGGGCACAGCTAGTCATAGATATTTACTAACGACGATTACTAACTTTAATAACGATAAACTTAAAATTTAAATGATTTATGGTCCAATGTAAGCAAGATTAACAATTTAAGTTAAGCATACTCAGTTAGTTCAAAGTTTTTAAGAGAAGTAGGGCACAGCGTTCATTCGCTCAAAGAGCAGCCCGACCGGGGAAGTACCTCCACCTTACAGAAGACATTCCTTAATAATTAAATTAATAACTTTAATTTTCTGCGTGTGAGTAAGGTCGCCAGAGCTCATCGGGGTGGGGGGGAAGGGTCAGCAACACTTGTATGCTGACTAAAGGCCGACAACGCACCCGTGACTCCTCTGGTGTTGCGAGTGTCCATGGGCGGCGGTGATCACTTACCATCAGGTGACCCGCTTGCTCGTTTGTCGCCATATGCGTTGAAAAAAAAACTTCGAGATCACTAGCATACGAGTATATAATTGTTAGGAGTTCTATCACTTACTGTTGTATTCATGAGGTAAGTAGGTATCTTTAAACGCCGCCGATTCCTGCGGTATAAGCCCGTAGTTATTGCGTATATAAATAACATTCTTATTACTATTATCTCTGACAAGACATAATCTACCCAACGATTTATTCAGTGTAGAAAACATCTAAATTAAAAATGTCAGCGGTGTGTTTTTCCCAAAGGCAACGCCCACGAGGGAAACCTATGGATTTTTTTATAAATAAATTTCAACGGTTTAAATACACATAGACTAAGTAGTTAGAACATGAATGAAATGAATCTTCTAAAAAACAAAATTTTGTTATTTTTGCTCAATAAATCCAAAAAAAAAGAAATGAAAGTAAAGTGGCGTGGTTGCTAAACGCTTGCTTTGCACGCCGCAGGTCGTGGGTTCGATTCCCACCCAGGACAGAGGTTTTTGTGCATGAACATGTCTGTTTGTCTTGAGTCTGGGTGTAATTATCTATATATGCATATATTTACAAAAGAAAAGTAGTATATGTAGTACATTGACGGTCACCGTAGCCTAGTGCTCCTGCCTACGAAGCTGGTGGTCCTGGGTTCGAATCCCGGTAAGTGCAAATATTTGTGTGATGAGCTACAATATTTGTTTCTGAGTAATGGATGTTTTCTATGTATATAAGTATTTATCTATCTATGTATTATTCTTATTCTTCTGGTTGCGGCTATTTCCAGTCTCCGGAGGTCCTGGTAACACTGCGTCCAGTGATGAACTATTGTGCTCGCCGCTCCAACTAAACTTCCCTGTCTAACCCTGCAACATAGATAAATTGCAGAATCTTTTTGGCAGGAGTGTCGATAACATCGTCCTGGTGCAAGAAGTGTTGGCCCAGGACGGTGTTACGTTTATGCATCAGTGGCTCACAGTGGCAGAGCAGGTGTAGAGGTGTTTCGTCTGCGTTATTGCAGAATCTGCACACTCTACAGTCTCCGATGCCCACCGTGGATAGGTGTTTCCTGAGACGGCAATGTCCCGTTAGCATCCTAGTTATGATGCAAAAGTTCCTCCTATTAAGCGCGAGGACTTCGTTCGCAGTTTTGCGGTCGTAGCCCTTGATAGCTTTTTTGGAGTGGGTTAAACCTGGAAGTTTGTGCCAGCGTTTAACAGCTTCTTGTTTGCAATGGTTCCTTAGGGTGAGTTGGACTGTGCTTTTTGGTATTCCGCATATCGGCTCAGGGCCGTATTGGACCAGTTTAGCTCCAGCCCGTGCAAGTTCGTCGGCACTTTCGTTGCCCTCGATACCCGCATGACCCGGTACCCATCGAAGTATCACCTTGTTCCTAAGGCACAGGGTATTGAGACTGTCAATGCAGTTCATAACCAGCCCTGACGTTATAGTGTCAGAATTCAAGGCTAGGAGGGCCGCTTGACTGTCTGAATGGATGTAGATTGTATGATTGACATAGTCTTTTTGCAGGTTGGCTTCTGCACATACAATGATGGCATAAACCTCTGCCTGGAAAATTGAGGCGTATTTACCCAGATTTTTACTGGCTTTGAATCTGGGTCGTTCCCCAAAAACTCCACAGCCTACGTCATTTCCCATTTTGGAGCCATCGGTGTACCAAATTAGGCTCCCCTTCTTCCAGGATACTTTGTTGTTAGTCCAGTCGTCCCTGGAAGGTATCTCCACACAATAATTCTTGGTGCTATTATATTGTGGGGACAAAAAGTCTACTTTCATGCCTAGTATGGGGTCCTGTTGCACTTGGTCACATAAAGCCCTCAGTGCCTTTGAGAGCCACGTCTCGGTCCCCTGTGCGGCTGCTCTCAGCATGCCGGCCTTCGCCTCAGACTGTATGAACAGTGAAAGAGGCGGCAGATTCAGCAATGCCTCAAGTGACGCTCCAGGAGTGGAGGACATGGCTCCCGTGACTACCATACATGCAGATCTTTGCAGGCTATTGAGCCTGTTTATTACTGTCGTTTGGCTGGTTTTACTCCACCAAACTACGGAACCGTACGCGATGGTCGGTCTCGCTATAGCAGTGTACAACCATAGGAGAAGTTTGGGGTGGGATCCCCACCTTCTCCCTACCAGGCGACGCCCTATACCTAAGGCAATTTTTGCCTTTTGTATAGTTTTCTTGATATGTGGGTTCCATGTGAGCTTTTGGTCAAAAATTATTCCCAAATATTTAACCTCATTGGAAAACTGTATCTCGCTGCCGTTCATTACTGAAGGGGCTAATTTGTCTAGAGCCCTCTTTCGAGTAAACGGTACGATAACTGTTTTGTTAGCATTTACGGATAGCTGATTCGCTCTACACCATCGATTGACAATGTTAAGAGCGTTCTGCATCAGTGACGACAACAAGCTTTGACAGAATCCCCGTATAATAACTACAAGGTCATCAGCGTATCCCAAGGTGTCGATTCTTTGTTCTGCTAGCTTGTATAAAAGCTCATCTATTGCTAAGGTCCACAGGAGTGGGGATAGTACACCTCCCTGTGGACAGCCTCTCGTTGTTGCAACCTCCAAGGAAGTTCCATGCAGCGAGACCAGAGCTTTACGGTTTGAAAGCATTGCCTTTACCCATTTGACAGTTGTTTGATCAATGTTCTTGTTTGTTAGTCCATTGATCAACGTGCCTGTCGGGGTGTTATCAAAGGCACCTTCAATATCCAAGAATGCACAGAGTGCTATCTGTTTGTCCTCCAGTGCTCTTTCGACCCTGTCTGTCAATTGCAGCAGGGCGGTTTCCGTAGACCTGCCTCTACAGTATGCGTGCTGAGTACTGTGGATAGGCTGTGACTTTAGTCCTTCCTCCCTTATGTACCTGTCGAGTATTTTCTCCAGTGTTTTCAGGAAGAAGGAGGTCAGGCTGATTGGCCTGAAGGACTTAGGCAGGGAATAATCCTTCTTGCCAGCCTTAGGTATGAAGAGCACTTTAGCCTTTGTCCAACGATCTGGGATATAGCCCCAGGCGTAACTTGCCCGGAACATTTTTACCATAGGCGGTACCAGTATATCTATGCCCTTCTGTAAGAAGATGGGCAATATGTTATCTGGTCCACTAGATTTGTACGGCTTGAAAGACTCGATTGCCCACCTCACAACCCCAGGCCTAATTATCCTCGCCGCCCTATTCCAGTCCTCGTTGCGAGGCCGTTGTACAGGCGTCATGGAGGAGTTCAATTCTGCGCCAGGGAAGTGGCTTGCAATAAGAGTCTTCAGCGTGTCTTCTTCGTTAGCAGCGTAGGTTCCGTCAGGTCCCTTTAGTAAGCCAATTTGGTTAGGTTTGTCTTTAGCGAGCAGCTTGTGGATGCGGGCCCCCTGAGGCGTGTTAATTAACTCCTCACAGAACCTTTTCCAAGATGCTCGTTTAGCCTTCCTAATTTCTTTGTTGTATTCAGTAAGGGCTTTTGGTATATATCTCCCACTCTCGAGTCTTTTTAGCCCTATTGAACAGTTTCCGCGTTTTCTCCCTGAGTTTTTTCAGTTTGGAGTTCCACCACGGAACCTTCCTGTTCGAGCTTTTTGTTTTTAGAGGGCAGCTTTCCTCGTAGGCTTCTAAGATGCCCTCCGTGGTTTGCTCTACTGCCAGTTCTAGCTCGTCAGGTGTTTTAATGCTTCTAGGAAGGTCCTCTAGGTTTCGCCTTAGTTTTTCTCGGTAGACATCCCAGGCGGTTGCTCTAGGGTTCCTATAAGTAACTGTTTGACTTTCGAGACACGCTCTAAACTCAAACCGTATATGTCTATGGTCTGACAATGACGGCTCATCGCTGACTGTCCAGTCGTGAAGTCTCCTGGCTATGTTGTCTGTAGCGAATGTGATATCTAGGACTTCCCGCCTGCTGGCAGTGACAAAGGTCGGTTTGTTACCCCTGTTCAGTACCTGCAGGCAGTTAGTGGTAAGAAAACTATGAAGTAATTCACCTCTACTGTTGATGTCGCTGCTGCCCCAAGCTGTGTGGTGCGCGTTGACATCGGCTCCAACTATGAGTTCAGCGTTGTTGCGGCGAGCATATTCGACCACACGCTCAAGCTCTACAGTTGGGTCCTTAGTTTCATAGGGAAGGTAAGCTGAGCAGATAATTGCCTTTATCCCTTCCCACCCTTTAAAATTGACGTACGCTGCTACAAGGTCATCACTGCATAACTCTGCAACAGGTAAGTAATTAATGGTTTTGTTAAAGACGATACATGCTCTGGGTCTTGTGGCTCCGGTATTGTATAGTAACTTACCAGCAGCACTGAGTCCCCGAATGTAATTTTCGAGTACCCAGGGTTCCTGTATGAGGGCGATGTGGGACTCCTGCTGCGAGAGACATCTCTCCATCACAGCACTGGCAGCCTTTGCATGATGGAGATTTGCCTGCACCACCCTCACGTCTTCTCGCCTGGGTACCATTTTTACGCCTTCTTTGAGGAGGATGGCTGTGTTCCGGTTTTGGCCTGGTGGAGGCCTTTTCGGCCTCTGCCAGGTTTGGCCCGGTGAGCCACCCCTCCCCTAGGAGGTGCAAAGCCTCTGCCTCCCCTTGCACCTATGCCTCGCCGGGGCGTTCCCCGAGTCGCCTTATCCGTGGGGAGAGGCGCCCCTCGAGATGTTCCCGGCGTGGCTAGTCTATGTAAGTATGTATATCGTCGCCTGGTACCCATAGTACAAGCTTTGCTTAGTTTGGAGCTAGGATGATCTGTGTTACATTGTCCCAAGATATTATTATTATTATATTATTACATCAGTTATCTGGTTTCCATAGTACATACGGCTACATATCAAGCTGTGTAAGCTGACCTCTCGTTGTATATAAATCCTATACAACGCGAAATCAGCTTATACTGGAAATGTATAGCTTGATATGTAGCCATGTGTACAAGCTCTGCTTAGTTTGGGATCAGATGACCGTGTGTGAATAATGTCCTAAGATGATATTATTATGTCATCATGACGTCCACAATGGACAGAGGCTTCCCCAAAAGATTTTTGTCCGTCAATTATAAGTTTGTAAAGACACGGAGATACATTTGACGTGTACGGGCGTTGCCTTAAAAAGAACACTAAACAACATTTATCAACAGACTGCGTTCATTTATAGATTAGAACAGCTATATCTACTTCGCTCAGTTTTATTGCCGCATAGATGAGGACATTAAAATTATTTTCGCATTTAAATATCAGTTATAAATCATGTTTCCTTCACCTATTTAGTACGACATGTTTATCTTGTTTAAACACGGGTTAATATTATGCTAAAAGAGAGGCTTCGTTGGTCTAGTGGTAGCGTGTCCTCCCGCGGAGAATGAGGTCCTGTGTTCAAAGCCCGGGTCGGGCCAAAAGTGATTTTGGTACTTTTCTGTAAAAAGAAAATTTTCTCAGCATCGAAGTCTTGGAGTTGGCGGCATTACACCTCCGTGCCTCGGAGAGCACGTAAAGACGTCGCTCCTGTACCTGAACTCTATACGTTCGTGTCGCTAGTCGTCCCATCGGATCATGAGCGTGATGGAAATGAAAGTGCTCCTCCGTTTGCGCACACACTTGTGTACCTACTATAATATGCCCCGCGCAGATGGCTATCTCTATTGAGACTGTTCGCCGCGGCCGAAATTCGGCTAGGAGGATATTATGTTGGCTGACAGTACGTCGTGGGAACAACCTAACGAAAAATGGATTGGCATCATCTCACAGCCATCACCGAGCACACCGCGCGGGCTTCCCCGGTTACCTGTTACACGTTTCCGTTCCTTTTTCAAAATCACTACCACAAATATATATCCAGTAATCATAATCATAAAATCTTTATTTGTATAAATGTGGTGAATACAGAAACGAAAGTGCCACATAACACAATTATCTAAAATTGCTTTTATTTAACAAATTAGGCCAGTATCACCCTTATTACGTATGTATTAACACTGCAACGTATCCCAACAGGTGGAAGCTCACCCGGGTGGTACCGGTGCCGAAGAGAGGTGGTGGACCCACACCGACTGACTATAGACCTGTAGCGGTTCTATGTACTCCGGCCAAGGTGTTTGAGACGGTCATACATAGCTCTCTTTATCCTCAGATTAGTGCTCAGTTGTCCGACGCGCAGCACGGATTCCGTCCTGGGCGGGGGACAACGGGTAACCTGCTGGATCTGATGACGCACCTGGTGCCAGCAGTGGACGCAGGGCTACAAGTTGACGTCGCATACTTTGATTTCCGAAAGGCGTTCGACACAGTCGACAAAGACGTACTTTTGTCGAAGCTGGCCGGTGTGGGGTGCACCCCGCACACGCTCTCATTCTTTGCATCTTATCTGCGCGACAGGTGTCAGTATGTCGATTGTGGGGGACACCTTTCGGATCCCTACCCCACGAGGTCTGGTGTGAGTCAGGGCAGCAATTTAGGTCCCCTGCTGTTCATTCTAGCGGTCAATGACCTCCCGAGGGTAGTAGGCACCTCCATACCTTTATTATTTGCAGATGACCTAAAACTAGTTATGGAAATAAAACACAGCACAGACCATAGCATATTACAACAGGATATCAATAGGATCTTCGCGTGGAGCCAAGACAATAAGCTGTACTTCAATGTGGCTAAGTGCTCCGTATTATCGTTTGGCCGAGCGCGAGACCCGAGCCAGTACCAATACGTCATGGATGGGGTGCCGTTAAAGCGCGTCACAGAAGTAAGAGACCTGGGCGTGCGTTTTGAACGTGACCTACACTTTCGGCAGCACATCATAGACGTGTGTAAGAAATCATACCAAAATTTGGGGGTGGTCTTGCGCCAGGCTAACAATTTTACCAACATCTCAGCCTTGAAGGCACTATACGAAGCACTCGTAAAGAGCCGCTTGGAGTGCGATGCGGTCATTTGGTCTCCACAAGAAGAAAAGTACAAACAAATGCTAGAACGTATCCAAAACAAATTTCTTAGGTTTGTATATAAGAAGCAGTATGGAGTCTTTCCCGGTTACCCGGTATTACAGACTCGAAGTAAGAAGGGAAGTAACTCTTGCCACATACATATTTAATGTTATACGTGGCAAGATTCACAACCCGGGTGTATTAGAGACGATTCAGCTGTGCGTTCCTAACGAGTACCTCGGACGTCGACGGCGGCCGCTGCTGCTGTATGTTCCTCGCGCGCGCACCAACCTGCTGCAGCGCTCACCGCTCGTGCGGGCGCTGCATGTGCTCAACACACTATCTACTCAGATAGATTTGTTCACATGTCCACTGAACGTATTCACAACGGCTGCCTATTGCCTTTGCAGTAGCTAATTTAGTTTAAGTTATGTTAGTTTGTAGGGAAAATAATGTAAGATTAGGTACGTAGGTATTATATAGATATAAGATAGATATAAGTTTAACTTCTCTGTCGCATTAGGCTCGCCTGTAAGGATAGAATAAGTTTTATGGTAAATAAATAAATAAATAAATAAATTTTCATATTTCACAAAGACACTCTGTTAAGTCATAAATTTCGTAACCGCCTTTTGGGCATATTTCCGAATTGGTGACTAAGTTCAGAGCTAAACGGCCATCTTTTAAGTCTCCGGAAAAAAAAGACATTTTTTATGTGATGTGGCCTTAAAGTTTCAAAGCAGCGAGGTGTTATTGTTTACATTATTTAAGTTTCACACATTTGCCATATTGTACATGGTATACAAATGCTGTACTTACAAACTAGGTATATATAAATATATATAGGGTAACAAAAAGATCTTTAACATAAAGTAATCATAATAAATATAAATTTTATGTTATTATCCTTTCGTTCTTAATTGAAATGCCGCGGTTTAATTAAGATGATATTTAACTTTATTATTATAAAACGGGATAAATACTAGAGTTATTTAACACTAATCACTATCACTAGACACATATGTATATAATTATCCTAAGTCATTCTGGCATATAAGATACTTATTAATGTTTATAAGCGCAATATACATACTCAAGTTTTGCTATACCTTTTTTTTTTTTTTTGATAAGGCAGGGGGAATGCTAATGCATGCCACCCGCAAAAAGTGTCTGCGGGTGGGTATGTCGGACTCGCACTGACTAAACCTAACCTGCAGTGGACTTCTTCTGGCGCCTGATAGGGGGAGCCCCGGGAACGCGGGTATGCTGCTCCGGTGCCCCCCTTTTGCGCCGTGTCCCAGATGGTCGGGACACGCACCCGGGAAGAGCTGTGGGTTGCCCTCCCCATTTGCCGACTCCTGCCAGTACGGCACAGCGACTGCGCCACAAACAGTTCGCTGTCTTCCCGGGGCTGCTTGCACGTGGCGGCAGTAGAGGAGACTTCTCATACTGCCACCGCAGCCCCGAGGGGAGTAGGGCTCACGGCTGCCGCCGCCGCCCCGACGCCTCCTCCGTCTACGAGCGGGGTCGGCTCACTCCCGATCCCGCTCGGCGGCCTCCTTCTGGAGCATGACTGCTTCGCAGAAGGAGACCACGGCGTCCCATTTGGTGGAGTCGCCAGCCAGCATCGCATACACCACTGCTGGCGGCGAAAGATCCCGTCCGATCTCAGCGACCAGGACTCGTCTCTCGGCCTCCCAGGCTGGGCACTCCTCCAGCGTATGCTGGGCAGAGTCCAGGTCGTTCCCGCAATGGTGACAATGTGTCGTCACTTCTCGGCCTATCCGACACAGATACTCACCGAAACACCCGTGTCCGGTGAGTATCTGAGTCAGTCTGTAGGTGTAACCGCCCTTTCTTCCCACCCAGGCCTCTAGGTGAGGCAGGATAGCACCGACGGCACGTTGGCGCGCGTTCGGGCGCAACTCAAGCCGTGCGCGCCACTGCGTTAGTACGCGCCGGTGTGCACTGCCGCCAGGAGATCAAACGGCGGGAGGCGCGCCAGGAGTGTCGCCGCCTCAAAGGATACCATCCGGTATCCTCGTGCGATCCGTATGGCCACCACACGCTGCAGGCTGTTCAAAATAGCTCTGCAGCGGGAGGCGCCCGTCAGGCGTTCAGACCAGACGGGCGCCCCATAAAGGACCATGGATCGCACGACACCTCCGTAGAGGCGGCGAACTTCTTCCCTGGGACCCCCGAGGTTTGGCAAAAGCCGGTGTAACGCTCCGGTTACCCGGCGCACTCGGGGAGCCAGACGCTCGAAGTGCTCCTCGAAGCCCCATCGGCTGTCTAGGGTGAGGCCCAGGTACTTCATGTACCGCCCCACCCTGACCTCTGCGTCACCTACACGCATCGACGTACTGGATGGTTCCTCCCTACGGCGAAAGCCGTGGAACCATAGCGCCTCGGTCTTGTGAGGCGCTACCCGAAGGCCCAGTCTCGTTATGGCCGCGACGACACACGCGACACCGAGTTCGGCGAGCCGTACCGCCCGCTGGAAACTTACCTCCCGGGCTATGATGAGCGTGTCGTCCGCATAGCAGACGTCGCTCACCCCGGGAGGAAGGCTTATCCTCAGGAAGTTTTGCTTTACCTAGGGCAAGTCAAGTCAAACTATTAGAGACTCTTGCAACCACAGATATCTAAGAAAGGTAGATAGGCCGTGCCACTAATTTTCTATGCAGTCCAAGCACAGATACTCTGAGCATACAACACTACAAACCAACCGATTTATCAAACTTGCCGGGCGACTACCAGAGTAATCCATGATTCTTTGTTTGCATTCGTATTGATGAAATGACCTCTCGGAACCTAAATCGGACGAGAGGCCCGCGTCGCGTATTAACGTAGAGCGAAAGTTGCACAATACTTCCCTAAAACGACGCACGCATCTCGAGTCGCAGTCGAGGTTCCAACCAGAAATGGGACGCATTCCAGTGCGGGTACTTAGTTTGTAGTTTTTTGAAGTGAAAACTCTGTACACTTTTTAGGATTGGTAAAAATGATAAGCTCGCATCAGGCCACGTAACCTGATCGAATATTCGTAAGACAGATGGTCTTTTTTTTAATTCACACTGGCTATTTATACACTCACATGACGCAGCATTTTTGAAGTGAAAACTTCTTTAGCGGCGTTTTGCACTGTTTTTTCCATAAAGTTAGTATACTAACTTTATGGTTTTTCTTAATTATGTAAAAAAAATACAGCAATATTTTGGTTACAGAGTCACCAAATTTAGTTCTATTTTTTTATTAAGTTATTCCCACCATTAGGGAGGCAAGCTATTACTATGAGTCTTTACGCCTAAAACAGTGAAAGCCATAATGAAATAATAGTGTAAGGCTCAATTAATGAATAGTAGGCTATGTAATGTGTGAAAAATAACTAGTTTTGCAGCCATGGCTCCAAGCTCTACGCGCGCCACCAATTCACTATACCGCCTTCACGGTAAACGCACTTCCTCATGAAGACCTAGTGGTACACACAATTATCCTTGCCTCAATTTTATGAGCTCGTAATGTACAGAATTGCTATTTTTAATCTATATATTTTATGTAGAGTGGATATGAGATACATAATAAAGACGTAAATTATACAACTGGTTGTCTCATGGCGGTCAACGCTCTCTTCCAGACAATCTACGTCGCCAGGCATGAACTTAGTTATAACTTAATTATAATTTTAAGAGAGGTAGGGCACAGCGTTCAATCGCTCAAAGAGCAGCCCGACTGGAAAAGTTCCTCCACCTTACAGAAGACATTCCTCAATAATAACATTAATCATTTTAATGTTGTGTTTCTGCGTGTGAGTAAGGTCACCAGAGCTCATCGGGGAGGGGGGAATGGTCAACAACACTTGTTTGCTGACTTTTACAGGCCGGCAACGCACCCGCGAGTGTACATGGGCGGCGGTGATCACTTACCATCAGGTGACACACTTGCTCGTTTATCGCCCTGTTTTTAAAAAACCTAGGTCTGCAAGGCATTCTGCTTCTTGCAAATACTGAGCTGAGTGTAGTTAAGCAGATGTCTATAGTAAATAAATAAATATCTTGGGACAACTAACACCCTGTCATCAGATCCTAAACTAGGCAGAACCTGCTCAGCTAAGTTTGGGATCGCATGGGAAATTTCTTTTGGGTTGAGCACTTTTTGGTTGAACATAAATCATGGAACTTGCGTCATCATACGTCATGTAGTTATCATAGTACCGGTACCTACTATGGTAACCTTTTCTCAGTAGCTGCCACGTCAGGCACTGCACGGTAGGGTAAAAAAAAATAAGGATTCCACACAAATGTAATATTTTAACGCAATAAATGACTTTTAGAATCTTGAATTTTTTTGAACCAGAAATAGAAATAGCATGGGAATTTTCACTTGTTAAAAACATGAATAAGAGTGGACATATGCAGTGAAACAAAACATATTATGTACCATCCCAGAAAATTGCCTATTACGAAGTTTACTAAACCTGAACAAGAAGATTCTATGCAAGATGGCGGGACCAGTCACAAAATACCGCACATTGTTCAAACATCGCTTTAAGTTTAGCGATATCAGTCTCCTGTACCAAGGAACTGACTTTGAGGAAACTCTAGCAGACGTTCTGCTATAATGCAAAAGCGTGGTCTGAAATGTAGCAGCACGACAAAGTTCCTGAACGGCTTTGCAGGTGAAACTTCAGCAATTTCAAGGTTTCTTCGACTTCTAGACGGAACTGAAATTTGTTGAGCGGAACTGAAAACTGTTTGAGTAGCTGTGTAAGGTGACCTGTCATCGTGTCTAATGGCGTCGACTGCTGGACAAAGTCCAAAAGATTTCCACAATTATGGCTACCCAAATTATGGACATAAGTCCATAATTTGGGTAGTCATAAACGCTTGGAAGACGAGTTGGCGATCGCAGTATGATGGTTAGGTATACACAGAGGCACTGCTGCCCGTTCTCTGACAGGTAAGTATAAAATAAATAAAAATCCTGGGACATTATTCACACACGGCCATCTGATCCAAACTAAGCAGAACTTGTACTATGGAAACCAGATAACTGATATACTACATATGCTATTTTTCTTTTGTAAATACATACTTATATAGTATACCCTCGGGTCGACTTCTACGCCCCCCACGGGAGGAAATGGGGTTGCGATATACTATGCCGTCAGCCACACTGCACTTAAGGTGACCTGACACATTTTTATAATCAAATCTTTGATTTTAATATTGCAACACTGGATGTGTTGCAATATTTTTAATCAAAGATTTGATTCTTTCCAACCAATTCTTTGATCAGAGTAGAAATTGTGAAATAAACAAAAGTCTTGTCCATCAAAAAAGCTATGCGCATAAAAACAGTTCGAAATTCAAAAACTGTTTCCTTTGATCACAATGTAAAGATTTTATTTTTTAATCTTTGCATGAATCTGGACCAGAAACTATAAAACTGTAATGCGTCATGTTGTGCCAGACTTGTCTCGTGTGCGAGTTGCGACATCCTAAATTGCTTTTAGACGTGTCAAACGGTATTCTAGCTTTACAACTGCGTTACAGCTGTGGAGTTTGGTATTTTTCATGAGATACATCGTTTATGGGTTTTCCCTTCGCCTTGCATTTATAGGTAACGAACTTAGTAAGTATAATACCTCTCTTGACTTCATTATTTAGTATAAAAAAAAATGTAGAAATTTGCTCTATAAAATTGTAAAGTAAGTTACGTATTATTATATTTCTTTTCATCACATTATTGGTACGAATCAATCAAATTAATAGGTAAGTACTGTTACTTCCGCTAAATGTCAGTTTAATCAAGTCGGGATGGAATTACATCTTCCGCCCCAAAGTAAAAAGTACACAAAAATACTACTGTGTCAAGAAAGTACCGGGAAAAGATCAATAATATACAAAATGTTTGTTATTCATCCAAATTTATTTTGTCACCTTCAAAGTATGCTCCTTCAGAAACGATACACTTACGCCAACTCATAATCCATTCGTCAAAACATTTTTTAAACGCTGCTTTCGGAATTGAGTTCATTTCTCGCCGCGAATTCTCCTTTATGTCTTCTACCGATTGAAAACGGGTACCACGAAGTGGTAATTTGAGTTTAGGAAAAAGAAAGAAGTCAGCTGGAGCCATATCTGGTGAATATGGTGGTTGTTGGATGGTATTTGTTGAGTGTTTGGTCAAAAATACGTTCACAATGATGGCCTTGTGCGAAGGCGCATTATCGTGGTGCAAAATCCAAGAATTTTCTTTCCACATACCTGGCCTTTTTCGTCGAATTTGCTCTCTTAAACGCCGCATAACGCTCGAATAATATTCTTTATTTACCGTTCGACCTTCCGGTAAGAATTCAGAGTGCACAACACCACGATAGTCAAAGAAAACAGTCAACATGACTTTGACTTTTGATCGACTTTGGCGTGGTTTTTTCGGTTTCGGTTCAGTTGGAAGGCGCCACTCCGAAGCTTGTTGACTAGTTTGCATGTCAAACTCGTAAACCCACGTCTCGTCACCAGTAACAATGCGTTTCATGAATGTTGGGTCGGAATTGACGCGTTCTACCATGTCCTCAGCGACTTTCATGCGATTGAGTTTTTGGATAAAATTCAGATCTTTTGGGACTAGCCGAGCGGCAACATGTTTCATACCCAAATGATTAGTTAAAATGGTACGAATCGACTCGTGAGATACAGAAAGTTCGGCGGCTATCTCTCTCAGAGTTGAATGAGGATTTTCAGTCACTATTTCCTTCACTTTTGCGATGTTAACTTCAGTTGCAGACGTTGATGGCCTACCAGAGCGAGGCAAATCTTTCATCACATCTCGACCGCTTTTGAACGCTTTGAACCACTCATAAGCACGAGTTTTTGATAAAGTCGATTCATCGTAAGCCTTCTGTAACATTTTCAGTGACTCCGAACATGAAATTCCATTAGCGATGCAAAATTTAAGACAAACTCTTTGTTCGATATTTTTGTCCATTATGAAATTCGCAATACACACTATATATGATATTACTAAAACCATTTATTAATATAAATAACAATAAACCAGTATTTTATATAAATAACAGATGCAACTCAAACTTTGCGCCAAAATGGAAAACAGTTGTGCCAATCTAACAACAACAAAAAAAAAACAAAAATTTGAATTTGGAACCATAAACAAATCATCCATTCCCGATACTTTTTTGACTAAATGTAGGACCCATTCGGTTCTGGCACTTCGCCGGCCGCTTCCGCGGCACGGTCGCTTCGCTCGCTCGGCTCGTGTGTTGTGGTCACAGTTCTAACCTAACCTAAACTAATAATTATTATGAATACTGTCGGCAAAGTGTTCTGTCGGCGTACAGTCGAATTAAAGTCTTGTCGGTGTACAGTCTGTCGGTGTTTAGTCGTACACTTAACTACGAAACACGGTTCATGTCACACGTGCACTCAAAACTGCAGTTTTGATCATACTTCTGGCATTTATATCTTGTTAACTTGCTACAGCCAGCACCCTCGTATTTCGGATTTAGTTCCCGCATACGACATCTATTTAAGTGGCCCAAATACAAGGTGCTAAATAATTAGTTGAGGAAAATGAAACAGCACAAACTACCCATAAAACAAATAATAATAAGAATTATTATATCCTGGGACATTATTGACACACGGCCATCTGATCCCAAACTTTGCTTAGCTTGTACTATAGAAAACAGATAACCGATATATTACATATACAACTTTTCTTTTATGAACACATATTTAAATAGATAATTAATTACACCCAGACTCAGGACGAACAGAAATGTTCATGCACACAAATATTTGTGCTAGCTGGGAATTGAACCCACGACATCTGCGTGAAAGGCAAGCCTTTAAAAGCATAAGGCCTCTTGTAGGCACAACAATACTCGAACAGTTAATATCTTCATGATTATGTTAATATAACATTAAAATTTATCAAATGGTTAATAGGATAAAACATTGGAACAGACTCACTCACAGGTCGGTAAGTGATCGTCAAGGTAAAGCAACTAGGCACGCGGTCAGTCCATAGATGGGTGACCGTGAAAGTGGGTTAATTTCTGAGCGTCTCCGTGCTTCGGAGGGCACGTTAAGCTGTCGGTCCCAGTTGTTGTCATTAAACAACAGTCGATAAGGCATGTTAGAGGCCTACTGGGCAACTCTGACACCAGGGTAACCATTGCCCATACGATACAGAAAGAATAATATGGGCGAAGAAGACTGCACGGGTGGCGCAGCGGCTAAGACAGTCGCCTCGCCGCTTCGTGTCGAGTCGGATAACTATTTGTGTTTTTATATACTGTGGACACGGGTCTCAATGAGGGCTACCGTTTTTGTGCTCACCAGTCGGCGCCACTGTCGCGGAAGGTCCACTATAGCTGATCAAAATCATTGTTATTGTGGACGCGACGAATGTTTTTACGAATAATATTTAAAATCCTGTTAAAGTGTTTCATAAATAGCATGCCGCAGTGTTGTGCAGTCCCCGCACAACACTGCGGCATGTTATTTATGAAACACTTTAACAGGATTTTAAATATTTTTTCAAATATTTATTACAGTCATCGAGCTGTTACTCATTTTGTAATTTATTTAGTTTTAAACCAAAATTTTTAGTTATAATCGCAGTTTTTATTAATAAACAGCGTAACCCGAACAAAAACAGTGTATTTTGACGTTTCGTAGACCTGCCGCGATGCTAGCGCCTCTAGCGGCAAATTGATACGCGGTAGCCCTCATTGCGATAAGGATTTAGGCAAATTGATTGTGGTGACCACGGCTCGATTTGCCTAAATCCTTATCGCGATTGAGACCCGTGTCCACAGTATATAAAAATGTGTACAAATCGCGAAAGTTTAAAAACATTAATAACTATTTGTGTGACCCATAAATAGTTGTTCTGAGTCTGGATGTAATTTATGGCCGTATATTATATGTTTGTAAAGTGCCCCGCGACACACGGATTGATTTCACTAATGCAGGCGTTGTCTTTAAAAAAAAGCATTGGCAAACTCGTCCCACTGAGCTGTTCCCATGACACGTCATTTGCCTTCACAAATGTCTGCTTGTCCTTATTAGGGCAAGCCGTGATGTAACATCATTATCATTTGTGAGCATGCCAATCATGGCCGCTATCTGATATTGATACAAACTTGATTCGTACCAGAAACCGGCTCGCCAGCTGGTTTAAGCTTATGTATAACTACATTATTCGCTCGGGTTTGCTCAGATGCGACTATTCTAGGTTTAATTAAATTAGTGCTGATTAAAATAGAAGTGTATCCATATGTTTTGACTAGAATATTGTTTTATATTGTAGTATAGTTGATTGATACCATGGATTTCTGAAATTCTTTAAAGGAAACCAACTTCGCACGCCAATTTATTTGTTTTATAAGTACTGTTGAGTGTAGGATTTTAAAAGTAATAAGTGCGTTTATGTTTATTTAGATTATGGAACTTAAATATCAAACTACATGCGTATTGCTATGAAAATGCCAAATTTTCTACACAATTTTTTATATATTATGGACACGGGTCCCAATCGCGATACAGATTTAAGGCTAATCATTAAAAATAATGTTCTGCACATTAATACAATAATAAAAACATTAATTTTCTTGACAATAACTTGATACGAGCTAGCTAAATATCATTTCTGTAATAAAATAAATTTTATAAATGTTTTCATACAAGATGTACCTAAATATCTATGTTACTAGAAATAATATCTAATGTATACAACTATATTACTACAAACATGTTCTGACTATTTACAAGCGCTTTTTTAAAGTCTACGTGAATAAAAACCTATTTTATTTTATTTTATTTTAAACTTTTAACTCTACTTTAACACACTCAGGGATAGAATTTTTATAAACGGCGAAATATGTATTAAATCTCTATGGTGCATGGTGTGAGAATTTTAGGATTCGGATTTATTAATCCGAATCAAGACATGAAATTTAAAAATAACTGATAGCGTTAAAAGTTTGTGTAGAATTTTTAGCATGTTTAAAATAAGCGAGAAACTAGCATTAGCTAGTTAGGGTTCCGTAGCCAAATGGCAAAAAACGGAACCCTTATAGATTCGTCATGTCTGTCTGTCTGTCTGTCCGTCCGTATGTCACAGCCATTTTTTTCCGAAACTATAAGAGCTGTACTGTTGAAACTTTGTAAGTAGATGTATTCTGTGAACCGCATTAAGATTTTACACAAAAATAGAAAAATAATAATAATACATAGAACTGAAACTCTAAAAATTTTTTTTCATCGTACCCATACATGTGGGCTATCTATGGATAGGTCTTCAAAAATGATATTGAGGTTCCTAATATCATTTTTTTCTAAACTGAATAGTTTGCGCGAGAGACACTTCCAAAGTGGAAAAATGAGTGTCCCCCCCCCCCCCTGTAACTTCTAAAATAAGAGAATGATAAAACTAAAAAAAAATATATGATGTACATGACCATGTAATTTGAAAATTGGTTTGAACGAGATCTACTAAGTAGTTTTTTTTAATACGTCATAAACCGTAAACCACAATTTACCTTTCATTTAATCAACTATAATACTTGCTGCCACGGAACCCTCCATGTGCTCCATTTTTTTGCTTATTTTTGTATAACTCCTTTTGTTTTTCAATCACAAATTGTTTGTCAATCACAATAACGCAAAACATATACCTACCTACACTTCAACAATATTTTTAAAAGTTTATTTGCATTAGCAAAGTGTATATCCACGATTATACTAACAAAATGTGAAATTTCATTTTAAAATGTTAACGTACTCGTAGATATGAATCATCGTTCATCCTACTAATATTATAAACGCGAAAGTTTGTAAGTATGGATGGATGGATGTTTGTTATTCTTTTACGTAAAAACTACAGAATGGATTTTAATGAAACTTTACAATAACATTGCTTATACATCAGAATAACACATAGGCTACTATTTATAAGGATATTGTGTGAATTGTCCAAAATATGACGATAAGTGTAAAGTAAGTGTGAAAAATCTACCATCTGCGAGCTATTTCGGCGTTTCCAAAACTGCTATATTTATGGATGTATGTTTGTTACCCTTTTACGCCAAAACTACTTTAACGCGGGTGAAACCGCAGGCATAGCTAGTAAATAATAATTATACAAATAACGTATAAATCTTAATACAAAATAATTTCCTGACATAAAATTATTATTATTAAAAAAATATAAAATAGAAATAATTAACAGACTCAAATGTTTATATATGAAAATCGAAATCAATTATACTAAATCACAGTTAATCTAATAATAAATTCATAAAAAGAATGCCAATATCAATTATAGATTTCAATTCTCCAAATTAGCTTCATTCATTCAGCAAATTTAGGTGTGCATGAGTAACTCCGTAACTCCAAGATACTGCTAATCTATACTAATATTATAAAGAGGTAACGTTTGTGAGTTTGTGAGGTCGTAAAGGGTAATCTCTGGATCTACTGAACCAATTTTCAAAATTATTTCACCAATAGAAAGCTACCTTATCGTGGAGCGTCATAGGCTATTTCAAAAGTTCCAAATTTTAAAAATATGAATAATAATAACGCATCTTTACTTAAACTTGAATAATGTAATCCGAGTTGTAAAAAAACGGGCAGGGACAAATATTTATAACGCGGAACGAAGTCCCGGGCACTGCTAGTAATAACAGATAGCACGTTAAAGTAATAGTTATTGGTTTAATTAAGCCGAAAGGACAATTTATCGCGTGTTTACATTATTATATATTGATATACGATATTGTTTACGTTTATTAACCAGATGAGTCATTTTGAACCCAGTAGGTGTGCCTTGGTCTATTTATAACTTTGTCACTGCGAATGTCTTACGGACCATCAACAATTAATTTTATGAAGTTATTTGATAAAATTGTAAAACACTAAAAAAAGTTCATCTAGTACTTTTTAACAAATAATTGTTGCATGGTTGTTACTATAAGAATTATTTCAGCCAAATGATGTCAAATGTCAGGCCGGTTGGCGTGGTTGGTAAATGCTTGCCTTTCAAGCCGCAGGTTGTGGGTTCGATTCCCACCCAGGGGCTCTACTGGCTAAGTCGCCGAACCTCGATTTCTTAAATGGCTTTCAAATATATAAAGGTTAAAAATGACTTAATCAATCGTTAAATTGGCTTCAACGATGACGAGTAGAGCCCCAGGATAGATATTTATGTGCATGAACATGTCTGTTTGTCGTTAGTCTGGGTGTAATTTATATAAGTATGTATTTACAGAACAAAAGTAGTATCAGTTAGGGGACTACAAAGATCTACCCCTAAGAAGCGTACTGGATTATGTGAAGACTTCATTCAGGGCTCTAGGGATAGAATAAAAACCAGTGGGGGGTAGTACAAAAGATCCTGAAGGGTCGAAGTGCTGTACGCAAGTACATCCCATCAAAGATAAGATAAGATAAGTATCAGTTATCTGGTTTCTATGGTACAAGCTCTGCTTAGTTTGGTATCAGATGGCCGAGTGTAAATAATGCCCCAGGATATTATAATTATTTTAGGTGGCTGGACAAAAGCCTCTCTCAAGACTGTGGGATATGCCGTAATTGCTACGCTTGGCAGACGGGTTGGCAGTGGGTCGTAGTATGATGGTTATAGTTCACAGAGAGAAGCTACAACCCGTTCTTTGGCATTCCCTGGTAAGGACTTTTACCAACCCCGAGGGATTTGAAACTGAACGTATTGCATGTTTTTTTGTATTCAAATTATAAGAATGCTTGACCATTTTTGTTCTTTTTTCTAGGTACTAGATTTGTTAATCAGGAATTTATTTTTGACAGTTATTCTTGTTAGAAAATAGGTCATAGTTATACACCGAAACGCTCACGCGTAGTCGTGACAAAGAGGTATAATAACTACATATATTGAAATAAACACACTTATTAGTCTACTCTTAAAATCCTAGGAGAAAAATGAAATACGAGTACGTCCATACGGGGAACTTATAAGGAGATTTTTTTTTAAACTATATTTTTTATAAGTTTCTTGAACTTTAATAGCGATTATGACACCAATTTATTACGTGGATGCAATTCTCCTATAATATAATATCAACTAGACCAGTGTTACTTCCATTCATTGCAGTATATTGAACTGGCCAAATAGATTCAGTCAAAATAGAATTACAGTATGCTCGACTCATCCTTCCTTATAGGGATTGGAATGTTAGGAATTTAAACGCTGGACAATAAAAGACGATTTGAATTCAGTTTGAATGTGAATAGACGGGTTATATAAATAGATTATATCAGTGGAGAACATAGACGCTTTGTTTGAGCATTCATAGTCCAGGCAGGCCTTTAGGTCCGGGAACTGGCGTATTAGATTTGAATATGGAACTATATTTGAGTGGTTAAAGGATTAGTAGGAACAGAAGCGAACCTGCCAGTTCTAATTGTTATGAGGACAGCTATAACTATCGATACAGGTTGTCAAAAGCCTAATAGAATCTGACAGCTAGGTTTTTTTTGGCGCCAACGCGGAAAAGGACGCATCGAGGCTATGTTTTATTTTCAAAAACTGGTGTAAATTCGAGTTTTTATGTGTAAATATGGTGGATTTTTAGACATAACATCTTCGACAACGTACACAAGTGGAGGAAAGTGCGATATAGCCGTGAATTGTGATTTTCCGTGTTGAAACCAAAACTCCATAGAAGCCTCTAGTAAAGTCTCCACTGCTTTACTGAGGTGGGACTATGACTTGACTGTGACGGACGTGTCGGAAATGACTGTGACGGACGAGACGGACTGACTGACTTTAAAATATAAAATTAGAAATAATACAACTGAAGACGAGGCGGTATGGTCACAGACCTTAGCCTGCCCAAAGAGGGCAAAAACAATAAAAAAAAAAATCTGACAGCTGGGTATGTCAACTTCGCTACGTCGCGTCGGTTCCTACACTAAAGGCCTATGCACACCACGTTCGTTTTTAAGCGCGCCGTTAACGCACGTTTGTAGCGATACAGACGCGGGTTAGCATCGCGTTTAGTATCGATTCAAACAAACACCAAACTGCTCTGTAGGATAAAAACGTGGTGTGCACAGACTTTAAGGACCCTTGGGATAATCCAACGTAACGACCGTGGTAGAACCAGGTTATTATATTAGATGGGTGGACACTCGAAGGCCAGGTGAAATAAAAAAGAAAAGAAGAAGCCATTATGTTTCATCCCTGCCCTCCACCAAAATAACATAACGCTGTGCTGTGCAGTATGGGGCTCTTATAAAGGGAGTTATAAGGTTTCTAAAGGATCGGCAACCCGCTAATGATGCCAGGGGCGTGCGTGTTGCAAGCGTTCATAGGCTACGGTGATCATTACCACCAGGTGGGCCGTATGCTTGTTTGCCAACTAAGTTGTATAAAAAAATACTAAAGTAATCTAAGCGAACTCCTTTGAATACATATTTTTTTTTATTCATTAGCTGTATTATTTATTTATTTATTCATTCATACGTACAGCTACCATTACAGGTTAAACCCAATTCGATAGTGACGGATTAAAAAAAGAACAATCTTATATTACATAACATTATCAAAATTATTAAAACAATCAACATTATTACACTTATCAACATTATTAAAAACGAAATTTTCTTTTAAATTATTAGAATAGCCTTAACAAGCTAGTAACATAATGTATACAAAGTTACTCTTGCGAACTGGCTCAGTGAACAAGAAAATAGATCAATTTGACCCGCTACAGAATTAAGAACCACCATAGTTCGAGTGAGAGGAGTGTTCTCCAGTAATTTGGTCCTACTTCTGGGTATCGCGAATAAGGCTGGTTTGCGACGCCGTTGTAAATACCCATCAGGTACACTTAATCCAATCCATTTTAGCAATTCTGGATTACTTATTTTTCCCCTTAAAACTTTAAACATATATTCTGCCAACGATAAATGCCTCCTCGTCTCCAACTTATTGTATCCAACCATGCCTAGTACAAACAGGGTTGGATACATCAAAGGATACAGGGGGTACACACCATAAAGTCGCAGGTATATATACCGTGTATATTTGTTTTGTATGCGCTCCAACATAATATTGTATTTCGCCTCATGCGGAGCCCATACCGTGGCATTAAACTCCAACTGGCTTCGTATTAGAGCATCGTAAAGTGCCGAGATAGCTTTAATATTTGTGAACGTTACAGCTCTCCGAAGCACAAATCCAAGCTTTTTATAAGCTGCCTTGCAGACATTCACTATATGCTCACGAAATGTTAACTGAGCGTCCATATGGATGCCCAAATCTCGCGTTGATTCGACCCTTTTCATATTTGTTCTGCCCACTTTGTAACCATAGTGTAGAGGCATCCTTGCCCGACTGAATGTTAACATCGCACATTTAGACAAATTGAATTGCAACCCATTATTTTCACTCCACTGAACTACACGATCCACGTCTTGTTGAAGAAAGTAACAATCGTTCCCATCCTTAATGGCCATCAGCAACTTGATATCATCAGCAAACAATAAACACCTAGCATCTCTTATTACTTCCGGCAGGTCATTTATCATTATTATGAACTGTAACGGTCCCAAGTTGCTACCCTGACTCACGCCGGATCTGGTGAAATATGCTTTCGACCGGCATCCACAGTACTCCACATACTGTTGTCTGTCTCTCATATAGCTCTTGAAAAAATGGAGCAATTTGGGTGTACAGCCAGCTTTTGCCAGCTTTGATAGTAAGATATCGTTATCGACCAAGTCAAATGCTTTCTTAAAATCAAAGTAGGCAACGTCTACCTGCAGCCCTGCATCAACATGAGGAACTAAGTACTGGTCGTACTGCGGTTGGGCCGAAAACCATGTTGAGCGTCGGATAGTTGCGGTTCAACTTGCTTCTGGCCGCCTCAAACACTTTTGCTGGTGTGGACAGAACTGCTACAGGTCTGAATGACTCAACTCCTGTTCCTCCTCCGCCTTTAGGTATAGGAATCACGCGGGTGACCTTCCAACATTCTGGAAAATAAGAGGCATCTAGGCACAAGTTAAACATATGGAGCAACGGTTCTGCTAGCACCCCCCGACAATCTCTCATTACAAACGCAGGAATGCCATCCGGGCCGGCTGAGCGTTTAGGTTTGATCTTAGCAAGAGCAGCGCGCACCTCGCCAAGTGTCAGTTGCTGTACGGAAATGCGCGCGCTGGTCGCACCGCCCGCCGCCACCGCTTCGTCCACGTCGAGTTTTGCCGGCTCACTTTTATACACCGAATAGAAATAATCAGCTAATTGCTCCACGCATTGCGAGTCGGATAAGACTGTACCATTTTTCAAAATTTTGTTCCGATTATTTGACCCTTGCTTTGCTCTGATATAGGCCCAGAAGGATTTCGGATCCGTTATGAGATTATTTTCTACGCGCCTTTCAAAAATTTGGAACTCCCGGTCAATAGTTTCTTTTATTCGCGCCCGACACGCCGAAAAAGCCTCGTAATCCCTTCGTGATTTAGTGCTTTTATATTTCTTATGCAAAGTAGCCTTTAATTGTATATCTCTAATTAACTGAAACAGTTAATTAGAGATATACCACTCTGGATAAATATACCTACGATCAACCAGTTTGGGTTGTTTTTTAGGTACATAATTATTTACAATATTATTAAAAATTTTATAAAAGAATTCCACCGCTTCCTCCGGTTGCCGAAATTTATAAATTTGACTCCAATTGTCTATACATTTAGTAAAATCGTGGGAAAGTCAAAACTGTACATTGAATATTTTTTTAAAAGGATACTCGGGGCGTGATCTACTATCGATATCAAAGCCAAAAATATAGTTTTTAGAATTTTTGCCTGTTTGTCTGTATGTATGTCCGAGCTGAACTCGAAAAGTACTGCATGGATTTACTTTAAATTTTCCATGAATATTACTAAGAGGTCGGGTCAACATATAGGCTACATATTATCACCTACGAGGGAGGAGATGTGGAAATTTATAAAATTGAACGCGGGTAAAACCTCGGGGCACAGCTAACTTAATACCTATAGCTTAGCCTATATATAACTTATAACCTAAGTTATGCCTTCAGTCCTAATTACCACGAGTACAGCTATATATGTTCATTTGCATTGGGATAGTAATGGATTGCATCATCAAAATTTGGGTAATCTTAAAATTTACTGTTGATTATATATTATTAATCTAGCTGTACCCCGCGGTTTTACCCGCATCAAATTTTATAAATTATCATAGCTCCTCCCCGTTAGGTGATAGCGTGATAATATGTAGCCTATATTATGTTGACACGACAAATTTGAAGTAATTCCATGCAGTACTTTTTGAGTTTAGCCCGGACATACTGTATGTATGACAAACAGACACACATACAAAAATTCTAAAAATTATATTTTTGGCTTCGATATCCATTGTAGACGCCCCATGTATCCTTTTAAAAAATATTCAATGTACAGTTTTGACTTTCCTACGATTTAATTATATGTATAGATAATAATTTCATACGAACAGATAAATGTGTTGTGCACAGATTCAATTTATCCATAGCCCTTAAATTGATGTTAGGGGAATCCCCATGTAGTACATATAACGTGCATACGAAAATTGCAAACACATGTGAAATGTAATGTTGCTTTAACTATTATAATGTTTGCGTAAGTAAAACCTCGTCTGCAATACCTTGTGCTAAAGGCTTAAGTTTATGACCACTTAACCAGTTGGCAAATTGTCTAGCTTCAAGTAAATTAAGTAATACCTACTTACTATTCGCAGTATTGAAGTGGGGTGTTCAACTCCGCACTGAGGCACTCACAACAAGTTGCTCTTACCGGTACGTAAGTGACCGGCGAGGTAAAGTACCTAAACACACGGCCAGTCCAATAGATGGGTGACCACCTAGGTGGTGTTTCTGAGCATCTCCATGCTTCGGAGGGCACCTATAGCTGTCGGTTCTAGTTGTAATCGTTAGACGACAGACGATAAGTCATGTCAGAGATCTACTGTCCATACAATGAACTAAACTTCAGGCTTTTGTGTTTTCTTTTTGTTGTTTTTAAAAAACGATTTAGACGGTCACCGTAGCTTAGTTGGTAGTAATCCAGCCTACGAAGCTGGTGGTCCTGGGTTCGAATCCCGGTAAGTGCAAATATTTGTGTGATGAGCACGAATATTTGTTTCTGAGTCATGGATGTTTTCTATGTATATAAGTATCTATCTATCTATATAAGTATGTATATCGTCGCCTGGTACCCATAGTACAAGCTTTGCTTAGTTTGGGGCTAGGATGATCTGTGTGACATTGTAAAAAAAGAAAAGAAAAAATAGGCCTAAAATCCAATATTACATCAAAAACTTAACAGCAGTAAGGTTAAAGGTGTAAGGCTATTCTGTTAATGTCATTGAATTGAATGCCATTGATATAAATAAAATAAATAAAAAAGGTTTTTATTCACGTAGACTTTAAAAAAGCGCTTGTAAATAGTCAGAACATGTTTGTAGTATTACAGTTAAGTATAAATAATATTTCTAGTCACATAAGCTAGATATTTATTATTGGAGATGTATTATATACAAAACATAAATGAGCTATCAGAGAGATCTTTCCAATTTAAGATTTATGCTCCGGTCAGTGGAGCTGCTTTCATTCCTTCCAATACTCTGTGTTTCGACTTCAAGAAGTGTGAGAAAGTGGAAGTAGATGGGTCAGAAACCATCCATCCGGGAACATCATACTAGTTATACTTAAATATATGACGTGCACTGCTGGTCAAAAGCCTTCCTCGAGAATGCGGAGATATGGCATAATCGCCACCCTTTGCAGACGGGTTGGCAATCGTATATTGAAGTACATAGTTCCCAGAGAGACGCTGCTGCCCGTTCTCTGGTAGATATTCCCCTCAGTATAAAGAAAGAAAGTGGAAGTAGATGGGTCGAAAACATCCATCCAGGAACATCTTATACTTAAACTCATTATCAACACGTCAGCCGAATGAGCACTGCTGGAGAAAAACCTTCCTCAAGAATACGGGGATATGGCATAATCGCTATGCTTGGCAGACGGGTTGCCTATCTCAGTATGAAGTTCATAGTTCTCAGAGAGACGCTGCTGCCCTTTCTCTGGTAGATATTCCCCTCAGTATGACGTTTTCACTCACCATGGGTTGGGGTGGAGCGATGTCTATTGCCGTCATCCTACAGCCCAGAATCACTTGCGTGTTTCGACTTCATGAAGTGAGAAAAAGTGAAAGTAGATGGATTGAAAACATCCATCCAGGAACATCTCATAATTAAAGTCATTATCAACACGTCAGCCGAATGAGCACTGCTGGAGAAAAACTTCCTCAAGAATGCGGGGATATGGCATAATCGCCACGCTTGGCAGACGGATTGCCGATCTCAGTATGAAGTTCATAGTTCTCAGAGAGACGCTGCTGCCCTTTCTATGGTAGATATTCCCCTCAATATGACGTTTCCACCCTCCATGGGTTGGGATGGAGCGATGTTTATCACCGTCATCCTACAGCCAAGAATAACTTGCGTGTTTCGACTTCAAGAAGTCAGAGGAAGTGGAAGTAGGTGGGTCAGAAACATCCATCCAGGAACATCTCATACTTAAACTCACTATTAACACGTCAGCTGAATGTACACTGCTGGACAAAAGCCTTTCTCAAGAATGTAGGGATATGGCATAATCGCCACGCTTGGCAGACGGGTTGGCGATCGCAGTACGAAGTTCATTGTACTCAGAGAGACGCTGCTGCCCGTTCTCTGGTAGATATTATAAAGTATGACGTTTTCACCCTCCATGGGTTGAGATGGAGATCGATAGTTGTCTCCGTCATCCTATAGCCAAGTTCATATTACTCAGAGAGATGCTGCTGCCCGTTCTCTGGTAGATATTATAACGTATGACGTTTTCACCCTCCATGGGTTGAGATGGATATCGATAGTTGTCTCCGTCATCCTATAGCCAAGTTCATAGTACTCAGAGAGACGCTGCTGCCCGTTCTCTGGTAGATATTATAACGTATGACGTTTTCACCCTCCATGGGTTGAGATGGATATCGATAATTGTCTCCGTCATCCTATAGCCAAGTTCATAGTACTCAGAGAGACGCTGCTGCCCGTTCTCTGGTAGATATTATAACGTATGACGTTTTCACCCTCCATGGGTTGAGATGGATATCAATAGTTGTCTCCGTCATCCTATAGCCAAGTTCATAGTACTCAGAGAGACGCTGCTGCCCGTTCTCTGGTAGATATTATAACGTATGACGTTTTCACCCTCCATGGGTTGAGATGGATATCGATAGTTGTCTCCGTCATCCTATAGCCAAGTTCATAGTACTCAGAGAGACGCTGCTGCCCGTTCTCTGGTAGATATTATAACGTATGACGTTTTCACCCTCCATGGGTTGAGATGGAGATCGATAGTTGTCTCCGTCATCCTATAGCCAAGTTCATAGTACTCAGAGAGACGCTGCTGCCCGTTCTCTGGTAGATATTATAACGTATGACGTTTTCACCCTCCATGGGTTGAGATGGAGATCGATAGTTGTCTCCGTCATCCTATAGCCAATCCCAGCGACACTTAAGTTAACTTTATTAAGTTTAAAATGAGTCTTGAAACGTGGTTTAATGTTAACTGTCACGTAAGTGGTCATACACTTACACCTTTCGCACCATTCCCTTTCTAATCACTAAACTTTAAGTGTCTGGGCTACCGAGATTCACTTGTTTATCAGGTAGGCTTAGCTAAGTTTTTTATAGTAAGAGGGTGACAAACGAGTAAGTGGCTCATCTGATGGTAAGTGATTACCGCCGCCTATATACGTAACACCAGAGGAATCGCAGGTGCGTTGTCAGCCTTTAAAAATGTCATCAAACAAGGGTTGTTGACGCCTCTCCCTTCCCCGATAAGTACTGGAGACTTTACTCACACGCAGTAACACAACATTAAGTTATTAAGGAATGTCTTCTGTAAGGTGAAGATACTTCCCCAGTGGGCCTCCTCTTTGAGCGAATGAACGCAGTGCCCTACCTCTCTTAATCAGTTTAAGTCATTAATTCCGTAAAAACCTTACATTTAACCAGCTACGACTGATAGTAGCAGTATTCACGGGCCACTATGGCACCAACTATCACCTACACAAATTGGGACTGTCGAATAGCCCGATCTGCAGGACCTGTAGGGAAGAACAGGAAACAATGCTGCATATAATATGCAAATGCGATGCATTGGCAAGACACAGAATGGCCATCCTGGGGCTGGCATATCCAGAACCAGGAGACTACAAGGATCTACCCCTAAGAAGTGTACTGGATTATGTGAAGACTTCATTCAGGGCTTTAGGGATAGAATAAAACCAGTGGGGGATAGTACAAGATCCTGAAGGGTCGAAGTGCTGTACGCAAGTACACCCCATCAAAGATAAAGATACATTTATATTACTATATATTTATTGTTAATATTTCCTCCCATATCATGCGGTACCTGAGGTCACAGCTACTTAGAACACCCTCGAACAACTTGGAAGGAAAGTATATTTGAAAAACCTTTAGTGTTAATGTTATTATGTGTTAATGTTATTTAACCGACTTGAAAAGAAGGAGGTCATCAATTCATTCCGGATGTACTTTGTGTTCTTGGAGCGCTGTGGTCAGGGTTGGATTCCCACACAGGACAACTATTATTGCGATCCATAAGTAATTATTCTGAGTCCGGCTGTACTTGGTGTCCATTAAATAAATGTTTGTAAAGTACCCTCGACACAGGGATTCATTTCCTTAGTGACGGTGTCTTCGTTCGGCTTAAAAATATATATACAACATGTAAAGTAAATAACGCACACCCTCAAACACCTTAATTAGAATTTTATGTTGTAATCATAATACATACACTGAATTTTTTATTTAACATGTATATGCATTGTTATTTACTAAATTAGTTTCTTGGAATAAAGTTTATTTTTCTTCATTTTGTATTGAATGATGGAATTTGTATGAATACAAATAAAACTGCGATTTTAAAAGTCTTATTACTTTGACTTACGGTCCATTTCAATTTGTTTTCACTGTACAGGGTTAATATGACAATTATTTCCGTAGTTATAATTATTTTGGAATAAAGAATTATCTATATTAAAAATTATCTAAATCGATTCAGTAAACGATTCCGAACAAACGATTTTCAGGATGTGCGTTAATTAAGTTAAATATCTTGGGACATTATTCACACAAGCTTATCTGATCCCAAACTAAGTGATGCACGGACAAACTCTAATTAGTTTATGATTGCATCAAATATGATGTTAATTGTTTAAAGTTCTCTTTATATAAATAATAAAAATATAGGAAGTATTATGGAAACCAGATAACTGATATACTACAATACATATTATAGACCACCGTAGCCTAGTTGGTAGTGCTCCTGCCTACGAAGCTGGTGGTCCTGGGTTCGAATCCCGGTAAGTGCAAATATTTGTGTGATGAGCACGGATATTTGTTTCTGAGTCATGAATGTTTTCTATGTATTTAAGTATTTATCTATCTATGTAAGTATGTATATCGTCGCCTGGTACCCATAGTACAATTTTTGCTTAGTTTGGAGCTAGGAAGATCTGTGTGTCCCTGTCCATAGATATTATTTATTATTTATTTAAATTACACTCAGACACACAACAAATAATCATATTCATCACACAAATTTGTCCTGGGTGGGGACCGAACCCACGACCTCTGGCTTAGCTTAGTATATGATTCCTAAGGATAGTTTAATATTCAACATATTATTTTAATAATAATACTATTTCAAACATGTAATACACATATTTATAGTAAAGATAAATGTAATTTTACCTCTACATAACAGTCACCATATTTTATGTTTTACTTCCTGTTATTATTTAATTTTTTAGGTTATGGTTTAACTGATTTTATTACGTGGAAATCGTTTTGAACATGATGATGTTTTAAAGTCGGATCGACAATTTCAAGTCGGTGATTTGTCTTTATAAAAAAAAATATAAGTACACATATTTTTTTTATTGCGTTGTGATAGTTGGGACAATTTTCTATTTGCTCTTCTCTATACATATATATATATCTATATACATATAATAAAATCGTAGGAAATTCAAAGCTTTACATTGAATATTTTTTTTAAAGATACTTGGGGCGAGTAATTTTTGCCTGTTTGTATGTCCGGGCTCAACTCAAAAAGTACTGCATGGATTTACTTCAAACTTTGCATGAATATTACTTAGAGGTCGGGTCAACATATAGGCTATCACGCCATTACCTACGGGGGAGGAGCTGTGATAATTTATAAAATTTAACGGGGCTAAAACCGCAGGGTAAGCTAGTTGAAAATATATAGCTTATACTGAATTGGCGCCGAGGGATTGGCTTGGAACGACTTAAATGCGGAAACGATCTGATATACACTATTTATTGCTAGCATGAATAAAATGACACATACATACATAGACTCACGCCTGCTTCCCAGAGTGGTAGGCAGAGACAACGGATTTCCATTTGTCACGATCTTTGCACACGTATTTTGCCTCGATTACTGTCATTATATTCTTCATACATGCTCGCCGGTTTAGGGTACTTCTGACCTGCCCTTTCGTGAGAACGTCTCCGATAATATGACAGCGATACAAAATACGAATTTGCAAGCAATTATCTTTAGTCTTTTACATGATAATAACAATTATAATATCCAGGCACATTATTCACACACGGCCATCTAACCACAAATGAAGCAGAGCTTATTAAATATATTAAATATACTATTTTTTAAATACATACTTATTACATATTTATTATTAAATACAAACTTATATAGATAATTACACCCAGACAGAGGACAAACAAACATGTTCATGCACACAAATATCTGTCCAGGGGCTCTACCGGCTAAGTCGTCGAACATCGATTTCTTAAATGGCGTTCAAATAAATAAAGGTTAAAAATTACTTAATCAATTGTTAAATCAGATTCCATGAGCACATGTGACGTCATAAATGGTCCGGAATCTATTATCATCGTTGAAGCCGGTTTAACTATTGATTAAGTCATGTTTAACCTTTATTTATTTGAACGCCATTTAGAAAATCGATGTTCGGCGACTTAGCCGGTAGAGGCCCTGGGTGGGAATCAAACCTGCAGCGTGAAAGGCAAGCGAGAATTTTGACTGACCTGTTAGTCTAGTGGTTAGTGACTCTGACTGCTAAGCCAGACGTCGTGGGTTCTATTCCCAGCCGGGACAAATAATTGTGTGATGGGCCCTACTAATGTTCTGTATCTGGGTGTAATTTATCTATATGTATGGAATTTGAAATATATAAGTATGTTTATCAGTTGCCTAGTATTGGGATCAGATGGCGGTGTGTTACTTGTCTCAAGATATTTATTTATTATTTACTAGCTGTGCCCCGCGGTTTTACCTGCGTTAAATTTATAAATTATCGCAGCTCCTCCCCCGTAGGTGATAGCGTAATAATATGTAGCCTATATGTTGACCCGACCTCTTAGTAATATTCATGCATAATTTGATGTAAATCCATGCAGTACTTTATGAGTTTAGCCCGGACATACATACAGATAAACAGACAAAAATTCTAAATATATTTTTGGTTTCGATATCGATTGTAGACCACGCCCCAAGTAGACTTCTAAAAAAATATTCAATGTACAGTTTTGACTTTCCTACGATGTTATTATATGTATAGATTCCTTAATGATTTAAAAAGAGTTATCAAAATCAACGGAGAAAACTCTTAAGAAACATCACATCACACTAATACTATAAAGGCGAAAGTTTGTGAGTGTGTATATTTGTTAAAAACTACCGAACGGATTTTGATGTAACTTTGTAGTAATATAAGTTATACATCGGAATAACATATAATTTATAAAGTTTAATGCGGTTGAAACCGCGGGGCACAGCTAGTTATAATATAAAAACAAAAAAAAACGCAATCAAATTCATAACCTTCTTGTTTTGAAGTCTGATGCTCAGTCATTAAATTTATATTTTATAAGAGTCGTAATCATAAATCCCATGAATGAATGAATCTCTTTATTTGCTAGAATACAGGTTTACAAATTGTTGACATAAATGAGTGAGGTTCCACCATATTCGACATTTACGTCGTGCAAATATTTGTTTAATTAAAAATAAATTATAATAATATATTTTGACTCTCGACTAATTTTAGTGTAAAATTATAAAAATTAAATAATAAAACAATAATAGGAATAAAATTATACAAATTAAATAATAAAAAAATAATAGGAATATAATCATAATTAAATCAAAATGTCAAAAAAAGGTTTGGTTTGAGTCAGTCATAGTATTTACATTTAATATAGTCATCTACAGAATAAAAACATCCATTTATGAGTTAAATATGCACAAAACGTACAGACATCAAACGGCAGTACTAAGACCTTTTTATCCTTCGAATACAGAACTCTATAAACCGTGAAAAAATTTGGTCAGTTAAGGTCATTAAAATATTATTTTAAATTGTAATTCATAGCAAATCTGAACATACTATGTGGTCATAATTAACTACATTTTGGTATTTAATTTGCATAAAAATCACCGATAAAATCTATGTAAATTAAATGAGATGTTATAAATAATTACTTTTTTCGCTATACCGTAATTTCATAGCAATTCTGAACATATACTATTTGGACCTAATTTATTACGTTTTGGTATTTAAATGCATTAAAATCACCTATCAAATCTTTGTAAATTAAATGAGATGTTATAAATAATTACTTATTTCGCGATACCGTAATTTCATAGCAATTCTGAACATGCTATTTGGACATAATTAACAACTTATTGGTATTTAATTTGCATTAAAATCACCGATAAATCTATGTAAATTAAATGAGATGTTATAAATAATTACTTTTTACGCGATACCGTAATTTCATAGCAATTCTGAACATACTATAAGGACATAAGTAACTACGTTTTAGTATTCAATTTGCATTAAAATCACCGATAAGATCGTTGTAAATTAAATGAGATGTTATAAATAAACACAAGTCCTACCTCATCATCCCATCCCGCGTCATTGTATTCCTGTTCACTTTCATATCTCCTTTCTATCTTCATCCGCTGGAGATCCTTCGTCATTCCATCCATCTGCTCCGAACTCAGCCTGCCAATCATCTGTATAGTCGCCAGCAATTCTTCATCTTCCTCACTCAAGTCGTCTCTTTCCGGCGCCAAAGAATTTAATTTATCCAATTTTTCGAATAACTTTTCTTGAGCTGAAAGCTCCGGTTCCCGGTCTGAGGCAGCATTTAATTTTTCTAGTTTTTCATAGAGACGATCTAAACCTCTAGTTAGAGTAGTATCCGCTACGTGCGCGGTGCGGATACTGTGTGTTAATAAGATCAAAAGAAGGGATAAACGCAGCATCGCGCGACCGTGGCGGGAGAACGACTGGCACATGTCTTACGAGTTGAGGATATTTTAGGTGCAAGCGCATGTTGTCGGTATAGTAAACGGCTAGGGGCTTTTTTCTTTTTACAAATCGTATCCTGGACCTGTAGTTTTTGAACAGGGAAAGTGGTTATCTGTATCGTATAAGATAAAGTTATAACTTACAACTGTATTTGTCATTTTATTATATTACTATAGGTATTACAATTAGTTAGGTACGGAGAACACAGTGATATGTGGCGTTGATAACGATTTGGAGCTGTTTTACCTTATTATGGTATAGTAACTTTGTTAATTAAATTTGTAGATAATCAATTTATAACGCAATAAAGTATATAAGTTTACTAAATGAGCTTTACTAGAAAATAATACAATGCGGAATATGTCGCAATGTTTGATAGTGATTATTTTTTATATATATGAATATAACATTGCTTAAGGTAGGTATCAAAAATAAGTAGGTAATAATTATAAAAACAACATTCAGGTCGGGACTTCTGGCCTACATTGTTAATTGTTTCCTTATAATTTGAAAATAAATATTATAAATCTTACACACGGTTTTTGGTGATACGTATTTACTAAATTTGAAAAGGATTGGATCGTAGATTATAAGTTAAAAAAAATTTATAACGCAAAAGTTCGGTAAAAACAAAATTAAAAAATATAAAAGAATAATCCCACTAATATTATAAACGCGAAAGTTTGTAAGTATGGATGGATGGATGTTTGTTACTCTTTCACGTAAAAACTACTGAATGGATTTTAATGAAACTTTACAATAATATAGCTTATACATCAGAATAACACATAGGATACAATTTATAAAGATATTGTGTAAATTGTCCAAAAAATCAACCATCTGCGTGCTATTCCGGCGTGCACTGGCAAAACCGCTAGAGGTGCACATAGTAATAATAATATGCGAAAGTTTGTGAGTATATATGTATGTTTTTTACTCTTTTACGCCAAAACTACTTTAACGCGGGTGATACCGAGGGGCATAGCTTGTATAAGGTATAAGTATAATTACATATGGCTTTAACATCTCAAGAAGATTCACTAATACCAATATGGAACAAAGGACTACCAACGGCCCAGTTAAAAGAAAAAAACAACTTTAATAACTAACACTCAAAGGAGAGCAAAAGCCATTTCTTTGTTTATTAAAGTGCAATCACATCACCCCCTTCGTGAATTACAAATAGCTGAACAAAAAGAAAATAAAATATTACGGCTATTAACCGGTGTCTTCACCTTACTGTATATTTGTGTTAGTATAAGTTACAGATATAGATGTGTTTCGAATGCTCATTCATGTCTGTCTGGCGGGAATACGGGGTATGAAGGCTTAGAATATAAACTAGTGTATGCGAGTCCTGCAGTTGTACGCAAAATGGGGCCGCTACGATATAGTATACATATAGATACTTATTAATATATTAGTTGGACTTGACATAAAATGCGACTTATTAATCATCTTCATCGTCATCATCATATCAGCCGAAAGACGTCCACTGCCGGAAAAAGGCCTCCCCAAATAATCTCCACAATTGACGGTCTTGCGCTATTCGCATCCAGCAGTTTCCAGCGACCCGCACCAGATCATCAGTCCATCTTGTAGGGGGCTACCCACGCTGCGTCTTCCGGTCCGTGGTCGCCACTCAAGAACCTTTCTGCCCCAACGGCCAGCGGTTCTACGAGCTATGTGCCCCGCCCACTGCCACTTCAGTTTTGCAATTCTTCGGCCTATGTCGGTGACTTTGGTTCGCCTTATAAATATAAAATCAATATAACAATATTATACAAATTAGACATATGTATGTAAGAAATAACATTAAAGTGTCTCTGTATTTTTACATTTATAAGCATTTTGATGCCAAACTGGGCAGAGCCTATACTAAGTATGTTTAAGAAATAATAAGTATATTTATCTTTAACATACTTATTATTTCTGAATACATTATAAATAAATTTCCCCCAGATACAGAATAAACAATCATGCTCATCACATAAAGGTTTGCCCAGGGCTACGTCGAGCTAAGTCGCCGAACATCGGGATAGTGATCGGCGTTCAAATAAATAAAGATTAAAAATTACTTAATCAATCGTTAAATCGGCTTCGACGTTGAAAATCGATTCCGGACCATTTATAACGTCACATGCACTCATGGAAGCCGATTTAACGATTGATTAAGTCATTTTTAAAGTTCATTTATTTGAACGCCGATCACTATCTCGATGTTCGGCGAGTTACTCGGTAGCCCCCCTGTGGGTTTCGAACCCACGACTTATGTCTTAGATCACCAACTAGTGGATATTATCTACTAATGCAGATTATTTAACTAAATATAATTATTAAATTTTCGCTTCATAGAACCGACTTTAAGAACAAACAACATGGCCCTCACATACTACAAATATAAATAAAACATCCAGTCACAATACTTCTTCTGTTCAAGTCGGTTAATAACAGCAACATTGTTATATAACAAAGTTAAGAAACAAATATAATATTATGGGGTTTAGATAGGTTGGTTTGGTTTGGTCAAATTGAAAAATGTGTTTTGGTCAAATTGTAAAAGAAAATTTGTGCAATCTATTCGGGGTATTTGGTGATTTAAGGATTTTTTTAAACAAACAAATTTGGTTACAATTTACTAACAAGTAGGTTGTTTTTAATGTTAATCAATCAAAGGTCGTCCTTTGTTTTTATTGAGTTACCTACAATTAATCTTGCCGATTCTAGTACTGAATGAAAAATGTCAGGTCATAAATAAGTATAAAGAACAATTCAGTAATTCTTGGTTCGCAAATAAGGACATAATTTATTGATAAAAATGTTGCCATACCACATACATACACCTTGGCGTTTCAATTTAGCATTTGAGTTTACAGAATTGAGGTCAATATTAAGGTTGCGTTTAACTGGGGCAGTATTGAAATTGATTACCCGTTGCAGGGCTTGGAATTGTCAAAAGGTATATGTTTGAATTTAGAATGCAGCGTAACGAAAATAAATTATCAAATGGAAAAGTACCTACTATAGGTACTATAATTATATACAACGTGTAACATTAAATAAATAAATAAAACAGGTTTTTATTCACGTAGATTTTAAAAAAGCGCTTGTAAATAGTCAGAACATGTTTGTAGTAATATAGTTGTATACATTATTATTTCTAGTAACATAGATATTTAGGTACACATTGTATGAAAACATTTATAAAATTTATTTTATTATAGCATTGATATTTAGCTAGCTCGTATCAAGTTATTGTCAAGAGATTATGTTTAATTATCTAGTTTAAGTCAAATATTTTTACTACATATTGTAATTCATAATTAATAATTATAATTCATAGTGTAACATACATAGTGCATGAAACTTAAGGAGCGCTATCTACCCATGACTTTAAAAATACAAATTACAACGAAACTGAACAAAAATCATCATAAAATAAAATAAAAATGTTTTTATTCACGTAGACTTTAGCGCTTGTAAATAGTCAGAACATGTTTCTAGTAATACAGTTATTATTTCTAGTTACTTATTACAGATATTTGGTACACACATCACATTATTATAGAACATGTAACGTAATTAACGCACACCCTTAAACACCCCAATTAGAATATTATGTTGGAATCATAATACATACACTGAATTTTTTATTTAACATGTAGGTATATGCATTGTTATTTACTAAATTAGTTTCTTGGAATAAAGTTAATTTATCTTTATTTTGTATTGTATGATGGAATTTGAATGAATACAGTTAAAACTACGCTTTTGAAAGTCTTTTTATATTGACTTACGGTCCATTTCAATTTTTTTTTTACTGTACAGGTTTAATATGACAATAATTTCCGTAGTTTTAATTATTTTGTAATAAAAAAATACCTATATTAAAAATGATATAAATCGATTCACTAAACGATTCTGAACAAACTATTTTCAGGATGTGCGTTAATTAAGCTACATGTTGTATATGGGATATCTTGTATGGGAAGTTAATCTTTTCTTTATGAATATAACACATTGTTCAATTTAGTAGATACCTTAAGATCCTTAACTTAAGTTCACTACTTATATTGCACTTTGTATTTCATGATTTCTGAAGGAAATACAATGTTCAATAATAGTTAGTATCTTTACTAATGTACAGAGTTTAAATGAAGAGGATGTTATCATTTAGCATCGGCTCCACAAAACCAGTTATTATTTTAAGGGGTAGTGGGGTATGTGATAGATAAGTCTAATACAACAATCTACCCAATAAGATGAATTACTGAAAAATACAGAAAAATGGTCGTTCATTTTTAAATCAAATTCCATGTTTTGCTAAGTATTGTTAGTTGACATTAGCAATTGTTTATAATCAAATACAAAAACAAAAAATTATACATATATCATATGCTCGGCTTTGTTTTAAATTTGTTTATAGATTCCGAAAATTATCTATAAACGAATTAAAAAACAACCAAAACAGAGATACTTAATATGCCCAGTTACGTAACCAGTTACACAGCTACAGCTGGGCATATTACATAATTTAAGACCACGTTAACCACAAAATTGGTTGGTTGTTGAATTCAACATATTTTGGCACGGTGGAAAAACTGTATCGGTGTTGGCCATAATACTATTATTATGGCCAAAGAACACCGATACAGTTTGATACGACCTTTACAGTGCTTTGCGATTAAAACACAATTATCCTGCACCGGTACCTTCCTTACAAAGTATAGCAACTTTTTGTATTAACATTTAAAATAAAGAATTTCTTAACAATGTTATAATTGAACTGCATTTTTTACTTTTCACCGCAAAATCTATACAAATAAATAAAATTGAAGTGTCTGTTTGTAATATTGAAATAACCGATTTTTACTACATGTATATGAATAAATATACGGTACATACTCCAAAATATATTTTTTTGCAATTTTTGTCTGTCTGTCTGTCTGTTTGTTTCGGCTAATCTCTGAAATGGCTGGACCGATTTTGACGGGACTTTTAATGGCAGGTAGCTGATGTAATAAGGAGTAACTTAGGCTACTTTTATTTTTGAAAAGTCTTATATTTGAAAAAACAAAATTAACTAATTAATACGCGGACGAAGTCGCGGGCACAGCTAGTGTATTATAAGCTTACACTACAGAATGCGCAAGAAAATATATATGTATTAAAGCCTAGAAAGAATAACAGTTTACAACAATTAGTAATCTTTTAAAACACCCACGGTATAGTATGGAGTGGCCCCCATACTATACAGTGGGTGTCTTAAAAGGTGGCGAAGGGATACACCAGGTAGCGGGCAGCAGCGTCTTCTGTGTACTAGCTACCACCTAGGAGCAATCCTTAAAAATGAATCCACAGCTAAACACAATCAAATGTGGACCAAAATCAAGGAATTAAAACACTCAAAGTAACTCATTAAAGGAATAGACAAAAGCTAGTCCAAAAAACTTTGGAAGTACAGCAGAAACCAGCTACGACTGATAGTAGCAGTATTCACGGGCCACTATGGCACCAACTATCACCTTTTTTGGGACTGTCGAATAGCCCGATCTGCAGGACCTGTAGGGAAGAACAGGAAACAATGCTGCATATAATATGCAAATGCGATGCATTGGCAAGACACAGAATGGCCATCCTGGGGCTGGCATATCCAGAACCAGGAGACTGCAAGGATCTACCCCTAAGAAGTGTACTGGATTATGTGAAGACTTCATTCAGGGCTTTAGGGATAGAATAAAACCAGTGGGGGATAGTACAAAAGATCCTGAAGGGTCGAAGTGCTGTACGCAAGTACACCCCATCAAAGATAAGATAAGATAAGAAGCTACCACCTACGGTTGCCAACTCGCATGCCAAGCGCGGTGACAACGTTAAACCCCTCCAAATGGTAACTTTAATGAAACCTTTGGAGGAGACCTATGTCTAGCCGTGGACAATATCAGACTGATAATGAAAGCCCAAATTACGACCGATGCCTTCCAGGTGGCTGACTCTAGGACTAACCAATACCCAGACATAAATAAATAAATATTTTGGGATAACTAACATACCGTCATCTGATCCCAACTAGGCAGAACCTGTACATTGGCAACCAGAAAACTGATAAACTTACTGTTTTTTTTTACGCATAATATATTCCTATTATAGATTAATCACATCCAGACACAACAAATAATCGTGTTCATTACAAAGATTTGCTCCGGGTGGGAATCGAACCCACAACATCAGCTGTTTAGCAGTCAGGGTGACTGACTACTACATCAGCAGGCCAGTCGAAAAATTATCTTTCACAAAGACCTACACCAGAGAGTGGTTCCTAACTCTGTTTAAAACTCTCTGTTAATCATAATTGTAGTATGTATTTAAATAATTAGTAAATAAAAGACTAATCATTTATTCTTCTTCTTCATCTTATCGTGTTGATGGTAAGACTTATATTAATACAATTATAAGAACCATTTATTATTATTTATTTATAGCTTTGAAAAACAAAATACATTGGTGATATTGGCTGATCATACTCAAACATTAGTTTTATTAGTAAACAAGAATAACAATAGAATTGAATAGCCAAGATTTTCTTTTCATATTCACAAGGTCCGCACTATTTAAAATGACTATTTAAGACAGAGCATAGCGTTCATTCGCTCGAAGAGCAGCCCGACTGGGGAAGTACCTCCATCTTACTGAAGACATTCCTTAATAATAATATTCATAATTTTAATGTTGTGTTTCTGCGTGTGAGTAAGGTCGCCAGAGCTCAACGGGGTGGGGGGAAGGATCAGCAACACTTGTTTGCTGACTCTTAAAGGCCGACCACGCACCAGCGACTCCTCTGGTGTTACGAGTGTACATAGGCAGCGATAATCACTTACCATCAGGTGACCCACTTTCTCGTTTGTCGCCATCTGATATAAAAAAAATAGTCTTCTTATCGCGTGGTACTTTACGAACATACAATCAACGAACGCCAATCACACATAAACTCAGACCAACTATATATGGAACACACGGTTGTCCTATGCGGGAACCGAACCTAAACCACGAGGGCGGTGCTGAGATTGTAGCTAGGCATCAAATTATCTACGCTATAATTATGTGCAGGCCATCTATTGTATAATTATAGTTTATTATACTTGGTCTATAGTGCACCTATCATATTATCTCTGCATCACCCTAAGGTTGACTGGGAGAGAATGACTTTGGCATTAAGTCCGCCTTTGTGCAGTTTTGTGCAATAAGTAGGGATAAAATAAATAAATAAAAAAAGCTTGTGTGTACTTATGTACACGCGTTAGAAGTTATACTTCTTAATATACAACTTGAACATAGTTATCAATTTTCATACCACCTAGAACCAACGTCATGCTGAAATTTTTACGATGCGCGCGCATCGTGCGCGCGCATCGTAAAAATTTACTCTCATACATTTTCATACCACCTAGAACTAACTTCATGCTGTTAAATTTTTTGGTGTCGGTGTGCGCGCGCATCGTAAAAATTCACTCTCATCATTTTTCTCCATCGCGCCAAAAGAAGTATAACTTCAATAATATTTTAAAAGACGCAGATATGTTACTAGCGCGCTCTTCGTGAAGACCCAAAAATGTCTCAATAGGGACGTTTAGTCTTATAATTTATGCCTGGATTAAACATTAGAAGCGCAATTGTTTAAATGATAGCTATCTCTTTTATTTACATGTTTATCCTATCTTTTGTACTATTCATTAGTGCAACTTGTCAACATGTGTGCTCTATAGGTATACAACATGTAACTTAATTAACGCACATCCTGAAAATAGTTTGTTCAGAATCGTTTACTGAATCGATTTATATCATTTTTAATAAAGGTAATTTTTTATTCCAAAATAATTAAAACTAAGGAAATTATTTACATATTAACGTACAGTCAAAACGAATTGAAATGGACCGTAAATCAAAGTAATAAGACTTTTAAAATTGCAGTTTATTTGTATTCATACAAATTCCATCATTCAATACAAAATAAAGAAAAATAAACTTTATTCCATGAAAATAAATTAAGTAAATAACAATGCATATACATGTTAAATTAAAAATTCAGTGTATGTACAGACGCCAGCACATCCAGCTACCCCAATATGTTAAATTTCTTTTATAGATTTTCAACTTTATTACAAAAGTATAAGGCTCACTTTCAATTGGGGAATTTTGACAGATTGGGGTAGCTTGATGTGCTGGCGTCTGTACTATGATTACAACATAGTATTCTAATTGGGGTGTCTGAGGGTGTGCGTTAATTACGTTACATGTTGTATATACCAGCGGGGCCATTTTTTTAATGTCGATTACTTTGAACGTAATGTATCATGAATAAAATATTATTGGGTTTTATCAATGAGTACCTATGTTTCGCCATCATCATCATCATCATCATCACCTATGTTTCACCGGATTGTTTTAACTGGGCCATGTTAAAGCTGGTAGTAGATGCACCAGAAGAAATAGAAAGAAACAAAAATTAGTCTTTTAGCAATGTCAATTTAATGTTAAATTATCGTACGTTATTAAACATAATATCTTGTATGATGAGTGGTGAGGTTAAAATATTAAATGTTTAGTTTTGCTTGAAAACCTTTATACAGCGGTGTGGATAGAGTAATAGAGTAAAAAAAAATATAAATACAACATTGAACGAGAATGTCTAGGTGTCTATGCTCTTAAGTCAAGAAACGCAAACTCGCTGTTTAATCTGTGCATTATCCACTTAGCTAACCGCAATCTTAATTATATTCAATGTAAACTGTCAAACTGCAGAGTTGGGCCTTATCTAATCACTGCATCTGAACCCATTTAGGTTAGACAAGCATAACTAGGTGCTTACCTACACTAAATCCTATCTTAGATCACTAATATTTAATTTGTTTAATACAGGATTCAATTAGTCGTTTTTCTTGTTATCTTATTATATCTTTTTTTTCGGGGAAAAGGCGGCTGGTTTTCTGGCCTGGAGCTGAACCCTAGGTGTGGTAATATTGTTTCTATAATTATTTAATTCATTATACATATCTAAAACTGTAAATTTAGATACTTAAACCTTTACATAATACCTGTCAATAACTTAACTTACGCCAGCTAAATAACTAAATCATAGAAATTAACTTTTACTAGCTGTGCTCCGCAGGTTTAGCCGCGATAAACTTTATAAATTATAGCCTATGTGTTAATCCAGGGTTTCAGCTAACTCCATACCAAATTTTATTAAAATCGCTCCTACCGTTTATACTTGATGAAGTAACAAACATACTCACTCACACACTCACAAACTTTCGCCTTTATAATATTAGTGTGTCATTCGGTTGACATGTCATTATATGTATGTATAAATGTATTTATTAATAATAATAATAATATCTGGGGACAATGTCACACAGATCATCCTAGCCCCAAACTAAGCAAAGCTTGTACTATGGGTACCAGCCGACGATATACATACTTATATAGATAGATAAATACTTATATACATAGAAAACATCCATGACTCAGAAACAAATATTCGTGCTCATCACACAAATATTTGCACTTACCGGGATTCGAACCCAGGACCACCAGCTTCGTAGGCAGGAGCACTACCAACTAACTAACTAGGCTATGGTATTATTAGCAGCAGCAGTGATCTCCGAATAACCCTTTTAATACGGAATATTTTGATGCCTTAAGGGCATTGTAATTAGTGTCGGGTTATTATTTAAATAAAATACAGTCCTTGTTACTCGCTGATAACGTAACTTTCTATACGTGGAAGCGTTATTAGAATCATTTGTAGTTCAGTAGTTTTTTTTTAATTTATACACAAAACCGGCCAAGTGCGAGTCGGACTCGCACATGAAGGGTTCCGTCGCAGCAAGTATTTCAGTTGATTAAATGAAAGCAAATTGCGGTTTATGACGTATTAAAAAAAACTACTTGCTAGATCTCGTTCAAACCAATTTTCGATGTTAGTTTCTTGGTAATGTACATCATATGTTAGAGGGGGGTGGGGGGACACTCATTTTACCACTTTGGAAGTGTCTCTCGCGCAAACTATTCAGTTTAGAAAAAAAATGATATTAGGAACCTCAATATCATTTTTGAAGACCTATCCATAGACACCCCACATGTATGGGTGCAATGAAAAAAGTTTTTTGAGTTTCAGTTCTATGTATGGCAACCCCCCAAAATAATTGTTCTTTTTCTATTTTTGTATAAAAATCTTAATGCGGTTCACAGAATACATCTACTTACCAAGTTTCAGTAGTACAGCTCTTATTGTTTCGGAGAAAAGTGGCTGTGACATACGGACGGACAGACAGACAGACAGACATGACGAATCTATAAGGGTTCCGTTTTGTGCCATTTGGCTACGGAACCCTAAAAAGTACAGACGCCAGCACATCCATCTACCCCAATCTGTCAAATTTCTTTTGTAGATTTTCAACTTTATCACATAAGCATAAGGTTCACTTTCAATTGAGGAAATTTGACAGGTTGGGGTAGCTTGATGTGCTGGCGTCTGTACAAAGTATCAGATCTTATTTGAAATGGACCTTATGTTTGGGAAAATAAGGACTGGTTTCGCAAAGCAATTGTGTCTAGTGATACGTTCATCTTTTACTGGGGCAAACTGAAGTGGTTAAAGCTTAAAGGGCGTGATGATCTGTCATGAATATGGAGAAACTTATTGTATAACAATAGAGATATGCGACTGTTATTTTAAGTCGCAGTTACAATAGAAAGTTAGCCCATACTACACAATGTAAGTGTCCCACTGCGTTTGTTTTGAACATGGTTTGAAACTAGGCTAAATACTAAAATAGTACAATAGTCCATAATTTATTGTTCTGCTTCTCTCTTGCATGTTAGCTCACACACGGGCTTATACGATCTCTGTCTCATTGACTAGCAGTAGAGTATTGTATCATCTAAAATTCTTTCCCTTGTCACCGTAGCCTAGTTGTTAGTGCTCCTGCCTACGTCCTAGGTTCGAATCCCGGTAAGTGCAAATATTTGTGTGATGAGCACGAATATTTGTTTCTGAGTCATGGATGTTTATATGTTGTATGTAAGTATATCATTATATCTATATATATAAAAATCAATGCCACTTTTCGTTGTAATGTTATAACTCAACAACGCCTTTACCGATTTGGCTAATTCTGGTCTTGAATTATTCGTGGAAGTCCAGGGAAGGTTTGTACGTAGAGAAAATTTAAAAAAAGTCTTGAAAAAGTGTAAAATCAACATCTTTTAGCAATTTATAATATTTTTTTGTTTGAATAAATGAACTTAATAATCATTTATTTATATATATATATTAATTATATTTATTTATTACTATGCCTTATACGTAGCGAAGCACGTACCGGGCCTCTAGTCTATCTATATAAGTTTGTATATCATCGCCTGGTCCCCATATTACAAGCTTTGCTTAGTTTGGGGCTAGGATGATCTGTGTGAGATTGTCCCTATTATTATTATCATCATTACAGCTGACTGAAGTCTACTGCTACAAGCCTGCTACAAGCCTCCCCTAAGAATAATCTTGGAGGAATATGCCATAATCATCACGCTTGGCAGACGGGTTTTCGATCCCAGTATGATGGTCATAGTACTCAGAGAAACGCTACTGCCCGTTCTCTGGTAGATATTCTCTCGGTTTGATTTCTACGCCCCCCACGAGATAAGATGGGGTGGCGATATTCTTTGCCTTCAGCCACTTAGCAAACAGTACATTATATCTATTTTAACTTTGTATTGCTCTCATTGCATGAGATATCCTAATAGGAAGACTGTTGGACTGTGGAGTGAACTTTGTGAGAGTACCTGCATAGCTGAGAGTTCTCCACAATGTTTTTAATGTCATTTGAAGTCTGCCAACCCGCACTATTAACACAGTATGTCTGTAAATTTAATAATACGTTATTAAAAAAAAATGGCCAAAGAATCATATTAGGTACATCTAATCTTTAAGAGAGGTAGGGCATATAAGCGTTCATTCGCTCAAAGAGCAGCCCGACCTGGGGAAGTGCCTCCACCTTACAGAATACATTCCTTAATACTAACATTAATAATTTTAATGTTGTGTTTCCGAGTGTGAGTAAGGTAGCCAGAGCTCATTGGATTAGAGGGAAGGGTCAGCAACACTGCCCTTTCCCGGGCAGTGGGGATATAGTTACCACCACATTTTGAACTCTATTACCTTATAATAAGATCCAAAACCAATAAATTAGAAATATACCTACTGCCTTGTAAAGGGTTAAAGGCCGGCAACGCACCCGCGACTCCTCTGGTGTTACGAGTGTCCATGTGCGGCGCGGATCACTTACCATCAGGTGACCCAGTTGCTCGTTTGTCGCCCTCTGATATAAAAAAAATCGCACATCATATCGATAACAGATTAATATGATTTCTTTCTACTGTCTGTCGTCTTTGTCAATAAAAAATTGTCGAATTACCTCCAAGCGCGATCTCTAGTTCAATTTGAAACATCATCCAATAAAACATATATCTATGAGTTCCCCAATAAAAATAGACAACACCAGTCTACTCCATTATATTTAGTTCACAGTTATTTTCAGAGGCGGCCATAAGGTATTAATGGTTTTGGTAACCTTTTTGTTAGATGAGACTAAAAATATAGTTATAACTAGCTGTGCCCCGCGGTTTTACCCGCGTTAAATTTTATAAATTATCACATCTCCCCCGTAGGTGATAGCGTGATTATATGTAGCCTATGTGTTGACCCAACTGCATAGTATGAGTAATATTCATGCAAAATTTGAACTAAATCCGTGTAGTACTTTTTGAGATTAAGCCCGGACATACATACAGACAAACAGACACACAGACAAAAATTCTAAAAACAATATTTTTGCCTGCGATATCAATTGTAGATCACGCCCCAAGTATCCTTTAAAAAAATATTCAATGTACAGTTTTGACTTTTCTACGATTTTATTATATGTATAGATAGTGCTCCTGCAATAGCAGCGGCCGTCTCAATAGAGACAAAATAATGGTATACTCGTATATCCTAACATAATCTAAGGACTGGCCTGCTGGCGTAGTAGTTATAACCCCGAGTGCTACGCCAGTGGTCATGAATTCGATCCCCACCCAGGACAAATCTTTTTGTAATGAGCACGGTTATTTTTTTATATCTGGGTGTTACTTATAATTAATGAGAATGAGTCCCTGCGGGATCGAATCAGAAATTTTGAAATCTGCAGGCGAACCAAAGTCACCGACATAGCCCGAAGAATTGCAAAACTGAAGTGGCTGTGGGCGGGGCACATAGCTCGTAGAACCGACGCCGCGACGGCCGTTGGGGCAGAAAGGTTCTCGAGTGGTGACCACGAACCGGAAGACGCGGCGTGGGCAGGCCCCCTACTAGATGGACCGATGTTCTTGTGCGGGTCGCTGGAAACTGCTGGATGCGAATAGCGCAAGACCGGTAATTGTGGAGATCTTTGGGGGAGGCGTTTGTCCAGCAGTGGACGTCTTTCGGCTGATATGATGATTATGAATGAGAATGAGTATAAGAATAAACTTTATTCTGGCAAATAGAATAACAAGGTTTAGGAACTATTTACAAGGTTAGTGTAACTATTGGCACCATATTGGCTTACAATATAAAATTAATAATAATATCCTGGGACCTTCTTCACACACGGTGATCTGAACGCAACTAAGCAGAGCTTGTACTATGGGGTCACCAGATAACTGATATACTACATAAACTACTTTTCTTTTGTAAATATATACTTACATAGATAATTAAACCCAGACAAAGGACAAACAGACATGTTCATTCACACAAATATCTGTCCTGGGTGGAAATCAAACCCACGACCATCGGCGTGAAAGGCAAGCATCTACCAACCACGCCAACTGGCCCGTCTATAATATTACCAAACATTTAGCATCCCCTTATTTCCGCAACATTGGTGTCCCTATCTTTTCCATACCTCTCCCGACTCGTGGTAGAGTCCACTACTGGATTGGATTTCGGAACGCTAACGTAGCAGTCAAGGAATACCGACTAGTGATGGACTCGATCGGGTAGGTACCACGACTCTATCTATTTCGGTCGAATAGCAGCAATGTGTTCCGGCTGAAGGGTAGAGATAGCCGTTCCTGTCCTCCCATATTCCCTACCCTTTGTGAGGGGTGAGGTTCGGGCGGCTCCCGAGGCGAGCGGTGAGTCAGGGACCTGATAGGCTCATTGAACGTGGCAAGCTGACGCGGAGTTCAGGGAGACCCGGTGGGAATGGTTCCGTCGGCCACCTGCCGGACAGTAGGGGACCCGAACCTGGGTATATCCCGTCCAGGAGGCTGTCCCGCCATCCGGCGAAAATCCCGTTATGTAGCCGTTGTGCCGGATTGGGAGAACGGAGTGGAACCCAGCGGCTGCATGCGGGGGGGCATCGGGGGCCCTTCTGTGCTCCGTGTCAGTTTCTCACATAACAATTGGGCCCGCAGAGTTTTAAACCCCGCATACTTTCTTTAGGTGTCGCCTTAACCCTACCCCTCGGAGAACTCTTTCCCTAACACTCTTTAAAAAAAAAAATGAAACGAAGGATAAAAAAGAAAAGGTATTCTACGGCGGACACCCATTCCACATTTAATGTGGACTTTTGCAATGTCAGGGGACTTCACAGCAATCTCAACGCCGTCCATTACCACCTCGAGATGGCGCGGCCTGCCTTACTCTTTTTGACGGAGACTCAAATATCTGCCCCGGACGATATATCGTACCTAAGATACCCCGGATACGAAGTCGAACACACGTTCATTCGGAAAGCCGGGGTGTGCGTTTTCATACGGGGCGATATTTGTTGTCGCCGACTTCGGGGCCTCGAACAGGGTGACCTGTCCATTTTGTGGCTACGTGTAGACCATGGAGGGCTCACCCGAATCTACGCGTGTCTGTACAGGTCCCCTGGCAGTGATCCGGGGTCGATTCAACTCATCGAGAACGTCCAAAAGGGGATTGACCTAATATTGGAACAGTGTCCGTCCGCGGAGGTGGTGGTCCTTGGAGATTTCAACGTCCACCACAAAGAGTGGTTGGGATCCCGGACCACTGACCTCCCTGGTCGTACAGTTTTCAATATGGCCTCGGCCTACGGTCTCTCCCAACTGGTAATACAGCCCACCCGTATTCCAGACATAGAGAACCATGAGCCCTCCTTGTTGGATCTTCTGCTGACAACTCATCCGCACGGTTATAGGGTGGTGGTCAATGCTCCCTTAGGATCATCTGACCACTGCCTTATCCGAAGCTCCGCCCCTGTTGCGCGCCCTGACCGCACTCCTGCCGTCGGGTCCCGCAGAGTCTGGCAATATGAGTTAGCAGATTGGGATGGACTGCGTGGGTTTTTTGCGTCCTATCCTTGGAAGCGGCTCTGCTTTTCCACCGAAGATCCTGACACATGTGCTGACTGCATCACGGAGACGGTGCTACAGGGGATGGAACTTTTCATCCCTTGTGGCAAAATTCCCGTTGGCGGCCGCAGTCGCCCCTGGTTCAACAAAGCCAGTAGGGATGCCGCGCGCCGCAAGCAGTCTGCATATCTGGTGTGGGATAAGGCCCGGAAAAATCAAGATCCGGAAGTCAAGGTGGAGAAGCGGAAGTTCAATGCCGCTTCTAGGTCCTACAAGAGAGTTATTGCCGAGGCCAAGGCAGAACATGTTGCCAGAGTTGGCGAGCGACTAGGTAAGTATCCCTCCGGGAGTCGCGCTTTCTGGGCGCTCGCCAAAGCTGCTCAACGCAACTTCTGCCAGTCCAATCTCCCACCACTGCACAAGCAAGATGGCAGTCTGGCCCATAGTGCTAAGGAGAAGGCAGATCTTCTTTGCCAAACTTTTGCCTCAAACTCGACTTTGGACGATGCGGGTGCCATACCTCCTTCCATCGCACGGTGTAATTGCTCTCTGCCCGAAATCCGCATAACGCAACGTGCGGTTAGGCGGGAGCTTAAGCTCCTAGACGTCCATAAGTCGAGCGGGCCGGACGGCATCCCTTCAGTGGTGCTAAAGACGTGCGCCCCTGAGTTGACCCCGGTTTTAACGCGCCTTTACCGTCTCTCTTACAGCGCTAAAAGGGTTCCATCTTCGTGGAAGGTAGCCAACGTCCACCCTATTCCCAAAAAGGGTGACCGGTCGGACCCTACGAACTACAGGCCTATAGCGGTAACATCCTTGCTATCCAAGGTCATGGAGAGAGTCATCAACTCTAAGCTCCTACAATACCTAGAGAAACACCAGCTGATAAGCGATCGTCAGTATGGCTTCCATCACGGTCGTTCAGCTGGTGATCTTTCAGTGTATTTTACACATCGTTGGGCACAAACCTTGGAAAGCAAGGGTGAGGCTCTAGCCTGTAGTCTTGACATCGCCAAGGCATTCGATAGGGTCTGGCATAAGGCTCTTCTATCGAAGCTACCATCATATGGAATCCCCGAGGGACTCTGCAGTTGGATCACCAGCTTTTTGGACGGTCGGAGCATTAAAGTCGTAGCAGACGGTTCTTGCTCCGATACCAAAACCATTAACGCTGGCGTACCACAAGGCTCGGTGCTCTCCCCTACGCTATTCATTCTGCATATCAATGACATGTTATCTATAGAAAACATGCATTGCTATTCGGATGACAGCACGGGTGATGCGCAGTATAGCGGCCACCAGAATGTCTCTCGTAGCTCGGTACAAGAGAAACGGTTGCAACTTGTGTCTGAAGTCGAGGGTTCTCTCGGGCGGGCCTATGAATGGGGTGTAGAGAACCTAGTCCAGTTTAACCCCAATAAGACACAAGTGTGCGCGTTCACTGCTAAGAAGGACCCATTTGTCGTAGCGCCCCGATTCCAAGGGGTTGATCTCCGTGTATCCGAGAGTATTGGGATCCTCGGAATCGAAATTTCGAGCACCTGCCAATTTAGGGGCCATTTGGAGGACAAAGCCAAACTGGCAAGTAAGAAGTTGGGCGTCCTGAATAGAGCTAGGCGGTACTTCACTCCAAGACAGCGGCTTGCGCTATATAAAGCACAAGTCCGCCCGCACATGGAGTATTGCTCACATATCTGGGCAGGAGCCCCTAAATACCAGCTCGACCCACTTGACTCCCTCCAAAGGCGTGCTATTAGAATCGTTGGGGATTCCAATCTTACGGACAGATTGGAGTCGCTAGAGCAGCGGAGAGACTTCGGTTCTCTCTGCGTGTTCTACCGTCTCTTTCACGGGGAATGCTCTGAGGAACTGTTTGAGCTGGTGCCAACGTCCCCTTTTTATCATCGGACCACGCGCACTCGCAGTAAGGTTCATCCGTATCACCTGGAAGCGATCTCGTCAAGCACGGTTCGCTTTCAGCGTTCATACATCCCACGTACGTGCCGGCTCTGGAATGAATTACCTGCTGCGGTGTTTCCCCAGCGCTACGACATGTCCTTCTTCAAACGAGGTTTAAAAAGAGTACTAATATCACGGTAGGCAGCGGTTTGCTGTGCCCCCTGGCACAGCGAATGTCCATGAGCAGCGGTTACCACTTACCATCAGGTGGGCCGCTAGCTCGTCTGCTTACTAAGGCAATAAAAAAAAAAAAAAAAAAAAAAATGTAAAATTTTGCAACGATTTTCTTACATATTTTAAATATCTTCTTGGGAAAAGTAACACACTGCCATCAGGGTCTCTACCGGCTAAGTCCCCGAACATCGATTTCTTAAATGGCGTTCAAATAAATAAAGGTTAAAAATAAAACTTGTAAAAAAATCATACATCATCATATATCAATTAGGGTTGTAACGGATCTTCGCCTCCGCTTCCGTTACTGCGGAAGTTCCGCATGAAATCGTACCTCCGCATCCGCCTCCGCCTCCGCAATTTCTTTGCGGAGTTATAACGGAGTTTTTTTTACGGCATAATCATATATCTCTGCATCACCCAAAGGTCGACTGGCATAGAATGCCTTTGGCATCAATTCCACCTTTGTCAACATCATCGTCATATCAGCCGAATGACGCCCACAGCTGGACAAAGGCCTCCCCCAAAGATATCCAAAATTGTCGGTCTTGGGCTATCGGCATCCAGCGACCCGCTCAAGATCATCCGGTTCGTGGTCGCCAATCGAGAACCTTTCTGCGCCAGCGGCCGTCCGCTCTACGAGCTATGTGCCCTGCCCACTGCCACTTTAGCTTGGCAATTCTTCGGGTTAAGTCGGTTACTTTGGTTCGCCTGCGAACCTCAGCATTTCTCATTCGATCTCGCAGGGAAACTCCAAGCATAGCTCTTTCCATTGCTCTATGGGTGACCTTGAGCCGCCTGATAAGACCTATAGTGAGCGACGACGTCTCTGTTCCGTTAGTCATCACTGGCATCGCACACTGGTCGAAGACTTTCGAATTGAGACACTGCGGTGCGGTGGGAATGCTGCCCAGCCAGCAGAAAACAACTTGTAAACATGGCTCAGCATTGTGATGGGTCTGTAATTTTTCAAGAGGGTATTATCGCCCTTTTTGAAGAAGATCACCACCACACCTCTGTGCCATACTTGTGGCGTTTGACCTTCTATTATGACGGTGTTAAATAACTTCTGAAGTGCCCGTCCATCATGACCAGGCGCCTTGTTGTTCTTAAGCTGTTTCAGAGTGATTCTTATCTCGCACATGCTGACGTCCGGGATGTATTCGTTGAAGTGTCAAGTTAGTTGTGCTCTGGGATCTGAGGCCCAACTATCGACAAGTGACTGGGTTCTCGTATACAGCTGTCCATGGAACCTCTCGATCTCTCCCAGCAACTCAGGTCGAGACGTGACGATTCTGCCATCCTCAGTCTTCAGCTTCGTCAGTTGGCTCTGTCCAACACACAGTTCTCTTGCTAACACTTTAAGAGCCTTTATTCCGCTCGATGGCTTCTTTAATACATTTTGTATTAATTGGGCGCGTGTCGCGAGTCAAAGACTTTGAGACCTGTCTGTTGAGCGGCCGGTATCTGGTAGCATCACCAAACGATTTTAAAAACATTTTCCGTGTTTCTTCCTTTAGCTGCAAGGTATAGTCAGAGATCTTTTTGGTTCTGTTTTTACGGTGGGCCTTGAAGACCTTAGACTCAGCCGTATGAACGGCATCTACGAGCCTGTCGTGGTATGACTCCACTTCCCCGCAATTCGAGCAGTTCAGTTTTGCAGTTCGAGCTGAAAGGGTTCGGGGTTTTCGACGTGGATGGGTAAAGGTCGGAGCGTAGACTTTATCAGTCGGCACCTCTGGAGCTTGACATTAAGGTTCAATGAGCCCCGCCTGTGATCGCTTCCGCTTTTAACCGTATTGATCACAAAGACGTCATTAAACTTCTGTCTTATCGTTGACCAAATAAAGTCTATCTCGTTTTTTGTTTTACCATCGGGGCTTACCCAGGTCCATTTGCGGTTATCCGGCTTCTTGAAAAAGGAGTTCATCATAAAGAGCCCCTCCTTCTCCATGAAGGCCATTTCAAATTGCCCCACTCTCAGCTCATTCCCGAAAAGTTTACCCAGCTTCGCGTTAAAGTCTCCCGTGACCACAGTGAAATAAGTGTTAGAGGAACGTATGGTTCTAGATTCTCATACATGACCTCAACCTCATCGTCGGAGTGCGTCAAAGTCGGCGCGTATACTTGTATGACCTTCAACGAATAAATTCTGAGTATAAGGTACGCAACCCTAGTCGACACAATCCCGATTTTTACTAATTATGGACGAGGGATTTGTGGACTATGAACTCAACACCACCTTGAGACTGTTGGTCGCCCTCCCGGAAATAAATCAAGTTCCCGGATTTCAGGATTATCGTGTCTCTTAGGACTTCAGATAATCCTATTATATTCCAATGTAACCTGCCCAATTCTTCCTCCAGTTTGATGATTTTCTCGTCGGTTCGCTGTGTGCGTGTGTTGTATGTTGCCAGGGCCAGTGGTCGTCAGTTTTAGTAATGCGGAATCTGCCGGGAATTCGTAGCACCTTCTGCCCTGCCGAATCCACTGCTGTTACCACGGCTTGGAATAACATGGCTGCCGGGGACTGGAGGCAGCGGTTTAGTTGTGTCCTTCATTTGAGGGGTTCTGTCATAATCGCCACGATTGGCAGACGGGTTGGCGATCGCAATAAGATAGACCGGTCCCCCACGGGATGAGAGTGGGTGGCGATATTCTTTATGGCCGTCAGCCACACAGCCAAAAATTTCCGCCTTTGTAGTTTTGTGGAATAAGTTTCAATAAAATAAAAATAAATCATAGAATAATAATAATGCGCGAGCCGCGACGCCCGATGACGACTCAGTCGTACGGCCGAATTTTGCTTTGCAATGCGAAGTAATTGTTATTGTTTACTCAAGTCACAGGAAGCCAAAAACAAGTGTGGTATGAAAGTGTTTTTATGGAAAGAGATTAAAAAAATGATTAATATTACTCATAAAATACTATTTTTTCACATCCACTTTCACCTTCGCATCCGTTAACCTCCGCATCCGCGGAGGTGTAATCCGTCATCTTCGCATCCGCCTCCGCCTCCGCCTCCGCTAAGAGGCCTCCGTTACAACCCTAATATCAATCATATCACTCATAAAAAATGACCTAATCAATCTTTAAATCGGCTTCCATGAGCACATGTGTCGTCATAAATTATCCGGAATCGATTGTAAACGTTGAAGCCGATTTAACGATTGATTACGTCATTTTTAACCTTTATTTATTTGAAAGCCATTTAAGAAATCGATGTTCGGCGACTTAGCCGTTCGAGCCCCTGTACTATGGCAACCGGACACCTGATAAACATACTTATATTTCTCAATAAATACCATCACCGTAGCCTAGTTAGTAGTGGTCTTGCCTACGAAGCTGGAGGTCCTAGGTTCGAATCCCGGTAAGTGCAAATATTTGTGTGATGAGCACGAATATTTGTTTCTGAGTCATGGATGTTTTCTATGTATATAAGTATATACTTATATAGTATGTATATTGTCGCCTGGTACCCATAGTACAAGCTTTGCTCAGTTTGGGGCTAGGATGATCTGTGTGACATTGTCCCTAGATATTATTATTATTATTAGATAAATTACACCCAGACACAGAACTATTAATAGAGCTCATCACCCAAGACAAATCTTTGTGTGATGAACGATGAATGAGTGGGAATCAAACCCACGACCTATGGCTTGGCAGCCAGGGTAACTAACCACTAGATCAATAGGACAGTATTATGTTGTCATTTAAATACCTATTCATTTATATTATAATATTTTTTTTATTTTATGATCGTTGAAATCTATTTATGTCACTTAGTTCTCTAATCGTCTTAGCCAATTTATTATACCTATTATTATAATTGCGCGAGGCTAATATATTTGTTGTTCGGCAGAGCATTCCACAGCATTCAGCTCGGTCGTGCGTATAATAAACGACGACGCGAGATGTTTGGTGAGGTAATTTTGTATATATGTGTGTTTCAGTTCTGCTACACTGCAAGAGTGTTGCTTACCAACGGGCAAAGTTCCTGAATGATCCGAAGACACTGCAGGAGGCCCTCAAGCCAGGCTTGCGTGGTCTCCTGGACTTCTGGATGGAATTAAATGGTTCGAGTAGCCAAACAAGTATCACGCACAATGGTTCAATTAGGAGGCTAAGTGCGGAAACCTATCGCCCTACTAACTATGTGTGTTTCAATATTTTGTATGGATGTAATTTGTGTCCGTCTATTATATGTTTGTAAAAATACCCCGCGGTACAGAGATTACATTTATAAATGCGGGCGTTGTCTTTAAAAAAATATATGTCAGGATTTTGGTAAAATAAACATTCATGAAATAATGTGGTTTTGTATTGTGCACGCGGCATTTTATGTCCAAGTCAGGCTGGCTCACTAAATGTGAAAAGATTGAGACTATTTTTGTATGTATTAAGAATAAGTATGTTTATCAGCTGTCTGGTTGCCGTACAGACTGTGCCTAGTTTGGGATCAGATTTCAGTGTGTCCCAAGATATTTATTTATTTACAGTATAATCCTTACATTTTAGCCGATTGAACAGGACGAAAGTAGGGAGATATGATTAAGAATTCACATGCCGTATAACCCCAATTACTTGAAAATGAACGTCAGAGAAATTTCTTAATAAGTGATAGGAACCGCAAAATTATGCTATCATTTTCTTAGAAACCTTGTCGGGAAAAACATGATTAGCCGCATGCCCTATCAGTAATATTTTAATGATGTAGTAATTTTATTATTATTATAAGATACCAGCATTCGCTCGCAGTTCTGCTTGCTTTCAATTAACAATTTTCCGCAATAATTGCGATCCGGTTACTCTAAAGGTGCTCTCAGTTACCAGATCGTAAGAATCGGCATAAAAACAGCGCCGTGGGTTATAGGTGGGTGACCAGATAAGTTAATTTATGGGCAAAAGCATCTCCTTTTTTTCTGAGGAACAGGTATCTATACACTCTATGTTGAAAGAAAAGATGTTTCATATGCTTTTAATGACGTTTTTTAAGTAATAACCACTTGGTTAAAAACGCTAACATACGATGAAACTGAATCCCTCTTAACCATTTTATCGTAAAATAATCAAAACAGCACACTCATACACACATCCTCACATACACACCCTCACATACACACTCCATCACTCACACACACGTAAAACAATTTCGCAACTAGCTTATGCGTTTGCTTTTATTTTTTCTTAAATTTAAATTTTATAGCATTATTCGCAATGCAAAGCAAAATTTAATATCTGTCACATGCAACTGTGAACATATCAGTCGGCCATGTTTCTAGAAAACAAAGCCGATAGATAATACCTACATCCTCCGGAAGGGTGTTAGCAAGGGAATCCTAAATTTGATCTGCTAGCGTGTATCGTTCGTAGCTTAACACAGAGCGCTTACCCCGGATTGGTAGATAGTGCAGGTTCGAGACCCGCTGGACGATCAAATTTATGATTTCCCATTTTTGAGATTTATTTTTTCTTTTTTTTTCTGATTAACTATAACTGTATTATTGTTGACCTTACGCCATTTAATCTGCAATAAATTATCTGCATGTGGAAGAGCGGGGCTTCCTAACACAGGTAATGTTATGCCTAAAAGGTATGCCCCAACAATATTGTAATTAGGTTAAGTTGAGTTAATGAAAATAAAAGTAACTATTTATTTATTTACGTTTCCAACTAGCCTATGAAGCTTTCACTGCTTCACTAGAAAGCAGAGATGAGAGGTCTCATGTTAGAAAAATAAGCAATGTAGGTTGTCTAGGCGAGATCACATTTAGTATCAATCAAACAGTAGGTACTAGCTACAAACCAGGTGCTCTACCGGCTAAGTCGCCGAACATCGTTTTCGTGAATGGCGTTCAAATAAATAAAGGTTAAAAGTTACTTAATCAATCTTTAAATCGGCTTAAACGTTGAAAATCGATTCCGGACCATTTATGACGTTACATGTGGTCATGGAAGCCGATTTAATGATTGATTAAGTCATTTTTAACCTTTATTTATTTGAAAGCCATTCACGAAAACGATGTTCGGCGACATAGCCGGTAGAGCCCCTGTAGAATACACTTATTTAACTATTACTTATCGTATAGAGCATTAGTTACCCTTTTTTTATGTGGTAGAAATTCCAAATCGCACGTTCTCTAGGGCCGACCCACTAAAACCACCACGGTAGCCAGCCTCACAGTGCTTGTAGCGGGGGCTCTGGGTACTCGTGACCGATCTCGCTAGTACCCCCGCTGTATACTGAGCCTCCGCGAGATTCTCACCTGGGGAGAGGAGAGCCCTGAATGTCCGCAAAAGCGTGTTTAAGCAACCTGAGCAACAGCAGGTTACCTCTGCCCGGGACCGCTTATACAAGACGAGTGGAGTTCCTGCTCCAAACGCCAGCGGTCCCAGGAGCGGCGCCCAGCCAGGGAGAAGCCAGCCGGGCGCCACATACTCTCTCGCGCTGGGGTTAGCTCCCAGCGTCGGGCATTAGTTACCCTAGTGACAAAGTTGTTCAAGTCATCAAGTAGGCCTCTGATATGGCTTAGCGACTGTTGTCTATCGACTACAATCGTGACCGATCACTTAACGTGCCCTCCGAAGGACGGAGACGGTCAGAAACTAAAACTCTTTGGTCACCCATATATGAATCGACCGCTTGGTGAAAGCAACAAGTTATGAGGGCCTATTGTCAAGGCTTTAAGTATCTTTCTTCGAATAAAATTGCTCATACTTATAGTTATATTTCCAAATAAAATTTTATTATTATGACGGGATGGTTGGCGTGGTTGGTAGATACTTGCTTTTGAAGCTGCAGTCGTAGGTTAGATTCCACCCAGGACAAATATTTGTGTACATTAACATGTCTGTTTCTCCTAAGTCTGGGTGTAATTATTAGTATCTATTTACATAAGTCCAGGTAAGTCACCAGGGTATGACAGGATAACTTCCGAGATGCTGAAGGCTGGCCATGGCGTCATAGCGAGTCAGCTGTGCAGCCTTTTCAATTTATGCTATACCACCGGCCAAGTGCCAAGTGATTGGTGCAAGGCTGTCATCGTACCTCTTTACAAAGGGAAAGGCTCACGGCAAGACTGTAAAAACTACAGGGGCATTAGTCTGCTCAGCGTCGTTGGTAAGTTGTATGCAAAAGTATTGGTTGAAAGAGTTGTGAAAGAAACCGATGCGAAAATATGGGATGCATGGATTTTCGGAAAGGAATGGGATGCACGGATCAGGTCTTTTCTCTGCGAAGCATAGTAGAGAAGTTTTTGGGCAAAAACCAAAAGGTTTACTGTGCCTTCGTAGACTTAGAAAAGGCCTACGATAGAGTGTTGAGGAGTGAACTATGGTCGGTACTGTCCATGTATGGGTTGAACGACAACCTTGTTCAAGCACTGAAATCTCTTTATAGGGATTCCAGAGCTTGCGTGAGGATTAATGGGTCATACACCGAGTGGTTTAGCATCCAAAAGGGTGTTAGACAGGGATGTGTAGCGTCACCGTGGTTGTTTAACCTATTCATGGATAGCTGTTTAAAAGATTTGAAAGAAAGTGAATGCGGTGTAAGGATGAATGAGTTACTCATCAAATGTCTGCTTTACGCTGATGATCAAGTTTTACTTGCATCATCGGCGGACGAGTTGCAGGTGATGGTAACAAGTATGCATGAATCTTTTGAAAGGAAAGGGATGAAAATGAATGTAGGTAAGACGAAAGTAATGGTATTTGAGAGGGATGAATACACGACAGCGTGTGATATTGTGATTGGAGGAAAGAAAGTCGAACAGGTGAATGAGTTTGTATATTTGGGAACTTTGTTTAAGAGAGATGGGAAATATGAAAAATATATTGTTAGAAGAGTAAATGCAGGGAACAGAGTGAATGGGGCACTACACGCCTTCCGGCAAGCCGGCAAGTATCAAAGAAGGCTCGACTAGCCGTGCACGATGGAGTGTTAGTGCCAACTTTAATGTATGGAAGTGAAAGTTGGGTATGGCAGAAAAAGAATGAAAGTAAAATAAATGCAGTGGAAATGAGAGCTCTGAGAAGTATGTGTGGTGTGACTTTGAGAGACAGAATTCGAAATACTGATGTAAGAGAGCGTTGTGGTGTGAAAGAGGATGTAGTCACAAAGATTGAAAAAGGCATGCTGAGATGGTTTGGCCATTTAGAAAGGATGAATGAAAGAAGATTGACAAAAGAAGTATACCTGGCCTGTGTGAATGGGACACCCGGAAGGGGAAGACCACGTCGAACATTCTCTGACCAAATTGGAGATGTTCTCAAGAAAGGGCAGGTCAGAAGTACCCTAAACCGGCGAGCATGTATGAAGAATATAATGACAGTAATCGAGGCAAAAGAAGTATGCAAAGATCGTGACAAATGGAAATCCGTTGTCTCTGCCTACCCCTCTGGGAAACAGGCGTGAGTCTATGTATGTATGTATGTATTTACATAAGAAAAGTAGTATATGTAGTAGGTATATCAGTTATATGGCTTCCATAGTACAAGCTCTACTTAGTTTGGGATTAGATGGCCGCGTTAGAAAAATGTGCCAGGATATTATTATTATCTCACATGTTTATTACCAATATTATTAACAAGATATCATACAAGGGTATTTTAACACAAATACAACTTATACAATATTTGGGCCACATGGAGAGAAATTTCTGCACAATCCTGGCATTCGCCAGCAGAACCGCCTTCTGCATGTAACTCTCCAGCCAGATATCAAGCCCTAAACTTGCAAGGTTGATTTTCAGGGATTTAGGAATAACTCCATTTGTGGATATAACAATAGGTATGATCGCAGGTCTTTCGGTTCTCCAAATTTGCGCATATTCAAAACTCAGATCAAGGTATTTTGAAATTTTTTCTTTTTCTGCGTTAGATATGTTTTCATCATACGGTATTGTTATATCCACAAAGGATGTCTTTTTCGTTTGTTTGTCAATGACGACAATATCGGGTCGATTGGCACCTACCATTCGGTCAGTCAGCACGGGATGATCCCAGTATATTTTAAACCTGTCATTTTCCAAGACCGCTTCAGGATTATATTTGAAGTATGGAACCCTTGGGCCCGGCAGAAGTTGGCGATCTAAAGCAAGTTGCTGATGGACGATTTTAGCAACAGAATTGTGGCGGTACAAGTATTCAGTGGCTGCAAGAGAAGAACATCCAGATGTTATGTGTCGCAGAGTTTCCCCTGCGGCACCACAGGCTCTACACCTCCACCGTATTGTCCTTCATGATGTACTTATGGTAGGTTCTCGTTGCAACCACCTGATCTTGCATCGCCAACAGGAATCCCTCGGTTTCTCCGTACAAATCACCATGTACGGAGGCCTTAAGGTCCGTGTTTTGATCTTTCAGAACATGATAAAATCGTCCATGCAGCTCTTTATTTCTCCAGGTTTCAATTCGGTTTCCTATACTTATAATTGGAAGATTGATCTCAGAATATGACAGGTTCAAAGGTAAATCGTAAATCATATGCCACTATTTCAGGGTAGCCAGGTTTTGACTGATTCCTAAAAAACATTCTTAATTTATTTACTTCCACATTACACATATTATTTAAATTTAGAAGACCCCTACCCCCTAGTTTTCTTGGTAAATATAGTCTCATCATAGATGCCCTGGGGTGATGCATACGAAACTTCGTCATAGTGGTACGCAATTAACGATCGATAGTCTCTAATTCCGTCTGGCTCCACTTTAAAACGCCGAAGGAATAACCGATCAATTGAAAAGCCCATGAGTTAAGCGCTCTTATTTTATTGTTTCCACTTAAATAACTTTTCAAAACTATTTTCATTCTTTTGAGATAATTATTTTTAAATGAATCTTTCAACTTCTTATGATCAAGGCCTAAACATTGTTCCATTCCTAAATATTTGTACGTCTCATGGGTGCTTAACGTATTGATAGGTCCCACATCAGGAATTTCAAAATAAGGTGAGTTTTTGATTTTGCCTTTTGAAGCCATCAGTACTGCGCATTTGTCCAGCCCAAATTCCATTCTAATATCCTTACTAAATTTTGCTGTAATTTCGAGTAATGTTTCCATATCTTTTTTGTTTTTTGCATATAATTTTAGGTCATCCATATATAATAGATGATTCAATTTAAAACTTCAATTGCTCTGTTCATATCCTATGTTTGATTTTTGTAACAAGTAACTAAGTGGTTTCAACGCAAGGCAAAACTTAAGTGGACTGAGACTATCCCCTTGAAATATACCCTGTTTGATGGTAAACGGTTCTAAAACGTAACCTCCAGCAGCTGAGTTCACTATAAGTTTGACTTACCAATTCATCATACAATTTTTCAAAATCATTACTAATATTAGGTTAACGTTATAAATTTCAAAAATTTTAATAAGACAAGTGTGGGGTATCATATCGTAGGTTTTCTTATAATCAATCCAAGCTGCAAAGAAATTACGTTTTTTGGATTTCACGTGCTGGCTGACGATACTTTCTATGGTCAGTAGTTCTTTGGTTCCTCTTGATCCAGAACAACATCCATTCTGTGCCGCCGACATTATATTATTTTCAGACAAATGCTTTTGGATTTTTTTTCTAATAAGCGAAGTGATGATTTTATATAACGCCGACAAACACGTTATTGGGCGAAATTGTTTCGGCTCAGAGGCACCAGGAACTTTCGGTATCCTGTACGTTATACCTTCTGCGAGAAATGTAGGAATGGAACCGCTTTGGATACAATTTTGAATTTGTTTAGCTAATAAATCATGTGAACTTTTAAACCACTTAAAACAAAAATTGTGGATTCCATCTACTCCTGTAGATTTCCAATTATTTAGTTTTGAAACCACCGTTTGGAAATCTTCCAATGTAATTTGAACTTCTTCCATCTGATTAATTTGCTCTGTGCTGTTTTGAAAATCATTTACCCAATCTGCATCCAAAAAATGACCAACTGAATAACCCCAGATATTCTTCCAAAACTGTTCCATCAAACATTTCTCTGGTAAGGTACCAACCGAGCATTTTTCATTGCCTAATTATGCGTAAAACCTATTTTGTTTGTTGTAAAATAATCTGTTTTGTTTTTTTCTTAAATAATTTTCTTTTTTGCGCCGTAGTCTTTTGGACAGAAGACCTAACCGTTGTTTATACTCATCAATTTTAAAATTGAGTTCTTGTCTAAAGGCACTGTCATTTAAATTTAGACTACGGTTCGGTAAGAGTTTATTTACAACACTGATAATGCGTCCTGTTATTTCCACAAGAAAATGAAATTAGTTTCCCTAAATTAACCCTTATTGTGTTTATTTTATTTTGTAATCTTTGCTGCCATTGAGGTAATCTAGGTGAAGAACTGCCTTCAGTATTGTGCGGCCGCAGTACCCCAGTGATTTCACAGCAAGTCAGTGCCGCACAATAAAGACACAAATGTGTTTCCTCAAGAGACTCACTGGTTTTTAAGCACTCACCAAGTAAATGGTTGACAGCAGCGATTATTTTCCAGCATTTTGGATTATTTGGATATTTGACTAATTTTGGTCTGTCTTGAAATGTTGTATTTTTGTATTGTGAAACTATTTAAATAAATTTTGTTCTAACATTTGCCGATATTTCATCATTGACTTCCAAATTTACTGGAGGTGATGAGTCATCATTCATTGTTCATTGTCATCATTTTGGGAGCCTAGTAAATTTTCCAAATTGTTTAAAACCTTATTTGAATTTTGAGGATGATTTGAATCAATGAATGAATTCAAGACCTCCAGTCAGTGATTTGCGTTCACTGCCTCCAGTCTAAGGTACTCAACCCGATCTTCACTTAATAAATTATTTGTGCGTATAACCCTGACTTGATCAACCAAGCGCTGTTCACTTACTGTGATATCTGGCTCGAGTATTAACCACTCAGATAGGAGACGTCGTCGATAGCCAGATTGCGGCGCAGTATCCCCTCCAGTTGCCCGGTAATAAGCTCGCATGACGTTTTCATTGTTTGATGCTGTCCATCTACGTCTGCTTCGCCTCACCACCTCTGCGACAGCGGGAGTTGCTTCTTCGGCACTGCCGGCCGCCAACTCCAAGCTTGTCGCCATCATTGGCGGTACCCGTGCTCGAGCCCTTGTTATTGAGGTCATAATATGTTAACGAGCTTCCTTGAGCTATAAATATAAATAGAAATCTCTTTTGGTTTATTACGTAAGTATTATATACAAACTTATTTATCTATTTATACAAATTATTACACAGCTATTATATACAAATTGTAAGCGGAGATCTTAATTTTGACCCAATACAAGGGCATAATAATGGATTTTATGGCCTGAAATTGAATTTTATATTTTTTTCCGGATAAAACACGTCTTGTCTTTTTTGACAGTTTTGACGTTTATTATTATTATATTATTAATATTGCTCTGAGATTAATTAAACGGTAAAGTACGAAGCTACGTACTTTACGGTTACTGTATAATTATTCTCAGTGCAATAATAAGACTATTACCTAGGTAATTGCTCCATAACTATTAACTATAATTACTATTTTATTATTACAGTGATGATCATTCTCGATGATGTTTATTCACAGTCATAATTGATGCGGCTTCATATAAGATTAATATAATAACCTACTCAACTTACATATAACTTCATTTACATTTATGCTTCGAATGTTATTGCGACCGTAGGCTTTAGAGGTATTGGGCTCTACACGCGACCTTTTTAGGGTTCCGTAGCCAAATGGCAAAACACGGAACCTTTATAGATTCGTCATGTCTGTCTGTCTGTCCGTCCGTATGTCACAGCCATTTTTTTCCGAAACTATACGAGCTGTACTGTTGAAACTTGGTAAGTAGATGTATTCCGTGAACCGCATTAAGATTTTTACACAAAAATAGAAAAATAATAATAATTTTGGGGATTCCCGTACATAGAACTGAAACTTAATTTTTTTTTTTCATCGTTCCCATTCATGTGCGGTATCTATGGATAGGTCTTCAAAAATTATATTGAGGTTTCAAATATCATCTTTTTCTAAGCTGAATAGTGTGCGCGAGAGACACTTCCAAAGTGGAAAAAAGAGTGTCCCCCCCTCCTGCAACTTCTAAAATAAGAGAATGATAAAACTAAAGAAAATATATGATGTACATTACCATGTAAACTAACAACGAAAATTGGTTTGAACGAAATCTAGTAAGTAGTTTCTTTTTAATGTGTCATAAATCGTAAACCGCAATTTACCTTTCATTTAATCAACTGAAATACTTGTTGTTGCGAAACCCTTCATGTGCGAGTCCGACTCGCACTTGGCCGGTTTTTTATTCTTTCTTTCTTTGATAAGGCAGGTGAACAGCTATGCATGCCTCGCGCGAAAAGTGTCTGCGGGCGTGTATGTCGGACTCCAACTGATTAAACCTGACCTGCCTGGTGAGGAGAGCTCCGGGCACGCGGGTATGCTGCTCCGGTGCCTCCCTTTTGCGCAATGCCATTGGTGGTTGGGACACGTACCCTGGGAGATTTGTCCTCTCGTTTAACAACTGTGTCACAAAGATAGCTATCTTCTCGAAGTTGCTTGCAAGTAATAAATTGTATAAATGTTTTAACATTCCGTGTACCTAAATATCTGTAATAAGTAACTAGAAATAATAACTGTATTACTACAAACATGTTCTGACTATTTACAAGCGCTTTTTTAAAGTCTACGTAAATCAAAACCTTTTTTTTTATTTATAGTATTGACAGCAGAGGTCTCTTCTTTTACTGCCACTGCAGCTCCGAGGGGGAGTTGAGCTATTACTGCCGCCGCGCGCCGCCTCAACGCCTTCTTTGCCTGCGAGTGGGATTGGCTCTCTATCTATTGCGGCCTCCTTCAGGAGCATTACCACAGAATAAAAAGTACTTACGTATTACTGCCACGGCGTTCCATTTGGTGGAGTCACCCAGCATCGAACCCAGAGTCAGCCAGTATCGTACGCACGACAGCCGGCGGGGTCAGATGTCATCCGATTTCATGTGAACGTTGAACGGTATCACCAATAAGGGCGTGGACTAACTTTATATTTTTCTGTATTAATAATATTGATAGACCAAAAGTGTGCAAAACAATTTTTTCTTATCCACCAATACCCGCAAAATTTATAAAAAAAGTTTAAAATAAATAAAAATGTGCATTAGTTTTGTTAAATATCGATTAATAAATAAAATTGTACAGGATCCCTGGTACACTTTTCATCATTTATTACTAACAAGCAGATTGGCAGTCACCGTAGCCTAGCTGGTAGTGCTCCTGCCTACGAAGCTGTTGGTCCTTGGTTCGAATCCCGGTAAGTGAAAATTTTTGTGTGATGAGCACGAATATTTGTTTCTGAGTCATGGATGTTTTCTATGTATTTAATATTTATCTATCTATATAATAATGTATATCGTCGCCTGGTACCCATAGTACAGCTAGGATGATCTGTGTGACATTGTCCCTAGATGTTATTATTTTCCTTTTGATTAGATGCCCAACTATTTTCCTTACAGTAATGTTAGTAAATGGTAGTTTAGGATAAAATACTAAGTACTCTGTCAAGAAAGTACCGGGAAAAGATCAATAATAAGCCTTCTGTAACATTTTCAGTGACTCCAAACACGAAATTCCATTAGCGATGCAAAATTTAAGACAAACTCTTTGTTCGATATTTTTGTCCATTATGAAATTAGCAATACACACTATATATGATATTACTAAAACCAGCACTGTATTTAATATAAATAACAGATGCAACTCAAACTCCGCGCCAAAATGGAAAACAGTTGTGCTAATCTAACAACAACAAAAAAAAACAAAAAATTGAATTTGGAACCATAAACAATTCATCCATTCCCGATACTTTTTTGACTGAATGTATGTCGATTTAACGAATTTTATAAATGTTCTAGCTGTGCCCGCGACTTCGTCCGCGTGTTAATTAGTTTTTTTTTGTTTTTTTGGTAAAATAAATGACTTTTTCTAAAATAAAAGTAGCCTAAGTTACTCCTTATTACATCAGCTACCTGCCAATAAAGGTCCCGTCAAAATCGGTCCAGCCATTACAGAGATTAGCCGGAACAAACATACAGACAGACAGACAAAAATAGTAAAAAATGTTATTTTGGTGTATGTACCGTATATATATTCATATTTATGTAGTCAAAACCGGTTATTTCAATATTACAAACAGACACTCCAATTTTATTTATTTGTATAGATGTATAGATTACTATCTAAATAACGTGGTAAAATATTTGTCGTAATATATATCAGTTATCTGGTTTCCATAGTACAAGCTCCGCTTAGTTTGGGATAAGATGGCCGTGTGTATATAATGTCCCAGGATATTATTATTATTAATTAAGTTTCCAATAGTGTTTGTCTGTAACAGTCTTCACATGGGTTCCTGGTTTCCACTTTTTAATGATAGGTAGATTTTTTAAAGTAAAACATCTTTACATACGTTTTTCTTCGGCAGTTAGCTGGTGAATGCATGACGAGAGCGTTACGAAAAGTGTGAAGGGTGCGGGCGAGGCGAACGGAAGTTGAGAGGGAGATATAAGTTACTGAAGATAGTATAGAGACAGTTACGTTTCGTACGGGTATATGTATACATATGCTCTGAGATTGTAATATTGTAGGGGCAGAAAGAGAGGTGCGAGCACACATTTTCTTTCTCTTTTTCTCTCATACACAGTTACGTTTCGAAAATCTAAGTTTCTCTTCAGTGGTGTGGACAAAAAATATGTATAAATGACTAGCTGTGCCCCGCGGTGTTACCCGCGTTAAACTTTATAAATTTTCTTTGCTCTAAACCTCACGGAGCCCGAGACCTTTCCAACGAATGTAAAACCGTGGAAATCGGTTCGTGCGTTCTGGAGTTATAGCGTCAGGAAGGAAAACCCGACTTATTTTTATATAGTAGAGATATGATAAAAAAAATGTATAATGTATTATGTGCTCGTAAAATATAAATAAAAAAATCTGTGACCCGCGGATACAATGAGCAACAACATAATTATGTATTATTCGGATAAATAAGCTATATTAATACAAAGTTTCGTCAAAATCCGTTCGGTAGGTTTTGCGTGAAAGGGTAACAAACATCCAGACATCCATGCTCCCAAACTTTCTCATTAAACCAAAAATAGGTTAAACAATAAAATCTAAAAGTGTTACACATGAATGCAATAAACTTGAAACTTGAATACAGACTGGCATTATCGAGGCATCCATGAAAAGCACATTACAAAAGACTGAAATGGTCTTAAAATGTTCTGGAATGGTCTTTAAATTCCATCACAAACTACAAGGCGCGGCGCGGCGACTCATGGTCCAGTGAAGATCAAAGTGAACACTTAAAACAGTAGTCCTACTTCAGTGAGTAGCAATTCTGATGTTTTGATTTACTCCAAGCCGAAATTGGACTTTATGATCGCCCTACAAAACTGGTCTAAGACACTTGAACGCGTCGCAGAGAATAAATGTATAGAGCTTATAGTTGGTAAATTATAATTTCATTATTTTTTTTAAAGACCACGCCCGCACTAGGGAATCTAATCCCTGTGTCGCGGGGTACTTTACAAACATATAATAGACGGACACAAATTACATCCAAATATGTTTTTATATTTTCAGCATTGATAGGAAATAGTTGCAAGCCATGTTTTTTGCCATGCTTACTGTACGGTTGCCAGACTTGGGTTTATACCAATAAATACAAACAAAAAATTTAATGTACTGAAACATCTATGGATTTGTCTATTTTTCTTAGCTTCAACATGCTCCTTGCATGTTGAAGCTAAGAAAAATAGACAAATCCATAGATGTTTGGGTACATTTAATAAATGTATAGAGCTTATAGTTGGTAAACTACAATTTAAAATATGTTTTTATATTTTCAGCATTGATAGGAAATAGTTGCAAGCCATGTTTTTTACCATGCTTACTGTACGGTTGCCAGACTTGGGTTTATACCAATAAAGTCAAACAAAAAATGAAATGTACCCAAACATATATGGATTTGTCTATTTTTCTTAGCTTCAACATGCTCCTTGCACGTTGAAGCTAAGAAAAATAGACACAGTAAAGAACAAACATATTAGACCAAAAACTAAAATAACAGACGCTCTCACACATGCACTCAAACTTAAATGGAGGTGGACTGGACACATCGCACGCTACACTGATCAAAGATGGACCATAGAAACCACACGATGGAAACCTACACAGGGAAAGAGGAATGTTGGGAGACCTGTAAGACGGTGGGCTGATGATATTATCCATTTGTCAGGAAACGACTGGGCCAATACAGGCAAGGACAGGGATTTGTGGAAGGAGGAGGCCTTTACCCAAAAAGGGGTCCATATTTCAACGAAAATAAATTAATTATAACATTTGAAATATAACTTGGAAATATGGAAATAAATGGCTTTTTTATTTAATTTTATTACTTGCAAGCCAATGTAAATTTAGTTAATTTACTCTCCATCAAGTTTTTGGAGATCTATGTAATTGAAATTAAAAAAATATTTATTCAGTTAACTATAATTGTTAGTAAAGCGACACGATATCGGTGATTCAGCATAACACATTTAATTTATCACCGTCCTCACCTCTTTATTAAAATTGGAGAGGTAACATCATCCCCTATTATTTTGAGGATGCTGTTGTTAGTTTCTCGTACTCTACTTAGTAGAGCTGCAGACTTTTGGGAATCACCGTATTAAAGCCATTGGTTCAATTCTGTATAAACTTTTCTGAAGCACTACAGAAACGAATCCTTCGCAGCATCCTAAAAATAGTGTTATACTGGACTCGCAGAGCGTCCATCGCTCTATTGGCAGAGGTTTTCCGTGTAGAGACTTTGGCAACATGCCTTAAAAAGAGTAATTTTGACATCCACATTTTGAAATTGTGTGCATTAATCGGTGATTCAGCAACTACCATTCTTTCGATATTCCAACCAAAATCTACAGTCCACAAACTGATCCAAACGATTATAGAAAAATTTCAACGAATTGATGAATGATTGAGACTTGATTTTCGAATCTCTCATGGATCCCCACATCAGAAAATGCCCTGAAACGAGAATAAAACCCCTGAAAACGTATCTTCTGGCGCGTTTGAAAGTCCAAAGGCTCCGTTTGGGGTCTTCTGGAGTAGGCTACTTAGCAGTCTTCATTTCTAGACGTGGCTAGACGCCTTTAGTACCCGCTTGCTTCTATTATTTCGAGTGTCTGTTGTTTTTGTCGTGGCGCTTACAGTTAAGGTTTAGAAGGTTTCAGTACACTACCGAACAGTAGAAGCGCATGTGGGTTCAAGCCATCTACGGAATGAGGGTACAAACAATACTAGAGGGCCGATTAAGATCGCGATGGTCGGCGACTTAAGTGGTAGGTCCCCAGGTCTCAAGAAGCATTGACGAATAATGCTGGCACAAGTCCACCTTACCTTAACATGCAGCTCTATTTATTCCTTTCTCTTGATTCGTTGAATAATATTATTACTAAACTAAAATCATTTTCATTGTTCTTCTATGAATTCCAAAGCTATAGTTCCTAGTACTAATAAATTAAACCTTGCGTAATATTTTAGGAGCGTACTCTTCGGTAGATGAAAGAACAAAAAAAAACTTATGTGTACTTATGTACACGCGTTAGAAGTTATACTTCTCAATATACAACTTGAACATAGTTAATAATTTTCATACCACCTAGAACTAACGTCATGCTGTTAAATTTTTTGGTGTCGGTGTGCGCGCGCATCGTAAAAATTCACTCTCATCATTTTTCTCCATCGCGCCAAAAGAAGTATAACTTCAAAAGTGGTATAAATTTCTGATTAATGTAGTTCTTTAATTTAATATTACTATTTTAATAAGCTGTTCTTCATTGCCAGTTCTTGTTTAAGCTGTGACATCCTGAACTGACGAATACTCAAGTTTTTCTATAGCATTCCTGCAATGAAATTACAGAAGGATACAAATCTTTGACGGCGCGTTTAGAGATGGTCGACCGAACTTGTTAGAGACACATTGAGAGGCGTCTTATTGTCTTCGAGCTATGCTCCGCGGTTTTACCCGAGTTAAACTTTATTAATTATCACAGCTCCTTCCCCGTAGGTGATAGCGTGATAATATGTAGCCTATATGTTGACCCGACCTCTTAGTAATATTCATGCAAAATTTGAAGTAAATCCATGCAGTACTTTTTGAGTTTAGCCCGGACATACATACAGACAAATAGACATACATTTCATAAAACTATATTTTTGGATTCGATCCCGATAGTAGATCACGCCTCAAGTATCCTTTAAAAAAATATTCAATGTACAGTTTTGACTTTCCTACGATTTTATTATATGTATTTACGTAAACCTTACGATTTAATTATTAAAAGTTGAGGGTCATATAATTACCTACATTGGTGGACTTTAGTCAGCCTAAGCTGGCGCAGAGTTAACCAGAGGTGCATTAGGTAAAAATGGAGAAATGATACAAATAAAAAAATATGATTCCTACAGATGTACAAACATATAGGTACATATCGAATCACAACATTATACTTTCCTTTCATGCCGCAGGTCGTGGGTTCTGCAGGACAGATAACTGGGTGTAATTATGTATAGAAGTATGTATTTACAAAAAAAAGTAATTTATCAGTTATTTATCAGTTATCTGGATTCCTAATGCGTTGTAGAAGTATCCACCTAGGACAGCATATAATGCAACCGGAAGAGATACAAACACTCACTGCACAATCAATCTGGGAGTTTTTGGAAGCTGTAGGATTGAGCAATGAACTTTGACAAAGTCAAGGAGCTCTGCTACAATAGATCAGCAATGGTCGAGGTAGCAAGATGCCATCAAGGCATCAAGCCCCAAACAACAATAATAATAATATCTGGATTCCATAGTAAAAGCTCTGCTTAGTTTCGGATCAGATGGCCGTGTGTAAATAATGTCCTAGGATATTATATTATAAACATTTTCCAACAGCCAACTTAATATTATCAGTGTTGTATAAACCAGTGTTGGTTTTGGGTGCATTGGAATACATTAGAGTGTATGTAGTCGAAATGCATTGGTTGTTGTCATTAACACTAATTAACTCCTTTACCTTATCTCAACTGGTACTAAGACACAAGCAGACAAACGAACAAACAGACTTCCAACTAATAAGCAGTGATCGGAATACGTAAATTGATTTGCGGTCATTAATCTCAAATGTATATGTTAATATGGGTTTCAAGTCCCCAAGTTTCCGGAATAATAAAATTAAGTATTGTTATTAATTAGTAGAAAAGAATCTCAATTTCTTTTTATTTTATTATATCACTATTGTTCTCAACCCCTTAATCGTGTTGTGATTTTGTAACAATGATTGTATTGTATTGTACAAAAAATAAACATATTTTAATTACTTACTTATATGTTTATATTAGGAAATGTGGCATGTCAACAAGGACATGCCACATTTCCTAAAATTATCAGAAATGGTACCGGATGTTGAGAAAATGGTTCCGAAATTTCCTAACAATTTGTAGAACGTATAATAATATAAACATATAAGTAAGCAAAATATGTTTATTTTTTGTACAATACAATACTTTCATAGTGCAATTACAAAAAATCAGTCTACCTTTTCCGATCACTGCTTATACTACGCTGTCAAGCAAGTACCGGGAAAAGATCAATAATATACAAAATGTTTGTTGTTCATCCAAATTTATTTTATCACCTTCAAAGTATGCTCCTTCAGAAACGACACATACGCCAACGAATAATCCATTCATCAAAACATTTTTTAAACGCTGCTTTCGGAATTGAGTTCAGTTCTCGCCGCGAATTCTCCTTTATGTCTTTTACCGATTGAAAACGGGTACCACGAAGTGGTAATTTGAGTTTAGGAAAAAGAAAGAAGTCAGCTGGAGCCATATCTGGTGAATATGGTGGTTGCTGGATGGTATTTGTTGAGTGTTTGGTCAAAAATTCGTTCACAATGATGGCCTTGTGCGAAGGCGCATTATCGTGGTGCAAAATGCAAGAATTTTATTTCCACAAATCTGGCCTTTTTCGTCGAATTTGCTCTCTTAAACGCCGCATAACGCTCAAATAATATTCCTTATTTACCGTTCGACCTTCCGGTAAGAATTCAGAGTGCACAACACCGCGATAGTCAAAGAAAACAGTCAACATGACTTTGACTTTTGATCGACTTTGGCGTGGTTTTTTCGGTTTCGGTTCAGTTGGAAGGCGCTACTCCGAAGCTTGTTGACTAGTTTGCATGTCGTTTCATGAATGTTGGGTCGGAATTGACTCGTTCTACCATGTCCTCAGCGACTTTCATGCGATTGAGTTTTTGGAGAAAATTCAGATCTTTTGGGACTACCCGAGCGGCAACATGTTTCATACCCAAATGATTAGTTAAAATGGTACAAATTGACTCGTGAGATACAGAAAGTTCGGCGGCTATCTCTCTCAGAGTTGAATGAGGATTTTCAGTCATTATTTCCTTCACTTTTGCGATGTTAACTTCAGTTGCAGACGTTGATGGCCTACCAGAGCGAGGCAAATCTTTCATCACATCTCGACCGCTTTTGAACGCTTTGAACCACCCATAAGCACGAGTCTTTTTTTTTCATTTCTCACACATTTTCAGTGACTCCGAACACGAAATTCCATTAGCAATGCAAAATTTAAGACAAACTCTTTGTGCGATATTTTTGTCCATTATGAAAGTCGCAATACACACTATATATGATATTACTTAAACCAGCACTGTATTTAATATAAATAACAGATGCAACTCAAACTCCGCGCCAAAATGGAAAACAGTTGTGCCAATCTAACAACAACAAAAAAAACAAAAATTTGAATTTGGAACCATAAACAAATCATCCATTCCCGATACTTTTTTTGACTGAATGTAAGTCACCTTTAATATGTAAGAAGCAATGAGGTAATCAAAATAAACAGACTCGGTACTTGATAGCGACTTTAAACCAATCTCATATTATGTTCGTTAGCTAAAACATGAACTTATGAGGTCAGAGGCCTTATCAAACTGTCATATTCCTGCATCAAGACAAATGTCAATGGGTCATGTGTGTGCGAGGTCAGATGGCGATTAGAAAGGGCCGGTTTTTGTAATCAGCAGATTGCATATGGGCTATTTTCGTAATCGTGAAGGGTTTTTTTAACCCCCGACGCGAAAAGATGGATGTTATAAGTTTGACGTCGATGTCTGTTTCTGTATGTGTATAGTAGGTATCAAACGGATGGACCGATTTCGATGCGGTTTTTTTTATCCTAAAGCCAGTTTCCTCGCGGTGGTTCTTAGCTATTACTTGGTTAACATCGATCTAACAGTGGAGTATCAGTTCTTTTCTAAAATTTTGTAGGTACTCATAATCGGTGGAGTTACGGGGCTAGACGGAAAAAATATCTCACGAAAAGTTGTCACGACACTTTTTGCAGCTGTGCGGCGTGCGCATGTTTCTCTGTCTCTCTCTCTCTTATAGAAAGCAAGCCAGATATTTTCATTTCTATTTCGCATTGAACAGTGTAGTGTCGCGACGATTATTTTTGTTGAGTGTATACAGGTTTTTTGTACATAATAAATAATAAGAAACAACTTCGTTCCACCCGGGTGTCCCTTGACACCTCTCAAGTTTTTATATTAGTGTTAAGCCCCCACTATGGAAATTATTCCATGTGTCGCGGGGTACTTAACAAACATATGCAAGAAACACACCGAGACTATCACATCATACAATTAGTCATACAAACATCATACGACAGTCCATAGTTTTTCACAATTCACAAAAGAACAACTAATTGTATTTAGTTGTTCTTTTGTGAATTGTGAAAAACTATGGACATAAAAAAAAATAACCCAGGACCTTATTACCTGCGGGTGAACAAGCTACCGCTAGACCAACGAGGCAATTATTACAAACTAGAGATCGCACTTTTTCGGAAGTCTGCCATTGAAGTTCTATTGTCAAAGACTATAGACATTAAAGACAAATTATATTAATCGGTTCTCAGCTTTGATACTTTTTTTTCTGGTTGGTCATCTCTTCTCAATTTGTCAGTGTGTTAAAAGCATGGCAGTGTGTGTAATGTGTTTTTTTATTAAAATAATTTACTTCTAATGCCTATTATATAAAAATAATAATAGTTTTCTGCATTCCTTCTCCATATGAACTTTAACTGTTCCAAATTCCATACTCCTCCGTCGGCGCAATTTTCGTAAAAAGAGGTGCAAAGGTTTTGCTTTACACATTACTAGCTGTGCCCTGCGGTTTTACCCGCGTTTAACTTTCGAACTAACGTAATCCAGGGTGTCAACTAACATACCAAATTTTATTAAAATCGCTCTAGCCAGACGTGAAGAAGTAACGAACATACACACTCACAAATTTTCGCCTTTAATATTATAATATTAGTGTGATAACACTTTTTAAAGCTAACCTAATACTATACTGCATCTTATGGGTCAGTTATCGTCGCAGGTCTCTCGAAACCCTACGTGTACAGTACAATAATTGTTTTAGGATGCTGATGGGGTTATCCCACTATAGCAATTATATCCTTCCGTGCACTTTCATAACTAAGTTTTGTTAACTGGTTAAGAAAAACCCTTTTTTATTATTGTTTTCACAACTGGTTTTTAAACAAGAATACGAAGTGTTCATTCATAACTGACAATCACAAATACAATCCATGGTTAATGTTTTTCTAGCGCTCGGCGGCCGCTGCCGCCAAATGGTCACCAATCTAACATAACCTAACCCAAATTATTATGGATATTGTGATTGTCAGTTATGAATGAACACTTCGTATTCTTGTTTAAAAACCAGTTGTGAAAACAATAATAAAAAGGGTTTTTCTTAACCAGTTAACAAAACTTAGTTATGAAAGTGCACGGAAGTAATTATATCACAAACTTTCGCCTTTATAAAATTAGTGTTATTATTATGCTGATGATACTAATTATAGTAGGTAAGTTATACTAAGTTAAGACATATTTGCCGAATGCATCATCAAAACAAACAGTGTTACTATTATAACAACTGCATTCGAAGAACTGCAACATTGTCTTTGTGTATACTTGAGTACGGTTTTAAAGAAATACTCAGAATTATAAATGTATGCAAAAGACGCACAAGACGGACTTTCTTTACAAATTATGAGTAAATGCATACTGAGTAAGTCTGACTCCTATGTTAGCTAACAAAATAATGTAACTGTTCTTTCAAAAACCGTTATTACTATTAATAACCGATTAGAATATATCCTGGGACAACACACGTCCATCTGATCCCAAAACAAACTACCGCCGAGCTTGTACTATGAAAACCAGATAACTGATAAAATTTTGTAAACACATACATACTTATCTTGTAGCAACAAGGAACAACTTCCATGCGTTTAAGTGCTTTTGCCATACTTACTATTGGAATCAAATATAACAGCTCACTTAGGACCTTTAAATTTATCCTCGTTGCTTTTGCAGCTAGCTTTTCTTGTTGCAATTCTCTTGTTTTATGAGGCTATAGCATTATTATATCATTGTATCTCCCGCTTTGCTCTGGAGGAAAATGGAACAATTCATATGTAACTCCTCCCTTTTTTTCTGATCCATTAAGTTGCGGGATCCACGACAGTTAAAGCGATTCCCCGGGAATACCTGAGCCTCACCGCTCAGCGTAATTTAATTATGTGCCACTGTTGATCCTGGCTTACAGGAGTTGCAGGGTGGGTAAGAGGGAGTGACTAGATCGACTAAAAAAAAATACATACTTATATAGATCATAATACCAAGACTTAGGACAAACAGACATGTTCATGCACACAAATCTCTGTCGTGGATGGGAATCGAACCCGTGCCCAAGCGTTTACCAACCACGCCAACTAGCCACGACTACACTTATGGATCACGCAAATATTTGCGAGGCGACTATCTTAACCTCTGTGCCACACGTGCATACAAGATGATGATTATATTATGTTCTCTTCACATCAAATTTCAATTCGAAATCAATATTTTCCAAACCTATTTCCCTGACCTCCTAAACTATAGAATCCGCATAGCCCTCCTGTTCCTCGATATTGATCTTGGCGCGTAGACGGTATTAGTAAAAAAATAACAAGTCCTCGTATTTGGCACGTCACGCCTGTTTATCCATATGTCAGTCCCGGCTCGCGACCTGATTAGTTCCTCCCACAGCGGGTATACAGTTTATAGACAAAGATAGACGTTTCTTCTACTTTTTTGTAGTCTATTCATCTATCTGACGGCCCTGTTGGTGTGGTGGGTAAATGCTTGCCTTTCACGCCGCAGGTCGTGGGTTCGATTCCCACCCAGGACAGATATTTGTGTGCATGAACATGTCTGTTTGTCCCGAGTCTGTGTGTAATCTATATACATATAAAATCGTAGGAAAGTCAAAACTGTACATTTAATTTTTTTAAAAGGATACTTGGGGCTTGATCTACAATCGATATCGAAGACAAAAATATAGTTTTTAGAATTTTTCTCTGTGTGTCTGTTTGCCTGTATGTATGTCCGGGTTAAACTCACAAAGTACTGCATGGATTTACTTAAAATTTTGCATGAATATTACTAAGAGGTCGGATCAACATAGGCTACATATTATCACGCTATCATCTACGGGGGAGGAGCTGTGACAATTTATAATGTTTAACGCGGGTAAAACCGCGGGGCACAGCTATTTATCTATATAAGTATGTATTTACAAAAGAAAAACATCGTACAAGCTTTAATTAGTTTGGGATCAGATGGCCGTGTGTGAATTATGTCCCAATCATTGATATACAAAAGGGTTTTTTATATATCAATGGTCCCAAAATATTATTAGTATTATAATCTACTTTCTATACATACCTATATAAGCGAAATATTACTGACGCATCAAAATCACACAATCTTCCGATTGACTTGAAATTTGACTTAGTTACTCTGTTCGAGGTATGGACGCTTACTAAGAACGGATTTTTTGGTAATCCTATCTATCATTACTAATTTTCACACTCCCCTCCCTCACACCCTCTCTGTTGCTATGGTAAACATTGCTATGGCAACTTGGGTAAGTAAACCCAAGAAAGTGCGAAGTCGGGACGGGCCGCGAGTATAAATATAAATAATTATGTAAGATTTTGTAAAAAATATTCTATTTTATTTAATTAGGTAATAATGTCAAGCGGCAGGCATTCCAGACTGAATTATAAAAGATGTCGGCTATATTTTGGTTTGATGGCAGAAAAAGGGATAACATCTAACAACACCCCATGTTTATATCGCATTAACTAGTCAAGGAACTTCGTTGCTTTAAAACGATTTGATTTGTACGTCGTATTTATTACTTGCTTTACCATTTTTTATTTACATCTATGTTTTGTATGAGTGTGACTCAAGCAGTCGTTTTATAGATTACTAATGAGTGACTGTCTATGTCTACACGCAAACAAACTTCAAAACTCTTATTTTAGAACATTATCTACTTTAACCAATCTACAAGCAAATAAATTAGAAGGTTCTTTCAACGAAATCTACTTGTACACACGGCTACATATCAAGCTATTCATTTCCAATATAAGCTGACTTCTCGTTGTATGGAAATCCTATACAACGCGAGATCAGCTTATACTGGAAACTTATAGCTTGATATGTGTAGCCGTGTGTACCATTTTTTTTTGATTAGGCAGGGGGAATGCAAAAAGTGTCTGCGGATGGGTATGTCGGACTCGCACCGACTAAACTTACCTGCCGTGCACTTCTCTTGACGCCTCATGAGAGGAGCCCCGGGAACGCGGGTATGCTGCACCGGTGCCCCTCTTTTGCGCTATGTCCGAGATGGTCCGGACACGTACCCTGGGAGGGCTTGGGATTGCCCTCCTCTATTTCCGACTCCTGCCAGTCTAGCACAGCGACGACGGTGCCACAAACAGATCGCTGTCTTCCCGGAGCTGCTTGCACGTGGCCGTTATATATTATATATATAGTTATTGTTTAATAATGATAATATCCAGGGACATTATTCCCACACGGCCATCTGATTGAAAACTAAGCACAGCTTGTACTATAGAACCAGATAACTGATATACTACATATGCTACTTTTCTGTTGTAAATACATACGTACATATATAATTACACCCCGACTCAGGACATACAGACATGTTCATGCACACAAATATCTGTCCTTGATGGGAATCGAACCCTCGACCAGCGTGAAGGGCAAGTATCTATCAACCACGCCAACCAGTCCAAATTGTAAGCATTTAAAAGTATGTTTATCAGTTGTCTGTTTGCCATAGTACAGACGCCAGCACATCAAGCTATCCCAATCCGTCAAATTCCCCCAATTGAAAGTGAACCTTAAGCTTATGTGATAAAGTTGAAAGTCTATTAAATTTATTTGACAGATTGGGATAGCTGGATGTGCTGGCGTCTGTACAAGTTCTGCCTAGTTCAGGATTAGATGGCTTTCCCAAGATATTTATTTAATTCTTCCAGTCAAGTCCTACCGCAAGACGTATTAAGGAACTTTGTTGCAAAAATATATTTATTTGTTTAATTAACATTATTAGGAAGACCAACAGCTTACAATAATTTAATAGATTAGGTATACACAGCAATTAGCCATTTATAGGTCTCCCCGAATATAGTTGATAAGTCCTCCTTTTGTTAAGTCGGTTAGGGACAATAGTAATACTGTATTCTCTACGAAAAGCTATGAGTAGGTCAACATTGTTTCCACCGGCTACATATCAAGGTATACATTTCCAATATGGCGGATCCGGTGGTAGCATTAAAGCGCGACCGTCGTTTTAAACACAAGGTCCGTTATAATAATAATACTGAATACCTTAATATAGACAGAACCATTCAGACAATATGTAGTAAAATATAAATTTCAATAATTAAACCTAAACATAATCTCCTTTACAATAACTTAATACAAGCTAGCTAAATATCACTACTATTATAAAATAAAATGTATAAATGTTTTAACATTCCATGTACCTAAATATCTGTAATAAGCAACTAGAAATAATAACTGTATTACTACAAACATGTTCTGACTATTTACAAGCGCTTTTTTAAAGTCGTGAATATACGTGAATAAAAACCTTTTTTATTTTATTTATTTAAATATAAGCTGACCTCTCGTTGTATGGAAATGCTATACAACGCGAGATCAGTATATACTGGAAATGTATAGCTTGATATTTAGCTTTGTGTCAATAATGAGATAATCACAAAGAGTGAGTCATTTGGCTACAATTTCACTGTTCAAATAACACAGGTATGTACACACGCTAAATATCAAGGTATATATATTTCCTGGTTACATATCAAGGTATACACTTTTCATGGATGGCATGCTTAAACGCTGCCTGTCCAAAATATTGGCCAGCCCACTGTTACATCACTTAGTCTTCTAAATCTGGTAACATCACTAGTTGTTCATAAACACGGTCACCGTAGCCTAGTTGGTAGTGCTCCTGCCTACGAAGCTGGTGGTCCTGGGTTCGAATCCCGGTAAGTGCAAATATTTGTGTGATGAGCACGAATATTTGTTTCTGAGTCATGGATGTTTTCTATGTATTTAAGTAGCTATCTATCTATATAAGTATGTATATCGTCTCCTGGTACCCCATAGTACAAGCTTTGCTTAGTTTGGTGCTAGGATGATCTGTGTGGCATTGTCCCGAGATATAAAAAAAAAAATAGTCTACATTCCAAGTCTGATACCGTATATTCCACTTACTACTTAAGCAGTAAAGGGGAATACATGATATCAGAGTTAAGCCCCATTTACATCTCGCGTGTTTGTTTCAGAAGGAGTCATCCAAAGTAATGAGTGTTTATTAAAGCAATGAATTATCAAATATTATAGAATAAGTATACTATCATCATCATCAAATCAGCCGAAAGACCCTCCCAAAGATCTCCACAATAGCCGGTCTTGCGTTATCTGCTTCCAGTGACCAGCGACCCGCACAAGATCATCGGTCCATCTTGTAGGGGGCCTGTCCACGCGGCGTCTTCACCCTTCACACTAATGTCGCCCTCATTAACATTCTTTAATTTATGATGAAGATATAAACGGAATTAGTAAGAATTGTATAGCTGTTCTGCGTTTTCATCATCTTGATAGATAGATGGATAGGTCTTTATTGCACATCAGAAAATACAAATATAGATATACCGATAAAAAATTCAATTAATGTATAATTGGCGGTCTTATCGCATAAAAGCGATTTCTCCCTGACAGCCGTTGGATGGACTAGACTAGCGGATAAAAAGGCGGCTAGAAATGTACCCTAACATAAGCCAATTCTACGTTAAGTAGATAATAAAATATCTACATATCATCATCATATCAGCCGAAAAACGCCCACTGCTAGACAAAGGCCTCCTCCAAAGAATTCCACAACAGCCGCATGGAGCAGTTTCCAGTGACCCGCACTAGATCATCGTTCCATCTTGTAGGGGGCCTGCCCACGCTGCGTCTTCCGGTTCATGGTTCTTGAACTCGCGAACCTTTCTGCCCCAGTGGCCGTCAGTTCTACGAGCTATGTGCTCTGACCACTGACACTTCAACTTGGCAATTCTTCTGGCTATGTCGGTAACTTTGGTACACCTGCAGATCTGAACATTTTCGATTCGATCTTGCAGGCAAACTCCAAGCATAGCCCTCCCCATTGCTCTTTGGGTGACCCTGAGCCGTTTGTTAATGCCCATAATGATTCCAAGCAGCGCCTGCGCTATGGCAACCAGACAACTGATAAACATATTATAAAAAAAGTCCTCCAAACGCAGAATAAATGCTCATCACACGAAGAACCCACGACCTCTGGCTAACCAGTCAGAATTACTAACCACTATACCACAGACAAGTAAAGTTGAAGAAAACATTTTAAAAGAGCGGACGGTCTGTTCATTGTAATAATAATAATAATATCTAGGGACAATGTCACACAGATCATCCTAGCCCCAAACTAAGCAAAGCTATAGGTACCAGGCGACGATATACATACTTATGTAGATAGATAAATACTTAAATACATAGAAAACATCCATGACTCAGAAACAAATATTCGTGCTCATCACACAAATACTTGCACTTACCGGGATTCGAACCCAGGACCACCGGCTTCGTAGGCAGGAGAACTACCAACTAGGCTACGGTGTACCGTAGGTATTATGTGTATTTAGTTTATCTCCGCCAATCAAACAGTGACAGCGAACTGAGCGAACTGACCTTTTGGCTGGCTGGTTGGTTTAGTGGTCTTAAAGAGGTCGTGGGTTCAGTCCCCACGCAGAACAAATCTTTGTATGATGAGCACGATTATTTTTTCCGTGTCTGGGTATAAATTATGTATAAATTTTGAAATAAATTATCATTAGATTTTGGTTGCCATGGCTCTGGCTAGTTTGGGATCAAATTACACTATGTTAGTTTTCCCAAGTTATTTATTTACTAACTGTGCCCCGCGGTTTTACCCGCGTTAAACTTTATAAATTATCACTGCTCCTCCCCTGTAGGTGATAGCGTGATAATATGTAGCCTATATGTTGACCCGACCTCTTGGTAATATTCATGCAAAATTTGAAGTAAATCCATGCAGTATTTTTGGAGTTTAGCCCGGACATACATACAAATTAACAGACAAAAATTCTAAAAACTAAATTTTCGGCTTTGATATCGACGGTAGATCACGCCCCAAGTATCCTTTAAAAAACATATTCAATGAACAGTTTTGACTGTCCTACGATTTTATTAAATTATTATGTGTAAGATTTAACTAGAAAACTATAAAACTGCATGAATATCTGTGAGAAAGCTAGATATCAAACAGTGTAAATGGGTCTTTAGCCATTGGAATGCATGATATCAGAATTGTAGAAATCTAGGCAAATTGGTTACGAGGGTTTTGTTAATATTTTACAGATTTTATTATCTGTTGTTAGGGCTATGACACATGTGGTCACAGTTGCGTCAACTGGACAATCAAAACTGATTTACCATATATAAATTTCTAGCTGTGCCCCGCGGTTTCACTCGCCTTATCTATCTATATATATATATAAAAATCAATGCCACTTTTCGTTGTAATGTTATGACTCAACAACGCCTTTACTGATTTGGCTAATTTTGGTATTGAATTATTCGTGGAAGTCCAGGGAAGATTTGTACGTAGAAAATTTAAAAAAAGTCTTGAAAAAGTGTAAAATCAACATCTTTTAGCAATTTAAAATATTTTTTGTTTGAATAAATGAACTTAATAATCATTTTTTTTATTACTATGCCTTATATGTAGCGAAGCACGTACGGGGCCGCTAGTACATTATAAATGATAGTCTAGATAGCCAGTTTCATCACCATCCGTTAAGTAGTTTTTGCGTGAAAGATTTTTTTTATTTTTTATTTTATAATTAACCAACTTACATTAACTGCTACACGGTCAGCTGATACGAGCAATAGGCGCAGCCAAATTGAACGACATATTGCGACATGCGATAGACGAACGAACAAATTTGAGACGATGTAAAAGAAGTTTAACTTAGAAAATAATTGTTCTATTGAGATTACAAATAAAGAATCTCGGGACAATGTCACACAGATCATCCTAGCCTCAAACTAAGCAAAGCTTGTACTATGGGTACCAGGCGACGATATACATACTTATATAGATAGATAAATACTTATATACATAGAAAACATCCATGACTCAGAAACAAATATTCGTGCTCATCACACAAATATTTGCACTTACCGGGATTCGAACCCAGGACCACCAGCTTCGTAGGCAGGAGCACTTCCAACTAGGCTACGGTGACATAAAGAATGCTAGCACTAGGAAATTAAATCCCTGTATCCTATAACCCTCCGCGGTTATATACATATAATTCACGAATATAGACGGCACCCAGACTCTGATGAAAAGTTTTTGGCTCACACAAATAGTTGTCCTGAGAGGGATTCAAGTTCGAAAAGTAAGGGTAAGGGGGTAGTGGCGACCACCTTAACCACTGCGTCACACTTGTACATGTGCTATTACACAAATGGGATTTCTTGTATTTGTTCATTTTTATTTTCGTTCGGTAAATCGCTCCTTGATAAATTTACTCCTTCACTATTTATGTCACATCTTGATACCACCAATATAAGCTGACCTCTCATTGTATGGAAATCCTATACAATGCGGGATCAGCTTATACTGGAAATGTATAGCTTGATGTGGAGCGTGTGTACAATGATCTAACAGCGATTTTAAACACCCCAGTTTATTAAAAACTCTTTAGTTTTTGCCAATTGGGACTAAGCTCGCCTCTTTTGTCCAGGGAAACAGAGAAAGTGTCTTACGCTAACTAAAATAAACATTTATATATATTTTTGTATGTAAATCGTTTATTCATAAAAGAAAATTACATTTTTACAAGTAAATTGTTCCTTGTCAAGCGACAAAGCTTGTTGGCGAGACGCGTTCGTTTATATAATATTAAAGGTAAGTATAGTATATCACAATTTTTATTATACAATATACTTAAATATTTTAAAATCTTAAATCTATGTTAAAACTAAAACACAACAAAGAGAAAACATTATTAGAACAAAGCAGCCAATATAGACACGCGGCAGCGTGTCGATCCAAGTTCAAGCATCATAAACTAGCCGATACACAGCATCGCGCGAATGTAACTCACTGATAAGTGTCACATTCGCCGAGCAGTATATCCTTAAGTTTACGTTTTATTAAATATCTACATATTTTAGGTTCTAATCTTAGTAAGTCTATTTCGTTAAATATTTTAGGGACTAGATATTCAGTCATCCTCTCTCCATAGTAATTTTTAATTTTTGGTTTAATTAATTTTAATTGGTTTAATTAATTGTATGTCTATTTATTCACGCATAATAATACACCCTGGAATTCATGGGCGTGTCCCGCGGCGGTCACTGCACTCCATGTCTCCACGTTGTCTAGTGGGAATTAATGAGCAGCGTGGAATAGTCACAGTGAATGTATGCTACAGAAGCCAGTGTCTGGCTACTAGACGTTCATAACTAGATACATAAGAGGATAAGCAACTAGGTGCGTGGTCAGTCTTCGTACCTCGGATGGCACGTTAACTTGGCAATTCCCCCTGTAATCAGCTGGGCAGTATGAGAAGCTGCGTAACATCTTCTCCTCCCTAAAGGTCAGCGCAGACAGAGAGGAGCGCAGCGGAGAGGATTTTATTACGGCACTAGAAAATCAACTTTAGAACTATAGGAATAAAGTGCATATATGCTTGAACCTGACAAAATGCTCGCGCAGTCTCGCGCGTTATAATGTTCAAGCATACATGCACTTTATTTAAATAATTTTAAAGTTGATTTTCTAGTGCCTTAATAAAATCCTCTCCGCTGCGCTCCTCTCTGTCTGCGCTGGCCCTAAGGCAGCTTTTCCACCAGAGTTGTGCTATGCTACGTTGCTATGGATGCGTTTGGATGTACACCAATCATATCCATTTTTGCACATGCTTAGCTCTGGTGGAAACGTTCAAGATATGTTTTTTTATATGGGAGGATGCGTGCATGGATGTCTTGGCGATTTTCCCCTGTAATCAGCTGGGCACTTTGAGAAGCTGCGCAACATCTCGTCCCTAAGGCAGCTTTTTCACCAGAGTTGTGCTATGCTTCGTTGCTAGGATGCGTTTGATATCCACCAATAATATTCATTGGTGCACATAGCTTTGCACTGGTGGAAACGGATTCAAATAAGATAATATTATTATTTTATTCAATTATTATGTGAAAATAAAGAAATACATATTTAAATAAATAACTTAACTTCTAGGAAAAAGAAAAATATCAGCTAAATTAACTATAATTACTAACTACTATAACTAGGTTAAAAGGCGTCGTAGAATTCCTCCGCATCGTCGGGAGGTAACGTGCCCAGAAGGCTGGCCGCATTGCCACGCTGTATGGCAATGCTGATTCTTTGACCCAAAAAAAGGCTAGCAATTAAGATATGTTTTATATATGGGAGGATGCGTGCATGGATGTGTGCTCATGATGCGTGCTATAGATGTGTATTATGGATGCGTCCTATGGGTGCGTGCTCTACAGGCTGTTTCATGGAGAATGCGCTCAAGACCTCCATGAACTTATCCCTCCATCTCCCCTTTTTCATCGGACTACAAGGCGTCGGGAGGCTCTCCACCGCTATGTCGTTGATATCCCATTATGCCGTACGAAGCGTTTTGCTTCCTCTTTCATCATACGCACGGCTAAGCTGTGGAACAACCTTCCAAACGACGTGTTTCCAGACTCATATAACATGGGTATATTCAAGGTTAGAGTGAACAGGCATCTTATGGGTACGCACGGTTCACCTTCGACCACATCTTCACTTACCATCAGGTGAGATCGTGGTCAAGCGAAAAAAAAAAGCGTTATTATGCATAAAAAAAATATGGATGTCTGCTATGGGTCGTCGGGAGTGGTGTAGCTATGTGTAGAGCAGAGTACCTACAGTAGAAATAAACTGAACGAGTCGCCGGCAGGACGCTTGAGCGCCTCTCTCCTCACCGCGCCGCTCTCACCGCTTCCCTACTATCGATACATCGCGTAGCTCGAGCTGCGCATCTTCCTCGCGCAGCTACTTTGCAGCGGTACATCTTCATAGCATATCTTACTCGCACTCGCAGATAGTTTCGTAGCTTAGCTTTTACAATCTCACAGTTTGGTGTCACGGACAGCCCCCTGTGCAGAGGGTGCATTGAAAATGAAGAAACACCAGCACACGTACTGCTACACTGCAAGAGTGTTGCTTACCAACGGGCAAAGTTCCTGAATGATCCGAAGACACTGCAGGAGGCCCTCAAGCCAGGCTTTCGTGGTCTCCTGCACTTCTGGATGGAACTAAAATGGTTCGAGTAGCCAAACAAGTATCACGCACAATGGCCCAATTGGGAGGCTAAGTGCGGAAACCTATCGCCCAACTAACTAACTAACAATCTCACAGCATAGCTGCATAGCACATCTCTGGTGGAAAGGCACCCTAATACCGCAGCGTCTCAAGTCGAAAGCCTTTGTATTGGTGTATTTTTTCAGTGAAGACTTACGGAACAGAGACGTGATTGCTTACTATGGGCTTCATAAAAAGGCTCAAGGCCATTCAAAGAGCAATAGAGCGGGCTATGCTTGGAGTATCCCTGCGATCAGATATATCGAAATCCGCAGGCGAACCAAATTAACCATACCCCTAAATACTATAATCTGAAAAATTGAAACTAAATTGGCAGTGGCACAAACCTCGTAGAACCAAGGGCCGCTGGGGTCTTCTTCTTATCGTGTCGATGGTAAGAATTATATTCTGTCTTCCCAAAATTGGGCAACACTGACCCCTTTGGCTGAAGCGTCATACAAGTCTTGAAGGGAACAAGAGACTGGACATGAGGGGCAAACGGACAAATGTGCCATACTGCCACTGGGGTAGAATGGTCCTTGAGTGGTGACCACGAGCCGGTAGATACAGTGGAGGCACGCCTAAAGTTGGGCCGAAGATCTTGCAGATATCGATATCTAGAGACCTCATAGGAAGTCGCTGGATGCCGGTAGCACAAAACCGGCCATTAAGCTGATGCTTGGGGAGTACTTTGTCTGGTAGTGGACATCAGTGGGTACACAAGATGATAATGATTATTCCCAGTATCGTTGGCAGAGCTTATTTGGTTTAGGGGAAGGATCTGCAATGAGAGTAATTAATATTTAATGATTAAAGCCTCAAATGGCAATGGGTGGGGTACATGGGTTGATGATCTTGCTCTTGATCTTGATCTTGTGAGGGTCGCTGGTTTGGGGGAGGCCTTTGTCCACCTGTGGACGTTTTACGCTGATATGATGTTACCGTAAGCGTTATAAGCCATGTTAAACTCTTAAATGTACTATGTGAGAAGGCCCTAACTTGCCAAGGCCAGATACTCAGATACTGCCAGGATTTACAATCTAAACACTGGCAGATTGACGTGTGGTTGTAACTGAACCTTTAAACATGAATCAAATACTTAATTAATGAAAGTTAGAACTTAGAAAGATAGACTGAGATATGCTTTAGACATCCCAGCATGCTGTACGAAGCTTCCTCTTTCATCATATGCAAGAACGTCGTGCTTCCAGACTCAGTTATTCAAGGTTAAAGATCAAGTTTATTCAAGGTTAGAGTGTACAGGCATCTTATGGGTGCGCGCGGTTCACCTTCGACCACATCTTCACGTACAACAAGTGAGATTGTGCTCAAGCGCAAACCCATCCGGCTTAAAATTAATTAAAAAAACCGGCCAAGTGCGAGTCGGACTCGCACATGAAGGGTTCCATAGCAGCAAGTATTTCAGTTGATAAAATGAATGCAAATTGCGGTTTATGACGTATTAAAAAAAACTACTTGCTAGATCTCCTTCAAACCAATTTTCGTTGTTAGTTTCTATGGTAATGTACATCATATATTTGTTTTAGTTTTATCATTCTCTTATTTTAGAAGTTAGAGGGGGGGGGGGGGGACACCTATTTTACCACTTTGGAAGTGTCTCTCGCGCAAACTATTCAGGTTAGAATAAAATGATATTAAAAACCTCAATATCATTTTTAAAGACCTATCCATAAATCCCACCCTGTATGGGTGCGATGAAAAAAAAAATTGTGTTTCAGTTCTATGTATGGCGCCCCCTCAAAATAATTGTTCTTTTTCTATTTTTATGTTAAAATCTTAATGCGGTTCACAGAATACATCTACTTACCAAGTTTCAGTAGTACAGCTCTTATAGTTTCGGAAAAAAGTGGCTGTGACATACGGACGGACAGACAGACAGACATGACGAATCTATAAGGGTTCCATTTTTTGCCATTTGGCTACGGAACCCTAATTAAAAGTAATTTATTGCGCTCATTTAGAAAATTGATTTAGTAAAGTTCCAAGGGCCGCATGTCTATGTTTTCGATATTAATGTTACTCTGACACCTCCATGAAAACCTAGGAGAAGTGGTCTTTACAGACAGCCTTATGCTGGCCAAGACCCTTAAAGTTCGATAAAGGTTATCTGTTTCATTTTGTGCTACAGAACCCTATAAATTATAAAATTGGTTACTAAAATACGTCGTCGTTGCCAGATATACTGTAATAGAGTACTTAAGAGATTGTAAATCTTGTTAGGCATTCGGTACAAAATTGGTAGTAGGTATGCTGCAGCGCGGTCGTTAAGCTGTCAGACTTAGCTGCAGTTAACTTATAGCTTTGTTAAGCAATAGACAGCTACAGTTTAGAGCTCTGTTTGCCACTAAACATTCAACTAAATGTCACCTACCGGGATTTCAATTGCAATTACTATTTTAAGGCATGTTCCATTTAGATTTTTTGTTAATTCAAATAGAACGTGGTCTTTCACTATATCCGATTTTAAAGAGATTAAATATTTCATAGTATGTTTGTCACGTGTTATTTTGTTACTACTAAACGAAGTATATTGTGGGTAGCGCAAGATCGGCAATTGTGGAGGTCTTTAGGACCTTCAAAAAGCGAGCCTATTCTTTTCTTAAAGGCCGGCAACGCACTTGCGGCTCCTCTGGTGTTGCGAGTGTCCATGGGCGGTGGTGATCACTTACCATCAGGTGACCCACTTGCTCGTTTGCCATCCATTTATATATAAAAAAAAGAAGATACAGCCCGCTAACAGACAGATAGACGGTCAGATGGACGGACAGACAGATAGCCCTAAAAAGGGTATCCCCAATCGGGTAGCTATTAGAGTAAATGCGCTATCCTGCATTCCTTAGAACAAGCATAATACTCGTATATTTAGCATTTTATACTGAATTTAATGTTTTTGCCTTTGTTCAGCATTGGGCGTCATTCGGCGTATTTTTTTTTATCGGGACTAGTCCCTCCCTCTTACCCACCACTGCAACTCCTGTAAGCCAGGATCAACAGTGGCACACAATGAAATGACACTGAGCGGTGAGGCTCAGGCATGTCCCGGGGAATCGCTTTAACTGTCTTGGATTCCGCAACGAATTTAATCAGAAACAGAAAAAAGGAGGAGTTAGAAAATGAATAGTTCCACTTCCCTCCAGAGCAAAGCGGGAGACAGAATGATGTAAAGAGGCTATAGCCTCATAAAATAAGAGATTTGCAACTAGAGAAGCCAGCTGCAATCCTGCTTTCGGCGGATAAGATGATACAAAGTATCCATGTGCGATTGAGTAAGTAATGTCTAAAACCGCAGCCGAACATAAACCGACATAACCCGTAGAATTGCCAAACTAAAGTGACATTCTGAGGGCACGTAAAGGTCGCTTCTGGTTAGTGTCGTTAGACAATAGTCGTTAATCCACGTCAGAGGTCTACTATACGGCTCAAACAACTCTGACACCAGGTACAATGGAAACCATACTTCTGAATTTAGATACTTATATTTTTCTTATTAATATATAATAATAATATATAGGGGCAATGTCACACAGATCACCCTACCCCCAAACTAAGCAAAGCTTGTACTATGGGTACCAGGCGACGATATACATACTTATATAGATAGATAAATACTTAAATACATAGAAAACATCCATGACTCAGAAACAAATATTCGTGCTCATCACACAAATATTTGCACTTACCGGGATTCGAACCCAGGACCACCAGCTTCGTAGGCAGGAGCACTACCAACTGCTATAAATTGTACCAACAGTTGCACTTAATGCGAAAATATTAGATTTAGTCCCATCGACCGTATTTTTAGGATTGACACTTGATTCAAAATTGCAATGGGGTCCTCAGATTGAAAAGTTAGCAGGTAAATTAAGTTCGGCTTCCTATGCTGTCTGGAAAATAAGGCAATTGTCAGATGAGCGAACCGCTAGATTAGTGTATTTCGCGTACTTTCATAGCATTATGTCGTATGGCATTCTGCTGTGGGGTTCGGCGGCTGACATAGGTACTATTTTTGTATTGCAGAAAAGAGCAGTCAGAGCCATTTATGGTTTAGGCAGTCGCGATTCTTTGCGAAATTTGTTTAAAGAAATAAATATACTTACTGTGCCATCGGAATATATATATCAGAATATAATGTTTGTTAGAAAAAATATTCATAATTATAAAAAGAAAAGTGAACTGCATAATATAAATACTAGGAATAAAAACAAACTAGCCATGCCAGGCTTTAGAGTAAGCAAAACTAATAAATCATTTTTAGGAAATTGTATTAGGTTTTATAACAAGCTTCCTACTCAAATTACTGATCTGCCTGACACAAGTTTTAAAACACATATTAAACGTGTACTTATGGCTAGGGGTTATTTCACCACTAAAGAGTACATCGATGACAAAGACGTCTGGCTCTCACTTCCTACCTGCACATTGCTCACTGGAGATCTTGTAGCCATATAGACATGACTGATCTGCTGTGTTACGTGAACTATCTGTAAATGATTGCTATCATATACTTAATTTAAAATTATTGACTCTGTCTCAAAATGAATAATGTTATTGTTTCGAAGTTTTTCTTTTGTATACCTAAATATAATCTAAAATAATAAGCATTCAGACAACCGATCGAGCATATATTGTGTTTGCCTACTAAATAATTACTCTAATTGGACCAAATCCCGTGTCCATGCCCGCTTGAGTATGTTTCGCCGGACCGTCTCAACTGGGTCGTGTTGAAACCGGTAGTAGATGAACCCACTGAGTTTGTTTCGCTGGGTCTTCTCAGTTGGGGCGCATTGGATCCGGTGGTAGCATTAAAGCGCGACCGTCGTTATTAACACAAGGTCCGTCATAATAATAATACCTTTAATATAGACAGAACCATTGACAATATGTAGTAAAAATACTAGACTTAAACTAGATAATTAAACATAATCTCTTGACAATAACTTGATACGAGCTAGCTAAATATCATTTCTGTAATAAAATAAATTTTATAAATGTTTTCATACAAGATGTACCTAAATATCTATGTTACTAGAAATAATATCTAATGTATACAACTATATTACTACAAACATGTTCTGACTATTTACAAGCGCTTTTTAAAGTCTACGTGAATAAAAACCTTTTTTATTTTATTATTTTATTTATTTTATCGTCGCCTGGTACCCATAGTACCTACAAGCTTTGCTTAGTTTAGGGCTAGGATGATCTGTGTGACATTGTCCCTAGATATTATTATTATATTAGCAGCACTAACTTAGGACAAATCCGGTACACCTTCTTACATCCCCGTGATTGTAAGTGCATATAAAGTCGTCGTATCTGCCCATTATCTATCCCCCGTTCGTGTCATATTATGATAATGAGATTTTACAACCACTGTGACTCAGTTGGTTTAACCGGATTGCTGTTACAAAGGTTGTGGGTTCGATTCTCGCACAAGACAAATCAAATCACACCTGTGATTTGTAATTTGATAATGAAAATGTCAAATTTTTCGGTGTATAGTATATAAAAAAAAGTATTTCTATCCGTTGTCTAGTAACTATAGTATCATCATCATCATCATCATCATATCAGCCGAAAGACGTCCACTGTTGGACAAAGGCCTCCCCCAAAGATCTCCATAGTATAAGCTTTGCTTATTTTGAGGTATATAGTGCTGTGTGAGATATCCCAGATATCTATTTATTTATTATTTATCTCGTCGCGCCGATGTCTGGTCTCCGTTGAAATTGACCGCTGTGGCCAAAATTCTACCAAAAACACATTATCACTGCTATTAACGAAGCTCACTGTACTCGTATACTCATTTTGCAAACAATCTAATTACTTGGCAACCTATTATTATCCATCCGATGACTATTCAGGTAATTATTTCCGCCGCACAACATCCTACATTTGGCAACCCTACGCCATTCACAAGAACTGCCGATTCCACGTAAAACCCACTGGAACAACAAAAATCACCCGTATTACGAACGTAATAAAGACGGTATTAACAACAAAGTGTATCCACTGACGTCATGTTAACTGAACTTTAAATACATTCATGTTCTAACAACTGATCATGAATGACAATGGCCAGCCCTCACGTGGACCGCACATGGCAAAAGGTCGACACCCTTTACATCCACCCAAAATAAACATCCTTATTGCCATAAACATAAAGTTGAAAATCACCTGCAAATCTGGAGATACATCCTTCGCGGCTTCGCTGTAGGGCTGAACACAAACTTAATTTTGCAGTTAGAATCACTCTTAAGGTTCTTGGTATAGAGTTCAAAATAGAGTGCCATGTGTGTAAGCTTTTATATGTGAACGAAACACAGGCACACTGGGAATTATAATAAAGTCAGAGCAAAGTTTGTATTAATTTCTATAGTTTCTGGGCGAGCCACATTCCTGACCTTAAACTTGGAAGTATTGTTGATAGCTTGGACGGTTCATAAACAAATATAATAATAATAAAACCTAGCCCCAAACTAAGCAAAGCTTGTACTATGGGTACCAGACGACGATATACATACTTATATAGATAGATAAATACTTAAATACATAGAAAACATCCATGACTCAGAAACAAATATTCGTGCTCATCACACAAATATTTGCACTTACCGGGATTCGAACCCAGGACCACCAGCTTCATAGGCAGGAATACTACCAAATAGGCTACGGTGACCGTATAAACGGACTGAGAGGCAGTTAAGCCGTGTATTCAGTGAGCAATAATGTTTCACATACAAAGTTAAGACAACACCACGTAGATGTTTCGAGAACATTGTTTCGGACACACAGACTTACTAACCAGATTTTTTTACCTGGGGCTCTACCGGCTAAGTCACCGAACATCGATTTCTTAAATGGCGTTCAAATAAATAAATTTGAAAAATGACTTAATCAATCGTTAAATCGGCTTCAACGTTGACAATCGATTCCGGACCATTTATGACGTCACATGTGCTCGTGGAAGCCGATTTAATGAATGATTACCTAAGTCATTTCTAACCTTTATTTATTTGAACGCCATTTAAGAAATCGATGTTCGGCGACTTAGCCGGTTCAGGCCCTGCCCTTGGATTTGAACCTAGATGGTTACTTCTTAATATTAATTAATTCTTATACTTTGCTGTCTTCTTCAGTAGTTGATTAGATAATGTCGCCTGAGGAAGTAGTGTTGATGTGTGGTGCGTACATTTGTTGCTTAAGGCCATTTCTAGTCAAAAGAAAAGAAAAAAAATTCTGTGTGTACTTATGTACACGCGTTAGAAGTTATACTTCTTTGGCGTATGGAAAAAAATAATTAAAATGCAGTAGTGATTAACGATAAATATTAAAATTAATCAAAAAGATTTTATTTAAATAAAAATACTAGAATATACAACTATAGTTATAAATTTTCATACCACCTAGAACTAACTTCATGCTGTTAAATTTAGGTGTCGGTGTGCGCGCGCATCGTAAAAATTCACTCTCATCATTTTTCTCCATCGCGCCAAAAGAAGTATAACTTCGAAAATGGTTCAACAATTAATAGAAGCAATTTTAAATCTGATTTCGATATTCGCGAGTGGGTCACGTATGTCGAAATCAGATTTTGAATTGTCTCTATAAATTAATGATTTGTTTCGCTTGTTCCCCATCGCGAGTGGGGAGTACGTAAGCACGATCTAAAACACATAGTTTACCGCAACATATTTGCATGTAGATATAGTCTCTGAAACAGTTTTTTTTATTGCTTTTGGCAGACGAGCTAACGGCCCACCTGATGGTAAGTGGTAACCGCTGCTCATGGACATTCGCAGTGCCAGGGGGCTCAGCAAACCGCTGCCTACCGTGATAATGATACACTTTTTAAACCTCGTTTGAAGAAGGACATGTCGTAGCGCTGGGGTAACACCGCAGCAGGTAATTCATTCCAGAGCCTCCACGTACGTGGGATGTATGAGCGCTGAAAGCTAAGTGTTTGTAAACTTTTGTTGCTCAGTGAATAAATGGCTTTATACTGCATACAAAACCGCACATGTATCCTGTGTGATTTGGTTAGTGCTGAACGGTCGTTCACGACAAAAAAATGTTGTCCTTTAAAAGTAAAAAAAATATAAACTTTATAGAATTATATAAACCAATTACAATCTATATTTAGAACTAGCTGTGCCCCGCGGTTTTACCCGCGTTAAATTGTATTAATTATCATAGCTGCATCGTGATAATATGTAGCCTATATGTTGACCCGACCTCTTAGTAATATTCATGCAAAATTTGAAGTAAATCCATGCAGTACTTTTTGAGTTTATCCCGGACATACATACAGACAAACAGACACAAAGACAAAAATTCTAAAAACTATATTTTTGGCTTTGACTTCGATTGTAGATCACGACCCAAGTATCCTTTTTTTTAAATATTCAATGTACTGTTTTGACTTTCCTACGATTTTATTATATGTGTAGATTATCAGCGTAAAAGTGTGTAGCGTCTTTTTACATTAGGAAATTTCATTAAAAGACCGATAAGCAAACTAATCGTTTATTCAATTCTTGACATTAGTACTAGGTGGGGGGAGGTGGAGCTTTCCAGCTAGCTCTTGGGGTACATCCAGGTAAGTCCTCTCCAGGCCGACCGTGAGGATGAGGGCGCGGAGACGGTCTACCTCCACGTGGTCACCCTCAGAAGACCAGACAGTCATTGAAGAGTTCAGTGACGATGTTTCTCGGAGGAGGTCGAGGATGACGGGCTGGCTATTGGCAGCTAGACCGGCGCGGACCTGGAATTGATAAAATTGTGATCAATAACCCAGGATCTAGTTGTTACGATAGAGGTTCAATAAAAATAAAAATAAAATCACTCTGAATCAACGCAATGAGGTAGATATTGTATGATTGCACGTGTTGCGCAGCGGCTTAGACAGTCACCTCGCCGCTTCGTGTCGCGGGTTCGAGTCCCGCGCCGGACAACTATTTGTGTGACCCATAAATAGTTGTTCTGAGTCTGGATGTAATTTGTGTCCGTCTGTTATATGTTTATGTCTGTTAAAGTACCCACAGGGATTAAATTCCATAATGCGGGCGTCGTCTTTAAAAAATTGTATTTAAATTTAAAAGAAGAAGATAATTTTGTGTTATGAAAATTATTCATTATTTTAGCAGACAAAGTAAAATGCTGGACAAAGGCCTCCTCAAATGAAAATGTGCACTGTAGTCAAAAAAGTCTTTGTCTTCATTACAATCACCTGTGTCTACATGACGCGACGATGACCCAAAATATGATGATACCGATTATCAAAACTCCTCTCTGATTCATATTTTGTTTAAAGTATGATTCGTATGATAAGAATCATACTGTAAACAAAATATGATTGCCCTAGTACATGCATTAGCTGGACAGGTACAGGAGCGCCAAATCCGAGAGAGGGAGGATTTCGAACACGCAACAAAATTGACAAACGTGGAGCTTAATCACTGGCTTGTTTGGTCTTGCTGGTCTAGTGGTTCGGGACCCTGACGACTAAGACAGAGGATGCGGGTTCGATTCCCACCCAGCATAAATCTATTATACGTATGCATTACATACATACATAGACTCACGCCTGTTTCCCAGAGGCGTAGGCAGAGACAACGGATTGTCACGATCTTTGCACACGTCTTTTGCCTCGATTGCTGTCATTATGTTCTTCATACATGCTCGCCGGTTTAGGGTAGGTACTTCTGACCTGCCCTTTTTTGAGAACGTTTCCGATTAGGCAAGAGAATGTTCGACGAGGTATGCATTATATAAGTAGAAATATATAAGTATATTTTTATCAGTTGTCTAATTATCATAGTACTGGCTCTGCCTAGTTTGGGATCAGGAGGTAGTGTGTTAGTTCTCCCAAAATATGTATTTATTAGTATTGATAAAATCACTGCCAGCATAATAATTTTTTTACAGCCTTAATCCAGGCAGTCGCAGACATGAGTTTGCCAACACTGTTATGTACCTACACACTTCAAAAGTGTCTAGGGATTCAGTATATTTTAACTGCGTTTAATTTCCAACAATACGCAAAAAAAAAATTAACGCACACCCTCAGACACCCCAATTAGAATATTATGTTGTAATCATAATACATACACTGATTTTTTTATTTAAAATGTTTATGCATTGTTATTTACTAAATTAGTTTCTTGGAATAAAGTTCATTTTTCTTTATTTTGTATTTAATGATGGAGTTTGTATGAATACAAATTAAACTGCAATTTTAATAGTCTTATTATTTGACTTATGGTCCATTTCAATTTATTTTGACTGTATAGGGTTAATATGACAATAATTTTCCTAGTTTTAATTATTTTGGAAAAAAAATTACCTATATTAAAAATGATATAAATCGATTCAGTAAACGATTCTGAACAAACTATTTTCAGGGTGTGCGTTAATTATGTTACATGTTGTATACGGATAAGTTTTTAACTTAAACATAGAAATTAAAGTAAGAATTCAGTCTGGGAGACTGAATTCTGAGGATGGTAAATAATAATTGATTTTTTTAAATGTATTTTTGATGTGTATGTTGACAAGGCTGAACACACTTTAAACAATAGCCAATCTACAAAAAGCAATTAGATATTTCAACTTACAGGGAAAGTAACAGTTTGATTGATACGATGCTCGTTGATCATGCGCAGCATGGTTCCAATCTGCTCATTGCTATACTCTCCTCCGGTAATGTTTCCTCCGTAATTAGTTGTCCAACCCACGGAGAGTACTGCGCGAGGGTGTTTGGAGCCCAGGTTCAGAAACTTGGTGGGGTCTACAGGCTTTGTGGTGGCATCCACTGGACCGGACAGAATGTCAGCGTTCAACCACAAAGGGAATGTCACCTGAGAAAAAAATAATAGTAAATAACTAAAACCTAACTTAAAAGCTGATTTGCAATAAATATAAAGTCACAATTTGATTGTCAGTCGGCCATGTTTCTAGAAAACAAAGTGTTTCTAAATAATCTACATCCACAGACAGGGTGTTAATAAGATAATCCAAAATTTGATCTGCCAGTGTATGTCGTTCGTAGCTTAACGCAGAGCACCTCTCCTGTATAGCTGAGGGCGCTGGTACGAGACTTGCCGATTATGATTTTCAATCTTTGACATCAGATTTTTTTTGTTTATATTAAATGGGATGGCAAACGAGTAAGCGGGTCACCTGATGGTAAGTGATCACCGCCGCCCGATTACGGTTCGCATCGCAATTATGTGATGCATTAGCTATCAGCTTAAAATTTAATAACTATAAATATATTACAGCAAATGCGGTGCTGTGGTTGCTAGAATAAATGCTCTACTTTATACCGTATATTTATTTATCATTAATCATTAAGAGTAATCTCTTCTAGTCTCGTATTACACGCATGCGTGTAAAACAGAAAAATAGTACAAAATTTGACAATTATTTGTCGGAGTTTTGTATTATCTTATTCCCTCCTGCAAATCTGAACCGATTCAATTTTTTATTCAATTGATAACTAAACAAAAATTTGACATAGATTTGAATTTGCACGACAAGATGGTAAGCTCTGCCCGACCATTTTATTTATTTGGTTACAATTCGCCGAATTTTTTTAGAAACCTTCAAAAAAGGAAATGATTAATTCGACTTTATGTTTATTATTTTTTTATATGTTACCCGATTTCTCTATTATTTGAGAACTATTAGTATTAAATTTTTCTTATATAAATTTTGTTTACATTGGATTACCAAGTAACGTTTTGGAAGAAAAATTTAAGTCGATTGTATGTGTCTTACAACTGTAGAGTCCTCATACAAGAATAACGAGCAGGTAATGATTTCTGGCCTAGAAAGAATAACTGGGCTACCCCATACTATCCCGTGGGTTTCTAAGTAAAGGGGACTAAGGGATACACCAGGTAGTCGGGCAGCATCGCCTCTTGTGTACTAGCTACAACTTAACTGCTGTCACCAACTCCCATCCCAAGGGCGGTGACCTAGGCAAACCTTTCCACCATTGTAGAAACAAGGAGACGACTATGACCAGCAGTGTACGATATCAGGGGCTCTACCGGCTAAATAATAATAATACTGAATTCATACCTTAATATAGACAGAACCATTCAGACAATATGTAGTAAAATATAAATTTCAATACATAATATTAAAAACTTCAACTAAACATAATCTCCTAGACAATAACTTAATACAAGCTAGCTAAATGGCACTACCATTATAAAATAAATTGTATAAATGTTTTAACATAAGTAAAAGTTGTAACTAGAAATAATAACTGTATTACTACAAACATGTTCTGACTATTTACAAGCGCTTTTTTAAAGTCTTCGTGAATAAAAACCTTTTTTATTTTATTTATTTATTATAAAAAAAGAGCCGCTTTCACCTTTAAAATTAAACGCGATCAATGGACGCTAAACTTAGTTACAGGAAGCGGAACCGAGTTTAGCGTCAATTGATCGCGTTTTAACGGTGAAATCGTCTTAACAATTGATTAAGTCATTTTTAACCTTTATTTATTTTAACGCCATTGAACAAATCGATGTTCGTCGACTTAGCCGGTAGAGCCCCTGGGTGGGAATTGTGGTGGGAATCGATCTACCACCCACGGCAACCGGCCTGACATTTGGAGAGCTATGCCATAATCATCATGCTACGCAGATGGGTTGACGATCTTAGTATGTTGCTGTTAATACTCAAATAGGCATATCCTACTAATATTATAAATGCAAAAGTTTGTGAGTGTGGATGTTTTTTGCTCTTACACACAAAAACTTCTGAACGGATGTTGATGAAACTTTGTAGTAATATAGTATATATATATATATTATATCTCCGAATAACACATAGGGTCAGCGCAGACAGAGAGGAGCGCAGCGGAGAGGATTTTATTAAGGCACTAGAAAATCAACTTTAGAGCTATAGGAATAAAGTGCATATATGCTTGACCCTGACAAAATGCTCGCGCAGTCTCTCGCATTATAATGTTCAAGCATACAAGCAATTTATTTAAATAATTTTAACGTTGATTTTCTAGTGCCGTAATAAAATCCCTTCCGCTGCGCTCCTCTCTGTCTACGCTGGCCCATAGGCTATAATTTATAAAGTTTAACGCGGGTAAAACTGTGGGGCACAGCTAGAATTCAAATATATAAACAGAGATTAGACTGCACGAGTGGCGCAGCGGCTTAGACAGTCGCCTCGCCGCTTCGTGTCGCGGGTTCGAGTCCCGCGCCGGACAACTATTTGTGTGACCCATAAATAGTTGTTCTGAGTCTGGATGTAAATATTGTCCGTCTATTATATGTTTGTAAAGTACCCCGCGACACAGGGATTAATTTAAATAATGCGGGCGTTGTCTTAAAAAAAAAAAGAAAAAAAAGGGGTAGATATTCCATCGGAAAGACTTCTACGTCGCTCATGGGATGAGAACCCCGTGCCGTAGCGCGGTGATATAAGTTTACGTCACCCACACAGCACAACCCAACTTACTCAAGTCATAATTTTCATTAAAACTTATTATTTTAAAAATAATCAAAATATGTTCATTATAAAACTACTAAAATGTATGAATGGGCCTTATCAGGTGGCTCAAGGTCACCCAAAGAGCAATGGAAAGGGCTATGCTTTGAGTTTCCCTGCGAGATGGAATCAGAAATGTTGAGATCCGCAGGCGAACCAAAGTAACCGACATAGCCGTAAGAATTGCCAAGCTGAAGTGGCAGTGGGCAGGGCACATAGCTCGTAGAATCGACGGCCGCTGGGGCAGAGAGGTTCTCGAGGGGCGACCACGAACCGGAAGACGCAGCCTGGGCAGGCCCCCTACAACATGGACCGATGATCTTGTGCGGGTCGCTGGAAATCGCTGGATGCGGATAGCGCAAGACCGGCAATTGTGGAGATCTTTGGGGGAGGCCTTTGTCCAGCAGTGGACGTCTTTCGGCTGATATGATGAAAATTTATGAAACATATATTATGTTTCATATATTTTCATAATCTCTAAGTAGTTTTGGAATCTTGTCTTGGATATAGACAATTTCCTGGCAAACGGTGAGTGATAAAGAGCTTTGTAACAAATTCAAGTTCACGTGTCTAATTATATCCCAGTGAGAGCGAAACAAAGCAGACGAATATGTCTGCATAAGGAAATAATATTAAAGTCGGTTATGACACAGCACAAATACGAATTCGCAAATTGATGTACCCTGGGTCTAAAAGTATCCTGATGAATCATTACCTATTATTATATCAAATTACCCTCATATTCTCCGACCTATTCTATTTTATTTGCGGTTGAATTAAATGCTTTACGTAGCTATCGGTCCCGGTTGTAGTTTTAGACAACAGTCCTTAAGCCAAGCTTATTAGACGGCTTGAACAACTCTTATATCAGAATAACCAGCTTAGATAAAGAAAGAAGAAAGAAATATATAACATTGAATCAACTATTACATTAATAACTACCAAATCTCGATTCATATAAAACAATTTGTATTTCAATTACCACGACTCCAATAACAGATTTGAAACTAAAATGAACACCATTAAAGACAAAAATGAAACAAAAATCCCCACGTCCACGTGCAATCTAACTGAAATAACAATTCGTCATAACATCACATTCTTGAATGATCTGCCGACCATTCCAAGTTTTAGTACGAAATTGAGTCTTCCAGACATGATAATACGATTCAATTTGGAAGTGCACCAAAAGGTTGGTTGGCCATTCAAGGCGCCAATAAGGACAGTCGGCTCAGAAGGGACGGTTGCAAATGGCCATGATACGCGGAAGACGAACACATGTGCGAGAGTGGAGCAAGGGCTTGTGGGCCATCTGGAGTTACCAAGCGAGGGGAAGATATTTTTAATCATAATGATCAATTTACCTAAGACCTTAGTGTCCGAACTGTGTTAAAGGACATAAAACCGAATACAATTTTTTATAACCACCGATTGGTACAAAATGCTTATATAACATTCGTAAAGCACTCTCCACTGAATCAGAATGATCATCATTCGTTCAAAAACAACGAAGAAATCACGTAATATACATACTAAAACAAAATATACAACCGAATTGATAACTTTCTAATTTTCCTTCTTTGTTTTGAAGGCGGTGAAAAATTTAGATTTGTTTTAGAGTTTATTTGGTTAATGGACTCGCTCGTGCCTCGGAGGCGTTAGTCCCAGTTCTCATAAGAAAATACATATCTATGGTTCCGGTAAATGGAACTAGTGCCTCTTATCTACTTCATAGCTTATAGGAGATGCAGTGGTGGGTCCACTGCAACTCCTATAAGCTATGAAATGAGACTGACTGAACATAAATTTACACTGAGAAGTAAGGGTAAGTCACGACTCGGCTAATTAACTGTTATGGATCCCGGAACGAATTTGATCAGAAAGAAAGAAGCAAAGCAGAGAAAAGTGGTGGACAGAGTGATATAACGAAGTAGGAGCCTCATTAAATTAGAAAATTGCAACTAGAGGCAGAAAGCAGGCAGCAAAAGCACAAAAGGTAAATTTAAAGGGCTCTAGGTCATGAGAGCTGTAATATTTGATTCCAATAGTAGGTCTGGCCAGAACGCTTAAGCGCACTGTAGCCGTTCCTTGTTGCTACAAGATCTGTACGATAAACTACTCCCGATATTGCTAACAGACCATTTATCATAATATCGCCAACCCGTCCGTCAAGCGTGGCGATTATGGCATATGCCTCCAAATTATGGATAACTCCATTGTGGAAATGTCATGACGTCATTCAGCTGACATGATGATCTTGATGATGAATTTTCAAGATGCAACGTGCGTAATGTTGTCAATGTTACTATTAAAGTCTAATGTTTGTGTGTCTGTGCGTCTGTGTGCCTGTGAATCCGTGTGTCAGTGAGGATGATATCCAATTTCAATTTTGTTTATCTGATAGCTTGTTGTATCGAGATGTTTTAGAATTTCGTTTCTGACAATTAATTTCACCATTTAAGACTTACAGCTCTTTTTTTTGTTGAAGTAGAAATATATTACCAGTTTCGATTTGTATCAGAAGCCAATTGTAGCTTCTGAAAGCAAATACACACATCAACAGAATCTAGAGATACTTTAACCCTAAATTATTTACGACTTTATGGTTTCAAATCATTTTGTTTTCATAAAAAAGTTTACATACCGATTGAAACCTCTTTCATTCTATATTATGGTTTAAGACATTTATTTTCTCAAAAGATTACATAAATCACTTGCAGAGAAAATACAATAGGTATACAATATATTCAAAATTAAATAATAAAAAAAAACAAACTACGACGGATAAATTCTTAGTAATTCGTCACGTTAAAGAAAATTAAAATTGTTTTTTTAATATTAATGAATGTAAAGGGATGACATTGCTTTTCTTTTTTAATTTAACGTGTCGTATGAGCTGTAGTGTCATGTCTTGTCGTCACTTGAGTCGAGATGAAATGTTGCAAGCCGTGGGTGGGTATGTTAGAAAATGGAGCTATGCAATGCGTCGTTGTTGAGGCCACAGTCATAACGTCAAGGTCGTTGCCACGTTGTCTCAGCACTCCAGTGGCTGAACGGCACTCGAGCAGATAGCAAGTTACTACGCAGAGACAGGATTGATTTATCCCAATGACCGCCAGAAGATAACCCAATATTACAGCAGTGCAACTAGTACAAAGGCTCCAGGAGGACCATCACCAAACGACCAAATCAAATGAGGTTGCATGAAATTAGTCTTCATGCTCGAAGACCGCTACGTGTTACAGCATAGCGACGTCACAATTGAGTTCGGCGGTTTTCGTGGGCTCGGGAGTATTTACCATGAAGTGTCGAACAATGGTCTTTAGTGCGTTTTGGTTCACCAATAAGTCCCGGTTTGCCATCCGGATTCATGAGGAACACGCGTTTGGAGAACTTCAAGGAGAATAAGCTGTCTTGGGGACCCTCAGGAGATCCAGTCATACCAAGGCGGGACAGTCACGGTGTGGGCATAAAATCACTTTGGCGGATGAACCTAGCTTTTGAAAACAATAATTACCATACAAAATTGAATAAAATACTACAAGTAGGTAGTAGAGACTAGGTAGTAGTTGTCCCACATCTGCCGCGTAATTTATAAACGCAGTAAAGGACATGTGAACTTCATGTTCGTTACTGCTTTTATAAATTGCGCGGTAAACATATAATCCAAATATGCCAGGCTACTCCTATCCTATCGAGCATGTATGAAACATATTACAACAAAATAATTTTACTGATTGCCCACCAAAATAGACGACGGAACAACAATTTCACGAAACTTGCAAAGAATATTGGAACTAATACCGCAGCAAGGCCTGGCTGACTGGCCGTCAGGTTTCGTAAGAGGCGACTAAGGAATATACCAGGTACTCGGGCAGCAGAGCAGCCTGTGTACTAGTTACCACCTAACTGTGGTCGCCAACTCTATGCCAAGTGCGGTGACTAAGGCAAACTCCTCCAAATGGCAACGTTATAGCAATCTTTGGGGAAAGCCTATGTACAGCAGTTGAAGATTTCAGGCTGATGATGTGATACCGCAGCAAGATATTGACAATTAAATATTACGTCTGAAAAATCGATCTTGACTTGTAAACTGATTATTGTAATATAGATATATTATATATTTTTATAAGAATATAGATTATATAAGTTTTTTTTTGCCAAACTGATTTCCAGGGTGCTTACAAAAAACAACATTTATATTTAAAACAAAAACGAAATGGATTTTTTTTGTTTATTAAAATAATCTATTGTTCGTCCATTTATTATGATGCCTACTATAATTAACAGAAAATTCGTCATAGATATTTAGATGTTTGATGAGATCTAAAACATCCCTAGATTCAGTTGATGTGTGTATAAACTGTTCCGCGGAGGTCAGAAAAAATAAATTAGAATAATGCAAAATCTTTGAACCAAAAAGTTAATTTGTCGTATATAACTTTGTATACGTCACATAGGTAAAATAAATCAAATGACGCACGCTCACACATACACACTTTCATTTTAAATACCTGGAATCGAACCCGGTGTCGACGGGTCTCTTCATGCGGCGTCCACAAATGCTATAACAAAACGACACTTACAATCACTTTCTACATTAATATTCACAATAAATGGGACAATAATTAAATACTGCTTACTTATAGTATGGGCAGTGTTTACCCTAGTGTCAGAGTTGTTCAAGTCGCCCTGTAGGCCTCTGTCATGGCTTAAGGACTTGCCTAAACAAAACAGGGGGCGATAGCTTAACGTGCTAACTGAGACACTCAGAAATTAAACCACTTTTGCAGTCACCCATCTATCTACCGGCCTTGAACCTAGTTCCTGATTCAGATTCAGATACTTTATTGTGGATCATAGATAGGTACAAAATACAGATGTAAGATCAGCCATGTCCCGCCCTTTGGGCATACAATAATTAACACACAATTAAAACAATAATTACATAACACAATGTCAATAAATTAATTAAGAAATATATGTCAAATTTAATAATTGTCAAGTTAAATATCAAAATTAAAAATAATTAAGGTTTATACATTCCTTAACCTCGCCAATCACTTGCGAACCGATGAGAGCATCTGGCGGCTATGGGCACCTCAATAATTAAATAATTTTATTAAAAATATCTAGAGAGTAGTACATCCAAGAAAAATTAACGCAGAAGCGTCTTGACATAATTGTTTATTGCTGGATGCGGGTAGAGTAAGACCGGCAATTGTGGAGGACTTTTTCAGCAGTCTTTCGGCTGATATGATGATGATGATATAGGTATATATTATCTGTGTCCTATTTTAATTATCTGTATTTGTATGCCTTCTGAGTTTACTTAACTATCTTTCATATCAAATCTTCTAAAGTGCACCTACCATATATCTCTGAATGAACCAAATGTTAAAAGACAGAGAATGCCTCTCACCTTAAGCATGTCTACAGTTTTGTGCAATGCAAGTAAAGTAAATAAATAAATAAATTGTGAATAAAATAAATAAGAGTATATCTGTTAATAAGTTCTATATTCTAAACTAATCAACCAAAAATTAATCATAATTAATTGAGTTGGTTCCAAAAAGTTGTCAGGAAAAAATACAAAATAAACTAATCAATAACAAATCAAATTAATCACTACTCCATAATTAAGTTCCGTACGTGATCGACAAGGTTAGACACCTAACAGCGTGTCAGTCTACAGATGGTGGGTGATCGCCAAAGTGGTTCAATTTCTGAGTGTCTCCATGTTTTTTAGGGCAAGTTAAGCTGTCCGTCGCGGTTATAGTGGTTTGACAACAGTCGTTAAGCCATGTCAGGGGCCTACTGAGCGGCTTGAACAACACTAGGATAATCACTTCCCATACGATAGAGTACCTACTTACTTGGTTTACGTCTTTCATTTAACTTGTGATTACAACGTACTTTTACGTTTCATGCGAAACGTAGATATACGTTGAAAGTGTTTAGAATGTTTTTTTTATATGATAGCAAGAGAAACGAGTAAATGGGTCAGCAATTGGTAAGTGATCATCGTCGCCCATGGACACTCGCATCACCGGAAGGGCTGCAAGTACATTTCTTTCAAGAGAGGTAGGCTCCCTTCTTAAAGGTCTGTCATACCGAATAAGAAATACCTCCCTAACTGTGGAGGTATTTCTGATTGTTTTGCGGAAAGTCCTATTTCCTAAACAAACCGCTCCGATCGTTTGTTCCCACTAGTTATGCTGTAAAGAAGGACGGTAGGCATTTTTTTTTCTCACCAGTCCTAATTATGTAATGTGTTGCTTAATAATATAACTAGAGGGACGCTTTATTCCCCCTTCTTCAATTAGTAGTGCTATGGTAAATAAAAAAATATATCAAAGTATTTTTTTTGTGTTAATAAATTTGTTTCTGGCGTTCAGCTCGTGCGTAGTATGGACGCAGTTCTAACCTAAACTAACCTACTTTTCCATAATCGAAATAAATTTTAAGTTACACCCGGGTAAATGTGACGTGCGATCAGTATATTGGATATGAAAATTATTTAATTGATGAATATAAATATTGATGGGTGTTCAGTTCTTTGATGTACTTACCATACTTATATACGCCGTTATTGTCATATGCATCAGTGACCATTGTTATAATATTTGCTATGTGAATTGTTAATGTTTATGATGTGACTGTACTCAATAAATAAATATTTAATTACCAAAGAACTACAGGAAGAAGAAGTGGGGTTAAATAGCCCAACTAATTATTCTTCTATTCAGTAACGCATATCGTAAAACTAATGAAGAAAAAAAATCTCACTAGTTCTACCGTAGGACTTTGCAGTTGAACTAGTGGGAACAAACTGCTCAGATCACACGGTGGATTCGACCCTTAATTTTTTGAAGAAATCTTTACTTAAGCCTGAGTTGGAGGAAGCTGGTAAATGTGTGTCATGAGCGTTACGAAATTTGTGATTGGGTGAGACGAACGGAAGTAGAGAGTAAATAAGTGACTCTTTTATGGGGCAATGTATAAGATTCTATAACAATCTTCCCAATGATATTAGAGAATTATCTACGAATAAAATAATTATTAAAGCCAAATTGTGTAGCAGGGCATATTAAAAAATTTCCGATTATTTAAGTGATAAAAGTGCTTGGGATTGAGTTGTTCTGAGTCAACACACATGATTGTAATTAATCTTAAGTATATTTTATTTTAAAAAAGGATTCCTACTGAGTTTTCTGGCAGTGTTTCCCAGTAGCTGCCATGTTATGCACTGCATGGTAGGGTAAAAAAATATGACGATTCCACATAAATGTAAATTTTTTACGGAATAAATGATTTTGACTTTGACTTTGACTTAGTATACGTTAGTGAAGAGAGAGAGTTAACTTTGGTATATTACTGAAGGGGCAGAAGAGAGAGGTGCGAGTACACATTTAATATCTCTCATAGCTTGTTACATTTGAAGTTTTACTTCGGTCATATAGTCTAAACAACACTCGTTTTTTTTCATGGCATTCTTTCGCTACCTTGATTACATTATTTATTTTTATTTTATTTGAGACAACAAACAATTGCGTTATTTGCTTAATACTAATACAGTATTTCTTAGAAAAGACTTCGTTAATCACACAACCAGCATCGTTATCTACAACAGATCATATGAAACGGTAAAACTAGTAACAAGCAACTATGGCAAACTATACGAAATCAACAAAATTAACTTAGTCTAGGTAGCATACAGTAGGTGTGTGTTAGGTATTACTAGATTGAGGAGATGCCTCATAATTCCTGAATACTCCAAGTTCTTAGTATGAACGAATAAGTTCGCAAAGGTTTATCAGAGATGATGAAGAGTCAGTAACGCAAGCGTCATAGGCTATGGTATCCATTTGGGTATCGGGAGGTTATTATTGAGTGTCCTGTTTGTCTAGTGGAATCAGATGGCAGTGTGTTAGTTACATACATAAATACATAGACTCACGCCTGTTTCCCAGAGGGGTAGGCAGAGACAACGGATTTCCATTTGTCAGGATCTTTGTACACGTCTTTTGCCTCGATTACTGTCATTATATTCTTCATACATGCTCGCCGGTTTAGGGTACTTCTGACCTGCCCTTTCTTCAGAACGTCTCCGATTTGGTCAGAGAATGTTCGACGAGGTTTTCCCCTTCCAGTTGTTCCATTCACACAGGCCAGGTATACTTCTTTGGTCAATCTTCTTTCATTCATCCTTTCTAAATGGCCAAACCATCTCAGCATTCCTTTATTGTGTTAGTTGTCCCAAGATAATAAATTATTAAAAAATCTATTAAATATAGCATCACTATCTTATAGCTGTTGCTGCAATACCACTTCTGGTGCCTGGTGGCCGTGAATCAGTCCTTTGTAATGGAGTCATTTCTCTGATTGCTACCAATTGTCTTTAATAGCAATAATATCCCACTATCTACCATCGCTGAGGAGAATTTATAGAGATTAATTGCCAAATAATGCTCTCTGATAACATTCGTAGCATAACAACATCTGTTAGATACACCTATTGTACAGATGTACAGCTAAGTGGATGCGGAAGAGTCGTTGACTCTACTTTTGTTGACCCAAGATTCAAAAAGAGGGGTGTAATCTAATATGTGAAGCCTACGTGTAGGGCGAATGCTATCGTCCTTGTATATTGTATACCCCGTTTGTCTAGATAGTGTGTTCATTCACAGATAATTAGATCCTGTGTTCAAATCGCAATCGGGCTAAAAAAAAGTTATTTCAGGATTTTCTATCAAAAAACAATTCTCAGTGTCAGCCTGGGAGTTGCTGGTATTTGCCCCTCTACCGTGCCTCGGAGGGCACGTCAAGCCGTTGGTTCTGTACCTGACCTCTGCCCGATAAGGTCGCTAGTCGTTCCATCGGACCATGAGATTGATGCAATAAAGTGTCCTTGTGTTTGCCCACACACTTGTGCACTATTATTTGTCTGGCGCTCAGGTGACTATTTTCTACTTAGATTTGCCACCGTGGCCGAAATTCGATCAGGTGGACTTTATATTATTATTATTATCAATGTACCTTGTAACGTTAAAACTGTAGTATATAATTATATATAATATAATTATATTTTAATTTTAATATTTTATTTTAATTTTCATGACATGTGATTAATTTTAATTCATTGACTTTGCCAATTTACTTTTAAGTTGTAATGTAATTTTGTGTTGTGTTTTGTTTTGTCTTATTTCTGTAATTTTAATTTAATGTATTTATTATGATCCACTTGTTGGTTGAAATAAACAAATAATAATAATAATAATATTTTTCACTCTTTAAAGATCACACTGTTATAGTAGCTTACAGAGAAATTGCATTTTCAGTTAACGAGAGATAGCACTTGGTCTAAATTCAACCATTAAAGGTTCTGTTGTTAAAGGCTAATAATAGTTCTCAGTTTTTCATCTCTTCTCAGTATGTCAGTGTGTCAAAAGCATGGTTTAAATATACTTCTAATGCCTATTATATAAAAATATTAACTTTCTGCACTCCATCTCCATATGTTCACTGTTCCTAATTTCATACTTCTAAGTTCGAGCAATTTTCGTAAACAGAGGTACAAAGTTTTTGCTTCACGTATATTATGATGATGTAAGTTCCATAAAAAAATGATTTATGTTTTCTAAACAGTGACTAATCATACTTAAACGTCATATTTTATATATAGCGTTAGATACTGTGGCGTTGTATAACTTTCAGCTGAAACAAAACTAATTGGTAGCGATTGCTTGATATAGGTTTCTGGAAATGATGACTGTACATGGCTTGGCCACCCTTCTTGGAAGGCCTGGAGAGCCTTGACCCGAACTAAATTTAACTCACTTTTATGTCAATATGTATTTCGGCTTAATGGGTAACAGCATAGACATTTGACCTACTTTAATGTTCTGAGGATTATTTTAGACGACTTTAATAGAGGTTCAAATCAATTCGACTGGATGTTATTTTTTTGTTTTGTATGTAGGTGTGTTTAATAATATGTTAAGTGATTTCTCCGACATCGATTTTGAAAAAAAAAATAGTTTACGATTTGCAAAGCTTTTGTAATAGTCCCATATAAATTTTGTTCCAAAAAGTTGTCTAATAGAAAATTCGAAATCAATTTTATGTCTTCTAAGTGTAATTCCATAGATTTAAATTATAAAGGTGTCTATAAACTGATGCTTGCGGTGACTGATCAATTTGCTGTCTTGGGGGCTTGTTCAAGACCAAGACTATTATGATTATATTTTGGTGGCCGCCCAGCTAGCAAAAAATAATCTTACAAATATCCCAAGACCATTTATTTTTCAGTCTTATAACCCACTTATAGATTTATATAAGTGTGGATTTGGGCGCACTTTATAAGTATATTCACCCTGGCAATTGCCTTATAATCGTCTCGCGAAGTGTATTTTCAATCTTACAGAGCTCTTGCTGATACTTTTATAAAGACAAACAAATTTACAAGTGACTTACAATGGCCTTTTTTAAGGGCAAATAACCTTATAGTGCACTTACTAATGCTGTTCTAAGTGTATTATGGCTAGTAGTTCTCTTTCTGATCTTCTAGTAAGAGTGTAATCAGATATACTACCGTGAAGTTGCAACGAGTAGTGAAACTTTTGAAAAATAATAAAAATTCAAAACTCGGACAGGGATCAAAAACGTAAGTAAATTATCTGTTTTACTTCTGTATATTTTCCAATTTCTTACTCATATATTTGTCGATTTTTAGGATGCGAAGTAGTTATTCTCGATTATTTTGAAATTTGAATAACATTTTTTTCACGGGCCCTTTCAAAAACCTATCTTATGTATTATAAATATTTAAATAATTTGTAAAATAATATAAAAATGGTAGCCATTATAACGACATGACTTACTAGTGCTTTATCAGAAAAACATAAGTCCAGTACTCTTGTGTATGGTTTATATTACACTCGTAAAGTCACACTAAAAAGAACCATACACCTACTCGGCCATACTTTTCATAATTTTAGGGTTCCTTAATAAGTAAAAGCAAGGTATTAATTTATATATCCACAACGTTAATTATATTCACATGGATATTTTTTTGTGTTGGGTTTTTGTTTTAGGACAAATATACATACAGTATGGTTGTAATTATGGACGTCGACTGTTTCATAAGTAAAAATAAGATCCGAATGCTTACTAATGAAAAATGGCCATGGAAGATAACGCACTTTGTATTTGTAAATGATTATGGAAGGTTTACAATTAAGGTACAAAATAACTGTGATTATGGAAAGAAAATAAAAATAAATAATTTAAACATATACGTGTATTGTCTTTTTTTGTATTTCGGTTCAATTTCCCAAAGTATGCAACATAGGTATGAAAATCAGTTCCGCGTTGTGATCAATTTTAACTAATTTAGATTTCACATTTGAAACTTCACACACAACTTTAATTTTACTGTGGTCATTATAATCACTGCATTTGAAAATGTTCAAATATGAAGACTTAAGAGGCTCAACAATATCCGTGTATTGAAATATGTTGGTCATCTTTCTTATTTTTGACTAATATTGATTGCAATTCAATAACATGATTTTCATTGCTTAGGAACCATTTGTTTTGCTCTTCTAGCGAAAGCATAAAGGATTCGAAATAAATTTCAGTAAATTTTGATTCACTTTTGTTATGACATTTTTGGGCGATGGGATATCTTGTTTGGTTCTGCTCAATATTTTCCATGTTTAAATGAAATCTTTCATTTAATCTTATAGCAACTTGTTCGAGTGGCTTATTTCCTTGTCGAATAAGATTTTTTATGACATACAGTTTATTTTCGAAAGGATAAGCGTTATAACTTTGTAGTATTCCAAATTTTCTTACTTCATCGACTAGATGTCTTAAATTATGTACGTTACTAGACACATAGTCAGAACCATAGATTTTTTTTAAAATTTCAACATATTTCACCAACATTTTTTCCGCAATTGGTAGAAATTTAAAATGATATAAAAAAAAATAGTTATTGTTATAATGCTTTGTTTCTGTGTTAAAGGACAAAAACTTAAATGATAAATTAATTTGGAATTAAAATTTATTATTAATATTGACATTTAATAATTTTTGACATTTTGAATTATAGTGACTATTTTTTTTTTCTCTTTTTGACATTTTAATTATTTGAATAAAGGTACTTAGATTCTTTTTCTTGACATTTATAATTATATAATTCCACATTTAAATCTAACATCATCAAGTTTTATTATATAATTAATGAATTTATTTTGATAATTAAATTATGCATGATTCTCAAATATGTATATTATTTTTTTTGTGAAATTTAAATTCGTAATTTTGAGCTAGATGCACACCATATTTGTACGCCTTCGGGCATAACATAGCGTTCTGTTCACCAAATGTAAGATCTGTATTTTTTTTTACCTGTGTTAACAAATAAAAGTGATTTGATTTGATTTGATATTCGTTTGAACAAATTGTAATTGCACAAAATAAAAGCAAAAAATGGTAATAAGCTTGAAACGGCAATGTAAGTATCTTTAAGAATAACAAAACTCAAATAATAAAGGAAGGTGCGATATTCTGATCCTTTCCAGTGGGCTAAGACATCAAGTTTTCTAACAGATCTGTGAATTTCCTTTGGCATACGACAGTTGGATAAAAAATTGTTCACTTTTTCTATGTCTCTGCTACACCATTTAGGGAGATATTTGCCAATATTTCCATCTCTCCATCCTATTAGCAAACGTTTCATAATACCAAGATCAATTAAGTGTAGCGAGTCGCTTACAGGAAAACTTTCTACCATGTCAATATTATTCAATTTCAAAAGTGGGGAATCCAGTTTATGGTGTTCCTCTTCTTTTTTTGATCGGAAATCTTCGTCGGTTCTTTTACGGCAGTTAAATTTTAGAAACGTGACAGTACGAGATGTTTGGGAATATTCACCCACAATGGTGCATTTAAGACAACCATGTTTGCCATTAAAGTTGACAACTCCTTTGATGAAAGCCCTTGCCGGGGAGTCACAAATGAAAGCTCTGACTGTAACAGGAACTATGATTTCATGTCCTGTTGATTTGGCCACTACCGTTAAACCGTTTGAAAGTTGATTTAGCTCTTCAACTAAAGGATTTAAATAAGATTCTAAATTAGATGGCTTGCTATCCCCTGCATATATAACTGCAAAATAAATTTAAGTTTATTTTTTGACTCCTCTTGCTCAAAAAGTCCGTCATTCTAGTGTTCCAGAGTGGGGCTAAAATAGCATATTATGCTTTAGGGGAAAAAGTGTTTTCTTTTGAATTTTTTTTTGTTACTAACGAGCCATTCTAAAATAGAATAATTATGAATAAAGATTTGACTTATTGCTGTTTCATAAAAAAAAGAAATTTTGATTTTTGAAAATGGAACTAAAAGCGGCGATCTCGGCAGCAGTATTTTTTTTTCTGTATTTAATATGCCAAACATCCCTGTACGTAAGATCTAAGAACTTAAATGAAATTCCATAATATGGAGAGGGTTTTTATAATTTTGGCCAGGCTTTACCTATTAGTCATATCTTTCAGATAATACAACAAGAAGAAAAATACTTAAAGCAAATCAAGTCAAAGAAAACGAGTTCTAGTTGATAGCTATTGTAACAATTTACAACAATTATTTGTATTTCTTACCTATCACAAGTGGTGGTAAGTGCCGCATTTCAAAAATATTGGCTAAAATTGCTTTCTAGAGCTATTGTATAGCGGTAAACCGTCGATGTTGATATTAAGTTGTGAAGTTGTGTTGAAATAACATTAGGCACATCAACCTGCCCTAGTATTATTCGCAGTTGTTTTATTAGGCCATTGTGCCAATAATGCCCAGTCCCTAATGCAATAATATGTACTTCTTGAGCGGTTGTTTCTAAAACCGTGCTTGGGTAAAATATGTTTAACTCTGTTATTTAGAATCACAGCAAGTTCATTATAAGCTGAATGTGATATTTAATGGCCCATTTTTTAAAATCTTTCCGCAAACCTTATATTTTTTTCATAATCCGTAACTTCTGATTAATTTTGACTACTTTGGTTACTGCCATCACTATTATCACTTTGTTCAATGACATCAAAATAGTAATCGTTATTTTGTGCGGAACCATCAAAAATATTGTTCGACTCAGTTGCTCGGAGGGACGCCGATTTTTGCATTGATTCCAAGTATTTTCTACGTATATTTCTTCGGTATGCTCCGCTTCTCTTAAACCGCTTCCATTTTTGTAAATCCATTGGTGATTTAATAACAATTTCTGGAGTAAGCCACGTTGACAACGAAAGTAAATAACACTTCACAGTAGATTTTGTAAGACACTTGTAGGAGATTTAAAATGCTACTACTCTTTAATATGTCTTAGGTGAGATAAATCACACTTTTAAAATACAATTTTTGCAGAAGTCTAATAAAAGACTTAGTATAGTTACTTCTAAGACTGAATATACTTACAAAATCCCTTTATAAGTATTATTTAGGAATCAAAGGCAACTACACTTGTAAAAGGTGCTTGTAATACCACTGCCCTTATTAATATTATATAAGGTTTTCTCATATACGTCTATAAGAATATGTTACAAGTATGAATGTTCTTAAAGCTTAATTAGGCTTAATCAGAACACATATAAAGCCCATATGAAACCATAGCTCTTACTAACAGTTATTTATAAGGGTAGTAAGTGTTTCTGGCTTACTCAAAACACATGTAAACCTTTTATGAAACCACAGCTCTTACAAGCTTTTGTATGTAAGGGTATTTTGCTAGTTGGGCGTTCTTGTTTACCACGTGTATTTGGATAATTAGTGAATTCACGTAGATGCACCCACCGTTTGTTCATCACGCGGTAGTCGTTTTGATTTTTTTATATCAGAGGAACGAAAGTGATCACCGAAAACGAGCAAGTGATCACCGCCGCTCATGGACACTCGCAACACCAGAGGAGTCGCAGGTGCGTTGACGGCCTTTAAGAGTCAGCAAACAAGTGTTGCTGAACCTTCCCCCCACCCCGATGAGCTATGGCGACCTTACTCACACGCAGAAACACAACATTAATATTGTTAATGTTATTATTAAGGAATGTCTTCTGTAAGGTAGAGGTACTTCCCCAGTCGGGCTGCTCTTTGAGCGAATGACCTAAATTAAACTTACCCTAACCCTTGTTGAACACTTCTCACATCTGCGTTTGTAAATATTACCTTCTCTTACGTTCCAAAAAATTTTACAGCCCTTTTCTACTTCTAAATTTGTTGAACACCTACTTATACCCATCTAAAGATTTTCTGGAAGAAATCCTCCCGTTAAGACCGCCCTTTGCACAAGATTGTGCTATCTGTGTACAATGTATTTATTAAGGTATGAATGCGTACAATAAAGAATAAATTGTGAAATACAGGTTTATATGAAAAACCAAGGGAGAGGCCACAGATATAGGTTTTAGGCTAATAAATAAAGAACAAATAAAATATTTTAACGTCTATTTACCTCGGAAGTAGCAAGTTATACCTACAGAGTATTCTTACACGCGATCAAGTCAACTTTTAATAAATGCCCCTACATCTGTTAAAGCCCATAAGTAAGTCGTCATCATTTTTTATACCGTTTAATCATTGACGGCTGTAACGAATGTGATGCGGCGCCGGTACATCTGCACGGGTGTTGTTTGAGTGGGGCTAGAAAAACAGCGGGAATGGATATTGTTTGACTATACAAGTTTTTCATTCAGTTCAGCATATTATTTTTACTCGCAGCATTTTAAACACGCTTAGCTGCAACTAAATTACCGATATAAAAAACATTTTATAAATTTAAGTGTGGGTGGTATTATACTGATAAGTAAATTATATTACTATTATTTCAAATATATAATTCACATCTCCATAGCAAATTATAATGTAGGAAGTCATAAAACTTATATTTTTTTATAAGAACCTTGTTTATATTTTATCTGTCAGTGGTATTTAATGCATGACCTAAAGTCTGAATGGCGATAAAAATGTCACAAAACTTAGATTACCCAAGATATTACTAAAACACACACAAATATTACAAAAAAGCCGCACTCGAAATTCAAAAATAAAATGTTATATATCGCCGTATACATACAATTTTATTTTTGAATTTCGAGTGCGGATTTTTGCTCTTCAATTTTTAATGTGATGCAAAAATACTACAGAGAGACAAAGATATCAAGTAGTAAAATTAAAAATAGGAATATTTTAAATTATTTGGAGTTTCTAATGAATATGATGAGATGATATTTTTATGTACGAACTAAATAGTTACTTATATACCATTAATTTATAAATACCGTACAATTTAAAGATGACCCACTATATACATGAAATCATCGGTTAGGTCGTTATTAACTTCATTTCACTCAGTATAATAAAGTCCATTCACTGTGCCTTAATTCTAACAAAGCTAATTTTATGTTATATTATAACGTTAGGAGAATTTCATTTGTTCACCGTACAGAACCAACCAATACATTCTGCTTTACAATCATCACAGTTCCAATCGTAATGCTCATAAATCGCTACTACCAGTTTTTAGCTACATAGAATTTGGTCCCCTTAAACCCTGGTTTTATAAATTTTGAAGGTATTGTTATTTAAAACAGTGTCCATTAAAATAAATAGGTTAACAGAACCATAAGTGTTAACCTACTAGTTATTTCGATAAAGTATATTAATTTAATTTCGTAACCGCTATTTTCGTAGCCACACCCGCACACAAACCGACCACACAAGATGTTGTTTCAAATTCCCGATTATTCACACGCTATGTCATTATTCTAATTAAGATGTCTAACATTGTTAACTTGAACTAAAATTATCTTTATTACGAAATAATAAAGCGTATTTTTCAATGACAAATAATTTAGTGCATCCTCTGAAGTCAAAATTTGATATGATTTTTATCTATATGATTATAAGGTCTATATTTATTTTTAAGATATGACAACTAGATTATTTTGGTAAATAATTCCATAACTAAGAGTAAAAGAGGATTAAAATTGGCTTTATAGTACCTACAGTTGACGCGATGTCAGTGGACACTTGCGCTACGAAAATCGCCCTTACTAGCTATGTAATAAGGAGACACATCGTCCCCGTAGAGGGAAAATTAAATAACTCTGATTTTGTAGTTCTGAGATAAACGCGATTTAGTGTTTTTTTTTTTAGTTAATGTACATTTGTAAGAAAGTGTGAGACAATTTTACAGTCGGTATTTTTATATTTTGTGGACCTGATAACCTTTTACATTATGCTTTAACAAACTGAACACTATATTTAACTATAACTAAATAACAAATTAAAAATCAAGTTGTTTAATTTTGCCACAACTGTTTTTATAACGTAACAACAATTAGCTACTTATTTCGGCTATTTATTTAGTTTTCCTACAACTAAATACATTTGGTAGAATAAATTTTGGTGAAATAAATGGAGTTATTGAATTTATCAAGCACGAAATATGTTTAAACGGAAAACTTAGTGGTTTTGTACGTTATTATTACTTTGATATTTATTGGTCTCGTATGAAATAAAAGCTGTATTATGATATTAATAAAGTTATATTAAGGAATAAACATAACTTTATTATAAATAAAGTTATCTTGCCACAAACTTAAAAAATAAACATCATCATATCAGCCAAAAGGTCCACAGCTGGACAAAGGCCCACAATTGCCGGTCTTGCGCTATTTGCATCCAACAGTTTCCAGCGACCCGCACAAGATCATGGGTCCATCTTGTAGGGACCTGCCCACGCTGCGTCTTCCAGTTCGTGGTTACCACTCGAGAACCTTTCTGCTCTAACGGCCGTGGGTTCTACGTTCTATGTGCCCGCCCACTGCCACTTCAGTTTTACAATTCTTTGGGCTATGTCGGTGACTTTGGTTTGCCTGCAGATTCCGACATTTCTGATTCGATATCGCAAGAAAACTCCGAGCATAGCCCTCTCCATTGCTCTTTGGGTGTCCTTGAGCCTTCTAATAAGGCGCATAGTGAGCAACCACGTATCTGGTCTGTCATCAAGTCATCACTGGCAACACACACTGGTTGAAGACTTTCAACTTGAGACACTGCGGTATTTTGGACGACAGGATGTTACGTAGTTTCCCGAACGCTGCCCAGCCGAGTTGGATTCTACGATGGACCACCTTCTCGAAGTTAGAACGACCTAGTTGGATGGTCTGTCCTAGGTAAATATAGTTTTCTACAACTTCGCGTGCAGAGTCTCCAACCTTCAATTGAGTGGGGTTGGAGGTTTGACATGATTTTCGTCTTATCCATGTTCCTTTTCACTTGTTGAGAAACTCTACTGAGGTCATAGAGCATTGTACCGAAATCTTCTATGGTCTCAGCCATGACTACTATACTATACTATAGCATCGGCAAATCGTAAGTGAGTGATATACTCGCCATTGACCAGAAGCTTGAAGACATCTTCCAATGCAGCGACGAACACTTTCGGAGATGTAACATCTTCCTGTCTCACACCTCGCTGCAAGTGGATAGGTTTCGAGTTTTGGTCCAGGAGTCGCACTAACATTGTGGCGTTTTCATACAAATACTTTAACACCTCGATTTACCGGTAGTAGATTTGGCACCTTAGGAGAGATCACAGCCCAGGTTTCGATAATCTAAGGCTTTCTCATAGTCCACAAACGCTAAGCACAGTGGCTTGTTATACTTTTCGACTTCTTATGTATAACTTGCCGCAGCGTATGGATATGGTCTGTGGTGCTAAAGACTTTTCGGATACCGGCTTGTTCGGGAGGCTGGAAATCACCAAATGGCTCAGCAGTGTGATGGGTCAAAAATTCTTCAATAGGGTTTTGTGGCCCTTTTTGAAGGAGAGCACTACCACACTTCTGTGCCATGCTTGTGGTGTTTGATTATCTAGTATGACGGAGTTAAATAACTTCTGAAAGGCCCGTAGGATTGGTGTACCATCCGCGCTCAGAGGCTCTGCTGAAACTCCATCATCACCAAGAGCCTTGTTGTTCTTAAGTTGTCTAAGAGCCATTTTAATCTCGTACAGGCTGACGTCCGGGTGTCTTCAGTGTAATGTCGGGTTGGTCGTGTTCCATCCAAGACATGACTTTTGGCAGGTGACTGCGTTGTCGTATATAACTGTCCATAGAATTCTCAATCTCTCACAGCACTCCGGTTTAGACGTGACGATTGCCGTGCATCCTCAGTCTTCAGCTTCGTCAGTTGGCTTTGTCCAACAGACAGATCTCTTACGAACACTTTAGAGCCTTTGTTCCACTCGATGGCTTCTTTAATACTACATGTATTAAATTGACGCGTGTCGCGAGTCAAAGACTTTGAGATCTGTCTGTTGAGCAGCCGGTATATAGTAGCATCATCTGAGGATGTCAGAACCATTTTCCGTATTACTTCCATAAGTTGCAGGGCAAAGTCTGTTTGTACACTGGGCCTTGAAGACCTTAAACTCAGCCGTATGGACAGCTTCTACGAGCCTGTCGTAGTATGAGTCCACTTCCTCGCAATCTGCTAGGCATTCGAAACGGTTTCGCAGTTAGAGCTGAAATGGTGGGTTTTGGACGGGGATAGGTAAAGGTCGGCGCGTAGACTTTATCAGTCTGGACCTCTGGAGCTTGACATTAGATTCAATGAGCCTCTCACCAGTCTGTGATCGCTCCCGGTTTTAACCGCATTGATCACAGAGACGTCATTAAACGTCTGTCGTCTCGTCGACAAGATAAAGTCTATCTCATTTTTGTTTTTGCCATCGGGGCTCACCCAGGTCCATTTGCGGTGATCTAGCTTCCTGAAGAAGGAATTCATCATAAAGAGTCCCTCCTACTCCATGTCGGCCAACATTTGGCCCCGAGGGTTCCGGTCTCCAGTTCCAAATTGCCCCACTCTCAGCTCATTCCCGAATCGTATACCCAGCTTCGCGTTAAAGTCCCCCATGACCACAGTGAAATAAGTGTTAGAGGTATGTATGGCTCTAGAAATATCCTCATACATGACCTCAACCTCATCGTCGGAGTGCGTTGAAGTCGGCGCGTAAACCTGTATGACCTTCAACGAATACGTTATAAGTTACGTTATAAGGTATGCCGCCCTAGTCGACACACTCTCGAGTTTCACTACGTTCCTTGTGGACGAGGGACTTTTGAACTATGAACCCGACATCACCTTGGAACAGTTGGTCGCCCTCGCGGAAATATAGCAGGTTCCCGGATTTTAGGATTATCGTGGGGAGGACACGATATTCCTAAAAACTCTCTTTGGACTTCAGACAAACCTATGATATCCCAATGTAACCTGCTCAGTTCCTTCTCCAGTTCAATGATATTCTCGTCGGTCCAGTGTGTGTGAGTGTTATATCTTGCCAGGGCTAGACGTTGTCGGTTTTGGTAACACGGTGTCTACCGGGGATTTTTAGCACCCCGGTTTCTTTTTCCTTATTTCCTGTTTCTATTCCTGAATCTGTTATCCCAGCGATTGTGATATTGTGTTCCATAATTCTTCTATCAGGGTGAGACTAATTGGTCAATAGGGATTTCAATAAAAGCTCAAGTTGTTATAATATTACTTGTTTCATCTTTAGAATCTCTCGACAAAATCGGGTTTATTCGTTCAAATCACTTAACTCTTTTTTTCTTCTTAGCCAGTGAAATATTGATTTGTCTATTAAAGAACTAAGTTTCCTTTTTATTTTATTTTCTTCTTTTGTGTCCGGATTCCATGTAGATCCAGAATCAGAAAAAGGTTCTTCATTTGTAAAAGGCGGCATTGGTTCGATACCCGAAATGAGACTTGACCCTCTGATTACCTTTGATGACAACTTAATTTATTTAATTTTATTTGCCTATCATCTTATAATTAATCATTATCTAGATGTAGAAGAAATAAATAACATCAAGTATTTATAAATTAGGTACGTTATATCAGAATTCTGAATCGCAGAATTAAATAAATAGAGTTATTTAGTTTTCCTAGAACTAAGTTAGTTTTGTGAAAGAATTTATAAGTTGAGGAAAAATTCAACAACTCAAGTTATTTAATTTATTTGACATTCGTTTTGTCATTGACCACAGTTATTGATTTATTTACTGAGTTATTTAGTTTTCCTTTAAAAAAATTGTGTTTGTCTGAAGATATTTATTATTCCATCTGTCATGACCTGTCTGACAAAAATGGCTATATCTTTGGAACGGAATAAGATACGAAAACGCCTGTAAGGCTCAAATATGCGGCAGGTTTTAGGTGTTTTGAAAATAGGATAAAGTCAATTTCGCCAAAATCGGAGTTATTTAATTTTCCAACTACGGGGACGACATATTCTCAATCTGGATGTAGGTACTTTGTCTCCGTCAATTACCTATTTGTCTTTAAAGTACCCCGCGACACAGGGATTGTTGACCTAGTGCAGCAATAATAATGTTTTTTTATTGACACCAATTTACATTTTGACATTTCAGTACAATGTTTAGAGTCTTATAGGTACTTAAATATTACAAATCTTGACAATAACTTGATACGAGCTAGCTAAATATCATTGCTGTAATAAAATAAATTTTATAAATGTTTTCATACAATATGTACCTAAATATCTATGTTACTAGAAATAATATCTAATGTATACAACTATATTACTACAAACATGTTCTGACTATTTACAAGCGCTTTTTTAAAGTCTATGTGAATAAAAACCTTTTTTATTTTTTTATTTATTTATTTACTAAAGTTGTCGAAAACTGATTCCCAAGCTAGGCTAATTTGCCTGTATTTTGGGAGGCAGTGTTCAATCGTGTTCTTATTTTAAATTACATTTTGGAGGTTATCGCTGCGCTATGTATGTAAAAATTTGCGGTAAGTTAATACTTTTTAATTACTTAAAGAGTAACAATTTTTTGTATTTCGTGATGAAAAGAAGAACAAAAAACAAAGTAGATTGCGTTTGTGTGTGTGTTGTGTGTATGAGAGTAAAGAGTGAGTGATAGTATGAGACGAAAGTATTAGATATTGTTTATTTATGCGATATATGTAATTAGATTTTCTGTTTCCAAATAGTCGAGTTGACGAAGCCATGTAGTCACTTTATGTTTAGTTAAAAAATTCAATAAAATTCAATATCTCAAACCAAAGTATAAATTACTTTGGTTTGAGATATTGAATTTTTTGTGTATTTTGTCGTATATTTTACAGCTTTGCTGCAATGTCTTTAAAAAGGTAAACTCGGCTGGGCATAATTCGGGAAGCTAGGAAACATGTTCTCGTCCCGTGTATCAAGTCTTAAGAAGTCCTCAACCAGTTTGTTTTGCCAGTGATGAATTGCTGACCAGAGACTTGGTCTCTTACTATGTGCCTCATAAGAAGGAGAGAGCTATGTTCGGAGTTTCCTTGCGAGATCGAATGTTTTAACACGGATCATCCTAGCCCCAAACTAAGCAAAGCTTGTACTATGGGTACCAGGCAACGATATACATACTTATATAGATAGATAAATACTTAAATACATAGAAAACATCCATGACTCAGAAACAAATATTCGTGCTCATCACACAAATATTTGCACTTACCGGGATTCGAACCCAGGACCACCAGCTTCGTAGGCAGGAGCACTACCAACTAGGCTACGGTGACCGTCGTTTACATTCACAGAGGAAACAAAGTCTTAGTCTTAGCCCGAAGAGTTGCGAAGCTGTAGTGGCAGGGGACATGGCATATAACTTGTATGAACGACGGTCTCTGGGGCAGAAAGCGGAAGAACCACAAACCTTAAGATGTAACGTGGGCAGGCCGCTCCATAAGGTAGCCGCTGGGTACGGGTAGCACAAGAACGGCCATTTTTTGTGGAGCCTTTTGTCCAGCTGTGCGCGTCTTAAGGCTTTCATTATGATAATGATAAGCGATATATTTTATATGTTGTAATTAATTCATTGTATTTTTATTTAATGCAATGCAATTTTATTATTTGTTTTATTATGTACTTAATTTGAATCTTACCAAATTTTATAAATTGTTAATTATTTTTTGTTTAAATTCTTACTTTAATATTCTGATTTTATATCATTCACTCACAACTTAATTTCACTTTTATTTTGAAGTTAGATAATTTGTAATATTTTTTTTCATGTCATTTAAACACTATAGTTTTTATATTTCGCATGTGGTATTAACCTGAAATTGGTTGCTATACAAGAAAACTTATTGTGTAAGTTAAGATATACCAAACTCAAATTTAATGTGTAAGCAATAGTTGGTTTACCTAATAAACAAAAAAAAATAACAAAAATGATTAGGTATTTCACATCGTCTTTTGTTAAATTTTCCTCATTTAGATCCTCATCCTAAACGTCTTTTCCGTGCTTCTTGACTTTACGTATGGAATAGTGGTAAACAGGCTGACGACAAGCAAGTTGGTAATTGTTTAAAAATTATAAAACTCTCGCAAATTTCAATGATTAATGAACTTTTATTTATTCGAAAGGATTGTTGTCTTCAATTTGTCATAAAAATTATATTCTGCACGCATTTATTAGCATTGTTAATTCAAATTCATCCTGATTTTAATAGATTTTCGTTAATTCGATTCTAACCCTCACATTCTACGTGACCGTCGGGTTGTTCAATAAAATTAGGTGTTAAGTTAAAGTACCTTCCTCGGCGCCTTCGTAATAGGTCATCTCACAGAACAACTGTTTCCATGAATAACATGCAAAAGATTCCCGCGATACAGAGATTTATACCCCTAAAGCAGGGGTTCTCTTTAAAACGAAAACAAGGGATTTTAATAAACCATACAACATACCTGGGGCTTGCTGTACATGGCGATCTGCTCCTGACTCTTTTCAAAGGCATCAATGCTCTTGAAGTCCAGTTTCACCCCCTTCTGCTTGGCGTTCACGTTGTTATACTGTGCCACCTTAGCGAGGAAGTCGGAGAGGGACAGGTCTGAGGTGGTGGCCGGGGGATGTGCCATGATTGGGATGGGCGGGCCTTCCTTGCCATTCAGCTGTCCCAGGACGATGTCGGCTTCCAGCATGCAGACTTCGCCTAAAAATATTAAGGATTTTAAGGTTGTTCGCCAACACAGGAGTATTTTATTTTAATTTCGGGACTAGTCCCTCCCTGTTACCCACCACTGCAACTCCTGTAAGCCAGGATCAACTGTGGCACACAATGAAATGACACTAAGCGGTGAGGCTCAGGCATGTCCCGGGGAATTGCTAACTGTCTTGGATCCCGCAACGGATTTTATCTTCTAATCTTTATTCCCTCAATTTATAGATAAGAAGGATCGGACTAGCTTATACTCCCGGAAGTCAGGTGAAACGGAGGTAGTTACATGCTTTCAAAGGTAAGAGCATAGAACACACCCAACTCTCCACCATGATTCCTTAAATTGTTTCAAGTCCAAAATCTTGAAGTCACTCAAAACTACTGTTAACTCGTCGTAGGTATTTCATTGTTCTATAGCCTAAATAATCTCAAGTGCCGATTATTCGTCTAAATTTGGAGAATGCTGGTTAACCCGTAATTGGCTAGTGTGTAAGTCTAATTTGTTAAAAAATTATTCATAAGATATATATTGTATGCACAAGCTGTGAGTAAACCTGATGTTAATAAATAAATAAATAAACTCCCTGACACAGAGATTTTTTTACTGAGATTTTTTTGTTTGTTTGGTTTATCACAGTATTTGAACCTATTTATTATTAAATATATCTATTTATATATTTACATTATAGTATGTATTTATGTAACTATTGTACTTATACGATTGTATTTTATATTATTTGTCAAGTATTTTAGTGATTTTTATTATACTTTGTCTATAGTGCACCTACCATATTATCTCTGCATCGCCCTAAGGTTGAATGGCAGAGAATGCCTTTGGCATTAAGTCCGCCTTTGTACAGTTTTGTGCAACACTATAAAAAAAAATAAAAAAATATCTACGATTGAACATAAGAGTCTAGCTACTATGAGTTCAATCGTAGACCAACGACCAATATTTGGTCGAAGAAAGGTGAAGTGGATCAACTATACCGGTCATATAATATGTGTTCCTTGGATTGCCTCGGTACGTCGTATACGGTCTGCCTCGTATGTGTTCAACCACAGAAAATTATATCCTGGATACAAATCCCGGATTGGACTTAAAACCAAACCACAGTCTAGAAGTTAATATTTTTACACCATGGATGCTTAGGATGACATTTTATTTATACAACTAAGTTGGCAAACAAGCATACGGCCCACCTGATGGTAAGGAGTCACCGTAGCCTATGAACGCTTGCAACACCAGGGGCATCATTAGCGCGTTGCCGACCCTTTAGAAACCTAATAACTCCCTTTTTGAAGGGCCCCATGCTGTAGTCTCTTGGGATAACCGTCAAAGGGAGTTCATTCCACAACCTCAACGTACATGCCATAAGCCGTCAGTATCTCCTAAGCCCGTCGGTTTACCATCCTATTGGATCATGAGTACGGGAATAGAATGTGCAAAAGTGTTAGAGCAAGCACTGGTGTATTTTGTTCATCATGTCAGCCAAAGTACGTCCACTGCTGGACAAAAGCCGCCCCAAAGAATGGAGGATATGCCATGATCGCCACGCTTGGCGTTCGGAGTTTGATGGTCATAGTTCACAGAAAAACGCTTCTGCCAGTTCTCTGGTAGGTATTCCCTTGGTCAATTTCTACGCCTCCCACGGGATGAGTTGGGGTGATGATATTCTATGCCGTCACCACACAGCAAATATTTTATTATACACGTGAAAAACCACGCAGCAACATGAAAGAGAGTGGATGAATCTAGAATCATGCAGACAGACAAAAAATCTACCATCTCTGGACAAACGCCAATCGCGTAATCCACTACATCTGAACAGAAAGGATGGTGATAGGTACAATCGCTGGACAATGCACACTAAACAAACACCTCTTCAAGATTTGCGTCACAGAGAGCCCCTTGAGCAGAGGATACATTGAATCTGAAGAAACACCGGCACACGTACTGCTACACTGCAATAGCGTAGCCAGCCAACGGGCAAAGTTCATAAACGATCCAAAGACACTGCAGGAAGCACTCAAGCCATGCTTTCGAGGCCTCATGGACTTCTGGATGGAACTGAAATGGTTCGAGTAGCCAAATAAGTTCACGTACAATGGCCCAAGTAGGACGCTAATCGCCCAACTAACTAACTAATGTCTTGCATAATTGCCTAGTAATAGCCTAGCTGAAATTTAGCCAGGACTGCTATTATTACGCTTCCGTAAACTCGGTTGCAAAACGCCAAACAAATAAAGTCTAGAAGCTACATAGTATATTTAACACGATTTGCCTAACACCCTAAACTAAATACAGTTACGCAACATTGTAGTGCATTGTTTTATTAACAATTGTATTTAGAGCACTTTCAGATTAGACGGTTGGGGTACCGCAAGGAAACACAATCATCGGCATGCACAATTGTAAGAGAACACGTTAAAACCATGACAAATAACGCAATTTTGTGCAGTTACTCTTTATTTTCCATTTAATAAGATTGTGTACTGAATACAACTTTGGTGTAACTGGTGCCTGATATACAATAAATTACCTCACAACCTGGCAGATTTAGATTGCAATATTGAATTGAAGAAAAGGCTTTATGAATACCTTTTAAGTAAAGCTTTTTACACAAGCAATGAATACTTTGAAGATAAATTAGGTTAAGCAAACATATATTGTGTAATTATTAAATAAATTTAAAGACATTCGATATTTACATTTAGTTTGTTAATAAATTAAAATTGATTGTTATGTTTAAGACATTTGCACGCCGAATGACTAATATGGAACGGTATTTATAATTAGAAATAAGAACAACGTAAGACCCATATTTTTGCAAATAAAATTATTTGAATTTGATTTAGTTACTATATTTTCATCAAAATCCGTTCGGTAGTTTTTGCGTAAAAGATTAACAAACATCCATAGATCTATACTCAAAAACTTTAGCATTTATAATATTAGTACGATATTACAAGTCACCAATGTACTTCCACGATTATTCGTATAACTTTACTATCTTACAATCATTTATATAACATATAATAATGTCCTCCTAGCTGAATTTCAGCCACGGCGGCCAGTGTCAATAGAGATTAGCCACCTGCGCTGGACATATTATAGTGCACAAGTGTGTCCGCAAACACAGGAGCACTTTCTATTCCATCACTCTCATGATGTGATGGGACGCCTAGGAACAGGACCATAAAGTGGTCAGGTATAGGAACGACGGCTTTACGTGCTCTCCGAGGCACTGTGGTATAATACCGCCAACTCCCAGACTTCGGGCTGATACTAAGAAAAGACTTTTTACAGAAAAGTTCCAAAATCACTTTTGGCTCGACTCGGGTGTGAACCCAAGACCTCGTTCTCTGCGGGTGAACACGCTACCACTAGACCAACGAAAAGTCAACACATATCATACATATAGTCTACATGTGATTGCTTTAAAATAATTATATAATTTTTAACCAACTTTAAAATTAAGGTTATCCAGCCGACTATACGTTTTTTATTGTATATTTTCATAATTTATTAGGAAATGCTTTTGGAAAGGTCCTATATAAATTTTATTACTATCGGTTGTCTAGAAGCAAAGCTAGTTTTTCTTATTCTTTACAGCACACAGAAACAGAGTACATAGGCGAGCTTAATTCATAATTGAATTTTCTTCCAGCAAACCATCAGGACAGTGAGATGTTTAAAATTATGGGTATAGGCAGTGTACAACAAAGTATTATAATTATGTACCTTGTCGGGTAAAAATATTGATAAAATACACACTAATAATTACATACGATACCTTATAAAAATACATATCTATTTAATTAAGTATATAAACCTACATAGTTTATATATACGTAAGTTACAGAGATAAGAAGTGATTCTTAGTTCTGCTCTTAAAAATACTCAATCAAAGTATGGGAAGGAGTCCTAAGAAGAAGAGATGTAGGTGCGCGACAAGGATTACCACTAGGCACCAGATACTCAAAATGTTCACGGAGATGGATGGGAGCAACAGGGTCATGAAGGATGGAATAAAGTAGATAAAGAATATGACAGTCCCGACGCTGCCGAATAGGCAGCCACTTCCATTGCAACCGGAACTCCGACACGTGGTCGTACTTCCGTAGGCCGAAAATGAAGCGGATGCATAAGTTCTGCAGGCTTTCGAGCTTATCTAGTTTTAGTTAGTTAGTTTTATAGTATTTATTAATTAATTCTTTACTATAGACCGAGTTTACATCACAGAAGTACTGTTGCTTCCATTATTTTATCCAATTATTAATGAGAACACTCTCTAATTTTAAATATGTACGCGTGAAGCCCAAATCTGTCATATTACTAATTGTTATTAATTACGTTGTTCCATGAACTATTAACGCGGCGACTCGAGGCGGCTATTTCTGATGCACTCCGGCGCATGTTGAACGCATATTGCATTTTCCTTTCTCTGCATCATTCAACTTTAAAATTTGCTTTTATTCCGTAAAAATACTACATTTGTGTGGAATCGTCATTTTTAGGGTGCCGTACCCAAAGGGTAAAATGGGACTCCATTACTAAGACTTCGCTGTCTGTCTGTCCGTCTGTCACCAGGCTGTATCTCATGAACCGTGATAGTTAGGCAGTTGAAATTTTCACAGATGATGTATTTCTGTTACCGCTATAACAAAAAATATAATAAAAAAAATATATTTAAATAAATTCACGTTTGTTGTATGGAAGCCCCATACAACAAACGTGAATTTATTGCTCGTTTTTATAGATAATGGTACGGAACCCTTGGTGCGCGAGTCCGACTCGCACTTGGCCTGTTTTTTTACCCTACCGTGCAATGCATGACGTGGCTGAGAAACACTTCCAGAACACTCAGTAGGAATCCTTTTTATAAATATTTATTTCTTAACGTAAAATTACATTGTATCTAAATGTGATAATTTAGAGATTTTAGAGCGACTCAACCCCAAGCTGTTTCGTCACTTAAATACTCAGAAGTTTTGTACTGTAGCCCAGCTACACAATTTGGCTTTTATAGTAATTTTAAACTTATTTGTAGACATTACGCATTATGCATTAATGTATGGGCTTTACAAAAGACATACATACATATATAAATTGCATGGCTGATATTAACTTTTTAAACTTCTTCGAATGCTTTATTCAATACATTTAGTATATGTACTGATTTCTCCTGCGTTTAGAAACTGATTATGATGATTATTGTATCGGCTGACTTACTCAAAATGTATTATAATAAAGTCTATTAGTTAAATTTAACTAAATATATTTATATATCTTTAGTTAGCGGGGAGAAAATGACCTGGTCAATATTCATAAATATGCATAGACGGATTTTATTGAATGCTTCATTTGGATTTTTTTAAATAATTATTGAATTTAAAATAATAATAATAAGTCAATTGGACAACGGAAAATTTTAGGTAAATCGTAAACTCTTTACTTAAGTTTAAACTATTATGATCAACGTTCACCATGATCACGTTCAGAAATGTATCATAATATTTAGAATGTAGAACCCATTCCAAACACGATATTTAAATCTAAACAAGAAAGTACTACTCCAAATATAAGAAAAAGGTATAAATATAAGATAAAGGAATATAAATGACTTATTGACTTCAATTTAATACCCACGTACGCAATGTCTATTATATTTTTTTTATCGCAATAATCTTTTCACTTGAAACCTTGAACCTAGTGTTACCCCACTCAATCAGATCATATTATTCTCGCACCAACTACTATCTCTATCTCCGTCCAACATCGTTCATGGGAAAGAGACGAAGTATATTGTTGATTGATAGGTGGCGCAGCTGGCAGAAGTCTAATTAGAATGTTGATTTGGATGGTAATATTATGACCAATTAAGTGATATAGTGAAGTAATATTTATTTTAAGACTCCAATATACAATATTGTTTATAGTAGGGAATATTTTACTGACATGGAATACCGGAATTTTTATCTAGGAAGATGTTGAAATAGAAACATTTTAGCTACCTTACTTTAATGCAATATGTTTGTACTACATAAAGGAAAACGGGCTTCTGAAATATTGGATTTATAATTATAATAATATGGATTTTATATACATTAGCTCTTATTGGGCTGTTCATATATTTAAACTTGGTAAATTAATGAGAATTGAAAAAAGGATAATAAAAGATCCAGGCGAAGTTATAACATTTTACGAAAGATTCTTTTGAAGAGCTGTGGTCATAAATATTAATTCACCTGGAAATCGTACTTTCGAGAATATACATTTTCAGCCTAAAATTACACGATCATGAGTAGTTTAATATGTCGCCTTCTTGCATAACAATTACTTAACTTACTAACTTAACATTTATTTACCCGTTATTCAAAAACTTCTATCTATCTATCTATGTAAAATCATAAAATAGACATAGAAAATAAAAGCTAATCTATATAACACTAGCTAGCTTGGATTTATAATTATAATAATATGGATTTTATATACATTAGCTCTTATTGGGCTGTTCATATATTTAAACTTGGTAAATTAATGAGAATTGAAAAAAGGATAATAAAAGATCCAGGCGAAGTTATAACATTTTACGAAAGATTCTTTTGAAGAGCTGTGGTCATAAATATTAATTCACCTGGAAATCGTACTTTCGAGAATATACATTTTCAGCCTAAAATTACACGATCATGAGTAGTTTAATATGTCGCCTTCTTGCATAACAATTACTTAACTTACTAACTTAACATTTATTTACCCGTTATTCAAAAACTTCTATCTATCTATCTATGTAAAATCATAAAATAGACATAGAAAATAAAAGCTAATCTATATAACACTAGCTAATATATAACAGACAAATAGATAGGTACCTTGTTTACTTTTAGTTTTTAAAATATCTTTAAACCTATAAAACTCAAAACTATCGATGATACCTACATAAAATAAAGAAGTACTCTCTTAATAATAGCCTCTGCTCTCTACTCTACTCTCTCTACTAATAAATATCAAAAATTTTATTAATAGAGAAACACTGTGAGGTTTTTGCTTGGCGTTCTTGTCAATGTCAAATTCAACTTATCACATTATTGACAAGACGTCAATAATGTGATAAGTTCAAAAATAAAGAATTGCCTTACCTTGCCCAATCTAAAGACCAAAACTAGCAGACAGAAGAAGGGTTCTTAAACGTCACCCATCATAGATAGATACGAATGGGAAATTCTTATTTATGTAAAGTAATATACCAACGTTTTGAATCGTAATACAAAAATAATGTCCTCCTAGCAGAATTTCGGCCACGGCCCCCAGTCTCAATGGACATATTATAGTGCACAAGTGTCTACGCAAGGGGCACTTTCGATTCCATTACTCTCAAAATACGATGGGACGACTAGCGACACGACCGGAAAGAGGACCGACGGCTTTACGTTCTCTTCGAGGTATGGGGGTTTAATACCGCCAACTCCCAGACTACTGAGAAATTTTCTTACTTAATAGAAAAATCCCAATATTTTGGCCCGACCCGGGATTTTAACCCAGGACCTCGTTATCTGCGGTTGAACACGCAACGGCTACACCAACGAGGTAGTCAAGTGAATCATATCGGTATTTCTGAACATGATTATGATAATAAATAGATATATCTAATCAAAATATAAACCAATTGACTATACTTACTTGCTAAAGCCGCTTCTAAATACGTTTTGTTATTGACAGCATGAGCCCAAGTAACGGTCGTCAGATTTCTCATCGTTTCGTCGTCACACTTCACCACAATGGCTGTAAAAAAAAGTACAAATAACAATATTTAGTAGAATCACATTTTCTTCGTATGGCAACCCTAAAACGTGGAACCTCAAAAGTATGTATTGTCATTGTAAAACGTCATGCAACTTGACCTTCATGGATTGTTATTCGTTGGTTATTCGTGTTGAGCCGGGCTTATTTTTAGTGTTCTGGTTTGTATAAAACACAAGTTACGGGCTAAATATCTAAAACAAATGTTAAACAAAACGCTAAATGCTATTCTTTACCTTTATATTACAATAATCCTTCTTAGTCTCACTGATTTTACTAAACAATGTTCTAACCTAAACGGTATGACTGTACAACAAAAGAAACCAAACAAGTACTCTTTATTCTGTGACCAAACACACTGCGTTTTCGTTAGCGACAATCAGATGGCGCTAGTTGTACCTTTATTTTGCATGAGGATTTTGTCAATATTACCAAGTCATATACAATAGGTTCACTCGTCGTTATTTATAAGATTAGATTTATTTATTAGATAGTAACAGCTGAAGTAGATATCTTTGAAATACGAAAAATAAATGTTTGACTTCCTCAACAACATGAAGCTAGCTGCCAATTATTCATGTGTATGCGAAGTTAATGTTGTTTTATATATTTTGCATGTTGATGTGATAGTGTGAATGAAACACTATTTCAGATTCATAGGCATATTAAGCTCATTAAGTTCCGTCCATTATTTATGTTGCTGTTAATATATAAAAACATTTAAAACCTTTTTTATTCCCTAAATTTAGTGTTTAATTTATTAGGCGAGTTTACTTTCACCAAATAATTTAAAAATTATTCAAAAACAGTTCAAATCAAACATCGCATAGCTTTCGAAAAGGTACTAAATTTTTTTCGTAAAAGGCGGATTACTTAATTTGTGACTTAACGTTGGTGGCGTTTTAATTGCAAATTCAGGTTAAATTCTATATAAAAATCTAATTGATCCTCTTTTCTTTAAGTTTAGTTTAAAATCTTAGTGTATCAATTTATCTTCATATACAGCATACTTACCTAGGTGAATTCTTAGATTCGTACCAATTTATATATACATTTCTTAATGGTAAGCAGATTCTATTTTTAAATCTTTTTTGAATGAATTCCTCCGCTTAGTTAATTTAAACTGAATCAAAATTTTATAGAACCATCTACTAAGTTTATAAATAAACAAAAAAAAAATATAAAGAAAATAATATAGCCATAAGATTTACTGCATATCTACTTTACTATTCATTTAAGTTGGTATAAATTATATTTTAAACCTTCGAGCATAGACGAAAGTCTAAATGCTCAAAAATTTTAAACCCTTTTACATTTCTTTATGGCGAGTGCATTCTATTTTTAAATCTATTTTGGACGAATGCGTTCATGCGTATATGCCACTTTCTCGGTACCTCTACTAAGACGACTTCCTAAGATGAAAAACAACTGGATTATGATTGAAATAGTACGAGTATTAATAAAAGCTGGGAATATTTATGCCATAATATTAGTATAGATACCTCCTAGCGAGGTGTAATACCTTTATGATTTATGCATAACTAATTGACCCCACATTTATCTTAATATTATGCTAATCGGTTTATCTATAGCGATATTGGCATAGTTGGAGTCGTTTCATCTTCCATTAATGATGTATTTAAACTTCAGTGCGTCTAATCTAAGTGTTCAAGGTAAAACGATCTTAATTATGAGATACTAGCTATGCCCCGCGGTTTCACCTGCGTTAAAGTAGTTTTGGCATAAAAGAGTTACAAACATACATCCATACCTATATACTCACAAACTTTCGCGTTTATAATATAAGTAGGATGTGTACCTCTAGCGGTTTTGGTAGTGCACGCCCGGAATAGCTCGCAGATGGTAGATTTTTTCTTACTTACTTGACATTTATCGTCATATTTTGGAAAATTTACACAATGTTTTTATAGATATTTTATAGCCTATGTGTTATTTTGATGTATAAGCTATATTATTATAGAGTTTCATTAAAATCTATTGAGTCGTTTTTACGTGAAAGAGTAACAAACATCCGTCCATCCTTACAAACGTTCGCGTTTATAATATTAGTACCTAGGATGTTCTTTTGTTGATAATTTATAATTTACATTTATATTACATAATAAAAAAAAACTCCGTGGTTTGGGGGCCGTTTTTTTCTACATTTTCATAGATACTGTAATTTTGTGTTATTCTTTAATATGGACTCACTCGATTTGAGTAATTGCCAGTGTTAATTACGGTTAAAGATATTTATTTTCCTCAAAAGATTACAGTAATCGCTTACAGAAAATGCACTTTTATACTAAATATATTAACCGATTAGCATATCTAGTTGTAGGGTAGATTAAAAATTATAAAAATGTATCAGTAGAATGACATTCCATGTTACGATAAAACAGTCCAGTTGGCGCAGAAACAATGCAAGTTTTTAATGAATTTGAATCAAGTTATTGCATACGGGCGCAGCGCAGCCGGGACGGGCCGCGAGGGCCCGTCCCGGCTGCGCTCAGGTATTCATTTATTAATCCAAACATTTTGTGTTAAGAGATGAACAAAGCTATCGCTATCCTAATTTCATTATGCAACGAAATCCGGCAGTGGGTTCTACAGGCGCACAATTATAATATCCATATTATTCACACACGGCCATCTGATCCCAAACTAAGCAGAGCTTGTACTATGGAAGCCAGATAACTGATATACTACATATACCTACTTACCATTTTTCTATGTAAATACATACTTATATAGATAAATGACACCCAGACTCAAGACAAACAGACATGTTTTGCCACACAAATATTTGCCCCGTGTGGGAATCGAACCCACGCCCTGTGGCGTGAAAGGCAGCGTATCTACCAACCACGCCACGCCAATTGTAATGCTCTCTTCCTCCTCCTTCTTAATACTTACCTACTTTATTATGCCTACCAACTTATGTATACACTAGCAGTGCCCGCGGACTTCGTTCCGCGTTATAAATATTTTTGTCTCTGCCCGTTTGTCCCTCGTAATACTTCGGGTTAAAAGTTCGGGATAAATATTGGAATTTTTCATAGCCTATGACACTCCACAACAACGTAGCTTTCTATTGGTATAGGTATATTTTATAAATGTTTTAACAATCCGTGTACCCAAATATCTATAATAAGTAACTAGAAAAAATAACTGTATTACCTCATACATTTTCTGACTATTTACAAGCGCTTTTTTAAAGTCTACTTGAATAAAAACCTTTTTTATATTCTTATTTTTTATTGGTGTAATAATTTTGAAAATCGGTTCAGAAGATCCAGAGATTACCCCTTACAACAGTTACAACGTACACAAACTCACAAACGTTACCTCTTTATAATTTTCTTCATAAATTAGTGTAGATATGTACATTGTGAAATACAATAAAGAATTGAGAATTGACTTAATACAAACCAGAAGTATTTGGCCTGGTTATAAAAGCATTAATTCGCATTTAAACGACTTTCAGTATTTCCTCAATCTCCGATATTAGCCGCTAATTGGCTTAATATTGCCCGCGTGTTACCAATCATAGACGTTTGATGTACAAACGGAATTTATGGCGAGACATCTTTGATGTGTTAAAGGTTTATAGGTATCTAGGACAAGATGAAAATAGATGAAGTCACAGTAAAGTTATTTAAGCAAGCTTATTTTGTGTACTGATTGGAATGGCCAAGGATAATAATGTCAACTTATCAAATATTTTATAATAGCTGTGCCCCGCTATTTGACGGCTGACTGATGTTGACACAGCTAGAATGGTTTATTTCAGTTATTTTCATAGTGTAATGTCCTATGGAATTCTTCTCTGGGGTAGCTCTGCTGACATTAACACCATATTTATATTGTAAAAAAGAGCTGTAAGAGCTATCTATAATCTTGGCCCGAGAGTGTCTCTAAGAGAAAAGTTCAAAGAGGTTAACATTCTAACTGTACCATCTCAGTATATATATGAAAAAAATACTATATGTGCATAAAAATATCGATTCCTTCTGTAAAAGGAGCGATACACATAATGTAAATACTAGATATAAGAATAATCTCATATTGCATACTACCCGTCTCCACAAAATAAGTAACTCTTTTATGGGGCAATGTATAAGATTCTATAACAAACTTCCCAATGATATTAGAGAATTCTCTACAAATAAGTTTAAAAGAATTATTAAAGCCAAATTGTGTAGCAGGGCATATTACAAAATTTCTGATTATTTAAGTGGTAAAAGTGCTTGGGATTGAGTTGTTCTGAGTCAACACACATGATTAATTAATCTTTAGTATATTTTACTTTAAAAAAGGATTCCTACTGAGTTTTCTGGCAGTGTTTTTCAGTAGCTGCCACGTCATGCACTGCACGGTAGGGTAAAAAAATATGACGATTCCACATAAATGTAAAATTTTTACGGATAAATGATTTTTGATTTTTTTTTACCCGCGTTAAACTTTATAACGCTTTTGTAGCGCTTCCGGGATGTTCACCGAGGCCAGGGTTGATGGTTTCCATGCAATCATACGGAAACGGTGCGCTTATATTCTCGGTAGAATACGTGCTAGCTCCCACAGCATCCTCAGTGTATGTATCATCCTCATGTGCAGCCGTATCCAGTGATCCAGCATGGGGCTGTCCCATCTATCACACAAGATGGGACAGCCCCATGCTGGCTCACTGGATACGGCTGCACACGTAGGTGTCAGTCGTTTCAAGTTTTGTATAACAGTGTCTCTTACTAACACTAGGTTAAGACTTTTACTAACAATATATGGATCTTGTTATTTGTTCTGAAATAAATGATTAATAATAATAATAAATTAAAGGCTAAACCGGAGAGCATGTATGAAGAATATAATGTCAGTAATCGAAGCGAAAGAGGTATGCAAGGATCGTGGCAAATGGAAGTCCGTTGTCTCTGCCTACCCCTCTGGGAAACAGGCGTGAGTCTATGTATGTATGTATGTATAAATTAAAGCTTATGTGTTAATCCAGGGTATCAGCTAACTCCATTTCAAATTTTATTAAAATCGCTTCAGCCGTTTAGACGTGAAGAAGTAACAAACATACACACTCACAAACTTTCTCCTTTATTATATTAGTGTGATTCCGTGTATATTATCTACAAATTAGTGATAATTTGACAGGCTGGTTAGCGTGGTTGTAAGATGATTGCCTTTAACGCCGCCGGTCGTGGGTTCGATTCCCACCCAGGACAGATATTTGTGTGCATGAACATGTTTTTTTAAATCGTTTAAGTGGTTTATGCGTTTATTCATATCAAACATACAATAATAAATAAATAATTAATAAAAATGGTTTATTCCCAACAAGCACACATAATCCTTAACTTAGTTTACATCTAAGAAGATATAACTAATTGCGTTTAGTTAACATAAAAGTTCCTTATGAAACATGCAACATTATAATTACTAGCTAGGAAAGGCGTCTACCTCAGCAAATGTTATAGTAAATAGCATTGAGTTAAATAACTATATCAATGGTAAATAGTAATTATTACTGTAACGCTGATCTTCCAATAGCGCTTTAAAGACTATTATCAAATATTATCGCTTTCAAATATATACGTTCAAATTAGGTAGGTACGTGTTGTCAGCCCCTCGTTTCAATATCTATTGCAAATGCATATTTCGTAATTGAATGGTTAGTCAGTCATTCTTACACACCGTTTGATCTCACACCGGAAGGCGATCGTATGACTCAGATTTAGCCGAATTTCGGGAAACTGGGTTATCTGAGTCGGTAATTTTGGACGTTTATTCAGCAATGGTTTAGATTACAGAATGATTTAAGATTTTAACAGGTAATCAACTTTAAGTTGCATAGCATTTTCGCAATGCAAAGTGTAGCAAAGTGACGGGCCGGTTGGCATTGGTAAATACTTGCCTTCCTTGTTTCAGGTCGTGGTTTCGATTCCCATCGAGGACAGATATTTATCCTGGATGTAATTTTTATGTACAACATATATAAAAGACGTATTATATTAAAGATAAAACCTTTATAATCTATTTAAAAGTCACTTCAATGTTTCAGGTAAAATACGCCTGACAATAACTCAATAGCAATAGTACAACTTGACAACATGCAATAAATATAATTGTGTCGAGCCGCTTAATACTTCTACTGCGGATTCTATATTTACCTATTTACTTGTATGTATGATGTATGTATTATAATAATATAATAATAAACTGGGACATTATTTACACTCGGCCATCTGCTCCCAAACTAAGCAGAGCTTGTACTATGTAAATCAGATAATTGATATACTACATATTGTACTTTTCTTTTGTAAATACATACTTATTTAGATAATTACACCCATAGTCAGGACAAACAGAAATATTCATGCACACAAATATCTGTTCTAGATGGGAATCGAACCCACGACCTCTGGCGTGAAAAGTAAGCATTTGCCAACCACACCAACAGGTCTAATATACATTATGTATATACCTCGATAGCAGCTATGCTATCGGGCATTAACTCGTTAATCGTTAATTAACGAAGTTAACATTTTGAATAACGGATTAACTTTTAAGTTAACTTTTAAAAATGTTAACGGATACGTTAACTTCCGTTAATATGCAGATGTCCGTTAATCGTTAACCCTAGACAGGTAACCTTATTTAAACTGTCATTAATGATAACCATATGCTTCTGAGGCGCATAATACAATTATAATTTTTATTATTAAATACATTTTTATTGTATTTATTAACCTGATAGTTTTAATATATGAACAAAATTAGAAGTCTTCCGTTTACAGCAAATTAAAATCTCAAAATTTTATATTTTTTTTAAAAAAGTAACTAAATTATTTCTTACGAACTAATCAACTAAAAAATAATCAGAGAAAATTATAATTATTTCGCTCCAAATTTGGTTTTATAGACCTAGAATTAAATTTATTTTGTATTCTTCGTAAACTGCATTTGGCGCATGTTATCTTAGACAATTTTTTTTAAAATATTTTTGCCGTCTTTCCTCTGCTGGAGGTTTTTTTTCAACATCTTCTACAGATATTGAAAAAGAACACAACTGATTTTGGAATAATATTTGTGATAGTTTCTCGCACATGCTTTGGAAAAGTAGCAGCTTCGAGTATTTCTGGCAGCATTTATACAAGTATTTTGTTTTGTTCATATCCTGTTAACTTCCAGAACTTAAACCTACAGGTTTAATAAGTTCACTAATGCAAAGATATAAAAATGCAATTTTACACATATTAACGATTAACGTTAACTTGCGTTAATTCTTCCGAAATGTAACGCTTTAACGTTGAACGAAGCTAACTTTTTTGTAGCGGATTAACGATTAACGAAGTTAACTTTTTGATTAACGGTGCCCAGCTATGCTCGATAGGATATAGGTACCAATGTACACATAACGTCAGTAAAGTGGTGAACCATAGGTGGGTAACGATAAAGACGATTTTCCAATAAAATTGATTCTATTGATGTGACGTACATGTACATACGCAAAGAGGATAACAGTAGCCTAGACGCGGAGTCAAACCAATTATCCGATTTATTCAGGGATGCCGACTTCCCGTAATATATCCAAGATGTTATATACTTTATGCATATGCCTAGGTATATTTCGTGTCCCGGTATCTATACATATAATAATATGTTTGCCTCGTTGGTCTAGCGTGTTCACCCGCAGTTAACGAGGTCCTGGGTTCAAATCCCGGGTCGGGCCAAAAGTGATTTTGGGACTTTTCTGTAAAAAGAAAATTTCACAGCATCAGCCCGAAGTCTGGGAGTTGGCGGTATTATACCCCCGTGCCTCGGAGAGCACGTAAAGCCGTCGGTCCTGTGCCTGACCTCTTTCCGATCGTGTCGCTAAGGCGTCCCATCGGATCATGGGAGTGATGGAATAGAAAGTGCTCCTGTGTTAGCGCCACACTTGAGCACTATAATATGTCCTGCGCAGATGGCCAATCTCTGTTGAGACTGGCCGCCGTGGCCGAATTCTGCTAGGAGGACATATTTAATAAAATCATAGGGAACGCAAAACTGTACAAAGAATATTTTTTAAAAAGGATACTTGGGGCGTGTTCTACAGTCGATATTAAAGCCAAAAATATAGTTTTTAGAAATTTTGTCTGTTTATCTGTTTGTCTGTATGTATGTCCGGGCTAAACTCAAAAAGTACCTACACGGCATGGCATTGGCATGAATAATTCTAAGAGGTCGGGTCAACATATAGGCTGGATATTATCACGCTATCACCTACGGGGAGAAGCAGCTGTGATAATTTATAAAGTTCAAGGTAAAACCGCGGGGCACAGCTAGTATTATAATATTAATATTCCGATACCCGCACAGTTCAACGATTTTTGTGACCCATAAATAGTTGTTCCGAGTCTGGATGTCCTTTGTGTCTGTCAATTATATAATAATAATATCTAGGGACAATGTCACACAGATCATCCTAGCCCCAAACTAAGCAAAGCTTGTACTATGGGTGACGATATACATACTTATATAGATAGATAAATACTTATATACATAGAAAACATCCATGACTCAGAAACAAATATTCGTGCTCATTACACAAATATTTGCACTTACTGGGATTCGAACCCAGGACCACCAGCTTCGTAGGCAGGAGCACTACCAACTAGGCTACGTACTATATGTTTGTAAAGTACCCCGCGACACAACGATTAATTTCCGTAGTGCGGGAGTTAAGAGAAAGAGGTAAGTAAGTACATCAAGCGACCTCACTGCCTCGTTAGAGCTCCATGTACAACCGCGAGTTATTCGAGTCCCGGGTTGGGTAAAACTGTTATTGGGTTTTTATTTTGCAGAAGAAACTGGGGTCCGAAGGTTAGCGATGTGAGAAGCCCGTCCCGAGATTGCATTAGAATAAATGGAATACCCCTCCGATCCGCAATCAAGCGATCGGCCCGCTTTTGCACAAAACCGACCCCTCTTGCATCTTCACGCTAGAAACCACCCTGGGCTGAGGTTCTAATCCCACAGAGGGTGCTATCTGGGAATTGGTAAGCTGTAAGCTTTGTAATGTAGTATTTACATTGTAGTAACTACACATGAATACATTACCAAATGCAAAAAAAATGTGTCTCATTGCTTCACCGGATAATTATCATTAAGAGTGTGAGAGCGAATGAACAATCTATCAATCTAAATGCCTAATAGAATACAATAAGTTTGCAAGTGTTTTTTGGGATGTAATTTTTTTTCGTGTATTTGAGATAAGTGTATTTGAAAACACCGTAGCCTAGTTGGTAGTGCTCCTGCCTACGAAGCTGGTGGTCCTGGGTTCGAATCCCGGTAAGTGCAAATATTTGTGTGATGAGCACGAATATTTGTTTCTGAGTCATGGATGTTTTCTATGTATTTAAGTATATATCTATCTATATAAGTGTGTATATCGTCGCCTGGTACCCATAGTACAAGCCTTGCTTAGTTTGGGGCTAGAATGATCTGAGTTGTCCTCATTCATTCCTCCCTCTCTCATTGTCCCTAGATATTTATTTATTTATTTATTATTTATAAGTGATATTTTTTAGATGTTTTAACTTTCTTTGATACATAGTTATTATTATCTGACTAGCCCGAACGGATTTGGATGAAACTTTGTAGTAATGTAGGTTACATATCTCAATAACACATCTATACATATAATAAAATTGTAGGAAAGTCAAAACAGTACAAGGAATATTTTTAAAAAGGATACTTGGGGCGTGATCTACAATCGATATCGAAGCCAAAAATATAGTTTTTAGAATTTTTGTCTGTTTATCTGTTTCTCTGTATGTATGTCCGGGCTAAACTCAAAAAGTACTGCATGGATTTACTTCAAATTTTGCATGAATATTACTAAAAGGTCGGGTCAACATATAGGGTACATATTATCACGCTATCACCTACGGGGGAGGAGCTGTGATAATTTATAAAGTTTAACGTGGGTAAAACCGCGGCGCACAGCTAGTAGGCTATGATTTATAAAGTTTAACCCGGGTAAAACCGCGCGCCCCAGCCAGTACTCAAGCCTCACCGCTCAGTGTCATTTCATTGTGTGTTGAAACTGGCTTACAGGAGTTCCAGGGGTGGGTAAGACGGTGGCAGTACCTATGAGAAGTGTCCTCAACTGCCGCCACTTGCAAGCAGCCCGAGAAGACAGCGAACTGTTTGTGACGCAGTCGCTGTGCCGTACTGGCAGGAGTCGGCAAATGGGGAGGTCAACCCACAGCTCTCCCTGGATACGTGTCCCGACCATCTGGGACACGGCGCAAAAGGGGGGCACCGGGGCAGCATACCCGCGTTCCCGCGGCTCTCGCTATCAGGCGCCAAGAGAAGTCCACGGCAGGTTAGGTTTAGTCGGTGCGAGTCCGACATACCCAACCGCAGACACTTTTTGCGGGTGGCATGCGCATCCACCTGGTTCTACATGTGGATGGTTAGGCATTCCCCCTGCCTTACAAAAAAGGGGTGGGTAAGAGGGACTAGTCCCGATAAAAAATGCCCTGTTGGTGTAGTGGTTAGAAACCCTAATTGCTAAGTCAGAGGTCGTGGATTCGATTATCTCTCTGGGCAATCTTTGTGTGATGAGCACTATTTGTTCTGTGTCTGGGTGCAATTTATCAGTAATATATAATGAAATAATGAAATTTATTCAGCACTTGGGTATTAACATACACTTGTACTTGTCAAGCTCACAATGCAGTACATAAATATAGTCGAATACAGTATAAAAAATACAAAAAAGATTAATTAGTCCGTCCGTGCGGTCTGTATTCTCAGATATATTTCTTAAATCTCAGATTTCTTAAATCCTAAAATAAATAACAAGTTACTAATCTATTATTTTGAAATTTAGTTGTACTATATTAATTTTGACGGCAATGCGCATTTGGCTAGCGCAGAAGGCTCTTAACCAGTAGCTTAAATTGAAAAAGATTAATGCCTGAGGCCACCTTTTTGGGGTTCGGGTTTCGGATTCGGTTCCGCTGAAGCAAAAAGACAGAATTCTAAGAGAGGGTGTGATCAGTTGCACGGGATCACCGACGACGCGTTAAGAGGCCAAAGCGATCCTCGCCGCTGAGGATAGATATATTTAGAGAACCATTCAGTCAATGTGTAGTAAAAATATACCTAAAATTTAAAAAAAATATAATGAAACCTACACATGATCCTTGACAATAACTTAATTTAAGTTAGTCAAATATCGTCACTGTTATAAAATAAATGTTATTGTAAATTATTTCCTACAATCCGTGTACCTAAATATCTATTTGTACTCAGAAATAATTATAAATTAATTATATATTACTACGAACATTACAAGCGCTTTTTTAAAGTCTACGTGAGTAAAAACCTTTTTTTATTTATTTATTTATAGATATGTAAGTCTGTTTATCAGTTGTCTGGTCACCGTAATACAGGCTCTGCCTAGTTTGGGATCAGATGGCGGTGTGTTACTTGTCCCAATATATTTATTTATTACTAGCTGACCGAGAGGAGCGCAGCGGAGAGGATTTTATTAAGGCACTAGAATATCAATTTTAGAATTATAAGAATAAAGTGCATATATGCTTGAACCTGACATAAATCGCTCGCGCGGTCTCGGGCATAATATAATGTTCAAGAATATATGCACTTTATCTAAATAGTTTTAAAGTTGATTTTCTAGTGCCTTAATAAAATTCTCTACGCTGCCCTCCTCTCTGTCTGCGCTGGCCCTATCAGTCGATTCTTTAATTTTTTAGTTCTTTTTTATTATGATATCTACTTAATTTCATTTTATTTTTACTTATTGCAAATTTATAGTTATATTTTTATTGACAATAGCTGTACCCGCGCTTCGTCCGCGTGCTTATTAGTTTATTTATATGTGGTTTTTTTCTAAAATAAACGTAACTTAAGTTAATCCTTATTACATCAGCTACCTGCCAATAAAAGTCCCGTTAAAATTAGCCCAGCCATCAACAGGACAGACAAAAATTGTAAAATAACATATTTTGGTGTATGTACCGTATTCATATAACAAACAGATACTCCAATTTTATTTATATGTATAGATTAGAATTATTATCTAACTGTCTAAATCGTAGATTAATTTGGGTTGTTTATAAGACTTTAAATTTAAAGCTTGAGTTTTGAGTTAAACTGTAACGAAGAATGCAAAAAAGATCTTGCTTTTAATAGGCCTTTACCTATGAAATTGCCGTTTTGTATGAAAAAATTTAAACGAATTTTTTTCATGAATTTTTTTATTTGTATTAATCGAAGTAATCACCCATGCAATCAATGCATCTTTGCCATCGCAGTGGCAGTTTATTGATGCCCTTCTTAAAGAAATCAGCTGGACGGGAGGCAACAAATTCTTCAAAGGCATTTTGTACTGCCTCTCGGGTATTGAATTTTTTTCCCGCCAAGAAGTTATCCAAATTCTGGAAAAAGTAGTAGTCTGTAGGCGCAAGGTCTGGTGAGTAGGGCGGATGACGGAGAGCTTCCAACCCCAGTTCTTGCAACTTGGAGACCGTCTGCTGTGCAGTATGAGGTCGCGCGTTGTCGTGCAGGAGCAGCGGAGACGAGCGATTGACCAATGCTGGTTGGAGATGCGCCAGCTTCTCCATCATTGTGCTCAGTTCTTCACAGTACACATCTGCAGTAATGCTCACCCCGTTTGGTAAGAAGCTGTGATGAATCACACCGGCGCTAGACCACCAAACAGTGACCATCACTTTTCTAGGGGTAAGTTTTCGTTTAGGGCATTGTTTAGGTGCTGAACCAGGATCCAACCAACTTGCTGAGCGCTTGCAGTTATCAAACAGAATCCATTTTTCATCGCAGGTAACAATGCGGTTCAAAATTCCTTCATTTGTGTGTCTGTTGAGCAGTGCAAGGCACGTCTCGACGCGTACTTCGCGCTGGCGATCATTGAGTTCGTGGGGCACCCATTTGTCAAGCTTTTTTACCTTACCAATTTGACGCAAATGGACAAATATTGTTTTGACGCTAACGTCGAAAGCTGCTGCTAATTCAGCCGTAGATTGTGTATCATCAGCTTCCACAACCGCCTTTAATTCGTCATTGTCGACCAAAGTCTTCGGACGACCGCGAGGTTCATTTTTCAGGTCGAAATTTCCAGAACGGAAGCGAGCAAACCAATAACAGGTGGTGCGTTGGTTTGTAGTGTTAGCTCCGTAAACGTCGTTGATGTTGCGTGCCGCTTGTGCCGCGTTGCTGCCACGACGGTACTCATATTCCATAATTACTCGAATTTTTAACGTATCCATGATGACGAAAAAGATTGAAATGCGATGAAATGTAACACTAATCAATAAAGAAATGACTACTTTTGGAAAAAAGAATCCATGTTTTTAAAATAAAATTAATTTGAAATTAGAATTCTTAGCCAAACAAAAATTATTTTGATTTGAAATGGCCAGTACTGCAGAACGGCAATTTCATAGGTAAAGACCTAATATTTATTATTAAAACGCCTTATAAAGAAATTAAGCAAAGATCTTCTGAACATAGTAATATATTGCTTATCTATTTGTTACAGGCGCATATTAGTATTTTATGACTACGAATAAAGCGAATCTTAAGTATATTTTTATGAAACGCATTTACACGTATCCTGAGTTCTATAAATCGTTGTTAGGAGTATGAATGTACTTTGAATCCATCAATTATATTATGTTTGTAAAATACCCCGCGACACATAGGTAGGTATCCATTCCCATAGTGCTATAGTAGTCTTAAAAAAATATTATAATTAGAAATAGTTCTAAATTTGTTAATATCATTATTCCCCGCGGTTTGTTTCTTCTTTTATCATACGGAGGGCAAAGTTGTGGAACACCGCCCGAACGACGTGTTTCCAGGCACATACATATAACGTGGGTTTATTCAGGGTTAGAGGTGAACAGACACCTTAAACCTCATAATTTATACTTAACATCAGGTGGGATTGTGTTCAAGGTCAAACCCATCAAGCATTTAAAAACCTGTCAGTTGTACAAGGCGGTTTAGTTTAAAGTACGCACAATTTCCATCGTCGCGTCAATAGTGTTAGGTTGTGGTATTGCTAATATTTTGTTCTCGTAATACCTACATTGTTTTTATTTTTTATCAAATGTGCCAATTTTTACCAACAAATTATGTATAAAATCACTTTTCTTTGTTAACATTTACTCAATTCGGCTTTGTGAATTCTTGTTAGTATAGTAATAAGCTTAAATTAAGTAGGTATCCTGTATTTCTCAGGTAAATGAATTGTATTTTTTATGAGAAATAAATGTTTTAAACTATACAATTTTGTACGCTGCTATGATCCGTAATTAAAAAGAAACATAGAAACGATACAAAGTTAAGCGTACTTTGAATCGCTAGATGCTGGTAAAGATGCAATTTATTTGGACACTACCAATAGGAATCAGTACGCCCATTATAGTGAGAAATTTAATATTAAAAACTCTTTCATGAAATCTAATTTCATAATATTGAGGCGCTAATTTAAAAAAAGAACAATTGGCCAGTGGTTATGATGGTGCAATTAATTATACCTATATAGTCTATGGTCAGAGTATTGATCAGAAAATGTTCAAATTTAGAAATTGGATTCTATTTTTTTAAGCAAATGTCAAAACCTTACCTGCAACAGCCAGTACGAATAGTCGGAACATTTTTATGTTTTTAGCAGTAACGTTTTTATCACTCAAAGAGTTTCATATCTTGTTAACAGCTCGTCTCGTGGTCAACTGGGCACCCTAGCACCTGTTTATTAATAAATTGGCCAATCTGACTGACGATTTGATTGTTGTAAAGTGGTATTCGAGATGGTACCAAGGACAGTGGGTAGAATTGTTAGGAGATGTGCATAATGTGGGCAAGAAAAACATACCTAACAAAAGAGAACACTGAGTAGATATTCTCCATGGAAAAAAATATGGTGATAGCATCAAAGTCGCTCATTACTTACACAGACGTACTTGCTCAGATATTAAACGAATTAAGCTCTCACCCATAGCGTTGCGCATGCGCACATTGGATAGACGCCTCGTTGTGTGGTGTTAATTTTGCTAGTTTTGAATTATTTTTGAAAGGCTATATATCTCTCTGTCTCACACATCATACAATTTCTCTCATTTTCTTTTTTTTATGGCGTTTCACTAAACTCACGGTTTTATTTTTTGTAACGATAATGTCATTTTTTACCGATACACTATTTCTTAAAAGAGTATTCAAAACTACTACTACTAGACATACTAACTACTTTTTGTGCCCCGCGGTTTTACCCGCGTTAAACTTTATGAATTATAGCCTATATGTTATTCGGATATATACGCATACGCTATATTACTACAAAGGTTCAACAAAATCCGTTTGGTAGTTTTATCGTGACAGAGGAACAAATATCCATACATCATACTCACAAACTTTCACATTTATAATAAACTAGCGGCCCGCTACGTGCTTCGCTACGTATAAGTCATAGTAATAGATAAATGATTATTAAGTTCATTTAATCAAACAAAAAATATTTTAAATTGCTAAAAGATGTTGATTTTACACTTTTTCAAGACTTTTTAAATTTTCTCTCTACGTACAAACCTTTCCTGGACTTCCACGAATAATTCAAGACCAATATTAGCCAAATCGGTAAAGGCGTTGTTGAGTTATAACATTACAACGAAAAGTGGCATTGATTTTTATATATATAGAAGTAGGATATTTTTGGAAGTTGGCAAATTCACTTGTGAAACAGTCTTAATTTTCTTTTTATCCATATCTTAGTCTCCACGTCGCGACGTTGCGTTTATCTGGATTTATCGACTATGTTCTAACGTACAGCTAGCGCTTGCTGAGAACAACTAAACTACATAATAATCTTGTCTGTATTCTATCTTGAAATGTCTAATCTTACCGGACTACTATTTTGGCCTTATTGACAAAAGCCTGGTGTTTTTCGATAGAACAAGACGTAGCTATAATTTACACCAGGGACGAAGAACCTGTACGAAGTCCTTACAAATTTGCTATAATGGATTTCAAAGAAAGTAACGAATGAGTGTTAACGCATTTTCCACACTTTCGGTATTGACCTATACATTCGGCCCCGCATGATGCTCGTTTACTTTAAAGGTTATACTCACTTATATAAAATAAAAAGAGACAAGAAGAGAGAGAACGTTCCATGGGGAAGGTATAACGGTTTTTCCTTACGTGACGATTTATACAACATGTAACTTAATTAAGGCACTTCCTGAAAATAGATTGTTCAGCATCGTTTACCTACTGAATTGATTTATATAATTTTTAATATCGGTAATTTTTTATTTCAAAATAATTAAAACCACATAAAGTATTGTCATATTATCCATGTACAATCAAAACAAATTGAAATGGACAGTAAGTCAAAGTAATAAGACTTTTAAAAGTTCTATTGTATTCATACAAATTCCATCATTCAATACAAAATAAAGAGAAATAAACTTTATTCCAAGAAAGTAATTTAGTAGGTAAATAACAATGCATATACATATTAAATAAAAAAATCAGTGTATGTATTATGATTACAACATAATATTCTAATTGGGGTGTTTGAGGGTGTGCGTTAATTACGTTACATGTTGTATACTAGTTATTCCTCTTTACGCGTAAAGAGGACGACGCTGACGAGTAAGTGGGACTTCCAGCCTAGTGCAAGCCCACACCACAAATACCTTACGGTGCTTTTTACTTAAGTCCTAGAACGAAGTTAACTCGGGGTTTCACCGTTTTCTATTGGTAAGACTCGGCGCAATCTGGTATTATAAATAAATATCATGGGACAAGTAACACACTGCCATCTGATCCCAATATGCAGAGTTTGTACAGACGCCAGCACATCAAGCTACCCCAATCTGTCAAAAATCCCCAATTGAAAGTGAACCTTATGATTTTGTGATAAAGTTGAAAATCTATAAAAGAAATTTGACAGGTTGGGACAGCTGGATGTGCTGGCGTCTGTACTATAGTAGGTAACCAGAAAACTGACACCCTTACTTATATATTTCTAAATACACTCAGACACAGAACAATAATTTTATTCATCACATAAAGATTTGTACCTGGTGGGAATCAAACCCACGACTTCAGGCTTAGCAGACAGGGTCACTAACCACTGAACCAACAGGCCAGTCTAGCAGATTATCCCATCTTTGTCAAATCAACACCAGGGGCTCTACCGGCGTCGCCGAACATCGTTTTCGTGAATGGCGTTCAAATAAATAAAGGTTCAGAATTACTTAATCAATTGTTAAATCGGCTTCATCATCATCATCATCATATCAGCCGAAAGACGTCCACTGCTGGACAAAGGCCTCCCTCAAAGATCTCCACAATTGCCGGTCTTGCGCTATCCGCATCCAGCGTTTTCCAGCGACCCGCACAAGATGATCGGTCCATCTTGTAGGGGGCCTGCCCACGCTGCGTCTTCCGGTTCGTGGTCGCCACTCGAGAACCTTTCTGCCCCAGCGGCCGTCGGCTTTACGAGCTATGTGCCCTGCCCACTGCCACTTCAGCTTGGCAATTCTTAGGGCTATGTCGGTGACTTTGGTTCGCCTGCGGATCTCATCATTTCTGATTCGATCTCGCAGGGAAACTCCAAGCATAGCCCTTTCCATTGCTCTTTGGGTGACCTTGAGCCGCCTGATAAGGCCCATAGTTAGCGACCACGTCTCTGTTCCGTAAGTCATCACTGGCAACACACACTGGTCGAAGACTTTCGACTTGAGACACTGCGGTATTTGGGACGAGAAGATATTACGTAGCTTCCCGAACGCTGCCCAGCCGAGTTGGATTCTACGATTGACCTCCTTCTCGAAGTTGGACCTACCTAGTTGGATGGTCTGTCCTAGGTAAATATAGTTCTCTACAACTTCGAGTGCAGAGTCTCCAACCTTAACTAGAGTGGGTGCAACATGGATGTTTGACATAATTTTCGTCTTATCCATGTTCATTTTCAGACCCACTTGTTGAGAGACTCTGCTGAGGCCATCGAGCATTGTACCGAGGTCGTCAAGGGTCTCAGCCATGACTACTATATCGTCGGCAAATCGAAGGTGGGTGATGTACTCGCCATTGACATTGATGCCAAAGCCTTTCCAGTCCAGAAGCTTGAAGACATCTTCCAATGCAGCGGTGAACAGTTTCGGAGATATAACATCTCCCTGTCTCACACCTCGCTGCAAGTGGATAGGTTTCGAGTTCTGGACCTGGAGTCGCACTGACATAGTGGCGTTTTCGTACAAACACTTTAACACCTCGATATACCGGTAGTCGATTTGGCACCTTTGGAGAGACCTCAGTACGGCCCAAGTTTCGATCGAATCGAAGGCTTTCTCATAGTCCACAAACGCTAAGCATAATGGCTGGTTATACTCTTCGGTCTTCTGTATAACCTGCCGCAGCGTATGTATGTGGTCTATGGTACTAAAGCCTTTACGGAAACCGGCTTGTTCGGGAGGCTGGAAGTCGTCAAACCTGCGTGCGAGACGATTCGTAATGACCCTCGAAAACAACTTGTAAACATGGCTCAGCAGTGTGATGGGTCTGTAATTCTTCAAGAGGGTTTTATCGCCCTTTTTGAAGAAGAGCACCACCACACCCCTGTGCCATGCTTTTGGCGTTTGACCTTCTAGTATGACGGAGTTAAATAACTTCTGAAGGGCCCGTAGGATTGGTGTACCACCCGCCTTCAGAAGCTCTGCCGTAACTCCATCATCACCAGGCGCCTTGTTGTTCTTAAGCTGTTCGAGAGCCATTCTAATCTCGCACAGGCTGACGTCCGGGATGTCGTCGGTGAAGTGTTGGGTTAGTCGTGCTCTGGGATCTGAGGCACAACTATCGACAGGTGACTGGGTTTTCGCATACAGCTGTCCATAGAACCTCTCGATCTCTCCCAGCAACTCAGGTTTAGACGTGACGATTCTGCCATCCTCAGTCTTCAGCTTCGTCAGTTGGCTCTGTCCAACAGACAGTTCTCTTGCAAACACTTTAGAGCCTTTGTTCCGCTCAATGGCTTCTTTAATACAATTTGTATTAAATTGGCGCGTGTCGCGAGTCAAAGACTTTGAGATCTGTCTGTTGAGCTGCCGGTATCTGGTAGCATCATCAGAGGATGTCAGAACCATTTTCCGTCTTTCGTCCATAAGCTGCAGGGTATAGTCAGAGATCTTTTTGGTTCTGTTTGTACGGTGGGCCTTGAAGACCTTAGACCCAGCCGTATGGACAGCTTCTACGAGCCTGTCATGGTATGAGTCCACTTCCTCGCAATCTGCTAGGCATTCGAAACGGTTTTGCAGTTCGAGCTGAAAGGGTTCAGGGTTTTGGATGTGTATGGGTAAAGGTCGGAGCGTAGACTTTATCAGTCGGGACCTTTGGAGCTTGACATTTAGGTTCAATGAGCCTCTCACCAGTCTGTGATCGCTCCCGGTTTTAACCATATTGATCACTGAGACGTCATTGAACACCTGTCTACTCGTCGACAAGATAAAGTCTATCTCGTTTTTTGTTTTACCATCGGGGCTTACCCAGGTCCATTTGCGGTTTTCCGACTTCTTAAAAAAGGAGTTCATCATAAAGAGTCCCTCCTTCTCCATGAAGTCGGCCAACATTTGGCCCCGGGGATTCCGGTCTCCAGTTCCAAATTGCCCCACTTTCAGCTCATTCCCGAATCGTTTACCCAGCTTCGCGTTAAAGTCCCCCATGACCACAGTGAAATAAGAGTTCGAGGTATGTATGGCTCTAGAAATATCCTCATACATGACCTCAACCTCATCGTCGGAGTGCGTCGAAGTCGGCGCGTAAACCTGTATGACCTTCAACGAATACCGCTTGGTAATTCTGAGTATAAGGTACGCAACCCTAGTCGACACACTCTCGATTTTCACTATGTTGTGTACGAGGGACTTGTGGACTATGAACCCAACACCACCTTGGGACAGTTGGTCGCCTTCCCGGAAATAGAACAGATTCCCGGATTTCAGGATTATCGTGTCCTCCCCCTATCTTCGGACTTCAGATAATCCTATTATGTCCCAATGTAACCTGCTCAATTCTTCCTCCAGTTCGATCATCTTCTCGTCGGTCCGCAGTGTGCGTGTGTTGTATGTTGCCAGGGCCAGAGGTCGTCGGTTTTGGTAACGCGGAATCTGCCGGGGATTCTTAGCACCCCCTGCCCTGCCGTAACCACGGCTGTTACCACGGCTGGGAATAGCAGGGCTGCCGGGGACTGGGGGCCGCGGTTTAATTGTGTCCTTCATTTGAGGGGATCTGCCATAATCGCCACGCTTGGCAAACGGGTTGGCGATCGCAGTAAGGTAGAAATTGGTACTCATAAGAACGCTGCTGCCCATTCTCTGGTATATATTCCCTCGAGACGACTTCTACGTCCCCCCACGGGATGAGAGGGGGTGGTGTTATTCTCTAGGCCGTCACCACACAGCCAGCAAATCGGCTTCCATCACCACAAATGACCGCATAAATGGTCCGGAATCGATTGTCAACGTTGAAGCCGATTTAACGATTGAAAAAGTCATTTTTAACCTTTATTTATTTGAACGCCATTCACGATAACGATGTTCGGCGACTTAGCCGGTAGAGCCCCTGAGCGGCTTATCATCCAATTTCAGACCCAGTCGAAGAGTGTATCCCCAAATAGATCTACAAGGGGCAGCTGGCAGCCCAAAACTCACAGTGGCTTTTGAGGACCGACATCTGCAAGTCACTTCCCCAGCTAGCCACAACCTACAACAACAAGTGAAGTAACGAGAACAACCCAGCCCCTCCCCTATGCCCTCTGCTACTGCAGAGTGACACATCGAGCAACGCTTCCCAAGACTTCAAGAGTCCATGTGTTGCCAGGATATTCGTCACGGACGGTTGTTTTTCGCTAAGCAAGTATTAAAATATCAGCTCCCATTCCCAGGATGCTCCTGCCCAACAAATGCCCTTCCCTGCTAGAGTAAGTATTACTTTATAAGAGTAGAGAAGGTGTAACGGACAGTCTAAACAACACAGAGATAGACTTATATAAAGAGCGATTGCCACTCACTGCGGACACAAAATTGATACTAGAGTATTTTAAAAGTGTCCATAGACTAGCTACGTGGTGTCCGAAAAATCTTGCTAAAGGATATCTAAAAGAAATCCATGTGGACACATTGAGGGTGTCCCTAATCTGCTATAATAATAATAATATCTCGGGACAATGTCACACAGATCATCCTAGCCCCAAACTAAGCAAAGCTTGTACTATGGGTACAAGGCGACGATATACGTACTTATATAGATAGATAAATACTTATATACATAGAAAACATCCATGACTCAGAAACAAATATTCGTGCTTATCACACAAATATTTGTACTTACCGGGATTCGAACCCAGGACCACCAGCTTCGTAGGCAGGAGCACTACCAACTAGGCTACGGTGATCGTCGTTCCTATCATCGTCATATCAGCTGTACGACGTCCAGTGCTGGATCGCCGCCATAATAGTAAATATACCATATTGTAGTTTAAATCTCATTATGATTTGGATCACGTGGAAATAAAAACTATCTTAAAACGTGACTAAACTCGGGCTCTGTGGAGTAATTTCATATTGCAGATCGTCCCGAGTTAACTTGGCAAACTTCCACTTACTCTGCTACAAGTAATTGTGAACTTTAACACGTCGTATTAAAGGTGTAAATAGGCGTTTGTTTTCTTGGTATCGGGTCGCGTGTTCTGCAGATTACAATGACAATGAAATTTGCTTGTCCGGCAGGATGTATTACTGTGTGGCGAGTTCTAACCGAGAAGGGTTAGGTATTACTGGTACAATATGATAAAATAATAATGTTTGTTGGCCTATCTCAAGTAATACCTAATATCCTGGGACTTTGACATGTAAGAGACATTGAAGGATGCTATCCAATTCCACATTTATTCCCGTGGATTTAATACTAAAATAAATAAAAAAGTTAGTCTCACCGAGACTTTAAAAAAGCCCTTGTAAATAGTCAGATCATATTTGAAAATTGTAGTAATATAGTTAATCGAAGATATTCAGATCGACTGATTTACGATTTGATTATGTATCTATGCCTCGGAGAGCACGTAAATCAGTCGATGCTGTATCTGACCTCTTTCCGGTCGTACCATGAGAGTGATGAAAGCGAAAGTGCTACTATGTTTGCGCACACACTGTGGGAGTCTCTGCGAATACTCCCGAGGCACTACAACGGCACAGCAGTCGCAACAGCACCCTAAAAACATTATTATATTGAACACGCGGGACGTTCAAGCTCGGCGCATGACACCCACACGCCACTCGTTACCAAACGACGGCTTCCTGTTACTTAAAGTTACATACCTTCACACCCACAACCATATATTAAACTAGCTGTGCCCCGCGGTTTTACCCGCGTTAAATTTTATAAATTATTACAGCTCCTCCCCCGTAGGTGATAGCGTGATAATATGTAGCCTATATGTTGACCCAACTTCTTAGTAATATTCATGCAAAATTTGAAGTAAATGCATGCAGTACTTTTTGAGATTAGCCCGGACATACATACAGACAAACAGATAGACAGATAAAAATTCTAAAAACTATATTTTTGGCTTCGATATCGATTATAGATCATGCCCCAAGTATCCTTTAAAAAAAATCCAGTTTTGACTTTCCTACGATTTTATTATATGTATAGATAATTTACAAACTGATTGTCTGCATGTGGGTCAGTTTCAGAATTAAATTGACTTTCACACATTTAGGAAATCAGTAAAGGTTATCTGAAATGAAAACAGTTCGTAGCACACCGAACTTCAAATTAATCCTGCTCCCTCAGACAAGAGAAGAAAATACTAGGTTATAACGCGCACTTCCCTATTAGATACTGTTTCGACGCAGGCCCTGAGGGGAAAGCGGGGGGCGCGGGACGGGACGACACCGCGTCACTGCGCGCCCGCCGCCAGTCGAGATGCTTTGCTTTACGGGGTCAGTTGAGTCGAATGAGACTAATGTACGTGTCTATAGTGCAAAGGTTGTAATTTTATTGATACGCTACATAATGTGTAATGATATCTGTGTTTCGTGGTTCCACCCAATAAACAATCTATAACTTATATCGATGTGTTTCAATCTCGTTATAAGGTCTATTTAAAGCGCCGAGCATATAATGCATTTGTTAACCGTTTTAACCAAAATTCGGACTTTTCTTGTATACATAACTGAATAAGATATGACATATTCACTTTAATAATAATATCCTGGGACATTATTCACACTCGGCCAACTGATCCCAAGCTAAGCGGAGTTTGTACTATTGAAATCAGATAACTGATATAATACGTATACTACTTTTCTGTTGTAAATACATATTTTTATAGATGATTACACCCAGACTCAGGACAAACAGACATATTCATTCAAAAAAATATCTGTCCTAGGTGGGAATCGAACCCACGACCTGTGGCATAAAAGACCATCATCCACCAACCACGCCAATCGGCCCTTCATTAGTATTCGTCGTCAGTAGTATTACGGTCACTTGTAGTAGTATTACTAAGTGAGCGTAGTACACCACTATATCTCAATGAGTATACAGTGATTCCGACAAAAATTATCAAAATGTTAACTTGTTTGTATTAATGACACAAAATGAACCAACCATTTATGTTTGTATTTGATTTTAGAAAGTGCACAGAATAATTTTAAAGCATTTAAAACAATTTGATTTGAACGATAGCACCTACCAAGCAGTCATCAAGGTAAACGTAGAAGATAACACATTTGTACGTATAATCGTCAATTGCAATACTAATAACACTCACAGACATTTTTGTTGATAGTTGTTTTTTTTAAACACAGAATTAATCATATAAAAGATAGCAATATATGATATAATGTTGCGTCTTAATCCAGACCCTAAACAGAAACAACTTACACGGATATCAATAATACTAAACAACTTTTTGCCTGCACACATGGCCCAGTCTTTTAAAGAAAGAAAAATATCAACTTGGATGCTGAACAAATTGCAGGGTTTGAACTTAGTTGGACCACATGATCAAAACACCGATCTTGTCACAAGCTGTAAGCCGTAGCTGCAAGGATGTACACAAGCTACGCTGATTTAGGGGCGATACAATTAAAATACGGTGTATAGACATTTTGTTTAACTGTACTTAATCCTTTAGTTAAATGTTGCTTGATGATGTAAATTTAAATTAGTTTACATCTCAAGTCTTTCCATGTATAACCAGATAGCACTAATCCTCTACCTCAGATAGAAGCTTTGCAATACTCTTTTCACCCACAGCCTAGAATGATTTGGTGGCGCTAATATGGAGGTAGATATTATCTACCTCCATATTAGTAGTAGATGACTTGGTTAAAATTTTACATGACTAAGGACACGCAGAAAAGGGTTTTAATCCAATTAAGACAAGTCTCCTTCTAGTCTGTCCTTTTGAATCGTTATTAGATCACGATGCCCAGAGAAAATATCATCTAGCGTCCAATTTAAGTGCTATATTCTTAATGGTGGAGCTTCTTCCATTTCTCCCAACCTACGGCATGCGCGTTGACTTCTTCAGACGTCCCCATTTCCATTTTCTCTTTGATATATCTATGTATATTTATCAATAGGTATCGATATTATAATTCTGACTCACTAATGTTGGCTATGGACAACAGGAATTTTTGGATTTTGGGAGGGAAAAAAGAATTGGCGCAGACACTTAACTAGATATACAAACAACAACAAATTATAGTTAATAGTAAGTTTATTCTCAAAATTATTGTAATATATTTTTTGTACAAACATTATTTCAACATTGATATTTAATATTTTCCTTTGACATACATTTTTCATGACAGTTTTTTAATACAAAATACGATTAGAACTTTATAATAGAGCTGGAATATTCTCCAAATATTTGACTAAATAACTGGTACTTATCTGCCATGTCCTAAACTGTAACTCTTTACGCCATAGTAGATACATACAATATATATTTTGCTTAGGCTATTCTAGTACACTTGACGTCATGTAAGTGTATACACTTTTACACTGATAAAATAACTGGCACTTATCTGCAATGTCCTAAACTGTAACTCTTTAGGACATAGTAGATACATACAATGTGTATTTTGCCTATGCTATTCTAGTACACTTGACGTCATGTAAGTGTATACACTTTTACACTGAAAAAATAACTGGTACTTATCTGCAATGTCCTAAACCTTTTTACTTCAGCGGCCCTTTGAGATGCCCTCAGGTATAGGTCGCGTAAATTAAGCCAATACTTGACAGCCTTCTGAGCTAGCCAACTGCTTGTAGTCATCAATAAAAAAACAAATATAGTAGTGCTAAATTAGCTTAGTAAAATGTTATTTTTAATTTACTTAAGGATTTAAAACTATATAATTTTTATTGTTACTTTTAATTGTATTTGACTATTTTTATGTACTGCATTGTGAGGTTGACAAGTACAAGTGTATGTTAATACCCAAGTGCTGAATAAATTTCATTATTTCATTATTACAGTTTCAATAGCTTGACAGTATAGAACTAACAAACTACTAACAGTGCTTATAATGCCCTGTTCTTTTCATACGAGGTGTATTAGACAGAGATGGAACGACATTAAATACAGAATCACTAACTTTTAGCCTAGGAGGCTTTCACTGCTTCGCCGGACTATAGAGGCGAGCGAGGGCTCCAGACGTCGAGCTAACACTACAAACTAAGTACCTAAGTTGAAGGGCACCCCCTGTGGGGTTCGAACCTCGACTCTGGGTGATTAAGCAAGAGAGGGCATATCATTTTAGGGATGTTTTGTGCAACATTCGCTCTACGTTAATACGCGACGCGGGCCTCCCTGCCGCTTAAGGTTCGGAGGGGGGCATTTTATCGATTCGATGAATCTCGAGCAGTGTATGTAGGTATTTATTACGTAGGTACTAAGAACGAGTTACATCGTACATACGCCAGCACATCCACCTACCCTAATCTGTCAAATTTCTTTTATAGATTTTCAACTTTATCACTAAAGCATAAGGTCCACTTTCTATTGGGGAAATTTGACAGATTGGGGTAGCTTGATGTGCTGGCGTCTGTAGAATTGCATACACTGACATGACGGCAATACCTTACCTTTGCCAACATGGACCAAATACTATTTTTACTAGCATAGACAATTACTATGAAAATGTGAAAAAATAAGTCAATTGCTTTTATTAATTGCTATAGATTTATTATTAAAAAAGTAAAAAATTAGTTTGAATATAATTTCATAGCTCTCATAAAAATATATACATATGTATTTATTATACTGAATTATTTGTTAATATAAAATGTGATAGATGGTATCTATAACGAAAACTACAACTAATTTTAATGAATTATATCGACCTATTTAGGCATTTTTTTTCTAACAATTATATTTTGTATAAGAGTGTCTTTTGCTAACAATATATGGATCTTGTAATTTGATCTGAAATAAATGATTAATAATAATATATAATAATTAAAATAAACAATATATTACACTTGTAGATAATTTAACAACTATTTTAAATATTGTCATTTGTTTTGTCGTTTGTATTGTATTAGTATAAAACGTACAAAAATTAAATGAGTTAGTTTTTAGCGTTCCGTACCCTAGTGGTAAAACGCACCCTTATTATTAGACTTCGCTGTATGTCTGTCACCAGGTTACATCTCATAAACCGAGATCGTTAGGCAGTTTAAATTTTCACAGATGATGTATTTCTTTTGCCGTTATAACAACGAATACTAAAAACAGAATAATATAAATATTTAAGGGGCCCATACATAAAACGTGACTTTATGCTTGTTTTAACTCGATCTTGATAACGCTTTAAAAATTGACAGAATATTTAGTTATCCACTTTAAAAATAAATAGTTAAACAAAAAGCCAACAAAAATGTAAGGGTGCTGTCATACATCCAACGTGAATTCTTTTCCTTTTTCAGGGTTCCGTACCCAAAGGGTAAAACGGGACCCTATTACTAAGACTTCGCTGTCTGTCTGTCCGTCTGTCACCAGTCTGTATCTCATGAACCATGATAGTAAGACAGTTGAAATTTTCAGAGATGATGTATTTCTGTTGCCACTATAACAACAAATACTAAAAAAACAAAATAAAATAAATATTTAAGGGGGCTACCATACCAACAAAGGTGAACTTTTTACTTGTTTTTATAGATAATGGTACGGAACCCTTCGTAGTTGTGTCCGACTCGCACCTGGCCGGTTTTTATAGATAAAGGTACGGAACCCTTCGTGCGTGAGTCCGACTCGCACTTGGCCAGGTTTTTATTTTGGTACACACGGCTACATATCAAGCTATACATTTCCAGTATAAGCTGATTCCGAGTTATATCGGATTTCCATACAACGAGAGGTCAGTTTATATTGGAAATGCATAGCTTGATATGTAGCCGTGTGTACGTGAGTTTGACTCGCAATTGGCCGGTATAACAGTTGAACCTTGCCATTATTACGTAGGTTACAACAAGTTTAGGTTGTATCAAAATATCTTTGATAATTATTACAGGCACTCAAACGCTTAATCGAAACTGACACCTGCTTCAATCAAGTTTTTTTTTTATGCTGGATGGATTTGCGCTGGACCACGATCTCACTTGATGGTAAGTGAAGATGTGGTTGAAGATGGACCGCGCGTACCCATAAGATGCCTGTTCACTCTAGCCTTGAATAAACCCATGATAAATGAGTCTAGAAACGCGACGTTCGGGAGGGTGTTCCACTGCTTAGCCGTATAATGGTACAGACGCAGCACATCAAGCTACCCTATCTGTCAAATCTCCCCAATTGAAAGTGAACCTTATGATTTTGTGATAAAGTTGAAAATCAATAAAAGTATTTAACAGATTGGGGTAGCTGGATGTGCTAGCGTCTGTACCAATAGAGCTTATATTCTGATTGAAATCGATTGAATTCTGACCCCTATTGAAATGGGGAAAAGGCAAAGGATTGAAGGGGCTGTTATAATATTATAATGGAATGATAAATTAAAAACTATAATAATAACGTTTTAAGTTTAGCTACTTAATTAAAAATTATTAAAAAAAACATACAAAATATCTTTGGTCTAATATTAGTAATACTACACTCTTAACCTATTTACACTTTGTTAATACGTTGTAATTTACGTAAATTGTTTATTAGGTACAGTCACCAACATAAACGAATTACGGAACCCAAATGGAATCTTTGGAAAGAAAATGAGAATGCTCACTTGTAATTTCTAATTATTTGTTTGAATATTACTACAGAGTAGAACTTTTATTAACTAATGGAAATTAAACTCATAAGACGAGTTTTGGCGCTAACGCTGAAAAAGACGCATCGAGGCTATGTTTTATTTTCAAAAACTGGTGTAAATTCGAGTTTTTATGTGTAAATATGGTGGATTTTTAGACATAACATCTTCGATAACGTACACAAGTGGAGGAAAGTGCAATATTGCCGTGAATTGTGATTTTCTGTGCTGTAACCAAAACTCCATAAAAGCTTCTAGTAAAGTCTCCACTGCTTTACTGGGGTTGGACAAGGACTATGTATGACTTGACTGTGACGGACTTTACTAGACAATGACGGATATAAATGATATAAAAATATATTTACTGAAGGCTCATAAGGCCAAAAAAGCCAGAGCCGTAAAAATGAATTAAAAAAAAAAAAATTAAACTCATATGCGATATTGTGCTTTAATCTTTCAAAGTAGCAGGCTGGATTGAATTATTTGCGGTCCAGTCCAGGAAAAAAAACAATAGTATCGACCGGAACTTATTATAAAATTTGCCCCGATTATTAAAATCAAGTAGCCTAATTTCAACAGTACTGCAATTCTTTCCAATATAGTTCATATGTAAGATATGGCAAGTTATAGTGTCAATTTATTTGCTAATTTCGCCACTTATTATTGAGGGAACATAAGCGTAGGGGCTTGGGAGCCAACGCGTAAAAAAACACATTAAAGAATTGTTCCATTTTCTGAAACTGATGAAATTTCGAGATTTTATGTGTACATACGGTGGTTTTTTAAACATAACGTAACATATTACTTTTGGGGCTTTTGCGGTTTGCTTTTTTGGGGTAAGACTTTGATTCGACTATGGCGGACGTTACTTGAATTTCACAGAATAACGAAACCGCTGAATAATATTGAATTAATATTGAAATAACTTGATGTATCAATTTAATTGACACTGGGGAGACACATCAAAGAAAAAAGTGCCACATTAAAACCTATTGTCCGAATACAAGCAGTTTTATTAATTTGGTGGATACAACGGTTACGGTTTTATAATCAACTAGCTGTGCCCCGCGGTGTTACCCGCGTTAAATTTTATAAATTTTCTTAGCTATAAACCTCACGGAGCCCGAGACCTTTCCAACGAATGCAAAACCGTGGAAATCGGTTCGTGCGTTCTGGAGTTATAGCGTCAGGAAGGAAAACCCGACTTATTTTTATATAGTAGACTAGCTGTGCCCCGCGGTTTCACCCGCGTTAAATTTTATAAATTAAAGATTTTCCCGCTTTTCTATTGAAATTTTTCCTGAATTTTCTTAGCTATAAAGCTCACGGAGCCCGAGACCTTTCCAACGAATGCAAAACCGTGGAAATCGGTTCGTGCGTTCTGGAGTTATAGCGTCAGGAAGGAACACCCGACTTATTTTTATATAGTAGACTAGCTGAGCCCCGCGGTGTTACCCGCGTTAAATTTTATAATTTTTCTTTGCTATAAACCTCACGGAGCCCGAGACCTTTCCAACGAATGCAAAACCGTGGAAATCGGTTCGTGCGTTCTGGAGTTATAGCGACAGGAAGGAAAACCCGACTTATTTTTATATAGTAGACTAGCTGTGCCCCGCGGTGTTACCCGCGTTAAATTTTATAATTTTTCTTTGCTATAAACCTCACGGAGCCCGAGACCTTTCCAACGAATGCAAAACCGTGGAAATCGGTTCGTGCGTTCTGGAGTTATAGCGTCAGGAAGGAAAACCCGACTTATTTTTATATAGTAGACTAGCTGTGCCCCGCGGTGTTACCCGCGTTAAATTTTATAAATTTTCTTTGCTATAAACCTCACGGAGCCCGAGACCTTTCCAACGAATGCAAAACCGTAGAAATCGGTTCGTGCGTTCTGGAGTTATAGCGTCAGGAAGGAAACCCGACTTATTTTTATATAGTAGAGTATTGCAATCTTTACAAAGAAATTTCTTAACATACAATCTGAACGAAATGACATTGACCTTAATTTTTTTAAGAGTTCCTTCTTTAGTTTATGTTAGTGGTTATCCCTTTAGTTTAAAAATAAAAAAACATGGCAGAGTTTTAAACTAAAGTAACAAAAATATTCACACACGCACAATTCTTTGTATCACAGGACATTCGTAAATTATTTCTACCTAACCAAGTAATTCGTAATAATACAAGGAAAATTTATTTTTAACATACACTTAAATGGCTTACAAACGTTTCTTTAAATCGTAATTTCTTTAACGATTTTATACATAAATCTATAATTCAGTTTGATCCAATAATTTCTGGACGGATTTTGAAGAAACACATTGTCATTAGGTTTTTTTTTTATTTAGCCAGAATTGATAATTGCTTATAAAACATTTTTATTTGTTTTCTATTAAAAGTAGACATATAATAATCTTAATCTAACTTAGCTATGAATTACACATAAAAACTAAATATCGTATTTTTTTTTCCAAAATATCTTTGTTGATGAGTCAAGAAAAAACAAGTTAACATCCTCACAAAATTCACAAATGATCACAAAAATCTTATCAAAAATAATAATTACTAAAGTTTATTATCAACTGCCAACAGATGGTGCTGGCTAACTATGGCACTTCATAGTTCAAACACTAGATCTTTTTTCCTGAGTACCTATGCATTCCACAACACTTGGCTCTCTTCATTGAGGATTTAACTTCAACTCAGCTTCATCTTTTGGCATTTCGTAAGGTGATAACAGTTCCGTTTTCATGTACTGAGGTTTTCTAGCACAGAACGTTGCTATGATGACCAGTACTGCGAAGAACAAAGCTGCGCAAGCGCATACAGTTCCTCCCCAATCATAGATGGCGCGGACATATCGGAGTTCGCCCATGATTTCTTTCCGCATACTTACTCTTTGTTCCATCCAAAATATTGGGAAGAGCATCTTCGGCACACTTTGATAGAGTCTGCGGAGAAAAGAAAAGTAAATTATTATACTTTTAAAAAGTTAAACAGAACACATTCCAGTCACAGAAATTAAACTATAGAGTTTTCCCTGGGATAAATAAAGCTAAAGTCCGGCAGCTGAAAGAATGCATGCCTGACGTCTGTCAGTTGATCAAAAAGATATGATTCGAAATATAAATAAATATATTAATAATATATTTTCTGTCACTTGATATCATAAAGCAACACGGCCCACCGGCAGCTGCCGGTGGGCCGTGTTGCTTTATGCTTGATATATAATATAGTTTATAATTTATAATTATTTGACAGTAGGGCAAATAAGATATAAAAATATTTCTATGGTAAATTCTAAGTTACGTTGTCCATTTGATCACGGACGCATTCTTTCAATTACAGCCGAACTTTATTAAAACTTTAATCGACTTCATGATGTAACTAATTTGCCTCGGTACTCAACGGCCTGCACCATGAATGACAAGTATCTACCTAGAACGGCTACCAGCCCGTCGATGCAATGTTTTCATTTATTGAAGTTATACTTCTTTTGGCGCGATGGAGAAAAATGATGAGAGTGAATTTTTACGATGCGCGCGCACACCGACACCAAAAAATTTAACAGCATTAAGTTAGTTCTAGGTGGTATGACAGTGAATTTTTACGATGCGCGCGCACACCGACACCAAAAAATTTAACAGCATTAAGTTAGTTCTAGGTGGTATGACAGTGAATTTTTACGATGCGCGCGCATCGTAAAAATTCACTGTCATACCACCTAGAACTAACTTCATGCTGTTATAAAAATAACAGCATGACGTTAGTTATAGGTGGTATGAAAATTGATAACTATGTTCAAGTTGTATATTAAGAAGTATAACTTCTAACGCGTGTACATAAGTACACACAAGTTTTTTTTATTATTTAAGGTTCGCCGACGTTACAAACGGCAAAATCAGCGTGATATTATGTTAAACAGCTTGCAACCTATATCTGGAGTAATTTATTATTCGGATCTTGTAGCAACAAGGAACAACTTCCGTGCGTTTAAGCGCTTTTGCCATGGCATATCTACTATTGGAATCAAATATACTCACTTAAGACACTTAAATTGATCCTCGGTGCTTTTGCAACTGGCTTCTCTAGTTACAATTCTCTCGTTTTATGAGGCTATAGCTTCTTTACATTCGGTCTCCCGCTTTGCTCTTGAGGGAAGTGGAACTATTCATTTTATAACTCCTCCATTTTATTTCTGATTAAATTCGTTGCGGGATCCAAGACAGTTAAAGCGATTCCCCGGGACATGCCTGAGCCTCACCGCTCAGTGTCATTTTATTGTGTGTCGAAATAGTTGTAGAACTATTTGTATCTTCTAACGATCCTAATTTTTCTCAATATTTATTTCGACGGATTTAGATCGGACGTAGTGCAAAACTGCCCTCTCTAAGTGTCATCTTGTGTTATATTGTTAAGTATATTATTAGGTACCATGTTTAGTATGTTAGTCTAATATTACCAAAGAAAATTATAAATCTGGCATAAAAAATCAGCACAATTTTGACTTTTTACTCACCCCACATTTGGACTTGGTTCCATGTAAATATTTAGTTGGAATCTTGCTGACACATCTAACGGAACGCCCAGTTTCTGAAATTTATAAAATCTTATAATATGAATGATAAAATAATGTCTTCCTGATGATTGCGGCTACTCTTAACAGACACTACACACACTACACGGTAGCAGATAGCTATTTTAATGCACTCTCTAATCTCTTACTCTCATACTTCTTACTGTCATGAGCGTCGCCGTGATTCGGAGGGCACGTTAAGCCGTCGGTCCCGGTTTTAGTCATTAGAAAACAGTCTTTAAGCGACGTCAGAGGCCTACGGGACGGCTTGAAGAACTCTGACACCTGGGTAACTATCACCCATACGATGAGTAAGTAAGTAATAACTTAAAAATATTTACCGTCGTCATTTACTCACCGGCTCAACCGCAAAGTAAAAGGCATGTTTTTCCGGATCCGGGTCCATCCCTTCTACCATATCTCTGAGCTTGTCATCGCCATGCAAGAAGTGGGGTAGGGAGAGGAAGGCCGGCGAACCGAACCGGCACGCGGATACGTTCATGACACCGCTCCATAAACATTCGCCGTTGCAGAAGCAGGTGTTTGAGGGAGAGACTGATGCTGAAAACAAAGACAATATAGTATTAGGCAAAGTTGACTTGATTCGATCATACTCAATGTTTTGAGGAGGCTCCTAATATGTTGTTATTGGCTACCAGAATTAGAGTACCGACAGTTTAGGCCCTAACGGACAATATATTAGGGCCTAAACTGTCGGTTCTATAGCAGCAAATATATAATTGTTCCGAGGTGGTTTTTGCCATGCCAACCTTATTTCATACATACATCATACATCATCAGCCTGAAATCGTCCAATGCTGGACATACGTTTCCGCCAGGTTTTTATAACGTTACCATTATGAGGAGTTAGCCGTACAGGTATGCCAGTATACAGGTGGCGCCACTGCCAGACTACCTGGTGTATCCCTTAGTCGCATTTCAGGACACTCACGGGATTGTATTATTATTTCTAGACCGGTGTCGATGCGTGAAACAAAACGCAAGTTGCTAAGCGGAAGAGAGGGCGCCACCGCAGCGGGAACGTCCGATCGCGACCATATTCGTTTGTCTTATATAAAATCTACGCGCGCAAGTTACACAGCTCTGTACAATTTATAATCATTTTAACGTTTTCTTCAATATATGCACCCTTTTACTTAAACCGATCACCCTGGGAGTGCTAGCAGTGTCGGCCACACGACAACCGGGAACTACACATATTTGCATTATGTTAAATATTAGCACAGTAATACTTATTTATTTATTTATTTATTATAATAGATACATCATCAACTTAACACTAAACATTTGAAGATGACAAGTTATTGAGTTTAAGACTAGGTGTTAAATCTCTACAGATGTATACAACATTCGTAAAGAAAAATAGTCACAAAGTATAACTAAACACAAAAAAGAAACAATACTTAATACTATACTACTAATGCAAATTAAACTTAACTATAAAATAAACATTTAAATTTGGATAAAAGTAAAAACAGAGAAACGTAATACTTACAGTTATCGAAACTCATCTCGTTGACAGCGTACTTATGGTACATCAGTCCGTCGATGTCTCCACTATCCACGTAGTCCATGTTCACAGTGCGACACAAGTCCGGTAGAAACATCGTCAGCACAGAGTCTTCAGTCAAGTTTCGCGGCATGAATTCACCCGCACTGCCAGAAATCTGAAATCAAATAGAGGAGATTTTTTTTTATTGTAAGTCCTATGTATGCCGACCCCAAAAAGTGTCTACGGGGGGCCTGTCGGACTCGCACCGACTAAACCTAACCTGCCCGGGGATGCGGGTATGCTGCTTCAGTGCCCACCTTTTGCGTCATGTCCCAGATGGTCGGGACACGTACCCTGGGAGGGCTCGGGTTGGCCCTCCCCTATTGCCGACTCCTGCCAGTCCGGCACAGCGACTGTGCCACAAACAGATCACTAGGTGACCTAGAAGCGATTGCTACATTAGCGATAAGAACGCCGTTTGTAGCTTATAGTTTAGATTGATTTGGTCCAACAAAGACTATCTATCTAGTGGTTACACAGTTGGACTATAGTCTCGAGTTCAACATTATTGACTTTGCGAATGCATTTGCCTATTATAAATTAATTATCTTGTACTTGAAATGATGACGGAAAACATTGTGAGGAACCATGTATGCCTGAAAGTTTTCATAGCTATCTAGCTGCTCCCACCCGTCCTTAAGCGATCGGCGAGGTTAAGCAACTAGGCTCGCGGTCAGTCCATAGATGGGTGACCGCCAAAGTGGTTTAATTTCTGAGAGTCTCCGTGTTTCTGAGGGCACGTTAAGGTATCGGTCCCGGTTGTAGTTATTAGACAACAGTCGTTAAGCCATGTCAGAGGCCTACTGGGCGGCTTGAAAAACTCTGATACTAGGGCAACCACTGTCCATAGTCCAAGTAAGTTCTCCAAAATCTATCTTTCTATCCACCCAAAAAGATTGCGAAGTTAGTGTATATTACATTTTTGAGTTTTCTAACTGGCGCAAAAATCGCTTAACTACTGGCGCAAGTCAACGGCATTCTATATGTTTATCGAATGTCATTGGGCTGAGTGTATCAATCCATATATATTATATAAAATAAAATAAACATCTGGCTTATATAAACCAAGAAGACGAATCATACCTTTGAACATTCGCCTTCATAATAAGGTAGGTGGTCCTCGTAATTCCATCTTAAGATCTGTCCTGGAAGAGTTCCACTAACTTGTCCTGTCGACACCTCCATGTACCCATCGGATTCTATAGAGTTATTTCTCTGGAATAAGTAAAATATATAAATTCTTAATCGGAACTTCTTCGAGAGAATGACTGATCATCCTACATCATAGACATGGTCATGACAAAGTTCCAATACTAATGAATACCCCAAAAAAGTGATTTTTGATCATAATTAGAGGGGTAGGGCACAGCGTTCATTCGGTCAAAGAGCAGCCGGACTAGGGAAGTACCTCCACTTTACAGAAGACATTCTTTAATAATAACATTAATAACTTTAATTTTGTGTTTCTGCGTGTGCGTAAGGTTGCCAGAGCTCATTGGGGTGGGGGGAATCGTCAGCAACAATTGTTTGCTGACTCTTAAAGGCAACGCACCCGTGACACCTCATGTGTTGCGAGTGTCCATGGGCGGCGGTGATCACTTACCATCAGGTGACCCACTTGCTCGTTTGTCGCCATAAAAAAATAATTCAAAGATGGACGGTAGGTTGTGGTTTGAGGATAACGATAAGTGTTATTTTTAACGTATTGAGATTGCAATTTAGGAGGTCGTTTGTATCTTTATAAGGAATCTTACCTCATAAAACCATCCAAATCTGTCCACACGGGGTGCTCCTCCCGTTGTGCTTTCGGGTAGACTTTTTGCAAGATCTAGAAGAGGGTCCTCATAACCCTCGAATAAGAGTTCTTTGACAAGCTTGGATACTGCAATCTGCTGGTTGAACATCGCTAAACCCATGGCCAGGCCTTTCTGCTGGAGGAAGCCCCAAAATCTGGCGCGATACACAGCTGACTGAAAAAAAATAGCAAGCTGATTAAATATATATTTTTCAGTTTATGTTTTCTATTGCTACATTACACAAACTGCTGAGGTAATTCAAAAGGCTACACAATGTTTGCTGGGTTTGACGGGCCTGTTGGTGTGGTTGGAAAATGCTTGCGTTTCACGCCGGCGGTCGTGGATTCGATTACCACCCAGGACAGATATTTGTGTGCATGAACATGTCTCTTTGTCCTGAGTCTGGGTGTAATTTATCTATATAACTATGGATTTACAAAAGAAAAGTAGTATATGTAGTACACAATTATCTGGATTCCATAGTACAAGCTCTGCTTAGTTTGGGATCAGATGGCCGTCTGTAAATAATGTCCCGGGATATTATGTATAGTATGTATAGTAATGTTAAGTGGGATTCCACATACGCCTGTCTGAGAATGATGGACCAAAATTATAAGATTCTACGACAGCAAGGATCTCGCGGCAGGATTCAGAGCATCCAGTAAATTCGACCATAGTAATTCCTTCAAATAGGTCTGGTTTCCAGAAGCTTAATTCAGGGCTAAGTTAAACTTACTGAAAAAGTTGAACCATAGTCAAACTGACTTGTAGTCGAACAACACAGGCTCATAATAGAAGAATCGAATTACAGTTTCGATATAGTACCGCGTCTTCAGCCGAGCTTCAATCGAGGCGCGAATGTCAAATGTATTTTATGTCAAATAATCTATTCATTTTAATATGACCTTTTACCTCATCGTGGCACTGTCATCATGGGAAGACAAAGTCAGAACCTTTAATATAGAGACGAAGAAGCGAGCACGTAAGTTTCTGACCCAATCGTTTCTTAATTACAGCACTAGCACTACTAGTTAAAGGAACCCTTAAGGTACAGATGCAGCTATAGTAAAATGTCAGAGTTCTACGAAGTGGGTGTGATCGTTAGCAACGACTGCAGGCTCAGAAGCATTGGTTTGAGGTACGTTGTCAATGGGACCATCAAGGCAAGGATTTTACCACAGCCTAAATTGACAACCAGAACAAAAAAGTCACAAAGAACCTGTATCTTTGAATCTTTTTTGTATTCTAATCAGTGACTATTTCGCCAGTTTCTATAACTGGACCGTATCTATGGAATCGAACTTACAATTGACACACTGTCCCGCATGATGCAGCGTAGTGCGTGAGTGCGTGCGTGTTCTAACGTTGCTTGTAAGTACCTCCGTTTGTATAGAAAACACGCACAGTCCAACACACAGAACATGCATCCACGTGCGTTCATTCTGATGACAGGCGTTAGAACACGCACTCACGCACTACGCTGCATCATGCGGGGCAGGTGTACCAATCGCCTTAGTCGCATCGTAATTATATATACAACATGTAACGTAATTAACGCACACCCTCAAACACCCCAATTAGAATATTATGATGTAATCATAATACATACACTGATTTTTTCATTTAACTTGTATATGCATTGTTATTTACTAAATTAGTTTCTTGAAATAAAGCTTATTTTTCTTTTATTCTTGGAATAAGCTTTAATTTTCTTAATTTTGTATTGAATGATGGAATTTGTATGAATACAAATAAAGCTGCAATTTTAAGTCTTATTACTTTAACTTACGGTCCATTTCAATTTGTTTTGACTTTCCTGGGTTAATATGACAATAATTTCCGTAGTTTTAATTATTTTGGAATAAAATATTACCTATATTAAAAATGATATAAACCGATTCAGTAAACGATTCGAAACAATATATTTTCAGGATGTGCGTTAATTAAGTTACATGTTGTATAACCCAAAATAATCTCAATATGGGAACATAACTTACCGCAGCAATAACATTCAACGTGGTGATATTATCCTGCAACGTTCCATTGGAGGTGTTCTCATCGAAGAACCAGCTCCTCTGCGTCCTGTAAGACAGGGTGCCGTTGTTGTCGTGCCAGGTCACGTTCACGTGGCGACGTTTTTCTAGAAACCGATACGGACCTAGAAGGAATAATAAACATTTATTACAAACATTGATTATGAAATAATGAAATTTATTCAGCACTTGGGTATTAAAATACACTTGTAATTGTCAAGCTCGCAAAGCAGTACATAAACATAGTCAAATACAATATTAAAGTAATAAAAAAAAAAACCGGCCAAGTGCGAGTCGGACTCGCACATGAAGGGTTCCATAGCAAGTATTTCAGTGAAAGTGTAAATTGTGGTTGAAAGCAAATTGTGATTTATGACGTATTAAAAAAAACTACTTGCTAGATCTCGTTCAAACCAATTTTCGTTGTTAGTTTCTATGGTAATGTACATCATATATATTTTTTTAGTTTTATCATTCTTTTACTTTAGATGTTAGAGGGGGGGTCACTCATTTTACCACTTTGGAAGTGTCTCTCGCGCAAACTATTCAGTTTAGACAAAAAATGATATTAGGAACCTCAATATCATTTTTAAAGACCTATCTATAGACAACCCATGTGTATGGGTAAAATGAAAAAAAAAATTGAGTTTCAGTTCTATGTAAGGCGACCCCCCAAAATAATTGTTATTTTTCTATTTTTGTGTAAAAATCTTAATGCGGTTTACAGAATACATCTACTTACCAAGTTTCAGTAGTACAGCTCTTATTGTTTGAGAAAAAAGTGGCTGTGACATACGGACGGACAGACAGACAGACGGACAGACATGACGAATCTATAAGGGTTCCGTTTTTTGCCATTTGGCTACGGAACCCTAATTATATATTCCGTCCGTGCGGTATTTTTTATCACACATAATATACAAGTTACTAAGCAATTATTTTTAAATTTAGTACTATTTTATTATAATTGAAATAAAAGACAACGTGCAGATGGTTAGCGTAGAAGGCTCTCAACCAGTAGCTTAATTTAAGCGACTAATATCTGAAGGCACCCCTATGGGGTTGGGGTTCGGACCTCAGGAGGCCATTGGAGTGAAAAAACGGAATTCTAAATGAGAGTGTGATTACTTGCACGGGATCATTGAACACGTGTTTGGTGGTCAGCGCAATCCTCGTCGCCGCGGAGCCTACCCTAGCTAACCTGCAGCTTTCTCTAGCTACCTAGATGGACGACCCGGAGAAGAAAGCCACACAGAAGCTCCGGGCTATTTATTTATTAAATTAGAGAGAAGCTCAGCAGTGTAGTTTTTAGTGGTGCACAAAGATATCACACAGAGGGAGAAAATTGGAAAGTTGTCGCTCCCACTCAATTAGTATTGATTGATTTCTATTCAAAATGAGCTTAACCTCTAGCCCAGTCATACTCAACAAACTCAGTCTTAGGCTGAGATCTATAGAGCGTACTTAGACTTTGCTCAAACTTTACTTACGTAAAACTTTGCTAAATGTATGCTAAGCTTATACTTTGTTTTGGTATTTATAGACTTTTTGAAGTTAAGATTATGCTTAGCATAAGCTAAGATAGACAAAATCAAAACACCAATTGTAATTTCGTCACATGCATTAACTTCTGTCTAAGTAAAGTCTGAGCAAAGTCTAAGTACGCTCTATAGATCTCAGCCTAAGTCATGTTGTCGAGGGCCACAAGCAAGAATTATTTAGGTCCTAATTAAAACGTAATTTCAAGTTAACGATGCATTATGAAAATTTTGAAACTATAGGGAGGTCAATAACATAAGCCAGGCGGGGCGCAGGTTGAGTATAGTGGCTGTAGCCCATTAAATTCCAGATTGCATTGTTTCGTTTGGGAAATCCGAGATATATTTTGGCGCGTAGTATATTGATGGCGATTCTGTGAATTACTCGCCTAAACTATTTTAATCTCTCCTTACATCTCCCTCCAATATACCGCATGATCAGCCAAAAGAATGTATTAGATATGTGCGCGGTTAAGACTGTTGTTCGGGGTTGGATTCGTCCAACTATTTGTGTGACCCATAAATAGTTTGGATGTATTTTGTGTCCGTCAATTATATATTTGTAAAGTACCTAACCCAAGTGTCACGTCAGAACACATGGATTAGATTACCCTGTGCGGGAATTGTCTGTAAAAACATTGGTAGAATAGTCTTTTTATGCGTGTAAGGAAAGTACGGGATATAGATTTCTTATAACGAACATATATTCAATAGCAAAAATACTTTACGAGTGGTTTACGATAGGGTGACTTGTTAATCTTACTGAATTTTGTCTTTATCAGATCACGAGGAGAATTTAATGGCGAGAGAGTACCTAATAAATAAACACCTGCAATTTTTGTATCAACGTATACGATCTGGCAACATTGATACTTTTATCGGTCACATTCCTTACTTTACACAAAAATATGTACTGCGTGTTTAGAAATCAATAGTAGATTATCGTATTAAATTTTGTTTTTGCTATTTTGACTTAAAATAGATTATCGCAAAAACGCTGAATTCTTTGTTGGTAAACAAGATAAAAATATATTTAAGTACGTAGGTATTTGTTTTATTAATCAGCGTGTTATTTCCTCAAACAGGTAGGTATTTTGATGCGTAGTATCGCTATCCAAGCGTATTTGTAGAATTAGGCAAATCGAAACTGGATCGATACACGGTCACCGTAGCCTAGTTGGTAGTGCTCCTGCCTACGAAGCTGGTGGTCCTGGGTTCGAATCCCGGTAAGTGCAAATATTTGTGTGATGCGCACGAACATTTGTTTCTGAGTCATGGATGTTTTCTATGTATATAAGTATTTATCTATCTATATAAGTACGTATATCGTCGCTATCGTCGTTTGGGGCTAGGATGATCTGTGTGTGTCCCTAGATATTATTATTATTATACATATATTTTTTTATCACGTACAATGGTCCACCTCGGCACTAAGTGCGGAAATCATGCCCACAAGCATATTAGAGGGACAAAATGATGTTTTTAGGGTTCCGTAGCCAAATGGCAAAAAACGGAACCCTTATAGATTCGTCATGTCTGTCTGTCTGTCTGTCTGTCCGTCCGTATGTCACAGCCACTTTTTTCCGAAACTATAAGAGCTGTACTGCTGAAACTTGGTGAGTAGATGTATTCTGTGAACCACATAAAGATTTATACACAAAAATAGAAAAAGAATAATAATTTTGAGGGTTCCCCATACATAGAACTGAAACTCAAAAAACTATTTTTCATGGTACGCATACATGTGGGGTGTCTATGGATAGGTCTTCAAAAATAAGATTGAGGTTCTTAATATTATTTTTTTCTATACTGAATAGTTTGCGCGAGAGACACTTCCAAAGTGGAAAAATGAGTGTCCCCCCCTGTAACTCCTAAAATAAGGGAACGATAAAACAAATACCTGTTATACATTACCATGTAAACTAACAACGAAAATTGGTTTGAACGAGATCTAGTTAGTAGTTTTTTTTAATGCGTCATTTTACTCATTTAATCAACTGAAATACTTGCTGCTGCGGAACCCTTCATGGGCGAGTCCGACTCGCACTTGGCCGGTTTTTTTATGTTAGATGAGTTTACGCTTGACCACGATCTCACCTGATGGTAAGTGAAGTTGTGGTCGAAGGTAGACCGCGCGTACCCATAAGATGCCTTTTCCTCTAGCCTTGGATACACTCGTCGTTCGGGAAGGTATACGGCACCTTAGCCGTGTGTATGCTACTTGCTTTGTACAGACGCCAGCACATCAAGTTACCCCAATCTGTCTCCCCAATTGAAAGTGAACCTTATGCTTTTGTGATAATGTTGCAAACCTTCAAAGGACTTTTGACAGATTGGGTTAGCTGGATGTGCTGGCGTCTGTACAAGGATCACTCAATTAGCAAAGCAACTTAGCAGCCTTAACAGTCGATACTAGAAAAGTCTAGCAAACTGACTCACGTAATGGGGGCCCCAACAGTCTATAATAACCTACCAGATAATGTTATCGGGAGCTCGAATATAGATTGTTTTAAGGATACATTAAAAAAATGGCTTATCGAACAGTCGTTCTATTCCTTCGATGAATTTTTAAAACATAATAAGGCTAATTAATTCTTGAACTTATTTACTACTGTAATATCTATTGATTTAACAATTTCTACTTATTACTGTTACAATTGACATTAAACGACAATATGAATTTCTTATATATTGTAATACTGACATCCTAATCCACTTGAATGTTTTATTTTTGCCTATTATTGATGTATTATATTATTATGTATTTATGTGTTGTGTTATGTTATATGAATTGTAAATAAGAATATGACATGTAAACCTGTTTACGAATAAATAAACTAAAACTAAACCTACTTTAACCACCCCACCCCTCTTATCCCTCATTGATTTAGACTCAATTAGTTCCTTAATAATTTACGAACAATAATAATTTACCGATATATATGTTTATAAATTAGCTGTGCCCGACAGGGTCCATAATGTTCACATTGTGGAATGCAAATAAATGATATGAATATGAATATGATTTCTTTTACACTATAACTGGCCAAATAACAATTTCGCTCACCTGATCGTGAATGGTTATGGCATCATTCACGCTTTGGCTATGGCCTTTTCCCCATGAACTCTAGCAACAATACTTACACTCAGGTCCACAGCATTTACACATTAATACATACGGAGATCATGCTTGTGTCCCAGAGGGGCAGGCAGAGATAACAGATTTAAATTTTTCACGATCCTTGCATAAGTCCTTCCGTAGTAGAGCTAATTGTAGAGCGTAAAAACGCAAATCTCTACCTCTCCTGATTGGTATTATCTCGATAAGATACATACAACTTACCCAACTGCTGCAACTTAGGTTTCTCATCAGGGAACCGATCTGAGTTGGTCCAATTGAAGAAGTAAATATCGAAGTACAGCGGAACATCAGGCGCCACCCAGTCTCGGAAGGACCGCGAGTGTGGACTCAGCGCCAGTTGCTGAAACATTAGAAGAAGAAAAAATGAAGTCATATTAATAATATTGAATTCGTACCTTAATATAGACAGAACCATTCAGACAATATGTAGTAAAATATAGCTTAAACTATACTTTTCGATAATTAAACCTAAACATAATCTCCTTGACAATAACTTAATACAAGCTAACTAAATATCACTACCATTATAAAATAAATTTTATAAATGTTTTAACATTCCGTGGACCTAAATATCTGTAATAAGTAACTATAAATAATAACTGTATTACTACAAACATGTTCTGACTCTTTACAAGCGCTTTTTTAAAGTCTACGTGAATAAAAACCTTTTTTATTTTATTTTAAAGAACGGAGAAACTGCGAAACACAGAATATAATACAGTCTGTTATATAACCTCCTCCTTTAAAATTCGGTTAAAAATATTACCATCACTAGCTTTTTGCTTTGGTTATTCCTCAGGAGCAATAGGTGCTTTTTTCCCCATGATTGTTAGGTACTTTAGGTCCTGTACCTGTACCTTAGGTTACTGTACCCCTGGAAACGTGCGTGCAAAATTCCATGCAAAATTTCATTAAACTGAGGAGATCTGTTGAGTAATAATAATAATAATAAGAATATCTGGGGACAATGTCACACAGATCATCCTAGCCCCAAACTAAGCAGAGCTTGTACTATGGGTACCAGGCGACGATGTACATACTTATATAGATAGATAAATACTTATATACATAGAAAACATCCATGACTCAGAAACAAATATGCGTGCTCATCACACAAATATTTGCACTTACCGGGATTCGAACCCAGGACCACCAGCTTCGTAGGCAGGAGCACTACCAACTAGGCTACGGTGACCGTCAAATACAATAAAACCGGCCAAGTGCGAGTCGGACTCGCTTACGAAGAGTTCTGTTCCATTATCTATAAAAACGGAAAAATGTCATGTTTGTTGTATAGGAGCCCCCTTCAATATTAAATTTAATCTGATTTTTTGTATTTATTATTGTAGAGGCAACAGAAATACATTGACTGTGAAATTTCAACTGTAACTATTATGATACAGCTTAGCGACAGACAGACAGCGGAGTCTTAGTAATGGGGTCCCCTTTTACCCTTTGAGTACGGAGCCCTAATTAAGGCGTCGAAACGTATCAAACATTTGCATTTCTAATATTTTTAAATATAGGCTATATAATTTTCTTAACAGCTTATAAGATTAATAAATTTGAATACTAATAGAAGAAAAAAAAATAAAGTGTAAATGTCAAAGACTAAATGACATTCATAAATATTTTTTGTCTAAATTTTAATTATATTTGCATAAACTTTATTGATGTTGATTAGGACCTGCCTAGTTAATTTTATTTATAAACGTCATTCCAATAAAAACGTTGGCAACATAATAAAAAAATGAGTGATCTGAAGTAAAACTTAGATACAGTGGGACAAGGATCTTTATGAACGTGACTGGCATTTGTGGGAGTGCGACACTAGGACGGCAAGGGTTGCTTTTAAGAAAATTTCCCTAATATCATGGGAAAATTTAACAATGGCAATAGACTGTATCCACTGTATTATATAACATTGACGAGCCAGTTGGCTTAGTTGGTTTCTTTTTATTTTCACTCAGGACAGATATTAGTGTGCATTAACTTGTCTGTTTGTCCCGTGTCTAGGTATAATATTATTATATTTACAAAAGTAGTGTATGTAGTATATCAGCTATTTGATTTTCATAGAAAAAGATTTACTTAGTTTGGGATCAGATCAGATGGCCGTGTGTGAATAATATCCCAGGAATATCGAACTCTAAAAGTTTATACCCCATATATTATCGATTTATTATTATAAATAATTTAATAGCACAAGGGAATAAAACAGTAATTTTTACCTTAATAAATAAATTTATTTCTAAATTAGTATTTCATTCACATTACTTAATACTACATTAATGAAAAACTTCAAACGAAAACCTAATACAAGGGTGCGACTTTAAAATCAAGCATGGTAACATTTACCTATCGGGGCGGCAACTCGCTCGTTAACTTTTTCAAATGGAATTATCGAGCCTTCACTGTGATTTTCTTCCATGAAAATCTCCTTAACCTTTAGGACTATATCCCTGGCACCACTTTTTATCACTTTTGGCATATTGTTAGTGTTTTAAACCAAATAATACAATAATAAACGTAGGAACAGCAGTCAGCAAAGCAAGCTGTGGCAAAACTGTCAAAGAGACACTTTACAATATGGCGGTGTTAGTCCCACTTTTAGCCACGTTCATAAATATCCTTGTCGCACTATATTGTACCAAAAGTAACTAGCTATGAGTGGAAGAGAGAAAGAAAATATGTGCTCGCACCTCACTCTCTTGCCCGTACAGTTTTACAGGGTGGCCGAGGAATTGACGTTCAAACGCAAAATTTAGATACTTAATGATGAGGAGTATCCGAATCACCCCCATTTATGTTTTACGACGTAGTTTACTACTACTAGATATAATTTTTATAATGATTTTTTCCGTAAATTTCACCTAACATCAGTTTTGGATTTTTACTCGTTCTGTTGAACATTTATGGTTCAGTTCTTTTTGTGATAACTAATTATTTATTATATAATATTAGTTTAACCTAACACTCTAAAAAGTATGGTTTATTTAATCATTGCAGAACTGACTTAGCATTTATTCGAGAGTTCAAAATTAGGATTTGAGCACAGGATCGATCAAAATTCTATCCCGAAAACTACGCAAAATCGTAGAACATACATGGGGGTGATTCGGATACTCGTCATCATAAAGTATCTAAATTTTAAGTTTGAACGTCAACTCCTCGCCCACCCTGTATACGAAACGTAACTCTCTCTCTCTCTCTTTCTATCTTCACTAAGTTATATCTTATGCTATTGTAGAAATCCTTGAGGGACGCCTTTGTCCAGCAGTGGACTTTTTCGGCTGATATGATGAAGTTATATCTCTCTCACAACTTCCGTTCACCTTCCCCGATCACACTTATCGTAACGCTCTCGTTAAGCTTACTCTCCAAGTCCAACGTGTGTAGAGAAGTTTTACCTCAAAATTGCTCTACGAAGAGGTCCACTGGGAAAGTACCTTACAAAAACTATTCCAGGATATTCCTCATTTAAGAAAATTACATGCACCAGATGATAGGTACAGACGCCAGCACATCCAGCTACCACAATCTGTCAAATTTCTTTTATAGATTTTCAACTATATCACGTAAGTATAAGGTTCACTTTCAACTGGGGAAATTTGACAGATTTGGGTAGCTTGATGTGCCTTTATACACGGCTACATATAAGCTGACCTCTCACCGTATGGAAATCCTATACAACGCGGGATCAGCTTATACTGGAATTGTATAGCTTGATATGTAGCCGTGTATACACGTGTTTCAGTCCTCCACGGACCCATTAAGGGTTAAAAGTTACGGGTCTTGGGTTCAGATTCTATGTCGGGTGAATAAGTTTTATTGGAATTATTCTGGTAAGAAAAACTCTCAGTAGCAGCCCTAATTTTGTATATTGACGATGATATACGCTCGTGTTTTAGAGAGCACGTAAATTCGCTCATCAGCTGATGGTTAATCTTTCATGGGGAATTAAAATATTTTTTGTGAATATTGTTGAATGTGCTACATTTTGTTCAGTTTAACCCTTCAATAAACTATGCTATATTTTTTCATTGTTTCTGGACCTTATTATGGGAAATAGGGTTGAAATTTATGTGGTCTTGTATAGTCCACGGCCTGTTCAAGGGTCAATAGGCACGTTAAGCTTAAGTTATGTCCACTATATGCATATAAAAAAAACCAAAACCTAAACTCATATCCTTTGTACCTTATTGCATTATCATTTGCGTCATTCTCATTTATATCTTACAAGCTGTGCCCTGCGGTTTTATGCGAGTTAAACTTTATAAATTATAGCCTATGTGTTAATCCAGAGTGTCAGCTATCTCCATACAATTTTTTTATTAAATCGCTCCAGCCGTTTAGACGTGAAGAAGTAACAAACATACACACTCACAAACTTTCGCCTTTATAATATTAGTGTGAGTAATGCGGAACTATAAACATATTTATAATAATAATATTGTAGAAAACGAATCCCACACTATTTGTAATTGAGATACAATATTTGTGGCATGATGAAAGATATTGCACAACAATATGTAACACAAAAAACTGGTAATATATACACTGGTTGTTGTTTTTGTGATCTTCCAAATTTGAATATGTTTGTGACAAAAATATATAAAACCTATTTGGGCCGAGTGGTTTCGGGGCCGAAAAGTAAAACATAGCGACTCCTTACCATCGCATGACTGTCGAAAAAAGCGACAAAGGGACACCTATGTATTAGCTATCATCTTAATACGGTCGCTAACTCGCATGCCAAGTCAAACCAGGGTAGGGTTACCATATGTAAATAGAGGGATGCCTGTCTATGGTACCTAAAATGCCTGAATTTTCAGAAAAAATGCTTGTTTAAAGCAAAACGCTTTAGGTAATAGGTAAAAGCCAATAGATAATAATGAAGAAGGATATTTATTATTGATATTTGTCAGAGGACATTATTTTTTTTAATAGTTCTTTCTTTTCTTATATATCAACGTAAAAATCTTCACAAGATACAGTTTTGCATTTATGCAAGCGCGTAGCGTGCGGGGGCGAAATTTAGAAATGCCTGTCTCAGACCAATGCCGTCCGCACGCCTGTCAAATGCGGCTAACGCCTGTCATATGGTAACCCCAAACCAGGGCAAAGCCCGCAAAACGCCAAGGTTCTGGAAACCTTTGGGGAGGTCCACATCCAGCAGTGAACTCTCGTATATCATTCTGATTGTAGCTTTTACTGGTTTCATCGTTGGGTGGAAACTATAGCTTACCAGCTTAGCTCTCTTGACTCATTCCAAAAACGAAACGTGTGAATCCCGGGCTCCTTTCCGCAAAGTCTGAAGAGAGAATTAAAATTTGCCTTTGTGTGTATTTTACCGTCAGTATAATGGGTTGTACTTGGAAGAATTGTTTGATTTGATGCCCACGGTTACTTCTACCATCGTACCACGATCATGGTGATGATGATGATGGTGAACCTTCTTTCCACATATGCTGAGGCTTTGTAGTGAGCTCCCTACCCTTAAAGACTACAGTATAGGGCCCTTAAAAATTGTGGTAAGATTTATGCCCTGGTATTGGTAACGTCCATAGGCTACGGGGATCACTTACACTCAGGCGGGCCGCTTGCTTTGACACGACTCAAGTTATTTAATTGCGATAATTAGTCATCCATTCGTTTTTCTCCAAATTAAATCATACATTTGGAGATTAGATTTGCGCTTTGCATTGCAAATAATACTATGAAATCAATATACATGAATGAATATAAAACCTACTATAGTACAGACGAATATTTTAATGATAAAATATAATTAGCAACAAAAAGCATATGCCTATAATATTAACGAAATTAGTGCAATATAAAAAATAAATGATATAAAATATAGCTGACTTATAAAATAGTAAAAATTATTAAATTAAAAAAAAACTAACTATAATAGTACATTAAACTAATAAAAAACTTGAGAGGTGTCAAGGGACACCTGGATGGAACGAAGTTATTTCTTATTATTTATTATGTACAAAAAACCTGTATACACCCAACAAATATAATCGTCGCGACACCACACTGTTCAATGCGAAATAGAAATGAAAATATCTGGCTTGCTTTCTATAAGAGAGAGAGAGAGAGAGAGAGAGAGATAAACATGCGCACGCCGCACAGCTGCAAAAAGTGTCATGACAACTTTTCGTAAGAATTCCGTTTAGCCCCTTTCACAACGCGCAATAAGGAACTTCGGTCGAAAAATAAGTATGGTATTGAAATATCCAATTAGTAATAATGCAGTCTTCCTCGTCTCTCCTAAATCTGTGCTGTACCCTGCAGGGTCCACAATTGATACAAACATTATTATGTCTACCAACTTTTATACATACATTGTGGAATGCAATAAAGAATTGAGAATTAATAATTATATGTATTCAGCATTTGGGTCTTCCCATGCATTTATATCTGTCAGAAAGAGAAGGAAAAATAAACAATATGTAGAAAACGGATCCCGTCTCACTAATAAAAACTTAGGTAGATAAAGTTACTTAAGTATGATATGCTTTAAAGTCGGCTTCGTAAGACAAATTTAGATAAAAGATTAATTTATTACTTATACCTACCAATTTTATTTTAATTATATAAAATATAATTGTGGAAATCTTTGGGGGAGGCCTTTGTCCAGCAGTGGACGTCTTTCGGCTGATATGATGATGATGATGCTATAAAATATAAGTGGACGGGTAGTGACCGGTAGACGCAGCGTGGGCAGGCCCCCTTGTCGATAATTTGTGTTAAACAAAGGGAGATGGATGGGATTGTAATAGTCTTGCTGATATCCTTGGTACATTAAATGGTAATTTGACGAGAAACTTGGGTCACCGTAGCCTAGTTGGTAGTGCTCCTGCCTACGAAGCTGGTGGTCCTGGGTTCGAATCCCGGTAAGTGCAAATATTTGTGTGATGAGCACGAATATTTGTTTCTGAGTCATGGATGTTTTCTATGTACATAAGTATTTATCTATCTATATAAGTATGTATATCGTCGCCTGGTACCCATAGTACAAGCTTTGCTTAGTTTGGGGCTAGGATGATCTGTGTGACAGTGTCCCGAGATATTATTATTATAACTGTTCCATTAATTATATTTAGGAGACAGGTAACGACAGATATTTTACGTCGTGAGATATCTGACATAGGTATGAATATAAATTGAAATGTTCATCAGAGGTATTCGAATGTCAAGCGAAAACATTATGTCCTCCCGACCGAATTTTGGCCACGGCGGCCAGTCTTAATGGAGACTAGCCAATTGCGCAGGACATATTATAGTGCACAAGTGTGTGCGCAAACACAGGGGCACTTTCTATTCCATCACTCTCATGATCCGATGGGACGCCTAGCGACACGACTGGAAAGAATTCAGGTACAGGACCGACGGCTTTACGTGCTCTCCGAGGCACGGGGGTTTAATACCGCCAACTTCCAGACTTCGGGCTGATACTGAGAAATTTCTTTTTACGGAAAAATCCCCAAATCACTTTTTGGCCCGACCCGGGTTTTGAACCCAGGACCTCATTATCTGCGGTTGAACACGCTACCGCTAGACCAACGAGGCAGTCAAGCGAAAACATAGGTAAGTATATACATACAATACACAGAAAACACTCTGACTAAGACAAAACGAAAAAAAAAACTACTAGTAAGTTCTAGTCTACTTATTTCAAATTCAAAAAAATCATCCAGTCATCGTTATTAATCATCAAATCTATTGCACAACAATTTCACCTAGGATATTAATGTTGCCGATTATGGTAGAAAAAGAAAAACGTGATTAGCACGCACTCAGTCTATCCAATTAAGGGAACACCTTTTTTTTGGAACACTTCCTCTTCAAGAAAGGGGGCTAACGTAGTCCAAGCTGGCTAGGATTATATCCCAGTGCACGAGTGATGACAAACTATACTGCACTGCCATCACAGATATTTTTTTAGGGTTTATTTATTTATTTATTTATTTGTTCGGGAATACAAACGGAAACACACTTTTCTTAATAACTAAGTTATAGTTTATAGGATTGGTTAATGAGTAACCCACATCGTTATCCACATCTTAAGTAAAATAGTCTTAACATGGAACTACTTAACTAAGCACGAGTGAAGCTAGTGCTAAACATATTCAATTTAAGTAATGGCATTTATATAAAACAACATATATATTTTTTTTAATCTTACATGAGTCTACAAAATATCTAAATGTTCAGATCTATTTCTTTAATCTTCTGGAGTAAACAATTTCTAAACTTATTAGCAGACAGTGTGAACAGATCAAGGTCGGAGAAGAAAGTATTGTAATTACTGGCTATTCGACGCCATTCGAAGGGTTCTGTAGCCAAATGGCAAAAAACGGAACCCTTATAGATTCGTCATGTCTGTCTGTCTGTCTGTCTGTGCATCCGTATGTCACAGCCACTTTTTTCCGAAACTATAAGAGCTGTACTACTGAAACTTGGTAAGTAGGTGTATTCTGTGAACCGCATTAAGATTTTTACACAAAAATCTCTAATATCATTTGTGTCAAAAGTTTCTAATATCATTTTTGTCTAAACTGACTAGTTTGCGCGAGAGACACTTCCCAAGTGGTAAAATGAGTGTCCCCCCCCCCCCCCCTGTAACTTCTAAAATAAGAGAATGATAAAACTAAAAAAAATATATGATGCACATTACCATAGAAACTAACAACGAAAATTGGTTTGAATGAGATCTAGCAAGTAGTTTTTTTTTATACGTTTTAAACCGCAATTTGCTTTCATATAATCAACTGAAATACTTGCTGCTACGGAACCCTTCATGTGCGAGCCCGACTCGCACTTGGCCGGTTTTTATAAAAACGTGTGTGCTTTAGAATCCTAATTTTTATTTATGAAATAGAAAGAGGGCATAAATTCGAAATAGTGCGCTATGTTTTGTCTAAAGACATACAAATACATATGATTACGGCTTAATTATAATATATTAAATATATATATTGAATAATGTAAATTTCAATTTACATTATTAAATTTATACATTATAATATTCATAGAAAAATAAAAATAGAAATGTCAAAAATTACAAGCACTACTCTAATAACTATAATTTTGTATCGTTTAAAAACTCGTCAATTGTATAGTAGCATTTGTCAATAAGGACGACACAACTGAAGTAAAACTTAGATTTACCTAAATAAAATAAAATAAAATAAAAAAGGTTTTTATTCACGTAGACTTTAAAAAATCCCTTGTAAATAGTCAGAACATGTTTGTAGTAACACAGTTATTATTTCTAGTTACTTATTACAGATATTTAGGTACACGGTATATTAAAACATTTATACAATTTATTTTATAGTGGTAGTGGGATTAATTATTTAAATTTATATTTTACTACATATTGTCTGAATGGTTCTGTCTATATTAAGGTAACTCCTACCTACGAAACGTAACTCTCTCTCTTTCTATCTTCACTAACTTTTATCTCCCTCTCAAATATCGTTCACTTCGCCCGTACCCTTACATCCCAAGTCAAGCGTACGTACGTAAAGAACATATACTTCAAAAAATATCAAGATAAATAAAAAAAAAAATAACGTGTGCACAAACGCATTTTCAATCCCAAAGGGTTCTTCTCGACCTGAGATGAGCTATGCTACTATACTACGAGGATATGAAAGCTAAGTGTTCGTTCGTCACCGCGTCAGTAGATAGTTCAGGGGTGAGCTTTTTTGGGGTTTTAAATAAATAAAACACTCAAAACTGTACTGATGCTGGTATATTGTCAACAAAAAATATCGATAGCTATATAGTATTTTGTGAACGAAACCATTGCGACTTTTAACAAGCTTAACAGCGCCATCTATTAACGCGATGACGAACCGCAGTGAACACTAAGCTACACAACTATGAGCCCATTTTCACAGATGCTAGTAATGTAGCGGGCCGAGTGAGACATGCGAGAAGGATAATAACTTTTTAAATCCACAAGTATGCCATATGTGTACTTTCGAACGGGCCTGTTGGCGTGGTTGGCAAATGATTGCTTTACACGCCGGAGGTCGTCGGTTCGATTCCCACCCAGGACAAATATTTGTGTGCATGAACATGTCTGTTTGTCCTGTGTCTGGGTGTAATTATCTATATAAGTATGTATTTACGAAAAGAAAAGTAGTATGTCAGTTATCTGGTTTCCATAGTACAAGCTCTGCTCAGTTTGGGATCATCCTAGCCCCAAACTAAGCAAAGCTTGTACTATGGGTACCAGGCGACGATATACATACTTATGTAGATAGATAAATACTTATATACATAGAAAACATCCATGACTCAGAAACAAATATTCGTGCTCATCACACAAATATTTGCCCTTACCGGGATTCGAACCCAGGACCACCAGCTTCGTAGGCAGGAGCACTACCAACTAGGCTACGGTGACCGTTTTCACCAGGGCTAAACAATATGGACCAACAAATATGATTGGTAGATCTCAATCGATCGATCAATAGCATGCTAGCATAGCTCAACCCTTGTATCTGAATATGTCTATGTCTGTCTAGACATAGACATATTCAGATACAAGGGTTGAGCTATGCTAGCATGCTATTGATCGATCTTTATCCTTAATCCAATGGGATAATGATCCGACATGACCAGTAAAAATCAGGCGCAAGACCTTTAGGTGCTGTCCAAATCACGGGTCCAAATCAACACCGCTAATATTCATGCTTCGAGCTGCTATTGACTATTTTTCTTTTCCGAAAAACTTTAACAACACTTTTTTGTGGCCCAACCCAAAACAGACCTCATTATCTGACCAACGAGGAAGTGTTTACACGTGTGACTAGTTTGGTAACACGAAGAGCCGGTGACGCAAAGAGCCGGTCTCTTTCAAGCCAATTGATTTGTCGAATTGTCATAACCCCATCAATATTGTCAATTAAACTGTATTGAATGTCATTGAGCTTAAACAAGAATTAATGAATACCTTGAGTGGCGATTGGGATAAACTCTTGATTATTTGCATCTGTCGTTAGATTATTGGAGTAATGAAGATGTTATTACGTTTAGTGGCAATTTAAAATATCTGTGTATTTGGTACAATTGATTTAACGTTTGTGACCTCAAAGATATTTTGTTTATTTATTGGCAGTGCACGCGAGTTTATCCGCACGTCACACACGTAGTGGCGAGTATCGCTTTCAACGAATATATTATTTTTTTCAGAGTTTAGAGTTAATTACCGTTATTGTGTTCCAGAAATGAATAATGATTTTTTTTTTCAGGGTGCCATATTTGGCTACCAGGCATTTATTTATCGGCAGTTTGAAATAGGCATGGGTTATTAATTTGTGGAGGGACATATCTTTTACATCTACGTTTATCTACAATAAGAAAGTTTTGGGCTCGTTGAAAATAAATCTGTTTTTGTGAAAGTCATGACTCTCTCTAAAAACAACGTATAAAACTGTATATTTCAAACTGTCAGGGATTAATGTCAAGTAAACTAATCTGATGATGATGCGTCGGCAGGCCCCCTACAAGATGGACCGATGATCTTGTGAGGGTCGCTGGAAATCGCTGGATGCGGATAGTGCAAGACCGGCAATTGTGGAGATCTTTGGGGGAGGCCTTTGTCCAGCAGTGGACGTCTTTCGGCTGATATGGTGATGATGAACAAAACAATAATGGTCAGGCATAGACTGGCCTGTTCGCCTAGTCGTTCCTGATCCTGACTGCAAATCCGGAGGTCATGGGTTTGATTCCCACCTAGGTCAAATCTTTTTGCGAAGAGCTTGATTATTTGTTCTGTGTCTGGGTGTAGTTAAATTATTTTTTTAGAAATATATAATAAGTATGTTAATCAGTGATCTGGTTGCCATAGTACAGGTTCTGCTTAGTTTAGGATCAGATGATGTGTTAGTTGTCCCAAGATATTTATTGTTATTACTTCTCCCTTCTCGTCAGATTATTGAAAAAAAAATATGACATCGGTTCAATGGTGGAGGAGAAAATAAAATGCATCACATTATGGTATGTTTTCTATAATATTTACACGTATGCGTGGAGAGTGCGACATTTGTAATTCCTCTTAAGAAAAAACACATTTCAATTAAAAGTCTGAGCTCGAGTGGTATTTTTCATATCGACATAGCATCCTCTCACGTTCCTATCACAAGCGAAGGGACCGGACGAACTTTGTACACAGATAACAAATGTCAACAAATTAAATATTCCAAACATTTCAATCGGCTCCAAAGCTAAGACTAGAATAATATCTTGAGTAAGAATGTTTAGAAACAGGACGATTTCGCTCAAAGGAATGCGTAAGAAGGATCCGTTGAGTTTTCTTCCTTCAAATACGAATGGTTGCCTGGAAGAGGTCGCACCTAGCGATAAGGCTGACGTTGGTACACACGGCTACATATCAAGCTGTACATTTCCAATATAAGCTGACCTCACGTTGTATGGAAATCCTATACAACGCGAGATCAGCTTATACTGAAAATGTATAGATTGATATGTAGCCCTGTGTACAATCTTGTTAAACATTTAATTCCTAGCTGTGCCCCGCGGATTCACCCGTGTTAAACTTAATAAATTGTAGCATATGTGTTATTCAGATATATAAGCTATATAACTACAAAGTTTGAAATACAGGAAGGCTCCAGGTTTTGACCTAATTACCAAAGAAATCCTTGTGCAATTACCCAAAAAAGCTGTAGTATTCTTGACCATACTCTTTAATGGTATACTGAGGGTGCAATACTTTCCAGCTATGTGGAAGATATCCCAAATCATAATGGTCCACAAGCCAGGTAAGGCTCCAAATGAAATTCAATCTTACAGACCGATCAGTCTCCTTCCAATCCTATCAAAGATCTGTGAAAAAATTTTGCTTAACAGATTACACCCAGCACTTGAGAAGGTTATTCCTGACCACCAGTTTGGATTTAGGCAACATCACTCCACAATTGAACAAGTCCATCGAGTTACCAATAAAATTAGAGATGCTCTGGAAAGGAAACAGTACTGCTCCTCAGCTTTTCTGGATATACAGCAGGCCTTCGACAAAGTGTGGCGTGAAGGTCTGTTATACAAAATAAAACATTATCTCCCTCATAGCTTCTATAAGTTGGTACAGTCTTACCTGGTGGGAAGAATATTCCAAGTAAAAGAAGCAGGATTGATACCTCAAGATTCTACGAAATCAATGCAGGTGTCCCACAGGGCTCAGTTCTGGGACCTGTGTTATACTCAATTTTCACAGCAGATCTTCCAGTGATACCGGAAACAACAACGGCAACCTTCGCTGATGATACTGCAATATTAGCTAGTAGCAATGACCCAATAAAAGCTTCTGAATACCTGCAAGGTGGACTCGATGAGATAAGTACTTGGTTACATAGGTGGAAAATAAAGGCCAGTGCTACTAAATCGGTACATATTACATTTACCCTAAGAAAAGGTGATTGCCCTCCAGTACTACTTGACGGTGATGTACTTCCATAAAACAATAGAGTAAAGTATCTCGGAATGCACCTGGACAGACGATTGACTTGGAAAAACCATGTTAAAGCTAAAAGAGAAGAGCTCAATCTCAACTACAAAACTTTGCTGTGGCTACTGGGCCGTAACAGTAAATTAGCTACAGACAACAAGTTGCTCATTTATAAAATGGTTCTTAAACCCATATGGACTTATGGAATTCAACTATGGGGTAGTGCTAGTGACTCCAATATCAAGATTATCCAAAGAATGCAGAATATTATCTTACGCACTATATCAGACGTCCCCTGGTTTGTTAATAGTGAAATCCACCAAAATTCTAAAATTAACACAGTGAAGGAAGAAATAAGACTGTTTTCTGAAAACTACCAAAAAAGACTAGCAATGCATCCAAATGACTTGGCGCTGCAGTTGAATAGCCAGGATTATCCTAAACGCCTCAGAAGGCATGACATCCTGAAGCTTAAAGAGAGGGTGTAGCTTCACTTACACAGGAGTAGTGTTCTCATTGGAGTGCACACTCACCTCGCCAATAATCTACGACTCATCCGCTCAAAGTCCTAGGACTGATTGCAGATCATAAATAAAAAAAAAAATATAACTACAAAGTGTCTTCAAAGTCCCTTCCGTAGTTTTTGCGTAAAAAAGCAACAAACATACATACATGCACATACTCGCATTTACATATATTATTAATAGTATATATCATTCATTATTTAAGCTATGTCTACTTTCATAATCGCTGAAGAAGGGTTATAACCAAGTTGTTTTATTTGAATAGTAAGTATTGTAATGAAGGTATATGTCCAAAAGAAAGTCAATGCACGCTTTAAAAATATATGAGTCTTTTGATAGCTCTCGTAGGCCGATCAATAAAACCAACCGTTAGGCCGTTAGTTTCCGTAGTTAGCCTCCTAATAGGGCCATTGTGCGTTAACTTATTTGGCTTCTCGAATAATAATAATATCTAGGGACAATGTCACACAGATCATCCTAGCCCCAAACTAAGCAAAGCTTGTACTATGGGTACCAGGTGACGATATATAGATAGATAAATACTTATATAGATAGATAAATACTTATATAGATAGATAAATACTTATATAGATAGATAAATACTTATATACATAGAAAACATCTATGACTCAGAAACAAATATTCGTGCTCATCACACAAATATTTGCACTTACCGGGATTCGAATCCAGGACCACCAGCTTCGTAGGCAGGAGCACTACCAACTAGGCTACGGTAAATCATTTCATTGTATTATTTTTTAAATGTTTGTGTTGAAAGCGAAATTAACCACTATGTATGTATGGGATGCGGATAAACTCACACCATCCACAACAGCTGTAATAAGTCTATTGCTGCACAAAAACCTGCCCCAAAATATCATCTTGGGGGATATGCCATAATCACCACGCTTGAAAGACAGTTGGCGATTGCAGTATGATGGTCATAGTACTTAATAGGAAGCTGTTGCCCATCCTCTGGTAGATATTCCCTCGGGTTGACTTCTCCCCCCCACGGGATGAGATGGGGTGATGATATTCTGATATACGCAGCCGTCACCACACAGCCCTCCAATAAATTATAACAAAATATCTTTCTATTAAACGTTAAATCAATTGTAATAAATACACCGACATTTTTAATTGCTACAAAACACAATAACATCTTCATTACTCCAATAATCTAACAACAGATGCAAATAATCAAGAGTTTATCCCAATCGCCACTCAAGGTATTCATTAATTCTTGTTTAAGCTCAATGACATTCAATACTGTTTAATTGACAATATTGATGGGGTTATGACAATTCGACAAATCAATTGGCTTGAAAGAGACCGGCTCTTTGCGTCACGGGCTCTTCGTGTTACCAAACTAGTCACACGTGTAAACACTTCCTCGTTGGTCTAGCGGCACCATTCATTAGATAATGAGGGTCTGTGCTCAAACCAGGTTGGGCCCCAAAAAGTTTTATTTAGATTTCTCTGAAAGGAAAAATATTCAATAGCAGCTCGAAGCATGTAAGTCAGCGGTGACACGCACCCATGATTCGGGCAGATCCAAAACGTGTAGATTTGATATTTTTGAAGTTATACTTCTTTTGGCGCGATGGAGAAAAATGATGAGAGTGAATTTTTACGATGCGCGCGCACACCGACACCAAAAAATTTAACAGCATGACGTTAGTTCTAGGTTGTATGAAAATTGATAACTATGTTCAAGTTGTATATTAACAAGTATAACTTCTAACGCGTGTACATAAGTACACACAAGTTTTTTTTTTCTCTATCGTGTCGGATCACCGTCCCATTGTATACCGATATATTTCTGCGGAAACCAGCCACACAAAGAATTAACTATTGACCGCAAATATGGTGCAGCGGTTAAGACAGTGGTGGGAATGGATCCTGGGACACGATGTGGCGTCACATCGTGTCCCAGGATCCATTCCCGCGCATGACATCTAATTGTGCGGCCCATAAATAGTTGTTCTGAGTCTGGATGTACTTTGAAATAGACGGACAATTTTATGTTATAATAATAAAAATAATGTCCTCCTAGCCGAATTTCGGCCACAGCGGCCAGTCTCAACAGAGATTAGCCATCTGCGCGGGACGTATTATAGTGCTCAAGTGTGTGCGCAAGCACAGGAGCACTTTCTATTCCATCACTCTCATGATCCGATGGGACACCTAGGCGACACGACCGGAAAGAGGTCAGGTACAAGGCCGACAGCTTTTACGTGCTCTCCGAGGCACGGGGGTATAATACCGCCAACTCCCAGACTTCGGGCTGATGCTGTGAAATTTTTCTTTTTACAGAAAAGTCCCAAAATCACTTTTGGCCTGACCCGGGATTTGAACCCAGGACCTCGTTATCTGCGGGTGAACACGCTACCACTAGACCAACGAGGCAGTCAAAAAAAAGTCTGGATGTACTATGAAATTGACGGACAATTTTATGCTTATGAAGTACCCCACGACACTGAGATTAATTTTATGTTTATGAAGTACCCCACGACACTGGGATTAATTTTATGTTTATGAAGTACCCCACGACACTGGGATTAATTTCCCTTACTTGGTTAATTCATTGTCAGTTAGATAAAGGTATCTAAATCTATAGGTTTTCACGAGAAAACCCTAGTGTGAAAGCCACAAGAGTTAGATAAATGTTCCTTTTAGTATTTTATTTTAGTATCTAGATTAAAGGATTTTATAACTTTGGATAATAAATTGTTATTAGACTTATAAATATTTGTTACGACTGTTCCTCGCTGGTTTGTTTTTGTAGATAAACCTGTATTTATTTAAAGTTATGACGGCTATAAAATAATTAAAATGCCTATTTAAAACTGCCGACAATAAGCGCCTGTCAAACAAGTCTGACGACCTTGACGACCCTTCGCACTTGGCCGATTTTTTATTACGTCATTGGTCTGTAAACTTTACTTTATATTTTTTTTTGTTATGGCAGGGAAGAATAGGAAATGCATGCCACCCGCAATCTGTGCATATGTCCGACTTGAACCGAGATGTACACCACCAAACCGCGGCCCCCAGTCCCCGGCAGTCCTAACTATTCCCAGCCTTGTTAACAGCTGCTTAGACTGCCTCGTTGGTCTAGCGGTAGCGTGTTCACCCGCAGAGAACGAGGTCCTGGGTTCAAATCCCGGGTCGGGCCAAATATTATTTTTGAGACTTTTCTTTAAAAAAGAAAAATTTCTCAGCAACAGCTCGAAGTCTGAGAGTTGCCGGTATTCTACCCCCGTATCGGAGACGTAAAGCCGTCGGTCCTGTACCTGACCTCTTTCCGGTCGTGTCGCTAGGCGTCCCATCGGATCATGAGAGTGATGGAATAGAAAGTGCTCCTGTGTTTGCGCACACACTTGAACACTATAATATGTCCCGCGGAAGGCTAATCTCTGTTGAGACTGGACATTATTATTATTATAACAGCTGTGGTAAGGTCAGGGCAGAAGGTGCTAAAACATCCCAGTAGAGGCAATTTTTTTTAGGTATAATTCAACCAGAAAAGAACTCTTCTTTTCTAACTTGACGTTTGCAAATAGTCTAGGAGGCTTTCACTGCTTCAGCGAACTATTGCTTGTGTAGAAGAAAGAAGAAAATTTATGTATGTTCAATGAAAAAAAAATATCGAACACATATACACACACACATTGAAATAAATAAAAATAAAATAAAAAAAGGTTTTTATTCACGTAGACTTTAAAAAAGCGCTTGTAAATAGTCAGAACATGTTTGTAGTAATATAGTTGTATACATTATTATTTCTAGTAACATAGATATTTAGGTACACATTGTATGAAAACATTTATAAAATTTATTTTATTATAGCATTGATATTTAGCTAGCTCGTATCAAGTTATTGTCAAGAGATTATGTTTAATTATCTAGTTTAAGTCTTAATATTTTTCTACATATTGTCAATGGTTCTGTCCATATTAAGGTATTATTATTATGACGGACCTTGAGTCAATAACGACGTAATACAAGTTTGTACAAATCTTATATTTACTTACATAAAACTAAACATGATTAAGAAAAAAAAACATTAAAAAGAAACAAATAACAACGAATAATTAATATATAATGTGTTCAATTGGTAGGCAGCTCAGCACACTGTTACAGCCAACGCTGATTTTCAGCTACCTACCATTGTTTCTTGCTTTTACTATTTCACTTTGTGACCTTATTAGGAAGCTGAAAGTCGAAGCAAATACGTGTCTATATGTAGAATCGTTGTTAACTTTGTGTTACACACGTCCCTTTGACGACTGTGACGAGATTAATCCGTCAAAGGCTATCGTGTCATTTAAGATGGAATTATCTCGCATGTTGGAAAAGATAACAATTTTTATCAGAGTATTTAAAATCCGTTTCTTCTTAACGGCGGTATAAATAACAGGGTTTGCCTTTGACATGTTGTTAAATGATTATAAAGAATTGTCAATTAGAAATTGTAATATAACTCGGAATAAAAAGATTTGTCCAAGTAATAATTATTTACACACGGCCCTCTGTTCCCAAACTAAGAAGAGCTTGTAGCAGACATATAATAAAATTGCAGGAAAGTCAAAACTGTGCATTGAATATTTTTTTTAAAGGATACTTGGGTCGTGTTCTACAATCGATATCGAAGCCAAAAATATAGTTTTTAGAATTTTTGTATGTTTGTCTGTGTGTCTGTTTGTCTGTATGTATGTCCGGGCTAAACTCAAAAAGTATTGCATGGATTTACTTCAAATTTTGCATGAATATTACTAAGATGTCGGATCAATATATAGGCTACATATTATCACGCTATCACCTACGGGGGAGGAGTTGTGATAATTTATAAAATTTTACGCGGGTAAAACCGCGAGGCACAGCTCATACTACATAAACTTTTTTTTTTGTAAATACATACTTATATAGATAATTACACCCAGATTCAGGACAAACATGTTCATGCAATATCTGTCCCGGGTGGGAATCGAACCCACGACCCCCGGCGTGAAAAGCAAGCATTTGCCAACCACGCCAACAGGCCCGTCAATCAAGTAAGTACATGATATAGGTATTTCCAAGTTCTATAATTTTATACTAGGTACTTCTTTCAATAACTTGGAATTCTTCGGTCGTCTAAAAGTTATTTCCATCCCTTGTCCAGTGCGGTAGGCGCCGCCTGCCGTGGACTTCTCTTGCGCCTGATGGGGGGAGCCCCGGGAACGCGGGTATGTTGCTCCGATCTCCCCTTTTGCGCCACGTCCCAGATGGTCGGGACACTCGGGACACGTACCCTAAGAGGGCTCTAGTTTGCCCTCCCCTATAAGTTTTCAACCATTTTATTTACAACTAGCTATGCCCCGCGGTTTCACCCACGTTCTAGTAGTTTTGGCGTAAAAGTGTAACAAATATACATCCATCCATCCATACTTAGAAACTTTCGTAATTATAATATTTGTAGGATGTGTGACTCTGGAAGTTTTGGCAGTCCACGGCGGAATAGCTCGCAGATGGTAGATATTTCCTGCTTACTTGACACTTATCATCATATTTTGGTCAATTCACACAATATCTTTATAAATTGTAGCGTATGTGTTATTCTGATATTATTGTGAATATCATTGTAAAGTTTCACTAAATTCCATTCAGTAGTTTTCACGTGAAAGAGTAACAAACATCCATCTATACTTACAAACTTTCGCGTTTATAATATTAAGTAGGATATAATTGCTGTGTTGCTAACGGAAAACAATATCGCCACCCTATTACATCCCGAGGGGGCGTAATTCGAAGTATTCGAACAGAGGGAATGTCTCAGAGAGCGGGCAGCATCTTTCTGTGTACTACGACCAATCCTATCCTAAACTACGATCGCCAACCCGTCTGCCAAGCGTGGATTTTAGGGCATATTCCCATTCTGGATATCTTTTGTCCAGCAATGGACGTCACCAACCGTCAACAACATGTAAATAATCAAATTAAAATTAATTAAATACTCAATAATACCCATTAATTATGCACAAGAGTGTCATGGAGGGCGAAAACAATTAAAAAAGGCATTGTTCGTAGTTACAAGGTTTCTCTACGTCATGTGGAGCTAATCTCATTACCAATAATTTGGTTTCTATACACGTGTGCACGTGTACAATACGAGGTGAAACTCAATATCACTGGAATAGAGGGAAAATTGGAAATAAAACTGAGGGTAGGTACGTTAATTAGCCATCTGATGTTGTTTATGTCTATTCAACTTGTCTTCTTCTTTGTCACATAGTCTATTGGGATCAGAAACTTGAAATTATGGTGGCTTTGTACTCATTCAAAGAGTTAAATGTATGTTTCTTTTACTTAATGGTATTAAGAGTGGGAGGCATTTTTAGGGTTCTGTACCCAAAGGGTAAAACGGGACCTTAATACCTACTAAGACTTCGATGACTGTCCGTCAGTCACTAGGCTGTATCTCATGAACCGTGAAAGTTAGACAGAAATTTTCACAGATGATGTATTTCTGTTGTCACTATAATCACAAATACTAAAAAAGAAAATAAAATAAATATTTAAGGGGGCTCCCATACATCAAACGTGATCTTTTGCTCGTTTTTATACATAATGGTACGGAACCCTTCGTGCGCGAGTCCGACTCGCACTTGGCCGGTTTTATTATTCTATTGCCTAAAATGGGAGGCATTTTAGGGTTCCGTACCCAAACGGTAAAAAAAAATTACTTCTAATAATAATAATATCTTGGACAATGTCACACAGATCATCCTAGCCCCAAACTAAGCAAAGCTTGTACTATGTGTACCAGGCGACGATATACATACTTATATAGATAGATAAATACTTATATACATAGAAAACATCCATGACTCAGAAACAAATATTCGTGCTCATCATACAAATATTTGCACTTACCGGGATTCGAACCCAGGACCACCAGCTTCGTAGGCAGAAGCACTAACAACTAGGCTACGGTGACCGTATAAAACGGGACCTTATTACTAAGACTTCGTTGTCTGTCCGTCTGTCACTAGGCTGTGTCTCATGAACCGTGATAGTTAGACAGAAATTTTCACAGATGATGTATTTCTGTTGTCGCTATAATCACAAATACTAAAAAAGAAAATAAAATTAATATTTAAGGAGGCTCCCATCACCCGTGAATTTATTGCTCGTTTTTATAGATAAGTAGCTGTGCCCCGCGGTTTCACCCGCGTTAAACTTTATAAATTATCACATCTCCTCCCCCGAAGGTGATAGCGTAATAATATGTAGCCTATATGTTAACCCGACCTCTGCAACCTCATTCATGCAAAATTTGAAGTAAATCCATGCAGTACTTTTTGAGTTTAAACCGGACATACATACAGACAAACAGAGAAAAATTCTAAAAACTATATTTTGGCTTCGACATCGATTGTAGATCACGCCCCAAGTATCCGTTTAAAAAAATATTCAATGTACAGTTTTGACTTTCCTACGATTTTATTATAATGTATAGATGGTACGGAACCATTCGTGCGTGAGTCCGACTCGCACTTGACCGGTTTTATTATTCTTTGCTTAATCTTTTTTTTATATAAGTGGCAGAGAAATGAGTAAGTGGGTCACATAAGTGATCACCGCCGCCCATGTACTTTCGGAACACCACAGGAGTGGCGTAACCGACCTTTAAAAAAGTCAGCCAATAAGTCTGGCAACCTTATTCACAACGCAGAAACAAAACTTCTGTACATCAACTCCTGTAAGTTGAAGGTAGGTACGTTCCCATTCGGACTGCTCATCTTTTCGTCTCTCTCTCTCTCTCTCTGCTTTTACTTTTACTTCATGTTGTTAAGAGTGGAAGGAATTATTTAACCTAGCTAATTCTTTACAGTAATAAAAATTGAATGCATTTTACCCTGCCCTTACTTGATGTTAAGGAAAATTGAATACACTTTACCCTGCTTTTGCTTGATGGTAACAAAAGTTGAATGGATTGTACCCTGGTCTTTGCCTTGGGCTTACTTTATGGTTTTATGCAGCTTGAGACGAATGCATTTTACCTGACTCTCGATTAATAAAAATACATGAAAAGCTTGCATGCATTTTCCAGTGTCCTTGTTTGATGGACAGATGAATGGAATCTATTATTTTACTCTTGACTTTCTTGATGATAAAATAGTTTAGTGAATTTTATCCTGCTCTTACTTTGGTGGTAAGAATAGTTCCATGCAGTTCACCTTACTATTTCTTAATGGCAGAGGAATCTCTGTCTAAACCAACGGTGAAGACATCAACACGAGACAATAGGTAATTAAGTTCTATCTTAGCTCAATAAGTAGGAGTTTCAGCGGCAATTATGGTTTTTCAGTCCGACCCCACACGGAAGCAAAAGGATTAATTCTATGAATTTATTATTCCTCCGTCTTTAAGTTAACTGAGGGGAAAGTGAGAGAGAACCAAAATTAGCGCCATAAAGGGAATCCTTTGAAACTATTCTTGGGGTAAAAATTATTTCAGGTCGTGTATTGTGATAACTTTTCGCTTGCCCAATATTTATTAATAATAAAATTAACAGTGCTGTATTATTTTTAGAAATATACAAAACTGAAACAAATGTATAAAAACCGCTTAAGATATTACAAAAAACATACAACCGAATTGATAACCAACTCCTTTAGAATAAAAATTAAACGAACTCATTTTGATACATTAGCTGAGGGTTATCCAAAATATTTAAATAAAATAAATTAGAAAAAAAGTCACTCTGACCAAGATATTCACCAGCACTTCGATCAAAAGAGGTATGCAAGGATCGTGACAAATGGAAATCCATTGATTCTGCCTACCTCTGGGAAACAGGGTTCTATTGTAGTATTTCGGTCATGTGTTGCTTAAATCCACAACAATCTTATTCGAATATTAAATAATAAATAATATAATATCTGGGGACAATGTCACACAGATCATTCTAGCCCCAAACTAAGCAAAGCTTGTACTATGGGTACCAGGCGACGATATACATACTTATATAGATAGATAAATACTTAAATACATAGGAAACATCCATGACTCGGAAACAAATATTCGTGCTCATCACACAAATATTTGCACTTAGGTACCGGGATTCGAACCCAGTACCACCAGCTTCGTAGGCAGGAGCACTACCAACTAGGCTACGGTGACCGTCCGAATATTGTGGACTATACAGTTTGTCATTACCATTCCACACATTAATGCATCAGAAATCTCTTAATCTAAGACAAATGCCGACATGCCATTTGAACCCTTACAAGTGCCAGTAAGTAATGCAAAGTGGTCGGGCAGTTGCGTCAGCCAAGGATTATGTAGACGACTTTAATGAGGGCAGGTCGTGATTGTCAGGCGAATAGTTCAGTGAACAAACCATGTTTTTAATGTTCTTAAAGCAACTAAGAAAACTAGAGGTGTTTTGCCCTAGTTTAAAAGAATTTGAACACAGTTACTCCCCTGCGAGATCGATTCAGAAATGTCGAAATTCGTCAGTCGAACCAAAATAACTGACATAGGCCGAAGAATTGCCAAGCTGAAGTGGCAGTGGTCAGGGCACATAGCTCTTAGAACTGACAGCCGCTAGGGTACGCAGGTTCTCGAGAAACTTTCACCGGAAGGGTAAGTAGATGCCTATTTAATAATACACAAACTTATGCACAAAATTAAGTCACCATCTGCGGGTTTAGTGCCCAAGAAGCTGGCGACTTTGCCTCGTGGTATTGCCAAGCTGATAAGCTGGCTGAGGTTCACGCCAGTCCTTGGTTCGCCCGAAGTTTCGACGGCAACAAATTCTGTTTCTGAATCCCAAGTGGCCATTCTACTTATATCATTATTATTTATGTTTGTGAGTGTGGATCTATGGATGTTTGTTACTCTTTTTCACAAAAACTACGGAACGGATATTGATACAACCTTGTAGTAATATAGCACAAGTGGATAGTTTTAGTGCTATAATGCGAAAGCGAGTAGCCTCTATGGTAGCTAGGGTTCGCGGCAGTGCCAACAGCGTACTAAATATGATAGCCAATAAGGTTGATTGTCCTTATATAAATAATAAAATACTAACGCAATATAAAGGACAGTCAGTCTAAATTGGTTTATATTGTTGTAGATTTATAAGATTTATTATGTTCATTTATTTTATTAAATTTTATTTATATAGTTTAGTTAATTATAATTATTGTAAAATTAGTTAAGATAATGTAAGTTATGGGTCTTTGTAACCTTTTAATGAAATAAATTATTATATTATATATATTATAGGTTATATATCCGAATAACATGTAGGCATTTATAAAGTTTTATACGGGTATCAAATAGCATTGCTGGATCAGTTTGTCATGCCTTCCGAAAGCCTTCCGTCTGGACATCAATTACTGTTGCCGATCTGGAAGTTCCTAAATAGACTCCGGACTCAGGTGGGCCGAAGCAAAGAAAACATGTCTAGGTGGGGACTGTCGAGCCACCCCGAAATGGACTGTATTTGTGGAGCATCGGTCCAATCCATGGCCCATCTGATAGCTTGCCCAGCCTGCGCTGCCACATATTCGTGGCAGGATCTTAGAAATGCCACAAGCAGGGCAATAAGTGTGGCCACGTTCTGGGCCACATAAATTTAACGAGTTTTCCATCGAAACGCTAAGAAGAAGATACGGGTAAAACCTCGGGACAGAGAGTAGTAGTAGTAGTTTATCTTAGATACTCACAGAAGCCAACGTGGAATCGAAGATGCTAGACCAGGAAAGGGCGGCTGACAAAGACGCGAGTGCCAGGAGGGCGCCACTGGCGGCTCCAACCCACAGCCAGCGCAGTGTGCCGCTGCGCATCTTGGGCGGTCGGGCAAACAACCTGGAAAGAAATAAAATAGTCTAGAAGAACCAAAACATGTTATTTTATGATACAAAAAGCGAAAGGTATATTTTTTAATTCGATGAGTTAGTGTATCTTCATTAATAAATCTTTTTATACTTGAAGATGTATATCATTTGCTGATGGATTGTGTTAAGAACCAACAGGAAAGGAGAATTTTAATCAATAAGTACAATTTAAATATGTTACAGGTAGGTTTCATTCAAACAATTATAGCACAAACAAAGACAGATGTGGCGAAAGGATTTAGCGCGTTGGTGTATCATATTGATTAAAATTCTCCTTTTAAATTAACTTTAAGGCATTTTTGTAGTAGTTAGTATAAGGCATGATGGGGTTGGCGTATCCATTGGGATAAAGACCCCAATTAAATAAATAAAAAAAAAACTTTTTATATATTGATTAGGTTTTTTTTGTTTAAAAAAAATGTTTGTCCCATATTACCCAATTCGTTATTCTTATTATGAATCGACCCCGCGACTCAGCAAACAGACTTGTCCTATTGTATTGTATTACTTTTATTGCTGACAAATAAATCCATGGAGAGTTAATAAAACAAAAATAAATTATTTTCTAGTGTTTGTATTTACTATTAACCGTACAAAACGGCAATTAATTGGCGAGTTGAGGTTCTGTCTCTCACTCATCGCACAAGGGATGCTGTTTTTTTCCGTATAATCGCATAAAAATCGTCGGTACTAGCTTGCGCAAACATTTTCGACGCACTACAGTAACGAGGCAGTCTCAATAGCATTCTGAAAGCATTATTATACTGGACGCGGAGGACTGGTCTTTCGGCTTACACTAAGGGTCATCGTGTAAGCCGACAGACTTCCACTGCTGCACAAGAGCCTCCCTTACGAACGGGTTGGCCATCGCAGTATGGTACACATAGTACACAGAGAGACGTTACTGTCCCGGTAGATATTCCTTCGGGCCGACTTCTGCGCTTTCCACGTAACATTGGCCGGCGACTTAGCCGGTAGCGCCCCAGGACAGATACTTGAGTGCATGAACATATCTGTTTCTCTTGTGTCTAGTAATTATGTATTTATTTACAAAAGAAAAGTAGTATATGTAGTAATATACCAGTTATCTGGTTTCCATAGTACAAGCGCTGCTTAGTTGAGGATCAGATGGCCGTGTGTGAATAATATAACATCTAGGGACAATGTCACACAGATCATCCTAGCCCCAAACTAAGCAAAGCTTGTACTATGGGTACCAGGAGACGATATACATACTTATATAGATGGATAAATACATAGAAAACATCCATGACTCAGAAACAAATATTCGTGCTCATCACACAAATATTTGCACTTACCGGGATTCAAACACAGGACCACCAGCTTCGTAGGCAGGAGCACTACCAACTAGGCTAAGGTGACCGTCAATGCCTATATAATATATAAAAAATATAAAAAGATTTCCACAATGAAGCTGTGTCCAGCATTTCCGGATCAAATACTAATTTAAAAAAAAAACGGATTTTATGTGTAGACCAGAGGACAATGTCGGGCCTTGGCTACAAAAACAGAGAAGACTTTAGAGCGCAAACTACCTGATGGTAAAGGCCCACAAGAACATGCAAAATCTTGGCCTTATATATATAACGATACTTATATTCAGACAATATGTAGTAAAAATATAGCTAAAATTTAGATAATTAAACCTACACATGATCCTTGACAAGAACTTAATTTTAGTTAGCTAAATATCGTTACTGTTATAAAATAAATCTTTTTGTAAATTATTTCCTACAATCCGTGTACCTAAATATCTATATGTACCTAGAAATAATTATAAATTAATTATATATTACTGCGAACATGTTCTGACTATATACAAGCGCTTTTTTAAAGTCTACGTGAATAAAAACCTTTTTTATTTATATATTTTATTTATTTATTTACTTACCTACCAGCGAAGTGAATAACACAACTTATGTAAAAGAAGTAAATAACACAAACACAACAACTTATATAAGACTGGGTGTCTTATATAAGTTGCTGTATTTGTATTTTGCAAATAGATGATTTGATTTGATTTGAATTCATTTGTGCGTAAAGAATAAATAAAACCGGCCAAGTGCGAGTCGGACTCGCGCACGAAGGGTTCTGTACCATTATCTACAAAAACGAGCAAAAAATTCACGTTTGTTGTAAGGGAGCCCCCTAAAATATTTATTTAGATAGATAGGTACACTTTATTGCACATCACAGAATAACATTTTAGACATAGTTATGTATAGACATAGTTTCAATTTATGTACAATTGGCGGTCTTATCGCATAAGAGCGATTTCTTCCAGACAACCGTTGGATGGGCTAGATTAGCAATTGAGAAAAGTGGCTAGCAATGTACTGTAAAATAACTTTAAATTCGATTGAAATAGATACTCAAATACATAGATTAGTCTATGTATTTGAGTATCTATTTCAATCGAATTACGTACATATAATAAATATATATATTAATAAAATACATAAATAATAATATATTATATATATCAACATATAATAATATTATTAAAAAAGAATAGGTTATTTAATTTAGTTTTTTAGTACCTATTTGCTGTTGTAGCGGCAACAGAAATACATCATCTGTGAAAATGTCAACTGTCTAACTATCACGGTCATTGAGTTACAGCCTGGTGACAGACGGACAGACAGACATACAGAGAAGTCTTAGTAATAGGGTCCCGTTTTAACCTTTGGGTAGGGAACCCTAAAAAACCGACTCGCGTAACTGGGAGAGGCGAGGGCAAAGAAGATATTATTATGAGTGAAATTTACGTATAACAATATAGGTAAGTTTCAAATTCGAAAGCTTACGTTATCAATGTAAATTATTCGTAATACTAGAGTTTGTTATTACAAAGTCAGTTACGAATAATTTCGGTGGTATTCGTTGTATATTTACGTAGACTTTTGCTTATATTAAGCAATGACTGTTTTAAAGAACCCAGAACCGAATTAAATGTTTCTTTATACTACCAACTTACAATTTACATTTTATTTCAGTTACGGTTACTTAAAATATTATTTTGAAGTAAGCTACGTACCTATAATTGAAGTGGTATTTGTAACATATTATTGTAGACTTTTGACGTGCTTATATAAACATATGTACAATTAATGTGTTAAAGAACACATAACTGAATTTAATGTTTCTTTATACTACCGACCCACAATTTACATTTTATTAAAGTTACAGTTACTTAAAATATTATTTTGAGGTAAGCTACATAGGTACGTAGCTTACTTCAAAATAATATTTTCAAATCATATCATATCATATCATAATCATATGTACAATTAATGTGTTAAAGAACACATAACTGAATTTAATGTTTCTTTATACTACCGACTTACAATATACATTTTATTTCAGTTACAGTTACTTAAAATATTATTTTGCAGTCTAATTACGTATAATTGCAGTGGTATTTGTAACATTTTAGGTGGACTTTTGGCATGCTTATATATACATAATATGTATTATACAATTAAAGTGTTTTTAGTTCTTTTAGTTAGACTGAGTGAAGAACTTGAGTTGGTTGATTATAATAGGTAATACTGGGTAATTTTACATTGTCATCCATTATAAACTATTGAAAATAAAACTCACGATAAAAAATTTTTACAATGAAATTGCATCAAAAGTATCCACCTGATTTAAGACGAGATATTTATCTGAAATAAATATATAATATACAAAATATAATAGTAACGTACTAAATTATAATATCTAGGGACAATGTCACACAGATCATCCTATCCCCAAACTAAGCAAAGCTTGTACTATGGGTACCAGGAGACGATATACATACTTATATAGATAGATAAATACTTAAATACATAGAAAACATCCATGACTCAGAAACAAATGTTCGTGCTCGTAACACAAATATTTGCACTTACGGGGATTCGAACCCAGGACCACCAGCTTCGTAGGCAGGAGCACTACCAACTAGGCTACGGTGACCGTAGCCTAGTTAATAAATCAATAATTTGTCAATTGATATTTTATAAAAACAAAAATGGGTCAATTCTTGGCCCATTTTTGTTTTTAATTTATATAAATGACTTACCTTACTATGGGATAAGCATGAGATTGTGTTGTTTGCAGATGATACTTCCCTGACGTTCAAAATAAACCGACAATTAAGCAATTTTGACGATGTTAATGATGCAATCTCTAAAGTTGTTCATTGGTTTAATGCCAATAATCTTGTGCTTAATGATAAGAAAACTAGTCATAAAATTCACTACACCGAATGCGAAACGGGAAGTGTGCGATCGGGTTCTAGCAACAAAGCTGCAGTGAAGTTGTTAATTCGAGCACGGCTGCTTGCCAATTCAAGCAGGATGACATTATTAATAATCCACTCCACTGTGTTTAGGTATTGTCTATAATATAGTTATTTATTTGTTTCATTTACATATAAATTATATTATTGGAATCAATTTGAATGCATAAAATTAGTATATTTTGGTTAGTATTACTATAATGTCGTGCTAGTAAATTTGTCATGCAAATACCTCCTCATTTATTGAGTGGTAAATTTTATTTATTAAGATCGTTTTTAGTTTATTAGCGAAGTAATTTATTGTATCGTCCATTTTTATTTTATCTGGCAACTTGTTGTGCAATTAGTCTCCCGCCTAGTGATTTAAGCAATAGTTTTACATCATATACCTGATTGCTAAGTCAAAGGTAGTGGGTTCGATCCCCACGCACGAAAAACCTTTGTGTGATGAGCACGATTTTTTGTTCTGGGTCTGAGTGTAATTTATCTATAATACGTATGTATTTAGAAATGTATAAATATGTTTTTTCTCCTACAACGTCTAGTTGCCACCAAATGGGGAGCTTCGCCTGACTTTGTACGTACTACTGGATTAGCGTTCTCATTCTCTGCAGCTGAATACGGAGTAGAGTCGCTCAGCCCATGCAAAGCTAGTGGATATAGCTATAAACGAAACGTGTCGAACCATCACTGGTTGTCTTAAACCGACACCTGTTCAATTGCTGTCCACTGGCAGGCATAGCTCCTCCGGCGGTGCGTAGAGCGGCGGCAAGCTCCAGCGAGAGATAAAAATTTACAGTGACGCAGCGCACCCATTGCATAATCACAGTCCTGTGTCACAAAGGCTTAAAAGTCGACGCAGCTTTGTGAAGTGCGTCCTTCCGCTGAGCGGAGAACTCTCACAGGCTCGATACCAGCTATGGCGAGAGTGTACCAAACTGCCCACACCATTTGTTCCACCATCTGAAAGTCTCGCCCCTGGATGGAGACTGCCTTGGCTAGCCTGGAAGTCATTAAATATATATAGCAGGGACACCTTGTTCAGGTGGGGTTACATCAATGATCGCAGCCTTCAATGCAAATGTGGTGTAGTCCCACAGACAATGGGACATCTGTTATCATGTAGCGCGTGCCCTTACAACTGCACGCTTAAAGAACTAATGGAGGCTACTCATAACGCGCTAATTCTCGTGGCCAAGTTCTGGGCGGACACAATTTAGATTGCCATCGACTCGCTAAGAAGAAGAGTATGTTTATCAGTTATCTAGTTACCATAATACAGGCTCTGTTAAGTTTGGGATCAGATGTCCCAAGATTTTTGAAGTGAAAACTTCTTTAGCGGTCTTGTGCACCTTTTTGGGATGGGTAAAAAAGTTAAACTGACGTCAGGACACGTGACCTGATCTAATATTTGTAAGACGGAGGGTCTTTGTTTTAGTTCACATTGGCCGTTTATAATATACTCACATGACCGCAGCATTTTTGAAGTTAAAACTTCTTAAGCGGCGTTGTGCACCTTTTTGGGATGGGTAAAAATGTTAAACCCGCGTCAGTACACGTAATCTGATCGAATATTCGTAAGACGGAGGTTCTTTGTTTTAATGTACACTGGCCGTTTAACACTCACATGGCCACAGCATTTTTAAAGTGATAACTTCTATGGCGGCGTTGTGTAATTTTTTTTTAATTATGGTATAATAGCTGTGCCCCGCGGTTTTACCCGCGTTAATTTTATTATTATCACAGCTTCTCCCCCGTAGGTGATAGCGTGATAATATGTAGCCTATATGTTGACCCGACCTCTTAGTAATATACATGCAAAAAATCCATGCAGTACTTTTTGAGTTTAGCCCGGACATACATACAGACAAACAGACATACAGACAAAAATGCAGAAAACTATATTTTTGGCTTCGATATCGAAAGTAGATCACGCCCGAAGTATATAGTTTAAATAAAATATTCAATGTACAGTTTTGACTTTCCTACGATTTTATTATTATGATGATATATGATATATTCTTTACAGCCCACTGCCTAACCAAATTTAGTCTTATTTTTTAAATGTATTCCTACTTTAAGGAGGGAAGCAATTACTATGAGTCTTTACCGCCCAAAGGTGGCCAACTCGCTACTCGAATCAAATAAACACAAGTTGTTTCCAAGTGAAATGAAAAAATAGCTTTCTCTTCATATCGGCAGGCCCCAAAGACTGCAGTGCGAGGTTTTTTTTTAATGACCTATTAAATAATATAATATCTAGAGACAATGTCACACAGATCATCCTAGCCCCAAACTAAGCAAAGCTTGTACTATGGGTACCAGGCGAGGACTACTACTAGTACTTATATAGATAGATAAATGCTCTCTCTGCACCACCCTAAGGTTGACTGGCAGAAAATGCCTAGGGCATTAAGTCCGCCTTTGTACAATTTAATGTGCATTATGTGATAAATAAATACTTAAATACATAGAAAACATCCATGACTCAGAAACAAATATTCGTGCTCATCACACAAATATTTGCACTTAATCCAGGACCACCAGCTTCGTAGGCAGGAGCACTACCAACTAGGCTACGGTGACCGTCAATTTATTTATATTATCCTTTAAGATATAATATTTATCGAAGAGGCACCCTCTTAGATTCTTATACATATAATCGTATCATATGCACTAGTAACCCTGAAACAGTAAACTGGTGGACAAGTTACGTCACTGACCGCGGCGATCGATAGGTATCATATAACGCTAGCATTGAACAAACATTGGATTTTCATGCAGATTTATACTTGTTACGTCTTGTTTACGCTAATGATTATCAGCGTAAACCGTGAACTTAGTAGATTAGGTAGCTGACATTTAAACAAAATGAATAAAAACGGTTTTATTCACATAGGCTTTAAAAAGCGCTTTTAATTAGACATGGAAGGATTACAAATGTAAATAAAGTCCTCCTAGCAAAATAAACAAATAGTTACAACGAATTAACAAAGAGTTAAATGGTGTGAGTATATAATAATAATCCATTTTAAACATTGATAAATAAATAATACAAAATGAAAAATATTACTGTTCAATTACAAAAAAAAATAATTAATGTACATTCTATGTCAATTGCAGTTTCATTAAATCGTCATATGAATAAAATGTCTGTTCAACAAGCCACTTTTCAATATTATATTTAAACGCATTTCTCGAGCCAGGCTTTCTCTCATCTTCTGGAAGTCTGTTGTAGACGGCCGGCGCCATTGCATGCACTAGCCTAGCTGTTTTTTCTAAGTGTCGTGGCACCGGTCGCAGGCGGTCTTTATGCCGCATGCTATACGTATGAACGTCACCGCGCCTCAAGCACTCTTCTTGGTTATCGTACGCAAGTTAGCGATCATAGTACACAGAAGGAAGCTCGCCGCTACCCGTCCTCTGGTACATATGACGGTCACCGTAGCCTAGTTGGTAGTGCTCCTGCCTACGAAGCTGGTGGTCCTGGGTTCGAATCCCGGTAAGTGCAAATATCTGTGTGATGAGCACGAATATTTGTTTCTGAGTCATGGATGTTTTCTATGTATTTAAGTATTTATCTATTTATATAAGTATGTATATCGTCGCCTGGTACCCATAGTACAAGCTTTGCTTAGTTTGGGGCTAGGATGATCTGTGTGACATTGTCCCTAGATATTATAATTATATTATATTCCTGTTTGACTTCTACGCATCCCAAGACATTAAATGGGGTGATGATATTCTGATATTCACCGCCGTCACCACAGAGCAGTGGGGCAGTAATGGGGTATTATTAATTATATTCCAAACTTGTTTACGCAGTATACTTGTATATTGATAGATTTGCATGCTCCATGCTCTATATTGAACCATTGACTCAAACCTCTTGAACGTATTACCTTAATTGTCGACAATTGAGCAACAGTCTGATTGACACGAGATCAAATCATCTGACAATGTCATAGCATTGTGCAAGACCTAAACAATCTAATACAATAGATTATCATAACAACGGGCGAAATTTAAGAAGAGAGAGATAATAAAAATGAACCACTTAAATTTTGTACACTCATAACTTACAAACGACTGCACCAAATTGGATAAACCTTATCTCAATCAACTATTTTATTTATTAAATTTAAATTTTTATAGCATTATTCGCAATGCAAAGCGTTTATCACAAGATCATCGGTCCATCTTGTACAGGGCCTGCCTGCGTCTTCCGGTTCCTGGTCGCCACTCGAGAACCTTTCTGCCCCAACGGCCGTTGGCTCTACTAGGTATGTGCCCTGCCCACTGCCACTTCAGCTTGGCAATTCTTCGGGCTATGTCGGTTCATTTGGTTCCCCTGCGGATCTCAGCATTTCTGATTCGATCTCGCAGCGAAACTCCAAGCATAGCTCTTTCCATTGCTCTTTGGGTTCTTGAGCCGCCTGATAAGGCACATAGTGAGCGACCACGTCTGTGTTCCGTAAGTCATCACTGGCAACACACACTGGTCGAAGACTTTCGACTTAAAACACTGCGGTATTTGGAACAAGAAGATTTTACGTAGCTTCCCGAACGCTGCCCAGCCGAGTTGGATTCTACGATTGACCTCCTTTTCGAAGTTGGACCTACCTAGTTGGATGGTATGTCCTAGGTAACTTTAACTAGATAACCTAGGTTGCACGTGTGGCGCAGCGGCTAAAACAGTCACCTCACTGTTACGTGTCGCGGGTTCAAGTTCCAACTATTTCTGTGACCCATAAATAGTTGTTCTGAGTCTGGATGTAATTTGTATCCGTCTATTACATGTTTGTAAAGTACCCCGCGACACAGGGATTAGATTCCCTAATGCGGGCGTTGTCTTTTATTAAAATAAAGTCTATAACTTCGAGTGCAGAGTCTCCAGCCTTAACTTACTTAACTAGGTATTAATGCAAATAAATATTTTTGTTTTTATCCCGACGTTTCGACCAAGTTCAGGTCAGCCCGTGATGAAGATTATAAAGTATTAAAAAACTTGAGAGGTGTCAAGGGACACCCGGATGGAACGAATTTATTTCTTATTATTTATTATGTACAAAAAACCTGTATACACTCAACAAAAATAATCGTCGCGACACCACCCTGTTCAATGCGAAATAGAAATGAAAATATCTGGCTTGCTTTCTATAAGAGAGAGAGAGAGACAGACAGAGAAACATGCGCACGCAAAAAGTGTCGTGACAACTTTTCGTAAGATTTTTTTCCGTCTAGCCCCCTTTCACAACGCGCGATAAGGAACTTCATTCCAATTACTTATGTATGTTAAATATGTGTGCCTATACAAAAAAAAAACATTCGACGAATTTGTTAACCATCAGCTTTGTGACTCACGACGCACGTGTGACAGGATTATTATAAATAATACTGATTATTATTTATTTAGTAAACGTTTAAAATATTAAGTTGTTTATGATAAAAATAATAGATTTTAGAATTAATATATTGCAATGACATCTATTTAAATATCTACTTTGACAAAACATCTGGTGTAACTAATCACGTGGATGTAATCACGTGGCTCTTAGTGGAAAAGGTCTGTTCGGACAGAATATTAGATCGATTCTATTGTGAGTTGCCTAACTGAATAGATCGAGCAATTCAAAGCTAAGTAACCTTTGTATTATATTTATGTCATATTGTGGTCTGTGTTTATTGAATAATAATAATATCTAGCGACAATGTCACACAGATCATCCTAGCCCCAAACTAAGCAAAGCTTGTACTATGGGTACCAGGCGACGATATACATACTTATATATAGATAGATAAATACTTAAATACGTAGAAAATATCCATGACTCAGAAACAAATATTCGTGCTCATCACACAAATATTAGCACTTACCGGGATTCGAACCCAGGACCACCAGCTTCGTAGGCAGGAGCACTACCAACTAGGCTACGGTAATCCTACTAATATTAGAAACGCGAAAGTTTGTAAGTATGGATGGATGGATGTTTTTTTTCAAGTGAAAACTACTGAATGGATTTTAATGAAACTTTGCAATAATGTAGCTTATACATCAGAATAACATATAGGCTACCTTTTATTGAGATATTGTGGGAATTGTCCAAAATATGACGATAAGTTTCAAGTAAGTAGGAAAAAATCTACCGTCTGCGAGCTATTGCGGCATGCACTGTCCAAACCGCTAGAGGTACCTACACATCTCTCCTACACAGGTCTCGAACCTGCACCCTCTTCCAATCCGGGGCAGGCGCTCTGCGTTAAGCTACGAAAAATTTACACTGGCAGATCAAATTGAGAATTCGGAAGATGTGGGTGTTATGCATAGGTTTTGTTTTCTATAGACATGGGTGACTGATATGTTGCATATGAAAGTATGTGCGAATTGGTATAAGGTGCAAGTTCAAGACCCACCGCACGATTAAATTTATGTTTATCCATTTTTGAGATCAGATTTACGCTTTGTACTGCGAATAATGCTTTAAGAGAGGTAGGGCATAGCGTTAATTCGCTCAAAGAGCAGCCCGACTGGGGAAGTACCTCCACCTTACAGAAGATATTCCTTAATAATAACATTAATAATTTTCATATTGTGTTTCCGAGTGTGAGTAAGGTCGCCAGAACTCATTGGGATGGGGGGAAGGGTCAGCAACACTTGTTTGCTGACTTTTAAAGGCCGGCAACGCACCCGCGACTCCTCTGGTGTTGATCACTTACCATCAGGTGACCCACTTGCTCGTTTGTCGCCTACTGACATAAAAAAGAAATAAAAAAATATACGTATGTAAAAATATAAAAGTATGCGTATGAGTTGTCTGGTTGCCATAGTACAGGCTCTGCCTAGTTTGGTATGCGACGACTAGGGTGTTAGTTGACCCAAGATATGTATTTATGACTCCTGCATATGGGGTACCAAATACGAGTACACTGAAGTAGTAGCTACCTTAACCACTGAGCCACACGTGCAGTCAAATGACTTAGAAAGTTGACGTGATCCTCAATCGAACAAGAGGTTCGCGCTTTTGGGTATTAACGTACAGCGACAGTTGCGCAAAACCTTAAAACAACACATTAACTATTTATGTTACACCTTGTAAAGGTATAAGAAAGAAGAATATATGCACGATAGGCATGCGGTCAGTCTATAGATGGGTAACCGACAAAGTGGTTTCATTTCTGAGATAAATTAAACGCAGGCCAGAAAACCTTTACAGATAAGCTTGTATTAAACAGTAACTCTAGACATGAAGGTCACGAGGAAAATGCGATCAAGTTGGAGTGCTCCCCAGAGCGCAGTTACCATAATGTAGTAGATAAAAGAGATATTCGTTATTTTCGTAATCGCAATACCAGACTACGTTGCCGCAAGTACGTTGACGGTCTTTAAGAAAGGAATAGGCTTTGAAAAGGTTACGATGTCATATATATGAAAGATAATATGATTATGATTAGTAATTATAGTTTTCGAAATCCGCAGGCGAACCAAAGTCACCGACATAGCCCGAAGAATTGCAAAACTGAAGTGGCAGTGGGCGGGGAACATAGCTCCTAGTACCGATCGCCGTTGGGGCAGAAAGGTTCTTGAGTGGCGACCACGAACCGGAAGACGCAGCGTGGGCAGGCCCCCTACAAGATGGACCGATGATCTTGTGCGGGTCGCTGGAAACTGCTGGATGCGAATAGCGCAAGACCGGCAACTGTGGAGATCTTTGGGGAGGCCTTTGTCCAGCAGTGGACGTCTATCGGCTGATATGATGATGATGATGATGAATTATAGTTTTATCATCATCATCATATCAGCCGAAAGCGGAATCACGGCTGGGCAAAGGCCTCCCCAAGAATCTCCATGGCCACTCTTGTGCTGCCCGCATCGTTTCCCGCGACCCTTGCAAGATCATCGGGCCAGCTTGTAAAGCCTTGCCTACGCTGCGTCTTCCGGTTGGTAATCGCCACTCAATATCCCTTCTGTTGGGGCTGAGGTTCTCGAGTGGCGACCGTTGGTTCTACGAGCTATGTGCGCCGCCCTCTGCCTCAGTTTTGCCAATTCTCTGGGCTATGTCGACTACTTTGGTTCACCTGCGGATTTTGACGTTGTTGATTAGATCGCGCATTTTACTCTACTACGTCGGGGCGGTGTGAGCTCCCACGCAGTGCTTGTCGCCGGGACTCTATGCAAATGTGTCACTTTCGACGACAATAAAGGTTCCATTCGCAAGCAATAGTTGTCTTTCTAAACCCCCGATCCACCGCTCGCAAGAATATGTATGTATTTTGTTTATATATAATGTCCTCCTAGCCGAATTTCGGCCACGGCGGCCAGTCTCAATCGAGATTAGCCATCTGCGCGGGACATATTATAGTGCTCAAGTGTGTTCGCAAACACAGGAGCACTTTTTATTCCATCACTCTCATGATCCGATGGGACGCCTAGCGACACGACCGGAAAGAGGTCAGGTACAGGACCTACGGCTTTACGTACTCTCCGAGGCACGGGGGTATAATACCGCCAACTCCCAGACTTCGGGCTGATGCTGAGAAATTTTTCTTTTTACAGAAAAGTCCCAAAATCACTTTTGGCCCGACCCGGTATTTGAACCCAGGACCTCGTTTTCTGCGGGTGAACACGCTACCGCTAGACCAACGAGGCAGTCAAGTATGTTTATCAGTGGTCTGACTATCATAGTTTGGTATGAGATGGCAGTGTTTTAGTAAAATTGTCTCAAGAAATATATTTATTTATTGTGTTTATGTGTTCAATAATTCCAATCTACGATAGGTCACATTCTTGTGATTAGCATTACTAGTATGTACGTATGTAATTAATTAACATGCCGACCTTTTAACCGCCCTATATAAATTATTGGGTAAATATTGGAACGAAGTTCCTTATCGTGCGTTGTGAAAGGGGGCTAGACGGAAAATAATCTTACGAAAAGTTGTCACGACACTTTTTGCAGCTGTGCGGCGTGCGCATGTTTCTCTATCTGTCTCTCTCTCTCTCTCTCTCTCTTATAGAAAGCAAGCCAGATATTTTCATTTATATTTCGCATTGAACAGTGTGGTGTCGCGACGATTATTTTTGTTGAGTGTATACAGGTTTTTTGTACATAATAAATAATAAGAAATAACTTCGTTCCATTCGGGTGCCCCTTGACACCTCTCAAGTTTTATTTTATTTGGAGGTAAATGCACGTGTAGCGCAGTGGCTAAGACAGTCGCCTCGCCACTTCGTGTCGCGGGTTTGAGTCCCTCGCCGGACAACTATTTGTGTGACCCATAAATAGTTGTTCTGAGTGAGTAATGTGTGTCCATCTATTATAATATAATGTTTGTAAAGTACCCCACGACACAGGGATTAGATTCCCTAGTGCGGGCGCTGTCTTAAATAAACATATCCCGCATAATATTCGGGCAACAGCTAAAATCTGATTAGGGAGAGCGAGAAAAACGAGTTACTTACTAATTGGACCGGGGTTTTGACCATGACGCGATGACGTTTATCAACAGTTAGCTTATAAGGGTTTTAATGCGTCACCAGAGAATATATAGGCGAGCGAGGGCTCAATCTGTGTGTGTACTATTAACAGACAGACAAGCTAATATAGGCCATCACATCTAATGTATGTCCCAATCGGTTGTCTAAAAGAAAAAGAGTCATGCTATATATGCTACTACCGATATGAAAATACCCAGCGATACAAATCAGTGGGGTCTCTACCTTTAGAAAGAAAGAAAGAAAATACATTTATTCAGTATACTGACACAGATAATAATAATAATATATATATATAAAGGTACACAAACAGAATTCCTTAATTCTTATCTGTGCGAGTCCGAATTGGTCCCATCTCAGCACCAGCTGCAACATAATAATAATAATATTTAGGGACAATGTCACACAGATCATCCTAGCCCCAAACTAAGCAAAGCTTGTGCTATGGGTACCAGGCAACGATATACATACTTATATAGATATATAAATACTTAAATACATAGAAAACATCCATGACTTTAGAAACAAATATTCGTGCTCATCACACAAATATTTTCACTTACCGGGATTCGAACCCAGGACCACCAGCTTCGTAGGCAGGAGCACTACCAACTAGGCTACGGTGACCGTCCTATATAACAGTTGCAGCGCTGGTTTACCCTCACGTTCAAATTTAGTAAGTAGGCGAATTAGCCGTGTGGTTATCGGCCTAGAAATAATAACAGGGCCAGCCCACATAATCCCGTAGGTGTCGTAAAAACCAACAGGGATACACCAGTTAGTTGGGCAGCAGTACCACCTGTGTACTAACAACTACTTAATTACTGGTGACTACGGCAAACCCCTCCAAGTTTCCAACGTTACATAAACCTTTGGGGGAGGTTGCCGACGCGGCCGTTGATAGCTTTTCGGCCATCATACGCAAAAGGTCCGCATCTCTGCTACGTCGTACGCGCGCCAGCCCCAACAGCATTCTTAAAACTTTGGTCGATAGGTGGGACTCTCCGATCTTGGGAAGATGGATACGACTGCACGCAGTCAAGTAGACATTTCCCAGAGTCGGCGGGCTCTGCCACGATGTTCACGCAGCTAGAAATATTTTTTTACTAACACTAGTTTATAAGTTGTCATTGTAACTAACACATATGGAATTTATTCTGAATTAAATTATTATTATTATTATGTCTTTTATTCAGTGTCATTCTTATTTTATACATTTACAAATATATAGTTACAAAAAAAAATATATATTTATAAATATAAAAAATAGACATCCAATCGGCAACGGGAGCAGGGTCCATGCTACCGATGGTCAAGGCTCCAGAGAGAGGAACCTCCTCACAATACGCGCCGTCTCCAAAAGAACTGCCTTCTGAACCTGACCCTTGACCCAACTGCCTAACGCGAGCCTCTTAAGGTGACGGTCGAGGCTCTTGGCAATTAAACCATGGGCAGAAACGACAATCGGTACAATGATCGCCGAGTCGACGTCCCACATGTCAACAACCTCGCGAGCTAGGTCAAGGTATTTAATTTCCTTGTCTTTTTCAGCTTTCACAAGGTTGTCATCATGTGGGACAGCAACATCGACGATCACTGCCCGGCGCTCTTGGCGATCCACCATCACAATATCAGGCTTGTTGGCAACAATAGTCCTATCTGTGATGATGGATCTGTCCCAGTACAATGTGACACGGCCATTCTCCAGTATTGTCTCTGGAACGTATCTGTAGTACGGCACCTCCGACGTCACAAGGTTGTACCGCAGAGCAAGTTGCTGGTGGATTATCCTGGCTACTTGATTGTGCCTGTGCAAATACTCACCATTAGCAAGACGGGAGCAACCAGAAATTATATGTCTGAGGGATTCCCCAGGGCGGTGACATGCCCGACAAATGTCAACAGTACCATCCCTCAGTATAAATCTCCGGTAGTTATTCGTCATTACTACTTCGTCAGTAATTGCACAGACAAAACCCTCGGTTTCCGCAAAAAGGTCACCGAACCGTAGCCAGGCTACTGAGGCTGTTAAATCTACATCTGGCCCATGCAGGGCCTTGTAAAATCTGCCATGAAGTTCCTTGCTCTGCCATACCTCCTTGCGGTCACTGGTACTAAGTACCGCAGGTTGACGCCAGTTAGTTTTGGCTAAAGATAGAGCGGTGAATCCATTGTCCACGGCGATCACGTCCGCATGCATACCCACACTATTATGTAGGAAATAGTTTCTAAGATTATACAGCTCACGGTTATGCAGAGTTTTAGTATTTAAAAAGCCACGACCACCACATTTCCGTGGGATGTACAATCTCATCACAGAAGAGCGGGGGTGATGCATCCGATGTGATGTCAGCCGCGTTCGAACTGTTCGGTCCAGGGCGTCTAGCTCAGTTTGAGTCCACTTGAGTATTCCAAAGGAGTACAACAAGACTGGCATGACCCAGCCATTGTAAGCACGCACCTTGTTCCCTCCCGACAATAGGCTTTTCAGCACTTTTGTCAAGCGGCCCAAGAAGCGCCCCCGCAATGACTCCTTCATGTCAGCCTCTTTGATGCCTAATGCCTGTGAAATACCCAAGTACTTGTAGGTTTCGGTTGCAGAGAGGGTTACTAAGTTAATGGAAGCTGAGAGTTGGGTGCTCTCAGATTCCACTATCTTCCCTCGTTTTGCATGCATGACTGCACATTTGTCAATACCAAACTCCATTCTGATAGAGTTACTGAAGTTTTCTGTGAGCTTCAGTAACGCTGACAAGTGAAGATTGCTAGAGGCAAATAACTTTAAGTCATCCATGTAAAGGAGGTGTGATATTACTTGTCCTCCTCTCCGCAGTCGATAACCTAACCCAGAATCCTCTAGTAGTGTGCTCAGAGGGTTCAGAGCCAGGCAAAACCACAATGGGCTCAAACTGTCACCCTGAAAGATTCCCCGTTCTATCCTTATAGGCTCACCGTTCCCCAAGGTCTGGCGAGATCCTGGATAAAGAAGGACTGTACTCCACTGCTCCATACATGTCCTCAGGAAGGTACGTAAAATTGTATTTATTTTATACAATTCTAGCACTCTCATAAGCCAAGTATGGGGCACGGAGTCATAGGCCTTCTTGTAATCTATCCAGCATGTCGACAGATCTTTTCGGTGTCGGCGTGCCTGCTGGCAAATGGCCGTGTCAATAAGAAGCAATTCCTTAGTACCGCGGGACCCATTCCTACACCCATTTTGAGCTGTAGATATAATTGCATTTCTGTCGATGTGATTGCAGATTTTGGTTTTTAATATTGATGTTAAAATTTTGTACATGGTTGGAAGACATGTAATTGGTCTATAGTTCTTGGGTTCCGCGGTACTACCTGACTTATGGATCAAATGGGTTACACCTGTGGTCATAAATTGTGGGAGCGAACCTGACTCTAAAGCCGACTGGAATTTGATAGTCAAATATTCGTGCGAGCTACGTAGCCATTTTAACCAAAAATTGTGCAGTCCATCTGGCCCTGGAGATTTCCAGTTAGACAAACGGTAGACTGCACTAGCTACGTCGTCGGGTGTGATAGAAGTACTATTCATTTCTTCAATAGGCTCACACACACGTTTAACGACCCCCATCCAATCGCCCTCGGAGTGAGCGATGGGTACCGACCAGATATTACGCCAGAAAGATATCATGGCGTCACTATCTGGTCGGGGCCCATCGCCGTTAGTCCGTTGTTCAGTCTGCTCCCACAATTTATATACCCATCTCTGGTCCTTTTGGAATTTGTGGTTTTGGGAATATCGATCCACGCGTTTTTTATATCTCCGAATACGACTAGCCCATGCATAAATTTTTTGTTTATAGAAATCTATGCGCTCTGTAACATGTGATATGTAATCGCGGGGACTGATATCAGTCCCCATAAACACCTTCTTTACAAAGCGCATGACTCGAGGACGGGTGTTACCCTCTTGAAAGGATCGAAGCTTGTCAATGAGCAACCTAGCCTCACGGATACGCCGTTCAATCCTGCACTGCCAGGTCGGTACAGCAGATCTCGGTCGTGTAGCTCCGTCATAATCAGGAAACTTGACACGTGCTACACGACATGCGGTAATAGCCCCGCAATACAGGAGAGAATGCATATCCGTTAGGTCTTCACTAGTGGCAAAGTATTCCGCCATTATCGAGTCTAGGGTGCACACTAATGTTTTACTTTTATTATGCATGGGCAAGCGCGGCAACCGTGGTTTGAGATGGTTTGCCGTGGACCGATATTCTCGAACCACAACCTCAAAGGTGCTTCTTATTTCATTGTACATACTACTTACGTCAGTAGTCATATCATCCCCATCGTCGCCCGCACTAGCGACAGAATGCGGTTGGGCCATGGTGGATGTTTGGGCCACGGGCGGGACGGGAACAATACGGCTATTGAGGGCCTCCGAGCGCAGCTGATCAAGCACGGTATCGTTCAACATATGATTACGCTGAATAACCCGTACCTGATCCGAAAGTCGCTGTGCCGATACGTTGACAGTTGGTTCAAGTTCCTGGAAAAAAGACAGCATTCGAGCACGATATGCAGTAAGTTGAGTACCCCCCTGTGTAGCCTCAAAATATGCGCGCATCACATTTTCATTAATGGGGTTAGTCCATCGCATGCGCTGCACATTACCACCGGGAGCGGGGACCCTGCTCGGGGCTGGTTGCCCCGTAAGTCCCAATTCTCGCGGTGGCCGGGCTCTTCGCCGCCGTATTGGTGGAGACGACGTCGGCGGAGAAAAATATTCATCGTCATCGTTGTTCGCAGTGGAGTTTGGCGAAAGCACCACTGGGACGGTATCAAACGCTTGGGTGGTGGAGCGACGCGGCGATGAGTCCGGGGGTCTTGCTCGTGCTCTCCGTCTGGTCAGCATATTTGGTTGTTTATAACATTATTGTCTGTATGGATATGGATTTTCATTGTGATAGCTGTCACTTTCACTCATGTCAAACAGTATAAAGTACCAACGTCGTTGCATATTTTAATTATTTCTTGTATTTTATCAGCCGTAGTTGTATGTTAAAATTTTAAATAGATTTTACACAGTAATTTTAAGTTTGTAAGTAATATAATGCGAGAGATAATAATTTAAACAATAAATATTAATAAAATTGAAAAAATAACAACCGTCACTACTGACACTTTTTTTTTTTTTTTTTTTTTATTATTATTATTATTATGTCCAGCAGTGGACGATATCAGGCTGATGATAAAGTATGTGAATTATCTTCTGCGTCTGATTCTTTATTTATGCAGATAAGGAGTTATTGACGGTCACCGTAGCCTAGTTGGTAGTGCTCCTGCCTACGAAGCTGGTGGTCCTGGGTTCCAATCCCGGTAAGTGCAAATATTTGTGTGATGAGCACGAATATTTGTTTCTGAGTCATGGATGTTTTCTATGTATTTAAGTATTTATCTATCTATATAAGTATGTATATCGTCGCCTGGTACCCATAGTACAAGCTTTGCTTAGTTTGGGGCTAGGATGATCTGTGTGACATTGTCCCTAGATATTATTATTATTATTCATGTACTCAAACCAATTAAGAAAAACAATTTCCTATCATATTGCCAGATCGCTAATTGCAATTAGATAAGATCGTAAGTGATAGTAACTAATAATTTATACAATCACTTGTTAGTTTTAGTGAAGCAAATAATATTAAGTATTACAATACGAATCATTATTGAGTTTTATCATAAGAGTTAAAAAATAAGGCGCATTGGATCCGGTGGTAGCATTAAAGCGCGACCGTCGTTATAAACACAAGGTCCGCCATAATAATAACATTTAATTCGTGCCTAAATATAGACAGAACCATTCAGACAATATATAGTAAAAATATAGCTAAAATTTAAAATTTTGGTAATTAGTAGGTTACACATGATCCTTGACAATAACTTAATTTAAGTTAGTTAAATATCGTTACTGTTATAAAACAAATCTTATTGTAAATTATTTCCTACAATCCGTGTGCCTAAATATCTATATGTACCTAGAAATAATCATAAATTAATTATTATTTATATTAATAATCATATATTACTACGAACATGTTCTGACTATTTACAAGCGCTTTTTTAAAGTCTACGTGAATAAAAACGTTTTTTATTTTATTTATTTTATATAGAAAACATTTGAGTTTACTAATAGGAATTACCACATCCAAACAATTTAGTGCATAATTTTATATGCCTAAATAATATTTTTCAAACAATAACTCGCTATATATATAAAATAAAAATTTGACTAAATTAAAATGTATACAATAATACAAAATTCATTGTATCATCATCATCATATCAGCCGAAAGACTTCCACTGCTGGACAAAGGCCTCCCCCAAAGTGCTCCACAATTACCGGTCTTGCGCTATCCGCATCGAATGACATGAAGAAAATAATAATAATGCATCGTCTACCAACGCCATATTTAGCATTATAGTATAGGTACTTATTCATTTGGTAAAATTTTTGATATCGGCAAATCGGCTCGGCGGAATATTTTATTATATTAGTAAAAAGATAGGTAAACTTTTTTTGATATGAAAAAATTGTTAAAATTATTTTGGCTAGGATCACATTTTTTTAATTAACTGCACGTTTTGTTAACTTTTGTGTTGGTAGTGCCTGAATTACCTCGAGTTTCTTGTTCTATCCGGGTACATGAAAACAACTTATAGGTCATATACAACATGTAACTTAATTAACCCACACCCTGAAAATAGTTTGTTTAGAATCGTCTACTGAATCGATTTATATCATTTTTCATACAGGTAATTTTTCATTCCAAAATAATTAAAACTACGGAAATTATTGTCATATTAACCCTCTACAGTCAAAACAAATTGAAATGGACCGTAAGTCAAAGTAATAAGACTTTTAAATCACAGTTATATTTGTATTCATACAAATTCCATCATTCAATACAAAATAAAGAAAAATAAACTTTTTTCCAAGAAACTAATATAGTAAATAACAATGCATATACATGTTAAATTAATAAATCAGTGTATGGGTTATGATTACAACATAATATTCTAATTGGGGTGTTTGAGGGTGTGCGTTAATTACGTTACATTTTGTATACAGCTAGATGCTCTCACCGGTCCGTAAGTGATAGGCGAGGTAAAGCAACTAGGCTCGCGGTCAGGCCCTAGATGGGTGACCGCCAAAGTGGTTTAATTTCTGAGCGTCTTCGTGCTTCGGAGGGTACGTTAAGTTGTCGGTCCCGGTTATAGTCATTCGACAAACACGATAACTTTCATTTAATAACCTAGGTTACTGAGTCGTAGGTGCTCTTCGTGGACAAGAATGTAAAAAATAAATTGAATTCAAGAAGAGCACCTGTCAAAAATATTGATAGGTGCCTTTCGTGGATTAGGGTAGGTGCCATTCGCGCAGGTGCCATTCAGATGGGTGCCCTTGGTGGACTACCTCTTATTTTCTTCACTTGAACTTTCAAAGTTTACGGACAACACTGTGACACGAGAATTTTATATATTAGATTAGATTTTACATTTCATGCCCCAGGATATTATTATTTACACAGAATATAAATTAAAAGTATATATATACTTTAGAAATCTTGTACCCCGTGACACAGGGATTAAATCCCCTAGTGCGGGCGTTGTCTTAAAAAAAACAATAAGACAAATTTTTTTTGTAATATTGTATTTATTATTTACTTAAAACTGAGTATTTATTCAATAGACAGTTAAATTGTGATTGGAAATCAATAATAATAATTAAATTGAACAAAAAGTATATAAAACTAGCTAAAACTTAATAAGCGTAACAAAATATATACCAATTCTCTTTGGAAGTCTTTCCTATATTGCGGTAATATTATGAAGATCCTCGTCTGCAGAGTTGTTAAATAATTAAGTAGGTACAGATATCCAAATTAATCAAGTATGCAAATAAACCACAAAACATATCTAATTAGATACCTATATATTTTAGATAGACGTCCAAAATTTATATTAATTGCACTTATGGAATTGTTAACGTTTCAGTTGACTAATTATCATAATACCGCCAACATGCAACGTGATAAACATGTTTTGTATATATTTACGACATCATGAGTAATAAGCAAATTATCGGTAGATCTATTAAGACAAGACAGAGTCGGCGCAAAAGTTTAAGTATTCAATGTAATATTTAATTTCTCGCCATAGGTCTTTTTAAAAGAAGTGAGCATTTTTAGTTCATCATCGTCATAGTAGCCGAAAACGTCCATAGCTGGACAAAAACCTGTCCCAAAGATCTCCACAATAGCCGGTCTTGCGCTATCCCATCCGGCAGGTTCCAGCGTCCACACAAGATCATCGGTCCATCTTGTCTGTCATGCTGCGTTTTCCGGTTCGTGGTCGCCACTTGAAAACCTTTGTGCCCCAACGGCCGTCAGTTCTACAAGCTATGTGCCCGCCCACTACCACTTCAGCTTTGCAATTCTACGGGCTATGTCGGTGACTTTGGTTCGCCTGCAGATGTCGACATTTCAGATTCGATCTCGCAGGGAAACTCGGAACATAGCCCTCTCCAATGTTCGTTGGGTGACAATGAGCCTTCTAATAAGGCCCATAGTCAGCGACCACGTCTCTGTCCCGTAAATTATCACTGGCATCACATACCAGTCGAAGACTTTCGACTTGAGACACTGCGGTATTTTGGACAATACGATGTTACGTAGCTTTCTGAACTCCTTCTCGAAGTTGGTATTTTTAGTTCTTCCAACTAAATGTAACAGCCAAAGACTACAGAGACTGGCTCAAAGCTATATAATCAAATCATGTGTTTGATTATACTGATTTGGGCCAGTGTCTGTAGTCTTTTGCGGTTTTCCAAGAAACATGGTAAGAACAGCTATTGCGCTTGTTGCTAAGATAATGACAGCATACTGTGGAAATTGGTGAACTGCCCTCTTAAACTATCCCAGCTCTTTGCGAGTCTTATAAAGGATGACAGTTTGAGAAACATGGTGGTTATCTGAGGTAGCAACTTAGTCCCTACTAACAGAACAGAACTATAGTTCTGTTCGTGCATCATCGGCTCTTGTCGGCTGGGGCGCGTTTGGTCTGACAGGCGAACAAACCGCACCGACGACACGCGCGTTTACTTATTCTTTTATATATAGTCCAGAGTTCGTGTATGTTATGTTTTACTGCATAAACTAATATTACAGTCCTTCATAGTATAGTATAGTATTCTTTCATTTTATGTATAGTAGTCTTTCATTTTACATTTTGGTCCTTCGAGCCGGATGATTAACAAACTTCCCAGTGTAGTAAATAATTCTATCTCTTTACTATTTGTAGACGACTTCAAGTTACTCATATCTATCAGAAATGAGAACGACACTCTTATCCTCCAGAAAGATATTGATCAAGCAGTAGAATAGAGAAGATTTAGTCTTCGAATTCAGTACACATAAATGTTTCGTATGACATATCGATATATATCTAGTTCCGTTAATTAGCTTTGGCGCATATTACTTAGGGAAAGAGAAATTATGCCCTTCGGAGAAGCTCAACAAGTTTAACAGTCATCATCATCGTCAGCATCATATCAGCTGAAAGACGTCCACACCTGGACAAAGGCCTCCCCAAAGATCTCCACAATTGCCGGTCTTGCCAGTTTAACAGTACTTTGTATAAAAATACATTAAATTGCATTGCATAAAATATTAAGTAATTGTCGGATATTATCGCATTATTCTTGGTTTTTGCCTCGATGATCGGCTTATTTGAAACACTAGCTGTATCATTATCCATCACGGTCAAGTGAACACCAACATTTAAATCAATACACTGATCAAAACACATACATATACCGTGGAGCACTTGCACAAATGAGTGAGTGATACACGGTGCGCGCTATATTGGCCGCCATTATTCGAAAAATGAAAGAAAATCTTTGAAGCTGATGTTTTACTTTAAAAACCAAAATTCGGTTTTTGTATTTATGTCAAGATTTTATGTATCTTATTTTATATTATGTTTCTTAATTCTAATAGAATCATTAATCTTCAGATCTCAACTGATATAAGAAGAGAGATAAGAAGTGACCTTTTGTTAAATGCATCTGTATGGTAATAGTTTATTAATCAATCCAAAAATGGCAAATTATACATTATTTTTAAAAATATACCATAAAAACTTGTCTGTTATCGCGGTCTCGTCATTCACAACAAGTACTCATTATCTTGTCGATGTATTAAAATAAGTTTAAATTATGTTCTTTAAATGCAGATTAGGAAAAACTGATGTAAGAGCGCACTGTGGTGTGGAAGAGGATGTAGTAACAAAGATTGAAAAAGCACGCTGAGATTCTTTGGGCATTTAGAAAGGATTAATGAAAGAAGTATACCTGGCCTGAATGAATGATGCAATCGAAAGGGCCAGACCTCGTCGAACATTATCTGATGAATTCAAGATGTTCTCAAGAAATGTCAGGTCAGAAGAATCGTGAACAGTCAAGCATATATGAAGAATATAAAGACAGTAATCGAGGCAAAAGAGTTGTCCAAAGATCGTGACGAATGGAAATCCGTGGCTTCAGCCTACCCTTCTGGGAAACAGATATGTGTCTATGTATGTATGTACGAATATGCGTCATATTTTATCTACCTCTAGTACAGGAAGTGCCAACTCTAAGAAGAACTGACAAGAAACTCAGAGGAAATTAAAAAGCTCGCCCGCTTTTTGTTTTGTCTTTGTCGTTGGGTGGTTGGTTTCCGCACTTAGTCTCTTCTTGGATCATTGCGCACGAGTTAATTCTTTGAAATACAGTGCGCTTGGCTTGCGTGTCTCATGCAGCGTCTTCGGATCGGTTAACAACTTTCCCGTTCGCAAGCTAAGCTCTTACAGTGTAGCAGTAGGTACGTCGGCTAGTCTTTCTTCAAACTCTGCTGTCCGTAACGATAATATTGAAGAGGTGTTTGTTTAATGGACATTGCCCACTAAGTAAGCTTACCATTCCAGTGTACGCGCTCACAGTTTCGGTTTGAAAATGATACCATTCCAATGGCGAGTAAAACCAATATAAGTATTATTCGAAACGAGTCGCTACACATCGCTGGTCACGTAAATATCGATGACAAATATCAGATAGATATCAGTTGCATTTTAGCTTCCTAATATATAATTGCCTGTTGGCGTCTTGGATTAATACTTGTATAAATAAATAAAATAAAATAAATAAAAAAGGTTTTTATTCACGTAGACTTTAAAAAAGCGCTTGTAAATAGTCAGAACATGTTTGTAGTAATATAGTTAAATACATTAGATATTATTTCTAGTAACATAGATATTTAGGTACATCTTGTATGAAAACATTTATAAAATTTATTTTATAACAGAAATGATATTTAGTTAGCTCGTATCAAGTTATTGTCAAGAGATTATGTTTAATTATCTAGTTTAAGTCTAATATTTTTACTACATATTGTCAATGGTTCTGTCTATATTAAAGGTATTATTATTATGACGGACCTTGTGTTAATAACGACGGTCGCGCTTTAATGCTACCACCGGATCCAATGCGTCCCAACTGAGAAGACCCAGCGAAACAAACTCAGTGGGTTCATCTACTACCGGTTTCAACACGACCCAGTTGAGACGGTCCGGCGAAACATACTCAAGCGGGCATGAACACGGGATTTGGTCCAATCAGAGTAATTATCTAGTAGGCAAACACAATATATCTAGGTGTAATTATATATATAAGTATGTATTTACAAAAATAAAGTAGTATATGTTGTATATCAGTTATCTGGTTTCCATATTACAAGCTCTGCTTAGTTTGGAATCAGATGGCCGTTTGTGAATATTTTTGATATATTGATATTTTTTTTTTTTATTTATTTATATACAGACATAACAATTTTACAATTAACACTATATACTCGCCAAACTTTTACGTTTAATGGCGAGAATCGCGCTCGTTTTACACTTTTTTAACCTTACTGAATAATAATTTTATAATTAACCTTAATTAGACATGCAACGTTTCAGTAATATTTTATTTCTATTGACACACACTGTGGATTTGTTTCTCGATGATATCATCGAGGAACATGATTGTGTACATGTAAGTTTGTCCTGAGTCTGGGTGTAATTATTTATATAAGTATGCATTTACAAACAGAAAGTAGTATATCAGTTATCTGGTTTCCATATTACAAGCTCTGCTTAGTTTTTTCTTTTGGGAATTTTCAACGGTTTATGTTAATTAAAAAGAAAACATAAATATCCATGTAATAGGTATTTCTTAATTACGAATAGGACAAGGACTTCCAATCCCTTCGCGGAGAAAGAATTTTGTAACTATCATCAATATTGTAACTAACGTAATTACTTATTTCCAAGAATTGACCTTTCCAGAAGGAAAATCAATTGAAACGTTTTATAAAACGCTCACGAAAAGCTGTACGTGCTTTATGCTCGGGGGAAAAATTGTCCACGTGACGAGGAGACATAGGGCGGCAACACCCACCCCCTGTATACCACGTGACATTACGTTTAGAGGCACAAAATACAAAACAGAAGATAATATAACTGATCACATTCTATGTAATATAGATATAAGTTCTATATAGTAAGTAGACAAACTTTATATCATAATCCGCATTATATCAGCGAAATAACTTGCAGTGCTAGACAAAAGCCTCCCCAAGAAATCTCCACAAAAATGTGTCCATCATTTCGAGCAGACGGGTTGGCCATTGCAGTATGGTGTTATGGTACACAGAAATGCTACTGCCCGTCCTTTGGGAGATATTTTCAGGGACGACTTCCACATAGGCTAAAATTTGTAAAGACATTGTGTGAATTGTCCAAAATATGACCATACGTGCCAAGTAAGTAGGACAAAATTCTGTCATCTGTGAGCTATTCATTTTTATTATAATGTATGTAAGCTATTTATTTCTATTGTTACACGTAACACACTAATATTATAAAGGCGAAAGTTTGTGAGTGTGTATGTTTGTTACTTCTTCACGTCGAAACGGCTGGAGCGATTTTAATAAAATTTGGTATGACGTTAGCTGACACCCTTGATTAACACAGGCTATAATTAATAAAGTTTAACGCGGGTAAAACCGCGGGGTTCAGCTAGTATAATATAAATGGAAAATGTTAAAAGTCCTACAAAAAATCGCGTGACGGCATATATCTATCTTTTATGTGTTTTTTATGTGTATGACCAAAATAGTGAACCTTAAACGGAATAAAAAGCGAAATGTCAAGTGCCAGTTGAACTCGTCCCTCAAGGGTTCCGTAGCAGCAAGTAACAATATGTATTTTTTATACTTATTTTAATATTTGAGTTGATTTAATGAAAGGTAAATGGCGGTTTACGATTTATGACATCACATGGTAATGGACATCATATTTTTTTTTTTATATATATCATTCTCTTATTTTAGCAATTACAGCCCCCCCCCCCCTGTAATTGCTAAAATAAGAGAATGATTTACTGACACTTATTTTACCACTTTGGACATGTCTCTCGCGCAAACTATTCAGTTTAGACAAAAATTATATTAAAAACCTCAATATCATTTTTTAAGACCTATCCATAAATACCCTTCAACCATGGGTACGAATGAAAAACGATTTTATAAGTTTCACGTCTATGTATGGGGATCACTCCTAATTTATATGTCTTTTCTATTTCTGTATGCAAATCTTAATGCAGTTTACAGAATACATCTACTTACCAAGTATCAATAGTACAGCTCTTATAGTTTCGGAAAAAAGTGGCTGTGACATACGGATGACCAGACTTACAGACATGACGAATCTATAAAGGTTCCGTTTTTTGCCATTTTTCTACGGAACCCTAAAAATGTATAACTTATTTCTAATGAATGCACATTTAGTAGTAACAAATTGATCCTTATACCAATATAAATACTTTTATCGCTTCGGGTATTTAAAGTAGATAAACTTTATATACATTCGTATGTTTATCCTCACAAACTATTGCGTTTATAATACATATTAGTGAGATCATCATCAAAAATACTTAGTTTTAATTAAAAAGAACTAGCTGTGGGCCGCGGTTTTACTCGCGTTAAACTTTTTAATGTGTTATTCGAATATAATATAGGTAAGCTATACTACTACAAAGTTTCATCACAATCAGTTACCAGTTATTACTAATATTATAAATGCGAAAGTTTACTCCTGAATAGGGTTACCATATATAAATAGAGGGATGCCTGTCTATGATCCCTAAAATGCCTGATTTTTCAGAAAAATTACTGTCTGAAGCAAAACTAATATTAGCAAATATATATATAGCAAAACAAATACAAATAATCAAGAAGGATATTTATTATATATGTAAAATACTTCCACAAGATACAGTTTTCAAATTTTCCTGTGTAATCAATATGGCTTTTACGGATTCAATTGTCAGCCGATTTCTGTCTTTACTCCACAGGGCGTTGACGAGAGCCTGCGCAAATGCCTGTCTCAGACCAATGCCGGCCGCACGCCTGTCTAAATCTTAAAATTCCTGTTAATTGCGGCTAACGCCTGTCATATGGTAACCCTACTCCTGAACGTATTTTGATGAAACTTTCTAGTAAAAGTTTATATATACGAATAACATATTATTATAGGCTATAATTTAACACGGGTGAAACCATGGGGCACAGCTATTTGTGAGTTAAATAACTTTAATTTAAATTTGACAATTATATAATAAACAGTATATACAACAATTATACATATACAAATAATTATGTATCCCATCATAAACATTCTGTAAAAAAATAGCCAAGTCTCGATGGTGGAAAAAAGAGCTGCTTGTTTTTGTATTAAAAAGTAATGAAATCTCCGGACAAAGTTGAGCCATGCCTAAAGTTCCTTACTGCAATTTCTTTATTATAAGGTTTAGGTTTAAGACATATTTTCTCAAAAAGAATACAATATTCACTTACATGAGAAAAAGGAATTTCATTCTTAAAAGTAAAGTAATGGCTACAGATACACAGGCTGCATGCCTTTATTATAATTACATATAATTTATTTAAATTAATTTAAATGTGGCATCTTATTGGTTTTTTATTGATTTTTTTATAAATATACTAAAACTTATATAAATATTATAGATACTATACTACTTATAATAATAATACCCTGGGACATTATTTACACATGGCCATCTGATCCCAAACTAAGCAGAGCTTGTACTATGGAAACCAGGTAAGTGATATACTACAAACATTGCTTTTTTTGTAAATATATACTTATATAGATAAATTCTCAATTCTCAATTCTCAATTCTTTATTGCATTCCACAATGTATGTATAAATGTTGGTAGACATAATAATGTTTGTATCAATTGTGGACCCTGCAGGGTACTGCACAGATTTAGGAGAGACGAGGAAGAGTGCATTATTACTAATTGGATATTTAAGTAACATAATGAGTTTTATTAAATTAATGTATTATTATAGTTAGTCCTGAATTTATTTATTATACTTAATTATTTAGTTATTTTAATTTAATGAATTTTACTATTTTATAAGTCAGCTATATTTTATATCATTTATTTTTTATATTGCACTAATTTCGTTAATATTATAGGCATATGCTTTTTGTTGCTAATTATATTTTATCATTAAAATATTCGTCTATACTATAGTAGGTTTTAGTAAGTAGGAAGTATTTTAGTTTTTTTTATAAAGCTATTGTATTTCTTATCTTTAATTGATGCTGGAAGCTAATTATAAATTTTTACGGACATTACTAGGGTACTGGCAGAGTGCATGTTTAGACGTGAGTCGGGTAAGTTGAGTCTATTTTTATGTCTTAGTATATATCTCGTTTGTTTATCACCTCTTTTTTCGAAAAACTCTGGGTAACTGCGGACAAATTTACATATCTCAAATATATAAATACAGGGAAAGGTTAAAATTTTTAGCTCTTGAAAATGTAGCTTGCAGCTATCGGTTTGTTGGATATTTACTAGGATTCTTATTAATTTCTTCTGTGACGTAAATAAGGTGGATGCATTAGTACTATTACCCCATAATATTACTCCATATTTCAACCATGCGTAACCATACGCGTAATACATGCTTAGCGCGGTTTTTAGATCCGTTGTTTGTTTAATAATCCGTAGGGCGTAGGAAAATTTCGATAATTTCATTTAAATTTTTTGGACGTGTGACTTCCAATTAATGTGGGTGTCTATGTCTAGGCCTAATAGGGTGAAAGTGTTAACTTCTTCTAACTTAGAACCCATGAAGCTTAAATTTATATTTATAGGTGTTTTTTGCCAAGGGTGAAAAGTTATTATTTTAGTTTTACTAAAGTTAATTTGTAGGTTGTGTTTGGTCATCCAGTTAGTGGTCGCGTTAAGTATTGAAGTTAATTTTTCATTTACAATTGCATTTGTTTCACAAGAGGTTAGTATTGATATATCATCAGCGAACATGGCACAGTGTTCATTGATATTTTTAGGGAGATCATTAATGTACACCAGGAAAAGCAAGCATCCTATTACGCTTCCTTGTGGGATTGAAGCACTGATATCTTTTTTGTCAGATCGGATGAGCTCTATTTCGTTTGTTCCATTGTTGTAGTGTTCTATCTCGACTAGTTGTTTTCGATGTTTTAAATAAGATACAAACCATTCATGGCATTTTCCGCGTATCCCCATGTTTTGTAGTTTATTTAACAGTATATTAAATTGGACTTTATCGTAAGCTTTCGTCATGTCAAGTAGTAATCCTATTGAATATTTTTTTGCGTTGATAATATTAATTGCTTCTTGCATATATTTGTAGACGGCTAATATTGTAGATCTATTTTTGCGAAAGCCGTTTTGACAATTACTAAATATATTATATTTTTCACAAAAGGTGTAGACCCTGTTACACATGGCTTTTTCAAAAATTTTTGATGCCGTTGGTAGTAGGGCAATTGGACGATAATTATTTGGGTCATCTTTTGAGTTCTTTTTATGAATGGGCTTGATAATAGAAATTTTTAAAAGGTTGGGGAATTCACCCTCATCGAATGACTGATTTAAGAGTATAAAAAAAGGAAGAGTTAATTCATCTGCACACATTTTGAACAAGGTAGGCGGTAGTTCATCTATTCCGCAACTCGTTTTATTTTTTAAGTTTTTTATGATAATATTTACCTCATAGGGGTCAACAGGACGAAGAAAGATTGTATTCGCTATTGTAGAAATATGTGATGGTGTTTCTTTCTGTTTAATTATAGTTGGGTTAGTGTTGGTTTCCCCAATTAAAGCAAAAAAATTATTGAAGCTGTTGGCTACCATCTTGGGATCGGATATTAAATTGTTATTAAATTTTAAGGTAATATTGCGTTTTTCACATTTAATTTTCTTGTTTGTTCGTTCATTTATAATTTTCCACATGGTTTTGACTTTATTGGTAGATGATTTCATTTGATTTTTAAAATGTAGTTTTTTTGCTGCTATTACGGTTTTCTTTAAAGTTTTCTCGTACTTTTTATAATACCGGGATAGAATAGCATTTTTGTATTTAGTTGTTATAATCTTTAATAGCCTTTTATTTTTACAAGACTTTTTTATACCATTAGTTAGCCAATATTTTTTTTAACAGATTTTAATTTTATTTTTTTAAGCGGTATGCACTTATTTAAGATTTTCGTGAGTATGTTGTTAAGCGTTTCGTAATTTTCATTTACGTTTTTTCCATTTGTCATAATATTGTTTCAATTTATTTCTTGTAGTTTTGATTAAAATAGTAGTTAGTATGTTTTTTTCGTTGAAAATCCTTTTTTTTATGAACCAGCATTTTTTGTTCAAGGTTTTGTTTTGCGGTAGTTTTAAATGTAATATAGTACTATTGTGATCCGAGAAACCTAGCTCTTCTACTGTTGTGTACATATCTCTATATCTAAAGTTTGTAAATATTAGATCCAAACAAGTTGTCGAGGTTGCTGTTATACGAGTTGGAGTTTTTATATATTGTTTGAATTTATATTCCTGCATCAAGTTTAAAAATTCATTCGATTTTACGTTGCGCGACAGAATATTAATATTAAAATCACCACCTATGATTACATTAATTTTAGAATATTTATTGTTTATATGTTTTAGAATTAGGACTAATTGTTTTAAAAATACTTCTTCCTCTCTTCTATTCCAATAGATTATTATTATTATTAACAAATTCTCTTTATGCAATTCAACAGCACATAATTCAACAACATATTCTATTGACATATTAGTTAGATCATTTCTTGGTATACAATCTATATGTTCTTGAAGTAAAATACAGACACCGCCGCCAGTCCGGGTGCTTCGACAGTAAGAAGATGCTAATTTGTATCCACTTAGCTGGACTAATTCTAGTTTATCTTGTGAAAGCCAGGTCTCTGATATTCCTAGTGCTTGATATTTTAGATTATGGGTAAGCAAAGTCTCGAACATCCAAAGCTTGTTGTTTAGGCTTTGGATGTTCTGAAATAATATTTTAAATGGTTGGTCTTTGTTTGCGAAATGTATTGTTTTCGGTTTCGTCTGTTAAGCTTTCATTGCAAAATCGGTCACTGTTATCCGGCGTAGTTATTGTTTTATTATCCTCAGAATTTAAATTTGTATTCTTATATTTGAAGTTATTTGTGTTGATTGGTTTGCCGTCTATATATAGTTTATTATTCCTGATAATTGCAAAGTGTCCATTTTTCTTAGCTTTTATCATATCTTCTCGCAATTGTGCTCTTTCTTTCCGTGTTTCTATATCTAAGAATTCAGATACGGATAAACCAGTGTCTAGGAAGTATCTGCTGTTATTTATAACGTATCTGGTCATTCTTTTACTAAGTAATTCAATCACTAATGGCCGCTTTCTAGTGTTTCTTTTTCCTATTCTATATATATCTTCAATGTACCCTGTTAAATCTATGTTCATAATTTCTTGAAATACTTCTATTAGTTTGTTGTGAAGATCGTTAAAAGGTTCATGGTAATCAGTAAGACCATAGAGTACGATTTTTTTTAAGTTGTTTTCAGTTTGTTTTGGTTTTTGAGGCGTTGATATCGAAATTTGTCTTATTTCCAATTTCAGTCTTTAATTTTCCATTTGTAGTTTTTGCAATTTAATATTAATATTTTCTATTTCTTGTTGCCTTTGTTTATTCTGTGTGATTAGGGCGTTTGTTTTATAATCCAAATCTTTTCTTAGTTCACTAATAGCTCTATTTACTTCGGTTTGTATTGTAATTTGTAATTCTTTCATCATAGATTTTTTGTTTTCTTCTAAACGAAGTACTTTAACTCGCTGAGACTCTGTAAATTCATTTGGGGTTGCGTATTATTTAATATTTGCGGGTTTTCCTCAGTTGGTAATGTGTCTCCCAATATACTTAACTCTTCTGAAGCAATGGTGTCATTGTTACAATTTACTGATCTTTTCCTAAAGGTTACATTATTTTCTTCCGTAAATGCCGCTATATTCTTAATGTAGTCATTTCTCAGGGTGCGTAAAGGAGAGTTTGTGTCTCCTGTTTTAGGCATGTTACAGATACATGACTGACAGTTCCAGGATTTTTTAATTTCTACGGTCATTGATTCTTGGAAGTAATCTTTAGATATACCTGCACATTCCAAATCATATCTACATTTACACAACGTGCACATCATATTCTCTTTAAGTGGTAGTTTTTGCTTGCATCCTTCACATGTGGGTTTATGGGCCATCTTAGTTTATTTTTATTTTCTTTTATAATATTCCAAGTCTCCAAGTTTTTGAAATATTCTACCAATCGAGAGAATTTTTTTACTATGGTATCACTAATTTGTATTCAATTATTTTTTTTAATGTTGCAACCCAACAATTCCTGTCCATAGAGTGTCAACTTTTTTTCCACTATTCCCCACTAGATGGCGCTTAACGCAATAAAGTATTATATATTAGTATCAGCAACATTTATTCTACTGTCAGTTTATGTCAAATGTCAATATAATTCACTATTTAGTGTCGCTAGTTGTAGCATGTGTGGGTAATTTTATAAACGGATGTTTTTATAACTGATTTTTTAGGATGTAATTGTGTTTAATTACTGTAGGATAAATTTGTTCACCGTATAAGTTTGTAAAAACCTCTTTATAGTTTTGGATCTGATCTTATTAGTGTCCAAGTTTAGCACTTTTCGTATGATGTTGGAGATGTTGCAATGTAATTACTTCTTATGTTCAACACTGATTTTATTGGTTTTAGCCATTTGTTTTGGGCTCTAACAGTATCACGTATATAGTTCACTTATTATAGTATATTTCACTACTGTATGCACTAAATAATCCAAATATATACATTATTTCACGATTTTTAATACGCAGCTGATGTAAACAGTATCAGTGTTGCCACCTCTCTCCACCCAAAATTACACCCAGAATCCTGTTGGCGTGGTTGGCAAATACTTGCTTTTCACGACGGAAGTCGTGAGTTCGATTCCCACCCAGGACAAATATTTGTGTGCATGAACATGTCTGTTTGTCTTGAGTCTGGTTGTTATTATCTATATAAGTATGTATTTACAACAGAAAAGTTGTGATGTAGTATATTTATTATCTGGTTTCCATAGTACAAACTCTGCGTAGTTTGGGATCAGATGGCCGTGTGTGAACAATGTCCCAGGATATTATTATTAAATATTGCCACCGTTTAGTGCTACCCAGCTATAGCCTACAGAAAAAAATAGAGAAATAGGCAGTATACTAACCAAATGTCCAATTAATTTGAAACCGGTTAAATCGTTCGACGGTCACCGTAGCCTAGTTGGTAGTGATCCTGCCTACGAAGCTGGTGGTCCTGGGTTCGAATCCCGGTAAGTGCAAATATTTGTGTGATGAGCCCGAATATTTGTTTCTGAGTCATGGATGTTTTCTATGTATACATCTATATAAGTACGTATATCGTCGCCTGGTACCCATAGTACAAGCTTTGCTTAGTTTGGGGCTAGGATGATCTGTGTGACATAGTCCCTAGATATTATTATTATTATATTATCGTCCAGTAAACCTAATGATATCCACTGCTGGACAAAGGCTTCCCAAAATATTTTCACCATGGAGTTGTATCCATAATTAGGACGGATAGGCTATAATCGCCACGCCAGTATGAAGGTAGAGTCGACAGAGAGAGACGATACCGCCCGTTCTCGGGGAGATTATTCCCGGTCGACTTCTACGGCCTCCACGGGATAATAATAATAATATAATAATAATAATATCTCGGGACTAATAATATGTCACACAGATCATCCTAGCCCCAAACTAAGCAAAGCTTGTACTATGGGTACCAGGCGACGATATACATACTTATATAGATAGATAAATACTTACATACATAGAAAACATCCATGACTCAGAAACAAATATTCGTCCTCATCACACAAATATTTGCACTTACCGGGATTCGAACCCAGGATCACCAGCTTCGTAAGCAGGAACACTACCAACTAGGCTACGGTGACCGATGAGATAGGGTGGCGAATTTCTACGCCGTCAGCCACATTGACCGGTTATATACACGTGCCTATTTGTTTACAAATAACTAATAGCGAAGTACGTAGTAGACGTGGCACGCGGCCCGGTGATGCGCTCCGATGTGACCTTGAACGACACGCGTCGATGTCGAAGTGAATCATTTATTGTTTGTCTAATACTTTGTAATACACTTTCAATTGTAAAATCATCATCATGATACCTGAGAGAAGTCCACTGCTAAACAAAAGCCTCACCTAAGAATTATCTTAGGGGTATTTGCCATAATAGGCACGCTGGGCAGACGGGTTGGCGATCGCAGTATGATGGTCATAGTACCTACTCCAAAAGGTGCTGCTGCCCGTTTTCTCTATTCTCTCGGGTCGACTTCTTCGCCCCCCTCATTGAAGGGGTGACGATATTCTGCTATTAGCAGCTGTCACCAGACAGCCATTTATAATTACACAAAACAATTTATTTTTCACCACAAACAAGGTTCATAATCTGGGTAATTAAAATCTAAATATTTATTTATTTGTTCAGTAACAATTTTCATTGTGTAAGTATGTATAATATAATAATATCATGGGATATTCAAACACGTCTATCTTATCCCGAACTAAGCAGAACTTGTACTATGGAAACAGAAAAATGATAATCTTACTACTTATACTTATATAGATAATTACACCTAGACTCAGGACAAACAGACATGTTCATGCACACAAATATATGTCCTGTGTGAGAATCTTACCCACGACCTCCGGCGTATTAATTAACAACCACGCCCTTTAAATATGAATATTATAATAATGTTAAATTATTTCTATTATAATATATTTCTAATATATTTCTATTATATTTTTATTCATATTCATATTTTAAGTGTTTTATTTTAGTTATATTTCAATAACTAAAATAAAGACAGGATTACTTATTTACATTTAATAAAAACAGCAACTAAAACAAAATAATAACAATAATTGGGAGCCAAAATAATTAATGTACCTACATAACATAATTAGAATATAAATTCTTGACTAGAATTGAATAAATACAATAAAATAAAATTTAAATTAAATAGAACTAAAAATATAAATTAATAAAAAAAAAGTTAAGTATGTAAGTGTGTGAGTGAATGGAGAGAAGATGTTAATTAATTTTTTAAAAATAATAAGAAATGTGTATGTACAGACGCCAGCACATCCAGCTACCCCAATTTGTCAAAGAACAATGGCAAGATTGCCTGTAATTTGGGGACCGTGGATAGAGATAGCGTACATTATTGAAACTTAGCAATAGTTTTAGGACGATGTAAGAGTAACAGAAAAGGTAATTGAAAGTAAGTTGTAGAAGTTGGGAGAAAAAAGATATAAAGTGTACAAGATATAACCTAAATGTCAAGATATAACCTATATTATTTGATTAGGTTCTATTTTTACGTTAAGTTTAAGCAATAGTGTAACTACTTAGGTACTACTAAAAGTAAGCTGATCATTTAGATATTCACTTAGATAGCAGATTGTGATGAGCGTAAACCACTACTTTTCCACCACGCATGCGTAACGAGGTACGTGTCCAAATCCACCTATAGAAGTATAGCTGCGAGCTAGGGATCTTGACAGTTGAGTATAGCACACATTCTTTGTCACATGTGCACTCTCTGATGACCAGAGATCAGACAGAGTGCCAAGGGCTTTCTGTGGCATGGGTACCGCCAAATTCCTGACTCAGAGCTACTAAGAATTTTTCATGTCAATTTCCCGAATACTTTTGTGGAACCTGGGAAAAATAAACTCGGGACCTTCATTTGCTACGGTTGAATACGCTACAACGAAGCAGTCAAGTATAGAATAAAAGAGAGACAGGAGGAAAGTGAACATGAAATAAAACTAGAATATAGTTGTTAAGTAATATTTTTTATTTAGCTCATAATGGAGTACAGATTATGCACTTAATTTATCTTATCAAAAGATTGTCTAAATTAGATGCCGGTGCAGCAATATACTGTTGGTGTCTGGCATAGCCCATGTACCAAAGTATGCTCATAACATGAGAATAACAGCCCACAGTTCGTGTCCCTACAGGGCAGTGACAATAATATCCTAATATTCCACTTCGACCCTCCAGCCTTTGATCTATTGCAATATAACAATAATAGGATTTGCTACCTATATGCCTAGATTTAATTCTAGCTCGTAAAATCAATGGGTTTCTATTTTCAAATATTCCCACTGAAGGTATTTCATCCTGGCATACTTCTATGGCATACATGCCATGGGCTCTAAGGTGCTCCCCTACATATGATTTTGCCTGTCTTATTTGGTATGTACCAAGAGCAATAAGCTCCAGATCACCTATACTTAACTCAGGGAACCCAACATTTGCTCTTGTTATATTTATAAACATGGTATGTCTTCTATTAAAATTATTTTCTTGAACTACTTGAGCTAGTTCATTATCTTGAAATATTTTTTCATCAATTAAGTTTACTATTTCATGAACATTTGTCCGTTCTCTAAATTGAACAGCAAAGTGGTTTAGAAGAGCAGCAGCTATAGAAAATTCCTGCATAATATGAGGGCACCTTTTATTAAAATAATCTGCACGGAATATTTTAAAATCTCTACTAAACCTTCCATTAACTGCTTCAACCACCCATCTATGCATAGTTACACATCTTGAGATGTTGGCTTGAAGAGTGGAAAGTTGCCTTTCTCCTGGTGAAATAGTCTCCGGCATATATACTAACAAACCTTTGTCTATCATGTCATCCACACAATCTCTAAACCCACGGTCTAATATAAAAACGTCATCCTCCTTAAACAACTCGGTGAAAACACCTGGTTCTGACAGAAGGTCCTTAATAATGGAGGCATCATTTTTAGTAGCTGGATATGGCCCAAAAGCTTCTATAATATACCCATCACAACATACTATTAATAAAGGTTTGACAAGATTTTGGTATTTGTGGAGTGAATATGTATCTTTTTGAAACATATAATTGGTGCTCTTTTGGGTATATAAATATGTACCATCAGCAATGACAATTAAACGCCTTTGCTCAATTGGTTCTTCTAGATTGCCAAACAAATGTTCAGCAAGGAAAGAATTTCTGGCAACAAATTCATGCCGTGACTTATGACCCCAACCCAAATGTCTAGGCACATAATCTTGGCAAAGAATATCTCGTGCCTGGTTCATGTATTCCTCCAAAGTCCTTCTTGGAATTTGGAATAATGCCGAGATTCTCTCATCACTATCACCGGTGCGCATTTTACATAAAAGTGCACTGAAACCACTTTTCATTTTAGAGTTATTTAAACGTGGAGTGTGTATTAATATTTCATTAAACTCTGCTTTTGTGCGTCCAAACCAGTATTTAAAAAGATGGTCATCAATATTTTGAGGATTATGAAAATCCAACATGGTATCTTCTGACAGCAAAAACACAATTTCCTCTATGTGTTTGGCACTAAACGTAGAAATAGAATTTTCTGCAGCATATAATTCATGAAATGAATTATTGGTCAAATGGAAGTTGCAAATTCTGGCATTGGTCGGTATATAAAAATTATAGTCCTTAATAATACGTCTCCTTAGTACATCAGGCACTCGTCTTTTTTCAAGATCATTGCATTCTAAGAATAAGCAACGGCGTGTTGTGTCAGCTGCTCTTCTTAATGTTGGTAACCTTATTTGGTCAGCAGATGTTTCCTCCAATGGAAGTCTATAATTTGATGGACTAACTTCTGCAACTTCTTCCAATACATAACTAGTCGATGGGCCAACCTCTTCAGATTCTTCCAACCCATGTCCACTTGTAGATGGACCAACCTGCTCAGGTTCCTCCATCTCCTCCAATGCATGTCCAGAGGTGGATAGACCAACTTCTTCAGTTCCATCCCATATGTTTCCAGAGGTTGATGGGCCAAAATCCACACCCTCTATTGGTGCAGGTTGTGTGGTTTCTTCATTAATCATAGAGGGAGCAACCTGAGTGGAACTTCGGTAGGAGCTGTCCATCACTCTCTGTGCTCTTAAATAGCATGGCACACAAACCTCATCAGTAGATGATAACTAAAACAACATCAATGATATTAACATGCATGAAAATCTTGCAGTATAATTAATTAAATTAAAGACAAGCAATGGATTCAGACCTTGTACCTAACATACTGTCTTGGTGTTCAAGCAGCAGCATCCTTAAATATACATTGTGAGTTACTAGGTTTGGCTCCCAGGTTAGGCAAAAAGTGATATTGGGATGTTTCTTACAAAAAGATTCTTAGTAGCAGCCCAGAGTCAGGGAGATGGTGGTGTAACACTAAAATGCACATAAAGCTGTGCTAAATCACATGCATTTGATCTCTCTGCAGTCATGTTGGGTAGCAGGTCCCATCAGATTATGAGAATAAGGGTATTGACTTTAATTTGGGTGCTCTTATGCCATATAAATAATATGTCCCACACAAAGTTAGTCCACAATATAACTCAAGACAGACATAGCATTTTAATTAAGTATTTGTTTCAAGCTTCAAGGCTTGTATTATATGAAAATACTATATAATATGAAACTTACAACTAGTAGACCTAAAATAACTAAACTTAGCAAATATAGGCAATAAAATTGTTTTTAACCCATATAGAACAAAATAACCCAGAATACAAAAATAGTGCATAATAAAAGTTGACTAAACTCAAGACAGGATTTAATGAACTAACCACTCATTGTTTTTGTTTGTTAATTTTATCTTATTTTTAATGTAATAGTTATATTCATCTCTTTCTCAAATATCGTTAAGTATGGAATAAGGGAGGGAGCGAGACAACCCCAACACAAGTATTATTAATTACTTACTGGGGCTGTTTCATTCACATTTGCTGATGTAACCATTTGAGACACAATAAACATTTTCATTTTCATTGTATAAGTCCAGTAACTAACATTTTTTTACTGTGTTACACAATGAGCAGGTGAAAACTATATTGCAAATGAGCATCATTTCAAATTACTTGCTACATGACACAAGTGGGTATTCTTAGGAATAAAATTAATAATTAGATTTATATAAGGTATTTTATATGTCAAGGATTATTTCTATTATTTACTAACCTGACGGGGTCTGATCCATTGGGCAATGATATTTTCTATTAGCGTATCCCTTTCAGACATTACTGGTCTAAGAACCCGTCTACTCCTGAGTCTCAAAATTGAGCGACCACATCCAACGCAGACATTACGATGGCCAAGTTGTTGTTGGCGTTCCTGTTCAGAAGCTTCATTTGTATTATGATTTATCAGTTCCCAACATGCGTGGCAAACATAATAATTATCTCCTGTAATCTGAAAAAAAGTCACATGGTTATTTTACCTAAATAAATAACGCTTCAAGTAGATTGAATGTATTATTATTTGCTATTGTTTAAGAGGACCATCCCTAGGGTGTTTTAAAGGCATCCAATAAAGACGTCAAGATGAGGATAACAAAAACTGATCACAAAATGAATATACTTACATCACGTGGATACACCCATCTCTGTACCCTTGCAACTATCTCTTCACTTTCGTCAGACAAACGATGCCTCCGCAATCGAGCAATGCGCAATTGGCAATTCACACATCGCATTTTAAACGATTCCAATAATCGCTTGATCCAAAGGTAAAAGTGGTAGTCGAGATGAGAGTGCAGAATAATCGGTTCAATAGTAAAGCCAAGTCGTCCAAAATCATCCATAAAATCGCAAAAATAACAAAATAATTCACAAAAGCCGTTAACGCAAAATCGAACGATACATAGATCATAGAATAAAAAAAGAATGACAGATTTATTTACTGACGTTTCAGACGTTCCATTGTACGATAAATTATTGCCACAAAATAGTTTTTTGGATATTTTACATACATACATATTTTACCTGGTCATAATATGTTGCAACATTTATTTTACTCAGTGCTTTGATTTTATTTTGCATTTTTACATCAGTATCGTATACTTAAATATAAACAGCGCAAAAATATAGGCTTTTAGCCTGCTAAATGTAAATATATGTAATTCATGTTTGTGAATTGGAACACAGTTCACCAACAGCACAAATGCACGTTACGTTTTGTTAGTGCATTGTGGCAGATACTTGAAATTATTAAAATAATTTCTAACTTTTGATTCCCATCTTCTAGGCACTCAATTTTTTTTATTAAAATATCTAGTAAACTTATACTTATAATAAGCATATACTTGTTCGTGAACGAAGCTTTATTAATTTTTGGACTAAGCGAACCCAGCTTCGCCATTGTTCTTTCTTTTATAGATTTTCAAAATATGACAAAATCATAAGGTTCACTTTCAGTTGGGGAAATTTCACATACTTTCGCCTTTATCATATTAGTATGATTATGATTCACGATTTACAAACTCAGCCTCAGAATGAAAAGATTCTGCTTAAAGATAAGCCTTCAGTTTTCTTTTAAATAAGTAGTATTATAAGTGAAGATTATAAATGCAATTTTAAATATTGAAGTGCCATGCTAGAACCCAACCTTGAGAGAGACTGGTGCCTTATTTAATTGTTTACTGTGCGGCTTGGACAACTCTGATACTAAAGTAACATGTATAATTATAAAGAAAAGAATTCATAGTAAGTCAGGACTTAATATGAGGAATTTATGCATCATAACTAGGGTTTCAACGGAAATCGCCATCTCAGGAAACCCCTGACTACGGTGGGCATCGGAGATCGTAGAGTGTGTAGGTTCTGCAATAACGCGGACGAAACACCTCTACACCTGCTTTGCCACTGTGAACCACTGATGCATAAACGTAACACCGTCCTGGGCCAACACTTCTTACACAAGGACGATGTTATCGATACTCCTGCCAAAAAGATAATGCAATTTATCTATTTTGCAGGGTTGGACAGGGAAGTTTAGTTGGAACGGCGAGCACAATATTTCATCGCTGGACGCAGTGTTACCTGGACTTCCGGGGACTGGAAATAGCCGCCACCAGAAGAATTAGAATAAGAGTCAGGACTAGCTTAGCTAGCGTTAAGTATTCAAAGTCCAGCAGAGAATAGAATAGAATATACTCTTTCTTGTTCACACTCCAACAGAAATACATTGGACAAAAATTAAAATTTCTTAAATAATAATTATATGACCGACCGGTTGCGAGCGCTGTGTGCATGTTTTCCATATTGATAGAATAATTACTGTTGCAAAAAACGTACAAACGACTTCAACTTTTCGACGCATGCCATATCGGGCTTACCTAGTGCAAGACTAGGTTATTAGAACTCGTGACACTGTTCAGAATCCGATATGCCAAACTCGCTGGCACAGAGTTTCGTCCTAGCTGCATGGCCTTAACTTTGCATATGACTGGCCTGGTGTTCTAGTAGTCAGTGACCCTGAATGCTAAGCCAGGGCGAGGGCGTGGGTTCGATTCCCCCCTGAGACGAATCTTTGTGTGATGATGTATTCTGTGTCTGCGTGTAATTTATCTATAATATGCATGCATTTAGAACTATACAACTATACAAAGTTATTTCCGTAACTTTAATTATTTTGGAATAAAAAAATACCTATATTAAAAATTATATACTTAAATCGATTCAGTAGACGATTCTGAACAAACAATTTTCAGGATGTGCGTTAATTAAGTCACATGTTGTATAGTTCCAAATGCATGCATATTATAGATAAATTACGTTATTTTAACCCTGTACAGTCAAAACAAATTGAAATGGACCGTAAGTCAAAGTAATAAGACTTTTAAATCGCAGTTTTATTTGTATTCATACAAATTCCATCACTCAACAAAAAATAAACTTTATTCCAAGAAACGAATTTAGTAAACAACAATGCATATACATGTTAATTAAAAATTTAGTGTATGTATTATGATTAAAACATAATATTCTAATTGGGGTGTTTGAGGGTGTGCGTTAATTACGTTACATTTTATATAAGTATGTTCACTAATTGTCTGGTTGACATGGTACAGGCTCTGTCTAGTTTGAAATCAGATGGCAATGTGGTAGTTGTCCCAAGATATTTATTATTATTTATTTACTTTGAAGTCCTCACACTACCGGTGTGAGCCGAGGTTCGAACGCTGTGAGAATAGAATACAATACTCTTTATTATACATACTGTGTGTATGTGATTAATATTATTATTATAATTAAATTTTATTAAATATAATTAAAATCATAACTATGACTGCGCAGCCGTGGCGCTACCAACAGAACTGCATAGATAAGAGTGATAGGTCGGTGTCACTCTGGTGGAACGTCGAACGGGCGGCCATCTTGACGTCACTATTGCTTGAGGACGTTATAGTGTTCGCATATTATCGACGGATCGCCGTAATTGAAATTAAAATCAAACTTAATTAGTGATTTGGTGACGCATTAAACATAGTTGATTGATTTGCTGAATAATTAATTGCCAAGGAAATGAAGTCCGCCTATATTTTTAAATTAACTGCCTGCATAACCTCACCTAACAAATGATAAATTAGGAAAATAGTGTTCCAGGCATGCCTCCGTGTACCCCAGGCGCGTCGTTAACTATATTCATTGTAATAATTAATTTGGATTACAATAATAATATAGTAATAAAAAATAAATAATTTGTTAATGTTAATATGTAAGTATTCATATTGTATAACGATAGTGCTGATAATTAATGTATATATTAATTCGTAGTAATGACAATATAATAGATTATATGTAGTTAGTAATCCTTGTGCAATACCTATGATATTAGCACGCCATGGAAAATGGCAGACATGTCATGAGTCACTTTTATTCTAAGATCTTGCATGCATGTATTTATTTAAATTCTGTATGCATACACATGTTTAAGCATATAAAATTTCTTATCTTATCTTATCACTCACACACGACAAATTCATAGGACACTAATAACACAATCATGTACAATGGACTTATGTAAGGAATTATGTAAGGATGCGTCGGAAATTGACTGGTTGCCTTTGACGGAAGCTGTAACCATAGACGAAAAGATCCATGTGCTCAATGATACCATCACTAAACTTTATAACGTCCATGCTCCGGTTAGAAAAGTTAAATTTAAGCGTCCTCCAGCGCCTTGGATGACAACCATGGTTAAGATGGCAATGCGGCGTCGGGACCTTGCATTTCGTAAATTTAGAAGGGAATGATCTGATCTCAATTGGAACCTCTTTAAGATTGCTAGGAATCGGTGTAACCTGATGATACGTAATGCTAAACGCCGTCATATTTGCGAAAGTATATCCTCATCAACTCCTGCTGGTATCTGGAAAGTCCTCGGAACTTTAGGTATCGGCAAGTCGCGGAATTTAGACCTTCCTAGCTCCATTGGTTTAGATGATCTTAATCGTCATTTCACCACTACTTCATCCGTAGATCACCTCACCATAATGCAAACTATCGCCTACCTATGTAAATGGTCTAACGCGCCCCAACGTTAAACAGTTTTCTTTTTCTTCAGTCGATTTGAATGAGATCAAGAAGATAATCCTTTCCATAAAATCCAGTGCAGTTGGCTGTGATTGTATCAGTCGCCGCATGATCACAGCAATATTAGATCACCTCCTCCCTGTGATCTGTCACGTTGTAAACTTCTCCCTCGATTCCGGATCATTTCCCTCCACATGGCGTAAAGCCTACGTCCATCCTCTCCCTAAGACCTCTAATCCCTCTCTACCCACTCACTATCGTCCTATTTCAATCCTTCCTTTTCTATCTAAAGTACTGGAGTCCTGTGTCCATAAACAGTTCTCAAATTTCATACTTGCCAACAGCCTAATTAGCCCGCTACAATCTGGGTTCAGGCCTGGCCACAGTACTTCCACTGCTCTCCTCAAAGTGACTGGCGATATTAGGACTGCTATGGAGGATATCAAAGTCACAGTGATGGTTTTGGTAGACTTTTCTAATGCTTTTAATACCGTCAGTCACGATATCCTGTTATCCATCCTTTCTTATCTTATGGTCTCGGACAACGCGCTGGAATGGTTTTCCTCTTATCTTCGAGGGCGCCAGCAATCGGTACGCGTCGGTGAAGCCTCATCGAACTGGTATTACCTTAACACTGGCGTTCCTCAAGGCGGTATTTTTCTCTCCTCTTTTATTCTCTGTTTTTATAAACCTCTTAACGAATGATCTTCAGAGTGCGTATCATCTTTACGCCGATGACCTACAACTGTATACACATGCGAGCATAGACAGTCAGAAAGACAGTCATGTCAGAAGCGATCAATAAAGTTAATCTGGACTTAGAATTTATAAAAAACTGGTCGAATAGGTTCGGTGTCACTGTAAACCCAGCTAAATGCCAAGCCATCATCGTGGGTAGTTCTCGTATGATGAGCCGAGTTGACATCGACAATCTGCCACCTATAATTTTTAACCAATCAACTATACCCATCAGCCGATGTGTAAAAAATCTTGGCCTGCACATCGACACAGTATTTAGTTGGCAGAACCAGGTTTCTAATGTATGTCAGAGGGTCACAAGTGTTCTGCGGAGTCTTTATCGCCTCAAATACTTCCTGCCCTCAAAAACAAAAGTAATGCTCGTGCAAGCCTTAATCTTTCCTATAATTGACTATGGTGATGTGTGCTACTTTGACATGAATGCAGATCACCTCAATAAACTTGACCGACTTCTTAATAACTGCATTCGATTCATATTCAATCTTCGTAAATATGACCATGTGAGTGACTACCGAGCTCAGCTAAAGTGGTTCCCTATTCGTCAGCGCAGAACGATGAGAGCCTTAACTACCTTATTTTCTCTTCTACACTCGCCTTCTTCTCCTCTATACTTAACTTCTCAATTCCAATATCTTCATAACAATCATTCCAAAAATCTTCGCTCTTCTCACAATCGTCTTCTTCAATGCCCACCTCATCGTTCTGATTTCATCCATTCTTCCTTTTTCGTTCAATCCATTCTTCTTTGGAACTCTCTACCTACTGAGATCAGGATGGCAAAGAGTAGCTTTTCTTTTAAAAAGAAAATCCGGGAACATATTATAAAAATATGGCAGAATCAGCCCAATAGCTCTTTTCTATTATAAACTTTTCTCTAGGTATATATTTATGTCTATGTATGTATATTTATGTATATGTATGTATATTTATTTATATATGTTTATTATTTTATAAATATATATTATTATATTCTAGTTTTAATTTATGTAGTTTATGTAACTATTTTTATTGTAATTTTTAAGTATAAGATTTATCACCTCCACACACGACGTGTTAAGTGCACCTACTTTAGTTTTCTCTGCATCACCCTAAGGTAGACTGGTAGAGAATGCCTCCGGCATTAAGTCCGCCTCTGTACATCCATGTGCAAAAGTTTTAAATAAATAAATAAATGGACGGTCTTATCGCATCAAGCGATTTCTTCCAGGCAGCCTTTGGATGGATAGGAGCTGTAATTATTTTAAAAATTGTAGCTGTGAGTCGCGTTGCTAAAGTTTTAGAAGGCTCTGGCCTCGTTCACAATGATATAACGATCATTGTGTCTCCCAGTGGAACTACTTATTTCTAACTCCTACTTGTTACTTTCTGATTAAACTCGTTGTGGGATCCAAGACAGTCAAAGCGATTCCCAGGACATGCCTGAGCCTCACCGCTCAATGTCATTTCATTTTATGCCGCTGTTGATTCTGGCTTACAGGAGCTGCAGTATTGGGTAAGCGGGAAGGACTTGAACCAATATCGTCCAGTAACGAAAACAATAGTGTATTACCATTGAACTAGCTGTGCACCGCGGTTTTATCCGCGTTAAACTTTATAAATTATCACAGCTGATAATTTATAAAACCCGTAAGTGATAGAGTGATAATATATAGCCTGTATGTTGACCCGACCTCTTAGTAATATTCATGCAAATTTGATGAATTAAAAAAAAATTGATGTAAATCCATGCAGTACTTTTTGAGTTTGGCCCGGACATACATACAGAAAAACAGACAAAAATTCTAAAAAGTATATTTTTGGCTTCGATATCGATAGTAGGTAGATCCCGTCCCAAGTATCCTTTTTAAAAAATATTCAATGTACAGTTTTGATTTTCCTACGATTTTATTATATGTATAGAATATAGTATAGATGACTTCCTGTATACTATATTCTCTGTGTCTGTTATATATGAATGAATGACACGTGTATTGTATTGCCTATTACGTCTTACTGATCACTCATGTTTACTACGTACCGCCGGCTGCTACAATGTCTATATGTAAATATATAAATAGCGAACGTAGTGTAGATAGATAGATAGAATACTCTTTATTGTACACACTCAGGCGGAAAGAAAATACATCGGATATAATATAAAGAACATACGGTACAATGGGCGTTCTTATCGCCTTAAGCGATCTCTTCCAGACAACCTTTGGATGGATAGGAACTGAAAGTAAAGTAAACAGTAGCAGGAGTGCAACAAATAAATTATACTAAGGAACTATGATATATATAGTGTAATCCCTGGCAAGATATTGTATACTTACTTACTTATCGTATGGGTATTAGTTACCCTAGTGTCATATTCAAGCCGCCCAGTAGGCCTCTGACACGGCTTAACGACTTTTGTCTAATGACTACAACCGGGACCGACACCTTAAAGTGCCCTCCGAAGCACGGAGACGCTCAGAAATTTAATCACTTCGTTGGACACGCATCTAATATCTACGGACAATGTTCGTCCGGGATTCGAACCCAGGACCACCAGCTTCGTAGGCAGGATCACTACCAACTAAGCTACGGTGACCGCATTTAATTTTAGATCTAGTTTCCATAAGATTTTATTATCCCGTTTTTTCTTCTGTATTTATCAAGTTATAACAATAAATAGCATTACTTTTACATTCGATTGTTATTATTATTTTTAATTTATAGTATTGTTATTAATATATTGAATTTCTATGCATTATTTAAAACATTTTTTTTTTCCTCCTTACTAGCTATCAAGACACCGGTTATCGTCGTCTGTTTGCACTTTAGCATAGGCCTTTTTTTTATTTATTTTTTTTTCGTGGGAAAATCCTTTATGGATCGTCCCGCCGCTGGGGAAGCGACAGGGTATGTCGGACTCCCAGCCAGATGGTAGTGCTGGGTTTACCGACTAAAACCCCACGGTGTTCCTCAGCCACCTATAGTCCAGACCACGGGATTCGCTCGCGCATTCACCGCAGTCTGGACAGGCGCTGGCCCACTTTTAAGTGAGCCCCACTTCCTTTGGGCGCACCCTTGCCCCCCTCGTCAAGAGAGGCGCGCGCGGAACACGGCGCGCCACCGTCTCAGGCCTATTCTGGTCGGACGGAGGACTACTTTAGCATAGGCCTCCTCCAACTCCTTCCATTTTGTCCTGTCCATTGCCATCCTTGTCCACAGTTTACTTGCCACATTTTGTATATCTTCGACCCATCTTTTACAAACTACTACCCACTACTACAAACATATATATAGACGGACACAAATTACATCCAGACTCATAACCACTATGTATGGGTCCCAAAAATAGCTGTCCGGCGCGGGACTCGAACTCGCGACACGAAGCGGCGAGGCGACTATCTTAGCCGCTGCGCCACACGCATCGAGCACTTTTAGGTTGAAAAAAATTATGGATGTCGAATCATCCTCACGTCACGTTCTCTCTTCTCTACTCTCTCTGAGCTATATGTATATATGGCCTTTGCGTCTGTTACAGACGATTTACGGCGCATTGTCTGAGCGACATTTTTAATGGTGGCTAAACAAACCGATGCGAGAGCGACATAGCCCGCCGCAGGCCTGACAAGAGAAGTTTGCGGTGGTTGGTGCCGAGCCGCTTTCATGTCGCTTCTGTCTCTTATCAGCAAGTGCTCCAAACCAGGCTTCATCACAGATCTGCCGACCCTCCACTACACGTTTGCGCCATTCAACTCTATTTTCAGCGAGCTATATGTAGGTACACCGTGTATGAGCAGTACTGAAGTAAGTGTACGTTTTGGCTGAACAAAAAACGTGAAACCACGTCATTGTCACGTCACGCTGTCCCATGATCTATTTGTATAACTATTATAATGTATGTTATTGAGATTAGAATGTAAAAATGTTTTCTCTTATATCGGCAGCCCCCGAAGACTGTGAAGCATATTTTCTTTTAAATCTAAACTTACCAAAGGTCTTGCAAATCTAATGCACAACTTTTCCATCGTTTGCATTTCTAATTAATGTTGCCAATTTTGATACGGACAGAAAAACGTGTATGCACACATACAGCCTATCCAATGATACAATGACCTTAAACCATCAAATAAGAAACTGTCAAAATTTGTTGAGTCAGCTTATACTTAAGTGTAATATTACTAAACCGGCACTAGATTTTATCTAGATCATTTTGAAGCAACTACTTTTTGTTGCTTCAAAATGATCTAGATAAAATCTAGTGCCGGTCAAATTAGATGACTCTCAATATCAATAAGTGCTGCCATATTAAATATAGTCGATTTAAACAACCATCGACAACGACGGGCCTGATGGCGTGGTTGGCAAATGCTTGCTTTTCACGCCGGTCGTGGGTTCGATTCCTATCCAGGACAGATATTTGTGTGCATGAACATGTCTGTCTGTCCTGAGTCTGGCTGTAAATATCTATATTAGTATGTTTTTACAAAAGAAGTAGTATATGTAGTTTATCAGTTATCTGGTTTCCATAGTACAAACTTAGCTTAGTTTGGGTTCAGATAACCGTGTGTGAATAATATCCCAGGATATTATGATATTTTATTATATTTGTTACTAAGTACCAGATTGGTGGCGCGACCCTAGTTGTGGTAGATGAAATATGCGACCTAGGCGTTATTATTGACGAGGTTCTATCATTTAAAACCATGTTTAAAACACATGCCAATACAATAGTGTCTAAAGCTGCAAAAATATTAGGTTTTTTAAACGAACAACTAAAGTCTTCCATAAATAAGATTGTTATTGTAATAAATATAAATCGTATTGTACATACAACACTTTAGTGCGCAGCTATCTCGAGTTTGCCTCTAGTGCCTGGAACCCGTACTATTCGGTACATTCGCAGAGGGTGGACTGTATTCAACGATCATTTTCGCTCCTACCAACTTATCTGTGAAATGGCGAAAATTGGAACTACGGTCGTCATATTGAAATGTCATTCGATTGTCAGTGTCTATATCATTCGGGTTCTCTGGTTGGTTCGTCGTGATATTGCTAAATTTATAAACTTAAATATGCTGAAAGCTATTAAAAGTGATGCTCTAAACATTATTCTTAAGGTTTAAACCTTTTTTGAAGAAGAAACTCGGGCGGGGTCTTCGATTATTCCATTTAATTAAATATACTAACGGTGGAATCGACGAGGCCATCCTCTTTCCGTTCACCTGATCTGAGTACACAGATAAGTTGGTAGGACCGTACAAGGCATCTTGCTTTCAACTCTGACGGGTTCTCTCATAGACAACCATACAACCAAAGACTTAGTATAATAGTTTGTTTACATTTAACTAAAGTATGTAGGTATCATTGTGTTCGATAACTTTTTGCCATCTTGTAGGTAAGGACATGATCCCATTGCTATAGAAATTTTGGGAGTTCTGATCAAAATACCGCGACAAGTGGTTTTGGCAGTCCACTCGTGATGTTAACCTGACACTGCCTAAAGTATTCTAAAGAGACCAAATAGGTGAAAATCTGAAGGTGGAGGTCAGGTCTATACGGCGGATACATTAACACCTCCGAGCTAAAGTCTCTTAATTTTTGCTGAGTGGCTAAAGATGTGTGAGGTCTAGCGTTATCATGATGAAACCCATACCCCTTCTGTTGATTAATTCCGGGCGCTTTCTCTCAACTTCTTGCTTTAACCTCATTAGTTGTTCGCAGTAGAGTTCAGAATCGATGGTCCTGCCTGGTGGTAACAGCTCATAACGAATAATGCCCTGCCAATCCCACCACACACACAGCAGCACTTTGAACACGACCTTTTTCACACGTTCTTGTCCACTTTTCATCATGGCTTCTTCAAAAATGGTTCGGTTTCATTACGTCGTAATAATGAATCACAAATGAGTACACGGTTGATTAGGTTTTTTAAGTGAGCTCGTGAGGTACCCAAATATCGAGCTTCTTTTGTGTAGTCTGTTTTTTACAAATGCGCCAAAACTGTTTTGTGGTCAATTCTCAGTTTTTCACCTACGTCGTAACTACTGATATGCCGATCTTTCTCCACTTTTAAAAAAATGGAATCCATATTATCCGTAATAGGGCGACCATAGCGACGTGCATCTTTGACATCAAAATTTCCGGATTGGAAACGCTTAAACTAAATTTGTACTACTCACACAGATATTGCACTAGGTCCATAAGCATCTCATTTTTTTTCGCGGCTTGCGTTGCATATTTACCTTTTTGGTAGTAAAATTTTAAAATGTATCGAATTTCTTCATTACGTCACTCATCTTGACGGTACGAAAAACAAATGAAAATCACACATTTTCGTAATTTGAATTTGGAATTGTGTTTTGTAAAATTTAAACTTTCAATGATATCAAAACCAGCCAGATACAAATAGTATAGCCAAAGAGATTTTATGACAAGTTCATGCATACTTTAATGCGAAAAGACTTTTTCCGCAACATATATTTATATTCTTATATGTGTACTGTTTCGATGAACAACTCCAAACAAAACTGTAATAGATAAATGTGTATTTATAAGACTTCCATACTCAAATTGGACCAACGGAACTCTATTACACAGCGTCCACTTTTTGTCCGCCTGTCCATCAACCAGCGGGCTATTAGAAATCTTCAACGAGTGTGTTGAACAAGAAAAAATGAAAATAAAATAGTGCTAAAAATTAAATAGTCTCCCGGTGGTAGGTCGGTGGACACTTCATGTCAAACTACGACTATCATTTGAGAAGATTTCTTTTGGAAACATGATTGAAACCGGATTATTTGTAAGTAATGCATAATATGGACACATATACATTTTAAATTAAATACCAAGCATTTTATTGTAAGATAATAATATGATAAAATGTCACGATAAGAACCATCGTGTAATAAAGTTTGCTTCCTTATTATGCACTTTAATAGAACAAGCTCATGACCAGATCACCTCGGTCCGTAAGTGAGGTTAAGCAACTAAACTCGCGGTCAGTTCAGAGATGGGTTGCCAAAGTGACTTAATCACTGGGAGTCTTCGTGCTTCCTAGGGCACGTTAAGCTGCCGGCCCCGGTTTTAGGCACTAGACAACAGTCTTTAAGCCGTGTCAGATGCCTACTGAACAGCTTAAACTACTCTGATACGAGGGTAACCACAGCCCTTACGATAAGTAAGTAATAGAGCTAGATTAAACAAAAATATATATCGGATGTGACAATATTTTGAAGAACTTCTTTCATAACAACAAAACGACATAGTTACACTTAGAAATATACCCCCTGAAATGCTTAAAACTACAGAAAAGGCTCATAAAATGATCACACTAATATTAAAAACGCGGAAGTTTGAAAGTATGGGTGGATGGATGGATGTTTGTTACTCTTTCGTGTAAAAACTACTGAATGGATTTTAATGAAACTTTATAATAATATAGCTTATACATCAGAATAGCACATAGGCTACAATTTATTAATATACTAGCTGTGCCCCGCAGTTTGACCCGCGTTAAATTTTATAAATTATTACAGCTTCTCCCCCGTAGGTGATAGCGTGATAATATGTAGCCTATATGTAGACCCGACCTCTTAGTAATATTCATGCAAAATTTTAAGCAGTTCCATGCCGTACTTTTTGAGTTAAGCCCGGACATACATACAGACAAACAGACAAAAATTCTAAAACCTATATTTTTGGCTTCGATATCTATTATAGACTAGCTGTGCCCCGCGGTTTTACCCGCGTTAAACTTTATAAATTATCACAGCTCCTCACCCGTAGGTAATAGCGTGATAATATGTAGCCTATATGTAGACCCCACCTCTTAGTAATATTCATGCAAAATTTTAAGCTAATCCATGCCGTACTTTTTGAGTTAAGCCCGGACATACATACAGACAAACAGACAAAAATTCTAAAACCTATATTTTTGGCTTCGATATCTATTATAGATCACGCCCCAAGTATCTTTTTTTAAAAATATTCAATGTCCCGTTTAGACTTTCCTACGATTTTATTATATTTTTAGATTGTAATTGTCCAAAATATGACGATAACTGCCAAGTAAGTAGGAAAAAATCTACCATCTGCAAGCTATTGCGGCGTGCACTGCCAAAACCGCTAGAGGTAGATATCCTACTACGAGTAATATTATAAATGCGAAAGTTTGTAAGTATAGATGTGTGGATGTATGTTTGTTAAACTACGTTAACGCGGGTGAAGCTGCGGGGCATAGCTAGTAATTAATAACAATGTCATATGAAAACTGTTCAAACCAATTTCAAATCAATTTAATCTTGTCTTAATTCTTTCAAATCAATTGTTATGCATATTGACATTATTGTATCTATATTATTTAATAAATTAGTAAAACTCTGTCGTTTATATAAATTGTTATTACTAATCATAATGAATGTTAATTTTTTTATTGCAACCTAATATTGTTTAATGCTTTTAAAATTATATATTTTATATGCATTTATATAATTATAACCTTAGTTAATGTATTTGGCTTCTTTTATTGTATAGTATTATATTGTATTCAACATTTATAGTTAATTATTGCTAATTTGATATGCATGCTGTGTTAGCCTATAAGTGATTATTACACGAAAAACTCTAACATTTAGCTTGTAACTCTGGCTTATAATGTGTAAATAATTGTTGGTTAACCTATTAAAATAAATAAAAAATAAATAAATGACCTTTTGGTCGATTTCAGCCACGGCGTTTCAATAGAGACTTCTGCGCGGAATATGTATATGCACAAGTGTGTGTGCAAACACAGGGCACTTTCTACTTAACGACACAACCGGAAAGACACACAATACCGGCGGCATTCCGTGATTTCCGAGTCTTTTAACGCCAGCTCCTAGACTATGGGCTGATACTGAGAATTTTTTTAGTTCTAGCCTGAACCGCGATTTAAACTCAGGACCTCATATTTGTTTCTGAGTCATGGATGTTTTCTATGTATATAAGTATTTATCTATCTATGTAAGTTTGTATATCGTTGCCTACCCATAGTACAAGCTTTGCTTAGTTTGGGGCTAGGATGGTCTGTGTGACATTGTCCCTAAATATTATTATTATCTGCGGTTGAACACGCTACTGGTACACCAATAAGGCATCCCAAAAATAACCACTTAACTAAAATTACTTTTTGATTCTAGTGCATTTTATGGTTAAAAAACCCTTTGTTTAATTAGTTTTTATGTTTATATTTCTTCCGTAATTGATATTTTTGTTCTATTCTACCATGATTTTTAGAATAGGATAAAATTGGGGGCCATTTCATAAATATTCTTTCATTGTATTTTGACGGGCCTGTTGGCGTGGTTGGCAAATGCTTGCTTTTCACGCCGGAGAGGGCGTAGGTTCGATTCCCAGCCAGGACAAATATTTGTGTGCATGAACATGTCTGTCTGTCCTGAGTCTGGGTGTAATTATCTATATAAGTATGTATTTACAAAAAAAGTAGTAAATGTAGTATATCAGTTATCTGGTTGCCATACCACAAGCTCTGCTTAGTTTGGGATCAGATGGCCGTGTGTGAATAATGTCTCAGGATACTATTATTCTATTCTGTTTGAAATATACTTCTGAATATAAAATATATTTACTTGTTTACAAACTATCTCTCCCTTTCCATAGCATTATGGACCGTCATTTGACTGACCTGTTTCTGTCTTTAAAATAGGACTAAATAGAGTAAGTTTATCGGTTGTGTGGTTGCCAAAGTACAGCCTCTGCCTTGTTTGGGCTCAGATAGCAGCGGGTTATCTCATCTTATCTTTGTTGAGGTGTACTTGCGTACAGCACTTCGACCTTTCAAGATCTTTTGTATTTATGCAGCGTGTTAGATGTCCAAAGATATTAATTATTATTAAGTATTTATCGTCATAATACTCATACTTTAAAAAAATCGAGATGGGCACCGCGGTTTCACCCGTGTTAAATTTTACAAATGTGTTGATCGGATTTATAAGCTATACTAATACAAAGTTTCATCAAAATTCGTCCAGTAGTTTTTGCGTGAAAGACTAACAAACATTCACACTCACAAACTTTCGCCTTTATATTATTAGTGTGATCCATCCATTAAAGATTTCGGCTGTGCGATGCTTCAGTCTTACGTAATCGTAGTAGCATATCTTAAGTACCAGATAATTATATTTATTACATGGGTGTGTTGTCGATAATATAATAAAATGAGTAAATTGATACAATGCTGAATAAGGCGGTCTTTTTGTATTGATGTCATTTAACGTATTTTAAGATAAAAATAATATAAGCTAAACTAAACATAAAAAGAATCCCCTTTTCACAACAATCGTGTCTTGGTTGTTAATAAAATCATAAATGAACTAAAAACCACTATAAAGTTAAAAAAAAATAACATATTTTAGAACCTGGAAATAATCTGTTCATCTGGTCTGTAGTTTTCAAAGCGTTGTAAATGTGTCGCAAATTTTTAATAAGTACTAACAAACATTAAAAAAGAGTCCCTTCTTTTTGAGCCACAATAAGTACATACTTAAAATTGTTACAGATTGTTTATTACTCCAGTTTTTTATAGTACGGAACCCTTCATGTGCAGGTCCGACTTGCACTTGGCCTGGTTCTAATTAATAGCGTTTAGTTAGCCGTAAATAACAAGATCACCACAGTTTCTCACGTGATTCACGATACACTTATACTTATACTCCAAATGTAGGACCCTCCTTATCTGGATTATGTCTTTGGAGGTTAGAATGTGTTGGACAGCTAATGAAGCATAATTAAGATAACATATGAGACAAGTTAAACTGTTATGTTAATCGTTATAATGTACGTAATGTCTGTAATATACAAAAATACACTGTTTGCTACACTCAGTACAATAGCGTTTTAATTTAATACAATCTGTAACTCTAAGATAATAATAATTATAAATATCGGGGGACAACTATCATACTGCTATCTGTTCCCAAACTAGGTATAACTATGGCAACCAGATAACCGATACTTATATATATATATTTTTTTTATGTCAGAGGTCGAGAAACGAACAAGCGGGTCACCTGATGGTAAGTGATCACCGCCGCCCATGGACACTCGCAACACCAGAGGCGTCGCGGGTGCGTTGTTGGCCTTTAAGAGTCAGCAAACAGGAGCTGACCCTTCCCCCACCCCGATGAGCTCTGGCGACCTTACTCACACTCAGAAACACAACATTAAATTATTAATGTTATTATTAAGGAATATCTTCTGTAAGGTGGAGGTACTTCCCCAGTCGGGCTGCTCTTCGAGCGAATGAACGCTGTGCCCTACCTATATATTTCTTAATACATGCATATATTGCAGATAAATTAATTTGAGAAAAAATAACAGGGCGACCCCATACCCTCCCGTGGGGGTCACAAAAGGCGACTAAGGGATACGGACAGCAGTGCCACCTGTGTGCTAACTGCCACATATCGGCGGTCGCTAACTGGTATTCTGTGACTACGGCAAACCATTTGGAGGGAAATGGTAACGTAATTGACAGTGACATAGTTCAGAGCTGCATAGGCCATGTTTTTATTTATTTTATTTTATTTGGGAAACAAACAATTGTACAATATATCTTACACCTTAAATATCATAAGGGTGACATTGGTTAATTGTACTATCCACGACGTTTCCACGTATTACTAATATGATATCTACATACAGTGGTGTTAGTGTGTTAGGATATTATATATAGTATATACATATATAATTATATATTTTAAGTCGTATTCTTAAGTACTGCCTATAGTTAAGAGACCTTTTAAGCTTTTAACTAATTCTTTTTTGTATTTGGCGTAGCTTGTAGCGAAGATATCTATCATCGTAATTTTTTTGTTGTAAAGCTTTACTAATCTATGGAGGGGTGCTCGTTCACCTGCATTTGTACGGCTGGGAGTCGTAGCAAAGAGCGGGTAAGCCCGTGTCTCTCGTCTGAGAACCGTTCGAGGTATTATGTAAAACAAGTTATTGACTAAGTCGGGGCAATCGAATCTATTGTGTACTAACCCATGAAGCATCATTGATGCATGTTGAGCTGTGGAGAACATCGGGCTGTTAATGTAATAGATAAATTACACCCAGACACAGAAAAGGTAATCGTGTTCATCACAATAATGTTTTATGGTGGGAATCGAACCCACAACCTCTGGCATAGCGGTGGACACTGACCACTAGACCAATAGGCTACTCAAAATTATGATACTTACTAAATACATAATAGTAAATGACACTGGCACAGGCAAAATACATAATAATAATATAATAATAATATCTGGGGGGACAATGTCACACAGATCATCCTAGCCCCAAACTAAGCAAAGCTTGTACTATGGGTACCAGGCGACGATATACATACTTATATAGATAGATAAATACTTATATACATAGAAAACATCCATGACTCAGAAACAAATATTCGTGCTCATCACACAAATATTTGCACTTACCAGGATTCGAACCCAGGACAGGACCACCAGCTTCGTAGGCAGGATCACTACCAACTAAGCTACGGTGACCGTATATGCAGCTTAGTTAAAAATAACATAAACTGCCTTCATTCTCTATTTTTTTTGCTATGTGTAGTCTCCAACAACGCCTCCTCCGCCTCCTCTTTAATTGTGACACGGATGAAGAGTGCTGTCAACTGTCAATCAGTCTTTACTAGGATAGCTGTCAGCGTTTAACATATCCCCGGGTCATGTCAACCACATAACTTCCACAGCCGAACCAAGGCCTTCCCAAAGGATTTCCACAATAGAGTTGTGTTCATCTTTTGGAGGTTTATGCCATAATCGTTACGCTTGGCAAACGGGTTGGTGATCGCAGTATGTATACTGGTCATAGTACACAAAGAGAAGCTGCTGCCCGTTCTCTGGGAGATATTCCCTCGGGTCTACTTCTGCGCCCTCCACGGGGTGAAATTATGAGCAGTGGTTACTCCAGTGTCAGAGTTGTTCAAGCCGCCCAGTAGGCATGGCTTAACGACTGTTGCCTAATGGCTACTATCGGAACCGACAGCTTAACGTGCCCTCCGAAGCATGAGGATGTTCAGAAATTAAACTCCTTTGGCGGTCACCCATCTATGGACTGACTGCGAGCCTAGTTGCTTAACCTCGCCAATCACTTACGGGCCGGTGAGAGCATCAAGCTATGAGCGCCTCATTTGCCATCTGCAACACAGCAATATCTACGGGTACTTAAATCAATTTAAGTATTACATACCTACTTGTATAGATATATCGGTCATGAAGTGACAATATCTACTAACTACCAAAACAAAAATACTCAAAATCAACTTTAATATTCACTGAGATCAGTTCATTTAGTTGATAGAAGTACAATTTCTCGTGCGATATTTAACGCAGTTAAAAGATATTGTGTCTTCACTGTCGATATGTAAGTTTGTGGTCATAATTAAATAATAAATTAGTTTTTAGTTCCAATATTCAGACAATATGTAGTAAAATTTAAATTTCAATACATAATATTAAAAACTTCAACTAAACATAATCTCCTTGACAATAACTTAATACAAGCTAGCTAAATGTCACTACCATTATAAAATAAATTGTATAAATGTTTTAACATTCCGTGTACCTAAATATTTGTAATAAGTAACTAGAAATAATAACTGTATTACTACAAACATGTTCCGACTATTTACAAGCGCTTTTTTAAAGTCTACGTGAATAAAAACCTTTTTTTTTGTATTTTTATTCTCGAGTTCCGTGCACTGTCTTGGCATTGGTTTAATTAATTTGGTTATTAGTATTTTTTATGATTATTATAGTTTAACCGAAAGTGTGCTACGAAACTGAATTATTAATAACCTTGTGTGTACGATGGTCGCCCTTTAATGCTACCACCGGATATTATGCGCCCAAACTGCGAACATGAAATGTTGAATTCACAGCCGCTCTCCCACGGGCACATATAAAACGTTTATACAGTAGACATAAAACAATCGGCTGAGAGTCACTGTGTTAGTATTTTATCTGCGGTTATGTGTGGATGCTTGTGTAGAGAATACAGAGTTGTATTTCAGTTTATAGACTATTAATTTTTACGAAGAAAATACTGTAGTGCACTAAATCATGTCAGTCGAAAGACTTTCACTCCTGAATAAAGGTCCCCTAAAAATCTCCAAAATGGAACTGTGTCCAACATTGAGGATATACCACTAGCAGTGCCCCGCGGTTTTGCCTACGTTAAACTTAATAAATTATAGCCTAGGTGTTAATCCAGGGTGTCAGCTAACTCCATATCAAATTTTATTATAAACGCTCCAGCCGTTTACACGTGAAGAAGTAACAAACATACACACTCACAAACTCGCAAACTTTCGCCTTCATAATATTAGTGTGATATGGAGATATGCCACGCTTAGTAGATCGCAGTTTGATGGTCATAGTACACAGAGGGACGCTGCTGCCTGTTCCCTTGAAGATATTTACCAAATAACAGGAATTCAAAGAAAAAAAAACATTTAATCCCGTGGGGGGCGTAAAAGTCATCCCGAAGGAATATCTCTCAGATAACGGGGAGCAGCGTCTCTCTCCGTACCATGACATCACCATACCATACTGCGTACCATACTCCGTACCCTACTCCGTACCCTACTCCGTACCCTACTCCGTACCCTACTCCGTACCCTACTGCGATCACAACCCATTTGCCAAGCGTGGCGATTATGGCATATCTCAAATGATAGACCCAACTCCATGGGGAAAATCTTTAGGGAAGGCTTTTGTCCAGTAGTGGACTTCATTCGGCTGGCACGATGAAACAAATCAGAAGTGTAATTAATTCTAGAGGTAACTTTGACTTGGAGATGCTAATGTATATGCAACACAAAGTTTCTTAATTGAATTATTCACTGTTAATAAGAAAGTTAATTTAGAAGAGTACATATATCGCATTGATTATTCTTTGCTTCTAACTCTGTACCCAAGTCTTTAGGGTTTCAACCCCCCACAGGGTTCCAAGTCAGAAATGTGCTTGGTGTCTGTCAATTGCCCGTTTTGGGTCTCCAAGACATGGAGACACAAGGCTTTGTTTAAAAAGAAATACTAGTCTAATAAGGTCCAAATACGCATCAACTTATTGTGGACAGTTGGAAAAACCTGAAAAGGGTTTTTTGAATCCCTGGTGCAAGGCTTGCACATTGCCGGCTACATTGATATGCAGCTGTGTTTTAATGTTATCAGGATTTCATATAAGACTCCTATTACTGGCCGGTAAGGCGTCACGTTGCAATATGGAGGTTAACAAATCCCGTGGTGGGCAATAAGGGAGGCACTGGTTTACCACAACGTGCCCCCTTACCTACAGGAGATTGTTAGCTCGTATCTGAGCGATAGGCTCATCGTGTACACGGCTCAGGGCGGAGAGGGAGCGTCAAGGGAGGTCAATCGCGGGGTGGAACCCCGCGGTTCTGTTTTAAGACCCCTGTTGTGGAACCTCGCTTTTGACGCGGTCCTCTGAATGAGGCTCCCCCTCGGCGTAGATGTTGTTTGCTATGCATACGACACTCTCGTGTTGGCAAGGGGGAGAATTTCACAGATGTAGCACGGCTTGCCGAGCTTCTATTTTTAATTTGACGTTTACAGTTAGCCTACAAACCTTTCACTGCCTCACCGAACAATAGAACTGAGTGGGGGCTCAAGCCATCTAGCATATAGAACCACAAGAAGGCACCACCTTCGCGGTTCGTAGTTAGGCTCATGGCAGTTACTGAGGTGTAGATTCAAGAGAGGATCGGTAATGTCTAATACTCGAGAAACTTAAATTCTACACTTTCTACGCCGTAGATAACAATAAATAAATATTATATTACGTAGTATCAGCATTAACACCGTAGCTGAATTTTCAGTAACTACGCCGCCGTGCCGTAGATAGAGCGAGTGGAATGTACTAAACTTGATGGCGATTCCTTGTGCTTTTCACTTGTTTTGACAAACAGACCTAGATTGAATACATACAGTTACAGTGGTAACGCGGCTAAATATTGAATAAAATTGGTGTACTTTAATTTAAATGTCACTAACCTGGATATTAGATAGAGCAGCACGGGGAAGTAAGTCATAAGCCGTACTAAAAATGAGTATTCAGTATTCTTTATTTCGTAAACATAGGTACATATTACATGGGTGTTATACAGGTATAAAGGTAAACCGCTATGTTTTGCCAACTTAATGACGTACAAAATTTAAATGTAAGAAGTATCTTAACCTAGATTAAATTCAAATAAATAAATCCATAAATATATGTCTACGCAGAGGCATTAAATATGCTAATCAAAATTACACTATGTTATGAATATAATAGATTTTATGAAGTACTTTATTAATTAATTGTCCGCCCAGAAGGCTGCTTACCAATTGAGACTAATCGTAGAGGTGGTCGCGGACCACAATGGCATCAACGAGCACCTCCAGCAAATGGGTCCGTCGCACAGCACGACCTGAAGTACCTGCGGAAGATAAACGTGTCAATGTAAATACGATACTTTGGCATGCTATAAGAAACATAACTTGGGAACAGTATATTCAGCACCAGGTAGAATAGAATAGAAAAAGAGTATTCTATTCTACACCATAAGAATACATATTTTATAGGATATTACATAAACAAAGGGCGGTCTTATCGCATTAAAGCGATCTCTTCCAGACAACCTTAGGATGGATAGGAGCTGAACAAGAACTAATAGCAGTAGGTGTGCAACAAGACATACGCCAAAATTGTGGTATATCCATAAAAAAAGATATTTAATAAATTTACTGTTAAAAAGATGGAATGGTAAAATAAACATAATTAAATAACTAAATAAGAATAATACTTTATTTAACGTAGGTACCATAAATTATACAGACAAATAGTGTTCTATGACCAGCTTTTTAAAAGCTGATATTGTCTGGGCACGTTTAATTTCGATTAAACGATTTTCTCATAAAAATGGATTTGTGCTGTGGGATATGTAGTTTTAAATTTTCTGATGATCTTAAGGGTCGCAAATGTTGGTCACAAAGGAACTCGAAGCGTTCTTTAAGATTGTAGGAATAGCAGGGTTAAAGGTAACACATATAGAAGTGACTAGAAGCATTAGAAGAAACAAAACTGGAGCTAGAAAATGATATTAAGTCACTTCTTCAGAACGCACTGTGCTCATAAAGAGTCCAGATTTTGTTTACATAATCATAATATTAATTCTTGAAGCAAAAACTCGGTACCCCTTTTTACAAAAATTGCGCGGACGGAGGAGTTATAAAATTTAAAATTCCAAATGGTTGAAGTTCCTACGGAGGAGTGCAGAAAGCTAAATTTGGTATATAATAGGCATTTGATCCACTGACAAACTGAAAAGAGATTACAAACTGAGTGTCAAACTGAGTCTTTGACAATAGAACCGTCGAATCTTCGACAACAGAAAAGTAGAATGGTCGAATTTCGTGCAAGTCCGAAATGTATACATTTATTGTAACTTATATGTATTCATGGCCTCTGGCATTGTGGTAAATACAGCTGACACTAAATCAAGTGTTATCAGGTAGTCGTCTAGGTCATCAGGTGGTTTTATTTCTAATCCGTAAAAGTGTTGCCCGCCTCTAAAAACCTCTCGCATCTATAGCGAAGAAATATTGTACTCTAGCTCTCATCTCTTAATAATACTTGGTAGGTATGACTGCATTTTGGGGTAGTCCTCCATCCGGCCAGAATAGGCCCGAGACGGTGGCGGGACGGGTTTCGCGCGCGCCTCTCTTGAGGAGGGGGGCATGGATGACCCCAACGGAAGTGGGCCCACTGAAAAGTGGGCCAACACTTGTCCAGGCTGCGGTGAATGCGTGAGAGAATCCTGTGGCCTGGACTGAAAGTGGCTGAGGAACACCGTGGGGGTTTTGGTCGGTAAACCCTACCATCTGGCTGGGAGCCCAACATACCCGGTCGCTACCCCAGCGGCGGGGCGATACATAAAGGAATTTCGCACGTTAAAAAAAAGGTGTGATTGCACTTTGGTACTGGCTCCAGCCAACACTAATCATATTGATTACATATCTTCTTATCATAGTTTTATGATAAGGAGGGTTATTGTGGAGTTAATGCCCTTTGGACGACAAATTTATTTAGATCAATCGTTCCAAAGACATACGACTTTTTCATAGGTACGACTCCTATAGAAAGAAATGGTCGTGTTAAATACAGCTGTTATTCCGACAAACTAGTTACCATTTATATTTAACGACTTCTTGAGCTGGAAATGAACAATAAAGCTGTCCCTTATCTATCCTTTCTTCTACCTATGCTTTTCTACAAAAAACCTACTTACAACAAAAAGCCTACCTATATATAAACTCATACTTACCTATATACAACACTCATCATCATCATCAACAAACATACAATAATTATAATAATCAAAACACACAGAAGGACTCACATCTACATAGCCGCATAATAATCAGTACACACCTTCACACACACACAACAACACACACACACACACACCCACACACACTATTTAATAAGTAAGTTGCACGTTTTTTTCTTTTTCATTATTATTTTAGTTAAGATAATATTTTATTGCTTACTCAAAATTTTAATTGTATGTTACTTATACTTACTAAGCTATATAACCCGATGTAGTATCTATCATGAATAACTAGCCTATCGATAAGAACAGTTTAATTATTATTGTGTAACCGCGGTAAGAGTTGAGGCAGCCCCTCCACAAGTAGGTATTGTACATTACTTACTGGAGATGTCTCAATGTTGTATAATTTAAATTTGAATTTCATAGCATTATTCGCAATGCAAAGCGTTTATCTAATCTCAAAATGGGAAATCATAAATTTAATCGTCCGGCGGGTCCCGAACCTGCACCATCTACCAATCCGGGGTAGGCGCTCTGCGTTAAGCTACGAACGATACGCGCTGGTAGATCAAATTTAGGATTTCCTTACTAACTGTGAATATATCAGTCGGCCATGATTCTAGAAAACAAAACCGATAGATAATACTTACATCCTCCGGAAGGGTGTTAGCAAGGGAATCCTAAATTTGATCTGCCAGCGTGTATCATTCGTAGCTTAACGCAGAGCGTCTACCCCGGATTGGTAGATGGTGCAGGTTCCAGACCCGCCGGACGATTAAATTTATGATTTCCCATTTTTGAGGTTATATAATTTGTTATTAATTTGAGACAAATGAGATTTCTATTTTATTTTTTCTACACCTCAAGCCAGCCTTCACACAGCTGGGGCTTCGGTTCTTGCCAGCAGATGCACCTTTTAAACTGGCGTTGGATTGAGGCAGCCTATGATAATTTGATAATTTAGCACGTCTCAATTAGAGCTACATCCACTGACTTGACATGGAAAGATTAACGCCACACTGGACAAAGTGATTTACCGGCGGAAAATAAATTAAGCTCACTTATGTTACATAACCCAGATATTAGAGACTCAACGATATCTGCTGTCCTTTTTTAAACTTATTTAGTAACAAGCACTGTCTTAAATGTTCTTATCAACAGGCAACCAGGAAAGATTCTAACTTCTGAACTAACCTCTGACTTCTGGCTACTTGGGCAACAGAATTCAGAAGGTCGAAATAAACGGTATAATATCTCCGGGATCTCCAGTGGTAATGGGCGTCCCACAGAGGTCAATTCTTGGCCCATTTTTGTATTTAATTTATATAAATGACTTACCTATGTAAGGCATAAGCATGAGATTGTGTTGTTTGCAAATGATACTTCCTCGACGTTCAAAATAAACCAATTAAGCAATTTTGACGATGTTAATGACGCAATGTCTAAAGTTGTTCATTGGTTTGTGTGTGTGTATTATGTGTGTATTATTGTGTAGCACGGAATATTACATAATTTCTGATTACTTAAGTGACAAAAGTGCTTGGGATTGAGTTGTTCTGAGTCAAACACACATGATTGTAGTTAATCTTAAGCATATTTTATTTTAAAAAAAGATTCCTACTGAGTTTTCTGACTGTGTTTCTTAGTAGCTGTCACGTAATGCACTGCACGGTAGGGTAAAAAATGACGATTCCACATAAATGTAAAATTTTAACGGAATAATTTATTTTTGACTTTGACTTTGATGGTTGCTTCTTCGTTGTTTGATGCGTGACCGCAACAGACAATCAACTAGATTTGACACGAAGATTTGACGAGCATGACGTCCCCTGAAGAATAGCTCATCCGAATATATACAGAGGACATGGAAGAAAAGTTCTAAATATTAACTTAATATTGCACCATCCACAATAGAATCCGGCTCAGTGCACGAGACCGGGTCTCCGACTCAAGACGGCCGGATATGGTCATTACCTACTTGGGAGCTCGTGAATTCGTGATCAATGACCGGCTACGATGCTACACGGGCTGGACGACCATTTTATACTATCAAGTGGTCAGTGTTTTGAAGAGCTTGATGGCTTGGGACTTAGATTATATAGTACTTAGGTTAATTGACTTGAATGAATTTAAATACCTGAGAGAACTTTATAAATTATAGCCTACTAGCTGTGCCCCGCTGTTTTACCCACGTAAAACTTTATAAATTATAGTCTATTTGTTAATGCAGGGTGTCAGCTAACTCAATACCAAATTTTATACAAAATCGCTCCAGCCCTTTAGACGTGAAAAAGTAACAAACATACACACTCACCCACGCACACACTCACAAACTTTCGCCTTTATAATATTAGAGTGATGTGTTATTCAGATATATAAGCTATATTACTACAAAATTTCAACAAATACCGTTCGATAGTTTTGCGTGAAGAAGTAACAAACATACTCACTCACAAACTTTCGCCTTTATAATATTAGTGTGAATTCTGCCGTACTAGGTGCAAAAGCGGTATCTCAATGAAGGCGAGTTTGGAGAAAATGAGGTAATTTTTGTAAATATAGTTTTCTTTTTTCTTTAGAGTTTAGTTAGTTTTAAAGATAGGCTTTTCCATATGTTTTTAATTAGTTGCCGCTATTTGACTTTGTCGGTAAATAAGTATTATAGGCAATTTTTTAGATACCGCTTTTACGCTTAGGACGGCAGTAATTTGTACAGAATTGTCGTTTAAATGCCGGATGTGGAGCACAGTGTTCGTCCACCTAGGTAGCTAGAGAAAGCCGTAGGCTAGGGTAGGATCCTCAGCGGCGAGGATCGCGTTGCCCCCTTAACACGTGATCGTTAATCCCGTGAGTGATTAACGATAAGTGATCTGACTGTTCAGTATGGGAACATAGAAATAATAGTCGACTCAACCGATAACAAAATTGATATATTAGATTAAAATTTATATTAGAGATACAGGGGTGTTGACCCGTGAGGTAGCAATCGGCGAGTGTCTTGTAGGTGCGGTCGGGACCGTTAGGGTACGGAGAGAGTAGCCAACCTCCCCGCACTCCTCTCAGCCCCCGCGTACATCGTCGGTGTTGCAATGGCGCCGACACTGACCCCCATTTCGAATTCCATCTTTTTACTTCAGCGGCCGCCTGAGCTGTGGCCCGAACCCCATGAGTTAGTCGCTTAAATTAAGCTACTGGTTGAGAGCCTTTTGCGCTAGCCAACTGCTCGTTGTTTTCAATTCTTTAATTTTAATACACAATTGCTAAATGTAACAATAATAGCTTAGTAACTTGCTATTTATTATTTATTTAAGGATATTAAAAATATATGTGACGAAACAGACCGCACGGACGGACTAATTCAAAATATTTTGTTGCTTTCATTACTGTTTTTAAACTGTGTTTATGTAATACATCGTGAGCTTGACAAGTACAAGTGTATTTAAATACCCAAGTGCTGAATAAATTTCATTATTTCAATTATTTTGTTTGTTACTAAAGTAGTAGGTAAGATCCGATGTCACAATTAGTACGCTTATGTTTAGTTAGGCTGACTCCAACAAAAATGCGTAAAACTCAAGGAAGAAAATTCAATCTCACATATAACTATATAGTTGCTTTCATCGGTCGGTACAGTTAACTTAGGCATACGGTCAATCTATAGATGAGTCTCCGCCAAAGAGGTTTCAATTAAGAGTCTCTCCGTGTTCCAGAGGGCATGTTAATGCACGTTTTTTAGTCTTAAGACAACAATCGCTAAGCTATGACAGCGGGAGACCTATTGGGCAGCTTAGAAAGAATAATAGGGCCCCATTAATATTAAATAAATAAATAAATAAAATAAATATCATCCCGTGGGTGTCGTAAAAGGCGATTAAGGGATACACCAGGTTGTCGAGCAGCAGCATGTCCTGTGTAGTGTTGAAAGTGACTGAATTACCTAGACTGACTGTCATTTACGGTCAAATTGGTAAAAAAATTGTCATTTTCAGTCAATTTGATTTCAGTAATATTTTAGTACCTTTTAAGTTTTTGTCGTTGATAAAAGTCTACTCCTAAATTGAAACATAAATTGGTTTTTAAGACTTATAGTTTATTTTATTTTATTTTATTACTTATAGTTTATTTAAGACTTATACTTATTATTACATAGTGTTGATCATTTTACATTTATAATCATGCGGGCATTTAAGACGAAATGGCAATGTTGCATCGCCTCGAGCATCGACTTTGATGTCGTCTTATCCTCTCATGATATAATAGATAATAAAAAGTTGCCTCGTTTGAACTTGCATATAAATTGGGTACTTAAATAAATAAATAATTGGGTGGTAGCCAATAGAAAAAAATATTTGAGTCAAATTGACTGAATTTTTGTCATTTAAGGTTTATGAAAATTGTGACTAGTCATTTAACATCTCTAATCCTGTGTACTAGCTACCAACTAGAGGTCGCCAACTTTCATGCCAAGCGCAGTGACTACGGTAAAACCCGCCAAATGGCAACATTGTGGAATTCCTTGTGGGAGATTTATGTCTAGTAGTGGACGATATGAAGCTGATGATGAAACTCTGATAAACGGTAACGATAAGCTACTGCCCATACGATAATAATATCCTGGGACATTATTCACACACGGCCATCTGATCCCAAACTAAGCAGAGCTTGTAGTACACTAGATAATTAAACATAATCTCTTGACATTGATACGAGCTAGCTAAATATCATTGCTATAATAAAATAAATTTTATAAATATTTTCATACAATGTGTACCTAAATATCTATGTTACTAGAAATAATAATGTATACAACTATATTACTACAAGCATGTTCTGACTATTTACAAGCGCTTTTTAAAGACTACGTGAATAAAACCTTTTTATTTATTCGTTATTTTATGGAAACCAGATAGGTAACTGATATACTACATACACTATTTTTTTATTTTGTAAATACTTACTTATATAGATAAATTACACCCAGACTGAGGACAAACAGACATATTCATGCACACAAATATCTGTCCTGTGTGGGAATCGAACTCTAGACCTCCGGCGTTTGCCAACCACGCTATCAGACCCGTCAAAGTAGACCCGAGTAGCTATTACCAATGCATAGAAACACGCTGTCGACCAACAAGATGAACAAAGTAGTCAGTACAGAATTCAAAGGAAATTGTATCCTAACCACCATAGCTTATGGTAGAAATTCTAGAAAGTGTAGTAATGGCGCCTACGCATTAACGGATATGTCAATTCAGCTGACGAGTTCCCACCACGTCTGTTATTGGAAGATTACTTCAATTATGATCATGTCGATCTCTCGATCTTATTAAAGGGTCATATTTAAAGAAAGTGATGGTGTTTTTTGTAATCCATATAAGCATTAAGCAGGACTGCATTGTTTGTGTAAAGTATGTAATATATTATTTATGGTAATAAATTAATTTTAAATTTGAATTTGAATTTTTACAGCACGAGCTACAATACAATAGCAATATAAAACCATCCAAAACATACATAGGTACTCAATAGGTAGTATTTAAACTACCTAATCTAAACATTTTTTGCTGTATACATAAAAGTCGTAGATAATTATGTTTAGATTGAAATAAGAACACGATTTTAGATTTATATATAGCTACCAGTGATTTATTGATATATTGAGTGCAGCCACAACATAATCATTAAAAACAATCATTGATTGGCCTGTTGGTTTAATATTTGGGTAGTGGTGAGCCTGACAGCTAAGCCAGAGATCCTGAGTTCGATTCCCAAGTCAAATTTTGTGAATGAATGAATTGAATGAATGAATTAAAAATGAATGAATTATTTATTTTGCCAGAATTGTAGTAAACATTACAGGTGTTGTTATTTAAATGGTGCTGTACAATTCACTATATAATAGCATGCAAAAAAATATGTGTTAATAATTAAGTCTACGCCTATTGATTACCATAATTACATGTCTACATTATAATTACAGTGTTTACAAACTTATCTATAATCAATCTATTTAGGCACAGCCATTTCATAAGTTTTAATAATTTTTAAGACATTTATAATTATATTTACTATTAAGTACCTATCCTATGTGTGAAGATTATGATTATTTGTTCTGGGTCTGGCTATAATGACGGGCCTGTTGGCGTGGTTGGCAAAATGCTTGCTTTTCACGCCGGAGGTCATGGGTTCGATTCCTATCCAGGACAGATATTTGTGTGCATGAACATGTCTGTTTGTCCTGAGTCTGGGTTTAATTATTTATATAAGTATGTATTTACAGAAGAAAGTGGTATATCAGTTGTCGGTTTCCACGGTACAAGCTCTGCTTAGTTTGGGATCAGATGGCCGTGTGTAAATAAAATGTCCCAGGATATTATTATTAATGTATTTACAATATACAACATGTAACTTAATTAACGCACATGCTGAAAATAGTTTGTTCAGCATCGTTTACTGAATCGATCTATATAATTTTTAATATAGCTAATTTTTGTTCCAAAATAATTAAAACTACCGAAATTTTTGTCATAATAACCCTGTACAGTCAAAATAAATTGAAATGGACCGTAAGTCGAAGTAATTAAACTTTAAAATCGCAGTTTTATTTGTATTCTACAAATTCGATCATTCAATATAAAATAAAGAAAAATAAACTTTATTCCAACAAACTAATTTAGTATATAACAATGCATATACATGTTAAATAAAAAATTCAGTGTATGTATTACAATTACAACATAATATTCTAATTGGGGTGTTTGAGGGTGTCCGATATTTACGTTACATGTTGTATATGTATTTGGAAATATATAAGTGTTTTTATCATTTTCCATAGTACCCACACTCCTGCCTGGATTGGGATCAGACGGCTGAGACGAATGTGTTAGTTGTCATAACAAATAAATAATGTCCCACGATATTATTATTATATATATAAAAAAATATATAATATGTTAAATTGTAGTTATTATTTCTTCTGACTATTGGATATAATATCGTAGTTACTTATACTTTTTTTGAAATTGTATTATATTATTAAAATATGAATAATTGATGATATTGGTTACTATATTTATATTTATTACTAAAATGTATTCACAATATAATATTATTATCTAATTTATTTGAGAGCTGATTGTACCCACCCCGTACATCTATGTACAATTTTTTAACTGTCTGTCTACCTTTTACGGATTATGAGATACACCCCGCTGACAGAAAGACGGACAGTGGAGGCCCATTAGGCACGGAATCCTAAAAACGAACCATCTTTAAAGATTTTGTAAAGATACCTATTATATAGGTTTTCTTCCTATAAACATCCTGTATACAACACGTAAACGTTATCGCTCTTTATCAACAAATTTACTATCGTCCATATTTGGGCGGTCACCAGTCCAAGATTAGATAATAAAAAAAAATAACAAGAAATTCGTGGAAGTATTCGCCAATTGTGTCATAATTGTGTTTGAAGATCTATCTATAACTATACAACATGTAACGTAATTAACGCACACTCTCAAACACCCCAATTAGAATATTATGTTTTTTTACATCGTTGGTCGACTACCAAGTTTGAAGATCTATCTATACAACATTTAACTTAATTAACGCACATCCTGAAAATAGTTTGTTCAGAATCGTTTACTGAATCGATTTATATAATTTTTAATATAGGTATTTGTTATTCCAAAATAATTAAAACTATTGTCATATTAACCCTATACAGTCAAATCAATTAGCAATGGACCGTAAGTCAAAGTAATAAGATTTCTATAATCGCAGTTTTATTTGTATTCATACAAATTCCATCATTCAATACAAAATAAAGAAAAATAAACTATATTCCAAGAAACTACTTTAGCAAATAAGAATGCATATACATGTTAAATTAAAAATTTAGTGTATGTATTATGATTACAACATAATATTCTAATTGGGGTATTTGAGGATGTGCGTTAATTACGTTACATGTTGTATATATTAATTTCGTAAAGTAAAAGTAAAATATTCTTTATTGTACACCATAACTTAAAATTAAAATGAACATATATAAATTAGGTACAAAGGGCGGCGGGCTGCGATTTCTACCAGACAACCAATTATGGAGTGGATAGACGAAGGAAAGGGAAAACAGGATTGATAGGTGTAACAATAGGTCAACTTAATGTAAACTTAATGTAAACTAATACAAAATAATTATAATAAGTAAAAAAAAAAGAAATACATAGAATAATTTAAAGAAATGTCAAAGTTAGCAGGAATGCGTGAAAAATACAATGGCGACAGCGGTAAATAAATGTGCTTAGGTAATCTAGGCCGATAATAGTTACTTGTTATAGAAGAGTGCAAAGTTGCTTTTAAATCGCGTGCTCAATTTTGATAACCGAGCAAGCGAAGGATTCTACAATTCGAAAATTAGAATCCTGAGCATCAGCGAGGAAATCAAAAGAGCGCAAGGTGAAAAATCTTTGCATTCGAGTGCAACACGTAACTTTTCATCACACCTCAGCGAGGAAATGACTATACTTTTATTGAGATATGTAAGTATTTCAGGACAATATTTAAATTATAACAAATGATACTTAGGTATAATAATAATTTAGAAAAACTTAGCGTTGCTACGGTTTCAGTGGAATAGAATAGTAATATTGTGCAAAACAAACAAAAAAAGTACACTATGAAGGTTCCGAGTCTTAGGGCGGCTTGCACCATAGCACTAAATACTATTTAAATCCAATTTAAATTCAATTCACGTTTAAGTCATTGCAACGCCTTGCACCATGCTAAATAAGTCACTAAACGCGTCTAGACAGCTGTCAAAGTTAAATACCCATGAATAGCTATTTAGCACAGCTAAATGCGTTTAGCAAAAATTGACATTTATTTTGAAAGGTTATGTTTCCATGACATGGAGGATTCAGTTTACGCACACAGAAAAACGTAATTTTTGTTTAAAAAATAGTGTCATTTTTACTTACTTATAACGAAATGTAGGGAAACTGCAATACCGACACGATAAACGCATTTAACGTGATGCAAGAGGTCATTAAACGTAATCATGTTAAACACATTTATCGATTTAAACGTATTTAGTTAAATTTGTTTAAGATATATTTAAACGAAATTTCGTGCAAGCCGCCCTTAGTTATTAATAAATTAAAAAAAGGTTGTATGATAAATTCAGCACCATAGAGGTAGAAGTAAATAGGTTAAATGATATTTTGCATTCACAACACGATGTTCTAAATTCAAATTTACTTTAACCTCTAGACGATAAAAACGACTTTTCCACTCAGATATCGAAGAGTAAAACTACTCTTTCCGAGATTGGGTGATGAAAATATATTTTCTTAACATTAATTAAACATATTTATACATGTTTGTTGTTAGGTTCGTTTATTGAAAGAAAAAAAGATTTTTAATAATATTTTATGCGCATTAAATGGATACAGTAAATAATAAAGTCTTCCAGAATGTTTTTAAAGGGAATAAAATAGCGGCACTTCGTTCCGTTTTGCGTTATGGAATACTCATGTGGGGACACTCAGCTGATCGTTTAAGAGGATTTAGAGCACAGCAAAAGTGTGTCAGGGCAGTCTGTAGAGCAGATTGCTTGGACAGTTGTGTAACGCTATACAAATTCAATTCAAGCAGTAAATTTTACCACTACCTAGTGTATACATTTATGATTTTTTTCTATTTGTCTACACATTTCGTTATTTAAAAAAAGCTACAACCATTAAATACCTACATACACGGTCGCCGTAGCCTAGTTGGTAGTGCTCCTGCCTACGAAGCTGGTGATCCTGGGTTCGAATCCCGGTAAGTGCAAATATTTGTGTGATGAGCACGAATATTTGTTTCTGAGTCATGGATGTTTTCTATGTATTTAAGTATTTATCTATCTATATAAGTATGTATATCGTCGCCTGGTACCCATAGTACAAGCTTTGCTTAGTTTGGGGCTAGGATGATTTGTGTGACATTGTCCCTAGATATTATTATTATTATTACTAATATAAATAGTAGGTTATAGTATGTCTGTCCCTGGTCACCGAAGATAGACAAATAGATAGAGAACACTATATTGCACCAGAAAACTATCTTAATATAATCAATTAAAGGTACAGACGCCAGCACATCCAGCTACCCCAATCTGTCAATTTTCTTTTATAGATTTTCAACTTTAAGCTACTCACTTAAGCATAAGGTTCACTTTCAATTGGGGAAATGTGACAGATTGAGGTAGCTTCTTGCTGGCGTCTGTACAATCCGCGGTCTTATCGCTTTGCAGCAATCTCTTCCAGACAACCATTGGGTGGACATGGAAAAGGCGGTAGATGTAAGTGTACTATCGAGTAGCTTTATAATTTTTTTTACATTATGTTCTTATGTGCAAGTTAAATTAATATATACCACATTGGTTACCCGTAGTTCACACCGTACCTACGGCTATTCAATTTTTTTATTCCGTTTTAGGGCTCTGGCTTCTTTGGCCTTATGAGCCTTGAGTAAATATATTTTTATATCATTTATTTCAGTCATTGTCAAGTAAGGTCCGTCACAGTTAAGTCATACATAGTCCTTGTCTAACCCCAGTAAAGCAGTGGCGACTTTACTAGAGGCTTTTATGGAGTTTTGGTTACAACACGGAAAATCACAATTCACGGCAATATCGCACTTTCCTCCACTTGTGTACCTTGTTGAAGATGTTACGTCTAAAAATCCACCATATTTACACATAAAAACTCGAATTTACACCAGTATTTGAAAATAAAACATAGCCTCGATTCGTCTTTTTCCGCGTTGGCGCCAAAACTCCCGGCTATTCGAATATATAACAGGTTGCCAGACTGTTTCAAAAACCTCGGCTTATTCTCGTTCAAGCGTAAATTGTTTGATATGCTATTAAAAAATATATATCCTCAAGATAGTCTTTAATTGGATAATATATCCAATTAAAGACTATCTTGAGGACAATAGCCTGTAATTAGTGATAACATAATGTTATTACGCCAGTAACCGACCAATACCAACTTATTGTACTACATACATACAAACAAAGACTCACGCCTGTTTCCCTGAGGAGTAGGCAGAGACAACGGATTTCCATTTGTCACGATCCTTGCACACCTCTTTCGCCTCATTTACTGTCATTATATTCTTTATACTTACTCACTTGTTTAGGGTACTTCTGAGGCTCTACCGGTTAAGTCGCCGAACATCGAGTTCTTAAATGGCGTTCAAATAAATAAAGGTTAAAAATGACTTAATCAATCGTTAAATCGGCTTCCATGACCACATGTGACGTCATAAATGGTCCCGAATCGATCGTCAACGTTGAAGCTGATTTAACGATTAATTAAGTCATTTTTAACCTTTATTTATTTGAACGCCATTTAAGAAATGGATGTTCGACGACTTAGCCGGTAGAGCCCCTGACCTGGCCTTTCTTGAGAACGTCTCCGATTTGGTCAGAGAATGTTCTACGAGGTCTTCCCCTTTCGGTTGTACCATTCACACAGATTAAGGTTCTTAAAGATACTAATTGAAACTAAGGGTCATGGCATTGCAATTGGAAATCAGCGTTTTCAAGTACAGACGCTAGCACATCAATCTACCCCAATCTATCAATTTCCCCGATTGAAAGTGAACCTATTTTTTTTATTTTTTATGTACACATAGAAAAAAGTAAATAAAAGCAAGTATACAAAAACGAAAGAGTACAAAGGCACTGCTTATTTCTAATGAAATCTCTTCCAACAGGCCCGCGAGAGGAGATATAGTATGAAAGAGGAATTGTGTGCAGGTTAGTCAAAATATTAAATAAAAACTCAATAGTCAGAAGAATATAAATAAACTTACATACAAATACTTAAATAAATACATATATAAATACATAAACAGTTCTAAACATACAACCAATACAATAAATAAATATATATAAACATAGAGAGAGAAAATGTAATTTCACTCGTTTTTTAAATAACGATAGAGTGTCACAGTTTCTTATGTTAGGCGGAAGTGAGTTCCATAACCTGACCGTGCGGACAGTAAAGGATTGGGAGTAGAATTCAGTTTTATGGGATGGGAATTTTAGGAGGGATATAAGGTGCGACCTACATGGCTTGTCTGGTGAGTGAGTATAGGAGAAACGCTCATGTAGGTAGGACGGGAATAAAGGATTGTGCAGGATATTAAACAGGAGACATAATATCCGAGTATTCCTGCGAAGGCGGATTGGGAGCCACTTGAGTTCTTTGCGATATTGAGAAACGTGATCATATTTTTTAACCCAAATATAAAACGAAAGCACAAATTCTGCAGCCGCTCAAGTTTGTCTAAGAGCTCCTCATTAGCGTCCAAATAGCAGGCGTCAGCGTAGTCTAGAATGGGCTGAATAAGAGTTTGGGAAAGAGATATTTTCGTGTCCAAGGGCAGGAAGTACTGGAGACATTTTAGTGTATGGAAAGAGAAATGTATCTTCTGACTAACACTATTCACTTGAGCTTTCCAAGTCAAGTTGCTATCTAAAATAATACCTACATTGCAGACGGTATCCGTGTAAGGGATAGGCGTATTACCGAGGTGTATCGTAGGAAAAGAATTAAAATCCACGGTGCAATGTATTTGACGGCCGCCAATTATGATAGCCTGCGATTTTGTAGGGTTAATGTGCAAGCCATAAGACCCAGCCCAGAGATTAATTAAGTAAAGATCTCGATTAACAGCGGAAATTGACTCAAAGATATTGTCTCTAGTAAAATGGCGGTAAAGCTGCAAATCATCTGCATAAAGATGGAAGTTAGATGAAATTACACTAATAACAGAGTTAATAAAAATAGAAAATAATAAAGGAGACAGGACGCCACCTTGAGGTACTCCCGCAGTAAGTCTACACCAATCAGATATACAATCATCTTGCTGGACACACTGTGAGCGCCCCCGAAGTTAAGAATCAAACCAAGATACAGCTTTAGAAGAGAAGTTAAAAGATTTAAGGATTCCGAGTAAGATGTCAAAATCAACTGACATGAACGCGCTGCTAAAGTCAAGGAGGACAAGGATAGTTAAGGATTGGTTCTCCATAGCCCATCGTATGTCTTCGGTCACTTTGAGGAGTGCCGTAACCGTACTGTGTCCAGCACGGAAACCCGATTGATAGGGGCTTAGAAGATTGTTGTGAGAGAGAAAGAAAGACAGCTGTCTATGTACAATATGTTCGAGAGATTTTGAAAGAAATGGAAGAATAGAGATAGGCTGAAAGTGAGATGGTAAAGTGGGATTGGTATTCTTGGTTAGTGGAATAATTTCATAACTTCCAAGCCTGGGGAAAACAGGAGGAGAATAAAGAAAAATTATAAATATGAGTTAAAATAGGGATAATAATGGAAAGGATAGGAATAATCATTTTGGAGCAGAGTTTATCAATACCAACAGCGGCAGAGGAAATAGAAAGGATTGATTTCTTGACATCCTCCTCGGATACGGGAGACAGTTCAAAAGGTCTACACTGCGGCATCGGCTGCATAGAAAGTTCCAATAAGGTAGTGTCCCTGACATGAGAAGCCAAGGAAATAGGAGGAGATGCGAAATGCTTGTTGAGAGCATTCAAGTCGATATAAGTAGGAGAAAAATTTAGAGATTTACCGATGCCCTGGGATTTAAGAAATTTCCAAACTAGAGAAGAGTTACGATTTTTGTCAAGGGAATTATGGAAATGGTGTCGTTTGGCATCTCTACACAGATGATTGCAGAGGTTCCGAAGAGTTTTATAACGATTGAGGTTACTCTCTGTAGGGTTTTTTTTGTACCTTCTTTTGGCTTTGTCTCAGCGACCCATAAATTCTTTTAAACTGGGGTAATCCAAGGTGCTGGGTTCCTTATAATTTTGACGCATCGTAATGGAGCATGGCGATCGTAAAGTTTAGTTATGGATGTGGTAAACATTTCAACTTTTTCATCAGCACTTGAAGCTTTCGTTAAATCAGTCCAGTTTATACTAGATGCGTCATTTTGCAATGCCTCTAGGTTCATACCCTTGAAATTACGAAGAAAGGCGTATTGTGGCTTACGTTTGGGAGGACGAATGTTGTAGGACAAGTCAGATCATGGTATGAAAAAGAAGCAGCAAGTTGCCCGTGAGAGACAACATGTTCGGGAGAGGAGACAACCATTAGATCTAATAAAGACGGTGAACAATTAGGAAAGTTGTGTGTTGCAGAGAGAGGGAGTATATGAAGGTTAATGGAGGACAGAATAGATTGAAGATTACGAGTGCGATGATCTTTTTTGATCAGGCAAGTGTTAAAGTCGCTTATCAAGACTACGTGATCATAAGAAGGGCAAAGTTCGTTTAGTAGTACATCAAAAGAGTTAAAGTAGTTGATACGGAGATTAGGAATGTAGAAAACTCCCAGTAAAATTTTTGTATAATGAAAAGAAATTTCAACGAGAACTTGTTCAGCTGATTCCGGCTGTTGTGGTAGTGATACGCTAATAATTTTATATGGTAAATCAGCTCGTAGATTAATAGCTACACCTCCACCACCTTTGCCGATGCGGTCGTTACGAATAAGCACATAACCCGGAAGTGCAAAGTGTGGGGAGAGAAGAGATGGTTTAAGAAAGGATTCTGAAATTAACAGAGCATCTAGATTAGTGCCGCTAAATGAAGCTAGAAGATCAGAGTGATGGCTAGGAATACTCTGAACATTAATATGAGCTATATTGAAGTGATTACGGTGGTCGGAAAAAACTGAAGATATGTGGTCATGCAGTAGGGCAGAGGAATCACCATCCGCACTAACGAAACTGTCAGATGAGGAACACGAGAAGAAAGGTCTCAGCGCGAGTAAATATAATATATATATATATATATATATATATATATATATATATATATATATATATATGTATATATTATACTCATATAAAAATAACTTAATACTTAAAACTTAATACAAATAATAAAAAATAAATGTGTATATTACAATGGTATTTACTTTAACTCGCTGTCACTGATGGAAGATATTTGAACATTATAAATGGTTATAGTAATTAGCGGAGAGAAGAAATACAGATAAGAAAGATAATTTATACATGGTCACAATTCGCAAACATTTGCTACAAATGGCTGCATCAGTATTTAAATAAAATATTCATACACCGTAACGTACATCTTAAAAAATTACTTAACAATAGAATAGGAATTACGTTCAACAAATTAGATAAATCATTAAATAATTAAAACTAAACTAAATACATACAAGACTGTGAGAATAAAACGCATCATACCAGCCGTGTTAACACGACAACACTGGAGAAACGGAACGTATTTGTTTCCGTCAATGTCATGTGTCAAATAACACATGACAGCTTTTGTTGACAATTACGTAAGCACAATATTTTGACGCAATTAAACTAAAATAAATTACGTAGGTGCCTTTTACCTTCAAATTATTAAATAAAAAGTAGTTTAAGACGGGTATGTTGGTTTATGCAAACTGACAAATACTAACAGTGTTATGCAGCCAAGTTAAAGAGACCAGTTAAAGAACCTTATGCTTGTGTGATAAAGTTTTTTTTGGACATTATTTACACACGGTCATCTGATCCCAAACTAAGCAGAGCCAAAACTGGAAACCAGATAACTGATATCTTACATATTATAATACTTTTCTTTTTGTAAATACATACTTATATAGATAATTACACCCAGACACAGGTCAAACAGACACGTTCATGCACACAAATATTTGTCCTGGGTGGGAATCAAACCCACGACCTCCGGCGTGAAAAGCAAGCATTTGCCAACCACGCCAACAGGCCTTAAAGTTGAAAATCTATAAAAGAAATTTGACTGATTAGGGTAGCTGGATGTGTTGGCGTCTGTACCTATTTGTATCTCAAAAATCGGAAATCATAAATTTTGTTGTCCGGCGTGTCTCGAACCAGCACCATCTACCAATCTGAGGTGTGCGCTCTTCGTTAAGCTATGAACCAAACACAATTCTGCCTTCCTTACTGAGGTAGTAGGTGTTACCCATAGGATTTGATTTATAGAAACTTGGCGGACTAATAGGTTCACAGTTGCATGTGGAAGATTATATCATATTGATAACATCTTACATACTTAATCTATAACATTTTTAGATTTAAAGCATTTTTCGGTATGCAAAGCGAAAAATTATGATTTCCCATTTTCAGATTAGATTTTTGCTATGTATAGCGAATGATTGTATAAATTTAATCCATTCGTATGGGTTGATATTTAAAGATTTAGATGCCGATCTCAAATTTTATTACGGAATCTTCAATAACACATTTTGCCATGCTAATAGGTGCTCTACTCCCCTTTTTATATCTAGAAGAAAACTTACTAAGTTCTATCGTTGTGTAACTTGATATTATCACTTTCGAGTGGTGTACCGTGTACTGTACTGGTTATTTACATTGCATTTATACAACTAAGTTGGCCTGTGGCATACTTTTTTTAAAGACAACGCCCGCACTAGAGAATTTAATCCCTGTGTTGCGGGGTACTTTACAAACACATAAAAAATGTGAGCCGTCACGGGACGCCTGGTAGATGTGAAACATCGGCATTATTTTGTAAAAGTAATATGCAGAAAAGAACATATGGTTATTGTGATAAGAACTAAATATGTCATAATGATAAAATAAAAAGTCGATTGCGCATGCGCCACGGCATGCGTCGCCACGCCAGAAATCTGTTTTACGTGCGGCTATATACTCGTATGTTTCACATCAATAGCCGTCTATTATATATTAATATTTACAAATTATTATATATACAAATTACATCTAGATTCAGAACAACTATTTATGGGTCATACAAATAGTGGTCCGGTAGTCCGGACTCGAACCCGCGACACGAAGTGGCGAGGCGACTGTCGTAACCGCTGCGCCACACGTGCAGAAAATATAATAAAATAAAATAATATAAAATATATATTGCTCCTATATTGTGGAACCTCATACTATGGATCAAGAATTAAGGACTGGCCTCTCTTATGGGCCACACAAATAATTGTACTGTGCGGGAATCGAAACCGGGACACGAAGTCGCAAGGGGACTACCTTAACCATTGCGCCACGGAGCAATTTTAAACATACAGATGGTTCTTCTTAATTTCTACACTCCACAATGTTTTTGTTACTGGCATAGCTTGTGTTTTCCCTAATATTTAGTTATGTAATAGACTGCACCAAGCGGGATATGGCCGCTTTTAAAATTGACCACTGTAGCTGGGAAAAGCTCGCTGAAAGTTCGTTCGGATCGCAAGATCTGTGATGAAGCCTGGTTCGGAGTACTTGCTGATAAGAGACAGAAGCGACATGAAAGCGGCTCGGCACCAACCACCGCAAACTTCTCTTGTCAGGCCTGCGGCAGGCTATGTCGCTCTCGCATCGGTTTGTTTAGCCACCAAAAGAAATGTCTCTCAGACAATGCGCCGTAAATCGTTTGTAACAGATGCAAAGGCCATATATAATAATAATATAATATCTGGGGACAATGTCACACAGATCATCCTAGCCCCAAACTAAGCAAAGCTTGAACTATGGGTACCAGGTGACGATACCTACTTATATAGATAGATAAATACTTAAATACATAGAAAACATCCATGACTCAGAAACAAATATTCGTGCTCATCACACAAATATTTGCACTTACCGGGATTCGAACCCAGGACCACCAGCTTCGTAGGCAGGAGCACTACCAACTAGGCTACGGTGACCTTCAATCAAAAAGGATCATGTAATACTATGGAGCTCTTATCTAGATGCTCTTATCGGTTCGTAAGTGATCAGACAGGTTAAGCAACTAGGCTCGCGGTCATTCCATAGATGGATGACCACCAAAGTGGTTTGATTTTTAAACATCTCCGTGCTTCGTATTGCACGTTAAGCTGTCGGTCCCAGTTGTAGCCATTAGGCAACAGTCGTTAAGCCATGTCAGAGGCCTACTTGGCGGCTTGAACAACTCTGACAAGTTAGTTAATACCACATGTAACAGCAGCCAAGCTAGAGCAAAATACACCAAACAGACAATTACATAATAAGTCTACATTCCTTTTCTCCACCTGTAAGGTTAAGTTAACGAATTGGGTTATCTTTTATGTAAGCAATCCTTTGAAACGTACTTCAATTCACAAAATAACTCTTTCTATAAGTTATAGTCACATGTAAATTTAATGATATGTTGCCATGCCAACATAAAAAACGTAGAGATATCATGAACGAAATTAGAATACCGACAAAGTTCTAGTCGGATTCTGGCACTAAAGATAAAAGTCGTCTTAAGCCACTAAAAACCGGATCACATATCTAAAATTGTTTGTTACTGATAAAGAAAAATTGGTGTTCATAATAATATCTTTCTGTCTCGGTATAATCTATACATACAATAAAATCGTAGGAAAGTCAAAACTGTACATTGAATATTTTTTTAAAGGATACTTGGGGCGTGATCTACAATCGATATCGAAGCCAAAAATATAGTTTTTAGAATTTTTGTCTGTTTATCTGTATGTATGTCCGGGCTAAACTCAAAAAGTACTACATGGATTTAATTCAAATTTTGCATGAATATTACTAAGAGGTCGGGTCAAAATATAGGCTACATATTATGACGCTATCACCTAAGTGGGAGAAGCTGTGATAATTTATAAAATTTAAAGCGGGTAAAACCGCGGGGCACAGCTAGTATTAACATAAATAGATGGCGATTGTAAATATTTCAGACTAGCTGTTCCCCACGGTTTTTACCGCGTTAAACTTTATAAATTATAGCCTATGTGTTAACACCATACCAAATTGCATTAAAAACGATTCAGCCGTTTAGACGTGAAGAAGTAACAAACATACACACTCACAAACTTTCGCCTTTATAATACTACTATGACTAGCTGCCCCCCGCGGTTTTCCCGCGTTAAACTTTATAAATTATAGCCTATGTGTTATCCGGATATACAAGCTATATTACTACAAAGTTCCATCAATATCCGTCCGGCAGTTTTTGCGTGAAAGAGTACCAAACAAACACACTCACACAGTCCCAAACTTTCGCCTTTCTAATATTAGTGTTATTTATGGCATCACGAACTTTAAAGTTAATATAAGGAATAGACATTTTGGCATTCTTAGTTATTCTAATTTAAATTTAATATAATCTTTATATATAAAAATCAATGCCACTTTTCGTTGAAATGTTATAACTCAACAACGCCGTTACCGATATGGCTAATTTTGGTCTTGAATTATTTGTGGAAATCCAGGGAAGGTTAATACGTAGAGAAAATTTTAAAAAAAGTCTTGAAAAAGTGTAAAATCTTAGTTTTTACTAGCTAGCAATTTAAAATATTTTATTGTTTGAATAAATGAACTTAATAACCTTTTTTTTTATTACTATGCCTTATAAGTAGCGAAGCACGTACCGGGCCGCTAGTATAATATAAACGACTGCCTCTTTGGTCTAGTGGTAGCGTGTTCAACCGCAGATAATGAGGTCCTGGGTTCAAATCTCGGGTCGGGCCAAAAAAGTGATTTTGGGTTTTTTCCGTAAAAATAAAATTTCTCAGTATCAGCCCTTAGTCTGGAAGTTGGCGGTATTACACCCCCGTGCCTCGGAGAGCACGTAAAGCCGTCGGTCCTGTACCTGAACTCTTTCCGGTCGTGTCGTTAGTCGTCCCATCGGATCATGATAGTGATGGAATAGAAAGTGCCCCTGTGTTTGCGCACACACTTGTGCACTATAATATGTCCTGCGCAATTGGCTAATCTCCATTGAGAATGGCCGCCGTGGCCGAAATTCGGCCGGGAAGACATCATTGAAAAAATATTCAATGTACAGATTTGACTTTCCTACGATTTTATTATATGTATAGATATTTATTTGTTTCTTCATTTATTTAATTATTTATTTAAGTAGTAGAGCCTTTGTTTCGCTGGGTCTTCTCAGTTGGTCATATTGGATCATTTGGTAGCGATAAAGAGCGCAACCGGCGTTATAAACACTATAGCGAAATAATAATATTGAATTCTTACCTTCATATATTACCATTTGTGATTTTTTAGATGTAGGATGAATAATACTTACAATCTGTGATTTTTTTAGACGTAGAATTGATAATAATTACCATTTGTGATTTTTTAGATGTAGGATGAATAATACTTACAATCTGTGATTTTTTTAGACGTAGAATTGATAATAATTACCATTTGTGATTTTTTAGATGTAGGATGAATAATACTTACAATCTGTGATTTTTTTAAAATGTAGAATTGTTATTAGTACGAATCTGTGATTTTCTAGATATCAATATTCTAAAGACTTAGTTGTGTTAATTATGAATAAAGATTTTTCTAACAAAGTTTGTTTGTCTGCTAACGTTACTTACATAAGTTACTAAACAGTTATGTACTATGCCGTGGGTTGAAAACGGAGTCCATTTTTGTTGCGGGTTGAAAGCGGAATAATTATTATTATTTTTAACTCCTGGGATGAAAACGTGGGATGAAAACGGAAACACCCAACCATTCAGGCACGACGTAGTAAAATATATTTATAACTATACATTTCGACGGTTAAAAGTATTTTAATAAATAACCACTTAAACAATTATTTAAATAATCTTGCTTAGTAACTAAATCTAACTAACATAAATTATAGTATATATATAGTATTATAGAGCTAACATAAATTTAATATATTGATCTCTAACCGCAGATATAAATGTCTACATATATTTAAAATAATCATGTATAGTTAACTATATTACTACAAACATGTTCTACCTTAATGTATTCAATTCATTTATATTTATTATTGGTAAGATATAATTTTAACTGCATATACAACATGCAACTTAATTAACGCACATCCTGAAAATAGTTTGTTCAGAATCGTTTACTGAATCGATTTATATCATTTTTAATATAGATATTTTTTTATTCCCAAATAATTTAAACTAAGGAAATTATTGTCATATTAACCCTGTACAGTCAAAACCAATTGAAATGGACCGTAAGTCAAAGTAATAAGACTTTTAAATCGCAGTTTTATTTGTATTCATACAAATTCCGTCATTCAATATAAAATAACGAAAAATACACTTTATTCCAAAAAACTAATTTAGTAAATAACAATGCATATACATAAGTAATGGAATCAGGCGTTACTTTGCGGAAATCCATAACAATCTAAATACAAAATCAATATGTAGTGTTAATCATGCCGGGATGCAATTTGCACCGCCCTCCCGCCCGCAAAAACGTGCACATGCAAGAAGGACAATATTAAAAAGCAAATTACATGCGCCAGTACGATACCCTCCACGGACCATTCTCAAGGGCTGCTAACTCGTCGAGTGCTCGAAGGAGAAGACGAGCACTCGACGAGTTAGCAGCCCTTGAGAATGGTCCGTGGAGGACCGAAACACGTGTTGGGTATCGTACTGGCGCATGTAATTTGCTTTTTAATATTGTCCTTCTTGCATGTGCACGTTTTTGCGGGCGGGAGGGCGGTGCAAATTGCATCCCGGCATGATTAAACTGACAATTAGCGGAATTAACACTACATATTGATTTTGTATTTTGAATGCATATACATGTTAAATAAAAAATTCAGTGTATTTATTATGTTTACAACATAATATTCTAATTGGGGTGTTTGAGGGTGTGCGTTAATTACGCTACATGTTGTATATGCTATAGCCCCGTAATATTATTCAAGTGACACAAACAATGAGTGGACTTACGGATTACCTAGGTGGATGTAAAATACAACATTTACGCATTACATAACAATTGACACTAACAAGATACTAAAACAACACAAATACATAATGGCTGCCTTTACTTAAAAACGTTTAGAGATATACACCTCCGCACTGAAGAGATGCTGGTAGAAAATAATAATAATATCCTGGGACATTATTTACACACGGCCGTTTGATCCCAAACAAAGCAGAGCTTGTACTGTGGAAACCAGATAACTGATATTTATTTTTTTATTTATTTATTTTCCTCTTGCATCTATCATTACAGATATACACGTAAGTCCAATGCGATAGAGTGCATATCTAAGTACAATACAATTTTATACCCCTAAAAAAATTTACTTATAACTAAAATGAATAATGCACTTCTCGTGAACTCTCTCAGAGAACACACAAATGGGTCAGTCTCAGCTGCTATAAGGTTAAGAGTACGGAGAGCACGCGTCAGGGGCGCCTCATGTACGAGGTTAGTCCGACCACGCGGCTCCACTAGAAATCGCGGCCGTCTACTTCTCCATACATACCTGTCCGTGACACACAGGGTATATACTACATATACTACTTTTTCTTTTGTAAATACATAGAAAAAATACTCTTTATTGTACACCATAAGAATACATATTTCATAGGATATTTCACAAACAAGTTGTACAAAGGGCGGTCTTATCGCATACAGCGATCTCTTCCAGACAACCTTAGGATGGATAGGATCTGAACAATAACTAATAGCAGTAGGTATGCAACAAGACATACACTAAAACTTATATAGATAAATTACACCCAGACTCAGGACTAACAGACATGTTCATGCACCCAAATATCTGTCCTGGGTGGGAATCGAACCCACGACCCCGGCGTGAAAAGCAAGCATTTGCCAACAACGCCAACAGGCCCGTCAATTCGTATTGAAATTAGGAAGTTTTCCATCGCATCTGTTTATCCGTTAGATATCATAGCTATATAAAAATGTATTAGTTACTAAATATATCCCAACAGGTATATAGATGAATTAAGATAGGATATTATGCATATAATTTGGTATTTACTGGCAAATTATACTTACGTGTTTTATTCGCATTATTTAAATAAAATTTGAATTATGCAAATTCAGCACTTAATTTTGCTGATAAATTAAAACAAAAGGTTACAACAAGAGTTAAATATATTATATTGATGTTCTAAAGCAGGTGTATGTATGCCGCATTACACGCATTTTAGCAGCAAGTTGGATAAGAGCACGCCGGCGAGCATAGAATTAGCTCCTGATAAGTGAAAGTATAAATTGCGGATCTGAAATTCTACTAAATCTTACAATTAAATATATGCTTGCTTGCTTGCTTGCTTGCTTGCTTATCGTATGGGCAGTGGTTACCCTATTGTCAGAGTTGTTCAAGCCGCCCAGTAGGCCTCTGACATGGCTTAACGACTGTTGTTTAATGACTACAACCGGGACCGACAGCTTAACGTGCCCTCCGAAGCACGGAGACGTTCAGAAATAAAACCACTTTGGCGGTCACCCATCTATGGACTGACCGCGACCCTAGTTACTTAACCTCGCCGATCACTTATGGACCGGTGAGATCATCTAGCTATGAGCGCCTCAATTAAATATATATAGATAAATAATAATAATGTCCTCCTCGCCGAATTTCGGCCATGGCGGCCAGTGTCAGTGGAGGCTAGCCATTTGCGCGGGACATATTATACTGCACAAGTGTGTGCGCAAGCAGAGAGGCACTTTCTATTCCATCACTCTCATGATCCGATGGGACGACTAGCAACACGACTGGAAAAGGTGGAGTACAGAACCGACGGCTTTACGTGCTCTCCGAGGGCGAGGGTATAATACCGCCACATCTCAGACTTCGAGCTGATACTGAGAAATTTTTCTTTTTGTAGAAAAATCCTAAAATCACTATTTGGCCCGGGATTTGAACCCAGGACCACGTTATCTGCGGTTGAACACGCTACCGGTAGACAAACGAGGCAAGAAGACCTTACAGAACAACTGAAAAATCTTGAGCGCCAATAATTGTGCATAAGATTTATATTTAGTCTCCGCATGTTTCATTATTTCGAAAAAAGCTCCAGAGATTGCCAATTTGTCCTCTTCGTCGGAATTCCCATATTATATACCTGATAAACTTTTTAACCCCTCTACTGCAAATTATCTCAAAAACTTTTGTTTTCCTTTGTGACACACATTCACGATTCCTAAGGTCATTAAATAACTTAAAGCTGCATATATTCATGGATAAGTCATTTGTTGTGCAAGCTGTTAGATTGTTGAATGCTCTGCCAATCTCTATAAGACGTGCCCGGACTCTCCCCATTAAATAAGCTGGTTAAGGATCACGACCTATGTTCATAATTTCTTACACCTTAATATGAATATTTTATTTGAGAAGTCAAGTATTTTGTATGCAATATATTTATATGAAACTTTAGTATAATTTATTTGTTGCACTCCTGGTAATGTTTACTCTACTTACAGTTCCTATCCTTACAAATTTTGTCTGGAAGAGATCGCTTAAGACGATAAGACCGCCCCTTGTACTGTAAATTATGTTTTTTATATTCAACTAGCTGTGCCCCGCGATTTTACCTGCGTTAAACTTTATTAATTATAGCCTATCTGTTAATCCAGGATGTCTGCTAACTCCATACCAAATTTTATAAAAATCGCTCCAACCGTTTAGACGTGAAGAAGTAACAAACATAGACACTCACAAACTTTCGCCTTTATAATATTAGTGTGATGAATTTGAGTATTTTTTTATTTTGTTTTTATTTTAAGTGTGTCCAATAAAGATTATTCTATATATATAATACTACAATTCAGGTTTTGGCTATTTATAAGCGTATTATTTTTATTTTCTTATTTCGGGAATGTGCGTGTAAAGTAACAGTTTTAGCAGCAGGTTGGATAAGATCCTCGCCGATTATGATCGCTTTTGCTCCTAATATGTCAAAATATAAATCACACATCCAATAATAATAGCAGGCGACTACTTACGTACTTTGTAATCGTCATAGCCCGAAGAATTGCCAAGCTGAAGTGGCAGTGAGTACAGCGGACAGCCACTGGGGCAGAAAGGTTTTCGAGTGGCGACCACGAACCGGAAGACGCAGAATGGGCAGGCCCCCTACAAGATGGACTGATCATCTAGTGAGGGACGCTGGAAGTCGCTGGATGCGGATAGCGCAAGACCGGCAATTGTGAAGACCAGAAAGAATTTTGGGGAGACCTTTGTGCACCAGTAGGGCGTCTTTCGGCTGATATGATAATGATGATGATGATCTAATAATCTATATTTACTTAGAATTAAATATTCAATTTTAGTTTTATTGTTATTTTTTATTTCAATTCTCTTACACATCAAATATAGTAATTCGTTATTGTATCAAAATGATCAATAAATTTATTCTAAAGCAATAAAAATCTTTATTGTATAATATATATCGATAATAAATTCTATTTCAATCGTTACTAACGTAATCCATTATGGATCCTGTCTGAACCAATCTCATAATAATTAATCTAATCACCTTAAAAAACGGAATGCTTTTTTTTCAAATTAATAATTCATAAAACATTAATATCTTAGTATATTAAGATAAAATTAATAATAATGCAATAAAAGTATACGTAAATCAGGAAATCCATGAAGACAAATAAGTGATTTTGCATATAGATCACTATTGATATAGTCAATAACAAAATTAGTCTACGCAATAAATTCAGTGAGCAGGCATGCAAGCTGCTTCACGCTAGACCAATACTTGATGCTATTATGCTTGATGCTAGACCAGCTAATTACGCATGTAATAATATATATCTATATGGCCTTTGCGTCTATTACAGACGATTTACGGCGCATTGTCTGAGAGACATTTCTTGGCGTGGCTAAACAAACCGATGCGAGTGCGACATAGCCTGCCGCAGGCCTGACAAGAGAAGTTTGCGGTGGTTGGTGCCGAGCGGCTTTCATGACGCTTCTGTCTCTTATCAGCAAGTACTCCGAACCAGGCTTCATCACAGATCTTACGACCCGAGCGAACTTTCAGCGAGCTTTTCCCAGCTACAGTGGTCAATTTTAAAAGCGGCCATATCCCGCTTAGTGCAGTCTTTAAAGCGAAGCAGAGGTCTACCGGCATCTAATAATAGATTAATGAATACTTGTACATTAATTAGCCCGTCTTTTTCATTACCTTAATTACTGCACAATAATTCACATGATTAACTTATCAAAAAAATCCTTAAAAATAAATATTAATATCGTAAATAGGTACATATCTTACGACAGCTAACAAACCGCCATCTGATCCCAAACTATCGGGACTCCCTCGCTTTTACCTACAAGTGCAACTATTGTAAGCCATGATCAACAGTGGCACACAATGAAATGACACTGAGCAGTGAGGCTCAGGCATGTCCCGGGGAATCGCTTTAACTGACTTGGAACCCGCAAGGAATTTAATCAGGAAGAAACAAGGAGGAGTTAGAAAATAAGATGATGATCCCAAAATAGACAGAGCCTGTGCTATGGCAACCAGAAGACTGATAAACTACTACTTTAGACGGAATTAACGGTCACCGTAGCCTAGTTGGTAGTGCCCCTGCCTACGAAGCTGGTGGTCCTGGGTTCAAATACCGGTAAGTGCAAATATTTGTGTGATAAGCACGAATATTTGTTTCTGAGTCATGGATGTTTTCTATGAATATAAGTATTTATCTATCTATATAAGTATGTATATCGTCGCCTGGTACCCATAGTACAAGCTTAGCTTAGTTTGGGGCTAGGATGACCTATGTGATATTGTCCCTAGATATTATTATTATTATATTAATTAAATCCAGGACCTCATTATAATTATGCGCTTGATCATACAAGAGCAACGAGGATTTCAAAGCAGTAAACGTAGCCCTTAACCCTTGTAGCACACTCATCCTGTCTTGATACGTTTGCTTCTATCTTAAATAGCAAACGTATCAAACGTTTGCTATTTAAGATCTATCAAGCTTACCCGTGCGTTCCTGTGTGGTGACGGCAGCGAATATCAGAATATCATCACCCCATCTCATCCAGTGGAGGGCGAGTAAGTCGACCCGTGGGAATATCTACCAGAGGACGGGCAGCAGCTTCTTTCTGAGTACTATGACCATCTTACTACGATCGCCAACCCGTCTGCCAAGCGTGGCCATAATGGCATATCTATTTATTTATCAATGTTTATAATAGATTATTATTATTTTTTATTTAACTACTCACACCGTTTAATTATTTGTTATGTAATTTTATTATAATTGTATCTTGACGTGTAACACTATTTTCTGTTACCAATAAATGAATATGAATATCCCCCCAAGATGATTCTTGAGGGAAGCTTTAGTCCAACAGTCCAACAGCTGTAACAAGTCACAGCTGTTATGATAGAAGCTTACACGTGCATAAGAACACTACGATATTATTGTATTATTACATTTTTAATATGACAGCCCATCAATGAATCCAAGATTTGAAAATATGTTAATTAGGTAATAAATATGATCATTCATTGCATTTAAGATGTCTGGCAAAGATAATATCATGCGCTCGCTAAGGTCACATATCTATGCCATAAATGTTGTTTTGTTATTTCTGGTGATAATGAGATGTTATCTTATCTCATCTGATAGCTATTCATCTCTGCTTATCTTAATTCATTGACTTCTGCTTTTAATCTTATAAATCATGCAACAAAATTATCGTAACTGGTTCACCACTGCAACTTGGTATTCCGACTGGAATTTGTACGATCAATTTGATTAGATCATTATGTTAAGGCTTACAGAATCCTACACGGCTAAGACGGTTGGTATCTCCATACTGGAATACTACCGACAAATGTCGATTCTTTTATGAATCTTATTTGAATAATAATTTGTATAATTATCTATACATATAATAAAATCGTAGCGAAATTAAAACTGAACATTGAATATTTTTTTTAAAGGATACTTGGGGCGTAATCTTCATTCGATATCGAAGCCAAAAATATAGTTTTTAGAATTTTTGTCTGTTTGTCTGTATGTATGTCCGGGCTAAACTCAAAAAGTACTGCATGGATTTACTTCAAATTTTGCATGAATATTACTGAGAGGTCGGGTCAACATAATAATATAGGCTACATATTATCACGCTATCACTGTTGGATCTATCACGTACACGGAGCTGTGTTAATTTATAAAATTTAACGCGGGTATACTGCGGGGCACAGCTAGTCTATGATATAATTAATTTCTAACTTTAACGGTAATCATGATATTAATACGTGAATCAAATACTTTGTTCTCCCGTTGTAGGAAAATTGCGCGGACGTGTATGAAATTGGGAACATTTCAAGTACGTATGGATAAGAGTGCAAAAAGCAAAAAAAGAAATTTTTATGTAATAGGCAATAGAGGAAAATTATTTTAATAAAAAATAAACATTACCCATACTTTCGACACACTGACAAACTGAGAATGACAAACTGAGTGTCATAAGTTCTGAGAACAGATTAATATTTCTTATCTTTAATGTCCATAGTCTTTGACAATAGAACTTTAATGGTCGAATTAGGAATAAGTGCGATATCTAGTAATTATACTTTAAATCAGTAGTACACATGCTTTATAAGTTACGATAACTAAAGAAACAAGTTTTATGCTGATATACTAAAAAGTTGTGTTAAAATATTGTTTGTTGCCTTTGGTGTTAATGAGATATATTATCTCATGTCTTCGCAGTTCATCGCTGCTTATCTTAATTCATTTTTGTATCATAACGTTTTACGCATACACAAATTCAAAATAGAGGTAAGGAAATAATAATTGCACCCGATTGGAAGGTATAAGGAGCCTTTACTTCCACAGCATAGAAGAATTCGTGGACCAGAAAATGACAAATTTTTTGCAGGTGGCTATAGTATAATGCGCACGTGCACGTGTACATGTGCGAAAGGTTATGTGTCAAATGCATGAATAATTATTTCTACATTTATTGTTACATTGTTGATAATGTCCTCCAGGGGGGCTACCGGCTAAGTCTCGGCTTCGACGTTGAAAATCGATTCCGGACCATTTATGACTTCACATGTGCTCATGGAAGCCGATTTAACGATTGATTAAGTCATTTTTAACCTTTATTTATTTGAACGCCGATCACTATTCCGATGTTCGGCGCCTTACCCGGTAACCCCCCCTGGAGATTTACCGGCTAAGTCGCCGAACATCGATTTCTTAAATGGCGTTCAAATAAATAAAGGTTTAAAATGACTTACTACTTAATCAATCGTTAAATCGGTTTCAACCTTGATAATAGATTCCGGACCATTAATGACGTCACATGTGCTCATGGAAGCCGATTCAACGATTGATTAAGTCATTTTTTACCTTTATTTATTTGAACGCCATTTAAGAATTTTTTATTTAATATTTAGAATAACCTACACACAATTCCTCTTTCACACTATATCTCCTCTCGCGGGCCTGTTGGAAGAGATTTCATTAGAAATAAGCAGTGCCTTTGTACTCTTTCGTTTTGTATACTTGCTTTTATTTACTTTTTACTGTGTGTACAAAAAAAAAAACAATGATGTTCGGCGCCTTACCCAGTAACCCCCCTGGTCGAATTTCGTGTTTTGTGGCTGACGACAAAGAATATCACCACCCCATCTCATCCCGTAAGGGGTGTAGAAGTCGTCCCGACAAAATATCTCCTGGAAACGGGTAGCAGCGTCACGCTTGGCAGACGGGTTGGCGATAACAATATAATTTTTTTTTTTTTTTTTTTTAACTTCATGCACAAAATTGTACAGAGGCGGACTTAATGCCAAAGGCATTCTCTGCCAGTCAACCTTGGGGTGATGCAGAGAAAAACATTGTAGGTGCACTATTAAGACAGTGAGAAAAGAAATTAAAATCTAAGGATATATAAAATACACAAATACCTATATTATAATAAACTAATAAATATTATATATAAATATATAAACATATACAGATAAATTATAATAATAGTTATTACAACAACAATGCTACTGTGAGGATTCAGCCAATGCTTTTTTGGCAAAATGCTCTCGAATTTTCTTTTTGAAGGAGTAACGACTTTTAGCCATTCTGATTTCTGGGGGAAGAGCGTTCCAAAGGAGAATGGACTGTATCTGGAAAGAAGAGTGAATGAAGTCAGAGCGGTGTGGGGGACAATGTAGGAGACGGTTATGAGAAGAACGAAGATTTTTGTTGTGAATAGTATAATGATCATAATCTCCGAAAGAAGCTGGTACCCGTCCTCTCGTAGATAGTCCGTTGGATCGACTTTGGTGCTACGCCCCTCACGGGATGAGATGGGGTGACGATATTGGCCACTGTCACCACAACGCCGTTTGAAGTACTTCCATATAATTATAAATTTTATTTTATTTAGCTAATAATCCCGGGTCGAGCCAAAAGTGATTTTGGGACATTACTGTAAAAAGAAAAATTTCTCAGCATCAGCCCGAAGTCTGGGTAGTTGGCGGTATTATACCCCCGTGCCTCGGAGAGCACGTAAAGCCGTCGGTCTTGTACCTGACCTCTTTCCGGTCGTGTCGCTAGGCGTCCCATCGGATCACGAGAGTGATAGAAAGTACTCCTGTGTTTACGCACACAATTGAGCACTATAATATGTCCAGCGCAGATGGCCGCAGTGGCCGAATTGTTAGAAGGACATTAATAATTTAATAATTCTAGAGTTCAATTTCAGATATCTTTAAAATGAGTTGTGTTAAGTGAGGGTGGCAATTGATCCCACCAAGCCCGGGGTCTCCGGCCCCATATGCGTTAACCGGTCCACCACTACACCGTGGTGTTCGAACAATAATTTCTACAATCCATTCGATGCTCCATCATCTTAACGCAATGAAGACTCTTAACGCCATCTTATCAAAATCGTAGTCGGCTCGGCTTAGATTGGCTCATTACCAACAGATGGCGTTTATTTAAATATTCTTATTTAAATAATTCTTTTTACAACTAACTATGATTTAATTCATATCTAAGTTAATTAACAGTTGCAAACGTGTAAATATGAGTTATGTTTTTAAAACAATATATAATAACTGTTTGATGAGAAAGAAAGACAAGTTGTGTACCTATTACTTTATAGAATACTGCGTAGAAGTTGAGTTAATTCATTTTACACAAAAACATTCCTCGTGCCTACGCATTATTTTAATAAATATTCATCAATCGCTTCTATGTTTAGTTATTTTTTGTGTAACATTACCGGTAGTTGCGATCTACGCTTAATTTAAATTACTTAATAACCTTTGACATATGTAATTACAGCAATATCGGTTTTAAATTTAAAAAATCTATTTATTTACTTAAAACGTAGGTGAAATTGTTCAGATCTTACATTTTAAGACGAAAACTATCACCAATACCACTACGGCATGCATAATGTAAAAAAAATATAAATATATCAACGAACGGGGAAATTAACAAAAGTTTTAGGTACTCTTATAATAAAATACATGTTGAAGTATTTTGAAACAAAATTAGATACCATGATATTAAATAAATATTAAAAGAAAATATATTATAGTAAAATAGGCATGCGAGTAAATTAATAGATTTTATTATCGTTTAAAAATTATGTCACTGAATAATTTCATTTCTCAGTGAGCATTCGTGAAAGACACTTATTGAAAGTGCTAATGAGTTGTTCTTTGATGATATCGCCATGCAAAATGCAAATTCATAATGCTGTTTTAAAAATCTATGTCTGTAGAAGATTTTTATACTGCGATCTTTTGTAGATCTTTTCCTAGAATCACACAAAACAGGAAATGATTCAACATTTGCCTTTAAAAATATAGCTACTTCAAATATAGATATACTTAGATATCGGGTCGTGGGTCCAAGCGCTTTAAGAATTTTCTGTGACATTTCGAAACGTTTGGTCGATGCCTCACGTTATCAGAGAACTGACCTTTACTTAGGTTAAAGAATTACGAATAGCATTGCCATTCAACGTGGCAATGCTGTCAGCCTTCTTCTGGGTATGTTCCCAGTTGAATGCGATGTCGAGGAGATTTTGACGCCTAAGCTAAGTAAGTTTTATTTAAGTATACATACATTTTATTTATTCGAACGCCATTCACGAAAACGAATTTCGGCGTCTTAGCCGGTAGAGCCCCAGGTAAGTATTAAAGTAGTAACAAGACATATGTGCGCCATGTATTAATCTTTCGAGCATACAAATACAGCATCATCTGATTGAATAACATTTCCATAGGCATACTTAAAAACTAGATTATTTGACTAGATTAAATTTGAATTTTATAGCATTATTTGCAATGCAAAGCGTTAATCTAATCTCAAATTCATTATTATTAGAAACATAGAAAAGCCTTTAAAAATACTCAATTATTATAATTTATATTAAAATAATTCATGGATGCTATAAAAACATTTCTCTGCAAGTCACTTTGCCAACTGTATCTGAAATTTATTGATTGTCAAAGATATAAACCTAAGTACAAGGAATTTTATTAAATACTAGCTGTGCCCCGCGGTTTTACCCGCGTTAATCTTTATAAATTATAACCTATTAATCCAGGGTGTCAGCTAACTCCATACCAAATTGTATTAAAATCGATCCAGCCGTTTAGATGTGAAGAAGTAACAAACATACACACTTACACAGTCACAAACTTTCGCGTCTGTTCTATATACATGGATATGAGTCAAGTCTTTGATTATGTAGACCACGATACGCTTCTGTCAAAGCTTAATTCATATGGAATGCGTGGCAATGTATTAAAATTTATTGAATCCTGTCTAAAAACCGTAAACAACATACGGAGGTGACTAGAATAAATGATAGAACAAAAAAAGAAGAAATATATCGATCAAGGGCATGTGAAATACTATACGGAGTTCCCCAAGTGTATTTGGGCCACTCCTGTTCATACTATACATAAATGATTTACCTAAAGCAACTAAAAATCTAATATCTCTTTTTTCAGACGAAAGCACAGTAACAATTAAATTAGTAGATACAGATACCTATGAGTCTGACATAAATAGTACACTTAATTCTATTGTTGAATGGTTAAATGCAAATAATCTTAAGATAAATACTAAAAAGACGCACATAATGCATTTTAGCGAACGCATTCAAACAATGGATCATTTAAATGCTATGATTAGTGGTCAACACATACAAGAAATAAAATTTACAAATTTTTTAGGATTGATTATAGATAAAAAATTAACTTGGAAGCCCCATATAGAACAACTTACTATGCAAAAAGGTTAGTAAATCTGTTTATGTATTATATGAATTGGCACAAGAAGTGACTGTACATAATCTTTTGACGGCTTACCATGGCTTGGTTGCGTCGGTCCCAAGGAATGGACTAATTTTTTGGGGTAACTCAACAGATAAAATGATTATCTACAAGGCGTAAAAACGATGTATACGTGCAATGTTTCATCTAAAAATTACTGACAGCTGTATGCCCTATTTTAAAAAACATAGTATTTTGACTCTGCCTTCTCTCTGTATATTTGAAACAGCGATTTTCCTAAAATCTAATTTAAATTTATTTATGCTGGCTTCTGAAGCTTCCATTCGAGAGCAAAGAGATAAAAGTTATCTATGTACACATAAGGCAAGGACTGCTCTAATACATAACAGTATTTTCTGTATGGGGTGCTAGGTCGGAAAACCTCCTCGTGGTGCACCCTGGGCACGAGCGGCAGTCTTTCTTTATGTTTTGGGAGAGATTGCTGCTCGTGGCGAATATTCCGACACAGGGGCGGGGGGGGCGGAATCTGCCAAGATCCTGTGGTCGTATCTTGGCGGACCTTCCATACATCATCCATGTATGGTAGGAATTCCGCAACGGCCACCCGCGTGTTTGTGCCGTGCGCGGGGACCCGTACGGGGGGATGAAGGAGTCCTGGAGGTTGAGTTGGTGAGGGGTCGGGCAGTAGTTATCCCTCACCCGCAACACGCCTCTTTGGTCCGGATTTCCCCTTACACGGGCGGTCGGGGTCTAGCCGGGCCCCGATCAATCGGCTGCGACGTCCGGTCGGACGGCCGTCAAGGCTAGCCATGGGTAGGCGTAACTGCAGGTGGCGTCTGGGCTGGCGCCGTGTGCCGGTCTGCAGACGAAGGCGCGCGCCGTGCTGGACTTTGGGCTGTCCAGTATCGGTTCGCGTTGGAGGTCTCGCAGATTGGCATAATCCCATGGCTATACCGCCCAATATCCCTGGTGCTTGTAAAGCATCCCCTTTGAGGGCTCGGTGGAGGGTGGGGAATTGGGTTGGTGAACGCCAATAAAGAAGTTTTCATGGACCGAAAAAATAAAAATAACGCCCAACCTATTGTTAAGGTCAAGGCCTTAACAAATGAAGAATTAGCGGGTGTGCCAGGTGTGGCGCAGCCCGTATTAGAAGAAGAGACGGCAGCAAAGGCTGCTGCCAAGAAGAAGGTCGCCAGACGGGTCAGGGAGACCTTTTCCCGCCCGGCCACTCCGGTTCCGGGGGCGTCGACAGATCAGGCCGCGGGCATGGAGAGCGATAGCTCTCTTAGGTCCGCGGTATCTATGGAGTCGCTATCCAGTCGAGATGGCCGCGCGAAGACTCCGGGTTCGAAACGATCGAACCCCGCTGGGCAGGATGGACGCCAGGTCAAGGCCGCAAAACTGTGCGAGGACGCGGATGACGAGGCAGACTTGGCGTTCATCCTGGACCCTGCACAGGGCCCGGCGGATAATAAAAACAAGAGCCGACTGCCCCGGGTCGAGGACCTGGTAGAAGAGCTACGCCAGCAGCCCTCAGCCGACCTGGGTGCAGTCATCCAAGAGTCATTGGCAGCGGTTGAGAAGGTGGCGGACACGTCCCGAAACCTGAAGGGTAGTTTTGTGCGTGTCCTACGTCTTGCGGCGCGAAAAGCTCAGGCGGCCGCCGCTGAATTACACGGGAGGACCAGCGGGAGCTCACTGGAGCTAGAAAACCAGCGGCTGCGCTCCCAGCTGGCCTCACTGGAGGCGCGTGTGACCGCCATGTCGGCGGAGATGGCGGAACTCCGCGGTAGAGAGCTCGGGGCGTTTCCGCCATTGCCTTCGCCATCCCAACCGTCACCTTCTGTGCGGTCTCCTTTAGGGTCACCGCCACAACCACCACAACGGTTGTCGAATCCGTCGCCGCCGCGAGCAACCGAAAGGGGCCTTTACACTCAGGCGGCACCCGCGGCCCTGGTTCGGCGAGGGAGCAGCGCTGGCGCTCCTCCTTCTGTTCCTGCTCGGGAAGATCAGGCCTCTCCAGAAGAGAGGTTTGCGGCCATCATGGACCGCAAAATGAGAGAGATGGGGCGCATCTGGGACCAACGTCTGGTCCAGATGCGTCATGAGGTCATGGCGGAGATCTTCCCGGGCAGGGCCATCCGCCCGCCGCTCGCTGGGAGCGCAGCGCCGCCCCAGGTGCCACCCACCGCGAAGCAGAGTGGCCGGCGTAAACAACGGGCTGCCGCTGCGGAAGCTGCTGCGGCTCGGGCTCCGGCAATGCCGGCGCCGACTGCGCCGCCACCGCACGCCGAAGGCACATGGGCCCAGGTGGTTGGCCGAAAGGCCAGGGCAAAGGCTGCCCGGCTGAATCGGCCACCGCCACCTCCACCTCCAAAGAGGCCGATCGCGCTGCCGCGACCTCCTCCGTCCGCGGCAGTGACGATCAACCTGCCATCGACCTCGGCCACTACCATGGCTGAGGTCATGAAGGTGGCGAGGACCAAGGTTCAATTAAAGGACCTTGGCTTGGAGGCGGGCCTTCGCCCTAAGAGGGCCTTGACCGGGGGTCTTATTTTGAGGATCCCTGGTCCAGAGGGGTCCGCGAAGGCGGAGGCCCTAACCTCTCGGCTAAGGGAGGCCTTAGCCGAGACAGGTGCGGTGGTGGCGCACCCAGTGGCAATGGGAGAGCTCCGGGTGATGGACCTGGACGACTCCGCCGACCCCACCGAAGTGGCAGAAACTTTAGCCACGGCGGGGGGATGTGCTGTCGCCGACGTAAAAGTCGGTGAAATTCGGTTCTCCCCGTCGGGCTTAGGATCGGTGTGGGTTCGTTGCCCACTAGTGGCCGCCCGCAAATTAGCGGCAATCGGCCGGGTACTAGTGGGCTGGATGTCGGTCCGGGTGGTGGCACTTCCACCCAGAGCTCTCCAGTGCTACCGTTGCCTGGAGAAGGGGCATGTCAGGGCTCGGTGCACAGGGTGCGACCGGAGCGCGTCGTGCTTCGTCTGTGGCCAACAGGGCCACAAGGCGAAGGAATGCACGGCGCGCGCCCCTCACTGCGTAGTGTGTGCCGACCTTGGCAGGCCGGCAAACCATCGCCTGGGCAGCGGTAGGTGCACGCCACCGAAGAGAAAGGGAGCGGGACGTCCTGCCACGTCCGCTCCAACATCGTCGCGGTCCAACGATCCGGGCTCTGGCCCCGGTGGGGTGTCCATGGAGGTGTAAACATTCTTTCCCCCCCAACTTATTTTGCAGGGCAACTTGAACCACTGCATCGCTGCGCAAGCTCTTCTTGCGCAGACGATTGCTGAGCGTTCGGTTGCCCTAGCGATAGTGGCGGAGCCTCACTCCGTTCCCGACCACCCTCGTTGGTTCGGGGCGGATGGGGGCCTCGTCGCCATTTATTGGGCAGGGGGGGAACGTGACCCCCATTGTACACTCCTGGCCAAGGGGCCCGGATTCGTCGTCGTGGAGTGGGGACCAGCAGTCGTGGTGGGCTGCTACATCTCCCCGAATTGCGGCCTCGCAAATTTTGAGGCGTACCTGGACGGGCTAACGAGCCATATTAGCTCTTACCAGTCCCGTCCGGTACTCGTCCTGGGCGATTTTAACGCCCACTCTAATGTGTGGGGCGATGCCCGGGACGACGTTCGAGGGGAGTTATTGCTGGAATGGGCCGCCGGACTGGACCTCCGTCTTTTAAATCGGGGTTCAGTCAGCACCTGTGTGCGATGGCAGGGGAGTCGATCGTCGACTTGACGTGGGCGACTCCCTCGGCCATGCACCTGGTCTCGGGGTGGAGAGTTGCGGAAGAAATTGCCACGCTGTCGGATCACCGTCACATCCTTTTCAGCGTGGCCTTCCGTCCGCCCCGAGGCGGCCCTGACCGCAGTAATGTTGTCCCGCCACGGCGCTGGTGCCTACGCCGCTTGGACCGCGACATGTTGACGGCTGCCGCCGTCGCCATCGCCTGGGGGGCGAGTGAAGGTGGAGAGAGGATCCCGTCCGATCCCAATTCGCAAGCGGGCTGGTTCCGGGGCATCATGTCTCGCATCTGCGACACGTCGATGCCCCGGATCCGCCCGGGTGACAGACGAGGCTCGCAATATTGGTGGTCGGCCGAAATCGCGCGGCTCCGTTCGGAGTATGTCGCAGCGCGTCGCCGACACCAGCGGGCCCGTCGGAGGAGGCGAGCCAATGCCGAAGAGGCTGCCGGAGCGCACAGGGCGTACCGAGTCGCCGTCAAGGCGCTATCCATCGCGATAGCGGAAGCCAAAGCTCGGTCCTGGAACGAGCTCATCGAGGGACTGGATAGGGACCCATGGGGGCGCCCGTACAAAATGGTACTGGGCAAGCTCAGACCGTGGGTCCCTCCGTTGACGAGTACCCTGGACCCGGATTTCCTGAGGAGGGTGGTGGACACCCTCTTCCCTAGGGTCCAGGACAGTCCCTCGGACCCTCCGTCACCGTCGTACCATGATTGGGACGACCAGTTGGAGGTGACGGAGGGGGAGTTGGACCGAGCAGTACGGCGACTTGCGGCCCGAAATACCGCCCCTGGCCCGGATGGGATACCGGGCAGGGCGTGGGTTTGCGCCCTGGCAGTCCTGGGGGACCGATTGAGGCAACTGTTCACCAGTTGCCTCCGTAGTGCCGTGTTCCCCACCTGCTGGAAAGAGGCAAGGCTTGTGCTTCTGCAGAAGCCGGGCAGGACCGCCGATTCTCCCTCGGCGTTCCGACCAATCTGCTTGCTAGACGAGGCGGGCAAGCTCTTTGAGCGTGTCATAGCCGCCCGTCTCAGCGAGCATCTGTCGCGCGTTGGCCCCGATTTATCGGACAGCCAGTTCGGATTCCGGCAGGGACGTTCGACGCTGGACGCGATCAACCGCGTCCGCGCCCTGTCGGAGCCCACCGTTCGGGCGGGGGAGGTGGCGTTGGCGGTGAGCTTAGACATCGTCAACGCCTTCAACTCCGTCCCCTGGCGGGCGATACGGGAGGCACTGGTCCATCATAACGTGCCTCCCTATCTCCGTGGTATAGTCGGGGCATATTTGCGCGACAGGACGATTAAATTCGTCGGTCGGAACGGGATTGAGATCCAGAGGGAGCTCTCCTGCGGGGTTCCTCAGGGGTCCGTGTTAGGACCTCTGCTATGGAGCCTCGCGTACGATGCGGTCCTGCGGATAAGCCTCCCTCCCGGGGTGAGCGTCGTCTGCTATGCGGACGACACGCTCGTCATAGCCCGGGAGGTAAATTTCCAGCGGGCGGTACGGCTCGCCGAACTCGGTGTTGCGTGTGTCGTCACGGCCATAACGCGACTGGGCCTTCGGGTAGCGCCTCACAAGACCGAGGCGCTATGGTTCCACGGCTTACGCCGTAGGGAGGAACCACCCAGTACGTCGATGCGTGTAGGTGACGCAGAGGTCAGGGTGGGGCGGTACATGAAGTACCTGGGCCTCACCCTAGACAGCCGATGGGGCTTCGAGGAGCACTTCGAGCGTCTGGCCCCCCGAGTGCGCCGGGTAACCGGAGCGTTACACCGGCTTTTGCCGAACCTCGGGGGTCCTAGGGAAGAAGTCCGCCGCCTCTATGGAGGTGTCGTGCGATCCATGGTCCTTTATGGGGCGCCCGTCTGGTCTGAACGCCTGACGGGCGCCTCCCGCTGCAGAGCTATCTTGAACAGCCTGCAGCGTGTGGTGGCCATACGGATCGCACGAGGATATCGAACGATATCCTTTGAGGCGGCGACACTCCTGGCGCGCTTTCCACCGTTTGATCTCCTGGCGGCAGTCGACGCGACGGTTTTCACCGAAATCCGCGTCCGCCGGGAGAGCGGCGAGGCGCCAGAGCAGACGCTCGTTGCCTACAGGCGGGAAGCACACCGGCGCGTACTTGCACAGTGGCGCGCAAGGCTTGAGTTGCGGCTGAACGCGCGCCAACGTGCCGTCGGTGCTATCCTGCCTCACCTCGAGGCCTGGGTGGGAAGGAAGGGCGGTTGCGTCACCTACAGACTGACTCAGATACTCACCGGACACGGGTGTTTCGGTGAGTATCTGTGCCGGATCGGCCGAGAAGTGACGACACACTGTCACCATTGCGGGAGCGACCTGGACTCTGCCCAGCATACGCTGGAGGAGTGCCCGGCCTGGGAGGCCGAGAGACGAGTCCTGGTCGCTGAAATCGGACGGGATCTTTCGCCGCCAGCAGTCGTGTATGCGATGCTGGCTGGCGACTCCACCAAATGGGACGCCGTGGTCTCCTTCTGCGAAGCAGTCATGCTCCAGAAGGAGGCCGCCGAGCGGGATCGGGAGCGAGCCGACCCCGTTCGTAGACGGAGGAGGCGTCGGGGCGGCGGCGGCAGCCGTTAGCCCTACTCCCCTCGGGGTTGCGGTGGCAGTATGAGAAGTGTCCTCTACTGCCGCCATATGCAAGCAGCCCCGGGAAGACAGCAAACTGTTTGTGGCACAGTCGCTGTGCCGTACTGGCAGGAGTCGGCAAATGGGGAGGGCAACTCACAGTCCTCCCCGGGTGCGTGTCCCGACCATCTGGGACACGGCGCAAAAGGGGGGCACCGGAGCAGCATACCCGCGTTCCCGGGGCTCCCCCCATCAGGCGCCAGAAGAAGTCCACGGCAGGTTAGGTTTAGTCGGTGCGAGTCCGACATACCCACCCGCAGACACTTTTTGCGGGTGGCATGCATTAGCATTCCCCCTGCCTTATCAAAAAAAAAAAAAAAAAAAAAAAAAAAAAAAAAGAAAGTATTTTCTGTATAGCTCTGAAAATTTACAAAAAACTGCCGTAAAGTCTTAAGGAGACAGGAATGGCCATATTTAAGACTAAATTAGGAAAGTGCAGTGTCAGGGATTTCTTATCTGATAAATTGTAATATTAGTTTGAATTTTGATTATATTTGACATGTATTATGCATATATACAGTCATCTTTTTATTCATTTTTGATTTTTTGACATTTTTGCTTTTAGACATATCTCTACTTAAGATGACATTTTTCTATATGCATTATAAATAAAACAAAATTTGCAATTAGACTATTAAAATTATAAACTAATTTGCATACCTTGTGAGGTTATAATACAGCGTACTTATAATTATATTATGTAACAAACTCTATTTACCTCATTTAACCTGTATTATGCGAATAAATGAAATTAATGAGTGGTTGTTTTCGCATGTATAATATTAGTGTGATTTTAATGCACCTTATATAGCAATTAGTGGTTGTTCAGATCCAACGAAGCGAGTTAAACCCACTGAGCACGCCAAGGAACCCATAGGTGGTACTCCGTAAATATCCCCGATCGTAGCAAAAAACGGTAGTGAAACTCTTTCAAAGCTTCTGGTCAAAGTAGCTTTTATGTATAATAAAATGCCCATATCTTATCTTACAGAAAATATTTGTTTTTAAAATACCTATACATCTATTTAACATTTGAATGGAAAATGTTTGCTAATAAAGTTGTTAAGCGGTTAAGCTGTTATATCTAGATTTATTGAAGCAACTGCCTGACATAAAGCTATATACCGTATACATTATTGTGATTTATATAATTTCACAGGTGTAATAAATTTTCATTAATAATTGACACGTCGTAGCCTCTATTATATATTCAGTTAATAAGCAATAACCTGTCATATTAGCATACTTCTGTAATATTTTAACTAATTATTTTAGGCGTGCTTTGTATCTCTTGTGCATTCTGTAAATATATCATTATATATTACTAACTGACCCGCCAGACTTCATACTATAAATAAAAGATCTAAACTTTTGTTTTAGAACACTTTTATATGGGAAAAAATTTATTGGGAAAATTTGACGATCACCGTAGCCTAGTTGGTAGTGCTCCTGCCTACGAAGCTGGTGGTCCTGGGTTCGAATCCCGGTAAGTGCAAATATTTGTGTGATGAGCATGAATATTTGTTTCTGAGTCATGGATGTTTTCTATGTATATAAGTATTTATCTATCTATATAAGTATGTATATCGTCTCCTGGTACCCATAGTACAAGCTTTGCTTAGTTTGGGGCTAGGATGATCTGTGTGACATTGTCCCTAGATATTATTATTATTATCATTTATTCATATATATTTCTTATTAAATACATTTTAAAATATATAAAAAACAGAAATATACATTTTAAAATATAGAAAATAGGATTTGCAACCGGCAGCAGGAACAGGGTCTATGCTACCGGAGGTTACGACTCTAGAGACAGGAACCTCCTGACAATGCGAGCCGTGTCCAAAAGCACCGCTTTTTGGATTTTGTTCTTGACCCAACCGCCTAGCGTCAGCCTCTTTAGGTGTTTTTCGAGGCTCTTTGCTATTAATCCATTAGCAGAAACGACTATCGGTACAATGATAGCTGAGTCAACATCCCACATGCTGACAATCTCCCGCGCAAGATCCAAATATTTAATTTCTTTTTCTTTTTCAGCCTTCAGAAGATTTTCATCATGCGGGATGGTAACATCAACCATCACTGTGCAGCGTTTTTGTCGATCTATCATTACAATATCAGGTTTGTTGGCAATCACAGTCCTGTCTGTAATGATAGATCGATCCCAGTATAACGTGATAGTACCATTATCCAGAACTGGCGCAGGTGCATACCTGTAATAAGGCACCTCTGAAGCTACAAGGCCATGTCGCAGAGCAAGTTGTTGATGAATAATCCTGGCTACGAGGTTGTGTCTGTGCAAATATTCACCATTTGCTAGTCGAGAACAACCGGAGACAATATGTCTGAGGGATTCACCGGGGCGATGACATGCTCGACAAACATCGTTTGTGCCATCTTTTAGAATATATCTCCGGTAGTTTCTCGTCATCATAACTTCATCCATAATTGCACAGACAAAACCCTCAGTCTCAGCAAATAGTTCACCGCATCGTAGCCAAGCCACAGATGCAAGCAGATCCATATCGGGTGCGTGAAGAGCACGATAAAACCTGCCATGTAACTCCTTGCCCTGCCACACTGCCCTGCGTTCATCAGTGCTAAGTACCACAGGTTTACGCCAGTTTCCTTTTGCCATTGACAGCGGGGTTAGGCCTTTATCTACAGCAACCACCTCCGCATGCATACCCCCCGTGACAGCGGTGCGGAGAAAGTACTCCCTGAGGCTACACACCTCGCGGTTATGTAGGTTCTTGGCGTTTAAAAAGCCTCGACCCCCACACTTCCGCGGGATGTACAGCCTCATCACCGATGAACGAGGATGATGCATGCGGTATGAAGTTAACAGTAGACGGACCGTCCGATCCAGGGTTTCTAATTCAGGGTTCTTGGGTCCACTTGAGTATGCCGAAGGAGTACATCAACACTGGCATAACCCAGCCATTGAAGGCACGCACCTTGTTTCCACCTGTTAAAAGACTTTTCAGAACTTTTTTAAGGCGGGATAGAAAGCGTTCCCGCAATGACTGTTTTACATCAGTATCATTGATGCCCAATGCCTCCGTCATACCCAAGTATCTATAAGTCTCGGTCTCGCAGAGGGACCTAAGGTGAATGGAATCTGAAAGTTGAATTCCTTCAGATTGCATTATGTGCCCATGTTCTACATGCATGACCGCACACTTATCAATACCAAACTCCATCCTGATAGAGTTACTAAAATTTTCAGTAACCTTTAGTAAACCTGTCAATAGAGAGTTGGTAGAAGCAAATATTTTTAGGTCATCCATGTAGAACAAGTGTGATATGATTTGACCTCCTCTGCGCAACCGATAGCCTAATCCTGAATTCTCAAGCAATGTGCTTAAGGGATTCAAGGCTAGGCAGAACCATAGTGAACTTAAACTATCACCCTGGAATATTCCTCGCTGTACCCTAATTGGTTCGCCGCTACCAAGTACTTGTTGAGACCCTGGACAGAGAAGGACTGTTCTCCAGTGCCCCATACATGACATAAGGAAGGCACGTAGAGTTGTATTTATTTTATACAACTCCAGTACCCTCATCAGCCATGCATGCGGCACAGAGTCATAGGCCTTTTTATAGTCTATCCAGCATGTCAACAAATTTCTTCGATTTCGACGAACCTGCTGGTTAATGGTCATATCTATGAGGAGAAGCTCTTTTGTACCGCGGGCCCCACTGCGACAACCATTTTGTGAGATAGACATTATTGTATTAGATTCTACGTGTCTCGTGATTTTTGTTTTTATAATAGATGTAAGTAATTTATACATTGTAGGGAGACAAGTTATCGGTCTATAGTTTTTGGGATCCACGGAACTTCCAGATTTTAAGAGCAAATGGGTTACGCCTAGTGTCATAAACTCTGGGAGTAATCTTGACTGCAAGGCTTCCTGGAAAAGGGACGCTAAGCGGGCATGTGAGCTACGTAACCATTTAATCCAAAAATTATGCAGTCCATCTGATCCTGGTGCCTTCCAGTTAGACATAAGACGGACTGCACTGGTTACGTCTTCTTGGTGTATGTTTATATTATCCATTTCTTTTATTGGTTCACATGCTCGCTCAACGTCCTGTATCCAGTCACCTTCGGAGTAGGAGACGGGTACTGACCAAATACTGCGCCAAAATGTAGATATCATTTCCGCATCTGGTGAGCATCCATCTACTGCTTGATGTGATTGCTCCCAGTTTCTGTAGACCCATTTTTTTTTTATTATTATTATTATTATTATAACAAAGGGCTGTTTTTAATGTTTTCCCGGCAATTTTTCGAATTTTTCTAACCTTTTAAACCTTCCCTAGACCTTCACAAACATTTCAAGACCAAGATAAGATAAATCCGTTCAGCCTTTTCCTAGTTTTAAGCGAGATTAACGAACAGCAATTGATTTTTATATATAGATATAAAAATCCCGTGTGCCTGACGGCAAAGAATATCCCTACCCCCATCTCATCCCGTGAGGGGCGAGGAGTCTAAGTCAAAAAATATCTCTGAGAGAACGGGCAGCAGAACCTCTCTGTGTACTATGACCATCATTGTGATCGCCAACCCGTCTGCCAAGCATGGCGATTATGGCATATCCCTCCAAATAATGGATAAAACTGCACATCTTTGTTCAGCAGTGGACATTATTCGGGTGACACGACAAACGATATGATAAAAAATGGAGGTAGTCCACGAAGGGCACCCATCTGAATGGCACCTGCGCGAATGGCACCTAGCCTAGTCCACGAAAGGCACCTACGTTAACCGTTATAGTAACCTAGGTTATTAAATGTATAATATCAATTAAAATCACTAGAAAATTTATAAACATTTCTAATATACATACATACATACATAGACTCACGCCTGTTTCCCAGAGGGGTAGGCAGAGACAACGGATTTCCATTTGTCACGATCTTTGCATACTTCTTTTGCCTCGATTACTGTCATTATATTCTTCATACATGCTCGCCGGTTTAGGGTACTTCTGACCTGCCCTTTCTTGAGAACATCTCCAATTTGGTCAGAGAATGTTCGACGTGGTCTTCCCCTTCCGGTTGTCCCATTCACCCAGGCCAGGTATACTTCTTTTGTCAATCTTCTTTCATTCATCCTTTCTAAATGGCCAAACCATCTCAGCATGCCTTTTTCAATCTTTGTGACTACATCCTCTTTCACACCACAACGCTCTCTTACATCAGTATTTCGAATTCTGTCTCTCAAAGTCACACCACACATACTTCTCAGAGCTCTCATTTCCACTGCATTTATTTTACTTTCATTCTTTTTCTGCCATACCCAACTTTCACTTCCATACATTAAAGTTGGCACTAACACTCCATCGTGCACGGCTAGTCGGGCCTTCTTTGATACTTGCCGGCTACTCATAAAGGCGTGTAGTGCCCCATTCACTCTGTTCCCCGCATTTACTCTTCTAACAATATCTTTTTCATATTTCCCATCTCTCGTAAACAAAGTTCCCAAATATACAAACTCATTCACCTGTTCGACTTTCGCTCCTCCAATCACAATATCACACGCTGTCGTGTATTCATCCCTCTCAAATACCATTACTTTCGTCTTACCTACATTCATTTTCATCCCTTTCCTTTCAAAGGATTCATACATATTTGTTACCATCACCTGCAACTCGTCCGCCGATGATGCAAGTAAAACTTGATCATCAGCGTAAAGCAGACATTTGATGAGTAACTCATTCATCCTTACACCGCATTCACTTTCTTTCAAATCTTTTAAACAGCTATCCATGAATAGGTTAAACAACCACGGTGACGCTACACATCCCTGTCTAACACCCTTTTGGATGCTAAACCACTCGGTGTATGACCCGTTAATCCTCACGCAAGCTCTGGAATCCCTATAAAGAGATTTCAGTGCTTGAACAAGGTTGTCGTTCAACCCATACATGGACAGTACCGACCATAGTTCATTCCTCAACACTCTATCGTAGGCCTTTTCTAAGTCTACGAAGGCACAGTAGACCTTTTGGTTTTTGCCCAAAAACTTCTCTACTATACTTCGCAGAGAAAAGACCTGATCCGTGCATCCCATTCCTTTCCGAAAACCCGCCTGTGCATCCCATATTTTCGCATCGGTTTCTTTCACAACTCTTTCAACCAATACTTTTGCATACAACTTACCAACGACGCTGAGCAGACTAATGCCCCTATAGTTTTTACAGTCTTGCCGTGAGCCTTTCCCTTTGTAAAGAGGTACAATGACAGCCTTGCACCAATCACTTGGCACTTGGCCGGTGGTATAGCATAGATTGAAAAGGCTGTACAGCTGACTCGCTATGACGCCATGTCCAGCCTTCAGCATCTCGGAAGTTATCCTGTCATACCCTGGTGACTTACCTGATTTCATACCCTTAATAGCTTTCACAATCTCATCCATACCAATTTCATCTTTACATTTGTTCTCGTCTATCTCGTCTTTCTAATATATGTCTTTATTTAGTCGCCTTTATAATTCGACCGCGATTTTATTAAAGTCTGTAGCCAATATAAGAGCTGAAAAACTGTAACAGGCCTCAGCAGCGCTTGACAGCGTGACTTCATGACAGATTTAATATATTTAGACACATCCTAAAAAGGCCTTGGCCACCAATTTCTTTGGCAACTCGCAAGCTCGTAGGTTTTAAAACTGCGGTAACAAGCTACCAGAGTAACGTAAATGCAGACTGCGATCTGACCTTGAATCCCGCAGGGAACTTCTAATCAATAAAGTTAGGCCAGGTGTCAGATTCTATTAGATTCTCACTACCCTTAACGGTATCCTTATTATGTTTTCAAGATTATCGGAACCGAGCGCTTACTGCGCACTACGAGACACGCACTTTCATACTGATTTTCGAAATTTCTTTGGCAACTCGCAAGCTCGTAGGTTTTAAAACTGCGCTAACAAGCTACCAGAGTAAAGTAAATGCAGACTGCGATCTGACCTTGAATCCCGCAGGGAACTTCTAATCAATAAAGTTAGGCCAGGTGTCAGATTCTATTAGATTCTCACTACCCTTAACGGTATCCTTATTATGTTTTCAAGATTATCGGAACCGAGCGCTTACTGCGCACTACGAGACACGCACTTTCGTACTGATTTTCGAAATTCAAGATAGTGAAAATAAAATACTGAAATGCGATTAACGTTAGGGCGCCATATCGATGCACAAAAATTCGAATGATTACCACTGTGATCCACGTTAGTGCGAGTGTATGCTACAACGATTCATACATTAGTGTAACTTGTATTTTATTTATTAACTAGTATTTTATATTTTGTATATAATTGAATGTAACTAGTAGGTTAAGTTGGGTTAGAACTGCGACCGGAAAAAAGTTAAGAATCCTACTAATACTACAAAGGCGAAAGTTTGTGAGTGTGTATGTTTGTTACTTCTTCACGTCTAAACGGCTGGAGCGATTTTAATAAAATCATACCAAATTTTATTAAAATCGCTCCAGCCGTTTAGACCGTTTAGAGTTAGCTGATACCCTGGATTAGCACATAGGCTATATTTTATAAAGATTAATCCTGGTTAAAACTGCGGGGCACAGCTAGTTATGAATAAAGAAGGGTTGCAAGAACGTTGTTTACATGAATATATTCGACAATGTGGCAATTGATGTTGCGCATTTCCGCACTTTTGCTCTTACTTGAACTGCGTTTCAGGGGCTCTACCGGCTAAGTCATCGAACATCGATTTCTTAAATGGCGTTCAAACAAATAAAGGTTAAAAATGACTTAATCAATCGTTAAATCGGCTTCAACGTTGACAATCGACTCCGGACCATTTATGACGACACATGTGCTCATGGAAGCCGATTTAACGATTGATTAAGTCATTTTTAGTAATTATTTATTTGAACGCCATTTAAGAAATCGATGTTCAGCGACTTAGCCGGTAGAGCCCCAGTACTTTAGTGCTTCACAGATGGCATTCCATATAAAAATGATGACTTAATTTATTGCAGAAGTACTAATAATAAGCACTAATAATATAGATCTCGCAGTCTAAACGTGTATTTATTTGAATTTATATAATTCATAAGGTCAACACTGTATAAATTAGAATTACTTACAATAAATATAAAAAAGATTTATTTTTGTATGTTTGTTTGTAATGCCCACTTGAGTGTGGTCGCCAGACCGTCTCAACTGGACCGTTTTGGAACCGGTAGAAGAGACACTCGCTAAGTTTGTTTCACTGGGTCTTCTCAGTTCGGGGCGCATTGGATCCGGTGGTAGCATTAAAGCACTACTGTTGCTTCACACAATTGGTCATCGTCATAATCATAATATTTAATTCTCACCACAATATATACTATTAACACAAGATGTAGTAAAATATATCTAAAACTATAAATATGTACAAACTTTTAAACCCATTTTGACTATTAAAATCTAATTATAATTCCGTATGACCAAATATAAGTCACGATCGAATAATCTTCTTGCTCAGACGCCAGAACATCCAGCTACCTCAATCTGTCAAATTTCTTTTATAGATTTTCAACTTTTTCGCAAAAGCATAAGGTTCACTTTCAATTGGGGAAATTTGACAGATCGGGTAAGCTTCCTTTAGTCTAAAACCACTTTTATTTTATTTGTTTATTTTATGTTAAAGTAGATGTTCAGAGTATGCTATATACATATATATAACTAGAACATAATTCAATTTAAGATAATAATTCTTAACTAAACGACATGGAATTTAATAGGACCCTGTACAATTGGTTAAGTGACAGATGATTTTATTTTACACATGAATTTCTTAAATATAAATTTTAAAATTTGACATTGCTGTAATCTGATATATTTTTTAAACAAGTGTTAACTTATACACTTTTAATGTTTTCACTTTATTATTTTGTATCGTTTTTATGTGTTTGACATTTTATTTGTTTTAAATTATTTATATTATAGTTGACATTGTATAAATTTTTTGTACGACATATATGTCAAATACTCTTGGATAAGTTTATAATTGTATCCATAGAGTGTTGAGAACATAAAAATAACTTATTTTCTAGTGTTAGTATTTACTATTAACCGTACAATTCGGCAAATAATTGGCGAGTTGAGGTTCTCGGCTATAATTTTCAGAATGCTATTTTGACTGTCTCTCACTCTTCGCACAAGAGATGCTGTTTTTTGCGTATAATCGCATAAAAATCGTCGGTACTAGCTTGCGCAAACATTTCCGACACACTACAGTAACGTGGCAGTCTCAATAGCATTCTGAAATCATTATTATACTGGACACGGAAAACATCTAGCGTACCCTTGTTGTACCATAGATAGCCCGTGTACAGGCTCTGGCAGTATGCCTTAAAAAGAGTGATTTTGACTTGGTCTGTACATCGCGCAAACCTACGTACTAACATGTTACTCGAACCGCCAGAGCCATCCGTTCCCTCACAATGTCCATATAGTCCTTGAGGTCGTCAGCAAGAATGTGCCCTAGGTATTTAAAGGTGGATACCCTGTTAATTTTAGAACCGTTTAAAAGTAGGTCTGGTCCATTCCATTAACGCTTGCCACCGTCCTCAAAAATCATATATTCGCACTTTTTAACATTATACAGGAGACTGTGCGAGACAGCATAGGCCTCACATAACTTAAGTAACTCTCCAATTTAATTCGCAGTCGGTCCCAAGAGCACCATATCATCTGCATAGTTGATGTTATTTACACTAACTCCACCAACGCTGCTTCCGACACGCATGCTGCTAAGCCCGGCTACGAGCTCATTCACGTATAGGTTGAAGAGCCTAGGAGACTTCAGACCACCCTGCCTCACTCCGCACTCCAACCTATACGGATCAGAAAGTGTACCGTCCCATTTCACATGGTTGGTTTGGTTTCCGTACTAATGCTGGAAAACTCGGCAAATCTCAGTCGGTATACCCCTGTCTCTCATTTTTCTCCATAGCACATCAAACGAAACTAGGTCAAACGCCTTGGAAAGATCAATGAAACAGGCATACACCGGCGTTTTGCGATCTAAATAATATTGAACAGTATGCTTGAGACTTCAAATTGCGCTTTCGGTGGATAGTCCGGGACGAAACCCGAACTGTGCATCATGTAGTTATTTAAGCAAGAATCGTCACCAGTGAAATAGAACGATAATTGCCCTTGTCCAATATGTCACCAGTCCTGTTCTTCACAATGGGAATTATGATGGTCTTCATTAGATCAGCGGTTAGTACGCGTGACTAATACTCATTGTGAAGAACATAGATAGGACACATGACAAATGGACACCTGCATGTTTTAGGTGCTCAATGCTGAGCCCGTCATGTCCTGGAGATTTTCCTCCACTCATATTATATATGACTTTCCTTACTTGTTTAGCTGGAAAACGTATCAGAGATTTTCTCCACGACAGCCGGACTCAGGAGTGATCACATCAGTTGGGGGACCGAGTGGGGATTGAATTCTAAAATGTTCTTTGAACATCTACACATGCGGAGAGAGCAGGCTTTGTTTCAAATTTTGCGGTTGACTTCCAGAATTTATCAAAATCTTTATAAGCAAGTTGTGTGGCTCAGCGTTATTTTGACAAAACTTTAATCTGCTTTTAAAACCAACAATACCCAACAACCCTGTACCTATATTTTAGCAAATAAATATTTCATTCATTCATTAATTTAGTTGTTGTTGTTGTTAGGTATTTCTTGAAGTAATTGTCAAGTTTGTATCCGTGAATTACTAGTTTTATAGTAATTACATACCTCGTGATCTATGTATTAATAGTTTAGCTAGAGCGAAAAAAAATTTTTACCTATCAATTTGGTCAAGTTGTATGATGTATGTAGCAGGAAGTAACGTTATATTTAGCTCCAAAACCGGTTTAAAAACGACTCACGTAAAGATAATAAATATAATCATAATTGAGTAGTGTTCTCCATATGTTACCATTGACCGGTAAATATTTACCATAGAGTATAACTAACCACAAAGTAATTAAATAATGAAATTTATTCAGCACTTGGGTATTGACGTACATTTGTACTGGTCAAGCTCACAAAGCAGTACATAAATATAGTCAAATAAAATATTCATCATCATCATCATATCAGCCGAAAGACGTCCAAAAAACGTGCTGGACAAAGGCCTCCTTATTTATTTATTTATTCATCCATATGGTCTGTATCACATAAAATTTTGAGAAGTCTATACATATACATAATATAACAAAATCGTAGGAAGTCAAAACTGTACATTGAATATTTTTTTTAAAGTATACTTGGGGCATGATCTATAGTCGATATCGATGCCAAAAATTTAGTTTTAAGAATTTTTGTCTGGTTGTCTGTATGTAGGTCCGGGCTAAACTCAAAAAGTTCTGCATGGATTTACTTCAAATTTTGCATGAATATTACTAAGAAGTCGGATCTACATATAGGCTACATATTATCACGCTATCACCTACGGGGGAGGAGCTGTGATAATTTATAAAGTTTAACGTGGGTAATACAATATAAAATGATCAACCAGTGGAAAATAAATAATTGCAATTTAAATTTAAAAAAAACCAACAACATTTATTACCAATACCAATAATCAACAATTGAAAGAAAATATTAATTATAAGTAATCCATATCCCAGAGTAGTAGTATTGTAAATAATAAATAAATACAAATAACAATCATCGAAAAAAGGTAGTTAAAAGGTTTAATCTTGTAATACTTTTTCTCGATATTGAGTATTTTTTGTAGTTTATATTTACAATTAGTGGTAAATATAAACTACAAAAAATACTCAACATCGAGAAAAAGTATCACAATATTAAACAATAGGCTAAAGCAGTGTTTTTCAACCGTTTTCATCACGCGAAGTCAACTTTTTGCAACTTCCCTATAGAAGTTTCGCGACCCCCCTTTAGACGCTTCGCGACCCCCAGGGGGTCGCGACCCACAGGTTGAAAAACACTGGGCTAAAGAATCAAGTTAAAAATAAACAATATTTTAAACGTTGACTTTGATATGTTGAACCAAAAAAATCACCAATGAAGATTCTTTAAACTTTAACTTTTTACTAGCTTTTGAATCTGGCGGTTTTACGTTGCGTTAAGAAAAAAATTGTAATAATAAATACTATCTTTCTTAACTATTATACTTAAGAAAGATAGTATTTATTAATACCATTTTTTTATAGCATCTTAGAACTTTAGTTTCAAACAGTACGAGAAACTGTAGGGTGCCATAGTGAAACTTTTTGGTAGGTATTTGACGAGGGTACCATACCGGGACCGTACCATAGCGGGACTAACTCTAATATTTTAATATCTTCGTTACCCCTGTATAATTATACTTGTCTACGCTTAAAGTCATTATCATATGCTCACATATTATTGTATAGATATATTCGTAATGACGTCATCACATACTCGTAGAACCGATTTATTCCACTTATATATTGAGCCAAGATATTAAAATTGAAATTAACTATTACAGCCACAACCAGCTAGAGTTGATGGGCCGGTTGACGTGGTTGGTAAATACATTTTTTTTTAGTCATTTATTCTCTTAAATTATTCACATTAAAACAATGTAACAAAATCGCCAAACTGTTACCAGTTTGTTGGCGATAATGGCGCTCTTACATATTACTTTTATACACATTATATATTTATACCTTTTTTTATATAACTATACATATTTTTACTTTAGGTAGTACTTTTTCAGTCTTTTTTTAAATGATTACAGCACTTATATTATCATCTTTGGACGAGTTCCTTATAAAATCTATGTTATTAAATATTGTTGGAGTTAAATATTGCCTAGTTCTTTTGCCATAATAATTTTTTACATAAGGTATTAAAAATGTTCCCTGAACAGCATTCCTAGTATTATATTTGTGATTACTTACCTTACTTACCTTTCACGCCGCGGGTCGTGGGTTCGATTCCCACACATATTTGTGTGCATGAACATATCTATTTGTCCTGAATCTGGGTGTAATAATCTATCTATATAAGTATGTATTTACAAAAGTAGCCTTATTGGTCTAGCTTGTTCAACCACATATTCTGAGTTCAAAGCCCGGGTAGGGCCAAATAGAGGCAGAAATTCTACTAGGAGAACATTATTATGGACGCTTTATGTAACTGTTACTCTACGGACCAGGGAGGCCATTTTATTGATATAATAATAAAAAATAAAAATAGTTTATTTCGGTATCTTATACTACTACAATTTATCTTACATAGGGGTCTCCTTTTAAGTATATTAAATACTTGTGATAGGAGGCCCCGCTCTTCACAGATCGTTCAGATGTAGAAGTGAGAAAACATAACAAAATTGTGTTTCCTGTTTAAAATAGCAAAAAGAAAAATATGATTTTTTTGTGGTTGTGGCAGTATGGTGTTTAAGTAAGTCTGTGTGTGTGTATGTGTGTGTTTGTGTGTGTGTGTGTGTGTAGGTGAGTGAAGGACGTTTTAGTATAGTTAGGCAATAGTATGCAGTAAGGCTTCTACCTCAGCATAGGTCCTAAGTTTTAACCATTCGGTTAAGCACTTTTTACAGTCACGATATAATGGTAGAGAACCCCCTGATCCAGGTAGAAGGTCTTAGCTTAGTGAGACCAGCCAATCATTAGGTCGGGAGTTTTTACCGAGTTCGCTGTCCACTTAACTGAGGCCGCAGACAAGTTCAAAGTCAAACAATTTTAGGTAAGAATAATAATATATACCTCTAAGTAACAATGTAATTCCGGTCCTGTTTCAGTTTTGCTTAGCAGACAGTTTCAACGAAGGTAGATCATATACTATCATAACCTTTACTAGCAAAGCGAATAATAATATAATATCTTGGGACATTATTCACACCGGGCCATCAGATCTCAAAATAAGCAGAGCTTGTTTTGTTATTAATTATTTTTCTCTCTGTATTGTTGTGTTATTTTTAATGTTCCACATTTCATCATAATAATAATCTTAATGTGTAACCTATAATGTTATATCAATTCAGGATTTTTTCTTAGCTCGTAAGATAATGTAAATTTGTCTGGTAGCACGCTTTCATTACTTACATACTGGCACTATCGGAAGATCAGCACTGCAGAAATGCAGTACTAGCTGAGATAGGGCCATTTTTCATAACAGTACCAGGATAAACTTAAAAATATTTAAAATGTATACCACAATTATTATGTATTTTCCATAGATGTTATGAAAATAAAATTATTTCTTTCTTTACTATGGAAATCATATAACTGATATGGTACATAAGTATACTACTTTTCTTTTGTAAATATAATATAAATAATCTGGAGCTCTACCGGCTAAGTCACCGAACATTGATTGTTTAAATAAATAAAGTTCAAATAAATAAAGGTTAAAAATGACTTAATCAATCGTTAAATCGGCTTCCACGAGCACATGTGACGTCTTAAATCGTCCGGAATCGATTGTCAGCGTTGAAGCCGATTTAACTATTGATAAAGTCATTTTTAACCGTGATTTATTTGAACGCCATTTAAGAAATCGATGTTCAGCGACTTAGCTGGTAGAGCCCCTGGGTTGGAATCGAAATCACGACCTCCGGCGTGAAAGGCAAATACTCAGAAGTATTATAATCTTGGAACAATTTACTCACTGTCATGTGATTCCAAACTAGGCGGAATCTGTACTAGCAGACAACTGATAAACATACATATATATTTCTAAACACATATACATACATATAGATAAATTACACCCCGACACAACAAATAATCGTGCTTATCACACAAAGATTTGTCCTCGGGACCGAACCCACGACCTCTGGGTTAGCAGTCAAGATCATAAAATAAAATAAAATAAAAAAGTTTTTATTCACGTAGACCTTAAAAAAGCGCTTGTAAATAGTCAGAACATGTTTGTAGAAATATAGTTGTATACATTATTATTTCTAGTAACATATATATTTAGGTACACATTGTATGAAAACATTTTTAAAATTTATTTTATTATAGCATTGATATTTAGCTAGCTCGTATCAAGTTATTGTCAAGAGATTATGTTTAATTATCTAGTTTAAGTCTAATATGTTTACTACATATTATTGTCAATGGTTCTGTCTATATTAAGGTATTATTATTAAGACGGACCTTGTGTTAATAACGACGGTCGCGCTTTAATGCTACCATCACTACCACTAAACGAACTCGACAGTCAAATTACATTACCACTAAAATGCTATTACCTGGGGTACATTGTGTAACTCGCTCAGTCATCTGATCTCAAACTAAGCAGAGCTTGTACTATGGAAACCACGTAACTGATATAATATATCAGTTACCGACCATACACAATTTTTCTTTTGTAAATACATACTTATATAGATAATTACACACAGACTCAGGACAAACAGACATGTTCATGCACACAAATATCTGCCCTGGGTGTGAATCGCACCCACGACCTGTCGCGTGAAAGGCAAGCGAAGCAAGGCGAAACAAAACTAAGGGGTCCCTCGTAGGGTTAGTAAAGCAGTACTAATTGACCTCCAAAAGTACGCCCAATCGGGCACTCAAAAAAAAACATATAAGTACCACTTATAATCAACCATTCAAACCGGTAATCGCAGGCCTACAAATAAAAACAACATACGAAGTATTTACTGATGATGTTGATGTGAATTAACTTACTATACCGGTTCTAATATCATAAATATTTCAGTAGGTTAGAAGGCTTTTTATGTGTCTTAACGATTGTATCAGTAGTAAATATTTGTCTATTTTATCTCAAGTGACTTCTCACAAGATAATCAAGCAAGATAAATGACTGCTCAATGATAACTTATGATTACTTCTTATTGATATCAGCACCACCTTCCCTGACCCTTAGTTATCGATAGAATGCTCTCCCCGATTGTTAATCACCCCCATGTACGTTCTACGATTTTGCGTAGTTTCAAGATAGAACTTTTTTAATTATTTTTTTCGTAATTTCACCTAAAATCAGTTTTCGATTTTTGCTCGTTCTGCTGAACATTTCTGTTTCAGTTTTTTTGTGATAACTAATTAGCATCATCATAATCATTACAGCTAAATGACTCCACTGCTGGACAAGCCTCCCTCAAGAATCGTCTTGGGGGGATATGCCATAATCGCCACGCTTGGCAGGCGGGTTGGCGATCGCAGTAAGATGGTCATAGTACTCAGAAGGAAGCTGCTGCCCATCCTCTGGTAGATATTCCCTCGGGTCGACTTCTACGCCCCCCACGGGATGAGATGGGGTGATGATATTCTGATTCGGATATTTGTCGCCGTCACCACACAGCATAGCATAGTTTAACCTAACACCCTAAAAAGTTTGGTTTATCTAATCATTGCAAAACTGACTAAGAATTTATTCGAAAGTTCAAAATTAGAGTTTGAGCTCATCACTAATAAATGTAAATAACTTAGAATGGGGAGATACAATACAATACAATAGAATTCTTTATTGCAATCATGTGTACAATATTGGTGTTACACAATCATATTAGTATCAACATGAACCCTGTTAGGGCACAGCAATTATTTTTTGTCATTAATATCATCCAGCCAAGCAGGTACTATTTCAATGAAGTTAAAAACAATAATCAAAAATATTATACAATAAAATAAAATACATAACAAATTTAATTTCAATACAATATGAATGTCAAATTAATTATAATTGATGGTTGATGCATGATTAGTTCATCATCATCATCATCATATCAGCCGAAAGACGTCCACTGCTGGACAAAGGCCTCCCCCAAAGATCTCCACAATTGCCGGTCTTGTGCTATTCTCATCCAGCATTTTCCAGCGACCCGCACAAGATCATCGGTCCATCTTAGCATGATTAGTTATTAAATTATAATAATGACTAAATAAATTCTAACACCATAAATCATGTCATGGGGGTGATTCGGATACTCCTCATCATAAAGTATCTAAATTTTACGTTTGAACGTCAACTCCTCGGCCAGCCTGTATACCTGTCGGTAACCAACCTGGTTTATACGCCAAAGGGGGGGGGGGGGGGGGGGGGAACTAGTCTGGCCTCCCTCAAAGATCTACACAACTACCATTCTTGCGCTGCCCAGGGCAACGCCCGGACTATCCCTGCGCTATCGAATCTGATATGTGGAACTCCGCAGGTGACCAGCATAGCCCGAATTGCTTGAACTGGCAGTCTATGAAGCACATAGCTCCGCAGCTTAGCATATAGAACCGACGGTCACTGGGTCACAGAGGTTCTGGAAGACATTATTATGACTCAATTTCTAAATTACTATACGCGCGTCGTCTAATAAATTGATAAGTGAACTATATATTTTTAATCAAACGAAGTGGCCAGATCTCAAGGGATGATAGAAGTAACAGGAACAATCTATGGCAATTACTTAGATATATTTGCAACGGTTTTATATTAACATTGACTGCTTCGTTGTTATAGCGGTAGCGTGTTGGATCCCTAGAGGTCCTGGGCTCAAATCCTAAGCTCTTAGGCAGATGCTCTCACCGGTCCGGAACTGATCGGCGAGGTTAAGCAACTATCGTTATCACCATTCACTGTTCCAATATATTTTCTAGTTAATACCTAATCAAAATTGAATAATTGTTAAATACCAAATAAAGTGCAACTGGTAAGTAATTTTAGATTATTAATAATAATATTAATATGTGAAGCAAACACTCTTTATCCCCTTTTACGAAAATTGCGCGGACGGAGGAGTAATATATATAATACTTAAAGATCATATGTACAAGTAGAAGGAGGGCAGAAAGCTAATCTATATATATAAAAATCAATGCCACTTTTCGTAGTAATGTTATAACTCAACAACGCCTTTACCGATTTGGCTAATTTTGGTCTTGAATTATTCGTGGAAGTCCAGGGAAGATTTAGAGAAAATTTAAAAAAAGTCTTGAAAAAGTGTAAAATCACATATTTTAACAATTTAAAATATTTTTTTTATTTGAATAAATGAACTTAATAATCATTTTTTTTATTACTATGCCTTATACGTAGCGAAGTACGTACCGGGCCGCTAGTACATTTATATAATAGACATTAAAAGTAAATTATTTTAATAAGAAAAGCAATACACACACACTACCATGTTTTTGACACACTGACAAACTGAGAAAAGATGACAAACTAAGTGTTTCGACACTTAGTTTGTCATCTTTTGTCAGTTTAGACTGAGAACAGATTGATATAATTTGTCTTTAATGTCAACAGCAACAAACAACTGGTAAACATGATTTGTAAATACGTACATATTATGGATAAATGACTCCCAGACACAGAACAAATAGATGTATGAGGACATCCAAAGATTTGTGCATGGTTTCCAGCCTTGAAAGAATAAGGGCCACCCTATACCATCCAGTGGGTGTCTTATAAGGCAACTATGGGATACACCAGGAAGTCGGGCAGCAGCTGTATACTACCTACCACCTAACTACGGTCACCAACTCGCATTCCAAACGAGGCGAGGTGATAAGGCAAAGCCCTCCAAATGGCTACGTTATAGACATCTTAGGCTCTAGACAGACGGACCGCATTTCAACTGCAATTCAAGCAGTTCAAGTGCAGTTTGAATGCAGTTGACACGACTGCAATAGAACTGCAATACCGAACGCGCTGTCCGATTGCAGTTCAATTGCAGTCGGCGTGCAGTTGCAGCTGAAATGCGGTCCGTCTGTCTAGAGCCTTAGGGCGAGGCCTATATCCAGTTGAGGACGATATAAGGCTGATGATGTGGGGATCGAATCCCACGAGCTCTGGCTTATTAGTCAGGGCAATAACCAGTAGACCAATAGGCATACAAGTAGGTTAGAAATTAATATCAAAGAACGGGATAATATTGCTAGTGAACAAATGCTACTATTCTTAAAGACTTTTTATTTGATAAGTCTCTGTTGTAATAAAGATCCACAGTCATGATGCGTTCATTATTCTAGATCGAATTTATGTACAGACGCCAGCACATCAAGCTACACCAATCTGTCAAATTTCCCCAATTGAAAGTGAACCTTATGCTTCTGTGATAAAGTTGAAAATATATAAAAGAAATTTGACATATAGATAGGGGATGTAGCTGGATGTGCTGGCGTCTGTAGAAATCCTTAATTATTATATTTTTTTTGTATTATATAACTAGACAATTTTGAACTTTGACATCTAATTCTTAATTAATTTATTGATTTTTGTCAATTATTGTATGCCCAAAGGGTATGGCTGATCTAAAAATATTGTTCACCATTTGTATTTTGTACCTAGCTATATAAAGAATCTGAATTATAAAAACAAAGTATTTTTCCGCAGTGTTGTCCATACTGGGCTGACACACAGTCCGTCTGATTCAGGGCTACCTTACGTAGAACGAAATGAGCACGCACACACAGACGTGTTGTGTCCATGTATGGCTTACTGTCTCGTTGAGAAATTATGCTCATTGGCCGTTCCGGTACTTTATTGACCGTAATACCGAAGTTCATAGTACAGACGCCAGCACATCCAGCTACCCCAATCAGTCAAATTAACTGTATCACATAAGCATTAGGTTCACTTTCAATTGGGGAAATTTGACAGATTGGTGTATCTTGATGTGCTGGCGTCTGTACAAATACATTTATGTTGTGTTGCTGGCGATTCGAGGACAAACACCGTTGTCATGGAAGAGAAAATCAAGATGTTGACATTATACATGATTAACTGTGACCCCCGGTTTCACCCGCGATAAACTTTGTACATTATTAGCCTATGTGTTGTTCGGTTATATAAGCTGTATTTATATAACCGCTATAAAATTTCATCAAAATCCGTTCCGTAGCTTTAGAGTAAAAGACTAACAAACATCAATACACACAAACTTTCCCATTTATAGTATTATTTTTTTTAATCGGGGCTAGTCCCTCCCTCTTACGCACCACTGCAACTCCTGTAAGTCAGGATCAACAGTGGCACACAATGAAATGACACTGAGCGGTGAGGCTCAGGCATGTCCCTGGGAATCGCTTTAACTGTCTTGGATCCCGCAACGAATTTAATCAGAAAGAAAAGAAGGAGGAGTTAGAAATGAATAGTTCCACTTCCCTCCAGAGCAAAGCGGGAGACAGAATGATATAAAGAGCCTATAGCCTCATTAAACGAGAGAATTGCAAACTAGAGAAGCCAGCTGCAAAAGCACCGAGGATCAATTTAAGGGTACTAAGTGAGCTGTTATATTTGATTACAATAGTAGGTATGGCAAAAGCACTTAAACGCACGGAAGTTGTTCCTTGTTGCTACAAGATCCGTATAATAAACTACTCCAGATATTCGTTGTAAGCTATTTAACATAAATATTTATAATATTAGTAGGATTTACAAAGGTTCCGGGACGCCCCTGGATGCGGGCAGCGCAACACCAGCAGTTATGAAGATCTTTGGGGTAGGCCTTTGTCCAGCAGTGGACATCTTTCAGCTGTTATTATTTAATAGCATAGTAATAATAGCAAATAAAACCGGCCAAGTGCGAGTCGGACTCGCACAAGAAGGCTTCCGTAGATGAAAGTATTTCAGTTGATTAAATGAAGCAAATTGCGGTCTATGACGTATTAAAAAAAAACTACTTGCTAGATCTCGTTCAAACCAATTTTCGCTGTTAGTTTCCACGATAATATACATAATATATTTTTTTTAGTTTTATCATTCCCTTATTTTAGAAGTTACAGGGGGGGAGGGACACTCATTTTACCACTTTGGAAGTGACTCTCGCGCAAACTATTCGGTTTAGAAAAAAAATGATATTAGAAACCTCAATATGATTTTTGAAGACCTATCCATAGATAATAAAATTTCATCGTACCTATACCCCACATGTATAGGTACGATGAAATTTTTATTTTATTTTTAGTTCTATGTATGGCGACCCCCCAAAATTATTGTTATTTTTCTATTTTTGTGTAAAAATCTTAATGCGGTTCACAGAATACATCTATTTACCAAGTTTCAACAGTACAGCTCTTATAGTTTCGGAAAAAAGTGGCCGTGACATACGGACGGACGGACAGACAGACATGACGAATCTATAAGGGTTCCGTTTTTTGCCATTTGGCTACGGAACCCTAAAAACATACTGTTTACATAACCTCTTAAACTATTACAAGGTCTATCCATGGCCATCCATCTATCTATCTATTCAGGCCTTATCTACCTTTTGATAATATAGATAATCCTCCTCTAAAGTACGGTCTGGAAATGGCCTTTGCTGATCTTAAGCCAACCTCGTCTACTTTGGCCCAGTAAATATTGCAAGGTAGGTAAGATTCAAAAAATAAATTTTATCTACTCATGTGACATTTGCATAATTAATATGACATAATGTATATTGATTGATTGGTTCTCAGAATATAAATTTTATTGATCGTAATTTAGACATATATACATGCATTACATTTATTTCTGCGATATCTGTATGTATATATAAGTATTCTAATGATTTTTTTTATACGGGACTAGTCCTTCCCTCTTACCCACCACTGCAACTCCTGTAAGCCAGGACCAACAGTGGCACACAATGAAATGACACTGAGCGGTGAAGCTCAGGCATGTCCCGGGGAATCGCTGTAACTGTCTTGGATCCCGCAACGAATTTAATCAGAAAGACAAAAAAGGAGGAGTTAGAAAATTAATAGTTCCACTTCCCTCCAGAGCAAAGCGGGAGACAGAATGATGTAAAGAGGCTATAGCTTCATAAAATGAGAGATTTGCAACTAGAGAAGCCAGCAGCAAAAGCACCGAGGATCAATTTAAGGGTCCTAAGTGAGCTGTTATATTTGATTCCAGTAGTAGGTATGGCAGGACATTTTAACAAGGGTCCTAAGTGAGCTGTTATATTTGATCCCAGTAGTAGGTATGGCAGGACATGTTAAAATGTCCTGCGTGCCCTAATGCCTGCACGTTACATGATCTAATGGACGCTACTGACAACGCTCAACGCGTAGCTGAATTCTGGGCTGACTTAATTTAGATTGCCATCGACACGCTAAGAAGAAGAAGAAGAAGTAGGTATGGCAAAAGCGCTTAAACGCAAGGAAGTTGTTCCTTGGTGCCACAAGATCCGAATAATAAACTACTCCAGATATTGGTTGCAAGCTGTTTAACATAATATCACGCTGATTTTGCCAGAGATCACACTCCCACAGGTAGTGGTGAGCAGTTTGTTCATATTCGTTACTGGAAGTTGAGCACAGACAGATTGGTGAAGATACTAATTTGAAACTATACAATTTACTTTTAAAATTGCCGTGTCCGGTAAGAAATTGTGCAACACAATGGTCTATGATTAGCCAAGTTTCATTTAAGCGTTCGCGTACGTCCGGAAAGAACTGGTGCAGATGGCGACCCTTGGTTGAGGTATTCCATCTACATTGCTATTCATTTAGTAGTTCGTTATTTATGTCAGCTATTGGTATAAATACCCTGGTTATTTTCGTACGGTCGCGTAATGATAAGAAATCATTTTCTAATTATTAGTACTAATTATATAGTATTCTAATGAATGCATCACTTTTATTATAGGTCAAAGCCGCTGCTCTCGCTGATCCGTAAGTGATTGGCAAGGTTAAGCAACTAGACTCGCGGTCAGTCCATAGATTTCTAAGCGTCTCCGTGCTTCGCTGGGAACGTTAAGCTGTCGGTCCCGTCGTAGTCGTTGGACAACAGTTGTCAAGCCATATCAGAGGCGTATTGGACTGCTTGAACAACTCTGACACAAGTTAATAATATTTTAAACAGAATCTCTAACTGCCTTGTAAGTTATGGATAAATATTGTAGTGGGAAGCCACACATTTATAAACTATGTTCAAAATTAGACAGTTACGTATACGTATTGATTACGTTGCGACAAGTAAAAACAGCCAATTAACGCTTACCTAATATCATCCATAAAAGCGCATATCCTGACTGCATGTGTGGCGTAGCGGTTAAGACAGTCGCCTCGCCACTCCGTGTTCCGGATTCGAATCCCGGACAGAACAACTATTTGAGGGACCCGTAAATATTTGTTCTGAGTCTGGATGTACTTTGTGTCCATCTCTTCTGGATTCTTATTACTAGTGCAGGATGTTTAAAAAAAAATATATAAATATGTCATGGTTACGTTCCCTCAGTTTCAAATAACGGAACAGTCATATGGGGTACCGCAGTAGATCTTATAAGAGCTTTCTGAGCACAACAAAAATGTATTAGGGCTATTAGTGGCGCCGATTTCTTGGACAGCTATGTACCCTTATTCAAGAAACACAGAATTTTACCACTACCTAGTTTACATAATATGTTTTTTTTTGTCTACAAACATCCCAATTTTTTGAAAAGAAATTAACTTACATGTAATTTATTTTTAAACAAATTGGGATGTGTGTAGAAATTTTAGATTTCCCAACAAACTTCAGATCCTTTATTAACGTACTTCGATGTATAAGGAAATGTTATTGTATAGCCATTCGATTTTATAATGAATTGCCAAATTGTTTGAAAATCCTCAATTTAAATATGTTTAAACGCCAAATTATATTTTTTAAGTATTAAATGTTTTTATTTAACCAAACAGTATTGAGATGATAAATCATTTTAAATTGTCCAATTTCAATATCCTATTGTTATAAGATAATATTTGTGCACCTAAAATGGTGGAATATATGAGACATACGTTATTGTAACACCTTATTGTACTATATTCTTACAAATAAACTATTCTTTCTTTCTTTCATCAAAACAATTATATTATCCATTTTGAGACAGAGCCAATAATTTGCTTGATAAATTCAATATCAGTCAGATGTCCTATTGGGATGTAAGATGTTTATAACCTGTCATGGTTCGTGTCAGTCACTTAAATTCATTATCTATTCTTAATGTGTTTATTGTCTTGACATGCCTGATAAAGAAATTAATCTCTACTCAAAAAGTCTCTACAAAAAGAGACATCACTAATGGTTTAATTTAATTTTTTATTAATATTGTAATTCAACTGATTATTTATTCTCTCTGAATATTAAAATCCATGTAATATGCAAATCTCGTTATTACGAAATTAGTCTAATACTTTTACAGCTTAGACATGTACAGGTAATAGTGTTATAAATACTAAGTCAAGGGTAAAACCAGCTCTTTTAACTCAGAAGGTCTTCGATAAAACGAAAATTAGAAGCAACGTTACATAAATTACTCAAGAAATTAAAAGAAACAGAAGATACGTACAGTTTTAAAAAAGCCCTCACTAATCTCTTAATACAGAAGGCATACTATAAGGTTTTACCCGCGTTAAACTTCATAAATTATCACAGCTCCTCCCTCGTAGGTGATAGCGTGATAATATGTAGCCTATATGTTTACCCAACCTCTTAGTAATATTCATGAAAAATTTGAAGTAAATCCATGCAGTACTTTTTGAGTTTAGCCCGGACATACATACAGACATACAGACAAAAATTCTAAAAACTATACGTTTGGCTTCGATAGCGATAGTAGATCACACCTAAAGTATCCTTTTAAAAAAAATATTAAATGTACAGTATTGACTTTCCTACGATTTTATTATATGTATAGATGTTTGGACCAATAAAAATGAATTGATATGAAGTTATTATCAATGTAGATTTCGAGTACCTACCGTTTTCTGGTCGAATTTGCACTACGGCAGCCAATTACAATTGAGGCTAGCCAATCTGAGTCATATCAGAGGCCTATTTAGCGGCTTTAAAAACTATGACACTAGAGTACCCACTTCCCACTTACCTACTCGAGAAAGTCGAAAGAAACTAGCCAATAATGGCTTCGTTCGCCGTGACGACGACGAATATCTCACACCATCTCACCAGATAACACGCAGTAACGCGTCTCTGAGTACTATGTCAATCATACTGCAATGCCACGCGTGGTAGACAACAATCTGCTTTATTGGGATTATGGCATATCCCCATGATCCTCATGGGTGTCTTTTGTCTAGCTGCTGACGTCTCTCTGTTGACATGATGAGGTAGCATGGTGACGAATCATGTCTCTCCACTGCGTGCGACCTGTCTATCTGTTCGCAGTTATTGTGCAGTAAAAGACCAATTTCTGATTATTTAAGTGATAAAAGTTCTTGGGATTGAGTTGTTCTGAGTCAACACACATGATTATAATTAATCTTAAGTATATTTTATTTTAAAAAAGGATTCCTACTGAGTTTTCTGGCAGTGTTTCTCAGTAGCTGCCACGTCATGCACTGCACGGTAGGGTAAAAAATATGACTATTCCACATAAATGTAAAATTTTTATGGAATAAATGAATTTGAATCTTTGAATGAGATTTCAGAAAAAAAAATAAAGTTACAGTGTCTTTCACTGTTTCACCTTGGCAAATAACCCGTTCCAGAGGGTCACCCATCTATTGAACGCGCGCCAACGTGCCGTCGGTGCTATCCTGCCTCACCTCGAGGCCTGGGTGGGAAGGAAGGGTGGTTACGTCACCTACAGACGTAACCACCCTTTTTATCTCTCGATTAGGCAGGGGGAATGCCTACGCATGCTACCCGCAAAAAGTGTCTGCGGGTGGGTATGTCGGACTCGCACCGACTAAACCTACCCGCCGTGGACTTCTCTTGGCGCCTGATGGGGGAGTCCCGGGAACGCGGGTATGCTGCTCCGGTACCCCCCTTTTGGGCCATGTCCCAGATGGTCGGGACACGTACCCCGGGAGGGCTCCTTTGGATTGCCTTCCCCTATTGCCGACTCAACGTATAGTGCCCCTGTGCATTTAGTAGATGAGGGTGCTATCTTGGCATTTATGACAACGGTGATTCTAAAGAAACGGGCACTATTTGCCAAAAAAAATGCTCTTGAAATAAAGATTCTTATCAGCGTATAAAATAAATACTAGTTTAAAAAAAACTATTGGTAACAATCACGTTTTGATTATATATTTAACTTATAGAAAACAAAACTAAAAAAAATTAATATTAAAAAGTGTATTTGATTGTAAAAAATAGCGAATGGTGTTTAAGATATTATCAAAATGATAATCCTTCTACTCATATCTGTCAATAAAATATTTATAACTACTGATAACCACGCGGTTTTTTTAACAATAAAAACATCTTTTTATTTTCTATTTTTAGGGTTCCGTAGCCAAGTGGCAAAAAACGGAACCCTTATAGATTCGTCATGTCTGGTTGTCTGTCTGTCCGTCCGTATGTCACATACACTTTTTTCCGTAACTATAAGAGCTGTACTGTTGAAACTTGGTAAGTAGATGTATTCTGTGAACCGCATTAAGATTTTTACACAAAAATAGAAAAAGAACAATAATTTTGTGGTTTCCCCATACATAGAACTGAACTAAAATTTTTTTTTTTTTTTCATTGTTATATTATATACCTACATTTGGTGTACCTACCTATCTATGGATAATCATTAATATAATTCTAAGAGACACTTCCAAAGTGGTAAAATATATGAAGTACATAATCATGCAAACTAACAACGAAAATTGGTTTGAACGAGATCTAGTAAGTAGTTTTTTTTAATACGTCATAAATGGTAAACCGCAATTTACATTTCATTTAATCAACTGAAATACTTGCTGCTACGGAACCCTTCATGAGCGAGTCCGACTCGCACTTGGCCAGTTTTTTTTAGTATGGTTTTCTACAAAAGTGTATTATTTAAACTATTTTTATACACTGATAAGAATTTCTAATTCAGTCACAATTCTTTTGTGTATCTATTACTTGGAAAATAGTAGTCTTTGAAATCACCGTTGCCACAAACACCAAGCTGGCTCATCGACAGATTATATCTCGGATTATAGATTGAAGCAGTATTATTGAAAATTTGTCTATACAACTCAATATTTCAATATCAATTTTTTGACATGTTTAATTACTCTGCCTGCATTGGTTTTATTAGTGTCTCAGCTTAACGTCAATTTACTCAACTATCTTTTGAAATATCACTATGTACCTCGGGCTATTACCGAGAGTTTTTCATACCATAAAAATCCAAATAACTCATTTTGATCTGACTCGCTATTCAACTCGTAATCTGAACACACTACCATTAGAATACTATGGTAGATCTGCTTTTTATTGTGTCTATGGTAAGATTTAATTAACTCTGCCCCAAATTCGGCAACGCTGATAGCATTGGTTGAAGACTCTTTGATAGTTACTTATCGTATTAGTTACTCTAGTGTCAAAATTGTTCAAGCCCTACCTTGGACATGGCATCTTACCCTTGTTTTATACAACCGGGTTCCACATAAGGAGCTTAATGTGGCGCCGCTTAAAAATGAAACCACTTTAGTGGTCACCTATGTATGGACTGACCGCGTGCCTAGTTACTTAACCTCGACAAATACGAACCGGTAAGAGCAATTGGCTGTAAGGCAACATAAGATTGGACTCGAGGTCAAACAGATATATGCGCCAAACTCTGGCGAGACACGGCACATTCACGTGTTTCACGATCACCGTAGCCTAGTTGGTAGTGCTCCTGCCTACGAAGCTGGTGGTCCTGGGTTCGAATCCCGGTAAGTGCAAATATTTGTGTGATGAGCACGAATATTTGTTTCTGAGTCATGGGTGTTTTCTATGTATTTAAGTATTTATCTATCTATATAAGTATTTATATCGTCGCCTGGTACCCATAGTACAAGCTTTGCTTAGTTTGGGGCTAGGATGATCTGTGTGACATTGTCCCCAGATATTATTATTATGATCCCAAGTTATTTATTATTTTTCTTATTTTTAACATATTTATATTTATACAATTGCTACAAAAAATAAAACAATAATATATAAATAAATATGAATAAAATAAAGTTCCACCAGCGGCGGGGTTTGACACCCTAGGCCGCCGGTGGTCAGGGCGACAGAGTAAGGAACCTCCTCACAATGCTCCTCCTTATTATTATTATTATTTTTAGGGATCTGCCAACCTGGGTACATATTTTGTTAAGTGAGGTCTTGGTCGACCATAGCAAATCTTGTCCCGGAGAGTTCTCTATCTGATTTTGTCCTGCCAAAAGAGAACCTCCTCCGGGACAAGATTTATATGTGGAATGCGCTAGAATAAAAAGGCAAATAAAACTCGTACCTTCGGTAAAATTTCGGTTTGCAAGTGTAAACTGTCTCCAACTGTCCATTCCACATTTTATACAAATCCGTTCAGTCGATCTTGCGGGAACGAGTAACAAACATTTACACGTTTTATATAAAGTCTGAAGGCTGCTCCGCTGTGTGAATGCATTCGTGGCATGTAGTGATTCAAAGGACGAAAGCGAAATTCATCTGTTATCAGAAGCTGAACTAATATAGCTAAATAAAAGGTTATCCTTGACAAAAACTTAAAATAAATAGTCCTATTTTTGCTCCAAGCACTACATCCGATATCCGATACATTTATCGCAAGCGACATTCGAAAAACAGTTTATGCGAGTTATTAAGGGGCTACGTCATCTACCAAACTGCATTATCGTTGAGTTAAAAAAAATGTTTTTATTTCTTATTTAACTTACGAACAAGTAATTGAATCATTCAGAACCAAATTATTATACCAACTTACGATAATTAATTAATATTATTTGCTTTCTCTTTATCGTGGGGGCAGTGATTACCCTGGTATAAGAGTCGCTGAGGTCACCCAGTACACCTGAGATATGGCTCAACAACTTTTGTCTAACAACGACAACGTTACGTGTTAAGAACGGAGTCGCTGAGAAATTAAACCATTTGCCACTGACCACTTATCTTGCCGATAATTTACATTCGATAATAACATTTAATTCGTACCTTAATATAGACAGAACCATTCAGACAATATGTAGTAAAAATATTGCTGATATTTAAAATTTCGATAATTAAACCTACACATGATCTTTGACAATAACTTAATTTAAGTTAGCTAAATATCGTTACTATTATAAAATAAATCTTATTATACATTATTTCCTACAATCCGTGTACCTAAAAATATATATATGTACCTAGAAATAATAAAAAAAATAATTATATATTACTACGAACATTACCTTAGTTCATAGTATAAATTGTTGTGCACTGTTTGTAACACATTACATATAAGCTCTCACTCTAACAAAGGTTTGCTGGAAGAGAACTCATAGTTGAGTTAAGCTCGCCTGTGTACATGATATATCTAATCCTTTTGTAAATATGCATTTCTGTGTGCAATAAAGTATAAATAAATAAAAATAAACATGTTCTGACTATTTACAAGCGCTTTTTTAAAGTCTACGTGAATAAAAACCTTTTTTTATATATTTTATTTTACGCACTTGTAAGGGCATCTATATAAGAGCAATCAAATGTCAGAAACGTATTGAAAGTCAAGACCTTTAGAGACTCGTAACAGGACACATCTACCCATACATCGTACTGGGCGGACGAGAGCTCTACCGCGAACGCGCCACCACCACCAGCGTCCTACGTGACTCTTTATTTGCATTCGTATCGATGGAATTCCGTCTCCGAACCTAAATAGGATGACAGGTCCACGTCACGTATTAACGTAGAGCGAAAGTTGCATAAGAAGACCCGCTCACGCTTCTCACGCAGTACTAACCTAGAGTCGAAGTTCAAACCCCAAAGGATACTCCTCCGGCGCGGGTACTTAGCTTGTAGTTTTATTTAAGAGACTTCACTAGTCCATCAGAGAATGAGAAGACCAATGTCATGTTAAAAAAATGCATTCATTTAGTGGCCGGGCTTGTCGGATTTAATTAATACAATTTAGTAGGGGGAATTATAAAACGATATTATACAAAAATACTTAGCGACTGATGATGAGATACTGTTTTTTTTTCAACAACTTGAGCGGCATGAATTTGAGTGAGCGATAAATTAACTAAACTAACTACGAATATTGATTAATAATTAAATCCAGAACGAGCTTACAAAAAGTGGGTTATAATTAATCTATTTCAGATACCAAATTCTAGCCGTGCGACTAAATTAGTAATTAAGCGACTAGAAATACAGAGAGGGCAACTTCCATATTAGGATAGAGACGAGTTTTCCGGAAGTTATTTGGGTTAGGTTAGGTTAGAACTGTGACCATCAAGCTAGACACTATTGTTGGTGAAGATTGGTGGAAAGTTTTCAAAAATCCCATTTTATTTGGAGCATTTTAATTTTTAGGAGACATACAATGCAAATCTAAACAAAAACAGTAGTGCTTGAAGTCCGCCGCACAAGCCTCTGATCTCTCTGATTGGTCAAAGCGAAAAATATTAGGTCGCTCGAATATTATGAAGCTTCTCATTTTGTATTTTAAGTAACTCAAATTAATATTTGTTAGCTGCTGTTCTGTTCATTTCTCGTCACTCGCAGTCAGTCGCTCACTTTATAGTACTATAACCTAAATTCATTATTTTTGTCACTTAAAACTTTAATTTACAGTAACTCGTTTAAATACTATCCTTTTAGTAGAAGCAGTAACGACTGGCCTGAAATTGTGAAATATAGGGAAATCTTGAACACCTTTGCTCAGCAATGGGACACAGATATAGGCTAGTATAAAAAAAATGAGCGGTGAATATAATAATAATATTTGTGGACAATGTCACACAGATCATCCTAGCCCCAAACTAAGCAAAGCTTGTACTATGGGTACCAGGCGACGATATACATACTTATATAGATAGATAAATACTTAAATACATAGAAAACATCCATGACTCAGAAACAAATATTCGTGCTCATCACACAAATATTTGCACTTACCGGGATTCGAATCCAGGACCACCAGTTTCGTAGGCAGCACTACCAACTAGGCTACGGTGACTATCATTGAGACATGAAAACACTTGTGACTTCGAAATTTTATTTTATTTATTTAGCCAATATTTAATAACATCATTACATCTATTGAAACACTTCAAAATCAAAAGTAAACTATAAGGCAAATACATCATGTATTGTTACGACACTGCATCTTTACTTAAGAAGTAAATAATAATAATATAATAATATTTAGGCACAATGTCACACAGATCATCCTAGCCCCAAACTAAGCAAAGCTTGTACTATGGGTACCAGGCGACGATATACATACTTATATGAATACATAGAAAACATCCATGACTCAGAAACAAATATTCGTGCTCATCACACAAATATTTGCACTTACCCGGATTCGAACCCAGGACCACCAGCTTCTAGGCAGGAGCACTACCAACTAGGCTACGGTGAAATAAAGCGTTAAAACTGAAAAATTTTAACAAAAATAGGAAAATTAGAGAATATTAAGTTAAGTATTACTGAGGTTTGGTTCTATAATACTTTGAATACTGTGGTTCTGTAATACTATGTTATGTATGTCATAAAATGTTATCGAGTTCATAGTGTATCACACTGCATCTTTACTTAAGAGGTAAATAAAGAGTTAAAATTGAAAATTTTTAACAAAAATATAAAAGTAGGAAAATTAGAGAATATTAAATTAAGAATTACTGAGGTTTGGTTCTATAATACTTTGAATACTGTGGTACTGTAATACTACGTTATGTATGTCATAAAATGTTATCGAGTTCATAGTGTATCAAGCAACATGGCGTCATCAGTACCTAGGCACTGTATTATGTACAGACGCCAGCACATCAAGCTACCCCAATCTGTCAAATTTCCCCAATTGAAAGTGAACCTTATGCTTTTGTGATAAAGTTGAAAATCTATAAAATAAATTTGGCAGATTGGGGTAGCTGGATGTGCTGGCGTCTGTACAGTGATAGTCAATGTTGATAAGGATACGATATCGTTTTAACCATTATGTAAAATATATATTTGATAAAAGTCATTATTATATTATTTACAGCCTGCGTACCACGTTTCACCAATATATGTATATCTCAGTGGGGATTGTGGTGACTGGTGTGTGGTGATAACCTGTGGGTGGTGATACCCTATGGATGGTGATACCCTGTGGGTGGTGAAGAAGTTGTCCTGAGGGCATATCTGCCAGAGAACGGGAAACAACGTCTCTCTGAGCACTATGCCTTGATAGACATAGTGCCCAGGATATTATTTTTTTCTTCTTTTATAAAAGACAACGCCCGCACTAGGGAATCTAATCCCTATGTTGCGGGGTACTTTACAAACATATAATAGACGGACACAAATTACGTCCAGACTCAGAACAACTATTTGTGGGTCACACAAATATGTAGTTATTCGGCGCGGGCGAACCCGCGACACGAAGTGGCGAGGTGACTGTCTTAGGCGCTGCACCACACGTGCAGTCATTATTTATTATTATCTATATATATAAAAATCAATGCCAGTTTTCGTTGTAATGTTATAAGTCAACAACGCCTTTACCAATTTGGCTTATTTTGGTCTTGAATTATTCGTTGAAGTCCAGGGAAGGTTTGTACGTAGAGAAAATTTTAAAAAATATTGAAAAAGCGTAAAATCGACACCTTTTTTGCAATTTAAAATATTTTTTGTTTGAATAAATGAACTTAATAATCTTTTTTTTTATTACTATGCCTTATACGTAGCGAAGCACGTACCGGGCCGCTAGTAATTAATAAAAATAAATAATGTCCTCATGGTCGATATTGGCCACGACGGCCAGTCTCTATGGAGAATAGCCATCGGCTCGAGACATGTTATAGTTTTCAAGTGTATGCGTAAACACAGGGACAATTTCTATTCCATCCCTCTTATGATCAACGGGACTAGTGATACGCTCGGAAAGAGTTCGGGTACAGGACCAACAGCTTTACGTGCTCTCCAAGGCACGGGGGTGTGATACCGCAATCTCCCAGACTTCAGGCTGATACTGTGAATTTTAATTTACAAAAAATTCCCAATATCACTTTTTTTAGACTGACCTGGGATCTGAACCCAGGACCTCATTATCTGTGGTTAAACACACTACCACTAGACAAAAGAGGCAGTTATGCCTATCATTCTTTCTTCGCCAATCCGTTTGCCAAGCGTGGCGATTCTTACATAATCCCAATGATTGGCCAATGTGGAGGCCCTATGGCTGAGTTTTTTTTTTTTTTATATATAGCCCCAAACTAAGCAAAGCTTGTACTATGGGTACCAGGCGACGATAAACATACGTATATAGATAGATAAATACTTATATACATATGGATTTTTTCTATGTATATAAGTATTTATCTATCTATATAAGTATGTTTATCGTCGCCTCATCGACTCAGAAACAAATATTCGTGCTCATCACACAAATATTTGCACTTACCGGGATTCGAACCCAGGACCACCAGCTTCGTAGGCAGGAGCACTACCAACTAGGCTACGGTGACCGTCAAATGATGTTCAGCTAATTAATGACGTAAATTTAATATTTTAACCCAACTATAGCCTATATGAATGAGTCTTACAAAGTCCATCACAGTCAAGTCGAAGTCCTACCCCAGTAAGTGGAGGGGTGCGCCAAAGTTCATCTAAATTTTCAACTCCGACAATTGGAAATCCGAGAATGTTCTTCCTAACATTTTTAATCCTAACAATCACAATTCCTAACTTCTCTGTCCCTAATGTTCATAATTCCGACGCATTCAACTTCATAATGTCAGTAGCAATAAACATCTATTATACTTTTATTTGTTTTCCTATATTTTCTCAATATAACCGTCTTTTACACTATTATTCGAAATTATATTTTTTTTGTACTTTTATGAAATAATTTGGGTTAGGTTAGGTTAGAACTGCGACCATTTAGCGCGCGAAGGCGAACGAGCGTAGCGAGCGGGCCGCGGCAGCGACCGCCGAGCGCTAGTTACTATCATGACCCACATATATTTTTATTACACTTGGTAAATGTTTCTTTCTGACTTTGAGCGAAAATATTATGGTATTTATGCTTAGGGATAACAGCGTTATGATAAAACACAGTAGGAGTTTAAATATATTTACAGTAATCATAATATTAATTACAATCTTCGGAAACATGAGTGTTATGAACATCGCCGGTAGCACTACAAATAGTATGGATGAAAACTTTAGGATGAAAATTTTTGAAAGAGTGATCATTCGGATTTTAAATCATAAGGAAGAATAATTTCGGGTTAAGAACTTTAGGTGAGCCAATATGGACCCGCAGTGGAGACTTTACTATAGGCTTCTATGAAGTTTGTGAAATAACACGGAAAATCACAATTCACGGCAATATGGCACTTTCCTCTTGTGTACGTTGTCTTACTTACTTACTTACTGTACGTTGTCGATGACGTATGTCTAAGAATCCACCATAGTTCTTAGTTCTTTATTCATTAACAAATCACATTGTTTGAATAAATTTTAAGCTATAATATACTCCTATTAAATTACACTATTATTAATAATATGTATGATTCAATTTGTGACAGATGAAACACCAAAACCAAAATATTAAACAATGTGTCTGTCAACAAAACAAATATAAATACAATCAGATAATTTAACCTATAATTCAATATTACCATTTCAAGAAATTCGTTATAATTTACACATACTAACTCGAATTTACACCAGTTTTTGAAAATGAAACAATGACTCGATGCGTCTTTTCCACTTTGGCGCCAAACCTCCTACCATAAATTTGGGCCTCCAGTGTTCATACACGTGTATTTTTTTCTTAGGGTGATTTTAAAAGATATAATATAATTACACATTTTTTCACCAAATTACTTCTTAATCTGCTACTTAATCTGTCAAATTACTCCAATTGAATGAGAACCTTATCATTTTGTGATAAAGTTGAAAATCTATAAAAGAAATTTGACAGATTGGGGTAGCTGGATGTGCTGGCGTCTGTACCATACAAAGACCGCCCATACTTGACATTCGAATATAATAAAAAATAAGCTAGATTATATTTTTATTTATAGTAAACGACAATTAATATTAAATTTGATATATACTTTTCAGCGCTCAGTTATAAGACTCATGTAAAAACAGGACATGCCAAGATATCATGCAAAAAACGAAATCGTTTAACATGATTAACAAAAGAAAAAGGTTACTGACATGTCTGTAAAAAATAAATAATAAGATATAAAAACGCATATAAAGTAATTTACAATATTTATGTGTTTTAATTATTTGACAACTTATTGCACAATATTATACAAAGGCGGATCTAGTGTCATAGACATTACCTACCAGTCAACCTTGGAAGATATTATAGATATAGAGTTTACAGCTGCGCTAGTGAATATATCTATTGAATACATAGTAGGTGCACTATATCCGACCTTTTTTTATATAACAAAAGAAACGTATCTGGATTTTGACAAACATAGAACACACAGACCATGCCTATCTACTTTGGGGATGTGTGAAAAAATGACACAAAACGCGGGAAATAAACATTTTGCACCTTATTTTACAACTACCATTACATGTTAATATCCTCTATGTTATGTTCATAAAAATAACACCAAATTACGTCCTCAAATAACAATAAAAACTAAATATTTTTGTATCATCAAAGAAACCAAGAAGAAGAATGGGTGACACCCATCCATTACATATTTGCATTTTTTATTTGCATGTCAAATTTAGCCAAGCGTAACTAAAAATGTATACCGCTACTAGAAAAGTAGGTTAGGTTAGGTTATAAATGCGACCATACAAAGCACGAGCTGACCGAGCGAAGCGAGCGTGCCGCGGTAGCGGCCGTCGAGTGCCAGAAACAATGCGTAGAGCAATGCAAATCAGATTAGTATATAATATTTTTAGATAACTATTTCGGATTGCATTAAATATTTTTGCTTAGAAAAAGGATATTTTTCTAAGCGTATGCATAGGCTGATACACACTTAAAGACAGAGGTAAGGGTTTATACATTTTGAAGATATCTGAAACTTGTTTTCTATTCAGCACGTTAAATTTGATAATAAAAAAAATCATAGCCAATTAAGATATCTTTTATTTAAGAATTATTCAAATAAGAATCATTTAATAAGCGCTACCTGTTGTTAGTAGTGAAATCTTAGTATTGGCATACCACCCGTCTTATATAGGAGTTGCAGTGGTGGGTAAGAGCGAGGGAATAGTCCCGAATAAAAAAAAATCACCCGTCTTAGCCACGCAGATTTCGGTAAGATAGCGTTAAGAAGCTTCATTGCAATACGTTAATGAAGCATCGAATGGATTCTTTGGAATGCTTGAATTATAAATATATTATATATATATATATATATATATATATATATATATTTCTTGCTTCTGTGAACTTACGATTAACAAATCGTAAGTTCACAGAAGCAAGAAATGCAAAAGAAACCATTTGTTATTGTTATTTAATTTTAATTTGGTATATTATATGTTATTACTTAATTTAAATGTATATATATATACTAGGTGGCGCAAAAGTACTGGCACTAAAGAAAATACTTTTTTTTTTTTATATGACATTTTCTGTCATTCTGTTGTTGAAAATTGTGTAGTGAACAAATGTAAAATACACTGAAAATAAACATGGACCGTTTTACTCCCCAAGAACGTGGAATAATTGTGTCAATGTTCTTACGGAATAATTCATCAGTGATAAGAACACAACGTGAATTTCGTCGACGATTTCCCCACCGTCCGGCACCGATTCGACGCTTTGCCACACGCCTTGAAGCAACTGGCTCAACATTGGATAGACCTAAGTCTGGGAGACCAAGAACAGGCCGTTCAGCTGAAAATATCGATGCTGTGCGCGAAGATGTGGAAGAGTGTCCAGAAACATCAACGAGGCGACGTGCCACGCAATTGGGCATTTCCAGACGGACCCTGCAGCGTATTTTGGTGAAAGACTTAAAGATGTTCCCGTATAAAACTCAAATGACTCATCAGCTGCTGCCTGCTGACCACCGAGCTCGTCTAGATTACTGCCAGCGCGTCATAAACCTCAACCTTGAAGAGGATGATTTTCCTTCAAAATTGGTTATGAGTGACGAAGCGCATTTCCATCTCTCAGGGCATGTCAATAAGCAGAATACTCGGTTCTGGGGCACTGATAATCCGCGCATTATTCAAGAAATACCTCTACACCCACTAAAAGTTACTGTATGGTGTGGCATCTGTGTTGACAGAGTGATCGGACCCTATTTTTTCGAAGACGCTGGAGGCAATGCGATTACTGTCACTGGAGAACGCTACAGAACCATGTTACGTGAGTTTTTGATACCCAGTTTGGACGAATTGGGGCTGGAGCACATCTGGTTTCAACAAGACGGCGCTACGGCACACACAGCGCGCGACACTATGGACTTAGTGAGGGACGCTTTTCCAGGCCGAGTTATCTCTCGTTTTGGCGATTTGCCTTGGCCTGCAAGATCACCCGATCTGACCAGTCCAGACTTCTTTCTTTGGGGTTTTTTGAAATCTCGGGTGTATGTGAACAAGCCACAGACTCTCGCAGCTCTAAAAGAAAACATTCGTCAAGAAATAACGAACATATCGCAGGAAGTGTTACGGCAAGTTATGCAAAATGTCATAAATAGGGCTCAAATGTGTATCAACTCTGGAGGTCACCATTTAAAAGACATCATCTTTAAATCCTAATGGTACGAAATTTAATGGCACAAATATACATTTAAAAAAATCTAAATCTAGTTTTCTAATTTAGAAAAAATGTTGTAGCTGAACCAAATAGGGTCTTTACTTTTGCGCCACCCGTTATATATATATATATATATGGCCTCTGCGTCTGTTACAGACGATTTACGGCGCATTGTCTGAGAGACATTTCTTTTGGTGGCTAAACAAACCGATGCGAGAGCGACATAGCCTGCCGCAGGCCTGACAAGAGAAGTTTGCGGTGGTAGGTGCCGAGCCGCTTTCATGTCGCTTCTATCTCTTATCAGTAAGTACTCCGAACCAGGATTCGTCACAGATCTTACGACCCTCCACTACACGTTTGCTTCATTCAACTCTATTTTCAGCGAGCTTTTCCCAGCTACAGTCGTCAATTTTGGCACAACATATCAGTTCACCTTTTAGCTGTCTTTTGTTTTATTGATCATTGTGTGTCTAATAAACGTATTCTTTTCTTTTTTTTTATTCACTTTAAACAAACCCGTAAGGCAGAACCATCTCCACTATAATGTTTATGTGTACCTAAAGTTATATTGTAGTATGTAGTTATTCTTAAAAATTGATTTGTGGATGTACTCTCTGTTATGCCATGTGAAGCTTTTAATTCTTTCTTTTTTATTTAATAATTTGTTTTGTATGTCTCCTTAACTTGCTTTATTTAGTTATTAATTTATTATAAACAAACAGTCTTACAAAACTCAGATACTTAGAAAATAGAATGTATATACTTGGAGACCTAAAGTTTCCTATACTTATAAGATAGGTACTTATATTCTAAATAGCTCCTTTTTACTTAAAATATAAGTACATATATTTTAAGTAAAATTGAGCTATTTAACTTAACTTCTCGAAACTATAATGCATGGCTCATTATTTTTGTCGTTTATATAATCAGTGTAGTTGTTAAATTTAAGTACGGATGGGAATCGAAACGAAATAATAATTAAATTTAATAAGCACTTGGGTATTAACGCACTTGTACAGACGGCAGCATATACTGCAAACTAGCAAACTATAATGCATGTACATGAATTTTGTTTCGAGAAGTTAAGAATATTTAGAAGTAATTATATATGATTATTATATATACTTGAAAAACCAAATAAACAAACATACTGGAAGATTAATTGCAGTTAGTTATAGAGCCCAGACATATAATTTAAAGCTTGCTTTGTCCTCTATCCAAATTTATAATGCACCTACTATAGTTTTATCTGCAGCACCAAAAGGTTGACTGGTTAACATTTATGTGCATGAAGATTTTTTAATAAAAAAAAATGTATAATCTCGAGTGTGAAGACCACGATGCGGTGGCGATGCGATTATATATACAACATGTAACTTAATTAATGCACTTCCTGAAAATAGTTTGTTCAGAATCGTTTACTGAATCGATTTATATCATTTTTAAATACAGGTATTTTTTTTTCAAAATAATTAAAACTACGGAAATTATCGTTATATTAACCCTGTACAGTCAAAACAAATTGAAATGGACCGTAAGTCAAAGTAATAAGACTTTTAAATAGCAGTTTTATTTGTATTCATACAAATTCCACCATTCAACACAAAATAAATAAAAATAATCTTTATTCCAAGAAACTAATTTAGTAAATAACCATGCATATACATGTTAAATAAAAAATGTAGTGTATGTATTATGATTATAACATAATATTCTAATTGGGGTGTTTGAGGGTGTGCGTTAATTACGTTACATGTTGTATATGCGACGGACATGGAGCCGGATACCCGGTTGTTTTTTTTTTTATTTTAATATAATAGTACTTAATAAATTTAAAAATAATAGTAGTAGTAGTAAATTGTTATTTGTTTAAGGATTAAAAAATATATATGTGATAATACAGACCGCAATGACGGACTAATTCCAATTACTGTAATACGTATTTGACTATGTTTATGTACTGCATGGTGAGCTTTACATGTACAGACGCCAACACATCCAGCTACCCCAATCAGTCAAATTTCTTCTTTAGATTTTCAACTTTATCACATAAGCATAAGGTTCACTTTAAATTGTGGAAAATTGACAGATTGGGGTAGCTTGATGTGCTGCCGTCTGTACAAGTGCGTTAATACCCAAGTGCTGAATAATTTAATTATTATTTCGATTTGATTCCCATCCGCACTTAAATTTAACAACTACACTGATTATTTATACGACAAAAATAATGAGCCAACTTGAAAATTGACTCTATAACAAAGATACTAGAAATGATATTGTAATAATATATAATAATGGCATAACTCTCGTATTATAATCGTTGGTCTAGCGGTAGCATGTTCAACCGCAGGTAATGAGATCATGGGTTCAAATCCCGGGTCGGCCCAAAAATTGATTTTGGCACTTATCAGCCCGAAGTCTGCTACATGTGGGGGTACCCACATGTGCCTCGGAGAGCACGTAAAAGCCTGCGGTTCTTTACCTTGTCTTCCAGTCGTGTCACCAGTCGTCCCATTGGATCATGACAAAAGGACAACTTTATTATAAAGTATTGTAGCACCCTATAAAACCGCTATTGTATAGGGTGCACCAATATTTTATGTTGTAACTGCAAATATCAAATATCTGTTGTAACATATGATTGAACAAATATAGAATCAGAAGATATATTTTAAAGAATTTACGTCAAAATATCATCATCATCATCATCATATCAGCCGAAAGACGTCCACTGCTGGACAAAGGCCTCCCCCAAAGATCTCCACAATTGCCAGTCTTGCGCTATTCGCATCCAGCGATTTCCAGCGACCCGCACAAGATCATCGGTCCATCTTGTTGGGGCCTGTCCACGCTGCGTCTTCCGGTTCGTGGTCGCCACTCGAGAACCTTTCTGCCCCAGCGGCCGTCGGCTCTACGAGCTACGTCAAAATATACTAACTACAGAAATTACACAGATACCTAGAAAAGATCTTATCATCGATTGTGATGATAAGACTCTTGCAGATAACTAAATGTAGATTAGATATGGAGGGAACTGAATTAGTGTGAGCTCAAGAGTTCGAAGAGTGCGATAGACATACTTTATGTCTTCAAACCTTCAGCACTAGTTTTAAGGTTCCGTACCCTAAGGGTAAAACGGGACCCTATTACTAAGACTTCGCTGTCTGTCTGTCTGTCCGTCTGTCACCAGGCTGTATCTCATGAACCGTGATAGTTAGACAGTTGAAATTTTCACTGATTATATATTTCTGTTGCTGTTATAACAAAAAATACTAGAAAACAAAATAAAATAAATATTTAAGGGGCTCCCATATAACAAACTTGAATTTTTTGCTCATATTTTGTAAAAAAAAAACCGGCCAGGTGCGAGTCGGACTCGTGCACGGGGCAGGGGGAATTCCTTCGCATGCTACCCGCAAAAAGTTCTGCGGGTGGGTATGACTCGCAGCGACTAAACCCAACCTCATTGCGATCTCAGCGACTATAGATGAAATAAAGATATTAGCGAATTGAATTGGTAAACGTTTTATATCTTGATACATAAAAAATTCCTGACTGGCTTGTCTAGTGGTTAGTGACACCCTGTAAGCCAGAGGTCGTGGGTTTGATTCCCACTAGGGACAAATCTTTGTGTGATGAACACGGTTATTTGTTCTGACTTTATTATATTCTCTAGTGCGGGCTTGTATATATATATATATATATATATATACATATATATATATATATTGTGAGGAATTTTCAAGATGGGCGATGAGTCACGTGGACTTTGCCTATATAAGGCCCAGTCTACCGCTGGCTCTCTCTCTTTTGGGGCCAGACGTCGACGAGGGCGAAGCTCTGCTGGTTTGCGTATCGATTAAATCGAGTGTAATATGCAGTGGTTACAGTGTTTCACGTTATAAGTGATTTGTCATAAGAAAATTGTTGTTGATTTCTAAATGATTCATTCTGAAGTGTGAATAAACCTCATTTTTATAATAAAATCCTTTTAATTCCTAAAATCAGAATTGGTATAAAGAACCCAAGTGCTGCTTGTTGCCATCCAAATTTAATAACATCTAACCTCGTGTTACTTTCATTTGTGATTTTCTTAAGACAAATCAACCACGTTGTTTATTGTGTGTTATGGTGTTGTGAAATTCCAACGCCGCTGCATATCTCGCGTAATCGTGTGCTTAAGGATTGTGATTGGTAGCGTGAGTCAGAAAAAAGTGCGTCTAATAGACCACGTGGCAGTAGCCCCGGACGCCCTACCTGTACACTGCGGTCGAGATTGCAATCATAGTCGCGCTCTCAAGTGAATAACCGATCACGTAGGCGTATTTGTTTGTCAAAAACGGGACGATTTCCGTTTACGTTCCTTGTGTTGCTCATGTAAGTGTGAACCTGAAGTGTCTTCCAAGGCACAATAAAATCTACACCGTACGTTCGATACTATCATGATTAGTTAAGAAATTATCGAAAGTAATTTTACATCTGTCAAATAAACTAAAAAAAATGTGGGTAGTTCGGTTACTCAGGCAATTGTTGACACGATTCCATCGATAGTTGAGTCGTGTTAGCCACCATTACGTCATTGTGTTTATTTTAGTCGATCTCTTCACAATTTACAATTCTTAAGCGACGGGTTGGATCGTGCTCATACACTGAATTATTGTGACGACAAAGAATGTTTGTTCAAGCCTTTATTAGATGTTATAACTGTAAAAAGAGTCTACGAAGTGTATACCTAAACGGAACAATTCTACCCCAGTGTAAATTTATTTTAGTAAATTTTTGTGTTGTGATTTACGTAAGTACAATTTTATTGCTTTGTTTGTGAAATACCGCGATGTATTTCACGTGGCCGATCAAGAAAATTTCTTGAAAGGTGGATCCCATATCAGGGCGCGAAACCATTCACTTAGTTTGTCGCACGGTAGTTTGCGATAGTCCGGTGAAGCAGTGAAAGCCTCCTATGCTAACCGATTCGTCATGTAAAAAAAAAGGTAGTTTGCGACGTGTGTTACGATCTAAGTTCGACCAGAAATCGTCAAGCGTTGCTAGCCGTCATCGGCGCCGCTCAGTATCGTGTACATTGCATGATAGCCATATTATATAGCAGTAGGTATTGACCACCGCTGAGGAATGGTACCTGAAACGTTTGACATCACGATGTTGTATAAAATGTCATGCCGTTGTTTTGCGTCTAATGATATTGAGAGGATTGAATGAGGAGCTGGATCCCTGTGATACGAGTAATTGACAACCCTCAAATACACATCTGACGTATTATTTGTTCTCAATTTATTCAAAACCAAGTAGGTAATTATGTGAACGTTCTCAAGCTACTTTTTAGCAGCAGAGTTAACAAAATAAGTTTGAAGTCATCCTCTGAAGTTTGACTGCACGTGTGTCGTAGAGGTTAAGACCGTCGCCTTGTGAATTCTATGTCTCAGGTTCAGTTCCGGCACGGGAAATCTATGTGTGTGAACCATAAGTTGTTGTTGTGAGTCTGAATGTACTTTGTGTACGCCAATTATACGTTCATCATTATGTAATTATGTTTTGTAAAATACAAGGTCAAATAGAGGACAAATTGAGTTTCATCAAAGTTTGATCAGAGTCATGTAAGCAATCTTATGACAAGTGAGTTATGGTCAGGTGAGGCCGAGACGGAGTTTGGAGTTTGGTTCCACGTGGTTCAATTTAATTTTACTTCGATTTACATTAAAGTCTAACCAAAAGAGTTCACGTTTGGTGATGTACACTGTCATTCATATGTACAAACAAATTGATGGATCCGGAAATGCGTGAACCCTAAACTTGGTGAGCATGTTTTGATAGTAACTTTTTAACCAAACCTCTTTAATTTTGTTTCATGTTACACATATGAATGGTGTATATGCGTGTCAAAGAAAGGCGAGTGAGTGACTTGCTGTTTGGAACAAACTGTCTGCGTCTCCCAGTGGCTGCCGTCGACGCTGAAGTCCTGAAGCGTCTGATCTGGTAGGCGTGCACCTGGAGGGGGCGTGGCTGGCTGGCAGGAAGTCTTTACGTTTTGAGTTTTGTTCCGCAACTTTGGTAATAAGTTTCAACCTAATCATTAAATGTTGTTTTGTTTATAGTACGCTTGGCGTGTGTGAAGACATGCGCTCCGTACAGTAAAATCAATGAGTTATAAGTGCTAGTCACTATAGTACTATGCACTCGGGCGTGTCGCTTGGCGTTTGTCGCTGTAACTTGGCGTTTGTCGCTATAACTTTGCGTTTGTCGCAATATTTGACGTTTTTCGCTATAACTTGGCGTTTGTCGCTATAACTTCGTGATAGTTTCCATAAATGCGTTATAAGTGCTAGTCGCTACGGCACTATGCACTCAAGCGTGTGTCGCTTGGCGTTTGTCGCTATAACTTTACGTTTATGTCTAATATTGGCGTTGTACTAGGCATTGTCTAGTACGTATTGTAGGCAACTTTGTACGGTGGCTATGATAATTAACTGTTTGTGTTTTATGCAGATGATGATTCTGATGACGGTGAGCTCTCTAATGCAGTAGGAGCTGGCGATCATAACTTCGCCGTGTCTCCTGGTGCTGCTGAAGAAGCGCGGTCGTGGTCGACGCGAAGTCAGGAGAGGCCGTGTGAGGAATTTTCAAGATGGGCGATGAGTCACGTGGACTTTGCCTATATAAGGCCCAGTCTACCGCTGGCTCTCTCTCTTTTGGGGCCAGACGTCGACGAGGGCGAAGCTCTGCTGGTTTGCGTATCGATTAAATCGAGTGTAATATGCAGTGGTTACAGTGTTTCACGTTATAAGTGATTTGTCATAAGAAAATTGTTGTTGATTTCTAAATGATTCATTCTGAAGTGTGAATAAACCTCATTTTTATAATAAAATCCTTTTAATTCCTAAAAATATATATATATATTATATATATATATATATATATATGTGTGTGTGTATATGTGTATGTTGACCAGTTGTCTGGTTGCCATAGTACAATGCCTAATTGGCTATGCCTAATTTGAGATCAGATAGCAGTGTGTTAGTTTTCGGAACATTTTACTGTATAAAGATACTTTTTTATACTTTTATTTATCTGCAACACAAGTGATATTAGCGGCGGAAAACAGCAAAAAGTTCAAGTGCAATTATAATTCAGTCGTTGGGTAATATTGTATCATACAGATAACGTTAATATATGAGTCAAAACATTTATTACAATCAGCCCATAAATTCCTGAGATATGATAATATATTTTGTGATGTGGGATTAGTGGGGATGCTCTTTCTCTTTCTTGCGAAACGATATTAGCAATTAATTTATATGACAACTGCTTTGTGTCGTCAGATCACACTATAGTGCATATCTACTCCATCTAATATGATTTAATGATATGATAAAATAACGCCGTTATTTTCAAAGTAAGTATAATTTTTGTTTTCGGTATTCTACTTATATTATTATCGCCTTTAATATTAACTAATAAAACCGGCCAAGTGCGAGTTGGACTCGCACATGGAGGGTTCCATAGCAGCAAATATTTCAACTGATTAAATGAAAGGTAAATTGCGGTTTAAGATTTATGACGTACTAGCTGTGCCCCGCGGTTTCACCCGCGTTAATTTTAATAAATTATCATAGCTCCTCCCCCGTAGGTGATAGCGTGATAATATGTAGCCTATATGTTAACCCGACCTCTTAGTAATATTAATGCAAAATTTGAAGCAAATCCATGCAGTAATTTTTGTGTTTAGCCCGGACATACATACAGACAAACAGACACACAGACAAAAATTCTAAAAACTATATTTTTGGCTTCGATTTCGATTGTAGATCACGCCCCAAGTATCCTTTAAAAAAAATATTCAATGTACAGTTTTGACTTAATACGATTTTATTATATGTATAAATTAAAAAAAACTACTTACTAGATCTCGTCCAAACCAATTTTCGTTGTTAGTTTCCATGGTTATGTACATCATATATTTTTTTAGTTTTATCATTCTCTTATTTTAGAAGTTACATGGGGGGGTTACTCATTTTACCACTTTGGAAGTGTCTCATTCGTCATGTAAAAAAAAAGGTAGTTTGCGACGTGTGTTACGATCTAAGTTCGACCAGAAATCGTCAAGCGTTGCTAGCCGTCATCGGCGCCGCTCAGTATCGTGTACATTGCATGATAGCCATATTATATAGCAGTAGGTATTGACCACCGCTGAGGAATGGTACCTGAAACGTTTGACATCACGATGTTGTATAAAATGTCATGCCGTTGTTTTGCGTCTAATGATATTGAGAGGATTGAATGAGGAGCTGGATCCCTGTGATACGAGTAATTGACAACCCTCAAATACACATCTGACGTATTATTTGTTCTCAATTTATTCAAAACCAAGTAGGTAATTATGTGAACGTTCTCAAGCTACTTTTTAGCAGCAGAGTTAACAAAATAAGTTTGAAGTCATCCTCTGAAGTTTGACTGCACGTGTGTCGTAGAGGTTAAGACCGTCGCCTTGTGAATTCTATGTCTCAGGTTCAGTTCCGGCACGGGAAATCTATGTGTGTGAACCATAAGTTGTTGTTGTGAGTCTGAATGTACTTTGTGTACGCCAATTATACGTTCATCATTATGTAATTATGTTTTGTAAAATACAAGGTCAAATAGAGGACAAATTGAGTTTCATCAAAGTTTGATCAGAGTCATGTAAGCAATCTTATGACAAGTGAGTTATGGTCAGGTGAGGCCGAGACGGAGTTTGGAGTTTGGTTCCACGTGGTTCAATTTAATTTTACTTCGATTTACATTAAAGTCTAACCAAAAGAGTTCACGTTTGGTGATGTACACTGTCATTCATATGTACAAACAAATTGATGGATCCGGAAATGCGTGAACCCTAAACTTGGTGAGCATGTTTTGATAGTAACTTTTTAACCAAACCTCTTTAATTTTGTTTCATGTTACACATATGAATGGTGTATATGCGTGTCAAAGAAAGGCGAGTGAGTGACTTGCTGTTTGGAACAAACTGTCTGCGTCTCCCAGTGGCTGCCGTCGACGCTGAAGTCCTGAAGCGTCTGATCTGGTAGGCGTGCACCTGGAGGGGGCGTGGCTGGCTGGCAGGAAGTCTTTACGTTTTGAGTTTTGTTCCGCAACTTTGGTAATAAGTTTCAACCTAATCATTAAATGTTGTTTTGTTTATAGTACGCTTGGCGTGTGTGAAGACATGCGCTCCGTACAGTAAAATCAATGAGTTATAAGTGCTAGTCACTATAGTACTATGCACTCGGGCGTGTCGCTTGGCGTTTGTCGCTGTAACTTGGCGTTTGTCGCTATAACTTTGCGTTTGTCGCAATATTTGACGTTTTTCGCTATAACTTGGCGTTTGTCGCTATAACTTCGTGATAGTTTCCATAAATGCGTTATAAGTGCTAGTCGCTACGGCACTATGCACTCAAGCGTGTGTCGCTTGGCGTTTGTCGCTATAACTTTACGTTTATGTCTAATATTGGCGTTGTACTAGGCATTGTCTAGTACGTATTGTAGGCAACTTTGTACGGTGGCTATGATAATTAACTGTTTGTGTTTTATGCAGATGATGATTCTGATGACGGTGAGCTCTCTAATGCAGTAGGAGCTGGCGATCATAACTTCGCCGTGTCTCCTGGTGCTGCTGAAGAAGCGCGGTCGTGGTCGACGCGAAGTCAGGAGAGGCCGTGTGAGGAATTTTCAAGATGGGCGATGAGTCACGTGGACTTTGCCTATATAAGGCCCAGTCTACCGCTGGCTCTCTCTCTTTTGGGGCCAGACGTCGACGAGGGCGAAGCTCTGCTGGTTTGCGTATCGATTAAATCGAGTGTAATATGCAGTGGTTACAGTGTTTCACGTTATAAGTGATTTGTCATAAGAAAATTGTTGTTGATTTCTAAATGATTCATTCTGAAGTGTGAATAAACCTCATTTTTATAATAAAATCCTTTTAATTCCTAAAAATATATATATATATTATATATATATATATATATATATATGTGTGTGTGTATATGTGTATGTTGACCAGTTGTCTGGTTGCCATAGTACAATGCCTAATTGGCTATGCCTAATTTGAGATCAGATAGCAGTGTGTTAGTTTTCGGAACATTTTACTGTATAAAGATACTTTTTTATACTTTTATTTATCTGCAACACAAGTGATATTAGCGGCGGAAAACAGCAAAAAGTTCAAGTGCAATTATAATTCAGTCGTTGGGTAATATTGTATCATACAGATAACGTTAATATATGAGTCAAAACATTTATTACAATCAGCCCATAAATTCCTGAGATATGATAATATATTTTGTGATGTGGGATTAGTGGGGATGCTCTTTCTCTTTCTTGCGAAACGATATTAGCAATTAATTTATATGACAACTGCTTTGTGTCGTCAGATCACACTATAGTGCATATCTACTCCATCTAATATGATTTAATGATATGATAAAATAACGCCGTTATTTTCAAAGTAAGTATAATTTTTGTTTTCGGTATTCTACTTATATTATTATCGCCTTTAATATTAACTAATAAAACCGGCCAAGTGCGAGTTGGACTCGCACATGGAGGGTTCCATAGCAGCAAATATTTCAACTGATTAAATGAAAGGTAAATTGCGGTTTAAGATTTATGACGTACTAGCTGTGCCCCGCGGTTTCACCCGCGTTAATTTTAATAAATTATCATAGCTCCTCCCCCGTAGGTGATAGCGTGATAATATGTAGCCTATATGTTAACCCGACCTCTTAGTAATATTAATGCAAAATTTGAAGCAAATCCATGCAGTAATTTTTGTGTTTAGCCCGGACATACATACAGACAAACAGACACACAGACAAAAATTCTAAAAACTATATTTTTGGCTTCGATTTCGATTGTAGATCACGCCCCAAGTATCCTTTAAAAAAAATATTCAATGTACAGTTTTGACTTAATACGATTTTATTATATGTATAAATTAAAAAAAACTACTTACTAGATCTCGTCCAAACCAATTTTCGTTGTTAGTTTCCATGGTTATGTACATCATATATTTTTTTAGTTTTATCATTCTCTTATTTTAGAAGTTACATGGGGGGGTTACTCATTTTACCACTTTGGAAGTGTCTCTCGCGCAAACTATTCAGTTTAGACAAAAATGATATGAGGAACATCAATATCATTTTTAAAAACCTATCCATAGATACCCCACATGTATGGGTACAATAAAAAAAAATTGAGTTTCCGATCTATGTATGGGGGACCCCCAAAATTATTGTTCTTTTTATTTTTGTGAGAAAATCTTAATGCGGTTCACAGAATACATCTACTTACCAAGTTTTAACTGTATAGCTCTTATAGTTTCGGAAAAAAGTGGCTGTGACATACGGACGGATAGACAGACAGACAGACATGACGAATCTATAAAGGTTCTGTTTTTTTCCGTTTGGCTACGGAACCCTAAAAACCGCCTGGTATACTGTAATGCAGGAGTGAGGGCTGCCGACATAACCATAGCAGCTTATATAAATGACATAATTCATCAGGCTCTTGTTGCCGGTGTCCAACCTGTGTTGAAACCAAATGGCTTGGCATGTGACTAGACGGGAAGGCCTTGCTACCATCGAGGTTAGGTAAGCCTTTGGTGTGGGACGCGACCCTATCTCATTCCCTCAGTACCATAGAACTCAAGCTGCATCGCCTAGGCCAATTCAAACAGTGCAAATATTTGACAGGAAATTACACATTTGAGTCAAATTTCGCCTACCAAGCCAAGCGCCTACTCCTCTGCCCAGAGGGCTGGTATTATATTTGGCCAAATAATAAGAATGGCTATTCAACCTGGTAACTGCGCCAACCTTCTGGGCACTTCGGAAAAACATTATGAGAGTCTCTGTATTAACTAATTATTTATCTATGAATAGCATACACTTTTGTTCATATTTCATTTCATTTATATTCATTTATTTTTTTAAGACATTTTAAGAGAAATAAAGCAAAACCAACCAATAGTTTTCACAAATACAACAACAATATGATTAGTAAAAAAATATAGTAATCAAGATTTTGAGTCGCTCTGAAATTTTCGTCTTTACGTGAACTGGTTCGTAATAAATTTTCCATTTCCAATAACAATGCGACCACTTAATTATTCCATGAAGTGAAATAACTAGAAACCGAATAGTACCTAAAATCTAAACGAAACCCGTATTTTAGTGGTCCACTCTGACATTTATTCAGTTGCAAATGAAAGCGAAATTTGATTCCGATTCACTTAATAAATATCACATATTGATTTGTACAAAAATACCAGTTTTATAATTGTTAACAATAAAATATAATATAATTAAACGTTTCCCCAACGAAATGTCAATTCAGATATAATATGATATAATATTTTCTTTTCACATGGCCAACTGACATAACAAAACACGACTATTACAAATAGTCAAAATTAGAAAAATACAAAAAGTATATATATATATATATATATATAGATACTTTTTATATTTGTATATATATATACACAAGGAGGTGCGTTGCGCACATTGGTAGTATTACAAATTAACTATAGGTAGATTAATTACAGATCGTGACTTATATTTGATCGTACTGAATTATAATTTAATTTATGATAATCATGGTTTATAATAATAATAATATAATAATAAAACTTTTATTTCGGGTGGCATAGACCCATATAAAACTTAACCTAGTAAAAACAGTACGGTACACGCTTATTTGCTATGACTCGCTACACCAACACAAGTCATGACCCAGTGATTTTGAAAGGGACAATCGAAACGTACAGCCATTGCGTTCAGAATGCTGTTGTTGCTACCCCGCATACGGGTCAGCAGAGAAGCTGCTTTTTTACGCATGATGGCCTGGAAACCATCAGTGCGTGCTTCAGCAAACATCCCAGATGCGCTGCACCTCCACGGCAGACCCAACAACATTCTGAACGCATTGTTGTACTGAGTGCGCAGGGCTCTGTAGGCTCGCTGCGTATATCTCACCCACAGGCCGCTTGAGTAGAAGGACTGGCAATAAGCTTTGAATAGCGTAACTTTCACTTCTCTCGTGCACCGTGCAAACCTGCGGGCAAGCATATTAGCTCTCACCACCAGAGCCCTGCGCTCCCGCTCAATGTCCTCATCGTCCTTGAGGTCACTTGTTACAATGTGACCCAGATATTTGAATTTTTGAACCTGCTTTAGGGCTATTCCATTGAGAAATACAGGAGGCACATGGGTTGGCTGTTGTCTGCCAGATTTAAATATTAAAATTTCACTCTTTTTTGAGTTATATTGTAATCCATGCGCCTCCGCGTACTTCTCACAAATAGACAATAATTTCCGTAGCCCGCTTATGGAGGGGCTCAGCAGCACCATATCGTCTGCATAGCTAATATTGTTAAAACAAGTGTCATCAATGTGGCAGCCGACATGTGTGCTGCTGAGCCGCTCGACAAGCTGGTTAACATAAATGTTAAATAAAACAGGAGAACTCAGACCACCCTGCCTAACGCCACATTCCAATTTATACTCATCTGACAGCGCCCCGGCCCACCTCACACGGTTTTTCTGGTTTGCATACCAATACCTCAGGAGAGAGATATACTCCCCCGGCACACCCGCGCTGCCCAGCTTGTCCCACAGAAGGTCATATCTGACAAGATCGAAAGCCTTGGACAAGTCCAGGAAGCACGCGTATACCGGCGTCCTTCTGGCTGTATAGTACCCGACAGCATGCTTTAGACTCAAAATGGCACTCTCTGTGGACAACCCTGCTTTGAACCCAAACTGGGCATCATGCAGATCGACTATATTTTCGAGGTTCGCATTAAGCATGCTGTCAAGTACCTTGGCTGCAGTGGTGGCCAGTGAAATGGGCCGGTAGTTAGCCCTGTCAGACGAGTCCCCCGTCCTATTTTTTAAAATAGGGACCACAATAGTACGCATGAGCGGCTCCGGTAGGTATGAATGGGACATACAAAAATTAAAAAACATTGACAACACACGCGGCAAATGAACACCAGCATATTTAAAATGTTCTATGCTGAGGCCGTCATGACCGGGCGACTTTCCACGTTGCATATGATTTATTATGTTTTTGATACACTTAGCAGAAATGAAACTCTTACGCCCAGTCATGACGCCACTCGCATCGTGTACATAACTCGCTGACGACGGACCCAGGGACGACGGCATTGTAAACTGTTCTTTAAACATATCAGCAATAGTCTTTTGATCGCTCACGCCGTCGACGCTCACCGGGAGGCTCGTTTTTACATTTGATCGGGTTACATTTTTCCAAAAATCTTTAAATTTTTTAGCCGAATGATTAGAGGCCAGAATATTCATTTTTAATTGTTCTTGTCGGGCTTGGCATGATTTTAATTTCGACTTAAATCTTTTGCGTGTGTCTGTCATTTCGTCATACACTGTACCACTCGTGGGCCTACCGGCTAGTACCCACATTTTAAATTTTGTGCGAGCGTCCCGATGCGCGTCGGCGACGTATTCATTCCACCCAGCTATATGACAAGACTTGGTTCCTATCTTTTTTCTACAATACGTTTTCATTGCAGCCTCCGACAATACAGAAACAATCTCATCATACAGCCCATCAATAATTACGCAATGATCTAGATTGCGACACATGGAATCACAACATTGTCCTAATACCAACGGAAAGTCTATTGCTCGAAGTTTAGAATTGCATAATTGATGATATTTATGAATTTGATTAGGCTGTCGGTCTCCCCAGATTACTTGCCGCCTGAGGTCGTCTTTATTCAAATTAAATTCATATTTCATATTAACTTTATACAAATTACATTCTATTATAAGTGGGAAGTGGTCCGACCAGTACACATCTTCCTGAACCCATACTTTACTAATGGTGGAAACTGCAGAATGTGTTGTAATGCAATGATCCAACCACCTCGCGCACCCATGAGCTTCACTACGAAACGTATAGGTAGCAGACTGTAACCCCAACATATGTACATCCGCGCAACACCATGCGTTATCGTTACAAAAAGCAACTAATTCATTATAGAATAATTCGTTCGGATGCGCATTAAAGTCTCCTAATACATAAAATGCCTCAGTGCCACCTCTTTGTTCCATTTCTATCACAGACTGTATCGTACTAAGACAATCCGTAAAAACCGGTAAGTTATCACTACTGTTTGTTGGCATATAAACACTAAGAATAACTATGTTTCTATTACTCACGGTTATCTTTATCCCAGTCACACGAACGTTATCACAGTTAACAACAGACACTGAATGGAAAACACTTTTTCGCCATAATATCGCGACACCACCGTACGGGCGACCCGTGAGTAAGCCCGCTGACGTGTCCACGGCAGAGGTTCCCGTCGCACTGAAGTCTTCGTGGATGGTACTCAGCACGGGTAGCTCGTGTGGCAGGAGCCACGTCTCCTGTAGTGCCACCACATCAGCAGTCTGGCACAGGGCTCTAACACCTTCCCAGGATCTCTTGACAGACTTACAATTATAACTAATAAGTTTACTGGAAAATCTAGTTTCTTCTTTGTCCATTTAAATGTTCATTTATAATAGCCACACTTTCTGAGTCTGTTTTCACTTTTCTCCTTTCTCCAAAGTTTATAAAGCGCCTAAAGGAAATGCCTGAAGGCCACAGTTTCTCATCTAGAAATATATCCAGTTTGTGCTTCACAACAAAAGCTTTATAAGCATTATAACTCCTTTCTTTACTAATTTTTAGCTTCACTAAAGAAATAGTTTCTCCCGTTTTATTGCGAACATAGTCAATAATGTCCTCTTCGCAAACATCAGTGTGGACGTTAGAAATAAATAACGGTACTTTAGTATCTGCCGCTTTAAATTTCACGTTTTCTTGTGACTCGAAAACTGCATTTCCTTTCTTTGTAGTTAGCCTATTTCTCGATCGTGTCTTCTGAACCAAAATCCATTTAGTACAATGGCAATTTTTTTGAATTTATTGCGAAATCTCTGCGTAATCGAATCAGAAATGCTGAGAGAAGGCGTACCAAAGTAACTGACAAAGCCCGAAGATTGTCAAGCTGAAGTGGAAGTAGAGCCGACGGCCGCTGGTATGATCTTGTGAGGTCGCTGGAAGTCGCTGGATAGCGGAAGACCTACAATTGTGGAGATCTTTGGTTGGAGTGCTTTGTCCAGCAGTGGGCGTCTTTCGACTGATATGATAATAATACTAATAATAATGATTTATTGTGTGAACTTACAACAATGGATTACATTACATAATGGATAACGATGATAGCCGCAAAAGTAAGAACTGTAGCGCAGCTATCAAAGCCCGCCTCCAGAGACATTTATACATAGTGCTTTATTTAATATAATAATAATAATAATGATGATGAAGTTTGGACATATTTAAAGTTTTGGATATATTCTCCTAATTTTCTGAATATTTTGAGGTAAAAATTCAATATAAAGACGACCAGTTTGTGAAATACGAAATACATTTTCGGCTGTCAGTTGACCGACATTTTTGTACACGAAATTTGTATAATTTTTGTGTATTTATCGAATTCATGGTAGTCTGAAGGAACCTGCCAATATGTTTACAAGATCGGATAGTATGATTTAAAAATAACTCAAGACTCCTCACCTATATTACAGATTAATGGTAATGCACCTGTCCTTGCCTTCACATATCTCTTTCTTTTCATTCATGAAATTTGCACCATCTATTTCTTTTTATTCTGAAACCATCTAAAGTATTTTATTTGCAGTAAAGTTGGTTTGTCCTTTTCATCGGCTATGCTTTTTCTTTTGTTCTGGTAACTGTTCTAGTTACCAGAACAAACGAGCGACAAAGCATTAACCCTTTCTGGTACCAGGGTTCGAAGCCCGAACGTGACAATATGTTTATTTTGTTACACGCTGTGCCCCGCGGTTTTACCCGCGTTAAATTTTATAAATTATCACAGCTCCTCTCGCGTAGGTGATAGCGTGATAATATGTAGCTTACTACTATTGTTGACCCGACCTCTTAGTAATATTCATGCAAAATTTGAAGTAAATCCATGCAGTACTTTTTGGGTTTAGTGCGGACATACATACAGACAAACAGAAAAAAATTCTAAAAACTATATTTTTGACTTCGATGTCGATTGTAGATCACACCACAAGTATCGTTTTTAAAAAAATATTCATACAGTACAGTACAGTTTTGACTTTCCTACGATTTTATTATATGTATAGATTTATTCTTAATAGTTGTTGTATCTTCTCCCATAGCGGCTTATCATTAAATTTAATACCTACCTATACTAAGTAGGTTTAAATTCAAATGATAAGCCGGTATAATAAACCGGATAGGAACTCTGAAAGTAAATAATTCTTAGTATGTCAAATCATGATGTAAACAAATGATGTAAATAAAATAATAATGTTGTGTACAGCAACGCGATTAAAGTGCATATGACAGATAATTATAGATATATAAAATTAAGACTTAGGCACGTATACGATAAAGTTTAAAGCCAATAAGTATAGACAACGTAGTGAAAACAAATAAAAATAATAATATCCTGGGTCATTATTCACACACGGCCATCTGATCCCAAACTAAGTAGAGCTTGTACTATGGAAACCAGATAACTGATATACTACATATACTACTGCTCTTTTATAAATACATACTTATATAGATAATTACATCCAGACTCAGAACGAACATTCATTTCCATGCACATAAATATCTATCCCGGGTGGGAATCGAAACCACTACCTGCGGCATGAAAGGCAAGCATTTAGCAACCACGACAAAATTGAGACGGGTAGAGTTACCCGCTTCTGTTTTTATTAATATCATATTAAACTTGGCCAACAGTTTCAATGCCGTGCGGGTCGCAATTTCCCTGAAGGTCCGTCGGTTTGATTACTACACCCCCCTACGGGATGATATAGGGGGGGACATTCTTTGCCGTCAGGTACACAGCATGTAAATAATATCATTGAATACATTCATGTATTCATATATCATCGCCTGGTGCCCATAGTACAAGCTTTGCTTAGTTTGGGGCTAGGACGATCTGTGTAATAAAAAGAAACAAAAACAAAAAACCAAAAAAAAAAAAACAAAAAAACATAAAAAATGTGCTAATAACAGCAAATAATACGAATCCTCTTGACCATGGTGCTTCGATTCATACCAATTAATGCCGCAGTTTGCCACATGATGGCATTGATTTCAACTATTGAATGCGCGGGGACTTTAGTCCCCGGGACGTAGGACCGTCTACCTGTCGCGGGGCACCGTTGACCCGTGGACGTGTTAGTCGAACTAAGAAGAGAAAAAGCAAAGCACAAAACTTCTTTAATTGAAAAGATATCGGAGGTTAATGTGTTATATTTGTACTTTTTTAATGATATTAATCCATCACTTGTGTATTAACATACACTTACACTTGTCAAGCTCACAATGCGGTATATAAATATAGTCATATACAATATCAAAGTAACTAGATTTTTCCGTCGGTCTGTTTTATCACATGTAACTTTGAGAAATCATTAAGTTAATAACAAGTTATTTCTAAATTAACTACTAGTGGACTTGTATGACTTGGATTAATTATATTGACAATTGAAGACACCGAGCAGTTTGCGAATCAAGAAGGCTCTCAAGCACTATTTTTAAATTTGTCTATGCTACGTGATTAATTATCTGTGCTACGTCAAGGTAGTGCTTTCCAGACGCGTGCCCAAACAGATAGGTCGTAGAAACGTAGAGAACCTCACATTTACTTAATATCCTAGAATAGCTTTTGCTTTGAATGTAGATACAAACATTAGTTGTTAAAATACATTTTGAAGAATCCATGTACATTCTGCCTTAATAAAGCATGCAAATTCATTTTTAAACTAAAAAGACATGGATGCATTAATTTAAATTTGCTTATCATCTAGGAATTCTTGCAAGGTATAATAGCATTTTTCAGCTAGCAGTGCTGATAGGTCTTTTTTGAACCTTTCCAATGGGAGATCTTTAATTCTGTTTGGCAGCTCATTGAAGATAACAGGTGCCATAAAATAAACACTTTTTTTCAAAAGACTGGTTTTGAAAACCAATGTTAAATTTAAAATGTTATTACCATGTACTTATTTAATAATAATATCCTAAAGACATTATTGACACACGGCCATCTCAAACTAAGCAGAGCTTGTACTATGAAAAACAGATACCTGATATCACACTAATATTATAAAGGCGAAAGTTTGTGAGTGTGTGACTGTGTGAGTGTGTATGTTTGTTACTTCTTCACGTCTAGACGGCTGGAGGGAGTTTTATAAAACTTGGTATGGAGTAAGCTGACACCCTGGATTAACACATAGGCTATATTTTATAAAGTTTAACGCGGGTAAAGCCGCGGGGCACAGCTAGTACTACATAAACTACTTTTCTTGTGTACATACTTATATGTTCGCTATAATATAAATTATTAATTGAATTGGAACGTATAATTATTAATGAATATCATAAAAATTTTTGGTCAGCTGTTGAATATACACCTCATGAATTTCGGAGCCGGATGACACCCAATGCTGGACAAGAGCTTTCCGCAAGAATAGCAATGACACTAATATTATAAAGGCGAAAGTTTTTTAGTGTGTATGTTTGTTACTTCTTCACTTCGAAACGGCTGGAGCTATTTTAATAAAATATGGTATGGTGTTAGCTGACACCCTGGATTAACCCATAGGCTATAATTTATAAAGTTTAATGCGGGTAAAACCGCGGGGCCCAGCTAGTATGCCATCTAAGCTTAGTCTAGTACTCAGATATATGCTGTCACCCGTTCTCTGGTAGATATTCCATGGGGTCGACTTCTACGATGGGGGGGGGGGGGGATTTTCATCGCCATTAGCCACACGGCAACAGAGGAGTTCGCTAGGAAATAGTCTCCGTTCTCTGTGAATGGTATTACTGTTAAGTGGTAAATTGAAATCTGAACACATCACTTCCCACCATAGTCCCTTCCCACCCGTCAACTCACATCAGTTGCACTAGCATTTCAACAACATGTAAACGAGGCATTAACTTTTTTTTTCTTTTTTTTATAATTGACAACGGCCACACTAGATCTCTGTATCTCGGGCACTTTGCAAACATGCAATTCACGGACAAAAAACGCACATAGAGTCAAAATAACTGTATCTAGTAGATCTAGATATCTATTTTTATTTCTTTTTATAAAACATACATAACATCAAGTATTTTAATCTGGTTATGCAGTTATCTACAGACAGTCAAGTATTTAATCAGAACGCAATAAATAGATCAATTATTATTATAATGCACTTATCAAACTCGTGCAAATTATCACATAAGTACCTACATGCTTAATTCATTATAATTACCTGAGTCACAATACAAAACATAATTTAAAAAAAAACAACTCTATATTTGAATCACTTACCTTTGCTGCTGCAAATTAAAAAAAGAACAATGGCTCTTAAAAAGTTTAACAAAGAACACTATGGCAACACTTATTAAAAAAAATAACACTAAAACTTTTAATTCTGTTCTTTTATTTACACCACGCGAAGCGAGCAATCGTAAAATACAAGTGATTATTTAGTAACGCGTGCGACCGGCGCGGGTTTAGATATCATACTGAATTTCCAGCTCCACATTGATAACTCTACAAAAAGATCCTGAACACATTGCAAATCAAATTGAATGATAGCTAATAAAAACTTATTGATATAGCATCGTACGAGTTCGTTACTTGTATATCGCAGAAAGTGTTTTAGCATCTGATTGTCATGCAAAGTAAATCAAATTTGTTTCTGGTCGTAAATAACAAACCGGGAACGCTTATCATATACAACATGTAACGTAATTAATGCGCACCCTCAATCACCCCAATTAGAATATTATGTTGTAATCATAATACATACACTGAATTTTTTATTTAACATGTATATGCATTGTTATTTACTAAGTTAGTTTCTTGGAATATAGTTTATTTTTCTTTATTTTGTATTGAATGATGGAATTTGTATGTATACAAATAAAACTGCGATTATAAGGTCTTATTACTTTGATTTACGGTCCATTTCAATTTGTTTTGACTGTACAGGGTTAATATGACAATAAATTCCGTAGTTTTAATTATTTTGGAATAAAAAATTACCTATATTAAAAATGATATAAATCGATTCAGTAAACGATTCTGAACAAACTATTTTCAGGATGTGCGTAAATTAAGTTACATGTTGTATAGTAATTGTAGTAGATACATTTTCTTTATAACAGTAAAAGGTTGTCTAGACTTAATTCCATCTTTAGGGTTTAAAGTAAAAAAAAAATCTCCTGGTCTTAAACTCCATGAAGACTAGCCAACTGCACATGTCATATTATAGTATAGGTATATAGTATATATATGATATAGGTGTCTGACTGGCATAGAGGCAACTTCCGCGAACTGAAATTTATGCTAAAATAAACGCTTTTTGACATTTTACACTGCAATATTAAGCGGTAAACAAAAAAACAACAAATCATTAGTCAAAAACAATAAACTTTGACTTTGTACACTGCAATATGTTTCTTTATTGTTTTTGACTAATGATATGTTGATTTTTAGTGTTCCGTAACCAAAGGGTAATACGGGACCGCATTACTAAGACTTAGCTGCCTGTCCGTCTGTCACCAGGCTATATCTCATGAACTGTGATAGTTAGACAGTTGAAATTTTCACAGATGATAATAACAATAACTTATTTCAGATAAAATTCTTAACAACAAAAACATAAAATAAAACTACAAATACAATAATCTTAATTCGCTACAAACATTACAGGTGTGCCTGAACTAGGTAATCTTGTATTTCAGCCAATGATGTATTTCTGTTGCCGCTATAACAACAAATATTAAAAAAGAAAATAAAATAAATATTTAAGGGGGCTCCCATACAACAAACGTATTTTTTTTCGTTTATATAGATAATGGTACGGAACCTTTCATGCGCGAGTCCGACTCGCACTTTACAAGTTTTTTTGTTGATTAGTTGACCACGGTCAAGCTCACACTTAATACATATTTGTATTTTTACCAATTGTTTGTTCTATGATAAGAATGTAACGGTGGTAAATAACATATTTTTTCTTTCTATGATTTTGTTATGTGGCTGTCGGCAAAGAATAACATCACGCTATTTCATCCCGAGGGTGGCGCAGCAGTCGTTCTGCTGCCCGTTCTCTGTGTACACTAACCATCATACCCCGATCGCCAACCCGTCTGCCAAGCGTGGCAATTATGGAATATTCCTCCAAATTATGGGCACAACTCCATTGTGGAAACTTTGGGGAGGCCTTTGTCCAGCAGTGGACGTTATTCGAGTTAATCCCGCTATGGTTGCTGTATGGTTAAAGTATTCTTGGTATGACATCAAAAATATATAATAATATACACCCGGTGATAAGAAATAAGAACCTAGAATAATTTAAGACATGTTTGTTTAAGTATTTAATAATCAAGTGTTCCTACTCTATTAATGATTTCATCAACGATATACGGAAATATGAAAGTCCGACCTGTTAATAATGACATTTTAATGCTGCTTGTAATAATTATTGTAGAAATTGTAATGTTGACATTTATTTCTTAATAATTATAATTTATTTCAATGAATAGCAATTTATAAACTAGATTTTAAGCCATATTGTTGTTATATATTTAAGTTTGTGCACCACTATTGGTAACACATAGCGACCTCTATTGTTTACTAACACCTATTTGTTACCTATGTTTACAAACTGAATAAGTGAAATGAAATATTGTACAGACGCCAGCACATCAAACTACCCCAATCTGTCAAATTTCCCTAATTGAAAGTGAACCTTATGCTTATGTGATAAAGTTGAAAATCGATAGAAGAAATTTGACAGATTGGGGTAGGTGGTTGTGCTGGCGGCTGCACGAGGGTACCATATCGGGACGGTGCTGTACTGTAAAATACTTACCAAAAATTCCGCTATGGTACCCTTCAGTTTCTGGTACTGTTGTAAAGAAAAGTTTTACGCGCATCGTAAACGCAATCGCTAAAAATCGTTGAGAAAAAAATAGCTTTAATGGCTGGAATGTCCAGACTTCAATTGGTGTTGCCATAATGAACTACATGTAACAACTAACTTGGCGGAATCATGTAATGGCAGATTCAACAAAATCATTGGAAAAAATCCCAGTTTATTACTGTTTCTGCAAACAATTGACAGTGACACATGTCACTTTGATAAAACAAGCCAATTGTATTTTTAGACAATATTTTTAAGTAGATATAATACTTTTTACATAATACGAGTATTTGAAAATAGATTTGATTTCCTTTATTTCCGTAGATATTATTGATTGTGGCCTTCTATTACAGACGGTTACTGAAAAAAAAATAGCTATTCCTTAAATAACTGATGATTGTTGTAACAGCTTCCAACTAAACAAAAAACACCCATAAATTCAAGAAAATGAACAAGTATAGAGTCGACCGCCATATTCAAAAGCTAACAAAAAGTTACGAAAATAAAGATATCTCCATTGGTGATTTTAGATCAACATATCAAAGTCAATATTTCATTCAGTACATTTAAAAATAGTTAATTTTTAATATGGTTTTTTAGCCTATTAAAATGTTTAATATTATAATACTTTTTCCCGATGTTGTTTATTTTTTGTAGTTTATATTTACAATTAGGGCCTTTTTCTCGATTTTGATTATTTGTAATTAATATATTTTGTAGTCGTTTTTTTGTAGTTTATAATATTTACAATAATACTTATCTGAGATATTGATTACATATATATTTTTTTAAGTATTTGCCAATTGTATTGGTAATTATTTGTTGATTATTGATTATTTTAAAATTTACATTGCAATTAATATTTCATTCCACATGTTGATCTTTCGTTATGAATATTTTGAATGAATAAAAGACTGATTTAATATCGCAAACAGATGTTTTATTTATACAGTCCTCAAACAGTAAAACGGTAGAGACAAAATGCTATCATTTTGTCTCTACCGTTTGTCTTGTCTTTTTTCCGTTTTCCGTTTTGTCTTTACCGTGCACTTTTCTTTACAGATGTACCTTCTATTGTCTGACGTAGATCTAAAAGATGGGTACCATAGCGGAACTTTTTGGTAGGTATTTTAAGAGGGTGCCATACCGGGACTATACCATAGCGGGACTAACCCTTCGGCTGACATGTTGACGATGATTCTTTTTAAAGACAAATTAGGGAATTGTCTGTTTTTATTTATTTAATATTTTAGCACAACGATGTACAAGGCGGACTTAATGCCAGAGGCATTCTCTACCAGTCAACCTTAGGGTGATGCAGAGAAAATCTTGGTAGGTGCACTATACATTGTAATGTGTGAAGGTGAAAAATCGTATACTAATATACAAGATGTGTACTTACATAGAATACATAAATACTTATTACATAAATACTTATTACATAAACTTATTTATAAATAAATATATTTTTCTGATTTCCGTAGGAAGCGAGTTCCAGAGGAGAATGGACTGTACGAAAAAGGAAGAATGGATAGAATCAGTACGATGAATAGGACAATGAAGAAGACGGTTGTGAGTAGACCGAAGGTTTTTATTATGCTGAGTATGTAGATATTTAAATGGACAAGTTAAATATAGAGGAGAAGAAGGAGAATCTAATAAGGAGAACAGGGTGGTTAAGGCTCTTAAAGTTCTACGCTGACGAATAGGCATCCACTTTAGCTGAGCTGGATAGCTACTCACATGGTCGTATTTACGAAGATTGAAAATGAATCGAATGCAGTTATTCAGAAGTCGGTCGAGTTTATTGAGATGATCTGCATTCAGGTCAAAGTAACATACATCACCATAGTCAATTATAGGAAAGATTAAAGCCTGCACGAGCGTTACCTTTGTTTGCGGTGCCCCACACACCACAGCCTTATTTGCAAAAAGCGTACTTGGTATGGCATCTAAAGTATATAATAACATACCTCTGGCTATTAGGCGTAAAGAATGTCCAGAGTCATTTAAAAAGTATTTGAATGAATATCTAGTGAATAAGTGTTATTACTCCATCACAGATTTCATGAATGACAAAGAGCGATACGAGGGTCCGATCTATTAATATAAGACTTTTAATTGTTAACAAAATGCTGACATAGTTTAATGAATTCCATGACTGTTATTGGATTTAATCTAGGTTAAGATACTTCTTACATTTAATTTTTGTACGTACGTCATTAAGTTGGCAAAACATAGCGGTTTACCTTTATACCTGTATAACACCCATGTAATATGTACCTATGTTTACGAAATAAAGAATACTGAATACTGAAGTTTCTACAGGAAGAAAATTTTTGAGACAATAGAGACATCGTAACACGTTAGTGACCCTCTGACAGACACTATTAATTTGGTTCTGCCAAGAAATTGTTGTGTCGATGTGCAAGCCAAGATTTTTTACATTTTTGCTAATAGGAATAGCTGGGTTATTAAATTTTACCGGTGGTAGATTATGTGTATCAACCCGACACATCATACGAGAACTACCCACGATAATTGCTTAGCATTTTGCAGGGTTTACAATGAGTCCAAAGCTATTAGACCAGTTTTTAATAACGTCTAAGTCTGATGATTAATTTTGCCGATCGCCTCTGACAAATCATCTGTACTCGCCTGACTGTACAGCTGTAGGTCATCCGCATAAAGATGATACGCACTCTGAAGATCGTTTGTTAAGAGATTTATAAAGAGCGAGAAAAAGAGAGGAGAGAGAATACCGCCTTGAGGCACACCAGTATCTAAATTACACCAATTAGGTGAGGCTTCACCGACGTTTACTGACTGCTGGCGTCCTCGAAGATATGAAGAACACCATTCCAGCGCTTTGTCCGAGACCATAAGATGGGACAGGATTGATAAAAGGATATGGTGACTGACAGTATTAAAGGTGTTGGAGAAGTCAATCAAAACCATAACGGTGACTTTCGTGTCCTCCATGCCAGTCCTAATATCGCCGTCACTTTGAGGAGTGGCAGTACTGTGGCCAGGCCTGAACCCAGATTTTAGTCGGCTTAACAGATTGTTTGCAAGTATGTGACGTGAAAGCTGTTTGTGCAAACAGGACTCTAGGACTTTGGACAGAAAAGGAAGGATTGATATAGGACGGTAATGTACCGGGGGAAAAGGATGAGCGGTTTTGGGGAGAGGAAGGACATAGGCATGGCGCCACAGTGAGGGAAATGTTCCAGAGTCGATGGAGAAATTCACAATGTGACAAATCGCAGGAAGGAGGTGATCTAGTATTGCTGTGATCATCCGTCGACTGATACTATCGCAGCCAACCGCATTGGATTTGATAGAAATTATTATCTTCTTGATCTCATTCGAAGCAGCTGGAGAAAAAGAAAATGAATTGATATTAGGGCGCGTTAGAACATTTACGAAGGCGACTGTTTGAGATAAGAGGGAATTTAATCCCCGTGTCACGGGGTACTTTACAAACATATAATAGATGGACACAAATTACATCCAAATTCAGAACAACTATTTATGGGTCACACAAATAGTTGTCCACCGCAGGACTCGAACCCGCGACACGAAGCGGCGAGGCGACTGTCTAAAACGCTGCGCCACACGTGCAGTCACTTGACTTGTAAATAAGATTTTTTTTAATCTTTTTATTTATGGACCTTGGAAATTAAAAAAGATTATTATTAATCTTTATTATAATCTATTTTAATTTCCACTTGACCTTGGAAATTAAAATAGATTATTATTTATCTTTATTAATAATAATTTGTTTTAATTTCGAATGTCCGTAAATAAAAAGACTAAAAAAGAATCTTATTCACAAGTCGTAGCATATTTAATATAAAAATAATTATGTTATTACGTACAAAGTTAATGAATATCTTTATATTCATTAACTTTGTACGTAATAACATAATTAATTTTATTAAATAAAGACCCGGACTTCCATACTAATAAGAAGAAAGACAATTTTTTATTTTAGTAGCATAATTCTTTAGGAACGCTGACTTGGGGAGTAAGCTGGTGAATGCGTTATGGGAGCGTAACGAACACTGTGATCGGCCGAGGCGGACGGAAGTTGAGAGGGAGCTGTAAGTTAGTAAAGAAAGAAAGAGAGGATTACGTTTCGTACATAACTGTAGGGGCAAGAGATAAAGGTACTTACGAGCACACATTTTTTTTCTCTATTTCTCTCATTTCCAGTTACGTATCGTATATCTAAATTTAACTGCAGTCGTGTGGTCTAAAGCACACTATTTTTTTTGTATTTGTTGTTAAAGCGGCAATATAAATACATACTCTGTGAACTTCAACTAGCATTAGTAACAAGCTTCCGTTGAAAATCTTCGACTACGGAACCATAGACAAAATTATAGATGCTACGATTCTACGCGGATAATTTTAATTTGTAGTACCTACTACGACTGGGTATTCGTTGTAAGGAGCAAATACCTACGCGAAGATATTCGTAGCACTCTACGAATTGCCTTTTGGAGGTGGATCATAATAAATACTCCTTATAAGGTGTTTTCTCTTATAAGACGTGGTTCAAATAAGATAAGACCGAAAGAAGTCTTCTTGATAAGAAAATGAACTGTGCTCTTTGTCGGTTGCACGTATTTTCATGAAACAGATATATTAGATGTTGATATACCTACAACATCTAAGGGGGCATCCATAAATAACGTCACAATAAATTGAGCTTCTTGTTACCGGTGGTCAAAGTGGAGCTCCAACCCAGGTCTGTCGTTATTCTGGAAACATTACACACTGGTGCGGTATTATATAGTTTTATTTTTAAGGGATCGTTTTTAGGTAAGTAATTAATTCAATAATAACAATTCGCAAGTTGTATCCACTTTGATATTATTAAATTCGATAGATATCATTTGAGCCCCTAAGAAGTAGTATTACTAGGCCCTTACAAATAAGAATTCTGTATAGCACTTAATGTGAGCAATGATTAAGCGAGACCACAAGCTTTTCGCTCCATGAATTTTGTGGACTATGGTCCTAGGTGTAAGTGAGATTGCCAGACCTTATTGCATGTGGAGGAAAGAAAGATCGAAGGTATGTGCAACGTGTGTGCGATGACATGTATGTCGCCAGCATCATAGGCAATGGGAATCTTGAAAGCTTCGTTTGGAAAATGAATTAGTGATCGTATTGTAATGGTTATAGTTCACAGAGAGATGCTGCTCCTCGTTCTCTGGTAAGAATTCCCTCGGCATGACTCCCTCCACGGGTTGAGATGGGGTGGATTCATCGACAACTACCACTATCAATATAACTAATAAATGGAGTCCATCATATTGAAAATGAACGCGGTTCTTATTTTAAAATATTTATTACATAGTTTCAACAAAAATTTTGCCATGATTATATATTCGTCACTTCATTCTTCAGATATAATTTATTTACAAGGCACTTTCAGCTAAAGGCAACACTGCGTATGATTTCAGAGAGTATTTCGATATTTATTTATTTATTGTATACCCACAGATTCTTTCCTACAAGCATCCGCTTGCATTCCTTTTTCGTGCGAGGCAATTAGAGAGAGGAGAAAATGCCGAAACGTAGTGCACAGGTGAAATTGCAAAGATACAAACACAAAATTAGTAGGAAGACCCTATTAGAGGTCTGGTACGTAGTTTCAAATGTTGCTGTAGCCACACCCGTTGTGGCGAAAATATTTCAAAAGCGTGTATTGAAACGAAACCCACGAAGTCGAATGACAACGCAGCAAAATACATTGTGGCGAATAAAGTTTATAATTACATATTATATACTAGTTGGAAACAAAAAGCTGAAATAAAACACTAAAGGTTTAAGTTTTTTTTTTATGCAAAATGGGTTTGCGCTTGACCACGATCTCACCTGATGGTAAGTGAAGATGTGGTCGAAGGTGGACCGCGCGTACCCATAAGATGTCTGTTCACTCTAGCCTTGAATAAACCCATGTTATATGAGTCTGGAAACACGTCGTTTGGGAGGCTGTTCCACAGCTTAGCCGTGCGTATAATGAAAGAGGAAGCAAAACGCTTCGTACGGCATAATGGGATGTCAACGACATAGCGGTGGACAGCCTCCCGACGCCTTGTAGTCCGATAAAAAAAGGGAGATGGAGGGATAAGTTCATGGAGGTCTTGAGCTTTAATCAACAAAAGCTAGATTTTGAGTAGGCACTAAATAAAAACTAAATTAAATAGTTATTTAATGACAAAAATCATTGCCGTGAATGAGCATTAAAGCAAGAATTTAAAAAAATTGTTTAGACTGCTATTTAATGCCATACCTAGCTATAAATATATAAGTAGGTATAACTATAAACTATCTATATGCAATTTTGCTAAGAACATGATAATAGGTCAAAAATTGTTTAAAATACAAATCCAACACTAAGAAAACCTATAAACTACCTGTTTGCCAAAATGAAGGTCAATGTCGAGTCGTTTTCGAGATTTCTTGTTTAATCTGTGAGTCAATGACTGACCTTTCACATGAAAAGATAATTATTTTTTTAAACAATTCAAAGTATACGAACCCATCAACGGTTGTCAACAAGTCGGCGACCAACTGAGAGAGATTATTGGTGTAATTTATTAGTAGCCTACCATAACTAAGCCTACGAATATTACAAACGCGAAAGTTTGTAAGTATGGATGGATGGATGTTTGTTACTCTTTCACGTAAAAACTACTGAATGGATTTTAATGAAACTTTACAATAATATAGCTTCTACATCAGAATAACACATAGGCTACAATTTATAAAGATATTGTGTGAATTGTACACAATATGACGATAAGGGTCTGGTAAATAGGAAACAATCTAACATCTGCGAGCTATTCCCGCGTGCACTGCCAAAACCGCTAGAGGTACATATCCTACTAATATAATAAATGCGAAAGTTTGTGAGTATAGATGTATGGATGTATGTTTGTCACTCTTTAACGCCAAAACTACTTTAACGCGGGTGAAACCGCGGGGCATAGCTAGTCTACTATATAAAAATAAGTCGGGTTTTCCTTCCTGACGCTGTAACTCCAGAACGCACGAAGCGATTTCCACGGTTTTGCATTCGTTGGAAAGGTCTCGGGCTCCGTGAGGTTTATAGCAAAGAAAATTTATAAAATTTAACGCGAGTAACACCGCGGGGCACAGCTAGTAACTTATAATAATAATATCTGTATATTGTTCACACACGGCCATCTGATCCCAAACTAAGCAGAGCTTGTACTATGGAAACCAGATAACTGATATATTACTTATACTACTTTTATTTTGTGAATACATACTTGCATAGATAATCAGACGCCGACTCAGGACCAACAGATATGTTCATGCGCACAAATATCAACTTACTTATGGTAGTGTATTATTCACACCTTTTCATCATCATTCATCATTATTTCAGCCAGAAGAACAGGACAAAGGCCTCCCCAAAATATGTGCACAATGGAGTTGTGTCCACCATTTGGGGGGATATAATCGCCACGCTTGGCAGACGGGTTGGCGATCGTAGTCTGATGGTCATAGTACACACAGAGACGCTGCTGCCCGTTTTCTGGGAGATTTTCCCTCAGGTCGACTTCTACACTCCCCATGGGATTAAATGGCGTGGCGATATTCTTTGCGATCAGCCACACAGCAACCCCTATATACAAAGTGTAATTTAAAAATTGGACGTAGCTTAAGAGTATTCTATTTATCTATCTATCTATCCCCAAAGATTACTCCGCATTTTTTAAATTTTAATTCACGATGCAATATATATGCCCTTATCTGACAAGCCATGAGAGCCCAAAACGTGCCAGATCATTATATAAGAGCAGTTCAAGACATATACAGTGATATACGCACAAGGGCCCGCAGCCCAGCTGGTCTAAGCCAGGAGTTTGAGGTTAAGGTTGGGGTACACCAGAGTTCAGCACTGAGTTCTTGCCTCTCTTACCTGCTCATAAACTACATCTCCAAAGATATACAAGCACCACCTTACCACCTTATACTCTTTTATATGCTGACGATATCGCCCTAGCCTCTAAGAGTGCAGCAGGCCTGCAAAACATCTTATTGACATGGATTAATACTCTTGAGAAACATGGTCTCCGAGTTAGTAGGTCCAAGACTGAATACATAAAATGCACCTTCAGCTCCACTCCTAGTATATCCACCATACTATATCCAGATGGAACACCGGTACCTAAAGCAAACTCCTTCAAATACCTGGATTCAGTGATCATAGAAGGCGCTAACATCGAAGCCGACGTTAAGAACAGTGTTAACGCTGCCTGGCAGAGATGGCGATCCCTAACAGGAGTACTCTGTGATCCGCGCATGCCAATAAAAACCAAGGGCAAAGTCTTTAAGGCGGCAGTAAGACCTGCAATGCTGTATGGCGCCGAGTGTTGGACGGTCAAGGAGTCCCACGTCAACAAGCTAGATGTTGCGGAAATGGAGATGTTGAGATGGTCATGCGGAGTAACGAGACTGGACAAAGTCAGGAATTAACATATCCAAGTCAGCTTTAAAGTGTCTTCTGTATCAGAAAAGATAAAAGAATGTCTTATGAGACGGCACGGACATGTCATGCGAAGGGATGAGGAACATGTAGTACGCAAAGCACTCACAATTCCCGAAAAGAAGAGAGACAGAGGTCGCCCCCACTTTACGTGGTGGTCTAGTATAACCAAACTTTTAGAGAAAGCCCAAATACCAGATTCGACAATCCAGGACAGACGGTCAAGGCGCAAAATAATTAGGAGAGCCGACCCCACCTAACGTGAGATAAGGCAAAGAGAAAGAAAGAAGAAAGATTCACTATGCAGTGCAAATGCGTTAGGAGTGCGTTTTGGATTCCTAGTTCGGAAGCATTCTGTAAATAATATTGACCTGCATTATCAAACATTCTGTAAATAATATTGACCTAGTCAGTATTCCTGAATAAATTGTACTTTAAATTCCCAAAAATTTGAAGTTCTTAAATATTAAACTGAGTTAGTTACGCTGCGCTAGGTCTTTTTAGTTGAGGCAAATTGGATCAGGTGGTTATTTATTTATAACTTTATGCATATTGAATAGTACAAAGGCGGACTTAATGCCTAAGGCATTTTCTGCCAGTCAACCTTAGGGTGGTGCAGAGATAGTATGGTAGGTGCACGGATCATACACTTATCAAAGAGTAAGAAGGTAAACAAACACAATACTATACTATACAATACTATATTATACAATACTATACTATATAATACTATACTATAAAATCCGATCACGAAACATATATTTAATTTCTGCATGGCACCTATAATCTTTAACAAAATACCGCAGAAGATAAGATCAATTTCCAACGTAAATATTTTTAAAAATAAACTGAATGCACTCCTTTCTCAAAAAGCTTACTATTCAGTCAATGATTTTTTGAAAGATAACTGGACTTTTAGTATTTAAATGGTATTGTGTTTTGTATTAATTTTAATAATTTGTAAAATTGACATTGTACTCAATTTATATTCCTCAATTTTTGACATTTTTTATTTTAATTGTGACTTTTATTTCTATTTTATAATTAATTTGTAATGTTAAATTTGCATGCCTAACCGGTAAAATATGGCTGAACATCAATAAATTGTAACACCTTATATATATACCTATATTTGCAAATAAATTATATTGTATTGTATTGTATTTATAACTGGGGGGTTTCTGCTAACAATTTGCGAAGTAAATGCTTACGCACAATGCAAACTTTTCTTTTAAATGAGATGCGACTCTTGGCCATCCTGATTTCGAGAGGTAATGCATTCCACTGAAGAATTGATTGTACAAAGAAAGAAGAGTGAAGGAAATCAGAGCGGTGAGATGGACATTGGAGGAGACGATTGTGTGAAGAGCGAAGATTTTTAGTATGGTTAGTAAAGAGATATTGAAAGTGATGAGATAAGTAAGATGGAGAAGAAGAAGAGTCTAGAATAGAATATAAGGGTGAATTGCCCAACCCAAAAAAATAAACGGCATACCTGAGAACGGTAGTGCAATGTGCCGATTTTTTATTTTACACATTTTTTCTAAATAGCGAATGTACTTCTCTACCTCGGCAAAAAAAATCATTAATTTCTTGCCCACTAATAGACCGAAAAAAAAAATTACAAAGTGTTATTTTATCATCACGGTGGCCTGTCCTGAACCCAATTCCTCTCATAAAATACCTTCCCCTGTAAATACATTCGTAATATGGATTTAAATCAATATTGATATCATTAAATTATAATATTTTCGATCAAATAAAACTTTCTTTGTTTGTTTATCTTCTTTCTCATGGATTTGACAGTCAGTCAACTTTTGTCCGGAAAACAGTTATCATTTCAGAGGACAGTAAGTTTTAGTAGAATAGCCACGTCGAGATTGCGTTGTTAGGCCTGTGTCAAATTTCCTCACTTCGGATCCATCCGGCTCAAGATCTCGGCATGAACGCACTGATCCCAATGTCTTGCGGTTTTCCACCAAAAAAGTAAGTTTATCATTTCAGTGATATGGGGACAAAAATTGTTTCATTTCGGTTTCATTTCGGTGGCTGTTATAACTCGTGCTTGATTCGTTTAATTTGTTTCAAAATTATGTATTAAATTCGCCGTAAGTACTGTTTTGTTTGAGTAGTGTTCATATATTTTTAATAAATTTATTTCGGAGTTAAATGTAGAACTAACCTGTATTTTATCATCTCAGTGTTATCATTTCAGTGGATTCGGTGGACTGTTATACCAATTATAGTCCACCGGAATGAAATGTATCTCCGAAATGCTAAAACCATATAGTTTTAGAGATCCTTGTGTCAAATACAAGGTCATAGTTTTGTAATGTAATTTTACCTAGAGTGTAGATTTGATTATTCGGGTGTATTTGTTGTGTAATATTTGTGTTTACGATATATAATGTATACACATATTTATGTAGTAAGTACATGTATATACTTACTTTACATACACATTTGTTCGGCTCAACGATAATGTGATGAGTGTGTGAGTCACCACCTTATACCTACTAATTGTCTACAAAATAATAATTTCGAGGGTTTAACTTCATTTTAAGTAAGTTACTTACCTTTATTTTTATGTCATTTATTATGAGTAAATAATATCTATAGGTACATATATTAAAATCGTAGTAGGAATGTCAAAACTGTACATTGAATATTTTTTAAAACAATACTTGGGGCGTGTTCTACAATCGATATCGAAACCAAAAATATAGTATTTAGAATTTTTGTCTGTTTGTCTGTATGTATGTCCGGGCTAAACTCAAAAAGTACTGCATGGATTTACTTAAAATTTTGCATGAATATTACTAAGAGGTCGGGTCAACATATAGGCTACATATTATCACGCTATCACCTACAGGGGAGGAGCTGTGATAATTTATAACATTTAACGCGGGTAAAACCGCGGGGAACAGCTAGTTTTATATAATTTCTAAATTTTACAAGATATAACAAATAAATCTATAATTAAACTTATTAAAAAAGACTGATGTTTATAATAATTATAGTAAAGACGTGTTGTGGTCTAATAATTAAAGAAGACTTGTTAAGTAGGTACATATCTACACATATAATAAAATCGTAGGAAAGTCAAAACTGTACATTGAATATTTTTTTAAAGGATACTTGGCGCGTGATCTACGATTGATATCGAACCCAAAAATATAGTTTTTAGAATTTTTGTCTGTTTATCTGTTTGTCTGTATTTATGTCCGGGCTAAACTCAAAAAGTACTGGATGGATTTACTTCAAATTTTGCATGGACATTACTAAGCGGTCGGGTCAACATATAGAGTACATATTATCACGCTGTCACCAACCGGGGAGGAGTTGTAATAATGTATAAATTTAAACGCGAGTAAAACCGCGGGGCACAGTTAGTATAAATTAAAAACCTATATTTACACTCATAAAAAGAAGCTGATTAGTGAATTTGAGAAATTATTGTGTGATTTAAAGTAACATGATGAAAAATCAATCTTTTTAAGCTACATACTTTCGCAGTTATGTATAAGTAATTATGTGGAACAAAACTTTTGGTTTTCGTTCTTTTTAGATATATACGTTTCTCTATTGTTGTAGTAAATTAAGAATAACGTGATCTCAATTTGGTTTCTGTTATGTTTCATACGTTTATGTAAAAAGATTAAAAGTACTAAGCTATTACTACTTAGATATGTTTATAATGTTTCTTATTCATTTATTGTGTTTTGAAATTGATTTAATTTTATAATTTTTACTTATATACATGTAGAAACACTATTCTCGTCTAGATACCAATTTAACTAAATTATACCTAGCATTTTTCTCTAAGTGCAATAGGTAGACATTATGTATTACTAATTAATTAATGACAAAACTTACAAATGCAGCCATAACATTAATCAGAAACTTTAACTTCCTAATCGCACTTCGTTAACTCTTTTGAAAATATATTAAGTAAATTAGTATTAGTTCAAAACACATTAAACATACATAAATATTTATGTATGGTTATCAGTAGTTACCATAAAGTTTTCCAACATTTTCACCCAGCAACAACCAGAAAAAATACCAAAGGTTATATAAGTGAAGAAACAATTCATTCATATCGTAATAAACATTACATTGATATCATATTTTGGGGATATTGTAACCTCAAAGAATGATATATGGTAATACTAAATGTAATATCTGTATATCAATAATGATATTAAAATACCTGTGTACTGTCCTGTCTAAGTGTTTATCTAAAATTTGTGGATATCAAAACTAACAAAGTACGGAACCCTGGCTGGCCGGCACGGTTGTTCTTAGCTGTATCATTTCGGTGGATTTATTTCATTCCGGTGCACAGTCTATCATTTCGGTGGTCATTTTTATCATTTCGCTAGACACTTTTCATTTCAGTGGACTCTTAAAATTCATCCTTAAATATTTATGTCAGTTTTTATGATATTTGGCGTCCACTCACGCACAATGTTATAAAATAGGCTAAAGTTTAATTTATCACTAAAAATATGTAAATAGCATTGAAATCAAAAAATTCCACCGAAATGATAAATAAAAATGACTTGTTGAAATTCACCCATAAGGTGGTTAGTGCTCGTAATGATCGTCGTTCGCGGATCGGTAACCATTGCAGTTGGGATCGATGGGAAGAGACATGGTCATACTTACGAAGATTGAAAATGAACCGAATGCAGTTATTCAGAAGTCTATCGAGTTTATTGATTTATTTTTAAGACGGTAGAGACCCGCAATACGCCTGTAACTCTTTGACTAACACTTGCTATTTGTTGTTGCCAGCTTAATGATGTATCAATCTTTAGTCCAAGGTTTTTCACATATTGGCTTATAGGTATACACCTATGATCAAAGATTATTGATGGCAGATCACGAAATTCAACCTTTGATACTAATCGGGAGCTCCCGATTATAATGGCTTGGCACTTTGACGGGTTCACAGTTAGGCCAAACTTGCCAGACCAAATTTTTATCGCATCTAAGTCACGATTAATCTTAGAAATACCCTCAGCCAGTCCGTCAAATGTCGTTTGAACGTAAATCTGAAGATGATACGTACACTGATGGTTATGAGTTATGAGATTTATGAAGATCGAAAATAAAAGAGGGGAGAGTATACCGCCTTGTGGGACGCCAGTATCGATGTCACGCCAGTTCGAAGAGGACTCACCGACGTAAACCGACTGTTGACGCCCCCGAAGATAGGAGGAAAACCATTCCAGAGCTTCATCAGACACCATAGGATGGGAGAGAATAGATAATAGGATAACGTGACTGACGGTATTAAAGGCATTTGAAAAGTCAATCAAAACCATAACGGTGATCATTGTATCCTCCATACCTGCCCTAATATCGCCAGTCACTTTAAGGAGAGCGGTGGTGGTACTATGGCCCGATCTAAATCCAGATTGAAACGGACTTATCAGTTGGTTATTACTACATATAAATATTGTATGCAAAAAATACCGATCGGATTTCAGTAAAAATTTATAGTAATATGGCTAATATATCCGAATAACACATATGCTATAAATAATACTCTACTTCATAAATTTAATTTATGATAGTAATGATTCGACTGCATGTGTGGCTCAGCGCTTAAGACAGTCGCCTCCCCACTTCGTGTCTCGGGTTCGAATTCACGCTCAGGACAACTATTTGTGCAACCAATAAATACTTGTTCTGAGTCTGGACATACTTTGACGAGTAAAGATCCCCTGGACACAGGGATTAATTTTCCTTGTGAATGGCACCAGTCCATACTGCTACTTAAATTGTGTACACTGACTGACAACTTCCCCATCATTGTCTGGAAGAAATCTCATGTAGTGATAAGGCCGGCTATTGTACAATTATGTGATGTATATTATATTCTTGTTTCCTGTGATATTTTACATATATAGACTCACGCCTGCTTCCCAGGGGAGTACGCAGAGACAACGGATTTCAATTTGTCACGATCTTTACGCACCTCTTTCGCCTGGTTTACTGTCATTATATTCTTCATAGATGCTCGCCGGGTTAGGGTACTTCTTACCTGGCCTTTCTTGAGAACATCTCCGATTTGAGATATTTTGGTGTCCAAAAAAGAGTTATCTTATCTTGTTATTATTATGTCGGACCTTGTGTTAATAACGACGGTGGAGCTTTAATGCTACCAACGCATACAATGCGCCCCAACTGAGAATACCCAGCGAAACAATAACAGCGGATGCCTCTATTGCCAGTTTCAACACGGCCGGGGTTGAGACGGTCGGGCGAAACATACTCAAGGGGGTGTATTTCACCCCTGCACTGAATTGCTATATGAAATTGAACAAATTGTAGCGCATTGACATGCAGAATACGAAACAAAATATATGTATCTATTAATGTCCCATAGAAGAATAATTCTTAATTGATGTTATGATGATGTCGTCCCGGCCGAATTTCGGCCACGGTGGCCATTCTCTATGGAGATTAGCCAATTGCGCAGGACATATTGTAGTGCACAGGGTGTCCGCAGATACAGAGGCACTTTCTATTCCATCACTCTCATGATCCGATGGGACGACTAGCGACACGACCGGAAAGAGGTCAGGTACAGGACCGATGGCTTTACGCGCTCTCGCGGCACGAGGGTGTACTACCGCCAACTCCCAGACTTCGGGCTGGTACCTACTGAGAAATTTCTTTTTACGGAAAAATCCCAAAATCAGTTTTTGGCCCGACCCGGGATTTGAGCCCAGGACCTCATTTTTTGCGGTTGAACACGCTACCGCTAGACCAACGTGGCAGTCGTATGATGTATATTGAATGGAGAACCAACCAATTATTTTTTTAATTAATTGCTTACATGATAAGTCATGTGTAAACGGTAAATATTTACATATAAAGGCACTACTATCTACCGGCCTTATCTACTAGCCTCTCGTTTTGCCAATGACTTGCCGACATATATGTCCGCTAAAGTACGGATTATCTCACTTCGGTGAATACAGTCTAACCTCAACAGCGTTTTTGAAGTGAAACTTATTTTTGTTTTATTGCCTTGGGAAGCAGACGAGCTAGCGGCCCACCTGATGGTAAGTGGTAACCGCTGCTCATGGACATTCGCAGTGACAGGGGCACAGCAAACCGCTGCCTACCGTGATATTAATACTCTTTTTAAACCTCGTTTGAAGAAGGACATGTCGTAGCGCTGGGGAAACACCACAGCAGGTAATTCATTCCAGAGCCGGCACGAACGTGGGATGTATGAACGCTGAAAGCGAACCGTGCTTGACGAGATCGCTTCCAGGTGATACGGATGAACCTTACTGCGAGTGCGCGTGGTCCGATGATAAAAAGGGGACGGTGGCACCAGCTCAAACAGTTCCTCAGAGCATTCCCCGTGAAAGAGACGGTAGAACACGCAGAGAGATCCAAAGTCTCGCCGCTGCTCTAGCGACTCCAATCTGTCCGTAAGATTGGAATCCCCAACGATTCTAATAGCACGCCTTTGGAGGGAGTCAAACTTCTTTAGCAGCGTTGTTTCGTCGCTTTTCTTAGCACTTTTTTGGGATTGGTAAAAAATGTTAAACTCGCGCCAGGACACGTGAACTGATCGAATATTCGTAAGACGGAGGGTATTCTTTTTAAATCACACTGACCGTTTATACAGGAACATGACCGCAGTTTTGAAGTGAATACTTCTGTAGCGGCGTTGAGCACTTTTTTAGGGTTCCGTAGCCAAATGGCAAAAAACGGAACCCTTATAGATTCGTCATGTCTGTCCGTCCGTATATCACAGCCACTTTTTTCCAAAACTATAAGAGCTGTAGGGAGACCGGGGCTAGAAGTTACCAGGGTAAGTTGTTCCGATTGAAATAACTCCTCGAGGAGAAGGGATAGGAATATTGTTTAAACGCGTCATAAAATGCAATGCCACAGCGCACCGATGGCGACCATCTTTGACAGGCCTGTGCCGCCGGGAATATTGGAACGGCAGCACGTTCGTCGCTGATCCACGTAAGTAAATATTTTCGGATTTAGCATTTTTGGTCAGTGTCACGAATTTTAACGATTAGCGTTCAGTGTTTTATTATTTCAATCTGAAGATTTATATATTGGTGTGATATACTATCCGTAAATAACATATGTTTTGTAACCTAACCTATATTTTGATTTTTATTCAACACTTATGATTGGGGTTAGATGTTCCTTTTTTTTGGGGCAGGTTGTGACCTCGGAACTACTTGCCCTAAATCATTTGTACCAAAAATGAGGTATAAATATTGTTATTTACTTTTATAGCATGCGGACTAACACACGGAAAACGACATGAGGTTCAGTTTCAAAGGAGTTGCTGCAAATAGCAGCGCATGCGGTTATTAAAAAATGTCGAAAAATAAAAACTATTGTTACGTTTGCCATATGACATTTTACAGATTCGTAAAAAAAGTAAGATCTGGAGAAAAAATATCACAACTGGCTACAAAAAAGCAAGAGCCGTATTTATAGAAGAACAGGAAGATAAGTCGGCATATATTAAACTGTAGTTCAATCTTCTTCGTCCTTCTGCCAAAAGAATAAGTGCTCCAGGGCCAACTGGGAAAGCATGACTTTTTTTCCTCCAGAAACTGTACGTCGATTTCCAAAGGCACCTCGAAGGATTGGAACGCACAAAAGACGTATAAGAAAGTCCACAATTCTAACGGAAACTCCTGAGAAACAGGTTTTAGCAGAAGAGCAAAGCAAGAAAATAAAAGTAAGTGAAATTAAAAATATAAAGGAAAGGGAAATAAAAATATAAAGGAAAAGGAAAGAAAAATATAAAAGAAAAGGAAAAACATGAAGAAATAGTAAAATACAGAAAGGAAATCTGTTAAACGATCAAACGAGGTATTAAAAAGTAGTGAAAATTCTGACAGTGAAGAGGACAGCTTAGAGTATTATTGCCTAGTGTGCTGTAATAGTTACTCTAGTTCACGTGCTGGAGAAGAATGGGTTCAGTGTCAAGATTGTAAGAACTGGACCTATTCCAGTTGTAGGCATTTTCCGTTATATCTTCAGAAGATTAATTATAAGTTATTTGTATTTTTGCTTATGATGGCATTTCTTTATGTATTTATTATTATTATTTTCAGCCTAAGACATAATAATCTTTAACCGTAATAATTATCAATCAGCCTTGATCATTATTACGGTTAAAGATTATTATGTCTTATAGCTGCAAGTTATTTGATAAGCTAATTGTTTAATTACAAATTATAGTTACCTACTTGTTTCTTTATGTTATATAATTGATATTTTAAGCCAAAGATAAGACAAAATTATTTCGGACTGAAATAATTACCAAGACTTGAGATGCAAATTTTGAGAACTGCTCATTGTGACTTCAATAATTGTTTAAGGATAATTAGTAGTTAAATGTTAAAACATATATGTATTAGGGCATGCAAAACCGGAAAGTTATCAAAACCGGTTTTGAACATCGTTTTTTTGGGACCAAATCCGAAAACCGGAGCTAGGTCCGGTTTTAGCAAAAAAAAATCGAATTTATTATAATTTAAAAAGAAACACCATTTTTTTAAATACCCACTTAGTCTACAAATAAAACAAATTGTATGATACATTTCTTTTTAATCCAAACCATAATAATTGTACAGATAACAATGAACTTATAATAGTATAAAGATTAATTAACTGAGATTGATCTCAGTTAATTAATATATAGTAAGATATAATAGTAAGATACCAAAAACTTACTTGTTGTTGATTTGAATCAACAACAAGTAAGTTTTTGGTATCTTTGGTACCTATTAAGTCAGCTATCAAAAATAATATATTTTAAACATAGAAAACACTATCAACATCTTCAAATATTAAACACAGCACCTACAATTACCAAAAAATTCAACATTTTTGTAACTTTGAAGACGAACTACAAAATAATATTATCTACTACATAAAAATAAGTCGGGTTTGTCTTCCTGACGCTATAACTCCAGACCGCACGACCCGATTTTCACGGTTTTGCATTCGTTGGAAAGGTCTCGGGCTCCGTGAGGGTTATAGCAAAGAAAATTTATAAAATTTAACGCGGGTAACACCGCGGGACACAGCTAGTTATTTATTATAATATGATTCATATTGCACTAAAAAAGAGATCAATAATCAACTATGTATACTAATTTAAATAAAGCATAAATCACTTGTTTTCAAGAGATCGCTGTTCTTGATAATGTCATCTCAAGAATATAAGTGCATCCAACATTCGATCAGACAGCGAACTTCTTATTTTGTTACAGAAATACCCAGCACTCGAAAACACCCTTTCACTCTCAACACTTGTTGGTAGAACACATAATAAATAATTATATGCTACGGTGAGATACACACCCCGATGCCCTCCGCTTTCATACATGGTGTAAGTGGGTGGATGCAGGCAGGATGTTCGGTTCTGATTCATTTGAAGCCTCAAAATTAATTATTTTTTGAGTGTTCCAAAAAAATGTTGATAAAAATCAAAATGTTAATTGTTACTTAATAATGGAAAAACCGGAGCTGAGCTCCGGTTTAGACTCACAAAACCGGTTTTCAAAAATCGTTAAATTTTGGCCGATTTCCGGTTTTGCATGCCTTGATATGTATATGTTTACCTTACCTAATTGCTGATTAATTACTACTGAATAACAGACCTAGTATAATCTATTATTATTTATTATTTCACAAATAATAGATATGGTAACAACTTACCCCGGCTTCTGAACAACTTGCCCCGAGTTGGGGTAAGTTGTTACTTTCCGGCTTTGGTTATAAGAAAATTAATAACAAATAAATCTCACAATAAACGACCCAGAATACTATCTTAATAGCAAAGTGAAATATGTAGGCTGATTTTAATTGCAGCCTAGGAATATTAAAGTCGAAAATTCTTAACAAATTTGGAGGTTAACTGAAAATCGGAACTTGTAGCCCCGGTCTCCCTACTGTTGGAACTTGGTAAGTATTCTGTGAACCGCATTAAGATTTTTCACACAAAAATAGAAGAAGAACAATAATTTTAGGGGTAATACATAGAACTGAAACTTTAACATTTATTTTTCGTCGTACCCATACATGGGGTATCTATGGATATTGGATAGGTCTTCAAAAATGATATTGAGGTTTCTAATGTCATCTTTTTCTAAACTGAATAGTTTGTGGGAGAGACACTTCCAAAGTGGTAAATTGAGTGTCCCCCCCCCCCCCCCCCCCACTATAACTTCCTAAAAAAGATAAAGATAAAACTAAAAAAAATATATGATGTACATTACCATGCAAACTTCCACCGAAACTTGGTTTAAACAAGGTAGTTTTTAGGGTTCCGTACCCAAAGGGTAAAACGGGACCCTATAACTAAGACTTCGCCGTCTGTCTGTCCGTCTGTCACCAGGCTGTATCTCATGAACCGAGATAGTTAGACAGTTGAAATTTTCACAGATTATGTAATTCTGTTGCCGCTATTACAACAAATACTATAAAAAAATATGTAAGGCTCCCATACAACAAACGTGGATGTTTTGCTCGTTTTTATAGATACTGGTACGGAACGCTTCGTGCGAGAGTCTGACTCGCACTTGGCCGTTTTTTTTAATACGTCATAAATCTTAAACCAGAATTTACTTTTCATTTAATCAACTGAAATACTAGCCGCTACGGAACCCTTCATGGGCGAGTCCGACTCGCACTTGGCCGGTTTTTATTTTTTACAGCTAACTTAGTTTAACAACCAAATTTAGTTCTATTTTTAAAAGTTATTCCCACCATAGGGAGTGAGTCTATATCGCCTTAAGGCGGAGAGTAGCATTTACCACTCGCTACTCGCATCAAATAAACAGAGTATGAGAAATGAGAAAATAGTTTTCACTTTTATCAGCAGTCCCCAAAGACTGCCCCGCATGTATTTTTTATCAGCAGTCCCCAAAGACTGCCCCGCATGTATTTTTTATCAGCAGTCCCCAAAGACTGCCCCGCATGTATTTTTTATCAGCAGTCCCCAAAGACTGCCCCGCATGTATTTTTTATCAGCAGTCCCCAAAGACTGCCCCGCATGTATTTTTTATCAGCAGTCCCCAAAGACTGCCTCGCATGTATTTCTTATCAGCAGTCCCCAAAGTCTGCCCCGCATGTATTTTTTATTAGCAGTCCCCAAAGACTGCCCCGCATGTATTTTTTATCAGCAGTCCCCAAATACTGCCCCGCATGTATTTCTTATCAGCAGTTCCCAAAGACTGCCCCGCATGTATTTTTTATCAGCAGTCCCCAAAGACTGCCCCGCATGTATTTCTTATCAGCAGTTCCCAAAGACTGCCCCGCATGTATTTTTTATCAGCAGTCCCCAAAGACTGCCCCGCATGTATTTCTTATCAGCAGTCCCCAAAGACTGCCCCGCACGTATTTTTGATCAGCAGTCCCCAAAGACTGCCCCGCATGTATTTTTTTTATTGCTTTCTAGGCAAACGAGCTTGCGGCCCAACTGACGGAAAATGGTAACCGCTATTCATGGACATTTCCATTGCCAGGGGGCACAGCAAACCGATGCCATGAGATTAGTAATAAAATAAAATAAAAAAAGGTTTTTATTCACGTAGACTCGCCAGTACCTCCAACCTCCCCAGCACGCACAAGCGCGTTTAGGTAACCTGAGCTACAGCAGGTTACCTCTTCCCGGGACCGCTTATACAAGACGGAGTTTCCTCCCTCAAAACGCCAGGGATCCCAGGGTCATGAGATGCAGCATGGTGACAGACGGACAGACAGACAGCGAAGTCTTAGTAATAGGGTCCCGTTTTACCCTTTGGGTACGGAACCCTAAAAAGTATCATATCAGTATCGGGAACGGTGCACAAACAATAGGGAAATAGCGTCACATATACCAAAAAAAGTAATAAAGGTTACCTTTATTCATAATCTCGGGACCACAAGTTTTAAAAGAAAAGTAAGCTTAGTTGGGAAAAGAAAATACAGTAGGTTTCTTTCGAGCCCAGCCTTTATTAAATATTGTAGATAACACATTCAGTCGAGTTAATCACTAAAATAAACAAAGTACTACATGATTTATTATAATAAATTATACAAAAATAAAATAAGGTAGTTAACAAATGAGCCAAACAGTCTTTCACTGTAAAGTGACTCGTCCCTGTGCCGCATTTACAGCGGAATAGGTTCTGCAAATGCGGCTTGAGGGTTTAGACCGGTATATACAAGTTTGGAGCAAAAAGATCCTATGACGGTTTGCTTACATTTAATATTTTGGTGTAGTTAATATAATATTTATCTCTTACTATTAAACCTGTCTTTATTTTTCATCTTTGCTACCAATTATGTACAGTTAAAAAAATATATGCATATTTATTTCTTATAATTTATATCGATTACTTATCACAATAATAAAATACAAATAATGGAGTTGTTTATTTAACATGATTAGAAAATGATTATTTGATACAGACATTAAAATATTTATTATGTTTTATTAAAGCATACCCTAAATGAGTTCAGAAGTTAAGGCTAGATTTTAGTAATACCGGTTAATATCGGTAAGCGATATTTAAGTAACTTTCGTAAATTCAAAAACCAGTGAAACAATAGATACCGATTAAACTGATATTAAATATTATTGTTTTAAAACAATTTAGTGTTTTAAAAGGTTTCCAAACCCGGTTTTAGGCTGCCAATATGGTAAATATATCGTTTTACTTACATTATTTTTATTATCACCAACTCTTTCTTTTATTGTTACATTATACCAATTATTCCCTGTTTTTGTCAATTATACAAAAGAGCAATTTTTAAGATAACAGTGTATAATAATATAATTTTATATATAAGCTATGGCATTTAAAAACTATTATACAAAATCATTTCAATACTCTTGATATTATATTTACAAATTGACTAAATTGTTATAATTATGATTAAATATTTTTTTTTACAAAATAATACATTATATTTAGAGGTACATATAGCATTAAATGAAATATTAAAAAGTAAATAACTAGATACAGAGGAAACTGATGTATATTAAAAATATTTGGATGAGCAGGTTAATATATAAACCAGTTCTATTTCAAGCGACGGCGCCACTTCAATTTGATATAATAATACACTCAATATGCTTCTTTGAGATTTAGTTTAAATAACATTACGAAATATGCCCAATACTTGAAAATAATATTAATTACAATTGGCAAATTACAACGACAAAAAATTCCAAACAAAATGTATACTTATCATTAAACTATAGTAAATAAAGGCTTCAGAGATAAACTACATCAAATTCAATGAATTCCGTATATACTGGCAATGTCACTAGTATTATATACTGGTATATATATCTCGCAATATATGCGAATTTATAAAATAAATTAAAGTTATAGTCACTATTCAACACAAATATAGTGAAAAATAGTAATGAGTTTCTCACCTAATTAGTTTTATGTCGCCATAAAGATGATCTCCTGACGAGGCCGAAACTGTAGGCCGAATCCCACATATTATTAATTATGTGAAGTATTTGTTACTATTTTTCACTATGTTACCTCCTCACGTCATTTATAATTATAATACATGCAACGTCTAATATAAATAGTGGACATAACTTGAAGAGTTTAAGATGGCCATGAAACTAAATGTGAAGACCACTTTCTGATCCGACTACCCACCTATCAACATACAAAACACACAAAAATACCATTACCTAACCATACAAAAATGTTGGTCACCTGGCACATTATATATGGGGTGTCAATTTTTCACGTTTGACAAACTGGTTTTCTTTCATTTTTCATAGGTAGATTGCAGTCGTTAAACTCCACTCCACTATTTATTTTACACGTTGTACAGTTAAATTGTCAATAAAATGTCATTAAAATACGACATCATGAAGAACCAAACCCGTACTTATCACTATAAATAAGGTAATGCCAACCTAGGGCATGAAGCGTTAAGACCACTTTTACCGGTATCACAGTATTATTTTATCGGTACCGGTTACCGGTAACGGATAATATCGGTTTCAGTAAATAATTGCATGCATGTCTTATTAAATAAATTTAGAATTACATAAGACGAACAAAATACTTGATCAGAGCAGCAATAAAATATATTTTCAGTACACTGGATCCCTACTGCATGAGATGTAACATAAGAATCGGTTTCGGGCCAGCTTTTAATATGAACCTAGTAACTACTGGAATTAATTCTAGCTTAAATATGGTTCAAAAAAAATTGATCACTAAAATACAAGGCACTTTGTGATTGAAGGGTATTAAATGAAATGTTGCATGACTTAGAAATGCACTAGATGCAGTATACATCATAATATTTATTAAAATAGGTACACACGGGTACATATCAAGCTATAATTATCCAGTATAAGTTGATCCCGCGTTGTATAGGATTTCTATATAATGAGAGGTCAGTATATATTGGAAATGTATAACTTGATATGGAGCCGTGTGTACAATGAGCAACCGTAAAATGCCAACATTCCTAGTTAATAATAAAAAGAAATCACTTCCGTTCTGCTGTGAATTAACTGAAGCATTTCTTCAACTTAAAATTAAAGATATAATTTTTTAGGGTAAATCGTAAAAAAATTATAAATTTTCGATACACTTCGTTCCCTAAATATAGGTATACCTCTATTCATTCCGCATTATATTTCTTATATGTTTGTTCTTATAGGTCCAAAAGCGGATTTTCTGGGCACTGCACACTTTTGAGAGAATTATGATGGTATTTCTTAAAGAACTACATAACAGCATAAAGCTATATAAAGACTTTAATTAATGAACATACAGCTGCCAATTAAATATTATATGTTCCTGAAAATATCCATTTCTCCTGGTCGACATTCAGCTAGGTACAACTTTACAACAAATAATCTAAGTACTTATTAAGTTATATCGTATAAAATTGCCAACATAATCTTGCTGCTTATATCGCAATAGAACTTTATAGCTTTCCAATAGCTCCAATGCATGAATCTCTATCGGGACAAAAATACCATTACCTATTGCACAATAGTAGCTGATATAAGAAAATTATTACATCAGCGCCACCTGTGTATAGACGGTAACATGATTTAGAATTATTAGTACTGTCAAAATAATTATCACAGTTTAAGTACACGTAGTAATGAAATTGGAGATGCTATGCAGCACAATCGTATGGAAGCAGCGAGGTTGGGACTAAATATACATCGTCATTTGTGTACCCCGACCATTCTTTACTTCTGGGGGGCCTTTTACTTTTACGGCATACTTTTTTACTTTACCTACTTTTTCGCGCTTAATCTCAAAGGACTAATAACAGGTGACAAAATGCAGTCATCGCCACTGTTAATTGGATAAAACACGCCTAGTCAAATATTAAATGCTAAATGTCCCATAGTGTTTTTAAAGTTCAGCGTCGTAGTTATTATGTTGACTATTGCATTGTATAATCACTTAACTTAGGAGATCAGCGATGCCAAAATGACCAGAAGGCAAAATGAACACTGGAATGGCAAGACTGGTGATGATTTGGCAAAAATTCTAACCAAAACTTTTCTACTGAGTTCGCGAACCCCCAGTTCGCGAAAATAATAAAATATACTCCATAAAGGGCAGTACAAGTCCAAAACGTGAGTACTTTTTTTTCTCAACAGATACGCAAACTAAATATTTTAACCTAAAGATAGTAGTCAAAACAATCTGCAGGTATCTGCCGATAATCATAAGAAACCAATGCATATAATTTGTTCGTGGGGACCGCCAAAGCGTTGTTGAAGGATCTCTTATACCCACCGTTAAAACGCTCACTGTTCAAAAAAAAGTGTCTGCTGTAGACCACACGACTGAAGTAAAACTTAGATATACGAAACGTAACTTGCTATGAGCGAAAGAGAGAAAGAAAATGTGCCCGCACCTCTCTCTTACCCTACAGTAATATACTTTGGTATATTACTGCGTAACTCTCGCTCATTCTATCTTCACTAACTATGGTATAGTTAGAAGTCCAGAAGACTAAGAAAGAGAGGGTTTTGGCAGTCTTCTGGTAGTATGGTGGGGATAGTAGATACTTCCAATTTTTCAAAACCAAGCCTTCCTTTTAAAGGTCAACGCTGGTCCAAGTAACAACGGCCCAAGGCATAACAGCAAAATTTGAATATTAATTTTATTTGGGTTAAAATTAATGTTAAAATTTTGCTGCTATTTAAACTTCAGCGATCTTGGTTAGAGGGCAGAAATTCATAATATAAATTCGCTAGACATTAAAAAATAAAACAATATTCCATCGTTATTACCTGCTCAGTAGCGATCGTTGCAGATCAAATGCGATAAATCCCATGGATAATTATCCATGGGATTTACACATTTTCCGTAAGTACAATTTTTGTCATATATAAATTATGAAACGGGGAAATTTGTTGGCAATAGTCAAGACGTCTACAGTATATCCGTCCAATGACAAACTTTTAACTATCGAACAATATTAACATTCCAAATTTTATTCTGCTAATAATTAATTACGAAGAATATATAGAAGAAAAATATCATACTGCACCAACCCGTCTGACGATCCTGGCGATATTAGCATACCATTCATGAACAGTTCACTGACAGAATTTGAAACTTCATTATCAAGGCTGAAATTGTCAATGATTTGCTAACTAAGATATGGTGACTCCATCATCTCGGACTCGGTCATCAACATTCATTATTATTATCATTCCTAGAAAATTATATTAGCAACACAGGGTGTGTCAAGTTCAAATCCTGCCAGCAATCAAAATATACTACTCTCAGAATAAAATTTAGAATATGCCTCACATTTCAATTACCTAGGTTTATAGTTATAGCAGTATTATCATTGTAAAGGTTGGCTAGACGTTTTGACCACAGCCAAACTGTTGCCCAAAAATAGCTTGCCCATTTAGATAATATTTTTTTAAATACAGACCGACATTTAATAAAATCTTCGACAGCAATTGTACAATTGCCAAAAATATTAATTTTTAATACCAGTTACTTCACTCCTCCCGCTTACAGGATTAAGTTAAATTTTAGGCTAAACGCTATAAATGTGGACAATCTATGAGCCTAAACAATAATTACCTAAGAAATTTAGGCCAAAAGAAATAAGGACAAATTAATTTTGGCGAGATAAAAGACACCCACATTATATATCCGAAAACATCAAAATGAGAGCGTGAGTACTATAACAAAAGATCTTGAAGGGTCGAAGTGCTGTACGCAAGTACACCCCTGCCAAGACAAGACAAGACTATGACCATCATACTGCGATCGCCAACCCGTCTGCCAAGCGTGGCGATCATGCCATATCCCCTCAAGATGATTCCTGATGGAGGCTTTTGGTCAGCAGAGGACTTCTTTCAACTGTAACGAAGATGATGATAGAATAGGTACATGGGGAAAAAAATATCTTTAAAACAGCAAAACTATAGCTGCAAGTTGAATTCTGAGCCACAGTATATAAATGTTGTAACAGATTTGATGACTTTTACAGGTAAAATTAATGGGCAAGCTTTTTTTTAACTTTTAGTTGTCTCATTTAGATTATCGGTGGGTCTATGTGTCTAACGTAGTAGAACTGGCTGCTTCGCTGAGTATGGGGGTGGTGTCAGGAGACCTCAGGAGTTTCCGTATGAGTATCGCCACGCCTGCCATGAGGAGGACTATGCCGATAACCTGTAAATAAAATTAGCTTTGTAAAAAAATGGTGGTGTTCTTAAAGTAGAAATTAAAACTTAGATTCGGCTCAGGGTCCTATATACAGGTTACTTGTAAAACACCAACAACCTCGGAGGATTACATAGCTAACACCACTACCAATAACTTTTATTCTACGATTTCAGACATAACTCAATACATGAAAAAAAAAATTACACCGACACCAGTCGTCGGTGTCTATGGGTCAAATTCAAAGGCACTCGCATTGCATTCCTTCACCGCGCACTCGCAAAGGTATATTTACGTAATCTTTTTGTTGCGCGTGGTGGGAAATTATATTAATAATTATTTTAGTTCAAAAAAAACCTAACAAATTACCAAAACTTGTAGAAGAAAAGTTGATGCTTATGGTGTTAGCTTTGTAGTTCGGCGAGGTTGTTGGTGTTTTATAAGTTACCCCGTATATGTAGGAAGGGATAAATAGACAAAACACTGCTAAGATTCTATTAGGATTAGTACACGAAGGGTGCGGCGCGAGTGTACTCACGGTGAGCGCGTAGAGCGCGTAGGGCACCCAGTAGCGCAGGCGCAGCGCCTGGCGCGCGAGGCCGGCGTACTCGGGCGTGATGGTCAGGCTCTGCCGGAACCACAGCATGGGCACCAACATGTCCGAGTCCGGCAACACGTTGTTTATCCTATAAACAGAAACAGGTCAAACAAAAATACATATATAAAAATATATAGTCGTTACTTTAATTTAAGAATAGATAACATAGATATTAAAGGCGATTTGGAAATTGCGACTGAATTTGAACAATATTTTTCGAATATTACAGTCGTAGTTACTAAGTCACTTTCATGTTCTTTTATATCTACTAGCAGATACTCAAGCAAAGCGTAGGGTCGTGTGACAGAGATTTTGTATTTTCGGTGGTTCGTAAAGATATTTTAGATGCTTTCAAAAGTATTTATATGAAAAACACAGCTACTGTGTTCAATTGCTGTGTTGCGTTAGGTGTATTTCCTGACTTGATGAAGTATATTAAAATCATTCATTTCTTTAAAGCTTGTGACACTTCAGACCCTTCGAACTCTTTTGACCTATTTCCATGTTGCCCACTCTTAGTTTAATATTTGAAAAGCTTAGGCTTGGCAAGTTGCTCAGACACTTTGATGTACATTTTATAAATGATATGTAATTTACTACACCGGAAACAGGTTGGATTCACAAAGGGTTATTCAACCATAGATGCAGGGATCAACTTATTAAAAAGTATATTCGCAGCTCGCAAGATGCATTAGGTATCTTTTGCGATTTGTCCAAAGCGTTCGATTGCATTCATCATGATAGTCTAGTCAAAAAATTCGACCACTACGGTTTTAGGGACAAGGCTCTCGAACTTCAGACTTCTTACTTGGGGAATACAATTCAGAAGGTAGAATTAAACGGTAAAAGTATCTGCGTGATCACCAGTGGTAATGGGCATCCCATAGGATCAATTCTTTGCCCGTTCTTGTTTAATTTATAGAAATGACTTACTTTACTATATAAGAGATAATTATGTGATTTTGTTGTTTCACAAAATTCCTTGTAATTCAAAATAAACCGTCAATTAAGCAATGTTGACGATGTTAACGACGTAATCTCTAGAGTTGTTCATTGGTTTAATGCCAATAATCTTGTGCTTAATGGTAAGGAAACTAAAGTAATCAAATCCACTACACCTAATGTGAAACAGGTGATAATAATGTCTTCCTAACCCAATTTCGGCCACGGCGGCCAGTCATAATGGAGACTAGCCAATTGCGCAGGACATATTATAGCGCACAAGTGTGTGCGCAAACACAGGAGCACTTTCTATTCCATCACTCTCATGATCCGATGGGACGTCTAGCGATACGACCGTAAAGAGTGCAGGTACAGGACCGACGGCTTTACGTGCTCTTCGAGGCACGGGGGTGTGATACCGCCAGCTTCCAGACTACGGGCTGATACTGAAAAATTTCTTTTAGCGGAAAAATCCCCAAATGACTTTTGGGTCGACCCGGGATTTGAACCCAGGACCTCATTATCTGCGGTTAAACATTCTGTTTTCGTTATTTACGTTAATATCACACTAATATTATAAAGGTGAAAGTTTGTGAGTGTGGGTATGTGTATGTTTATTACTTCTTCACGGCTAAACAGCTGGAGCGATTTTAATAAAATTTGGTATAAAGTTAGCTGACACCGTGGATTAACACAAAGGCTATAATTTGTAAAGTTTAACGCGGGTAAAACCGTGGGGCACAGTTATGAATACATAAATAATTAGCTTACGTGTAGAAAGTAATTCCGCTTGATTTATTACGTTGTTGTGACTTTAAATCGCTTACTTTTACTACGCTATTAACCCATTTTTCTCTTGGTTCAACTAGGTTGGCGTCTCATTGAGCACTGAACTGACGTTAGCTGCACATATGGCTTTGGCCATATGTGCAGTGGCTACGCATTGACATAGTAGTTGTATATTGAAATGATCCGGTGTCGAAAATAAACTCATCATATTATATGGCTTTAAGTAATAATGGATCTTTCAAATGCGAAAAAAACCCATGCGAAGCTGGGGCGGGTACCAATTTATTTATTTTTGCATTCATATTTTTTTTAAAGAGGTAGGGCAATGTGTTTTCAGACCGGTGGGACTTTCCCCTTTTACACAGGTGGGTAAGAGTCCAGACACCCTTAATATAATTAATGTAATTGATACTAACATTAGGCTAAGTTATACTAACATTGAATAGCGTTCATTAGCTCAAAGAGCAGCCCGACTGGCGAAGTTCCTCCACACAGAAGACGTTCCTTATTAATAACATTAATCATTTTAATATTGTCTTTCAGAGTGTGAGTAAGGTCGCCAGAGCTCATTGGGGTGGGGGAAGGGTCAGCAACACTTGTTTGCTGACTTTTAAAGGCCGGCAACGCACGCGCGACTTGTCTGGTGTAGCGAGTGTCCATGGGCGGCGGTGATCACTTACCATCAGGTGACCCACTTGCTCGTTTGTCGCCCACTGATATATATAAAAAAACCGCACATTGTCGAAGAGTGCCCCATAAGACGTTTCTCAGGGGGGCTTGAGGGTCTGTTTGTGCTTAAAACCGAGGCAAGGGACTGGTTACTAAATCTAGATATAAAATTGTAACTTTGTAACACATCAAAAATCAATCCACGATATGAACCATATCTATTAACTCTTGCTTGCTTATCGTGTGGGTAGTGGTAACCCTAGTGTCAGAGTTGCTCAAGCCGCCCAGTAGGCCTCTGACATGGCTTAACGACTGTTGTCTAATGACTACAACCGGGACCGACAGCTTAACGTGCCCTCCAAAGCACGGAGACGCTCAGAAATTAAACCACTTCCGCGGTCACCCATCTATGGACTGACCGCGAACTTAGTTGCTTAACCTCGCCAATCGCTTACGGACCGGTCAGAGCATCTAGCTATGATCGCCTCATCTATTAACTCTAATAGTTCCTATGTCCGTCAATAGATGGCGTTGTACGGCGAGCGCTAAAAAGCTGAATGGCGTTATAGAGATTCTCCGGCGATACATGACCTCCCCAACCGAAATTATTATTGTTTTCTAGATAACCTAACCTATACATACTTATTCCAATTAGAATCCACTTCGTGGGACTACTTTGGGACTCATATAGTACAGGATCCAGTATAATAAAGTTCTCTGTGAGGAACTGTGTTATTTTTGTTAATAGTCAAGGATCCACTGGCAATAAGCTTCCACCCCGTGGGATTTGAGCTATTGCGGTCATATCAGTCCTTATATCATATCCAGGGTCGATAATTTTTAAAACCAAAAAAAATAATAGTAGGATGAAACCTTGTACGATCTACATTGTATTTATATATAATGAGATTTTCTATGACATAAATGTAATTAGCATTAAATAAATCAACTTTTTAATTGAAACAAATTGCAGCAATCACATTTTTAGATGAATTTTTTTATAATAATTAAAAAAAAATCGAATTCGAGTTTGCGATTTTTTGCATTTTCTGAGAAGATTTACTATAGTACTATATATATATTTTTTCACCATCGGAAAGTAGAGATTTCAACGAACAGAAAACATACCAACTTTTTGAAAAAAACTGATATTTTGACGGGTGACTTTTCGATTGAAAATTAGGGTGTTTTTTCGATATTAATTTAAAAATAAGGTGAAAAATAAATATTTTTAATCAAATAAATTACAGCGTATTCGAAACATAAAAAGGTAAGTTTTCACCAAATTTCGTTAAAAAAGAAAAATTTTTGTAAAAGATAAAAATAAAAAACCAAAAACTTGGTTTTTTGAAGTTTTCGCATAAATTTTGAGGTTATGTGAAAAAAGTGTAAATACAAAAGTTTTAGATCTTTTTATTACCTACAGCTTTGCTATTTGACTTTTTTCGAAGTTTTGCCGGAAATCGAGAAAAACCGTTTTTACCCTTAAAAACTTAACCTCATCCCCTTCCCGACCTCAGATCGCCCGTAAATTATTTTTCCTTTCATTTTTATAAAATTCCCCTCCTTTTCTAATGGGTTTCATCCTACTATTATTTTTTTTCAGTTTTTATTATTTTTAAAGACTTCTACCCTGGTCTATTAATTGTAACTCCGTTCGAAAATATATGCTTACAACTGGAATCAGCGCATATAATTATTTCGTCGCATCCTGTTGGACCTGGTTCAGGTGTCATCTATTACAACTTATAATAACGGGAAAATAGCCATACGGAAAGAAAAGGAAGATGAGAGTATGGCATAGAAAGTGCCCCTGTCTTTATGCAGATGGCTAGACCCTATTGAGATTGTCTGCCGTGAACATAATTGGACCAGGGGGACATTATTATTATTATTGTTCATAACACAAATAACTTACGTAATTCCACTGACGTGTCTGACTAGTAGGTTGATCTGCAGATGTGCCTGCACTGCGAGCGGCATCCCCGTGAACATCTCCAACGCTAGCCAGAAGTTTAGGTCTCTGGAATAGAACAACATTACATTGTATTAAAAATACAAAATCTATATGTAGAGTTAATTACTAAGTAGTGCTCCTGCCTACAAAACTGGTGGTCCTGGGATCGAATCCCGGTAAGTGCAAATATTTGTGTGATGAGCACGAATATTTGTTTCTGAGTCATGGATGTTTTCTATGTATATAAGCATTTATCTATCTATATAAGTATGTATATCGTCGCCTGGTACCCATAGTACAAGCTTTGCTTAGTTTGGGGCTAGGATGATCTGTGTGACATTGTCCCGAGATATTATTATTATTCCCATAATTGTCAGTTTAATTTAACCGGGATGCAATTTGCACCGCCCTCCCGCGCGCAAAAATGTGCATTGCAAGAAGGACAATATAAAATTTTTCCAACATAATTAAACATCACAACATACAATACAATTAACTGAATTAACACTACATACTGATTTTATATTGAGATTGTTATTTTGATATTGGGTATTTACATACACTTGTACTTGTCAACCTCACAATGTATTACATAAACACAGTTTAAAAACAGTAATTAAAGCAACAAAATATTTTGAATTAGTCCGTCCGTGCGGTCTGTTTCGTGACATATATTTTTAATATCCTTAAATAAATAATAAATAGCAAGTTACTAAGTTATTATTGTTACATTTAGCAAAAGTATATTATAATTAAAGAATTGAAAACAACGAGCAGTTAGCTAGCGCAAAAGGCTCTCAACCATGGAGCTATTACAAAGAGGAGACGGCCTAAGCAACTGTGCACTGTGATTCTCAACTAGGTCCTGACGTCATCATGTAGGCGTGGCCTAAGTCAGTGTATTGTTGGCGTTAGTCCTGTGCACAACTACGTGAACGTTCACAATTTACAGCAATATTTGCGCTAGAAGTAAAAAATAATGAAGTGTTATGTTTTATTTCGTAAAAACTACTCGGATAGACGTGTCTAATGCTATGGATGGCGTCACATTTCATTTGTACTTAAGTAATTTTATGAGTTTTTTATCAAAATAGTTCTAGAATAATCCCGTAACGTCGGCGTTTTGAAACATAATTCTACACATTAGATGGCAACACTAGGGTCATGGGTATTAAAAATATTTAGGTACGTAGAGCTCAGTACTATCATATTCTAATATTCGTAAGTACTGAAATTTGTGTAACATTCATTCGTAAAAACCCTTTAATGGCCAATATATTATTTTTGTCGTTTTTTATATAACAAAAAACAAATAAAATACACTTTATTGTACACAAAAAATAAAAGAACATTTAACAATGAAACATTAATTATAATGTACAATGGGCGGTCTTATCGCATAAAGCGATTTCTTCCAGACAACCTTTGGATGGATAGGAATGAAATATGTAAAAATGCCGGGGATGGTGCAACAAAGTGTGGTACATAGATAAAAAAGAAGAAAAGAGATAATTAAAAAGGTATACTAAAAACTAAAAATATGTTAATGATCATATTATTATTATACATACATATACGTAAATAAAATACTATATTATACTATATTATAAATATAATACTATATTAAAATACTATATCCAAATAAAACAAATTAATAATTACTATGATAGAGATAGATAGTGGTCTTTCACAAGTTTTTTGAAGCTAAGTATATTCTGAGAGCATCTAATATAAAATGGTAACTCATTCCACAAACGAGCTGCTTGGACTGCAAATGATTTGTCCATAAAGATGGAAGAGTGCGCTGGTATGTGCAATTTAAGGTTTTCTGATGATCTTAAAAGCCTCGAATGTGTGTCACAAAGGAATTCAAAACGTTCCTTAAGATATGAAGGAGTAGTGGGGTTGAAAAGTATATTGAATAATAAAGCGAGAATATGGGCATTCCGACGAAAGCGAATAGGCAACCACTTGAGCTTGGCACGAAACTCGGAAACATGATCATATTTGCGTAAGCCAAATATGAATCTGATACAAACATTTTGGAGTCGCTCAAGTTTATCAAGTTGTTCTTGTGTGAGATCAAGATAGCTGGCGTCGGCATAGTCGAGAATCGGTAAGAGAAGTGATTGTGCAAGGGCAGTTTTAGTGGTAGGAAGTTTCGAAGACGTCTTAGGGAACCAGCGGATGCATAAAGTTTTCGACTCACTATCTTTAATTGTGGACCCCAAGATAGAGTGTTGTCTATTATTATCCCCAGGTTCTTCACTTGATTGCTAAATGGGATCAGAACACCATCAAAATTAATTTGGGGGATTCGGGACCAATCTACCCTGGAAACCATTCGAGAGCTGCCCACGACAATAGCCTGGGTTTTCAATGGATTAACTCGGAGACCATACTCTTGACTTATCTTAGCGAGATCATTGTTGACTAAGTTAATAGTCTCCGTAAGTGTAGCTAGTGGAGTGTGAGTATAAATTTGGAGATCATCAGCATAAAGATGATAGGATGAGGTTAGGTGTCGGGAGATCGTATTAATAAAAATAGCGAAGAGTAACGGAGAAAGCACGCCACCCTGAGGCACGCCGGCTGTTGTACTGCACCATGAAGAAAAACAATTTTCAATACGAACTCTTTGCCGGCGGCCAAACAGGTAAGTACGGAAGCAATCAATTACAGTTGGAGATATGTTAAGAGAGTTTAAAATACCAAGGAGAATGTCGAAATCTACCGAGTTGAAAGCGTTACTAAAATCAAGAAGAATGAGAACTGTTAGATTCCCATCCTCCATGGCCTTTCTTATGTCATCCGTAATATGAACAAGGGCAGTTACGGTACTATGGCCGGGACGGAAACCTGATTGCATCGGGTTGAGGAGATGGTTTCTGCAAAGGAAGGAGCTAAGTTGGTTGGAAACAAGGCGTTCCAGGACTTTTGACAGGAAAGGGAGTATAGAAATGGGACGGTAATCTGAAAATGATTCAGGATTTTTGGTTTTGGGTAAGGGAGTGACTTGGGCAGCTTTCCATGCTGTCGGAAAGCAGCCACTGGAAATGGAAAAGTTAAAGATATGGGAAAGAACAGGAAGGATTTCGTCAAGGATAGGAAGAACCATATTACGGGTGACATTGTCAGTTCCAACCGCGTTAGATGATATCGACAGAATGCTCTTCTTAACATCACAATCTGTAAATTGATTAAAAACGAATGGAGAGTAAGTAGGAGTAGGAATAGATGAAAGATTGTTAAGAGTATTAGTTTTGGTTGTTCCATTAAAATTGGATGACGCAGAGGAAAAATGCTGATTAAGCGAATCTTTACTTTTTCCCACTCCTAATGATCTGAGAAATTTCCAAATCCTTGCCGGATCGTCATTTTCAACAGATTTATGAATATTTTGGCGCTGTGCATTCCTACACATCTTATTGCTGAGATTCCGAACGGCTATGTACTTTTCTTTAGTTAAGGCTGAAGGCCGACATTCATACCTACTTTTCGCTGCTGCTTTTCGAGCCATAATGTTTTTTATTTCGACGGTTAGCCAAGGAGCCGGGAGATGCTTTACCTTTATGGCTCGAATTGGGGCATAAATATCATATAAAGCAATCAGCTTAGAAGTTAGTACGTTAACTTGATCGTTGACTGAAGTTGAGTCTAAGAGTGCACTCCAAGCAATGTTTTTAGCAGCTTCTCGTAGTTTCTCGATGTTCATACCTCAAAATTGCGTTGCAGAAGAATTATCGACTTTGCCTTTGGAGGACGGATTTCATATGAAAGATAGATTAAATCGTGATAAGAAAACACATCAGCTGAGCACTGTCCATGCTTAGAGACGTGATCACGAGAAGAAATGATAATAAGATCAAGTAAAGAGGGAGTGGCGTTAGGGAAACGATGTGTAGCATTTAAAGGAAGGCAGAAAAGGTTAGTGGAATCAATTATCGATTGAAGAGAAGAAGCGCGGGAGTCATTTTTAAGGAGACATGTGTTAAAATCACCATAAAATCACCCATGACGATAGTGTGACTGTAAGGTGTAAGATTTTCTAAAAGTGTCTCAAAAGACGAGAAATAATTAATGCGAAGAGAAGGGCAATAGTATACTCCTAATAAAACCTTTGTGTGATGTAATTCAACCTCTATAAAAAGGTGCTCACCAGCATTTAATGGAGGCTGTGTTGACGTGTCAACTATAGTAAAATTAATGTTATTACGCAGATATATTGCTACGCCTCCACCACCTCCGATCACACGGTCGTTACGTATTAGGTTAAATCCAGGAAGGCAAGGTTTCAACCAAGATTCAGATACAAGAATAGCGTGGATGTTCTTACAGTCCAAGTTAGCCAGCATATCAGGGAAGTGTGCCGGAATGCTTTGGGCATTTATGTGGTCCACATTGAAGTTCTTAGGAACATCAGAAAATTGTGAAACAAGCATGTCCCCAAGGGAGGGAATGCTTATAAAACTTGAATCACTATCCGCAGTCATAAAACTATCGTTATCACTATCACAATCCAAAAATGACATAATAAATAGATAAAATTAATATACTACGAAAAATAAATAAAAATAAAACTAAATAAATAATTAAAAATACCTAAGTAAATGAACAATAACTGTAAAACTAATTTAACTTTAGCTATATATATATATATATATATAATTTTGTTAACAAACCTCGACTGGAACAACAAACATGAACATAACTAAAAAACAGGGCTGTAATTAGAATCCAGTTATTTTACCTAATGTCCCGCAGCTGTATCATAAATAGAAAGTACTTAAAACATCGAATACACTGCACATAAAAATCCAATTTCTAATAAATTAAATATTCTAAGTACAATAACTTAATTACAGTACAATCTATTTTTCCTTACTTGTCTTATTTAGTACACAAATATGGCGTACTGGTAACCAAAGACAATTGATAGAGTTGGGAAATTATCGAATGAAGGACTGAACGAATTAATACAGCTGTAACCGAATGATATTAGTAATGTAGGATTTCCTGACAAATAAAATTTTAGTTCTGGCCCTGGGAATAAATTAGCGTTGATAATTTTGTAGTAAGCTGCCAGAATATCACACATTATCTTAATCACAGAAATAATTCCTGAAATATATCGTTGGCCTATATAAAAAATAAAACAAAACTATTTATAATTTATTTATTCATGTGATTCACTACATGTATCTTCACTTCTGGAGTCTTCCGATTCTGACAGGTGTATAATGAAACCCTGGGTAGGTGCATCTGTTGCAGCATCTAAAAGTCCGTCAAGCTGCATCATTTTATCCTCTTCTTTTTTATATAGTTTATACAATTATTCCAAGACATCGTACCAATTTGGCTTAAGCCTTCTTTTAGCAACTCCTTGACTTCAGCCATTTTAAAAGTTTTGTTATTTTTGACTACATAAGATTTTAACTGCGCCCATATCAGTTCAATTGGGTTTAATTCGCAATGATAGGGCGGAAGGCGTAAAACGATAACATTTTTGCGGGCCGCCATTTGATCCACAACTTTATATTAAATAGATTTTTGTTAAATTTAGATTAAAGTTGCGCTTTTATCTCATTCTCTTCAAAATTGATATGTTACTCCTGTAGCCACGCTTGTATATCTGCCTTCCGCCAACTCATGTTTGGCACTCGTTCTGCAAGTCTGGAGTGGTACGGTGCATTGTCTAGTACTATAACCGACCCAGGTACCACTTTACTCAAAATTTTTTCAAACCTGTAATGCAGATAATTCCATTATTTTATTTTCATCTTGAGCTAATAAATGTTCGATAACACGATTTTCTTTAATTATTTATCCACAAACCATAACGCTTGCATAGCTTAAGTATATTATCTAATTAGGAACATGGCACCTAGTAATAAAGTCACTTATCTTCAAAATATTATCTTATACATACGATCATTCGTAAAAACGAGAAAAGCAATCAATTACAACTGTCACTTAGAAATGAAAAGACAAAGGTTAAATAACTATTTTTGCAACTTTTGAACCCACATTACGGCATTGTGAAATGTGTTTACATTAGCCGTGTTTCAAGCGAACTAAACAAAATAAGAGCTCACGTCTCAATTGCGCTGTTATTTACCGAGACAAATTTGGTGGCGTTGACCCGATATCCAATTATTATTCAGGATTGTTTATAGAATTCCCAATATGAATAAATAACATTAAAAAAGATTAATTTACTTACCTTGTTTAAACAAAACAATTGCACTAAAATCACAGTCGTATGCAATATCGATGTCCTTGAAGAATAGCCAAAGGTCGTCAGTCTAAAGAATAAAACCGTCCAAATCACAGAAAGAATCAGCAGAGTCCAGTAGAAAGCCAAATCGTTACACTTCAAACACACACAGAGAGCAGTAGAGCACCCGTAACGTACAACATAAAGCGAGGCGACGAGACGAATGACAGGACGTATCCCGTCAAGTCAAAAAAATTCACTTGTCAAATAATACTTTTAGTCTACGACCAGTTACAACAAAAACTTTAGGTTTTGTGTATTAATTATATTGGCAATTTGACTATATATATATAAACATTCTGCTTTATTATTCAGTTTTTTACATTAAAATTATACAGTTCACACTGGTCAGAATCATTCATTCACTTTTCCGTTTAAGAGAGGTAGGGCACAGCGTTCATTCGCTCGACTGGGGAACCTTACTGAAGACATTCCTTAATAATATCATCATCATCATCATCATATCAGCCGAAAGACGTCCACTGCTGGACAAAGGCCTCCCTCAAAGATCTCCACAATTGCCGGTCTTGCGCTATCCGCATCCAGCGTTTTCCAGCGACCCGCACAAGATCATCGGTCCATCTTGTAGGGGGCCTGCCCACGCTGCGTCTTCCGGTTCGTGGTCGCCACTCGAGAACCTTTCTACCCCAGCGGCCGTCGGCTCTACGAGCTATGTGCCCTGCCCACTGCCACTTCAGCTTGGCAATTCTTAGGGCTATGTCGGTGACTTTGGTTCGCCTGCGGATCTCATCATTTCTGATTCGATCTCGCAGGGAAACTCCAAGCATAGCCCTTTCCATTGCTCTTTGGGTGACCTTGAGCCGCCTGATAAGGCCCATAGTTAGCGACCACGTCTCTGTTCCGTAAGTCATCACTGGCAACACACACTGGTCGAAGACTTTCGACTTGAGACACTGCGGTATTTGGGACGAGAAGATATTACGTAGCTTCCCGAACGCTGCCCAGCCGAGTTGGATTCTACGATTGACCTCCTTCTCGAAGTTGGACCTACCTAGTTGGATGGTCTGTCCTAGGTAAATATAGTTCTCTACAACTTCGAGTGCAGAGTCTCCAACCTTAACTAGAGTGGGTGCAACATGGATGTTTGACATAATTTTCGTCTTATCCATGTTCATTTTCAGACCCACTTGTTGAGAGACTCTGCTGAGGCCATCGAGCATTGTACCGAGGTCGTCAAGGGTCTCAGCCATGACTACTATATCGTCGGCAAATCGAAGGTGGGTGATGTACTCGCCATTGACATTGATGCCAAAGCCTTTCCAGTCCAGAAGCTTGAAGACATCTTCCAATGCAGCGGTGAACAGTTTCGGAGATATAACATCTCCCTGTCTCACACCTCGCTGCAAGTGGATAGGTTTCGAGTTCTGGACCTGGAGTCGCACTGACATAGTGGCGTTTTCGTACAAACACTTTAACACCTCGATATACCGGTAGTCGATTTGGCACCTTTGGAGAGACCTCAGTACGGCCCAAGTTTCGATCGAATCGAAGGCTTTCTCATAGTCCACACACGCTAAGCATAATGGCTGGTTATACTCTTCGGTCTTCTGTATAACCTGCCGCAGCGTATGTATGTGGTCTATGGTACTAAAGCCTTTACGGAAACCGGCTTGTTCGGGAGGCTGGAAGTCGTCAAACCTGCGTGCGAGACGATTCGTAATGACCCTCGAAAACAACTTGTAAACATGGCTCAGCAGTGTGATGGGTCTGTAATTCTTCAAGAGGGTTTTATCGCCCTTTTTGAAGAAGAGCACCACCACACCCCTGTGCCATGCTTTTGGCGTTTGACCTTCTAGTATGACGGAGTTAAATAACTTCTGAAGGGCCCGTAGGATTGGTGTACCACCCGCCTTCAGAAGCTCTGCCGTAACTCCATCATCACCAGGCGCCTTGTTGTTCTTAAGCTGTTCGAGAGCCATTCTAATCTCGCACAGGCTGACGTCCGGGATGTCGTCGGTGAAGTGTTGGGTTAGTCGTGCTCTGGGATCTGAGGCACAACTATCGACAGGTGACTGGGTTTTCGCATACAGCTGTCCATAGAACCTCTCGATCTCTCCCAGCAACTCAGGTTTAGACGTGACGATTCTGCCATCCTCATTCTTCAGCTTCGTCAGTTGGCTCTGTCCAACAGACAGTTCTCTTGCAAACACTTTAGAGCCTTTGTTCCGCTCAATGGCTTCTTTAATACAATTTGTATTAAATTGGCGCGTGTCGCGAGTCAAAGACTTTGAGATCTGTCTGTTGAGCTGCCGGTATCTGGTAGCATCATCAGAGGATGTCAGAACCATTTTCCGTCTTTCGTCCATAAGCTGCAGGGTATAGTCAGAGATCTTTTTGGTTCTGTTTGTACGGTGGGCCTTGAAGACCTTAGACCCAGCCGTATGGACAGCTTCTACGAGCCTGTCATGGTATGAGTCCACTTCCTCGCAATCTGCTAGGCATTCGAAACGGTTTTGCAGTTCGAGCTGAAAGGGTTCAGGGTTTTGGATGTGGATGGGTAAAGGTCGGAGCGTAGACTTTATCAGTCGGGACCTCTGGAGCTTGACATTTAGGTTCAATGGGCCTCTCACCAGTCTGTGATCGCTCCCGGTTTTAACCATATTGATCACTGAGACTTAATAATAACATTAATAATTTTAATTTTGTGATGCCGAGTAAGGTCGCCAGAGGTCATTGGGGTGGGGGAAGTCAGCAACACTTGTTTGCTGACTCTTAAAGGCCGACAACGCACCCGCGACTCCTCTGGTGTCGCGAGTGTCCATGGGCAACGGTGATCACTTACCATCAGGTGACCCACTTGCTCGCTTGTCGCCCACTGATATAAAAATAACTGTTTCTAGGTTCAAACCTGATTTGGGCCAAAAAGTATGAAATATTCCTGTAAAGAAAAGTTTCTCCGTATCAGTCCAAAGTCTGTGAATTGGTGGTACTGACACCCCGTACCTTGAAGAGCACGTAAAGCCGTCGGTCTTGTACCTGACTTCTTTTGTGATGATGATTGTTCATGGGTGGCGGTGATCACTTACCATCAGGTGACCCACTTGCTCGTTTGTCGCCCTCCGATATAAAAAGAAAAAGAAGATGGTAAGTCAATTAGGAGTGGCACTTACTCGGTGGGGTGCATGCCGTCGATCTTGGAGGGGTAGTAGGGGTCGGCGTAGAGGAAGTGCGGCAGCGACACGAAGGCGGGCGCGCCGTAGCGGCACGCCGACACGTTGAGCGCGCCCGCCGGCACGCAGTTGTGGTCGCGCACCTCGGCGCAGTAGCACGCCTGCCACATACGGACAACACCATTTACACGTCTTAGGCTCTGTTCACACCAGCGTTTGTCCAGCGTAGGCGTTCATAAACGTATGAGCAGCGCAGAGGCCGCGACAACGCGGCGCAGGCGTCGCGTTGTTGCGGCGTTTTCTCTGGAGTCGATTGAACGCTGCGCTAACGCGGGGCAGACGTCACACAATTGCCAACATTTCATATTTTTAAATGGCATGTTTTATTGCGTTATTTAAAAGTAAATCCAAAACTAGGGCACCCATATTTTTTCTTTTTGCGAAATTATGAACTTTTCATTCATAATTTCGACTTTGAAATTCGATGTATTCTAAAAGACGTAAGCGGCAAATGATTTATGCCGATACATACGGTGGAATAGCCATAGATCTTTGCATTAATGTAACCCGTCAAAAAAAAATCACTGTCTTGTCAAACTCGTTGGCGCCTAAACTTGTTTATATTTGTTTCATGTTTTCAATTTCAAATTAAATTAAAATCGTAATATTAAATTCGTTTCCAGTGTTATTATCCTTATTATATTTCATTAAGTCACCGTAAAAGTTTCGAAATTTAAAACCGTGAGTGACAATTGACAATTTGACATGGCTTGTTTGACATTAATGTTTTCGTTTAAAACATTGGAATGCTTAGGCAAAGGAAACTACCTCGTCCGCCGTATAAGTGACGTAATACACCTTTTTTAGTTTTTATTTTTTTTCCTAAGAAATGAAGAAATAAAAAATAATAAAAAAATATATTTGAACTCAGGATACAAAAATAAAGAAATGGTATTTTTGTTTTAAGGTGGTGTCAGTTTTAAAATATTGTCAATTGCGTTGTACTCCGTAGTTACGCGGCGGATGCCTCGCGCACCTGCGGCGCTAACGCAGCGTATTCATTTACCCTTGCACTGACGCCGCGGCAACGCGATGCCAGCGCCGCGTAGTCGCGGCGTCTGCGCTGCGCATACGTTTATCGAGCGACTACGCCGGACAAAGAGCTAGTGTGAAGGCGCTCTAACAATACAGGCTAAAGATATTGCTGGCAATTCTGTAAAAGGGAAGCTGGAAAGACATCCCAATGAACTGGGGCTCTACCGGCTAAGTCGCCGAACATCGATTTCTTAAATGGTGTTCAAATAAATAAAGTTTAAAAATGACTTAATCAATCGTTAAATCGGCTTCCATTAGCACATGTGAAGTCATAAATGGTCCGGAATCGATTGTCAACGTTGAAGCCGATTTAAAGATTGATTAAGTCATTTTTAACCTTTATTTATTTGAACACCATTTAAGAAATCGATGTTCAGCGACTGAGCCGGTAGAGCCCCTGATCTTCCGATAGCACTTAAATATACCGATATTAAAATTAAAATGAAATTTAGTGCAAGTAAATTTAACATACCGTATGGGGGTAGTTGTAGCCGTTGTCAAACACGGATGCGTTGGCCGAGTACTGCACGCCCTCGATCCCTTCTACTACCATTTCCTTGTCTTTGGATAGGATCACATACCTGGAACAGCACACAATTGATTAAGACATAAAACTTATAAGCTGTTAGATGCCTGCCTTTTACGCCGCAGGTCGTGGATTCGATTACCACCACGAGCTCTACCGGCTAAGTAACCGAACATCGTTTTCGTCAATGGCGTTCAAATAAATAACGGTTAAAAATGACTTAATCAATCGTTAAATCGGCTTCAACGTTGACAATAGATTTCGGACCATTTATGACGTCACATGTGGGCATGGTAGCTGATTTAACGAATAAGTCATTTTTAACCTTTATTTATTTGAACGCGATTCACGAAAACGATGTTCGGCGACTTAGCGACGGTAGAGCCCCAGGACAGATATTTGTGTGCATGAATATGTTTGTTTGTCCTGAGTGTGATGATTATATAATGGTTATGTCTTCCCGACCGAATTTCGACCACGGCGGCCAGTCTCAATGGAGACCAGCCAATTGCGCAGGACATATTATAGTGCACAAGTGTGTGCGCAAACACAGGGGCACTTTCTATCAATCACTCTCATGATCCGATGGGACGACTAGCGACACGACCGGAAAGAGTTCAGGTACAGGACCGACGGCTTTACGTGCTCTTCGAGGCACGGGGGTGTAATACCACCAACTGATACTGAGAAATTCCTTTTTACGGAAAAGTTCCAAAATCACTTTTTGGCCCGACCCGGGATTTGAACCCAGGACCTCATTATCTGCGGTTGAACACGCTACCGCTAAACCAACGAGGCAGTTATATAATACCATAATCTATATTATATAAGTATGTATTTACAACATACATCCTCATCTATCTGGTTTCCATAGTACAAGCTCTGCGTAGTTTTCGTATAGTGATCAGATGGCCGTATGTGAATAATGTCCCAGGATATTATTATTATAATTCTAAATCATTCAGGTCAATAATCAACCACACATGTTATGTATTCTGCAGATAAAATGAGTGATTGATTGATTATAGTTTTGTTTGTAATGGACCAATAGCTGATGCCTGTGTGTTTTTAGCTTAAAAAAAGTCAAAAGTCAAAGTTACTTTATTCCGTAAAAAAATTACATTTATGTGGAATCGTCATATTGTTTTTTACCCTAACATGGAGTGCATGACTAGGCAGCTACTGAGAAACACTGCCAGAAAACTCAGTAGGAATCCTTTTTTAAAATAAATTATACTTAAGATTAATTACAAACATGTGTGTCGACTCAGAACAACTCAATCTCAAGCACTTTTATCACTTAAATAATCAGAAATTTTGTAATATGCCCTGCTACACAATTGGGCTTTAATAATTCTTTTAAACTTATTCGTAGACAATTCTTATAATTGTATACGTACCTACCTCGTATTAGTAGAGGGTGCTGGTTCAAACCAGTTTGAAGTATATTTATTTAAAGTAAAGTAAACTTTATTGGACTAGAAAAAAATATATATCAACTAATATTAATAATGTCCTTCTAGTTGAATTTCGGCCATCTACGCAGGACGTATTATAGCGCAAGTGTGTGCACAGGATCACTTTCTATTACATCACTCTCAAGATCCGATGGGACGACTAGCGACACGACCGGAAAGAGGTCAAGTACATGATTGACGGCTTTACGTGCTCTACGTGACATGGGGATGGTATACTGCCAATTTCCAGACATCAAGCTGATCCTGAAAATTTTTCTTTACAGACAAATCCCAAGGTCATTTTTTGGCGGGACCCGATTTGAACCCAGGAGCAAACTATCTGCGGTTGAACACGTTACCCTAATATTACTTTAAATAATTAACTATGCGAGTTGATAAGTATCTAAAGTTCGAAGGGTAGACTCAATCGCACTATCGGGACTAGTCTACCCACCACTGCAACTCCTGTAAGCCAGGATCAACAGTGGCACACAATGAAATGACACTGAGCGGTGAGGCTCAGGCATGTCCCGGGGAATCGCTTTAACTGTCTTGGATCCCGCAACGAATTTAATCAGAAAGAAAAAAGGAGGAGTTAGAAAATGAATAGTTCCACTTCCCTCCAGACCAAAGCGGGAGACGGAATAATAACACGAGATATTACTTATAAAACGAGAGAATTTAAACTAGAGCAGCTAGGTGCAAAAGCACCGAGAATTAAACAAAAAAATTAAGGGTCCTTAGTGAGCTGTTAAATTGATTCCAATAGTAGGTATGGCATAAGCGCTTACACGCACAGAGGTTCTTCCTTGTTGACTTCTTCCTACAAGATCCGTATAATAAACTACTCCAGATATTGGTTGCTAGCTATTTATGTATTTCTTTCTTTATTTATTTATAGCTGTGCCCCGCGGTTTTACCCGCGTTATTATCACAGCTCCTCCCTCGTAGGTGATAGCGTGATAATATGTAGCCTATATGTTGACCCGGCCTCTTAATAATATTCATGCGAAATTTCATGTAAATCCATGCAGTACTTTTTGGGTTTAGCCCGGACATACATACAGACAAACAGACACACAGACAAAAATTCTAAAACCTATATTTATGACGCCCCAAGTATCCTTTAAAAAAATCCAATGTAGGTACAGTTTTGACTTTCCTACGATTTAAGTACCTATATGTATAGGTTTAATAGGAAGATCAGCAGCTTAAAAAATCAAATATAGGTAAATGGCGTTTCTAAGCCTCATAAGTTTAACATAATATCACGCTCATTTTGCCAGAGATCACACTCCCAAAGTACGATGTAAGCGGTTTGTTCATATTCGTTAAAGGAAGTTGAACACATCAATCCGCCTCAAATTATGGTAAATATCTCAAATCAAGTCGCCTTCAAACGTAAGTGAATTAAGGGGGGGAGGGGGCTACCCTCCTGTACCATCCTCACCCCGGAACCCCATGGTTATGGAGATATCCATGGTTAATGTTTTACTAGCGCTCGGCGGCCGCTGCTGCTGCGCGCTAAATGGTCACAGTTCTAACCTAGCCTAACCCAAATTATTTCATAAAAGTACATTTTTGCAAAAATATTGTGATAGTGACAATGAAGAATTCAGTATTTCTCGGATAATTATAGGTATAAAGGCGTTATAAAAAAAATATAACTTCTAAACACGAAAGCAATGTTTTTACGTTACAACGCTGTAGGTATAGAAATCGCTACAAAATGATCAAAATTGCGTTCTGTTTTATGCATTCGTATAAAGTCTTATGATTAAAAAAAAAAAACTTGTGTGTACTTATGTACACGCGTTAGAAGTTATACTTCTTAATAGACAACTTGAACATAGTTATCAATTTTCATACCACCTAGAACTAACTTCATGCTGTTAAATTTTAGGTGTCGGTGTGCGCGCGCATCGTTAAAATTCACTCTCATCATTTTTCTCCATCGCGCCAAAAGAAGTATAACTTAAAAAAAAATTAAAAATTTAGGCGCTTCTCCGGCAGAAAAAAATGCGTTTTACCACTTACTGTGAACCCCTTTAACCCCCCTATATACACACTTAACTCAAATTCAGGCGACTCGATAAGAGATCCAACCCCAAATTAATACTAAAGAAAGAAGAATTTGTGTTGTCAATATTCACTCACGTGCAGATATCAGAGGCGAACACATAAACCTCTTCCTGTCCTTTCTCCGGTCTCCAGAGCTCTCCCGTGGAGCCCTTGACCACGCCACACTCGTCTCGGTAGGTAGTGCGGTTGGAGTACTGCCACTGCTCGATGTTGCCGAGCTGGTCGAAGTCGAAGGCCCCGGTGTTCATGTTGAAAATGCCGTCGTATTCCAATGAGCCATTACGCTGGAGACAAAGTTTTTTTATTTAGACGACAACCAGTAATGATGTAGCAGACATTATTGCTAGTCTAAATACAATACTTAAAAATTAAAATCAAACGCACAGATTCATGACACTCGTGACATCAGTAAAAAGCAAAAAAATATATAACAACTAAAACTAAATATAAAATGGAAAATACTACAGCTAAAATGAAATTAAAATTTAGGAAACAAAATTAACATTAATTTTAATTTTATTTTAGCTTTAGTATTTTCCATTTTATTACAGTTATTTTTTAAAGACATCCATTGGACTGTATATTTTTTGGCACCACCATATCAGACGATTGACAAATTATGAACCTATGGCAGGAAATTTGGAAGTGTTTTAAATTAATCCCTGTCTCGCAAAGTACTTTACAAACATATAATTGACTGTGGAAATCTCTGGGTATGCCTTGTAGGCATACCCAGAGATTTCCACAAGGAAAGTGATATCCTGGGACATTATTTACACCATCACATTTACACCACATTTGGCCATCTGATCCCAAATTAAGCAGAGCTTGTACTATGGAAATCACATAACTGATATACTACAAATACTACTGTATCTTTTGTAAATACAAACCTTTATAGATAATTACACCCAGACTCTGGAGGAACAGACATGTTCATTCACACAAATATCTCTCCTAGGTGGGAATCGAACCCACGACCTCTGGCGTGAAAAGCAAGCATTTGCCAAATCGCCTCGTTTGGCAGACGGGTTTGCGACGGCTTCTACGCCCCCCACGGGACGTGATGGGGTGGTGGTATTATTTGCCTTCAACCATACAGCAATTTGGTATTAGACATGCGAAATATAGCTCACTGAAAAGAAAAGAGAGATATAGCTCTTTCGATCAAAAGAGCTATATCACTCTTTTAGCTCTTTAGCTCACCGAATAACTCTTTAAACTCTCTAGTTCTTGCGAGCTACAGATCAAATTGAATCGCGCGAGCTTCGCGCGAGTCAAACGAGACAAACGGCTCAGCGGCTCTTTGGAATGTTTGAAGTTCTTTAGTTCATTTAACTCAGTTGCGAGTTACAGATAAAATTATGTAGGTCCATTAGATTGTCTATTACTAATAAATATTAAAACTACTTTGAAACGAAAGCCAATGATTTTCCTTCATACTTGAACAGGCTAATTAACTAAAATGCGCTTAGCATGCGACACAATAATTCACGATATTCCTCCAAAACAGTAGCTCACTTAATATACATACATTCATACATGTCATACTTATGGCAAAGCGCTACAGCATTTTTACTTTTAATTCCATAGCTTTACAATATGTTTTACAATGACGTCTTGCCGTCGAGCCAAAGAGTTGATCAGTGAGCTAGTGAGCTAGTAGCCTAGTACGATGCGATGCGAAATCGTTCGCCTGGTCGTCGGGGAAGTTCGGACACTATCGGCTGCCGTCGGCATCTTGGTATCGCTCGGCAATACTAGGTACTTATTCCATAGAGCGCCATAGAGAGGTGAGCTAAATGAGCTAGTGAGCTAGTCCGGGGATGAGTGAGCTACTGCGAGCTAGATTGTGATTGAAGAGCTAGTTCAATTTTATCTCTCATTCGCGAGCTACCCATGTCTATTTGGTATGTATGTCACGCGATTGATTATTCTTATTCTTTATTGCACACCGAAAATAAATACATAAGTTATAAGTTACAAAAGAAAAGGCATGTACATAGGCGAGCTTAATTAATTATTGAATTTTCTTCCAGCAAACCATCAGGAAAGAGAGATTTTCAAAATTATGGGTATAGGCAGTGTACAACAAACTATTATAATTATGTACCTTGTCGGGAAAATATATTGATAAAATACACAGTAATAATTACATACGATACCTTATAAAAATATATATCTATTTAATAAACTACATAAACCTACACTATACGTAAATTACAGAGATAAGAAGTGATTCTTAGTTCTACTCTTAATAATACTCTTAAATTACGAGCTATCACGTATGGAATGTGGTAAGGAATTCCAAAGGCGTACTGCGTGTACAGTAAATGAACCATCATAGCGGCTGAAAGTATGGGAAGGAGTCCTAAGAAGAAGAGATGTACATAAAATTAAGTTGTCTTTCTAAAGAAAGTTATCTTTCCAACTTATTTTATGTAATTAAAATAACATAAAATAAGTTGGAAAGATATACCCTTTCAATGTTATTTTACGTGCAGCTTAGTTTGTCATAAGCTGGAAAGGTGTACCTTTCACCTGGGCACCAGGGAGGCAATATTATTACGCATTAGTGTGTAAAAGTCTTCTGTGCGGTCCTCAACAAATGTAAAACAAAGGATGTCTAGAAGAAATCGTTTATTGCGATTGTCTTATTTATGTCCAACTAGCTGTGTCCCGTGGTTTTACCCGCGTTAAACTTTATAAATTATAGCCTATATGTTAATCCAGGGTGTCAGCTAACTCTAGACCAAATTTTATTAAAATCGCTTCAGCCGTTTAGACGTGAAGAAGTAACAACATACACATTCACACCCTCACAAACTTTCGCCTTTATAATATTAGATTATTATGTGATGTATTTATCCTGTTAGTAATGTACAATAAAGACAATTCTATAATATTCTAACAATGCATAGTCTATTACGAGTATTATGTTTTATTACCATTAATGCTCACTAATCAATTTTAGTTCCTCAAAATTCCGCGCGGCTATAATTTTACAAACCGACATGTTTGGTGCAAAATAACAGATGGCGCTACTATCAATATTAGACATTATCAAAGCTACTAGGTATTTAATGAAATCATATTGTACTTAACGCCCACGTCTCACGAGCCAATAATCAGGGCCATCCCGTAGTTCATTGATTTAATATATGCAAATATATTGTTCGTTAAAACACTGAAGCCGAATAATTACTGGCAAGGTCCAGTAAAAAAGTAGAGCTTGAAATTTCTGGAAATAATAAGAAAAAAGTCCAAATCAACTAGATGCTCTCACCAGTCCGTGAGTGATCGGCGAGGTTAAGCAACTACGCTCCAGGTCGGTCCATAGATGGGTGACCACCAATGTGGTTTAATTTCTGAGCGTCTGTGTTTCATAGGGCATGTTAAGCTGTCGGTCCAAGTTGTAGCCATTTCAGAGGCTTACTGGGCGGTTAAAATTTTCAGTAACACCCCTGAGTGTGGATGTTGGCAGTGTTACATTCCCGGTATTTATGTAAAGCCGTCAGACTAGTCCCTCCCTCTTACCTACCACTGCAACTCCTGTAAGCCAGGATCTACAGTGGCACTCAATGAAATGACACTGAGCGGCGAGGCTTAGGCATGTCCCGGGGAATAGCTTTAACTGTCTTGGATCCCGCAACCAATTTGGGCAGAAAGAAACAAGGAGGAGGTAGAAAAATGTAAAGCTGTCAGACTAGTCCCTCCCTCTTACCTACCACTGCAACTCCTGTAAGCCAGGATCTACAGTGGCACTCAATAAAATGACACTGAGCGGCGAGGCTCAGGCATGTCCCGGGGAATAGCTTTAACTGTCTTGGATCCCGCAACGAATTTGGGCAGAAAGAAACAAGGAGGAGGTAGAAAAATGTAAAGCTGTCAGACTAGTCCCTCCCTCTTACCTACCACTGCAACTCCTGTAAGCCAGGATCTACAGTGGCACTCAATAAAATGACACTGAGCGGCGAGGCTCAGGCATGTCCCGGGGAATAGCTTTAACTGTCTTGGATCCCGCAACGAATTTGGGCAGAAAGAAACAAGGAGGAGGTAGAAAAATGTAAAGCTGTCAGACTAGTCCCTCCCTCTTACCTACCACTGCAACTCCTGTAAGCCAGGATCTACAGTGGCACTCAATGAAATGACACTGAGCGGCGAGGCTCAGGCATGTCCCGGGGAATAGCTTTAACTGTCTTGGATCCCGCAACGATATTGGGCAGAAAGAAACAAGGAGGAGGTAGAAAAATGTAAAGCCGTCAGACTAGTTCCTCCCTCTTACCTACCACTGCAACTCCTGTAAGCCCACATGAAACAAAATATAAGTTAATGATAGAACGGGTCCAGCGAAAATTTGCTCGTTATCTGTATAAAAAACTATACAATTACTATCCTTTTCTATATCCGTCTCTATTCGTATCTGGCATGATAGGTTTAAGCACACTCGAATTACGACGAAAGTGTGCTCTAATGATCCATTTTTATCTACTTTTCAATGGTAAAATAGATAACCCATCTTCATTGTCCCGTTGTTGCCTATTTGTACCGGATCGGTATACGAGATTACGCTCGCACCGGCTGCTGGCTGCACCACAGGTACGGACATGCACTGCTCAATATGCTCCCACTAGCCAAGCTGTAACCCTGCTTAATGGCCTGATTGCCAGTGAACCAGATGCTGACATTTATTATAATAATGTAAATGAATTTTTGTCCTTTTGTAAACTTTATTTAATGTGTGTAATTAGTTCTTAAGATACCCGTAATATATAATTATAGTATTAATTTTATATGTACCTATGTTGTAGTTCACTACACGATTTGGCGCCAAACTGTAAGTGTAGTGAACATTTGTTTATAAATAAATAAATAAACAGTGGCACTCAATGAAATAACACTGAGCGGCGAGGCTCAGGCATGTCCCGGGGAATAGCTTTAACTGTCTTGGATCCCGCAACGAATTTGGGCAGAAAAAAACAAGGAGGAGGTAGAAAAACGTAAAGCCGTCAGGCCTGCAGTTGACTTTCTTATCTTGATCTTATTTAAGAGGCAGACAAACGATCAAGAGGGTTGCCTGATGGTAAGTGATCGCCGCCGCCCATGTACATCGCAATGCCAGAGGAGTCGCAGGAGCATTGTTAGTAGTGTACAATTCTTTTATAAAAATCAGCTGTACAACGTCCCAAAAATATCTCGAAATAAAATAAAACACGTGGGTCCAGAGCAAGACAATTTATTGCACTAAGTAACGCGGAGGTTATGTTTCGTAGGAAAATCTATGGATAATCTCAATAGCGCCATTCAGAAAAATATGACGTCACGGTACACCGCCATCTGTTATTGATAAAGGTAACTAACTAAACTAATGACATAAGATTCTAATTAAACAGATTAGATATCAGCAAACAAGTGTTGCTCATCCTTCTCCCACCCCGATCTCTAGCGACGTTATTCACAAAACATTACGTTATTATTTGGGAATGTCTTCTGTAAGTTGGAGGGTACTTCCCCAATCGGGCTGCTATTTGTGCAAATGAACGCTGCACTTTACCTCTCTTAAATATATAAATATCTCCTGCGCATGGCTAGGCATTTAAAGAGAGGTAGGGCATAGCTTCGCTCGCAGAAGAGCTTCGCTCAAAGAGCAGCCCGACTGGGGAAGTACCTCCACCTAACAGAAGACATTCCATACTAATAACATTAATAATTTTAATATTGTGTCTCCTTGTGTGAGTAAGGTCACCAGAGCTTATTGGGGTGGGGGGATGGGTCAGCAACACTTATTTGCTTACTTTAAAGGCCGGCAACGGACCCGCGACTCCTCTGGTGTCGCGAGTGTCCATGAGCGGCGGTGACCACTACCATCAGGTGACACATTTGCTCGTTTGTTCAGAATCTTAATCTTAATTGTGTCTGGCCGCGATGACGCAAATTCAACCATGAGCACATTATTAGATTACACTAGTGCGTCACAAAATTAATGTCACTCCCAAACCTCCTAAACAGCTAAACTATAAACAACCAATACACATTGCACAAGAGACTTTCTCTTTCTACGATCCATGAAGGAATTCTGTTCGTATAATACTGATGCAACGATATGACGACTAGGTACAGACGCCAGCACATCAAGCTACTCCAATGTGTCAAATTTCCCCAATTGAAAGTGAACCTTATACTTTTGTGATAAAGTTGAAAATCTATAAAAGAAATTTGACAGATTGGGGTAGCTGGATGTGCTGGCGTCTGTACATGAAGCGTCGCACTAGTTTGCACGAAACTAGATACAAATCAAATCAAATAATTTTCCATGCATGTACAGACATACATACATAGACTCACGCCTGTTTCTCAGAGGGGTAGGCAGAGACAACGGATTTCCATTTGACACGATCTTTGCACACTGCCTCGCCTCATTATATTCTTCATACATGCTCGCCTGTTAAGGGTACTTCTGACCTGGCCTTTCTTGAGAACGTCTCCGATAAATGTAATAAAATACTGGAATCTTCATTTAGAAAAACGAGTGTGTTTTAGACCACACTACTTCTCAATATACTTTTCAACCCCACTACTCCTTCATATATTAAAGAACGTTTTGAATTTCTTTGTGACACACATTCGAGGCATTTTAGATCATCAGAAAACCTTAAATTGCACATTCCAGCGCACTCTAGCATCTATATGGACCAATCATTTGCAGTCCCAACAGCTCGTTTGTGGAATGAGTTACCATTTTCTATTAAATGCTCTCAGAATATGCTAAGCTTCAAAAAACTTGTGAAAGACCACTATCCGTCTCTATCATAATAATTATTTTTAATATAGTATTATATTTATAGTATATTATTTTATTAACGTATATGTATGTGTAATATTAATATATTATTAACATATTTTTAGTTTTTAGTATACCTTTTTAATTATCTCTTTTGTTCTTTTTTACCTATGTACCACACTTTGTTGCACCATCCCCGGCATTTTTACACATTTAATTCCTATCCATCCAAAGGTTGTCTGGAAGAAATCGCTTTATGCGATAAGACCGCCCATTGTACAATATAATTAATGTTTCATTGTTAAATGTTCTATTATTTTTGTGTACAATAAAGTGTATTTTATTTTATTTTATTATTTACTGATGAAAACTTCAAACGTAACTGGCTTTCAGAGAAAAAGAAAATGTGTACTCGCACAGTCGCACCTGTCTACCTTGCCTCTTCAGTTATATACGCATCGTAACTCTTTCTCTCTACACCAACTTATATCTCCCCTCAACCCTCTCAACTTCCGTTCGTATCGCCCAATCACACTTTGTTATCGACATGTGTAACGAAGTTTTACTTTAACAATGAGATCCAATACATTCTACCATAATGGCATGACAAATAAGACAGAAAAGTGCTCATATTGGTTTAAAAAAGCAGCATAACCAATCATGTAAAGATAGCAAACTAAATAAGAAATGGGCACAAATATAAGAAATCGCAAAAATAGGGAATCGGACTGGAATTGGATGTATTAAAACTTAGTAAAAATTACACTCGGAACTCATTCTTATGCCGTTCAAATAACAATTATAACAGAGACTGAGAGACATATTTTCGATAGCTCTCTTAATAGTCTTAGAATTTAAACTTAAGATCTTATTTACTTTTTTCATTAAACTAAATCTTGTTATATGCGTCCTTCCAAATTTAGATTTTTTTTTTTTGCAATGTCACACAGATGTTCCTAGCCCCAAACTAAGCAAAGCTTGTACTATGGGTACCAGGCGACGATATACATACTTATATAGATAGATAAATACTTAAATACTTTGAAAACATCCATCCAGAAACAAAGATTCGTGCTCATCACACAAATATTTGCACTTACCGGGATTCGAACCCAGGACCACCAGCTTCGTAGGCAGGAGCACTATCAACTAGACTACGGTGACCGTCGGATCATCATCATATTATTATTATTGAAAAATTTTGTTCCGACTTAAAAATAAAGCGAAGTTGAAAAGATTGGGAATTGGACTGATATTTATCTAATAACAGTCCAATCCCCCATTTGATTCAAAAAATGGCATTTAATAAGAAATATGCATAAATGTAATAAGAAATAAAATCAGCAGATATTTTGTTTCTTATATATAATCATTTTAATTTCTTGGCGGGGATAAAATAGGGATGTCTTGCGCCTTTCGGGAGTCAGTCCCATTCGCTCAAAATTACGGTTATGTAGGTATGGAGCTGATAAGTATGGCTCCACTACCCGTGACGTCACATGTTAGTATAACGCGTTCTTTATCTAACACGATTTTTATATCCCTATAACTTCGTTAGTTTTGAGGTCGTTAGAATTTTTTAACTATTATTTTCAGCATCAGCCACTTACAGCAGTTTCTACCTACTTACAAAATATAACTGCAAAAAGACAATTACTATCTGGCTCAAATCACTAAATTATGAAGAAACAGAAAATTTATTGCATGTTCCATCTTAACTCCTATGTAATTAAACTATAAGTAACACAAAATATATGTATTTAAACAGAAGTCTGGTCAACAAATATTCACAGAACACAAACACACCCACTTACCCACATTTATTACAGCTTAATCGAGATGTACAAAATTGAAATCTACCTATGCAGAGTGTGGGCAGACTGGCGATCTGTCATACAGGTCTCCTAGTACAGACACCAGTCTCTTTATATATATATAAACTTTATAAATTATCACAGCTCCTGCCCCGTAGGTGATAGCGTGATAATATTCCCCGACCTCTCAGTAATATTCATGCAAAATTTGAAGTAAATCCATGCAGTACTTTTTGAATTTAGCCCGGACATACTTACATACAGACAAACAGACAAAAATTCTAAAAACGATATTTTTGGCTTCGATATCTATTGCAGATCACGCCCCAAGTATACTTTAAAAAATATATTCAATGTACAGTTTTGACTTTCCTACGATTTTATTATATGTACGTATAGATAAAATTCAGTGTGAGAGAAATAATAAAGTTATACCATTAGTATTATAGTCTTGTAGTTGGCGGTATTACTTTCCAGTATGTAGGAGAGCTCATAAAGCCGTCGGGCCCGCAGCAAACCTCTAAAGAACAGATAAGTCGCACCCCTATACCTGCATAAAACTGCATTGCTGACGCCAATATCTGAATGCGTGCATCGTCCACTAGCGACCGACAATTAATGAGCCGTAGCGATGCTCGTGTTGCAAGAGTTACGTGCTTATTAGATAACTGTTGAACACTTTTCAATGTCACGGCACGCTGATCAAACACTTTTTATTGGTATAATTGATAGAATAATTCACGACGAAAGCGATTCTGCTGAATTTACCCTTTTAGAAATTATTTATACTTAGTAACTGGCTGTGGACTATATGTGACCACATTAATATCAACCTTACTACTTCGGAATAAGGTCCAAAAACATATCTCGTTTGCAAATAGCAACGTACGTATGGCGCCGCGGCTTAGACAGTCGCCTCGCCGTTTCGTGTCGCGGGGTCGAGTCCCGCGCTGGCCAACTATTTGCGTGACCCATAAATATTTGTCCTAAATCTGGATGTGATTTGTGTCCGTCTATTATAAGTTTGTAAAGTACCCCGCGACACAGAGATTAAATTCCTTAATGTGGGCCTTGTCTTTTTAATAATACAAAAGCATATCTTAAAACTCTTGATTATGATACTACTGAAAAATTATTAACTTCTCTCCAATAACCCACTCAATTCGACTTTTTGGCACCAATCTTAACATTGTACTAGCGAATAACTTTTAATCATTTACATATTAAACACATTTTTACATACACTCTCACACCCACATCTACATCCATACTAATACACTACATAATTCATATACACTCTCACACCTACATCTATATCTTTACACTAATAGATAATACAGTCACTCTCAAAATCGTAATTGTTACTGTTATTTAAGTTACATAGTTATGTAATAGCCGCGGGAGGGCACTGGTGACTTGTAATACAGGTATCAAACCTACATCAAGCACCAGTCTCTCACAAAGTTTTGTCATATGCTGTGATACTATTATAATTGTAAACGTGTGTGTACTTTGTGAGAGAGAATAAATGACTTATTATTATAAAAAAAAAAATATCTTGTTAGCCGGAGCCTCGGGATGTGGGCAGCGCAAGATCGACAGGGCAACCTAGGAGGCCTTTATCCATCAATGGACATGTTTTGACTGCCATGACGATTTAAATAAAATGTTATAATATTTATTCAGCACATTGACATACAAAAATTGATTAATTATATTTGTTCAAACAGAGTGTACATGAGTTTTTCTTTGCCCCCAAAGTATTTTTTCAAACAAATTTACGGTCGTATCTGTTTCTTTTCATTGGCTACAAATATTGATTCTAAAATAATGACAAATTATACTTGAATTTACAAATCAGATGTTCGACGAAAATTAATTACGTATTCTTCGGTACCGGTTTAGACCACACGCCTAAAAGAAAACTTCTAACGTAACTGGCTATGAAAGAAAGAGAGAACGAAAATGTGTGCCCGCCTCTCTCTCTCTTTTGCCCCTTCAGTTATATACAAAACGTAACTTTTTCTCTTTCTACCTTAACTAAAGTGTGTGAAGTTGAGAGGGTGATCCTCTCAACTTCCATTCGTCTCACCTGATTACACTTTTTGTAACGAATAATTAAGTCTGATGTCGAAGTAACAGGCTTGCCTACTGCAGAGACTTGGATATTCATAGGACTGTGCTGTGTATAACGCTGCCAGGACCATTCCTGGGCGAGCAGTTTGCCCTTTATTATAAATTAAAAGTTATAAATTTGAATATACTAGCTGTGCCCCTCGGTTTGTCCCGCGTTAAATTTTATAAATCATCACAGCTCCTCCCACGTAGGTGATAGCATAATAATATGTAGCCTATATGTTGACCCAACCTCTTAGAAATATTCATGCAAAATTTGAAGTAAATCGATGCAGTACTTTTTAAGTTTCGCCCGGACATACTTATAAACAAAAATTCTAAAAACTATATTTTTGGCTTCTATATCGAATGTAGCTCAAGCCCCAAGTATTCTTTCAAAAAAATATTCAATGTACAGTTTTGACTTTCCTACGATTTTATTATTATATATAAAAATATACTTAATATATTAGATATTATCACCACTTGGTCACTTCTGAATATAAAGTTCTATTGAAATTATTCTGGCAAGAAGAACATTTAGTAGCAGTTCGGAGACAGGAACTTAGGGTGCCCCGCACAGCACGTAAAGCTATTAGCACAGAACCTGGTCTCTCCCCCTGGCATCAAGGGTTTTATCAACGGAATACGACTGTGAGGGAAAGATAGTGCACCTTTGTTTGCCCACACATTCCTGCACTATAATATACAAGTACAATACAAAAATGTTTTATTTTTATCTCCACAAATTACAACGTATTTTAACAAAAATAGTGTTGACAAACTGTAGAGCATAATATGTAATTCGTGGGAAATCTGGAGTCTAAACTAAGCCGAGGCCTGTATCTTAGCACTATGATAGCCAAAGTGTAGGTAGAACACTATTATTCTAATAACAATATAAAACACTGCATAACTTGTAAAACCAGATCTGCTTTTTGTTATTTGGTCTATGCTTACATTAAGTTTTAAAAAGACAAGGTCATTTGTGTCTATTATACAATTCCAATAATTAATATTCACTGTATGTATTAGTTCGGCCGTGTGTTTTCGGCCTAGAAAGAATAACAAGGCGACCTCATGCCACCCCGAGGGTGTCCTTAAGGCGACTTAGGGATACACCAAGTAATCAAAATACAAAAACAATATGTAGGTATTAATCCCGCTAATTGTCAGTCTCGTTAATCATGCCGGTATGCTCGAGTGAGACTCGAGTTTCATTCGAAAACTCGACAAGTTAGCAGTCCTTGAGAATGGTCCGTGGAGGCCTGAACGTGTTGGATATCGTAGTGGGGCATGTAATTTGCTTTTTATATTGTCCGTCTTGCATGTGCATATTTTTGCGGGCGGGAGGGCGGTGCAAATTGCATCCCGGCATGATTAAACTGACAATTAGGGGAATTAACACTACATTTTGATGTGTGGTGTGACTTTGAGAGACAGAATTCAAAATACTGATGTAAGAGAGCGTTGTGGTGTGAAAGAGGATGTGGTCACAAAGATTGAAAAAGGTATGCTGAGATGGTTTGGCCATTTAGAAAGGATGAATGAAAGAAGATTGACAAAAGAAGTATACCTGGCCTGTGTGAATGGTACAACCGGAAGGGGAAGACCTCGTAGAACATTCTCTGATCAAATCGGAGACGTACTTAAGAAAGGTCAGGTCAGAAGTACCCTAAACAGGCGAGCATGTATGAAGAATATAATGTCAGTAATCGAAGCGAAAGAGGTATGCAAGTATCGTGGCAAATGGAAGTCCGTTGTCTCTGCCAACCCCTCTGGGAAACAGGCGTGAGTCTATGTATGTATGTATTCATATTGTATTTTGATTGTTATGGATTTTTGCAAAGTAACACCTGATTTTATTACTTATACACCAAGTAGTCGGACAGCAGCGACTCCTGATGTGTACTACCTACCACCGTAATGGCAACCAAAATCCTAACATATTTAATTTAATTTATTTTCATTATCGCTAAAAGCGATATGTCCCAGGCATTCGTTTCGCGTTCAATGAAACCTAGCAGTCTAGACCGGTTCTTGTCTTATTTAAAAGCAAAATGAGAACCAGTAAGTACCATATACATATGTTATTTTTATTAGTCTACGCGAAGGTGCACGTGGAGAATCTCGTGAACGCTTCCCGATCTGATCTGCCACGTTTGCTGAATCTCATTGTATGTTATATCTCTTGGATTATTTTTTTCCACGCTACTCTGTTATTTTACATCCTTGAGGGTAGATAGAGAGATATATAAACTCTTTATTGTACACCATAGGAATAACAAATAAACACTTAAAACCTTAAAAGTATTAAAAAAAAATCAAGTTTCAATCTTCTAGCGCTAAAAATTACTATACATCCACACATCTCTTCATTCCCTTTTTCAACACTTTTTTCGCATTAAAAAGAAGCCTATGTACGTTCTCAGGCTCTAGACTACCTGTGTACCAAATTTCAATTAAATCAGTTCATTAGTTTTGGCATGAAAACGCGACAGACAGACAGACATAGTTACTTTCGCAATTATAATATTAGTAAGGATTTTTAAGACAACTCCTGCAGTAGGGAAATTAATCCCTGTGTCGCGGGGTACTTTACTAACGTATAATTGACGGATACAAATTACATCCAGACCCAGAACAACTATTTATGGGTCTCACAAATATTTGTCCGTACTACCGTTGTGTTGTACCGTTCATCATACAATTATACATATTTACTGTAATAGTCATATTTGCTCTAATGTTAGATAAAAAACGTGACAAAGTTCAAATGACTCATTGAACTTTGTTAGATATACGACGTATAACGTAAATCGTTTAAATAGTTAAAGAGGCAAATCCCTCAAAGTACTTGTAGTACATCAAAAACGATCCGACGGATACGACGATTTGACGGTCACCGTAGCCTAGTTGGTAGTGCTCCTGCCTAAGAAACTGGTGGTCCTAGGTTCGAATCCCCGTAAGTGCAAATATTTGTGTGATGAGCACGAATATTTGTTTCTGAGTCATGGATGTTTTCTATGTATATAAGTATTTATAGTATCTATATAAGTATGTATATCGTCGCCTGGTACCCATAGTACAAGCTTTGCTTAGTTTGGGGCTAGGTAGACCTGTGTGACATTGTCCCTAGAAAAAAAAAAGATCCTGAAAGCTGCTGGCTGCGAATAGGGGAAAACCCGAAATTTTAAAGATCTTCGAGAGAGGTCTTTCTCTGGCAATGTGGTGAATTGAGTTCCTTAACTCAGTTTCTGTATAAATGAGCGAAAACCCGTACTGATTGTGACGTTAACCTAAGTGTCTATAATGAGCGACACCCCATCCTAATTCGAACCTGACGCTATGTCTATCTGGTTATTGTTTCTGGGTCGGAGACCACACGGCTAACATAATAATATTATTGTTTCTGGGTCGGAGACCACACGGCTAACATAATAATATTATTGTTTCTGGGTCGGAGACCACACGGCTAACATAATAATATTAAGACATAAAAACTCACATTTCGTCGTTATCCATGTCGTCGCCAAAAAACTCACGATATTACGTTGACGTGACTACCCTATTGTCTAAGATTTTCAAGCCGCAAGTCGTGGGTTTGATTCCCACCCAGGACAGATATCGGTGTGCATAAACATGTCTGTTTATCACGAGTCTGGGGGTAATTATCTATATAAGTAAGTATTTACACTAGAAAAATAGTATACGTAATTATATCAGTTATCTGGTTTCCATAGTACAGGCTCTGATAAGTGTGAGATCAGATGGCCGCGTGTGAATAATGTCCCAGAATATTGTTATTAATATTATTTATTTATAATACACGACAATTCATCCGTACTCTGACCTCATTGTATTTGCGACGCGACGTTCAAAATCTAAACATTAGTCAGAATAGATAAAAGATGTACAATCTATTTATGGTACCTACTGTGTTGATAAAAACCGATCATTTGTGTTGTTTAGGTATTGCTATGCCACATTCTTTGTTAGCAGACAATTACGTCATTGAAAGGTTTATTACTTATATTCTTTACTAGCCGTGCCCCGCGGTTTTACCCGAGTTAAACTTCATAAATTGTAGCCTATGTGTTAATCTAGGATGTCAGCGAACTCCATACAAAATTTCATTAAAATCGCTCCAGCCGTTTAGACGTGAAGAAGTAACAAACATACACACGCACAAACTTTCGCCTATGTAATATTAGTGTGATTCTATGACATAAAACGAGGCAAAAGGGGTGTGCAAAGATAGTGACAAATGGAAATCCGTTATCTCTGCCTACCCCTCTGGCAAACAGGCGTGCGTCTGTGTATGTATGTATGTATTTTTTATCGTATGAGCAGTGCTTACTGTGGTGTCAGTAGGCCTCTGACATGGCTTATCTACTATGGTGTATTTTTTTTTATTAACTTCAGGTTTACCAACTACTTGTGCATACAATACATATCTTATGAATATTTTTAACAAATTAGACTTACACACTAGCCAATTACGGGTTAACCAACATTCTCCAAATTTAGACGATGTAATTTAAATGGTGTAATGACAGCAACTGGGACTGACAACTTAATGACTGCACGTGTGGCGTAGTGGTTAAGACAGTCACCTCGCCACTTCGTATCACGGGTTCAATTCCTTCGACCCATAAATAGCTGACACATACATTTTCATGCACACAAATATCTGTCCAAACCACGCCAACAGGCCGTCGTGGTGTCATTAAAAGTCCCATATTTTTTTTTATATTACTATAGTACACTATCACATTATTGTGTCCTGCATTGTTGGGTAGTCGTCCTTAAATATTAGTATTTTAATCATAATAAAGTACAGACGCCAGCACATCAAGCTACAGAATCTGTCAAATTTCCCAATTGAATGTGAACCTTATACTTTTGTGATAACGTTGAAAATCTATAAAAGAAATTTGGCAGATAGGTCAATGTGCTGGCGTCTGTACCAACTAAACAGCCTAGCATTGACCGTTGGACTGTGAAATCAGTGGTGACGAGTTCAAACTCCGGCCGCACATTTTTCGAATTTATGGGCGTAATAGAAATGAACCATTTATACACACGGCTGCTTATCAAGCTATACATTTCCAATATAAGCTGAAGCCTCTTATTGTATGGAAATCCTATACAACGCGAGACCAGCTTATTTTCAGCGTTTGCTGATGCTGCAGTTGATGACTTTTATGCAATTATGCGCAAAAAAGTTGCATCAATTGTGAGACGAATACGAAGGAGCCCGAACAACATACTGAAAATGGTGGGGGACAGAACCGATACCGTAGTTTTTAGTAGGTTTGTAAACTTACTGCGTGGGGGAATCCGTCCTTATAAATAATATAATATTGTATTTATTCATTGTATTATATATTGCTGATTGTATTATTCTATCATTTACTAACATAGCGCTTAAGTACAAATTGATACAAAAAAATATGGGCCAAGTAGTCTGCAATATATTTTTTTTATTTATTTATTATTTATTTATAAATTTGTGACATAATTCCTATAATATTATAGCTACCTTTGCTTGCATGTAAAATTTAATTAACATTTCTTAATTTAATTGACATTTACTGACTTGTTATTCGTTTTATTATAAACTATATTGACTAAACTTTATAATTTAATTAAACCTATATACTATTTGTACACCTATTTCACTGGTAGAACATAGAGCTCGTCTATAATAATATTGTATATTTAAGACCTTTTATGTACCTGTGTTCACAAATAAAGATGATTGATTGATTGATTATACTGGAAATGTATTGCTTGATATGTAGCCGTACGTACTTATCTCGTAAGGAAAACATCGCCAGGAAATATGTATGCCTAAGAGTTCTCCAAACATGTTCTTCATGATATGTGAAATTTGCCAGCCCACACTAGGCCAGCGTGGTGGGATATAGCCTGTCTAATTATAAGAAGAGGTTCTTGCCCTGCAGTGGGACAGCGATCTGCTACCTCATCACCGTCACCGTAGCCTAATTGGTAGTGATCCTGCCTACGAAGCTGGTGGTCCTGGGTTCGAATCCCGGTAAGTGCAAATATTTGTGTGATGAGCACGAATATTTGTTTCAGAGTCATGTATGTTTTCTATGTATTTAAGTATTTATCTATCTATATAAGTATGTATATCGTCGCCTGGTACCCATAGTACAAGCTTTGCTTAGTTTGGGGCTAGGATGATCTGTGTGACATTGTTTCCAGATATTATTATTATCTTCATCGGTGTTTAAATGAATAAATATCTTGGGACAACTACCACACTGCCATCTTATCCCAAACTAGGCAGAGCCTGTGGCAACCAGGCAACTGATAAACATACGTAGGTATATACGCACATCCCGAAAATAGTTTGTTCAGAATCGATTACTGAATCTATTTATATCATTTTTGTTCCAAAAATAATTAAAACTACAGAAATTATTGTCATATTAACCCTGTACAGTCAAAACAAATTTAAATGGACCGTAAGTCAAAGGAATAAGGCTTTTAAAATCGCAGTTTTATTAGTATTCATACAAATTCCATCATTCAAAACAAAATAAAGAAAATAAACTTTATTCCAAGAAACTACTTCAGTAAATAACAATGCATATACATGTCTAATTAAAAATTCAGTGTATGTATTGTGATTACATTATGATTACATTATTCTAATTGGGATGTTTGATGGTGTGGCTTAATTACGTTACATGTTGTATTTATAAATACATGCATATATGCTCTATATTACACCCAGACAAAGAACAAATAGTCATGCCTCGTCACACAAATATCTGTTTTGGGTCACTGACCAGCAGACGAACATGCGTGTCGCATTATTTCATTTATTTTACTGCAGGTGCAATCTGTGGACTAGATATACAGTGACAGTGACATACAGTGACGTCAGGGTGCTGCTGGAACTACCGTAGCGGTGGAACGCGTCAGGCTCGCATATTACACAGCTAAAATGCAACAAATGTGTGTCTCTATGATGGCATGTACAGACGCCAGCACATCCAAAGACCCCAAATTTCTTTTTTAGATTTTCAACTTTAATACATAAACATAAGGTTCACTTTCAATTGGGGAAATTTGACAAATTGGGGTAGCTTGATGTGCTGGCGTCGGGACTCACAATAATAGAACACATCAACTTATATGACTAAGGAAAAGACGAAGGACGATGATTCATAGAAATATTAATATTTAAATAGAAGTTTAGGTAAATATTAAATCACTTATTAGTCAATAGATTAATTGAAATAATAAATAATAATTGTAATAATAATAAATAACCTACTATTATGATTTCCTCCGCAACGTGTCCGTCGATGACGAATCCTGTTATGAGTTTTTGGTGTGTGGTATGGCTTGCAAACCCGAAATATGTTTTTTTTTTATCAAGCCTTATGGCGTGGTTGGCAAATGCTTGCTTTCCACGCCGGAGGTCGTGGGTTCGATTCCCACCCAGGACATGAACACGTCTGCTTGTCCTGAGTCGGTGTGATTTCTATATAAGTATGTATCAAAAGAAAAGTAGTATAATATGTAGTACTAGCTGTGCCCTGCGGTTTTACCCGCATTAAATTTTATAAATTATCACAGCTCCTCCCCCGTAGGTGATAGCGTAATAATATGTAGCCTATATTATGTTGACCCGACCTCTTAGCAATATTCATGCAAAATTTGAAGTAAATCCATGCAGTACTTTTTGAGTTTAGCCCGGACATACATACAGACAAACAGACACACAGACAAAAATTCTAAAAACTATATTTTTGGCTTCGATATCGATAGTAAATCACGCCCCAAGTATCCTTTTTAACAAATATTCAATGTACAGTTTCGACTTTCCTACGATTTTATTATGTGTATAGATATTCAAATTTTCGCATAACATGCGTCTTGGAAGGAATTATAGCTTCCCGCTTAGATCACGCGGATGCATTCATTTTCAAGGTAGACATTTACGTAGATTATATGACACAAATTTTAAACTAGTTTTAACAGCTACTTCTAACGTAATTAGAAACATATAATTATTTAATAGATTATATAATTTCGTCTAGCTAGGCTGATACATTTGTTGTTCGGCAGAGCATTCCACAGCATTCAGCTCGGCCGTGCCTATAATAAACGACGACGCAATATTTTTCGTGAGACAAGTTTGAAAGTCATTAACAAGCAAGCCCTGCTAGAAGAGAACACTCTACTTTTATAAGGAGTAGTCCCTCCCATACCCACTCACTCATGCAACTCCTGTAACCCAGGATCAACAGTGGCACATAGTAAAATGACACTGAGCAGTGAGGCTTAGGGTTGTCCCGGGGAATTGCTTTAACTGTCTCGGATCCCGCAACGAATTTAATCAGAAAGAAAAAAAATGAGGAGTTATAAATGAATAGTTCCACTTCCCTCAAGAGTAAAACGGGAGACAGAATGATATAAAGAGGCTATAGCCTCATTAAACGATAGAATTGCAAACTAGAGAAGCCAGCTGCAAAAGCACCGAGGATCAATTTAAGGGTCCTAAGTGAGCTGTTATATTTGATTCCAATAGTAGGTATGGCAAAAGCGCTTAAACTCACGAAAGTTGTTTCTTGTTGCTACAAGATCCGTATAATAAACTACTCCAGATATTGGTTGCAAGCTATTTAACATAATATCACACTGATTTTGCCAGAGATCACATTCCCAAAGTATGTGGTGAGCGGTTTGTTCATATTAGTTACAGGAAGTTGAGCACAGACAGATTTTATAGAAGAGAACAGCATCGAGTTGTCGTGCCTCGTTGGATTAGAAGTCCAGGCATACCTACACGTGGCGACGACGCTGAGTCAAGTTTACTTCAGAACCCCGCGTTAACAAGTTCCAAAATGTTTAGCAAGTTTGTTTTCGTCTTCCGTAGTTGAAAAGTCACACAAATCACAATATAAACACCTTAAAGCTAAAAATTTTGATCTAGATTGTAACATAACACTATTTGCATACTGCGAAACCACTATTACAAAACTATGAAAAACTCAGAATATTTAAAACGGTTCGTCGGTTGTCCACACCGCGGAGAGCCAGTCGCGTTGCTTAGCAGATTGGCGGCCCAAGACTAAAATATTGACTACAATAGAAACCCTGACAGATGGCAACCCTATGTTAAACCAACTATTACAGCCATTCGCAAATTGTCTAAGGACCTTAAGGATCAAGAAGTATATTTGTTTTGTGACTTACCTCATAGAACCATCCAAATTTGTCATAGGGTATATCGATTGGTAGGAAGGGGAAATGCTGCGCTATATTCAATACCGGGTCATTGATGCCCTCGAACAGCCAGGAAGACACGTTGGCCCGCAGGAAGATGTTTTCATGTTGCAGCCGGAGAAATGCATCAACCGCTACATTGAGGAATATGTTCTGGTTCCTCATGATGTAGGCTACAGTCTGGAGGAGAAAACATATATGTTACAATAATTCCTTAATACGGAATAAACCTAAGCCTAACCTCCTACGCACTAGTTATGCGGTTAGCCGGAATGTGGTCAGCCGTCAGCAATCAATATTACTGACCGGCTGCCGCATGACAGTGCGAATAAAAACTACTTTCTCGTAAAAATATCTGAGCACAGTCATCCGCACGGCTGGCCGCATAGTGCGTATGAGGCTTAAGGAGTGCCTTGTCGGGCTTCTTTGATGTCGATGTGCTGTAATTCTTTACCAGATTTCGTACTCAACATACCAACCTCCGTGGAAATGTATGGTTCTAGAACTGTTTTTTTTACTGGTTTCGGAGTGCGTGGTGGTGTGAAAGAGGATGCAGTTGATTGAAAAAGGTATGCTGAGATGGTTTGGGTATTCAGAGAGGATGAATGAAAGCAGATTGACGAAAGAAGTATAGCTGGCCTGTGTGAACGGTACAACCGGAAGGGGAAGACCTCGTCGAACAACCTCTGACCAAATAGGAGATGTTATCAAGACCAGGTCAGAATTACAATAAACCGGCGAGCATGTATGAAGAACATAATGACAGTAATTGATGCAAAAGAAGCGTGCAAAGATCATGACAAATGAAAATTAGTTGTTTCTGCCTACCGTTCTGGGAAACAGGCGCGAGCCTATGTACGTATGTCAGATTTGTTCAAACCGCCTAATAGATAACATAGTAATATAGCCTAATAGAACAAATGGTAGTGACGTCACAATTTAAAATTGCCCGGTTATCGAAGCCATCACATGCTTTATTAATTGGGTCTTGGCTTATTTAATTTTATTATTTGACCCAAATTTTGTTCATCTTTAACATTTAACAAAATAACAAATGATATCTTATCACCATGCTTAATTATTTAACTTACGACTTTTAAAAAGAGGTGCAAGTCTTTAAGTTCAATAATAAAAGTAAATATTAAACATACATACGGTTTCACCAACGTTATATTCCCAGACGAGTCAGAAATATTTGATTAGTCTAATGACATAGATTAATTGAGCTGAGTGTAAACGAAGCTTGACTAATGTAGTTCGTTCCTGATGAAACTCCTGAACGGCTAGCTACTGAACGGCTGAACCGATTTTCTCCAAACATGACACAGTGACTATACTCGCGAGTATCTGAATTCATAAAAATCCGACACGCCACCGAGATATAATCACCGTAACAACCAAAATATCCCACTGAAATCAATGTAAAAGTATAGACATCAGACATTTATTCGTGGAGACCTATTAATGGCTCTATGTCACGTATAACATATTCTAAAGCTCAAATGTCGCTGGAAACTGTTGGTCTTTCTAAAAAAATCTACTTAACTAATCTCAGCTCAATATAAGCAGAATGCCTTGCAGACCTAGTAATTATACTTTTTCTAACAGCAATACATAAAGCACAAAAACTTAAATCGTGGCCTTCTGTTCAATTAAGGTAAACTGTTATATATTGTTCAAAAAGAACTTTATATCTAGCAGAAATAAAGTCTCATTTCCATTGCCTTATTTGGTATTTGTGACTAATGTATCTATGACGAGAAGATGATTAAATATGCACCTACCTTTAAGACCACGTACCTATTCACTCAATTTGTTTACTACAGATTTTAGAAAACAAATTGTTATATTCTCCTGTTATATTCATTTTGACATCTAACAACTATTATTTACAAATACAAATATTTATTGCGATCATGAGTGATACATAGGTGTTACGGAATGTAGAGGTACATACATGATACCCTGTTAGGGCGCAGCAATACAATTTTAATATAAAATGACTTACAAACTATTTAATTAATCTTTGGTTATATATTTATTTATATATATTATTACTATGTTATATACCTTTATTATTATGTTATCATCATATTTATACTATTTACTTTAACATATTGTAATTTAATTATTTTTTATATTGCACACTGTCTTACTGTTTAGTTCTGTTCTAATTTAAATGGATATCCCATTTAAATTAAATAACAGTTGTTAGATGTACAATGTACATAATTAATGTTTAGTGTTAATTCCGGTAATTTTTTTCAATTTAATAATGGGCGGCTTGAACAAATTTGACACTGGGATAACCACTGCCCATACGGTTAAATAGAACAAAAACAAAATTAAACACGTGCACATGGCTTTTGAGGTGCAAAACTCTCTATGGCAATGAAGCGTTATGATTGGCAACACTGATCACGACATCTCGAAAATAACCATTCATAGCGCTGTATTCCCGTCAAGGTCTCGATTTCGTTAGTATATCTCGTTTCAGCATACTCTTATTAAAGCCTCAATGTGTTATATATATTTAAAAAATTAGCAGCACTATTATAATGTATATGTACTAAGTAAAGAAATCAAGCTTTACGTTGCGGAAATCCATAACATTCAAGATACAAAATTAAGGCTAAGACAGTCGCCTCACCTCTTCGTGTAGCGGTTTCGAGTCCCGCGCCGGACAACTATTTGTGTGACACATAAATGGTTGTCTGAGTCTGGATATAATCTGTGTCCGTCTATTATATGTTTGTAAACTACCCCGCAACACAGGGATAAGATTGCATAAAGCGATCGTTGTCTTTAAAAAAAAATGTAGTGTTGATTCCGCTAATAAACTGACAATTTGCGGAATTAACACTACATATTAATTTTGTATTTTGAATGTATATGTACTGTTAATTCCGCTAATAGTCAGTTTAATTAAGCCGGGATGCAATTTGCAGCTGCAAAAAGCAAATTACATGTTTGGTGCTTGATACCCAACACGTGTTTCACTACCCCACGGACCATTCTTCGGGATGCTAACTCATCGAGTGCTCGAATGTGACATGTCGCATGACAAAGAGTAGTCAATTTTGTGTTTTGATTGTCATGGATGCTAAGTAACGCCTGATCCCATTCTCAGAAATAAAGGCACTTACCGCAATGACGGGGTTGACGCTAATGACTTCATCGGACAGACTTCCCACTGACATCCCCGGCTCGTACTGCCAAATCCTTTGGTTGTAAAACGTCACCGTGCCATTATCATTCCAAGTTAAATTTCTCTGAGAACAAATGAAAAACCATTTTAAGACTCCTACTGCAGTTGGCCGATCGATCGAAACGTATAATTATTGTACAGACGCCAGCACATCCAGCTATCCAAATCTGTCAAATTTCTTTTATAGAATTTCAACATTATCACAAAAGCATACAGTTTACTTTCAATTGGGGAAATTTGTAAGATTGGTGTAGCTAGATGTGCTGGCGTCTGTACTAAAGAGTTCATATTTTCGTTATTATAGGACGTGGCCGTATTAAGTACAATCATGACGTACTAAGAATAATAATAATATCCTGGGGCATTATTTACACACGGCCATCTGATCCCAAACTAAGCAGAGCTTTTACTATTGAAACCAGATAACTGATATACCTACTACCTTTTCTTTTGTAAATACATACTTATATAGGTAAATTACACCCAGACTCAGGCCAAACAGACACGTTCATGCACACAAATATCTGTCAAGTAGTAGTAGACACAAAATGTAGGTTTCTTTAGTTTAACCTGCTTTTAAATAATAATGGCGTATCATTGTACATGTTCTACAGAAAATAAACACTTCAAACCGGTAAAAGACTGCTCCAAATTATTTATAAAATGGATTACATTTGAGTACAATAGATCTTTATAATTTTGCATCTTAAAGTTGGTAAAAAGTCCCTAAAATCTCTATAGAGGTCGTGCCAGAAAGGTTCTATCTAACACGGCCACGTCCTAAATGTCAATGATGCGGAAATATGAGAGAGTACATATTCTAAAAATAAAATCTTTAGTACAGACGCCAGCACATCAAGCTATCCCAATATGTCATATTTTCCCAATTGAACTTTATCACATAAGCATAAGGTTCACTACCTTATGCTTATGTGATAAAGTTGAAAATCTATAAAATAAATTTTACAGATTGGGGTATCTGGATGTGCTGGCGTCTGTACAATTTACACCATTTTTTATGAATATGTACCGCATGAAAATTCACTAAAACATTCTTTGCCTCCTGTTTTTTTTACCCATCCTATACCCATCCTAAATATTACCTTTTAGCTTGTTAGAAACTAATTCCATAAAAATAAAACATTCACAAGTGAACCAGTCAAATCATAAATACCCAATCATCATTGTACCTATTCTTGTATAGGTATCTAAATAGATACCAACATTATACAAAACCATAATACATTTGCATAAATAAGGAAAATAAATCAAAATACATTATCTTGACAATGAGAACAAATTAGCATTAGCACTGACTTCAGACATGTCTGATAATACAAACTATGCTTATTATATTTTCAATCATGCACACATTCAAAGTGTCAAAAAAATATCCAATTAATATGTATTACTGAATTTAGTTTTCCAGACTGATTCGTCTGTCATGATGATAATGATAGTACCTATAAGTGGTTAACTGGATGAAATCAAGGAGATATATCCTTTGCCGTCAAACACAGTAATTATCCCTATATCATTATCATAATATCAGCAGGAAGACACCCATTGTCGGACAAAGGCCTCCCTCAAAGATGTCCATCTACATTTTAAACCTATATGTATTTTGTTAAAATTTAAATAAAATGCAAACTGTGAGAAATTAAGGTAGTTACAAATATACTTGACCCCTAGACACTTTTGAAGTGTATACCTTGTCCAATAGACATATTTTTTTATCTCATGTCAGCCTAAGTACGTCCACTGGTGGTCAAAGGCCTCCCCAAAGAATGGGGGAATATGCCACAATCGCCACGCTTGGTAGACGGCTTGGCGATCGCAGTTTGATGTTCATAGTTCACAGAAAAACGCTGATGCCCGTTCTCTGGTAGGTATTCCCTCGGTCGATTTCTACGCCCCCCCGGGATGAGATGGGGTGATGATTTTCTATGCCGTCACCACACGGAATTTTTCTATATACATTGTTTAAATCGGGTGTCCACTGAAAAATACCTTCTAAAGCCAACAATAGATGAAGAATTTGGAACCAATGAACCATTTACGGATCAACTTTATTTTTTGAGGGGCCTGTTGGCGTTGAATCTGAATGTAATTTGTGGACTGGAATGGATGTAAAGTTTATTCTTCAATCATCTTCGCCAGTAAAAAAAATAATACACATTTAAGGCGACGCATGGCATCTGGACAAAGGCCTCCTCAAAAGGTTTCTGTCAATAGAGTTGCGATCATCATTCCATTCCATCAGCAATTTCGATGAGACGGGCCTGTTGGCGTGGTTGGCCAATGCTTGCTTTTCACGCCGGAGGTCGTGGGTTCGATTCACACCCAGGACAGATATTTGTGTGCATGAAAATATCTGTTTGTCCTGAGTCTGGGTGTAATTATCTATATTTGGTAGTATGTATTTACAAAAGTAGTATATATAGTAGTATATGTAGTATAATATCAGTTATCTGGTTTCCATAGTACAAGCTCGGCTTAGTTCGCGATCAGGTGGCCGTGTGTGAATAATGTTCCAGTATATTATTATTATTTAACAGCATTTCCGAATATCTCTATTCGGAAGTAGCCGATAAATTGGTGAAAGGGCGAGTGCCCCTAGATAGCGAACGCAACAGGAACCATTCTATGATACATACCATGAACAAACTGATAACCAATTATAGAATTTCTAACAACGCTTTGTTATCTGAATGCACGGAAATTATATGAACATATAGTATTTTTATCTAGTCTGTGTTATTGTACCGTGATAAGACCGAAGAACGACAGTATAGATTAAAAATAATACATATTTTTATTTAAGAAAGAGAGTATTTAACATCGAATGAATGAGTCCATTCAACGCTTCCTCTAATCTCACGCGGGTAATGAATGACACACTTGACACATAATTGTGAGATGAATGACGAGCCGGTTGACGTGGTTGGTCCAACCTAGGACAGATTTTTGTGTGTATGAACATTTATGTTTGTCCTGAGTCTGGATGTAATTATCTATAGTAGTATGTTATAGTGTATATGTTACTACAAACATGTTCTGACTATTTACAAGCGCTTCTATAAAGTCTACGTGAAACCTTTTTATTATTATTTTTATTTATTAGTTATGTATTTACGAAAAATAGAAGTGTATCTTATTATTTTTGTGTGTCTGAGTGTAATTTATCTTTAACTAGCTGTGCCCCGCGGGTTTATCTGCTTTCAACTTTATAAATTTTAGCCTATGTGTTAATCTAGGGTGTCAGCTAACTCCATACCAAATTTTATTAAAATCGCTCCAGCCGTTTAGACGTGAAGAAGTAACAAACATACATACTCACACAGTCACACGCTCACAAACTTTCGCATTTATAATATTATAGTAGGACTAGCTGTGCCCTGCGGTTTTACCCGCTTTAAACTTTATACATTTTAGCCTATGTGTTAATCTAGAGTGTCAGCTTACTCCATACCAAATTTTATTGAAATTGCTCCAGCCGGTTAGACGTGAAGAAGTAACAAACATACATACTCACACAGTCACACGCTCACAAACTTTCGCATTTATAATATTATAGTAGGACTAGCTGTGCCCTGCGGTTTTACCCGCTTTAAACTTTATACATTTTAGCCTATGTGTTAATCTAGGGTGTCAGCTTACTCCATACCAAATTTTATTGAAATTGCTCCAGCCGTTTAGACGTGAAGAAGTAACAAACATACTCACTCACAAACTTCCGCCTTTATAATAATAGTAGTATGATATGTATGAATTTAGAAATATTATATAAGTAATTAACTATGCTTATCAGTTGTCCGGTTGCCATAGTACAGGCTCTGCCTAGTTTGCACTTGTTAGTTGTCTGAAGATATTTAATTATTATTATGCAGTAAAATAAAATAAAAAACCGGCCAAGTGCGAGTCGGACTCGCACATGAAGGGTTCCGTAGCAGCAAGTATTTCAGTTGATTAAATAAAAGCAAATTGCGGTTTAATGACGTATTAAAAAAAACTACTTGCTAGATCTCGTTCAAACCAATTTTCGTTGTTAGTTTCTATGGTGATATCTAATATCATATATTTTTTTTAGTTTTATCATTCTCTTACTTTAGAAGTTAGAGGGGGGGGATACTCATTTTACTACTTTGGAAACTATTAGTTTAGAAAAAAATGAAATTAAGAACCTCAATATCATTTTTAAAGACCTATCCATAGACACCCCACATGTATGGGTACGATGAAAAAAAAAAATGTTTGAGTTTCAGTTCTATGTATGGGGACCCCCCAAAATAATGGTATTTTTTCTATTTTTGTGTAAAAATCTTAATGCGGTTCACAGAATACATCTACTTACCAATTTTCAGTAGTACAGCTCTTATAGTTACGGAAAAAACTGGCTGTGACATACGGACGGACAGACAGACAGCCAGCCAGACAGACAGTCATGACGAATCTATAAGGGTTCCGTTTTTTGCCATTTGGCTACGGAACCCTAAAAAGCTTTTTATTCACGTAGACTTCAAAAAAGCGCTTGTAAATAGTCAGAACATGTTTGTAGTAATACAGTTATTATTTTTAGTTACTTATTACAGATATTTAGGTACACGGAATGTTAAAAATTTATACAATTTATTTTATAATAGTAGTGATATTTAGCTAGCTTGTATTAAGTTATTGTCAAGGAGATTTTGTTTAGGTTTAATGATTGAAATTTATATTTTACTACATATTGTCTGAATGGTTCTGTCTATATTAAGGTATGTATTCAGTATTATTATTATAACGGACCTTGTGTTAATAACGGCGGTCGCGCTTTAATGCTACCACCGGATCCAATGCGCCCCAACTGAGAAGACCCAGCGATACAAACTCAGCAGGTTCATCCACTACCGGTTTCAACATGGCCCAGTTCAGACGGTCCGGCGAAACATATTCAAGTCGAATTGATAACCTCCTATTTTTGACGGCGGTTAAAAATGTGACTTATATCTTATCTAGCTGGTAACTAATCTCAATAGATACAAATGGTATATAGATAGACTAGACTAATATAAATACTTAAGACTTGGGCGCCATCTAATAAAGGGTAGGGCATAAAGAGGTCCTGCAGTTGCACCACTTGCTTGGACACCCCTCAAGAAGAAAACTCAACTATATTTGCACCTGTCCTCTTTCCGGTCGTGTCGCTAGGCGTCTCATCGGATCATGACAGTGATGGAATAGAAAGTGCTCCTGTGTTTGCGCACACACTTGTGCATTATACTATGTCCCGCGCAGATGGCTAATCTCTATTGAGACTGGTCGCCGTGGCCGAAATTCAGCTAGGAAGTCATTTATATAGTGTGTATGTATGTATATAGTATGTATGTATATAGAATGTATGTATATAGTATGTATGTATATAGTGTAAATAGTATATATAGTAGGCTCTTGTACTGAGTACCAACGGGTACTGTTAACAAAGTATATGTACACCGACAACTGCCCTCTTAAATAATCCCTATTATTGTCCATTATTTGGCTGTCTGGAAGAGATCACATTTTAGTGATAAGACCGCCAATTGTATAATTTTTATTGACATGCTCCTGTATTGTAAGATTTTAATATTGGTGTACAATAAAGAGTTAATCTATCTATCTATTATTCTTTGCAGTCATAACAACAAATCGGTAATTTTTTGGAGTAAAACTTCTTTCGCCCACTTGACTTGGGGAGTAAGCTGATGAATGCGTTACGAGAGCGTTACGACAAATATGATGGGGCGAGGTAAACGGAAGTTGAAAGTAATATAGAGTACTAGCGGCCCAGTACGTGCTTCGCTACGTATAAGGCATAGTCATAAAAAAAGATTATAAACTTCATTGATTTTACACTTTTCCAAGACTTTTTTAAATTTTCTCTACGTACAAACCTTCCCTGGACTTCCACGAATAATTCAAGACCAAAATTAGCCAAATCGGTAAAGGCGTTGTTGAGTTATAACATTACAACGACAAGTGGCATTGATTTTTATATATATAGATAGATAGATAGATTAACGCCAAATTGTGTAGCAAGGCACATTACAAAATTTTTGATTATTTAAGTGACCAAAGTGCTTGGGACTGAATTGTTCTAATACAACACGTATGTGTGTTGTATTACAAAGCGCTTGGGACTGAATTGTTCTAATACAACACGTAAGTGTGTTGTATTACAAAGTGCTTGGGACTGAATTGTTCTAATACAACACGTAAGTGTGTTGTATTACAAAGTGCTTGGGACTGAATTGTTCTAATACAACACGTATGTGTGTTGTATTAGAACAATTCAGTCCCAAGCACTTTGGTCACTTAAATAATCAGAAATTTTGTTATTTATGCCTTGTTACACAATTTGGCTTTAATACTTTATATTACTTTCAACTTCCGTTCACCTCGTCCGATCATAGTTGTCGCAAGGATCTCCTCACGCATTCAGCAGCTTACCCCCCAAGTCAAGTTCAAAATTGTAAAATAATCTTAAGTATATTTTAATTTAAAAAAGGATCCCTACTGAATTTTCTGGCAGTGTATCTATTTATTTATTTAGGACAACTTACAAAACATACACTAATACATTGATTACGTACATGTTATAAAATTACGTGCTAAATGTTGCTTGACTTACAAGTCGCCACGGCATGGTAGAGGACAGTTATTTTTTTTATTTACTTACTAAACTTAAGATTATTACAACTACTTAGATTACTACAAATTCAAAGTATCTCAGTAGCTGCCATGTCATGGTCGTTGCACGATAGGATAAAAAAGAATAAATTAATTTTGTATTATAGCTAATGTCAGAATAACATATAGGCTATAATTAATTAGGTGTAACGCGGCTAAAACCGCGGGGCATAGCTAGTATAATAAGAAACCCAATAAATAAACCTGCATGAAGTTGCATATATATACTTAAAAAAAGATATAACAAAAGTATAAAAACCTATATATAGGTAGTATTACAAAAAGAAACTTGCTTCGTCGCATACATTGAAGCAAGTGTACCCAAGCCAGTTCTAGTTTGACCGCTTAATATTTTTGTTCGAGACCTGTCTACGCATGAGTCTGTGACAATTTTTGCTGCAGGTAATCTTATAACATATATACTTACTTACTTATCATATGAGCAGTGATTACCCTAGTGTCAGAGTTGCTCAAGATGCCCAGTAGGTCTCTAACAGCTTAACGACTGTTGCCTAATGGCTACAACCGGGACCGACAGCTTAAAGTGCCCTCCGAGGTACGGAGACGCTCAGATATTAAACCACTTTGGCAGGCACCCATCTATGGACTGACCGCGAGCCTAGTTGCTTAACCTCGCCAATCACTTACGGACCGACGAGAGCATCTAACTATAAGCGAATGACTTATTGATCTGACTAAATGTGTCAATTGTATTTAATTACAAATTAAGTAGCCTATATAACTAATATATAATAATAGTTTGTATGCATGTCGTATGTGTAAATAATAAATAAATATCTTGGGACATTATTCACACACGGCCATCTGATCACAAACTAAGCAGAGCTTGTACTATGGAAACCAGATAACTAATATACTTTTTTTTGTAAATACATACTTATATAGATAAATTACACCCAGACTCAGGACAAACAGACATGTTCATGCACACAAATATCTGTCCTGGGTGGGAATCGAACCCACGACCTTCGGAAGCATTTGCCAACCACGCCAACAGGCCTGTCAACTAATGGCTTCTATGACATAATAATTAAATGTGTATGAGAATTGTTTGTATCTCCTTGTGTGTCATAATTTAGTAATATTGATTATTACAATTAGTAGCCTCGATTGGACCTCTAGAACATGTTTCTCGAATTCCATTGAAGGCAACTTGGTGGTTCAACGATTTAGTTTTCTTCAATTATAGCAAAAAGTGTTTGCCCGAATTATTTCTGAATTTGTTTATTATAAAAAGAGGTGTTATGAAATAAATTAACTATTGCGTTTCATTTAAACACTTATATATATGGCCTTTGCGTCTGTTACAGACGATTTACGGCGCATTGTCTGAGAGACATTTCTTTTGGTGGCTAAACAAACCGATGCGAGAGCGACATAGCCTGCCGCAGGCCTGACAAGAGAAGTTTGCGGTGGTTGGTGCCGAGCCGCTTTCATTTCGCTTGTCTCTTATCAGCAAATACTCCGAACCAGGCTTCGTCACCGAGTTTACGACCCTCCGAACACTTTACCTTTTGAGATATAAGGTCATAAAGTTAAGTGGTCTATTCATAACCTTCCCCAAACCCTAATCTATACATATAATAAAATTGTAGGAAAGTCCAAACTACATTGAATATTTTTTTTAAAGGATACCTGGGGCGTCATCTATAATCGATAACGAAACCAAAAATATAGTTTTTAGATTTTTTGTCTGTTTGTCTGTATGTACATATGTCCGTGCTAAACTCAAAAAGTAAAAAGTACGGCATGGATTTACTTCAAATTTTGCATGAATATTACTAAGAGGTCGGGTCAACATATAGGCTACATATTATCACGCTATCACCTACGGGGGAGGAGCTGTGATAATTTATAAAGTTTAACGCGGGTAAAACCGCGGGGCACAGCTAGTGAGGAATAAATATCTAAAACTCAAACCCAAGAAAACGGGTGGAACCTAAGGTCTGGTTATTTGAACTCATTCTGGGGCGACCAACAACAGTGACCTGTGTCTTATCAGCATTCTGGTTTTAGTCCATTTTGATTATTCCAATCGCAACACGTCATAGGTCCTCATTTAATCTATCAATGTCAATCGGGAAATCGTTGAAATTGGCTGGTTAGTATATTTGCAAGTGATCTCCGTATACGTGGTTTGAACGCTCATATCCACTGTACTCACCGGTCCGTAAGTCATCGACGAGGTAAAACACAATAGGCACGCGGTCAGTCTAGATGGGTGACCGTTACAGTGGTTTAAATTCTTCGGGTTTCAGCAGGGCAGTTTAAGCTGTCGGTTTCAGTTGTTGTTATTAGACAACAGTGGACAGCCTACCGGCCTACTGGGCGACTTGAACAACTCTGACGTTAGGGTAACCATTGCCGAAACGATAAAGATAGCGTGGACAGCCTACCGGCCTACTGGGCGACTTGAACAACTCTGACGTTAGGGTAACCATTGCCGAAACGATAAAGATAACGTGGACAGCCTACCGGCCTACTGGGCGACTTGAACAACTCTGACGTTAGGGTAACCATTGCCGAAACGATAAAGATAGCGTGGACAGCCTACCGGCCTACTGGGCGACTTGAACAACTCTGACGTTAGGGTAACCATTGCCGAAACGATAAAGATAGCGTGGACAGCCTACCGGCCTACTGGGCGACTTGAACAACTCTGACGTTAGGGTAACCATTGCCGAAACGATAAGGATAGCGTGGACAGCCTACCGGCCTACTGGGCGACTTGAACAACTCTGACGTTAGGGTAACCATTTCCGAAACGATAAAGATAGCGTGGACGGCCTACCGGCCTACTGGGCGACTTGAACAACTCTGACATTAGGGTAACCATTGCCGAAACGATAAAGATAGCGTGGACGGCCTACCGGCTTACTGGGCGACTTGAACAACTCTGACGTTAGGGTAACCATTGCCGAAACGATAAAGATAGCGTGGACGGCCTACCGGCCTACTGGGCGACTTGAACAACTCTGACGTTAGGGTAACCATTGCCGAAACGATAAAGATAGCGTGGACGGCCTACCGGCCTACTGGGCGACTTGAACAACTCTGACGTTAGGGTAACCATTGCCGAAACGATAAAGATAGCGTGGACGGCCTACCGGCCTACTGGGCGACTTGAACAACTCTGACGTTAGGGTAACCATTGCCGAAACGATAAAGATAGCGTGGACAGCCTAGCGGCCTACTGGGCGACTTGAACAACTCTGACGTTAGGGTAACCATTGCCGAAACGATAAAGACGATAGCGACAAGAATTAATATATAACGCGAAGAGTAGTGGGGAGAGAACACTACCTCGTGGTACGCCGACTACAATATTGCGCCACGAGGACGCGAACGAATAATCCAATTACCAAAACATTCTCCGGAATCGACGCCAGTTCTCGCGGCGTATTCTCTTTTATGTCTTTTATTGACTGGAACCGGGTGTAATAGTATTATAGTGCAGGTAGTATTGGTAAAGTGTTACGATGCGTTAAAGGGGCCCATCCCTTTACCCCATATTAATGGAATTTTGAAATACGCGTTAAGCATCTTCTGCTACCTACACGGTTGCAAAAGACTGCAGTTGTGCAGTCTAGATGGATGGCAACCACCAGGGTGACCTCTGTTAGGACGTTGGTTTGCAGCCTGCTTTACGGTACATTGTTTTTGAATTGAAAACTCCTTTAGCGTCGTTGTGCACTTTTTTGGGATGGGTAAAAATGTTAACTTGCAACAGGACAAGTGACCTGATCGAATATTCGTAAGACGAAGGGTCTTTTTTTAATTCACACTGGCCGTTTATGCACTCACATGACGATGATGTTAGATTTTTTTAATTCACACTGGCCGTTTATACACTCACATGACGATGATGTTAGATTTTTTTAATTCACACTGGCCGTTTATGCACTCACATGATGATGATGTTAGATTTTTTTAATTCACACTGGCCGTTTATGGACTCACATGACGATGATGTTAGATTTTTTTAATTCACACTGGCCGTTTATGCACTCATATGACGATGATGTTAGATTTTTTACAGCCGGCAGACTAACCAAATGTAGTTCTATTTTCAAAATGTATTCCCACCATAGGGAGGGAAGCAATTAACTATGAGTCTTTACCGCCCAAAGGTAGCATTTTTCACTCGCTCATTGAATCAAACACTACCTACTTTCCGAGCATGAGAAATGAGAAAATAGTTTTCACTTCTATCGGCAGTCCAAAAAGACTGCCCCGCATGTTCTATAAACCCTTCAGGAACGGGCCCGTAGAGGAGATTCTTTTTAACTCGATTTCCTTAAAATTTAAAATGTAATCTACACTGGAAATAATTTTTAGGTTAACCGTAACCACTTGGTGGTCACGTAACGTTTTACTAAGGGAGAGAGGGGTATAGAAAAACTTTACGGCGGCGCCTTCGACGAATTCCGGGACTATTAGGTTTAATTCCTGGACATGGGCCAAGACCCGTATTTCCGGGACAGTCCGAGATTTCCCGACCATTGGCAAGCTTAGTTCCGACCCGGGATTTTAACCTAGCAACTGTATAGCTGCGGTTGAACACTGGTGTCACTAGACCAACGTTGTAACGGACGGTACATCAGTTAGGAGCGGGAGAAATACAAGAGGCGTTGCGTCGGTGAGAAGGCGTGGGCACAGCGGGAGCGCGGCGCCACTTATTTAATATTTGTTACAAAATGTATAGAGGAGGTGGTGCGCAAGGCCTGCTGGAGCCTGGAGAACTACTCGCCCTTTGCCCACCCACAGTTAGCAATACATAGCACAGATGGTGTACACAGGAGTGAACTACGCGTCGTAAATACAATCAGGATAGTGTGTTGAAATTTCATTTAAATGAAAATCTGTACTCTTGTTCTGCTTGCCACACAGGGTGGACCGCATATTATTATCTTCCAATCTGTGTTCGCCAAAAAGTGTTCGCCCGCGCCTCGACTTTGCGTCTCTCCCGCGACTCGCTCGCGTCTCTCCCGCGCCTCGCCCGTACATGCTAACGCCCGCCTCTGACATTTGTCCCTCGCCTTTGCGTGGCACCCGTTCTGCGCTTCACAGGCGCCGCGCCCGCACTTCGCCCTTGCCTCGCCCGAGTCTCGCCCGGGCCTCCCTCGTGCCTCGCCCGCGCCCGCCTCTTATATTTGTCCCGCGCCTTACATATAGGCCAGAAGTCAATGACAGTATCAAAGCTTAAATAATCTCGAAATGTGATACCGCAATATAAATAAAACAGAAAACCCAAACACATTTTAAATAATCAGTTTTATAACAATAACGCGGCAACTATTACAAAAAGATAATTAGTTATTTAGGTATAAACATATAAGTATATTTTTATTAATCGTATTTAGGTTAAATATTGGCCTGTATTACATACCTACATGGTTATATAGACGCTACAAAAAGCTTTTTATACTTAATCAGGCTATGGTAAATTATTTTTCATTGTTATGGGACCTTATTTTAAAGGAATAAGGTTTAAATTGATGTGGTCTCGTATACTGCCGTCGTAAGAGAGAGGGGCACATCTATCACTTTGGTCAAACTGAGCTAATTGGGATTAAAGTTTTTAACATATTCTGCTTCATAATGTGTAAACCTATAGCTTAAAAGAAAAAAAATACTGATGATATATGAGTTAAGGTTAGGACTATCATATTTTTTACTTTTTAGTTTTAATATATAATTAATTATGAAATAATTTCAAATTATTCCTTTCAACTTAAAATAAAAATATTTAAAAAATATCACTTACTCCAAAGAAAAGGCATAATTGACCAAATGTGACCTTAATTTTAATATTTCAAGCAAATTGGTCATTGAGTCTAAAAGATAGCTCATATTTATCTAATTGCGCCTTTTTAATGTGAATTGACATAATGTTTACTATAAAAAAAACAAATAATCATGTGAAGAAAGTTTAATAAACTGTATAATAAAACATATTTCCTGTCAAGCTATTTCTGGTTAGTTTATCCAAATTACTGAAACAAAACTTAGCAAAATCAAATCTTCATCTAGAACACCAACATTTAAACAAAAAAAGTTCTTTATAACGTTCTTAATATGCAATTATTAGTGATAAGCATCTACCTACAATTTTAGTTAACAAATAGAACTTATGAGTTAAAAACAAAAAGTTCTTATACTTAAACTAAATTACACTTTTGAGTTAGTTAAATAATTAAGGAAAGTAAAAAACTAACTTAAGATCTATAAAAATAGTTACTTAGTTTTGAACCTTTATTAAGCTACTCTATAAGAGCTTATTCTAATTACTTAATGCTCATTTACAGGAAATAGCTTAGACTCGTAATTAATAAAGGCACTCGTAGTTTAATATTTAAAAATATACTTACTATTATTATTATTATAAAAGTCAATGTAACTATAACAAATATAACATGGCACTTCGTTGAATTACACAATGCAATATATTGGTGATAACTATAAAAAAGTTTAAAGAAAATGAAATAATCAATTTTACTTGAAATATTAATTGGAAATAGTATTTAAAGCCGAAACACGGCTAGTAGGATATCAACATATGAACATTATAACATGTAAGTATTTTATTTGAATTAACATTTTTTAATTCGTAATATCTTTTGAATTCACAGTCCGATTTCAATAATTCTAAAGCAATCTATAGGTTTTTAAACATTCTTGAATACGAAATGGTTTATTTGGAAAAGGATTAATGCGAAGGTATGGATAACGTGTTTTGATTTCCGTCAGCATTTCTTTCAACTTTTAAATTGTATAAAAAGAGTTATAGTGACATAACTATAATAGTTGGACACGTGGTAAAGGTTTTTGTAGATATAGAATTTTGTTTAATATTGTATATTTTTTTTCCTTCTATCTATGGTTTCCGCAGCGCATGCGATGCAAGAAATTTAATGGCTCATTATTTACAGCTTTACACATTATTGAAGTTTTAGTAGGCTATGTTACTCAGGAATAATGTAGCATTCCAAAGGTAAAAGAATTTTCGAAATCGGTTTAGTAGTTTTCGAGTTGATTTGGTAGTTTGGTACAAACATACAATAATACATAAAACGAATTAAACGGACGAAAAATACATAAAATTTTGACAAGTATCATTGTTCATCCTACCTACTTGAGTTAGAAACAACACGTAAACATGGATAAGACGTAAATAATATTACCTAGCGTGGGCAGGCTGCTGACAAGCGTGGAGTCGACGTCGCAGGCACAACTGGCGCGTTTCAATCAAATCCAGCCATCCTTTCCTCACTCCTAATCGTAAATAATTTAAAAGAAAAGGCGCAACTGGTTATTTGTGCCTTTTATACGCAAATTAATTGAAATATGCATGAATCATTAATTAAGTAGTCAGGGCACATCTGAGGCATTTGAGCCCTTTCTTTATGTTATGTTGCAGGTGTGCCCTTTCAAAGTAGTTTTTATTAAAAATCTGTATGAACTAATAGTCACATCTACGTGTTTGTGCCTTTTCAATATAATGGTAAATAACTGTGCCTTTTCAATCTATAAAGCATGAATAGTGTCATTTGTGCCTTTTCAGCCTACTGTATCTCAGAATTCCTTGAAGATAAAATTCTAAAAAAAATTGAGCAGTTGCGTCTTTTTTTTCTGATTCTAAATATGTACATAACTCATTTTTTTCAAAAATGTTAGTTGTGCTCTTCTGTTCTACGACGGCAGTATATCCCACGCCTTTTTAAGGGCTAATAACCCATTAATGCGTTTGTACCTAAATAGTCAAAAAATAACTTGCAATTTTATATCTAGATATAGGTACATTAAATTATAATTAACAAATATCATGGCACAACTAACACACTGCCAACTGATCCCAAACTTGGCAGACTATTAAACCAGAGGTCTTGGTCCGATACCCACAAATTCAAATTCAACATGCATTAATTCCGCCAACTGTCTACTTCTATATACATATATAAATCTTCTGTATCTGTAATTTATCTACATATAATATGTTTGTAATTAGAAATATATAATTAGGTTTATCGCTTGTCTGGTTGTCACAGTACAGGCTCAGCCTAGTTTTAGGATTAGACCTCTCGCTGCCAGCAGTGGTTTCGGCTATGCTGGCGGCGACAGCCGGATGGAACACGGTGGCCTCCTTTTGTGAAGCTGTTATGCTCAAGAAGGAGGCCGCCGAGCGCGAGAGGGAGCGCAACGATCTCTCACGCAGAAGAACGAGACGGCGCCGATGAACCGGACATTGACGCTAATGTCCGCTTCATCGGCGCCGGTGCTGGGAGCTAATTCCAGCGCGAGAGAGTATGCGGCGCCCGGCTGGCTTCACCCCAATTGGGCGCCGCCCCTGGGACCACTGGCGTTTGTAGGAATAGAACTCCACTCGTCTTGTATAAGCGGTCCCGGGAAGAGGTAACCTGATGTAGCTCAGGTAAGACGCTTGTACTGCTGAGGGGGGAGTCATTCAGGTCCCTCCCCTCCCTGGGTGAGAGTCTCGCGGACGCTCAGTGTACAGCGGAGGTACTGGCGTGATCGTTCACGAGTACCCAGAGCCCCCGCTACAAGCACTGTGAGGCTGGCTACAGAGGTAGTTTTAGTGGGTCGAGCCCCACACCACGCGAGACTAGAGCATTCCACCACGTAAAAAAAAAGCTCTGCCTAGTTTGGGATTAGGTGGCAGTGCGTTAGTTGTATCCGTATCCGTTAGGTGTATTGTAATGTTTCAGTATCTGAGGATATACTATGAGGTCCTACAGCTTCCTTTCATAGATAATAATCTTAGTCATCAATAAGACCCATAAGGCACAAGGTGCTGCTGAGGGAAATATTCAAGTAGCACTTGACGAGTATTCCCTTGAAATAAATATAAATAGAAGATTTATTATAGAACTACAAGGAAAATGTAGAAAAGATGTAGTGATGCCTTTAATAGTCGCGGGGTCAAACTTGATAACGTTTTGATTCTTTGTCATACAAACGTGCTAATATTTACTTAACTTTATCAGTACTATCGCGGATGACCTTACGCGCAAAATTTCCCCCAGACACAAAACAACTTTAATTGGGTCACAAAAATAGTTGTCTTGTTCCAATTAAACATGAGGGCAGTCGCGTTTTTAGGGCTCCGTACGGGACCGGTTAAAAACGCGGGGCACAGCTAGTAATATATAAATTACACCTAACCACTGAACGAATAATCGTGCGCATCACACAAAGATTTGGCCTGGGTGGGATCAAACCGACGATTCATTCCCTTTATGTCGCATCTCGTTATGTCGAGTCTGGGATCTGAGTCTGGGTCTATTGTTCTCCAAAGTATTGATATTTTAAACTTTCTATTACCGCTATGTCGAGTTTGGTGAACAGGTACAGTCGCGATATAAATTAAAAGTGGCATTAAAACATTGTATTATTATTAGTTCTATTAATTAATTTTCAACATACAATCTTTCTTGTGATTAGACTAGCTGATTTACTCTCAGGACGCCCACCAGATACACAAAGATGTGCCACAGACTATGTCAACGATTTGCGGACAAAACTGATAGACGGAAATGAGCAGATAAGAGAAACCGGATTCAAAGTAGAGAAAGAATTAAAACACGTTACGATCGCAAAGCTAATTAATGGTGCTAGTTTTGAAGAAGAATCATTAGTCTGGTTGCATAATCCCAGGCGAACCCGTTGAAAAGAAAAATCTCCAAAATTGCAACCTAGTTAGAAAGGGCCTTACAAAGTCATTACACAGATCAACTACTTAACTTATAGGATACGTCGTTGAATTTCGCTTAGTCAATTTAGTCTAATACGTATAATAAATGAAATTTGTATTTTAAAAGATAATGTTTCTTCGAACTGTACTTTTAAATATCATATTATTAAACTCGACCTAAATGGAATAGAAACGGGCAGAAAACGTTGACTTGACAGAGGGGTAATAGAAGCGAGACAAGGTTTTCGGCTCGACATAACGGGAATCGACATATAGGGAATGAAACAAACCGATGACATCTGGCTAATGCACCTGGCCAAAGACTATATATAATGTAATCGAAGTGAATCGCTTATAAATGTCAGTATATTCATTGGTGAATTTCTTTTACTTTTTCATTTAAAATGTAATCTTTGCTTTTATCATTGTCAATTCTCTTTTATTAACATTTTATTACTGTTAAATGTATCGTTTAATGTATAATGTATGTGTTAGTTATCCACTAAGGGTTATTTAAACTAAGTATTCTTGTTCACAGTATATAACTTGTTCTTTCTTTTATTATTTGTAATGTACCTAATTTCCTTTTAACTCTTTCTTATATCTTTATAGAAATAATATGTATGACATCAATCACTGAGGCCAACAACAGTAATTATTGCTGTAGCTTATGGTAAAGATGGCATCAATTTATGGTACACAGCATTTTTTTTTATCTAATTTGTATGTATGTGTATAATAAATAAAAGTATGTCTTTCTTTCTTTCTAATTAGTGAAGGTCACAAACCACTAGACCAACACTGAACACGTCAGTCCTATATATCATGATGATTATGATAACTTACCTTTGTATGAACTTCACTAAACACATAAGGTCCTGTTTCTTCCACTTTCAGTTTGACGCCGGGTGCACCACTCAGGATCTCCTCAGTGTTGGTTATATTGAATATATAGAACTCCAGGTACATCGTAATGGGTGTCTCTCTCCACAAGTCAAAGGAAGCGGATTGATTTGTAAGGATCATCATCTGCAACAAAAGGTTATAGTTTAGTGGTGTTAATTTATTTTTAACATTCCTATTCGATTTACATAATTTCTTGTTGTAACTTCATCATATCAGCCGAAAGACGACTCTCCCAAAGATCTCCGCAAATGCCGGTCTTGCGCTATTCGCATCCAGCAGTTTCCAGCGACCCGCACAAGAGTATCGGTCCATCATGTAGGGGGCCTGCCCACGCTGCCTCTTCCGGTTCGTGGTCGCCACTCTAGAACCTTTCTGCCCCAACGGCCGTCGCTTCTACGAGCTATGTGCCCCGCCCACTGCCACTTCAGTTTTTTATTTACCTATATATCTAGTTATTTTATTTCTTTTTTATTTATTTATTTAAAACTTTTGCACATGGATGTACAGAAGCGGACTTAATGCCGGAGGCATTCTCTACCAGTCTACCTTAGGGTGATGCAGAGAAAACTAAGGTAGGTGCACTTAACACGTCGTGTGTGGAGGTAATAAATCTTATACTTTTACGGTTGATTTTGGGGTGCCACAAGGTAGTATATTGGGCCCTACCCTTTTTCTGTGCTATATCAACGAGCTCTACAACCCAACACTTCCCTTCCCGCTACGCTACGGCTCAGTGCGTCGGAGGTTCGCTGTGAAATAATATTATTTTTCTGCTATTTCGTGATTGTTTTGTGACCTGTGTTTTGTTTCTAGCTTTAGTGTTAGTGCTAAATACTACAATCTGTAAGTTTTTTAAGTGTTTTAATAAGTAATATCTGGATTTTAGTTCAAATTATCGTTCGGTGAGTAAGTTTAACTTTTTTCTTGTGAGGGTACCGCGTCATAGTCACAGTTACTTGTTATCGTGCTAAATTAGTTATCGTGCTGTTTACATTAAAGCGCTTGCTTATTTCGTGTGAATAACATGTCAAAAATGAATGATGTCCCCCCCGATAGAGGGCGAAACGCATTTGGGAGAAGTAAACAGACTCCCAGAACGCCCCCTTCAGGCTTCAACAAACGAGTGTTAGACGATGCGTCACCGACGTTTTGTACTCCCGATGGTCAACAGGAATCGGACAATAAACGTTTTCGGGGATCTCAATCCGATTATTCGTCTTCATTAAATATTAGCGATACAAACAGTGCGGAATATAATTATTACGATCTTGTGACACAAGCTTCCGTTTATCTGTCAAAGGTTAACGAATTAGTCAGTGATTCCAACTCGGGTATGAATATCGCGAATAAGCTATCGGTGATGGATTGTACGCAGCGCCTTACCAGTATTATTTCATTACTTGCGCTTAAATCTTCATGCAATGAAACTAAATTGGCGAACGCAGAACGTCAGTTAGATCTTTGCGTAAATAAAACCAATTCTGAGATTCCTACGTACGCGGAACAATTAAAACTGCGTTTACCGAAAAAAACCGCCGCCCCCATAGTACAGACGCGAAAACCGGTTCCTTCAATTATTGCGTATCCCACTGCTGAGCGATCAGCGGAGTACGCGACTTCGTCGGCGACCAAGGAAGCGCTTATGAAGGCTATAAAACCCGCGGACGACGGTTTTCAAATAGTAGGCGTTAAAAAAACTTCCAATTCTGGCGTTGTACTCCGAGTGGCAAATGAAACCCAACTCAATAAAATTCGCTCTGTCGAGGCCATTCGTTCGGCGGGTTTAAAACTTCAAACTCCATCCGGGCGACGACCGCGCATACTTATAAAAGATATACCGTCGTCAATGGACGACCAGGTCTTTTTAACGGCGTTATACAGGCAAAATATCAAAGATAGTGATCTTAAAGTCAGCGAAGACGATTTTACGTCTAAAACTAAAATTGTGCGCAAGCGTAACGTAGCTAATGGGCGCAAGTGGGTGGGAATTGAGCTCGAACCGGAGATTAGAAAACATTTAGTCAGCACTAAAGAAAAACTTTTCATCGACTGGGCTACATGCCGCTTTATTGATGATTTAGAGGTAGTTCGGTGTTTAAACTGCCAGCAATATGGGCATGTTTTCAAGTACTGTAGTAATAAATTACCTACCTGTGCCTTATGCGCAGAAGCACATCCCACAAAATCATGTAAGCACCACAATGACCCAGAATTTAAACCAGTTTGTGCATCGTGTAAAACATATAAAAAACCTCACGACCACAAATGCGGCTCGGACAACTGCCCCACATTTAAGCATAAACTTGAGCAGTTAGTGCTAAATACCAAATATTAATATGGCTTACTTAAAAATAGGGCAGCTAAATCTTCACAACGATAGGGTTGCGACATCAGAGTTGGAAACTTTAGTCAATGAATACAACTTAGATATAGTGCTTGTACAAGAACAATATCAATATGCGCGTTTAAAAAATAAATTGGTGCAGCTAGACAACAAATCACGGGCTGCTATTTACGTAACGCGTACTAATTTTACGGTAAGCGCTATGCGAAACCTCATGACGTCACACTGTGCTGTCGCTGAAATATCATCCCCATCCTGGAAAGTTTACGTAGTGAGCTGTTATTTTCAGTATTCAGATCCTGTCGGTCCCCATTTACATCACTTGCGCCATGTTTTGATGTCCCTCAAAGGCCACAAAATTATTATTGGCGCAGATGTTAACGCATCCTCTACGTTATGGTATGGCAAATACCGTTCAAGCGATACAGAACGGCGGAACGCCGTCGAAGATTTCGTCGCTGAGATGAATCTATCAATACATAACACTCCTGATGCACCGCCTACTTATTGTAGCCCTACTGGCGAATCTTTTATTGACGTCACTTTTTCAAGCTCAGACGTCCGAATAGATGGATGGCGTGTTTTGCCTGACGCTTCATCCAGTGATCACCGCTTGATCGTGTACGAGTTTGTTCCTCGGTTGGCACAAAGACCTACGGCTATTTACGGTAACTATAGATATCGGCTCAAAGGGGCCGATTGGGAATTTTTCAGAGCTCTTTTTGCCGCGCATACCAGGGATTTCACCCGGGATGAACTAACAACAGAGGAATGTGCTGTAATGATGTCGGACACTTTTACCTACTGTGCCGATATTGCCATAGGCCGCGTCCCTATCACTAATATTCGAAGATGCGATTGGTGGAATAACTACTTAATTAAAGTTCGATGTGAATTTCGGAGAGCACGTAAAAAATATAATAAACTAAAAAAACGTAAAATTGTAGGCGATGTTTTAAATAATGCATATATAAATCTCAAAATAGCTCGCTCACGTTACCGCTCGTCAATAGAGAAATCCAAAGGCAATCTTATTAGAAAAATAGTCGATAAATTAGATAAAGAAGGCCCGTGGTCGCCCCTATACCATGAGTTTAAAGCAAATAGGTCTATAGATTTAGCTTATATTCAAAACATAAAAATCAATAATACCTACACCAGTGGCATAGAGGAGACCACGGAATCCTTACTTAATTCGCTCATACCTGATGATAGTTCCTTGAACGATAATGACTACCATAAGCAGATTAGACAGTGGGCAAACAATCCACCCGCTACCTATATGTCTAGTCTTCCTACAATCAATGAGTTTATGAATACTGTGAAATCGCTACCTGTTAACAAAGCTTCAGGTGAAGATAAAATATCCAACAAAATGATAATAGAAGCCACAAAACAATCCGGTGATTCAATACTAAAAGTTTTTAATCGTTGCATATCTGAAGGGACTTTTCCGCGTTCTTGGCGCAGCGGTTTTATTCGTATTATACCAAAAAATGGCGAAAAACTGCCTGAAGACCCTAAGTCATACCGACCAATAACGTTACTGGGCAAGCTTCTAGAACGACTTATTGTACCGCGATTGCTGCCGGGAGGACCAAAATTTCACGGAAATCAATTTGGTTTTACTGCGGGTAAATCGACAGTGGATGCAGCTATCTCAGTGAGGAAAGCTGTAAACTCGTCCGAATGTAAATACGTTTTGGCCATATTCCTAGATATTTCAGGGGCGTTTGATAATACTTGGTGGCCAATTTTGTTACAAAAACTTAAGTTACGCGGTTGTTACAGTAATATATATTCGATAATCACATCTTATTTCGTACATGGCTCTGCAACTCTTAAGCTTGGTCACTTCAGAGTCACTAAATCGTTAACCATGGGTTGCCCCCAGGGCTCAGTGCTCGCGCCGTATCTCTGGAACTTGGGTTTTGATGACTTCTTGACATTACCCTTGCCATCACGCTGCTCTCTAACGGCATATGCTGACGATGGCCTCTTACTTATACAGGGTAACTCCAGGAGAGAGTTGGAAAATCTGGCTCAAACTTGCTTAAGTATGATAAGTGAATGGGGTAAAAGAAATCGCCTTACATTTGCTCCTCATAAAACCTACCAACTCCTTCTTAAAGGTGAACTAAAATCCCCCCCGGGCGTAAAACTTAATAATGTTACTGTAAAGCGCAAAATATCAACCTGTTATTTGGGTTTAGTTTTAGAAAAGAATTTCTCGTTTATAGAACATATTAAATCAGTTGGGGAAAAAGCTAAGCGAAACTTTTTGCACTTACAAGGATATCAACGGCAACCTGGGGCCTCTCTTTTAATACTCTTAAAATCATTTACGGGGCAACCTATCTTGGGTGTATATGCTACGGCTCGCCTGTGTGGGCTGATAGGGCTACCATCGGAGCTGCTCGCCGTAAATTACTACAAAGCCAGAGGTTGGCGTTGATATTTCTGTGTAAAGCCTATAGAACAGTGAGCACAGAGGCCCTACCTGTCCTAGCGGGTGTACTACCGGTTGATCTTGAAGTACAAAGACGAGCAGCAATGTATTATTCTACGCGCGATAATTTAGAAAATGATTTCTTATCATTACGCGACCGTGCGAAAATAACCAGGCTATTTATGCCAATAGCTGACTTAAATAACGAACTACTAAATGAATGGCAATGTAGATGGAATACGTCAACCAAGGGTCGCCATCTGCACCAGTTCTTTCCGGACGTACGCGAACGGTTAAATAAAACTTGGCTAATCATAGACCATTGTGTTGCACAATTTCTTACCGGACACGGCAATTTTAAAAGTAAATTGTATAGTTTCAAATTAGTATCTTCACCAATCTGTCTGTGCTCAACATCCAGTAACGAATATGAACAAACTGCTCACCACATCCTGTGGGAGTGTGATCTCTGGCAAAATCAGCGTGATATTATGTTAAACAGCTTGCAACCAATATCTGGAGTAGTTTATTATACGGATCTTGTAGCAACAAGGAACAACTTCCGTGCGTTTAAGCGTTTTTGCCATACCTACTATTGGAATCAAATATAACAGCTCACTTAGGACCCTTAAATTGATCCTCGGTGCTTTTGCAGCTGGCTTCTCTAGTTGCAAATCTCTCATTTTATGAGGCTATAGCCTCTTTACATCATTCTGTCTCCCGCTTTGCTCTGGAGGGAAGTGGAACTATTCATTTTCTAACTCCTCCTTTTTTCTGTTTCTGATTAAATTCTTTGCGGGATCCAAGACAGTTAAAGCGATTCCCCGGGACATGCCTGAGCTTCACCGCTCAGTGTCATTTCATTGTGTGCCACTGTTGATCCTGGCTTACAGGAGTTGCAGTGGTGGGTAAGAGGGAGGGACTAGTCCCGAAATTAAGAGCTCTGCAACCTAAACCTTCAAAATTGTGGAATCTCAGCGTATGCTGACGATACAGCGTTAACTTTCTTCGCAGATTCATTGGACGACCTATTTAATCTAGCGCAAAATGGTTTCAACACAGTGTATCACTGGCTATCCTCTAACTCTCTGACTCTGAACGAAGACAAAACCAAATACATGGTATTCCATATTCAAAATCGAATGGAAGTGGCAGCTCTCTCAAATACCATCTTTGCACATAAATGTAACTTCCCTCCATCTCAAAATTGTAACTGTCCCAAAATTAGCCGTACTGAATGCATTAAATATTTAGGAATCGAGATAGATGCTAAATTAACTTTCGCGAACCACATAAAGTCCCTGTCTAACAGAGTTCGGAAGCTTACCTACATATTTAAAGAGCTTCGTGATGTAGCACAGAAACAGACCGTTAGGATGGTGTATGAGGCCTTAGTGCAATCAATAATCTCATACTGTATCACCACATGGGGAGGTGCTGATAAAAATAAAATAATAATTCTGGAAAGAACTCAGAGAATGATTTTAAAAGTAAGTTTATCTAAACCTCGTTTGTTCTCTACCTTACAACTCTATAAGGAAGCACAAGTGCTGACAGCTTAAAGCTGGCGAACAGTCAGCACTTGTGCATCATGCAAACAGTATTGCGTAAACATATTAACCTTCCTGAAGAAAGCAGAAAACGCATGGCATCTACAAGAAGGCATTATGCAATATGTGAACCCACAGTTGTACATACTTCCTTTGCACAAAAGTTCTTTCCATTTCGAGGAAGTATGATCTATAATAAACTAAACAAGGAAATTTCCTTAGCAAACTACCGGAGAGCCGAATGTAGAAATGTGGTAAGAAATTGGCTGCTTAAAATGGATTACTCTGATACCGAAAACATTATCAAATTGCTGCAGTAACTTAAAAATCTTAAAACTACTATTTACATAATATTGTCTATCATAATCATTACTAATGTATGTATAATTAAAATCAATCCCATAATTAAACTAAAGATGTACCTACTCAATTTTCTATATACAAAAACACAGACACGCGCATACACACACACACAGACACACGCTTACACAGGTTTATTTACTACTTATATGTATATAGCTAAATAAAAAAGTATCTTGCTGACAAATTTATTTAATGTACTAGGTTTCGGGGGGGCCTGGAGTGCCAAAATACAGGCCTTGGCTTAGTTTGGACTCCAGATCTCCCACAAGTTGCAACTTCATACATTTTGTCAACTTTATTTCTTTTATGTTAATATCATGTAATTTGTGGAGATGAAATAAATCATTTTTGTATTTGTATTGTATTGTACTTCAAAATACAATAAAAATAGTTACATAAACTACATAAATTCTAACTAGAATATAATATATGTACATTAATATATACCTAGAGAAAAATGTTTGATAGAAAAGGGGCTGATTCTGCCATATTTTTCATAATATGTTCCCGGATTTTCTTTTAACTTATTATTTTAACTTATTATGTAATAATAATATCATTAACCAAATTTGGCTAGGAAGAGGGGGGAGCACTGAGAGACAGAGAAGGTGAGCGTTGAAGCAACACAGGGGGTCCCATTAAACCTACATCTGAGTCGAAAGTCTCAGGCTCTATCGAGTGTTCCCTCCTCTACCACGCGATGGACCCGGTTTCCGCACGTTGAATCCATGGAATGCTAAGAATTATGTCTTCTATTATCACCTATTATTATTTCCTGGATATCTTTATTTTATTGCATAGCTTTTTAACTACTTACATAATTTTTTGAATTTATTATGATTTGTTACACCATCATTATATATTTCGGATGGCCGTTGGTTCCTGCTGAAGACCGTGACCTTTTAATCACTAAGGTACGTCAAATTTGGATTATAAGTATTTATTATTATTTGTAGGCATCAAAATATTTATTGTATACATTGATAGATAGATGACTAATAAAGAAATATCATGTATATTATAATTATATTAAGTGACTCTATTTAGATTACATTAATACTAGCACTTCTTGACTGAAATACCTACAGGATTACTTAGTTCAGGCACACCTGTAATTTGAAGAAAAATCAATGCCACTTTTCGTTGTAATGTTAACTCAAGAACGCCTTTTCCGATTTGGCTAATTTTGGTCTTGAATTATTCGTGGAAGTCCAGGGAAGGTTTGTACGTAGAGAAAATTTAAAAAAGTCTTGACAAAGTATAAAATCGTAGTTTTTACTAGCTAGCAATTTACAATATTTTTTTGTTTGAATAAATGAACTTAATAATAGTTTTTTTGTTATTACTATGCCTTATACGTAGCGAAGCACGTACCGGGCCGCTAGTAATTTATAATTATAAAAATAATATTTCTTTCTTTCTATATAATGCCTACGTTACCGCTCCCATCTTCTTTACAGCCCCCTAACGGCGCGTTATACAAGGTGTATCAAAAATAATAGACGTAACTTAAGGACCGCAATCTACTCATGAAACTCAACTGTTTGCGTGATTGAGATTGTTTTTTCTATGAAACAGAAATTAAAAACAAAACTGTCAATCCAATCGTTACAGGATGTCCCACTAGGTTTGTGTGTGTGGAAATGTCAGAAAATTTCATTAAATCGCTCCACCCGATTTTGAGTCCAGGGGGAACAGACACACAAATATCGCCAGCTATCCCAATCTGTCTAACTTCGCCAAATGAAAGTGAACCTTATGCTTTTGTGATAAAATTGAAAATCTATAAAATAAATTAGACAGATTGGAGTGGCTGGATGTGCTGGCGTCTGTACACCAGACAATATAAAAATTAATTACAAAAGCAGTTATTATTATTATGTTGTACAAAGGGTGGTTTTATCGCTAGTTGCAATTTCTTCCAGACAACCTTGGGATGGACAAAACTAGTGAGAAATGGAAAATGCGTAGTATAAAGGTGTAACAAATGGTAATAAAAGAATAATAAGAATACTATATCTATATAATAATATATACTTACTATATATATAGATATAGTATTATCTATATAAGTATGTATTTACAAAAAAAAAATAAAAAAATAGTATATGTAGTATATCAGTTATCTGGTTTCCATAGTACAAGCTCTGCTTAGTTTGGGATCAGATGACCGTGTGTGAATAATGTCCCAGAATATTATTATTATTTTCTTTTTGTTTTTTTTTTCTCAGCTATTGCTGGCATTTCTTATCATTTACGGGCAAATTATTATTATTATTATATTATTATTATATATATATATATATATATATATATATATATATATATATATATATATATATATATATATATATATATATATATCTATATATACAAGTTATTTATATAGATATGCTTTAAAAGGCCGTGTTTTTTTTATGTTGCATTATATTTTTTCTGAGTGTTGAACTTAAAACATAACTCGACACTATGAGCCTGTAGAGTATAGTATTATTAATTTAGTTTTATTCAATTCAATTGGATCATTTCTCAAACCATTTCTGACAGAAACGGCATACAAAATTGGCCTTTCTTTATTCATTTTACAGTTTCTAAAAGTGACTCTTTCACGTATGTTCGGACTTTTTGTTGTATGTCTAACTAACTACTAACATCATATCTTTTTAAAATATTTAGGGGTAAAATACATAATGCTGAAGTTTTAGAACAGATAGCCCTGTGTGTCCCGGACAGGTATGTTTGGAGAAGGAGACGGCCGCGATTGCTAGTGGAACCGCGTGGTCGGACTAATCTTGTACATGAGGCGCCCCTGACGCGTGCTCTCCGTACTCTTAACCTTATAGCAGCTGAGACTGACCTATTTGTGTGTTCTCTGAGTGAGTTCACGAGAAGTGCATTATGTATAATTTGTTATAAGTAAATTTGTGTAGTGGTATAAAATTGTTATATACTTAGATTAGCACTCTATCGCATTGGACTTATACCTGTAAAGATAGATGTAAGAGGAAAAAATAAATACAAAAATAAAAAATAAAAATAAATAAAAAAATGTTAGATTGGTCATCATTCAAAATTGTCGAGGACGAAGTCGCGGGTTACAACTAGTATGTATATATAAAGATAAATATGAAAAAAATATGAAAGCAATAATGTAGTGAAGATTATACATAATTAATTCTAGGTACATGTAGATACCTATTTAAATCAAAATGTTGTTATCATTTAGAATTAACACATAATGTATGATAGTATCTCCTGATTAATTAATTAGCTACCTTATTTAAGCTATTGTCAAGATGGTTATTAGTTTAAACTAGCTGTGCCCGCGACTTCGTCCGCGTGTTAATTAGTTTATTTCATTTTTCTTGTAAAATAAAAGACTCTTTCAAAAATAAAAGTAGCCTAAGTTACTCCTTATTACATCAGCTACCTGCCAATAAAAGTCCCGTCAAAATCGGTCCAGCCCTTTCAGAGATTAGCCGGAACAAACAGACAGACAGACAGACAAAAATTGTTAAAAATGTTATTTTGGTGTATGTACCGTATATATATTCATATTAATGTAGTAAAAACCGGTTATTTCAATATTACAAACAGACACTCCAATTTTATTTATTTGTATAGATAATCATTGTCGATATATAAAGTTTTATACGTATTTTCTACATCGTGTCTAAATGGTTCAACCTATATTGAGGTAAGTGCGGAGTAAGGCACATCAGCACCATCTACCAATCCGGGGTAGGCGCTCTGCGTTAAGCTACGAACGATACACACCGGCAGACTAAATTTAGGATATACTTGCTAACACCCTTTCGGAGGATGTAGGTAGGTGTTATCCATAGGTTTTGTTTTTCAGAAACGTGGCCGATGGATATGTTTATAGTTGCATTTAAACTGGAAAGCCCATATTGATAATTTGTGCAGTAGGATAAATAAATTTGTTTACGCCCTTAGCCGAATAAAGAAGGTCACAAATAGAAAAACAGCAATAATATCGTATCAGGCTTATATAGAATCTATATTACGATATGGGTTGATGCTTTGGGGTAACTGCACAGATAAGAATAGAGCGTTCATTGCACAGAAAAAATGTATAAGGGCAATTTGTGGAATCCGTCCTGACGAGTCATGTAGACCACTTTTTAAGAGTCTAGGCCTATTGCCACTACCTTACATATACATTCACGAAATTCGTAATTTTGTTTATAGTAATAAAAAGTTATTTAAAAAAGCATATGAAGTAAATTCGAGGCAAAAAAGAAATGCAGGCAGGCTTGTTATAAAAGATATACCTAAATCGGACAAGTATGCCAAAAGTTGTCTTGTTATGTGTATACGAATATACAACAAAATACCAAAAGAACTTAAATTAATAAATAACCTAAATCTTTTTAAAAACATACTGAATAAATGGCTGAAAAGACATAACTTCTATGACGTAAGAGAATTTTTAAAACATGACTATACATCAAAATAATATTAATTCAGAAATAATATTTATAAATTAATTATATGTAATGTTATTAAATTTAGGAAAATTATTAGGTATAACTGTAATTGACATTTATTTTATTATTGGTTGTATTTGTAATATTGACATATTTTGCATGCATTTTTACAAATAATTGTATCGCTAAACATGTGGACACTTATTATTATAGAACACTGTACCCAACATCTTAATACTATGTTTATTGCAAATAAATAACTTGTCTTGTCTTGTCTTGTCTTGCATGTAACAGATATTGACTATAGAGAAGATCTTCCAAACTATTAAATTTTAGTTTTATTGCATTATTCGCAATACAAAGCGTAAATCTAATCTCAGAAATCATAAATGTAATCGTCGAACCAGCACCCTATGCCAAATGTCACTTTATCTTCATTATTCATTTTCTACCCAAATCGGCAACATTAATGAAAATGTCCACGACATAGATACTTTTTGTGTTTTTTTTGCTATGTATTTTTCCTTTATTATATTTCATTTTTAAAATTATTTTAGATTAATATTTAAAAGTCACACATAATCTAGGAAAAATATAAAAAAGGAAAACATCATAGACAAATACACAAAAAGTATGTCGTGGGCAGAAAAAGTAAACAATAGAAAAGTTGCAAAATAGACTTTTGATAAGTTTAGATTTTTTTAAAGCTATGGATTGATTGATGTAATAAACTAACACTTACTTATAATTTGTAATGTTGACATTGAATAATAATATACTAACATAGTTATATGTTTTTGATTCTAAAATAAAATGAATAATAAATGAGCTAAAATTTACTATCTAAAATCTGCTTGTTATCGAATTGGACCCTAATCCAACTTCATAAGTAAGTGGTGCTAATCTCTTGCACAACTTTTCATAATAATTATATTTATCATTAATGCATATCATAATAATTACGATTAATCATGTGTATTTTCAGTCAGTATTATAATTTACACTTTTGTCCATTTCCGTAAAAAAGAAAAATGTGTTTTGCACACATTCAACGTATCCACAACACTTGAAAACTCACTTTCCGCATCTGGATATCGTGTTACTTTCTCGGATACCTGTGACATTAACCCTAATATAATCTATGGATAGGTCTTCAAAAATGATATTGAGGTTTCTAATATAATTTTCTTCTAAACTTAAAAGTTTGCGCGGGAGACACTTCCAAAGTGCTAAAATTTTAGCCTCCCCCTGTAACTTCGAAAACAAGAGAATGATAAAACTACAAAAAATAAATGATGTACCATACAAACTTCCACCGAAAATTGGTTTTAACGAGATCTAGTAATTAGTTCTTTTTAATACATAATAAATCGTAAACCGCAATTTACCTTTCATTCAATGAACTCAAATTCAATTCAATCTGACTAGACTAAGGTAGAGTTTGTGGGTTTGATCTAAGACAAATCTTTGTATGATAAGCACGATTAATCGTTCTATGTATGGTGTAACTTTTATATGTCTATTTAGAAATATAGAAGTATGTTTATCAGTTGTCTTGTTTACATAGTACAGGTTCTGTCTAGTTTGAAATCAGATGGCAGTGTGTTGTTGTCCCAAAACATTTATTATTTACTAGCTGTGCCCCGCGGTTTTACCCGCGTTAAACTTAATAAATTATAGCCTATGTGATATTTGGATAAAAAATCTACATTACAAAGTTTCATCAAAATCCGTCCGGTAGTTTTTGCGTGAAAGACTAACAAACATACACACTCACAAACATTCGCCTTTATTATAATACTAGCTGTGCCAAGCGGTTTTACCAGCTTTAAACTTTATATTTATAAAGTTTGTATATCATCTTGTTAATATAGCTTATACTATAATTTTATAGCCTATGTGTTATATGGATATATAAGCTATATTAACAAGATGGATCGATGATATTGTGCGGGTCGCTGGAAAATGCTGGATGCGGATAGCGCAAGACCGGCAATTGTGGAGATCTTTGGGGGAAGCCTTTGGCCAGCAGTGGACGTCTTTCGGCTGATATGATGACGATGATGATGATAAGCTATATTACTACAAAGTTTCATCAAAATCCGTCCAGTAGTTTTTGCGTGAAAGGGTAACAAACTTACACACTCACAAACTTTCGCCTTTATAATCTTAGTGTCATTTATTTAACGTGTTTACAAATGCCTTGAGTCTAGATATGACGTTAATATTTACCAGCGAAGGCCAAGGCTGATATTTGGGAAATGTGCTGATAATTGTAAGTACGTTAATCAAAAACTCATTACCGGTATACCTACGCGTAATCTATCGATTACACATGTGCGAATAATTTACGCCAAAAGATACGTACATAGCTGATACACTGGACATGCATATCGCGGATTATAGTCAAGTTATTTATACTAATAATAATTAGGTCCGACCGTCGTTCACATAAAAGATTAATAATGTCCTCCTTTTTTTTGTTAAGGCAGGGCGAATGCCTATGCATGCCACCCGCAAAAAGTGTCTGCGGGTGGGTATGTCGGACTCCAGTCTCAATATTTATTTATTTATTTATTACTTTTTGCACAAGTTTGTACAGAGGCGGACTTAATGCCGAAGATAAATGCCGGGACATATTATAGTGCTCAAGTGAGTGCGCGAGCACTTTCTAGTCCATCACTCTCATCCGACCCGATGGGACGACTAGCGACAAGACCGCAAAGAGCTCAGTTACAGGACCAACGGCTTTACGTGCTCTCCGAGGCACGGCTGTATAATACCAACTCCCAGACTTCGGCCTGATGCTGAGATTTTTTTCTTTTTACAGTAAAATTCCAAAGTCACTTTTGGCCCGACCCGGGATTCGAGCCCAGGACCTCGTTCTCTGCGGATGAACACGCTAGCGCTTGACCAAAATACGTTACGTTACGTAGTTGTACTAAGTACACTCATACGATAGTTTAACGTTTAAGTTAACGAAACTTGTTCGTCAAATATACTCAAAAAATTGCAGGATACAAATATAAGGAGGCGCTAAGGAGTCATCATCATTGTAGCTGAAGAAATTCCACTGCTGGATAAGAATCATTTTAGAGACATACCACAATCGTGACGGGTTGGCGATCGCATTAAGATGGTCATAGTACAAAGAAGGAAGCTGCTGCCCATCGTCAGCTAGATATTCCCTCTGGTCGTCTTCTGAGCCCTCCTACGGGATGAGATGGGGTGATAATATTCTGAAATTCGCCGTTACCACACAGGTGAGGAGTATAGGAACTAAGTTGAGTGAGACAAGACAGACGCTAAGCTAATTAGCAGAGGTAGGGCATATCGTTTATTCGCTCAAATAGCAGCCCGACTGGGGAAGTACCTCCACCTTACAGAAGACACTCCTTAATAATAACATTAATAACTTTAATGTTGTGTTTCCGAGTGTGAGTAAGGTCGCCAGAGCTCATTGGGTTGGGGGGAAGGGTCAGCAACACTTGTTTGCTGACTTTTAAAGGCCGGCAACGCACCCACGACACCTCTGCTGTTGTAAGTGTCCATGGGCGGCGGTAATCACTTACCATCAGGTGACCCACTTGCTCGTTTGTCACCCTCTGATATAAAAAAAAAAATACTGAGGAAGCACTTGCAATGTTTCTAGATGCAAATTTGACAAGGGCATAGGTAATCATCATGTCAGCCAAAGTACGTCCACTGTTGGACTAATGCCTCCCCAAAGAATGGGGGGATATGCCATAATCGCCACGCTTAGCAGACGGGTTGGCGATTGCAATATGATGGTCATAGATCACAGAAAAGCGCTGCAGCCCGTTCTCTGGTAGGTATTCCCTCGGAAGATTTCTACGCCCCCCACGGGATGAGATGGGGTGATGACATTCTATGCCGTCACCACACAGCAATATAATAGAATCAGTAAATAGAAAAGTAGTATATTAGCTATCTGATTTCCAGCTCTGCTTAATTTGGGATCAGATGGCCGGAATAATGTCCCACGATATTATTATTATGATTTCCCAGTTCTGAGATTAAAACTGATTAATTTATAATTACTCAGATCGAGTCTGGTATTTAAGATAATGGGCTAAGTCTGATATAAGCAGGTGTTTTTGTTGTTAGATTACTGTATCTATATCGAATTGGTCAAACTAAACGGTAGGTTATATATATATATATATATATATATATATATATATATATATATATATATATATATATATATATATAGGAGAAAGTGATATGATATCTCATCGAAAACATAAACTTGAAACGAGAGCCAAGTGCGATGAAATGAAATGAAATGAAATTTATTCAGCACTTGGGTACACATACACTTGTACTTGTCAAGGTCACAATGCAGTACATAAACATATTAGATAGCATAAAATTTACAAAAAAAAAAAATAGTCCGTCCGTGCGGTTTGTTTTATAGCATATATTTTCTGAAATCCTTAAATAAATAACAAGTTACTAATCTATTATTTTGAAATTTAGGTTTACTGTATTAAAATTAAAGAATGGAAGACTAAAGCAAAAAGACGAAATTCTAAATGAGGGTGTGATCACATGCACGGGATCACCGATCACGCGTTAATGGGCCAAAGCGATCCTCGCCGCTGAGGAACCTACCCCAGCTAGCCTGCGGCTTTCTCTAGCTACCTAGGTGGACGACCCGGAGAAGAAAGCCATAAGGAAACTCCGGGCTTGCCTTTTTCGTCTTCTTTTGCTTTCAGCTTACGATTTTTTTTTTAATGTCATGCATTTTACTTACATGTGATTGGTTGTTATGTAGGCTAATGCACGCACAGAACCGTTGTCATCCAGTGAATCATAATAAAATAAATAAGCAATACCATTCAATTTCACTCAAGCACTTAGAATATTCTCTTGCTTGACGAAAAAACGGTAGGTGCATCCGCGTACATTTACAAAATTAACAAGTCACACGAAGTCTACCAGAGGCGAAAAAAAATATGAGTACCCCAACAGCAGTTACCGGAAGCATATTCAACAATGCGTCGTTCACGACAAATTAATCAAGATCTATATGGATGCCAAGTTCTGTTTTCACTTGGCTATATAATTTAACTTGACTCTTTCATTATTACATAGCTAAATGATCCCACCGGTCCGTAAGTGATCGGCGAGGTTAAACACCTAGACTCGGGGTCAGTCCACAGATGGGTGACCACCAAAGTGGTTTAATTCCTGAACGTCTCCATGTTTGGGGGCGTACGTTAAGCTATCGGTCCCGGTTGTAATCATTAGACAACAGTCGTTAAGGCCTGTCAGAGGCCTTGAACAACTTTGACACTAGGGTAACCACTGCCCATACGATAAGTAACAAATGAAATCAAAAATTCTTTATTCCGTAAAAAATTTACATTTATGTGGAATCGTCATATTTTTTTACCCTACCGTGCAGTGCATGACGTGGCAGCTACTGAGAAACACTGCCAGAAAACTCAGTAGGAATCCTTTTTTAAAATAAAATATACTTAAGATTAATTACAATCATGTGTGTTGACTCAGAACAACTCAATCCCAAGCACTTTTATCACTTAAATAATCTGATATTTTGTAATATGCCCTGCTACACAATTTGGCTTTAATAATTCTTTTAAACTTATTCGTAGACAATTCTCTAATATCATTGGGAAGTTTGTTATAGAATCTTATACATTGCCCCATAAAAGAGTTACTTATTTTGTGGAGACGGGTAGTATGCAATATGAGATTATTCTTATATCTAGTATACATTATGTGTATCGCTCCTTTTACAGAAGGAATCCATATTTTTATGCACATATAGTAGGTTTTCATATATATACTGAGATGGTACAGTTACAATGTTAACCTCTTTGAACTTTTCTCTTAGAGACACTCTCGGGCCAAGATTATAGATAGCTCTTACAGCTCTTTTTTGCAATATAAATATGGTGTTAATGTCAAGCAGAGCTACCCCAGAGAAGAATTCCATAGGACATTTAACTATGAAAATAACTGATATAAACCATTCTAGCTGTGTCAACATCTCTAACAAATAGTACGTACTGGCTATATTATATTTCTAAGTTAGTGTGAAATGATGATGTCTTCCCGGCCGACTTTCGGTGCTTCTTATAAAACAAATATGTTTTCATAAAAAATAATAATAGGCATCTAAAACATGAAAGTTCCAATCCTACAGCTTCAATACCACCTTCACTTCAGCTTCACCGTAGCCTAGTTGGTAGTGCTCCTGCCTACGAAGCTGGTGGTCCTGGGTTCGAATCCCGGTAAGTGCAAATATTTGTGTGATGAGCACGAATATTTGTTTCTGAGTCATGGATGTTTTCTATGTATATAAGTATTTATCTATCTATATAAGTATGTATATCGTCGCCTGGTACCCATAGTACAAGCTTTGCTTAGTTTGGAGCTTGGATGATCTGTGTGACATTGTCCCTAGATATTATTATTATTATAATAGAGCGTGCTGCGATGGTTTGGTCATTTAGAAAGGATGAATGAAAGAAGATTCACAAAAGAAGTATACCTGGCCTGTGTGAATGGGACAACCGGAAGGGGAAGACCACGTAGAACATTTTCTGACCAAATTGGAGATGTTCTCAAGAAAGGGCAGGTCAGAAGTACCCTAAACCGGCGAGCATGTATGAAGAATATAATGACAGTAATCGAGGCAAAAGAAGTATGCAAAGATCGTGACAAATGGAAATCCGTTGTCTCTGCCTACCCCTCTGGAAAACAGGCATGAGTCTATGTATGTATGTATAATAGAGCGTAGGTAATTATTTCTGGAACTAGACTTAGTTCCCTTACTGTCAATATTTATACTGTGGTGAAAGTTTGAAAGTGTTTTACTAAGTATAATTAATTAAGTATTAAGACGCGTGCCATTCATCTAAATTAAGGATCGGGGACTTTATCGATAATATAACATATTATTATATATCGAGTGAAAATGTCAAGATACTGAGATTTAATTGATAATTTTAAATAAATATCTTCGACTTACATTTAATCTCTCTGACGTCATTAAATGAATTATGACAATGAATTGAGTTACATAATTATTTTATTTTTATAAAATGTGACTTTAAGGGTAATAAATGACAGTTACAGTTATCAGTTCACTCACAGATACCAAAGTAGTAAAAAATATTAACTTTCATTTATTTTTAAACCAGTCATATTATTAACTAGCTGGTGCCCGCGACTTTGTCCGCGACAATTTTGAATGATGACCAATGTAACTACTTACTTCTAGCTTAATCTAAAAAATATAATTTTTGAAACAAATAAGCAATATAAATTGAATAAAACCTAACCTATAAATAACCTTACTAAGAAATAAATGAAAGCTACTTTGCTACTGTCATTTACAAAAAGGACCCGATATCATCAAGCAAAAATCAAAGAATACATATCAATTGTCCTTAAGTATATTCAGTAAGTCAAATAAAGTATCACAAATGTAACTCCCATTAGATTAGGTTGCGACATTTTGTGAACGAAACCATAGCGCGATCTAAAACGATGATTACGCCATCTACTAACAAAAATATAAACTTTTAAAGCGGTAAAATTAAGATGTGTGCATATATTTTGGGTGAGATTTAGGCGATCATCTATTGATTTATTTTTGGACGACCTATTTCCAGCATTTATTTATTTTAACCGATATGCCAATTAAGTTCCGCGATCTGAAACGATATTAACGCCATCTAGTTACAAAATTGTGAACTTGTAGATCAATAAAATTAAGGTGATGTTTTTTGGGTGCGATCATCTCGACACCAACAATTTTTACTACGATAACTCGAATTTTAGATAAATTCGTTTTTTATCCCAATTTGATTAAAATGTCGTTTTTTTATTTGTTATAAAATTTACCAAAAAAAAGAAGTTACAAATCTTATAAAACGCTTTACTTAGACGACCTTTTTTAACAACAAATTATTCCCTGGATTGCTTTATTTTTAACTGAAAGACCAAATACCAATTTTAACTCAAAAATGTCACATTTTTATACAATCTTACATCCCCTATTTGTCACCCTTAGGGGTGGAATTCCCAAAATTCGTGAAATATATATTTTTAATTTTTAACTGAAATGCCTTATTTCATTCGTTTAACTTAAAAATTGTCACACTTTCCATACTAACTTACATCCCCTATTTTTCGCCCTTGGGGGTGGAATTTCTAAAAACCCTGAAATACGTGATTTTTTATTTTTAACTGGAAGGCGAAATACAAATTTTCATGCGTTTAACTTAAAAATTGTCACACTTTCCATACTAACTTACATCCCCTATTTTTCGCCCTTGGGGGTGGAATTTCTAAAAACCCTGAAATACGTGATTTTTTATTTTTAACTGGAAGGCCAAATACAAATTTTCATGCGTTTAACTTAAAAATTGTCACATTTTCCATACAAACTTACATCCCCTATTTTTCGCCCTTGGGGGTGGAATTTCCAAAAACCCTGAAATACGTGACTTTTTATTTTTAACTGGAAGGCCAAATACCAATTTTGATGCCTTAAACTCCAAAAACGGCAAAGTTTCATACTAACTTAGCGCCCCTGTTTTACCCCCTTAGGGGTTGAATTTCGAAAAATCCTTCCTTATTCCTTGTCTACATTATAAAACAAACATTTGTGCAAAATTTCAGCCTTCTAAGTCCAAGGGTTTGGGCTGGGCGTTGATGAGTCAGTCAGTCAGTCAGGACTTGTCTTTTTATTTATATAGATAATAATAATACATATACTTTTGGAGACGGCGCGTATTGTGAGGAAGTTCCTCTCTCTGAAGCCTTGACCATCGGTAGCATGGAACCTGCTACCGTTGCGTTTCCGATTGGATCTCTATTTGTTATAATATTTATAAATATATTTTTTTGTAACTATATATTTGTAAATGTATGAATTAAGACACGGAATAAAAGAAATAATAATAATAATTTATTTATTCTATTCTCAAAAATTTAAACAATAACTAAAAACCGGCCAAGTGCGAGTCGTTATAGCGGCAACGGAACTACATCATCTATGAAAATTTCAACTGTCTAACTATCACGGTTCATGAGAAACAGCCTGGTGACAGACGGACAGACAGACAGCGAAGTGTTAGTAATGGCGTCCCGTTTTACACTTCGGGTACGGAACCCTAAAAATAATTGCATGAGTGGCGTAGTGGTTATATTGTCGTGTTTCGGGTTCGATTCCAGCTCAGCACAATTATCTGTGTGTTCCCTAAATGGTTGTTATGGGTACTATGTGTGTTTTGTGTCCGTTAATGTCATGCGTGAGAATTCCCCGGAATACAGGGAATTACTTTGCTTAGTGAGGGCATTGTTTTTTAATCAAAGAAAGAAAAACGACAAAAATATTTAAATTAGTGGAGTAAAAAATATACAAAACACTACTTGCTAAATGGTTCAAAGGTGGAATCGCTGCATATTAAGAATATGCGTATTCGTGGTATGGTGTCATGCTATGGGATGATAGCACAGATGCGGAAAAAGCATTTAGTTTGCAGAAAAAATGTATATTCAACATGTAACATAATTAACGCACACCCTAAAACACCCCAATTAGAATATTATGTTGTAGTCATAATAAATACACTAATTTTTTTATTTAACATGTATATGCAATTTTATTTACTAAAATAGTTTCTTGGAATAAAGTTTATTTTTCTTTATTTTGTGTTGAATAATGGAATTTGTATGTATACAAATAAAATTGTGATTTAAAAGTCTTATTACTTTGACTTACGGTCCATTTCAATTTGTTTTGACTGTACAGGGTTAAAATAACGATCATTTCCGTAATGTTAATTATTTTGGAATAAAAAATTACCTATATTAAAAATGATATAAATCGATTCAGTAAACGATTCTGAATAAACTATTTCAGGATGTGCGTTAATTAAGTTACATGTTGTATACGCATCTTAACAAATGTCGATAACACTGAGAGTTGTAGGCCACTCCTCCTGGTTTCTTTCTGATTAAATTCGTTGCGGGATCCCAGACAGTCAACGCTATTCGCCGGGACATGCCTGAGCCTCATCGCTCAGTGTCATGTCATTGTGTACCACTGTTGATCCTGGCTTACAGGAGTTGCAGTGGTGGGTAAGAGGGAGAGACTAGTCCCGATTAGACCACATTTTAAAACTCACGGCATTTTTACTGTAACCTCACTTTATATTTTGGAAATCGGCCTCGTTGTTAAACAAAATATTCACCTCTATTCTGTTAATGAAGAGTAAGCAATGAGCCATGACATTTAATAAATAAAAACAAACAAGCCTTACCTACTTCCGACTTAAAAATGTTTCATTCATCAACGATTTTGGAATCTTATTGAATATTTCATTAGGCATAACAATGATGATGTCAATTAAAATATGCAATAAGATTCCATAATCTTTAATATTTAAGTTACAATATATTTAAAAACAAACTTACCAAACTTTCGATAGAAATGTCATATTATACAAGACAACATACAATTGCAAGGATTCTTCGAAAAGTAAAAGTCTACCGAAATGATAAATGTATTTTATGGTATGGACTACGAATTAAAACGGCTAATTTTAGGAAATAAATTACTATATAAAATAATACTATGATGATACAATACAATTAATTTATTTTTATATTAAGTATATTACATATTTAAAAATATATGTTTAATTTATTAATATATATTAAGTTTATTAAAATTGCATGTGGCATGTGCATGTTGCATGTGCTTGCAGTGCCCTTACAGGGTTCATGTTGATACTCAAATTGTAATTGAAAAATATCAGTTTATACACATGATGGGAAAAGGATTTGAATTTGTTTAGAGTTTGTGATCCCTTATCAAATCAGTATATAATATCTGGGGACTATGTCACACAGATCATTCTAGCCCCAAACTAAACAAAGCTTGTACTATGGGTACCAGGCGACGATATACATACTTATATAGATAGATAAATACTTATACGTATATGTTATTGTTAAGTACACAATCTCAATTATGGTATCCCGAATAAAGTATAAAATAGAAAAGCGAGGAGGAAGCTTACAATAATATAGATAAAATATCAAGTGATTACGATAGCAATCAATCATCATAGTCAAGGATTTTTATACATATCTACACCTGTTGGTATCAGGTTACCACAGAGGAAGATCCTGCAACGCCGGAGGAATGACTCATATATTGTCGAACGTACAAAAACCTATTCACTATGCTACAGAGAAAAAAGCGACAGAGAGCTTAATAATAATAATATTTAGGGACAATGTCACACAGATCATCCTAGCCCCAAATTAAGAAAAGCTTGTACTATGGGTACCAGGCGACGATATAAATACTTATATAGGTAGATAAAATACTTAAATACATAGAAAACATCCATGACTCACAAACAATTATTCGTGCTTATCACACAAATATTTGCGGTTACCGGGATTCAAACCCAGGACCACCAGCTTCGTAGGCAGGAGCACTACCAACTAGGCTACGGTGACCGTCAAACATTAATGAAACATTCTTAGCGTACATGGATTCTTCTGGTGCCGAATCAATGCTCAAAACGGAAGCAATTATACGCAAGTTATGCGTATTACACACACTAAGGCATGTCAAAGTTGTCCCAGAAGGCCTATGACATGGCTTAACTATTCATTTAACTAACACATACATAACTCCTTCTTGTTCATTTCTGATTAAATTCGTTGCGGGAACCAAGACAGTTAAAGCCATTCCCCGGGACATGCCTGAGCCTCACCGCTCAGTGTCATTTCATTGTGTGCCACTGTTGATCCTGGCGTACAGGAGTTACAGTGGTGGGTACTAGTCCCAGTTTTTGTGCTTGCGTTTAAACTTTATACTACTATGGTTTTTTTGTGGTTTACCGCACATCTATGGGTCTATATTATATTATATATTTGACGGTCACCGTAGCCTAGTTGGTAGTGCTCCTGCCTACGAAGCTGGTGGTCCTGGGTTCGAATCCCGGTAAGTGCAAATATTTGTGTGATGAGCTCGAATATTTGTTTCTGAGTCATGGATGTTTTCTATGTATTTAAGTATGTATCTATCTATATAAGTATGTATATCATCGCCTGGTACCCATAGTACAAGCTTTGCTTAGTTTGGGGCTAGGATGATCTGTGTGACATTGTCCCTAGATATTAGATTGATTTAGGTATTAATAATGTAGGGCAAAATATACATTTGTAACAAATAAATGTATACAAACATTAAAACATCACGCCATGCAATCGCATCTTTAAAATGGTAACTTCCGTAATCAGTTCTCCGATAAGAACACGTAGTAGAATAATCACGTCATCAATAAAATAATATAATCTTTATGAACCTTATCTTGTTTAACTTATGTTCATATGCTCAGATACTCTCACCTATTAGTTAGTCCATAGATGGGTGACTGCCAAAGTGGCTTAATTTCTGAGCGTTTCCATGCTTCGGAGGGCACGTTAAGCGGTCGGTCCCGTTTTAACCATTAGGCAAAGTCGTTAAGCCACGTTAGACCCAAAGGGCGGCTTGAACAATTCTGACAAACCACTGCCCATACGATAAGTTATTTAGTAACTTATGGTTTGAACAAATTCCTATAGTCCTTTCTTTTTTTTTTTTCTTATATAATGGCTTTTGTGAATAAACGACTACAATTTTGCCAGTGTCAGGGTGAAGTGATAGGCCGTCAAACGATGGAGATTTTACGGTCAAAATAGCGTCCACAGTTTGCAGCTGTAGAGTCTTTGGTAACGCAATAGTTATCTACAAATACAACAACACAGAACAGACACAAATACATAAACAATATATATTACAATCACAAATAAAAATTATTATATAAGTAAAAACGTTATAGTTTAATATTATTTATTTTTATAAATTTATACAATATATTTACCAATGGGGAATATACAAGAGATAGGACCTATAGTCCTTAAAATATTGATTAAATAACAGTTGTCAGATCAATGTGACTAGGGAAGGGATAGTATTCACACATGCTGATACAAATCGATATCGTAAGCAATTTAAACATAAGAACAAAGTTATAATTAATATATTGACTTAATGACGTTCATCCTAAATCAGTGTCACCATCATTACAATCGGAATCGCTAGTGCTATCCGGGAAGTTAATTATTGGGATCAATAATTAATGCTCACATACTGAATCAAACCGTAAGTTGTGTTCCCAATCTTTTGTAATCATCGTATATACTACATTTTTCCATTACGTCAAATGCATTGTTTAACTAAATTAATATTTTGTGTGCTGTAAGCATTGGGGCAGTATTATGGCTAGATGCGTGACCTAAGATAAAAAATAATATGATTATTGTATTTGGTGGTATTATGTTATCTTAATCGAAGAGATGCCAGCATGGTTATTATCAATCTTTCACCTTCGCCTTGTGTGATATCTTGGTAGAGGATCCAGGCGTATAATCGGTTCAAGTTTTAGATACTGAGATTTGCTTTTAGCTGAGTTCCATCCAGGAATACCACTTTGCCCCAATCGTCGATATCTTTCACTTATAGTAAAAAAATCGTTATGCCAATATCTATTCCTTCTATAATATCTTTTCTTGTATCACACTATTTATATTAGAATCAAAGTTTTTTTAATATGGTCGATAAGAATGGTTGGCTTCCATTATATAGGTTTGTATCTTTCAAAGAAACTGCAATTTTCACATGATTGTTTTAAAACGGCAAATGTGTATTTGTTCTGATTATAATGAATACATATACCAACAATATACATTCACCAACTTTATGTACCATACTTAATACAAACAAATAAATAAATAAAGTTTCGAAAGCGCAATATTTCATAATGTGTGTCTAAAAGAGGCACAGTTAAGAGAATATTGAACTACCAAACTTAGAGATAAAAATAAAATGAAACCTGTAAGGCCAAACAGACGGGCCCAGTAGACGTTATGTCAAAAATATTGATATATCTGTCGGTCCAAATTACATGCTAACTATAAAACTGCGGTTTTGATGTGCAGTTGGAAAGTTGCATAAGCATATTGAAACTACCAACCTGCTTTCATAACTTGCAATCAACTGCAACTGAGTGCAGCAGTCTTGGTACAACCACAGAATAACCGATAGTACTTTTGCACAACTAACTTTGGATCAACTATAGAAACGAACTCACTCAAACAGGTGGCGCAGCGGACAAAACAGTGGCCTCGTCGCTTAGTGTCGCGGGTTCAATTCCCGCGCAGGACAACTATTTGTGTGACCCATAAATAGTCGTTCTGAGAGTACAGACGCCAGCACATCAAGCTACACCAATCTGTCAAATTTCCCCAATTGAAAATGAACCTTATACTTATGTGATAAAGTAGAAATTCTATAAAAGAAATTTGACAGATTGGGGTAGCTGGATGTAGTGGCGTCTGTACCCCGCGACACATGGATTAATTTTCCTAGTACGGGCGATGTCTTATTTATATTATTGACATCTGTATTCATAAAACTTTTGTCTTGCTCTTTCTTTTTTAGTGTATACTAGCTGTGCCCCGCGGTTTTACCCGCGTTAAATTTTATAAATTATCACAGCCCCCCACCCGTAGGTGATAGCGTGATAATATGTAGCCTATATGTTGACCCAACCTCTTAGTAATATTCATGCAAAATTTGAAGTAAATACATGCAGTACTTTCTGAGTTTGGCTCGGACATACATACAGACAAACAGACAAAAATTCTAATAACTTTATTTTTGGCTTCGATATCGATTGAAGATCACGCCCTTCAATGGATACCCTCACATATTGGCTTGATTGGCAATGAGGTTGTAGACACATTGGCAAAGGAAGCTACTACCGACAGTGTTACTTTAAATATATTGCCTTTTTTTACTGATTGTATACACTTGATACGAAAGCATTGTTTTAAGTTGTGGAAAGTTCATTTTGATGAGCGATCAGTAGAAAAGGGTATATGGTATAAAACTATGCAGAATGAGCCTTGGAAGACCCCCATGGTTTGATAAATGTAATTTTAAAAGGAACACATTAACCACCGCATTTCGACTTTGTTCCGGACATATTCCACTGAACAAGTTTGCCTACATGATGAAGAAAGTCCCATCACCACTGTGCTCTGAGTGTGATATTATAGAAGACGCATATCATATTATGATGGAATGTGCCCGGAGCGAGGACCTCAGAAACGATGTGCTTCAGGTTGCCCCGGATGTTAAACAACTCGGTGGCTGTAACGTTATCTTAGCATATCCACTTTCTGAGGCTGCTATTGTTTTATATAAAATTGTAAGTAAGGGTATGCGACGACGTAATTTATGTATTTGATTTAGGGTTTAATTTAGATTTTTTGATATAAGGTGTATGTATTGTTCTTACGGAGTGGCATAGTCCTAGAAGACTAAAACTCCTTAAATAAAGAAAAAAAAAAAGATCACGCCCCAAGTAGCGTTTAAAAAAAAAATTCAATGTACAGTTTTGACTTTCCTACAATTTTATTATATGTATAGATTCTTCTGAGGATCTTACCCTTCTCATCTGGGACATGAACAGCGGCGGCCAGAAGACCACCATAACGGCTCCCATGACCACCGTCACAGCACCACATCCCATCAGAATACCTGTTTTCTTCCCTGTCGACACCATTTTGACTATTGTATCTGCAAACAAGACATTTTCAAATCAATTCTCGCATAACATATCAGGTTTATTTGTCGAAAATAATGTTTATTTACGGTTATGCGATCTCCCCTCGGAGCTGTGGTGGCAGTATGAGAATTGTCCTCTAATACCACCATACAAGCAACTTCGAGAAGACAGCGGTCTGTTTGTGGCACAGTCGCTGTGCCGGACGGGCAGGAGTCGGCAATAGGGAAGGTCAATCCCGAGTCCTCTCAGGGTACGTGAACCCGACCATCTGGGTCGTGGCGCAAAAGGGGAGCACCGGAGGAGCATACCCGCGTTCCCGGGGCTCCTCCCATCAGGCGCCAAGATAAGTCTACGTCAGGTAGGTTTACGCAGACACTTTTTGCGGGTGGCAGGCGTAGGCTTTCACACTGCCTTATCAAAAAAAAATATAGTAGGGTGATGGGAACCGTCAAGCACGCAAAGCCTTCAATGGAAGGCTGCAAAACCCTTAATCCTATGCCACTCAACACCAGCTCCACGACGACAGACGTGACTCTATATTAAAACAGCCACAGGCTAAAAAAGTTCGTTTGTCCCCACTAGTTCTCCTGAAGAGACCTACACGACCCACCACCATCCATACTCTCAACATTAGTGAAACCGCGAGTACGTTGCCGGCCTTTTAAAACGGCATAAACTTAAAGGTTTTCATGGCATTCATTAATTGTTCTTTAATTAGTAAATGTTTATTTTACAATTGTGATCATGTAATTAATGTTACTATTACTTATAGTACTAAAATAGGTTATTATTTCCTTATGTGTCTCTATTGTTTTGTTTGTTTTATTTTTCAATAAAGTGTACTTCTTCTTACAAGAACTAGGTACGTATTTCTTTCGCTTAACGTTATGCGTAACATACCATTTGCGGTCATTCATATTACCTGTATGCAAACATTTTCATACTATATATTGCGCTACTTTACGCTTTACGTTTTTTTTGTAATATGATAAAAATACCTTAACATGACTAACCCGACTAAGACCTTTAATGAACTCTAGGTATATAATATCTACAATTCATGATCATAATGTTACGTGTAAGACGTCCATAGCTGGACAAAGGTTTCCCCAGGGACCACCACTATGGTCAGTTTGCAATGCCCGGATGGTCGTCGGTCCACCTTCAGCCAGCAGCCCACGCTTCGTTTCCCTTTTAGCGGTCACCACTCAAGTCCTTTTTTTTATATCAGTGGGCGACAAACGAGCAAGTGGGTCACCTGATGTTAAGTGATCTCCGCCGCCCATGGACACTCCCGACACCAGAGGAGTCGCGAGTGCATTGCCGGCCTTTTAGAGTCAGCAAACAAGTGTTGCTGACCCTTCCCCCCACTCCAATGAGCTCTGGCGACCTTACTCACACTCGGAAACACAACATTAAAATTATTAATGTTATTATTAAGTAACGTCTTCTGTAAGGTGGAGGTACTTCCCCAGTCAGGCTGCTCTTTGAGCGAATGAACGCTATGCCCTACCTCTCTTATGTCCTGTCCAAAGCGGCAATCGGTTCTTCAAACTAAGTGCTCCGCACACTGCCACTACAGATTTGGAATTCTTACCATTGCTTATGTTCTTCAATAGAATTATGTAGCAATAATTATTAATGACGGGTGTGGTTGCCGTGGTTGGTAGATGCTTGCTTTACATGCCGCAGGTCTAGATCAGGTATATGGGTGCATGAACAAGACTGTTTGTCCAGAGTACAAAAGAAAAGTAGTCTTTGTATATCAGTTATTTCCATAGTACAAGCTCTGCTTAATTTGGGATCAGATGGCCTTGTGTGAATATCACAAGATATTATTATTAATATTACATGACAGTTTTCAGCTTATCAATATTTATAGTCTCTGTCATTAATGTTATTATTCAATAACAATGATTATAAAATAATGGAAAAACAGAATTATAACACTAATCATATAATTCCATCATGATTACAATGTTTTTATATTATAACAAGACCACATACGTAGATATCTCAATTCTTCAGATTTTTTAAGTGAAAACCTCTTTGGCTGCGTTGTGCACTTTTTTGGGATGCATGGATGTGTAAAAATGTTAAGCTCGCGTCAGGATCCGTGACCTGCTCGAATATTCGTAAGACGGTCTTTTTTTATTCAAACAAGCCGTTTATACACTCACATGACCACAGCATTATTGAAGTGAAACAGTCTTAATTATGTTAGATTTGTTACAGCAGGCTGCCTTCTCAACTTTAATCTTATTTTAAAATTTATTCCCACCATAGGGAGGGAAGCAATTACTATGAGTCTTACCGCCCAAAGGAAGTAGCATCTTCCATTCGCTACTCGTATTAAATAAAACCAAATTTTTTTTTAATAAAATGTCAAGTCTCTTTCTCTGGCTGTATTTCTTTTTCTGATCACCAAGCTTCTTAACTAGTCATTTAGTTTCGGTATTCATAAATCCATTTATTTTTACGATACCGCGACGACCATACAGTCATCATAACATAGCTTTAAACAAATAGGTTTATGTACAATTACGAATCGACATAGTCGTAGCAGATATATTCATCGTATTAAATATTATTGGTCTATTCAAAGACAAAAAGTTGCATCAATCACCAATCCTAGGCAAATCTTACTAGGAATAACTGCAAAGCGTATACTGAAATATAGCGGTAGAAACTGCATTTATATGGCCACAACCAGTAGCTGCTTGTGCAATGTCTTCTCTTGTTTTTTTATTCTTTCTTCTATTATACTTACAATGTGTACATACATTTGAAATAAATAAATTATTAAGTTCGAATACATCATTTACAAATTCGTGTCGCGGGTTCAAATCCCGCGCCTGACAACTATTTGTGTGACCCATAAATAGTTGTTCTGAGTCTGGATGTTATCTGTATCCGTCTATTATATGTTTGTAAAGTACCCCGCGACACAGCGATTAGATTCCATAGTGCGGGAGTTGTCTTTCAAAAAATATATCACCCGGATTAGAATCATAATGAAAACAGATAAGAGGTTAGTTTTAGATATCTTAGATTTTAATTTTAAAGACTAATTAGTTAGATATATTTTAATTGAGGTTGTGTCCTTCTAACATTATTGCGAAACTCTGTAATAGGTAAGTGTAATCGTACCGTAAAGATGGCATGCAATTTATTAAAATGGCTGTAGAGTTTCCTTAAGAAAATAAATTTTAATGTTGTTGGCGAGGGACCAAGGCAAACTTAGTCAGACAATTTACCCCGAGGACCTGAGATGCGGAAATCATCGCAGCCAATGAACTACTTCATTGGCTAACTACGTCTAAGTAAATATATAATCCTACTAGTACTAATATTATAAATGTTCGCATTTATAGTATAATATCTGGGGACAATGTCACACAGATCATCCTAGCCCCAAATTAAGCAAAGCTTGTACTATGGGTACCAGGCGACGATATACATACTTATATAGATAGATAAATACATATATATATATATATATATAGAAAACATCCATGGCTCAGAAACAAATATTCGTGCTCATCACACAAATATTTGCACTTACCGGGATTCGAACCCAGGACCACCAGCTTCGTAGGCAGGAGCACTACCAACTAGGCTATGGTGACCGTCCGACCGTATTAGTAAGAGTAACTCTGTCTGTCACGCTATCACGCCAAAACTACTGAACCGATATAAATAAAAGTAGGTACAGATAGTCTAGAGCCTGAAATATGACGGCTACCTTTTCATGCGAAGGTTGTAAGGGGTTGAAAAGGGGGATGAAAAGTAATATGGAGTATAGCCATTTTTAGAGCTAGAAAGCCTGAAACTTATGTCTTACTTCAGCGGATTCGATGTAAATAAATAATAAGACATTTAAAGTTTGCCAATTTTGTAGCCTCAAGGGTGTAACATAGCAATAGTGAATAAGAGATGAAAGTTTGTATGGAAATATGTAAGGTTTATGTGAATGTTTTACAAGTTTGCGAGATGGCACAAAATATTAGAGATATTGCGGATGAAGTCGCGGGAATAGCTAGTATTTAATAAATGTCTGTAAGTATGATGCAAAGATATTACAATATAACAAGATTGCGCACTTCAAGATTTAGTTCAAAGTAAAATGAACTCAAAGTCTTTAAGATACAGTCCATTTCTCTTTGTAGTGTACCAATAGGAAAAAACGGACCCCTTGAGAGGGTCTCGTTTTGGAATCTGTCCCTGTCTAACAGATGGCCAGCCTAAAAATAACTTACTTGACGTATAAAATAGTAGAATTTTTGGTCAAACACCTAGGATTATGTTTACATATAACTATAATTAAATAATTTTTATTTATTTAAGACGTACACAACGTTTTTTTAAACTATGTCTTTTCTTTGATAGCTTTTTAAATACATTTTATTTGGGTTTAGGAAATTCAATAGCAGTATTTATAAGAAATGACGTTTGCCACACTCAATTTGTAAACAAATATGGCGAATGTTTGTTTTGAAATTATTTATCGTATTGTGCTCCAATCCACTTCCAATTTGCTTAGAAATGGTTTTAACTTGTCGCGTAAAAGGGTGTAAAAGTGAGGGTCATCTGGGGAGTCGTATATCTTTTCACAAGTAATTGTTATCTTGTAATGTTTCTATATTTTGGCTAAGTTCAGCAACAGGGTAACCATTCGTTACGTATTTAATGGATCGTTTTTCTAGATTTCCCAAAAACGAGGAATTGAAACAAAAATGGATGAATATTCTTCCCGGTAAATAATAATCTGATATAGCAATTAACTGTTTTATTACAAATAACATTCACATTTGTTTCAGAGTTTTTGCACATTGACACAAAATACTATTGCCACTAAGCATACCTACTCGAGATTGTTGCCTCTTACAACAAACGATTTTTCCAACCTGTCGTAATGTATATTAGGTATTTTATACCTGCGTAATAATTGTCTGCTGTGTGGTGACGGCGACAAATATCAGAATCAGAATATCATCACCCCATCTCATCCCGTGGGGGGCGCAGAAGTCGACCCGAGGAAATATCTACCAGAGGACGGGAAGCAGCTTCCTTCTGAGTACTACGACCATCATACTGCGATCGCCAACCCGCCTGCCAAGCGTGGCGATTATGGCATATCCCCTCAAGATGATTCTTGAGGGAGGCTTGTTTAAGCTGTAATGATGATGATGATGAATAATTGTCTATTTCACTATATCTAACACTAAAACGAGGCTACTGTTTCCTCGTGTCAGTGTTTGTTATGAGTAAATATGTAAGAAATAGACAATTGCTACACTCTTATTAATAACAAAAGATATAAAATTATCTCAGTTGTTTAGATTAAGCCACTTAGAAGATATTTTCAATTAAGGTAGTGAGTATAGTACTATCCGTGGAATAAATTAAAAAATCGGGCCTGTAGTCTATTAGTGTAACCTGATTTTCACAATCTAATCTATATTGAATATATGTATTACAATAATTATCCTAGAATACTATAGCCGACTGACACAAAACACTTGTTGCGAAAAAGAATATAAGTAAATAAAACATATAATATACTTGAAAACTATTTGGATACATTACGAATATGTAATATTTGGAAAGTCTACTGCCTTTGTCCACAATATCTACCACTACTCACACTTACATTAGGCGGGAATTGTACTATAAATAATTATATAATTTCCTAAACGTTTAAAAAATCTACAAATAATCTTGGTATAATTTAAAAGTAAGTAAGTAAGAAAGTATAAGTAACGAAAACATCTCGAATACGTATACCTAGGTATGCAGTGGGGCGAACAGTAACTTTAAAAGCACTGCACATGTAGTATGATTATACTTCAAAAGTAAGTTTATTCATTCTCATAAAAACAAAATTTTAAATTTGGCGCGTTAAAACATTCGCATAATTCCACGACGCATGGTAACTCTATGAGAAGGAGATGCCATCCAAAAAAGCGCCTTCTTGCTCGGGCCGTTTTTGCTCCCTCAGTGCGCAATCTTGTTATATTGTAATATCTTTGGTATGATGATACAAGTGGCGCCCTCGGTAGTCAATACTGGGAACCCTTTACCGCTAAATTTAGTTACATATTTATAGTGTAAATGGGTCATTGCGGATGTTTATTATACATAATTACGATAGGTCTACTTACGGAATATCTTTTAAATTTCGAGTTCAAGTTTTGATTCATTATTACACATAAGTCTAGGGTTTCTATAGTTGAAACTTAGTTTTTATTTGGGATAGGTACTTATATTTAGTAACGCATAGAAATGTCATAAATTTATTTTTATGAAATTTAAGAATAGGCATATATTTTAGTTATGTCCTAAAAAGATTTTTTAGGTATTTAAGCGTCCCGAGGTCATCTAAGTAAGCTAGGTCTTATTAAAACATAGACAGCTTGTAAAGTTATAGGTGCACTTAACCTTAATATAATAACATTTTCAGATAGCACCGGCTTAGCTTTTAGGGCATTCATTGTTCAGCTCCTCAGGGCTCCAGAGGGCTATGCTCGGAGTTTCATTGCGAGATCGAATCAGTTATATTGAGATCCACAGGCGAACCAAAGTAACCGACATACCCCGAATAATTGCCAAGCTGAAGTAGCAGTGGGCAGGGCACATAGCTCGTAAAACCGACAGCTACTAGGCGAGAAAGGTTCTCGAATGGCAACCACAAACTGGAAGACACCGCGTGGGGAGGCCTCTACAAGATTGGCCGATAATCTTGTGACTGTCACTAGGAACCGCTGGATGCTGATTGCGCAATTGTGGAGATATTTAGGGGAGGCCTTTGTCCAGCAGAGGACGTCTTACGGCTGATAAGATGATGATGAGTGTTTAATTGTGAGTTTAGCATACATAAGTTAATGGTTGTTGGAAACCGTTGTAAGCGGATTGCGCAAGGCCGGCAATAAAATAAATAAAAAATGTTTTTATTCACGTAGACTTTAAAAAAGCGCTTGTACCTAAATAGTCAGAACATGTTTGTAGCAATATAGTTGCTACCACCGGGTCCCATGCGCCCCAACTGAGAAGACCCAGCGAAACAACACGGGATTTGGTCCAAATAGAGTAATTATTTAATTTAATTGTGGCGATATTGAGGGGAGGCCTATGTCCAGAAGTGGACGTCTTTCGTCTGATATTATGATTATGAGTATTTAGTTATGAATTGAATGAAAACGCTTGCGCTATTGACCCTACAGGTTGGGAGAGGCTCGCTTTACACAGGTCGTCTTGGCGCTCTACTATTCACAAATGGATAAGTTGTTTCGAAGAAAAGCGCCACAATTCGTTTACTGAGAAACGCCAAGTACGCAAAGAGAAGCCTAAGCCCACCTATATGTATATGTACATACAACTTTATTGTCCTAGTTGTGACCGAGTATTTAAAACTAAGTTCGGTCTAGCTAGCCATCTAAGGGCACACCAAAGAAGGTGATTTCGAAGGGTCGCCGTTATCGAAATCGATAAGGAGGACAATATCTATCTACTATATAAAAATAAGTCGGGTTTTCCTTCCTGACGCTATAACTCCAGAACGCACGAACCAATTTCCACGGTTTTGCATTCGTTGGAAAGGTCTCGGGCTCCGTGAGGTTTATAGCAAAGAAAATTTATAAAATTTAACGCGGGTAACGCCGCGGGGCACAGCTAGTATGTATAGTTATGAATTTAGCATACATAAGTTAATAGTTATTTGTTTTTTAACATGTAATGGAAGTGTATTATACTATCAGCTTATTCAATGCATGTGGTGAATTGACTACCAAAATTTCACCGAAGTAATAAGCGGTGTTATCGCGATTATTTAAGCTTTCCTGTGGTTATCAATATAGGAATTACGCCCTGATATGTGTACGCTGTATGACATATGTAAAAAATCTCACATGAGGAGAAAAGGGATGCGCCACATTTGGCTTTCAGGAAACACATGATCCTGACAGAGCCTGTCATCTAAATGGGTTCTTTGACGGTCACCGTAGCCTAGTTGCTAGTGCTCCTGCCTACGAAGCTGGTGGTCCTGGGTTCGAATCCCGGTAAGTGCAAATATTTGTGTGATGGGCACGAATATTTGTTTCTGAGTCATGGATGTTTTCAATGTATTTAAATATTTATCTATCTATAAAAGTATGTATATCGTCGCCTGGTACCCATAGTAGAAGCTTTGCTTAGTTTGGGGCTAGGAAGATCTGTGTGACATTGTCCCTAGATATTATTATTATTATTTGAATCTTTTGCCTGACTAATATCACTGGAATGAAACGTTCTGCGATACGATACTACCACTTTATCATAGTTCTGATTCACCAATAGATACTTGCAGTGCCATATTAAACAAATACCGTAGTAATCGTTACCACCGAGACACCTGCGTTTAGTTGTAGAACAGATGATTGGAAAATCAGACTAGCCTGAACTGCATACTTGAGCAAATCAAATTTTATTAACTATCATAGCTCCTTCCCCGTTGATTATAGCGTGATAATATGTAGCCTATATGTTGACCCGACCTCTTAGTAATATTCATGCAAAATTTGAAGTAGGTAAATCCATGCAGTTCTTTTTGAGTTTAGCCCGGACATACATACATCCAAACAGACACACAGACAAAAATTCTAAAAAACTATATTTTTGGCTTCGATATCCATTGCAGATCACGCTCCGAGAATCCTTTTAGAAAATTTTTCAAATTACAGTTTTGACTTTCCTACGATTTTATTATATGTATAGATGATAGCGAATTCTATTGAGAAAAATGAATTCAAATGGAATGTAAATTATGTATATAAATTAATTTTTGACGGCCTCGTATGACTAGCGGTAGCGTGTTCTACCGATAATGAGAACCAGAGTTCAAATCTCAGGTGGGGCCTAAAAGTGATTTTGAGAGGATAGGGTTGTTAGTATTTACACTCCCGTGCCTCAGAGAACACGTAGAGACGTGGGTCCTGTACCTGACCTCTTTCGGCAGTCGTCTTAGCACTAGGCTGGATGATTATAATGTAACGACAATTCTATTTAGTTTTAAACTTTTGAAAGAGATGACTGTCCTTTTTTGTTGCAGAAATACTAGATATAAGAATCATTTTATATTACATACTACCCGTCTCTAAAATAAGTACCTCTTATATGAGGTAATGTACAGACGCCAGCACATCCAGCTACCCCAATCTGTCAAATTTCTTTGATAGATTTTCAACGTCATCATAAAAGCATAAGGTTCACTTTCAATTTAGGAAATTTGACAGATTGGGGTAGCAGTAACAGTTTGATGTGCTGGCGTCTGTACGTACAGGATTAATTGAAAAACACAAACAACCTCGCAAGAATAGATAGCCAACATTATAAGTAACAACTTTTATTCTACATTTTCAAAAATAACACAATACATGAAAAAAAAATATTTTACAAGTTTTGGTTGTACTGTCGTGACATTTGTAGGTCTATATTTCATTCAAACGACGCTCGGATCGCGCGCGCGTGCGCCTGTAATATAATAATAGGTAACACTTTCTTCGCCAGATATTAATCTAATTAATTTCCCGGTAAGGTGTATTATATAATAATAATAATATCTGGGGACAATGTCACACAGATCATCCTAGCCCCAAACTAAGCAAAGCTTGTACTATAGGTACCAGGCGACGATATACATACTTATATAGATAGATAAATACTTAAATACATAGAAAACATCCAGGACTCAGAAACAAATATTCGTGCTCATCACACAAATATTTGCACTTACCGGGATTCGAACCCAGGACCACCAGCTTCGTAGGCAGGAGCACTACCAACTAGGCTACGGTGATATTGGCCTCCTCACCATTTCCGTGTATTCGATATTGGAATACCAATACCCCATGGTAATAAAATAACACTGTAGGTACCTACCCACAATCCACACAATATATTGATCGATACGGCTTGGCGGCGACGAAAGATCGTGGCACTCAGCACATGCAACGCGCGCGCAGCATTGAAACTGACGGACGACTGGCAGCCAGCTAGAGATATGGTTCAGGCTTAAGGGCGCTGGCGCTGCACCCCCTTCCCCGCGCCCTCGCAGGGTTATGTTTACGTAATCTTTGCGATGCGCGTAGAGTTATAAACATTCAATCGGGACATGGAATTAATACTTATTTTTGTACTATAATAAATAAAAAATATCAAAAATAAAATAAATATATATATATAAAATTTGACAAATTATCAAAAGTTGTAGAACAAAAGTTGTTTCTTATGGTGTCAGCTATCTGGTCCTGCAAGGTTGTCGGTGTTTTACAAGTAACCTCGTACACACGGCTACATATAAAGCTATACATTTCCAGTATAAGCTGATCTTGCGTTGTAGGATTTCCATACAATGAGAGATCAGATTTATTACAAACTTCCCAGTCATATAAGTGACTACAAATAATTTAAAAAAAATCGACGCCAGATTATGTAGCAGGGCAGGCATATTATTTAATTATTTAATTTAATAAATATTATAATTTTCATTACATTTAATAGAATTTAATTTAAAAGACAGCTAATTACATTATATTATATATTAAAGTAATTAAGATTTAATATAAATGTATATTTAATGGCTGGAATAATTCCTCCTCTCTGCCTACTTTGCTGTGCCTGACAGGGTCCATGATGTTCTTTCTATTTGTACCTACCACCTAGACATACATTGTGGAATGCAATAAAGAATTCAGTATTGATTCTAACTTTTACAGTGATTTCAAGGGGACACATCTTTTTTTCGGTGATTAATTTCTTCACGAGTCAGTTTCAGTAGTTATAAATCACTATCACAGTGTCAAAATTGAAGAAGATCAGTCGTTCATCATCATCATGATCATCATATCAGCCGAAAGACGTCCACTGCTGGACAAAGGCCTCCCCCAAAGATCTCCACAATTGCCGGTCTTGCGCTATCCGCATCCAGCGATTTCCAGGCGCGCGCGTGCGCTTCTTATATAATAATAGGTAACACTTTCTTCGCCAGATATTTATCTAGTTAATTTCCCGGTAAGGTGTAAGTAAATTTGGAAACTCTGTTGCATATTGGCATCCTCACCACTTCCGTGTATTCAATATTGGAATATCGATTGAGATCGAGATCAGTCGTTCAGGGGGAGGAAATCAGGAACGAAACACATGAGTCGAGTTAGAAAGAGCCGTGGTTCTCTTTGGCTGCCACGGCATGCACTGCACGTAGGGTTGCCAACTTTTTTACTAGAAATAAAGTATATTCAAGTCTATGAAGAATATTAAACAGTATTTTAGAAAAATTCATAGTATTTTATTTATTGATTGTTTTAAATACATATTTTTTAGAACTTCTTGCACAACTTACTAATTTACAATCTTTGTGGCTGCGCTGAGCAGCGAACGCCCTCAGACTAAATACAGTAAACAGTATTTTGTACCTATACTTTATTTTTGTTCAACAGTAAAAAGTATAATTTAGTGAAAAGCAGTATAATACTGTTCAAAACAGTATAGTTTGCAACCCTAACTGCACGATAGGGTATCAAAATGACGATTCCACCTAAATGTAACTCCTAAAAATAACATTTTTGTGGAATAAATGAATTTTGAATATTAATTAAGCAAATGTCAAACTCTTGACATTGAATTGGTATATATTCATTTACGCTTTCCCATATTATCTAATCACCAGACTCTTTAAATTGATTGGGGGGAACGCATATGTTCGATATGGGTCGTGTAGGAGATTTATTTTCAGCGCCATTGATAAATTCGTATAGCGCCGTAGTAGTGACATGGAGATAGCATTAAGCATGAAATAACAAGTCTTAATAATGTGGTCTCTATCTGACGATTATTTTTTCAAAGAAACTGACATGAGCTAAGCCGACATAACAACATAACTCGTCCGGGAGGACATTTGCTGTCGTCGTCTCAATGGCCTTGAAGACAGGGACCCGTCAATTATTTGGGCGCGTGTAGACTCCGGTAACCTCATCCGGGTCTATGCGTGCCTTTACAGGTCTCATAACGGTGACTTGGACACAGGCAGTCTTTTTGAATTTTGAATTTTAATTAAGATAAATGTCAAACCCTTGACATTGAATTGGTATGTATTCATTTACGCTTTCCCATCTTATCTACTCACCAGACTCTTTAAATTGATTGGGGGGAACGCCTATGTTCGATATGGGTCGTTTAGGAGATTTATTTTCAGCGCCATTGATAATTCGTATAGCGCCGTAGTAGTGACATGGAGATAGCATTAAGCATGAAATAACAAGTCTTAATAGTGTGGTCTCTATCTGACGATTATTTTTCAAAGAAGCTGACATGAGCTAAGCTGGCATAACAACATAACTCACAGACAAAACAACAAAAAAATATTATTTATGTAATTTTGCTAAAAATATTTAAGCCTGAACCGATTTTAAGCATGAAAATTAGTATGAAGCCTAAATAAACACAGCTTGGAAATGCTATTTGTATCCAACCAGCATATTAAAGACGAGAAATCTTTGCGAGCGTTCCCATTGAGGGACCACATATGAATGTTGAGCTTTAGAAAGCGTCAACCGTTAGTAAAAGTTCTCAAACAATTGTAAATTTAGCCACTAGTTTGTAAAAGGAGCCACTCCGAAGTTACAATCGGTTAAAGGTGGTACTGGATTCTAATGCTATTTTTGTACGGGGAATTACTCTAGAAACATTTCGGAGTTACCTTAGCAATCGCAAACGGCGATATTTATCACGATAGATACTTACCTGAGTAATAAGGAAGTCACATCCTACAGCGTCTCTCAGAAAGCCAACTGGGCCCAACCCTATTTCAAGTATATAAGTTACCTGTGTAGGATGTCTGACTACACATACCAACATTACCTACTGCTCTATATGGCTAAACAATGTCTACTAAGATGAAAGACTACCTAGTTTAGGAGTCGGAGTGTGACTGTATCATAGCATACTTCCGTAAATTGTAAATTGTAGTTTTCCTATGATAAGCGTTTCAATTGAGGGAGCACCTTTGATAGATTGTAACTGTTGTATGGCTTCTTTTACAAACTAAAGGTTGAATTTACAATCGTTCAAATACTCTTTACTTACGCTAAAACCATACAAATTCCAAATTCCATTATGGTTTCCACACAAAGTGAACTTGTAGTGATCGGTTGAGGGACCACCTTCTGCATGCTAGTTCTTTTTATACAGCAAACGGGAAAAATCGATATTTAATATGATAAGTTTTGCAAATGTTTTACTAAGAGAAGTCATTCATAGCAGTTGTAAATTGTTACTATGTTAAGAGTTATGAATGCCTCTCAGTTACGTCTGACGGACCGCCTTTGACCGATTGTAACTTTGGAGTGGCTACTTTTACAAACTAGTGGCTAAATTTACAATTGTTTGAGAACTTTTACTAACGGCTGACGCTTTCTAAAGCTCACCATTCATACGTGGTCCTTCAATGGGAACGCTCGCGTTTTCTTTAGACCTCACGATCGAAGTAAACTAGGCGTCTTATATTAAGTATGTAAATAATATTTCTCTGTATGTGAATGTATATTCTTAAGAGAACATAAAGAATCTTTAATATACGAAACGAAACTGGCTGGAAAGAGAGAAAGAAAATGTTTGCTCGCACCTCTCTCTCTTGCTCCTACAGTAATATACGAAGCGTAACTCTTTCTATCTTCACTAACTTATATCTCCGTCTCAACTTCCGTTCGCCTCACCCGATCACAATTTTTGTAATGCTTACTCCCTAAGTCAATCATGCGTATAGAAGTTATACTTCAAAGATATGTAGCCGTGTGTACACCAAAAAATATTAAATACTAAGAACTATGAGCATGTTATCAAGATTGTACAAATGGCGGCCTTATCGCTAGGTGCGATTCTATTTAATACTAGCTGTGCCCGCGACTTCGTCTGCGTGTTAATTAGCATATTTAGTGGGTTTTTTTTTTGGTTTTTCTAAAATGAAAACATTTTTTCTAAAATAAACGTAGCCTAAGGTACTTCTTATTACATCAGCTACCTGCCAAAAGTCCCGTCAAAATCGGTCCAGCTATTTCAGAGATTAGCCGGAACAAACAGACATAGATACAAAAATTTTAAAAATGTTATTTTTGTGTATGTGCCGTATACATATGCATATACATGTAGTAAAAACCGGTTATTTCAATGTTACAAACACGACACATTTCAATTTTATTTATTTGTATAGATATTTTTCCGAATATTGCACAAACATGTTGTTCAGTTTAATAGGCAAATTACGCTCATTAAGTTACATCTACTATCTATGTTACACCTTGTATATAAGTCAAAATAATCCACGTATTAAAAGCAAGGCATCTAGTTGTAAGGGTTGGATGAGCAATCATATTTTGTATTATTTATTACACAAAGCTACTGCATGAATAAAATTTACTATATGAATAAAAATAAGAAAAAATAATTAAGTTACAAGTTTCTTGTGCATTTTAAAATTGTATTGTCTGCACATGTGGCGCAACGGCTAAGACAGTCGGCTCGCCGCTTCGTGTCGCGGGTTCGAGTCCCGCGCCGGACAACTATTTGTGTGACCCACAAATAATTGTTCTGGGTCTAGATGTAATTTGTGTCCGTCTATTACATGTTTGTAAAATTCCCCGCGACACAGGGATCAGATACAATGCGGGTATCGTCTTTTTAAAAGAATGTATAAATATATCTCCTATTTCTCCATTTGCAATATGACCTGTAAGTAATGTCTAAACCCAAATTTCAAATCGCTAGGTTTCGTAGAATCTGAGATATAAAGATGTGACAGACGGACGGATGCACTGCGTCACACCAAAAAGGTTCCCCTTTATCATTTTGGTACGGATCTCTTAAGTACATGGTAAGAATGTTTACCAAATTAAGTCCACACAATTGATTTTATCTAATATCTTAATACAAAATTAAGTTGATAATGTAATAATGCTTTTCGGCTTATTACCTCAAGCAATGCCACGTGCATTGATGTTATTATGTAGGTAAAAAGATAAATACTTTATAAATGAAGTAGATAGATGCAAGGTTGGGAAATGCCAAATAAATAAATAAAATAAAAAATGTTTTTATTCACGTAGACTTTAAAAAAGCGCTTGTGAATAGTCAGAACATGTACGTAGTAATATACAATTAATTTATAATTATTTCTAGGTACATATAGATATTTAGGTACACGGATTGTAGGAAATAATTTACAATAAGATTTATTTTATAACAGTAACGATATTTAACTAACTTAAATTAAGTTATTATCAAGGATCTTGTGTAGGTTTAACTATCAAAATTTTAAATTTTAGCTATATTTTTACATATGTTTTGTTTGTTGTAGGGAAAGCTTCTTTAGACGCGTTGAGTACTTTTTTACTTGAACAAAAATCATGGAACTCGCGTCATTGTCACGTCACGCTTCCCATGAGCTATGTATATACTGTGTACGTGTAGGTATATGTGTACTTTTTGCGTGAATAAAAAGCGTGAAACTCGCGTCATTGTCCCGTCACACTTCCCATGAGCTATGTATATATTGTGTACTTGTAGGTATATATGTAGGTATATATATGTATACTTTTTGCGTGAACAAAAAGCGTGAAACACGCGTCATGGTGACGTCACGCTTCTCATGAGCTATATGTATACTGTGCATATATGTATGTGTACATTTTGCCGAAAGAAAAGCGTGGAACTCGCGTCATTTTCATGTTACTTTTTGGGTGAACAATAAGCGTGAAACTCGCGTCAACGTCACGTCACGCTACCGGTGAGCAATATATAAACATTATTTTGTAGATTGTTTAGATTAGAAATGTAAAAAATAGTTTTTATTTCTATCGGCAGTCCCGAAAGACTGCCCTGCATGCTTTTTTATGTTAATCCTATTTCATCATCATATCAGCCGAAATACGTCCACTGCTGGACAAAGGCCTCTCCCAAAGATCTCCACAATTGCCGGTCTTGCGCTATTCGCATCCAGCAGTTTCTTATTAATCCTATTTATTTATTATATTTTTTTTTCATCCAAATACTGGGCACTCTGTTGTTATATGAATGACAGTTACAATTACCCCTGGGTAGCAAATACATGATGGGTTGACTTCGCACTTGAATGTTATCAAGTAGGTATTCAGAGAACCCACCGTTTCCCGGCATCATTTGGGCTGTTGAGCTGTCAACAGCTTTTTAAATTTATATTCGTCTATAGCGTCCGGAAGAACTCACGACCCATGGATTCTCTTCAGTTTTGTCTTTCGACGAATGAGACCATGTATCTGTCATAGCCAGGGGCTATTTTAAACCATAGGGCGGCTTCTTTGGCTACTGGGTCTGTTCGTTCATTACCCCTGAGCCCCGCCGGAGCTTGTATCCAGAGCAAAGAGAGCTTTATTCTGAGCAACGGGCGTACACAGGTTCCTCCGAGCCTCAACCGCCAGAGGACACTGAGAATTGAAACGCTATAATTACATATTGGTTAATAATATCTATATTATTTACGAACCAGTTTTATGAAAATACTGACCATTTGACATTTTTATAAAAGTGAATAAACTTGAGCACACCTTGAGCAAACTAGTCGCAAATTATATGCGGCGGCATTCATTACGAAGAATGCGTAATTTCGTCCCAACTGCCACTAAAATTGCACTTGCTAAATCTCTTCTTTTCCACATCCTTGACTATTCTGCTACCTGTTATCTTGACATTACAGAGGACAACCGTGATAAACTTGATACGAGCTAGCTAAACATCAATGCTATAATAAAATAAATTTTATAAATGTTTTCATACAATGTGTACCTAATATCTCAATATCTCTATCTCTATCTATGTTACTAGAAATAATAATGTATACAACTATATTACTACTAACATGTTCTGACTATTTACAAGCGCTTTTTTAAAGTTTACGTGAATAAAAACCTTTTTTATTTTTCTAGCGACTCCAAATGTCTGTATTAGCTCCGAAAAAACGATCACATCTGCGAATCCCGTAAATGCTCGAGTGGTTACCAATCAGACTTCGCCGTAACTTGTCTCCTTTACAATACTTTGTTTGTGATACACATTCTAGGTAATTGCGATCATCAGAAAACTTAAAACTACAAAACTCAGTGTACTCTACACATTTTTTTCAAATAAATCGTTTTCTTTTCTGGCAGCTTGGCCATAGAATTAACTTCCTGTAGAAATTAGGTGTGCACAAAAAAAATTATAAATGAAAATAAATAATATGTACTCCTACCGCCTTTTCTATCTTACTTTATCCCTGTCCACCCAACAGTTGCCTGGAAGAGATCGCTACAAAGCGATAAGATCACCGATTGTAACTGTATTAGCTTATATTATTATATTAAGTTAATGTACTGCACGTGTGTCGCAGTGGCTAAGACAGTCGTCTCGCCTCTTCGTGTCGCGGGTTCGAGTCCCACACCAGACAGCTATTTGTGTAATCCATTAATAGTTGTTCCGAGTCTGGATGTAATTTCAACGGTCACCGTAGCCTAGTTGGTAGTGCTCCTGCCTACGAAGCTGGTGGTCCTGGGTTCGAATCCCGGTAAGTGCAAATATTTGTGTGATGAGCACGAATATTTGTTTCTGAGGCATGGATGATTTCTATGTATTTAAGTATTTATCTATCTATATAAGTATGTATATCGTCTCCTGGTACCCATAGTACAAGCTTTGCTTAGTTTGGGGCCTGATGATCTGTGTGACATTGTCCCTAGATATTATTATTATTATAATTTGTGTCCGTCTATTATATGTTCGTAAAATACCCCGCGAAACAGGGCCTAGATTCCCAAGTGCGGGCGTTGTCTTTTTAAAAATAAATAAAAATAATGTGCTGTGTTTTCTGTTGCAATAAAGTGTGCTCTATCTATCTATATACTGATCTTAGAGTTGAGGTTTGTAAATATAACCTTCACATTCTTCAGATATACCAACCTGCCTCAAAGTCTTTTTGTTGAGAGTTGATTTGTAAATACAATACAACCAACCAACTCTATATTGTTCCGTCATATGTGCTTATAGCCAAATCCGAGCAGAACTAGCACAAAAAGGGTTGCATACCATAGAGAGACTATTTATTACTTTATTTGTATTATTTTATAGCATAATAAACATACCCACTGAAACTCTCAGCTATGTATTAAGGTTCATGAGATGCAGCCCGCTGACAGACAGACTGACAGATGGCCAGCAAAGGCTAAGTAATAATAATTCTGTTGACACCATGACGAGGTGTCAACAAGTATGGATTATGCTAAAATAGCAATAAAAAATGTGGTCTAAATTTTAGATGTGATTTCGTAGATACAACCTTGATAAGTTGCACCTAATATTTTAAATTTAGATAGACTGCTAAATGTCAATCATTTTTTATTTGACCTTAGATTTAGTGCTCATATGTATTTTATATTATCCACACATAATTTTGCCAATGTCAAGTGAGAGTTTTTTAATATATATATTTGGGACATAACATAAAAATATTGTGTGGCTTAAAAAACTATTAAGAATAATAATAATATTCTGAGACATTATTCACGCAAGGCCATCTGATCCCAAACTAAGCAAAGCTTGTATTATGGTACATTATTCACAACAGAAATTATGAGTGTAATATATAGAATTTTAAATACTTAGAAACTTATTTAAATATCAACTAATCATTTTTTAATAAAAAGGAAAACATGTGAGTTAATTTATGACTATGAAATATTAATCTAGATAAAATAATTTATTAATATATAATAAAATATTTACAATGCTTTTAAAAGTTGGGAGTTTGAAATTTTAAGTACCTACTTGATTATTCAAGTTTGTATGTGGATCAGATGATAATACATTCATTGCCAAAGAGATTGTGATAAATATTTATTATTGACAAATATATTTTTGGTACAACTGCTAAAAAGTATCAATTGAGGAAGGTCAAAGAGTATGTAATCGTTATAGACAATATATCGACGGTTAAAAGGAAGTAGGGGATAAGCGACACTTTTTTCGAAAATGACTTTTGAATGCCATCTTACTTAAAATTTTCCGCTCTTTCTAATGGGCTTACTCTCATGGCTCTACGATGACTTTTTTGTCGCTTATGCCCCAGCAAAAATCTGCGTTTTACTAGTGACACTTAGGCATAATCGACCGATTTTCAGGTCTTTTTAACCTCGAAGGCGTTTATACCCCAGTAAAAATGGCATCTCTTTTGGTTTATAGTCGGTAATGTCGTTTTACTTCTTACTAGCTTAGACGTTGCGGGCGCTTACGGCTTTCTACCTATGCGGTCAAAAACATTAAGCGTCTGTTATGCCTTTCTACTACATGTAGTTTTACAATACAGCTGTCGCTTATACCCTACTACCTTTTACACGTTTACAATACAGCTGTCGCTTATACCCTACTACCTTTGACAAGTTTGCAATACAGCTGTCGCATACAACATACTACCATTTACTATTTTAATATAAATCTGTATGTTTTGCCGTATTACCTCACAATAATTATTTATTAAATGGCGTTTATGCCAATTTGAATCACCGTGTTGTACTCAACTAGCTATTTCGCGTGTCGGTTATTCCAAAATCAGTCGGCCGCGTGTAGGTGCGGTGGGAAAGGTGACGGTAAGATATTTACTTCTATAACCTATTTGGTACGTAATTATCTAATTCAATACTTTTGTCTGATTAACGAATGCATAACGTATGCACGTACTTTGGCTGACATGAGATAATAATAATTGGATTTAAAGTAAGTTTTGTTTCAATCTAAGTATACCAAAAGCACAATTACAATTCGTATACAATATTATTAATATATAAATAAAAATGCCGTATTCGTGAGTTTACCCATCTACTCGCAATATATTGCGTTATAGCTATAGCTTTTGATGTATTTAAAAGATCATGCTCAGAGACACTTTTAAGATCCCGCTCGGCGGCCACCTTCTGGGGTATGACTGCCTCACAAGAGGAAACCATGGCTTTCCATGTGGTGGAGTAACCTGCCAGCATCGCATACACGACTGCTGGCGGCGAAAGATCCCGTCCGATCTCAGCCACCAGGACTCGCCTCTCGGCCTCCCAGGCCGGGCACTCCTCTAACGTATTCTGGCCAGAGTCCAGGTCGCTCTCGCAATGGTGAAAATGTGTTGTCGCTTATCGGCCTATCCGGTTCAGATACTCACCGAAACACCCGTGTCCGGTAAGTACCTGAGTCAAACTGTAGGTGACGTGACCGTTTTTTCTTCCCACCCAGGCCTCGAGGTGAGGCAGGCTGTCCTTTTCTTGTCTTGTCTTGGTTGGGGTGTACTTGTGTACAGCACTTCTATCCTTCAGGATCTTTTGTACTAACCCCCATTGGTTTTTACTCTATCCCTAGAGCCCTGAATGAAGTTTTCACGTAATTCAGTACGCTTGTTAGGGGTATATCCCTGTAGTCTCCTACCTCTGGATATGCCAGCCCCAGCATGGCCATTCTGTGTCTTGCCAACGCATCGCATTTACATATTATATGCAGTATTGTTTCATTTTCTTCCATACAGGTCCTGCAGATCGGGCTATTCGACAGTCCCAGTTTGTGTAGGTGCCGTAGTGGCCCGTAAGTGCTGCTACTATTAGTCGTAGCTGGTTTATGCTGTATTTCCAAAGGTTATTGGACCAGCTCTTGTCTACTCTATTTATGAGTTGTTTAGAGTGTTTGAGTTCCGTGATTTTGGTCCACATTTGGTCAAATCAAATCAAATCAAATTTATTTGCATAAATCAGGTTACAATGGGTGGTACAATAATACGTAAAGTCCGCTGAATTATAACCCTGTCGGGGTGTGCAAATGTTGCTTAAGTACAGGTTACAAGTAATTTTTTTTAATATTTTCAAGATGCTATTTATAATCCTTTATATAAAAGTTAAATATGATATTGATAATTTTAATATTAAAATCGGATATAATATTAATAATACCCGATTATAATATTAAAATTATCAATATCATATTTAACTTTTATATAAAGGGAATATATGTTAAAGGGAGTATAGGTTTTTAGGACAGTGCACTTAATTGGAAGGCACATATAGAAAACTTAAGTAATAGAATAAGTAGCAGCTCGTATGCTTTATATAAACTATCACGAAATCTTAGTATCGACGCATTAATTACTGCCTACCGTGGACTAGTTGAATCCGTTCTAAGGTATGGTGTCATCTTCTGGGGAAATTCTACTGACAAAAATATAATTTTTAAAGCTCAGAAGAGATCCATCAGAGCAATTTTTCAACTAAAAATGACTGACAGCTGCCAACCATATTTTAAACGATATAAGATTTTGACTATGCCGTCTCTCTATATTCTAGAAGTTCTAGTATTTGTTAGGACAAATACGAACTTATTTCCCCGTCTGGCCGATGTAGTTCCACGAAACAGACGTGATATCAGTAGGCTATGTCTAAATCCAGCTAGGACTGCACTTATGCGTAAAAGTGTTGTATGCATGGCTCCGGTGATTTTCAATAAACTACCAAAAGAATGGAAAAGTCTACCAATTAATGAATTTAAGCGAACAATTAAATCACTTTTAGTAGAAAGAGCTTATTATGATATTTCAGAATATTTGGCGGATAAGTTCTAGCTTGATATTAAACACACATAATTTTTATATATAAGTTTTATGTTGACATTATAATCCACTAAATAATTCTTAATATTAAATTAACATTAACTTATTTTTGATGATATTATTATGTTTTTATTCTGTTTCTTGTATTGTATGACTTAGATTTTTTTTTTTTCATTTAACCTCATGTATTAAATTTTTGCACGCCATTGTATGGCAAGCATGTCTGATCAGTTCAATAACTATGTAACATCTTGCATGTAATTGACTTATTTGTATGTATACACATGTTTATGCAAATAAATTACTTACTTACTTAAAAAGGATTATAAATAGCATTAGCATTGGTTCTGCTTAGCTGTGGATTCCTTTTTAAGAATTGCTCCTATTATGTTTGGTGGAATCTCTAGGTACGGTTCTGGTTTACAGAATTGACCTTCAGATCCCTTTCTAGCCTGCGCATCTGCTTTTTCGTTGCATTCTATTCCTGTATTGTTTTTAGTACCAAGTTTGTTCAGAGCCTAGTAGATACAGTTCTGTATTAATTTTGATTCGATTTTGTGTGATATCAGGGCTTTTAATGTAGCCTTGCTGTCGCTGAGTATGTAGATGGTCTGACCTTTCGTCTCCCTATCTATGATTACTTACGCGCATGTTATTACCGCAAATGTCTCTGCCTGAAAGTCTGTCGCGAAGTTACCCATGCTTTCGCTGATACTACAGGATTCATGATATACACCCGCTCTTGTGCCGGATTTCATTTCTGATCCGTCTGTATACCATATTTGACTTATTTTGTTTTGTTTAAAAAATCTCAATTTCCATTCTTCTCTACTAGGGAAGTTATATTGTTTGCCAAATGTATAGATAGGTTGCATGTTATCACTGCCCATCCCTATTTCATTGTCAAGATCTTTCCAGTTTTCTGTCTGCGTGTACCTAGTGGGCATACGTTCGTAAGATGTGCCCAGGGCAGTAAGTCTTCGGAGTGTTTTCCTTGCCTCTTATTGTACTTCAATGTGTAGAGGTCCTAGGTCTAGGTTTACTTCCAAGGCCGCTGTTTGTGTGGTGCTAAATGCCCCTGTCATTGATAAGCAAGCAGTGCGTTGTATTTTGTTTAGCACTTTTTTACAGCTTTTTAGTTTTGTTCTTGGCCACCAGACGATACTACCGTACATCAGTAGCGGTTTTACTATCATTCTGTAACGCAGGATAAATTAGACATATAGGATAACACCAACGGTACGTTGGCGTGCGTTCAGGCGCAATTTAATCCTCGCGTGCCACTGTGTTTCCCGTCTATACTCAATGAACGGCTGGTGTGGCTCCCCACCCTATTTGCTGGCGGACGCGTATTTTGGTAAAAACCACCGCGTCGACTGCCACCAGTAAATCAAATGACGGGAGGCGCGCCAGGAGTGAGATCGTGAGACTCGTGAGATCCGTATGTCCACTACACACTGCAGGCTGTTGAGTATAGCTCTGAAGCGGGGGGCACCCGTCAATCGTTCAGACCGGAGGGACTGATTATTGTATTTTTAAGTTATATTATAGGTATCTTACTTATCAAAAACTCATCATAGGAGCTACCCTTACGGTAAGCCACTATGGAAGTTTGGTAAAAAGTATATTGGTGAATGAAGAATTAGTTATTTTGATTGATATTTTATTTCATAATATTACTATTTTATTTTTGTAACTATGTAGTAGTAGATAACTACGAGTGTACTTACTCTAAAACTACATTCTTTCATTTAAAACTGTTTTGTTTTATAAATAATGTCTAACATCCTCACTATCTTCTTACTAAGCACTGTTTCTTATGCTGTATTACCTATTGACGTAATCATGTAAATCGCCGCTTATTGTGTTCTATCCATTTATATTATTATAGAGTCATGTCAGTTATCCTTCTTTACCCATTTAACTTATCTTGATTCTAGAACTGTTTCTATTTTCACAATTCGACAATAAATAAAAAAGTTATGTTAGTTTTTCTATAATTTCAAACTTTAAACTGCTCCCATGAACAATTTGGTTTTTGTCGCTTATCCCCTACTTCCTTTTAACCGTCGATATAATATCTAGGGACAACGTCACACAGATCATCCTAGCCCCAAACTAAGCAAAGCTTGTACTATGGGTACCAGGTGATGATATACATACTTATATAGAAAGATAAATACTTAATACATAGAAAACGCTTGAAAAGATCTCAACAACCAACAAGGTCACAATACAGTGGATAAGAGGGCACAGTGGATCTCTAGGAAATGACACTGCGGACCAGCTGGCAAGAAAGGGATCGGACGGAAACGACAACAATGGGACCTGAACCCATTGTACCCCTTTAAACAACTGAAAACATGGCTGTGTGAGAAAACCACACAAGAACATGAAAAAGAGTGGATAGATCTGGAATCATGCAGACAGACAAAAGAATTTCTACCATCTCTGAACAAACGCCTGTCGCGTAATCTATTACACCTGAACAGGAAGGATCTACGCATGGTGATAGGCACAATTACCGGACACTGCACGCTAAACAAACACCTCTTCAAGATTGGCGTCACGGACAGCCCCTTGTGCAGAGGGTGCATTGAAAATGAAGAAACACCAGCACACGTACTGCTACACTGCAAGAGCGTCGCTTACCAACGGGCAAAGTTCCTGAATGATCCGAAGACACTGCAGGAGGCCCTAAAGCCAGGCTTTCGTGGTCTCCTGGACTTCTGGATAGAACTAAAATGGTTCGAGTAGCCAAACAAGTATCACGCACAATGGCCCAATTGGGAGGCTAAGTGCGGAAACCTATCGCCCAACTAACTAACTAACTATACATAGAAAACATCCATAACTCAGAAACAAATATTCGTGCTCATCACACAAATATTTGCACTTACTGGGATTCCAACCCAGGACCACCAGCTTCGTAGGCAGGGGCACAACCAACTAGGCTATGGTGACCGTTACAATGTTAGTAAACAGCTTCAAAGTTGCAAGTGGATGCATGATATTTCTTTCCTACTTTTGCACACTTTGTTTCCTTTTCTAGATTTTTAAATGTCATTGCAACATTTGATTTAAATGTTTTAAACCAGTCCTAGGATTGAAACTTATAAATCGGGTGTTTGCTCTTGAATTTATATAACTAGTATATATATAGAATAAATAGAATAATTTGTAGTTAGAATAACTACTAATAATTACTAACAGTAACTTTATTAAATAATTAAGAAATAAATACAGATGAATAACATCCCAAGATAATTTTATATGATAAGCAAGCTATGGCTAGAATATTTGTGTCAGTGAGAGTTACACAATGTTGTTAATTTTTCTTTTAAGACATTAATTTGTTAAAACCAAATCTATCTAGACTTTGTCACTCATTTATAATTACATCCTTTTTCATGAATCTAATTTCAATAACACTTATAACACAAGGTACTATTTATATTTAAATTACTTTCCTTACAATGTTCCACAAGATTTGTTTATTAAAATAATAGAATATCTGTATGACAATTAAATTTGTGGTACTCAGTAACAATATGTTTTTATACAAGATAAAATTGATGAAAAAAATATAATTGTGAGGAATGAATCACCATGAAAATGCTACAGGGCTGGATCTCAAATCGAGTCGCCTGAATTTGAGATAAGTGTGTATATGGGGGGGGTTAAGGGGGTTCGTACTAAGTGATAAAACACGGCAGCGGCCGCCGAGCGCTAGAAAAACATTAACCATGGATATCTCCATAACCATGGGGTTCCGCGGGTTGGGGATGATACAGGAGGGTAGCCCCCTCCCCCCTCAATTTACTTACGTTTGAAGGCGACTTGATTTGAGATATTAACCATGCTACAATTAATATTAATACTTATTCAATATCAGATTACGTGTTTCTTTTAAATACAAAATCAAGGATTAATGAATCTAATCTGACAAGAACAAAAATTACTTGTGGTAATTACCTATTTAGAAGTAAGTAGGTATGTAATTTTTGTGACAACTGGCATACATTACAGCCACAATTAGGCAATTGTTTCTACAGATTGCCAGATAAAGGAACAAATACACTTAAAACTTTTGATTATGTATTCAATAAAATAAGTAAAAGTATATATTTTTACTTGATAGTGAATTGTTAAACTTGTATTATAAAAATCTGGCATAGTTAAAAAAAACTATTGCATAATTTGACTTAGGAATATATGTCTGTTTATTTTTCTTTGTATACAATACTACACTTACGATTTTTTTTAATAACACTATCAGTATTAATCTAAGAACTTTACCCGCGAAACAAGTTTTTCGAATTGTTTCTTTTTTTTTTATTGATTATCCTGTCATGTTACGAAATATGCCAGTATTGGTAATTCCTATTTTAAAAAATACCAAAAATATTGAGTTGTTTTATATTGTGTCTATTGGATTCCGGTTTAATGAACTTTAGGAAATATGTTCAGAAAAATGGTAGTAGAGTTATCATAAATACTAGAGTTACAAAATTAGTTACTTACATCAAGCAGCGTAAATACACGATTACAAAACAAAACACTTCGTCACGTAAAAAATTCTATTTACTAGTTCCTTGTCATTCTTATTTATTATAGAGCACGTTCACCATTTCCAAATTTCATCTATAGATAAGTCTTTTGACAATACACTACAAATTAATTCAATAATAACGTAATTAATAATTATAAAAAAGTTTACGTGCAGTCAACAAAGTACCTACCTCTAAGAATAATGAGAATCATTTGACACTTGACAGCTGACTTGTTTGCTTGACAGATGACAGCTGCAGCGAATTGCCAAGTTAATAACCATATTCCTACCATTGGTTTCTACCGTAAAGCAAATTAAAAGGATAAAAGATAAGATATAAGACTTAGGTCGTCTATCAAAAATTTAGTTGACGCGAAATTTCTTATTTTTCTAGGTTTCACGACGAGGTTCGATCTAATGTTGGGAGATATTACTCGAAAAGTATAAGGAGTTGGACCAAAATGCAAACGAATCAGATGTTAAAAACAAAATTGGTAAAACTACTAAAGCAAATCCCACATTTTGAATTTGGACCATTGGGGAGCAATTTCTATAGCACGATACGATACTTGCACAATCCGGCATACGTAATTGTTACGCCAGAAGATGACTCGCGACTGATTCGCTTGCGTGTTGGCGCGTGAATGAGAGCAGTGTACCGGAAATAAAATCCGCAGATGAAAACTAATTTCACCTCTGCTGGGACGTTGGATTATACCGTATAGAACACGCTTCAGTCAAAAGACACAAAATACGTTTGGTGTTAGTCGGGGTCGTTATTAAATGTCGTTAAATGTCAATTTAATTTCAAATAATGATATAGTTCTCAAAATGATAACAACAAAAGGTTTAGAGTCGGCCTAGGAGGGTGTATAAACACGTGTACATGTTTTGTACAATTAACGCCAATAAATTAATTTAGAGTCTCCTTAAGGATCATCACACCGTGACGTTAAGGCCGGCAGCGAGAAGTTTCAGCGTAAAATAATTTCAACACATTGAATTTCTGGAGACTGTAGAAAAGGTTTCTGCGGTTTAAGAGAAGTAAGATATAGTTTAAAATTATATGATGATAAACCTGCTAGTCACTTCGCTTTCCAGTCTCTGTAAACTATAACCAACTACAAAATAAAAGAAATATATCACGACTGGGATACAACACATGAGCATAAGGAGTACCCAGCCTTCTGGGTACGTTTCCAGTTCAAAGCGATGTCGACGAATTTTTTGACGCATAAGCTCATTGGTTAGACTTTTTATTTATGTTTGTATTTATTTTATTTATGTTTCTTTAGTTGATAAGTTAGGTTATTTCAATAATAATTCATTCAAATAATTATAATATTTATGTTTGTATGTAAATAAATGAGCATAAGTAAATAAAACAAAATATTGCCTACATATTTTCTTTATTGAATAAATTACAAAAAATGCTAATGTAAATTCCATCATTCAGGCAGTATATCTGCTTAAAGATAATTCAAATTAAGTAGGTATGCTAAATTAAAACCTAAAACCGAAAAGTCCAAACTGCATAACATACTGAAAAGCATACTTTGGAATGGTCCACCAAGCCTACAATTTGAGACAAGCATAATATTCATTAAACACATTTATTGAGTAAAATCACAGAAGAAAAGCGACGACTCTAGAACTCTCAAGTTATAACGTTGGTAGGCGAAACTTTTAATAGGGACTCGATCTCTAATAAAATATCTGAGATGACGAGACGTTGAGCTGTAACGGAATCGATTAGACAAACCCTATTTTATCAGAGTTTAGTAAATTATATAACATTAATATTAAGGCGACGCATTGTTAAAAAAGATAATGAGCGATGAGCTTAATACCATAAGACCGCGCATCGTACATTATAATCAATGTTTCTTTGTAAAATTTCCTTTTTTGTGTACAATAAAGTGTATATTATTTTATTCATTTTATTACTATACTGCATTCAAATCCATAGCTTACCTACCAAAACAGTTTCACTCTTATAAACTTTTGACTTACAAATTGTATAAAGCCTTTTTTATGATATTTAAGTATACTTTTAGAATTATCCATACCATCAATGTAGAGAACCCGTTGGTTAGTTACCTCGTAAAATGTAAAATAATCTGTAAGTATAAAGCCGGCTTTGATATCAATTTCACTGTTATAAAAGTTAACCTATCATTTAAGGCTATCAATAAGTAATTAAAATAGACGAATGTCACTTCGAAATTACCAAAAATAACTCCAATCCGTCGCCTTAACAAAAAGTACCTAACTTACTATAAGACTTAACACACTGGGCTTCCTAATTTACGAAGGCTCTCTGAATCTCGGGCAAACATAGTTAGCTTATCTAATATGGTTTCCGCAACAGTAACCCGTGCAGTGCAAAAATGTAATCATTTCGCTGGCACTTCATAATTTACAAAGGTAAAGGATAACATAAAGGATAACGCTTAAAATATCCTGGAGTTGTCATAAATTAAATTCTACTAAAATGGTAGTTTTCCTAATCGATTCTGATACTAATAATAATTGATATAATCCTAATTAAAGGCGTGTATAACTTGTATAACCTAGTGTATAGCGATAAGGCCCGATTCTAGAAGTTTCTGGATCTTGGCGGCGATTTCTGGGTTCTTAAGGTGGTCTTGTAAAGCGTGCGGGTCTTGTTGCATCTGTTCGAGGATGCAACGCATGGCGGGGTCACGGAGGATTTGTTGGACCTCTGGGTCGGCCATTGCGCGCTTGCGTACCTGTTGGTGATAATGATAACGTGATTTATACATTCAATTATATTATTTACTAGTGATCCACCCCAACTTTGTAAAGATAGACAGAGGCCTATGGTTAATAATCCAGACTGCTAAGAGGTTATGGGTATGATTCCCACCCAGTACAATTTTTCTGTTCTGATCATGATTATTTGTTTGGTGTCCGGGTGTAATTTTTCTATAATACGTATGTATTTATAAATATATGAGTATATTTATCAGTTGTCTGGTACAAGATCTGCCTAGTTTGGGATCAGAAGGCAGTGTGTTTGTAGTTCCAAGATATTTACTATTGTTATTACTATCGAGAATGACTGCTAAGAGGGAAATTCGACCAGAACATAATCAGTCATCATATACAAGAGGCAGACCTTTTCATAAGTATAGCATTTGGTCGAAGTTTCGATAAACAAATTTGCTCCATGTCTTTCGTTCCAAACACACCTCTATTGCACTTTCCAACGAGAAGCAATATGATTGGTGTTTTTGCTTACAGTGTGTTGGCTCCACAGCTTGTCAAGCTATCACATGATAATAGCTTGACAAGCTCTGAAGTCAACATGCTGTAAGCTTTTAAATCTTACCAGTAGTGGTAAAACCGCTAAGGTCGCTCACTATGGGCCTTATCAGGCGGCTGAAGGTCACCAAAAGAGCTTGGAGTTTCCCTGCGAGATCGAATCAGAAATGCTGAGATCCGCAGGCGAACCAAAGTAGCCGACATAGCCCAAAGAATTGCCAAACTGAAGTGGCAGTGGGCGGCACATAGCTCGTAGAACTGACGGCCGATGGGGCAGAAAGGTTCTCGAGTGGCGACCACGAACCGGAAGACGCAGCGCAGTGGGCAGGCCCCCTACAAGATGGACCGACGATCTTGTGCGGTTCACGGGAAGCCGCTGGAAGCGGGCAGCGCAGGACCGGCTATTGAGGAGGTCCTTGGGGGAGGCCTATGCCCAGCAGTGGACGTCTTTCGGCTGATATGATAAGTGGTAAAACCTTACTTTACTCGTAGCATGTGGTACGGTACCGGTACACCGGTAAAGTATTTATTTTTATTTATTTAGACTTTAGCACAAAGTATATTGTATATAGGCAGACTTAATGCCATAGGCATTATCGACCAGTCAACCATTGTGTGGTGCGGAGAGACTACGTTAGGTGCACTAAGATGTCGAATATAACTTAGTTTCTTTTTGATTTAAATATATACATAAACACTATACATACTATCTATATATACTAAGTAAAGTTTTAGCATCACTGGTAAGACTTAAATTCCAGTATGGCATGGTGTGTTCATCGCGGTCCTCACAAAGATCCTGTCCTATGCTCTTTCTTAACTATAATCTAAGATAAGTTACCTCCTCAGGATTAGAGTTAAGTTGTGTGGAACAGGCGCGGTATCCCTCCAGAGCTTCGGCATTGCTGGGGTCCAGCTCCAGCGCCTTCTGGTACGCGGTCAAAGCCTTGGAGTGCTGCTGCATGCCCTGAGGAACAATAAAAGTCGGTTGTAACATAATTTATATAGTGGAACTTCATTTGCTATTAAATTTTAAGATCAATTGATGTTAATATTTTATAATATTTTATACAAGTATACCTATGTTATTTGCTTGTCTATGTTCTTTTTTAAAATTTTAGGGTTTTTTTTTGTACCCACAAATAGCCAAATGCTTTCACCGGTGCGTAAGTAATTGGCGAGGTTAAGGGAGGTTTAATTTCTAGGCGTCTCCGTGCTTTGGATGATTAGCTGTCGTTCTTTGTTGTACCTAGCTATTAGGCAACAGTTAATAAGCCATGTGAGAAGCCTAATGGGTGGCTTGAACAACTCTGACACTAGGGTAACCACTGCCCATACGATAAGTAAATACCAACATTGGAATCAATATCTCGATAGTTAAACTTGAACATAATCTCTTTGACAATAACTTAATACAAGCTTGCTAAATATCATTACTATTATAAAATAAATTTCATAAATGTTCTCATACAATCTGTGTACCTAAATATATATGTAACTAGAAATAATTATGGATACTTACCTAATTATATTACAACAAACGTGTTCTGACTATTTACAAGCGCTTTTTTAAAGTCTGGGTGGATCCGCCGTTTTGATTCTCTATTATTTATTTTGTATTTTTTTTTAAACTGGTCGGAAATGCGTGCTAAACGCAAAAAAGAAATAGTTTTTATAATAACCATTACTAAACTACTGAAGGCACTGAAATCCAACAAGAGAATCCAAAGATATCGATTTTCAAAGTTATTTAACTAAAGTGGTAATGACGTTTATATCATGGTAATGACTTTTCTTTAACGAGAATGACAATATGTTAATGGGAATGATGAAAAAGAGTAAATAACATATCTTTCTGCTATGAATCACTATAATCATAATAAAATATCACAAATCAACGATTGATACATACTCGTAGGTAGGTAGGTAGGTATAGATGTTTTAAACGATAACAACCAAATGGTATAAAGGTAACTTAAAAAAATCCTAACAATAAAATTTTTCACTGATTAAACGATTTTTGGCTAATTCTTTGGAAATTAAGTCATTCGTACAATTAGTTTACTAAATATAATCTATGTTTAATTATAAAACAAATTAGGAATCATCGTAACAGCCCAGTATTTCTTTTATTGGTGACAATATGAATGATCCACATTGATGAATTAAAAAAAAATAAAATAGAAGAGGAACTAAAAAAAATTTGCAAATTGCAGTCAACTATTCTTCGACAATCAAAATACTAAATGAGATCAAATTTGAAACACTTACTACAACTACTTATAATATTAGTTTTCATTTTTTTGTTATTATAACTCTTTTATTAGATAAAATCTTTATGTTAGAAGGTCCAGCAACACAAATATTGTCTACAGTTGATGTGGACGCCTGCATCGTGTTAGTAATATTTGCGAATACTGCATTACCATAATCACTCTTTGTAGCTATGAGGGGTATTACTTTATCTGTATCAGGAATAGGAGACGAGCTCAAACTTTGTGGTATATTAAAAAATCCAAGGTGTTTCCCATGGGCGCATATGATTCCGCAGTCACATTCAAAGCAGCTTGCGTTTCGAAATGTTAAAGTAGGGATTCCCTTTTTCCACAACACTTGATGGACTTCTAGAGTTCCTCTGAATGGCTGCAAGTTCTTTGGGATTTTCTTCTCTATCTCACTGATGTTTTCTTCGGGTACATCAATTAGGGTCACATTTGTTATATTTTCTCGGCACACACGCATAAACTTGTCATAGCTGCCTACATCAATACCATGATTGACGCAGGAATCAACTGTCCTTTTTATTGTTCCCCCGACACCATCGGCAGCACCCTTGCCGTGACCAGCTTCAGTATAGTTCCACGTCATTATTTTTACTTGTGGGAATTCTTTGTGTAATTGTGGAATCATATGAAATATGTATTTATTTCTATATTGGGAAGTCGGGGAATCTGTTTGAATATGTAAGGTGTCAATAAATGGATTATCTTTGATGGTTTTTTGTATCAAAGGAACAAAGTGTGCCCAAACAGCTGGAGCGTCATGCCTCAAACAAGAACTCGTTGTACAAATTGATTTTGGTTTTGTTGAACTAGTTGCAAAATCAAAACTGTAGATTATTGCTGTGTGAAGGCTAACTTCTTTTCGACTTCCACCAAAATGCATGGATTGTACTTCTTTATTAAATTTTAATCCATAGTTTTCAGAAAAGTCTGCGTGAATTACAGCACAGTTAACAGGCGTTGAATCCTTTAATTTCTTCAGGCTAATATATTGGTTATGAATTTTGTAAATATGTTTAAAAATGCTGGTAAACTTACAATCAAAGCATTAATTAATTCTCTTGGCGTGGCTTTTATCTCTTCTTTTTTCATGATTGTTATAATTTTTTGGCCTTTTTTTGTTTTAATAGTTTCTCTCGCACGTATCCATTTACAGTAAGTAATATCTTGATCATCAGAAAATTCCTTGAACTGTACTAACTTATCTTTACAGTATTGGCACTCTCGCCTCAGACATTTCTCTTCATATATACAACAACACATACTCTTTATTAATGCATCACAGTCTGGCTCGTCTATTATAGAAGATGTTTTCAATGCTTTGGCCATGAGATCAATATTTTCGTGAACGATGCATTTGCATGTGTCCCTTTGGGCACTCTTAGGAGTCAATACCCAAAACGGCCTATGCTTACAAAAAAAGCTATAACTAACTTTTATTTGAACTTCTGATGCAATACTTTTTGTGTGCTTGTCATGTAGCGTTTTTGCTTTTGTACTTTCAATCTTGTCATATACTCTTTCTTTCCTGCTCCCATTGTGCTGTTTAAGTCGTCAAGATAAAAGTTGCGCACTTTTCTTACCAATTGTCCAATTCGATTATCTTCTTTACCCTTTTCTTTATTTATCACTCTTTTAACTTTTTCAGCTGACTCTAATTTATTTTCTTTATTCTTCTTTTCTCTCATACACATATTAAGCTTTACTTTTAACTGATTGTTCTCCTCATTAAGCTTCTTAATTATTCTCATAAGGTACTTTCTTTTCTTCTGTTCTATGTATCGAATTCTTCGAAGTTTTACATCAGCTTGAGGAGATTTATTTATTTTTATGGGATCTTCATACTTTGCCTCTATTTCATTGCTGTCTTTTATCGTTGCATCAATAAATACACTTACCTCAGGGAACTCTGGTTTTTTTTTAGACTCTTCTTTCTTATTTTCTCTGTATTTTTTTGAAGCTTCGCGCCATTTCTTCCTTTTTTCCCGTTGATCGCGAGGAGTTAGTTCATTCACGCTTTTAATTTTCTTTTGATCTTTTCTGTTCTGATATCTTGTTTTTTCTTTTTCCTTTTCTAACTCGTAGAGAACTGGATCTGCCTTGATTTCAGAGTATTTTATTCTTCTAGCAATCTTTTGCTTCTCTAACCGCTTATTTTCCTTGGATTTCTTTTTTCTGTCCATGATTTTTCTAAAAGAATAAACAAAATTTACATCAATATTTACATGTAAAAATGTAAACTAGAAATAAATATACTGTGGAGTTTTTAGCAGGTTAATGGCTGTCTAGCTTCTAGACTTCTTTAATAAACTAACTTTTCGATTTTTTTAAAGCAAACGCATTAAATGGGACTTATTAACACACCGTATGTCATTACCATTCACATTTTAACATTACCATTAACACAGAAAAAATGGTAATGATGATGATGGTTATGACGTATGTGTCTTCTTACGATTTTTGTACCTAAATACCAAGCTACAAAGCGCACAACCAGCCATTTTTATGATTAAGTACCTAAAACACACAAATGTGCATATTTAAAAAAGATCTTGTATTGGTACTTACCTGGTTTTCTGTGGAAATGATGATGACTTAAATATTTGACAAACCGTTTACAAACTACTGTTAGTCGAAAAATTTGCGTGGTCAAATGGACGTGCGCTCCGCTTCACTTCGTAAGAGAGACTGAGGGGACCGAGGAAAGGAGGCGTCGACTTGTCGATCGCGGTAGGTAGTAAGAACATTCGAGAAATACAATTTTGACGGTGCCGGAACGGTGTTGACGAATCTCTGTGACAAAATTTATTTTATTTTTTATTATATGTTATTTGTTGTCAAATCACTTCATGATTTATTATGTTGTTTAAGATAATGTGTACTTTCGAAATATAAGAATAAAAACGGAAACTGCATTGTCATTTTTTGGAAAATAAATAAGGAAGTTTAATACTCGACTTTTTTTCGTAAATGGTGATGACGTTTGATGCGTGTTAACTGAAATAATAAAATAAATAAAGGTAGTTAACTATTTTAAAGAGCGGAGCCTTACGTAAAAATATCTAAGAAATGTCATGTAAAGTAAAAAAAAAATGCAGCTATGATATTTAATTTATTATTATCATATATTCGCCATTAATGGATTTCCGCGGATTGACCCGTCTACGAGAATAAAAACCTTTTTTATTTTAATTTAAAATAAATGATCATATTTATGTACCTGCAGAATCTTGCCCTTCCGGATCCAGCCCTTGATGAATTTAGGGTCAAGCTTGAGGCACAGGTCGCAGTCCCGGAGCCCCAGGTCGAAGGCAGCCAGCTTGGTGTAGCAGGCGGCGCGGTTGGAGTACAACTTAGGATCGTCGGGGTTCCGCATTATTGCTTCTGTGTAGTGTTTCACGGCTTGACTATAATCGCCTGCAAAAATAAATAAATACTGATAAACAACCAATAATATGGCGAAGGAGGCGATGGCTGGCCCACACGTCATACTCGTGAACGGGTGCTGCTTGCGGTTACTGGTCGAAGTGCTGTTGGGGTGCTCATATTTTTTTCCCCTCTAGATAGACTTCGTGTGACTTGTTAATTTTGTAAATGTACGCGGATGCACCTACCGTTTTTTCGTCTAGCAAGAGGATATTCTAAGTGATTGAGTGAAATTAAATGGTATTGCTTATTTATTTTATTATGAGTCACTGGATGACAACGGTTCTGTGCGTGCATTAGCCTACATAACAACCAATCACATGTAAGTAAAATGCATGACATTAAAAAAGAATCTTAAACTGAAAGCAAAAGAAGACGAAAAAAGCAAGCCCGGAGTTTCTTTATGGCTTTCTTCTCCGGGTCGTCCACCTAGGTAGCTAGAGAAAGCCGCAGGTTAGCTAGGGTAGGCTCCTCAGTGGCGAGGATCGCTTTGGCCCATTAACGCGTGATCGGTGATCCCGTGCATGTGATGACATGCACGGCCTCATTTAGAATTTCGTCTTTTTGCTTTAGTCTTCCATTCTTTAATTTTAAATTATAGTAGAACTAAATTTCAAAATAATAGATAAGTAACTTGTTATTTATTTAAGGATTTCAGAAAATATATGTGATAAAACAAACTGCACGGACGGACTAATTAATTTTTTTTTTGTAACTTTTATACTATCCTCTATGTTTATGTACTTCATTGTAAGCTTGACAAGTACAAGTGTATGCTAATACCCAAGTGCTGAATAAATTTCATTTCATTTCAAGGTTTAAGTATAAATAGGGGAGGAAACTAGCTTTATTGTATTTTTAGCCCCCGACGCAAAAAGCGGGGTGTTATAAATTGGGCGTCGATATCTGTCTGTGGTATCGTAGCTCTCAAATTAATGAACCGATTTCGATGCGGTTTTTTCATTTGAAAGCAAGGTTCCTAGCGGTTATTCTTAGCTATGTTTGGTTAATAGTAAATCTTTCATGGGGATATTCTTTGTCGTCAACCACATACTCAGCAACATTTAATTTCTTATAATTTAAGTCTGTATTATGAGTTATTTATTTCCTGTTTGGCAAAAAAGGATTCCTACTGAGTTTTCTGGCAGTGTTTCTCAGTAGCTGCCACGTCATGCACTGCACGGTAGGGTAAAAAAATATGACGATTCCACATAAATAATAAATTTTTACGGAATAAATAATTTTTGACTTTGATTTTGACTTAGTAGTCAGAGTTTTTTATATATACTATATTGTGTATTTAGCTTAATTTAGTGCATATGGTGCGTACCTGTTTGTTGTGTATTGACACCTTCCAACATGTATCGTTCTAGTACCTAAGCCTATATTATAATAGTATAATATATAGGGACACACAGATCATCCTAGCCCCAAACTAAGCAAAGCTTGTACTATGGGTACCAGGCGACGATATACATACTTATATAGATAGATAAATACTTATATACACAGAGAACATCCATGACTCGGAAACAAATATTCGTGCTCATCACACAAATAATTGCACTTACCGGGATTCGAACCCAGGACCACCAGCTTCGTAGGCAGGAGCACTACCAACTAGGCTATGGTGACCGTATATCTACCTATATCTTCTTTATTATTATTATTGTTGTTTGGGGCTTGATGCCTTGATGGCATCTTGCTGCCTCGACCATTACTGGTCTATTGTAGCAGAGCTCCTTGACTTTGTCAAAGTTCACTGCTCAATCCTACAGCTGCTTCCAAAAACTCCCAGATTGATTGTGCAGTGAGTGTTTGTATCTCTTCCGGTTGCATTATATGCTGTCCTAGGTGGATACTTCTACAACGCATTAGCTGTATCTTCTTACATACATATAATACTCTTATACAGACAATAAATGAGTAGTCATTTCGCCTCCTCACTCGCTTCATCACATGTTAATAAGTGTCAAACTGTCAAATTATCAAGTAGCAAGTTGTGCTTGTTTTTGTTCCAGCTTTAAAAAATTTACCACAATTTAATGTTTGTTATAAATTTAAATCATAATCCTGCATTATTGTCATGACTACATTCCACGTGTACCCCCTGGGCTACACATGGAATGTAGTCATGACAATGGCAAAATTGTTAAAAAAAAACAGCAAATTGAAATAAAACATAAATAGTTTAAATGAGGTAGTCCACCAAGGGCACCCATCTGAATGGCACCTAGCCTAGTCCACGAAAGGCATCAATATTTTTGGCAGGTGCTCTTCATGGATTCAATTTATTTTTTACATTCTTGTCCACGAAGAGCACCTACGACTGAGTACCTACCTAGTACCTAGGTTATTAAATGAATGATATCGATAATAATGACTAGATCGTTTATTAACATTACTAATATTACGCAAGTTAATAAATAAATAAATATTGATAGGTGCCTTTCGTGGATTAGGCTAGGTGCCATTCAGATGGGTGCCCTTGGTGGACTACCTCGTTTAAATTTATTGTTACATACCTTTCTTAAAGTAATCATTTCCTAACTCCTTCTCCCTTTCAGCCTTCACAGGGTCTATGTAAGCCTTCTTCTCCTCCTCGGCTATTCTCTTCTCCACCTCACTGAGAAGAGTCTTGATCTCCGGAGTACGGTGCTCAGACATCGACTTCTCAAAGTAGGTCCTCGCAAGCTTCCATTGTTCCATTTTCTTATATGCATTACCTAAAGAGAAGAAATTTTTTATAAATTTTAAATTTCTAGTATCCCATACATTCTATCTATCTACACTTTTGACTGGCCTGTTGGTCTAGTGGTTATAGACCCTCACTGCTAAACCAGAGGTCGTATATTCGATTCCCACTTGGGACAAGTGTGATAACACGATTATTTATTCTGTGTCTGGGTTAGTTTCTCTATAACATGGATGTACATACAGAAGCCAGCACATCAAGCTACCCCAATCTGTAAAATTTCCCCAATTAAAAGTGAACCTTATACTTATGTGATAAAGTTGATAATCTATAAAAGAAATTTGACAGATCGGGGTAGCTGGTGGTGCTGGCGTCTGTACTTGGAAATGTATAATGTATGTTTATCAGTTTTCTGGTTACCATAGTACATGCTTTGCCTAGTTTAGAATCAGATGGCAGTGTGTGAGTTGTTCCAAGATAAAAAGAACCTTTCGCTCTACGTTCATATGCGAAAACGCGCGCCTCTCATTTCATTCTTCGATATAGAGGCAATTTTTTTTTATTTATTTATTAATTTATGTACACACAGAAAAATACAAAATAACAATAAATTACAAAAAAAAGGAAAACATTGCACAAAGGTACTGCTTATTTCAATAGAAATCTCTTCCAGCAGACCCGCGAGAGGAGAAACTAATCGGAAAAAGACCATACCGTGTGTAAACAACTATACACTACTAAGTGTATTTATACACTACATACTAATAATACATAAATAGGGGAGGGGATATATAATATACTTCATATACAATGTACACAAATATTAGGATGAAGATAACAGATAATATTCGTTTTTTAAATAAAGTGATAGTATTTATGTTACGGATGTTAGGCTAGTGTTAGTTTATGCAACCTTTTAACATTACATTAACATTTAGCTGTCTAAATATACATCACTAAACCACAATAACCCCGGGTCGTGGTTTTATAACAGACCAAGTCGTGTGGTTATCACAAGTAGTTGCCAACTGTTACCTAATTGTAGCTACCAGAGAATTTTATAATCAACTAGCTGTGCCCCTCGGTTTTACCCGCGTTAAATTTTATAAATGATCACAGCTCCTCCCCTGTAGGTGATATTATGTAGCCTATATGTTGACCCAACCTCTTAGTAATATTGATGCAAATTTTAAGTAAATCCATGCAGTACTTTTTGAGTTTAGCCCGGACATACATACAGACAAACAGACAAAAATTCTAAAAACTATATTTTTGGCTTCGATATCTATTGAAGTACTGAGTACAAACTCAGTCAAAATAACGCTTTTTAAAGCATACTGCCAGTCATTCTACACGTGTAGCCTGTGGACCAGATACAGTCAGAGGGCATACAGCGACCTGCGTGTCCAATATAACAACGCGCTTAGGGTACTGCTGGGGCGGCCGTGGCGGTGCAGTGCGTCAGGGATGTTCGCCGAGACGCGTATTGACGGGTACGCAGCTATCATGCGAAAAAGGTGCGCTTCCTTGATGGCACGTATCCGTGGCAGCACCAACACTATCCTAAGCGTGTTTGTAGATAGGTGGGAGTCCCCTATGATGAGGAGATGGATGCAGCTACATGTTGCTGTTTAATGTGAGCTAGCTATTTATATTTACTAACAATATTTTTTAAGGAAATTGTTTACTAACACACTATGGACTTTGTCTGAATTAAATATATTATTATTATTGCAAATTACGCCCCAAGTTTCATTTTTAAAAAATACTCAATGTACAGTTTTGACTTTTCTACGATTTTATTATATGCATAGATTAGAAAATATATGCGCCGTCTGATAAGTCCCGGAAGGTTTTTTTTTAGGTTGGATGGGTTTGCGCTTGCCCACGAGCTCACCCGATGGTAAGTGAAGATGCGGTCGAAAGTGGACCGCGCGTACCTATAAGATGCCTTTTCACTCTAGCTTACTCAAGGCTAGAGTGAATAGGCATTTTTAGGCCCATAGTTATTTATTTATATCATTCCGTTTCCCGCTTTTCTCAGAGGGATTATTATTATTATTAACGTTTATCACACTAGCTAGTAATCGTGTGTTTTTGTTTTCAATTTGGAAAATTTGTCAAGTCTGTTTTTAAAGCAGTTTAAATTGGGTGCCTTTATGACAGTTTCCGGAAGTTTATTTCACTTTTCCTAGATTTTTCTGAATAAATTCGTTGCGGGATCCAAGACAGTTGAAGTGAACCTTCATGGCTGAGCCTCACAGCTTCGTAACATTTCATCACACGTTCGTGTCATGTCGCTGCGAATCCTGGCTTACAGGACTTGTAGATAGATAGATAGAGGACGCTTTATTACACTAGAAAACACAATACATTACAAATACAGGTACAATCGGCGGTCTTTTCGCTTTGTAGTGATCTCTTCCAGACAACCGTTGGGTGTAGTATAATAGTTGTGGGTACCATGAAAAGAAAAACTTAAGGGTGAATTCAGTCTACAGAACGGTTACCACTAATGCTGTGCAATTTCTAAGTGGTTCCGTTCTTCAGAGGGTATGTTTAACTGTGGATCCCGGCTTAGTCATAATATTAAAGCCTTCAGGATCTCGGGCGACTAATGAACAAACCCAGTTTTCTAAGTGATTAGGAACAAGCTCAAGAAGCGTGTCGCCCCAAGGGGTTAAGCCATGTCCAACGCTTATTAGGCAGCTTAAACAACTCTGACACTAAGTAACTTAATGTTATATGATTTGAGATTCAACATTTTCAAGGTTCACCGCGTGGCCACACTAGAACCCATTTGTTTTCCATCCTGAGGCAATTGCAAATATTATTTCTAAATACGGAGGTACAATTAAACAGTAGTAAATCTCGCAATATATTCTCTGTAGACTAATATTTGCCGGACTGTAATATAGTATGAGTTAAAACTTATACAAAAAGCTCTCTAAAACAATTACGCCTTATGTATGTATTTTAGTTATGGATTGATGATACATAATATAATATAATAAATAATAGGTACTACTATGTGTCATAAGCACCCACAAAAATCCTAGTGGTTATGTTATGTCTAACTATCATAGTTTTATATTTATTTACAGGCACTTAAATCAACTGATAAATGCCTTCATCCTGATTTTCTCCACTAGCTTTTCTTGTAGCTGCGATTGACTTGACTATTCTTGATTTGACTATTCTATATTTGAGCTGAGGGTAAACGAAGCTCAAATCCTAGTTCGACAGTTCAGTGTCACGAATTAGATTATAATATAAATATTTTTTCAATCTTACAGTGACGTATGAATACTGTGTTTTTTTTTCAATTATAAAGATCTCAGGGCCACCAAGAACTTAAATAACTTTTACACGAAACATAACATAAGTCTTAAGGTAGCTAATTGGTAGACACAATGCTTCATTCCGACCAATAGCTCCAATTCTATCATACTTCTACGTTAAGATTTCTGTAGACTTACACTAATATAAAATTCGAGGCACTCATAGCTAGATGCTCTCCCCAATTCGCAAGTGATTGGCCAGGTTAAGCAACTAGGCTCCCGGTCAGTCCATCGATGGGTGACCGCCAAAGTTGTTTAATTACTCAGCGTCTTCGTGCTTCAGAGGACACGATACGCTGTCGGTCCCGGTTGTAGCCATTAGGCAACAGTCGTTAAGCAATGTCAGAGGCCTAATGGGCGGCTTGAACCACTCTGACACTAGGGTATGACTTAAGTAAGATAAAATTTTTCGATCATACTTCTACATTCCGATTTCTGTAGACTCATAGCTAGACGCTCTCACCGATACGTGATTGGCGAGGTTAAGCAACTAGGCTCGCGGTAAGTCCATAGATGGGTGACCACCAAAGTTGTTTAATTACTCAGCGTCTCCGTGCTTCAAACGGCACGATAAGCTGTCGGTCCCGGTTGTAGCCATTAGGCAACAGTCGTTAAGCAATGTCAGAGGCTACTCCGATACTAGGGTAACCTCTGCCCGTACGATAAGTAAGATAAAATAAGATAAAACTCTGAGTGACAGACTTATTCATGTCTGGTCAATGAACTTATCTATTCTTAGTTATCAATTTGTCACTCACTTTGCATAATATTAATGTCTCAAATTGAGTAAAACCATTCTTATCAACAATGACTTTAAGTATGCTGATTACGGACTTATCTCGAAAATCGAAATTTAACTTCCTTATGTCTAGTGATTGGAGTTTACAGGGCTTAGTTTAGTTTTGATTAAATACCTACTTAATTGTTTTAATAATAATAATACTTAATTGTGGCACTAACAAAAATCATCATACATTGCCACTACCAAAGTAAAAACAGGAGACCCTAATACCAAAAACCGGCCAAGTCCGAGTCATATTTCAGTTGATTAAATGAAAGCAAATTGCAAATTTTCGTTGTTAGTTTGCATGGTAATGTACATCATATCTTTTTTTTAGTTTAATCATTCTCTTATTTTAGAAATTACAGAGGGGGGAAACTCATTTTACCACTTTGGAAGTGTCTCTCGCGCAAACTATTCAGTTTAGCAAAAAATGGTATTAGAAAGAAACATCAATATCATTTTTGAAGACCTCCATAAACACCACACAAGTATGGGTATGATAAAAAAAAAATTTTGAGTTTCAGTTATATGTATGGTGACCCCCCAAATTTATTATTCTTTTTGTATTTTTGTGAAAATGTAAAACCGAATTAATCGAATACATCTACTGACCAAGTTTCAACGGTACAGCTCTTATAGTTTCGGAAAAAGTGGCTGTGACATACGAACGGACAGACAGACAGACATGACGTCCAGACAAGCGTTCCATTTTTTGCCATTTGGCTACGGAACCCTAAAAAAAGATATAAGATAAGGAACCAAGATACGAATGGTCCACCAACATAGCAGGTAAGACTGGCTCTATGAGATACTTGTAACATTGTACCTAAGCTTGGGAGTTTGTTGTAGATTCGACTGGGTCTACTCATCTACTTAAACTCAAAATAGTACTTGGCCATTTTTTACATTTTTAATATTTTCCTTCGTTTTTTCGCCACTTGAAATTGGCGAAATTGTGGTGGTGATCCCACAAGTGCCACAAATAAGAGTTGAAGTTAATTTTTAAACATTATTACTTAGATTTTTGAATTTGTATAATTAAATATCGTTTAAATTTTTTATAAAGAATAAGTATACTTTTTAAGCCATTAGAACGCCTGTGGTAGTGTGTGGCAGGTTTAACCTAATACAGTCACAAACTGTCAAGCTATAGACAGTTTGTGCAGGTATTAATTATTTTTAATATAAATAGATATAATTTTTGTACACATTTTTTCTTGAATAAATTATTATTATTTATAATTTGACACACCTTTTATTTTTGATGGGGTGTACTTGCGTACAGCACTTCGACCCTTCAGGATCTTTTGTACTAATACATGACACAGGCCTGATATATATCTAGCAGCTCTATTCAAACTGTATATGTACCAAGGAGATGTGCAAATCAGTGCCAAAATTTTAAAGATATAAAATGGATGATCCATCCATGATATATATCTTATATCCGTTTAACTGGCGAACTGCCAATATATGTTGCATTTTTAAATTTAAATGGGCAATGTTTGCTCTAGCTAAGCAAAACACCTGATGCATGGTGCCTTACAAACTTAGTACAGCCATTTATGAGTAACACAAATAGTTGTTCTGCAAGTGGATTGAACCTAAAACATGAGCATGTTTAAGTAGGAAGTGTGGCAACTACCTTAACCACTGCACAACATACACTGCATCACCATATATCCCGTCACCCGGTCACCGTAGCCTAGTTGGTAGTGCTCCTGCCTACGAAGCTGGTGGTCCTGGGTTCGAATCCCGGTAAGTGCAAATATTTGTGTGATGAGCACAAATATTTGTTTCTGAGTCATGGATGTCTTCTATGTATATAAGTATTTATCTATCTATATAAGTATGTATATCGTCACCTCGTACCCATAGTACAAGCTTTGCTTAGTTTGGGGCTAGGTTGATCTGTGTGACATTGTCCCGAGACATAATATCCCAGTATTTGTGCATTCAGTTCTTACATAAATGTATTATAATAATAAATATGGACTTACCAATCCTAGTAAAAGCCTTGGCTATTAACTTAAAATCTGCCCTGTTTTCTCTGCCAATTTCAATTCCTTTCTCACACTCCCTAATACATTTCTCATACTCTTTCTGTTCAAAATAGACTGCCGCCATATTTGTGTAAAACGTAATATCAGTGGGATCATTATCAATGGCTTTTTGGTAATGTATTAAAGCATTTTCAAAGTCTTTCTTCTTATAACAGTCATTGCCTTGGTCTTTTTCTTGCAATGCTAGCCTTCTGTTTTCAGGTAGGTCATCGTATTTTGGCTTTTGGGGCTCTTCTTTCTTTGGTTCTTCCGGCTGAGGGGGCTTTTCAGGGGCCGGTGGGTCTACATCCATAGGCTGGCTGTGGATATCGAACATGATACCAAGTGCGGTGAGAACTCTCTTGTCTTCCATTTTACTGCCTAAGCCTTGGAAGGTGTATGGGCTTTGGATCATACTCTGTGGAAATACAATAGAGTAGTTAAGTTTAAATTAGATTAAAAATATCAATATTAATATAGATCTATGGACAATTTTAGATTCAATCAAAGATCCAGATATAGATATGTGATGCAAGATTTTGTCTTCTTTGTAAGTAGTATGATAGACATATTATTTCAAACAGAATAATCCATTTAAACTTTTACAGTAACCTAATACTGTTGGAATCATTTTTAATTATTACTAGCTGTCCCGGCAGTCGCTGTCCTGCCCTACAAGACCCTAAAAAACCAAAGACAATATTTTCGATTCCAAACCCTTATTGTAATTATAATGTAGATCTACATGTAATTATGCTAAAAATACCGACGGGACGAAAATTGTTGATTTTTTTAGTATTTTTCTAGCAATTTTTTATCAATCCAAATCGGTTCAGCCATTCTAGAGTATTAGCGAGACTAACAGAATTGCAGTTCATTTTTATTTATATAGATTATTTATTAACAGGCAGGCTGTTAAAATAACTGATAATAGAGTATCTTAACTCTATTTAGCCGGTTATAGGCAATCATCAGTTATTGTAAGCAAGCAACGTGGTCAATGTGTAGAATGGGCTGGGGAAGGCATGAGTAGAACAGACTAGGCACTGTACTAATATTGCCTTCGAATACATACTACACCCTGACAACTCAGTTGCTTCTAAAATGTCTGTGGGTTGTTGTGTGAGAAGGTGATTTGAATAATAAAGCACTGTTGCACAAGAATTGACCTTATTATTGGTAACATTCAACATTGGGAATGCTAATTTATCCACTATCCTGAAAAAATAAGGTTAACCACTATGACAAAGAAAACAATGAAGCAAGGTTGCAAATTTAAGCAGTTAATCAGAATTAATGATTATTTAGGTATTCACACATTTCACAATACTGGCGCTCTACCAGCTAAGTCACCGAACATCGATTTCTTAAATGGTGTTCAAATAAATAAAGGTTAAAAATGACTAAATCAATCGTTAAATCGGCTTCCATGAGCACATGTGACGTCATAAATGGTCCGGAATCGATTGCCAACGTTGAAGCCAATTGAACGATTGATTAAGTAATTTTTAACCTTTATTTATTTGAACGCCATTTAAGAAATCGATGTTCGGCGACTTAGCTAGTGACCCTGATCCTTGCCACCCAGGCTGTAGCTAAAATCAGTATTTTATTTTTGTTTATAGGTAAATTAATAATTGCATAAACATTAAATTTGATTTATATGGTATATCTTAACATACAAAATAAATTTTCTTGTAAAGCAAGCAATTACAGGTTGATACCACATACAATTTATATTAAAAAAATTTTATTTATATAAAAATGTGCATAAAATTACATAGATTAACTATAAAATTACAAATTATTTAACATTACAAATAATAGTAAAATTGAATTATAATGAAATGAGAGCCAAGTTTGTTTTATGACTTATACAAATGACCAATTTAGGTTGCATGGTTCTTCCTTGTTTGATCTAGAAATATCTAAATTCAATATATGTCTAGCTAATGTTTCTACTGTTAAAAGAGTTTTTATACTACAAAGCAGTTTGGTGTTTGTTTGAATTGATATAAAATGCAATTCTCGTGTGTGTGTATTGCAACAACGCGCATGAACGGCGCCCTTAAAAAATTGTGTGGTGTGCATAGGCTCTAGATTGTCAGTGAATTTATCCAAATTATCAAAATAAAAATGTAGTATGTATGTTTAGGTATTGTTTATACTTTGAAGGATATGTATTTTATTGTCTCCATTCCAGATCTAACAAATACATCCATAATTTAGTTTGGCGGGATTGTCACATTCAGAGTTTGAACCTGAGTACCTTTACAGTACAATTTTATGGCTTTCGTAATATTTCGAGAATGTTCTAGTTAATCCTAGAAAAATAAAACTGTAGTATGTATGTTTACATATTGTTTATACTTAGAAGGATGTGTATTTTAATGTCTCAATTCCAGACCTAATAAATACATCCATAATTTTGTTTGTTGGGATTGTCACATTCAGAGTTTGAACCTGAGTACCTTTACAGAACAGTTTTATGGCTTTCGTAAAATTTCGAGAATGTTCTCGTTAATCCTAGAATAAAAGGAAAAAAACTGATAAAAGAGATGTACAAAATTTCAAATGTGAAAATTTACATTAGAAGATTCTAGAATGAAAAGAAAGAGATGTTCCAAATTTCCTGATAGATAAAAATATAGGTGGAAGGTTCTAGAACAAACAGTATATAATATGGTACATAAAAACAGATTGTCCCTTTGAAGAGCTGATGTAACAAAGTGGTTAATTAAGGTTTTTAAACTGTTTAAAATCTCTTCAATCTCTGAGCCTTATCCACAGTTAACTGTGTGGTTTGTATACATAACAATCTCAACATTAACCATAAATACTGAAGAACTGCTCCATATGTATCACAAGTTCACAGAGACACTCTTGGTCAGTTGTGCTCCCTGTTCAGTAAGTGATCAGCATGGTAAAGCACCTAGTAGCAGTAGTTGGAGGGCAAAAGAAGCTGTCTGACCAAGTAGTTGTAAGAAGACAACAGTCAATAAGCCATGTCGGAGGCCTTCTGCTCAGTAGCAGCTTGAACTACTCTGACACCAGGGTAACCGCTGCTCAAATGATAAAGAAAGAAAGGATTTTGTAGAACTAAATTTGAAACAACCACCATCATTGTCATTGTCATCCCATAGGATTATGGGGTGACAAATAAAACGAAATAAAAAAAAAACAAATATTTGCTACTTTATTACACTACTCACTCACATTGGACAAGAAGCTAAGTATAGACAACTGACTTCATTACCTTATTTGCACTAAATTTAAGGCATCAGACAGTACTACATAGCTATAGAATAAGATAGCAGCCCTTCTACACTAGCATTAATAATCAAATAAATAAGAAAAAAAATGACTGTGACTTAATTTACACTCACCTCTACTGTTTTAACATACTCGGGATCTTTAAGCCATTCCCTTGTCTGTGGATTTGCTCTAAGCTTCTGGAACATTTGTTCTGTCCTGACTTCTGCTACTACGGCTTGTTTCTTGACCTCCGCAAGGCCCGCAGCCAGCTGCGCATTGCCAGGCTCCAGCTCTAGACCTTTCTCATACGCTGCAATGGCCTCATCATACCGCCCCAAGTAAGCTAACGCAGACCCTTGCCGAGAATAACCCTTACTCCACGTAGGATTTAACTGGACTGTCTGATTAGCATCTTCTAAAGCCGCCGCGTAATTCTCGTCTTTAGCGTGCGCCGCCGAGCGGTTGCTATACAGAACGTGGTTCTTGGGATCCAGTGCAATAGCATCTGTATAATAATTAACGGCCGCGGAATACTCCCCAGAAGATAACGCCGCATTTCCCTTCTCTTTTAGCTGATTCACCTAAAAATTACACCCTCGTTCGTTAAACTTTACTTCATTCATAATTCGAATCACAAAGCATCGGTACAGAAAATAACCTCACCTGATCCATGATTAAATATTCGTTAATTTTTGTTTCAAATACGACGTATGAACTACAAAATTATTAATTAATGCTCCGCGTGTATCACAAGTTCACAGTATTTTATAAATAAATTAATTTATTCGCTGAGCTCAAACAACCAACACGAAGTCCAGAACAGAATACTCCAGAAATGACACTTCAAATTCGAGAAAATTCTCGCCAAAATGCGATTGTATACGGGCGCGTTCCAAAGACTAATTAACTGGCAAGCCTAGATATTGGCCAAGACCTGACTCACTATTCGTGCTGTTAGATCTTGTGTCAAATTGTATTATAATCTCGTTTTTGCACTTAACAAATCGCAGTCCTACAATGCTACATTAGTAAAATTATTTGCATGCTAATGTTCAAGAACTTACAAATAGTGACACGAAACTCTATAAATTTTATTTTCTTCACTGGTAATCCTAATTTAATCAAGTAGTCCAAGTAGAAGTACCTACCTTTTCGAGCATAATGCTCGAAGACCTACCTTCGAGCATTTCTAAATAGTACCTAGGTACACGAAACTGTGGATGGATATATTCTCGTATAATTTAAGTGAATTCGCAAAGATTCTGGTAAATGTAGGTAGATAGATAAATAATTCGTTTTAAAATATATAAGGTCGTATCTTTCTAATAAAATTGTAATATTTCATTCGGTCAAGACCTGCAATGATGATAGATGTTAAAGAGAGATAAATAAATAAATAATAATTGATGATAATGTATTTAAAAATCTTAAAGATTTTTTCCCGTTTGCAAATAAAATAAATGATATGAATACAGAACCCAAATTAAACTTTTATATGAAATCAGTGATTTTCTTGTTATAAAATAGAAGGTAAAAAATAATTGATAGAACAGTTATTTTAAGAGGTTAGGCAAAACTCCATAACTATGATAACCACTGCTCATATAAACAAGTAAGTAGGTAGGTAATATAGGGAAGTTCATTTTATCGCAGCAAAAATGAAATGCGTAACATTAGCCTATGGATTTCATATGACTAAAATTAAATAGCACACTGGCTTTATAAAGTTACGTTTCACTTCTTTTGTTTTAGTCTTTTGTCCCGGTCATGCCTGAACGTACTTTTTTATATACTTTTTGGTTATGATACTCAAGACACTGTAATATTTACTTTTATAACGTTGCAGTACATTGGTAATTCATCTTAGCATAAAAACGTGGGTTGTTTTTACCCCATACAACTACTTCAATTGACAGCCTACAACGCCATCCTGGATCATCCCTTTTAAATATAAATCAATCAGTATTGTTATAGGTTATAGATGACAAAACATAAAGATTGTGACGTTCTTGAGCCAAACAAGATGTAGAAAAATATAAATTTTACATTTTCCTTGATAAGCAGTTTATATGTCTGAAATATGTTTTGCTGTGCCTCTTATTTATTTATTTATTATTCAAACACATTTTGTTTATTTATTTATTTATATTTATTAGGGATAACAACAGTCGTTTACAAATGTATTTATACAAAAAACACTATTACTACTTAATTAGACCAATTACAGTTATCCTCAGCTATTATAAAGAACAGAATCAAAATGTTATTAAAATCTAAAAAGGTTACATTACAACTATGCAGAACAGTTAAACAAGTAGGTAGGTTTGTTTACTGTTGACACTACGCATCGAGTCGAGCTCGAGCATTTCGCTCGGCTGGAACCATTACAAAGGTAGCGTAATGGTAAGTAACTACTTATATTATTCCTATAATTTTATTCCTATTACCCATTTGTGCAGGTGTACTTATTATTTTGAAAGCAGCAAATAAATACAATTGTTGATAAGATTAATAAATTATTCACCATTGGTTAAAACATTTCTAATACTGGCCATAAATGATCTTTTACTTACGAAAAAAGGATCTATGTCACTAAATGTTGTGTTAAATATACGTGCGATTCTAGTCATGACAGCGTTTTTGCCATATGATGTGGGATGTGATGGCACAGACAACATTTGTGTATGACGCGTACGATAGGTTGGGGTATTAAATATTATTTTAGAGAGTAGTTCAGGGCAGTCTATGCGTCCGCAAAGTATGTCAAAAAGTAGGCCCATATCCATCATAGTTCGCCTCTCTTCTAAAGTAGGTAAGTTGTACGTACGACAATTTTCCGTGTAATCTATATTCGGTTTTTTAAATTTAAAGTTCAAGTGACGTATAAACTTTTTCTGTATTCGCTCTATTCTTTTAATATGAATTGCATAATATGGCGACCAAATCTGGCAGGCGTATTCTAAATTGCTTCGGACGTAAGCGTAATAGACAACTTTTAAACATGTGATACTTTTGAAAGGCTGACAAGTTCGCATAACAAAACCAAGATTTCGATAAGATTTATTCACCATATTATCAATGTGAGTGATCATTGCCATTTTTGTATCAAGCGTAACCCCAAGGTCCCGGATGGTTTCATCTCTTTGTATTAGCACTCCGTCAAAATTATAATTAAATTTAATGATGGTTCTTTTGCGACTGAAACTTATACATTGACATTTAGAAATATTTATGGAGATTTTATTTTTTATGTAGTAGTTATATAAGTTATCTAAATCTCTTTGTAGTTCGAAACAGTCATTCAAATCTCTTACTTTAGCGAATAGTTTTTTATCGTCAGCATACAATAAGTGATTAGATTGAAGGCATTGAGAAATGTCATGTATGTATGAATTATAAAAAAGCGGTCCAAGATGCGATCCCTGAGGTACGCCGGAAGGGATGTGAATATAATCCGACTTAAAACCACCTAATACAACGGCCTGTGAACGGTTTGATAGATAGGATTTTATCCAGCGTAGCAAATCACCATGAATACCCAATAATTGCAATTTTTCTAACAGAATGACATGATCCACACGATCGAATGCTTTTTCAAAATCAGTGTAGATCACGTCAACCTGTCCCCCATTTTCCATGTGTTCCAAAACGAAGTCTGTGTAAACTGCTAAATTAGTAACAGTAGAGCGACCTTGAATAAACCCGTGCTGAGTTTCAGCTATTCCTTTCGAAATAACTTGATATATGTTCTCATATACCAGTTTTTCCAATGTTTTACCTAATACATTTATAATGGACATTGGTCTATAATTTTCTATTTTGGACTTTGAACCCTTTTTGTGAATGGGTATGATGTGGGCTTTTTTCCACTCTGCAGGGAAACTACAAACTTCAAAAGACCGTTTAAAGAGTATCATTACAGGAAGTGCTAGGCTTTTAGCGCAAGATTTCAAAAAAATTGGAGGTATACCATCACAACCTGAACCCTTTGATATGTCTAAAGAACTAAGCAACTTATAGACTTGCTCCTTAGTAAAGTGAATAGTTGATAGAACTTCATTTTGTGACTGAACATTACTAAAATTGTTAGCTGAACTTGCATTTGAGCTGTGAGTAGCGTAAACGCTTTTAAAATAACTATTGAATGCGGAGCATATTGCATTACTGTCATTAAATATTTGATCTCGTAGCGTGAATACTTGAGGATAACTTGAACCACCTCTTTTTGATTTAATGTAAGACCAGAAATTCTTTGGTGAGCGTTTTATATTACGTTCAGCGTCGTCATTGAAACGATTCAGGCAACTTTCCTGTATTTTATGGTGACGGTCTCTTAGTATGGCAAACTCGTCATAATCCCTCGGATTATTAAACATTTTCCATCTTGTGTGAGCTTTAAATTTTTCTTTTATGATTTTAATAAGAGCAGATGTGTACCATATTGGATAAGAAACATTTTTAATGGATAGTGGTACATATAATGCGAGACATTTATGTATTTCAACATAAAATGCCTCAACAGCATCGTCAATATTGTCAATATCTAGAATCTCATACCAATTTATATTGATAAGATAATCATTAATTTTTTTATAGTCACATTTATAAAAGTTGTATCTTGGGGCCTTCTTCTCTTTAAGCCATTTAATGTGGATATCACTAATATCTAGTCTTAGCGGTGGGTGAAATTCGTCCAATTTAGTTAGGGGTTGAGTTTCAGAGACTGTTATTGGAAGATTGCAAAAACAAAGGTCGAGAATATTGCCACTGGTATTGGGAATTAAACAATATTGACTAAGACCCAGAAACTGAAGACTATCAACCAATATTTGAGCGCTGTCTTCTACTTCTGTGGGACCAATATGTTTTAATACATATCCCCTATCGTTCCATCCTAAGCACGGCAAATTAAAGTCCCCGATCAATAAATAAAAATCATTACTATTGTAATTAAAAAGTTGAGTAACAGCTGACAATAAATTTAAAATATTTTGTGATAGTGAGGCATTGTCCGGGGGTATATACGCTAATATTATGTGCAAGTTAGCACTCGAATGTAATTTATGGGAGGGAATTGTTACACAGAGCGATTCCGTCTTGTTTGAACACAACCATTTATTATTTATTTCTGCACCAAGTTCACGACGGATACATACCATCACGCCTCCGCCGGACTGTTTACCTGTGCACTCGAGATTACGGTCGCATCGAAATATGTCATACCTGTTGCCACATAATTCTGTATCTAAAATATCGTTTTGTAACCAAGTTTCCGTCAAGAGTATAATACTCAATTCCTGTAATAAAATGCGATTATACAATTCTAGACACTTAGTGCGTAGTCCACGCACGTTTTGATAGAGAATATTTAGTTTGGCTGGGAATTTAGTATGAATAAACAATATGTCAATATTACTAGATATATAATATGTTTTAACCAATGCATTTGCCAGACATGTACACGTATATATATGTATTTAATGCTGCGACTAATAAAATGAATTTTAATAAAGTTTAGATTTGAGGTTAAGTTTTTACGTTTTAAGTATATGTTACATATGTGATAAAATCCAATCATACTTACTAATAATAAATATCTGCACAAATAGGGTATGATAGGATAACTTCTTCTACGATTTATCAAAACAATAATGTATTTTATTATTTTGAAGAATTGTTTAGTAAACAAACTCAAGAGAATATGTATTCCAAAACTAGAAAACAAAATATAGTTATTTACACTATCTTTTTTAGGTCGTCGGGGTTTTTTATTAAGATTTTGGGTGACACATCGTCTTTTCTTGCAAAATTTTTTCCGTTGCGGACCCAGGCGAACTGGTAGTTTTTTAATTTCGATTTTTCACGAACATTCTTATATAGGACCTTATTTGTGTGAGTCAGATGTTCATTTATGAATATATTCCTTGCGTCGCCAGTTATTCCGATATTCATTTGCAACACCTTTACAGAAAATTCCAAAGCGATGTTGTAAGCTATATGAAACATAATAATTATATCTTAATAGTATTAGACCACTATATGGCACTGTTTACAATGCAACTTTGTGCAACTTCTGGAAACGTCGGCTGGCTACAGTTAAAACTATTCTAAATTGATTGATGAATGATGGATGATTGATTTATGATATATACATTTAATTTCTATGCATGATATTTTGAATTTTATTATTATTTATCGTATTCATCGTCAGCAGCTCTAGATCAATTTCTTTTTTCAAATGTGAAGTTAAATTTCATACTAGAAGAGGTTTACGATAAAATATTATTTATTTATCTAAATGTAAGGTCGCCGTCGTCTTCGGTAATGATAAATTATTTTGTTACTTATAAAAAGCTATTGATAATTAGTATCTTCAGTTATTGAATGCTTATATACTCTTTGATAATTGTACCAAATTTTAAAACGGCAACATTGCTTCAAAATGTCTCCTGAGTTGTACTGGCTTGATGAGTGATTTATTTTATTTTTGCACAGTTTTATCTGAATTGATATAATATAAATCACTGCAATGCCTACTACCAGGTAGCACGACGCCTGGGCAAACACGTTAAGTGACTAGATTGAAAAGAAAGTGCCGTCGTAAATTATTAATTCATTATAGTAAACCGACGCCTTACTGTCACGCTAATCATTATTTTGTTGTGTTAGTAATTGGTTCCTAGACGTCGTGGGGAATACCAAGTGGTGGTTGTGATCGATGGCAGTCTAACATCCGCGCGCGATTATTGGCGGGAGGTACCCGGTGACTCATTCGCGGGCAATCGCTAGGTGACAAGAGAAGTGGTACTACCATGGATACTGATGATGGAGAGTCTTCAAGCAGTGGTCCTATGTCCAGTCTGAATAGCCTATTTTCATTTACAAGTCCTGCTGTGAAGAAATTGTTGGGTTGGAAACAGGTATTTATGAATTATTATATTGTGCAAGAGTTTAGTTGTTTGTAATTTGATGTGGTAGTAGAATCGTCCTTTTAAGTGTTAGAAAGATAGTATTGTGAGGTCTTTATTAGTCATGCTGTATTGCTTGGAACCATGGCCCTTAAGACAATAGACCAAATGATCCTAGACTAAACTGGGAAACTTTTGTTAATAATATATTAAAAGGTCCCCTGTATGCATTACTACTTATTTCTTTGGTCCCAATTCTAGATTTAATTGAGGATTTCATCAAGAAATTAAATTATTAGTAAGTTTCCATTACATACGTTTAATGCTCTTATAACATTATGTTGCTATAGTAAAAATAATCCTTTATATCCTAATTTAAAATCTGGTCTATGTTTTATCTGTACAGTAAATTGCGTGAGCTTGAATAGTATGAAGAAACTCGCAACATAGAGGTCTTCTTTATGTAAAGTCTTTTCAAGGAAATATATATTCCCTATATTATCTTTTTTAATTTTCAGAACATTTGGTTGGAGAGGTAAAAAGCAGAATATTTTATTTATGGTCTGAGCATACTTTAACAAATTAAGTTACTGCAACTACCCCATAGTTAAAGCTGCAACCATAGTTATTAACTATTATTAGAAAGAGAAACAATATCAGATTTTTGTATGTATGTTTGTAGTAGATAAATTCTAAAACTACATAACTTATTTCAAAAAATCTATAGTATGCTACATTATCAGTAAATGATATTGGATTATATTATTCAAATAGTATTCATTTAAATTCATTATTTGACTGATACTACTTTATCATCATCATATAGATGCTCTCTTCGGTCCATAAGCAATTGGCGAGGTTAAGTAACTAGGCTTACGGGCAGTCCCTATATAGGTGACCACCGAAGTGGTTTAATTTCTGAGCGTCTCCATGCTTCGGAGGGCAAGTTAAGCTGTCGGTCCCGGTTGTAGTCATTAGACAACAGTTGTTAAGCCATGTCAGAGGCCTACTGGGCAGCTTGAACAACTCTGACACTAGAGTAACCACTGCCCATATGATAGATAGATAGATAGATTAACTCTTTTATGTACACCAATATTAAAATCATACAGTACAGGAGCATGCAATTAAAGAGTATACAATTGGCGGTCTTATCACTAAAATATATATATAAGTAAGTATCATCATCATATCAGCTGAAAGACAACTAATGGACAAAGGCTTCCCCAAAGAGCCACAGTAAAAGAAGTAATGAGACAGTATAGATGTATACAGTACAGTAATACACAGTATTAAGTAAAGCTACTCTTGGGTACATACTACATAATAAACAATAAAAATAAAATACATCCTAATATGCCTCCTACTAAATATATAAAAATATAGCTGTGCCTCATGGGTTTCACACCCCTGTCAAACTTTATAAATGTGTTATTCAGATATATGAGCAATATTATTATAAAGGTTCATCAATATCTTTTCAGTAGTTTCTTCGTGAAAGAGTAACAAACATCCATCCATACATACAAACTTTTGCATTTATAATATTAGTAGGATATTGGTGACATCCTCACTCATACATAAGCAATTTGATTTGTAATAATAATAAATTTAAGAACTTATAATTGATTTAATGCATTGAAATATTTTTGGTTTTAAATATTAATTATTTCTTTAATGACTCCAGGATAAATTATTTGCAAAGAAATAAGTTCCAAATTTTGAATTTATGTTCAAACCAAGAATAAAGAACAATAAGTCTATCTAATCATTTATTATCTTTATTTTTATTAAATGTACAGCAATATTACTTACATAAAGTCTTATTATTATGTCAAGACTTGTTTTATAGCCTGTGGCTTTTATTATGCACCAGGCACTTCACTAAGTGGGTGTTACCTAATGTAACAGGGTGTACATAGAATGGCCAAACAACTAAAAGCATGGCACATAATTAGTTAACATATATGTAATGCCACTATATATCCGAAGCGGCATTATTAATACCATACCAAATTTGGCTAGGAACGGGGCGACACTAAGAGACAGAGAAGGTGAGCGTTGATGCATAACAGGGGGCCCCTTAAACATACATATGAGTCGCAAGTTGCAATCTCTGTCAAGTGATCCCTCCTCTACCATGTGATAGAGCCAGTGAATCCATGGAATGCTAAGAATTAGTTATCAGTATTTTGTGCTAAAACTAAAATGTATGAACTACACCCTGGGGCTCTAACGGCTAAGTCGCCGAACATCGTTTTCGTGAATAGCGTTCATATTAATAAAGGTTAAAAATGACTCAATTTATCGGTAAATCGGCTTCAACGTAGACAATTGATTCCGGACCATTTATGACGTCACATGTGTTCATGGATGCCTATTTAACGATTGATTAAGTAATATATTGTGTGTATAGTGTATATTGGCAGTATTGCATGGAATCACAGCTAATATCTTCCAGGCAACCATTGCTTATCAGGACTTTTGGTAAACAAATATATCCTAAGATTAAACATCTTGTCATTCTGATCTTTATTAATTTATTACTAAAAACAAGGTTAGTCAAAAAATATGAATGAGTCAAAGAAAAATATTGTTGTTTATATCTATGAATGAAAACATGTGATTGGAGATGTGGCAAGAAAAATATTGAATCACACTTTATGACACCAGAGGTAACTTGCTATTTAGTAATATGTTAGTTTAGCCTTTTTTAAATTGTGACTGTTTTTGTAACTATGTTTTCCCACTAAAATTTTCTGTGTGTTGAGCATGTTTATCTAGTCTATGTCTGGGTGTAATTTATTTATTTTATTTTATTTATTTAGGAAACAAACAGTCTTTTACAAAAAATGTATACAAAACTTAATTTTTAATAGACCTAAAGTTCCATTATCTTAATAACTAACATTATGTTCCTAGTTTACTTTGAGAACACTGAGCAACACATACAAGATTATCAAATAAATTTTACAATATAAATAGTTTTTTGTATCTTTTTAGCTATTATTTAGTAGTAATTTTCTTATTTTAAGTCTAAATTGTGTAAGTATAAGAGTTTGAGAAAATATCAACACTGTTAAGATTTTTATCACAAAAATTACAAGAACATCTTATAAAGGTATTTTTAGCATATCTTGTACTGCACATTGTGGTAGAAAAGGTATCCATAAGACGTGAGGAGGTGAGGAGGGATGCGGTACTCTAAACGTGATATTCTCTAACAATGATGATGAGTCAATTTTGTTATTAACAATCTTAAATAGAAATTTATCTATAATATGTATGTGTTTGGGATGATATAAGTATGTTTATCCATTTTCCCTTGCCATAGTACAGGTTCTGCCTAGTTTGGGATCAGATGGCAGTGTGTTAGTTGTTCATATATTTAATCCTTTGAGTAAAACCAGATTGCCTCCTCTTGAGTAAAACTGGACATTCTGGTAAGTATTATTTTCTGTTTTGAATATCTTAAAAAGTAGGAAGAGTGCAATGGGATGTTTTTTGGTTGTATCTAGCTAAATTGCCTGTTCTTTGAAACCAATTTAGATAATTATTTTTTTATTTGATGGTTTCTGTCTGTTCCCATATGAATTTTGTTTGAAATGGTTGATTTAAAGAAAATATTATGTTTCTATTTGTCTAGTCTAGTTGGTCTGGTTAGGGACTGCTAAGGTGTCTGGGTGTAATTTATTATTTAGAAATATATGTATATCAGGTGTTAGTGTACTGTAGTACAGGCTCTGCCTAGTTTGGGATCAGATGGCAGTATGTTAGTTAACACAAAATATATTAACAAAAAAGTTACACAGATAGAAACTACTGACATATTTTCCTTTTTAGGGTTCCATAGCCAAATGGCAAAAAACAGAACCCTTATAGTTTGTCACAGCCATTTTTTCCGAAACTATAAGAGCTGTACTGTTGAAACTTGGTATATAGATGTATTCTGTGAACCGCATTAAGCATAACACAAATAGAAAAATAGTAATAATTTTGGGGGTTCCCCACACATAGAACTGATTCTAAAATTTTTTTTTTCATGGTACCCATACATGTGGGTTATCTATGGATAGGTCTTCAAAAATGATATTGAGGTTCCTAATATATTTTTTTTCTAAACTGAATAGTTTGCGCGAGAGACACTTCCAAAGTGGAAAAATGAGTGTCCCCCCCCTGTCACTTCTAAAATAAGAGAATGATAAAACTGAAAAAACAATATATTATATGATGTACATTACCATGTAAACTAACAACGAAAATTGGTTTGAACGAAATCTAGTAAGTAGTTCTTTTTTAATGCATCATAAATCGTAAACCGCAATTTACCTCACATTTAATCAACTGAAATACTTGCTGCTGCGGAACCCTTCATGCGCGAGTCCGACTCGCACTTGGCTGGTTTTTTTTAATTCTTTAAAAATTAATATTGTGTCTTAGTCTAGCGCTTGAAATCTTGATTTAGGCTTGTCGATTGCATAGCAGACATAAAATTTTATGGGTTTATGACTAAAATGTGCCTGTTATGACTAAGTTAATGTTAAGTACAAATAAATATTTACATTTCACACAGGAGTACTTCATATTTTTCTTAAAAGTGGCAAAATACTTAGAATTCTGTATGCTGCTAACTTATTGTTATCTTTCCCCCTTTATTTCTTATCGGAGAAGCAGTAAGTTTATTTACAAAGCTCTGTCCTTCCAGGGAACTATACAGGTGTGAAGTATCATGCAAATATGTTCCATAGGTACTACATGACTCATATTTACTAATACAATTCATGGTATTTATGATTCACAAAAAGTTGTTTACCATTTGCTGTATTTTATTACGTTATTATTTGATGACTGTTTTTATGTGTTTTTTGGTACAAGTTCCTAGGTGTTATTGAGAAAAATATATATGTATATAGGAGGTACTGAGAAATATTTATGTTTATGAGTTGGGCGATTCTTTTTCCTCTAATTGCACAAATTGCTGCCTCTGACTTCAAAATTGTTTATCACACTAATATTATAAGTTTGTGAGGGTGTGCGTGTGTATGTTTGTTACTTCTTCACATCTAAACGTTCTGGAGCAATTTTTATAAAATTTGGTATGGAGTTAGCTGATACCCTGGATTAACACATAGGCTATAATTTATACAGTTTAACGTGGGTATAACTGCAGGGCACATCTAGTATACATATTGCTTGAGGTGCTGATACCCAGTTGCTTTCAGCAGTCTGTAAGTGATTGGCTAAGCATTAACCTTAAGAAATCTGGCCAATACACCATAAAAGAACTACTAAGTTGTGACTGTGGCATGCCTGGCACAACTTTCTTCTTGGTCAAGAGGTTAAGAATATATGCATGCAGTTAGTTTATAGATGGGGGATTGCCAAAGTGGTAAAATTTCTGAGTGTCTCCATTTTTTGGAGTGCATGTTCCCGTTTGTAGTCATTAGAAGACAGTCTCCAATGCTTTAAGAATAATTGTATCATTATATTTTGGTAAAATATAATTTTTTTATTTAACATGTTATACATGTTTTACTAAAGTATTTTGTCAACAAAATTCTTAAAAACACTAGTATATAAGAAAAATAGTATAGTAGTATATCAGTTATCTGGTTTCCATAGTCCAAGTACTCCTCTTAGTTTGGGATCAGTGAATAATGTCGCAAGATATTATTATTTATAGGGTTCTATTTAATCTCAAGAAGTTTAAAAAAGCACTTAATTTATCAAGTTTATGTTGAGGAATAGATCTTTAGGTTATACAGTTCATGTGTTACTATTGACTTGATGTCTATTCTATATGCGTGGAGTGATAGATCGCCTCATGCGTATGCCTGGAATAAATCATTGCTTATTCACGAGTTTACCTGTAGACATCCACAGTCCGTTAGATGTTTTAATTAATTACCTAGTAAGTAAGTAAAGGCAGTAGAAAAAGAGGAAATAAAAAAGTGTTTACATTTGTACTTGAGCTTCTTTTTAATACGTTTCTAGTAATGAAAATGAATAATATTGCGACATAGTGCCCTGTTATAAAAACTGGATAGCTTAAAAGTTGTGATATAAATATTAATAATTTATTTAATTTTCTATACTAACTGTGCCCCGCGGTTAAACTTTATAAATTATAGCTTACATCTTATTTGGATGTATAAGCTATATTACTATAAAGGTTAATCAAAATCCATACGTACATAAACTCACGCCTGTTACCCAGAGGGGTAGGCAGAGACAACGGACTTCCATTAGTCTCAACCTTTGCACACCTCTTTCGCCTCGTTTACTGTCATTATATTCTTCATACATGCTCGCCGGTTAAGGATACTTCTGACCTGGTCTTTCTTGAGAATGTCTCCGATTTGGTCAGTGTTCTACGAGGTCTTCGGGACCATCAGCTAAACGTATCCTCTGAAGCACGGAGACGTTCAGATATTAAACCACTTTGGCAGTCACCCATCTATGGATTGACCGAGATCCTAGTTCTTTAACCTCGCTGATCACTTCTGGACCGGTGAGAGCATCTGACTGAAGGCTAGCCGGACACGACCGAATTTAAGGCGATGCGTTTACGCAATTATAAAACATTCGAATAAGTTTTCTAGTGACAAAAAGCGGTGTATAAATATTTCACTCATTGTTCACTCATTCATATTTGGTTGGATTACATTACGGAACAAAACCTCTTTAATGATACCAACGTAAAATAGAAAACCACGGAGTTAGTAATTGACTCGGTGTTATTTTTCATTGGCGCAACAGAATGTTGAGTTAAAATTTTAAAGAATTAACCCGTAGTTACTTAACTCGAGTTAGTTTATTTTAGCCTAGCTTTTGGTGCAAGTGGGCCTAACTGTATTATCACACTAATATTATAAAGGCGATAGTTTGTGAGTGTGTATGTTTGTTACTTCTTCACGTATAAACGACTGCAGTGATTTTAATAAAATTTGGTATGGAGTTAGCAGACACCCCGGATTAACACATAGGCTATAATTTATGAAGCTTAACGCGGGTAAAACCGCGCGGCTCATCTATAATTGTTTAACTTTTTTAACAGAGAATTAAAATACAAAAACACATTTTTATAAACAGATCTGCTGTATGTGACAGATGCCCTATAAAATGTGAACTATAAATAAATTTGTATTTCACGTAATTCTTTCTTTTTTTTCTTAAACATTCGTGATTTCTATTATTCCAGGGTGACGAGGAAGAGAAATGGGCGGAGAAGGCTGTCGACAGTTTGGTGAAGAAACTGAAGAAACGGAAAGGAGCGATTGAAGAACTCGAGCGGGCCCTTTCCTGTCCCGGTACTCCGTCTAAATGTGTTACCATACCGAGATCACTTGACGGCAGGTTACAGGTTGGTTGCACTTGCTTTCTGTAATACCAGCAACTTGTGTTCAACCGCAGAAAATAAGGTCCTGGGTTCAAATCCCGGGTCGGGCCAAAAAGTGATTTTCGGATTTTTCCGTAAAAAGAAATTTCTCAGTATCAGCCCGAAGTCTGGAAGTTGGCGGTATTACACCCCCGTGCCTCGGAGAGGACGTTAAGCCGTCGGTCCTGTGCCTGATGTCTTTCCGGTCGTGTCGCTAGTCGTCCCATCGGATCATGAGAGTGATGGAATAGAAAGTGCCCCTGTGTTTGCGCACACACTTGTGCACTATAATATGTCCTGCGCAATTGGCTAATCTCCATTGAGAATGGCCGCCGTGTACGTAATTCGGCCGGCAAGACATCATCATCATCATCAGCAACTTCCACCGTGCCTCGGAGAGCACGTAAAGCCTTCGACTAGCCAGTCCTATCATATCAATGTAGTGAAGGAATATGTACGGTGCAGATTACCCGGCCATGGTCGAAATGGAATTTGAAGGTCATTACTCATTTTTGTAGGGTCTAGTATTACAGTATGATAAAGAAAATTTACTTGGAACGAACTAATGATCATCAATATTAATGAGCATTAAACACCCTGAGTGTAACTGACTCAACTACAAACACCATGTTTCTGAGCCCAATAAATCCTCGAGAAGTTAACCAAATAATTAAAAATTTAAAAACCAAAAAAAGCCGTGGTTACGATGAGCTGCCACCTATCCTTTTTAAGAAATGCGCTGAAGAACTTACCTTACCTTTCTACATCCTAATAAATCAGTCCTTTGATGAAGGTGTTTTCCCTGACGAATTAAAAAAAGCTATTATAAAACCAATACATAAAAAGAGCTCTAAATCAGATCCTAATAATTATCGCCCTATAGCTCTTTTGCCGACAGCTTCAAAGATTTTCGAAAAGGCAATGTGTGACCGTGTTTATAGTTTTTGTGAAAAATACAACCTTTTCAATGACTGTCAAAATGGCTTCCGCAGGAATCGTTCAACAGTATTAGCAATTTACAAGTACATTCAAGAAGCACTTAATATAATAAACAATAAACGCTATGCTATAGGAATATTATTGGATATGACGAAAGCGTATGACAAGGTACAATTTAATATACTACTAAAGAAATTATATCATATAGGAATTCGTGGAAAGGCTTACGAATGGTTTAGATCCTACTTACAAAATAGAGAACAACATGTAGAACTTGAATATTTTAATGAAACGACAAAAGAAATAACGCACGTCCGCTCTGATGGTAAACATATCACAGCATCAATACCTCAAGGCAGTGTAATCGGTTGTCTTTTATTTCTTATTTATATCAACGACCTTCCAAAATCCATAGACGGACCATGCGTTTTGTTTGCGGATGACATTTCTTTACTTACTAATTGCGAAACGAACTCTGACATTAATTACCAATTGGCAAATATTTTCAATACATTAATGACCTGGATGCAAGAACATAACCTAGAAATTAATTTTGCAAAAACTAAACTTATGACATTTCACCCTAATCAGAAGGCACCTATTAACATTGACTTTACATATAATACTCTAAAAATAGAAGTAGTTAACGAATTCACGCTATTAGGATTAAAAATTGACAAACAAATAAGTTGGAAACAGCACATACAAAAAGTAAAAGCAAAAATCTCGAAATTCACGTATGCTCTCCGAGAGATTAAGACAACCACGGATCTAAAAACAGCACTCACCACCTACTACGCATATGCTTTCGCATGGCTTAGCTATGGTATAATAATGTGGGGAAATAGCACTGACGCACCTACTCTCTTTACGTTACAAAAAAAACTAGTCAGAATCTTAGCTAACATACAACAAACCGACAGTTGCAAACCACACTTCCAAAATTACAAAATACTTACTTTACCAGGTATCTACATTCATGAAATATGTAAATTCGTTCGGAAGCAGCCAGAATTGTTTAACAAAAGAGGAAATACATCAACAAAATACACATTTCGACATAAAGACAGATTAAAATTACCATCATCAAGAATAAAAATGCACTCTTCTAGTCCACTTGCTATGTCGGTAAAACTCTACAACAAACTACCAGACTGCATAAAAGACGAAGAAAAAATCCATATTTTCACAAGAAAATTAAAAAGCTTCCTCATACAAAAAAGCTACTATTCAATAAATGAGTATTTGAATGATGAATCATTATAATAAATTAAAAAAACGTTTGACATCTTTAAATCGTAATAAATATTAATTCAATCATAATATAATAGTATATAATAAATAATAATAAGCGCAAATGCAATTAGTAAATAATATGAATAACACAATTAATTTTTTCTCTTTTCTTACTCTGATTTACATAACATAAACTCAAGACCTGACATCACACATCATGACAATTATTTATACCTGTACCTACTATACTACCTCCCTTATATGTTTAAAATGACAAATTATATTGTAAAAATATTGCTGTGCCCTAGCAGGGTTCATGTTTGGTACTGTACCTATTCTATTGTTAAGACCTATGTAAACCCTTGAATGCAATAAATAAATTGAAATTGAAATTGAAATATGATATATATTGATTAGTTCGTTCCAAGTAATTTTTTTTTTCGCGGGCGCTGTATGCCTTGAATATCATTTGGTAGCATTAAAGCACGACCGTCGTTTTAAGCACAAGGTCCGTTGTAATAATAATACTGAATTCATACCTTAATATAGACACCATTCAGATAATATGTAGTAAAATTAAAATTTCAATAATTAAATCTAAACGTAATCTCCTTGACAATAACTTAATACAGCTACACTACTATTATAAAATAAATTGTATAAATGTTTTAACATACCTTGTACCTAAAGATCTGTAATAAGTAACTAGAAATAATAACTGCATTACTACAATCATGTTCTGACTATTTACAAGCGCTTTTTTAAAGTCCACGTGAATAGAAACCATTTTTATTTTATTTTTTTACCGAAAGAATTCGTGCGCGCTAATAGCTACCTACTGAATGTAGTACTAAAGCTTATTTTCCTTTGACCATTGCAGGAATGCTCTCTGTTTCAAACGGAGGGATAAGTAAAGGTGTTTGGTATGGGACTTCAATCTGGGGATCTTAGGTAGTCGGAGGAAATAATAGATTTTACCAAGTATGATGAAAGTCAAAGCTACCCGACTTTTAGAACACATGTTTCACTGTATGATATATGCCATTTATTTTAGTTATAAGTAAAAGTGTTTGATATGGGACTTCAATCTGGGGATATTAGGTAGTCGGAGGAATTAATAGATTTTACCAAGTATGATGGGTAGCTTTGACTTTTAGAACACATGTTTCACTGTATGATATATGCCATTTATTTTAGTTATTCAATCCCCGTCCTAGAAATGACCATTTATTTTTCTACAGGATACTTCTATGAAGTAAAATATGCCTACTATTTTTTATAATTTAATAAATTATATTCTAACCCTAATCGCTTACAAATTCCAGGTGTCACACCGCAAAGGCCTCCCGCACGTGATATACTGCCGCGTGTGGCGCTGGCCTGACCTGCAGAGCCACCATGAGCTGAAACCCCTCGAGATCTGCCAATACCCCTTCAGTGCCAAACAGAAAGAAGTTTGCATCAACCCCTACCACTACAAACGAGTCGAAAGCCCCGTTCTTCCTCCAGTGTTAGTACCGAGACATTCTGAATTCGCTCCAGGTCATTCGTTGCTACCGTTCCAAAGGACAACGGAACCATCAATGCCCCACAATGTTTCCTACTCTGGGTCTGGGTTTCCACCTTCAGCTAGCTCTGAGCTTCCTGATACTCCCCCTCCAGCGTATTCCCCCCCTTCAGACGACTCCGAACCTCCTGGGGAAGTAGCACCTGTCTCCTACCAAGAACCGTTGTATTGGGCGTCAGTGGCGTACTACGAGCTGAACTGTCGTGTAGGGGAAGTCTTCCATTGCAACTCGCATTCGGTTGTGGTGGATGGGTTCACGGACCCGTCGAACAATAGTGATAGATTCTGCCTAGGACAGCTCAGCAATGTGAACAGGAATTCCACCATAGAGAACACGAGACGTCATATAGGGAAAGGAGTGCATTTGTACTATGTAGGTGGGGAGGTTTACGCGGAATGTTTGTCTGATGCTGCGATCTTCGTCCAGAGCCGCAACTGTAACCATCACCATGGCTTTCATCCTTCGACCGTGTGTAAGATTCCACCTGGATGCTCGTTGAAGATATTTAATAATAGAGAGTTCGCGCAGCTGCTGTCTCAAAGTGTCAATCATGGTTTTGAAGCTGTGTACGAGCTCACGAAAATGTGCACAATCCGAATGTCTTTTGTGAAAGGTTGGGGGGCTGAATATCATCGACAGGACGTGACGTCGACTCCGTGCTGGATAGAGATCCATCTCCACGGACCTCTGCAGTGGCTGGATAAAGTCCTAACGCAGATGGGCTCCCCCCACAACGCGATATCATCCGTGTCTTAGCCGCTAAATATCCCCTTTATACCCCCACCGTACTTTGGTTATCCGGTATTAAAATTCTTTAATCTCAAAATCATTTCAATTGCATTTTGTATTTTATATGTGACAGAATAATGTTTTTAATAATATTTGTTTGTGTTGTAAAAAGGCCCCAATATTGGCATCTCATGCAGCTCAAACCACGTGTCCAATTATTGAATGTTAAGTAAGTAATTAATAAAGACATTAAGTTTTCTACTCGTCATTATGACAGGGTATAAAAGATATTATTGGTGTAAATAATACTTAAAACTTTTTGGTTACGTCAAGCACAAAAGTCTATGCTCTATGGTCGCCATAAATTCGTTCGATATTGATGATATTATATAATTTAGCATATTAATATTATTATAAATATTATATTATTGAGGTAAGACATATATATGTAAGTTTCATATACTTGATATGTTTAGATTAGTTTTAGTATTAATTCTTTTTTTTATTTTATTTTTTTATTAATTAATATTGCAATTTGGTTTTGTGGCTCATTGTATACCTAAATTGCATGTCTGAATTATTATTATACAAGGAATAAATTATCTTTTATTAATTAATAAAATTTAAAAAAGTTGTCCATATTTTATTTATCAGAGGTTGACAACATTTTAACTGATTATTATATGGAATGCTCTGCATTTGCAATTTGTATGTTTTTTTTTATTAGCTGTATATAATTGAGTCACAAAACCACACTTGAAGTAGTATAGTGACGGATATGTGTTCTATAATTACAGTAATTGTATTTATAATTTACCAATTGTTTTCGACCTCAAATACGCGTTCATAAAATGATTTAGAATGTTTGAGAATCAATTTTGAGTTGGTGAAACTACCATTAAGATTGGATTCAGATTATAACAAAACACAAAAGTTTCCTTCACTTTATTGAATAGTTTGAGTAGTAGACTTCGTCTGCGTTTAATTACAGACAAAATGTTTGTTCAGTTCTAAGCTTTAGTAAAAATAAACGCGGGACCGTCTTTGGGGACTGGCGATCGAAGTTAAAACTATATTTTACAATTCTAATCTAAATAATCTAAAATATAATAGTTGTCACTTCACATTGAGATATACTCTTTGTGTATATATAATGTATACTAATAACGCACGGAGGTATATCCATGTACATATTTACACAGTATACCTACATATAGCTCATGGGAAAAAGTGCTCAACGCGCCTAAAATAGTTTTCACTTAAAAACTGCTCCTGATTAATAGAAATATTGTGAGAGTTCGAACAACATTCTAAATCCCCTTGTGTCGCTTTTATTATTTTGAGGTTGGAAAACCTATATTGGTAACCAACTAAAATCGTGCCATCATAATTTGACGGAGTTTATTTTTAAATGTAAATTGTACAATCAGAATTTTAAATCTTATAAATTGTTTTTGTATATTTTTTTTATATTATTCACAAAGAAATACCAGGTGTAAAATATTTCAGTACAGTCTTGAAGATAGTTTTAGGTCTAACAGATTAAAAAGATAAACAAAACCAAATCAGGGGACTACGTGCAGAATAAAGATGTGATTGATCTCAAAATATTAATAAGAAATTAGTTCCTCAAAACAGCAAATCGCTGTAACGAGTCCCGATATGAATGGAATTATACACACTTGTATTTTTATATAGAGATATACCACCTGCTTGGACATCACATTATTTGAAAACGGGGCAAGGAAGGAAAACAAGTGATTTTATACTACATAAAAGTTTTAAGAAAATTATAAACAACAATGAATTTAAAGTGCCTCATAACTAAAGGACCTTTTAAACTAATTTCCAACCATGCCTTTTCTTTTAATATAGTGTTTCTCATTGGTTAATAATTCTCTCTTTCTTGGGTATGATAATTGTCTATATGACACAGTTTATGAATAGAATAACAACTTAGAAAATCCTCGCACACTTAGACAAGTTTTATATATTCTCCCGCGTATTATTGGCGACTTTACTCCATATTAAAAATATGGGGTAAATCCGTCAAAAAACTACAATCAAGCCCTTGTGTAAGAGAAGGAAATAACTAATGAGATGTAAATGAAAAATGTCGCTAAGCTTGTATAGCTGAATTTATATAAATTGTTCTTAATGAAATGATCGGTTGGAATTATATTCTTCAAAATAAATATTTCATTTATATGAGGGTAGCTGTTATAATCTCGTGCCATACGTAACGTATCGCAGTTTTATATAATGATCGGTATAATCCAGTGAACTTAAAATAATATAATCAGATTAATGACGCATCGCTGACATTGTGAGAAGTTCCAATATTTGGTAATTAAAACACTCCACTATTATAGTGGTGGGGTGAAATGATTTTACATTTACCCCACATGATTTCAGTAAATATGGAGTCTTATGAATAAAATAAAATGAATAATACATTTATTTACTAATTGCAACGGATTAATAATATATACAAAATGTATAAAAGCAGTGTCAGTGAATGCATGTTGTCTAAGTATACAATTAAAACTAATGGCCTGTTAAAATGTGCCTATGTATGACATGTATTACCGTCCACGGAAAAGGTATAAAGTATTTGTATGAAGCATAGATGAATTGAAAAGATAAATGAAGGTGTATTTAAAGATACTACATTTAATTCATACAATATTTTAAAATATTCAACGAATATAGAACAGTCAACAAATTATGGAATTTATTATTTAATTTACAAAATAATATTTTGTAATGTTCATGTATTGCCTTGTCACATAAACGCTATTAAATACTATTCGTATATTTACAGTGCCTTTCAAACTCGACAAATGCCTTATTATTTTATTATTGCACAATATTTCACATGACTGTTTGATAATATGATATTGCATTTTTTTATTTTATTTTAAATATAATTTGACCATTAATTATAATAGTGCCTATTTGTGAGTTAGTATAAATACCGTTAATATGCCTTATTTTTTGAAATCATGTAATTGTATTGTACAAGTTGTGTGAAAAGTGATGGCGCTTTATACATATTAAGTATATTATGAATTTGCACTGATGTCAGCACTGAAATAATTTGTAGTTTTTGCATGACCATATTATTGTTACAATAATAGAAGAATTGAAAAAAAAAACTTCTTAAATTATCAATTGGGTTATATGTATTGGGTTGGTTTATATAGTTTATCGAAATCTTTGTGGGGTAGTATCGACATGGGTGGAGTAAAAGTGACTTTTGGGGAGAATTTATAATAATGTTGTCAAAAGCCCATTCCTTTTTGCACAGCTTCCCGTATATGTCTGTTAAAATCGTAGAAATCTGTAAACTTTATGCTGATGATATTAAAATTGTATTTAAAACAGATTTTGGTTGAATTGTGCCGAATATTAATAAATATATTTCAAAATCCATGCCTTTGCCTCTAATTTGTATGACACGCAATTCACGATTATAGCTAATTCAAAGCTTTCCTTCGAAACATAATATAAACTTGAGAGTGCTTTGAATTTTTTGACGAGAATTTTAATTTACTCGTTAATAAATTGTCCAAATTTATAATGATTACATATGATATATCGAAATTTAATCAATATACTATTCTTATGCTCGAAGCAGATAGTATAATGATTATGTTTATTTATGTTGACGTTTGAAATTGGGATCGTTACCTTTTTATTTTCCTTCGACCAATGTGATCATAGAGAAGCAGACGAGTCTATGACTGGGGATTGGTGGAAAGCTTTAGACAGACATGAGCCTTCGTCGCCATGCTAGCTTGGCAAGAGGACGTCTAAGAGATAATCTTACTCATTGAATGGGGATTGTACCACCTTAACTGCGATCTGTATAATAATATATAATAATAATTACCAACTCTAGAGGTTTAAGTTAGGTTGTTGGGTAACCAGATTCAAAAGGCAGTGCTTTTGGACACAGCTAGTATTGTCAGGTTCCTGTCTCTAGAGCCGTAACCTCCGGTAGCATGGACCCTACTGCTGTCGTTTGCAGATCCTATTGTTATATTTTTAAATGTATGTAGTTTTTAATTACTATTAAACATGTATTAACTGAGAAAAAATAGTAAATAATAATAGGAAGGACAATGCATAGCGTCAAATAAATTTTATATTAAAAAATTATAAACAGCAGTAATGATATGTACCTAATGAAATAAGTAGAGTTATCGCCAAAAGCTGCTCTGAGCAACTAATAAGTTGATATGCTTGTATATTGACTTAAACATTAAATTGCCATTTGATAATAAAATATACAGGAATAATTATACCTCCTTAATTAATGGTTCTATGTCTAAAAGGTTATGTTAAAAAGGTTTATCTTTTTCCGTAGTAATTAACTTTGAGATGTAATATGATTAGAAATAACAAGTGGTTTATTATTTCATATGGTCAGCAGAATGACGTCCACTGCTGGATAAAGGCTTCCCTAAATGATTTCCACAGTGGAGTGTGATAGTGGCCATCATTTTGGGGTTATGCTATAAGTGCCATGCTTGGCAGACGGGTTGGCGATCGCAGTATGATGGTCATATTACAGACGCCAGCACATCCAGCTACCCCAATCTGTCATATTACTTTTATAGATTTTTTTTATACTTTATTTATTTTACAGGATTTTCGTACATGAAATGACGATGCCAATCCTATCGTACCTTATACTAAGGTAGCTCTAAAACTACACTATACAAATCCAATAACTAACCCACTGAGTTCATAGACGGGTCATTTAATTTTAAATAAATATAGAATTCTAGCTCGAACCGAGTACGGTTCAGCTATACTGCTATGAAATACACCAACATCTCTTAAATTTATATTGAACCTTCTTATCACCTCATCTCGCCTACTACCGTTACGGACACATTCTCTCAATATATGGTAGATATCTTCTCGTTTTCCACACTGTTTACAATTTGGTAAATCAACTTTTTTCATAAGAAAAGCAATGCTTCTGGAAGGAATGTGTCCGGAACGCAAACAGAATGCGGTAATAATCTGTGGCCGGTTCAAACTCTTACAACTAAACAATGGGATATGAGGAGGCTCAGATTGTATACATTTCAACTTTATCACATAAGCATAAGGTTCACTTTCTATTGGGGAAATTTGACATATTGGGGTAGCTCGATGTGCTGGCGTCTGTACATAGAAAGACGCTGCTGTCCGTTCTTTCGTATAGGTATACATATTTCCTCGGACGACTTCTACGCCCCCTCGGGACGGAATGGGTTGCTGATATTCTTTTCAATTATAACATTTTGGTTATTATATCAAGTGCTGGATAAAGGCTTCCCCCAAAGATCCGGTTTCCGGTCTTACAGTATCCGAATCCAGCGGTTTCCAGTGACACTCACAAGATTATCGGTCTATTTTGTAAGGGGCCTGCCCACTGTGTGTCTTTCGGTTCGTGGTCGCCACTCAATAACCTTTCTGCCCTAGCAACCGTCGGTTCTGTACCCCGCCCGTCGATAAAAGTAGTTGTAAATAGCAAATTCTTGGCTAAAACCACGATAATTACGATGTAAACTAAACCACTAAAATTTTAATTCTCATAAACTTGCCATTTATACAAACCAAGTATATCTATTACATTACACTGACTGAAATTGCTGAAATTTGTGCAGATTGCCATAAAAAAAGCACTAAAATTAAACCCTGACTACTAAGCCAGAGGGGCTGCCTGGAGTTCTGTCATACAGGTCTCGAACCCAGTATAAACTCCAGCTCTCACAAAGGTCCAAATCTAAGCTATCAAATTGTGATTATGTTTTAGATGCTATATACCTAACATTTGCGAAATAAATTATAAAGCTTAAAAAAAGGACTGACCGAGATATCGTATGAGAGTAACGAATTAAACTCAGTCTATTCGATGCACGGATTGCCTTATAGTGCTTTTAAACATAAAATGATGATCATACATTCAGTCAAAAAAGTATCGGAAATGGATGATTTGTTTATGGTTCCAAATTCAAAGTTTAGTTTTTTTTTGTTGTTGTTCGATTGGCACAACTGTTTTCTATTTTGGCGCGGAGTTTGAGTTGCATCTGTTATTTATATTAAATATAGTGCTGGTTTTAAGTAAAATCATATATAGTGTGTATTGCGAATTTCATAATGGACAAAAATATCGAACAAAGAGTTTGTCTTAAATTTTGCATCGCTAATGGAATTTTGTGTTCGGAATCGACTTTATCAAAAACTCGTGCTTATGAGTGGTTCAAAGCGTTCAAAAGCAGTCGAGATGTGATAAAAGATTTGCCTCGCTCTGGTAGGCCATCAACGTCTGCAACTGAAGTTAACATCGCAAAAGTGAAGGAAATAGTGACTGAAAATCCTCATTCAACTCTGAGAGAGATAGCCGCCGAACTTTCTGTATCTCACGAGTCGATTCGTACCATTTGAACTAACCATTTGGGTATGAAACATGTTGCCGCTCGGCTAGTCCCAAAAGATCTGAATTTTGCTCCAAAAACTCAGTCGCATGAAAGTCGCTGAGGACATGGTAGAACGAGTCAATTCCGACCCAACATTCATGAAACGCATTGTTACTGGTGACGAGACGTGGGTTTACGAGTTTGACATGCAAACTAGTCAACAAGCTTCGGAGTGGCGCCTTCCAACTGAACCGAAACCGAAAAAACCACGCCAAAGTCGATCAAAAGTCAAAGTCATGTTGACTGTTTTCTTTGACTATCGGGGTGTTGTGCACTCTGAATTCTTAACGGAAGGTCGAACGGTAAATAAAAAATATTATTTGAGCGTTATGCGGCGTTTAAGAGAGCAAATTCGACGAAAAAGGCCAGATTTGTGGAAAGAAAATTCTTGGATTTTGCACCACGATAATGCGCCTTCGCACAAAGCCATCACTGTGAACGAATTTATGACCAAACACTCGAACAAATACCATCCAGCAATCACCATATTCACCAGATATGGCTCCAGCGGACTTCTTTCTTTTTCCTAAACTCAAATTACCTACTACTTGGTGGGACCCGTTTTCAAGACCCGCGTTAAAGACATAAAGGAGAATTCGCGGCGAGAACTGAACTCAATTTCGAAAGCAGCGTTTAAAAAATGTTTTGATGAATGGATTATTCGTTGGCGTAAGTGTATCGTTTTTGAAGGAGCATATTTTGAAGGTGATAAAATAAATTTCGATGAATAACAAACATTATGTATATTATTGATCTTTTCCCGGCACTTTCTTGACAGAGTAGTATAATCACTAAGTTATTTTTTCCGTTAACACCACCGCATCGGGTGTAACGTTAATTATGTCATAATTGAAATAAAGACATTGCGTGTTAGAGTTACATATTGATGTCCATTAATCCCAATCAAAATTGACGCTAGTCACAATATTAACATTGTTTTGACAGTAAGCTGTAGACGGGAATCCAGCGGTCTCGTGTTTTGACACAAAGCAAGATTTATTTTGCTTGCTTTATGTAATAATTGATTTAACAATTTATTTTGCATGACAATGATTTATTAACAAAATGTTATCAGTATACATTACATCGAATTAATCCTTATTTATTAGCTGACTAATTACTTGATGCTTCTTAAATTAAATGACGTGATGATTACGCGCGGCTAAACGCGTTACGCCATAGTGTGTAGAGAGCCTAGTGTAAAAAGGTAGTGAACGTTTATTTTCGCTCTGTTTACAATAAGATAGACGTAAGCGTATTGAAGCCATTGTTCATGTAATTTTAAATATATTTTACTCTGTTTAGCAATTAATAAAACTTCTTTTATTGATATTTTTTATTTATTCTTCTGTCTGTCTCATTGGTCGCGGTAGCGTGGGGAGCCGCAGATAATATTCCGGAAATTTTGAGACCTGGATGAATGGTCCTCTATCGCCGTGCGAACTTTTAACTGCTCACAACCACTCTGTGGAGTCAATCAACTGGAGAGGTATTTCCGATCCAGTATGATAGGGCAAACTTCAAGACCTTCTGGTGTTTGCTCGTTAGCTTTATTATAGAAATAAAAACATAGACAATCAAACAATACAATTTGGTCGAAACGTCGGAAAATAACAATGTTAGTCACGTTAATACCCGTAAGTAATGTTTATAATAATTATGATACGTTAAAGTTTTATAAGTGGATGAAAAATAGAGGTGAGTGGAGCTTAAGCATCGAACACCTGCAGAATGCTGGCGCTCATCTTCCCAGAGTGTTAACCATGCTATTTAACTTATGTGTGAGTCATGGTTACTTACCTAACGACCTCATGAAAACTTTGGTTGTGCCTATTGTCAAGAGCAGGACAGGAGACATTGCGGACAAGGGTAATTACCGACCAATTTCCCTTGCTACGATCGTGGCAAAGATATTGGACAGTGTGCTTGATAAACATTTAGCTAGCCGTATTAAGTTACATGATGCTCAGTTTGGCTTTCGTCAAGGTCAGTCTACGGAAACTGCAATACTTACACTCAAGCACACTGTCAAATACTATACAGATCGTAAGACTCCGGTATACGCATGTTTCCTGGACCTCTCAAAGGCTTTTGACCTGGTATCTTACGGGAAGCTCTGGAAAAAGCTCGAGGATGAGGGCGTCCCTGCACACTTAATACAGATACTGTCATACTGGTATGGCAACCAAACAAACGTTGTCAAATGGGGAGACGCTATTTCTGAGCCATACAAACTACACTGTGGCGTGAGGCAGGGGGGCCTTACATCCCCGCGACTTTTCAATTTGTATATAAATGCCTTGATTGAGGAACTAAGTAGCACCAAGATTGGTTGTCGAATTGATGACGTAACTTTAAATAATATCTCGTTCGCAGATGACATGGTGCTGCTTAGCCCTTCAATTAATGGATTGAGAAGGCTAGTTGGCATATGTGAGAAGTACGCTAGAGAACATGGACTAAGATACAACTCAGTGAAGAGCGAACTTATGGTGTTTTCTGGCAAGAACATGAGTCCGCATTATGTACCTCCAGTTACACTAAGTGGTTCGCCCTTGACTAGAGTTGCTCAGTTTAAATACCTGGGTCATATTGTGACGGAGGATCTCAAGGATGATATAGATATAGAGAGAGAGCGAAGGGCACTGGCTACTAGATGTAACATGCTCACAAGGAGGTTTGGTAAATGTTCCAAGCCTGTCAAAATTACATTATTCAAGGCTTTTGTGCAGGCATTGTACACTAGTAGCCTGTGGGCTAACTTCTACAAGAGAACCTATAACACATTGAGAGTGCAATACAACAACGCATTCAGAATGTTGTTGGGACTGCCCCGTTACTGCAGCGCTTCAGGTATGTTTGCCGAGGAGCGCACACAAGACTTCTACACGCTCATGCGTAAAAATATTGCCTCCCTGGTGCGCAGGTGGCGGGACAGTCCCAACAAGATGCTTGTTGTATTTGCTGAAAGAATGGAGAGTGCTGTATTAGGTAGGTTCTTTCAGTTGCATGTCATACGACCTACTGATAGAGCCTAGTGCAACAGAACTTATAAATTGTTATTTATATCAGTAAATTAAAATTAGATTATAAGTATTAACATAGAATAAGTAAAACATTACTAACCTACTAAAACTAGCATATTAAGTTACTAACATATTTTTAAGACAATTTGTTACTAACACAGTGGAGCCTATGTTGTTCTTAAATAAAGAATTATTATTATTATTATTATTAGCAGGACTGCTAATAAAACTGCAAACTAAATCATTCGCTTTGGTGGAACCCCAAAGGGAGCGCACACTCCGGTTTTTGCGGTAACTGACCTATAAATGCCGCAGTATGTCGGTTTTTAGTGTTTGTGTAACTGTCGTTATTCGATCTTTAAGACATATATTTTTTTAAGGTAAACCAAGTCGAAGTTTAAAACTTGCGGCTAAAATACATTTTGTAGAGCCCCTTAAACTTGTAACTGTCATTAGCAATTAGGTATTATAGAGCAAGGACGAGACAAGGTAGAGTACATACAGGTTGTGGTGTCCGTAATATCTGGGTTGCTTAACAGTGTGAGCTCAAAGTGAGGATATGTTTGATAATTTACGAATGCTAACAAATAATGAAAAATAAACAACTAGCGCCATCTAGTACTAAATATGTGTACCCCAATGTATTGAAGTATTGGTTAAGTTCTCGAATAAATGTCAGTCTATCAAAAACTGCTGTCGTGTTTCATATATGTTGACGTTCGCCATAGACGCCAAGCTTAATCTGATTATGACTAGCCCACCTTTACAAGGGCAGTAGACAAACTCTGCTTTGTTTGGGATCAGATGGCCGTGTGTAAATAATGTCCCAGGATATTATTATTATTTTTAGGTAGAGTACAGGGGGCACTACCTATTTCGCCGGTTATCATGATCGTGATCGGTTTTCAAATACATGCAGAATAAAAATTACTAAATTATTCGTTCCTTTGGCTTCAACGTTGAAAATAAATTCCGAACCATTTATGACGTCACACGTGCTCATGGAAGCCGATTGAACGAACGATTTAGTCACTTTTAAACTTCATCTATTTGCAGTGAATGAGGTGAATGAAGTGGTAGCCCCCAGGTGACGATATCAGTAATCCGTATGTCGGTGTAAAGTTCTAGATGGTACATTATTTATTTAAAGGATTGGCCAAGACAGGAACTAGAAAAACTATGTCATTAAATCATACATAACGTGAAGCGTAACAGTTGAAATAATATGCAATTTATTGGTTACTGCTCCGTACAAGTGCAGAATATAAATGGCGGCGCTGCGCAGGCGGCGACATGGTGTGTCATGGCCGCGTACGCGAATGGGACCACTAATGTGGTGAAAATTGGTTACGGAGCGAGAAATTTTGGAGCAAGGTGTCTGGGTGGGTTGATTGGGGTATGTTTCTTTTTATATAAAACAGGATGGCACACGTGCAAGTAGGTCACCTGATGGTAAGTGATCAGCGCCACCCACGGACACTCGCAACAACAAGAACCCGCAAGTGCGTTGCCGGCCTTTAACAAAAGAATAGGCTCGCTTATTGAAGGTTGCAATGTTATATCGGATGGGACATATCTGCGCAATTAATGTATTTCTGGTTGTTTCATGCTTCTGGATTTTATAGTATGTAGAAGTGAGAGGGGCGATGGATTTCGCTTGGGATGGGATATTGCTGATTAAGTATGACCCAACTGTGCTTAACATTATTCAGATAATCCCTCCATATCAGAGCAAGAGAGACAAAATGATACATCGAGGCTAGAGCCTCATAAAACGAGAATTGCGACTAGAGAATCCAGCTGAAAAAGTTCCTGGAGTATTTTTCTTGAAGTCTTCACAATAAATCTTTAGCCGACGAAACATTGATCTGCTGTAATATAACATCAGCTTATGCATAAGCTATCCTAAATAAATACGCATTTTTTTTCGTTTAAGTTATGAATACCACAACACAACACAAAATACAATTTTATTTTTCTCGTGGCGTGTTAGGCAACTGATTGGGAGACTGCACATTTGTCGACTCGCTACTTCGTGTCCCGAGTTTGATTCCCGCGAAGTTAACTATTTGTGTGACCCATAAATAGTTGTTCTGAGTCTGGATATACTTTGTGGCCATCAATTATATGTTTGTAAAGTACCCTGCTGTAGTACCCGCGAGTACCCGCTGTGTGGTGACGGCGTAAAATATCATCACCCCATCACATCCCGTGGGGGCGTAGAAATCGTCCCGAGGGAACATCTGCAAGAGAACGGGCAGCAGCGTTTTTTTGGGAACTATGACCATCAAACTGCGCTCACCAACCCGTCTGACAAGCGTGGCGATTATGGCATATCCCCCATTCTTTGGCGAGGCTTTTGTGGACGTGATTTGGCTACATTATGGTGATGAACGTAACCTGCGACAAAGCTAGTAAAAAAATTGGTGTAATCTCATTTTATATCGCTAGATGACTTGACCCGAAACTCATTTCTATTGTTTGGTGAAATAGTGAAAGCCTCTTAATCTAATTATAAACGTCCTGTTAAAAAAGAGAGGCTAACCAACACCCCGGTTAAGAATTGAAGAACTTTTAAACCTATCTACCTGGCGCTTAAAATCGGTTGCAGTCAGGTTCATGTAGGTGTCGGTCCCCCCGAGCAGCTCTTCCCCACCCTCGACATGGTTTGTTATGCTGCCAAAGACGTCAAATTACACTTCTATTCGTACCGAAATACAATGATACCCTTAATAATATCCTTACAGCTCTTTGCAAATAACCTAGGTTAACTTTAAAAAAATTAAATCAAATGTATCGTAGTTATATATTTGTATGACGTAATTATATATTTACATTGTTTTTTTTTGCATTAATATAATCAATACGAATATATAACTAATTTATCGTAATCTATCCGTATGAATCAAGCATGGCTCTCAACATTTTCCATAAACAAATTACTCTCAATTACGTACTTAAGTTTTTATTAATGTACAAATCAATGTAAAACTTTCAATTCTTGTCTGACGCAAGTAATAAGTTTCGTCGAATAAAAATGAGTCATGTGTAGAATACGGAAATGAAGGAGCATAGTACTTACTCACTGCAGCTGTTGCCGTCATAAGCAGGCAATACGCATGTTTTTTTAAGTTATGGATAATAATAATGTCCTGCTCAACATTTAGACCATTGCAATAAGCTTCAATGGGGACTAGCCTTCGGGTAAAAGCCTCCTCTAAAGGTTTCCACTTCTTGCTATCCGTGGTTGTGGCTTGTTTAGTGGTATGTAAATAAAAACTTCCCTGCGGGCAGTATTAACATAGATAGTTGCGCTGAGTGTAGTTAAATATATGTCTATATTGTTATGTTCAGGCTTAGAACCCTAGTACCAGTAAATTTATAGCAGAACAAAAGTAATATATTGCAAAAAAAAAAAGAGCTGTAAGAGCCATACATAAACTTGCTCCGCGAGAATCTTTGAGAGAGAAGTTTAAAGAGATTAACATTCTGACTGTAGCATGTCAGTATATATATGACAATCTAATTTATATGCATAAATATAAAGACTCCTTCTGTGAAAGGAGTGATACTCATAATATAAATACTAGATATAAGCATAACTTTGTGTTACATTCCACCCGTCTCCACAAAGTAAGTAACTCTTTTATTTTATCAAACTTCCCAGTGATATCCGAGAAATGTCTATGAATAAGTTTAAAAGAATTATAAAAGCCAAATTGTGTAGCGGGGCTTACTACAAAACTTCTGATTATTTAAGTGACAAAACAGCTTGGGATTGAGTCGCTCTAAATTAACACATTTGAATACAATGTAACTTTATGTAAGAAATAAATATTTAAAAAAAGGATTCCTGCTGAGTTTTCTTTCTTCGGTAGGGTAAAAAATATTGACGATTCCACGCAAATGTAATATTTTAACGGAATAAATGACTTTTTCATTTAATTTTCATTTCATTTCAAATAATTAAAAATAAAACTAAATAAATTAGTATGTCCTTTACATCAGCTCTCCTTTTTAGCCGATGAAAAAGACAGACAATATTATTAATGCAATAATTTACATTAGATGGTTCCAAACTAAAAAGAAAAAGCTGGTGCGAATATCCTGATAGGAAAGAAAGAGATAGGTGTAGAGAAGGACAGAAGCATTATGATTAATCTGTCATATATGTAGGTGAAGATTCTCAAAAGAAAAGAATTACTTTCGAAATGTTTAAAACTTGGAACAATTTAGGGGTATATAAGCGAAATATGATTAAAGTAGAACGGTAAGTTTAATTCAACTGAAATCAAAGCGAATTAAGAGGAAGAAATAAAAGGGAAAAACTGATAAAGTTCAAGTAAACAGAGCCCAGTGTTTGGTACACAGTGAGAAATACGTCGGGACTTTAGTTTTGGTAGTGCACGTCACAGGGACTCTGTAAGTGCACCACGTGTGGACTCTAACAGAGACCTAGTCGCAGGTGTGTGTTTCGTGATCTTAATGGTGATTTAATTGCCACTGTCGGCACCGACAAAAGTTCCTTTGCAAACACTAGTTTCTTTTCCAATCCCCTGACCCACCGCTCGCCACAGTACTTTTAAATTGATTTCAATGAGACATTTGTTATTTAGGTGATTATTCCTTTGTGGCGTGTCCGACTTTTATGAATTCAGATATATGCACTCACGAGTATGGTCACTATCGCTGTGTCACATTTGAAGAAGATCGGTTCAGCCGTTGAGGAGGAGTATGATCAGGAACGAACTACATGAGTCGCTCACGGAAGACCTTCGTTTCCATTTTTGAGATTTCTTTATTAAATCGCACCTATAGTATGGAGGTAGTAAATAATGCATCTGTCTCACGAAGAAACCATTACTCATTCATATCATCGTTCAACAATAATAAAAAAATACTTGTCTGGAATGCAGGAGACGAAATTGTGTCCTTAGTGCTGCATTATGACAAGTTGTAACGACATTTTGCTAGACCAAGAGCTGTATACTCGGCCAATACCTCTATCGTCTTTATTTATGTGATTTAACTACCCACTATTTTAAAACAAGATCGACTTGAACTTTTTACGCAAACACTACTGAACGACCTTTTATATTTAAAAGCTAAACAGAATTTCAAGTTACAAGCAGATTTACGATTAGCTGCAACGTAGGACCAATGAATCCGCTAATTAGTTCGATGTCTTATTTGTTACCTGGCAGGAACCCTCGCTCTTTTCTTTTTCTTCCTTTTTAGGGTTCCGTAGCCAAATGGCAAAAAACGGAACCCTTATAGATTCGTAATGTCTGTCTGTCTGTCCGTCCGTATGTCACAGCCACTTTTTTCCGAAACTATAAGAGCTGTACTGTTCAAACTTGGTAAGTAGATGTATTCAGTGAACCGCATTAAGATTTTTACACAAAAATAGAAAAATAACAATAATTTTGGGGTGTCCCCATACATAGAACTGAAACTCAATTTTTTTTTCATCGTACCCATACATGTGGGGTCTCTATGGATAGGTCTTCAAAAATGATATTGAAGTTTCTAATTTCATTATTTTCTAAAATGAATAGTTTGGGCGAGAGACACTTGCAAAGTGGTAAAATGAGTATCCCCCTGTCCCCCATCACTGTCACTTCTAAAATAAGAGAATGATAAAACTAAAAAAAAATATGATGTACATTACCATGCAAACTAACAACGACAATTGGTTAATCAACTGAAATACTTGCTGCTACGAAACCCTTCATGGGCGAGTCCGACTCGCACTTGGCCGGTTTTTTTTGTTTTGTTTTAGACAACGCCCACACTAGGGAATCTAATCCCTGTGTGGCGGGGTGCCTTACGAACATATAATAGACGGACAAAAATTACATCCAGACTCAAAACAACTTATTTATGGGTCACACAAATAGTTTTCCGGTGCAGGACTCGAACCCACTGTCTTAGCCTCTGTGCCACACGTGTAGTGAAAACACTATTTTTCGCTACGCAAACACTACTGAACGAACTTTTTATATCTAAAAGCTAAACAGAATTTCATGTTTCACGCAGATTAACGATTATCTGCAACGTTGAACCAATGAAACCGCTAATTAGTTCGCTGTGTTATTTGTTACTTGGCTGGATCTTCTAGGCTGATTATAAACAACAACTTAAATAAAAACTATATTTTATGGCAGTAATCTGCATGTCGGTATGCCCACTGAGTTTGTAACCTTATTTAAATCTAGCTGTGTTCCGTGGTTTACCCGCGTTAAACTTAATAAATTATAGCCTATGTGTTGTGTTAATCAGGGTGTCAGCTCCATACAATTTTTTTTTAAATCGCTTCAGCCGTTTAGACGTGAAGAAGTAACAAACATACATACTCACCAACTTTCGCCTTTATAATATTAGTGTGATTATGGCTTGAGTCCACACTCGTCTCTATTGTTCTTCAAAGCCTCCTATACTTACTATGAACAACAAATTAAAAAAGCTATATTTTCGCGCAAAATCATCATGTTGGCCGAATGACGTCCACCGCTGGACAAACGGCACCCCAAAATATTTCCGGAATAGAGCCCATCATTAGCGAAGCGCGCTTTAATTGATTCTAATTAAACTTTGATATGGCTAGATGACGTAAGATCTATATCACACTTGCTCCTAAGCTACATAGTTGGAGAGGGACCGGTCGTTCTTGGCCTTGGTTGGAACTGGACCTGTTCTGCCTAAGGGCCTAGATTCAACTCGTGTGTTTACGATACATGTATGTCAATAACTTCCTAATTATAACTAAGTAGGTCGTTTGAAGAAGTTGTATTAATTAATTAGTTCTAATAGTTATAATGTTGTAATTATCATCTTTCATTAATCGAATATAAAATCAAGGATACTGAGTTGGAGTCTTTGGTACACATATATTTTATAGAACAATTTTCAGTGTAAATACCGTGTTAATGGACGCGTGGGATTTGTGATACACAAGTGTATGTGCAAGCGCAGGTGCACTACAGGAATGAGGTCTGCTACAGGAATAATGGGTAAACGTGCTCTCCATCACACAAGGGTGTAACACCGCTGACTGTCAGACTCCGTGCAGATACTGAAAACTTTTTTTTACAAAAAGCCCTGTTATTTGTCTTTTACCATTGGACATCAGATTAGCTATGTTCTCGATATTCTCTAGGTCCGTAAAACAGATGTTGACCGGCCCATTGGACTAGTGGTTAGTGGCTGTAAGAGCTCGTGGGTACGATCTCCATCCAGGAGAAATCTATGTGTGACGACAACGAATATTTGTGCTGTCTGGTTGTAAATTATGTATAATACGTAGGTATGTATTTAGAAATATATAAGTACGTTAATCAGTTTTCTGGTTGCCGTAGTACAGGCTCTGGAACCAGAGTTTGCAGTGTGTTAGGTGTCCCAAGATCCGAGAAGTGACGACACATTGTCACCACTGCGGCAGCGCCCTGGACTCGACCCGGCATAAGCTGGAAAAGTGTCCGGCCTGGGAGGCCGAGAGGCGAGTCCTGGTCGCAGAGATCGGACGGGATCTGTCCCCACCAGCGATCGTAGGTGCGATGCTGGCGGGTGATTCCACGAAATGGGACGCCGTGGTCTCCTTCTGTGAGGCAGTCTTGCTCCAGAAGGAGACCGCCGTGCGGGATCGGGAAAGAGCTGATCCCGCTCGTAGACGAAGGAAGCGTCGGGGCGGCGGTGGAAGCCATTAGCCCAACTCCCCTCGGGGCTGCGATGACCTGAACTCGTTTTGTACCGACTGGCCTGAAATTGCAAAAGATCTGGAAATCTGGAAAACCAAGCGGGATGCCTTTGTTCAGCAGTGGGACACTATTATAGGCTAGTATGATAAAACGAACTATTGGCAAAATATTTATTAATTGTAGTAGTATTAATGTCCTATTTAAGAAAGTAAGAAATTGTATTTTTTTCATGTTCGCGATTTAGCCTTTGTTTACTAATCTTCTTTATGTCTCTTTCTTTTAAAAAAATCAGAGTTTGTTAACCTAGTTTGATAATTCTCTTTTATTCGGGATGCTTTAGTAATTTAAATGTGGAAATATTAAAGAAATTAATTAAATACTCATATGTGTTACTGTTTATAATTCAGACGGGTAGACAATGCTCGAAGGGGTATACACATTTGTTATATATGGCAACATTTCATCACCAACTCGAGTCTAATATCATTGAAGGCGAGTCTATTGCCATTTGTCATACAAATATGCGTGTCTAATCTCGGATCTATTGACGTTTACTCTAACTTTAACATATGTATAAATGATTTTATTGTTACTTATTCGGAGGCCCTGGGACCGCCATTTGAGGACTTTGGTTGTACCAACCAACTGTTTTTCTAATAACCGTGACACATACTACCATTTTAATGTGAAACAAATGGACATTGTCTTTGCGCACACGTCTTTCTCCATATTTACAGCAGACTTCAAAAGGTTGAACTGTCACTTTACTGGAACTTGAACTTTAGCTTCTGCATTCCACAACTGATCACGCCGAATTGATTCAGTAAGGATCGTAGCTTGTTTTGTATTGCAGTTTTTATTAAACTGTGTATATGTACATTTCAAGTTATTTTCGATCCGGTATTTTATTTTATTTTACATTTTTTGGGATACTTACAGCTAGCAGGTACCTTAAACATAATTTATAGAAATCTGAAAGCCATTTACAAGTTTCCACTGATAGATAATACATTAATAAATTAGGTTAAAGGTTGGTTAGCAAATGCGAAATTACGAGAAATAAACTTGCGTTAATGTATGTTTAATCTTGGAAACACTGGTATTGAATAGGTCCCAATCGTATTCACAAGAGAGCTTGTTAAAAAGTCTACTGGCGCGTATAATAAATGAGTTTTGCCTGTATGTACTCTTAACGCTGGGAATGAAGATTATGCGAGCTTTTCGTAATGGTATGGTGCGCGTAACCCCAACTTTTCTAAATATGACATGGGAACCTTCAAGATTCGAGCCTAATCTTTTCTTAAAGACTGATAACGCACTTGCGAGCTGCAAGTGCGTTGTCAGTGTGCCTGCTTCTTTGGGTGTTGAGAGGGAGGATATAAGTTAGTAGAAATAGAAAGAGAGAGAGTCACATTTCGTATATTACTGAAGGAGCAAGAGAGAGAGAGGTGCGAGCACATATTTTCTCTTTCTCTCATAGCCAGTTAAGTTTCGTATACCTATCTAAGTTTTACTAGTCGTGTGGTCTAAAGCACACTCGTTATTTTTTTCTTAATGTATGCTATTTTGAACCTTGATTGAATGAGAAATAGCTCGTTCCTCCACCGCGCCTTAATGTTATCATCAAAGGGTCTTCTCAGATGCAGCGCATTGGATCCGGTTGTAGCATTAAAGCGCGGCCGTCGTTTTAAACACAAGGTCCGATATAATAATAACACTGAATTCATACCTTAATATAGACAGAACCATACAGACAATATGTAGTAAAATATAAATTTCAATAATTAAACCTAAACATAATCTCCTTGACAATAACTTAATACAAGCTAGCTAAATATCACTACCGTTATAAAATAAATTGTATAAATGTTTTAACATTCCGCGTGCCTAAATATCTGTAATAAGTAACTAGAAATAATAACTGTATTACTACCAACATGTTCTGACTATTTACAAGCGCTTTTCTACGTTTACGTGAGTAAAAACCTTTTTTATTTTATTTTTATTTTATAAAGTATCTACTGCGCCATTAATCTGTTTGTGTGGCGTAGTAGTTAATGTACGTCGTTCCAACCTCTGCACCCACGTATTTTAGGTTCGAACCCGCACAGGGACAGAGCCTGGGAGTGCTTAGTTGATTGCATATTTGTAAGTGTCCCACGATTTATATAACTGTAAACTCTCGTTATTATTTTCTTAATTTATGCTATTTTGAACCTTGATTGAATGAGAAATAGCTCGTTACTCCACCGCGCCTTAAGTTATCGTCAATATCTACTGCGCTATTAAACTGTTTGTGAGGTGTAGTATTTAATGTAGTCCATCCCTACAAAGCAGCACCCTCGTGTTTTAAGTTTTAACCCGCACAGGAAGAGAGCCTGGGAGTGTTTAGTTGATTGCATATTTGTAAGTGTCCCACGATTTATAACTGTAAACTGGGTGTTGTCTCTATACTTAAAAATCCAACTGATTTTACTATTAACTGTTGTAACCTTTTGCTATTTTATAATAGCACTAGCTGTGCCCCGCGGTTTCACTCGCATTAAAGAAGATTTTTCCGCATTTCTTTTGAAATTTTTCCTGAATTTTCTTTGCTATAAACCTCATTGAGCGCGAGACCTTTCCAACAAATGCACAACCGTGGAAATAGGTTCGTGCGTTCTGGAGTTAGAGCGTCAGGAAGGAAAACCCGACTTATTTTTATATAGTAGATTTGTAGGGACTATAATAATAATAATATGGGACATTATTTACACACGGCCATCTGATCCCAAACTAAGCAGAGCTATGGAAACCAGATAACTGATATACTACTTTTCTTCTCTAAGTACATACTTATATAGATAAATTACACCCAGACATGTTCATGCACACAAATATCTGTCCTGGGTGGGAGTCGATCCCACGACCTCCGGCGTGAAAAGCAAGCATTTGCCAACCACGCCAACAGGCCCGTCGAATATATAAAAGCAATTATTTTTACAAGCAATAATAGAACAATTTTTTAAATGTCTAAGCGTAGATTTTATTCGTGGCACTAAGTATTAAATGTTAAGAATTGGAACAAACAGATTGCGTGTAACCTTTTGATAGTAGAGCGCAATTTAGGTAGGGTTTAGTTGTAAAGGGATTTGTAAGTGGAGTAGATAAAATGATTTTGTACTGTGAGGTAGATGTGGTTTTAAGGTCGTCGCCAGAGTTGAATAGAGAAGGGAGAGTTATCAACACATGAGTGATGCCATGTTATGTGTCACAGGTATCATTGCCTATGGTAGTCTTTTTGCATTGTTTATATGTCTGGTGACTTAGTAGTATAAGTCTAGCGGTAGCGTGTTCACCCGCAGATAACGAGGTCCTGGGTTCCAATCCTGGGTCGGCCCATAAGTCATTTTGGGACTTTTCTGTAAAAAGTAAAATTTCTCAACCTCAGCCCGAAGTCTGGGAGTTGGCGGTATTATACCCCTGTGCCTCGGAGAGCACGTAAAGCTGTCGGTCCTGTGCCTGACCTCTTTCCAGTCGTGTCGCTAGGCGTCCTATCGGATCATGCGAGTGATGGAATAGAAAGTGCTCCTGTGTTTGCGCACACACTTGAGCACTATGATATGTCCCGCGCAGATGGCTAATCTCTGTTGAGACTGGCCGCCGTGGCTGAAATTCGGCTAGGAGGTCATTATTATTATAATAAAGTAACTGCCTTGTTGCTCAAGCGGTAGCATGATCGTCTGATAATAATGAGGTCTTTGGTTCAAATTCCTGGTAGAGTTCAAAAATAAAAAAATATTTTTTTTTCTAAAAGACAGACAGACACAAGGGAATCTAGTTCCTGAGTCGCGGGTACTTTACAAACATATAATAAACGGAAACAAATTACATCCAGACTCAGAACAACTATTTCATCATCATCTGCATGCGGAGACAGAGTCTTTTGATAAGTGTAGAGTGTTATATGAAGAAGCGCTGTTCAAAATTAGAGATCTTGAATTAGAATTAATTAATTGTAATGAGAAGTTGTCAAATTATGTAAAAAACACAACTTGTCCAGTAGCTTCCATTAATCAGAGCTTGTATGACAAGTTGGCCAGTTGTAGTTTGGTGGATCTCCCTATTAATACAACGGTGACCATTGATTTGACTGGCGATGACTGTGTAGACTGCCAGCCAAGCGTTAATTCCGTAAGTAGTGACAAGCTAAAACAATACATACTTGAACTAAGTAAAGAACGTAGGGCATTATTAAACAAATTAAAAAATTATGAAATTAAATTAGAGGATAGCAAACTAAATTATGAAAAAGATACTCAGTATTTGCTTTCTGAGATAAAAACTCTTGAGAAGTCCCTAGCAATCTCATATCACAGTTTCCAGTCATACAAAAATGAAATGCAATTGCTGGCTGGAAAGTGTAATCCTGAAAGCAATAGGACATTGGAACTGGTTAACACCAGTAGTGCAGTAGTGGAGTCATACACACAGCTGGGATCAGAGTCACCAGTATCTCCACAAAATGACAATACTAAACATAGCTCCATACTGTATTCCGATGAAATGGGTAAGGGCCTTGTTACCTTGCTTTGTAATAAGCTGAGTTGTTCCTTTGTCAACTATTGTATGCCAGGATTACATTATAAAGATATAATAGATAAATTAATTCAGAATAAACACAGTGCCAAATCATGTATAACTCTAATGGTAGGAAATTGTAAGAACTTAAAGAAAAAAGACATTACAGATAGTTTCACTAAGATGTTAGAATTAGACTGTAATAAGATAATATTGTGTGCCTTCCCCTATGTGTCCAATGTGCCTGATAGTACAAATAATTATATCCACAAGCTAAATATGCACCTACAGTTTTTGGTTAGCCATTATAGTAATAAATTTATATTTTTGGACACAAATAGTTTTATAGATTCTTGTAGGGTAACCATGAGTACAGTTACTGTCTCAAGAAATTTTTTTAACATACTTGCAACTTTAGTAGCGGCACATATTAACTCAGTCATAAGTAGTATGACGAAGTCACTTTTTATACCATCTTTTAGTAATGTTATTAAAATCAATTTAGTTAGTAGTTTAAACATGTAAGCATGATAATAGAGAAGTGTGATAACTTTCTAATTCTATCACATCAAAATATAAACCGCTTCTCTAGCAAAATTCTAGACATAGAACTTATTAATGAAAAATATGAAATAGATATTCTTTGTTCAATTGTTTTATATAAATGTGTTATGTGAACTATCTGTAAATGATTGCTATCATATACTTAATTTAAAATTATTGACTCTGTCTCAAAATGAATAATGTTATTGTTTCGAAGTTTTTCTTTTGTATACCTAAATATAATCTAAAATAATAAGCATTCAGACAACCGATCGAGCATATATTGTGTTTGCCTACTAAATAATTACTCTAATTGGACCAAATCCCGTGTTCATGCCCGCTTGAGTATGTTTCGCCGGACCGTCTCAACTGGGTCGTGTTTAAACCGGTAGTAGATGAACCCACTGAGTTTGTTTCGCTGGGTCTTCTCAGTTGGGGCGCATTGGATCCGGTGGTAGCATTAAAGCGCGACCGTCGTTATTAACACTAGGTCCGTCATAAAAATAATACCTTTAATTTAGACAGAACCATTGACAATATGTAGTAAAAATTTTAGACTTAAACTAGATAATTAAACATAATCTCTTGACAATAACTTGATACGAGCTAGCTAAATATCATTGCTGTAATAAAATAAATTTTATAAATGTTTTCATACAATATGTACCTAAATATCTATGTTACTAGAAATAATATCTAATGTATACAACTATATTACTACAAACATGTTCTGACTATTTACAAGCGCTTTTTTAAAGTCTACGTGAATAAAAACCTTTTTTATTTTTATTTTATTTATTTATATCAGCCGAAAGACGTCCACTGCTGGACAAAGACCTCCCCCAAAGATCTCCACAATAGCCGGTCCCGCGCTGCCCGCATCCAGCAGCTTCCCGCGACCCGCACAAGGTCGTCGGTCCTCCGTGTAGGAGGCCTGCCCACGCTGCGTCTTCCGGTTCGTGGTCGCCACTCGAGAACTATTTATGGGTCACACAAATACTTGTCCGGCGCGGGACTCGAACTCGCGACGCGAAGAGGCGAGGCGACTGTCTTTGCAGCTGCGCCACACGTGCAGTACAATTTATCAGCGATAACAATAGTATCGGTATCAGCCCGGGGTCTGGCAGTTGGCAGTGCTATACCAGTCCGGTACCTGAACTCTCGTGTCAGAAAGCTGTTCTGTCGGATCATGAGAGCGAGGGAATAGAAAGGGCACCTGTGTTTGCGCACTATTATTTGTTACACGCAGATGGCTAGCCTCCATTGAGATTGGCCGTAATAGTCGTATCTAATTCAATCAGAACAACTACTACTAGAATACAAGAGAAAAAGCAGGACTCTTGCTAAGCTTTAGAGAGGAAAAAGAAAATTTGAAGTTACCTCTTCTTGAAATTTTCTTTCAAATAAAATAAATTAGATATAACAATAAAACCATAAAATATAGGTTTAGGTCTAAAGAACATTTATTCTCAAAAGAACAATTACAGTTCACTTATATGAGAAATGCAAAGATTTACAAATGCGTGTCGTCTTGTGACAAAGCATGCATAAAATAAATAAATGTAAACATAAATATAACTAACTAAAATACTACACAAAAAATATAGAAATATAATATAGAAAACAACAATTTAAGAATCAATATAATCACAATAAACATAATTATAAGGTTGTTGCTCTTATTAGCCGAATCGGAACTTATTGTATAATTAGATAACAATGTTTACACAACGTACATTTTTACATAACTGCACTTTGCCAGCACTGACTTTATTTGTCATGAAAATGCCCAGGTAAATACGTGATCGATTTAACAAAAGCTATTGAGCTCGTCCTTATACTTGACCGACATTTAAAAACTACATAAATTCTGCAGGATATATTGAAGAAAATAGATAATAGAAGTGAGGTCGATGAGTAAAGAAAATGAATTATTCATCAGATGGACAATTACATAATCTTATGAAGGAGGTCCTTTGTGTATTACGCGTTAGATAAAAAAAAATTGAGCCGTCACGGGACGCCTGGCAGATGTGAAACATCGACATTATTTTTTAAAATTAATATGCAGAAAGGAACATATTTTGATATGAACTAAATATGTCATAATGATAAAATAAAATATTACGATTAATAATCGCACAGTCGATTGTTTAGTTTCACATTAAAAAAGAAAAAAAAAAAATGGCGACTCGTCGCTCTCGCAGAAATCTTTTTTACGTGCGGCTATAGATGTTTCACATCAAAAACAGATCGGTTGGCGTGGTTGGTAAATGCTTGCCTTTCATGCCCCAGGCTGTGGTGTGGGTTCAATTCCCACCCAGGACAGATATTTGTGTGCATAAACATATCTGTTTGTCCTGAGTCTGGGTGTAATTATCTTGGTTATCTGGTTTCCATAGTACAAGCTCTGCTTAGTTTAGAATCATATGGCCGTGGGTGAATAATGTCCCAGGATATTATTAAATATAGAGCATAGAGGTTATAGACGCAGGAGCGAGAAGTGAAAACCGATATGAGTTAATCAGCTGTCAGCCTAATGCATCCACTAATGGAGGTATATAAAGAGGTTAATTATAGTCTTTATTTCATGTCGATGTAACTTTTATTTAGCGTATGGTGCCAACGCGGTTTACTTGTATTGACGGACTGGACTTGACTCGCATAATGTGAGCAATACATATTTTATGTAAATATCTTGATTTATCAAATTTCTTGAAACTGGTAAATACTCTAATCTAGAGATGACATATCAAACAAAAAAAAACGAGTGTGCTTTATACCACACGACTGAAGTAAAACATAGATAACCGAAACGGCTACGAGAGAAAGAAATGAAAATACGTGCTGGCACCTACAGTAACATACGAAAAGTAACTCTCTCTTACTATCTTCACTTACTTTTCACATCACACTTTTCGTAACGCTCTCACCCAAGTCAAGCGCTTGTAAAGACATTTATCGTTTTCCATTTTTATGACGTTATTCGTCATTTTAGTATTGTAAACAAACAATGTCTGACTACTACTACTAATTATATTAAAACCAGTATAATCTTGAAACAACTTTCCTTTGTCCTCGGAAATGGTTACAAGTCCCTGAAGTGAATGATGGTGATGAATTCTATCAATGGTTTACTTATAAAGAAAAAAACCTCGAACTCATTCCATAGACAGGCTAGGTGTTAGGCATAGGCGTAGCAACACATCAGAATATCTCCTGTGGTAAAAACGTAACCTTTTAGGTTACGTTTAGGCTTTTTGACTTTGGGTTTTTTTTGTGGAATATCAATAAATCAATCAATATTATTTATTTCTAACCACAATATTATAACATGGTACATAGTGTTATGGTTACAGACATTGAACATTTTAGAACATCAAACAAAAATATTGAGGAAGACTGATGCTCAAACTAGGCTCTAGAAAGCCTGTATTTCAGGTCACCAGGTCCCCCACCCCTTGGAGTGTTGACCATATTAAGAGTATAAAATATAATAAAATAATAAAAGTTAAAAAAAGTCATTGGTGATCTCATTTTTATCCTTCATAGTTCAGTAGGTGGCCCCTCTGAGAGCAATTTCGCTTCAAACTTATATACCTGCGGCCCAATTTAGTCGAGATTAAAAACAAAAACAGCTATTTTTCTATACTAGCTGTGTCCTGTGGTTTCACCCGCCCTAAACTGTATAATTTAACCTTATATAGTTCTATAGTTATTCGGATATATAAGCTATATTAATATAAAGTTTCATCAAAATATGTTCCACATGATGATGATGTTCCGTAGGTTTTGCTTGAAAGAGTTACAAACATTCATACTCACAAACTTTCGCATTTATAATATTAGTAGAATAGTAGGATCAATAACTAGGCATAATTAAGATTTTTGGAGCAAAATAGATAACATAGTATATATAATAAGCTTTTATGGGTAAAATAATTTTGTTATAACCAAACCACAAACAATTACATAGACAACATTATCACTTAAATCTAGACCAACTTCTCAAAATTCAAAGGATCAAACATAGTTCCACCATGATTCATTAACTTCTAAATGTGTCAGCCAACATAACCAAGGGGTGTTACGTTACTGGACCCGTAATGAATAACAAAACGGACGATATTGGAGTATCGGAGCAGGCTGTTGTAAGCTAGCGACATTATAAATACAAGTGGCCGTGTTATAAGCCGCAGACGTGTGTAGTGATTGCTCAGTGCCGGCGCGAAAACGCGGGAAATTTGACAAGCAGCCATGTTGGTTTTAAAGGTGAGTCCGTTTGGAAATCGGAAAACTTTGTTATTCAATCATTAATTAAGCATGTTAAACTTTTCTATTATAATTACCAAAATGTAACATAAGACTTTGATTAATTTCTGTATAGTAATTACTTGAGTTTCGTAATGTATTATTAAATAACCATCACAAATCGAGTTGAGTATAAAACAATTTTAAAAAGTGAGTATTAATTATTATCTTAGGCGGGGTCATAAGAGACTTATAAGCAAAACTGCTAAATACTTTTCTCCTGTTTATTTACAGAATGAATCCTAGTTTTAATTACCACCATGATTTGGATAATGAAGTTAAAAACGTGGTTAAATTTCTTACTGTGTTAATATTTAAGATGGGGTATAGTTCCCTACTTTTGCAAATATTATGCTCCGAAGTGTAATAACATCATAGCTGATAAGTTGAATTTTACCGATGAATCATAGACAGAAGACGATTATGGATGACTAGAATTAAATAATTAAAGTAATGAAAGAACAATCATTATTTCTAACAGCCTTTCATATGTAATTTATAAATATAACAGATAAGCTCATGCATTTAAGCATTCCATTGTGTTATATAACTGTCAAAAAAGTACTTATATTACGTTTTGAGGGCTCGTGTAACTTGTAGTGCGTGTATATTTGTGTGATTTTTAATACACTAAGATTTAAAACGCTTATACAAGAGTGTGGTAATGTTAGAATCTTTTTATTATCGCCAGTATCACAGACTATGACTTCTAGAAATCTACCGGGTACCATTGTCCAAGATTTTTTTTATTTGAATTTTAAAAACGTTTCTTTTTGACAGTCATGTTTTTAAATATTACTTCATGTTATCTGTCTGTTTTGGCGCCATATTATCTTTTCCCCGTAAAACGCAGCAAATTATTTCAACATCTGCATTGTGGTATATTATTACCTAAGTAAAAAATAATTATTTATGTGAATTTCTCACGAACTCTATGGGATTGTGAATGTAGTAAGTGCATCCGTTGGTTGCGCTCGCGTGATTAATATCACAATGTATTCTAAATTTAAGTATCCAGATTATCTTAAGTTACTATGTGCTTTTACTATTATACTTACAGATTATTTTTATAAAGTGTTAAGATGTTATTGGCACGTCAAAAAGCCCAATAATATTTAGTAAACTGACCGTTTAAAGTTGGAACTCAGATCGGATTTGTGTTTAAATTCTGGGTAATGAATCAGTTCCTCGAGGTTTCCCTCGTGAGTTCATCATGCAAGTATTCCTATTCTAAAAAAGAACCGTTTAATAATCAATGTGCGAATTGCCTTTTTGCGTCTGACTTACCTATTTTTAATAAATAGCTCTGTATTATACAAAATGTGAGACATTTTAAATTAATTGAAGTTAATTTATTACTTAGCTAATTATTATAACGGGTAAATCGCGTAAATTAATATATGTTGAGTCAGAGAAACCGTTTGGATTCCTTCAGGAGATCATCTTATCAGTGAATGCGAGACGGAATACGACGTAGTGCGAATCGTACCAGATTGATATATTGAGCCTAACTCAATCTATATATCATCATCATCATATCAACCGAAAGACGTCCACTGCTGGACAAAGGCTTCCAAAGGACCAACATATATGATTACGTTAAAATTAAATGTTAGCATATATTATTACGTTAAAATTAAAAATAAATATATTTACAGAAGATTATTTTTCTTTTTCATCTGTAGTATTAGCATTGATTCACATTGTTCTTTTTATAGCAATACAAAGGATAAATTAAAACAACAAAACAAAGATCTCAAAACCCTCTTGTTAAATATCGAAACATTTATTTTTTATCAAAAAAATTAATATAAACTAAGCAACAGTGAGCCAATAACAGCAATAGCAACAGACATATCAGTGCCTAAGTGTTAATCAATATATAACTAAAGGATTACAACTAACTAAATAAAATATTACAAAATTTAAATACTAAATTACAGAAAAATGATTTAAGTTAAAAATATTCCTTGCCGTACTGATTTTTGTGATGAATACGCTGGTAAAAGGAGAAACTATGATTTATTAAAATGCGCAAAACTGTGAACTGACATTGACGTATAAAATTTTACAATAGCACAAGAATTTTGAATATAGTGTTCTAAAATCTCTACTAATCTGGGGTAGGCGCTCTGTCCTTGAACTCAAGCGATACACACTGGCAGATCGAATTTACGATCCTTTTAACACCCTACGGAGAATGTATGTGTCATCCATCGGCTTTGTTTCTAGAAACATGGTAGATTTGTTCACGGTTGTATGTAAAACATCTTATCATATCGATAAAACTTTGTATTTTTTATTTTATAGCATTATTCGCAAAGCTAAGCGTAAATCTCGAACCTAAAATAGGACATTAAATTTATATAAATGAGATAAGTTTGGTTTAATCTTACAGCGGGGATTAAACCTTAGCTACTTACTATTAGCAAACTATTCCGGCGTTAAATCTAATCTCAGGTCCAAAGCTAATCTCAAAAGTTAAAATTTCACAAGTTTTGAGATTAGCTTTGGGTGATGCGATTAATAATTAAGTAAATAAAAACGAAAGAAGTTTGTTATTGATTAAATAGATTAATCGATTCATCTTTTTACGATTAATCTGTCTCCATGAAGCGGTTTTTGCTAGCCTGATTAGATATTGCGTACAGTATGTTTACATATTGATACTTTATTATTAGTTTTGTAACTCTACACTTACAAATTACGTCGTCTATTACTGTAATCAACCTTTCATCTTTCTCTCCTTAATGGTGAAGTTACTTCACCCCTCAAGATTGATGTAAAATTTACTAATTAATATAATATAGGTACCTAGTAGCAATCGCATTTGTTCTAAATTCGACTACTCCTATACCTCTACTATTTAAGAGAGGTAGGGCACAGCGTTCATTCGCTCGAAGAGCAGCCCGACTGGGGAAGTACCTCCACCTTACAGAAGACATTCCTTAATTATAACATTAATAGTTTAATGTTGTGTTTCTGAGTGTGAGTAAGGTCGCCAGGGCTCATCGGGGTGGGGGAAGGGTCAGCAACACTTGTTTGCTGACTCTTAAAGGCCGGCAACGCACCCGCGACGCCTCTGGTGTTGCGAGTGTCCATGTGCGGCGGTGATCACTTACCATCAGGTGACCCACTTGCTCGTTTGCCGACATCTAACATAAAAATAAAAAAAAATACTAAGGTTCTAAAGTGTTAAAGATAAATAATATTAATCTGTTATCAGTTTTGACGCTCAGTTTGTCATCTCTTCTCAGTGTGTCAAAAGCATATCAATGTCTATAATGTTATTTTTGTTAATTTACTTTTAACGCCTATTATATAAAAAATATTAGCTTCCTGCTCTCCTTCTCCATATAAACTTCAACTGTTCTAAATTTTATACTCCTCCGTCCGCCCAATTTCAAACAAATAATTGTGCTCATCACAAAAAGGTTTGCCTTGTGTGGGCATCGAACCCACAACTTCTGGGTAAACATTCAGTGTCACTAACTACTAGTCTAACAGGCCAGTCATTAATCCTCTTTATAGTCCTAGGAGGATAATCAATATTCCACGTCCTTAGCTCAAGTTTTGGAGAATTCCAGTTTAGGCAGTGACTTAATGAGTGAATACACATTCATGAATTTGTATAGATAGTGGTTACCGTAGTCTCAGAGTTCTTCAAGCCAGTAAGCTTACTTATAAACTGTCTTCCATCTGTAGATTAGCCGTGCGCCTAGTTGCTTATCTTAGTTGAACCTTATCGCATCTGCTTTGATCTATATATTGCTTAAGATTTCAATTCAGTTCAGTGTATTATAGACGCATAAAATAATATACAAGCCGGTCATTTAGCTTTTTGTTAATTTTCCTTACATAAGAAAGTGGCTCCATTTCAACAGCGCGTGTCCATAATAGTATAGTGTGGGATCTGATGTCAATTTTTGTACACTCATTATTAGTTTTTTTTTATGTGCAGTTTTTTTAAATAACATTTTTACTAAATAATCGATAGCTCTTTGCTTTCACCGGTCCGTAGGTGAGATAAAGCACCTATGCACCCGGTCAGTATAATATACATTATTAATCCACTTTAATTATCACATAGGCACCAGGGTAAGCACTGCCCATGAGACAATTAACGATAGATAAGAAAGACTAAATAATTATAATAAGAGGAATACATTTGTACTACGATAAATTGTATGTTGGGGTTTTTGTGTTTACCTTCAGCATAACAAATAAGAAATAAATTATAAATTAAAATATTTATTATATTTCTGTCCATTTTAAGGCAAGAAAAAATATTTTGATGGTCCTTTATACATACATATAACGACAATCACCCTAAATCTTTTCTTTTACTACTGATACGCCCGTACTGAGAAGACCCAGCGTAATAAACTCAGTGATTCTCTTACATGACCTTTATACAATTATAAAGGTCATGTAAGAGAATCACTGAGTTTATTAATATTAATGAATTGTCTTAGAAGGCTTTTACTGCTTCGCCGGATAATAGCGGCGAGTGACTTAAGCTATCTAGGCAAAATAGAACTAGAAACCAAACCGCACCAGAAATGATTACTGACAGAGAGATGTATGGGAGGGCTGGTTTTTAAAGACGTTTTCTACAGCTGTCGCATGTTAGCAGTGGCGAAGATGCGAAGGCGCTGCTTAGATTGCCCAGTTGAGACAGAAATGAACGTAAACTTTAAGTCGTTGTATCTCGTCTATGTCTACATATCAAGTACAATTTTAGTATTTATATGTGTCATAATTGATTATTGTTTATGACACCTTGCGCAGTGGCTTAGTTTTGTTTTGACGAGTTGTATTCCTTGAATCACCCACGAGGTTTGATTACCGAATGCCCGCTAGTTACGTGCAAGCATGTACTTTAAAGCAATTAAGAACTACGTATTAGTTTCCTGCCGTAGCTTCGCCCGCATCAAAATACTTGCAGAGAAAACTGATGAATTTTTCAATATATTTTCTACATCCTAAATGAACATGTAACAGAAGTAGAAGACATTATTTATATATGTTGTGTTATAATATTAATTTGTCTATGGATATAAACAAATTATAGACTATTAATATACTAAATACGTAAAAAAAAGCTTCTCCTCCATCCTTACAAACATGCCAGTGCCATGTTATTTTGTGAGAAGAGCCATTTTTTTTGCGCATTTGCAGGGTGCTCTGCAAACACTTTATGTTCATAGGTAGATTAAGTTCCAGTTAATCTGGAATTAACTTCTGTTACACTTTAAATAAGTAACTAAATTACACTATACTTATACTAATATTTCTTGCTTTGAATGTGTGCATAGGACAAGTCCTATTCCTTCTCATTCGAATAGTTTTCACCATAAATAGGATTTCAGTAGCCTGAAATTTAAACTTTTATTTTAAGGGCTTTTATTTTCAAGTTTCTTTCTTAGTAGAGTACTTCTTTTCATTATTTTTTATTGCTAGCCATACAGACTAGTCAAGAATGGAAGAGGAGTCTTAAGATAAGAAATTACTAGTAGACAGGAATATATGCTTTGATTTTCATGACTTGGGAGTAAATTATTTCTTAGCACAATAAGTTAGTTTGGTAGTTTGTTTTACTGTTAATTAAGTACAGGATGGAGAACCTCCGGAAAAACGAAACCAATAAGATAAGGACTTACAAGTGGCTTTATTGTTTCAATAAAGCCAATTCGTAGTAATATAGAGGTAATGTATTTCACAAGGTACAGCTGGAATGTTTGGTGGGCGCGGCATGATGCAATGTTGATCATAGCCTACGTACTTGATGATAGGCCTTCGACTCAAACTGGATCGTTGGCAAGTTACATTGACAGTACAATTTGTAAGTTCGCTTCCTGAATTACACACATAATTATGTATTATCGGGTCTATCTCTATAGTCTATATCTATGAATAACTTGGGACCACTAATACACTGCCATGATCCCAAACTAGACAGACCCTGTATTATAGCAACCAGACAACTGATAAACATACTTACATATTAAAAAATATATACATATTATAGAAAAATCATAAATATACTATAGATATATCATGAGATTTTCTGTGTCTACATAGTTTTGGGTAAAGATTTGTCCGTTTTCTTTGTGTTTTTTGTGGAATCGAACCCACGAACTCTGGTTTGCAGTTAGATTCACTAACCACTAGACTAACAAGCCAGTCATCGGAAGTCGAAATCTTAAATGGCCTTTGTGTCACATATAACTTATGGTACACTACCTGTCAGACTCAATTTTAAACCGACGAAATCATGAGGGTATCAAGTGGATCATACACGACTTATGGTACACTACCTGTCAAACTCAATTTTAAATCGATGAAATAATGAGGGTATCAAGTCAATTAAGAGTGTGTACTATGACCATCATAAATCATCGCCTACCTGTCTGCCCAGCGCGTAAGCGTGGCAATTATTCGCATATCCAACCTATTTAGCATCTGGCGCTGCAGCGTTTGGGATCAGATAGCAGTGAGGTAGTTGTCCCAAGATTAAGACCAGGGGCTATACCGGCTAAGTCGCCGAACATCGTTTTCGTGAATGGCGAATAAATCGGTACAGAATCGATTGTCAACGTTGAAGCCGATTTAACGACTGATTAAGTCATTTTAAGCTTTATTTATTTGAACGCCATTCACGATAACGATGTTCGGCGACTTAGCCGGTAGAGCCCCTTTTCAAATTAAACATTACGCCATTGAATATCAGCGTTCTTTTAAAAGTAACTTAGCCAACTTCAAGTAAAAAATTGACATGAACGCCGTAAACTAATTGTATTTTGATCTCCTTATAATGTACAAGTCGTATGTTTAATTTCGGAAGAACAACACTCATATTTTCTAGATTAGGGCATTAAATTGACGTATTTCTTGATCGGCCTTCGTGAATGCAAAACTGAGATAATAATTATTCTGACCATAAATAATAATTGCCTTCACCCATTTTGCCCTAAATGAGAAACTGAAGTGTTATTAGTTATATTACTTTAGTTTATTGCATTCCTAACATAGAGGGAAATAATTTAGTTTATATTATGAGTCGAAGTAAATTATTGTTTTTGGTTGTGTGTCGAGGATTTATCTTATTGTTTTAATTGCTTGATATGTTTTGCTGTCTGGCTGCCGGCAAAGAAATGTTGAGCGTAAAAGTCGTCCGAGGGGATATATACCAGAGAACGGGCAGCAGGATCTCACTAAGTACTATGACGATCATACTGCAATCGCCAACCCGTCTGCCAAGCATGGCAATTATGGCATACCACCTCGAATAGTGGATCCAACTCCACTGTAGAAATATTTGGGGAGGCGTTTGTCCAGCAGTGGATGTCATTCGACTGACATGATGATGGATTTTTATGTAATGCTAGATGTTCCCTGCGGTTTTACCCGCGTTAAACTTTGTAAATTATAGCCTATGTGTAAAATATCGAGTGGAAATTAAACATATACCAATAATAAGCTGGTAACCCTTTACCTTTATCTTGTGCGGGTCGCTGGAAACTGCTGGATGCGAATAGCACAAGACCGGCAATTGTGGAGATCTTTGGGGGAGGCCTTTGTCCAGCAGTGGACGTCTTTCGGCTGATATGATGAACCCTTTACCAGCTTATTGTTTCTCCCTGAAACTATGGGTTATTAAATGGGCAAAACTGTGAACTGACAATGACATATAAAATTTACAATAGCACAAAATTTGTTCCAAAAAAGGTTCGATTCTTAACACTATGTGTTATTCGGAGATATTAGCTACATAACTACAAAGATTCATAAAACTCCTTTGGATAGTATTTTTGTGAATAGTAACAAACATGCATACATCTATACTATGTATATAAGTATTTATCTATGTATATAAGTATGTATATCGTCGCCTGGTACCCATAGTACAAGCTGCTTCGTTTGGGGCTAGGATGATCTGTGTGACATTGTCCCTAGATATTATATATACTCAGAATCTTTCGCATTTTTTACATTAATGGGATAAGATGTATTGATACGTAGAATTATAAGGCTAGATCTTAATACTTAATATAGATTAAATAAATGTAAATTCATCATCAGCCTGATATCGTCCACTGCTGGACAAAGGCCTCCCTCAAAGGTTTTCATAAAGTTGCCAAGCACGGTGACTAAGGCAAACCCCTCCAGGGTCCGTAGTTCATAAGAAGCATTAAAATAACCGAAATTAGGAGTCTATGTCCACAGCGTATTTTAAAGCGCAAACGTCGCCCATTTCCTAAACGCACATTATTTGCGCTGGTAATATTAAAAACTTACATGTACGAGTAATATGTTAAGATTTCATTTGTAGGACGTGCTTACGTCATGAATGTATTTAAGCTAAAATTGTAAAACTGTAAGAATTGGTCGTAACAAATATATGTTAAGAAGAGGTTCAAAACGTCCTACATGTTATCTGATGAACAATATTAAAAAAATAACAAAATTTTAATCGTCATTATCATCATCATCATCATCATAGCTTGGCATGCGAGTTGCTGGCAGCAGTTAGGTGGTAGTAAGTACACAGGAGGTGGTGCTGCCCGACTACCTGGTGTATCCCTTAGTCGCCTTTTAAGTCACCCACGGGATGGTATGGGATGGCCCTGTTATTCTTCCTAAGGGAGATAGAGAGGATTTTATTACGGCACTAGAAAATCAACTTTAGAGCTATAGGATTAAAGTGCATATATGCTTGAACCTGACAAAATGCTCGCGCAGTCTCCCGCATCATAATGTTCAAGCATACATGCACTTTATTTAAAGAATTTTAAAGTTGATTTTCTAGTGTCTTAATAAAATCCTCTCCGCTGCGCTCCTCTCTGTCTGCGCTGGTCCTAAGCCGGAAACCACATACCTGTCTGTAAATTATTTAAACTTAATTGTTTGTTATTGCCAATGTAATCAGCTCCGCTACCACAAAACTCTTACATAATTAATTATGCACTGAAGACATAACTATTATAGTATGTGACTTCATTATTATGGCAAATAGACAGCAATCAATATGCACACCACATGCCTAGACATAGACAAGTTTGGTAATACAACCTACTTTGTGTTTAGCAATCAATTTGTATACGAAAACAATGGGTTTATTGCTGGTAAATTAGGTTCTGCTGAAGGGTCATCGAAGTGTAGGTAGAGGCATATTTGCATCACCTAGGTCTATGAGAGCGAAGCAGTAGATTATTTTTAAAGATTTATTACGTTCCAGCACGTGACGAGGAAGCATCTGTGAATTTATCTGATTTCCATAGTACAACTCTGCTTAATTTGGTATCAGATGGCCGTGTGTCAATATTTTCCCTGGATATCCAAACAATAATAATAATTTATTGATTAATGATTAACATTCGTATTCTACACTGATTAATAGCTAAGCAAATAGGCTTGCGGTCAGTCTATAGATGGATGATCACCAAAGTGGTTTACTTATTTTAGGATCAGATGGCCATGTGTGAATAATATCCGAGGATACTAGTGTAGAAACTGTTCTCCACATAGATGATTGGTTATAACACCTTGATCATTTTATGGGTATTAGTTCCGCAGTAACTACACCTGCTGTCACTCCTTGTATTTCCTTTGACCTTCGGAGATACAAAGATGTACTTCCTCACTGTTTACAGATTTGTTTGTTGGTATTTTTGAAGATCAAGTTCAATTTTCACGCAATTTCTTACACCATGCTAAGTTTTGGTGACAATTGGAAGAATTTACTGCATTGTTTACAATAATGGACCTCGGAGAGTGTACAATAGCTTCTTTGTCTCTTAAATTAGATAATAACTGTGTGAAATTGATTTGTCGCCTTTTTACAAGTTGAAAGGAATTGTTGCGCTTTTTAGTCTATAGTTGAGACTATAGTGTACTTGGATAAAAAAAGTGGGTAATTAAATCTGTTTTGTTTTGGAGTGTTAATTAATTGACACGTTAATTGTTTAATTAATCTTTATCTTTAGACTCGCCTTTCATTGTTTGTTTGTTGTCGAAACTAAGCCCACTAAAGAAGGATTGTTACAACTTACGATTTTAGGTATTTTTAAACCAATTACTCGATTCAGATTAAAATCTTTTAGTTTGTATAAATGTTACATTTATGGGGTTAAGTCAGCATTTTACGTTATAGCCGTGGAACAAATCAAAGAGAAGGTGGAATTAGCATCATATTAAGAAAACAGGAGGAATGGAGAAAACTCCACCGACAAGGGCATAGCTCTTAAAATGGATAGATATACCGATAAAATAAAAAAGCGTTCTTACAAATGTTTCCTTATTGACCAAGAACAGGTGTTAATCAATAAATTAATCTAAGAATTGGTCAGCATTGCTCAACTTATTGTTTTGGACAAGAAAAGTGAACGGCGCCGGCGCAGCGCGCGGCGCGGTCGTGTGTTTTAAGGAATATGAATTGCAATTTTGCATGATACAAATATACTGCAGTAAACTATAATACCTGTGGCGTAACCAATCAAAACTGTATTAATTTCCTATAAAGAAGTTAACGATGAATTATTATTATTATTATATATATAACTAACGGTCCGGAATTTATTCCTTATCTCTCCCCGATCAAGTCGAATAATTCCCATTGGATTATAAGGCAGACGTATAGAGAGGAACTTGAAAATTCAAATCTTCTTATATTTTCATATAGACATATTGGTTAAGTAAAATTTAAACTTTAAAGTAAAGTAAAGTTTAAAGTAAAACTTCTTTACGAACACTTCATTTGGGGACTATGCTGGTAAATGCGTGAGGAGAGCGTTACGAAAAGAGTGATCGGGTAAGGTGAACGGAAGTTGAAAGGGGGAAGTTGCATATTATGGGGTAAGAGGGAAAGGTGCGAGCACATATTTTCTTTCTTTCTGTCTCTCATAGCCAGTTACATTATCTAAGATTTGCACTCGTTTTTTTTAACAAGACTTTAATAACGAGGGATCCAGCCCTCTGGAAATAGAAGGCTATAAAAAGTAACGTGCGCCAGAGTGTTCTTTCTTTGGGGTTCGAAATTCGGGCAGCGGGTGGTTACTGACCTATAACAGGCATTCAGGGCTTTTTTATTTTTATTTTTTTTTATTGCCTTAGTAAGCAGACGAGCTAGCGGCCCACCTGATGGTAAGTGGTAACCGCTGCTCATGGACATTCGCAGTGCCAGGGGCACAGCAAACCGCTGCCTACCGTGATATTAGTACTCTTTTTAAACCTCGTTTGAAGAAGGACATGTCGTAGCGCTGGGGAAACACCGCAGCAGGTAATTCATTCCAGTGCCGGCACGTACGTGGGGTGTATGAACGCTGAAAGCGAACCGTGCTTAACGAGATCGCTTCCAGGTGATACGGATGAACCTTACTGCGAGTGCGCGTGGTCCGATGATAAAAAGGGGACGGTGGCACCAGCTCAAACAGTTCCTCAGAGCATTCCTCGTGAAAGAGACGGTAGAACACGCAGAGAGATCCGAAGTCTCTCCGCTGCTCTAGCGACTCCAATCTGTCCGTAAGATTGGAATCCCCAACGATTCTAATAGCACGCCTTTGGAGGGAGTCGACCCACTGAGCTGGTATTTAGGGGCTCCTGCCCAGATATGTGAGCAATACTCCATGTGCGGGCGGACTTGTGCTTTATATAGCGTAAGCCGCTGTCTTGGAGTGAAGTACCGCCTAGCTCTATGCCGAATGGGTTTGCGTTTGATCACGATCTCACTTGATGGTAAGTGAAGATGTGGTGGAAGATGGACCGCGTGTACCCATAAGATGCCTGTTCACTCTAGCCTTGAATAAACCCACGTTGTATGAGTCTGGAAACACGTCATTCGGGAGGGTATTCCACTGCTTAGCCGTGCGTATGATAAAGGAGGAAGCAAAGCGCTTCGTACGGCAGAATGGGATGTCAACCATGATGTTAAAAGAACACTACCTTTCCTCTTTGCCTTAGATATATGTATTTTATGTAGTTTATTATTTTAAATTATGTGTGTATTTATCTATATGTGTATTTTGTTCTTATGTATGTATATCATCCTACACACTCATATCTTCCTCTCTTCCAAAATCTCCTCTTGCAGGTCTACTGGAAGAGATTTCTTTAGAAATAAGTAGTACCTTTGTGCAATGTCTTCTCTTGTTTTTTATTCTTTCTTTCTTCTATCCTATCAGTGTGTACATAAATTTGAAAATAAATAAATAAACAACAAAGCGGTGAAAACCCTCCCGACGCCTAGCAGTCCGATGAAAAAAGGGGGAAGGAGGGATAAGTTCATGGAGGTGGTGGTGTGGTGGTTCAAGGAGGCATTCAGGGTTCTGTATATAAATAGTGTGACTAAAATAAATACACGTATACGACTAAAGTATTGAAACTGTGTTAAGTGACCTTAAAATAGTTTTGAGTGCCAAAATAAGGCCGCGGTCACATGCCAACCTGTGTTATTCAAATTACGTAGCAATGACATGCGGTGATTAAATTAGGTGTTGCAATGTAATCATAGCCCTTTTTAATCGATACTTATCTATTCAGAATAGCAGTTAGTGTTGAAATTAGGACACTTGTTTAGTGATTCTGGCCGAATTTCGGGTGAGGCGGTCATTCTTAAAGGAGATTAGCCAACTACAATGAACATATTATAGTTTACTCAAACACTGATTTATTTAAACATTTATTTATTTATTTACACACAGAACTACACCACCATTACAGTCAAAACCAATTCTGATGCATACTCTATTCCCTCAGTTTCCGATGGGATGGTAGGATTGGGAAGAGATTAGAAGTAGAAGTGACAGTTTTGTGCTGTGTGGCGTACGGCATAACTACCCCATCTCATCCCGTGGAGGGCGTAAAGTCCTGAGGGAATATCTACTATGACTACTGCGATCACCAACCTGTGTGCCATGTCTGGTATTTTCATTTAAATTATGGACAAAAGTAGTTAAAATCTTTTGGGGAGACCCTTGACCAGCAGTGGAAGTCATACAGTTATCATGATGCTGATTATGATTGACAGCTTTCCGTGCTCTCCAAGTACAACCGAGTAATACGTACCTCGTGTGCTTTCATTGCTTTACCAGATGATTCACCAGTCTCAGTCACTAAGCCACTCCTAGTAATTAAGTAATGAAGTTACTTAATTACTAGGAAGTATTACTGTGAGTAGTTGTGGATTTAGTATCCCATCAGGTCTAGACCTGATGGGATACTAAATCCACAACTACTCACACTTGTTTTATATAAAACTAACTTTGCAACCCCGTTTTACCCCCTTAGGAGTTGAATTTCGAAAAATCCTTCCTTATTCCTTGTGTAAATTGTAAAGAAAACATCTGTGCAACATTTCAGTTTTCTAGGTCCAAGGGTTTGGGCTGGGGGTTGATGAGTCAGTCAGTCAGTCAGTCAGGACTTCTATTTTTATTTATATAGATAATTATTTTGTGTGAAAATAATTTACGAAATGCCCTTGTCACTAAAAATGACATGTAAACATTGATTTAACTAAATAAAAATCTTTTCTCGAGTCTCAGTTAGCCTAGTGGAATTCTAAACCTAAATACAAAGACAAAGGGAAAAATAAATATAATTAAAAAATAATGTAGAGCGAAAATAGATGAACGCTGTTCCGTGCGCACTGCATCTTGATTAGATTATTATGTAACAAGAAAATTGATTAAGATGCAATTATACCATAGAGTTAGAATATATTAAAAGCTGAAATAGCCTTCCTCTTGGCCATTCATGAATAAACAAGAGGAAAACATGCAAACATCTTGTCTATAGGGCTAGTCAGTCACGTCTTGATGGTACAGTCGCCAGCACATCAAGCTACCCCAATCTGTCAAACTTTTCCAATTGAAAATGAACCTTATGCTTAAGTGATAAAGTTGAAAATCTATAAAAGAAAATTGACAGATGGGGGTAGCTGGATGTGCTGGCGTCTGTACTTGTTTTCTTTGAAATTACGTTTGTCTTTGTATGGGTGGTGGTTACCATGGTTTCAGAGGTTTGATTGCCACGTTGGTCTAAGGTAGCGTATCTAACCGTAAATAATGAGGCCCTGGGTTCAAATCCAGGGTCGGGCCAAAAAGTGATTTTGGGAGTTGTGTCAAGAAAATATTCTCGGAGCGCGATGACGTTAAGAAATTAAACCATTTTGATAGTCACTCATCTATAGATTCACCTAGTGCCTAGGAGCTTAACACAGATCACTTAAGAAGCGAAGGGCTTTTTTCTACGAGTGCTTTACTCTGTATCCTCTACAATGTCAGAAGAATCACACACAATGGTAGTTTAAGTAGATGATTTCCAATAAAGTTTTCTCGTGTATGGGAAACATTGTTCTATATCGGGTCTACGGAGGTTTAAATGTCGTTGCTGTATTTTTTTCCGCTCTTAAAGATACAGCATTGATAATTATGATTTCAAAACATTATTTTTCATTAAAAAAAGCTACCTTATTCTCAAAATACGAATTTCTTATCCTTTTAACGACATTAGTAATAGGCTTTAAGCTCATGAAATATGAAATAAAGGAAATTAGTGTATGATCGAATGTTACCTCTAAACGCTGCCTTATGTATCATTGAAACCACTATATATTGAATTAAGACGCAGTAAACCACATTCCTGAACGCTAGAAATAATTATTAGCATGCTTGTTATTAAAAAGCCACAGTTGTCGCGATTGTTATATAGTTATAAGCTCCAAAGGCATCATCATTCGTCATCATCGCTGATGTAGTCTATGAAAACTGCAGCATTGCTTTTCATAGACAGCATAATGGTTTCCATTTTATTCCTTGGATTAATTGACAATAGATTATATAGTAAAATTATATTCAATAATAATTTAGTGGTAAGTGGTAGACCTTTGAACTGTGGTCTCCTGTTTCATTGGGAACCTGATACCTATTAAAGTTTTATCTGATACGTGGTAACATTTTCAATACATGGTAATAAAGCCACTCATTTAATTTTAAATAAATATACCCTGGGGCATGATTCACATACATTTCTACATTAATATAGGGACATTATACACACACGGCCATCTGATCCCAAAATAAGCAGAGCTTGTACTAAGGAAACCAGATAACTGATATATTACATACACAATTTTCTTTTGTAAATACATACTTATATGGATAATTACACCCAGATTCAGGACAAACAGATATGACAGAGTGGGAATTGAATCCTCGACCTCGGCGTGAATAGCAAGCATTTACCAACCAGGCTAACCGGCCGGTGATGGCTTTGGTAGCCATATCAGAATAGGCAAAATCGAATAGAAATATGAAACGACGTGGAAATTACGAGACAGGAAACTACTTGGCTGACTCTATTCTATACTCTATTCTATTCTATACCGGGAAAAAATCCTACTAATATTATAAAGGCGAAAGTGTGTGAGTGTGTATGTTTGTTACTTCTTCACGTCTAAACGGCTGGAGCGAATTTAATAAAATTTGATATGGAGTTAGCTGACATCCTGGAATAATACATAGGCTATAATTTTAAAAGTTTAATGCGGGAAAAACCGCTGGGCACAGCTAGTATGAAATAAACCTCTGAGAGGAGGTGAAAATCCTCCGGTGTTAATCTTATTTGCATGATTCTGAGTGCACGAAAAGATGTCGGTCATGATAGTAATCATACAACAACACTCGCTTTCAAACCCATGCCAGCCCTATATTCCCAGTCGGATAGGCTAACTATAAAAGTCATATTTAATAACAGTCCAGGTTATGCAAATATTCATTGTTTCCTTATAAATGTAGGTATTTATCCATTTTAAGGTGCAGTAGAAACCTTAAGCTTTTCTCTTACGTATTCCTAATTATTAGATATAGGAAGTTTTGAGCTTACGTCCTGCTTATTAAGTAACAACTGGGTGTATTTAGAACAGTGTCTAGATAGTGTTTGGTTATATACACTCGTTTGACAAGTTACAGATTTATGCTATTTGTTATGAAGCATAATTTATTCATAACTGTAGTAGACTAACTAGTTTTAGTTGCTTACATACCGAGGGAGTCAAATAGAAATTTTAGAAGCTTTCAACCAATTTTTATACATGGGGAATTTGACGGTTTGGTTTCACCAACAGCCAGTTGAAGCCTTCAATGTTATATGTTACACCATTAAGTAGTATATCCTTGGTGCTTAGATTTTCCCCGGGAGGTCATAGATTAAGTATTTGTTAAGCTATAACCACAATTGTTGCCATTGCCAAATATCATTGCTATTATTTAATATTTATTTATAAATATTCTAACAATCCGTGTACCTAAATATCTATATGTAACTATAAATAATTATGTATACTTAACTAGGTATATTACTACAAACATTTTCTGACTATTTACAAGCGCTTTTTTAAAGTCTACGTAAATAAAAGCCTTTTTATTTTAATGTTTTCCATAATGTGTTTCAAAGAGAATAAAAAATTGATACTGCAGGTATATATAGATGATATATTATATGTATTTACAAGACAAAATTTGGATTATTGACATGGAAACGTAACTATTGCATTGAAATGGTTGAACACTTAACTGTGGTATCTATTTGTTGGCAGAAGGTCGTTCCGAAGGCGTTGTATAAGCCTTAATCGTGTAATCTAATCTAGTATTGATATAGACTAGTCCTGCATAAATATGTCAATTTCAAAATAGAATATTTCTATGCAGGCTATTAAATACTGCCTCGTTGATATAGCGGTAGCATTTTCAACCGTAGAAAACGAGGTCCTGGGTTCAAATAAAAAGTCCAACCAAAAAGTGGTTTTGGGATAACACTGTAAAAGAAAAATGTGTACATTACCAATATGGCTAGTTTCCATTGAGACTAACCACCGTGGCCGAAATTCGGCCAGGAGGACATTATTATTATTATTAAATACTAGCTGTGCCCCGTGGTTTTACCCGAAGATTATATTATTAGGTTTTGTTCGGATGTATAAGCTATATTACTACAAAGTTGAATCAAAATCCGCTGGGTAGTTTTTGAGTGAAAGAGTAAAAAATATCCATACATCCATGCTCACAAACTTGCGCATTTATTATATAAGTAGGATAAGTAATTAATATTGTTTGATACGTGGCTATTTGTTACTCACTTGTCTTACTTATGGTGTGAGTACATTTGTAATTCCTTATTGCCTTGCTTGTCTTGCGCTTAGTGTAAGTAAATGGTTGCGTATCTCTTAATCTTACGACTTCAAGTGCAGATCGCTTTGTCAGATTAACACCGTTATATGTACAGCTTTATGTTTTGTAATAATATGTACAACATTAATTTATCTCTTTTGTTAAATAGTTGTTGTGTTTTGAAATTGTACTTATTTAAGATTAAAGTTAAGACTTACAGTAACTATCTTCTTCTGTTATTTTTCAATTTGGTTCGTCTCTTTTTTTTAACTATTTTTTATTGCCAAGAACTTTCCAGAAGCTTGGAAAGTAAATTTAACGGAAACACACTTTCTGTCTAAGAAATCTCTTTTATTTCAATTTTTTTTAAAGTCAACGGCCGCACTATGAATATAATACCTGTGTCGCGGAGTACTTTAAAAGAATATAATAGACAGACATAAATTACATCCAGACTCAGAACAACTATTTATGGGTTACACAAATTGTTGCCCGGCGTGGGACTCGAACCCGAGACACTAAGCGGCGAGGCGACTGTCTTAGCCGCTACGCCCCACGTGCAGTCAGAATTTACAGTGAAACGTCTCACAAGCTTAATAAATAAATATCTTCGGACAACTAAAACACTATTTACAAGCGCTTTTTAATAAATACCGTTTTTAATATTTATTTTATCTTCTTTAAAAATTATTAGTCAATGAAAAGAGTCGTAATAACATTTTAATTAGTTTCATCGCATAAAAAATCTGCATTACAACTAGTTTCCTTTTCAGAACCATCGAGATAAGAATAAATTTACATTTAATTAATGTAAAGCTTTCGTAGCGTTCTAGAATGGAAACAGCTGTTGACCTTGCCAGCTACATTGAGTAAATCACAGATATTATAAACCCGAGAACACACGCACACATACCATATTCTTTTTAAGTAAAAATATATATATGTAGGATATAGTGTCATGTCGTGTGATTTCGGAAGACACATAATGAGTGTAGATACGTTAAGATAAGATAAATAATAATAAAATCCTGGGGCATTATTTACACACGGTCATCTGATTCCAAACTAAGCAGAGTTTATACTATGGAAACCAGATAACTGATATGCTACATATGCTACTTTTCTTTTGTCAATACAATATATAGATCTTACTTATACACCTAACCTCTAGACCAATAGGCCAATCGAATATACAATAAGTTTCTTTATTTCTTTAACAATAAACCAAGTCGTGATAGCTCTCCAACATTTGCATAGGAGTTCATCTTCAAGTAATAGATCCAATAGAGTTTTAGATAGGAATCATTAGTCCTATCTGATGATTGGAAAAATAGGAAATTAAAAACCGGCCAAGTGCGAGTCGGACTCGCCCATGAAGGGTTCCGTAACAGCATGTATTTCAGATGATTAAATAAAAGGTAAATTTCGGTTTACGATTTATGACATAATAAGAAAAAACTACTTACTAGATCTCGTTCAAACCAGTGAAGACCTATCCAAAAGTACCCCACATGTATGCACACGATGAAATTTTTTTTTTGTATTTCGGTTCTTAGTATGGGGATCCCCCAAAATTATCGTTCTTTTTCTATCTTAATGCGGTTTACCGAATACATCTACTTACCAAGTTTCAACAGTACAGCTCTTATAGTTTCGGAAAAAAGTGGCTGTGACATACGGACGGACAAACAGACAGACATGACGAATCTTTAAGGGTTCCGTATTTTTTTACTGAACCCTAATAAGTTTATCAGAACCTTACTTAAAAATGAAACAGCGTGTCGTGTTTCAGTTAGCGCGTTGAATTCTTTTGTATGGAGAGATACACAGAATTAATCCGGCTTGTGTTACGCAGGATAAAACGAATGTTTGTCAACGGAAATTATACTCGTAATAGGTTATCGATTGGCCAATTTATGATATAAAACTAAATTGTAAGAAAATAATACAGGGTTCGTTTTTTGTAAAATAATTACTTTACAGATTCGCCTTATTAGCATATTTATTGCGGAAGCAGTAATTTCTAACACATTCATTCCTATTTCATCCATGAATATGTAAGGAAAAACGATTACGTTGCCTGGGATGTGTAGATGTAGATTTTATAGGATTCATTACTAATTATTAAAATAATATTTAACTACCTCGTTGGTCTAGCGGTAGCGTGTTCACCCGTTTCTCTTTCCCATCGTGTGTCGACCCATCGGATCATGAGAGTGATGTGGCGCTCATAGCCAGATGCTCTCACCGGTCCGTAAGTGATTGGCGAGGTTAAGCAACTAGGCTCGCGGTCAGTCCATAGATGGGTGACCGCCAAAGTGGTTTAAATTGTGAGCGTCTCCGTGCTTCGGAGGGCACGTTAAGCCGTCGGTCCCGGTTGTAGCCATTAGACAACAGTCGTTAAGCCATGTCAGAGGCCTACTGGGCGGCTTGAACAACTCTGACACCAGGGTAACCACTGCCCATACCATAAGCAAGCATGAGAGTGATGGAACAGAAAGTGCCCATGTATACAATTTTGAACTATAATTTTTCCCGCGAAGATGCCTAGTCTTCGTTGAGACTGGGCACTATTGACAGAATTAGGCCTGAAGAACATAAAGATGCTCTACCTTATGGGTGTCTTGGAGAGCACGTTTGTCATAGAGGCCATAGTTACACCAACTCATAAGAACGTGTTTATTTACTAACTAAATCAGCTGATTTGGTATGTGTTACTTAACCTTAATACGTGTGCGCTAAGAGTCCATTGCTAATGCGAAAGTCAGCTTGTTTGAATGACTCGTAATTTTGCGACATGTCAACGCAAATTGCTTCTGGCATACAAATGGTCGGTGGCCGGTGCAATAATGCAATTAGTCAGTCAGGGCTAGCCAATTTACGTGCTAATATAACAATAATAATAATAATATCTAGGGACAATGTCACACAGATCATCCTAGCCCCAAAGTAATCAAAATATGTACTATGGGTACCAGGCGACGATATACATACTTATATAGATAGATAAATACTTAAATACAAAGAAAACATCCATGACTCGGAAACAAATATTTGTGCTCATCACACAAATATTTGCACTTACCGGGATTCGAACCCAGAACCACCAGCTTCGTAGGCAGGAGCACTACCAACTAAGCTACGGTGACCGACCAATAACGTCTATATTTGCGAGCTTTCTGTAGATTAATCTTTTATTGCCTATTATGATGGGCCTGTTGGCCTGGATGGCAAATGCTTGCTTTTCACGCCGGAGGTCGTGGATTCGATTCCCACCCAGTATAGATATTTGTGTGCATGAACATGTCTGTTTGTCCTAAGTCTGGGTGTAATTATCTATATAAGTTGTTGTGTATTTACAAAAGAAAAGTGGTATTATGTAGTATATCAGTTATCTGGTTTCCATAGCACAAGCACTGCTTAGTTTGGGATCAGATGGCCTTGTCTAAATAATGTCTCCGGATATTATTATTATATTATTTGTTTAAACTAATTATACTTTAAAGTTAATTAAAAAAAATACAGAAAAAATATAATAACAGGAACTAATACAAAAAGTACTGGTAATAGTTATATAAATGAAGTAAAAATTCTTTACTCCGCTTGACTTGGGGACTAAGCTAGGAAACGCGTAACGAGAGCGTTAGGACAAGTGTGCTTGGGCGAGGCGAACGGATGTTTAGAGGGAGATATGAGTTAGTGAAGAAAGAAGGGGCAAGAGATAGGTGCGAGCACACATTTTCATTCTTTCCTTCTCTCATAGGCATTTACGTTTTGTATACCTATCTAAGTTTTACTTCAGTCGTGTGATCTAAAGCACACTCGTTATTTTTTATATAATTTACTTTGTTATTATTGCAATAATATTTTGAATTTTGACTAAGCATATTGGAAATGCAGACATAGAAATACCAGCGTGAGCAATCCCCTTACAAGATGGACTGATGATCTTGTGAGGTCTAGTAGCCGCTGGATGCGATGATTGTGGAGATCTTTGGAAGACGCCTTTGTCCAGAAATGGTGGTGATAAAAAATTATGATGCTAAATTATTGATTAACGCCACGCTGTAGCTTGGTATTTATGTATTATTCCTATTGACAAAAAGACGCAGACGCAGTTTTTATAGTGATTCTGTCAATCTATCTTATGAACTGTGCGATTAATTCATTACTTGGAATAATTAGAACAATTTAGTTTTTGTCTTATAAAATGGTTGGCCGAGTTTTTGTCCACACTTAGATCAACTAATATATATAGAGATATATTTATCGTTCTAATTTCCTGTTAATTACTCTAAATTAAATGTCTCGTGGTCAGAAAATGAAGCATTAAGTTAATATTAACATGTTAGCAGTCTGATTATGTATATATCCAACTACAAAAAGGAGAGGTCTCGATTCAATTAGGGTTTTTTAATGTCAGTAGTCAGTGTAGTAAGTAGGTGTAGGTTATTCTACCTTACAGAATACACTCCAAGTAACAGAAGTAATATTTCATTAAACATTTTATTTATTAAACTAACGTAAAGAATCCGATTTTTCAGTCATTTATTCTACAAATTTTAGTATTATTTACAGCCGTTTGAAATAGTTCTTTGTATAGACAACTAATTACACAGTTTAAATAAAAAGAAAATAAATTAATAATTATCTCCAGACAACTGATAAACATATCTATGTGTTTCTATAAATACATATTATAGATAAATTACATCCAGACACAGAACTAATAATCGTGCTCTTCACACAAAATTGACCTGGGTGGCGATCGAATCTACGACCTCTGGCATAGGAGTCAGAGTCACTCACCAATATACCAACACGCCAGTCTTACATTTAGTTATATATTATGTTTTATTTGCGCATATTGCTTGCCCGCGTTGACCGCAAGGCCAAGTAAGGACATTCACCAAGCCAAGTTTCTTGTTGCATTGTGCGTTCCTAAGAAAAAAAGGTTATTGAATACCTACGTAGGCGTTTTTGCCCTTATATTATTGTAGAAGAATGTCGGCTTGTCGCTAAACTGATATAGAGCAGTGTGGCTATTGCAAATAACAATAATGTAAGTTGAAAGAATGATATATCAGAGCGCCATATGGGCAGGAGTACATTCGATGTACCACATTTTTTTTCATTTGAAATCACGTTGCAACGGATAGGTGAGATTGAAACTGGTAATTCATGGTGAGGCTCAAACATGTCCAGGGGAACTTTAACTGTCTAGGAACCCTCAGCGAATTCAATCAGATAGAAACAAGGAGGAGTTAGGAAAACAAGTAGTTCCACTTTCCCCCAGAGCATAGCGGGAGACAGAATGATATAACGAGGGTGTAGCCTCACAGAACGAGAGATTTGTATTATTATTGATGCCTTGATGGCATCTTGCTACCTCGACAATTACTGATCTATTGTAGCAGAGCTCCTTGACATTGTCAAAGTTCACTGCTCAATCCTACAGCTTCCAAAAACTCCCAGATTGATTGTGCAGTGAGTGTTTGTATCTCTTCAGGTTGCATAATATGCTGTCCTAAGTGGATACTTCTACAACGCATTAGCGGCCCGCACGAGCATAGAATATGCAAAGGAGTTTCCTCTGATTCTTGGCAGAATCGGCAAATTGTGCTGTCGGCCAACTTTAGGTTGAACATGTGCTTACAGTGTTCGGTGAGAATTCGAGTTACCGCACATGTTTTGTAGCGTTTGAATTCAAGTAATTCTTTCGGCTATTTTTTGTTTTTTGTAACTAGAGAATACAGCTGCATAAGCACCGAGGAATAATTTTAAGTATCCTATCAAGTGAACTGTATATATATTTGACTCCAATAGTAGTTATGACTTTTTTGTACTTGTATAAAGTATAACAGATACCTTGCATCAGCATAATACTATCCTTGGCACTAATACCATAGAGCCAGAACACCAAAATACCACCATTTAAGATATACAACACCATTTACATCTACAGTAAAGAGCTCGCGCCGATTACGACATTACACAGCTCCAAGATCAAGGGCAGTTTTCTTTTTAAAAATAGCTTCACGCTAACAATTATACTTTTTGTTAGCAATTGCGTAAGAAGTTTCTGCTCTCGTTAGGCGCTGGAGAGTAAAAAGGTTGTAATAGTTTTTTGTTTTTACTTCCGTAGTTTTCTTTTTTTGTTGGTAACGCAGCATGGTTAATGAAGATGATTAATTTAATTAGCACTGTTGGTGTGTTGTGTTAATACTGCAGCCTTTTTTTAACCGATACATAAAAGGAGAAGTTTTTCATTTGACAGCGTATGTTACATAATTTCTCCGTTATTTATGTATCGATAATGTTATTGGCAATTTGTCAATCAATCAATCATTTATTTGCTAGAATGTGGTTACAATGTCAATCTATTTGTAATATTTAGTTGTTAATTAGTCTCTAAACCTTCTGTAAAATAATGATTATTTATTTAATAGGATATGCGAATAGGGTATTTTTATAACGCTTTTATTAGCTTTACACGCATGTTAGTATGTATGTAAAGGAAACTTTGAACATGATTTTGACCTCCTACAAAACGTCCGATTAAATCGAAATTTGTCAGACTTATCAAGGGCCGATGAGAATTCAATATTTTGAATGATTAGACCCGTTCTCTCTAGTAGTATAATCAGGATTAGCGGTTTATTGCTCCCCCTATAACTCGTTGTGTCTTTGTGCCGAGCAAGTATATTGAGGCAGATAAAATAATAGTATAAAAACAAAAAAAAAACATTTTTATCGAAAATCCAACTAAATACAAATAAGGGTTTAATAAACGTTTTTATAGCATTAAAAGCTTAAAAAAAATCATAATTAAAAATGTATTTTATCGTTAAAAAGGCGTGGTGTCACAATTAAAATAGTTTATGGTCTGTCATAAGTAGAAGGATTATCATATTGATAATATTTTAAAAAGCACTTATATATTTTTATTTATTAGTTTTAGACCTATGTCTGTGTATCTATCCGTCAGTGGAATCGTAGTCTGCGAACTAGGTATCGTAGGACTAATTTTGATGCATTTTAATAAGAAAGCTAGTTTCATTAATATAGTTCTTAACAATATAAATTACTTCCAAATAAATTATAAATATGCACTTGGAGTTCAGGGCATTTTACTTATTAAATTAAACCCTCGCTGACTCGATCCGTAGTTTGCGTCTTCCCCATATTATGTAACCCAAGTCAAGTTTTCGGATGATACGAAATTGAAACCTTTTTTTGTACAGTATGAATAAGGTTTAGTTTTGATAGAAAACGTTTTAAACCTTAGCTCAAATGGATAGGTAATATTTAAACAATAATAGTTTATAAATTGATCACATTAATTAATATTATAAAGGCGAAGTTTTGTGAGTGTGAGTCTGTATGTTTGTTACTTCTTCACGGCTAAACGGCTGGAGCGATATTAATAAAAGTTGGTATGGAGTTAGCTGAAATTATGAAATGGATGTAATTTGTGTCCGTCTATTACATGTTTGTAAACAACGCCCGCACTAGGGAATCTAATCCATGTGTCGCGGCACATGGATTAGATTCCCTAGTGCGGGCGTTGTTTTAATAAACCCTGGATTAACACATAGGTTATAATTTATAAAGTTTAATGCGGGTAAAACCGCGGGGCACAGCTAGTAGATTGATAAAAATGAGTGGTTTTTGAAGGGTAAATGAGTTTCTTTATCTATTTCCAGGCCCTGATCATCTGTGCGGCGTGGTTGACGATCCACTGCCAAAACTACAATGGCCCCACGACCACCCCCGTGCCGATCCTCAAGCAGATCAACCGGCAGAACGACGATGGCTCCTACAGCTATGGGTACGAAGCAGCTGATGGATCCTTCAAGATTGAAACCAAATACCCCAATGGGGATGTGGCGGGGAAATACGGATACGTGGACGAGAACGGCAAGCCAAGGGAGATCTCCTATGGTGCTAGCAGCCAAAGAGGATTTGAACCTGAAGGTAAGAGCTCTGCAATTTTATAGCCAATAGGTAGAAATGAATCACACTAATATTATAAAAGCGAAAGTTTGTGAGTGTGTATGTTTGTTACTTCTTCACGTCTAAACTGCTGGAGCAATCTATACATATAATAAAATCGTAGGAAAGTCAAAACTATACATTGAATATTTTTTAAAAGGATACTTGGGGCGTGATCTACAGTCGATATCGAAGCCAAAAATATAGTTTTTAGAATTTTTGTCTGTATGTCTGATTGTCTGTATGTATGTCCGGGCTAAACTCAAAAAGTACTGCATGGATTTACTTCAAACTTTGCATGAATATTACTAAGAAGTCGGGTCAACATATATATATATTATCACGCTATCACCTACGGGGGAGGAGCTATGATAATTTATAAAATTTAACGCGGGTAAAACCGCGGGGCACTGCTAGTTTTAAATATATTTGGTATGCAGTGAGTTAGCTGACACCCTGGATTAACACATACGCTATAACTTATAAAGTTCAATGTGGGTAAAACCGCGGGGCTCAGCCAGTAATAAATATCTTGGGACAACTAACACACTGCCATCTGATCCCGAAATAGGCAGAGCCTGTACTGTTCTTTATTCTGTGGTACTGTGGCAATCAGAAAACTGATAAACATATTTGTATATTTCTAAAATAGGAAAATAGACTTATTCTAAAACATATGGATTGCACCCAAATATAGAATAAATAATCGTGCTTATCATTCGAAGATTTGTGCTGGGTGGAAATCGAACCTATACACTCTGCAGTTAGTTTTAGCAGTAATTACCACTAGGCCAACATGCCTGTCAAAATATAGTCATTAAGTTTACCATCTTTATATTGCAAACTAACAACACAACATCATACGGGTAAATAGATAGATATACAAATTTATTAGTATTTCTCATTATTTACATTACCGAAATTTTAGTAGGGATTCTTTAATCTTTATTGTACACAGAGACAATAAAAAGAAATACAATTTATGATAGAAATTATAATACATTATCAGGGTTTTACTTTAGGTCAAAGAAATATTAAAATCTGTTAACGAGTTTTTGAGTTTATACATTACAAACAAACGTACATAAATCTAATCTTTTCTGTTTTATTACGCACTCGTAGGTTCTGCACATTAAAACTCCGAGATATTTTCAACACAATATTTAATCGAACAGAATAACGTTCTCATCTACCGTCGTACAAATAATGCCCCTTTAATAATTCTCCTACCCTATTTATATTTTTATCAGTGAAAACCATTTGGAAGTCTACTATCGATTATTAATAGTTTTAAGATGTAAAATTATTATAGTACTTAATAAAATGATAATCACTAATCAAATAAATAATCACAGCGTAAAAATAGTATTATAACATAACAGCTACGTCATAACCGTTGCGCAGCTATTGAGTACTTGATAACAGTTTATAATATTAAGTTAATACCATCAGGTATAAGCATTTCTCACGCAGTTTCTAAATCTCCATCAGTCTTCGTTTCACCCATGTCCTACATAACATTAGCAAATTAGTTAACTCAATGATAACTAGCATAAATTCCAAAATACGACCACGTAATTTTTCGAAACACTTTGCTACCTATATTAATTAGCAGTCACAAGTGGGGTAAACTCATAACACTCTCTAATTTGCGGTGTTGGGCAACCGATTGGGTATTCGATACTGTAGTTAAGTGTCACTTTTATATCCTGCATATTTATGTTGCGAATGTGATATACATATATCATTCATAACTTACCAAGGGGTAAACTTCACTAGTTTTGCACTCACGCGTCGGAATCTTCTACAGGACTAGTATTCGTGGGGTTAATATGTTACAAGTCCATGAAAACTCTGTTTATGATTAAATGATTAAATGATTTTAATGAATTCCCCTCGACACAGATTTTTCTAGTCCGATCTGGTGATTTATCACATATTACATTCCAAGTAGCCGCTGTCGATCTCGGTTCCTATTTCAAAAGCCTAATAGTATAATAGATTCTCTTCTTTAGAATCCTAAAACCGAATGGCTTCAGTACAGACTCTTGCAGATATTACTAAAAAGTGTTCTATCTGTACAATGGTCATTATTCCGTCACTGGAATAAGGCTAAAAGTCATACGATATCGTGATGATTGCTTCAGTTTGACAAAATTCAACGCAAAATTCAGATTTTGTCATGCTGATGCACAGCAACCAGTTCACAAATGTAATCAGTATCTGTGTAGACAAGAATCTTGTTTTCAGATTTTAATCACGAATTAAATAAGCTGACTTGAAGTGGATAAATTATACGGTATCATAATCCTAAAAAATAAGGTTAAGAAAATAATTATTGTAAGAGAAAAAACAAAGTCATGATGAAAAATATATAAATACCCCAGCACATAATACTAAAGTCATAAGGCCTTCAGGTTTTTCCTATGATGACAATCCGTAATCGCGCCGTACAAAAAACTAGTACGATATTGAAAGTAGATGATGCCAATTCGACGAAGGTGTCTTGGCGATCACTATTTTATGATGATGTATAGTCAAAACAATTATAGAATACAATTCTGTAAAACTAAATTCCATTTTTAATGTATTCAATTAATTATGTTTAGAAAACACTTAACTTGGTATACTCAGTAAAATTCCCTTTCTAATTTCAAAAAAATAATGAGGCACTAATTGACGAACAAGCAACGAATTATTATAACGCGCAACTCCTTTTAACAGACAACTATTAGGTAACATAATCTGCATTAGAATGATCTAGTTTAAATGGGTTATCAGCGCGTGAAGGTCAGGGCAGTGGCGTGGAAGACATACTGCGCTGGATTGTTAAATATGTCTAGAGATAAATACCAGAGCTTTGGTATTGCACAATGTTAGGAGCGTTCGGTTGTAAAGAATTCACTGCCTAGTGTGTGAAGCTTAAAACATAAGAGCGTTATTAATAATGTGACTTAAACGGCATTAAATGCAAGAAGACACCTGTTATTATCTGGTGAGAGTAGTATAACTTTATTTTATTGTATGTAAACACATGATGTTATACTTTTCTATTTGTTCAATTGTTGCACAGTACTATTTTAAACAATTAAAGCTCCTATCCATTCAAAGGTTGTCTGGAACTAGGCTGGATAAGACCGCCCATTTTACATGATTGTGTTATTTGTGTTCTATGCATTTATCTCGTTTGAGTGTGTACCATAAAGAGTATTCTATTCTATCTATTCTATAAATCATTCAACCATTCAATGTATTTTAATTTAGTGAAAAACTGTTACGGATAATTACTGACGTAATTAATTGTATGTATAATATATGTTTTATATATAAGTTTTCATCTTGTTAGTCTCCTCAAGTCAGTTTTAATTATAGTATTTTAATTTCATTAATTAAATTTGGATGGCTTGTAGAATGTTTTATAGCATTTTATTTTTAAACACCTTAAAGCATACTTTGTGCTTTAAACTAATTTTCTTATTTTACAAAAAAACATAATATTTCTTATAGCTCTTGTGTAGAAGAAGAAGAAGAAGTACACTTTATTGCATAAAGAATATACAGAGTACAGTATGCATAGAACATTATTTTTGCAATTGGCGGCCTTATCACTAAAAGCGATCTCTTCCAGGCAACCTATTTGCGTTGGATGGACCAAAATTTAACATCAATGGATAATGGTAGCAAAAGGTGTACGAATTTATTAAAAATAAGAAAAGATAGCTTACGTATATACATATACGTAAGAATAATACTTATATACAGTACTGTATACATACATACACAACATAATTATATACATATATATAAATATATATACATATAAAAATAAATATATATACCTAATTATACACACATAAAAACTAATATGTAAACTTGCATGCTTTCAGCTGATTCAAGTAAAGTCTCGGCGGCAACTAGATAAGTTTAAATAATGTTCTTTGACCATACATTTAAAAGTTCTAAGTGACTGGGCGCGTCTTATTTTGATAGGTAATGCATTCCACAATCGGACAGCTTGTATACTGAAAGATTTGTCAGTAAAATTTGTAGAATGGCAGGGCATTTTAAGTCGTAAGTTTTCTGATGACCGCAAAAATCGTGAATTATTTGTGTGAAGAAAATTAAATCGTTTTTTGAGATAATGTGGAGTAGATGGGATGAACAGAATACTGTATAGAAGTGATACGATATGAGTATTCCGACGAAGACGTATTGGTAGCCACTTGAGTTTATTGCGAAATTCGGATATATGATCATATTTGCGCAAACCAAATATGAAACGTATGCAAAAGTTTTGAAGTCGCTCAAGTTTATCAAGTTGTTCCTCCGTTAGATCAAGATAACTGGTGTCAGCATAGTCAAGGATAGGGAGAAGAAGAGACTGAGCAAGTGCAATCTTGGTAGCAGTTGGCAGAAAGTTTCGCAGACGTCTCAAGGAACTTGCAGAAGCAAAAATCTTTTTGCTAACTTCTTGCATTTGAAAACCCCACGATAAGGTATTATCCATAACAATACCCAAGTTCTTGACTCTGTCAGAAAAAGGTATAATAGTCCCGTCAAAAACAACAAGAGGAATCAGTGAATAGTCTATATTTAAGAATTTTCGGGAACTGCCAACAATTATTACCTGTGACTTCGTAGGATTAACTGTTATACCGTATCGCATACTCCACTTACTGATATGTGACAAATCTGCATTAATAACTTCGATGGCTTCCGACAGTTTTTCAAGTGGTGCTTGGGAGTAAATTTGTAAATCATCTGCATAAAGGTGGTAAGAGGAAATTAATTGATCAGAGATGGCATTTATAAAAATAGCATAGCTTGTGTATTTACTTTTCTATAACTAGATTAGATAGTTTCTGTCCTGGATGGCGAAAATTAGTTTTGAACTAACTCATAATGAGTCTAGAGGTAAAATAATTTCCCCATTAATAGCGAAGACAACGACTCAACAACGTCTACTCTTGGCTTAACCTCATATCCATCTGTAAGAGACAGTACTAACAATTCATTGTTAAACTTTTTTATTCATTCTTTCCAGGTCCTGGAATTCAGGTTCCACCACCAACTCTAAACAACCCCTCCACTAACGCTCTTACCGACGGCCAGGAAGATGATGGCCAGTACCGCGAGGACCCCAGCATCTACGAAGACGTCAAGTACAACAGCAGAAATAACCCACGCCCTGCTGCTCCAATTCGCCAGTTCCACCAGCCTGCTGCACCAGCCCCGACCTCTGCACCAGCTCCTCAATACCAGCAACAGAGCCAATTCAGATCTGCACCTCTTTACACTCAACAGACCAGTGTCTTCAACCAAGCTCCTCAACAATTCCCTTCACAAAACCAACAACAGATTGCTCCACAAAATCAGCAGTTCACCCAAAACCAGCGTCCTCAGAGCCAGGTTTACCACCAACAGCCTCAGTTTTCGTACCAGGCGTATACTCCTCAGCCATCCTATCAAAACTACCAGAGTACCAGTTTCCAGCCTCAGTACCAGCAACTGAACTACCAGCAACAGAATTACCAGCCCCAGAACTTCAACCCGTTCGGTGGACACCCTGCCCAGAACTTTAATCCTAACACCGGATCGTATACTATTGACTTCACTGGTTGAGAACAATAGGGAATATTAATGTATATATTGTTATTTGATGTAGGGGTCATAGATTAATAAGTGGAGGGGTAGACGAGACAGTAAAAGCAATCATATTTCGTACAGATTGAGATTAGAAGACAAAACCAATAAATTAATAAAAAAAAACTTTTTACTATTCTCGCTGTTTTCAAGTTTGTTAAACAATTAATTCAAAATATCTTGGATTTTTTAAAATTTCTTATTGAATACAATTTGTACAAGATATAAAGTAAATAGTCGAGAAAATGTATCGAGTCGAGATATCATCAGAAAGTAGCTACGGAGAATGATCGCTCTTTCGGGAAAATCTATTTATATTAAACATTGTCTCGTCTATTCTCATAGTAGTACTTTACAAAGGTAATTTTTGTACAAAATATTGAATATTTAAGGGGTAACATCCAAAAGTGACGAACGGCACCTTTTTTATAATTTTGTATATTTTAGTACTAGTCAAACTTTTCGATAAATTTTAATAAAAATAACGTGGCTTTAATTTCTATTCGTAACTAATATGTTTATTTAATTATCTATTTAACTTTCTATATATGATTAATTTGGTTGTCATGGTTTAAATATAAACAAAAAAATTGCTTATTTACAAAAAATATAGTGAAATTTCGCATAAACAGGGTATCGATCTGTAATTTTAGAAGCAAATTTTTATTTTTTTATTTTATATTTAGTAATGCAGTTATTCATATTCTAAAAAGAATCATATTTATATTAAACTGTTTTAAGACTACAAATATAAATAAAAAAGAGAGGGCCTTACATGTTATATGATGATTACTCGACTATATCAACGCATACACTATTTTGGCCGACATATAATAGTTACATTTTTAGTTTGTTGATCATACTAACTAAAATTATGGACTTAAAATAAAACAATAAACCATTTTAAGTATATTAACTACAAAACTAACTACAGCTAGCTAAAATGAAACCTTCAAAAATTACTATAACTAGGATTTTATAGTTTTTTAAACGAAATCGAGTAGGTTTTGTAGATTTTAAACATTAAATAAAACAACTAAGCTAACTATTGATGGTTTATGTCATCTTCTGTGTATCGTGTATTTATTTTAGCCCTAATTTTTTTATTGTACAATAAAATTCAGGTATTTCATCTCGGATTATATGTAGCATGTACATAAATCAGATTCTTGTCGCACGCTGGATAAAGTAATAAGACGCTAGATAACTTATAACATAAGTAATGTGGAATACTTAAGGAGTTCACTTCAAAGAATTTGTCAAAATACAGAATACCAGCAAGCCGAAATTTTAAAAATTGTTTTACATTTAACTTAAAAGGCTTTACCGGGCTATAACCATTTTTATATGTGTGCACTCATGTTCTACAAGTTGTTTATTGAAAATATTTGGCAGTTATAAATATCCCGCATTAATTAATTAAAATATGCTATACTTTGTAATTAGCATAAAGCTTTTAAGCAAATATGTGTATGTATGTGTCATTCATGTTTCAATTATGTATTTTTGCTTATACAAATTTTTTATTTTAATCTTTAATTATTGTTCTTTATCAACAAAACCTTATTGTATTATATTTTCTTATTACAAGCTTATGTAAAACATAATAATATTGTAATTAGAAATCTATGTACAGTACATTACATAATTAATTTATGAATCAAGTGAATTATTTTTTTATACTCCCAACTCAAGAAGCAAGCATACTTCGATATGAAATAATAGTAAGCTGTTATCATAGATCACGTACCACCACTCACTCCTTGCCAACCGTTCTTCCCTCCCCGAAAAACCCTTATACTCGCATCCGCACTCTTATTCAGATCCACGCTCTAAATCACCTAGTTTCACATCATTAACATAATAATGCCCATATATAATTTTTAAATATATTTTTTTTAATTTTTCACACACGTATATATATATATATATATATATATATATATATATATATGTACATAATATAATAATACTATAATATCTAAGGACAATGTCACACAGATCATCCTAGCCCCAAACTAAGCAAAGCTTGTACTATTAGTCCAAGAGCTGGCACGCATTTTTGGGTAGGTATTTGAGGCAAGCTGAAAACTTGTCCTATAGCTCTTCAGACACACCCCAACACGGAACTGCAGACCTGGCTGGCGGGTAGCGGGTCTAAACCAACCCCTAAATTTTTGAATTTTTTTTATCCAAAAAATGTATTTGAGGCAAGCTGAAATTTTGATATGTTGTAGTTTAATGTTTATACAATACATAAATAACATTCAAGTTGCCTCAAATACATTTTTTCGATTTTTTTGCACCTGGCAGTGCTAAAGACCCGACAGAATCGCCTGTCTTTTTTTTTGTATTGTATAAACATTAAACTACAACATATCAAAATTTCAGCTTGCCTCAAATACATTTTTTGGATAAAAAAAATTCAAAAATTTAGGGGTTGGTTTAGACCCGCTACCCGCCAGCCAGGTCTGCAGTTCCGTGTTGGGGTGTGTCTGAAGAGCTATAGGACAAGTTTTCAGCTTGCCTCAAATACCTACCCAAAAATGCGTGCCAGCTCTCCTACTATATGGGTACCAGGCGACGATATACATACTTATATAGATAGATAAATACTTATATACATAGAAAACATCCATGACTCAGAAACAAATATTCGTGCGTTACATCGACTCTACGTTACAGGTTAATATACTGGGGAAATTCAACAAATATTGAGATAGTCTTCAAAGTTCAAAAAAAGTGTCTTCGAGCCATATGTGGAATACAAAGTACCGATAGCTGCGAACCATGGTTTACTAATCTTCGTACATTGACAATAACCAGCCTTTATATCTATGATGTTGCAATGTTTATAAAAAAAAAATCCCTATTTGACACTAAACAAAACGAAAAAAAAATTTTGTTTTGTTTTATTTCGAATACTATTTAAAAATAGTATGCGAAATAAAACAAAAATTAGATGCAGGCCACATAAAAAGGCAGTATACAACAAAAATTTGTTAGGCATGGCTCCCAAAATTTTTAATAAACTACCCAAAAATATTTTACGAGTAAATAGTATCGTCAAATCCAAAAAGAAACTTCTCGAACTTTTAATAAGTAAGACGTACTATTCTCTAAAAGAGTATTTTACCGATAAGCTAGATATTTAGGCTTCGTAGGTCCGATTTGTGATACAATTCGTTTTGATTTATTTATGTGTTATTTTTAAGTATTTTGTATTGACATGAAATGAAATTTATAATATTATTTTTTTAATTTAATATTTGTGAATTTGTTGTATAATATTTTGCATGCCCTATCAGGCAGAACATATTGACCATACCTACATTCATCTGATATTTTGAAAAGTATTATATTTTGTAATTACTTATGTTCAGCAATAAATGATTGATTGATTTATTGATTGATTGCGCATCACACAAATAATTACACTTACCGGGATTCAAACCCAGGACCACCAGCATCGTAGGCAGGAGCACTACCAACTAGGCTGCTGTGACCGTCAAATATTATAGGGCAATGAATAATAAAATAAATTAATAAATATCTTAGGTCAACTCAGAATGCCATCTGATCCTAAATTGAGCCTGTACTATGGCAATCAGAAAAGTTATATTATTATATAACTTGTTATTTGATTAATACTCGTAAGATAATATAAACACAATTTATTGCCCACCATTTACAGAACACAATTTTATACGATTAAATTAATAATATTCAAAAAGGTAACATTGGCGGTCTTATCTCTTGTTTAATAACAATATAAATTAATTTTCAGTAATAAATATCTTAGGACAACTGACTCACTACCATCTGACCCCAAACTAGGCTGAGCCTTTACTGTTGCAACCAGACAACTGATAAACATACTTATGTATTTCTAAATATATACATATTATAGATAAAACTCAGACACAAAACAAATAAATGTATTCATCACACAAATATTTGTCCTGGAGAGGGATCCAACCCACGGCAAAGCAGTCAGGGTCACTTTAGATTATTATTAGACCAAAAGGCTACTTTTATTTTATGGTTTTAGATTTATTTCTCGTAAATAATACAATTCATTAATCTGAGAAATACAGGACACTTAATTTAAGCTATTACTATACTAACAAGAACTCACAAAGTATTGAGTAAGCATGATTATACAAAGAAAAGTGATTTTATTTTCTATATTGTTTTCAACGTTTCACACTATGTACTATAAACTTGTGAAGACACTTTATTTTAATGGTTTTTAAGCGAGTGCCATCAGGCTTACAATGCTAACTAATGGGAATATGCAAATAGGCTATTTCAAATTAGTGCGAAATAGCCTATTTCTAAATGTGAAACTTCAGAGTATGTTTATTGCCTTAGTAATTGGTAGATTATGGGTAAAAATACTAAGCAGAACTTTGTGACTATGTAACCCAATATAATTGGCTGATTTTATAAATATTTGGAGACTATACATAAATTATATTGGCTTTATATAGATTTCACATATATGAGTGATAGACATAGATAATTTGATTGCCGCAATTATTTACAGAATGAAAATGTATCGGGCATGACTATATAATGATACCACCCAGGGGCTGTACCGGCTAAGTCGCCGAACATCGATTTCTTAAATGGCGATCATATAAATAAATGTTAAAAATGACTTAATCAATCGTTAAATCGGCTTCAATATTGACAATCGATTCCTGACCATTTATGACATCACATGTGCTCATGGAAGCCGATTTAACGATTGATTAAGCCGTTTTTAACCTTTATTTATTTGAACGCCAGTTAAGAAATCGATGTTCGGCGACTTAGCTGGTAGAGCCCCTGGACAGATATTTGTGTGCATGAACATGTCTGTTTATCCTGAGTCTGGGTGTCATAATAAATATAAGTATGTATTTACAAAAGCTAACTGATAAAGATAGATAGATAGATAGATAAAACTCTTTATTGTACACCTCAAGAAACAATACAAACTGACAACATAAATAAATTACAGTACAAATGGCGGTCTTATCACAAAGTGTGATCTCTTCCAGGCAACCTAGGTAGTGAAAAAATAGAGGAGTTACAGAGATGGGGGTAGTTGCGGGTGTACACAACAAATTTCCTAAAAGGTACTACTGTACCATACTTATAATTACACTTATTAACTAATTTATCATAATGTCTGTTCAAATTATGTACCCATGATAAATAAACGATCGGCATCGTTGAAAATTAACCAAAGCCTTAGCTCGGAGTACTTTCAAGGCTAAGCTTTAAGTAGTGATCCTTGACAAGTTGTTGGAATCCACTAAGTGTTTGCGCACGCCTAATAGACAATGGCAGCGCATTCCACAAACGAGCACCTTGTACAACAAACGATTTATCAAGAAAATTTGTGGAATGCGCTGGTATTTTCAACAGCTGATTATTATTAGATCTCAAGGCTTTCGAATGTGATTCATGAAGGAAAGAAAAACGTTCTTTAAGATAAGAGGGAGTAGTAGGAATAAACAATATACTGTATAGAAGTGATAGAATATGAGCATACCGGCGAAGGCGTATAGGCAGCCACTTGAGTTTATTTCGAAATTCAGAGACATGATCATATTTGCGAAGGCTAAATATGAATCTAATGCAAACATTCTGGAGACGCTCAAGTTTATCCAATTGGGCTTCGGTGAGATCAAGATAGCTGACATCTGCATAATCTAGTATTGGAATAAGGAGGGACTCAGCAAGCATAATTTTGGTGGGTATAGGCAGAAAATTTCGGAATCTTCGTAGAGATCCCACGGACGCGTAAAGTTTCTGACTAACATTTTGCAGCTGTGGACCCCAAGAAAAACAGTAATCAAAATAGACCCCCAAGTTCTTAACTTCACGATTTATTTGCAAAATAGTATCCTCAAATAAAAACTTTGGGAGTTGAGAATAACAAACCTTAGACATCATTTTTGAGCTGCCGATAAGAGTGACCTGAGTCTTAAGAGGGTTAACTTGCAGACCGTATGCACGACTCCACTCACTAATACAGATAAAATCTTTATTAATAGTGCTAACAGCATCAGCCAGCTTATTAAGAGGAGCTTGTAAGTAAATTTGAAGGTCATCTGCGTAAAGGTGGTGGGAGGAAAGAAGTCGATATGAGATAGAATTTATTGAAACTGCGAAAAGTAACGGAGATAAAACGCCACCCTGCGGCACGCCAGCAGTAGTATTGCACCAAGAGGAGTGAGAATCATCAATGCATATACGTTGCCGGCGGCCAGACAGGTAACTATGAAACCAGCCAATGACTGTTGGAGATATATTAAGAGAGCGTAAAATCATTAGCAACACGTCGAAATCTACAGTATTGAAAGCATTACTAAAATCTAATAATGCAAGCACCGTTAGATTTCCGTGTTCCATTCCAGTTCTAATATCATCCGTAATATGGACCAGGGCTGAAGTAGTGCTATGCCCAGGGCGAAAACCAGATTGGAGAGGATTAAGGAGATTACTAGTACAGAGAAAACTACTAAGTTGCTTATGGACTAGACGTTCAAGGACCTTGGAGAGGAAAGGTAATATTGATATAGGACGATAATCGGCAAACGATGCAGGGTTGGACTTTTTAGAAAGAGGAATGATGTGTGCATTTTTCCATGGAGATGGAAATACACCGCAGGATACAGAATGATTGAGGATGTGACATATAGGGGATAGGATTTCATCAAGTATTGGAAGAACCATATTACGGGTCATATTATCGCTGCCCACTGCGTTCGATGCTATGGATAAAATACTCTTCTTAACATCACAAGCAGAAAATTGGCTAAAGCTAAAAGAAGAATAGTTGGGAGATGGAATGGATGAAAGATAATTCAAAGTGCTTGTTTTAGTTGCCCTGTCAAAAATAGGCGAAGTAGAGAAATTACTATTCAGTGAATTGATATCTAAATTATTTGGAATTGCATCATTTCGAGCTTTTCCAACTCCCAATGATCGTAAATATTTCCATATTTTTGCAGAATCTCCATTTTCAACGGAGCTGTGAATATGTTGGCGTTGTGCGCTCCTACACACCTTATTAGAGTGATTATACTACAGATGTGGTATATCAGTTATCTGGTTTCCATAGTGCAAGCTCTGCTTAGTTTGGGGTCAGATGGCCGTGTGTGAATAATGCCCCAAGATATTATAATATCCTGGGACATTATTCACACACGGTCAACTGATCCCAAACTAAGCAGAGCTTGTGCTATGGAAACCGGATAACTGATATACTACATATACTACTTTTCTTTTGTAAATACATACTTATATAGATAATTACACCCAGACTCAGGACAAACAGACATGTTCATGCACACAAATATCTGTCCTGGATGGGAATCGAACCCACGACCTCCGGCGTGAAAAGCAAGCAGTTTACCAACCACGCCAACTTAACAACCACGCCAACATATTGTACTAGCAACAAGCTTTGGTCTGCGGGTGGATTTGTCGGAATCGCACTGATTAAACATAACCTACCGTGGACTTTTCTCGGCGCCTGCGATAGAAGCCTCGCCTCGGGAACGCGGGAATGTTGCTCCGGTATTCCCTTTTACGCAATGTGGCACATGGTGTAGGACACATGTTCTGGGAGGACAATTGCATGTCCTCCCGGATTACCAGCTCCTGCCAACCGGCACAGCGACTGCACTACAAACAGATCACTATCTTCTCGGAGTTGCCTGCACCCGGCGGCAGCAGTGGAATTATTTTACTACCACCTCTGCCTCTACGCCTCCTCCGTCTGCTCTCACCCAATTCCACTCGGCAGCCTCTTTCTGGAGCATGACTGCCTCACAGAATGAGACCACGGCGTCCCATTTGGTAGAGTCTCCCGCCAGCATCGACCAGCATTGCTGATGGCGCCAGATCTTGACCGATCTCTGCGACCACGACTGGGTCCTTTGCAAGTTTAGTTCAGGTCGCTTCTGCAACTTTGATAATGTGTCGTCGCTTCTCAGCTTATCAGGCTCAGATACTTACCGAAACACCAGTGTCCGGTGAGTATCTGAATCAATCTATAGGTGACGTAACCACCCTTCCTTCTCACCCAGACCTCGAGGCGAGCCAGGATAGCACCGACGACACCCAAGCGCGCGTTCGGACGCAATTTAAGCCACGCCACTGTTATTACGCGCTGTGTCCATCCCGTCTATACTCAATCAGCCTTTGATATTTAAAAGTGCTGATTTATATGAAAAACAAATTAAGCATAATGCTCCTTCTATGCAAATACCAACTAAAATTATTTTAATATCATTGCATCTCCTTCTAACATAGTTCTTCTGGAAAGGAGATGTCATCTTTAGTTGAGTCAATAAGCGACAGGGATAGGATAGGGAAAATAAGCAAAACAGTAAAACCAGCCGATGCGCATAAATGGTACGAATATTATAAGCAATTTCAGTTGTTTGAATTTCAGGCGCTCATAGCTAGATACTCTCACCGATCCGTAAGTGATCGGCAAGGTTAAGTAACTAAGCTCGCGGCCAGTCCATAGATGGGTGATCACCAAAGTGGTCTAATTTCTGAGCGTCTCCATGCTTCGGAGGGCACCTTTTACTGTCGGTCCCGGTTGTAGTCATTAGAAAACAGTCGTAAAAGCCATGTCAGAGGCCTACTGGGTGGCTTGAACAACTCTGATACTAGGGTTGCACGCACACTGCCCATACGAGAAGTAAGTAAGTTCTTTGATAGTTCCATTTATGCCCCGTTCTTTTCATTAGTTTCAGTGTAGCTGATGCCTGTGTCACGGGGTAGTTTACAAACATATAATAGACAGACACAAATTATACATCCAAACTCTACACAGCTATTTATGGGTCACGCAAATAGTTGACCGGCGCGGGACTGGAACCCGCGACACGAAGCGGCGAGGCGACTGTCTTTAGCCGCTGCGCCACACGTGCAGTTTAGCAGTGTTAAATTCAGAATTTGCAGCACATCCTTATTAATAAGCCAAGCGTACAATTTATTTAATTTACCCTTTTGAGGGTAGCACTTAGAGCTGGTTCACATTAGGTCGGACCGACAGTTTTACCGGCCCGACAAACGTGTCGTATCCATATTGGCGTATGTATCTCAATAGCGCTGTTCACATTAGGGCGACCCGACCAAACTGTCGGAGCCGACACTTTTACCGTACGTCCAGCCACGATTTCTGTCGGAACGGACGTAATATTGGCGTACTAGCAAGTATGGCGCCGTTCACATTTGTCGGCGCGAAGCGGCGGCGACACCCGCCTGCCACCCTCCCACCCGCCCTTACCCCGCTCTCGGCACTCGCGCAAGCAGTTTCGTCGGCGTATGCAGAGAAGACACGTTTCAATATGGAGGGCGAAATTAATGTATAAGTATTGATTTCTCTTGTGGAGTTTACTGTGGGATAAAACGTGTGAACAGTACAAAAATAAAAGTTTAAAACTAGCGGCATGGTGAAATTTGTTTCATATTTTATGTTATTAAATGAGAGACAATTTTTTTTAATTCTTAAGTTATTATAAAACTTTAGCTCGTCACTTCTTAATTCGCTTATTAAAGTTTGAAAAGTTCCAACTTCATTTCGCGCGGCAATTATTGGATGCACCCAATATTTCCTTTTTCATTTTTTCTGCCTTTTATTTAAATACCACATTACAATAAAAACTTCGTCGTCATCCATCCTATACGAAACCAAACTCACAACTGTTTTGTGACGACCCAGGCCGGGCAGTAAAACGACCGTACCGACAGTTATATTCACATTAGGTCGGGTCGGCGGCTTCTAGTGTGAACAGCAACACCCGGCAGTCGGTGAACGGCAAACTGTCGGTCCGACCTAATGTGAACCAGCTCTTACACTACTAAGGAAACACCCTGTATCGTACAATCATTGTGCTATAATAATATATATTAAACAGTGAGTTGATTGGTAACGCAATCCAACATGGCGTCTGTTCGCAATAGTACGTGTGGCGTTTGTAAATACAATGATTAAATAAATGTATGTCATATAAGTGTTGCCTTTTATTGAGAGAAAGTGGACCAGTTACGATTGGGTATTATAGTGTTGTTAGTAGGACTTGTGCTGCGTAATGATTCTAACCGAAGATTGAGAAGGCTTGGGTTCGAATCCTCGACAGGAAGAAAATGTGGTAAGGATATTCTTTCCTTACCACAGTTTTTTGCGATATTCTCTTCTGAAATCGGAATCGGAAATTCTATTTGATAAATTTCAGTATAGGCTTGAGTTAGTTACATAGTGTTATGAGCAGTGAGGCAAGGGATTGGAAAGAAAATTAGTGTTTGACAACAGAATCCTTTTTTTTTGGACACCTATAATGGAGCAATGGCTACGGAACCTTTATTGGCGTCGATAGTGATAGTTGGTGCAACTTTAAGATCACGGAACACACACGTAATTAGAGTCGCGACGACAAGCACTGCGTAAGAGTTCACACGTGGCGCACTCACAGAGTCCCCGCAACGAGCACTGTGTGAAAGTTCCGACGTACACGATACAGTACATGGTAAACCGTGTAACTGGTAACACTTGGCACTGTTTACTTACACTTGCACTTAACTTGATTCCCCCGTCGAGTTCTAAAATAGGTCAAAATAAATAAATATTAAATATCTTATGACAACAAACACACTGCCTACTGATCCCAAACTAGGCAGAGCCTGTATTAGGGCAACGAAATAACTGATAAACATACTTATATATTTATAAATACATACATATTATATATAAAGTATACCCAGACTCAGAACAAATTGACGTGTTCATCACACAAAGATTTGTCCCGGGTGGAAATCAAACCCATAACTTCTGGCTTAGCAGTCAGGATCACTAATCCCTAGAACAACAGGCAGTACAGTCATGTACATAATAAAGTTCAGTATACTCGAATGGTCACGTGCTTTACGTTGTCCGTTGCTAGATGGAGTTAGCGTAGAGTACCTATCTACTTACTGTGCCTACGAGCGGAGCGTTGTTTAAGCTAGGTACGCGATACGTAAGTAAATATGCTACGCTAACGCCATCTAGCGACGGAGAAGACTAAGGTCTGTCGACGACAATTGTTTAATGATTACAACCGGGACCGAACGCTTAAAGTGCTCTATGAAGCACGGAGACACGCAGAAATTAAACAACTTTTGCGGTCGCCCATCTATGGACTTACCGTGTGCAGGTTGCAGATAGGTGTTTAATCTTTTCCATTTAACTATTTACGGATCAGTGTGAGAAACTGGCTATGAGCATGAAATTATATCGCACAAGAAGATAGGGCCACCCCATACCATCCTGTGGATGTCGTAAAAGGTGACTAAGAGATACCAGGCAGTCGAGCTTATTGCAATAAAGGAAAATAAATAACAATTATTGGTGGCAGCAAGAGAAATGGTAGTTTGTTTCCCTGTTGTTGATAGTAATAAAAAATTAAATTTCCTTAGACTCCACTTTTTGTTCGGGCTCAGAATATTCAAGTTTCTGAGAATAACATAAATACACAACCAAAATAAAATGTAAACATTTCCCAGTCAAATATTGGCGAGTTAATATGTGCGGTCCGAACCGATACACATAAATAATGCAAGCGTTTGATAGAAACGAGAGCCACTGCTAGTGGTCACTCTGTGCACCAGTTCTGACCGTTACTTGTAGAGGCTTGTCGTCAAGAATACGCAACACGTAATTGAGATAATGCATCATTGAATCACATTATCATATTTGTAATATTTTTTAGAAAATTCTAATACAGGTACCAATCGCAAGGGAGACTAGCCAAATATTCCTACAATATTGTAGTGCGTAAGTGTGTACGTACGACATTGCTGTATTTTGCCACACTCTATTCCCTCACTGACACTATCCGATGAGATGGTTATTCGATACAACTAGGGAAATTACTTGGTCGATCAGGAATAAAACACGTTTGAACTGACTGGATCCTTTATGTTTAGAACTGTATCTCGGAACAAATAAAACACTACCATGTGATCCTAAATTAGGCAGAGCCTGTACTACGGCAAGCAGACAACTGATAAACATACTTATAGTATATTTCTCAACGGATCCATATAATATACAAATTACAACCAGATACAAAAGAGTGAATCTTGTTTGGCAGCGCCTTCTGCGTACTGCTACCACAGCTGCGGTCGCCAACTAGTACGCCAAGCGCGGTGACTGCGGCAAATCCTTCGTGGCAACAAACCTTTGGGGAGGCCTGTGTCCAGTAGTGGACAATATCAGGTGATGATGAAGGGGTCATTATCGTAGTTTTATAAACCTCGGTTCTTTGGAAAAAATCCTGTGTGGTATGATTTGTATCATCATCATAAAAATATCGATTAGTTCTGTAAAAGGAGCTATACACATAATGTAAATACCTACTAGATATAAGAATAATCTCATATTGCATACAACCCGTCTCCACAAAATAAGTAACTCTTTTATGGGGCAATGTATAAGATTCTATAACAGACTTCCCAATTATATTAGAGAATTGTCTACGAATAAGTTTAAATGAATTATTAAAGCCAAATTGGGTAGCAGGGCATATTACAAAATTTCTGATTATTTAAGGGACAAAAGTGCTTGGGATTGAGTTGTTCTGAGTCAACACACATGATTGTAATTAATATTAAGTATATTTTATTTTAAAAAAGGATTCCTACTGAGTTTTCTGGCAGTGTTTCTCAGTAGCTGCACGGTAGGGTAAAAAATGACGATTCCACATAAATGTAATTTTTTTACGGAATAAATGATTTTTGACTTTGACTTTGTATACCTCCAGTTCTTTGCGATTTCGATAATGTACAATAACCGACCTTAAATCAAGCGAAGGCCCGGAAGAAAAAAATAAATCCTTGAAAATGAAGTATGATAATTAGCTCATAAATGAATCGAGTCAACAATTCGGAAGTGCCATACCGATAATAAGGGCGCCTACAACCGGTGCAGCGGTGTGTCAAGTCCGAACGGAAATGACGTGGGAGCGATCTACAGAGTTTAGGTAACTACATGCAAATTATTAAATTGTATCGCCGAATATTTCAAGTACAATGTCCTATTTTTGAGATTACATGCAAATCAGTTAAAAATAGTGTGGTGGCAACCCCGTTGCGTGACTAGACTGTCATGACATCGAGGCTATGTTTTATTTTCAAAAACTGGTGTAAATTAGAGTTTTTATGTGTAAATATGGTGGATATTTAGACATATTATCTTCGACAACGTACACAAGTGGAGGAAAGTGCGATATTGCCGTGAATTGTGATTTTCCGTGTTGTAACCAAAACTCCATAAAAGCCTCTAGTCTCCACTGCTTTACTGGGGTTGGACAAGGACTATGTATGACTTGACTGTGACGGACTTGACAATGACGGAAATAAATGATATAAAAATATATTTACTGAAGGCTCATAAGGCCAAAGAAGCCAGAGCCGTAAAATGGAATTTAAAAAAAACTAGACTGCCAAGTCAATAAGTGACAGGGATCTGTCACTTGGGTAAAAAGCGCGCAATAAATCTGCACGTGGCAAATGTCTAAGAAACATACACCAGATGTTATAAAGTACTCTGTGCATTATAGTATACTGCTGTGCACCAATAAATTGTATGTATGTGGTGTACTGTGTTATTTAATATGCCCCGCCGTCACCTACTTCAATAGTACGAGTATATATATGTCTATTCTTCTTTCTTTCAAGTAGGATTCGTGCTTGCAGCTCTGACTAGTATCAAAGTTTGCTAATAGTTACCTCAACCTGAAATATCCGGCTCAGGTGGGCGGCCTTACTCACATTTGATTAATATTACCTATAAGTTTAATGTCCAGAAATACAGACATTACTTACAGAATATATCTGTCTACTATGTTATGGAAGCAGAATTTAGTGGTTACTATGCAAAACACAAAAGTTATCAGTATTGTTATGTGTTTTACAAAACCAAAAGATTTCCACAAAGGAGTTGTGCATCATTTGGAGGGTTATGCAATATGCATGCCATAATCGCCACGCTTGGCAGACGGGTTGGCGATCGCAGTATGATGGTCAGAGTACACAGAGAGACGCTGCTGTCCTTTCTCTGGGGGATATTCCCTCGGGACGACTTCTATTGCTCATAATCTTTGCCGTCAGCGATATTTATGTAGTTAGTGCTTTTTATTATTCTTTATGGCGGGGAAAGCCTTCTAGACATTCTCCGCCCAAGGGCGAGTGGCGCAGTTTTAGTGGATTGACAGTTCTATGTATGCTCTGTTCTCTTCAGGTCTATATATCACAGAGGTTAGTTTTAGTATGGAAAATATATCAGGTCTACAATTTATAACATGGTGTTATATACTTCGACAAGTGTGTGGGTTTTCCACATTGCATATTTATTTAAATGTGTGTTATTAATTTAGTTAGAAATTTAGTTTTTGAGTTCATGTATTTTATTCACTTTTAAACATTTGCGTATCATAGTTACCATTATGTGTTATAACCGTCATTAATCAAGTTGTATTGATCGTAATCACCTACTGATCCAATTTTTTTTATCGTTTATTCATAAAAGAAAATTACATTTTTACAATTAAATTGTTCCTCGCCAAGCGACAAAGCTTGTTGGCGAGACGCGCTCGTTTATATAATATTAAAGGTATATATCACAATTATACTATTTAGTTATATATTTTAACATCTTAAATCTATGTTAAAACTAAAACACAACAAAGAGAAAACATAATTAGAACAAAACAGCTAATCCAAGTTCAAGCATCTTAAACTAGCCGATCCACAGCATCGCGCGAATGTACAGACGCCAGCACATCAAGCTACCCCAATCTGTCAAAAGAGATTGCCCACGAACAGTACTCTTGATAAATTACTTGTGTCTCAAAACCTTGAACGGCATGGAATATCTAAAATGAAAATATATTTTTTTAAAAGATTTATTGATTACTTTAAAATGGGATAGTTTTTCGAAGAATAATTAGTACTTTTATGTTTCCGCCGTTATAGTAGGTACGCCATTTTTTATTATCGTCTGTCAATACGAGGGATGTCCATTTTTTCTTTTGCGGTAATATGCGTACCTACCTACATAAAAAAAATGATATCGATTTTGTATTGATTGTTCAATTTATTATTGTATAGTAATAACAGAGTTCTAAATCATATGTTTTTGCTAGTATTTTTAACATCAGTGGTTGCAAACGGCGGCATCAGCGCCAAGTGGTATTCATGAAATATCACTGACTGGTTTACGGAAATCGATCTTTCATCAGTATGGGTACAACCTCATTTGACATTTATTACGCGTCTGTCATATTTTTGAAATACAATACTGTTATTTCTGCTGGTTTTGGTACGTTGTGCGTCGAGTCGAGTCTTTTAGTTCCTCCGTTACTGCTGCCAACCCATTGAAGTAGGATCTACATATAATTTAAAGATTGATTTATCTTAGTAATTATTTCTTCCATATTTTCCATATTGCATTCCATATTGCTTTGCAATTTCATGAAACGCGGGAATAAGATGTAAAAATGCGTAAAACCTAAACAGTAAGACTTAGTGAGGTAGACACAGGTACACAGTAACTGGCCACCTGACATAGCTAAACCGTTACAGATTTTACACAAATACGCTTCAAAGACATCAAGCTCGCCCGTAAATCCTTTCAGACCCTTTTAAATAGCTTTTCTCAACCAATTTTTGGTCGAACATAACCTCAAAATAGTAATTTCATTTTTGTAAATATCTCGGAAATGCCATTGTAGTTTGTGTTCAATCTTTTAAGGTAGTATTTAGACATGCCATCGAGTATTTTAAAGGTGATTTGATGAAGACACAAAAAATGTTGAATTGAGTACATTTGCCCATAGGGCCATGGGCATTCTCCTTTCCCCAATAGAAAGTGAACCTTATGCTTTTTTGATAAAGTTGTAAATCTATAAAATATATATATATATATATATATATATATATATATATATATATATAGGGTATATTAAGTATGATCATAACTATGTATTGGATATATAATGTTCTAATTGTGAAACTGGAAGAATGCTGGTACTTATAGCACAGGATTTCCTATTTTAAGTACCAGCAGACCGCTATAATTAAGATTTTCTGTTCCTATAATCTGTATAATTTTTTTTACTAACTATGTACCTACTTCTAAATTTGCGCCATTAAAGTTTTTTATTATTATTATTATTATTATAAAATAAATTTGACAGATTTGGGTAGCTGGATGTGCTGGCGTCTGTACCTCTCTCATAGGCCTCACTGATAACAGTGTCACATTCGCCGAGCAGTATTTCCTTAAGTTTACGTTTTATTAAATATCTACTTATTTTAGGTTCTAATCTTAGTAAGTCCATTTGACTGGCCTATTGGTCTAGTGGTTTGTGTTCTAAGCCCGAGATAGAGAGGATTCGATCCCCACTCAGGATAAATCTATGTGTGATAACCACGATTATTTGTTCTGTGTCTGGGAGTAATTTATATATAATATGCATGTATGCTTGTCAGTCAGCCTCATTGCCATAGTACCAACAAGTGCTGCCTAGTTTGAGATCGCGTGGCAGTATATTGGTTCTCCCAAGATATTTTTTATTTATTTTGAGTATGTGCTCTAGTATTACCAAAAACAAAACCTTAATAATTTCAACTTTTTCTCCATTGTTAAGTATTAATTTATTAAATAATTTCTTTGTCATCACAATATCGTTAAAAATTAGTAAAACAATCATATTAAAAACTTAAGATTATTTTAATTCGTAAAGGAATGTATTTTCAATGATTAAACATGTATTTACTTAGCTTATCCGCACGCAGCATCTTAAATACTCATTTAGAGAGTAGTTATATCATACCACTCAGATCACACGCAGGAACATACCTTTTCATTTTAAAGTAAGGCCCTTATTCACACGGTAAACCAGGCTTCTTCCTGATAAGTTGTGTGATCGCAAAACATCTACAACCTTCAATGACACTCGTTAAAAATAATTATCACCTTAATTGCTATAATAAATTATCCCCCCCAAAAGCGTAGCAGTTATTTATTTATAGCTCCTTTTTGCATAATAATTATATTTGGTGTAATCGTTAAAATATCAAGAACTAGACGCAAGGACATTGATTTGAGTGGAACACTTTGAAACAAAGTTGTACTGATTTTAACATTTTAATGATTGTTTTATGTGATTACCTACTTATTTTGGGTGTGGTGATCACATCTGAGTGGCGCGGGCGAATATCTCAACTTTGCATAATAAACACTGTTTTAAATGAAAAAACTGACTTCAAATCCAACTAAAACGTATAAAATAGTTTTAGCTATACACTAGTCAAAGTCAAAGTCAAAATCATTTATTCTGTAAAAATTTTACATTTATGTGGAATCGTCATATTTTTTTACCCTACCGTGCAGTGCATGACGTGGCAGCTACTGAGAAACACTGCCAGAAAACTCCGTAGGAATCCTTTTTTAAAATAAAATATACTTAAGATTAATTACAATCATGTGTGTTGACTCAGAACAACCCAATCCCAAGCACTTTTATCACTTAAATAATCAGAAATTTTGTAATATGCCCTGCTACACAATTTGGCTTTAATAATTCTTTTAAACTTATTCGTAGATAATCCTCTTGTAACCTCTGAAATTGGTACCAATAAGAGCTTGCGCAGACGATGGACAATAGTGAAGAAAATATCCGTGGTGACTCTTATTAGGTAATACTGACGTTAGGGGCAGTTTGTCCGCGTATGCAGCCAGGTTACATGAGGTTATTGCGCGGACAAAGTAACAATCCCTCGTTTGCGTAGGCTTTAAGAGTAGGGAACGAATGTTGAACTTAATACGGGAGGTATTAATTAAAGAGAAAGGATCTTAAGAATGGCCGGCCTTGCGCTATCCACAACATTCTCTGGAAAATTTTTCGGCTTCTTGGGAAAGTACCTCTATAACAAAATAAACGAGAAATTACATATTTATTCGCTTACACATTATAATTGTAAAAGGACTGTCTCTTGCTGGCTGAAGTCCCTCAGCTACGAGGAAACCGAAAATCTGTTGCATATTCCCTCTTGATAGCTTTAAACCTACTTCAGTATAGGGACAACCCTCACATATACACATACATACACACGCACACACACACACACACACATACATACACATGCACTCACAGACACACACACACATCACGAATGCTGATATACTTCCTCATCGCACAGAACAAAATTGTCACAACATGATTATTGAACGTACAAACTACTCTTACCATAACACCTCTATGTCTAGAGTTAGGGACTGGTCATCTGTCATACAGGTTTCCCACCTAGTACTGGACTGGTATCCCAGTCTCTCACAGATCTCACCTTTTTTAATGTTATGCATAAATTAGTTAATAAGACACTTTCTTTGTAATTTTCTGTGTGAGAGAAGAAATAAATCTATTATTATTATTATTATTATCACATTCAGCAGCTTCCAAGGACCCTCACAAGACTGTCAGGCCACCTGGTTGCGTCTTCCAGTTTGTGGTCGCAACTCGGGAACCTTTCTGCCTCAGCAATCGTATTTTATTCGATATATGTGCCCCGCCCACTTTAACTTACGTTAGACAATTCTTCGGCCTATGTCGGTTATTTTGGATTTCGAAATTTCTCATTCGATCTTGAAGGCAAACTCCGAGTATATAGCCCTCTCCATTGCCTTTGGGTAACTTCTTATGAGGCCCATAGTAAGCGACCACGTCTCTGTGCCGTAAGTCATAACCACATGTACTGGTTGAAGAAGGTTGACTTGAATCACTGCGGTATTTGGGACGTTACGAAGATGTGGTTTAGCTTCCCCAACACTGCCTACCCGAGTTGGTTTCCACACACCTAAGACATACCATTTGACGGTTACCGTAGCCTAGTTGGTAGTGCTCCTGCCTACGAAGCTGGTGGTCCTGGGATCGAATCCCGGTAAGTGCAAATATTTGTGTGATGAGCACGAATATTTGTTTCTGAGTCATGCATGTTTTCTACGTATTTAAGTATTTATCTATCTATATAAGTATTTATATAGTCGCCTGGTACCCATAGTACAAGCTTTGCTTAGTTTGGGGCTAGGATGATGTGTCATTGTCCCTAGATATTATATTATTATTATACCTAAATTGATGATATTTTATCCTAGGTAAATACTATTTTGGGTGCAGGATCTCGGACCTTCATTTGTATGTCTGGAACGGGGAAATTCTAGATGATTTTTGTCTTGGGGTTTAGACTCGAATTTAAACAATTCACTATACATTATTTAAACGCAATTAAGACGCTTATTGGCTAATGACCACGAATGTCCACAAAACCATGAAAGACCACATGTATTGTCGATTGTCTTAAAATTAAATGAAGTACCGTTCACATATTCTTATTCTTCTGGTGGCGGCTATTTCCAGTCCCCGGTGGTCCAGGTAACACTGCGTCCAGTGATGAACTATTGTGCTCGCCGCTCCAACTAAACTTCCCTGTCCAACCCTGCAACATAGATAAATTGCAGAATCTTTTTGGCAGGAGTATCGATAACATCGTCCTGGTGCAAGAAGTGTTGGCCCAGGACGGTGTTACGTTTATGCATCAGTGACCGTCTAGTTGAAAGTTTAATTGATATATTTCATAAATAATTATAACAATTGATGGACACTGATTAAACTTACGTGTGACTAGTGTCTAGTGATTAGTGACCCTGACTGCTAAGCTAAGAGGTTGTGGGTTCGATGCCTACCTGGGCAAAATCTTTTATAATGAACTCGCTTATTTTTTCTGTGCTTGGGTGAAACGTTTATCAGTTGTCTCGTTGCCATAGTACAGGCTCTGCCTAATTTGGGTTTAGATGGCAGTTTGTTAATTGTCCCTAGATATTTTTATTTATTCATTATTACTTTTAGTAAATATGAATTCAGGCAGTGATCAAATTATTTAGGTTACATTTCCGCTAAAAGCTTTATTATCTAACTGGTCTTGGGAGGAATAAGGCACGAATGAAGCAGGAGTTTTAGGCTACGGTGACCCCTTACCATCAGGTGGAGTCTAAGACATTCTATTCAAGCCGTGTGAATCATAACGCTTATAATCACGTGAACATTCACACACTCTTAAAGTGTATTTAACAAATGACCTCAGTAAAAGTCAAATAGGCAATAAAGAGACCGGTAACATGAAACTAATCGTCTAGATTTGATAAGGTCACACAGACCTCCAAATAATATAAGTTGGTACATTGACTTGATTTCAATTCGTCGTGCAATGTCGACCACACCCTGTATGTGTGCTATAGAGTAGCCTAATACAGAGGAATTGAATAATTCTTTTTTAATACTTAATCTTTCTAATATGTACTTTAATATGTGAAAGTTTGTTTGTAAGGATGAATGGCTGAACGATTTGGTTGATATAGAAACTCTACTAATATTATATGTATATCCTACTAATTTTATAAATGTGAAAGTTTGTAAGTATGTTATTATATGGATGTATGAATTTATGGTTGTTTGTTACTCTTTCAAAATAAAAAAACAAAAAAAATAAAAAAACTATGGAATGGATATTGATGAAAGTTGGTAGCAATATAGCTATATATAGAACAGAAGCTATAATTTATTAAGTTTAACGCGGGTAAAACCGCGTGGTTATAAATAGTAAGTTATAAGTATTAAAAACTAAATAAATATATAGGCTACAACATCGCACTTATTCAGCATCGCAGGGCATATATTTAAAGACAACGCCGTTTAGTTTAGACATCCTTGTACTTTGGTCTACTTTAGAAACAGACATTTTTTTCACCTGGGTATTTCCACCACATAAGCACACTCGTTAACTCACTAAGTACCGGTCTTCAAGAAGAAAATAGGATCGTTTCTTTCGGAAGTTACCATGTCATACCGGATCGGAACTACTTCCGCAGTTAAATATTTCCACAGTGGTAGTGCATGACAAAAGATTGTTGTGTAACATACTGTTATACGGGATTTATATAATAATCATTATTTTCAAACTATTTTATTTAATTGATTTAGTTATTTACATTAAAATGAAATGCTGAGTTGGCAGTATGTTGGTATAACAGTACACGCCCATCCATCAAGGTGATTTGTATGAAATTTCAAATTCACGAACACAATACACATCAAGAGTCTGAACTGATGACATTAATCACACAAATCATTTTCATGGTTCGAAACCGAACTACTAGAGTAGCGACTGTACTACATGTGGCGTAATGTAATCGTAATTCAAACTATAACATATTTTAATTGTAAATAGTTTGTCATAAAAATATGGCAGCTTTTGGAGAAATAAAAACGTAAATATAAGTGATTACCAACAACATGGAATTGGGTACAAAAATGACATACGGGGCAGTTTCTGGGGACTGCCGATAGAACTGAAAACTATTTTTTACACTCGTAATTTAAACAATCTACAATATAATAGTTATATATATATACCTAATGGAAAGCGTGCCATGACAATGACATGATTTTAACGTGTTCTGTTCACCCAAAAAAAAAAACATACAGCTCATAGGAAGCGTGACGTGCGATGACGCGAGTTCCATGATTTTTCTTCACCCAAAAGTACTTAACGCACTTAAAGAAGCTTTCACTTCAAAAACAAATCATGACATGTGCCTTATCCTTTCTTATTATATTTATTCTAAACAATCAAACGGGACATTGAATTACAGAGAAAGTACTTTATCGTTTTGGACATACATTTATCTCATTATTTTTAGCCATACGTTTCTCCCTCTATCATAGGTGCTACTCTTCGCCATTTTATGCTACACTGGTAGCGAAATGCCACTTCCGTATGCGACATGGTCATGGACTCTATAGGCCTCATCGGTGTAATGTATCATTACCATCGGAAGACCATATTCATAAATGTCACTTCCTCCAAGGATACCGTGATCTTGTTCCTGTATTAATAATAATATTAAATTAATATTAAGGTAGGTAATCAATAATGAAATTTAATTTCAGATGGTGCAAGACAGAATAAACTATCGAGTTCATCTTACATAGTCCTGGGTGGGAATCAAACCCACGACCTCTGGTTGAGTAGTCAGAGTCACTTACCACCTTTTTTAAAGTTGTGGTATCCTTTTTTAGGTCCCCGTAGTTGGGGAGACTACGGGGTATGTAGGAAATCCCCGTGGGTTACCCACTAAAACCACCACGGTAGCCTAGCCTCACAGTGCTGTGGGTGATGGCTCCGGGAACTCGAGACGATCTCCATCCGGAACCACCATCATTCCACCTATGCATCTGATTCTTATCTCTTGATAACCCCCGATGCAGTCTTATTTCTAAGAATTAATAGTTTACTAGTACATACTTCCTATAGGTAGGAAGTATGTACTAGTAAACTATTAATTCTTAGATTAGTAGAAAAGTTCTAACACAAAGTAATTGCTTACATAAACTTATTAGTCAACTAGATTTTTAAAACCCAACCTCCGCCTGTGTATCCGTTTCAAGTAAAATAAACAAAAAAGCGTAGACTTGATTTTACCACTAGATTTAATTTTAATTTAATTATTTAAAATGGTTGCAACGCGGTACGTAACCGATTGAGATTCGATTGTAATCAGTTCATATGTCAAAATGAACAAACATCTTGGAAAGAGGTTTTTAAATATTACCTATCCAATCTTATCTATACTAATATTATAAAGAGGTAACGTTTGTGAGTTTGTGACTTTGTGACGTTGTAAGGGGTAATCTCTGGATCTACTGAACCGATTTTCAAAATTATTTCACCAATAGTAAGCTACGTTATTGTGGAGTGTCACCTATATTTGGGTTGGATGAACATCCTATTGAATTATGAGGACGTGCCATCTGTGCTCCTATGCTTGAGCCACACGTTTGGACACTTTAATATACCCAAAAATTCGGCCTTGTTCTCTATTGATATTATGCAGACGACTTATTAATGTTGAAATTGGCCGCCATAATGTAACTATATAGTCTTAATTACTAATCGTATGAGGTATTCCAATAGGTTGGCAAAGTCCATCAGTATTAAAATTTATTAATAATGATTATAAAGCCCAGCAAAAGGAAATAAATCATCTTTTGTCTCGAAATATTATGTAAAACTGTAGAGTTAGACAGGAGCAGATATGACAACAAGTTTAAGTTGACAACTTGCGTACAAATTAATTAGAAAAGGCAATGAATCTCATAATACAACCTTAAGCCCTGCTCCTCAATGACATAACTTACACTTAAAACAATTATATGTAGTTACATAAATACTTTATCAAACACTTTCATAACAATGAGTTTGTACAAGTTAATTATTTCGCTGTGGCATTCATATGAAAGTGCTCACAAGGTCGACCGCACTTCCTGGTTTATTTGCCGACGGTATTATAAACTTATTATAACTTGAACCGGTTTGGGCCCGGCGCAATAGTTATCAAGTTGCAAAGGTAGAGTAACGCCATCTAGCTATGATTGTAGAAACTATTCTCTCGTAGAATGGTGACTACGAAACGTAGCATCTTCGATGTGAAAATTAAACAATGAACATCGCCGTAGAAAATTTTAAGTAACAAAATGTATTATTTTGAATATCTATTGGTTTGTTTTGATGTAAACAAAGTTAAGTTAAGGATTATCTGTGCTTGTATTAATTAAATAATTTTTCCCATTTTTATTCCTTTTCTTCATATTTATATTGTCTAGGGACAATGTCACACAGATCATCCTAGCCCCAAACTAAGCAAAGCTTGTACTATGGGTACCAGGCGACGATATACATACTTATATAGATAGATAAATACTTATATACATAGAAAACATCCATGACTCAGAAACAAATATTCGTGCTCATCACACAAATATTTGCACTTACCGGGATTCGAACCCAGGACCACCAGCTTCGTAGGCAGGAGCACTACCAACTAAGCTACGGTGACCTATCTTTTTAATTATCTTTTTCTTAATTTTGTGTGACTTTCTTAATTGTATGTCACCTCGAAACCCAGTGTAAATAAGATGGCTAGATAAGGTATCTGATTCTATTTGGCATGTGATTAACAGCTCTGTTAGTTAACTTCCTGGATTTTAAGAGTATAACAATATATCTTTGCTGTAATATACATCTGTTAGTATCCCTTTTGGAGGTGTTAAGACTCTTAAAACATAATAATATGCCCATTTACTGTAGTCGAAAATAAACGCCTGATATAAAATTAAGAGACATAACAAAATTTATTGAAATTACCACATTATCACATCATATCATCTGTTTTTATTTTATACTAGTTGTGCCCCGCGGTTTTACCCGCGTTAAACTTTATAAATTATCACAGCTCCTCCCCCGTAGGTGATAGCGTTATAATATCTAGCCTATATGTTGACCCGACCTCTTAGTAATATTCATGCAAAATTTGAAGTAAATCCATTCAGTGCTTTTTGAGTTTAGCCCGGATATACATACAGACAAACAGATAAACAGACAAAAATTCTAAAAACTATATTTTTGGCTTTGATATCAATTGCAGATGGCACCACAAGTATCCTTTTAAAAAAATATTCAATGTACAGTTTTGACTATCCTACGATTTTATTATATGTATAGATACGTAATGGGCTTGCCCCACAATCACACCTGATGGGAGATATAGACTTGGATAGGCCGCGCATAACCATAAAATGCCTGTTCACTCTGACTATGAAAAAACCCATGTTGTATGTGTCGGGAGAGAATTCCACAGCTTGGTAAATAAAAAAGGAGGAAACGTAACGCGTGTTATGGCAAAATGGAATGTTAACCAGAAAGGGATGGAGACTTGTAACCTGTCACCGATGTTCCAGGTTTTGCAGCATCTTGCTCGTTACGTTGGTATAGGCCATCCTGCGAGGTGGTCTCCGGCGCTGGGAGCTAATCTCAGTACGAGAGAGTATGCGGCGTCCGGCTGGCTTCTCCCCAGCTAGGCGCCGCCCCTGGGACCGCTGGCGTTTGGAGGAAGGTCACTCCACTCGTCTTGTATAAGCGGTCCCGGGAAGAGGTAACCTGCTGTAGCTCAGGTTGCCTAAACGCGCTTGTGCGTGATGGGGAGGGGGGAGGCATTCGGGCCCCTCCCGTCCCCGGGTGAGAGTCTCAGACGCTCAGTGTACGGCGGGGGCGCTGGTGAGATCGTTCACGAGTACCCAGAGCCCCCGCTACAGGCACTGTGAGGCTGGCTACCGTGGTGGTTTTAGTGGGTCGGCCCTACACGTGCGAATGGCATTTCCACCACGTAAAACAAAAAAAAATAAAACTTGTGTGTACTTATGTACACGAGTTAGAAGTTATACTTCTTAATATACAACTTGAACATAGTTATCAATTTTCATACCACCTAGAACTAACGTCATGCTGTTATTTTTACGATGCGCGCGCATCGTAAAAATTCACTCTCATACATTTTCATACCACCTAGAACTAACTTCATGCTGTTATTTTTACTGAGTGAATTTTTACGATGCGCGCGCATCGTGCGCGCGCATCGTAAAAATTCACTCTCGTACCACCTAGAACTAACTTCATACTGTTAAATTTATTGGTGTCGGTGTGCGCGCGCATCGTAAAAATTCACTCTCATACCACCTAGAACTAACTTCATACTGTTAAATTTTTGGGTGTCGGTGTGCGCGCGCATCGTAAAAATTCACTCTCATCATTTTTCTCCATCGCGCCAAAAGAAGTATAACTTCAAAAAGGCCATCCTGCGAGGTGATCTATCTAATGAGTATAAAATGGACCTGGCAGAGCCATCCCACAAATGGGTTGAGTGTTTTTACTGTTACTATAATCTCTGTAGGGTAGAGAAGATGAGAAAGTATTTCACAAAGGAACAGCTTCTAAGTTTATACAAACTTTAGTTCGACCCTGCACGTAGTACTGTTCTTATCTCTCAGACGGCACTGCCGAGTATCAACTTGCCACTTTTGACCCGTTAGACACACGAACTTGAAGGATAATTGACGGTAGAGATCTAACATACTAGAAACTGCAAATATGGTATCGTTCTTTAAAAAGAAACTTGTTATGCGGTCTTAATTTTACAAGGTTATGGCTAACTAAATTTGACGGTCACCGTAGCCTAGTTGGTAGTGCTCCTTTCTACGAAGCTGGTGGTCCTGGGTTCGAATCCCGGTAAGTGCAAATATTTGTGTGATGAGCACGAATATTTGTTTCTGAGTCATGGATGTATTCTATATATATAAGTATTTATCTATCTATATAAGTATGTATATCGTCGCCTGGTACCCATAGTACAAGCTTTGCTTAGTTTGGGGCTAGGATGATCTGTGTGACATTGTCCCCAGATATTAAATAACTTTTATTTGTCTAAAGATGGCACGCAATCTAACTCTGAATTCGTCAATGCTTTTATGTAATTATTTGGGTTTGCCCTGTAATAGAGACTACTGAATATAAAGTCGATCTTTTAAATTGTATGCTTATTGCATTATCCGGCAGGTCTCAAGCTGACATACCCTAACAATCCGCGGTAAGCCTTACCTCAGTGCGCCAACCCTGGATTAGTAGAGCGTGCCGGTTTGAGACTCGCCAGAAAATGAAGCTTATGATTTCCCATTTCAGATTAAACTTTGGCTTCCGTGTGAGCAGGACTTACTTATTTATACCAGCCAGGTACATATATATTACCTGTGTAATTGTTACCGTTCTTACTTATGACACAAAACCTTACATTATAATATTTAAATTGAATAATTCAAAACTAAGTGCCTGGACGGTTACGCAATATGGTACTGACCTTTGTGCCAATAGTTCCAAGAATGTAAGAAACCGAGGCAGGCTGGTTTAGCACGCCGGCTAGCACTCAGTTGTAGATAAAACTTATTCAAGTGCTTGACTTTTAAGAAAGAATTAAGCTTTGTTATCTGTGTGCACAATCTCTTGCATTATTGCGCATATGTAATGAATAAATAAATATACATAGAAATATTGTATAAATCATTATCATGGCCCGTTTGGTTTGTGATGCTGACTGCTAAGCTCGTGGCCGTGGGTTCGATACCCACCCAGGAAAAATCTTTGTGTGATGAACTCGACAATTTATTCTGTGTCTAGGTGTAGTTTATCTATAATATGTATGTATTTAGAAATATATAAGTTTGTTTATCAGTTGTCTGGTTGACATAGTACAGGTTCTGCCTAGTTTGGGAACAGATGGCAGTGTGTTAGTTGTCCCAAGATATTTAAGATTTTATGTATAGTATAAATTCCTTATCGAATATAAATGAGTTCAAAATTAACGGAGCATACGCGTTAGATACATACAAGAAAACTAAAAAAAAAACTTGTGTGTATTTAATGTACACGCGTTAGAAGTTATACTTCTTAATATACAACTTGAACATAGTTATCAATTTTCATACCACCTAGAACTAACGTCATGCTGTTATTTTGATCCTGCGCGCGCATCGTAAAAAATCACTCTCATACATTTTCATACCACCTAGAACTAACTTCATGCCGTTATTTTTAAAAATTTGTAAAAATTCACTCTCATCATTTTTCTCCATCGCGCCAAAAGAAGTATAACTTCAAAAAATCATAGAGTCCAATAACCTGCTTATTTTTTAAGTTGGTCAAAAGAGAAAAGTCTGTCGTATAAATACCGCCCAAATTCGAAGTTTCTATTACATTACAGCTGAAATTTTGACAATCAATCACGTGTCGTAGTTTTGACTATCTCGTTAGCGGAGCGGTAGCGTGTTCAACCGCAGTCCTAGGTTCAAACTCCGGGTCAAGCGAATAAATATTGGTATGCTTTTTCCTGGAAAATGCAGACTTGAGAAAGAGACGTAGGGCATAGCGTTCATTCGCTCAAAGAACAGTCCGACTGGGGAAGTACCTCCACCTTACAGAAAACATTCCTTAATAACATTAATAATTTTAATGTTGTGTTTCCGAGTGTGAGTAAGGTCGCCAGAGCTCATTGGGGTGGGGGTAAAGGGTCAGCAACACTTGTTTACTGACTCTTAAAGGCCATCAACGCACCTGCGACTCCTCTGGTGTCGCGAGTGTCCATGGGCGGCGGTGATCACTTTCCATCATGTGACCCACTTGCTCGTTTGTCGCCTCTGTCGTCTCTGATAGAAAATAAATTCTGTGCAGACTGAGTAACTTATATCATATAAGACACTGAGATCGCTGCGCACTTAGTTGCCCTAGGTGTCATTGAAAAGGTCTAAATGAATTTTTATAATAAGTTATTGTGTCAACAGAATCCAGCCTCTTTCCTAGCCCACCCTTGACATTTGTATCTATTATAATAATATCTTTGATACACTCTAGAACCCTCACAGTCAGTTTTTCTCGTCGGTCTGTAAATAAGATTAACCACCTAGATGGGTTATTGATGAAATGCCCTCTACATACCTATACCGGACGTGAGACCCGGTATTAACATAGAGCGAATGTTGCACAAAACATCCACGACACTAAGTTATTATTTGATGAGCACATCAACAAGATTGTTAAAATGGCATATCAGGCCCTAGGATCTGTGATGAGGTTATCATCTAACTTCAAAGAGGCCAAAACATATAAAATTTAATATTGTACATTCGTACGACCTATACTGGAATATGCCAGCCAAGTGTGGAATCCTCGTTACGATATATACACATCCCGTATAGAAAACATACAACACAAATTTATTAAATATCTATGTTATCGCGTTAATTATAATTATAATTCTGACGATTATATAAAATTATGTGCACATTTCCTTATGCTGCCCCTGGCCATGCGGTGTGAAATAGCTGACACAACATATCTACTTAACATCTTGTCTGGTGCTATAGATTGTCCTGATCTACTAAACGAAATAACGTCCGATATTCCCACGAAAGTGGAGAGATACTACACTCCGTTCCATCTTCCTTTGGTATCTTTTCGTGACTGCAACTATCTATTCGTGAAGACCCTTTATTGGCTCTCAGGAACTATAATAATTGTAGGTCTTCCTAAAAATAAATAAAGGGGGTGCCCTCAGGCGAGGGTACTTAGTTTGTGGTTTTATTTGCTAGACGGCTTGAGCCCACTCTCGCCTCTATAGTCCGGTGAAGCAGTGATATCCTCCTAGGCTAACTGTAACATCATGTTAAAAAGAAACCTACATGGTTAACCACCTAAGAGGTTTAATATCTAAGTGTCTTTGCTTTGCTTTCTAAGTTTTCGTGATTTGTCGGTTCTAGTTGCAGTTATTACACATCAATCGGAGTTTTGGCGCCAACGCGGAAAAGGACGCATCGAGGCTATGTTTTATTTTCAAAAACTGGTGTAAACTCGAGTTTTTATGTGTAAATATGGTGGATTTTTAGACATAACATCTTCGACAACGTACACAAGTGGAGGAAAGTGCGATATTGCCGTGAATTGTGATTTTCCGTGTTGAAACCAAAACTCCATAGAAGCCTCTAGTAAAGTCTCCACTGCTTTTCTGGGGTAGGACTATGGCTTGACTGTGACGGACGTGACGGACATGACTGTGACGGACGTGACGGACATGACTGACTGACTTTCATCATCATCATCATTACAGCTAAATAAGTCCACTGCTGGACAAGCCTCCCTCAAGAATCGTCTTGGGGGATATGCCATAATCGCCACGCTTGGCAGGCGGGTTGGCGATCGCAGTAAGATGGTCATAGTACTCAGAAGGAAGCTGCTGCCCATCCTCTGGTAGATTTTTCCCTCGGGTCGACTTCTACGCCCCCCACGGGATGAGATGGGGTGATGATATTCTGATTCTGATATTTGTCGCCGTCACCACACAGCTGACTGACTGACTGACTTTGAAACATACATATTACAACTGAAGACGAGGCGGTATGGTCACAGATCTTAGCTTGCCCAAAAAGGGCAAAAAAAAAAAAATACACATCAATCGTTAAGCTCTGCTAGAGGACTACTGAGCAGCTTAAATAACTCTGACATAAAGGTAACCTTGAATTTTATAATTACCTACAATTTGCAAAAAATGCAAATGTTCTATATTTTACAATATATGTATATGAACCAGTAATTAAACGTAGGAGTTTAAGTAATAAGTCAGGCTGGAACACTAGATGTGGTAAATATGAATTGGATAATATTATTAAGTTGCACATGTACAGACGCCAACACATCCAGCTATCCCAATCTGCCACATTTGTTTTATAGATTTTCAACTTTATCACAAAAGTATAAGGTTCACTGTCAATTGGGGAAATTTGACAGATTGGGGTAGCTTGATCTGCTGGCGTCCGTACTTGCTACTGTCACTTTTGAAGTGTTTATGACATAATTAGCATAAAATCTGTGTCATGTCAATGGATACACTAACCTTGACCTTGCCATGTTCTTTACGTAGGTAGTAAGAGCCGTTTTCGTATTACAACTGTTTCCACTGATGTAGCGAACTAATATATATGTAAATATGGGCACAAGTATTTCGTGTGAATTTATTGTCAAGGATTTAATAATGTTACTAATTTATATTTGTTTAAGCTATACCGTGTATATTTTTACTTAAAATAAAATTAATAAAAAAATTCTTAAAATTAAAAAGGTTTTATTCACGTAGTCTTAAAAAAGCGCTTGTAAATAGTCAGAACATGTTTGTAATAATATAGTTAAGTATACATAATTATATCTAGTTACATTTAGATATTTAGGTACACGGATTAATAAAACTTTTTTAAGATTATTTTTATAATAGTAATGATAATGTGTTGCCAGTGATGACTTACGGAACGGAGACGTGGTCGCTCACTATGGACCTTACCAGGCGGCTCATGGTCACACAAAGAGCAATGGAAAGGGCTATGCTTGGAGTTTCCCTACGAGATCGAATCAGAAATGTTGAGATCCGCAGGCGAACCAAAGTAACCGTCATAGCCGTAAGAATTGCCAAGCTGAAGTGGCAGTGGGCAGGGCACATAGCTCGTAGAGCCGACGGCCGCTGGGGCAGAAAGGTTCTCAAGTGGCGACCACGAACCGGAAAACGCAGCGTGGGCAGGCCCCCTACAAGATGGCCCATGATCTTGTGCGGGTCGCTTGAAATCGCTGGATGCGGACAGCGCAAGACCGGCAATTGTGGAGATCTTTGGGGGAGGCCTTTGTCCAGCAGCGGACGTATCTTTCGGCTGATATGATGATGATGATGAATGATATTTAGCTACCTTGTATTAAGTTATTGTCAAAGAGATTATGTTAAAGTTTAATTATACTAGACTTTGACTTACAGTGTAAAAGTCTATAACTGCTGTATTATTCAGCTATGCGTCGCTAGTCATTGCTGGTTACGTCAATATCAACGGCAGACAACAAATGACAATTATGTATATAAATAAAATAAATAAATAAAACAAAAACGCCTTTCACGCACATAGGAAAAAAGAAGATCATGTTGATTTAAAATTCTAGGTTTATAACAAAAGTAAATTTAATTAAGTGTTAATTCTAATAATTAAAATAACAATAAACAAGTAATAGTAATATTGCAAATAGCCATATTTGAGCATGCAGTGAGCATGCTAGTTCTTCATGTGTCCTTCCAGCTCCTAGGGGAGTTGGGCTAATAGCTGTCGCCGCCGCGCGCCGCCCCGATGCCTCCTCCGTACACGAGCGGGATCGCCTCGTTCCCGATCCCGAACGGCGGCCTCCTTCTGGAGCAAGACTGCCTCACAGAAGGTGACTACGGCGTCCCATTTCGTGGAGTCACTCGCCAGCATCGCGCCTATGATCATTGGTGGGGACAGATCCCGTCCGATCTCCGCTACCGGGACTCGCCTCTCGGGCTCCCAGGCCGGGCACTGCTTCAGCGTATGCTGGACCGAGTCTAGGTCGCTTACAATGTCGTGACAATGTGTCGTCATTTCTCAACCGATCCGGCTCAGAAAATAGATACATATGATACTTAGATAAATTAACAACCACACACAAAATAAATAATCGTTCTCATCTCACAAAGATTTGTCCTGGGTATCGAACCCACGACCTTTTGGCGACCTATGAAAGTGGCCAGTTGCGGAACGCAAATCCGGGCCGGATACTCCGTGGGTTGACGTTGTGGTAACACTAGCTCTTATTATTGACAACTCATTTTAAAAATGTCTGAAATTTAATTTTATAATAAAAATTTATGTTTTATTTAACGTGATCTAAATTCTGTACAACAATTTTTATTACTCACGTTTGGCGAAAAAAGCACACAAAATTACCGTTGTTGCGGGGCGTATCAATATATAGAAGTGCAAATTCTAAATATGAAAGGGTGCCCTTTCGAAGCAATATATTTGATAAGTAACTAGATTACATAAGAACTCGCTATGCTAATTATAGCTCTTATAGACTTAAATCGTTTCCATAATATCACGTCCGATGCCGTTACTAGTTTGTGCTTTAATAACTCAACAGCTGCATAAACAATTACTAACAAATTTATATATTAATACCTAAGGACATTATTCACCCACGGTCATATGATCCCAAACTAAAAAGATCTTGTACTATGGAAACAAGATAACTGATATACTACATATACTACTTTTCTTTTGTAAATACATACTTATATACATAGATAATTACACCCAGACTCAGGACAAACAAACATGTCCATACACGCACACAAATATCTGTCCTGGGTGGAAATCGAACCCACGACCTCCACTGTGCAAAGCAAGCATTTTAAAATTTCGTCTAGTTGACGCTAACTCGTGAGACTAAGGAACCGGCGAGGTGACGAGAAAAATTATAAAGTAAGTTGGGACTTCCGTTTTATAGGTTAAAATGAAAAACATACTAAAATCGAATTCATTGATCACAATACATTCTCTGACCAAATCGGAGAAGTTCTCAAAAAAGGCTAAGACGGAAGTACCCTAAACCGGCGAGCGAGATGAAGAATATAATGACAATAAACGAGACAATAGAGGTGTGCAAAGATCGTGACAAATGGCAATCCGTTGTCTCTGCCTGACCCTCTGGAAAACAAGCGTGAGTCTATGTATCTATTCACAATTAAAACAGCTATTGGTGATTTGTAACAATATTTCATATCTATTTATAATTTTTCTACGTATTTCGAAACAATTATAACGGATCAGCTTTACCGGCTACCAGTTTTGCCAGACCTGTCATTGACAGCGTCTTGGTTGGACAGTGCCTGTAGATTATCCGTGTTGATTCCAAAACTCCATAGAAGCCTCTCGTAAAGTCCAAACTATTACTTGACTGGGATAGAACATTGCGTTTAGAACTTGAATATGATTGACTTTGGCTAAAGGACTAAAACGCTGCATAATATTGAATTCATATGCAAATAACTTGATTGATCAAATTACTTGGCACTGGCAAAAACTCTAACCGACGGAGTATCAAAAAAAAAGAAAAAAAAGACGTGTGGCACTCGGAGACTGCCGCGGTAAAGCTATTGCATAGTATTTTTTATCAACTTATGCAATTATAATTATTTATTTATTTTATAATACTGCATTTGTGATAATAATAATAAAATGAATGTATATAGAGTACTAACTCATTTTCTTTCACTATTTTTTCGTGACTTTCTTCATTAATAAAGCACTTTGTTTATTCATATTTAAAACACTTTGTACACAAATTATACAAGTACAGATATTCACTGTTGTACGTAGATGATAAATACCTATACACCTATATACTTTCTCACAAACAGCTGATTACGGTAGTTTTCCAATACAACCAATGCCACCTAAAGGCGGGTTGCTGAACTAAAGAGACAAGCGTGATATTTCAAAAAGTCATTAAAAGTTCTGGTATTTATCGATAGATGGCAGCCGGAGTGGGGGGTGTTAGGTTTTTTTCGTTACGGAATTTCTGGATTCGGTCCCCACGCTCAAGGCCCGCGATAGAAGCTATGCAATAGCTTAAAATCTTTCATCGCATGCACTGCGAAAACTATTGATGATAGAACAAAAAAATGTTCCACAATGATAAAGAACATATACACAAAAAATGTCGCAATAGCATGTGCCTCACTATTGTAGTTGTGTCAATATAACTACTTTTAAACATTTTAAAATTTAATAGAAATCCGATCAAAATCAGAACAAGTTATACTTACCTAAATAAATGATTTTTCAAGCAAGGCTGTTTAAATACCTGTAAATTACGTATTTTTAAATCGGACATTCCATTCGAAAGATATTACGAGTTTAATAAAATTGAAATAAAATTACTTCGCCGCTACGCCGCCGCCTTGACGCGCCGGGGCCAGAGTGCAGGAGAAGTGGATATCCTGGTATAAAAAAGTGGCGGCATTGGGAAGAGTGTACAGCGATCATCCTTCCCAATCAGAGTGTTTTACCTCAGGGTACTACTTCACCATGTACGAGACCCAACTTCGTTCCAGGACTTAAAAAACATTGACGGGGTTACTAAAGAAACTTACCAAGCCGCTTGCCGAGATAGAGGTTTGCAGGAAAATGATAACCAATGGGAAATTACTTTGAGAGAAGCTTCAATTTCAGAATTTCCCTTAAAGCTGTGAGAACTATAATGCTAAATAGATAATTATTTAGGTATCTCCTGCATTTATTTTACGTTTATGCCAAAATGTTTAAAAAATAAATGTCCACCCGTGCGAAGCCGGGACGGGCCGCTAGTTGTAAATAAAAAGAACTCGTGTATGATTAGCGGGATTAACACTACATATTAATTTTGTATTTGGAATAAAAAAAACAAATTAAGAACGTCGTACAAAGCGGTGTCTTGCTTGGTGCAACCAGCTATTTTAATTGTATGTCGCTCAATTAGCCTGCAGCTCATGTATTAGTGTCTCGGTCAGATTTTGTGTGCAATTGTCGCAGGGAATCCAATTGTTCTCCGATAAGTACGTAGTAGAAGGTCTTTACGTAATATTTATTTCGTTTGTATTTGCATTTATTGAATATTCAGTCTGAATGTGCGTTCGGGATAAATAGGTTATGGCAGGCCTGATGTACTCTGCATTTCCGATGCGAAGCGTAAAAATGGCGATCCTGCAAAAGTTAGATAGGTTGGTCATCATAATCATATTGGCCGAAAGACATTCACTGCTCGACTAAGGCTTCTCCCATAGCTCCACAATTGCCGGCTTTCCTAGCTTATAATATATAATAATTCTAGTTATATAAATAAAATTTAATAATTTGGATGGTCAATCAATATAATATAATCTTTCAGATGCAACTGTTGCCATGTTTCTAGAAACAAGGCCGATGGATAACAACCTTAAATCCTAATAATCTATGCTTAAAAGTATAATAAGGTGGCTAGATGACAGTAATTTAATTTATAAGCTGCATACTTAAAATTTACGAATTCTACTAATGAATATTTAGATTAGTGACACCGCCCCATTATGACCTAGTGCATTCTATTTAAAAGAATGATCAAAGCTAGAAAAGGCCGATTTAGGGCGCTGACTACTTAAGTCATATAAACTACTAACTTTTCCACGTCATCTTCGAATTAGCCATTCATCTACAATCTAAGAAACCTATATTGTTACCTTAAATTAAACCATACCAATATTTGGTCTTATTATGTACAGGGTAATTAAAGCCATCCTTGTGAAGTAAAATATTTTTATGGTATAGTGGTAGTAATATCATAGATTTACGATTATGATAAATCAAAAGTACTTAGATTATTAGTCAAAAAGAGTAAAGTTTTATTCAGTTCAAGAATTCTTAGCAGATAAGGAAATGTAATAAAACTAGATATTAATCACCATACCACATACTAATCTTACATAAAATATGCTACAACTTTTGCAATATTTTAATTTAATTTATTGTTTTTAGTGATCAAGTTTGATTGTTTTTATTAATCATGTTTTATCGTTTTGCTTATAATTGCTGTATGTTTATTTCTGTTTTAATGTTAATTACACATTCATAATTTTGTATGTCATGTATCAACCACAGTGTAAAATTGTTACTGATGAATAAATGGAGGCAGAATGTACAATGACTTCAAAATATATGTACAGAAATGTAACCTACATTAAAAGCAAATATACATATATTCTATTCCATTCTAAATGGGTGATCTAAAAGTATCGATCTCTTTCAGACAATTTTAAATGGATACGAGCTAAAGTTCATTGTAACCTACACCTACAGGTTACAATGAACTTTAGCTCGTACCCGACAAGAGATGTACAGACGCCAGCACATCCAGCTACCCCGATCTGTCAAATTTCTTTTATAGATTTTGAACTTTATCACAAAAGCGTAAGGTTCACTTTCAATTGGGGAAATTTGACAGATTAGAGTAGCTTGATGTGCTGGCGTCTGTACCAACATTGGTTATACTGTACTACACACGATAGGCAAGACATTCGATAGTCGGGCTGTACCTGTACACTTATCATTTTACCCATAAATACAGATTTGTATCGTGGGATACCATCATCATATCAGCCGAAAGACCTCCAACTGCTGGACAAAGACCTCCCCCAAGAATCTTCATATTGGCCGGTCTTGTACCATCATCTCAGCCGAATAACGTCCACTGCTGAATAAAGGCCTTCCCAAAGTTGTTCAATATGGAGTGGTGTCCATAATTTGGAGGAATATAATCGCTACGCTTGGCACACTAGTTGGCGATCGTAGTTTGATGGTCATAATACACAGAGGGACGCTGCTGCTGCCGCTGGGAGATATTCCCTCGGGATGACTTGTACGGATTTGGGATGAGGTGGGGTGGTGATATTCTTCGCTGTTAGCCATATAGCTGGGCAAAGCTGGCTCTAGGATATACAATTGATCAACAATGCTGTAAAACTAAACGTTTATTTACCAAATGTTCCACATAGCTAAGAAAATATGTAAGTATGCTTTCGATATAACAATGTAAATCTTGGCAGCATCGCCTGTCCTTTCTAGAACTATCAATCATGCTCTGAATCCCTAATGAACCTGAACTTTACTGATGAACCATGCCAAACTAGGCCTGCAAGGCAATCTGCTGTTAGCAAATATTGAGCTGAGTACTTTTATATTGATTTCAATGTGACATACATATTTATTCGCTTACACATTATAATTGTAAAAGGACTGTCTCTTGCTGGCTAAAGTCCCTCAGCTACGAGGAAACCGAAAATCTTTTGCATATTCCCTCTTGATAGATTTCAACCTACTTCGGTATAGGGGCGCACAACCCTCACATACACACATACATACACACGCACACACACACATATACATACACACGCACACACACACATATACATACACATGCACTCACAGACACACACACACATACACACCCACACACACATCACTAATGCTGATATACTACCTCATCTCACAGAACAAAATAATGTCACAACATGATTATTGAACGACAAACTACTCTTACCATAACACCTCTATGTCTAGAGTTAGGGACTGGTCATCTGTCATACAGGTTTCCCACCTAGTACTGGACTGGTATCCCAGTCTCACACAGATCTCACCTTTTTTTTTTAATGTTATGCATAAATTAGTAAATAAGACACTTTCTTTGTAATTTACTGTGTGAGAGAAGAAATAAATCTATAAAAATCTATAAAATAAATCTACACATGTTTTTTCGGCGTTTAACCTCCATGGTGGGTTCAATTTTTATGAATTCAGATCTATGTGGGTGAATTTCCCAAATGACTGTTTATTTGTCTTCAATGAAATTGATATTTGAAAAAAAGGAAAATTATTCTGAATTATTTTTTTTAGTATTCAATTGGTAGTTATTGGTTTGTGGCAAAAATATAATTTGCCTTGGACGATACGAACCTATAAAAATAAATACATAAGCCTCTATTTTCTGCAAACCGGTGCTGTCCCTTTACTTTTTTTACAAACAAAAACCTTATACACTAATAAAAATAAGTAATTTAACTCTCATATATATAATAATAATTAAAAAAAATTCCATTACATAGAATATTAGTTCTATTATTAATATTTAGCATATTTTATTAAATAATTAACGATTATTATTACTGAGAGGTACTAACGTACTTGTCCTGCAAAATGTTCTAATATCGGTGGACAAAAGTAATTAAAACTTAACTTTACATGGACGAGTCCGACAACGTCCCCACCCCAATTTTTATTCCCTCATGAGTGTGTGCTAGTGCACAGTCAGGACGGAGGTGTGTCAAATCGCTGCATATTCCCGCAATAATTTAAAGTACGCCATTTCAGTTGCTCCCGGATAATTATTTTATATTATCGGTGTTTGCATAGTGTAATGAGTAGTTTTATTATTGTTGTTTACAGAGGTAGTAAGGAATTAGCTTCATAGACGGTTACTGAATTTGTCTTAGATATTATGCATTTTTACTAATTTTCTAAAAACTGTAATTTTTCTGACGTTGCTGGTCTCATAACGGTGTATTCGGTGGGCTTTATTACCACCGATGTTATAATTTACACCAAAGAAATCAATCGGTGTCTGATATCTAATATCGGTGTTTTGATTCATAATCAACGCGCAGGTTTGTCACATCGGTGGATTGCTATATCGTATCGGTGGAAAATGTTATCATCTCGGTGAGTCGTTTTATCATGTCGGTAGATCCCGTGTTATTTCGTTAAGTATACAAGTAAAAAATGGAACATACATACGAACATTCATACATACATACTTACCTACATAGACTGCCATTAATCATTACCACGTTACCACTGGGTAGTAGATAGATGTATCATTATGGGAGGTCTGTATTCGGTAATGTACGTCTATAGGCTGAGACGATGATGGTGATGGGGAGCAATTAAACGCATTAAAGGTTTCCCTAAAAAATATTTTCTTGATAAATGAATAGTTAGTTTAAAATAGGTAAATAATTTCAAAAAATATATTTTTAATTGATTTCTAAGAACTCAGTTCTCGATGGATGTGATCTACTTACATAAGACTCTCCGTTCAGGTCTTCAGTTCTAAGTCACCCTTGCAAAAATATACCTACTAACTATTTCCTTTTTGATGTTCAAAGGAGGATAGATAATCATATCGATGGATATGTATATGGGTGGATAATCTTATTTTTTTTTAATTTTTTTTTATCATATCGGTGTGCAGAAAAAATAATCGGTGCCGGTTTGTCATATCGGTGGAAACCAGAATTCAAACTGAATTGTCTCCTTAGTCTTAAATTATATGTGCATGATATTCAATTTGGGGATACTTAATATTCTAAGATTATATATTACCTGAAAAATATACAAAAATAATATAAATGAAAAAATGACCGATATGATAAAAAAATTGCATATTGTTGAAATTCAGCCATGTACTCCTGAATATGGTCACTACCTCCCATGTACTCCCGAGTATGATCAATAACGAGCTACAAGAGTAATCTAAGAAAGAGGAAATGAAATGAAATTTATTCAGCACTTGGGTATTAACATACACTTGTATTTGTCAAGCTCACAATGCAGTACATGAACATTGTGGATAGTATAAAACATACAAAAAAAAAATAGTCTAGTAAATTTAGTTCTACTATATTAAAATTAAAAAATGGAAGACTAAAGTAAAAAGACGAAATTCTAAATGAGGGTGTGATCACATACACGGGATCACCGATCACGCGTTAAGGGGCCAAAGCGATCCTCGCCGCTGAGGAACCTACCCTAGCTATCCTGTGGCTTTCTCTAGCTACCTAGGTGGACGACCGTTACCGGCTACGTTTACACACAGCTGAATAAAAAGATATATATGGCTATGAATACGACATTGCATTGCATAAAGTACATATTAACAGAATGAACAACTATAAAGAAAAACACATTAAATAAGCATCTCTTTAAAATGTTAAAAAAAAGCACCTAGTTATAGTATAATTTGCAATAGTCGCACATATCACATCTAACGTAGGCTAACTTGTAATGTTAACAAAATGTCTGTATTCTTTAATTTTTTTACAGTATGACAAAATATGTGGAACTTATTTTTAGATGATAACTTGTTTTAGTGTTTCAGAGCCTGCGAACGACACTTTGTCTCTCCAAAAACATAATATAATATTAATTAAAAATACTTAGTAGTTAAATATCTTATTTGTTGAAGAATTTAACAATAATACTGACTACTTGGGTACCCGCTTTTTAAGGCTAGTTTTTAAAAGAATATGTAGTGCCTTGGAAGTGTTCCTAGTCTATGATACACTGTGTGACCCTTTTACAGATTATGGTCTATGGAAAAACATGGATACCGCCCTTGTAGGACAAAAGCCTATGGGCTACGTAAAATTTCATTGATACCTATCCTACCAATATTATAGATGCGGAAGTTTGTGAGTATGGGATGTTTGTTACTCTTTCACGCAACAACTACCGAACGGATTTTGATGAAACTTTGCAGTAATATAGCTTATATATCCGAATAACACATAGGCTATAATTTATAACGTTAGACGTGGGTAAAACCACGGGGCACAGCTAGTTTAATATATATCTTCTACTTACGATGTGACAGATGGTCTGTAACTTCCCATTTCTTTTTATAGAATGTCTTGACGGTCACCGTAGCCTAGTTGGTAGTGCTCCTGCCTACGGAGCTGGTGGTCCTGGGTTCGAATCCCGGTAAGTGCAAATATTTGTGTGATGAGCATGAATATTTGTTTCTGAGTCATGGATGTTTTCTATGTATATAAGTATTTAACTATCTATATAAGTATGCCTGAGCTTCACCGCTCAGTGTGCCACTGTTGATCCTGGCTTACAGGAGTTGCAGTGGTGGGTAAGAGGGAGGGACTAGTCCCGACTATCTATATAAGTATGTATATCATCGCAGGTACCCATAGTACAAGCTTTGCTTAGTTTGGGGCTAGGATGATCTGTGTGACATTGTCCCTAGATAGATATAATGTGCTGTATTATTGCTAACCGCTTACAATTTACCGGTATATGTGGGTATTTTTGAACCGGTTCCGACCGTTATATGTATTTGATAGGTAAGTGTACAATTACGGAAGCCAGCAGAAACTAACGTGACCACACTAAACATCCGGATGAAAGCGAGCATCTGTAACAAACTACTTAATAAGCAGAAGGGAAGCTGTTATCAATAACAAGTGGAGCACTGTGGGCCCATTGCGAATAGTTAATTCGCTTAAGTACGTTGTACTAATACTGATCGGAAGATAATAGGGAGAACTTGGCAATTATATTGTCTTAAACTGAGGCTTTTTCTAACCTTTTGTGTCGAAATTCCCGAATTGTATGAAATATGTTTAACAATAAAATATCACTTAATGTAAATCCACCGAATATTACAACAACGTTATTTTAATTTAAGTTTTATAATTTTTATAATTATTTTTTTAATTGGATTTGGTTTTATCACATATATTTTTTAAACACTAAATAATTATCACAAATTATAAGTTACTAAGCTATTATTATTAAATATAATTATATGAAAATTTTAAAATTGAAGACTACGAGCAGTTGGCTAGCGCAAGGCTGTCAACGAGTAGCTTAATTTAAGAGACCTGAGGGCACCCTTTTGGGGTTAGAGCCACAGGTTAGGCGGCCGCTAAAGACTTTTTATCACAGGACTTTTTAACGCATGGGCAGTGATTACGGTAGTGTCAGACTTGTTTAATCCGCCCTATAGGCCTCTGACATGGCTTAACGTCTCTAACCGGGACCAAAAGCCCCGCTATATAAATTCCCGCCGAAGCACGGAGATGCTCAGAAATTAAACTACTTTGGCGGTGACCCATCGGTAGACTCACGGTACGCCACTCGCAGATGAATGAGGCTACTACTACTATTGTGCTCATCACACAAATAATTGTTCTGGGTGGGGATCGAACCCACGACCTCTTGCTTAATAGCTATATATTTTTTGCGCTATATATATTTTTTTTTTGGACAATCCCACACATATCGTTCTAGCCCCAAACTAAGCAAAGCTTGTACTATGGGTACCAGGCGACGATATACATACTTATATAGATAGATAAATACTTAAATACATAGAAAATATCCATGACTCAGAAACAAATATTCGTGCTCATCACACAAATATTTGCACTTACCGGGATTCGAACCCAGGACCACCAGCTTCGTAGGCAGGAGCACTGCCAACTAGGGTACGGTTCACTAACCACTAGACTTTAAATTCAAATGAGGAAATTTAACTTAGGTATTTAATTCTGTGATTATTTATTATTATATTTCAAAATAACGACAGATGTTCCTGTAGATGTGGTGCTTACCTATAAGAGGTCGCTATACTTGCTTTCTTTATTGTGCATTTTGATTTCTCGGTGATTGTATTAGTATAAGTTGCCTTTGGAGAGTCAAATAAAAAAAAACCAGTCAGTCAGATTAAACGTACGCTGCCTCTTCGTTCCTTTCTTTAGTTACGTACTTTGTTAGTCTTTCTATTGTTCTAAATATGAATTAGTACGGGTGACTGGACATTAAGTGGCTGCGTGATTTGGATTGAAGGAGGTACTGTATACTGTCAGTCTCGCCTCAACAACCCTGTCACGGGGCTGCGAGCACACTGAGCGGCTGGGTAGAACGACCTACCAAAGTGAGGCAAAATATTTTGTTTGTTTATATTACTAATTTGACAATACTATAGTATAGTTGATATCCACCAGATAGTTATCAGTTTCCTTAACCTATATAGCATACTGCCACGCAATTTATAAACGCAGTCAAGAATATTTTTTTCGGAACTAGTCCCACCCTCTTACCCATCTCTGCAACTCCTGTAAGCAGGATCAACAGTGGCATCCAATGAAATGACACTGAGCGCTGAGGCTCAGGCATGTCTTGATTCCCGCAACGAATAAACGCAGTAAAGAACATGTTAACGACATGTTCTTTACTGCGTTTATAAATTGCGCAGCACCATAGGTGACCTTACTCACACAGAAAAGCATAAAGTATTCACACCTTCGGTAGTGGGTTAAATTCCCATCCAGGACATATATTTGTGTGCATGAACATGTCTGTTTGTCCTGTGTCTGGGAGTAATTATTTATATAAGTATGTATCTACATAATAAAAGAAGTAGGTATATGTAGTATATCAGTTATCTGATTTCCATAGTACAAGCTCTGCTTAATTTGGGATTAGATGGCAGTGTGTGAATAATGACCCTGGATATTATTTTTATTATTCTATAGTAAATATAGTTTGTGAGTATGGATGTTTGGATGTTTGTTACTGTTACAAGCAAAAACTACGAGCTTAACACATAGGCTATTTTTTTAATGTTTTTACGCAGGTGCAACCGCGATGCACTCCTAGTTAATAATAAATATCTTGGGACAAATAACACACTACCATCTGATCACAAACTAGGTAAAACCTGTACTACGGCAACCTGACTACTGATAAATATACTTATATATTTCCAGGCTTTCGTGGTCTCCTGGTCTTCTGGATGGAACTAAAATGGTTCGAGTATCCAAACAAGTATCACGCACAATGGCCCAATTAGGAGGCTAAGTGCGGAAACCTATCGCCCAACTAACTAACTAACTTATGACGGGCCTGTTGGCGTGGTTGGTAGATACGCTGCCTTTCACGCCGGAGGTCGTGGGTTCGATTCCCACCCGGGACAAATATTTGTGTGCATGAACATATCTGTTTGTCCTGAGTCTGGGTGTAAATTATCTATATAAGTATGTATTTACAAAAAAAATAGGATATGTACTAATATGTAGTATATCAGTTATCTGGTTTCCATAGTACAAGCTCTGCTTAGTTTGCGATCAGATGACCGCGTGTGAATAATGTCCCAGAATATTATTATTATTATTATTATTATATTTTTTACTGCATACGCTTAGAGTCAGAAGTAATAATCGTGCTCATCACTCAACATTTGTCCTGGGTGGGCATCGAACCCACGCCCTCTTATTTAGCAAATTGGATTCTATATTAGACAGCATTAAAATTGCAACAAGTAGCATACGTAAGTAATCACGAGTCGTGACAAATACAACCTTCGCCTTCCAGCGGAAGAAAGTTCAAACTGGCAATAAAGTGAGTGCAATGTCATTTGACGCACTTAATGATTATTGTTTGATTTATAACTGTTGCTAGGTGATACATTTTTGATGATGAGAAGAAACTGCACTCCTTAGTACAGTTTCTTCTCATCATCATCAATAGAGTTCAAGCAAAACAATTTTCATAAAGAATCAAGTTATTATTCGATACAAAAATACATTTATAAATATCATCATCCCATTTCATCCCGTGGGGGGTGTAGAACTCGACCTGAGGGAATATCTCACAGAGCACGGACGGAAGCGTCTCTCTGTGTACTCTGACCAACATACTGAGATCGCCAACCCGTTTACCAAACGGGGTGACGGACACAACATATTGTATTGCAAACTTAAATTTAAGTACCTCATAGGCGCAGATAATACCATATTTGGTCCACATTAGTTATACACGCTACCCGTATCCAGAGACCTCCAGCGACCGCCAGAAGATCATCTTCTTGCAGTGGATCTATCCAAGTGGAGTCTTCATGTTCATGTTTGCGAGCAGCGCAGGACCAGCAATCGTGGAGCCTCTAGGGAGACGCCTTTGTGCTACAATAGACGTCTGTCTGCTGATATAATGAAGTTCTATAGCAAAGTTACCACGTTAAAAATATAGTGTAAATAGTAGATAAAGTTAATTGTATCTATGGGTGTTAACCACGTCAGAAAACAACAACTGTACCATCATCATCATCATCATCATATCAGCCGAAAGACGTCCACTGCTGGACAAAGGCCTCCCCCAAGGATCTCCACAATAGCCGGTCCTGCGCTGCCCGCATCCAGCGGCTTCCCGCGACCGACTGTACCATTGTCAAAGGTTTAATGAAATAGTATTACTCACTTTTTGCTTTCTCATAAAATCTAATATAGCAAACGATAATATTTCAAAAGCTGCATTGAAAGATTAATTTGATATATTGAGAAAAAGATCAGACAATAGAGACCACCTAAAAACTTTCAAGTTTCCGGATAGGTCTAGACTTGGCCTTGACAAGCTAATTAAGGCGCTGTACAAAGCTAAATTTGATAAATAGAATACCTGTTTACACGCTTTATATTAGCTTCACCTGTATGTTTGTTTGTAACCGACTCCTTCGGGAGCGATTTTGATCCACGTTAAACGGACAGAATTCTTTGTTTGAGGACCGATGACAATACACTAATTTGATAATATTATTCCATTAATTAAGTATTTGTTGTGTCGTAGTGTACCCCTGATACTACGAGCACTAGACTGTTACTTGTCACTAGTTTACTGCCCCTTAGGCTGATTTCAGAGTAGCGCGCGCGAGCGGCGCCGGCCAAACGCGCGCGCTTTCAATTACACTAGATAGTAGTTGCGTTTCATAGTCACGCAGTACACACGCGCCGCGTGTGACACGCGCGCCGTCTCACTATGGGACCAAACGGTGATTTTCATCTCAAAAATCGATAACTGTGTTGTTTTGTGATTTTAATCCTTGAATTTTTTTTACGTATTAATGGATATCTAGGCAATAAAAGAAATCAAACATCATCATTTTAAAAAATATATATTTTTAGTAAAAAAATTACAAAGATAAAGTTATACGAAATTACATACAAAAAATTATACAGTTATAATAAAATAGCAATAAAAGTTACACTTTTGCTTAAAATAAGTTTAAAACTAAATTATTATTATTATTAAACAGACATGCTATAAAATTACATCATAAATTTTTTTTAAAAAATATAGCGCTTTTCTATTATCATCACTTTCTATTTCCAACATATTTTTAGCCTCGTCAAACAATTCTGTGGATATAAGAAAACTGGGTTTATTTAAGCTAGATATATAAGGATCAGATGTATATAATGTTGCAACTTGATGTTAGATTTTTTTGAATACTCTCTATTACAGTATTAACGTCAGTTTCCGATAGTTGAAAGTTGTCGAACAAATATTGTCTGAGGTCTGAGTTACTTTTCCCTCTTTTTATTTGATCACAAAGATCGCGTCGAACACAAACGAATTCACTCATTGTTAGATAATATATATGTTTTTGACTGTTAATTGTTATTGAAAAGAAGTATCTGAACACTTTGATGAATAGTATGTTGAAAACACGGGAATATAAAAGGCCAATATTTTGGTGCCTTGTTCAAAAACCATGGGATAATTAATTATGATAGTTCTCATCGAAATAGTGTAAATAGTACTGATTGTAATAAATTACCACAACAGATAAATAGAACTTCCGCAGCAATTTACTTTATCATACTTGTGGTTAAGGTGATCACCGCTAACAAAAGTGTCATGGAAAGATTCTTGTATTCTATTAATTTGTTTGCTTATATCATAGAAAAGAAAAAAAACAAGATAGACATCAAAATAAAATAATAAAATATAATATTTCATAATAAAAAAGAAGAACCGTAACTTTCGGGGATTTTTTTATTTTCCCTCGATTGACATATTGCTTATAAATCACCTCTTGCGCAAAAAACGCGCAAGTTTTTTTTTAATCCTCATATTACTGAATAAGTAAGGTCTCTAATAGAGTGATTAACTTGACACCGGCAGCCTTCGGCAACATTGAAAACTCCAATCGAAATAAACAAAAACGAAATTTTCTTTACTTGACTAAAAAAAATTGTAAAAAATAAAACAATATTTTTTTTTACAAAATTGAACGTGGTTGTAAAGTGTACATTCTAAGCTATTTATTGATGTATAACACTAACATACTTCCTTGGAAAACTTATGAATAATTTTGTGTTGAATATCCTTAACGGTAATCTAATTGGCATGAAAATATTTATGCCCCATGTTTGAGGTTTATTTTATATACGTAAAACTAAGTTATTCTTTTTTTTTTGTAATTAATTCGTAAGTTCCATCCTTTGAGAGTATAAAACTATAAAGGGATGTATGGATTTACGACTTTCGTCAAAACCATTTTTGAGATGGAAAATACTGTTTGGTCCCATAGTGCGTCGGCCAGCGCTGCCCGAGCTCCTCTACTGGCAGCTAGCGTTTCAGAGTGACGCGTCTCGCACGCGCCGCTGTTGAGACGCGCTGGCCTCCGGCGCGTGCCGCGCGCGTCACTCTGAAATCAGCCTTATAACTTGCTGTAGTAGCAAGTAGGTTAACTTAAATGTTTATGAAAAACGACGACCCGTTCTCAAATGGACCTAACTCTATCCTACATAACTCAGATACTACAAATATCAAGAGGTTTAAATGAACAATAAACTGTAAAAATTACTGGGTAGTTAGTGTCGAATAGTTTTAAAAAAACCGGCCAAGTGCAAAACTCGCGCACGTCGGGTTCCGTACTATCATCTATAAAAACGAGCAAAAAATTCACGTTTGTTCTATGGGAGCCCCCTAAAATATTTATATTAATTTGTTTTTAGTACCTATTTATTGTTATAGCGGCAACAGAAATACATCACTTGTGAAGATTTGAACTGTGTAACTATCACGGTTTATGATATACAGCCTGGTGACCGACAGACAGCGAAGTCTTAGTAATAGGGTCCCGTTTTACCCTTTGGCTACGGAACCCTAAAAAGCAGTAACGTTTCATTGAAGTTTGACCATCATACTGCGATCGCCAACCCGACTTCCAAGCAAAATCGTTTTGCTTGCATATCCACCTATTCTTACAGGAGACTCTTATCCAAGCGCATAGAATAGACTGACATGATAATATTAAAATTACGCAAATACTTCTTTTAAAACGTTATCGCGTACAAAATTGCCAGATTTTCAGGGATACTATGAGAATTCATATTTTATTTATGGAGACATAAAACAATAGAATTACATATTCTATGACACATTGTTTATTTAATTTATTCGCTATGAAAGAAAATGCTAAATCATATAATAAAAAATACTGTTTTAATACCTAAAACCAACGGCAACTTTTCTTTTGGCAACCGATTGGAACAAATAATATGGAATCATAACGAAAATATACCCGATTGATTAAAAAAAATATATCAATATGGGTAGTCCGTTAATTCTATAAAAACACTCTTGAATTTCCTTCACGCTAAGTTACGCTCACATAAGAAAAAAATACATATTATAATCCAAAAGTGTGTGCAAATCTTTTTCGCAGCGCACTTTTAGTCTTATTTTAATCACGAAAAATCAGTCTATGAACAGCGCCTTAAAGGAGATATTATTAAGCGATTTTTTTTTGTTTAAAACCCTCTATTTGTGGAGAAGGTCAATGGCACAAAGTTATTTATATTCAGCGCTGCGCGTGCGACTCGGTGCGATATTTCTCAATATCGGTTTACTGATAAAGCACTGGTTTTAGTTAAGTTACTGTTGCAATTGTCAAAATTGTGTTATGGAATTTGTTACAAATGAGTCTGTCGAAAATAGCGTAGTCGTAATTTAACTTACAGATTCTTCTTCTATGGTATTTTAACTACCTTACGGCTTTTTTTATAACACAGCCAGTAACTCTCACCAGCTAGTCAGTGATCGGTGAGGTTAAGCACCTAGGCACCCGGTCATTCTATAGATGGGTGACTACCAAAGTGGGTTTAATTTCTGAGCATCTACGTGCATCGGAGGGCAGGGTAAGCTGTCGGTCGTTAGAAAACAGTGGATAAGCCATATCAAAGGCCTACTGGACGGCTTCTAAAATTCTGACCACTGCCCATACGATAAAGTCAAAATAATCAGCTTAAGGAAAAATTAATTTCTTTAGAAACATTTAACTAGTACGCTCGCACCAAAGTTTAATTTTATTTGCCTTCCCATTAAAATAAAGGTAAAATAAATAAACATTAATTATATTGCAGTATTGCTGGAAAAAATCTATTGCAATAATGCCTGCTTTAAAAAGCTAAGATCCGACTTCTCTAAATCACCCGAAATAATACTCGCCGGCCGATAGTAAGACCCCGGCCTCATCGCAACCACCAGCGTCTCTTTGTTTGCATTCGTATCGGTGAATCGCAGATAGAGAGAATCGGACGAGAGGCCTGCATCTTCGCGTATTAACGTATGTAGTTGCGAAATTGAAAGTGCAGTGTCATTCAAAACGGTTCATAAATATGAAAAGAAAGTAATGTCCAATACTAGGATGTTAATGTATTATTGTGATAAATTATGAATAATATAATAAAATATCTGGGGACAATGTCACACAGATCATCCTAGCCCCAAACTAAGCAAAGCTTGTACTATGGGTACCAGGCGACGATATACATACTTATATAGATAGATAAATACTTATATACATAGAAAACATCCATGACTCAGAAACAAATATTCGTGCTCATCACACAAATATTTGCACTTACCGGGATTCGAACCCAGGACCACCAGCTTCGTAGGCAGGAGCACTTCCAACTAGGCTACGGTGACCGTCAATAGGTACATAAGTGATTTTATGTACGTCCAGTTACCCAAGTCTGTCAAATTTCTTTTATAGATTTTCAATTTTATCACAAAAGCATAAGGTACACTTGCAATTGGGGAAATTTGACAGATTGGTGTAACATGATGTGCTGGCGCCTGTACGTTAACTAAGTTTTAGGTAATAGAAAATCTAATCTCAAAAATGGGATTTTTGAGATTAGATAAACGTTTTGCATTGCGAATAATGCTATAAAATTAAAATTTAATAAAAGGACTGTTATTTAATGAATAATGTGATTAAGAGCTGTGATTAGTATTCTTATTTAGATATAACTGTACATATTTGATTTATTAATCACGATATATAATCGGGTCCATATTGGCTCACCTAAAGTTCTTTACTCGAAATTGTTCTTCCTAGCGACTTGTAATCCGAATGATCACTCTTCCTAAAATTTTTCATCCTAAAGTTTTTATTCATACTATTTGTAGTGCTACCGGTGATGTTCATAACACTCATGTCTCAGAAAATCCTAATTAATAATATAATTACTGTAAATATATTTAAACTCCTACAGGTTTTTATCATAACGCTTTTATCCCTAAACATAATTAACATAATATTTTCACTAATACTCAGAAAGAAACATTTATCAAGTGTAATAAAAATATGTGTGGGTGGGAAGATAACTAGCGTTAAATGATCGCAGTTCTAACCTAACCTAACCTAACCTAACCCAAATTATTTCATAAAAGTGCAAAAAAACATATGATTTTGAATAATAGTGTAAAAGATTATAAAGAAGAAGAACTATTTGTAATTATAATTCATAATTCATTTAATCATTGTCGAACATAGGTACATACATTTTTTAACAATACATTTCCAGATGTGAGTGAATGTGTTTTCCCATTATGTTCTACCATTATGGCATGCAATGGTTATACAAAATTTAAAATTTATTGTGTGCCCCATAAATTGTTGTTCTGAGTCTGGGTATGCTAAGTGTATGTCAATTATATGTTTGTAATGTAACTCGTGACTCAGGAATTAATTTCCCTAGTACGGGTGTAGTATTTAGAAAAAAACAAATTCAGCTCTCGAACTTCGCCTATTGCGGGTGTAGTGTTTAAAATAAAAAACTAATGCAGCCATCGGACTACCCTAGTCCGGATGTAGTATTTAAATAAAATCATATTCAGCCATCGGTCTTCATTTGTATGCCTGTTCACTATGTCATATTTTTTTTTACCTATGTTTGTACAAACGAAAATAGAATTCAAATCTGCACTGAAGCTAACTCGATTTTTAAAATCGTGAGCCTAGCTCTTTACCCATGAAACGGAAGAAAACTCATTACGGGCACAACACTGCTCAATGTACGTAACTATGAATTAATTAAACAACTAGAAAACCGCTATTTTATACGGGTAGAGGTATTTATATTAATAAGACATCCGGAAGAATACATCCGGAAGTATTTAGATTTTAACTGCCGTATCAAATGTTACAATATTTTACACTTTGGAGCATCACGACTCTCACGATAACAGTTTATAAACAAAATTTAATATTTTACTTATTTCCCACGGGGATATGCGGATAAATGAAAATGAAATTAACAGGTGTACCTGATAATTTGATATTAATCAAATACCTAATAAATATAAATAAAATAATTATCTTGGGACAATTAATACATTCCATCATTAATACATTACATAGCCATCTGATCCTAAACTGGGCTAAGGCTCTACTATGGCAAACAAGCAACTGATAAACATTTTTATATATGTCTAAATATTGCGCGATTGCAAACCTGCGGGTCAAGCGTGGGGATATCATTGGGGTAGGTTCACGTCATTTCCTAAAAAAAGCCTACTAGCAAAGAAGAGAAAATTTAGTGACGGGCGCATGAAGAGATTCCTTTGGGGTTCAAACGTCGGCTTGAGGTGATTACTGATGTGAAAATCGAGAGATTCTGTAGTTAAGAACGCTTTATGCAACTGAACATCTAAGTTGATACGTACAGTCAGCTCCAAAAGTCGATGAACAGAATGTATATTTAACAGTACAGTTACGGCGTCAAATCAGGGTAATCTAATGATATATTTAATGGATGTGCTGGCTTCTGTACAGACTTTTTATCCATTAAATATTATCATTAAATTACCCTGATTTGACGCCGTAACTGTACTGTTAAATATACATTCTGTTCATCGACTTTTGGAGCTGACTGTACCTAAGACGGGGTGCATTCAATAATCTTTATTTTATTTTATTTATTTCACCAAAGGCAACTTATACTAATACAATCACAGAGAAATCAAAATATACATTAAATAAACCAAGTATTGCGACCACTTATAGGTAAGCACCACATCTACAGGAACATTATGTCATTAGTCTTAACATTTTTAAATATAATTATTAAAAATCAGAGAATTCAAAACCTATTTTAAATTTCCTAATTTGAATATAAATAAAATATAACATGTAAATATTGTATTAATTATTAGCCTAAGGGTACATTACAATATAACATTTAATAAATTATTGCAACGTTAACAAATTAATCAATAAAATTGTACAAATTTAAACACAAGATTAATAGGTTCATACTCAGGTTTTGAGTACAAGCTTGCGAAATGTCATGAGAGAGACAGCGTGCACGTCTACAACATCACTGCAACCATTCAATCTTTAGTAAGTGAAGACCAAACCATCATCAAATCAGCTGAAGATGCCCACTGCAGGACAAATGCCTCTCCCAAAGATCTCCACAATAACCAGTCTTGCGCTATCCGCATCCAGCGACTTCCAGCCACCCACTCAAGATCCTCGGTCCATCTTGTAGGGGGCCTGCCCACGCTGCGTCTTCAGGTTCGTGGTCGCCAATCAAGAACCTTTCTGCCCCAATACCAAAGTCTAAATATATTATATTAAATAACAAAGATACTGTAGTAGTGCCCAAATTTAAATCAGGACAATTTGATTCGTAAATATGATATGTGAATCAGAATTACTTAAATCAAATTTCTAAATCACTTCCTAAACTTTGAATTTAAAAGCATGACTCTTACAGTGTAACATTAACCAATAGGAAATACGATAATTACTATTTTTGATATCCAAGAATCTGCTATCAAGGAAAGACTAAGAAGACGTCAGTATGAACGGCTTAAGTATAAATATCTGACATATGAAATCTTTTATGAAGATCGGTCATTCATCCAGGAACGGCAGGCTTTAATTTAATATTATCATCGTGTCATATGATCTTGAAAATGTTTAATGATTAATATTTCGGTTAACCTTTTGAAATTATAATAAATAGTAATAATATCCTGGGACATTATTCATAACTGCCATCTGATCCCAAACTAAGCAGAGTTTGTACTATGGAAACCAAATAACTGATATATTACATATACTACTTTTCTTTTGTAAATGTTACACCCAGACTCAGGACAAACAGACATTTTCATGCATATCTGTCCTGGGCGGGAATCGAACCCAGGACCTGCGGCGTGAAAAGCAAGCATATACCAACCACGCCAACCGGCCCGTCAAAATTGATTTCATTTTAATTAAATTTAATTTTAATATGTTACGATAATTTTATATTATAATAATTCTATATTTGATATGAGTGCACCCCTAGAGTCGAAAAATATTAAAATTTGAGTGAAAGGTGGGCAGCCCCGTAGACGATATAAAAGAGGCCTGCGCGTGCGCAGCACCTCCGATTTGCCAACATGACTCTGTTCGCGAGATTGGTACGTTGCTTATGTTTTTAATATATTTTTTTACTAAAAAGGAAGTTGATAATAAAAAGTAATGATAACGTTGTGGAAGAACAATAAAAATGTTTATTAAATATTTTATTTTTTATGAAAAATATTATGATTTGTTGTGTGGTTTTCATTGTTATCATTAGTTTTTGCATTTAATTAATTATATAAATGTTTAAATTAACAATTTCATTTGATTAATTGTATTAGTTAGTTTATTTATGTTTCTATAAATTTAGTTTTTATATAAACCTTATTTTAAAATGTGATTTCATGCAGTTATTTAATAAATTTCAGTGTTCATATTATAAGAATTTTTCGCGCAATTAAGTGAAAGTACTTCAAAGTGACTTCATATTACAGTTTCTTTGTTAAACGGATCCAATTAGTAATGTGATAACATCGTGTGTAAGTGAAAATTATAATTACACTAACATCTTAACTAGTGTGAGTGATAACAGTGATTTAATCTGAAAGTAATATTAAAGAACCTTGGAAATGGTTGACCATCGCATTGCTAGGTAATTACTATGGAAATTCCAAGTGGCTATGGACAGTGGTTACCGATGGATTGGAAATTCTTTAGTAGACAACAATTTCAAGCAAGGTCTTGCCATGAACAAGAGATTTCAAGACTTGGTATGATTCTAAGTTTGTCAAAAAAAAATTTTTAAGGCTTTACGGTAGTTTAAAAAATTGCACAGATACACAAGCATCAAGCATATTAAGAAGTTATAATTATCTACTGTTCTACTCCTACAATATTAACAACTAATTTGGTAAAAATTAAATCGAAAAACCTAAAAATTTATCGGACTATTTTTTTATTTTAAATAAAACACGCTGGTGTATACAGTACTAGGTTAAATCTGTACCACAGTGGTTCTATTTGTGTAAATAGTATAATATATTTTAAATTATTTAAACAATATTTCATTACAAAACATATTTGATCAAAACTAAACAGCTTCTAATTACCTTATGTAATTTTCAAATATTTAATAATTTCTCAGTCACATCAAGTTTCTCAGTCCCATAGGTCAACTTTTGTAAGAAATTACAAACTATTATTTTTCAATTTAGATAGTTACGGTTATATACATAATGATTTATTTATTTTATTGTAAAATTGTATAAACCTATTTGTTAAATTAAATTTAACTCGAATGCATAAATGCATATCTTTCCGTCTCTTCGTTGTCTTCGTCTTTCGGCTCTCCATTGTTTTATTAATGAACTTCAGCAAATATCTTAAGTTATTTTTAACCGTATATCAATATCAAAAATATTTTCTTTGTGTTTATTTCATTGAGACACTTTCGTACTCAACCACAGATGATAAAGTTCTCGAATCCATTTATGCCAAAGTATTAATTGTAATAAAGATTTTCATGGTAACAAATATCTCAGACCGCAATATGTAGTCAGGAAATTAGTGATGTTATATGTCTAGAGGTATAACTCGGAGAGCATATTAAGCCGCTGATCTAATAAATAGAGAGTGCACACACTTCTGAACTTAGGTATAATGTCTCCGTATATTATGTTTCTTGTATAATTATCAAGTTGCTATTCGATAGGCTGCCGTAGCTGATACAGACAGAACGACTATTATTATTAGGCTATATTGTGTACTTCTAGAGGCCGCGTTTGCATTTAAATGACGCAAGCAAGTCGGCGCAAGATACATAGGTACAGGTTATATTAACTGCAGCAGAAATCTGATTTTATAGATTTCTGAAGAGGCAATCTTTCCTCCAGTGTTCTTTAGCTTGTAATAACCACAAAAAAGAAGACTACTTCTTTAGGTAGAGAGATCCAAAATTGATCGGTTTTGTTTATTTGTGATGGTTGTTTTTTAGTGCATTCTATATGGAATGTTACCGATATTTTAAGCCTATTCGTATGTCCCTGTTGGGTATAAGCCTTGCTCAATTTTTTCAAGGTTGGTTCTGTGTAGTGTTATCCAGCTATTGCATACGCGTTCCGTCATTGTATATATGCTTGCAAAGTCTATCTGGATGGTGCAGTCTATTTTACGGTAGCTAAAAAGTAGTCATTTTGTCCATATGTCCTAGTGTGTCCTAAAAACTTTACTCCTAATTACTTCATCAATTGCGGAAGTCTGGCACAGTGAAATCATTTAGTTTAGTCTAGTGTAGATCCCTCTATCATACGAGTATGAACTAAAAGTAATCATACTTATTTATTCTTTATCGTATAGGAAGAGGTTAATCGCGTGTTAAACTTATTCAAGCCGCTCAGTAGGCCTTAACGTGTCCTACAAAGCACTGCAACCCTCCGAAATAAAACTGCTTCGAGGGTCACCCATCTTTAGACTGAGCGCGGTCAGTCTAAAGATGGGTGACCCTCGAAGCAGTTTTATTTCGGAGGGTTGCAGTGCTTTGTAGGACACGTTAAGGCCTACTGAGCGGCTTGAATAAGTTTAACACGCGATTAACCTCTTCCTATACGATAAAGAATAAATAAGTATGATTACTTTTAGTTGCCTATGTGCCGATCACTTACGAACCGGTGACAGAAACTGGCTATGAGCGCTTTAATTAATGAATCCTTCACTTTACAACAGAGATTCAGGACAAATACAATGATAACTCTGATCAGACACACTTATATTTTACTTATTTAAACTGTGACCAAAATGAGTGACGGCTTAATTTAATACTCGCTGACCTTGCTCTACGTAATTTAAGTCCGATATTGTGGACGGCTTCAGCTGCAAAGCGACTGTTCCTTGCATACTGCTATTATAACAAGTGGCCTAAGCTATACCCGTTCTTAAACACGACTTACTTTTAATTTTGTCGTCGCCTTTTGGACCTTAGCAACTAGCAAAGAGTGTACATTAACTTATTTATAAATTAATATTGTTAATTGCGGGTTTCCGCATGTGAAAACCGACTCGAGACAACCACACATAACTTAAGACAGCGCAGCTTAAACTTAGGTTCACTATTTTGATATTCTGGTTAGGTGTCGTTCACACATATACAACTGTACGCTAGCAAAAAATTAAATGGCAGGATTCTTTACGGCTTTCTATCGAAATACTCTCATACAGAAAGGCAAATTAGCTTTTTAAACTGACAGTTAGCAAAATTAATACTACATATTTATTTATTTATTTATTTATCACCTTACATCTATCATTACAGGCATCGCCCAATGCGATAGTGTGGCTATGTAATACCTACAATACATTTTACATTATCTTATAACAAATTTATAATAAAATTATCTATAACTAAAAATTAAACTTAAATGTAACATTCAACTAATACTATCTATTATGACTATGAGTATTGATTGTGGTATTTCGATTATTATGGATTTCCGCAAAGTAACGCCTGATTCCAAGTTGACTTATTTTATTCAACAAAAATTGCAGAGGTTTTATAATTAGAATAACTAACGCACTCATCAGTTTACATTCTTCATATCGTGGATGGAGACCTATGCCCAAAAGTGGGATCTAAAATACTCTACGCCCTTCTCCAGAGTTCAATCCATCTCCTTACCAAGCTTCATTACGATCGTTTCAGTGGGTTACTTGGGAAGACGTTATCATAAGATTGGTATGGATCCTGTGTCATGATAATAAACTGAGGCTTCTAGAAGTTAAATTAAATGAAATGACATTGAGATTTATAAATAGTAGTTGCATTAAATAGCAATGTGCAAGTAAGCCAAGCCTAAGTTATGCCACAAGTGGCCGCAACCCACTACATTCTGATAACACTGGAGCCTGACGCAATTGCATGCTTAGTATGCTTCCAGTATTGGCCAAATTCTATATAGTGTCTACTTATTATAATGTTTATATGGTCGTGGATCTCGCCCAGGACAGATATTAGTGTGCATTTATTTATATAAGTATGTATTTACAAAAGAAAAGTAGTAGGTATATGTAGTATATCAGTTATCTGGTTTCCATAGTACAAGCTCTGCTTAGTTAGAGATCAGACGACCGTGTGTGAATAATGTTCCAGGGTATTATTATTATACGATAAAAAAAAAACGAGTGTACTTTAGACCACACGACTGAAGTACAACTTAGATATACGAATAGTAACTGGCTATGAGAGAAAGAGAAAATATGTGCTCGCAGAGTTCTCCTTTTCCCCTATACTAATAGACGAACCGTAACTCTCTCTCTTTCTATCTCCCCTAATTTATATGTCCCTCTCAACCTCAGTTCGCTTTACCCGATTACACTTTTCGTGACTTTGCGTAATGTAGCTCACTCCCCAATGTTTTTTACAGTTATCATAGGAGAATTTCACTGGTTCACCGAATAATACTTTACCCGCTAACGTTTTACCCGCGTTAAACTATATAATTTATTTATTTAAACACACATAAACTATCATTACAGGAACTTAATAAATGAGAGCCTATGTGTTATTCGGGTATATAGGCTATATTACTACAAAGTTTCATCAAAATCTGTTTAGTTTTCGCGTAAAAGAGTAACAAACATCCATACATCCATACTCACAAATTTACGCATATATAATATTAAGCAGGATTAAATTTTAATGGGATGGTTTTGAATCTTGCATGCTTGTACCATGCATGTTAGAAAAGGCTCATTAAAACAAGCTTATAAAACTTATGAAACAAATTTAGATTTAGGGCGTGTTTTTCAATGTCTTAATTATTATGTTTTTCACAATATTTCACAAACAATTAATAGAGCGTACACGTATTGTGTATGTTACTTTATTACTTGTCGTATGGGCAGTGGTTACTCCAGTGTAAGCGTTGTTCAAGTCACTCAGTGCGTCTCCGACATGGCTTTATTACTACAACCGGGACCGACAGCTTAACGTGCACCCCAAAGCATGGAGACGCTCAGAAATTAGACCCAATTGACGGTCACCCACCTATGGACTGACCGCGAGTCTTGTTGATTTACTTCGCCTATAACTTACGGTCCGAGCATCTGGCTAAAAGTGTCATTATAAAGAAGTATTCCATAAGTTTGTTTGTAGCCAGTAAGTTAATTTCTGCGGATTTATAACTCCTAAATAAATGAACTTATTTAAATTTAACTTTTTATAACTGAGAGTCTGTGACAAAATTTATTTGGTAAACAGAACTTAGAATAAAACAATATATAATTAAAAATATGGTAAGGTACAAGTAAGAAATAAATTAAAACTATAGCAATAAAGACATTGGAAATATATATATTATAATATTTAAAAAAATAACTAACTATAAATGTAATAAATAAATTAAAACTATACTAACATAGATATTGGAACTGAGAGTTAATTTAATTTAGATTGGTCTTGGGCATGATTCATCAAAATCCATCGCGCCATTTTAAGTATATCTTGTGACAAGTAACACACTGCCATCTGATCCCAAACTAGGCAGAACCTGTACTTTGGCAACCAGAGAACTGATAAATATAGTTATATATGTCACACACATTATAGATAAATTGCACCCAGACACAGAACAAATTATCGTGATCATTTTACAAAGATTTTTTTTTTGAGGTTTCTTCGTTTTTTGTGGAAGAAACGATTGGCTCATCAGCCCTAAGCCGAATCATTGTATAGGTTTGTTTATATTTAGATTTTCAGTTTAATGTTGTTTAATTACTATCTCTGGGTTAGCAGTCAGGTGCACTAACTAAGTACTAGACCAACAGGCTAGTTAAATTCAAAAATGACAGCTCCATTTTAGTAGTTCAAGTTGGGAATTTTAGCAGTTCAAACTTATTTTAAAACCAAATGCCATTATAACAGCTGTAAGAAGTTCCTCCTCTCCTCCTCCTCATCTGGTAGATATTCCCTCGGGTCAACTTCTCCACGGGATGAGGTGGGGTGATGATATTCTGATATTCACCTGACACACACAGTAAAACCAAATGTCATGGCTATCTAGTATTCATGATAAGTTATCTTTGTTATTCCTTAACTAGTATATTATGTTTATAAGAAATTCCGCGTCTCGTAATTTCACAACTTGAAAAATATGTCAAGTACGTACACGACATAAACTTGTATATTTTTTTACAAAACTCTAGGTTAATATTGCCGAATTAGAAACGGTGGAATTGTTGATCGTTATTAGCACGGCACCTGATCGAGTTTTAGCAATAAGCTGTTGAACACCGGCTCCCAAACTTTTCTTTATCAAGGACCATAGATACTCATTGAAATATCTGTACATATAATAAAATCGCAGGAAAGACAAACCTGTACATTGAATAATTTTTTTAAAGGATACTTGGGGCGTGATCGACAAACGATATCGAAGCCAAAAATATAGTTTCTAGAATTTTTGTCTGTGTGTCTGTTTGTCTGTATGTATGTCCGGGCTAAACTCAAAAAATACTGCATGGATTTACTTCAAATTTTTCATGAATATTACCAAGAGGTCGGGTCAACATATAGGCGACATATTATTACGCTATCACCTACGGGGGAGGAGCTATGATAATTTATAAAATTTAACGCGTGTAAAAGCGCGGGGCATAGCTAGTTAATACTAAGATTATAAGTGTTTATAAAGTAAACAGTCAAAGAACACAAGGGTACAAAATACTACATGAGATACACATGAGCACTGAAGAAAGATATAGTTGGTAAATACTTACATTTTCGCCAAAAGTCGTGGGTTTGATTCCCACTCAAGGCAGATATTTGTGTGCATGAACATGTCTGTTTGTCTTGAGTTTGGTTGTAATTTATATCAGTATGTATTTACAAAAGAAAAGTAGTATATGTAGCATTACAGTTATCTGGTTTATATAGTACAAGCTCTGCTCTCGGATCAGATTTACAATATTTGGGAACCAGAGCTGTAAATTGTTCAGTGACATACCAGTACTACCGGGGCGGCGCCCGCGCAGGCCACAGACAAGCCAGTGCAGTAATTTAAGAACTTGAATTAATAAAAAATATTGAAGGTTACTGCTTGTGACCTGGGCCAAAAATACCTTGCGCTTAATATGGTGATAAGATCAAAAGAATATTGGCTAAACTGATGAACTTGATGACTTGTTCATTCCTATGCATACACGGCCTCTAGGAGGTCACTTATCAGATTTGTATTTTTATTCATTTACATTTACAGACAATAAGCAGACTTAAATGTTATCAAACACAAATCCTCTTGGGCTTTACTGCACGCTCTAGAACTGTCGACGATCATAAACGTAAATTAATGCTGATAAATAAAAACTAAAGACAACTTCTATAGCTGCCTTTTTAAAGTGTACATCCTGGTAACAAAATGTCACTCCGTTAAAGTAAGTAATAAGTCTTATAGGAGTCAACTTTTTGGTAGATTTGTAATCTCCCTGTCTTGGAAAATCTTGTGCCTGAGTAGAGGGTACATTCGTGTCTGGCTAGGTTTAGAGAATTAGAGATTGCACTTGAGTTTCAGCACACACATGCGCACTTTAATAGATCCCGCGCAATATAGTTTATTTCCAGAAAAGAAACTATAAAAAGTAACATACTAATAAAAATGCCTACGTTAATATATGTATTGTTTAGAATAATATGACATAACTATAAGCAATAGTAGGTAATATAACTTATGGTTATTTCAACAACTTAACTAACTAATAATGATATAAATAAAATAAAAAATTATAGCTTAATACAGAGGGCGTCAACCTCCGAATGGAGACCATGTGAAAATTAGCCTAAAATTCTAGTTACATTACCACGGTGTTCAAAGTAGCAATGTTACTGGTCCATTTGCCAAAAAATAAGCGTATCTCCAGCCATGAAAGAATAGGTCAGCGCTCTAGTCACGGGAGGTGACATCCAAGTGCTTTGAAATTTGACGATGCGGAGGGGCCGTCGCTAAAACAAAAAAACGTCTTTAATTATGCAGGGATTGTAATAACCACTGATCCAATGATGACATAGAAAGTAAAACGTCGCGCCGTGTCAGGTTTCAGAAAACATATATGTACATAAAGTGAATGATCATAATCCAGTTTTAAACCATGTTCATGACGTGAAACATGAGTTATGGCGTGCCTTGGGAGTAAGAACGACGGTGACGGCAGATTGTGTGATGCTCTGTCTCACTGGTAATCACTTTGAACTCCTAGGTACCTGAAATTCAGGCTGTGCTGATTAGCACGAAACAACGAGAAAATTTCAGGAATCTGTAACTTTTGTCTTCAACTTTTCGTAAAATGGGATCCGGTTTAGTGTTCTAACATTTTTCCAACAAACTATTTGGTATAGAATCTAGGATTTGTACTAAAATGAAGAAAACATTACTAAACCTGTAACTTTAAGCCTGTAATCTTCCACAACGGGGCTGCAGACTTGCATGCCATATGTATTTTAAATATTTAAGTTTTATGGAAGTCTCTTGATGACCAATTATTTTGTACAGCTGGCTATATTAAAAAATAAATCGTTTTATTTATTACAAGAACTGGATAGCCGGATTATAAAGTACGGTGTGATTGCTTCAAGTTTGAGAACATAAAAATAAAAAGTAATACACCCAGTTGATTCTGTGTCCTTGACCACATCTCATGTCAGAACGAGAGAACGTGTCTCGATACATTAAATTACCCTTCTGCATTCTTGTCTGCTTTAAAGAAAAAGAATGAAATAGCATATGAGAGAGCGCTTAGTACTCACTTAGTAATCTTTTTGGTATGTTACGGACTAATTAAGTACGTTGTTTGTGGATTCATTGGTAATATTTTTTTATGCAATAGAAAATTCTTGAAAACGGTGCCATATATTTTTTTTTTTTTTAGTTCGTTGTCTATTTATGTACCAAGACAATAATTATTAAAGTTATAAATTGGTCAAGCTTGAGTTCCTTGGTGAATCCCAATGAAATTGCAGCTACGCCTACCTTTGTTAACTATTATAATAGTTGACAAATAGTATATTGGTTATCTGGTTTCCATAGTACAGACGCCAGCACATCCAGCTACCCCAATCTGTCAAATTTCTTTTATAGATTATCAACTTTATCACAAAAGCATAAGGTTCACTATCAATTGGGAAAATTTGACAGATTGCTGTAGCTTGATGTGCTGGCGTCTGTACAAGCTCTGCTTAGTTTGGGATCAAATGACCGTGTGTGGGTAATGTCGTAAGATATATTATATTATATTCGTTAAGTTAGGTATTCTCGTGTAGTATGAATAATATTTGGTTTGTCTTCTAGTCATGGACTAGATTTAAAATAACCTATGCCCTATTATAAATTCATCTACATATGTAGTTTATCCACTAAGCTTCATGCAGGTTTCATTAATCAACTTATAGTTTTTGTTGGAGATCTGCACTAACAAAAAATAAGTACATTTAGTCTAATTAAGTATGATATGAGTACACAAAATAGAAGCAAAGCAAAAGCAAAAAATTGTCGTGCACATGCAGAGTGCGCTGACTTAAAACAGGAAGAGAGGTATGGAAACGAGACTTTGGAGCCGGTTTGGAAACCACATTGTTCATTTTTACTTTATCTTAAAGAACACCCGAATCAGACTCAAAAGAACTAATTATAGGCCACACAAAGAGTTGTTCTGTGCGGGAATAGAATCGGATTGTATTTTTTACGAAGAACCAAAGTCAGCCTTCACTCTTTTAATAATAGGTACGTTTTTGAACGTACGAAAAATCTTAGTAATATTCATAACATATTACTAAAACTTCTTTTCTTGATGCTTTTGTTTTTTTAATATTATTAGTCTAGTGGTTAACCTAGTCTCAAAGTTCTTTTGAGGGCCTCTGCCGCGGCTTAATGACTGTTTTCTCATTTTTACAGCTTAACCGATAGCTTAACCGATAGCTTAACTTGCCCTCCGAAGCAGTGCTTGAATTTATATTATTGTTGCGGTAAATCTGCGAAGCTGCTTTTTACAAGTTACTTTAAACATACTGATGAATAATACCAAAAGAACGGTGGAAAACAGAGGCGAAAGCTATATATTATTATATGGAGCTTTGGCTCTAGAACGTAAGTCGATAGGCATCGAGTTGCTTTATTATATATCTATCGATTTTGTATTTTTTCACTATTGCCTCACTCTCGTGATCGATGTGGCTAGCTGACGCTGGCATGAAATTTTTAACAGACAAAACTCTTTTTTTTTTTTTTGGTTTGACCCGGTATTTGTTATCAGGATCTCATTATCTGTGGTTAAAAACGTTACTACCACTAGAATATTGAGTTAGTACATTTGCGAATAGCTATATTTACGGATTACTCAATTAAATAATTCATAATTCCAAGGGCGAAGCAGACTTGTGCTACTGGTTAAGTGTCTCTGTGGCAGTGAGCGGGCCGTGGCCTCTAACTACGACTTTCCTATCTGGTCCCTTTGTAATATTATAATAGTGGTCCACCTTTATATAGGAAATAAAAAGTAAAGTTGATTATCTTACGTAGTTATTGATTCGTCACAGATTGTTATAATTAATCTGTACACACTACAATGCATGGAGTAATATGTTGGTAATTGAATGTTAACACACGTTTCATTTCTGGTGTGTTATTTTGTTAAGGTTCACAAATATTCACAAAGAAAAATAAGCAGCGCTAAACTGTATAGAAATCTGCGCAGGATCTAGCTCGTGTTGAAGAATCGTGCGCACCAAAACAGTTTAACTGTAATTAAGTAAAACTCGTAGAATTTTCATAAAATCATATCAACAGCTTTAAGTACGTGCGTACCAGGTCATCATTTTTGTAAACTGACAACTACCGCAACTCTTTTATTCCATACTCTAATCCCTGCCTAGGTTGTCTGGAAGAGATCACATTTAGTGATAAGGCCGCCAATTTACATTTCTGTAATGTATCCTTGTTCCTTATATTTTATTTTTCTTGGTGTACTATAAAGAGTTATCTATCTATCTATCTATGCATTCCGATAAGTAAGACACTTACCCATTGGCATTACTTTGTTTGTATTATATATATCTATAAAATAAAATGAATCACATCTGTTGGAACGCTCAAAACTAAAATCGATATTTATATAGAAAATTGTTGATAGCCATATATAATATTTCATACAGCTCTGGGTATTCGTTTACGTGCCATGTAAGCTTTTGTTGTGCAGAATTTTCTTTGGAGAAAACCTCGTGCAAAAAGTCTGCTTTCAGAGAAATTTTGGTGAAATAAACTAATTTCAGTTTTACACTTTTTCTGGACTAGTCCCTCCCTCTTACCCACCACCGCAACTTCTGTAAGCCAGGATCAACAGTGGCACACAATTAAATGACACTGAGCGGTGAGGCTCAGGCAAGTCTCGGGGAATCGCTTTAACTGTCTTGGATCCCGCATAGATTTAATCAGAAAGAAACAAGGAGGAGTTAAAAAATGAGTGAATTCAGTTTAACATTGTGAATTAGATTTATAACTACTCGTAATAATCAATAACGACGGTCACCGTAGCCTAGTTGGTAGTGATCCTGCCTACGAAGCTGGTGGTCCTGGGTTCGAATCCCGGTAAGTGCAAATATTTGTGTGATGAGCACGAATATTTGTTTCTGAGTCATGGATGTTTTCTATGTATATAAGTATTTATCTATCTATATAAGTACGTATATCGTCGCCTGGTACCCATAGTACAAGCTTTGCTTAGTTTGAGGCTAGGATGATATGTGTGACATTGTCCCCAGATATTATTATTATAACACGGTTTCTTTTCAATAATATCCACAGTACTAAGTACTAGTACAAAACATTTTACTCACCCAAACAACAAAAATATGTTATATTGTGTAACTTAACTTGTTATTTCACATATACAACAATTTGTGGTAACAATAAAGTAACAGCTATTTGATTTGGCAATGACAATGTAACAATCGCTATTGTTTCAAATGGCAAAACAATATTAATTCTGAAGCCTAATATTGATATAGCAATAAGTTAATAGAGTCACAATTATTTCTGATTTTTTTAACTATCACTGTTTATTGAACTTGCATCTTTAATCAATGCTGATTATGCTTCGAAATATAAAAAAAGGATTTACGAGTTCACCGTTTTTCTTTTTTTTTTCGCATGGAACGTAGGTGTCATTTATTTTCTATGGGCTTTGTTCTATAAGAAGCAAGTAATCATTGCCATTAAATGCATTCGATTTAGAAGAATAATAAATCTGTTGCTGTGACGTAATTTTTGAAGTAAAATTTCTTTTCACATGCACTTGGGGAGTAAGCTGGTGCGTGACGAGAGCGTTAAGAAAAGTGTGATCGGGCGAGGCGAGGGGAAGTTGAGACGGAGATATATGTTAATGAAGATAGAAAGAGACAGAGAGTTATGTTTACTGTAGGGGCAAGAGAGAGAGGTGCGAGCAAACATTTTCTTTCTCTCCATCTCTCATAGCCAGTTATGTTTCGTATATCTAAGTTTTACTTCAGTCGTATGGTCTAACACACACTCGTTTTTATGTCATACTGACTAGTCTATTGGTCTAGTGGTTAGATCGATCTCCACCTAGGATAAATCTTTGTGTAATGAAAACGATTATTTGTTCTGTGTCTAGGTACAATTTATCTATGTATTTAGAAATAAAGAAGTATGTTTTTTTTCATATTGGGACATTATTTACACACGGACATCTGATCCTATACTAAGCAGAGCTTGTACTATTGGAAACCAGATAACTGATATACCACATATACCTACCACTTCTTTAATTTTTTTTGTTAATACATACTACTATAGATTATCACATACAGACTCAGGACAAACAGACATGTTCATACACACAAATATCTGTTCTGGTTGGGAATCGAACCCACGACCTCCGGCGTGAAAAGCAAGCATTTGCCAACCACGCCAACAGGCCCTTCATTATTTATCAGTAGTACAGGGTCTGCCTAGTTTGGGATCAGATGACAGGGTGTTAGTTGTATCAAGTTATTTAACCATTAAATTTTACTACATATACTATTTAAACAATATTAGGTAAACAACTTAGAAATAACAATGTCATAACAGTAAGTAACAAATAACAAGTAATAAATATCTGCCAATTGGTCGAACAATTTACACTATAAGTTATAAACAACTGGCTTACAACATTATTGCGCTAACTATAACTGTGTTATAGTCAGTGCAATGTTGCAGGAAATTAAGAGATGTGTAACAAATTGAGAAAAAGTGTATTGAGTAATAAATAATAGCTTCGATTCATATTCATATTGAATGTAAAGCGTACGATTGACTTCCATTTTCAAAATTCCTTAGAATTACCTTTAAAATATACTCTTTGATAAAAAATTCAAAATAAGAACAAAATGGAATCATAAACTTCAAATAGTAAAGGCTTGATACTGGCAGGTGTACAAAACGGGTGAGCCTATGCTCCCGATCGGGAGTAAAAAAAAAGTTTATCGTGGTAAAACAATTGAAAGTTTTTGTGAGGCGAGTAAGGCAGTATTATAAATAAAATAGCGTTTTCGAAGCGCATAGACTTCATGCATTATTTATGATTCGTTGTAATTTCAAATTCCGAATGTGTTGAATTAGGTTGCTGATTTTTTTTTTAATAGCTCGCTCGTAGTTCAAATTTAATCCAATCTTGAAAAGTATCTAGCTTATATTCATAGACTTTATTAGTCTATGAATATAAGCTTAACATGGATAGACTTATGGTGGCAGCACTGCATGCTAAATGTCACCTGTCAATTTAGCAATTCAATAATGCATTCAAAATTCAAAGAACGCATAATTTTGTATTGGAATTATTGATATATGTACACCATTCAAAATTTGAATTCTAATATTAAAAGATAGTGGTAAGATAATAGTTTAGTAAAGTATTCAATGACAGGTGTTACTTGAGCTTTACCAGACGGGATGGGTACTAACTTTATGTTACTGCCTTATATTTTCTTCATTTCTTTATTCTTTGTTATATTCTCTTTGGGTACTGAGGTTACATACCTCAAGTAACGTACACGTGATCTCGGCATAGCATATTTAGCAGAAAAAATAAGTCAGATAGAGCAAGACCGGCCATTTTGAAGATCCTTGGGGGATGCCTTTGCCCAGCAGTGGACGTCTTTCCGCTAATATTATGAGATCGCACGGCGTTGTTTTGACCTATGATCTGTTCGATTAGGGAAATATCTCCACCTCACACAATATATTGCAAGATATCGGTTAGAGAGAGACTAAGGTGTTAAAGTGTAGGATAACTTGTTACTGTAAGGTGGGCCATATACTTGTTTTGCTGGCCTACTAAATCCTATAAAATAATGAAAATTGAGTACTACTCGTATAGCGACACAGACCATAATATAGGTACAACTACTTAGAAACAAACATAGACTTAGCATTTATTCCCTAGACTCTGGTCTAGCGTAACTTGTTACGATCAGGTGGGCCGTCGTACTAATGAATTAAAAAAAATAATTATTATATGACGAGTTAAAAAACTAACAGACATATATAACAAACTTCCCAATGATATTAGAGAATTGTCTACGAATAAGTTTTAAGAATTATTAAAGCCAAATTGTGTAGCAGGGCATATTACAAAATTTCTGATTATTTAAGTGATAAAAGTGCTTGGGATTGAGTTGTTCTGAGTCAACACACATGATTGTAATTAATCTTAAGTATATTTTATTTTAAAAAAGGATTCCTACTGAGTTTTCTGGCAGTATTTCTCAGTAGCTGCCACGTCATGCACTGCACGGTAGGGTAAAAAAAAATATGACGATTCCACATAAATTTAAATTTTTACGGAATAAATATTTTTTGATTTTGAACTACAATCAAAAACCCTAAAAACAATCACTGTCTATATATTACCAAGGATGTGAATGGCGATTACCCGGGATTATAGCGAATTATAGCGAAATGGATGATAATATATAACTACATAGAAACAAACATAGACTCGGAATTCGGTACAAATACATCAAAATGGAGCAGAGCATTTGTCATGCGTCGGCCCCAACACGTGAAGTGAGATCACAACATTGTGACAGCGACCGGCAATAATTCGACACGTAAATCCATCAATGCGTGAACTTTCGACATTGTGGAGTGTGCCTTCAGTTATAAACTGAAGCGATTATCTTTGAGGCAGCATAGTCGCTGTTTGACGGTGGGGTACATATTAATACTTTCCCTGGCTCACTGAATGAAATAGAATGTTTTAAAAGTCAAATAAATCTAGTACGCTTAATGGCGGGAGCTTTTATCACCCTGAGATGCTGAAGTAATCCTCATGTGTAATTTTTGTTTTAATTTATTGTGTTGTGTAGGGATAAGACTTAGAACACAAATTGCAACCTGCCTGAAGAAATAACATAATCTTACAGAATAAATACAGTTAGAACAACTTCATGCTGTGTGGTTCGTTGGATGAGAAATATGGGTTAGCAGCGTTCCTCTGCGTATTGGAAGAATCTTTAAAGCACGATAACTGCTTATAAATACGCGGGCTGTATTATTATTGAACTTTTATATTCGTTCTTTGCCGTTATTTAGGCTAATCAAGAGCTATCCCTAGCTGCCATCTTCTTAGATTCCTACCTGGATTTTAAGATTAGATCGATTCATTTATTTTAAATATTAATTAGTTTTTGTGATTAATATTCGTAGAAGTTATGATTCCCGCAATCATCATCATCATATAAGCTGAACAACGCCCTCTGCTGGACAATGACCTCCGGATAATAAATGTCTGATAAATCCAAGAAAGATCAGAACTAGCATATTTTTAGTTATTTCATTATAAAAAAATCGAATGAGGTATCGGAATAATAATAAATCCGGTATTATTTAATTTTAGTATTGCTTTCTTCACTTCCAGACATTCCTTTTGCTTAAAACAGCTTCCTCTACAAAATACAAAATGGAGTATTTTAATAACAATGAGGTATTAAAAGTCAATATTACCTGGTACCCATAGTAAAAGCTTTGCTTAGTTTGGGGCTAGGATGATCTGTATGACATTGTCCCTATATATTTATTGCACCATAAATAATATCAGCTATTACCGCTTGAGTCTATAACTTAAGCCACTTATCAATCAGGTCGTTTGCAGTCAAGATTTATTACTTTACAAATACCTACGAGTATGGATTGTATCACAATAATAGTTACTAGTTCTGTTTCTACTCAGTTATTATTGTATAGAGGTAATTTATAGGCAAAGCCATTCAATTTGATTTAGCGGAAATTTGATATGTCTGATTGAATTGGAATTGTAACGAGTTCTGTGTTCGAGCAGTTCTTTGCGTCTGTTGCGACTATCATTCAACTAATTCTGCGTTGTGTATAAACCAAGAGATTTGTTTCGGGATTCGGCTGGTTGAAGGACGTACACAGTAAGCTTTCGGTCAAGGTTGAAATAATGAAATAAAATAAAGAAATTTATTCAGCACTTGGGTATTTACATACTCTTGTACTTGTCAAGGTCACAATGCAGTAGGTACATAAACATAGTAGAAACAAACATAACAAAAAAGGAACAAAAATATATATTAGTCCGTCCATGCGGTCTGTCTTATCACATATTTTTTAAATCATTCAAGAAATAGCAAGTTACCAAGCTATTATTTTTAAATTTAGTACTACTATATTAAAACTAAAGAATTGCAATGAAGACAACGAGCCGTTGGCTAGCGCAGAAGGCTTTCAACCAGTTGTTTAATTTAAGCGACTAATACCGGCACCCTAGCTAACCTGCGTGCGGCTTTCTCTAGCTAGGTAGCTAGGGTAGGTGGAAGGCCTGGAGAAGAAAGCCACAAAGAAAAGTTGTAATGATAATAACAATTACATTCATTACAGTCTATCTATCTTTGTAACTGACTCTCTAAGGGTTTATGGGACAATAGAAGTTGCTCGATCGATTCTCAATTGCGTATTAGTCTTAATTCTGAATAAAATAAACTTATTCCTGCGTATGAATTTAGACACAGATGAACTGTTTAAAAGGAATACATACTTACCCCTTAAAATGAATACATACTCTGTAACAATTTCAATTGTTACGGTTCAAGAGACACACAGTTTGCAAACAGACTGACTAACGTAGGGACGGACTGACAGTGGACATCTAGAGATAGGGCTCTTTTGGTATTATTTGGGTACGTTACCCAATAAGAAACTATGTATGAGTCTACAATTACATCTCCCAAAACTATTTCGAATAAAAAATATGGAAATATACTGAAAAATAGAACGTAGTTTCAAACAACGTCATATTTTTCAGCACTTTTTTCGTTTGTCGATACTTTTACAACTAACATAAATAATTATGCATTTTGGTTTTTGGTGCCAGTACAGTAACTCTAAGTGCGTGAGTTTGACTCACACAAGTCGGGTGTATATTATTGATGTAAACATATAACTAATGTACGTATGTATGTGCCAACAGGCGGTGCTGGCGTTAGTAGCGTGTGCAAGCGCACAGTACGATGATCGCGCGCCGCGCTACATCGCGTCCGAGTCCAACAAGCCAACGCCGGAGCCTCCCGTAGCCATCCTCAAGCAGATTAACAGGTAACATTTACTAACGTATAAGTTTCTTTAACCTTGGCTCGCACCGAACGAACGAACATGTAAAATAGTATTCGTAGGCAAGTTAAGCTATAGAAGGACATAGAACTTATGGGACCCTCACCTCACTCTTACCCACCACCGCAGCACCTGTAAGCCAGGATCAACAGTGGTATAGTGACAAACAAAAAAACTTGTGTGTACTTATGTACACGCGTTAGAAGTTATACTTCTTAATATACAACTTGAACATAGTTATCAATTTTCATACCACCTAGAACTAACGTCATGCTGTTATTTTTACGATGCGCGCGCATCGTAAAAATTCACTCTCATACATTTTCATACCACCTAGAACTAACTTCATGCTGTTATTTTTACGATGCGCGCGCATCGTAAAAATTCACTCTCTTACCACCTAGAACTTACTTCATGCTGTTAAATTTTTTGGTGTCGGTGTGCGCGCGCATCGTAAAAATTCACTCTCATCATTTTTCTCCATCGCGCCAAAAGAAGTATAACTTCAATAAAAAGGCACTGAGCCGAGAAGTAAATTATATTAATGAAAAATAACATTACACACTACCATGCTTTTGACACACTGACCAACAGAGAAGAGATGACAAACTGGTTGTCAAAACTAAGTATAGATAAATATTATTTGTCTTTAATGTCTATTGTCTTTGTCAATAGAACCATTAGTGTTCGAATTTCAAACAAGTGCGATCTCTAATTAAGATAACTTTCATAATATTATGCGTTTCTGCGGTGCTCATGTGGTGACAGCGATGAATATCATCACAATATCTCATCCCGTAGGGGGTGTAGAATGCGCCTAGAGGGAATACTTCTCTCTAAATACTATGACCATCATGCTGCAATTGCCAACCCGACTACAAAGCATGGCGATTATAGCATGTCCCCCAAGATCCTTAGCGGAGGCTTTTGTCCAGCACTGGACGTCTTTCCGTTGACATGATATTGATGGTGATGCGTTTCCATTACAGGCACAACGAAGATGGATCATACACGTACGGCTACGAAGCCGGCGATGGATCTTTCAAAATCGAAACCAAATCTCCGACTGGAGAAGTCAAAGGCAAATACGGATACAAGGATGACACCGGCAAGGTAAGGCGTCAAGTTAGTCTCTGTATGAATCCTATTAATACAATACACACTAGTATACAATAGTAAAATGTATGGGAGGGGGGGGGGGATTGAACCTCGACCTCTGGCTAAGCAGTCAGGGTCACTAACCACCAGATCAACAGGCCAGTCATGAACCCTCAGGAACAGTATTTTCTAGGGATGAAATATATATACATATATATATATAATTTCTTTGTGTGCAAATTTTCATGATGAACGGTAGTGTGGCCAACGTATAAAAGTGTAACAAACAAACGAACAAATTCATCTTCGCATATATTTAGTTATTTTTTATTTAAACTTTTAATTTTCCCATAAGAGTACAGCTGCCATCACATCCAGCTACCCCAATCTGTAATTTTTTTTTATATATTTTCAACTTTATCACAGCATAAGGTTCACTTTCAATTGGTGAATATTGACAGATTGGGGTAGCTAATGTGTTGGCGTCTGTACATAGATTTACTATTTCAAAATTACTAGTTTATAGAATAGATACTAGTATTTGTAAAATTTAAATTTAGTAGTATTTTTGTAAATAATGAATACTTGTATCCTATTCTTATAACTTATTCTTATTTATTTTGTATTGGAACCCCTGGGGCAGGGTATGGGTCTCCTCGAAATTTTTCCATTTCTTCCTTTCTACTTTTAACCAGTTATTTCCCGCTAGGGTTTTTATTCTGTCCGCCCATTACTGTTGAGGTCGTCCCACTTGGTATGCCGTGAGACCAATCCATTTGGTACATCTATTATGAAATATTTATTCGTTTATTATACTTGTTTATGTATGAATATAAATGTATGTAGGTACATTAATCTATATAGTATATTTTATTATTAGGTTAGGACACTACACTCTGTAGAACTGACGATGGTACACTATCAGCTGCCTGTCATTTTCAATTATGCTAGTCCATCATATGGTTGACTGGAAGTTGATCGCTATTATGCGATAAGACCGCCAATTATACATTATTTAAATATTAAGTTTCTTTCTGTAAAATTTTTTTATAGTTTGTGCAATAAAGTGTATCTATCTATCTATCTATCTCTGGTCGATGTACCTAGCTACATGACCGGTCCATCGCCATTTCAATTGTAACGCCTGTTGAAGAGCATCAGTTACAAGTTACAATTTTCCTGAGTAATAACAGTTAGGATTGGCAATATAATGGGATGGTTAATTATTTATTTAAATAAAACATCTGTACTTACTTTTGGGACTTAAATTTCAGCTCCGTGTGATCGAGTACGGCGCTAACAAGTACGGCTTCCAGCCTGCCGGTGAGGGCATCACCGTCGCACCTCCTACCCTCGTGGATGAGACCAAGGAAGCAAGGGAGAGAGACGCTGGCAAGTCACAGGTACGTACCTACAGCGAGAGCTAATCATTCCCTCGCTGATCATCAAACGTGTGGCGTCCCGGTTTCGATTCCCGAGCAGGACTACAATTTGTGTGATCAATAAATAGTTCTTCTGAGTCTGGATGTCTTTTGTGTTCGTCAATGATATGTTTTCAAAGTACCCCGCGCCACTGGGATTAATTTCACTGGTGCGGGCGATGTTTTTTTAAAGAAAATAAAATTAAATGGATAAGAGGCTCACGTTTTTACAGCGTTAGTAGAGTGAAAAATTGCTGCTTGTCAGTGAAAACTCAGAGTTAAGATTATAACGTTAAAGATTTATTGGCCTCTATTGAAGTAGTGTAAAATAGTCTATAGTCTAAATATGCCAACATAATTAAAATGTTATATATATATATATATATATAGTAATTAATACGGTCACCGTAGCCTAGTTGGTAGTGCTCCTGCCTACGAAGCACGTGGTCCTGGGTTCGAATCCCGGTAAGTGCAAATATTTGTGTGATGAGCACGAATATTTGTTTCGGAGTCATGGATGTTTTCTATGTATGTAAGTATTTATCTATCTATATATGTAGGTATGTATATCGTCGCCTGGTACCCATAGTACAAGCTTTGCTTAGTTTGGGGCTAGGATGATCTGTGTGACATTGTCCCTAGATATTATTATTCCAAATTATTTAAAAAAATAAGTCTTATCCATCGAAGTTTATAGGTGTAATTAAATAAGCTAAGAAAACTGATATAGAAACACTTTTTGAATTAAATTGGTAAATGCGTTACGTGTGATCGGGCGAGGCGAACGGATGTTGAGAGGGAGATATAATTTAGTGAAGATAGAAAAAGAGAGAGTGACGTTTCGTGTATTACTGTAGGGGTAAGACAGAGAGGTGCCAGCTACGTTTCGTATATCTAAGTTTTACTTCAGTCGTGTGGTACTTAACTTACTTACTTATCGTATGGGGAGTGGTTACCCTAGTGTCAGAGTTGTTCAAGCCGCCCATTAGGCCTCTTATAAGGCCTAACGACTGTTGCCTAATGACTACAACCGGAACCGACAGCTTAACGTGCCCTCCGAAGTAGTAAGACGCTCAGAAATTAAACCACTTTGGCGGTCACCCATCTATAGACTGACCGCGAGCCTAGTTGCTTAACCTCGCCAATCACTTACAGACCAATGAGAGCATCTAGCCATGAGCGCCTCAGTCGTGTGGTCTAAAGTAGTTTGTATATTAGTGTTTATAAAGGCGAAAGTTTGTGAGTGTGTGACTGTGTTAGTGTGTATGTTTGTTACTTCTTCACGTCTGAACAGCTATAGCAATTTTAATAAACTTTGGTATGGAGTTAGCTGATATCCTTGATTAACACATAGGCTATAATTTATAAATATATATACGGGTAAAACTGCGGGGGCACAGCTAGTTAAAACAAGCGTTTCTTAATAGCATGACGTATATTAATTTCCAGGCCAACCGCGCAAACAACTACCGCCCCGTACAAGCTCAGGCCGTAGACTACGACTACGAGGAGCCTGCCCCCCGCCCCGCCCCCCGTCCCGCTCCCCGCCCCGCACCCGTCCCTCAGCAGCAGTACCGACCTCAACAGCAGCAGCCTCAGTATAGAGCGCCGCAGCCCCAACAGCAGTACAGGCCAGCACCGCAGCCACAGCAGCAGTACAGACCCGCTCCTCAGTCAGCTCCTACTCCTCCGAAGGTAAGATAGCTTACTATTTAACATACTTTTGTCATGTCATAGAGCAAGTATTTGGAAAGTAAAACTCCTTTGCGCACGCTTGATTTACGAAAAGTGTATCGGGCGACTCGAACCAAAACAACCATCTGATGTCAAACTAGACCGAGCCTGCCCTATGGCAACCGATGATTCGATTGTATGTTTTTATATAACATACATATGTAAATGGATGTATTTCCGTCCGCATTATGGAAATTAATCCCTGTGTCGCGGGGTACTTTACAAACATATATTAGACGGACATAAATTACATCCAGACTCGTAACAACTATTTATGGGTCACACAAATAGTTATCCGGCGCGGGACTCGAACCCACGACACGAAGCGGCGAGGCAACTGTCTTAGCCACTGCGCCACACGTGCAGTCACAAAGGAGACGGATACGATTTCATACAATATTGGGCTCGGATGTACAAAGATAAAAGTGGTGTCAATTAATGGGTCTATAAATTATCAGCCAATCACTAAAAAATCCATGGATTAATCCATGGATTTTTTAGTTCAATCTGTGAGTAGAGTTGTAAAAGATTTCGTCTTAATAGAAAGGTTATGTACCAACCTATACTAAACAGCTGATTTTTAGTATGTTAGCAAAAGTCGTATACGTTAAGCAATATCAGAAGTCCGTAGAGAGGATGCAGTTGTCGAGGAATATATAAACAAAACAATAAAAAATACTCAAATCAGACACGCACTAAACGACACGAGAAACGAGTCACCGATCATAGATTAAGATTCAAAATCTTTCACCCATGTCATAGATTAAAAATATAGTTGACAATTACTAATAAATCGATTTGAACGATAACCGAAATTATGATTTCTATTTATTTTGTTGATATTTAATTTTTACTGTTGACATTATCTTAATGTATTTAATAATAATTATAATTAAGTCGGTTACCTGGTGTCTGGTGCAAGAGGATTTATATTACATTGTTTGAACTCATTAACGTTAATCGATTTTAGTAATCAACAACCAATTTAATTCGTGACTTAAACTTATTTTGAGATTTCTCGTTTCCCAGATTGTAAATTGGGTAAATTTTTTACGGTTAAAATAGAATAATATAACGCTTTTTTTAAACCATATCTCAACTTATTACAGTCAGGCCCAGAAATCCCCGTCTCCTTTATGTTTGTAACGTACCCCGCGACACAGGGATTAAATTCTCTAGTTGCGGGCGTTCTCTTTAAAAAAAGTAATACAACGATTATGATAATTATCTTTTGTGCGACAGACAATGGTTTCCAAATTGAATTCAAATTCCTTTTAATCGTTAAAATAATTATTTAATGTTGGTTATATGGTTTTGTAAAATGCTCTTTCCGATCCTCAATCGATGATTAGCGTAGAACTACAGTTGCACGAAACTTCCCCTTAAAAGTTATGATCCTCTCATGCAACCGGCAGTAGCCGCCCTAAGTAGAGGTTCGAACCCCAAAGGAGGGGCCTCCGGCGCGGGTACTTAGTTTGTTCTTTTATTAACAAGACGGCTTTTGCCTACGCTCGCTTCTATTGTCTGGTGATAAAGCCTCTGAGACAGTAAGTATACGTCAAGTTAAAAACACACAATACCTTGATAACAGTAATATTACCAGAATAGTGACGGGCCTGTTGGCGTGGTTGGCAAATGCTTGCTTTTCACGCCGGAGGTCGTGGGTTCGATTCCACCTAGGACAGATATTTGTGTGCATGAACATGTCTATTTGTCCTGAGTCTGGGTGTAATTATCTATATAAGTATGTATTTACAAAAGGAAAGTAGTATATGTAGTATATCAGTAATCTGGTTTCCATAGTACAAGCTCTGCTTAGTTTGGGAACAGATGGCCGTGTGTAAATAATGTCCCAGGATATATTATTATTATATTAGCACAACAGTAGGAAGGTAATAAAAGCACTCATGTCGTTTTCCTTAGCCTGCATTCTTTGCGGGTGCGGCACCGGCCCCGGCGGAGCCCAGCAACAACAACTTCTTCAACCCCGAGCCTCAGCCGCGCCAGTACAAGCAACCCAAGCAGGAGTTCAGGCCCGCCCCGCAATTCGAGTTCTCACCCAGCCCCAAACCACAGATTGAATACTCCCAAGTAAGTAACATACTTTACATTACCAAGAGTCAAACATGTACTTCAAAATGTTACTGCTGAAATTGTCTGGCTGATATTCACACGAACTGGGCTGTAACAAAATGATAAAGATACTGATATTCAGACGAACTGGGCTGTAACAAAATGATAAAGATACTGATATTCAGACGAACTGGACTGTAACAAAATGATAAAGATACTGATATTCAGACGAACTGGGCTGTAACAAAATGATAAAGATACTGATATTCAGACGAACTGGGCTGTAACAAAATGATAAAGATACTGATATTCAGACGAACTGGGCTGTAACAAAATGATAAAGATACTGATATTCAGACGAACTGGGCTGTAACAAAATGATAAAGATACTGATATTCAGACGAACTGGACTGTAACAAAATGATAAAGATACTGATATTCAGACGAACTGGGCTGTAACAAAATGATAAAGATACTGATATTCAGACGAACTGGACTGTAACAAAATGATAAAGATACTGATATTCAGACGAACTGGGCTGTAACAAAATGATAAAGATACTGATATTCAGACGAACTGGGCTGTAACAAAATGATAAAGATACTGATATTTAGACGAACTGGACTGTAACAAAATGATAAATATATTTCCATTTACTAGTGCGTTCAAATAGACTATTTCAGCTGTAGCCATTAGACACTATATATTCATTGAGCTAAGTATTCCCTATATTATATATAAAAAAAATATAATCAATAGCTATTCCTAAACATCGGAAAATTTAACGTGAAAATGGTAAAACGAACATAGAACCAAATAAAAAAAAAAACCCGTTTGAACGAAGCTTACATGGGTAACAATACAGAAAGCATTTCCCATCGGATAATAAAATTGTTATCAAAATCCGTTCACAACCAACAGGACACCAATTGGCTCAATCTCAGCCAACTTTATACAAATAACCATTATTTATTCAAAAACTACGTATATAACATACTAAAGTGTAACACTTATTTAACATTTATTAGAAACAATCACCACTAATAAGTCACTTGCGTTCTCGTTTCTGAACTCGCGCAATGACTCTGGATTCTTATTTATCACTTACTATTCGCATATAATAATACAAACTCGCTTTACTCTTATCTCGAACCGTAAAGAATATTTTAGAAGAACCTGCCATCGAACGTCACTGTGCATTTCAAGTTTGCTTCCATTCATTACAAAGAGATGTTAGTAGTTAGTTTATTGGTCGAAGTAAAATGTTGAAATAATATTCTCAGTTCTCTTCAGCATTCTACGTTCAAAAGTAATTTCAATTCGTTTTCAACAATGAAACAAAAATTATACGCCTGCATGTTTTGCTTTTTTATATTTCTAGGTGCCAGATTTGACATTTGGCAGATATTTATTTTCAGGGTCGCTTCAATGAAAATAGTTTTTTTTAAATATATAATGGTCGGTCATAGTCGAGGTAGATGTCTTATATTGTTTCAAAAATAAAATAGATTTTAAGCTGTTCATTGTTAGAGTTGTGAAAACTGCATGGGAATGCGGCTTTAACTCTGTCACTAGTGTAATCTATGGTCTTACAAAAATATAATAAAGTTATTATTAAAAACTCCGACTGATGATTCAGAGTTCTGCACTGCAGCCTAACCACTAAGACTCAGCCGTCCATATATCCGACAAACCGTCAACGGCCTGCCCCATAAACCGAAATAAGTTTAGTAGAGATTTTTGCATTTGTATTGACACTATAAAGCAAATAATAAAATTTATGCGATAAAACAAACCGCACGGACTAACAAATTATTATTTTTTTGTAACTTTTTACTATCCACTATGTTTATGTACTGCATTGTGACATTGACAAGTACAAGTGTATGTTAATACCCAAGTGCTGGATAAAATTTCATTTCATTTCATTAAAATGGAGCCCCTTATAAAAGCTTCCCAATTTTTACTCGACCTTAACAATGTTGTAAAATAAACGATTTAACGATGGTACTCTACGTGTTCGACTCGCGCTTGGCCGATTATAATTGCTTGTTTTTCAAAGCATACAAATGTACGTTTTAAAATGTGGATATTCAAAAAATATTCTATCCCCATCAATAACATTAAAATTTCATTGCAGGACTTCGCCCCAGCCCCACAAAGGCCGCAGTACCAGCCCGCACCCGCCCAACAGAACTTCCCCCAGCAGAGGAACAACCAGCCAGCCTACTCCATGCTGGACCAACTCCTCAAGGAATATGCCCTTCCTTCAAATGGCGCCGCCCCCCTCCACGACATTACCTTCGGATCCTATTAGAATAAATCGCAATCTCATTTTGTAAATATGTAGATTATTTTTTTATAATTAATTAAAACAAATGACATTTGTTTTATCAAAGTTATTTTGATAAGATAATATGTTAAATATTTATATTTATTTATTGTATGTATTTATGCTTCCCAAGCCGGTACTTTGGCAGCTGCAATATTGCTTGTGGAACTGGGTGCAGCACTTCTAAGCCCCCCAAGGCATGAGATGGCTGATGGCAAAAATGCCACCGTGGTCTTTGGCATCAGCCATCTCATCCCATTCGGGGGCTTAGAAGTCGATCCCAGGGAAAATTTCCCGGAGCAAAAGCAGCAGCAGCGTCTCTCTGTATACTATGACCCTCATACTGCGATCGCCAACCCGTTCACCCAGCGTGGCGATTATGACATATCCCAAATGATGGACACAATTCCACTATGGGAAACTTTCGGGGAGACCTTAATCCATCTTGCTACGCCTACTAAAAATTCACGTACATATACAATCCTTGCAAAATTACACTAGGGACTCAGTTCAGCTTCGACGGTAAGATACAAAGATAACTTAGATTTGATCCGTGTTTTCATGGACTGTTAATTTGATAGTACTCATTATTAACCACCTTTGCGGGTAATTTATGAGTAATATAGACAGGTAGTTAATAACTAATGTGTCATCAATAGTTTTTACTGCCGATGCCCAATAGTGTTTAGGCTTTTTTTATACATATATTGTAGTAATTTTAGAAGGGATACTTCCGATGTTGCTTGCTGATAGCATAGATTTCTATAAGGAACTAGCTGTGCCCCGCGGTGTTACCCGCGTTAAATTTTATAAATTTTCTTTGCTATAAACCTCACGGAGCCCGAGACCTTTCCAACGAATGCAAAACCGTGGAAATCAGTTCGTGGGTTCTGGAGTTATAGCGTCAGGAAGGAAAACCCGACTTATTTTTATATAAGAAAGAAAGAAAGAAAGCAAAATAAATTTATTCGTAACACTAACATTTAAACAACAAAGTAACAGAATGAGTGGGATAAAACTTAAATGCCATTGCCATTGCCATTATAGTAGATAGAAGAGAGAGTATAGATGTTTTTGAATTTATCCATTACAAACAAACATTCAAAATATGAAATCTTTAATACAAAAACAAATATCAAATAAGTTTTTACGAAATTTTTCCAAGAGTTCGGTAATGAGGTTTGGTCGTGCACAATGCTTGTCACTCGAATGTCGATACTCGACGCACACACACACACACACACTCACAATCTGGTGAGACTGCATTGTGAGCAGTGGGAGAGCTTACGAGCGAGCATAAACACACAGGTGCCTAGCCTTGGCGAAGTGTCATTCTCCTCACGCGAGTGATCAACTACCTTCGTCACAGGGCTTTCAGGTGTACTTTTACAGCCTTATTTAAAAACGCACTTAAGTTTAAGCTGGCCGCTTAGTCATGGGTTATCAAAATTGTCATTAAGAGCCGATTTCACCGGTAAAATTAAACGCGATCAATTGACGCTAAACTCAGTTCAGCGTCCTACAGATGAGTTTAGCGTCCATTAATCGCGTTTAATTTTAACTGTGACATCGGCTCTTAAAAACCTTTTTTTAACTCTGACACGTGATTATGCGGTGGTTAAGTAATGTCTAAATTTAAACCACGTCGGCCCCTGGTTTAAACCTACTTTAACTGGACAAAAGATCGCGGATGTTATTTGCACTAGCTGATATTATATTTGACGTTTGTGTGTAAATTGAAGTTATGTAGAAGTTTTTGCTATTTTACATTTTATAATGAATACTGAATTCCAGTTGGATTCATTTTCATGAACTTGAAAAATCCACCGAAGATAATCAAATGCCCTTGAAAATACACTGTCACAATCTACGTCAATAAAGCTTGACCAAATTAATCAACTAAATCAGTAACTTCAATTTACAAACGTCAAACAAAACATCACGTCTCTTAGCAGAGAAACCGTAAAGTAGGGTTTTAAATAAAGAAATAGTTGAGCGTGGTTCAAGTGCTTGAGCGGGGTTAACCTGAGCTATGGTTAGGCGGCGGATCACGATTCAAGACATTATTTTAAATAAGAACGTTATAGTCCAGTACAAGCCTAGTACAAACATTTTTTAAGAAGTTCTCATCATATCAACTGTTAGACAAAAGCCTCCTTTTAGTTCGTATTTACCCTACTAACAAATAATTCTCATTTAAAAATTATGTTTTAATGCTAGCTGAAAATAAATTTATTGATATTTTCTTTCTTTTAATGTTAAAAATATACAAACTGATAACTGATGAGATGCCAAAAAGCATTCTTACAGCGACCGGGATCTAGTTCATTTAAAACAACGGAGGTTATTTTGCAACTAATTCGAGTAAATTTAATAAAACTTTTTTTCGAACTCCTTTTATGTAGTTAGAAGGTTATTCAAGGAGCAATTAAAAAAAGCAAATCCCACTCAAGCACTGGCTCTCACGTCATTAGCACGAATTAACAAAGTACGCGTGTTAAATTATAGCATCCGGTCCGAATCCGTTCTGATTACGGTCCGTAATAGATGTACGGATATTTTTAATAGATGTAGGTAAATTCAGATCTACTATAATCTCTTATAAATAGTATAATAATAAACGGCGTCGGACTTTTATCTGAGAGTGGTAGTAAGCCAAATAGTAAGTAAGTAACTCTTTATTGTACAGTCCACAGCAAAAGTAGATGATCAAAGTGGGATATTTAATACTAATTATCATAAATTGCGACAAATTAGTGTGGTGGTGAAGAGTATCTAGTTGAAGGTGTGCGTGAGTGTTAAATGTAAAAAATATTAACTAGTGAAAACTGCCGCCCAATACCATCATAAACTCAAAACTCAGGTCCGATTTTGATCATCTACTTATGCTGTTGACTATACACCAAAAACTATTACATACAAAGAACTATGAGCATGTTATCAAGATTGTATAAATGGCGGCCATATCGCTAGGTGCGATCTCTTCCAGGCAACCGTTGAATGGACCAGGAGTAAAGAAAAGGCAATTGGATATTTGTTGGCATATTAAAAGAATGGATTTAATTTTTTAATTACACAATTATTCTATTCTATGTAGTTATTGCTGCTGTGTGGTGACGGCGACAAATATCATCACCCCATCTCATCCCGTGGGGGGCGTAGAAGTCAACCCGAGGGAATATCTACCAGAGGACGGGCAGCAGCTTCCTTCTGATTACTATGACCATCTTACTGCGATCGCCAACCCGCTTGCCAAGCGTGGCGATTATGGCATATCCCCCCAAGATGATTCTTGAGGGAGGCGTGTCCAGCAGTGGACTTATTTAGCTGTAGTGATGATGATGATGATGATGTAGTTATTGACTGGCGTGTTGGTCTAGTGCTTGGAAACCCTCACTGTTAAGCCAAGGGACGGAGGTTCAATCCCGACCCACTGAAAATCTTTGTGTGATGAGGACATATACACCCAGCGTACGCACAGCTACGTATCAAGCTATACATTTCCAATATAAGCTGACCTATCATTGTATGGAAATCCTATACAACTCGAAATCAGCTTATACTGGAAATGTATAGCTTGATCTGTAGCCGTGTGTCCATGCAGGCTCTGGAATGAATTATCTTCTGCAGTGTTTCGTCAGCGCTACGACATGTCCTTCTTTAAACGAAGTTTAAAAAGAGTATTAATCTCACGGTAGGCAGCGGCTTGCTAAGCCCCCTGGCACTGCGAATGTCCATGAGCAGCGGTTACCACTTACCATGAGGTCGGCCGCTAGCTTGTCTGCCTCCAAAAGCAATAAAGAAAAAAGATGAATATCACCAGAACATCTCATCCCGTGGGGGTGTAGAAGACGCCTAGAGGGTCTAATATCTATAGCAAAATAGGCAGCAGTTCCTTTCTAAATTTTCGCCGATTTGATATTGATTATAAAGCGTTTCATATTATATTTGTTGGTACAGTTTTAAGAAGTAGTTAATAAGTTTCTCACAATTTGTATTATAGTAAAGGTATTTATAGTAAAAGTATTAAAGTAAAGATAAATTTTATCTTCTTTATTCAGTTAATAACAGAACTTTCTAGTTTCCTAGTATATTCAGTACTAGCTGTGGCCCGCGGTTTTACCCGCGTTAAATTTTATAAATGATCACAGCTCCTCCACCGTAGGTGATAGCGTGACGATATGTAGCCTATATGTTGACCCAACCTCTTAGTAATATTCATGCAAAATTTGAAGTTAATCCACAGTACTTTTTGAGCCCGGACATACATACAGACAAACAGACAAAAATTCTAAAAACTATATATTTGGCTTCGATATCAATTGTAGATTACGCCTCGAGTATCCTTTAAAAAATATTCAATGTACAGTTTTGACTTTCCTACGATTTTATTATATGTATAGATTATATAGCACATTGAATATACTTACATACCTACTTACCTTATTTAACAGGCGACCAAAAAAGAGCCTTAGAACTTACGAATGCCACAACAGTGTTAAGTGACAAATAGCATTTTCGACTGAAGCCTTATGTATTAAATGTTGAAAATATCACTTGTTCAGCAACTTTACACACTATGTGGTTTTTCATTTTTAAAATAATATATTCAATCATGAATAATAAAGAATTATATTGGGACAAATAACACACTGCCATCTGGTCCTAAATTTGGCAACGCTTGTACTATGGCAACCAGATTCCAGTCCTATCTCCCTCCAGTATACAATAATAACACCAGTGATTATTATCTAGCCTGGAGACCCATAGATAGTCAATAACCAACATAATTACACAAGGTGACAATTTCTATTAGAATGCCCGCTACCTATACGATAACGATTGCGCCGTGTGGGTTCTAGTCTAGAAAGAATAACATACCACACCATCCCGTGGGTGGAACCTCTAGTACCCATACCATTTAACCAACTGAAAATAAGTGAAAAAACCACGAAGAAACATGAAAAAGAGTGGATGGATCTAGAATCATGCAGACAGACAAAGGAAATTCTACCATCTCTGAACAAACGTCTATCACGCAGTCTACTACATCTGAACAGAAAAGATTTGCGCATGGTGATAGGCACAATCACCGGACACTGCACACTAAACAAACACCTTTGAGATTGGCGTCACAGACAGCCCCTTGTGCAGAGGATGCATTGAATCTGAAGAAACACCGGCACACGTACTGCTACACTGCAATAGCGTTGCCAGCCAACGGGCAAAGTTCCTAAACGATCCGAAGACACTGCAGGAAGTACTCAAGCCAAGCTTTCGAGGCCTCTTGGACTTCTGGATGGAACTAAAATGGTTTGAGTAGCCAAATAAGTTCACGTACAATGGCCCAATTAGGAGGCTAAGTGCGGACACCAATCGCCCAACTAACTAACTATCCCGTGGGTAAAAGGTGACTAAGGGATATACCAGGTAGTCGGACGGCAGCGCCGTCTGTGTACCAGATACGAAATAATTGCGGTCGCCAACTCGTATGCCAAGCGCGGTGACCTTGGCAAACTCCTCCAAATGGCAATATTATAGAAAGCTTTGAAGGAGGCCTATGTCCAGCAGTGACATGATATCAGGCTGATGATGTGATAACGATTGTCATAGAAGTTCTGATGAAAGAGAAATATAAATATTTTTACTCTCATAACATATACGGAAAATACATTACAATAATTGTGTTATATATTTTAAACATTTTTAATTTTATCCGTACTGGTATGAAAAATGGCCCTATCTCAGCTAGTACTGCATTTCTGCAGTGCTGGTCTTCCGATATTCCGATGACGACCATGGTGGATAGCGTAACGAGCTTTCAGAGAGTAGTTCCTCGTCTATACTTCGAAACCAATGTTCGTTCTTACGCAATGGTTGTTGGCTTCGGGAATTGCTAATAACTTTAGAATATCTTTCCCCGGAGCAGCGTCTCAACTGGGCCGTGTTGAAAAAAGTAGTAGAAACACCCGATGAATTTCATTAGTTAAGCTGGGTCTTCTCAATTGGGGTGCATTGGATCCTGTGGTAGCATTATAGCGCAAACATCGTCGTTATAATATACACAAGGTCAGCGACACTAATAATATTGAATTCTTACCTGAATATAGACATAACCATTCAGACGTAAAACACGTCTCAAATTATGACTTTCGACAATAAGACCTTATAATCTATATAAATATGTATTTACAAAAGAAAAGTAGTATATGTAGTATATATGTATCAGTTATCTGGTTTCCATAGTACAAGCTCTGCTTAGTTTGGGATCAGATGGCCGTGTGGGAATAATGTCCCGTTAGTACCAGAACAAAAGAAAAAGGATAGCTGATAAAAAGGACATACAAAATGCAAAAATTGACATTATTTTGCAGAATAATAAGAAAGGGATGGTGTGAAATTCCTGATAAAAATGAAAGAGATAGATAAAGACAAAGACAGAAGCATAAAAATGAATCTGTCATATTGGTGAGAGTTCCAGAATTAAATGAACAAATAATTGTGCTCATCGAAAAAAATTGTTCCAGGTGGGATTCGTACCTACGACCTCTGGTTTAGCAGACAGGGCCACAAACCACTAAACCGACAGGCCAATCAAACACCTCTTACTCAGAGTAATAGTAAGTCTATAAAGTAAGTAATATTTTTATAATTTCCTGGGTCATTAATCACACACGGCCATCTGATCCCAAACTAAGCATAGCTTGTACTATGGAAACCAGATAACTGATATACTACACATTAAACTTTTCTTTTGTAAATACATACTTATATAGGTAACTAGCTGTGCCCCGCGATTTTACCCGCGTTAAATTTAATAAATTATCACAGTTCCTCCCCCGTAGGTGATAGCGTGATAATATGTACCCTATATGTTGGCCCGACCTTTTAGTAATATTCGTGCAAAATTTGAAGTAAATCCATGCAGTACTTTTTGAGTTTAGCCCGGACATACATACAGACAAACAGACAAAAATTTTAATAACTATATTTTTGGCTTCGATATCGATTGTAGATCACGCCCCAAGTAACTTTTTAAAAAAATATTCAATGTATAGTTTTGACTTTCCTACGATTTTATTATATGTATAGATTACACCCAGACTCAGGACAATTAGAGATGTTCATGCACACAATATCTGTCCTGGGTGAGAATCGAACCCACGACCTCCGGCGTGAAAAGCAAGCATTTGCCATCCACGCCAACAGGCCCGTCAAAGTAATATATAAGTATATTTTGTTGCCTGGTTGCTATATCACCGTCTGTGCAAGTTTGAGATCACTGACTGCACGTGTGATGCAGCGGCTAAGACAGTCATCTCGCCGCTTCGTGTCGTGGGTTCGAGTCCCACGCCGCATAACTATTTGCGTGACCCGTAATTAGTTCTTCTGAGTTTGGATGTAATTTGTGTCCGTCTATTATATGTTTGTAAAGTACCCCGCGACACAGGGATTAGAGTGAATGCCCTAGTGCGGGTGTTGTCGTTGTAAAAAAAATGCCAGCGTGTTCTTTATTTGATTGTTTAATAATAATAAAAATATTACCACAACTCATAGCTCCGATTGGAAACCAACGTATTGCAACATTTAGCATTATTGAATAAGACTTATTGTTGTCATATTTTAGCAAAACGCAGCGGGGTCGTGGGATTAGTTCCCATCATTATGAACGCATGGGAATGTGTGTATATGTAGCGTGTTTCTCAAGAACATTGCATAATTAGCCGCTTGTTATACTTTACTTTATGTTAAAGTAATATTTATAGCATTTTAAAAGGTTCTATTGTGATTATTCGTGTTTTGATAACTAACGTTTATTTACAAATTTATTTTAGTTTTGGTCGGTTTGTCGGACATTTGAGTTCCTTGCAAAGATAGTTTAATCTAATTTTTGAGTTAAACTGCTTTACGAACACTTGTCTTGGTGAGTAAGCTGATGAATGTGTGACGAGAGCGTTACGAAAACTGTATTTATGTACTACTAGCTGTGCCCGCGACTTCATCCGCGTGTTAATTCGTTTATTTTGTTTTTCTTGTAAAATAAAAGACTTTTTCTAAAGTAAAAGTAGCCTAAGTTACACCTTATTACAGCAGCTACCTGCCAATATAATCGGTCAAAATCGGTCCAGCCATTTCAGAGATTAGCCGGAACAAACAGACAGACAGACAGACAAAAATTGTAAAAAATATTATTTTGGTGTATGTACCGTATATATATTCAAAAACCGGCTATTTCAATATTACAAACAGACACTACAATTTTATTTATTTGTATAGATTAGAAGACTAAGACCGTCGCCTCGCCGCTTCGTGTCGCGGATTCGAGTCCCGCGCCGGACAACCATTTGTGTTACCCATAAACACCAAACTAGTGATACTTACGTATGGGCAGTGGTTACCCTAGTGTCAGAGTTGTTCAAGCCGCCCAGTAGGCCTCTGACAGGGCTTAACGACTGTTGTGTAATGACTACAACCGGGACCGACAGCTTAACGTGCCCTCCGAAGCATGGATTCGCTCTGAAATTAACCACTTTGGTGGTCACCCATCTATGGACTGCCCGCGAGGCTAGTTGCTTATCCTCGCCTACCACCTACGGACCGGTGAAATCATCTAGCTATGAGCTATTGGTGATATGCTGCTATTCTATCCATTGAGGTAGAAGTTCATGAACATGTCGTTTATTTTAAATCGTTACGCCACGTTGCATCTGCAGATATATTACATAAAATATATATCTCTTTGGTTCAATCTGTGATAATATATTGTATTCCAGTATGGGGAGGAGCAATCAAAAGTAAACTTATAAATGTGGAGAGGGCGCAACGTTCTATAATAAAAATTATATATTCGAAACCATACCGATATCCCACTAAGGAATTGTACCAACTTTCTAAACTTTTATCAGTAAGACAGCTATATATCTTACAAACTGTTCTAAAAGTACATAAAAAAATATGTTTTAATCCTATCTTAACTGAAAAAAGAAGAACTCCTAACGTTGCACCTATCTGCACCGTCGCAACGACCTTTGCAAGAAGACAATTCGAGAGACAATCGTGCTATTTATATAACACAACAAATTAAAAATAAAAAAATTATAATATAGTATACTATAACTGTAAAAAGACACTTACGACCTGGCTAAAGCAATTGTGTTACATTGAAACTGAACAACTATTGCACATTCAATCTTAAAAACATTAATTAAGTAAAAAACCTATAAATTATCACGTTTATACCTCAATATCTACTATAAAATATGATAATCTATGAATTATGCAATGAAATTACATATATTCAATAAATACAACTAATTATCTCTGCGCACTGTAAAATAGACGATTTCCAGAAACACAAACATGCACGCACACACACACACACACACATACATGCACGCACGCACGCACATAAACCACACACAAAGACCCTCACGTTCCATTTCCACATTCTATACCCCCAAAATTAACCCACTTCATTAGTTTATTTCATAACATCTCAATTAGAATATTATTTATCATGTCCTAGTTTATTAAAATTTTCTCTTTTTGTTTAACGAGTAAGTATAATGTGAAGAGCGGGGCATCCTAACACAGGTATTTTATTACTTAAAAGGAATGCCCCAACCATTACTATGCACCACAATGTAAGAAACTGAAAATAAACTATTTTTATTTATTTATTTTATTATGTCTGTTTATCCTGAGTCTGGGTGTAATATAATCTATTCAAGCATGTATTTACAAAAGAAAAGTAGTGTATATAGTACATCAGTTATCTGGTTTCCATAGTACAAGTTCTGCTTAGTTTTGGATCAGATGGCCGTGTGTAAATAATGTCCCAGGATATTATTATTTTGTTTTTCTTTAATTTCTCCCTTCCTGTAGGGGTTTGTTAATGTATTTACAAAAGAACAGTAGTGTATGTAGAACATCAGTTATCTGGTTTCCATAGTACAAGTTCTGCTTAGTTTGGGATCAGATGGCCGTGTGTAAATAATGTCCCAGGATATTATTATTTTGGTTTTCTTTAATTTCTCCCTTCCTGTAGGAGTTTGTTAGTCCTCATACGGGCCGTAGCCAAGCGTGACAAGAGGATTACGTTATGGTATAGGCTGAAGAAACTGAAGAAGTAATTAGGAATTTTCGAGTAAGACAACCACGTGTTCAGGATTATTGCTTTCTGCAGGGTGTTAAGGGGCCTTTTACAGTCCACTAGCGCCGCCAATCGAAAAAATGTCATAACTCGTAAATAGAATCAAAAATACAAAATGTGGTCTATTATTACTGTAGAAAAGGCAATAACGTAATTTTATAATACATTGTCAACACTTGAAATATAGCTGTTTAGCTAAATCGTGCATTTGTAACAAAAACGGCCGTTTATGTTTTGAATGCACGATTTAGCTAAACAGCTATATTTCAAGTGTTGATAAGGTGTTATACAATTACGTTATTGCCTTTTCCACGGTAAGAATAGAACATGTTTTGTATTTTTGTATCTATTTGCGAGTTATGACATTTTTTCGATTGGCGGCGCTAGTGGACTGTAATAGGCCTCTTAAGTGTATGTTATTATTATAATTATTAAAAAAGTTCAGAAAGATTGGAGTTCCAGAATATATGGCAAATTTTTACACCATTTGTGTAAGCAGAGTGTGTAGGTAGTTTATAAATTCTCGTAAGATAATGATCTGTAATCTTAAACACAAGTGAACATTAACAAGTACTGTTTAATCTATGTGTAACGTTCACTGACCTGCATTCTGTTACTTAACACCTTTTCATTTTCCCGGGTTTGCGAAATAAAGCATATTAAATAATATTGGAAAATGAAGTATTAGCTAATATAAGTGTTAGGTACTACTATGCTAGATTATTAACTTACAGTAAAGACGACGAAAGCAACGTTTAGCAATGAAATTGCTTCTTTTGTTTGAGAGCCACTATGTGTGAACTATATAGGTAAAAGTTTTTTTTAAAGACAAGTCCTGCACTAGGGAATGTAATCCCTGTGTCGCGGGGTACTTTATAATAGACGGACACAAATTACATCCAGACTCAGAGCAACTATTTATGGGTCACACGAATAGTTGTCCAGTGCGAGATTCGAACCCGCAACACGAAGAGGCGAGGCGACTGTCTTAGCCGTTGCGCCACACGTGCAGTCAGAAAAGTTAAAGTTAAACTGGGGTTATCAATTTTAGTATTCGGTGGATAGTTGGCTTAACTTGAGTATTTCTGTTGGGAATTTCAAATCAAACATTTTAATCTAACATAACCAGTAAAAACCTTTGAATAAAAAATATTAGATGGACAAAAACACATACACACACACACACACACACACGCACGCACACACATACCCACACGCGCGCACACACACACATTATGGAGTACAGCATAAAAATTACTCTTCTTTTATCGTATCGGCATTGGTTTTGATGATTCCACACAAATGTACAGACGCCAGCACATCAAGCTACCCAATTGAAAGTGAAACTTATGGTTATGTGATAAAGTTGAAAACCTATAAAAGAAATTTGACAGATTAGGGTAGCTGGATGTGCTGGCGTTGGCGTTGTACATAGGTAACATTTTAACGGAGTAAATGAATTATGAATTTAATTTGAACATGAAACCATTGCCGCTAATACGACTGTGAATTTTTTTGTAAATGTAGTCCTAATCAGCAAAATGGGCAAACATTGCGACAAGCCTCGACTACTGCTTACCCTTTCCTAAGAACTGCAGCGTGAAGGTCGGCCATTGTGCGCATACGGCAACGTTTTGGGAAAATCCTTGGCACTTGACAATATGAGAGATTAATGAGTAGTGCTAATGAAACAATCTGCAGTTCTCATGGGGGGGTAACACCTTCAGTAGTCACATACGAGGAGAATGCAACTAACAAGCAATTGGTATGCGTAATGGTAGTGGTTACCGTAGTCTATAATACTTGCGTTACACACACGTATAACGCACGTTCAGCATTTTTAGGATTATTTGTCCGTATATCTCAAGTAAAGAAGCATGGAAATAATAATTAAGACTTCTGATTTAAATTAAACAATTGCTAATCAGGTAGTTTTTGAAATTGTACCCCTAAAAAGTTTGGAGGTAAAATTTTGTGTGAAAGATTGTACTTTTGCAACGTAAATTTAATCACCCTTTTCTGCATAAAATTATATTATTTTGTTATTTAAAATTCAACATCTAACAACGTGAAACGGTGACCAAAAATTTGCATAGAAAGAGGCCATTAAAGTCCAAAATCCAGACGAAGCATAAAATATTATTAATAAAATATCTTCTTTTCTCAATTTATAGACGAATAAAAATAAATTGAAACAAAAATTTAAATCTTACAGGAGCAAGGAGTCATTAAAAAGTTATATTAACGTAATGAGTTATATAAATTTTTAGTTTTTGTATATTTGGAATGTATGAAAAACCCCTGGCTTCTTTTGCATGCGCATATATTTGTACGAAATCCGCGACCTTTTCCGCCACTGACTATAAAGACAGAAGCTGAACAGTAGTTGTATAAAATTGTCCCATAATTACAATTACGTCGCATGCAATACGGGCACACGTCTCGTAACCTCCGGTCTACACAATGTACACATAAGAAAGGCATGTAATTGTCTGTTAAGAGCCATTCCTGGCTACTATTCTTCTACACAAAGGCATTCTTCCATTTCCTCCCTCGATTTAAAGGCCACACCGAATATTTAAAAAAGAAAAACTTATTTGTCATGTAATGTCTATACATATAATAAAATCGTAGGAAAGTCAAAACTGTACATAATATGGTTTTAAAAGGATACTTGGGGCGTGATCTACAATCGATACCGGAGCCAAAAATATAGTTTTTAGAATTTTTGTCTGTTTATCTGTTTGTCTGTATGTAAGTCCGGGCTAAACTCAAAAAGTACTGCGTGGATTTACTTCAAATTTTGCATAAATATTACGAAGAGGTCGGGTCAACATACAGGCTACATATTATCACGCTATCTCCTACGGGGGAGGAGCTGTGATAATTTATAAAGTTTAACACTGGTAAAACCGCGGGGCACAGCTAGTCTACCAATAAGTTTAAAAGGACTATAAAAGCCAAATTGTGTAGCAGGGTTTACTACAAAACTTCTGATTATTTAATTGACAATACGGCATGGGATTGACTCGCTCTAGATTAACACATAATATATAAGTACAATGTAATTTTATATTAAGAAATAAATATTTAAAAAAAGGATTCCTACTGAGTATTTCTGGCAGTGTTTCTCAGTAGCTGCCTTGTCATGCACTGCATGGTAGGGTAAAAAAAATGACGATTCCACACAAATGTAATATTTTAACGGGATAAATGAGTTTTGAATTTTGTATGTCATATCTGGGATAGACGATATCTCATGAAAATTAGAATAATATTACTCAAGGTATCGACAATTTGGATAGAAAGTCATTATTTGGCGTGAGCTGCAAAAACTACGTTGATACACGGCTGGGGTGGTTGGTAGAGGCCTTTCACGCCGCAGGTCGTGGCTTCGATTCCCACCCAGGAATTTATGTGCATGAACATGTCTGTTCGTCATGAGTCTGGGTGTAATTATCTAATAAGTATGTATTTCCAAAAGAAATATAGTATGTACATATATGTAATACTACATATATCGGTTATCTTGTTTCCGTAGTAAAAGCTCTGCTTAGTTTGTGGTCTATGGCCGTGTGTGAATACCTAATGTCCCAGGATATTATTAAGTACTACATGTTAATAGTCTATACCTATGTCTAACTATTATAGTTAAGTCGTAATGAAAATTTTTGGTCAAACTAAAAATAAATAGTTATGGAATTATTGTTATCTACGACATGTTTAACAACGTATTTAATATGCCTCGTTAGTCTAGCTGTAGCGTGTTTAAGCGCAGATAAAGAGTTCCTGCGTTTAAATCCCGGGTCGGGCAAAAACGTGATTTTGGTATTTTTCAGTATCAGGCCGATGTCTGGGAGTTGGCGGTATTATGCCCCCGTGCCTCGGAGAGCACGTAAAGCTGCCGTTCCTGTATCTGACCTGGTCCTGTTGCGAGTCGTAAGATATCCATGGGATCCATAGGATCATGAGTAATTTATTCTCCCTATGAGTAAGTTAGTTATTTGGAGAACTCTGGCACGACGGACAAAACGACATCCTTTCTTGGTCTGCTATATTGTAAATATTTGCATGTATTGTTGTAAAAATTGAGAGTGATGGAATATAAAGTGCCCCTGTGTTTGCGCACTAAAATATGTCCAGCACAGTTGGCTACGCTCCATGAAGGAAGACCACCGAGGCCAAAATTCGGCCTGGAGGACACTGTCATTATTATTTAATACCCGTGCGAAGCCAGGGCAAGTCACTAGTATTTCACAAAATAATGCAACGGATCTCTATTATAATCTTAAATTCTGAGCAGCGATTTTATACGTATTCAAGTTTTATAGGAATCCTAGATAATTATGTTAGCAATCAAACTACCAAATAGATTTCAAATCTTTTCATTACCAAAATGTACATAAAAGGAAACTATTTACATTACATGAGTATTCTAGAATATTCTAAATAAAGCACTGTAATAAATACCTCAATGTCTTTGTCTCTTGTCGTCCATGGACCCCTCCTCGCCCAGGATCTGGACATTCCTCACTTGCTTCCTCGGAGGGGCGGCTGTGGTCAGCTCGGTAGGGGGCGCTGCCGTCGGCATGAAGTCGGGACTGATCGCCAGTATCAGCATCTTCAACAACAAAGCCTCTCTTATTTCAGGTGGGAGAAACTCCGGCATATCCTCGATGTGATTCGAGGAAGAACTGGCAGTATCATAAGGCCGGCTATACCTCCTTCGAGGTATATACCTCTGACTTTCGTACTGATTTTGATCGTAGCCTTGATTTTGGTACATTTCCTGCCGGTACTGATCATATCGATAGTCGTAACGATCGTCATCTTGATACCTTTGGTAGCGGTAGTCGTCTGAACGGTATAAAGGTATCATCTGGTCCATGACAGCTTGCAATCGGTTCTGCCGTAGGATCAGAATGTGAAGCAAGCGCTTTAAGTCTCGGGTACTCACAGGGGTAGCTATTGATGTCATCTCGTCAACGAGCTCGTATCTTGGCTGGTAAACTGGTTGAACTGGTTGAGGCCTGTAGGTGTTAACAAATCGCCCTTGATATCCTTGTAGAGGCACTCCCCTTTCGTCAACAGGAATAGGAATAATCCTGGTCACCGGTTGAACTTCATAAGGTTGTTGTGTCACTTCAGGCTTTGGAACTTGTGATGGTTCCTTCACGTACTGGGGCTCTATTCCTTTATCTTGGAACTCATATTGGAGATAAGGTCGTTGATTTCCTATAGGCACAGGCTGTCCAGGATTGTCCCTTAAATATTCCCGGGTTCTAAAATGGACTGCTGGTGGAGGCCTTCTGTATATTTGCTGATATCTGTCATCTTCCCTTTGTGGTTGAATATGTACAACGGGGCCTGGGTTGTTACTCACAATACTATCTTGGTCAAAGACACGGCCCGTACTAGCTTCAATAGTAGTTTCCTGTTCTTGAATAGGTTCTTGGTATTGCTGTTGAATTCTCTGACGCGCAGCTACAAGGGAGTGAATTGGCACTAATCTTGGACGTGGAGTAGTTGTGGTAAACAGCGGCCGGACGGTCCCCATAGATAGGTGGCTTCCGTAGACATCTGTCGAGTCATCACCAACTGATTGTTGCAGACTGATCATGTGGGGGTTAGGACTGGTTCCTGTTAACTCACGGCGGATTGTATTAGCTTTGTTAGGGTCACTTTCTTGCTCTTTTTCTGTCACATGTTCATACACTGGTTTAACAGTAGAAGGTATTTTGGTTGTACTTTGTTTCGTTATGAGGTCATCTCTCACAGCTGCAGACATAGGTTTTAAAATTTGAGTCCTAGTATTTCTCACATCTTCCTTAGGTTTGTAAAGGTTCAAGATATTGCTGGTGGTTTCTTCAGGCTTCTGAAATTCGGTGGTAGTTTCAATAGGATTTCTTGTACTTGAATGCACTCTTCGTCTCGGTATTGCTTGGATTACAGTTCCTCTCGTAGTATGAGACCCCCGAGTTGGATAGACAACTGTAGCTAAAGGCCTTCGCGTAGTTGAAGACACAGTTCTATTTACTCTCACTACCATGGTCGGGGTACTTGGGGTCGTACTGGTGGTCACCGGAACTGGAGTACTATCACTCGATGTTGAATACGTCACACGTTTGATTTCACCATCTTGATCTATGTAACCAAAAGTCCCTTTGATGTTACCAAGGACATCTCTATTCTCGATCTTAAAAGTTCCATCATCTGCTTCGTACCCTACAGTGTACGAGCCATCTTCGTTCAGTCGTCGAATTTGTTTGACGATACCCGTATTTTGGGGGTCACCGGTTTCACTAGCTTTGAGTATCTCTTTGGTGGAGTTAGTGGGTATTTCCGTTGTTACATCTTTGGTGGAGTTGGTCGCGGTAGCTGTGGTGATGCAGACAATGATGATGAGAGTGATCATCGCGGCTGTTTGTCTGTCGGCATGTCGGCGGTACGGCTGCGCCGGCGCCGAGACTCCCCTATATAAAAATACAGCCCCACTCAGCACCGTGCGAATATTGCGCAAGCCATTGTTGTCATTCGTGTGTTTCATTATCTGAAACGGAAAATCTTTTTCTATACACGCTTGTGTTAGCTCCCTAACCCCCGATTGTTTTATTTTATCTAAATAGTTTTGTAAAGTTACATATAGTGTGGACAGATTTGGTTTTTAGGGCGGCCGGTATTGATATGATGTCAGTGTTATTTTAATTGTTCGATTGTGTTGGCGTCCGTCAGCGTGGCTGCTCCCACGGTAGTCAAAGTCAAACTTGTAATAACCACTTGCGGATTTTAGGTCAAACCAATGTTAATTACAGTAATAAATACTGGAGCTTCGTTTTTTAATACATTGTGTTTTGAACAATACTGATACACTTATCTTCCATTTAAATATAATAGTATAAAACCTTCATGTGTTTTATCAAAGAAAACGCCGCGGCCTCCTTTTTTTACAGATTTCTGGACTGAAAATCTTATTCAACCTTCTAAGGCAAAGAGATGGAGTAGATACAAATAAAATAAACACATTTACTTATCTAAACATATAATAAAATCGTAGGAAAGTCAAAACTGTACATTGAATATTTTTTTAAAGGATACTTGGGGCGTGATCTGCAACCGAAATCGAAGTCAAAAATATAGTTTTTAGAATTTTGTCAGTATGTCTGTTTGTCTGTATGTATATATGTCCGGGTAAACTCAAAAAGTACCGCATGGATTTACTTCAAATTTTGCATGAATATTACTAAGAGGTCGGGTCAACATATAGGCTACATATTATCACGCTATCACATACGGGGGAAGACCTGTGATAAGTTATAAAATTTAACGCGGATAAAACCGCGGGCACAGCTAGTATCTAATAAACTAACCAACGCTTATGGATTGAAGACGACATACAACTTGGTTTTGATTTAATTATTATAACATTCTCAAATAGGATTCTTGAACCGACAACCCCGACAAATCCGGGGTACGAACCATACACGCTGGCAGATCAAATTTAGGATTCCCTAGCTAACACCCTTCCGGAGGATGTAGGTATTATCTATCGGCTATGTTTTCTAGAAACATAGCCAACTAATATGTTCACAGTTGCATGTGAAAAATCATATCATATCGAGAACACATACCAAACTATTAATTTTTATATTTGCATTTCGACTAATGCTTTCAAAATAAGATATATAATATTATTTTTAATAAAATACGTATCTTTCCTACTAGTATCAATACTCAGTTCCAAGTTATTGCCATACTAGCTGTGCTCCACGGTTTTACCCGCGTTAAATTTTATAAATTATCATAGCTCCTCCCCCGTAGGTGATAGCGTGATAATATGTAGCCTATATGTTGACCCGACCTCTTAGTAATATTCATACAAAATTTTAAGTAAATCAATGCAGTACTTTTTGAGTTTAGCCCGGACATACATACAGACAAACAGACACACGGACAAAAATTCTAAAAACTATATTGTTGGCTTCGATATCGATTGTAGATCACACCCCAAGCAACATTTAAAAAGAATATTCAATGTACAGTTTTGACTTTCCTACGATTTTATTATATGTATAGATAACACAATTATAGAAGTCACTTAATAAAACGGATGATAATTAATTGTAAATTTGTTCTTTGATACACAATTGTTTTATTTAATTGAGTGTTCGATATTTTTTTTGAAAATTTACTTTCCTTTACCGTATGGGCAGTGGTTACCCTAGTGTCAAAGATATTCAAGCCGCCCAGTAGGCCTCCGCCATAGATAATCGACCATTGTCTAACGACTACAACCGGGATCAACAACATAACGTTTCTTCCAAAGCACGGAGCCGCTTATAAATTAAACCAATTTATCGGTCACCCATCTATAGAGTGACCGCGTGACTAAGTGCTTCACTTCGTCGATCACTTACGGACCAGTGCAACTGACTCTGACCGCCAAAAAAATAGTAATCTAAATAATTTAAATAGAAACCAGTCTTCTTTTAAATATGCACCCAACTCAACAATATATAAGGAACATAAATGGACTATTGCACAATAAATAGAGTGCGCATAGTCCTCTGACGTCACAGATTACAAACAGGCTAGTGGATAAGAAAGGGACATTATTGAGTAAGTAAATAATAAAATAAAATAAAAATAAAAAAGGGTTTTTATTCACGTAGACTCTAAAAAAGCGCTTGTAAATAGTCAGAACATGTTTGTAGCAATATAGTTGTATACATTATTATTTCTAGTAACATAGATATTTAGGTACACATTGTATGAAAACATTTATAAAATTTATTTTATTATAGCAATGATATTTAGCTAGCACGTATCAAGTTATTGTCAAGAAGAGTATAAGCAACATAAATGGACCATTGCACAATAAATAGAGTGCACATAGTCCTCTGACGTCACAGATTACAAACAGGCTAGTGGAAAAGAAAGGGACATTGTTGAGTAAGCTACCCGAAGCCGTGTCAACTGGCTATGAACATGTGTCCAGGCTTTTAGGTCATAGCCAGATGCTCTCACCGGACATGGCAAGTGATTGGCGAGATTAAACAACTAGGCTCGCGGTCAGTCCATAGTTTGACCGCCAAAATGGTTTAATTAATAAGCGTATCCATGCTTCGAAGGGCACTTATTAAGCTGTCGGTCCCGGTTGTAGCCATTAAATACAGTCGTTAAGCCATGTCAGAGGCCTACTGGGCGACTAGAACAACTCTGACACCAGGGTAACCACTGCCCATAAGATAAGTAAGCAAGAATTAAGAAGATGTCAAAAGAGTAAATATTTAAATTGTTGAAGTTCTTTAACTATTTGATTATCCTAGTTAATTTAAATTATTTATTTATTTGTATTTATTGCACAAAAATGTACAAAGGCGGACTTAATGCCAAAGGCGTTCTCTCCCAGTCAACCTTAGGGTGATGCGGAGATAATATGGTAGGTGCACTATAAACAAAGTATAATAAAAATTACTAAAGTTACCACCGGACCTTTAAGTAGACGATTTTTGGTTACGGTCGAATAGCCCGCGACTGTGCCCGCGACCCACCACCTTTGGGCCGTTCAGACTAAATTACTTTACCTTTCTCAGGTGCTCAGGTAGTGTGGTCACGTGTGCGCCCAGACGATCATAGATAGGGCGACTGAAGGTCAGACCATCTACATACTCAGTGACAGCCAGGCTACATTAAAAGCCCTGATGTCACATAAAATGGAATCAAAATTAATTCAGAACTGTATCACGGCTCTGAACAAACTTGGTACTAAAAACAAAGTCAAACTCGTATGGGTACCAGGCTATACAGGAATAGGAGGCAACGAAAAAGCAGATGCACTGGCTAGGAAGGGATCTGAAAGTCAATTTTGTGGACCAGAACCGTGCGTAGGGATTCCTCCAAATGTAATAGGAGCAATCCTTATAATTGAATCCACAGCTAAACACAATTAAATGTGGACCAAAATCAAGGAATTAAAACACTCAAAGCAACTCATAAAAGGAGTAGACAAAAGATGGTCCAAAAAACTTTGGAAGTACAGCAGGAACCAGCTACGACTGATATTCCACTATGGCACCAACTATCACCTACACAAATTGGGACTGTCGAATAGCCCGATCTGCAGGACCTGCAGGGAAGAACATGAAACAATGCTGCATATAACATGCAAATGCGATGCATTGGAAAGACACAGAATGGCCATCCTGGGGCTCGCATATCCAGAACCAGGAGACTACAAGGATCTACCCCTAAGAAGTGTACTGGATTATGTGAAGACTTCATTCAGGGCTTTAGGGATAGAATAAAAACCAGTGGGGGATAGTACAAAAGATCCTGAAGGGTCGAAGTGCTGTACGCAAGTACACCCCATCAAAGATAAGAAGATAAGAAGTGTGGTCACGTCCTCCGCATGAAAGACCGCCGTTTACCAAAAGCAGTATTTTACTCTGATGGCAGAAGATAAGCGGAAACAAGGTGTACTCAAGAGGCATCTGAACGCTTGCGCTATTGACCCTACAGGTTGGGAGAGGCTCGCTTTACACAGGTCGTCTTGGCTCTCTACTATTCACAAAAGCATAATATGTTTTTGAGGAAAAGCTCCACCAAGCTATAAGAAAGAAACGCCAAATACGCAAAGAGAAGCCTAAGCCCACCTACACGTATACTTTCAACATATCAGACCAACTTTATCGTTCTAGTTGTGATCGAGTGCTTAAAACTAGGTTCGGTCTAGCTAGCCATCAAAGGCCTTGCGACAAAAAGTGATTTCGAAGGGGAGGACTATATATATAAGAAGGACTATATATATCGTAATCGAATCACTTAACAAATTGACACCGAATGTTTCCCGTAATTTGCATTCCCACGCGTATAAAGTGGGCATTCGTTGCTTCCGTGGATCAGAGTCAGAAGCGAGACATATAATTTAATATATGATAAAAAATATATTTTATTTATTTGAATGTGGTGCGATCTTCTGTAGAACTATAGCTGTAAGTGTTTTCATAGCCGTGTTAAATTATCATCGCTGAAGAACCAGTGGACTTTCGTTGGAGGGAAAAGGTAAGGCGGCTACTATTTTCCTTATTATATTACAAGTTTTATTGCCTTCCATATACGCTTTGTAGTGTAATTTTCAATCTCTATGGGATACAGACAATCTTGCCACAATCTATATACATATAATAAAACAGTAAACAAACTGTGTCTGTACATTGAATATTTAAAAAATAAAATTGAGTAGGGTTTGTCTGTGTGCCTGTTTGTTTGTACATGCTAATCTTCGAAACTACTGGACGGATTTTAACAATTTTTTGTTGTTGTATAGGTATTAAGTCTGGGTAACATATAGGCTATAATTCATCTTCGAAACTTGAACTCTTGATGCAGAACGGCAACAGACCCCGTTGTCGCTGGCATAAGCAACAGGATCCGCGTACAAAGTCGCGGGCAGAAGCTAGTATACAATATTAAAATTACCTGAATATTATAAATTCATTATTCTGTATATTTCGCAATTAAGTCCGACATAATTTGCATCAGTTCAAAATTGGCTATTAGAAATCAAATCAAGCAAATGTGTTATTAAAAAAACATCAGGCAATATGAGTTTACTATAATATATTCTTTCTTCATTAACAATAACAATTGTTTGTCTATTGTGTGGGCATAAATGTATCTCACGGTGTAGTTAGAAGCAAATGTAGGCGCATACCGCGAATAGCTCGAATCCCGCCAAATGAGCTCTTTATTTGGACACCAATTTGTTATTTTATGACGAAACCTGAAATTAGAATATTTTATTGTGGTTAGTTCTTAAACCATAATAATGTTATTAAATAATTCAACTGTTTATAAAACACTAGGTGTGCCCCGCAAATTCACACGCGTTAAAGTTTATAAATTATAGCCTATGTAATATTCGGATATGTGAGCGATGTATATACATACAAAGTTTCACCAAAATCCGTTCCGTAGTTTTTGCGTGAAAGAGTTACAAACATCCATACTCACAAACTTTCTTATTTATAATATTAGTAGGATAGCTGTACTCGGCAAGCGTTGCAATGTCACATCAAAGATCTAAATAATCCAATAAAATATAGGTACATACTATATAATAGGTCTTTACCTATGAAATTGCCGTTTTGTATGAAAAAATTTAAACGAATTTTTTTCATGAATTTTTTTATTTGTATTAATCGAAGTAATCACCCATGCAATCAATGCATCTTTGCCATCGCAGTGGCAGTTTATTGATGCCCTTCTTAAAGAAATCAGCTGGACGGGAGGCAACAAATTCTTCAAAGGCATTTTGTACTGCCTCTCGGGTATTGAATTTTTTTCCCGCCAAGAAGTTATCCAAATTCTGGAAAAAGTAGTAGTCTGTAGGCGCAAGGTCTGGTGAGTAGGGCGGATGACGGAGAGCTTCCAACCCCAGTTCTTGCAACTTGGAGACCGTCTGCTGTGCAGTATGAGGTCGCGCGTTGTCGTGCAGGAGCAGCGGAGACGAGCGATTGACCAATGCTGGTTGGAGATGCGCCAGCTTCTCCATCATTGTGCTCAGTTCTTCACAGTACACATCTGCAGTAATGCTCACCCCGTTTGGTAAGAAGCTGTGATGAATCACACCGGCGCTAGACCACCAAACAGTGACCATCACTTTTCTAGGGGTAAGTTTTCGTTTAGGGCATTGTTTAGGTGCTGAACCAGGATCCAACCAACTTGCTGAGCGCTTGCGGTTATCAAACAGAATCCATTTTTCATCGCAGGTAACAATGCGGTTCAAAATTCCTTCATTTGTGTGTCTGTTGAGCAGTGCAAGGCACGTCTCGACGCGTACTTCGCGCTGGCGATCATTGAGTTCGTGGGGCACCCATTTGTCAAGCTTTTTTACCTTGCCAATTTGACGCAAATGGACCAATATTGTTTTGACGCTAACGTCGAAAGCTGCTGCTAATTCAGCCGTAGATTGTGTATCATCAGCTTCCACAACCGCCTTTAATTCGTCATTGTCGACCAAAGTCTTCGGACGACCGCGAGGTTCATTTTTCAGGTCGAAATTTCCAGAACGGAAGCGAGCAAACCAATAACAGGTGGTGCGTTGGTTTGTAGTGTTAGCTCCGTAAACGTCGTTGATGTTGCGTGCCGCTTGTGCCGCGTTGCTGCCACGACGGTACTCATATTCCATAATTACTCGAATTTTTAACGTATCCATGATGACGAAAAAGATTGAAATGCGATGAAAATGTAACACTAATCAATAAAGAAATGACTACTTTTGGAAAAAAGAATCCATGTTTTTAAAATAAAATTAATTTGAAATTAGAATTCTTAGCCAAACAAAAATTATTTTGATTTGAAATGGCCAGTACTGCAGAACGGCAATTTCATAGGTAAAGACCTAATATATATATATATATATATATATATATATATATACTCGTACATACTACATACATCTATCTATATATATATAAATCAATGCCACTTTTCGTTGTAATGTTATCCCCCTTTGGGATTCGAACCTCGACTCTGGTCGGTTACTGGCGGGGAGATGCAAGAGGGCGTATCGTTTTAGGGATATTTTGTGCAACTTTCGCTCTACGTTAATACGCGACGTGGGCCGCTCTTCCGGGTTAGATCCGGAGAGGGCATTTCATCGAATCGAAACCAGAGTAGCCACTGCCTATACGACAAAGAAGAAGAATAGTTTGTAAACATTTTATTTTGGATGAGGTTGATTTCTTTTTTGAAAAAAGATAAGGCACCACTAGACGGCAGCACTAGACGGCTAGAGGCAAGCGGGGCTTGAACTCTAAATAGAATTACAAAGCTTGGAACCTTGCACCTTAAGGCATCTCTTAAGGTTTTCCGGTCCATAAGAGATTGGTCACTTAGAAATTAGATGTTTTAATTCCTGAGCGTATGCTATATATTTGGAAGGCACCGAATACCGAATGGTTCGAGGGCTATTCCAGCGTAAATAAAAGTCTTCTAATTACATTCCAAAGGATCAGTGATAAAAAATTGTAAACTTATACAATGTCACAAACAACATCACTTAGGAGCAAAAATTAAAAAGTTATAATAATAGGCTTTATAAATTTCTTAGATGTTATATCTAAGAAATTTATAACTTTTAATGAAATTAGAAGAGTTTTATTTACGCTGGAATAGCCCTCGAACCATTCGGTATTCGGTGCCTTCCAAATATATATAGCATACGCTCAGGAATTAAAACATCTCATTTCTAACTGACCAATCTCTTATAGACCGGAAAGCCTTAAGAGATGCCTTATGGTGCAAGGTTACAAGGTTTGTAGTTCTATTTAGTGTTCAAGCCCCGCTTGCCTCTAGCCGTCTAGTGCTGCCGTCTAGTGAAGTAGTGAGCAGTCTTCTAATAAAAATACACACTTATAAATATATATTCTGACAGTTAGATTAGGTTACGTTACTTTAAAACCATTTATTTAACTAAATATAATATCCCCATAATATCTTGAATGTTTTTACGATAAGCTAAGCAAACGCCACCTAGTTAGATACGTTAGAATTGATTGGTGTTGAGAAAGCTAGTACAACTGCGCAGACGCAACGTCAAGTTCGTTTTAGTTTTATTTCGAGAGAATGGCGTAGAGGGCGTTCTATCGTTTGCCTTACAATAATATATTCCGTTAGTCGTGCCATCAGATTTAATAGAGATTATATATTTATGCGGGTCTTATTTTAGATCAGAAATGTGGGCACCAACATATGAGTGTATCAAGTCAGATCCGCCAACTTCACGTGCTATCCGAGGCACGCGGCAAACACTGCAAATTTCCTGACTCCAGGCTACAACTGATAAATACACTGTCCAGAATACATCCGGCGTACAATGGGGATCCGGCCAGTACACAGGCTGCATCGTAGGAGACCGTGCGATATCTCCAAAGACTCCAGTAATATACATTTATATTTGCTGTATCTGCCCTAAAGCCCATTACACTATACTTACGCTCACACAAAAATCTTTCACCCTAATACATACACTCACTCTATCATAATACTCACAAAATATCTAACGTTACGCTGTTTTTTTACTTGTCTTTTTTTAGTTTTTGTTTCTCTTTTAATTAGTCTTTTGTTAATTGAGCTTCATAGTCTGTTTGATTGTTTGCTATTTTTTAATTTGTACTTGCTTTGTCTTGTTTTACTTTTCTTTTTTACTTTATTTTATTTCTAGTATTTTTACTTTTATAAGTTACTAGCTGTGCCCCGCGGTGTTACCCGCGTTAAATTTTATAAATTTTCTTTGCTATAAACCTCACGGAGCCCGAGACTCTTCCAACGAATGCAAAACCGTGGAAATCGGTTCGTGCGTTCTGGAGTTATAGCGTCAGGAAGGAAAACCCGACTTATTTTTATATAGTAGACTAGCTAGTCTACTATATAAAAATAAGTCGAAGTAACACTGCGGGGCACAGCTGTGCCCCGCAGTGTTACCGGCGTTAAATTTTATAAATTTTCTTTGCTATAAACCTCACGGAGCCCGAGACCTTTCCAACGAATGCAAAACCGTGGAATTCGGTTCGTGCGTTCTGGAGTTATAGCGTCAGGAAGGAAAACCCGACTTATTTTTATATAGTAGACTAGCTGTGCCCCGCGGTGTTACCCGCGTTAAATTTTATAAATTTTCTTTGCTATAAACCTCACGGAGCCCGAGACCTTTCCAACGAATGCAAAACCGTGGAATTCGGTTCGTGCGTTCTGGAGTTATAGAAGGAAAACCCGACTTATTTTTAAAAGCTTTTATTTAACTTGCAATGTATGTATGTTCGGGTGGAATCTTGCAACTCAATTTTGAAGCAGATATTTTCAGCCGATTGAGCTGAAATTTTGTATACACGGTTAGTTTGGATGACAATTCATGATAAATCATGTGACGTCATCCTAAATCCAACATGGCGGACCATCCAAGATGGCGGAATAGTGATTTTTTATGCACTTCTACAATATGGGTATCAAATGAAAGGGATTGTTGACAGTAACTCGAAAAAATATGTGACGTTATTCTAAATCCAACATGGCGGACCATCCAAGATGGCGGAATAGTGATTTTTTATGCACTTCTACAATATGGGTATCAAATGAAAGGTATTGTTGACAGTAACTCGAAAAAATATGTGACGTTATTCTAAACCCAATATGGCGGAAAATCCAAGATGGCGGAATAGTTATTTTTGATGCTCTACTACAATATGGGTATCAAATGAAAGGTATTGTTGACAGTAACTCGAAAAAATATGTGACGTTATTCTAAATTCAATATGGCGGAAAATCCAAGATGGCGGAATAGTTATTTTTGATGCTCTACTACAATATGGGTATCAAATGAAAGGGATTGTTGTGAGTAACTCAAAAAATATGTGACGTAAATATTTTCAAAATAGTCATAATTTTCAAAAAAGTCAAAATTTTCAAAAATAAAGTCAAAATTGAATTAAAATTCAGAATTTTTAAAAAAGTCAAAATTTTCAAAAAAAGTCAAAATTTACAAAAAAAAGTCAAAATTTAAAAAAAATAGTTAACATTTTCAAAAATTTTTTTTCATTTTTCATTTCATCCAAAAGCCAGCGAGTAATATGCATTTTGAAATTAGTGAGTGGTAGATGTTTTATTGGTTCCGGTAACTTATTAAATAATCTAATGGCCATACAATAACTGTTGCGTCTGTACTATTCTAGCCTGATCATAGGTTGGCATAACTGGAAACCTGGCTGCTAGACTATGAGCTCCCCTTACTGGGCACAATAAACGCTGAATTTAGTGGCACTGGGACATCCGCAGTCGACCTATCTGCCGGTCCACTAACCGGTAGACCGTTTGGAGGCGTGGCCCTGCTATGGCGCAGTAGTGCATTCAGCTCGGTGATGGTAATTGACTGTAAAAACGTACGTATTACTGGTATTCTTGCATATATTGGCAGTCGAACTATACTTGTATTCAGTGTATATATGCCTACAAACACGAATGACAATTTAGTGGAATTTACAGACTGTTTAAGTGAATTAAGTTCGATTATAGATGAATACAACAATAATGTATCGGCTATTTACATATTGGGTGATTTTAATGCCCACCCAAATGAGCTTTTTTATAAAGAGATGCAACATTTTTGTAAAGAACAATGCTGGAGTTGTGTTGATATCCTGATGTTAGGTGAACACTCGAACACTTTTACATTTTTGAGTGAGGCACATGGATGCAAAAGATGGTTAGATCACTGCCTTGTGAGTGAGTCTGCCATTTCCTCTGTAAATAGAGTATGGGTAGAACAGGGTATATATTGGTCAGATCATTTTCCGCTCGTGGTGCAGTGTACTATTAGTAAAATAAATGAGAGTTGTGAAAATGCGTCCCTCACTGACATCCACTACGGTGTCAAATGGGGTGAACGTACTAATGAGCAAATTAATAAATATAGTAAACTGTGTCATTCTGGGCTCCGAGATATAGATTTTCCTTCCGAATTAAGAAACTGTGCTGATTGTATGTGTACCGATGTTAAGCACAAGGCTGTAATAGATACCATGTATAATAAAATAATTGGAGTATGCAGCAATTAAAACATATCAGCGTAAAAAAGGTAGGAAGGGTGGCTATATAGTGGGATGGAACAAGTATGTCGCTGATTTTCACAGAGAGGCTAGGCTTCAATTCCACCTATGGCAGTTGGCGGGAAAACCACTGAGTGGTGTAACATATGAAAGTATGTGCAGTGCTAGACGGGTATTTAAAGCGAAAGTAAGATGGTGTCAGAATAGACAAGAACAATTAAAAATGGATACACTAGCTATGAATCATGCAGCCAATGACTTCAAAAGTTTTTGGAAAAATACAAAGAAATTAAATACGAAGCCCAGTCTCCCTGTGAATGTCGACGGCATGGTTGACCACAAGTCTATAGCAAATTCATTCGTACAACATTTTAAGGTATCGTCAGAGTTATCGATAGATCTTGGAGTGAGCGATGTTGAGACCGCCAGCAGTATGAGGCGCACCCTTAGTTTCAGTGCTAAGGATATATCTGATGTTGTGAACAAAATGCAAAGGGGGAAGTCACCTGGGCACGACGCTCTCAGCATCGAACACTTCAGGTTTGCCGGCCCTCATTTGTTTCGCGTGCTGGCGATGTTGCTGACATTATGTATGGGACACAGCTATCTGCCGTATTCATTAATAAAAACTATAGTTGTTCCCATAGTCAAAAACAAAACTGGGAATATAGGAGACAAAGGTAACTACAGACCCATCTCTTTAGCAACAGTAACGGCGAAAGTATTGGATAGTTTGCTTAATTCCCACTTAACTGAACAGATTAATCTACATAGTGCACAGTTTGGCTTCAGAGCCGGACTCTCTACTGAAAGTGCCATTCTGGGACTTAAGCATACTGTCCGATATTACACAGAGAGAAAAACACCAGTATACGCGTGTTTCCTAGACCTGTCGAAAGCCTTCGATCTGGTCAATTATGGCAGACTCTGGGATAAGCTAGAGCGCACAGAGGTAGCTGGTGAATGTACGCAGATCTTAAAGTACTGGTATACACACCAAATAAATCAGGTGAGATGGGGTAGTGCTTTGTCTGATGAGTATGGTTTGAGGTGTGGGGTAAGACAAGGGGGTTTATCTTCTCCAATACTTTTCAATTTGTATATGGATCAGTTACTTGAACAGCTTAATAGTATACATGTTGGTTGCTACATAAATGGAACATGTGTCAGCAACATTAGCTACGCCGACGATATGGTTCTTTTGGCGCCATCCCCTAACGGTTTGAGGCTGCTTATTGAGACCTGTGAAAAATATGTAGATTCACATGGTCTCAAATACAATTGTGATAAGAGTGAGCTTCTCATATTTAAGGCAGGTAAAAAATATGATCCTACAGAGATACCTAAAATATTATTAAAAGGCTCGCCCATTAAGCGAGTTAACAGCTTTAAATACTTGGGACATATTATAACACCAGACCTTAAAGATGACGAAGACATTGAAAGGGAACGAAGGGCGTTGGCGGTAAGGTGAAATATGCTGGCCCGCAGGTTTGCACGGTGTAGTAAGCAGGTGAAGATAACTCTTTTCAAATCCTACTGTCAATCTTTCTACACCTGTAGCCTGTGGATTAAGTATACTCGCCAAGCTTATAACGCCCTTCGGGTTCAATACAATAATGGTTTCAGAGTGTTTCTGGGACTACCAAGGTACTGTAGTGCATCGCAAATGTTTGCAGATACCTATACGGATGGTTTCCATGCGATTATCCGCAAGAGAGTGGCGTCAATACTGCACCGGACGCGTGGTAGTCACAACACCATTCTGAGAACCATTTCAGAGCAGTTTGACAACCCCATATTAAGCCACTGGGTGGGCAAAATCGTAGGGGTTGGCTAATTAATTTAATTTATTTTTATACTAACATAGCTCTTTAAGATTGATTTACTAACAATACTATGGATGCAATTATCTGAAATAAATGTTTTATTATTATTATTATAACTTGATGAAACCTCGAGATGTAGTTTTCCATTCAAATTGTTTCGGGTTTTGTTTGACAAATATACATGTTTGTTTTATGTACTGACAAGGCAGAGGAAGAATCTTAAGAGATTTAAAGAGCGGTTTACAAGATTCCATGAAATGTTTATTGCAAATAGCTCTTATGCATTTCTTTTGGACTTTAAATGCTCTATCGAATTCTACAGAATTCCCCCACAGCATCAAGCCATAGCTCAGAATGGAAGACACATACCCATGATATGCATTTAAGGCTGTTTGCCTGGTTGAGTTGCCAAAAATAAATTTGTCCAGTCTATTGCATACATAATCTATATATATGTTGTTTCCAACTACAATGCTTGTCCAAAATGAATCCCAGAAACCTTACACTTTCAACTGATTCTATTTGATTATCACCATAACTTATATTTAAAGGGCAATCCGAGCCATGGTATGTATTAAATTGTACCACTTGTGTTTTGCCTAAATTAATCTTTAGATTATTTGCTTCTAGCCAATTAATTGTTTGTAGTTTAAGTTTGTAGTTAAATTCATATAAACCACTAGGGTTCCTCCTAAAGTATTAGTGAGCCAGTATTTTTAATGCAGATAATAAAAACAATTTGTTTATTTTATTAACAATGATTTATTTGGTTCGGCAGACTTGTTTCATGATGGTTTTTTTAACTACTACTTTTTTTCTTCATTCATGCTTCATTCAACGGTTTCCTGGAAGCTATGTCACTTGCTTCTACTTGCTGTATGGCTGTCGGTAAAGAATATCAACACCCCATCTCATCCCGTGGGGGCGTACAATTCGTCCCGAGAAAAGACATGAACTATTTAACCGTGTGGTTTCCGGCTCAGAAAGAGTAACAAGACCACCCCATACCACCCCGTGGGTATCGTAAAAGGCGACTAAGGGATACACCAGGTAGTCGGACAGCGGCGCTACCTGTGTACTGTGACCATCATACTGATATCGCCAACCCGTCTGCTAGCCGTGGCGGTCATAGTATATCTCTCAAAAGATGGACACAATCCATTGTTGCAATCTTTTGGGGAGGGTTTTGTCCAGCAGTGGATGTCATTCGGCTGATCGCACCTAGCGATAAAGCCATACTGTAGAAATACTACTGTAGAAATCCATGATTTACTACTTGGTTATTTTTCAATTGGACTATTCCAAGGAGACTACGGGAGGGCTTTCATTGCTTCGTTATTGGCATTCTATTTGCGAATCGCTTTGCTTCTTCTTTCTTAATTTCATAAAGTATTAAAAAATATATACTTTGGATTTGACGGGGTGGTTTGAAATATTCTAACACTAGAGTACCCACTGCCCATATGAATAATTGAATAATAATCATCATCATCAATTGAATAAACTCTGTATTTAATTATAGATTTGGAATTTGTATGTTTATTTTGTTTTTGTATATGTTATTTTACAGAAATTTATGGAACACTTCCTACTGTCACCGTAGCCTAGTTGGTAGTGCTGCTGCCTATGAAGCTGGTGGTCCTGGGTTCGAATCCCGGTAAGTGCAAATATTTGTGTGATGAGCACGAATATTTGTTTCTGAGTCATGGATGTTTTCTATGTATATAAGTATTTATCTATCTATTCTGTATATCGTCGCCTGGTACCCATAGTACAAGCTTTGCTTAGTTTGGGGCTAGGATGATCTGTGTGACATTGTCCCTAGATATAATTACTGCCCGATGGAACGCCTACTTATTTACCTTTAATGAAACTTCTCCAATAAATATAGTAATATAGTAGTCATAATTATTAGATTCAATATTTCTTGTCAATCACATTATCAATATGTATAATTGACCAGAGCCGTGGGGTTTCCGGTCCTGATAATATAGAAGGGCCACCACCATACTATCCTATGGCGTATGTAAAAGGCGACTAAGGGATACACCAGGTAGTCGCGCAGCAGCGCCACCTGTGTACTACCACCTAACTGCAGTCGCAAACTCACACGCCAAGCGCAGTGACTACAGCAAACACCTCCAAATGCCAACGTTAGCCAACAGAAACGTTTGGGGGCGCCAATGTTCAGCAGTGGACGATATTAAGCTGATGATGCGATATCTTTTTTTACACTCGTTATCGTAAGTAAGGCACAAAGGAATGTTGACTAAATTTGTAAAGTGTCCTCAAGAATCGATTGCTGCGTGTTTCCAGCAAATCAAAGACGTAGTAGAAGCCTGACCAAGTAATTGAACTTACACACACAACTTCATTAACTTGCATAAAATTGAAGTTTGTCATACCAAATCTGGAATGCACCCGCAGTTAATTGATTCTACAGAGAATTCCACACAGTTTTTGTGAAACGCACGGTGGTAGACGAACATTCATCCAAGTAATAATGAAGAAATTTCCACTTCTATTGAGGGGATATGTGGTAGAACGTGGCGGCAGGTTTGAGTTCTAGCGATTCCTTGGAACACTACGCTGTATGTTCTCTAGATTTAAAAATAAAATAAAATTGTCTTTTAAAAACAGTTGAGTTTAGAAGCATTGAATAAAAATTAATCTTTAACTTTTTTCAATACTATGACTAAGGAGCTTTGAAAAACATAGGGAAACAAATGCTATTAATTTTTGTATTACCAATTATTATATATATATATATATTCCCCATATATTCTTAATCCATGCCAATATTATAATTCCTAACGTCGATCTTAACGACTGAACCGATTTAATTAATAAACCTTTTTTAATTAATTTTATTACGAAATTACTAATTTTAAGTAATTTTACTTGGCGCTAACTTATCCTGGGTTAACATTTTCTGACAGATCGATTCAGTCGTTGAGATCGACGTTCGGAATTATAATATAAATATGGTAAAATATATATATATATATATATATATATATATATATATATACATATGATAAAATGCGCTCTTGCCTCCTACTCTATTCGATTAAGAGTATATTATCATAAGTAATTCATAGAAGATAAGATAAAGAAAAGATAGTATGTTATAAAAATATAATTTATTATTAAAACAAAAATATTACAAATGATCATTTGCAAAGATTTTACAAGACGCGCGTCGGACTGTCACGCACGAAAGTCATTTCATACGTTACAATATTTTATTTATACTTAGAACACTATTTACTACTACGTTAAGGTACTGATTAGACACAGCGTATATGTACACGGGGCATCAGCCACTGTCCATCCATAAACACTAGATACAAAACACTACTCCCATAAAAATGCAGCAACTGATATTTTACGAAAAAAATTGACTTCATTTTTATAAAATATCACATACTGCATTTCACTTTGGAGGCAGAACACACACTTTCGCACTCGATTATACTATTCGACCAATCGGAGGCTTGTACATTGCATATGGCGCGTGAGACTGGTTGCTGATCGGTCGATAGATTAACTAGCTCAGCTAAGTTACATCTAGGGACTAAAACTGGATGCCGTGCCCTCTAAGGAACGCATCGATTTGACCAGAAGACCCCTGGTCGCCACGAGGAGCGACGTAGTAGAATTGCGCTGGTGCAGCCTGATTTTGTTCTGACGCCTGTAACCTCTGAGCTTGAGCTCTGGCAGCCGCGCGATCCCGCTGCAACTGGCTTTGTTGCAACTGTTGCTGTTGAGCAAACAGCTGTTGAGAATTCTGGAACTGGCTCTCAGACTGCTGTCTCTGATATACTTCTTGAGGGTTCTGGAGTTGGTGTCTATAGAGAGGACCGCTGGGAGCAGCAGACGATGGAATTGGAGGTAGCTGAGGGGATGGCACAAATGGTCTGGGTCTCAATTGAGGAGTGGCGACAAAAGGTTGGAGTCTCTGGTTCAAGTTCAGCTCTCCCTTAGTCTGAGGCAGTGTCTGGTATAATTGAGTGTCGTATTGTCCACTTGAGGGGTCGTATACTAATTCAGTGGAGTACAGAGGGTTGCTACTGGGTAATGGAGCAGCGGGTGTTGCTTTGGTAGGGTTTGCGATAGCAGCAGTTGTTGATGAATGGAATTGGTTCTCCCGGTGGAACTTGGCGAATTCAGCAGCAAAATCGATCTGGCCAGGTCTGGGAGTAGTAACAGCTGGAGCGGGGGATGGAGAATAGTTAGGTTCGGGGCTATATTGAATCTGAGGTTGAGGTTTTTGCGTCACTTGGTGAAGTTGCGGCCTGAAGGTAGTAGCCGGTGGCAACGTCCTCGCGGTAGGAGTAATCTGCACTGGGCGAGGTGTGATAGCAATGGGCTGAGCTTGGTAAGTGGGTCTCCTGGGTGTGGGCGCTGGGCGTTGGACAACTCTTTGTCTGATGTGCTGGAGAGGTTCCTCTTCAACTTCATCTTCGTCGGCATCACGGAAATCGTTTTGGAAGAAGGTCGTAGGAGGTCGTGAAGTCGTGGGCCTTTGGGCCAGTCGAGTGGGGTAGTTGGGTTCGGGGTCGTCTCTCTCTGCGGAGTCAGGTGCAGGAGGATCGTCGTCTTCTTCATTAGGCTTATTGGGGTCGCAGGGGTTGCCGGACACGTAGGTGAATTCTCTTTTGTTGCCGTCGGGATCGACGTAGCCGTACTTTCCGCGGACCACGCAGTCAGTACCACGTGTCTCTTCCTTGAAGGATCCATCAGCCGCCTCGTAGCCGAATGTGAAGCTACCATCATCATTTACCTGGAAAAAGGAGTCAAAATATAAAAACTATTATTACAGTAATTTAATATGTTTAAGGAATAAAAAGTAGACATTTTTAATTTAATAAAAAGCCATACAGTTGTTGATATTTTGGAAAATTTCACTCGAATAAGTAAATGTTGAATGTCTCTTTTTCCGACGTGAATAGAACAATATAATATTAGAAGTCGCGAGCTTAGTATTTACAAAAAAAAATTAGAAAGACCTTATGAATTTTATGAACACAACCCTTGTGCCTGAGTAATTTGTTCTCGTGTTGGAGTTGAAAATTATTCTTACTAGAACAAAGATGTTACAATGGTATAAAATCTAGACTGATTTAATCCCCAACATTGATTGTTTCGTGAGGATCTTTGACCATGCACCGGTTTTCTTTCTTTTTTTGGTTTTAATATTCAATCTTTGCTAAAAATGGTTCTCTACAGATAGCTGTGCCCTCACCATTTTTATCTCTCTAACGAGTTGATGGTAGATGTAGACAAAGCACTATACCTTGTTGTAATTCCTGATGGTCTGCACGGGCGGCTGCTTGGGTCCCTCCTGCAACTGTGGCTGCGACTTGAGCCTGGCGGGGGCGCGCTGCAGAGCGCGGGGCTCGTACTGCTCGTCCTGCCGGTCCGATGCGCGGTAAAGTCCATCATATGAGTTCGCTCCTACTAACACCACCTGCAACGTTGGGATTTACAATATAAGCGAGCTGTTCACGAAAATATCATAACTTATTTCTTTTTAGTTTAAATCGTTTAAGTTATTGCTAGGTACTTTCTTTTTAGTTTCAATAGCTTCAGTTATTGTTATTTTTCTATTTCTTCATACGTAAACTTCCTCTATAACTACTTCACGTGTAAATTGTGATTGATATTGCAGTTTATCACTCTAATTTTAAGCTTACTTTGTAAATATGTATATTGCAATGTTGTTTATTTTCCCAAATAAAGCAAAATAAAAAAAAGGCTAAAGCTTTCTCATGGGTGTCAGAAAGTTGATGGTATTCAGCTCCTACCTGTTCACCAGCGGATCTGTCGTGTGCTTCGGGCTCGTAGTCGTACTCGTCGGCGATGGGTTGCTGCAGACGAGGTCTGGGCCGCGCGCCAGCCGCCACGCCCACGCAGACTATAAGACACACCACCTGTAATCAATACAAATATTATGTTACATTATGTTTTCCAGAAATTATGAGAATAGATTGAGTAACCTGACAATTTATATTTTACTCTTAATATAACTTAGTCAGTGATTTTTTTTTAAAATTTCCCTCCCTCTTACCCACCGTTGCAACTCCTGTAAGCCAGGATCAACAGTGGCACACAATGAAATGACACTGAGCGGTGAAGCTCAGGCATGTCCCGGGGAATCGCTTTAACTGTCTTGGATCCCGCAACGAATTTAATCAGAAGCAGAAAAAAGGAGGAGTTAGAAAATGAATAGTTCCACTTCCCTCCAGAGCAAAGCGGGAGACAGAATGATGTAAAGAGGCTATAGCCTCATAGAATGAGAGATTTGCAACTAGACAAGCCAGCTGCAAAAGCACCGAGGATCAATTTAAGGGTCCTAAGTGAGCTGTTATATTTGATTCCAATAGTAGGTATGGCAAAAACGCTTAAACGCACGGAAGTTGTTCCTTGTTGCTACAAGATCCGTATAATAAACTACTCCAGATATTGGTTGCAAGCTGTTTAACATAATATCACGCTGATTTTGCCAGAGATCACACTCCCACAGGATGTGGTAAGCAGTTTGTTCATATTCGTTACTGGATGTTGAGCACAGACAGATTGGTGAATATACTAATTTGAAACTATACAATTTACTTTTAAAATTGCCGTGTCCGGTAAGAAATTATGCAACACAATGGTCTATGATTAGCCAAGTTTTATTTAACCGTTCTTAACTTATTCAGTGATTCTAAACTAACATCGTGCCCAGCCTGCTCTGCCACATGCTCATGGCAGGATCTTAAGAATGCCAAAAGTAGGCAGCAAAAATTTAACTAGTTTGCCGTAGACACTCTAAGAAGAAGAAGTGATTCTAAGTACGCTTAACTTTGTAATTATTATATTTATTTATCGTATGGGCAGTGGTTACCCTGTGTTAAGTTGTTCCAGCCGCCCAGTAGGCCTCCAACATGGCGATCGTTGCCTAATGGCTATAACTGAGACCGACAGCTTAACGTGCCCTCTGAAGCACGGAGACGCTCATTGAATTGCCAATCACTTACGGACCGGTGAGAGCATCTGGTAGTGTTCTTTTATTCTGGTTGTCAATACTATCGTGACCTCGAAAACTAGTCAGAATATCGATAGGGCTATCGATAGTTTTGGAATTTTACAATACTATCGATAGTATCTTTCGAAGAAATTGAGTAATACTATTGATGAAGACGAATACTATCGATAGTGTCAATACTATTGGGTATTGATACTATCGATAGTATCGATATTATCACTATGAAGGTGTGTTTTAGTACATACATGTAGTAAAAATCGGTTATTTACATATTACAAACAGACACTTCAATTTTATTTATTTGTATAGATATGTTCTAGGTGTAAACAATAGACAGGTAGCTAGAACACATCTTGCGCTGTTACCCTATTATCTGGTGTATCCCTTAGTCGCCTTTTATTAAACCCACAGGATAATATGGGGTAGCCCTGTTATTCTTTCTAGGCCGGTTTCCGGCTAATTCTTCTTTCTAATCTGTTCTTTCAAATATGGTTCTCTTGTGTGCCATTAACAAGGATTACATACTATCAATACGTTTCATTGGAACGTGTAACCATAGCAAAGTGGACAAACATGCTTGTTATGGATAAAGGCGGGTCCAGGGGCTCTACCGGCTAAGTCGCCGAATATCGATTTCTTAAATGGCGTTCAAATAAATAAAGGTTAAAAATGACTTAATCAATCGTTAAATCGGCTTCCATGACCACATCTGACATCATAAATGGTCTGGAATCGATTGTCAACGTTGAAGCCGATTTAACGATTGATTAAGTCATTTTTAACCTTTATTTATTTGAACGCCATTTAAGAAATCGATGTTCGGCGACTTAGTCGGTAGAGCCTCAGATGTGTGTCATTTGGACGATCCGATCACCAACCGTATCACTGACGCGTATTATGATCGCATACGTGGACGGGTGATGATACGTATCATCACCACACACACCCATCCACATATGCGATCGTATTACGTATATTTCACGTCATTAGTACGGAAATATCAATTTCAGAAAAAACTCATAAGACAAATGACATTATTTATATTTAATTTATATGATAATAACTAGTTATATTGACATTAAAATATTTTTGACAAGTAATAATGGTATTTAATAATAGTTAAATTTAACAATAATGGACAGATACCAATGAAAAAATGACCTTGTTCTTAACTCGCAGTTAAAAAGCAAACGATTCGCTTCATAAAATTTACCAATGACATTTAATGTATATTTTTATGACGACAATGACATAACGCTTGCTTGAAAATAACGATGTTTATTTCCGTTTGAATCGTTAACTATTTAGTTAGGCCTTTAGAGCAAATTGAAGATTGTTTAGATTGTTGACAGATGTTCATGGCATGCAACTAGGTATACCGTATTGTTACGGTTGACCTTTTAAAATATCATCAGTTCCAACAAACTTCAAATCAAAGGAGATCGGACATTTTAGTATGGACTTTGGTCCAAATGGCGTCGGCTGATGATGGGCCGATTTTATGGTGTCCATAGTAAAAAAATATCCTACATTCACGAACTATTATATAGACTAGGTTTCATCAGCCGACACCATTTGGACCACTTCCGCCCGTTCTCCTTTCTTTTAAAGATTTTCAACTTTATCACATAAAGATAAGGTTCACTTTCAATTGGTGAAATTTGACAGATTGGGGTAGCTTGATGTGCTGACGTCTGTACAAGCTTTGCTTAGTTTGGGATCAGATGGCTGTGTGTAAATAATGTCCCACGACATTATTATTATTATTATTGATGCGTTACAAAACGTTTGTTGTAAACACCCCATCTTGCAACGTAGTTTGTAAGATTATTTTTTTATCCGTATGTTAATTTAGCTCCCTGTCGTCGGGGACAGTTATAGTTTAGAACGTTACTACTAATAAACTAATAAATAATTAAAAGTATTTGTATTGTTAGGTAAAAGTAACTTAGACTGCTTTTAACATATTTCCTACCGCATTCTCCTTATTTCTAGTTAGGAACACATCAAAGCTTAATGTAATATAGCGACTTGCTTACAAAACTGATGTCGCAGACAAGCCTTGCTTCACATTAATTAATTTGTGCAAAAACTGAAACGATTAGTCACATGTCTAGATTATTAGTGTTGTATTAGAGAGTTTGCAAATAAGCAAGTACCTACTGACGAAACTTGAGTGATAGATTGTATGTGTCACCGATAACTAACAGTAACCTTTAGCATTAAGTACCGAATGGAGGATTTCTGGGTGGCTAACTGCAAAGAATATCACCTCCCCATTTCATATATTTTCTAAAAATAAATAAGAATTTCTAAACTAGGTATAATTCACTGGACTAATTTTTCGTTTATGAGAAGTAGGGCACCAGTGTTCATTCGCTCAAAGAGCAGCCCGACTGAGGAAGTACCTCCATCTTACAAAAGATATTCCTTATTAATAATATTAATAACTTAAGGTGGTGTTTCTGCGTCTGACTAAGGTCGCCAGAGGTGCCTTTCTTACAGGCTTGCAGCGCATCTGCGACTCCTGTGGTATTGCGACTGTATATGGGCGGTGATCACTTGCCATCAGGGGACCCACTTGCTCGTTTGTCTCCCTATTATAAAATAATCTGAAATGCTTTAGGTCCCAGGAAGGACTCCCAATAGAAATGAACAAGGGAAGAAAGAATAAGTTAAGGTCGGTACTCAAAAATACTATTTACTTAATAGCAGTGGTTACCCTAGTGTCAGAGTTGTTTAAACCACCCAGTAGGCCGTTGGCATGGCTCAACGACGTACAATGACCAACAGCTTAACGTGCCCTCCGAAGCACGGAGATGCTCAGAAATTAAATCACTTCGGTGGTAATCCATCTGGGGACTGACCGTGTGACTTTTACCTCGTCAATAACTATCGGAACGATAGCTTAACGTGCCCTCCGAAGCACGTAGTGACACCGATGTGGCTCAGAAATTAAGCCACATCGGTGATCACCCATCTAGGGACTGACCGTGTACCCTTTTTACCTCGTCGATCACTTTCGAACCAGTGAGAAAAAACCGACAATGAACGCCTACGGATTCAAAAGTTGTATCATAGAATATTGTACAAGTTTATAGTACTCCATAAATCACAAAGAGCTTCCTTCTAACACCGTTGAACATTATACAATATTATTATAATGCTAATAACGGCCCTTCATAACATTGACCCTTCAAGGTCTCAGCTCATCTTCGTGCATTCACCTCGGTTGCGTCACAACGCCATTAACGCGGTTACACTCTCCGTTTCCACAGTTAAGAAGGCAAGACAAGACAATACTAAATATACTGCCATTTCTATATAATATACTGTTTTATCCCTCATATAATAAGTAATGATGCGATTACCTGCATGACACATATTCAAGATGCTTGAATACAGACAAAATTCAACTATAAATGCCAGAATAGAATGATGGCAATTTTTATTGTCTAGGCTGTGCGCCTGTAAAATGCCCTTATCATTTTTAAAAAATTAAATAATAAAGAACATTTTTATGCACGTGGACTTTAAAAAAGCGCTTGTAAATAGTCAGAACATGTTTGTAGTAATACAGTTATAATTTCTAGTTACGTATTACAGATATTTAGGTACACGGAATGTTAAAACATTAAATACAATTTATTTTATAATAGTAGTGATATTTAGCTAGCTTATATTAAGTTATTGTCAAGGAGATGATGTTTAGGTTTAATTGTTGAAATTTATATTTTACTACATATTGTCTGAATGGTTTTGTCTATATTAACGTATGAATTCAGTATTATTATAATAACGGACCTTGTGTTTAAAACGACGGTCGCGCTTTAATGCTACCACCGGATCCAATGCGCCCCAACTGAGAAGACCCAGCGAAATTGTTATACATGTCGTTACAATGTGACATACTCTGTCCTAAGATATTATTGTCACACGGTCATCTGATCCCAAACTAAGCAGAGCTTGTATTATGGAAACCAGATAACCGATATATTACATATACTACTTTTGCTTTTTGTAAATACATACTTATAATAGATATTTACATCCAGACTCAGGACAAACAGACATGTTCATGCATACAAATATTTTCCTGGTTGGGAATCGAACACACGACCTGTGGCGTGGAAAGCAAACAGGCGTATTATTCTTATACATCAAGCTTTTACGATATATTCTACCCACAAATTGTACAACCTCATAATAATTTCGAAAATAAATAAAATGTAACTATTAAATCAATTTTTACTACTACGGAAGGTAGTTAGACAGTAGATAAACCAATAATGAATAATTTCGTTATACAATTGCTGTAATACTGCAATAATAAGTGTAATTACAAAATAACCGCATGCCGACCGCATTGCGCGTACGCATGACGCTAGGGCGACGATGATGAAAGGAAAAGTGATACACTTACAAGTTTTAATTGTAGGGTGATTTTAATTTATTAGTATAACTTATCAATATAGCCGGTCGAATGGTTATCGTAATAGCTTAGGCGTGGTTTGATAAAAATTTCAAAACTTTTACTATAAGACATATATAACATTTACGGCGGGCTAGTTGGCGTGGTCGGTAAATGCTTGCTTTTCACGCCGCAGGTCGTGGGTTCGATTCCCACCCAGGACAGACATTTGTGTGTGTCTGGATGTAATTATCTATATCATTATGTATTTACAAAAGAAAAGCAGTAAACGTAGTATATCAGTTATCTGGTTTCCATAGTACAAGCTCTGCTTAGTTTGGGTTCAGATGGCCGTGTGTGAATAATATCCCAGGATATTACTGTTCTGTGATTAAAAAATTCGGAGTAATTACTTGCAGAGTTAGCATCCATTTTAAGGAATATTGGAGTTATAATAGGTCCGTTAAATCTTGGTTTCTAAGATCCAGTCGTTAGAAATAAATAGGTCATGATTATATTTCCACAGCCCTTCATAAGAAATCTCACAATAATTATGGGTGATTACCAACCGCAATTCAATTAAGGCCCCCATATTAGGACAGATCAAATATTTCCCACGATTTCGCGAAAAATTACGTATACCCTAAAATGGAAGTCGCAAATTAAATTACTTCGGACTCGTCCTCGTTTTCCTTAGATATGTGCGCACATTAGTGTGAAACAGCGAAAGTAACATGCATTCATTTCGACACACTTTTCGGTTGTTAAGTATTTTGAGAATAAATAGGTACATACATACATATACTCACGCCTGTTTCCCAGAGGGATAGGCAGAAACAACGGAGTTCCATTTGTCACGATCTTTGCACACCTCTTTTGCTTCGATTACTGTCATTATATTATTCATACATGCTCGCCGGTTTAGGGTACTTCTGACCAGACCTTTCTTGAGAACGTCACCGATTTGGTCAGAGAATGTTCGAATAAGTATGTGCTACCGATATTATAATTTTTAACACATTATAATTTGTCACCAGTCTTTTTATTATAATATAGACTTATTATTACGATATTAGCTAAGTTTATTGAGACTTGTCTCCCGCAGTCCAACCGACTAATCGGTTTTGTGGGTATTTTTCTGTACTGGTGTGTTTATATTAAGAAAACAATAAATAAATAATAGCTTGACATATGGAGGGTTTAACGACTACAGAAGTAAAAATATATACTTTGTTATTAAATTATTTTCTTATAGAAGTTTTGAGTTATGCTTCGTGTGAAATCATAAATTCTAAATATTGTGATTTTGAATTTCAGATTACTCAACAAACATACGAACAAAAATAGATACACAGTAAGTCTGTTAACAAGAAACCAATAAAAGTAGAACTATATAGAGTCTACTGTTAATCTTGTGAGTGAGAGTCGCTGGAAGCCAGTGGATGCGGGTGCCGTAAGACTGGAGACTTGAATTGTGGAGATCTTCGGAAGAGACCTTTGTCCAGCAGTGGACGTCTTTCAGTTGATATAGTCATGATTACCATGCGTAGATTCTGCTAGGGATTTTTGATTTGTTAAGAGTATTTTTGTTTAGACACGTTATTAGACAATAGGTATTGACAAATTCTAAAATATGGGGGTCTGCCTACACAATATACTAGACCCAACATTTCGGTAGGCAATTGTCCAAGTGTACGGCATGACGTAACAATTTGAGTCAATGATCTTGATATTACTGTGAAAGTCGTCATTACACCGCTACGTCCGTTTTGAATATTATTACTGTCACTTCGTTTTAATAGCTTGAGGAAAATGGTAAAAGCTTGAGAAAATAATTACTTGAATAGCTTTAAATTGTTTATTTTGTTTGTGTAACGTTACAGTTTTGTTAGTGTTTGGGGCCTGTTGGCGTGGTTGTCAAATGCTTGCTTTTCACGCCGGAGGTCGTGGGTTCGATTCCCACCCAGGACTGATATTTGTGTGCATGAACATGTCTGTTTGTCCTGAGACTGGATGTAATTATCTACATAAGTATGTATTTACAAAAGAAAAGTAGTATATGTATTTTATCAGTTATCTGGTTTCCATAGTACAAGCTCGGCTTAGTTTAGGATCAGATGGCCGTGTGATAATAGTGTCCCAGAATATTATTTATATTATTATTAAAAAATATAAGGAACATCTATTCTATCATTCTAACCTATTCAAGAAAAATGTAATGAAGAACCAATTGCAGAGGGATATACCAGATTATTAATAGCCTTCGTAAGGTTTTATTTTATTTGTATTTTTATTTATTTACTGAACACTTTAATTCTGGCTTTTATTTCGACTGTACTTATGTATTCAAACTCTGACCTACTTAGTGTGTGTTTGTGTGTTCAAAATTCCCACATTGCCAACTTCCTTAAAATATGTACGTATCTTTGTTTTCCTTAGTCTGTTTTTCTTAGCTTAGTTTTAATTTGTAAATATTTATTTATTTATTGCTATTTTCATGGGTTTACAATAGGTGTTACAGGTATATTTGTTTCCAACATAAACCCTGTTAGGGCACAGCAACACAACACAATATAAATAGTTATTTCTAAGGTCAGATCGTAATTCTAGTTAACATTATAAGTACATATTTTAATAAGTGATAAAAGTAAATAGGTAGTCATAGCAATATAAGGTACGATAAATTAATAATAATACAAATATATGTTCGTCAATTAAATTAAATTTATGGTATTTCGATTCTAATAATATTGTGAGACAGTAGGAAGGCAAAGTTATTGAGATTATATTTACGTTAACGCCTCGGTATTATTTTAATTATCTATCTATTTTGTAGGAATTCATTTAGGTTATAATAACTACTAACCATGACAAATAAAAATGTATCTAAACTCAAAATAGAAACCGTACTACTAACTCTACTAACCATGTTACTTTGAGTGCTGTGGTTACTCAAAACTCAATTCTTTATTGCATTCCACAATGTATGTCTAGGTGGTAGGTACAAGTGAAAAGTTCTTCAAGGACCCTGTCGAGCACTATTTACTACTTATCTATAATCATTGTCTATAATTGTTGCAACTCTACTTCCTATTCTATATAAATGTGTCCTTTGTCTTTTAAGTGTCTGTACTGTTCATAATCCTTAAATAAATAAATCTACGGCACACTTCTACTTTAAAGCTACCTGCCTACCGAGACTATAAAAGGTTAATAATTAAATATAATATTGCGGTTTCATCCATATTATCACCAACATTTCTGTACGTCTTAAACTATGTCCAGCCCTTTTCCGTGTTGACCTTTCGCTGTAGTTAACAATGACCTTAAAAACTATGACTCACTTTTAATTTACATCAATAAAATGTTAATTAACATTAAATGTTAATACACTGAATGACAAAAATTAAAACATTTCGTAATGAATTTAAAAATAAATATACATATTAATAGATATAATTCGGGTCTATTAATCATGTATTAAAGATAAAGATTGTGAATAAGTCATTTTATTAATTTATTGATGTCGCAATTAAATATATTAAAAACGGTGTTAATTCACATATACTTTGACGGTCACCGTGGCCTAGTTGGTAGTGATTCTGTCTACGAAGCTGGTGGTCCTGGGTTCGAATCCCGGTAACTACAAATATTTGTGTGATGATCACGAATATTTGTTTCTGAGTCATGGATGTTTTCTATGTATATAAGTATTTATCTATCTATATGACGATTCCACATAAATGTAAATTTTTTACGGAATAAAGTACCTTTGACTTTGACTATATAAGTATGTATATCGTCGCCTGGCACCCATAGTACAAGCTTTGCTTAGTTTGGGGCTAGGATGATCTGGGTGACATTGTCCCCAGATATTATAATTTGTTATAAGCATAAAAAATCAACCTAATATTACACTTTCAAGGTCCGAATTGTACTTTCCTAATACTAGCTAAAAACTTACCTGATTGTAACTATTCCAGCTATACAATCTCTTTGCTCTCATTACAATCTCATTTTATAATGAGAAGCTAGCTCTCTTTTCTTTCTTTTAAAAAGCTGGATATAGGATTAAAAATTAGAACGTGTTTGAATTTTAGATTAAAAATAATATCCTCATCATCATTATCATCATATCAGCCGAAAGACGCCGTGAACTGGGAGCTAGAGTGGGGAACTGTAGTATATTTTATTTTATTTAAATAAAAAACATGAACTATGGTATAAAAATAACAGTGATTTTGATATATTCTCCTCACAGTTCGCTACACTCGTAGCGAACTGTGAGCAGTGCGAAGAATCCTCATCTAATATAAAATTGTGTGCAGGAGTGACCATTCACCGTAATTACGGCATAGTGCACTAGAACCTTAGCCACGCCAGCAAGGATAACCAGTCGAACAGGTACCTAACCTACGAGTAACGTGGGAATAAATTACTTAACGCCGAGGTCCAAGGTTTGATTATCTGCCCATTTAATTGTATGAATATGAATGCCGCAAACATCCTGATTACAGAAAGCTGTTGCAGACGGTTTGATTGTAGCTACATAAAGAAACGATTATTACAGTGTAAAGAAAGTTTTAAAGCGTTAAGCTTCCTCTTAGAGCCTGTGCACACCAGGTTTTTTAAACGCACCATCGACGCGCGGTATATATACGCGCGTTGACGACGTGCTTTTATCCTACAGAGCATTTTGTTGTCGTATGTAAGGTCTACGGCAGCTAAGGTTGTGTATCGCGTCTGAATCGCTACAAACGCGCGTCAACGGCGCGGCGGCATGTTTAAATAAAAAGCCGGCCATGTGCGAGTCGGAATCGCACATGAAGGGTTCCGTAGCAGCAAGTATTTCAGTTGATTAAATGAAAGCAAATTGCGGTATATGACGTATTAAAAAAAAAAGTAGTTGCTAGATCTCGTTCAAACCAATTTTCGTTGTTAGTTTATATGGTACATCATATATTTTTTTTAGTTTTATCATTCTCTTATTTTAGAAGTAAGAGGGGGGGGGGAGGACACTCATTTTACCACTTTGAAGTGTCTCTTGCGCAAACTATTCAGTTTAGAAAAAAATGATATTAGAAACCTCAATATCATTTTTGAAGACCTATCCATTGACACCCCACATATATGGGTACATTGAAAAAAAAAATTTGCGTTTCAGTTCTATGTATGGCGACCCCCCAAAATAATTGTTTTTTTTTCTATTTTTGTGTAAAAATCTTAATGCGGTTCACAGAATTCATCTACTTACCAAGTTTCAGTAGTACAGCTCTTATAGTTTCGGAAAAAAGTGGCTGTGACATACGGACGGACAGACAGACAGACAGACATGACGAATCTATAAGGGTTCCGTTTTTTGCCATTTGGCTACGGAACCCTAAAAAAGTGGTGTGCATAGGCTCTTAAACTGCTTGATGACGATTCTGAGCAACATTCTTGCTCAACTTGCTTTTAACGCTCGGAGCATCATAGACAATATTAAAGTCATCATGTTAACCTGATGACGTTCACTTCTGGACAAAGGCCTCCCGAAAAGGTTTCCACAATGGAGGGCCACTACTCCATTGTGGAAACCTTTTGGGGAGGCCTTATCATTTGGAGGGATATGCCATAATCGCCAGGGTTGGCGATTCTGAGAGTCTGTGTCCTTTGGAGGACACGTTAAGCTGTTGGTCCCAATCGTTGTCCTTTGACGATAGTCATTAAACCATGTCAGAGATGTACTGGGGGGCTTAAACAAATCTCTCACTAGGGTAACCACTGCCCTAAGTAAGCATTAACCTTTAAAAAAACCTATCTTTTTATCACAGTGCCTTAGTATAATTTATTTGTTGCACTCCTGCTACTGTTTACTTTACTTTCAGTTCCTATCCATCCAAAGGTTGTCTGGAAGAGATCGCTTAAGGCGATAAGACCGCCCATTGTACCTTATGTTCTTTATATTATATCCGATGTATTTTCTTTCCGTCTGAGTGAGTATAATAAAGAGTATTCTATCTATCTATCTTTCTAAAATACTACAAAGTCAAGACCTAGTGATGGGCACATTTTGGTGTCAACTATACGTGACTGGGGCGGTCAAAAGTTTAAATTAAGCGGTCACCTACTCGTATTTATGGACTGACCGCATGCCTAGAAGCTTACCCTCACCGATCTTTTTGGACCGGGGCGGTGAGAGTACCTGGCTACGAGCGCCCTGTTAAAATTTATATTTTGTTGGCACAAAGATAGGTTTTAACCCCAAATTCGTTGCTGAAAAAGCTGTGAAGCTCAACCTAGTTTCAAACATATTTGGAACGTGAGAACCCTCTCAAACATAAACGTACAGACACTATTAGCACCTTATTCAGTAGTTTTATAACAACATAGAACACGTCTGTCTATTCATAGAGACCTATTTAATATTACTAGAGCAAACACACTTTCGCTGATTGGGTAATACGGTCGTAACAAACATTTAAATGCGGTTCACATTTCTAAACATGGCGTCCCTGAGGGTGATGTTGAAGTATTCAATAAGGTTAAGAAATGTTTTATAAAACATTTCATAAACCTATTTATGACTAATAAATAATTTTACACGGTACATGATTTATTGCATAGTTTTGCATTCCACACTTGGCTGGGCCTGTTTCGCGAAGAACTTTTTATTATTATATAGTTTCTTTGGTCAAAAAGCAAGTCAAGAATAATTTCGACAGTTAACAACAACAACATATGCTAAAAACAAATAAGTAGGTAAGATAAATGTTTAAAGTCTACTAAATATACATAAGTAACTAAATAATCATTTTTAAAGTTAACAACATATAAAAAAATATATAATATATAAAAAAAAGCGATTAAGGAATAATTTTGAAAGTTAACAACTTATACAAAAAGCAAGTAAGGAATATTTTTGAAAGTTTAAAACACATATACACAGTCGACTTGAAAACAGTTTCCTTTTGTAATCGGTTAAAAGGAAAAGTCTTATAAATAATTAAGAGAGAAAATAAATACACTTAATAACACTCTCTATGACCCTCCCTCCTTAATCGTAACATCACCTTATGGCCCTGACATTGAATTGAACCCATTACCGTGGTATGGTAGTGTGTTCAACCGCAGATGACTAAGTAGACACTAGACTAACAAGGCAATCAGTTATTTAATCAACATGTAGTACTCTACCTACATGTTGATTAAATAAATCACCTTTAATTAGATTAGTTTTGGGCAGTTCTCAGTCAGAAGTATGTGTGGTGTGACTTTGAGAGACAGAATTTGAAATACTGATGTAAGAAAGCGTTGTGGTGTGAAAGAGGATGTAGTCACAAAGATTGAAAAAAAGATGGTGAGATGGTTTGGCCATTTAGAAAGGATGAATGAAAGAAGATTGACAAAAGAAGTATACCTGGCCTGTGTGAATGGAACAACCGGAAGGGGAAGACCTCGTCGAACATTTTCTGGCCAAATCGGAGACGTTCTTAAGAAAGGGCAGGTCAGAATTACCCTAAACCGACGAGCATGTATAAAGAATATAATGACAGTAATCGAGGCAAAAGACGTGTGCAAAGATCGTGACAAATGGAAATCCGTTGTCTCTGCCTACCCCTCTGGGAAACAGGCGTGAGTCTTTGTATGTTTGTAGTTCTCAGTTTGTTGGTTAGTTCGGTATTGAGTGTAACTTTTGCTATTGTTAAAACAAGTGTTGAAACTCTCTGCCTCTTTGTTCATTGCCTATTGCCCACGTATATATATTTAAATAAGCTGCTTTTGAATATGCTTGTAACAACAAAATTACATCTATGGGATGTTATTCAAGCATAGTAGGTACATAGCTTTGGCTTGAATATGGTATAAGCTGTTTTTGGATATTCTTGTAACAACAAAATGACATTTGTGGTTAAATATTATTCAAGCCAAAGCTATATGCTGAATAGAATGATAGAAATCGCACAAAGAAACACAGTTTCAATATTCCAGGTATTTTTTTATAAGAATACGAAGGAAAATATCAATCACCTGATGGTAAGTGATCACCGCCGCCCATGGTCACTCACGTAAATTCACGTTCTCGCGAAATAAGATCGCTTCTTAAAGGTTGCCATGTCATACTGGCGTATTGGTTACTGATCCTTACTGCGAAGCCTCTCAATGAGCCATAGCAAAATATTGTGACCACCCACGAAATTTATCTATAAATATATACCTAATAATAATAGAAATATACATATAAGCATGTTTATTAGTTATCTCTTTACCAAAGAAAAGGCTCTGCCTCGTTTGGGAGCACAGTTAATTGCATCCACAGAATGGAAATTGGCGATAAGAATATCTAAGTTCATTTTAAAAGACATCTTGTATGATATATGTAAGTATGTTCGTACACAAAACGCACACGTAAATTGTAAATGGGTATCCTTCATTCACCAATCAAACACTTAACAGTATCATTTCACATTAAGGGCATGAAATCAATGCGTTACACATTCGCGGCCACTTAGAAGGGCCGTCCTTAACTAGCTGTTGCAATGTTCTCACATTATACTAACAACAAATAAGGTCTTATAAAACACTCGCTTTTGCCCCCGACTCCGCCCGCATACTTCTTAGTTTAGTAATAGGTAACTGAGAAGCGTACGAGCATACACATAAAAAAATCCAAATCCTAATTACAAGACCAGATCAGGGAAACACCAGGTAGTCGGGCAACAACGCCACCTGTGTACTAGTTAATCACCTAACTGCGGTCTCCAACTCGCATGCCAAGCGCATGACTAAGGCAAACACTTGCATAATATGGCTAAAATAAAATAAAAACGGTTTTTGTTCACGTAGACTTTAAGAAAGCGCTTGTAAATAGTCAGAACATGTTTGCAGTAATATATAATTAATTTATAATTATTTCTAGGTACATATATATTTAGGTACACGGATTGTAGGAAATAATTTACAATAAGGATTTATTTTATAACAGGAACGATATTTACCCAACTTAAATTAAGTTATTGTCAAGGATCATGTGTAGGTTTAATTATCTAAATTTTAGCTATATTTTTTACTACATATTGTCTGAATGGTTCTGTCTGCTACGTTATACAAACCTTTGGGGGAGGCCTATCTCCAGCAGTGGACGAAATCAGGCTGATGATGTGATATGAAAAATAATTACACCCAGACACAGGACAAACACATGGCCATGCACACAAATGTCTGTCCTGGAAATCAAACCCATGACCTGCGGCGTGAAATGCAAATATCTACCAACCACGGGACCTACCACCTAAGTCACCGATCATCGTCATCGTGATCGGCGTTCAAAGAGATGAAGGTTAAAAATCATAAAATCTTCCGTTCAATGGGCTTCCAAGAGCACATGAGACGTCATAAATGGTCCGGAATCAAATTTCAACGTTGAAGCCGATTAAAGGAATGCTTTAGTATTTTTTATTACCTTCATCTTTTTGAACGCCGATACATATATAAGAGTTGCTGACCCTTCCTTCCACACATAAGCAGAAACACAACATTAAGTTATCAATGTTATTATTAAGGAATATCTTCTGTAAGTTTAAAAAAATGCTGTAATTCCAACACTATCGCATTAGGTCAAGACCTGTAATGGTAGATGTTATTGAAAGATAAATTATTAAAACCGGTGTTCTATAACAACAAAGCGTAATCATAGCAACCTACGTATTGAACCGTATTCATGGGAAATGATCTTTAGCTCACAACTACAGTGTAGGCGTGACAATTACACAAATTCGCTATCATTTGACATAATCTATGGTCTGCACATTTCATAAGCGCCTGAGTCGGGCGAGTCGTGACCAATGTTACTTAATATAATTATGTCGTTATAATGCCTGTTGAGCTGACTCATGACGGATAAACAACACCCTTTCATGTAGGACGCTCTACCTGCTCGAAACACATGCCCATTTTTTTAAATTATTGAAGCAACGGGTCAACTCCCTACAACCCACCACTGCAACTCTTTAAGCCAGGGTAAACAGTGGCACACAATTAAATGACACAGAGTGGTGAAGCTCATGATGTCCCGGAGAAATGTTTCGACTATCATGGATCCCGAAACAAATTTAATATTCCATTTTCCTCCAGAGCAAAGCAGGAGAGAGAATTTTATAACGAGGCTATAGCCTCATGAAACGAGAGAATCTCATATAGAGAGCCCAGCTACAAAGGCACTAAAGGAATAGTCTAAGGATCAACAGTGGCACACAATGAAATGATACTGAGCGGTGAGGTTGAGGTATGACCCGGGGAATTTCATCGACTGTCTTGGGTCCCACGACAAATTTAATCAGTAAGAAAAAAGGAGGTGTTGGAAAAAAGTTGTTCTATTTTCCCCCAGAGCAAAGCAGGAGAGAGAATTTTATAACTAGGCTTTAGCCTCATGAAACGCGCGAATTTCATATAGAGAGGCCAGCTACAAAGGCACTAAAGGAATAGTTTAAGAGTCAACAGTGGCACACAATGTAATGGCACTGAGAGGGGAGGCTCAGGTATGTCCCAACGAAATTTCATCGACTGTCTTGAATCCCGCATCAAATTTATTCAGAAAGAAACTAGGAGGAGTTGGCAAAAAGTAGTTACACTTCCCTCCAGAGCAAAGTGGGAGAAAGAATAATATAACTAAACTACACCCTCATGAAACGAGAGAATTGCAACTAGAGAAGCCAGCTGCAAAGGTACCAAAAGAATAATTTAAGGGTCCTATCAAGTGAGGTATTATACTTGATTCCAATAGTAGATATGGCAAAAGCGCTTAAACGCACTGATGTTGTTCCTTCTTGCTACAAGATATGACATCTGCCCATTAACAAGTGCTTACTGATTCGCGTTAATCGCTATCACAATCTTAATAATCATGTGTGGCTGCCGGCCAAGAAGATCACCACCCCATCTCATCCCGTGAGGGGCGTAGAAGTCATCCTGAGAAAATAGTATAAGTATTATAAAGAACTGGCAACAGCATCTCTCTGAGTACTGCGATCGCCAATCCGTCTGCCAAGCGTGGCGATTATGGATACAATTCCATATTGGAAATCTTTGACTGCGGGATGCCTTTGTATAACAGGGGATCAATACACTGATCAAAACGCAAATACCGTGGAGCACTAGCACAAATGAGTGAGAATTTAAATTCTACACGGTCAGCTGATGCGAGCCATGGGCGTCGCCTAATAGGCCGGACATTGCGACATGCGATAGATGGATGAAAAAAATTGAAGCGATGTAAAAAACGTTTCACATATATTACAAAGTTTTTGGACTTTACATAAAATGCTGTGCCGCGTTAATGCCTTATGAGTGGCAATAACAGTCTATGTGAATTAGCATAACTCAAGAAAGTATAAAATAAGATCACGTGCGCTCATCAAAACAATACATAACCGCACAAAGTGGGTAACGTCATTACGTAATGTAGTTTTTATAGACGTTAATAATTGTATGTTCACGGCACATTTAACAAGAAGGTGACGACAGACGTGCTTGCTCGTAAACTTTATAATTGAAAAACGTTATTAAATTGAAGCTACTGAAATAAATATAACAAAGAATTTAGCAAATCATAAAAGTAGCTATGCAATATATACTTGATCTAATTTCAAACCTATTTTAAGTATCGTTTTGGCGCCAATGCAGAAACAGAATCATCGAGGCATTGTTTCATTTTCAAAAAGAGGTGTGAATTCGTGTTTTTATGTGGTGGATTTTTAGACATAACTTCTTCGACGTACACAAGTGGAAGAATGTGCCATATTGCCGTGAATTTTTGCCTGTGTTGAATCTAAAACTACATAGAAGCCTCTAGTAAAGTCTCCACTGCTTTACTGGGATAAGGCAAGGGCTACGACTTGCTATTGACTGAGACTGTCTTTACTTAACATTGACTTAATGACAAAAAAAAATAACGATATGAAAATATATTTATTATTATTTAAGATTCCATGTTTTCACTTTGAACAAATGACACGAGAAGTTTAAATAAAATTTATTAGTCAAGTTAACACAGATTTGTTTAATAATTAACAATGATTAATTAACCAACGAATTATATACGTTGTTGACATGACCTATTTTCCGAAGGCTTCGTTGTACGCAGTCCGTGATAGCATTGTAATCTATCTGATTCTCGCGCAGGCTAAATTCTGTTTATGTATATGTTTGTCTATTTTTACTGTCACTTTTTCGTTTCATCGAATTTTCAAATCACAAAGTTGATAAAGAAGTTTCACTTCAAAATACATACTTTAACATTCGCTTACATCTAAATGTTAAGTTATTTATATCTGAACACTACATTAATAATTTATTGAGCTTTGCATTACATATAGATATATTTTTATGTGATACTTAACAATGACCTTAAACAACTATTGATATTTTTTCGCAACAATCCAAATGGATCGTGCCATCTTCAAATATTGGAACGAAGTTCCTTATCGCGCGTTGTGAAAGGGGGCTAGACGGAAAAAAATTCTTACGAAAAGCTGTCACGACACTTTTTGCAGCTGTGCGGCGTGCGCATGTTTCTCTCTCTCTCTCTCTCTCTTATAGAAAGCAAGCCAGATATTTTCATTTCTATTTCGCATTGAAGTGTGGTGTCGCGACGATTATTTTTGTTGAGTGTATACAGGTTTTTTGTACATAATAAATAATAAGAAATAACTTTGTTCCATCCGGGTGTCCCTTGACACCTCTCAAGTTTTAATGCTTTTAAACGGACCCTCAAAAATTGTTGTTGGATTCGCTACCGCTTGACCAAAAACCAGTAGAATCCTTATCCTTCAATCATGTATAGGTTTAATTTTCGAAATTTAAAGTTTTAGCAATATTTTTACTACATATTGTCTGATTGATCAATGTACCTATTAATGAATTAAACTGTTATGAAATTAAATGAACTTGTTAATAACTACTTCTATAACGTGTAATGTAAGCAGTGTGCAATACTGAACGAGCTTAATATATGTATGAAACTAGACTATTTATTGAACTTTCTATTGTAGTGTTTATGATTGGTATGTTCGCATAGGAAGTGAAAATATTTTGTATTTATTATCGGCATATTTGTAGAGGAAGTGAAAATGTGTTTATTGTTGTCTATGATCGGCAGGTTTGTGTAGGAAGTGAACATAATTCCCTAATGTATTTAGGTTATAAAGAATATTTTTTATTTCTAATCGGTATAATTTTGACGGCGGTCTACGTACATCATATTTTTACCTAAAATATGATGTATTTTGACCGCGGTTGTGGTATAAAAAGTGAATACATAAAATAAAATAAATATATATCTAAGGATAAGGATTTTTGACCCTATACTAGGCAGAGCCTGTATTAGACAGACACTGGTAAACATACTAATACATATAACTAATACATTTAATAGATAAATAACAGCAAGACACAGAAATAATAATCGTGCCGATCACACAAAGATTGTCCTGTACCTATGGGCCCAATCGAATGCCAAATAATCGAATATCAATTGATCGACAACTATAAATCCAATGTCTATAGACTCGAACGTCGAATGGTGAATAAATTTGACTTTCCACCGAATGTATTCTTTAACAATAAACGATGGATTTGTTTCTGGCACATGGCGGCTGCTACCGCTATATAGCAAATGTTCGATTTATTAACCATTAAGGCGCCCAAGGATATAATGGGTGCCCTATCAAACTGCAGCATAAAAGTGCACAAAACCTATCATATTATTGTGACATGCATTATTCCTGTGATTATTGGATTAACGGGCTATCCGGCGGACTGGTGAATGCCGGAACCACGGTGGACTTTCACACATAATCAACTTTTTACTGAACAAAATCATATTCAAATTCATTTTAATGAGCCTTCACGCAATACAACTATGTCGAAAGTATCAAGATTGTCATTTGATTATACCTATTTATTTGTCGTTTGCTTTCATATGCGTTGCGTGTGCGCCGCTATAGGTGAACTAGCGACACTTTGCTGAAATCACCCGTGGATTTTACAACCGATAATTTATGGATATTAAAATCTTTTTATGAGGGTAAATGCCAAGAATCTTTGACCAGAGATGCGGAAAAGAATATTTAAACTTCAATTAATTGAGATGTAAGTTTAAATTTTCTTTTAAGGAAATCTAGGAAGTAATTAGTAACATTTTTGTGTCTTTTAAAGTGTAATGGCGAGCTGTAAAAATGTTCGAGGAACTTAAGCTCATGAGGAGATACTTTGCCTTCTTGTATACCTATATGTATTCTACGGCTTATAATATTAAAAATATCCTGGGATATATTGTTAATAGACGGCCATCTGTTTCCAAATTAAGCAGAGTTTGTACTATGGAAAGCAAATAACTGATATACTACGTGTACTACTTTTTTGTGTATATATATTCGTATAAATAACTACACCCAGACTCAGGACAAACAGAAATGTTCATGCACACAAATATCTGTCCTGGGTGGGAATCGAACCGACGACTTCCAGCGTGAAAGACAAGTATCTACCAAACACGTCAACCAGTCCGTCAATTTATACAATGGATTGTATTTGAAACTATTGGTTAATTTGATGCTCAGAACTACTTTCATCCATAGCACGACTTGCCATCGAAATCCTCATACACTAGAACCTTTTGAGTCTCTTACGGAACGGCCTCAGAAAACCTCTACTTAACATAGACTGCCTGTCGTAACTTCCTGTCACCATGTTCCCAAGATGCTAAAACATAATAATATAATATCTGGGGACAATGTCACACAGATCATCCTAGCCCCAAACAAAGCAAAGCTTGTACTATGGGTACCAGGCGACGATATACATACTTATATAGATAGATAAATACTTATATACATAGAAAACATCCATGACTCAGAAACAAATATTCGTGCTCATCACACAAATATTTGCACTTACCGGAATTCGAACCCAGGACCACCAGCTTCGTAGGCAGAAGCACTACCAACTAGGCTACGGTGACCATCATCATGTCAGCTGAAAGCCGTAAATCCCCCAAAAATCACCCCAATTCCACAAACAAACCGGTCTTCCGGCATCCGGCGGCTTCCAGTGGCCCATGCTGCTCCTTCAAATACTACAACTTCGTCCCTTAAAAAGAAGCAAAAGAGTTTCTATATGATCGGCACGCGTGAATTATGGCCCGACTGTTGCTAATATCATAGACTACGATTGAGTATTTGCAAATGTTAATCCCCATGTAGGCAAAAACTTGTCTGGCAATTTGCAATTCGCTATGGTATATGCCGGTAGCAGTTCACAGTCGAGCGTGACACTGAATCAGCGCTTAGTATAAATGCCAATCAGAAATGAACGGTTCAATTAAATGCATATCCTTTATATTTAAAAATAATAATTAATTGGTATTAGGACTTTTACCGGAAATTATAATTACCTCCGGATTGAAAGTTAGTTGACACACTGAATGAAATCGATTTCGTTGTTATGACGTCGACGTCAGTTGTACACACAACGGAATCAGAGGATTTAAAAAAAAAGAGACAACGCCCGCCCCCTACGGAATCTAATCCCTGTGTCGCGGGGTACTGTACAAACATATGTATATTAGACGGAATAAAAATTACATCCAGACTCAGAACAACTATTTATGGGTCACACAAATAGTTGTCCGGCGCGGGACTCGAACGTGATGTGAGGTGACTGTCTTAGGTGCTGCGCCACATGTGCAGTCAGTTTATATTTACCATGTGCGTGCTTTGGAGGGCACGTCAAGCTGTTTTCCCCCGTTGCAGTTATTAGACCACTAGGCAGCTAGCATAACTCTGACACAAGGGACACTACCCACACAAATAAATATATTGTCCGGTGAAGCAATGAAAGTCTCCTAGATTAACTGTAAGGGTCAACTAAAATAACAATAAAAACGATTTTATGGTTCGCGCCCTCGTGTTACGGGTTAGATCCCTGTCCAGGACTTGTGCTACCCGTGTTAATCTATACATTGAATATTTTTTTAAAAAAGGATACTTGGGGCCGAATCGAAGCCAAAAATATGGTTTTTAGAATTTTCGTCTGTATGTATGTCCGGGCTAAACACAAGAAGTACTGCATGGATTTACTTCAAATTTTGCATGAATATTAATAAGAGGTCGGGTCAACATATAGGCTACATATTATCACGCTATCACCCACGGGGGAGGAGCTGTGATAATTTATAAAATTTAACGCGGGTAAAACCGCGGGGCACAGCTAGTAAAAAATAAAACAACAGGTATATGAATGGGCGTCGTCTTTTTAAAATTGACAAAAAGAATGATCTGTCATTGCCTGTTGGCGTGGTTGGTAGATACGCTGCCTTTCACGCCGCAGTTCGTAGGTTCGATTCCCATCCGGGACCAATATTTGTATACATGAACATGTCTGTTTGTTCTGAGACTGGGTGTAAATTATCTATATAAGTATGTAATTACAAAAGAAAAATAGTATATGTAGTTTATCAGTTATCTGGTTTCCATAGTACAAGCTTTGCTTAGTTTGGGATCAGATGGCCATGTGTGAATAATGTTCCAGGATATAAAAAATAGAAAAAAAATTGTCATAATATGACTATGACAGAATTATGCTAATGCATTATCAAACCCTCAAATACTTATTAAATCACAATCAGAATACTAGAATAGTGGTTTAGAGTGAGATAAAGTCGATTGTTGAATCGCGTTACATGGACCCTACGCCGCTGGTACTTAAATATCTGCGATTTAACGTTAGTCATTAGCAGAACCCATTCAACAGCTGTGCCGCAAAATACGGATAATGGCGCCACGATTTATGACTATTTCATTCTTTGACACTAAACACGGTAAGTATCCACGATCGGACAAATTGCAGGCAACAGAGACATTGCAGAACAGGATGTAAACTTATTCTGTGAACTTTAAAATGGTAGTTTATCGTGTAGATCGAAGCCTTTTCACAATGGCGTTTGAGTTGAAACCGGACAGCAGGCATAGTCATAGTCGTATTAATATATATTTATTCAGTTTTTTTTTGATGCGTTATATTAATACCCTACTGTGCAGTTCTTGACGTGGCAGATATTGAGCACACTAAAAACACAGTAGGAATCCTTTTTTAAAAGACCATGATAATCTTAACGTCTAATTACAATTTCATTATTCAAGTGTTTATTCTATCAATTAAATCTCAATCATAAAATAGTCTGACATTTTGTATAACATATGCCTTAATAAAAAATATGTTCTAAATTATGAAAGCTTTCTGATGTCATTGTCAATTTGTGTCATTATAATAGTTTGAAACTCTGTATAAAATATGCCTTAACACAAATTGATTTAAATGTTTAAAATTTGTTGATTGACAGTTTTCTGATGACATTCGGAAAAATTGTCATTAAAATAGTCTGAAGCTGTGTATTAAATATATCTTATAAAAAATAAATTATCTATTTTTGTTTTAACTTTATTGTTAACTGTTTTCATTTGGAATTATTGTCATTAAAAGTCGGAAACTTTGTATTGAATATGCCTACGCACACAATTTCATTTTAATTTTTGTTTTAAAATTGTTGAATAACAGATGTAATTGGTAAGTTTGTTGTAGAAGCGTATACACTACCTATTCCTGGACACACATGAAATCCAGACACAGAGTCCTGGTAGGAAAACTCAAACACGAGGGTGCCAAATAGTAGTAACCATCTGTTTGTAGGACCTATGAATACTTATACATATAAAAGCTCCACGGAACATAAATGTATAGAGCAAGGGATTTAAAGCCAACGCCCGTACGGGTGAAATGAATCCTTCTGCCAATAAAATAAACAATTAAAATTCCTTTAAGACCGGTACTTAATGATAATATGTTTAATTAGCATTAACGTGGTCTAATTGGAATGCACTGGATGCGCACCAGCGTATCCGTTTCACGTAACGTTCGCATAACACTGATTACAATGACACGTCTGTTCTATACGTTCTGTGGAATTTATTGGATTTTAAATGTAGCACGGCTCTTGTGTACAGAATATTAATTTGTTAGTTGTGTAAATTTTGTGTTAGATTAAAATGCATCTTCTGTTTTCAATAGGTGTTATATAATAATAGTTTTATATATTTCACTCGATGCGATATTATTGATAGATAGGACAAATAGTTAACCTAAGGCGGTGATATTTTACATGGTTCCATCAGTAAACCAGCGCTGCAACAGTTATTTGCAAAAGTTTGCAGGTAGTAATGAGATGGGACCAATTCGGACTCACACAAGTAACCTTTAAGGACTTCTATTTGTGTACCTACCTGTAAATACATATATAATTATCTGTGCTAGTTTGCTGAATAAACGTATTTTCTTCTTCAGATGTCAAAGTAAATACAAAAATGTAGTATTTTATAAAGTGCGGTCGCGGAGCAGGTATAATTTCATACATTAACCTGTTATCACCTACCTGTCTCTGCCGTTGCAGTGTAAAAATAATACGCCAGGCACGAACATATGCAATGTTCACCGTTGCAAACCGGTGCAAAAAAGTAAGATAATATTTTTTTCTTTAAAATATTAATGCACTTTAAACAAATAACCACTGACTGTAGGTAAATAATTCATTCATTCCTGCTCCACGATCGCACTTTAATCAATAGGAATAGTAAAATATTCATAAATATTTATCTTGTCACAAAAAAATCACAGTACCCTTTTAAATTATAGTATGTTAAATGCATTTTTTTAATTGTGAAATTATTCAGAGGTAATCGTCTAAACATTATTGGATATTTTAGTTCACTGTGCCACCACACCGCACCACAGGAATTGAGAAATGTTTTCACATTTAAAGCTAGACTTAAATTGTTACAAATAAAATTTTCATTTGGAAGTAAACCACCCCAAAAATGATGAAGTAAATTAAATAATTGGCATGCATCATACATTTGATTGTAAGATCTCTATTTTATCCTTATGTATAGACATATCATAAAGGTTTTCAACAAAAATACTGAAAGATTTGGCCAGAAAATAAGCATAATTTGCTCAAAAACAACGCATCACAATAAACAAGTACTAATATTATGCAATCTGCAAATTAAGCCCTTTCATGTATTTTCTCCACATAACCTGACACCCATACTTGAATATTTTGACCTCCAGCTCCTATAGCTACTGACAGACACCGCTAATGAGAAGGAGGGACAGACGGAGTCACGCCATTAGGAGTTCCTTCTTACTTTGGTAAGGAACCCTAGAAAAAGCGGTAGATCTTACTTTCACTGCATCCGCAGTATTACGGCTATTACGCATGCGCTGGACGTGTCGTTAGAAAGCTAGTTCACTGCTCCGACTGTCAAGGCAGGGGTTACTTATGACATTGCTACGCTAATTCAAGATAGAGGCAGGACATTCAACTGATATAAAATACAATGCAGTTCATTTATATTTCTGTTGAGATTAAGCCCACCCACATGCTCTTTGCCTGCCGTTGGAATTCTTAAAACAAGGAATCAAAGAAAGTTACATAAACTTAAATTTAGATACAAAGAAAAATTCTGCTCTAAAACTCTTTTAAATATAAAGTCATTGTATGTGGTACTTGCGTCCTATGGACATCATTCAATCAGGACGTTTAATGAAATAAAAATAAAAATATAAGTAAATATAAAAAATATAGTAAATTAAATATAAAAGTAACCATATAAAATCTTAATATTATTTAAAACAATGTTAAAATTTTAATCTAGAAAAGTACCTACACTTAGCACAACAATATAAAATAAAATCCATGAACCCAAAAGGTAATTAAGTGCCTGTTACTATTTCACGCAAAAACTACCGAACGGTTTTTGCTGAAACTCTGTAGTAATATAACTTATACCTATATCCAAATACCACATAGGCATTATTTTAAAGTTCAACGCGGGTAAAACTGTGGGGCGCACCTAGTTTAAAATACTGATAGGATTCTTGTTAAAAACGCGTTACTTAAATTTATAATATATTTATATTCTGATCATAACAAAAGTCTAAATTTGGCGTAGTTTATTTTGGATTTCTGCGTACAGGCAGCTCATGCTATATTACAAGCCAGCAAAGTTCTATCACCAGAAGATTTGTTACGAGCTCTTTGTTCGATACACGGCTTCGTTTCCTTGACTAATCTTGCCACCTTTCCAAACAATTCGTAATATACTCTCATGGGCTGTTACCAAGATTTTAATACATTTTACATTGCAAAACATCAGTTTACGACATCGACCACAGCATAGTTACCTATCACAATCAAAGAAATTGTTATTAATGAATTATTATTTAGCAATCCCAACCGCCGGCCGCCATTGTATGGGTATCAGGCTACACTATACTTACGGCTTATCGAGTAGATCATTCGTTATTTTTATGACAGGCTTCCATTCAAACCTGATTCTTAGCTAGCTTGTCTATGGTCATTATACAATAATCATAGACAAGCTAGCTAGTTTAACATAAACATACGGTTAGGTTAAACTTTTTGTTTCCGGCCCAGAATAATAACAGGGTTAATAACATTCCCTGGGTGTCGTAAAAGGCGACTAAGGGATACAGCAGCTACATAGGCAGCAGCGCCACCTATGTAGTCACCGCGCTTGGAAACGAGTTGGTGACTAGCACCAACTCGCATGTCCACTACTACACACTACTGTTTGTCCTGGGTCTGGGTGTTATTATCTAGTCTAGTAAAATACATATATGTCATTGACCTATATGTATTCTACTAGAAGCGCAATCCCATAATGAGAATTTGCTCACTGAGTTGCGGGCGCTGCAACTCAGTTTGCAATTTTGGCCGCCGCGCGCGCGCCCCTCACGTCGCGCACAGCCGGACTGGGACAGAGTTTTTATTCGAAACAGCGTGTCTAGTTATACATATAAGTCAATGGTATCTATACATATAATAAATCTGTAGAAAAATAATTTTTGTACATCAAAAGAAAATCCAAAAAGAATAGCCAGGGTATTAAAGAACAACCAATAGAACCCATTTCCAGCATTTTTAGAATTTTTGTCTGTTTGTCTGTGTGTCTGTTTGTCTGTTTATATGTTCGGGTATCACGTAAAATATACGAAAGCAATGTAGATAACTTTTATACACAACGATTGAGCGTAACTTGAGGTAACATTTAGTTTTTGTTTTATTGCAATCGGTTCAGTCTATCAAAAGATATTAGATTTTAAAGTAATCATAAAAAATAACACACATTTCGTTACTTCAAGATGAACTAATGTTTATAGTTGAACTACCTAACTGTCCGATAGATGTCATTGTGCATATTATGACATCTCTTTTCTGAATGAACTAGGTTGATAGTTGATTTTTATTTCGATAGAAGATATCGTTGTGCATTTCTTTTGACTCGCGGTGTTAAGATTTGCCCGTGTTTGCTGATGGCATGAGTTACGTAGGGTTTTGAATGTTCTGAATTGTCTCGAAATTAAAGGTCTTGGTTGCCTAGAAGTATGCCGTTGTCCAAAATTGGTTATTAAAAAAATCTGTTTTCTATGGGCAAATTGAATTATGTAGAAGGTTGGATTTGTTGTATTTCATTTAAAATTATTGATAGTTGATTTTTATTTCGATAGATGTCGTTGTGCTTGATAGTTGCGTTTTATTTCGATAGATGTCGTTGTGCATTGCTTTTGACTCGCGGTGTTCAGATTAGGGTTTTGAATGTTCCGAATTGTTTCGAAATAAGGTCTTGGTTAGCTAGAAGTATGTCGTTGTCCAAAATTGGTTATTAAAATATTCTGTTTTCTTTGGGCAAATTGAATTATGTACAAAGTTGGATTTGTTATAATTTAATTTTAAATTATATTGTCAGTCGATCGAAAGTTAGTGCTGTCGATTCGTTTGTAACGCGAATGTACAGACGATTCGAATTTTATTGAGCCTGTCCGATTGAATGTATTTGAATGTAGTAAATCAGCAATCAATAAAAGAAACTTCTTATGGCACAAATTGAAAGAAGAACCGCTTAACAAACACCTTGAAGAGGAATTCCAGCGACAGAAAACTACGGTGCGCGAAGAGATTCAGACAACAAAAAACCAATATTATCAGAAAGCCTTCAGAATCTGTGAAAAAAATAATTTGAAAATGTGGCAACTCATAAATAACTTGACTAATAATAAAATTAAACAAAATCTTAGCCCTCAAAAACTTAACACCACTTCAGGACAAATCTCTGATCCTAAAGAAATATGTGAGTGTTTCAACATATTTTTCTGCAGCATAGGTGCCGAACTAGCAAAAAACATTCAAAATCAGACAAAAAATAATTATAACTTGCCAATATCTACCGGAAAAAATACCAGTACCATCGAACTATCTCAATTTAAACCAACAACCATTGAAGAAGTACTTAAAATAATTAACAACCTAGATTCGAATACGAGTACCGGCTTGGATGGAATAAGTACAAAAGCAGTTAAATGTGTTAAAGAACTAATAGCCCCCAAATTAACTGAATGCATCAACAAGAGCTTAACTGAAGGAACATTCCCGGAATCTTTAAAAATAGCAAGAGTCAGTCCAATATTTAAGTCTGGTAACAAAATGGAGCCAGGAAATTATAGACCAATATCCATTTTACCTGTGCTATCAAAAATTTACGAAAAAATTTTACATGATCGGCTAAGTATCTATCTAGATTCATTAAAATTCCTCTACAAAAAGCAATATGGTTTTAGAACAAAATCAAACACACTAATAGCTACGACTGACTTAATAACTTCGATAAAATTAAATGTAGACGCCAAAAAAATCACCTTGGGTATCTTCATAGACTTAAAAAAAGCTTTCGATACCGTTAGCCATGATCTGCTTTTGACCAAATTTAAACGCATGGGTATCAAAGGCTCTAGTTATAAAATGCTACAATCCTACCTTACAAACAGAATGCAAATTGTTAAGATTGGTGAACACCAGAGTAAACCTCAAAAAATAACATTTGGCGTTCCCCAAGGATCGATTCTTGGCCCTTTAATCTTTTTAATATATATTAACGACATTCACGAAATTGGATTAAAAGGTGACATTGCCCTATACGCGGATGACACTAGTTTATTTTACTCTGCAAAGTCAATATCCACTATTATTGAGCTAGCACAAAATGACTTGGACCTTCTACATACTTGGTTACAAACTAATTTATTAACTATAAATATAAGTAAAACAAACTATGTTATATTTGCAGCTAAAAACAAAAAAATCGATATACATAAACATTTGACTATCAATGGACAAAAACTAAATAAAGTTAGCAAAGAAAAATATCTTGGTCTAACAGTGGATGACAAGTTGTCATGGCGACCACATATAGAAAATATCCGTAAAAAACTTGCGTCTCTTACGGGAGCTTTACGTAGTATAGTACGATGTCTTCCCAGAAAAGTCCGATACACTATATATAACTCATTGGTCAAATCCAATATTGAATATCTAATCGAGGTGTGGGGCTCGGCCGCTAAGTCGAACATACAAGTACTACAAAGAGCCCAAAACAAAATAATAAAAACACTTTTTCAGTATCATTACCTTACCTCAACCACAAAAATTTATAAAGAAAGTAAACTTATGAACCTCACTCAGTTGTACAAATATAACACATGTATTCTAATCCGGAAAATATTAACAAAAGATATACATTCACAAATAATACTTACAAAAAAAAATCAGACACAAAAAATTTTAACAAGGCAGGCGAATAATATCACTCTGATAACCCCTAAAAGTAATCATGGGAAAAAAAATATTATGTATGAAGGAGTGAGGTTCTATAACAAACTGCCTAAAGATATCAAAGAAATTAAAACCCTCAAAATGTTCAAAAAAATATTAAAAGACCATATATTAAAGGACTTCTCCCTTTTATCGTAATAAATATAACAAAAAAAAAATATAACAATATAATTAACTTAAGTAATATAAAGCGATATTATAACAAAAAGTATATTAGTAAAAAAAAAACCCAACAACAAACATAAAAAATAAAAATACAAAAAACCTAAATGAAACTTAAACTTATTATTATTTTTCTTTTAATAACTATTATTATAAAATTGTTTACAAAAAAACCCACTCACATGCATAATGACCTAAAAATCCTATAATACTTATCTACTAGACAAAAACATAAAAATAAAACCTAAAAAAAAAATAATTAAATACGATTAGCGATTTCTCAGGTTGCATAAATCCATCAAAAAAACAATTATGTTGATACTATTAATATTTAAAAATATATATACATATATATTCCCATTGCGTTGTACCGAATAGTTCACGTTGCTGCGCACTATGGTATGGGCCTTAAAAACATAACTGTTTTATATACATATACTAGATACGATGCGAAGCGCCGTGTGCACTTCGTTCATATCTACCCACCGCAACACAGAAAAAATGGATGTAATTTGTGTGGTTGTTAATTGTGTTATTTGTAAAATTGTTTTTGTATTGTATAGTTTAGTATTTTAGTTTAGTTTAGTATTTGTAAGTAGCCACGCTTGGCGTCCTATAGTAAGTATTTTAATTTCTCTGCAAGTGATGTATTATCTTAAGAGAAAATAAAGAATCTTTAACCGTAAATAAACCCTGTCTCTCATAATTTTCTCAGCACAAATCTATATACCTACCTATGTAAAAGAGGAAACTGACTGACTGACATATCAACGCACAGCCTGAACGGCTTTGGAACGCAAATTTTGCCGGTAGGTACTTTTTATGACGTATGAATTCACTAAGGAAGGGTTTTTGGAAATACTAACCCTAAGGGGGTAAAATAGAGGATGAAAGATTGTATGAAAATCCGTCATTTTTGAAGTTAAAGGCATTGAACCTTATATTTAGTAGTTCAGCTCAAATTAAAATTAATATTTTAGAATTTTTGGAAATTCCACCCCAAGGGCGTAAAATAGGGGATGTAAGTTTGTATGAAAAGTGTGTAATTTTTTAAGTGAAATGCATGAAAATTGGTATTTGGCCTTTCCGTTAAAAATTAAAATATGTATTTCAGGATTTTAGGAATTTCCACCCCTAAGGGTGTATAATAGGGGATGTATGTTCCGTGTGGGTATACCTATAATGGTTCTGAGGAATTTGAAGCCACCTAAACTTTGCAAGGGCACTAGGCTTCAAGTCAAAACTTTGCATCGTGTTATAGAGGCTACTATTATGCCTGGATCCGCCCAGGGAGAAAAAGTGTTCGTGTCACGTATTCCGTTAGTGCCAAATGATTTCCCTTTTAAAATACTGTAGTTCCCTATAAAAGTGTGTGTCGCGATAACCATCAACAAATCGCAAAGTCCAACTCTCAAGTTAGCTGGAATTGATTTAAGGAAGGTTCACGTGGCGTGCTCACGTGTGAGTTCATCCCACAGTCTGGTCCATGTAGTGCGAGGACCTACGTCTTTTGCTGAGCTCCGTAAAGTGGATGATATTGAACATCCCACATACCAGGCCGCTTGCCGAGCACGCCATTTATTAGATGGAGGTCAGCATTGGGATGGCGCTCTAGCGGAAGCATGCGTGAGCGATAGTCCACATCGCTTGCGACATTTGTTTACCATCTTATTGACCTTTTGGGCGTTATCGGGTTCTAACCAGTTATGGCAAAAGTACCATGACAAGTTTGCTGAAGATTTTATGAGACATGTACAACTAAATACTGATGGAGAAATTCCTGACAGGTTACGTGAAATTTGTCACAACAGGTCCTTATTGGCTATTCAAGAGATAATTATAAGTATAGGAGGGAGCCCGGTCAGTCAGAGGCTGCTCACAGGAGTTTGCCAATTTATTGTAACAAATAGGCGATGGCACATACCCCGTACAAGAAGATGGAAGTAATTTTGATTGGTAATATCTGCTCTTACGTTACATCACAGCAGGAGCTAATTTCTTCTGTGTACGGTGATACCACAAACATGGGAAATCAAGCTGGTTCTTGGCTATGTCAGCGAGCTATTTTGACTCCCCGCAATGACCAAGCTGCGGCAATTAATTTCAAAATATTGACTCATGCGTCCGGGAATAGTAAAGAATATATCTAAATAAAGATGAAAGAAGATGACGCCACGCACTACCTGGTAGAATTTTTGGATTCCCTCAGCACACCCGGACTTCCAGCCCACAAAATAGTTTTAAAAATCGGTGTACCAATAATTCTCCTCAGAAATTTATGTCCTCCCAAACTTTGTAACGGCACTCGGCTCAAAGTCACAAATCTGCAGCAATACATTATCGAAGCTGAAATATTAACAGGTTGCGGCGCCGGTGATATTGTTTTTATTCCGAGGATACCTATAATTCCTAAAAACTTTCCTTTCTCTTTCAAACCAGTGCAATTCCCAGTCAGTCTGCAGCAAAACATTATCAAAGCTGCAATATTAACAGGTTGCGGCGCCGGTGATATTGTTTTTATTCCAAGGATACCTATAATTCCTAAAAACTTTCCTTTCTCTTTCAAACCAGTGCAATTCCCAGTCAGTCTCTGTTATGCCATGACGATTAATAAAGCTCAGGGCCAGACAATATCCGTTGCGAGGGTGGATGCTTTTCCCGTAGTCACCTACACGTAGCTCTTTCACGCGTAAACAACCTCAATAACGTTTTTGTGTACGCTCCAGATGGTTCCACAGGCAAAATAAAGAAGCACTAAATTAAATTAAAAAAAATTATATCGGTATCCTCCCACAGCGCTTTACACTAAAAAATACATTGTTAAGTTCCGACATCCACGCGAACGAAGTCGCGGGCACAGCTGGTATGTAATATATATCAGGTTATCTGTTTTCCATAGTACAAGCTCTTTAGTTTGGGATCACATGGCCGTGTGTAAATAATGTCCCATTATTATTTTTATATAATTATACAGTGTTTAACTAGATTATAAAAGGTTTGTCATAGGCCGAAGGCATCTACCCAAAAATCACCATTTTCAGCGACCTTCACAAGATCGTCAATGCATCCTGTAGAGACGCCCACACTGCGTCTTCCGGTTCGTGGTCGCCACTCAAGAACCTTTTTGCCCCAACGGCCGTCGGTTTTCCAACTTATGTTCCACTTTAGCTTAGATACAGACCGGTAAATAGAATTAAATGTTACAAAAATAAACCCGGAAGATCTTTGTTATTCATTGCATAAAACGAAAGATTTATCAATGTTTTGTACCGTGAAAATATAACACAAATATTATCTGTGGCATTAGCATACAAAGCTACTTTTTAAGATGTATATCTTTCACACGATTTAACATGATACGCCGCGCTTCCTTATATGGTAACATGATATATTTCAAGCATTTAAGAAATCCATTATACAATTTTTCACCGCTGTTTGTTGAAATAAGGAAAACATAGACAGGGATTTTGTTAACTAAGACTTCGAGACGGTGTTTGCTGATAAATTTTAACCGACAATTTTTTATTGAGTCTAGTCTCTACTAGATAACTGATATATTACAAATACTACTTTTCTTTTGTATAAATACTAATAGATAATTACCTACACCCAGACTCAGGACAAACAAACATGTTCATGAACATAAATATCGGTCCCGGGTGAGAATAGAACCCACGGCCTGCTGCGTGATAGGCAAGCATTTACCAACCACGCCAACAGGCCCGTCAAATATTGAGTGCCTGAGTTCAAATCTATAAAGGTAAGGCCATAAAATGTTACTGGGATTTTTTTTGATGAGAATAGCAAGAGGGATGAAATAACCCCAATTTCTAAAGTTCAGGACACTAAGGATGCTTTAGTGTCCTGGCGTTATTTCACCCCTCTAGCATAGTTAAGCTGTCGGTTCTGACCCTAATCTATACATACATACATAGACTCACGCCTGTTTCCCAGAGGGGTAGGCAGAGACAATGGATTTCCATTTGTAATCCCTAATCTATACATATAATAAAATCGTAGGAAAGTCAAAACTGTACATTGAATATTTTTTTAAAGGATACTTGGGGCGCGATCTACAATCGATATCGAAGCCAAAAATATAGATTTTAGATTTTCTTTCTGTTTGTCTGTTTGTCTGTATGTATGTCCGGGATAAACTCAAAAAGTACTACATGGATTTACTTCAAATTTTGCATGAATATAACTAAGAGGTCGGGTCCAACATATAGGCTACATATTATCACGCTATCACCTACGGGGGAGGAGCTGTGATAATTTATAAGTTTAACGCGGGTAAAACCGTGGGGCACAGCTAGTCTCTCTTAAGTCGTGTAAGATCAATACCCATTGGGTAATGAGATGAGATCGGGTGAATAGAAGTGCACATCTGTTAGCACACATACATTATGCTCGAAGCATTATACTGTGTCCTGGGAAGTTAGATAGTTTCCGTGGAGATTGCCCATTGTAATCAAAATTCAGTTACATGCACTATTATTATTAGATAGCTGTGCCCCGCGGTTTTACCCGCATTAAACCTTCTAAATTATAATAGCCTATGTGTTAGTCGGACATATTATAAGCTATATTACTACAAAGATTCAACAAAATCCGTTCGGTAGTATTTGCGTGAAGAAGTAACAAACATACACACTCATAAACTTTGGCCTTTATAATATTAGTGTGAATTACCAATATGCTTTTAAAGTGAGAATTTCTTGTAATCACCGATTTCTTATGCTAAATGCGGTAGCACTTTAATGGCTAAATTGACTTTTAGAGCAATTCTAACCGACGTGTAAATATTTCATAGCCAATAGCCGCCTGACATTCAAACCAATTTTCGCCACTATTCTTAAATCGATTCTCACCGATCGATAAAAAATACATATTTATAACAAAAATCCTTGATTTGTATGTGAGAACGGAGTACCGTCAGCAAAACATTGAATAACGTGTTGCGAAAGGTTGTCGCAACTCGCAATGATACGCACTATTCGATAAAAGCGTGCTTTAAATCGATATAACGAATCGATTACCTGTTAACTGATTTTGAGTATGGATATGTAGTGTGGAGAATTTAATGTTGATTCAATAAATGTTTATTTGTTTATATTTTGCAAGTTTATACCTACATACTTTGTTTATAGTTCTTGCTTTACGTATAAAATGGTAGTAGGTATCGTAATTAATAATAATTTCGGCCATGGCGGCCAGTCTCAATAGAGACTAGCCAACTGCGCGAGAAATATTATAGTGCACAAGTGTGTGCGCAAACAAAAGGGCACTTTCTATTCCATCACTCTTATAATACGGTCGGACGACTAGCGACACGACCGGAAAGAGGTCAGGTGCAGTGCTGATAGTTCTACGTGCTTTTCGAGCCAGGAGGGTGAATTACCGCTCGACTCCAACTCCCAGACTTCGGAGGGGTAGTAAGAAATTTTCTTTACAGCAAAATCCCAAAATCACTTTTTGGCCTGACCTGCGATTTGAACTCAAGGCTTAATTATCTGCTATTATTTAATCGCAGATAATTAAGTATTGAGTTCAAATCGCAGGTCAGGCCAAAAAGCGTATTTACGCTATCGCTAGACTAACAAATCAGTCAACTCGTAGTAGTTGATCCAAGAAAGTTATTTATAGTTTATTTTCCTTCCATTAAGAATAGTTAAAATTAATGACTATGAAAATGGCCTGTTGTTGTTGTTTGTTTTCAAAAATCTAGAATTATCCACGCATTCATCGATTTTTATCACCAAAAGAAGCTGTTAAGCGTCTTATGGTGATGAAAATGCATAAATGGCATAACAAGAAGGCATGTTTTAGGGGAACACCCAAATACTCCGAAATATTTTATTCCGAATTTCGATGTTCCGATTTTTAAAAGTCCGAATTTCATAATACCTAAGAATCGTAATGTCTATTATTAAAAATCACGAAATTAATTTTACCGAAAGTCGTAAATACGATTTGTTAGTTTTCCGATTTTTAAACGTTCGAAGGGTTCTCAGTCCGAAAAACGACATTCCGATTTTCAATACTTCGAATATACCTACTAAAAGTCAACATGTTATGCTACAAAATTTGGTGACATAAACGAATCGCTGCACAACCGACTTCACGTAGTCTTGTCTGCCCTTCCCTAGAGTGTAATTTAAACCCGCGCCTACGCGCCTAGCCCCTTTAGTGGAGTGCCTATGGGTGGCAGTAATCACTTACCATCAAGCGACCCACTTGAGCCATTGACCACGGGCGTATAGTATTGTTATTTTCGTGATGACTTATATAGAACAGAGACGGGGCCGCACACTAAGAGAACTCAGGGTGGATGACCCTGAGTTGTTATGAAAGCTATGCTAGATGTTTCCCTACGAGATCAAATCAGAATTGTCGCAATTCGCAGGCAAACCAAAATAACCGAAACAGCCGAAGAATTGCAAAGCTGAAGTGGCATTGGGTGGGAGACTTAGCTTGAAAAGCTGCTTGGGTTCCTGGGGCTCCTCCTATCAGGTGCCAAGAGAAGTCCACGGCAAGTTAGGTTTAGTCGGTGCGAGTCCGACATACCCATCCGCAGACACATTTTGCAGGTTGCATGCGTAGACGTTCACCCTGCCTTATCAAAACAAAAAGGTATGGACTTCTAGCGAACACCTCGCTAACAACTACTATACCCGAAACTCAGATAGGAACACTTTATTGCTTCCAATCTATCTATTTATGTAGTTGTTATTGTTAATATAAATTCGTGTAATCACCAAAACACTCGACAAACGTGAAAAATTATGATCGGAGCTGATAACACCTTTGGCCTTTAATATCAACGTCCACTCGCTAGTAAATTGATGGCCGCTATCATATAACGGGTGAAAATGATAGCATACCGAAAACTATAACATTATAACGACAAATATTATGCTGCATGCCTGCTGCATGCCTGCTTGCATGTTGCCTGCCTGTTTGCATGCTGCATGCAGCCGCCGAGTTTCAGATCCCCTCTATTTTTGATTAATCATTTGGGTTAGGTTAAAAGTGTGACCAAGGAAACAAATTTTTTTTATTCGTATTGTTAATATTTCGAATAATCATTAAGTCGGACTTTTTGTTATTCGATCTATTGAAGCTCGGTGTTTTGAGAAGAGTAATTATAATCGTAAGGAATATTGAAATATATGAATTATAAAAATAGGAGTAATGATAAATCGGAGTTGTAATATTCGGAATTTTGAACCATTCGGAATGATGGAAATCGGTATTTTGAAATTCGTATTTGTGACTGTCGGAATAAAGTTTTTCGTATTAATGTAGTGTACCCATGTTTTAGAGGTTACCACGGAAGGAATGCATATGTTTTTCAAAATTATTTTAGTAATAAGAAAAAAGATGCATGGATATTAAGGAGAAATATTTTAAGGAACAACAAATAAAATTATTATAGCGCGGGCAGGCCCCTTACAAGTTGGACCGACGATCTTGCAAGGGTCGCTACTGGATGCGAGCGGCGCAAGACCAGCCATTGTGGACATTCTGGGGAAGCCTTTGTCCAGCAGTGGACTTCTTTCGGCTTATGTGAAATAATTATTCTAAAAAAGTCATAGTAATGTCTTTCTTTCAATTATCAACTTGACAAGCTAACAATCTTGCATCACATAATAATATTCAAGGTTGAGCAGGAAATAACGATGTTATTTTTTTGTATGTCAACATTTCTATGTAACATGGTAACATTAATCATCGCTGATTTTTGATTAGTCAAGAAGGTTACGAGTAAATACATTGCGGTCCGAAAAGTAAAAGTAAAGTAAAAGCATAATATTAAATCAGTTTTGAGAAGCCACCTATTTTAATAACAGCGAAGCGCTTCCAATGCCAACAATGGTTACCTAGGAAGACTTGTGAATATTTCATAAGTTCAGTTATAGAATCGGGTGATAATTTACTGAAATCCATGACAATCTAAAAACAAAATAAATATGAAATGTTAATTGAGCTAATTATCTGTTTAATTAAGCCGGGAAGCCATTTGCAACGCCCCACCGCGGCACCGACCGCAAAAACTATGCACTTACAACAAGAATAATATGAACTACATATAGAGATAAACACGTAAAAAAACCTATCCTAACTATCAATCAATCAATGGAAACGCCCAAACACTCAAGATAATTTAAAATCCATTATTGTATAAAATTAATCGTTCTAAATATCGGCCTTAACCTTTACAAAATCAATCGTAAATCAATAATCTATTCGAATTATCGGCCATTCTCCCGCCAAAACTTTCACCTGACAGTGAACCTTGACAGTCGGCCATATTGTAATTAGCGTATTTTTTTATTAATTGCCAGTGTGTGCCCTTGATAGGGACCACGAAGGTTTGTCATGATTATCGTGATGATATTTAACGATTTTATATATATTTTTTTTATAGAAAACTGTGAGAATATTTTTAATAACTTGGAACGGATGAAGTTCTGTTCTCAATGTTATTTCTTCGTAATGAAAAACAACCGCTGTTATAAAATGGTAACTATGCGTAGGTATATATAAGACATGGGTCATAAGTTCAATTGCACAATCTTATATATTTCTCTTGTATCAATATAGGTAATGAACATTCTTCGTATTGTTAGCTGAAAAACTAGATCTGTAATCCCACTTTTTTTTACATTGCAACTGCCTTGCTGTAGTGTGCTTGCATCTTCAACTGAAGATAGTGAGGTCCTGGAATAATTTCCGGGGTTGTGCCAAAAAGAATCATTGCATTTGCAAATAAACTCCGGCCGAGCGTAGAAGTCCGAGATATGCCTCGAACAGCATGTAAAGTTGTCAGTTCTTCACCTAATCTCTTCCTGGTCGTTTTTGATATACGACACATCGGATTATGAGAGTCAGAGAATAGAGAGGGCATCTATGTTTTCACACACACTACACTTTAACATGTGTTGTTAATTGGGTTGTTTCCGAAAATATTGGCCTTCGTTTCCGTAATTCGAGCAGGGGCACTATTATTCATCATAAACACGCAATTCTAACCATAAAGTTGAATACCTCCAGTAATAAATGATATAGTAACAGGTTCTTAGTCTCACGGGGTCAAGAGCTAGTGAAAGTTACACCTGGTGTTGCCAGCATTTGATGGATTACACAGGTGGCGATTAGATTTAATGATCTGCACTTGTAGCGGAGGGAATAAAAACATTGACAGTATGATCTTTGCTACAGCAAAACATAGTTACAACTATGTCTGTTCTTATGCTGAACGTTATCGGCATAAGAACATATAAAAAAATTACGCACCATAAAAAAGTGATTCACATCTTTTCGATATTGGACTAGTATACATTACATAAGTATTTACGAGAAATTGTAATTAGTACTTCGCTCAAAGAGCAGCCCGACTGGGGAAGTACCTCCACCTTACAGAAGACATTCCTTAATAATAACATTAATAATTTTAATGTTGTGTTTCTGCGTGTAAGTAAGGTCGCCAGAGCTCATTGGGGTGGGGGAAGGGCCAGTAACACTTGTTTGCTGACTCATAAAGGCCGGCAACGCACCCGCGACTCCTCTGGTGTTGTGAGTGTCCATGGGCGGTGGTGATCACTTACCAGGTGACCAACTTGCTCGTTTGTCGCCCTCTGAAATAAAAAAAACACCTTACTTACCACCTTGGTGATCACTCACCTTAGGCTTTAGAAATATACAGTATGTTGTCCATACCATAGTGTACCACCTGTGCCTACTTTGGGATCTGATGACAGTGTGTTAGTTCTCGCAAGATATTTATTATATGACGGGCCTGATAGCTTTTTTGGCAAATGCTTGCTTTGCACGCCGAAGGCCGTGGGTTCGGTTCCCACCCAGGACAAATATTTGTGTGCACAAATATATCTGTTTGTCCTGAGTCTGGATGTAATTATCTATATAAGTATGTATTTACAAAAGAAAAGTAGAATATGTAGTATATCTGGTTTCCATAGTACAAGCTCTGCTTAGTTTGGGATCAGATGGCCGTGTGTAAATAATGTCCCAGGATATTATTATTATTATTATTTATCTATATATCTTACCACACATTGTCTGAATGTTTATCTTGCGGTGAGAATTCAATATTATTGTTATCACGGACATGATGCGTATAGCGACGACGGTCACGCTTTAATGCTACCACCGGATCCAATGCGCCCCAACTAAGTAAATAATAACATATATAACTAATTACCTATTAAACTGATTACTTCACCATTTTAAATACGCTTGAAATTACACACCATAATAAATCTCATTATCTGTAGCAAGTCATCGCCACTCAAAACCATTAAAAATAATTGCCTTTTCAAAATGATTACAATAATCATTAAACTTTCACTCAGTTTTTAATCTCGTACTATATATAATATAAAAACAGACGCAAAGGCCATATATATATTTAAAAATAGAAGGGCGTGAAATTAACGCATTGTGCGTTTACGCATGAGATGTTGATTTAAAAAATGAAAGTTTTGTACTTAATTTATTCATAAGAATAATGAAAATTACTATTATAAGATTAATTAATAAGTGTAATATACGGACTTTACACCCTTACTACTTTTGCAGATTGCTGTAATTTATAGCGTATTTCTTGGTAATAAATATAATCAGATCCAAGCAGCCGACTGGGATATTACCCCCATCTTGCAGAAGACATTCCTTAATAATAACATTAATAACTTAATGATATGTTTCTAAGTCAAGCCGCCAGAGCTCATCGGGATGGGGGGAGGGTCTAACACTTGTGTTGTGTTGTTTGTTGTTAGATTTGCTAGACGGCTTGAGGATTATTGTCCGCTGAAGCAGTGAAAGCATCCTAGGTCAACTGTAAATGTCATGTTAAAAAAAATCGCCATACGGGTGGCCTACTGGGCAGCCTGAACAACTTTGACAGTACTATATAAAAACCGGCCAAGTGCGAGTCAGACTCGCCTAGGGTTCCGCAGCAGCAAGTATTTCAGTTGATTACATGAAAGGTAAATTGCGGTTTACGATTTATGACGCATTAAAAAAACTACATACTAGATCTCGTTCAAACCAATTTTCGTTGTTAATTTACATGGTAATGTACATCATACATTTTTTTTAGTTTTATCATTCTCTTATTTTAGAAGTTACAGGGGGGGGGGGGGACACTCATTTTTCCACTTTGGAAGTGTCTCTCGCGCAAACTTTTCAGTTTAGAAAAAAAATATATTAGGAACCTCAATATCATTTTTGAAGACCTGTCCATAGATACCCCACATGTATGGATACAATGAAAAAAAATTTTTTGCATTTCAGTTCTATGTATGGGGAACCCCCAAAATTATTATTAATTTGCTATTTTTGTGTAAAACTCTTAATGCGGTTCACAGAATACATCTACTTACCAAGTTTCAACAGTACAGCTCTTATAGTTTCGGAAAAAAGTGGCTGTGACATACGGACGGACAGACAGACAGACATGACGAATCTATAAGGGTTCCGTTTTTTGCCATTTGGCTACGGAACCCTAAAAATAAAAATGTAAAATTTTGTTCCCATTAAAATATTTTAATGCGTGCGCGAGTTAGCTGCGTGTTGAAAGGCATAAATGGGTCGTGGTTTAAATATAGCCCTAACTATTGCGTGTTGCTAAGTCACGAAATACAAACGTAAAGACATTCAAATACATGAGATTAGTTACAATAGAACTTAAAGGAGATATAAATATATAAGTATAATATATATCTATACTCAAATATAGACTGGCCTGTTGGTCTAATGGTTCGTGACCTTGACTGCTAAGCCGGAGGTCGGAGGTCGTGGGTTCTTTCCCCACCCAGGACAAATCCTTGTGTGATGAGCACGATTATTTATTCTGTGTCTGGGTATAATTATAAAAATATATCTATGTATGTTTATCACGCCTGTGGTACAGGTTTAACCTAGTACAAGCACAAACTGTTTATAGCTTGGCTTAGCATTAATTATTTTTTATATTAATAGATATAATTTTGTACATATTTTTCATGAATAAAAATTATTTATTATCAGTTGTCTGGCTGCCCAACACACTCTGCCTATATATCTTGGGACACCCGGCACACTGTCATCTGATCCCAATCAGATGGCAGTGTGTTAGGTGTCTCAAGATATTTAAGATATATATTTTAAAATAAATATCCGTATTATTATTGATTACGCTTAAATACCTTTCTTGCGGAATAATTAAAAGAAAACGTAGCACACTTAGTAGGTTCAAGTATAATAATAATATATATAGGGACAATGTCACACAGATCATCCTAGCCCCAAACTAAACAAAGCTTGTACTTTGGGGTTCCAGGCGACGATATACATACTTATATAGATAGATAAATACTTAAATACTTAGAAAATATCCATGACTCAGAAACAAATATTCGTGCTCATCACACAAATTTTAGCACTTACCGGGATTCGAACCCAGGACTGTCTCTGTCCTGTCTCTTCCAACCACTATCACCTCTCATGACCCTCCTAAACTAACATTAACGTCATGTAGAAAAATACGGGTCTCTTTTTTAATTGGAAGTTTGATGTAAGTCTCTGTCCTGTCGGTGTGAAATGAACGCCGTAAGCGCGTTCCAGAATCTATTATTACAATAAATAATCCTACACTTTAACATAACACGTCAAATGCATATATTAAGAAGTAACTAGTATATCGCTTGTGATCACGTCTCGGAACAGAAACGGACAAACATACAGACAGACATCCGTGTGACAACGTGACAGCACGAAGCGTGTCGTGCGCCTTTCATTATCTACGTGTATTACGGAATATGAGGCTTAGTAACCGTGAAAATATTTATGTTGGTGCTCGCGTTGATAGGCATAGATTAGTTTATTATGATGGTAAAATCTTCTTTTGACTTATCTAACCATAGGAAACTGTAAAAGACATAAAAAAGAGGAAGCAAAAGGTATATTTATCATGTCTAATAAATTCCTCACACTTTATCGCTAATGCTACGTGCCCTCTCGTTCTTCTTTTTTAATAACTACAAACAAAACGCCGGTGTACTACGCCAAATCGAATGCAAAATAACCGAATATCAATTGATAGACCGCTATAAATCGAATATCTAAATACTGGAACGTTCGTAATATCCAATGGTTTATAAATCGAACATTTGCTTATAGAAAAGTAGGTTAAGTTAGATTAGAACTACGACCATGTAACGCTAGAAACTGATAAATTGTTTATCGCTAAAGGATACATTAGATTGAATGTTCGATTTAGTAGCCATTCGATACTATGAACGTTCCAGTATTTATACTATCTCTAGTGATCGATCAATTATTGATATTCGATTCGGCATAGCTATACAAAATCGAATGCCACAAGACGCAGGCGATAGGGGATTCCTTGGAAATAGAAACTCGAATCACAGTGCTTAATGATGTAGGAAAGGATTGGTTTTTAGGGAAGTTTTGTGACGCTGCAACTGGCCTGAGTGACTCTGTATCAACAGTTCTGGGGATCAATGATGAGACACTAATACACATTGGTAATTTATATTCATTCGGCATTTGGCATAATAAAATTGACATTTAGCTAGCTCGTATTAAGTTATTGTCAAAGAGTTTATGTTTAAGTTTAATTATCAAAATTTATAGTTTTAGCTATATTTTTACTACATATTGTCAAAGGTTTTGTCTATATTAAGGTATTATTGTTATGGACCTTGTGTTAATAACGACGGCCGCGCTTTAATGCTACCACCGGATCCAATGCACCCCAACTGAGTAGACCCAGCGAAACAAACTCAGTGGGTTCATCTATTACCGGTTTCAACACGACCCAGTTGAGACGTTACGGCGAAACACACTCAAGCGGGAATGAACACGGGATTTGGTCCACTTAGAGTAATTTTTTAGTAGGCAAATACAATATATGCTCGATCGGTTGTCTGAATGCTAATATTCATTCGGTATTCAGATATTCACGTGCCTACACGTGTTAGAATCAAAATTTAAGTAATACAATTGAAAGTCAAAAATTAATAAGGTTTTTACTCACTTAGACTTTAAAAAAGCGCTTGTAAATAGTCAGAACATGTTTGTAGTAATACAGTTATTATTTCTAGTTATTTATTACAGATATTTAGGTACACTTGCTAATATAATCAAAATAATATATATTAACGTATAACCTAGCTCATCCGTCATCGGTTTCGTAACGCGGATATTATTAAATAACGTTAAATGTCAATGTGTTACTAAGTATTACAGTTCTACTCGTACAGGCCTCTGATATGTTTTAACATATATAGCTAATGACAACAACTGAACAGAGGGCTTACTGTGCCCTCCGAAGCATGAAAATAATTAGAATTTACACCATTGCGGTGGTCACATATTATACAGTCTCCATCCATATATGAACACGTTATGTCTAGTATTAACATTATGACCGTCGCCTTGTTCCGAGCAATAGCTTCTCTACATAACCCCTTGGAAACAACCGCCGTAATGTTTCAATCATCATTTGCATCCAAGTAAAAGTAATATTAATCTATATAATGACCTTAATGTTTACGTATTTGTTCAATGACAGACGCACTGACATTACGGTGTTGAAATGGAAGCAAATGTCAACTTTTAGGTGAGGCCGTAATATTATAAGTTTTCATCTGCTATCTACACATGATTTAAACTTAGATATACGAATCGTAACTGGTTATGAGAGAAAGGGAGAAAAAAATGTGTGATCGCACTTCTCTCTTTTGCCCCTACAGTAATATACAAAACGTAACTTACATAACGCTTTTAGTGATAGGGCCGCCAATTGCTGAATATTGTTATATGCATATTGTTCTGTTTTTATTCCTTATGCAATAAAGTGTACTTCTTTTTCTTCTTTCTCTTTCTTTTTTCCACTCTCTCTCTCTCTCTCACTCTTTCTATCTTCACTAAATTATATCTCCCTCTCATCTTCCGTTCGCCTCGCCCGATTACAGTTTTCGTAAAAAGAAACAATGAAATGGTTTATTCCTATTACAGAACGATACCAATCATAATCATAATAGGAGCTTAATACACCGGCAGTTTTAAAATTTCTATAATAACCGTTCTATGAAACCGATACCGACACGCCACAGTTTCCCAGTGTAATATGATGGCCTTAGTATTGAAATTTTCCATACAGCCTTGCCTAGGCTTCAAGTTGGCGGCGTTAAAACATCTGCGAGTGCGGCGTGTCACCCCAAAGTATGGCTCATTTATCTGATTGTCCTTCTTGTCCAGTCTCTTGTTCTCTTCAGGACTTGTATGACGCTTCAGCCGGGGCAATCGGCGTTGCTCAATTTTGGCAAGATAAAATCTAATTCTTACCATCGACACGATAAGAAGAAGGTGTTAAAAGCCTGTGTCGCGGGGAATACAGACCAGTTCTAGACATCGAAATTCAACTAGTCGTTTAACTGCCGCTCATAGCCAGATGCTCCCATCGGTCCGTAAGTGATCGATAAGCAACTAGGCTCGCGGTCAGTCCATAGATGGGTGACCGCCAAAGTGGTTTAATTTCTGAGTGTTACCGTGCTTCGGAGGGCACGTTAAGCTGTCGGTTGTAGCCATTAGCTGACAGTCGTTAAGCCATGTCGGAGGCCTATTAAATGGCTTGAACAACTCTGACACTAGGGTAACCACTGCCCATACGATAACTAAGTAGTAAGAAGTAAATACTGCCAATCGAGAGAACCATTTCCCATTCGATAACTTCGATAACATCCCTGAACGATTGGTCGAATAACCACTGATCTTTTACTATCTGTATCTTTATTAGTTGCACTGTATACATCCTACGTCAAACGGCTCATTTCCATCTAGACTGGGCGCCACAATTTCGACCAGTAGGATATTATTATTGAACTTATTTACATTAACGCATTTCCATGCCACACATTAGCCACATAGTTCTGTCGGTCGCTGTAGCTGGCGAATAGGAATGGCATTAGAAAGGATATCGGCAAGGTCGCTGGTCGTACATTGTTTTACTCGCAGGCTCAGACGTGTCCTTTGCTTTCCGCTTTAGTTCTTAAAAGAAAATGTACAAAAGGAAGTAATGATAGCAATCATATGTCTAACCTATTTGGCTAGCCTGACTCTATTTACTATACATTACTATTAATTTTTCATTTATAGTATCTATACATATAATAAAATCGTAGGAAAGTCAAAACTGTACATTGAATATTTTAAAAAAAGGATACTTGGGGCGTGATCTACTATCGACATCGAAGCCAAAAATATAGTTTTAAGAATTTTTGTCTGTTTGTCTGTATGTATGTCCGGGCTAAACTCAAAAAGTACTGCACGGATTTACTTCAAATTTTGCATGAATATTACTAAGAGGTCGGGTCAACATATAGGCTACATATTATCATACTATCACCTACGGGGGAGGAGCTATGATAATTTATAAAGTTTAACACGGGTAAAACCGCAGGGCACAGCTAGTTAATAATAATATAACTTAATTTGTACATAGAATTTTATATATTAATTTTATTTAGTCTAGGTAATTTCATCAGTTTACATCAGTTCAACATTACATCAGTTACGATTAATAATGTATGTGAGAAACAGTCTTTCCACAATCTGGATTTCAATTTTGTACCTGTCTATTAAGATTTTATAAATGTGATATGTGTGTTTGTGTCATTATTCGCAATACAAAGTTTAAATCTATTGGCGATGGATTTGACCAGACATCGTCGATTATAATATAAAAGTAACAAAACAAATTTAATATTTTCATCTGTGCGGTTTGTTTTATTACATACTAGCTGTGCCCCGCGGTTTTACCCGCGTTAAATTCCTCTCCCGTAGGTGATAGCGTGATAATATATTGACCCGACTTCTTAGTAATATTCATGCAAAATTTGAAGTAAATCCATGCATTACTTTTTTGCCCGGACATGCATACAGACAAACAGACAAAAATTCTAAAAACTATATTTTTGGCTTCGATATCGACTGTAGATCACGCCCCAAGTATCCTTTTAAAAAATATTCACTGTACAGGTTTGACTTTCCTACGGTTTTATTATATGTATAGTATATTTTTTGAATCCTTAAGTAAATAACAAGTTACTCAGCTAATATTTTCAATTTTAAACATGGCAGACGCCAAGCGTGGGATTATGACATATCCTCCCAAGAGGCTTTTGTTCAGCCGTGGACTTCTTACAACTGTTATGATGATAATAGTTTATGCAACGCAAGTCAAATAATGCATTTTATGGGCATATTTTTATACATTGGGTTACATTATTGCAAATTGTAGGATATCTAAATTTTATATATATGTGTAGTTCAGGAACTATATGTGGAAACATTTAGATCCCTACACAAATTTACCATTTACCTTTAAATGATGAGCTATCTATTAGTAAAACAATTTTTAAGATCAAATTAGTAGTTTTTGAATTTGTGTAAAACAAAGAAACATACTAAACATCATATATCTTCTCTTAATAATATTAGTTCATAAAAACATTCCCTTCTAGTACATCATCTACTGTCTCGGAGTTGTTGTAGTTAACTAATTTATCCTTAGATTTTCAACTAATTTTAATTTATCTTAGTGATAAATAAATATAATTTTACCCCTTTTCACACTTGGGTAACACTTTTCAATAACACCCGTAAGATAAAGAAATAAATACCTCTGTACAGTGTACTCCACACAGACTTTTGCGGAGTTTGGAAATCGAATTTGTAATAATTGTTAGCGTGGGAGTCCATCGACCATTAGACCATACGTCTCCTTATTTTCGTATGAAGGTTGCTGTTCTATATCTGGTACTTACCTGCAAAAAATGGAAAAGAATCATTAGTACAAAGATTATTGGCAAAACTATATGATATAAATGGCAAGATTGAAGGTAATTCAAGGCAAACATCAAAATGAACTGCTAAAACTTTTAATTTTAGATGACGTTGAAAAATACTTTAACATATCCTAAGTTTATACAACTAGGTAAGCCCAACTTCGAGTAGAAGGTCTATTGTTATTTTCTATGTTAGCAGTTTTAATTTTAAATTATTATAAGGAGTAAGAGAGCCTGGAGATCCGTCACACAGGCTCCGAACCAGACTACGGACTCCAGCTCTCAAAAAGTTAATATACCTAAAAACTTAATATGACAATATGTAAATAATTTACTTTTTGAGAGAAATAAATGAATTTATTATTAAAAAAAATTGTAGAATCCAACTAAAGTATTCGGAAAGCTATGTATCTTCTCGTCCCAAATGTCGCAGTGCCTCAAGTCCAAAAACATTGACTTGTGTGTATTACCTGTGATGACTTACGGAGCAGAGATGTGGTCGCTCAATATGGGTCTTTAAGACGGGATAGGGTTTCCCAAAGAGCAACGGCTCTCCGTTGCTCTGACTATGCTTAGATTACTATGCCATAGTAACCGACATAGCCATTGCCAAGGTGAAGTGGCAGTGGGAAGCTAAGTATTAACCTACTAAAGATACTGCGAATCTTGCTGCAGTCGCCAAGTCCCACCAAATTATGCTTTGAACGTGGCTTTTATCCAGCAGTGGACATCTTATGGTGAATATGATAACAGATTTAGAACAACTGATACTAAGATCTCCTTTGAGTCACATTCAACCTTGTAAGTGAACATTTAAACATCATAAATCAAGCGTATTTAATGTTAATGACCGGATACAGTTTCTGCAGGTTTCTTATCGCGTATCGTGAGTTCGAATCCGAGCAGTGAACTATGCCCTGCAAGTAATATAAAGCCCTCAACCTACGTATCTTTTGCAACTGTTGTAAATTACAGAATAGTTTAGTAAAGCATATCAAATTGCTGGTTTCAATGGCTTTAATTAACTACTTATAAAACTGTTATATGTTTTAAACCAACTCCAATGAGAGCTAGTAGCTTCAGAAACATTTTGAAATGAATCGAATCAAGTTTAACTCGATTCTGTTCGGTTAGTGGGCGAAAATATATAATAGAGTCTGCAGGATGCGTCATGTTTAGGTCGTCATTTCTTTACAGAAATAAAAACCTTTATTAGGCCAACTTGTTTTTTAAAAACAAAAAATAAAAACATTGCCATCTGATCCCAAATTAGGCAGAACATGTAGTATGACAACTAGACAACTGATAACGTATATATTTCTAAATACTTAATATTAATATCCTCCTAGCTGAATTTTGGCCACGGTGGCCCGCCTCAACAGAGATTAGCCATCTGCGCGGGACATATTATAGTGCTCAAGTGTGGAGGAGCACTTTCTATTCCATCACTCTCGTGATCCGATGGGACGCCTATACGACCGGAAAGAGGTCAGGTACAGGACCGACGGCTTTACGTGCTCACCGATGCACGGGGGTATAATACCGCCAACCCCCACACATCAGGCTGATTCTGAGATTTTTTTTTATACTTTTTTTTTCCATTTTCAATTTTGGCCCGACCCCGGATTTGAACCCAGGACCTCGTTCTTTGAGGGTGAACACGCTGCCGCTGGACCAACATTCTAAATACATACATACTATGTGCCGATAAATTACACCCAGACACTGAACAAATAATCGTCAAGTTGGAGATATTAAAATTACTTATGATAAATGTTGAGATTATGCGTTTTATTATTTTTCAGTTATCATTATATTAAATTGTACTCGTTGATCTAGCGGTAGCTTGTTCAACAGATAATGAAGTTCCTGGGATCAAATCCCGGGTCGGGCCAAAAACAGTTTTTTTCCGTAAAAATGCTCAGTATCAGCCCAAAGTTGGCGTTGGCGAGATGGCGGTATTACACCCCCGTGCCTCAGAGAGCACGTAAAGGTCCTGTACCTGACCTCATTCCGGTCGTGATGCTAATCGTCCCACTGGATCATGAGAGTGATGGAATAAAAAGTGCCCCTGTGTTTGCGCACACACTTGTGCACTATAATATTTCCTACGCAGTTGACTCGTCTCCATTGAGACTGGCCGCCGTGGCCGAAATTCGGTCTAGAAAACATTATTATTATAATAAATATAAGAATTGTAGTTTTTAATTAACTTACATGTGTAAAAAGATACTGTTTTTAGGGGTTACTAAGTATTCTCTCGCGTTGTTTGCCGCTAGAGAGCGCCCGAGGTCACGTTACGACATGTACATACAATGCAAGCCTACATAACGTAACGTGAAACAATAGGGGAATAAAATTCGCAATTTTACACATCTTTTCTTCCTAATTAACAGTTAACCTCCTCATTTTTACAATTACGAATTTCATAAATCTTAAAATAATGTCAAATGTGTGAATTTGTCATTTCATAAGAGAGGCCTAAGTTTGTTTTTATGTGATTTTTTTATTTACCTTGTTCACACGGATAATTAATGCAATGAACACTTTCTTAAACAGACGTAAAATAAGAAATCTTTAATGTTTATGGGTGTGAAATTACAGTTTCTCCAAGTGTCATAAAATACAATTAATTAGGTGCATATCTCTATTAGATATAATAATACATAGACCAGAGATCATAGATAAGACAAACCTATTATAGATATACTGACATATTGTAATTGTTATTTGCAATTTGACATTTGTATAATGTTTATTGACTAACTGACTGACTATTGACAAATTATGTTTATTGACTTGGTATCATACGAGTATATTCAAAAACAATTAAGCGTATTAGGATTTGACAATTACTGTGACATATACACCATGTTTCAAAATGCGTGTTTCTAATTAGATAATACTGAGCTGGACTATTTATATTCTAATTTGAAACTACATAATATGGACCTGGATTATTTATATTCTAATTTCAAACTAGATAATTGTATCTGGACTAATAATATTCTTTTTTTAACTATGTAATATGAATCGAGACTATTTATATTCTAATTTCAAATTAGATAATATAGACCTGGACTATTTATATTATAATTTTAAGACCTAGTATTTTATTGCACAGACGCCAGCACATCCAGCTTCTCCAATCTGTCAAATTTCTTATATAAATACATAAAGTTGAAAAACTTTATCACAAAAGCATAAGGTTCACTTTCAATTGGAGAAATTTGACAGATTGGGGTAGCTTGATGTGCTGGCGTCTGTACCCATAATTTGCAAGAAAACTGAATTCAAGTTTGAATTTTATCTCGTTAGATTTTTAACTATTTTGATAGCTGATACTCTTCATTTCAGTATAAATAAATAAAAATAAAAAAGGTTTAAATTCACGTAGACTTTAAAAAAGCGCTTGTAAATAGTCAGAACATGTTTGTAGTAATATAGTTGTATACATTATTATTTCTAGTAACATAGACAATAAGGTACACATTGTATGAAAACATTTATAAAATTTATTTTATTATAGCAATGATATTTAGCTAGCTCGTATCAAGTTATTGTCAAAAGATTATGTTTAATTATCTAGTTTAAGTCTAATATTTTTACTACATATTGTCAATGGTTCTGTCTATATTAAGGTATTATTATTATGACGGACCTTGTGTTAATAACGACGGTCGCGCTTTTAGTATATGTAAGTAATCCAAACATTTATAATACTGAGCCAATTCTCAGACTATCTACTCATAAGACTCATACTACATACAGCCTGCTACGCCCATGTACCTGAGCAATGCAATTCAACCAGTTCAAATCGAATAGGCATCTAGTATATTATTATGTAAATATTGAAACCAGTTTTTAAAGCGATCCTTACAGTGTCGGAAAGGTCGCGCGTTTACCTACATAGCCTTATAAAACTCCTCATGGAATCATTTTAATGTTCGAAGGCTTGAATGAATGACTAATTTGCTGTTTATAGAGCTATTTACATAAGATAGTGAATGTTTCGCAATTTCCGGTAAAATTTATGTTTATGTTAACAATACATGTTTATGTTAATTTATACATTAATTTATTATTATGTTATGATGAGTGTAACTTAACTGAAATAAATGGATTTATTATAATATTAGTTTTTCTCCCGCGACCGAATTCGCATCGATATCTTACATTTTATATAACGCGGTAGCTTCTTAAACATTTTATGTAAATTTAGGGATTCGATTCGTTAAACTAGGAATTATAGAAAGTGAAATTTATTCGTAACCAGAAGACTTAGTTTTTAGTTTCATATTTCTAATTTAAACATTGGTAGATATTCCATACAAACTTTTAATATTCTTAAATGATGAAATATTTTTTTGCCAAAGTGCAATAATATATTTTATCAATCAATCTCATTCAAACTTGATTATTTCAAGTGCAATTCGATAGCCATCAACTGCGGGTATCGAATTTGATCTTATAAAATCAAATAATCTTTCGTCAAACTTTAGACTAACTAGATGCCATCGTAGATATTATTTCGGAAGTTTATTTGAGACATTTTTGTGTCTTAATTGTTTCAAATTATCAAATATCTATGGACTTTGCTAATGACACAGTATAAATAACTAATAGTCACCTTGTTATAGTAGTAATCCGTTATCCCTGCCTTCCCCTCTGTTAACAGGCGTGAGTATACATATTTTTTTATATGCATGAATGTAAGTATTTATATAATATTACTGATTAGAGCTACCAAGACATATTTACTGGAATTTTATTAAGAATGAATGATTGAATGAAGAAATGAATTTTATTTTCATTTTCCAAAGCTCCAACACAGCTTCCAACAAAGCCCCAGCTTTGGAAAAATAAAAATAGGCAGGAAATTTCAAGGGTAACTTTAATACTAAATTATGTTTGTTTTCTATGCAACTAAGTCAACAAATAAACAAGCAGTTATCGGTACCATAACATCACTCTCGGCATTTTAGACCTTTATTTTTTACCCCTACAAAAAAAATTGATCCTATAATGCTCTGGCACCCGTGAGTGATGCCCATGTTGCTGAGGTATTTTAAGAAAATCTACATGAAATAATTCTACAGCCTTGCGTATATATATATATATATTTTTTTTTATACATGCGTTTGTTATATTAAACGTATGACATCGACAGCCCCGAAAGAGGCATTGCCTAGCAAGGCTATCACTATAAATCACCTTGTACAACTGGACTACGAATAAATGATAATTTTATTTTTAATAGTATTTTATTAAAACGTCATTTTGTACAAATATATGTAAACATTCAAATTTTTTAATTTACTTGTTAATATTTATGTGTAACTTAAAACTTGACATTGACTTACTAAGAACATATTAATGTGATGTTGTCCAAACTTTTGGAGCTATCTAATTTATAATAGGAGTATCTTTCTACTCGTAAGGATAATAAATAAATTGATATTTTTTTTATTTCGAGTACAAAGGGCTTACAGACACACATATTCGGTGAACACCTTTTAAGCAAAGGATTACTTGTCTTAGGAATAGTATAATAAGCAAGGATGTGTCAACTTTCCTAGGAGCCGTTGCCTAAATATTCTTATAGCTTGGACGTATTTATTAACAGCCTCTTTAAATTTAAAACTCGGTTTAGGCACATTAAGTTCTGATTCATATTACTATCACGTGGTTTCCGGCATACAAAGGATAACAGGGCTATTTTCTGGTCCCTCCCTCTTACCCACCACTGCAACTCCTGTAAGCCAGGATCAACAGTGGCACATAATGAAATGACACTGAGCGGTGAGACTCAGGCATGTCCCGGGGAATCGTTTTAACTGTATTTAATCAGAAAGAAAAAAGAAGTTCGAAAATGTATAGTTCCACTTCTCTCCAGAGCAAAGCGGGAGACAGAATGAAGTAACAAGGCTATTGCCTCATAAAACGAGAGAATAGAGAAGCCAGCACCGAGGATCAATTTAAGGGTCCTAAGTGAGCTGTTATATTTGATTCCAATAGTAGGTATGGCAAAAACGCTTAAACGCACGGAAGGTGTTCCTTGTTGCTACAAGATACGTATAATAAACTACTCCAGATATTGGTTGCAAGCTATTTAACATAATATCACGCTGATTTTGAGCTCACACTCCCAAAGTATGTAGTGAGCCTAGGATAAGAGGGCCACCCCATACCATCTCCTGGGTGTATTATAAGGTGTCTAATAGGATTCACTACGTAGTCAAGCAACAGCGTTACCTATGTACTAGCAACCACCTTCTGCGATTGCCAACGCGCATGCTAAGCGTGGTGACTGTGGCAAACCCTTCCAAATGGTGACGTTATAGAAACCCATGGAGTAGGCCTATGTCCAGCAGTGGGTGATATTGACGGTCACCGAAGCCTACTTGGTAGTGCTCCTGCCTACGAAGCTGGTGGTCCTGGGTTCGAATACCGGTATGTGCAAATATTTGTGTGATGAGCACGAATAGTTGTTTCTGAGTCATGGATGTTTTCTATGTATATAAGTATTGATCTATCTATATAAGTATGTATATCGTCGCCTGGTACCCATAGTACAAGCTTTGCTTAGTTTGGGGTTATATTAGGATGATCTGTGTGACATTGTCCCTAGATATATTATATCAGGCTGATGATGATCTGCTTATGTTAAACGGATTTATACGGCAAACAATTGTTTTAATATAATTTAATTCAAATGTTAGCTTTAACTTTTACTCATGCGCAGTAACATGAATAGGAATGTAGTCTATATAATCTTTGAACATATTTTGAACTGAATTATTAATGTGTAATTATTTAACTGTATTCTGATGTATGTGCTTTTCTAAATAAATTATCATATAATTATTTCATATAACATTTAAGAAATCTCATTTCAATAACAGCATAATTACTAGACCACAACATTAATTATACAACAAGAGTAATACTTAACTTTTATTAAGGAAAACATGCTACCAAATAATACCAACATCACTAATAATAATTACCAAACAAATGTCAAAAACAAAACAATATAAATCTTGGCCTTAAAGTCTCACATTGTGTCGAAACATATCATTACCATGCTCAAGTTTGATTACCACATGCTTGATCATAACTTGCAGTGCGTACAAAATATGTTTGTATTCTCGCTATTATTATGTTACGCAGTAAAATGAGGACCTTAGTTCGTATTTTCCCAAATGTTTTATTAGGATTTTTCTAACAAGATAAGCGTCTCGTTGCAGCCTGGAGTATGGAAATGGATGGTGTCTGCCAATGTCTCAAAGAGCAGGTAGAGCTATTGTACTTGTACCTGATCTCTTTCCGATCCCGTCGAATAACCGTCCCATCAGGTGAGTAAATACTTCTTCACGACTATAACGCTCTCCAGGTATGTTTATAAATTTACTTTTTTATTGTTCTTTTATTTTATTTATTTATTTATTACACGTTTGTTTATCTTTTTTATTATTATTAATTTGTAAGACATCTCTATTTCTCCGTCCGTGATGTATATTACATTTAAGGTAATGCTCCGTGACATTCGGCAGCACAGAACTACGCTAGAACAATATAATATGCTATATAAACTAGCAAACGCTGAGGTGGAGCCACTTCGGTGTTGCACGGATAACAAGTGCCTATGTTTTTATTTAATTATTCTTTTTATGATTATTTTATATTTTGTGCATTTTCTTAATAAATCTTCTTACTTTCTTTTTATTTTGTCTTAATGAGTCAATACAAAACCGGTACCATTAAACACCACTAAGAGATACACCAAGTAGACTGGCAACAACGCCTTGCGGTCGTCAACAGGCATGTCACGCGGGGTGACTTTGGCAAACCCGTCCAAATAGCATCATTATAGAAACGTTCGTGGGAGGTCTTTGTCCAGCAGTGGACGATATCAGGCAGATGATGATGATGATATTTTTCCAGTTGGCATACATTCAAAATAACTTTAATATTATCATTTTTGAATATTTAATAAATAGTTTTTAGTATTAACTATGATTTATTTATTATTTTTAGCATTTTGAACATGCTATACAGAAAACAATTTTTCAGACATCTTTAAAATGAATTGTATAAATTTTCCCACCCGCACTTAAATTTATACAATTCATTTTAAAGATGTCTAAAAAATTGTTTTTAATATTATCATCTGTCCCAAAGTAGTAATGTCCAGCTTTCGCCAATATCGGTGCCCGTACAAACAAAGTAATTAGCATCGCTTCCTTATTCACGTGTTATAAGCATTCGCAAACAATTCTCTATTGTAGCACGTTACTGGCAACACGTTGGTAACTTCAAATTTATACCTGTTATGCAAAATGTTGCGTTTTACAATAACAGTAGATATTTTCTTAGGTGAAACGTCTAATTTAAACAATTACGTGCAAATAAATGCAATTAAATTAGCAATGTAATAATGTATTTTTATGTAATTTATACCTTCTAGTCCTAATGTTGGCGACTGTAATAACTATTTAAAATCAAATATTGTTATATAATGTCTTTATAATAGAAATCCATTAATGTTATAATTGAAAAACTAAATCGTTAGTTTATTTCGCCTATTGTTTAGTTGTCTACTTATTTGTAAAAATTTACATGCCATATATATGGCGAAGCATGTGAAACCTAACAATGATTACAACACCTATAATTTGTAAACCATGTTTCATGTAAATAAATGATTTTTATCTTTATCTTTTTATTAACACGGAAATTATGTTTATTGAAATAGTTCAAATTTGATATTTGCATATTTAACTTGAAACAGTTAATAAATATCTTGAGGCAACTAATACACTGCCACCTGATTACAAACTAGGCAGAGTCGCAATCAGACAACTGGTAGACATACTTCATCCTAATCATCATATCAACCTTTGACGTATCCGTGTGAATAAAAGCCCCTTATTAAGAAAGATTAAAAAGAGAACATATCAACCGAAAGACACTCACTGCTGGAAAAAGGCCTCTCCCAAAGACCTCCACAATTGCCGGTCTTTCACTACTCGCATCCAGCGGCCTTCATACTTATTTATTTCTAAATACATACATATTATTATTTTTTATTTTTATTGCCTTTGGAAGCAGACGAGCTAACGGCCCACCTGATGGTAAGTGGTAACCGCCTTGTGTTTTAATGGGGTTAAACTTGACTAGGTTCTCTACGCCCCATTCATAGGCCCGCCCGAGAGAACCTTCGACTTCAGACACAAATATTTGTACCTAGAATTCATATATACTTAATTTTTAATACTTAATTTTTTTTAGACTCGTATGAGGATAAAAACTGTTTTTATTATTTTTATTTACAGACACAGAATAAATAATCGTGCTCATCGCACAGATTTGTGCTGGATGGGAATCGAATTCACGACCTCTGGCTTAACCATCAGGGTCACTGTCCACTACACCAACAGGCCATATTAAAGAATATTTTCAGCATCGGGTTTCTCTTCTTGAGAGGTACCTAGGTTGTTTTCAAGTGAACTCTAGTAAAATATACAAGGTTGATGTGACCACTTAACTAGAAACCAGAGGAACACTGAAAACTGACCTTAATACATTCCTATTCTAAGGTAAAGTTACTTTAGCTTAATGTCAAGTTCAATCCAAAATTAAGTCTTCTTCTTTACAACATAAGCGTGAAAAAGATCGTGTCATGCGCAAACAAAATGATTAATTGTTTGCGCCCCACTTCCTTAAGTAGCGTGGTGGTCCGCACGGCTACACACACAAACCATCGTAATTGATTGCTATGATTTAATGATCTTTATCAGCTGTGTGAAATATGTTTCGTAGATGCTAATATTTTTATGTAAAAAATCTACTATATAAAAATAAGTCGGGTTTTCCTTCCTGAGGCTATAACTCCAGAACGCACGAACCGATTTCCACGGTTTTGCATTTGTTGGAAAGGTCTTGGACTCCGTGAGGTTTATAGCCAAGATAATTTATAAAATTTAACGCGGGTAACACCGCGGGGCACAGCTAGTTACATATACAGTTTTGATTTGTAAATTTAGTACACCGACACTATTTAACCCGTTTTTTTCAGCAAAGCCCTTGCTTCTCAAACCTTTATTTTATACTAGCTGTGCCCCGCGGTTTTACTCGCGTCAAACTTTATAAATTATAGCCTATATGTTAATCCAGGGTGACAGCTAACTCCATACCCAATTTTATTAAAATTGCTTCAGCCGTTTATACGTAAAGAAGTAACAAACATACACACTCATACACTCGAAAACTTTCGCCTTTATAATATTAGTGTGATTCCTTGTATTTAAAACTAGCTGAGCCCCGCGGTTTTACCCGCGTTAAATTTTATAAATTATCACAGCCCCTCCTCCGTCGGTGATACCGTGATAATATGTAGCCTATATATTGACCCGACCTCTTATTATTCACGCAAAATTTGAAGTAAATCCATGCAGTACTTTTTAAGTTTAGCCCGGACATACATACAGATAAATAGACACACAGACAAAAATTCTAAAAACTATATTCTTGGCTTCGATATCCATGGTAGATCACGCCCCAAGTTTCCTTTTAAAAAAATATTCAATGTACACTGACTGTAATGTGACTTTCCTACAATTTTATTATATATATAGATTACAGCTAGACTCAGGACAGACAGGTATATTTATGCACTCCAATATCTGTCCTGGATAGGATTCGAACCCACGACCTGCGGCGGGAAAGGCAAGTATCTACAACCACCAACCGTAAGCTTCAATGTATTAGATATGACCTCTATGCAGTATTAGTGCAAATTATATAAGATAATATATCAGCATGTGTTTTCACTGTTACGCTCAGCACTGGCACTCAGTATCCGTAACCTTGACTTCAATAATCTAATAACTGGATTGTTTTAAATAACTCATGTGACATGTTTATTACACATGCCATTTGATAACTGAGAATGTGAGAGTGGGTGAACTAGATACACTTGTAGCCGAGTTTAGAGTCGTTATTTGGGCATGTGAGTCATTATGTTAGCAACTATACTTTTTATATTAAATAAATAAAAATAAAAAAGGTTTTTTTTTCACGTAGACTTTTAAAAAAGCGCTTGTAGTCAGAACATGTTTGTAGTAATATAGTTGTATACATTATTATTTCTAGTAACATAGATATTTAGGTGCACATTGTATGAAAACATTTATAAAATTTATTTTATTATAGCAATGATATTTAGCTAGCTCGTATCAAGTTATTGTCAAAAAATTATGCTTAATTATCTAGTTTAAGTCTAATATTTTTACTATGTTTATATTTTTACTATTACTTCAGCGGCCCCCGGAGCTGTGGCAAAAGAAGACGAAAAAAGCAAGCCCGTAGTTTCTTTGCGGCTTTCTTCTCCGGGTCTCCGCCTAGGTAGCTATAGAAAGCCGCAGGCTAGCTAGTACAGGATCCTCAGCGGCGAGGATCGCGTTGCCCCCTTAACTTGCCCCCCATTTCGAATTCCATCTTTTTACTTCAGCGGCCGCCTAAGCTGTGGCCCTCAGGTATTAGTTGCTTAAATTAAGCTGCTGGTTGAGAGCCTTCTGCGCTAGACAAATTTTAATATAATAGTACTATATTTAAAAGAAATAGCATAGTAACTTGCTATTTATTGAATGATTTAAAAAATATGTGATAAGACAGACCGCACGGACGGACAAATATAATTTTCTTTGTTACTTTTATACTATTTCTACTATGTTTATGTACCTACTGCAGTGTGAGCTTGACAAGTACAAGTGTATGTAAAAATACCCAAGTGCTGAATAAATTTCATTATTACATTATAATATCATTGATTAGCACGAAAAGCTACGCTATTTTTAGGGTTCCCTACCCAAAGGGTAAAACGGGACCCTATTTCTAAGACTTCGCTGTCTGTCTATCCTTCTGTCACCAAGCTGTATCTCATCAACCGTGATAGTTAGACAGTTGAAATTTTCACAGATGATGTATTTCTGTTGCCGCTATAACCACAAATACTAAAAACAAAACAAAATAAATATTTAAGGAGGCTCCAATACAAAAAACGTGAATTTTTTGCTCGTTTTCTTTCGCTTCGTGCGCGAGTCCGACACGCACTGGGCTGGTTTTTATTTTTTTGTTTGCTATAGACAACGCCCGCACTATAAATATAAATTCCTGTATCGTGAGGCTCTGTGTGAACAGACTCAGAACACACTAAAATTCATGTACACAAGACCCAGACAAGTACTTTTTGCAGAGATTAAATGAATGTTTGTAAAGTCCGCCGCGATACAGTGGACCGACCTTTTGGTCTAGTGGTTACTGACCTTGACTGCTAAACTAGAGGTCCAGAGGTGGTGGGCTCGATTGCCACCCACCCTAATTTCTTTGTGTGATGAGCACTATAAAGTAAATGCAGTGGAAATGAGAGCTCTGAGAAGTATATGTGGTGTGACTTTCAGAGACAGAATTCGAAATACTGATGTAAGAGACCGTTGTGGTGTAAAGAGGATGTAGTCACAAAGACTGAAAAAGGAATGCTGAGATGGTTTGGCCATTTAGAAAGGATGAATGAAAGAAGATTGACCAAAGAAGGATACCTGGCCTCTGTGAATGAAACAACCGGAAGGGGAAGACCTCGTCGAACATTCTCTGACCAAATCGGAGACGTTCTCAAGAAAGGACAGGTCAGAAGTACCCCAAACCGGTGAGCATGTATGAAGAATATAATGACAGTAATCGAGGCAAAAGACGTGTGCAAAGATCGTGACAAATGGAAATCAGATGTCTCTGCCTACCCCTCTGGGAAACAGGCGTGTGTCTATGTATGTATGTATGTATGAGCACTATTATTTGTTCTGCGTCTGTAATTTATCTATAATATGTGTGTGATTCCTACCTACCAGAATATCATCACCCCATCTCATCCCGTGGAGGGTGTAGAAGTTAACCCGAGGGAATATCCACCAGAGGACGGGCATCGTCGGCTCTCTGAGTACTATGACCAACATACTGCGATCGCTAATACGTCTGCCAAGCTTGGCGATTATGGCATATCCGCCCAAGACAATTCTTGGGGGAGACTTTTGTCCAGCCGTGGACTTCTTACAGCTGTTATAATGATGTATGTGTTTAGATATTTATGAGTATATTTCTCTACCTAGTTTGGATCAGATGGAAGCGTGTTAATAGTCTCAAGATATTTATTTATTATTAAGGATGTCGCCAGGTCATAGTGCGGGCTCTTACTTTTTTTTAAAAAGGTTAAGTACTGCTTTTAAAATGATTTCTTGAGCAGTATGTATGTTTAATGGAATATTCCTAGCACACTTGCGGTACAATTTTTGCACAAGTACTCAGAACTTGAGTAAGCAGGACTGTTTATTTTTAGTGTTTATTAATAATACCTTTCTGTATTTCCAAACAATTGATAATTGACTCGTGGTAATGGAATAATGTACAGTCTGCAAAGAAGATATCTTTACCAGATCACCGGTATATTTGCTTCTTATTGTATTAAGAATTACAATATTACGCCGTTCAATATTCTAGTAAACCGAAAGGTACTTTGATACTTTTCCCAACTTGAAAATAGAAACGAATGTATTTATTTGAGACACCTTTCATTAATTATTGCCAATATTGGGTTAATAATCCTAATGAATCCTGGTGGATATCAGGCTTGCCACTGCATTCATTATATAATTTTATGATTTCATATTTGAGATTTCCTTCCAAATGACATCGTAAAAGCTATCTCTGCGAGATTCCGCAAGTATTCACGAGAACTTAAACATCCGGTACATATTCCTGCATCTGACTCGTAGCGGAATATAACCCATAGGTTTCCCTAGTATAGACATTTTGTTATTGACTGTACTTGGAGTCGGCGTGACACACAGATACACAAAAGAGTCACACTTACGTAACGCACCTTGTCTGTGCATACAAACCGGAGTAAGGGCGCGATGTAGAGCGCTCGTGATTATATGTAGAGTAGGTTAACTATTTGTTCACTAAAGTAAGTGTTTTTGCTTTCACTGTTGACAATTTTGTAACAATCATGTAATGTTAAGTACATAGATGTAAGGTTAAAAAGTGCGTGCTAACCTTGCTCAATTATACGGATTATTAATAATAACAGCTGGGGTAAAATTGAATTCGAACGCACGCGAACGTAGAAGGCTCACAAACTGAGCCTACGGCCTCTTAAATTAAATAACATAATACTAAATTTATAGTAAAATATATAGTAACAAAATGATGTTATTTTTAGGATATTTAAGCACGTACATAGACACACTAGGCTTAAAATTTAGTTCCTTTAATATTGTATTAGACTGCAGCGTTGCTTGTGAGCTTGATAAATACAAGTTTACGCTACCACACAAGTACTATATAAATTAGGTCTTAATTATGTATTGATTCAAGTACGCAGAAACTTAATTTTGTTAAACTTCCGAGTAGCCTATGATTAATGACGCCGTACATCGTAGACTACTCCGTCGTAAGATCTCCACAATTGCCGGTCTTGGGTTTCCAGCGAACCTCACAAGATTTTTGGTACACCTAATGTTCGGCTACCCGAAGCTGAGCTTTCCGGTTCGTGGTCGCTACACGAGAGACTTTCTGCTCTAGTGTTCGTCAGTTCTACGAGCTATGAGCCACTTCAGCGTGGCAAGATTTTGTGTTTATATCGGCTACTATGATTTTCACATTTGCATTATGCATTAAAATATAATAAATAAATAAATTACAATATTGAATTCATGGAAAAAAAATCATACAGATAAAAAATATATAAATACAGCCAAACATTTCTCTACATGTTTTAAACTATGTATTAACTATCGACTACTTTCTATTTCTATCCTTATTTCTATCTATTCGTATAGCTTAAATATAAAGTTACGCGGTGCTCCATATAATGCCCTTAAGTCCAAGGACCGGTTTCATTGCGGCAGTCTGGTTGGTTACATAAAACTGACCGTAGCCATTATTGAAAGTTCCAGTAGTTGTGGCTATAATCCAATGCTCGTTGAAGTATGAAGCGGTACTTTGTACTTCTTTGTGGTCTTGGGTGAATTTAGGCTAAGACACATAGTCTCATAGCACTAATCAGTAAGGAAGGAAATCGTAATAGGAGATCCCATCAGATCATAATAGATGCAATATACACAAAAAAACAGTAAGTAGAACAAATCTTGTGTCTATCGAAACTGGTAGTCTGTTTCGCTGGGTCTTCTCAGTTGCGCAGCATTGGTTCCGGTGGAAGCATTAAAGAACGACCATTGTGACTATACTATATTCAACTATATTACTACAAACATGTCTCCAACACCTGAACAATTCCCGATCGTGTAAAATGAAATATAAAAAAGGTTTTTATGTACGTACGAGTCTAAAAAACGCGTGTAAATACTAACTACTTACACGCGCTTTTTTAAACTGTGAGTTAATAAAAACCTTAAAAACAACAATTAGATCGATTCGATCTATTTCCTGTCCCCGGGATAACAGAAAAACTCAATTTTTTGCTTGACACGGGATTTGAACTCAACCTGAGTTCAAATTCCGTGTCACAAAAAACATTATCTGCGGTGGAAGACCCTAACGAGCAACGAACCTTATTAATACTTTACCTAAGCATTAAAGTTACTTCTACCTTTATAAATAGGTATAGATCATTTTACAGCAATATGCTTGTATCCGCTATCTTATTAATGTAATTTATTAATTGCCTTGTTGGTTTATCGTTAATTGCCTAGTTAATGGCTTGTTAAAGTCAAACGGCTATAACTTTTATAAAGTCATCACGACTTTCAACACCCACGTTGGAAAGAATTCAACGCGCGCGCACGAGTTAACACTACTCATTGGAATCGGTAAACCGTATATTTTTTTAGAAACACAATAAACAAGGCATAAAGCACCATAAAGCTACCAATGAATGCAAAATAACCATGTCCAAACAGGGACCATTTTTAATCTTCATCTATTTGAATGCCGATCACGATGATCGGAGAAATAGGTGGTCCCCCTCCCTCCAATACAACCAGATACTTTTAGATGGCTCAATAAATCACGCGGGCAAAGCTCGGACGGAAACTAGTTTAAAATAGAACCTAACATCTAACAATGGTTACAATAAAAATAAATTACTCCACCGTTTAAGCGTTCACTTTCACATCATGATTGATTCATTGGACCAATCGATTGTTGTACTTATTCATTATGATTATCGATCATTGATTATTCGTGATCGGATAATGCAATTGTTTATAGGCCTACTGTGATTTAAATATGTTTGTACATCGTTTGATTGTGTAACAGATAATGTGATCCACTTAGTGAGAAAGATTAGAAAATTAATTAAATAAAGAGTTCTTCACACACAAACACACGCACTCACACACAGTACAATTGTTACAGTTCAAAAAAACATTATTATATTGCTGTGTACTGTGTAATATCCGCGGCGAATATCAGAATATCATCACCCCATCTCATCCCGTGGGGGTTGTAGAAGTCGACCCGAGAGAATATCTACCAGAGGACGGGCAGCAGCTTCCTTCTGAGTACTATGAACATCTTACTGCGATCGCCAACCCACCTGCCAAGCGTGGCAATTATGGCATATCATCCAAGATTTAAGGAGGCTTGGGGGTAGCTGATAATAGCTACCTCCAAGCTTCCTAGGCAGTGGACTTTTTATAGCTAAATGATAGATTTAAAGTAGGCATCTTCCAAATAACTCACACTAAAAAGACATAGCTGCATCCATCTCCGCATAATGGTGAGTCCCATCTATCTATAAATGCGCGTGGGATAGTGTTGGTGCTACCACGGATACATGCCATTAAGTTTTGTATTTTATTGACGTTAAACTAAAATGTGATACTCATAATCTTTACTACAATCCTTTCAATGTATATGCAGTCGCTACAAGGTATAAACTAATTATCCATAAATGTAGCAACATAAACTGTTATTCAGAATTCAAGTTATTCCACTTTGTCAAGTTAGTTGAACTATAAACACTTTAGTAGTGTTATACTACCTACCTCTACTACTTGCTACTTACTCACCCTAGTGTCAGAGTAGTTCAAGCCGCCCAGTAGGCGTCTGACATGGCTTAACGACTGTTTTATCTATTTTTTTAATTGGGATTAGTCCCTCCCTCTTACCCACCTGTTAACGGTGTAAGGCGAGAATTGAGCAATATTAAAACACTATTAAGCGTTTAAGTCACCGTAGCCTAGTTGGTAGTGCTCCTGCCTACGAAGCTGGTGGTCCTGGGTTCGAATCCCGGTAAGTGCAAATATTTGTGTGATGAGCACGAATATTTGTTTCTGAGTCATGGATGTTTTCTATGTATATAAGTATTTATCTATCTATATAAGAATGTATATCGTCGCCTGGTACCCATAGTACAAGCTTTGCTTAGTTTGGGGCTAGGATGATCTGTGTGATATTGTCCCTAGATATTATTATAAAAAAAAAAAAAATAAGCTTGTAATAAAACATGAACAATGTTTATAATAGAATCTGTGACGAAGAATGTAAAAAAGGTAACAAAAACGGTTGCCATGGTAACTGCAGCGCGCATGCGCTATCGCTCCACGAACGGTGTGGACTGCCAGTACACAAACATAACAAGTAGGTTTATAGGTATACATAATATAACTAAGCTACTGTCGCTAACACCACCACTGCGACTCCTGTAAGTCAGTATCAACTGTGGCACACAATGTAATGACACTATGATTATTACTGCGGTGAGGCTCAGTCATGTCCCGGGGAATCGCCTTAACTTGCTTGGATCCCGTAACAAATTTAATCCCAAAGAAACAAGGAGTTAGAAAATGAAAATAGTTCCACTTCCCTCCAGAGCAAAGCTGGAGACAGAATAATACTTAACGACTTACAACTTACTTAACGACAACCGGGACCGACAGTTATCGTGCCCTCAGAAGCATGGATATGCTCTAAAATGAAACCACTTTGGCGGTCACCCATCTATGGACTGACCGCGAGCCTTGTTACTTGACCTCATTGATCACTTACAGACTAGTGAAAACATCTGGCTATGAGCCACCTACCTCTGCTATAACTACTCGTATAACTCATCATGATCATCATCATATCAGCCGAAAGACGTCCATTGCTGGACAAAGGCCTCCCCCAAAGATCTCCACAATTGCCGGTCTTGCGCTCTCCGCATCCAGCGATTTCCATATAACTATTACGTTGCAATATAACGTTTTCCTCAGTCTATAGACTGCGGAAACTTTTACTCTATATTTTACGAGCAAGCACGCCTAGTCACCTACACTAGAACTAATGCTAAATAATTAAGTTCCGCAACTTATCACTATCTATTTCTATCGTAATTTATATGGTATCAGCAGGAATCGTTGTGAGGGTTACTCGCTTCCGTGACTTATTACTGTGGAGATTGACTGCCTCGTTGGTCTAGCGGTAGCGTGTTCAACCGCAGAAAATGAGGTCCTGGGTTCAAATCCCGGGTCGGGCCAAAAAGTGATTTTGGGATTTTTCCGTAAAAAGAAATTTGTCAATATCAGCCCGAAATCTGGGAGTTGGCGGTATTATACCCCCGTGCCTCGGAGAGCACGTAAAGCCGTCGGTCATGTACCTGACCTCTTTCCGGTCGTGTCGCTAGTCGTCCCATCGGATCATGAGAGTGATGGAATAGAAAGTGCCCCTGTGTTTGCGCACACACTTGTGCACTATAATATGTCCTGCGCAATTGGCTAATCTCCATTGAGACTGGCCGCCGTGGTCGAAATTCGGCCGGGAGGACATCATCACTGTGGAGATACCTGTAGGACGGGCCTGTTGGCGTGGTTGGCAAATGCTTGCTTTTCACGCCGGAGATCGTGGGTTCGATTCCCACCCAGGACAAATATTTGTGTGCATGAACATGTCTGTTTGTCCTGTCTGGGTGTAATTTATCTATTTAAGTATGTATTTACAAAAGAAAAGTAGTATATGTAGTATATCAGTTATCTGGTTCCCATAGTACAAGCTCTGCTTAGTTTGGGATCAGATGGCCGTGTGTAAATAATGTCTTAGGATATTATTATTATTTATTACTGTGGAGCCTGTTCTTATTTATCTTGAAATGAAAATGGACTGAAATGGACTGTATTTTAGGGATAAAATGCGAACTTATAAAAACACATGTGATCCGCGCTTAAATATAAGAGTGACTGATTTAATGAACTGATTAACAATTTAGGTTCGTTTGGGAATGAACAATTAATACGTAGAGTGGCGTAGCGTTTAAGAATTCCCGGGTAAGGTTAACTGTTTTTGTCACTCGTAAATATTTGTTTTGTAAGTAATTTGTGTCCGTCAAATATATGTTTGTAAAGTACCTCGCGACACAGAGATTCATTGCACTAGTGCGGGAGTTGTCTTTCGAAAATAATATATATCTACACTTGTGTATAAGTAACACACTGCCAACCCGACAACTGATATAAACTTATATATTTCTATATACATACATATTACAGATAAATTACACCCAGATAGAGAACAAATAATTGTGTTCATCACACAAAGATTTGTGATGGGTTGGAATCGAACCCACCACCTCTGGCTGAGCAGTCAGGGTCACTAGACCAACTGGCCAGTCAAACTTACCATATACCCATAACTTTTTTGTCTGTGGAATTCTTTTAAAAATGCGGTGTTGTTTTAAATTTTCATCTTTATTTGTAACATCACAATAATTTGTTTACTTACTCGTATATACAGATACATGTTTTCTTTACTTAAAAATATAAAAAGGACAAAACACTGTCTTCAAAATCAACTAAAACGTATGAAATATAAATTTGAATAAATTATAATATTTGAAGTTGTTAAAATACTTTTTGAATGAATAATTCTAGGTTCTAAGTAATATTTTCAAGTATAAAAATCAGTCGAGCTAAAAACTCTTTCAAAGCACTTAACACTTTTGCCAGTGAGTGAACTAAATATGTATTTTCCTTCAAGGTCAATTCCCACACATAGAAACCTACACACACATAAAACTATATCTGTGAAGCTATTAATTTATTTTTCATTAACCAACTCCAGCAATTAAGTCTGCTCAGAACTGATATCAGTCATAGTCATAACTTTCAAATCCTTGAGTATCAAATTATTGTAGAACGCAAAACAATTGTGTACAATTGCATTTAGTTATTATCTGTATTAATATCAACCTTGCTGAAACGCGAGATTTTTGTAAAAATACTTCAATGTTTTGTCTGTTTAATAAACGTGGCAACTGAATAACGTCCATTGCTGGACAAAGGCCTCCCCTAAGTATTTCCACCATGGAAATTACATTATGCCAGTAGATTTATTATTTCGTGTAGTCTACAGGACTTATATATAAGTATGTATTTACAAAAGAATAGTAGTATATGTATTATATCAGTTATCTGGTTTCCATAGTACAAGCTCTGCTTAGTTTGGGATCAGATGGCCGTGTGTTAATAATGTCCCAGAATACTATTATTATTATTAATGTTCAATTCTGGCAAGAAGAAATATTTATATTCAATATTTTGATCACATTTCAATATTAATATGTAGTTTTCATTCCGGTAATTGTCAGTTTAATCAAGCCGGAACGCAATTGGCACTGCTCTCCCGTCCGCAAACAATATGCAAATGTAAAACGGACTAAAACAATAAGAAAATTACATACGCCAGTAGTTTTGGTTTGAATAGCCTGTGATTGTTATAATCCGTTAATATTAGATAGTGCCCCTTTTTAGTTCCTGTTTAGTTAATTCTTGGAGTGGTTTCTCTCGTGTTAGAGTTGTTAAATTTCCTCAAAGGCCAAGGGCATAGCTTAACGACTGTAGTCCAATGATTACAACCTAGACTGACTTCGGAAACCGTCCCTCAAAGCTTGGAGACGCTCCGAAATTAAACCCTGTTGGTGGGTTAAGCGTGTCTAGATGCTTCACCTCACCAATCATTAGTTATATAGATAGTGCTCCTGAAATTCAGCTATGTAAACTGCACCAGTCTACATCTCTACATACTCTGACGGGAGAGGGGGAGCTGTCCATCATCATATCATCAAAAATGCAGCACTGGCGGACGTGTACCATCGCCAACTTTCAGACTGCGAGTATTTTCATTGTTAGTAAAATCTCAGTAACTTTTTAACCCGGACCTCATAATGTCTTCGGCCCAACAACTTTTAAGTTCCTCGTTTATTTCTATCCAGTAACATGTCTCTTTTTACAAAACAAATCTAGGTAGACGCGAAACGGATTTACCAAAGCCTAGTTATTGTAATACTCATACAACAATTATTCATAAATGACAAGGTCAAAAAGCCTTTATTTCAGACACAGACATTGGGCAGTGAATGAACTGCACAACTAACCTATTACTGCAGTCACGAGACACGGACAAACAAAATGGTCCCTCGTTGGTCTAGCGGTAGCATGTTCCACCGCAGTTAATAAAGTCCTGGGTTCAAATCCTAGGTTGGGTCTAAAAGTGATTTTACAGTAATCAAATTCATCATTATCAGCCCGAAGTATGTATCACGTAAAGCCATCGGACTTGTACTTGACTTCTGTCCGGTCGTGTCGCAAGGAAAACATCGGACCATGAAAGTGATGGAATAGCAAGTGCTCCCGAGTTTGCGCGCACACTTGTGCACTATAATATTCCCGCGGAGATAGCTAGTCTCTATTGAGACTGGCCGCCATCCGAAGTTCGACTAGGAGGACATTAAGAAAGAAATAGAAAGAAATAATTTTATTCTCATAAAAAATACAGAAAATCGATTCAATTGTGGTATACATTTTAAATATTTTTAATTTTATCCGTACTAGTATATGAGAAATGGCCCTATCTCAGCTAGTACTGCATTTCTATAGTGCTGATCTTACGATTATTAGTAACGCCTCGCTGTGTGGTGACGGCGTAAAATATCATTCCCCCCATCTCATCCTGTGAGGGGCGTAGAAATCGTCCCGATGGCATATGCACAAACACTGGTGTACTACAATATGTCGTAAGGAATTGACTAATCTCCGTCAAGATTGGCTGCCGTTACTGTATTACAGTTTAGATCAAGTTATCCTTTTTACGGTACATTTGATGAAAGCAATTAAAACAATAGAAATTTGCGTAACCGTTGATAATGACTTCCTTGGATCTATAATATGTATGTATCTAGAGATATGTATATTTATCAGTTGTCTGGTTGCCATAGTACATGCTTTGCCTAATTTAGGATCAGATGGAAGTGTGTTACTTGTCGCAAGGTATTTATAATTATTAATTTTTGATGGAAAAATATGGGGCGCTCATAGCTAGATGCTCTCACGAGTCCGTAAGCGATCGGCGAGGTTAAGCAACTAGGCTCGCGGTCAGTCCATAGATGGGTGACCGCCAAAGTGGTTTAATTTCTGAGTGTCTCCGTGCTTCGGAGGGTACGTTAAGCTGTCAGTCCCGGTTGTAGTCATTAGACAACAGTCGTTAAGCCATGTCAGAGGCCTACTGAGCGGCTTGAGCAACTCTGACACTAGGGTTACCACTACCCATACGATAAGCAAGCAGATGGAAAACACCGTGTTATTTTTTTATTTGTTTTAGCATATTTGGAAGAGACTTTGTTTTCTTTTTTTGTAGCGGTATGATAGTCGTCAAATTATGAAAGTTATAACCTAGAAACATAGATCAAACTAAAAATATTCATAAAACGCCAGCTTTGATTGACGCTATGCATTAAACAACTTTCAACTCAGAAGAACAATAAAATTGCCAGACAATTTTATAAAAAAAAGCAATTAAAACTAAATAAACTGCACGTATGCTAAAATTTTGCCGGAGAAAGTTAACTAAAACGTTAGATTTCACTTATAGATATTTTTGTATTGTAAATTATTATTATAAGACATGCCTCTATGATAATGAATCAAGACGATAAGGCCACTCACAATCAGGTAGTTAGTTCGGTTGGTTGGTGTCTGCATTTAGCATGCTGATTGGGACATTGTGTGTGACGTTATATGGCTATTGGAACCATTTCTGGCTCGTCCGGAAGTCCAAGAGATCTTGAAAGCTTGGGTAAAAAAGTTGTCTCCTGCAGATTTCGGATAGTTCAAAAACTTTGTCCGTCGGCAGGCTACAATTTGGTATTGTGATCCATATCCTCGTGTTTTTGAAATTTTAACATATCCTATGCACACGACTATGAAATTTGGAACAGTTCATATCGAGAAAGAGTTCAGAGATAATATTTTATATATATAATAATCAGAATAAAATGTTTTAATAGAAAAACATTACACTCACTGCCATGCTTTTGACACACTGACAAACTGAGAACGTACATACATACATAGACTCACGCCTGTCTCCCAGAGGGGTAGGCAGAGACAACGGACTTCCATTTGTCACGATCCTTGCCTCTTTCGCTTCGTTTACTGACATTATATTCTTCATACATGCTCGCCGGTTTAGGGTACTTCTGACCTGACCTTTCCTAAGTACGTCTCCGATTTGATCAGAGAATGTTCTACGAGATCTTCCCCTTCCGGTTGTACCATTCACACAGGCCAGGTATACTTCTTTTGTCAATCTTCTTTCATTCATCCTTTCTAAATGGCCAAACCATCTCAGCATACCTTTTTCAATCTTTGTGACTACATCCTCTTTCACACCACAACACTCTCAGAACAGAGAACAGATTAATATTATTCTTCTTTAATATCTATAGTCTTTGACAATAGAACCTTAATGGGAAAATTTCGAATAAGTGCGACTCTAGTTATGTTAGATACCTAATTATTTGTATTTTGCCCAACAATTAAGCATTTCCATATATCGGGGTACAGCTGCCAGTATTTTGAGAACGTTATCAACAGAAAAACCTTAGAATAGAATACTTTTAATTTAATGCTTGTATTCTTTTAAATAAGTGTAAACTTATATAGATCAGATACGTATTGTATCTATCTAAATTTATACTTATTATCTAGGGACAATGTCACACAGATCAGCTTAGACCCAAACTAAGCAAAGCTTGTACTATGGGTACCAGGCGACGATATACATACTTATATAGATAGATAAATACTTATATACATAGAAAACATCCATGACTCAGAAACAAATATTCGTGCTCTTCACACAAATATTTGCACTTACCGGGATTCGAACCCAGGACCACCAGCTTCGTAGGCAGGAGCACTACTAACTAAGCTACGGTGACCGTCAACTTATTATAATGTCTATTTGTATTGCCTAAATTTAATTTCTAGATTCTGATAAGTACAATTCCAAGTAAAAACCCAAGTCAAGTGCGAAATAATAATAATCATTATCTTCTTGTACCCCTGTTAATTATTTATTTAAAAGTACTGACTACCCAACCAAATTGACTGCGGTTACAACTGACAGATAAAATAACCGGTTAATTATTTAATCATGGTTAGAGTTCGTGTTTTTATTTGGCGGGTCATGACGAAGGCTTTGACGGTACCGCTGACCTTTGAGGCGAACCGTGATGTTGTTATTCGGCGATCACGAATGCCTGTTTGTTTTGTGGACCTACTTGTACTTACAACAAAAAATCGGCCAAGTGCGATTCGAACTCGCGGATGAAGGGTTCCGTACTACATTATCTATAAAAACGAGCAAACAGCGACAGAAATACATCATCTGTGTGAATTTCAACTGTCTATCACGGTTCATGAGATATAGCCTGGTGACAGACAGACAGTTTTACCCATTGGGTATGGAACCTTAAAAAGGAATAATTAGTATTTTCATATTATTCATATTATAATAATAGAGAATCCAACAAGATTACTTACTTACTTATCGTATGGTCAGTGGTAACCCTAGTGTCAGAGTTGTTCAAGCCGCCCAGTAGGCCTCTGACATGGCTTAACGACTGTTGCCTAATGACTACAATTGGGACCGACAGCTTTACGTGCTAAACCTTCCGAAGCCGAAGACGCTAAGAAATTAAACCACTTTTGGTTTATTTTCTGAGCGTCTCCAGGCTAACAGTCGTTAAGCCATGTCAGAGGCCTACTGGGTGACCACTAAAGAATGGTCACCCATCTATGGACTGGTAGTTGCTTTACCTCGCCGATCGCTTGCGGACCGGAGAACATCTAGCTATGCGCGCAAATATCCTCGATTGCATCTATCCAACAAAATGAGGTAGGTATATTATAATTCCTGCTTTCTTTAACTATTTTTAATTCTTCTATGTAGGTAAAAGACTGGCCTTTTGATCCAGTGGTTAGTGACCTGACTGCTTAGCCTGAGGTCGTGGTTCAATCCCTATCCAGGACAAATCTTTGTGTAATTGTATTGTATTGTATTGTATAATTTTAATTGCGGACAAATAAATTCATAGAGTGTTAGTAACATAAAAATAACTTATTTTCTAGTGTTAGTATTTACAATTAACCGTACAAAACGGCAAATAATTGGCGACTTGTAGTTCTCGGCTATAATTTTCAGAATGCTATTCCGACTGTCTCTCACTCTTCGCACAAAAGATGCTGTTTTTTTTTATATTTTTTTTTTTTGTATTTGTTATGTGTCTGCGGATTATTCATAACATGTATGTATGTAGTTAGAACTATATAAGTATGTATGTCAGTTGTCTGGTGGCCATAATAAAGGCTCTGGCTAGTTTGAGATCAGATGGCCGTGTATTAGTTGTCTTAACATGTTTATTTATTATTATTTATTAAAAAACTCCACCAGATGAGGGTCCAAGTGATTAATAATTAAGTCAACACACATAATTGTAATTAATCTTTAGTATATTTTATTTTAAAAAAGGATTCCTACTGAGTTTTCTGGCAGTGTTTCTCAGTAGCTGCCACGTCATGCACTGCACGGTAGGGTAAAAAAAATATGTCGATTCCACATAAATGTAAAATTTTTACGGAATAAAGAATAATTGATTATGATTTTTTAGATTTTGAACAAAAAAAACATTATAAATGTGAGACATTTAAACGCAAACCACACAAAATCTAGACCGTTACTTATATTGCCAAATATACTGAGCAAGTACAATAATGTATGCGAGTGAGGCCGTGGGAAGAGCACTAGCTTACCTTGTAAAGATGTTGTTACCTATAACTATAATATTATTGCATAAGGCAGCGGCACAGCGATCCGCGCTATACAACGTGTAACATTCAAAGTATCTTACACTGGCCGTACGGAGACTGCAATTTTGACGCTTTTAAGATCGTCGCTTGGTGCCCACGTGTTACTTCAAGAGCCTTTAACCAAGTAACCAAAGAACTTGAACTTCAATAGAATCGTTATCATTATCTTTTGCCTATGACAACAGACCGAAATCACACGACTCATAAATTTATTATTTCAATTTATTCAATTCAATAACAATTTTTACATTGTATATGAACATTCTAAACCTAGTATACTATACTACTAACTAATATTTATAAAATAAAACAAATTATGTTTGTTTTATTTTATAAATATTAGTTAGTAGTATAGTTCAGCTTATATTATAGTCAAAGAGATTAATAATTAGCCAATATTCTAAGTCCCAATATCGCTCGCAAAGTAAATGTCAAGATGATTTAATAATTAATTGTGATGTCAAAATAAGAATTATATAATGACAATTTCAACATACAAGACTGTAACGACTTTAAAAGATAACATTGGCAGAATCATCGTTTTCACGATGACAAATTGGAATCGGATTGGACTTTAAAAGAAGGACATAGACAATCGCTTGTAGACCTTTTTGGTATATACCTACCTGTTTGCTTGTGAATCTACTTTGAAATGCTCAGTGTAGTAACCCTTAGAAATGATGTTCGAATCAATGAGGGCTACCGTTTTTGTGCTCACCAGTCGGCGCCACTGTCGCGGAAGGTCCACTATAGCTGATCAAAATCAGTGTTATTGTGAACGCGACGAATGTTTTTACGAAAAATATTTTAAATCCTGTTAAAGTGTTTCATAAATAGCATGCTGCAGTGTTATGCAGTCCCCGCACAACACTGCGGCATGCTATTTATGAAACACTTTAACAGGATTTTAAATATTTTTTCAAATATTTATTACAGTCCGATGACTATAACAAACTAAGTAACAGCTCGATAGCTGTTACTCATTTTGTAATTTATTTAGTTTTAAACCAAAATTTTTTGTTATAAACGCAGTTTTTATTAATAAACAGCGTAACCCGAACAAAAACAGTGTATTTTGACGTTTCGTAGACCTGCCGCGATGCTAGCGCCTCTAACGGCAAATTGATACGCGGTAGCCCTCATTGTACAGAACCAGAGCAAGTTGAAGACAATAATTAATATCTCACAATTAAATGTGACCGACATAGCCGTAAGAATTGCCAAGCTAAAGTGGCATTGGGCAGGGTACATAGCTCGTAGAGCCGACGGCCGCTGGGGCAGAAAGGTTCTCGAGTGGCGACCACGAACCGGAAGACGCAGCGTGGGCAGGCCCCCTACAATATGGACTGATGATCTTGTGCGGGTCGCTGCAAATCGCTGGATGCGGATAGCGCAAGCCTGGCATTTGTGGAGATCTTTGGGGGAGGCCTTTGTCCAGCAGTGGACGTCTTTCGGCTGATATGATGATGAATTAAATGTTGGAAATGGATTAAAATTAAAGCTATCATTATGAACTTAAAATTAAACTACAAATATCTTAATAAATACTTAAGTACAAACTAACACACTGCCATCAGATCCCAAACCACGCAGAGCCTGTACTATGGCACCCAAGCAACTGATAAATATACTTATATATTTCTAAATACACACAAATTATTAATAGACGACCGATCGAGTATATATTGCGTCTGCCTACTAAATAATTACTCTATGTGGACCAAATCCCCTGTTCATTGTTGAGTATGTTACGCCGGACCGTCTCAACTGGGTCGTGTTGAAACCGGTAGTAGATGAACCCACTGAAATTGTTTCGCTGGGTCTTCTCAGTTGTGGCGCATTGGATCCGATAGTAGCATTAAAGCTCGACCGTCGTTATTAACACAAAGCCCGCCATAATAATAAATAATTCAGACAATATGTAGTAAAATATACCTAAAACTATAAATTTTGATAATTAAACTTAAACATAATCTCTTTGACAATAACTTAATACAAGCTAGCTAAATATAATTGCTATTATAAAATAAATTTTATAAATCTTTTCAATTTTCAAACACCTATTGTAAACCCATGAAATACGCAATAAATAAATGAATTAATTAATTAATTTACTAACCTAACTCTACATGTTATTTTAAGTTAAGCAGAGTCTTAATTTTACATCATTAATTAAAAATAATCGTGCTCATCACAAAAAGATTTGTCCTCGGTGGGAGTCGAATCCATGACCTGTATTTGGATCAGTAGTCAGGGTCAGTAACTACTAAACCAACAGGCTAGTCAATTTATTTGACGCCAGCAAATCCAGCTGCCCCAATCTGTCAAATTTCTTTTATAGATTTTCAACTTTATCACATAAGCATAAGGTTCACATTTGGGTAAATTTGACAGATTGGGGTAGCTTGATGTGCTGGCGTCTGTACGTAATAAATACGCTCGAGACAGATAGTGTCCCACGGTTGTTAGACGATATTATACTCAACACGATTTAGTTGTACGTAATGTTAGAAGTTGAACCGGTTTGTACACGTCGGGGCAGAGGTTAATGGTAAGTAGGATAAGTCAAGTGATGATGGGTATAGTTAGGTGGAATACTGTTGAGTGTTCTTCGGTTCACTTTAACTCCTCTTTGTTTCTTTTTGATTAAATTCGTTGCGGGATCCAAGACAGTTAAAGCGTGTCTGTTCTTTGTGTGCCACTGTTGATACTTACAGGAGTTGTAGTGGTGGGTATTAGGGAGGGACTAGTAATAATAATAATATCTAGGGACAATGTCACACAGATCATCCTAGCCCCAAACTAAGAAAAGCTTGTACTATGGGTACCAGGCGACGATATACATACTTATATAGATAGATAAATACTTATATACATAGAAAACATCCATGACTCAGAAACAAATATTCGTGCTCATCACATAAATATTTGCACTTAGCGGGATTCGAACCCAGGACCACCAGCTTCGTAGGCAGCAGCACTACCAACTAGGCTACGGTGACCGTTAATCCCATTTAAAAAAAACACGTATTTAACTGATTGCTTTGAACCTTCATAATGTACGAGGAATTTTTTAACTATCTGAACTTCTATACTAATACAGGATTTTTCAATAAGGTCTATGTTTTGTTATCAAAAGAAAACATTTAATGTAAATGACAATAATTCAATTGTTATTGTATAGTAACGATTGTTAATTCGACGGTCCTGTGGCGTGGTTGGTAAATGCTTGCTTTGCACGCCGCAAGTCGAGGGTTCGATTCCCAAACAGGGGCTCAACCGGTTAAGTCGGCGAACATCGATTTCTTAAATGGCGTAGGTTAAAAATGACTTAATCGATCGTTAAATCGGCTTCCATGAGCACATTTGACATCATAAATGGCCTGGAATCGATTGTCTACGTTGAAGCCGATTTAACGATTGATTAAGTCATTTTTAAACTTTATTTAATTGAACGCCATTTAAGAAATCGATGTTCGGTGACTTAGCCGGTAGAGCCCCAGGACAGATATTTGTGCGCATGAACATGTCTATTTGTCCTGAGTCTGGGCGTAATTATCTATATAGGTATTTATTTATAAAAGAAAAGTAGTTTATGTAATATATCAGTTATCTGGTTTCCTTAGGAAGAGCTCAGGTCGTGCTTTGTTTAGCATTATATGGCCGTGTGTGAATAATGTCTCAGGACATTATTATTAAACGACGTGTTGAGGTTAATTTGTATGTATGTATTGATGTAATCTATGACAACGTGTATATAAGTCGTTATATAAACCTTGAGAATTATTCAGTTATATAACTGTTTTAATTTATCTCATTAATTAATAAAATTAAAAGTTTATTTGACCTTGACTTATATTCTGATTTAAATTGGTGATTAATTTAATTCGTCATACATAAATTTTTCATCGCGTTTATAAATTTTGTCATTATTATGATATGTTGATTACTACTATGGTAAGTAGACAACTGATAAACATACTTATATATTTCCAAATACCTATATATTATAGATAAATAACACCCAGATACAGAACAATTAAGTTGTCCTGTGGGGATTGAACCACGACCTCTGGCTCAGGGTCAGGGTCAATAGCCACTAGACCAACACGACAGTTACAAACAAAAACTAGTTACAAATACACGAAAACAAAAAAAAATCATACATTCGAATTGATCACCTCGTAATTAATAAAATAAGAAATCTATAAATATAATAAAATCGTAGGAAGGTCAAAACTGTACATTAATATTTTTTTAAAAGGTTACTTGGGGCGTGATCTACAATCGATAACGAAACCAAAAATATAGTTTTTAGATTTTTTGTCTGTGTGTCTGTTTGTCTGTATGTATGTCCGGGCTAAACACAAATAGTACTTGCATGGATTTACTTCAAATTTTGCATGAATATTACTAAGTGATTAGTTCAACACATAGGCTACATAATATCACGATATCACTTACGGTGGAGGAGCTGTGATATTTTATAAAATTTAACGCGGGTAAAATTGCGAGGCACAGCTAGTATATAAATAAATATACTGTTAACGGATATATACATACACAAAAGAACGGAAAGTTTAAGTCAGTCAAAAAACATGTTGAAGGCAACCCTCTCAGGCAGTCCCCCTCAGTAACCACCCAAAGTCGAGGTTCGAACGCCAAAGAGGGATGCCTTCCGGCGTGGGTACTTAGTTTGTAGTGTTATTTGCTAGACGGCTAATCATCATCATCCTCATATCAGCCGAAAGACGTCCACTGCTGGACAAAGGCCTCCCCCAGAGATCTCCACAATTGCCGGTCTTGCGCTATCCGCATCCAGCGATTTCCAGCGACCCGCACAAGATCATCAGTCCATCTTGTAGGGGGCCTGCCCACGCTGCGTCTTCCGGTTCGTGGTCGCCACTCGAGAACCTTTTTGCCCCAGCGGCCGTCGGCTCTACGAGCTATGTGCCCTGCCCACTGCCACGGCTTAATTCCTTGTTCGAATTTTACCATCCGGTGAAGCAATGAAAGGCTAACTGTTCACGACATGTTAAAAAATAAGGCTCAAGGCACCAACATCCCGTACACTGTACAGATTTTTTGTGCTATGTACGCGTAGCCTTTCTCTCAACACGGAGGTTAAATACAGATCAATAGTATTTGATAATATTTATTTACATAAATCTACTTCATTTCACGGTTGGGAACTAGCTGGAATAAGACTGTGTCATTATCAGTTAATTTTTTATCCTTTTGATGTCGATACGTGACTAGTTTTCTTTATTTATATTCTTGCTTATTTATGTATTTTTACATTTTATTTCAAAATCTTCATTTTAAAGACATTCCGACACCATGTCATCAATCTTCAAATAAATCTATGAATATCCCAACACAGAAACTTACTGTTATCCAAAAAAACGCATACTGCACGTGCGTCAGAATGTATAACCAAGTACCTGATGGCCTTAAAATTTTGACGCTAAATAAATTTAAAAATACTTTATTATAATTCTTTTGTAAAAAATGTACTACTCAGTAAAGGATTTTCTTATGGAAAAAAGCATAAAGGAGACCATACAATTGACATTAAACTTTGACAATTGGGTATGATAATTTAATTTCTGTAATGAATAGTTAATGTGATAATGTAATGTAATCTTTGCAATGTTAAATGTTTTCAAGTAATAATAATATGAATTTGTACACCGACATAATCGGTAGAATATGATGATCCTACCTAAACATAAACATCTTCGTATTCTGACAAATAAATCTTTCTTTCACTTCAGTTGGCACTACCGGAGGACCACTATCTCCTCTTTGTTTTTTTTTATTATGTTACACATGGTGCCTTAAAATCTAGTTTATTACGTGCCATAAGTCGTTAGCAAATCCAACCGCTAATGAAGTAGTTGCCATTTGGGTACCTCCGCGAATCCATTTCATCAGAATTTTATTAAGCGCATCAGAGTGCTAATTACGGTTTCACAATTAACTGCTCTATAAAAATGTACATATTCACATCAATATATTAATGTCACTGTCGCAAGCTGCTAAACATATACATCTTGTTGATAAAACTAAACAGGGTGTACCAAACTTGGGATGGTTGACGTGGTTGGTAAGGTCGTGGGTTCCATTCCCACCCAGGACATATATTCGTATGCATGTGCATTGTTTGTCTTGTGTCTAGGTGTTATTATCTATATAAGTATTTATTTACAAAAGAAATGCAGTATATGCTATATATCAGTTAACTGTTTTCCATAGTGCAAGCCTTACTTAGTTTGACTTGGGGTCAGATGGTCGTGAGTGAAAAATGTCCCAGGATATTATTAATTATCTATATAAGTATATGTAATTATCAGTTAGGTATCTGGTTTCTTAGTACAAGTTCTGCTTAGTTTAGAGTCTGAAGGCCGTGTGTGAATAACGTATATTATGTAGGTAGTAAATATGCGAAAAGACTATATTGTTTCGTATTAAACAAATTATTAAATATTCAACATTGCCCACCTTCTATGCAATACCTAATAAACTTATTTTAATATCATTCCATCCATTTATCACTAGCTGTGTCCCGCGGTTTTACCCGCATTAAACTTTATAAATTATAGCCTATGTGCTAATCCAGGTTGTCAAGTAACTTAATACCAAATTTTATTAAAATCGCTCCAGCCGTTTAGACGTGAAGAAATAACAAACATACACACTCACACAGTCACAAACTTTCGCCTTTATAATATTAGTAGGATAGCTGTTCTGAAAACAACATGGCATCTATAAATTTTAGTTTTATAGCATTTTTTGTAATGTATAAATCTAATCTCAATAACCTAACTTAACCGTTAGAAAACCCCTGACTCAAACTATAATAAAATTTTGGAAAAGAGCTGATACTCTTACACTGCTGGACCGATATTAACCAAACATAGCTAAGAATCACCGCAAGGAAACTGACTTTCAAATAAAAAAGCCGCATCGAAATTGGTCCATCCGTTTGAGAGCTAAGTTGCCACAGAAAGACACTCACACATAGACAGACATTGAAGTCATACTTATAACAACCCTCTTTTTACGTCGGGGGTTAAAAAGGGAAAATCATAAATTTCATCGTCCGTCGTGTTTCGAACCAGCACCCTCTACAAATCGGTGGTAGGCACTCTGCCTTAGAGCTACGAACGATTCACACTGGCAGATCAAATTTAGGATACCCTTTTACCGTTCTTATAGATTGACGGTCACCGTAGCCTAGTTGGTAGTGATCCTGCCTACGAAGCTGGTGGTCCTGGGTTCGAATCCCGGTAAGTGCAAATATTTGTGTGATGAGCACGAATATTTGTTTCTGAGTCATGGATGTTATCTATGTATGTAAGTATTTATCTATCTATATAAGTATGTATATCGTCGCCTGGTACCCATAGTACAAGCTTTGCTTAGTTTGGGGCTAGGATGATCTGTGTGACATTGTCCCCAGATATTATTATTAAAAAAAAAAAAAAAAAAAAAAAAATAGATACAAAAACTAGCTACCAAAGTTTGTTCCGGAATTACACTTTTTAACATCACCGGGTAAGCATCGTAGTTGGGACGGTCAAATAAGATAATTTTATTTGTATTTATTGAAATGTTATGTATATTTAAGTTTTTTACTAACATAGTTTATAAGCTCCTGTTGTTACTAATCTTAATGGATCGTGTTATCTGATAATAAATGAATAATAATAATATCTTTGTCTTATCACGCTTTTTATTTTATTCCTTTATTATTATTTTTTAAGCCAAACTTGAGGTTAAAACATGTCTTTTGGAAGTGAAAACTTCTTTAGGCGTTTTGGTATTTTTCAGATGGGAAGAAACAATTGAAATCGCGACACTGCTGCCATTACCGTTACCGACACCACGTTATTGTTCAAGTTTTCATTTCAGTCTGCATTCCCGGTTCCAAATAGCAACATACCCTGTATGTAGCTATTCGGAACCTTATGTCCCGAACATATAATTTTCATTAGACAGGTATCTAAAACATTGAGAGTAAGATCAATTAATCATATTTACTTACAACATGATTAATCAGGGAGGTAAGTGTTACAATATTTGACCGATTACACATAATGATGATGGTATGTTTAATCTCACAGTGCATTTAACTGGATTGCATAATCTATCTTTTCGTTTAGAAATAATACCTGTAATACTCCGGGTGTTTATAAACCCTTAACTTATAAAAAACATTGAGAATTGCTTAGAATTGTTGTTATCTTTCAAATGTCATTTTACAGTTGAATGATAGAGGTAAAACATGTCTGAAGCTAAATAAACTCACGCCTGTTTCCCAGAGGGGTAGGCAGAGAGAACGGATTTCCATTTGTCACGATCTTTTCACACCTCTTTTTTCTCGTTTTGAAGCTAATCTGTGTTTAATAATTTTTTATTAGTTAGGGGGTATCCTTTAAAAATCCTTTACCACTTAAGTTGTAGTTGACTAAACGGAATGTGATAATCTGAACTCAAAACTGGAAAATCATTTATCGTACGACGGGTATCGAACCTGCAATCAATACCAAAGCACAACTCGCGAAGTTGATCAAGTAAAAGCAGAACGTTTGATTAAAATGATTTCCTAACTTTTAGTTAATCTTACTGTTGGGGTTGGCTATCAGTCTAGCTTGTTGCGGCTAACTACCAGAATTAAACGAGTGATTTTCATCTGACATTGACATTCATTTAGAACAAGTAGCCAAGATTTAGCTTCTGGCCACCTGCTACTGTTGTCTCTAGAAATTCTTGTTCTTACAATCGAACCCGGAACTGTTTTAACCGCTGGGCCACACGTGCAGTCAAGCGCAGTAACTTACTCAATAAACTGCAGATAACTATGGATTTATTAGTCGATTAAATTGCTGAAACGATAAGAAACTCAATTCTCCGATAAAATGTACTTAACTCTTTTATTAGTTATAAAAGAGTTAAGTACATTTTATCGGAGAATTGAGTTTCTTATCGTTTAATCTAATAAAATATAGCGGATAATCTGGTCCAATGACTTGACTTTTTAGTATCTTTTTTCATTGGATTTTGTTTGAGCCAATTAGTTTCATTGTGTATTGTTAAAAGTTTTGTTCTGTTTTCTTCTTTTGACGTTTGAGTTGAAGGTTGAGTTACGGTGAGTATTTTTTATTTTGAGCATATATACTCGTAGTAGGACATTATTACTGACTTATTATTAAGCAAACTAATTCATTTTAAGATGCTTTAACTGATAACTTAATAAAAAGCCTTTTATTTCAGGAGATTAGAATAGTATGTTGGGTTACAGAATTTCTTAGTCAGTTATTTAGACATTTAGAAGTATTTTCTAATAATATAATAAAATTTAGGTTATTTCTCATCTGCCATCTATAGGTAAAGGCCTCCTAGTATAACTGAATAACTGATAACTTATACTTGTTTAAATTAGAACCTTTTGAATTTTTCATATAATGACATTTACACCAGCCTAATAAAAACACGATCTCGACTAGTTTCAGAGCAATTAAGGGTTCATCACAAGCACTCAGCAGCAGAAGGCTTCGGGAGGCTCTCCACCGCTATGTTGTTGACAACCCATTATGCCGTACGAAGCGCTTTGCTTCCTCTTTCATTATATGCATGGCTAAGCTGTGGAACAGCCTCCCAAACGATGTATTTCCAGACTCATATAACATGGGCTTATTCAAGATTAGAGTGAACAGCTTATGGGTACGCGCTTAACTTGAGACCACATCTTCACTTACCATCGGTGAGATCGTGGTCAAGCGCAAACCCATTTTGCATAAAAAGAAACTCACTGTAACTGCATAAATAATGTAAAAAAAAAACATTTAGAGCGAATGTGGTTGTTGTTTGTCCACAGAGCAAGTAACATACTTTTAATAATACCTTTGTTTCAAAGAGTATATAACATGTGTGGTACGTCTTTGATACTCGCTCGTGATATGCCAGTTATTTTTATTACTGAAGTTATACTTCTTTTGGCGCGATGGAGAAAAATGATGAGAGTGAATTTTTACGATGCGCGCGCACACCGACACCAAAAAATTTAACAGTATGAAGTTAGTTCTAGGTGGTATGACAGTGAATTTTTACGATACGCGCGCATCTGCGCGCGCATTGTAAAAATAACAGCATGAAGTTAGTTCTAGGTGGTATGAAAATTGATAACTATGTTCAAGTTGTACATTAAGAAGTATAACTTCTAACGCGTGTACATAAGTACACACAAGTTTTTTTTATTTGTTTAGGCAGTAGAAAATATGTTGTTTTGCTTTATTGAAAATAATTTGTGTTTGTTTAATTTTTATTTTATCATTCATTTGTCCGTGACTTACTTGTATTTGATACTAGCTGTGCCCCACGGTTTTACCCGCGTTATTTTTTATAAATTATCACAGCTCCTCCCCCGTAGGTGATAGCGTGATAATATGTAGCCTATATGTTGACCCGACCTCTTAGTAATATTCATGCAAAATTTGAAGTCAATCCATGCAGTACTTTTTGAGTTTAGCCCGGACATACATACAGACAAACAGACAAACCGACAAAAATTCTAAAAACTATATTTTTGGCTTCGATATCGATAATAGATTACGCCCCTTGTATCCTTTTAAAAAAATATTCAATGTACAGTTTTGCCTTCCTACGATCTTATTATATGTATAGATAAGTTAATGTTCCGTTAAAGTCACTCGGCACCATCAGAATTACCAGCGCTAGAACAATAAATTGTTCTAGCAAATGCTGAGGTGGTGCAATTTCAGACTTGCACGGACAACAAGTGCCTTTGTTTTTTTGTATTTTATCTTTCGTTTTATTGTTATTTATTATCTTTTTGTTGTCTGTGCAATGTTTTGAATAAATCTTTATTCTTCCTTTCTAAATTTGATTCCACGAATTATTGACAGGGAATGAGACAGGGCATATTAACTGCTTAAAGAAGCATAGACACTTCTTTGAGTACTTCATATATTCACTTTTCCCTTCATTATGTATACATTGTGTTTTTGTTAGTCCAAGTTTCGCTGGTCCACGTTCCCACGTATATCTGCCTCCGAACAAAAACGTAGCGTTATCATACAAACTTAATTGTCTCGCTTCATGTGCAAATATACGTTAATGGCATTAACTGGATTGTGTCGAGACGGTAGAAGTTTCTAGTACATTTGTGTGAAAATTGAGTTGAGATAAAAATCGGATTGTCATTGAACTTGCCTGTCATATGATGCTGGACGATTGGGCTGCGTTTGTTGCGCAATGGGTAAGGCATACATTCACAGCCAGTTGCTCTCACCAGCCCGTAAGAAATCGGCGAGGTTAAGCACTTAAGCACGCGGTCAGTATATAGATGGGTGACCGAAAATAATTTAATTAGTGAGCGTCTTCGTGCACGTTCATGCTGCCTGTTAGACAACAGTTGATAAGACATGCCAGAGGCCTACCGGGTGCCTTGAACAACTCTGACTCTAGGAAAACCTCTGCCCATACGATAAAGTAAAGCCTCGCTATGCGTCGTGTCATGAATGTGATCCTTGCATAAGACTACTATTTGTGTTTGGGTATGGTGTGTCCTTGTATTGCATGTCTGTAAAGACACGTTGACTTTACAAGTTGTCTTTAAAAAACAAAAGAATTAATCTCTATTTCAAAAGCCCTGTAATTTTACAGTCCACGACAGAAGAATAAAAACTGGAAGCAGTCTGAGATAATAATTGAGTATGTTTCGTCGGACCGTCTCAACTGGGTCGTGTTGAAACCGGTAGTAGATGAACCCACTGAGTTTGTTGCTGAGCTGGGTCTTCTCAGTTGGGGCGCATTGGATCCGGTGGTAGCATTAAAGCGCGACCATCGTTATTAACACAAGGTCCGTCATGATAATAATACCTTTATTATAAACAGAACCATTGACAATACGTAGTAAAAATAATAGACTTAAACTATATAATTAAACATAATCTCTTGACAATAACTTGATACGAGCTAGCTAAATATCATTGCTATAATAAAATAAATTTTATAAATGTTTTCATACAATGCGTACCTAAATATCTATGTTACTAGAGATAATAATGTATACAACTATATTACCACAAACATGTTCTGACTATTTACAAGTCTACGTGAATAAAAACCTTTTTTATTTTATTTTATTTATAAGATGGACAAAAGGTAAGTAATAAACATTATTTTTTCTTCTTCTGCAGTTATTATTGGGCCGAGATCTAACCAGCCTGTTCAACAACACGTAATTCCTTTCTATATACCTCAGAGAATAGCCCGTGGTCTTATGTAACACTACCGAACAATCCCCCAAGTAATAACACCATAGAAACTTTGCCTAACACCTCAAACTGCTGATAAGTATCTCTTATTATTGCACACTATACGTAAAGAACGTATAATAAGGTTTAAGATACCAACACATATTGCGTACTTTACTTCATTTTGTCTATGGAAATAGTTATGTTTGTTGTACGCGCGACGAAGACGATCAAAGCCTGTAAGATTACCGCATTACAGATTTTAACAAATTATATATTTAAGATAAAGATAAGATAAATACACTTTATTGATTTACAGAACACAATTTATGATAAAGTTAATTATATTAAAAAAGGTACAATTGGTGGTCTTAGCGCTTACAGCGACCTTTTGCAGACAACCTTATATTTACTAAATTTTAATTTTATAGCATTTTTCGCAATGCAAAGCGTTTATCTAATCTCAAAAATGGGAAATCATAAATTTTTAATCGTCCGGCGGGGAACCTGCACCATCTACCAATCCGGGGTAGGCGCTCTGCGTTAAGCTACGAACGATACACGCTGGCAGATAAAATTTAGGATTCCCATGCTAACATCCTTCCGGAGGATGTAGGTATTATCTATCGGTTTTGTTTTTCTAGAAACATGGCAAGAAACATTATATTTACTACTTGATATTCTGAGTGTGGGATAAATGAAGAATGCTACACTGACAAGTGCCAAGCCTTTAAATTTTGGATGGGATGAGTATCCTGAGTCAACCTGGGATAAAGTAACTACCAGCAAAACACTAACCAACTAACTGTAAGTAGTGTTTCGCTTGCTGTGTTTATCGTATGGGCAGTTGTTCAAGTCACTCAGTAGGCCTTTGACATGTCTTAATGACTGTTGTCTAACAACTACAACTGGGATCGATAGCTTAACGTGCCTTCCGAATCACGGATATGTTCAGAACTTAAATATCCAAATAGTTTTTTAGCATATAATACTTTTGAACGTTATATTATGATGCACAAAATTTGTATCCATCAGATTATTCAGGTCATTAGAGGTTTGATATATTCGAAAATCTAAGGATATCTATAAAATTTTCTTAACAGATAATTCCCAAAATCACTTTTTGCCGACCCAGGATTTGAACCCAGGACCACATTATCTGCGCTGGAACACAAAACAGTCATATCATAATATCATAAATAAATAAAAATATCTTAAAACTGGTGTTGATGCATATACACGAGCAATAATGAGTTAATTATCTTAAATACTAAGCAAAATATCGTCGACTGTTAGCTATAAACTTTTAGAATACGTTCTCTTTATCATATTATTTGATTTACGGTTCATCAAAAGACACGGCGTTATAATGATATACGCCTAAAAACGCTTCATTATAAGTCTGATTGACTATTGATCATATTTACATACTACAATAGAGTTAATACAGTGACGTTAGAAGAAACCGAATAATAATTAGTAGATCGGCAGTAAATTAACTCGCTGAGTTTGTTTCTCTAGGTTTTCTCGGTTGAAACGTATTGGTAACAGTGGTTCTTTAGAGTGCCAGAATGTTTATGGGTTCCTTTTCTTAATATTCTCTATACATTTGATATTATAATAATGTCCTCCCGACCGGATTTCGGTTACGGTGGCAGTCTCAATGGAGATTATCCAATTGCGAAGGACATATTATAGTGCACAAGTGTGTGCGCAAATACAGGGGCACTTTCCATTACACCACTCTGATTATCCGATGGGACGACTAGTGAAACGACCGGAAAGAGGTCAGGTATAGGACCGATGGCCTTACGTGCTCTCTGACGCACAGGGGTGTAATACCGCCCACTCCTAGTCTTCGATACTGAGAAATGTCTTTTTACGGCTAGCTAAATTTTTGTCCCGACCCAGGTTTTGAACCCAGGACTTCATTAATTGCGTTTGAACACGCTACCGCTAGACCAACGAGGCAGTCAATCTGGTATTACTCCTCCCATTAAATGATTCAAACCTTCACTGAACACTAAAGCACCCAAACAATCAATTGACATTATTCTCGTGGGATTTGGGTCGTATGTAAGGTGCACCTTATAATTCAGGCTTTTTATCTTCATGTTATTAGTTTAACGAGGTCACTCGACAATGGGCATGTTATTATAAGTATCTTATCGCATCTGCTATAGAGTGAAGTGTATGTCTGTAATGGGTTGATTTTTATCGGATTATTGAGGTGTGGAGTATGATTTGGTTGCATAAGGCTATAGAATGATGAGTATCTATCAATATACCATATCATCAATATCCTTCAATATACCATAAACAATGAGTTTCGGTTACATGTTCTTTATAAGAGTGGAGTTAGTACAGACGCCAGCACGCTCAAGCTACCCTAATCTGTCAAATTTCCCCAATTGAAAGTGAACCTTATGTTTTTGTGATAAAGTTAAAAATCTATAAAAGAAATTTGACAGATTGGAGTAGCTGGATGTGCTGGCTTCTGCACAAAGACGAACTTCTCTGTATTTTAGAGTACAGACGCCAGCACAGCAAGCGACCCACGGTGAACCTTATGCTTTTGTGATAAAGTTGAAAATATATAAAAGAAATTTGACAGATTGGGGTAGCTGGATGAAATCCTTCAACCTAGAAATATGTAGGGTCTATTTATAATTTAGAATTAGGGCTTGGATTATCTCAATATTTTTGAAAATTACTGAAAATTGATGACCTAGTCTTTGTTTCTCCTTATGAAATGTTACTGATATGTATAAGTAATAATAGTCAGGGCTATTTACAATAGTCGAGCTATATCAAACTTGTACACAATAGTTTGGAACTACTTGTCTGACAGTAATCATCGAAAATCGTTGGAGTCGAGCTAATATTCTCTTTGAACCCGAAGTCGATTCACAGATGTCCCCACGACTCATTTGTTGGCACAGAGCGTATCAAACGCAAACATTGGCGTTTCGCAAGGGACGCCGCACTTCCGCGTCCTAGCTGAGAACCGGGCCGGTGGTTGTGCAAGCCCGCAGATATAGTGTGCGCAGACCCTTATTGTTGATTTGGTAACATTTGATTATTCAATTATTGTTACTGATTAAGATCACGATCTTATTGGTTTTAAAATAAAAAGAAAGAAGGAAGAACTATAAAAGGAGAACTATTTATTTTACCTAAAAATATGTGGCTAGGAAAAGGAAGAAACATTAAGGCTCTAGACAGACGGACCGCATTTCAACTGCAACTGCACGCCGACTGCAATTGAACTGCAATCGGACTGCCCGTTTGTTCCATTGCAATCGTGTCAACTGCATTCAAACTGCACTTGAACTGCAATTTGCGGTTGAATTGCAGTTGAAATGCGGTCCGTCTGTGTAGAGCCTAAGAGACGGAGAAGGTGAGCGTTGATGCATCACACGGTGCTCCCTTAAACCTACATCTGAGTCGCAAGTCTTAGACTGTCGAGTGTGCGGAAACCGAGTGCATCGCTTGCTAGAGGAGGGACCTCTAGCACGCAATGGACCCGGTTTCCGCACGGTGAATCCATGGAATGTTAAGAATTAGGTCTTCAGATATAAATATAAAAACCGAGTGCGCTTTAGACTACACGCAAGTAAAGCTATATTAAAGTATTCTGTAGGGGCACGAAAGAGAGGTGCAAACACACATTTTCATTTCCTCTTTCTCTCATAAGCAAGTTACGTTTCGTATTTCTAAGTTTTACTTCGGTCGCGTGGTCTTCTAACATACTCGTTTTTTTATTTTAGTCTACCAATAGCTATTATTAATCCACTTAATTATTTAATGAAGTAAATTTAAACACTTTTACCAAACTTCTTTGAACCAGAATCCACGAACAAAAGACATCAACGAGTTACAGATACGAAAAAGAGGTTTTATTTTACTGCACATAAGATCCCTACAATTTGTTATCTGTGTTGCTGTCTGGACGTGGTGCGGAAAAGTATGTACCATTAGCAATCGTTTATGAAAATAAGTATGAATTAAAACCAATTTAGTTTCACCAGAAACTCAGTAAAACTTGTTAGAGCGCTCGGAATCAATTAACTGCGAAAGTATTTCCGATGCGGTATGTCATGGCAACCTTCAAGAAGCGAGCATAATTCTTCGTCAAAGACCGGCAACGCACTTGTGGTACAGACGCCAGCACATCAAGCTACCCCAATCTGTCAAATTTCCCCAATTGAAAGTGAACCTTATACTTTTGTGATAAAGTTGAAAATCTATAAAAGAAATTTTACAGATTGGGGTAGCTGGATGTCTGGACCTCTGGGGTGGCGGTGATCACTTACTATCAGATGACCAAGGATGCTACGCACATAGATAGTAGTAGTAGTAAAATCTATTTGGTTAAATAATTCGACTCTATATTCTTGGGGTAATTTCTATCTATAAACAAAAATACATCCCAAGGTATTTATTTATTTATAATACATGTACGTTTCGGAAATCAGAAATCATTTATTCGCTTGGATTATAGGTTACACAACCAGATATATTGGCGACAATTTTGTGTACATACAAGCCATATTCTACTTGTTACAGGCATGCAAATCTTTTTGAAGTTTACCAGCTCTTGGTAGCGTGTATGATAATGCCATTGTACAGTCTCAGATTTTCACTCACTGACTCATCGAAATCGGTCTGTCTTCTTTGATTGGAGCCGGCATGACTCAGAATCTAGAGATATTTTATGTTCTTTCGAAAGTGTTAAGTTAAAATAATGGCCCGTAAATACAGAAATAACGACGCTCTTAAACATGTGAAAGATTATGTTTATAATATAATTCCGCATTGTGTGAATATAAACGAAAGCAAAAATACTAACTATAAAACTATAGCTTTTATATATAAAGGATATTATTGGATCATCTAAACGGCTTAAAAGTTGTTGGCGAGTTGGCGTGGTTGGTAGATACTTCCTTTCGCGCCAATTGTCCTGAGTTCGATTCCCACCCAGGACAGATATTTGTGTGCATGAACATGTCGGTTTGTCCTGAGTCTGGCTGTAATTATATAAGTATGTATTTACAAAAGAAAAGTAGTATATGTAGTATATCCGTTATTTGGTTTTCATTGTAAAAAACTGTGCTTAGTTTGGGATCAAATTACCGTGTGTGAATAAACTCCCAGGATATGATTATTTTATAGAAGTAAATTATATTACTTGTGAGACTGAGGTGATCTTTCTTCTGTGTCATATGTGTCAAAGCAAATCGAGTCGTGTCTCAGGCCGGGTCTAGAGTACACAAACGAGAATAAAACGGTCACCCACATTTCCAAGTCACATATATAATTGCTTTTGAACTTGGTGTCAATCCACCGTTTGCTTATACAAAATGTATTATAATTTCAAAATCAGCTTTCAAATATGAGAAGAGTTTAAAATTCTTTGACAAATATCAAAAAATAAAATTATCTAATATAATTTTTATTTTAGTTTGGGTTCTGCACATCTAATATACCTTATATATGTAAATTATATTATACTTCTATAAAAAGTATAATATAATTTACTTCGATAAAATGTATCACGCTACCAATACGTAATACTTACATCTCAAGGATTCATAGATAAGCGTGAACGTGTTGTTGTACAGTTGAGACACTGACAGTTAAAACTAAATTAGAGTTAGAACCAGACTTTCAGGGAGATATAAATAAAAGTGTAATTTATAGGGTACATGACAATTTTAAACAAAACTATTTAAGACCTTTCAGAATTTCTTAATATATTAAAATGCTTCCATAGTTCTAGAGTCACGAATAATCAAGATACTGCGTGAAATGATCGATGGCCATTAATATGATAATTTCTTGTTCTGTTGCAATGTTCTGTAGTTAAATACGCTTTAGTATGCCCACGGGGCCCACGTGCCCCCCATACTATAATTATGACATCACTACAGCTTATCTAAATTTGCTTTGTTTAATAGCTTTTAATAATAGTGGTCCTGACTGAATTTCGAGTCTATGGCCAGTCTCAGCGGAGAGTTCTCAACTAAGTAGAATGTATTTGACGGTCACCGTAGCTTAGTTGGTAGTGCTCCTGCCTACGAAGCTGGTGGTCCTGGGTTCGAATCCCGGTATATGCAAATATTTGTGTGATGAGCACGAATATTTGTTTCTGAGTCATGGATGTTTTCTATGTATTTAAGTATTTATCTATCTATATAAGTATGTATATCGTCGCCTGGTACCCATAGTACAAGCTTTGCTTAGTCTGGGGCTAGGTAAATCTGTGTGACATTGTCCCTAGATATTATTATTATTATTAGGGTGAGATTGGATACAATTTAAGACAATCATAAAAAGATCTGCGAATAATATAGAATACTTTTAATTACGAAAAATATATAGTGCAAAAGAAAAAAATATATATGCTCAGTCGGATTTAAATTAAATGTGGTTTGATTTCAATTTACTTCAGCCGGCAGATGTGCACTGGTGTACAGAAGCTTCACCAAGTCAACGATATGTACACATAAAATAAAAATGAGTATTCATATGAATAACATCTTTTACATGAGTTATTAATCAAATTATTCCGAAATAGTGGATCAGGCAGATAAAGAACTTATTAAAAACTATGGACATAGTAAATAAATAGACGTCAATATTTTTTTATTAATAATACATATTTTGAGAGAACTAACACACTGCCATCAGGTTCCAAACTAGGAGAGCCCGTGCTATGGCAACCAGACAACTGATAAAACTACTACCTATATCACACCCAGACTCATGGCACAAGAGATTGTCCTAGTACGGATCGAACCCACGACTTCTAGCTTAGCAGTCAGGGTCATTAACCAAATAAAAAAAAAGCAAATTACATACGCCAGTACGCTTTTTTATATTGTCCTTCTTGCATGTGCACATTTTTGCGGGCGGGAGGGCGGTGCAAATTGTATCCCGGCATGATTAAACTGACAATTAGCTGAATTAACACTACATATTGATTTTGTATATTGATTGTTATGGATTTCCGCAAAGTGATGCCTGATTCCATTACTTATTAACCACTAGGCTAAGCTCCTAAGAAAAAAAAGTGCAAAGTGATCAATGACTTGTGCAGATGCTCTAACTACTTGCTATGCTACATCCGTTCAGTTAATTCTAAACATTTATTTATTTCATCGTCGGCGGCATATCAATTTCACTTTCCATACATGAGCGTTCACTTTCGTTTGTTTTCTCTAACGATCGGTTCACAGTTAGGTAATATTACTATGTAGTTTTACTACGAAAATGGAGAGCAGTGAATTATAGTTACAGTAATTGAGAAAAAAATAGAGTTCTCGCAGTTAATTGGTATAAAAATTAAGTAATTTGAATTAATTGTTAAATTGAATAAAACATTTGCATTTTTGAATTTATTACTTACTGGTTTGGAAGCGATAGTGAATTATTTTCTTCGCATTTTTTCTTTTTTTAAATAGAGCTTAATTTGATTTGATTGACCATCTTATTGCGATCGCCAACCCGCTTGCCAAGCGTGGCGATTATGGCATATCCCCCAAGACGATTCTTGAGGGAGGCTTGTCCAGCAGTGGACTTATTTAGCTGTAATGATGATGATGATGATAATTTGACTATGAATTTGAACAACATGTAGCACATCAACATGGTATGGCGATCTAAAAACAAATTTCGGTTTCTCAATTAGATTTTCTTTTTTTGTTAAATTTTTCCTTACATTTCCTCCATTTCTTATGTTACACCATAAAAACTCTTTCAGAGACTCTTACTTTATGATAGGTACAGGCAGCATCTTAACTCCGTATTTTAAAATTGCACTTAACTTCTTACTCAACGATCTCTTTCATATATTATAATTATGCTTCAAGTTCAGCCTAACTTTGAATCAATTGTATAATTTTAATAAATTATTTAGATAAATTATATATTGAAATGAAAAGACGTACAAATAAATATCCTTTCGATCACTGACTGTAACTGATTTTAATTATCTTAATTTGCAAGCCTTAAACGGCAGAATATGCTTTAAAACCATGTTATATTACCACCTATTGTAACCATTTTCGAGCAAATAAATAAATTGGTTGATTGATTTATCGAGTCCGGCATATTCACTTTGAAAAATAGTAAAACTGTTGGGGTTAGTTATGAGGGGAGGGGGAGACGCAACTACCAGAGACGATTTCCTTGATTTTTATCCTAAGGCTATCAGGAACTGTTGTGTATTTTATCCTTTTTTTACGAAGGGGTAATTTGGTGTATGGCAAATTATTGATAACTTACTATTTATAAATAACTTCGCGTTTCAGATAAATTATTAGTTTAAATATAAACTTTAGTGCTAATTAAGGTACGAAGTGCAAGTTCAGATTCTTACTATAGTTACTTAATAAACTCTTAGAATGTAAGTTTTGTAGAAAACGTTATGCTTAGAATTGGTAAATAAGACATTCGAATTTGAATTGATCGTAAGATGCGCGAACAAATTAATTCCTAATTATGCAAATTCAATTAAATTGAATAGCGGAACGTGGCATAATTTGTGTAATGTCAAGTGTATTGCACAATTATAGATAAATTATAGTAATTTAGATGTTGCTACTACAGTTTACACCTACGAAATAGCTGTTTCTCCTTGATGTTTTGCCTAATTTAACTTTACAAGATTAACGGACTTGAAAAAGAAGGATGTTATTGGACTATGGTTTTTTATTATACATTACCGATTTTGATATTTTTTATTCGATCGGAAATGTTTTCTCTATGGTTCATAGTTATTTTTTCAAAACTTGTATGTTATTTAAGACATAAATTTTACTGAATTGAGTCTATCTATACACAATCAATTGAGTTATAATAAAATCAAGTAGAACCACCATTTAAACTGGAAGTTTAAATGTACTGTTGTGTTTAACATGTCTTATTTTTTAATAGCGCGAATATTATTAAAAGTCTAAGAATAATAAAAATATATATCTTATTTTTTACGCAGACTTTCAGAAAGTATTTATAAATATTCGTAGCATATGTTTTAAGTGGAACATTATTACGCTCAATTATATTCTTATTCAGACAGTATATTATTTTAATTGTATTTGAATTTACTTATTGAAATTATTACTTAATTTAATTAAGAAAGTAGTACTTACTAACTCTACATTGTAGCTTTTATCTTCAAAAGTTACAATGCTCCAACCTAATGTTTTACCTACTTATACAAATATTTTACATATTATAAGAACCTAAGCCCTATATAAGATGTAGGATAAGGTCATCGACCCGGACAACCAGTTGTCCTTTCCGTCTAGAGTCTAGACCTAGGTATTAATCTTATTGCCTAACATTTCCAGAATATATCACATTTGTTCACTTTCATTCCGTTTAGTCCTTGAATGTAAAAAAGTTCAAAGTTGAACCTTTGTTTATACATTGCCTTTAAATGATCTACATGGAAACAGTTAAGTAATTAATAAAGTTGAATTAATTTTTATTCTAATAATTATACTTTTTTTTCAATACGCAACATTTAAGGTAGTAGACAATTTTTTTTTTGCAAATTCCGTAACGTTTTTGTTTATTTATGTACATAATTAATTCCATTTTACTGTAAATATATATTACAAATAAATTATTTATATATAAGTACAAATAAGGACTAGATAAATCAAGTAAGAGACCGCAAAAAATATGCGCACGTAAAAAAAGCTACACATAACGATATAACGGAATATTAAATATTAATACATAGGTCGGGATTTCGAATTTACCACAGTCAAATATCTAAATAAAATTCACATGCAAAACAATAGTCGCAGAATTGTGGCCTAGAACCACCTCTGATCCTTAAAACAACCACCATTAAACAAAATACACTTCAAACACTTTTATATTTTTTCGCGTATCCATCCATGGTGCGTTCTAAAACCACAAATCTGCTGCTGCACTTAATTGACACTTACGTAAATTTTAGCCGCCATTTTGGGGTTAAATGTCACTTGTCACTCGCGAACGGGCGCATGCGCGGAGGGTATGCGCTGTAATGGCGGTCGCGCGCTGAGCTCCGATATATAACCTTCCCCCCAAACTCTTATTATATTAATTACATTGAATGTTTTCACTGAACGGCGACGACTCGGATCGATCTGGATTACCCGCTTCCTATACCGATATGATCCCGAAACTTGGTATTTGAACGTATTTAGAAAGTTCCGTTGTAAATGCAATTTGTTAATAATAGTTGGCTACCTATGTTTGATGGGTGTATATTACTTGTAGGCGATATTTAATTGACTATTTCCTCGATTATTTTTATGGAGAAACGTTTGGCTTCTAAATGATTAAGTGCGGTTATTTCTATCGCAGCTGGCAGTAAGCCAATCGTTTTTGTTTTAAGCTTGAATGCGTTTGACTTAAGTCCTGGTTTATGTTAAGTATAGCAAGGCTCTTAAGAAACATGAACATCATAATGGAGTAGCAATGAGTTGCTATTGTACTCCTGATGGAATTTCATTTAAATTTGTCAATTGCTATGGATATTAATCATCTACTTGGGACAAATCAAAGGGCACATGGGCTTCGCAAACGGGTAGGTTCATTATCTATAACTTTACTCTTACGAACTGATGGAATAGGCAAGTCGTTATGATTCGAGAGTGATTAGTTTTAAACCAAAGGTTATACGGAGTCCCTGCGGTATGAGCTATTTTTACAAGACGTTTACTGTCATAGGAGACTTTCACTGCTTCCGTAGACTATATAGATGAGCCGTAGCTCATCGCACTTAGTAAGACCACAAAATAAATAAATTAACGTAGGGCAACCATTGAATAAACCGCCCTTAAAATGCGCCCTTAATGTATAAAAGGGTGGGTTTTTAAGGGCGGTCATGTATGACGTCATTAACTACTCTGAGCCGACGTTTGAACCCCAAAGCGGGCATCCTCTGGTATATAAAAAAAAGCAAAATAAAATAAAAAAGGTTTTTATTCACGTAGACTTTAAAAAAGCGCTTGTAAATAGTCAGAACATGTTTGTAGTAATATAGTTGTATACATTATTATTTCTAGTAACATAGATATTTAGGTACACATTGTATGAAAAAATTTATAAAATTTATTTTATAAATTATATAGCATTGATATTTAGCTAGCTCGTATCAAGTTATTGTCAAGAAATTATGTTTAATTATCTAGTTTAAGTCTAATATTTTTACTACATGTTGTCAATGGTTCTGTCTAAATTAAGGTATTATTATTATGACGGACCTTGTGTTAATAACGACGGTCGCGCTTCAATACTACCACCGGATCCAATGCGCCCCAACTGAGAAGACCCAGCGAAACAAACTCAGTGGGTTCATCTACTACCGGTTTCAACACGACCCAGTTGAGACGGTCCAGCGAAACATACTCAAGCGGGCATGAACACGGGATTTGGTCCAATTAGAGTAAGTAATTATTTAGTTGGCAAACACAATATATGCTCGATCGGTTGTCTGAATGCTTATTATTTTAGATTTTATTTAGGTATACAAAAGAAAAACTTCGAAACAATAACAATATTCATTTTGAGACAGAGTCAATAATTTTAAATTAAGTATATGATAGCAATTATTTACAGATAGTTCACGTAACTTAGCAGATCAGTCATGTCTATATGGCTACAAGGTCTCCAGCGAGCAATGTGCAGGTGTATAACCTTTTAGGTATATTTGCAAGATATCATGAATGGTCGCATGTCTCTGTAGTCCGGTGTCGCAGTGAAGAAAGATTTCACTGTTACACCGGACTCATAAAGATAGATAATGCCTATATGTATAAATAATCTCTATTGTATACCGAAAATTACATGTGAGAGTGAACAGTAGCATTAGGTACAGTACAATGGGTGGTCTTATCGCTGACTGCGATTTCTTCCAGACAACCTTAGGATGGAAAAGATTAGCTAACAGACTAAAAGAATCAAATATTGGGGCGTAAGGAGTTAAGAATGTGACAGTATATAGAAATAGATTAATCTAGTAAGTTGAAAGAGTAAAGCTCAATTTTTTTTATTTATTATATTTAATAAGGTGAACCTATTTTACATTACCTTAAAATTGTTGTCCGTCATGTCGCAATATGGCGGCGCCCATAGCTCACATCGATTAAGCGTGTAGCATTTACATTCCCACCCATTTTTGCAAGTGCTCCACGGTATTTGTGTTTTGATCAGTGTTGTTGTCACTTGATCGTAATCGTCAACAACATAGCTAGTGAGTCAATTAAACCGGTCAAGAGGAAGAAACCAACAATTATGCGAAAATATCAGACACTAAAGTCATTTAACGCCACAAGCGACAAAGTTTCACTCGCATAGGGGTTTAACTTTAATAAAACCACACAACCTTTTCTTTATTTATTTGTACCTTAACACAAATAATAAATGTCGTTTTCTGAGTAATGAATAACTATTAAACGCAATCTACACAGTTTCTACTTTCCATCCTGCCTATTGGCCCAGAAATAAATAAAGTCGTTATTTCTTTATCGTATGGGCAGTGGTTACCCTGGTGTCAGAACTGTTCAGAGTTGCTTCTGACATGGTTTATCGACTGTCATCTAATTACAACAAACAGGACCGACAGCTTAACATGCCTTCCGAAGTACGGAGACGCTCAGAATTAAACCACTTTAACGCTCACCCATATCTATACTTACCGCGTGTGGTGATTGCAACTGACCAGGAACGGTAGTGTTGTGCCCCGGCCCAGAGATGGCAGCAGTATTCCATATGTTGACGTATGTGCGCCTTATGTAATTGGAGGCGGTGAGCCCAAGTAAAAACAATTTACATTACAACGGATACACTGCCATTTGATCATAAACGGCAGAGCCTGTACTATGGCAACTAGACAACTAATAAACATACTTACATATTTCTAAATCCATACATATTATAGATAAATTACACTTAGTATTATTGTATGCCTGATGTTCTCCGGGTCGTCCACCTAGGTAGCTAGAGAAAGCCGCAGGCTAGCTAGGGTAGGATCCTCAGCGGCGAGGATCGCGTTGCCCCCTTAACACGTAATCGTTAATACCGTGCAAGTGATCTGACCCCCATTTCGAATTCCTTTTTTTTAACTTCAGCTGCCTGAGCTGTTTCCCGAACCCCATAAGGGTGCCCTCAGGTATTAGTCGCTTAAATTAAGCTACTGTTTGAGAGCCTTTTGTGCTAGCCAACTGCTCGTTGTTTTCAATTCTTTAATTGTAATATACAATTGCTAAATGTGTTACATTTAGCAATTGTATATTACAATTCGTACGCTTAGTAACTTGCTATGTATTATTTATTTAAGGATATTAAAAATATATGTGACGAAACAGACCGCACGGACGGACTAATTCAAAATATTTTGTTACTTTAATTACTGTTTTTAAACTTTGTTTATGGAATACATTGTGAGGTTGACAAGTACAAGTGTATGTAAATACCCAAGTGCTGAATAAATTTCATTATTAAAACTAACTGGGGTGATTCGGATACTTCTCATCATAAAGTATCAAAATGTTTGGTTTAAACGTCAAGTCATCGGCCACCCTGTAATAACTAGTCAATTTGTGTTAGTAGTTCAATCGTAATTCGTTCTTTCTCCTTTAAAGTATCACCATTGTATGAACGAAATGTCAAAAACTTACTGGTTATTTGTTGAAAAAAGTTATTATTCAGCTTTTTTTATAGCAAGGTAAATGAGTAAGCGTGTCACCTGATGGTAAGTGATTACTGTCGCCCATTAATACTGCAGATTTCTTACCAGATAAGCAAATTTAATTAAACCGGATATTATTATTCATAACCCAACACAAGGTTTTTACAAAGAAAACTCATCCATTATGTACGGGTCAGACTGAAAGTTTACATAAGAATAGTAGGTTAGGTTTGTAGGTCCGAAGTAGGTTAAAACTTTTATTCAAAAGTAAATAACTATATCATTATGTTTATATATATGGTTCATTATTTTATCGAATATATTTAACAATTTTGAATTATTATTTGTGTCGTAATATATCTGGGTCGTGTTGAAACCGGTAGTAGATGAACCCACTGAGTTTGTTTCGCTGGGTCTTCTCAGATGGGGCGCATTGGATCCGGTGGTAGCATTAAAGCGCGACCGTCGTTATTAACACAAGGTCCGTCATAATAATAATACCTTAATATAGACAGAACCATTGGCAATATGTAGTAAAAATATTAGACTTAAACTAGATAATTAAACATAATCTCTTGACAATAACTTGATACGAGCTAGCTAAATATAATTTCTGTAATAAAATAAATTTTATTAATGTTTTCATACAAGATGTACCTAAATATCTATGTTACTAGAAATAATATCGAATGTATACAACTATATTACTACAAACATGTTCTGACTATTTACAAGAGCTTTTAAAAAAAATAAAAAGGTATATTTATTCACGTAGTGAATAAATTTTATACCTTTTTTATTTATTTTATTTTTATTTTGTATTGTTTTACAAAATATTGTAGATTACGCGGAAATACAATACTAATAAATAATAATAATCACACACAATAGAATTTCACAATAACTAAATTAAATGCGAATTCCTTAAAAAAGTTTTAGTTAATGTTTTAATGATTAACCGTTGTCTGGCTGCCATAGTACTGGATGTGCCTGTCCTTTATAAAAAAAAACTTGATAGGTGTCAAGGGACACCCGGATGGAACGAAGTTATTTCTTATTATTTATTATGTACATAAAACCTGTACACTCAACAAAAATAATCGTCGCGACACCACACTGTTCAATGCGAATTAGAAATGAAGAAGTTACAAGAGAGATTGAGAGAGAGACAGACAGAGAAACATGCGCACGCCGCACAGCTGCAAAAAGTGTCGTGATAACTTTTCGTAAGATTTTTTTCCGTCTAGCCCCCTTTCACAACGCGCGATAAGGAACTTCGTTCCAATACCCTAGTAACAAGCGACTGATAACAAAAATGCAGAAACAGTCAGAGCGCTATTCAAAGGGTTGTAATCACCTCAACGCTCCGCCAATCTTGATACTAGATACTAACATTCCAAGTTCTTCAGACTCGTTCGAATGACCGAACATACTCCAAAAAGCAGTATTACCACCTAATCTACAAAATTACGTACCGTACACACGATTACAGAATTAATTACTTTTATGTAATAACGTTACGAGTTATATTAAACTCGATTTTTTCGTATTGCGCTACAATAATGGCCGAAATTTTAAGGCGTAGGTAAGCAAGGCTTTGCCTAATGTTGCCTGAGGCCTACTTGCGACAGATAATAATTATTTATTACAAAGAAGAAAATATATTTGTATCTAAATACATTTATGAGCTCAACCATGATATATTTGATGTAAAACTTCTTTACGCACGCTTAACTTGAGGAGTAAGAGTGGAGAATGCGTGACGAAAGCTTTACGAACAGTGTGATTGGACAAGGCGAACGGAAGTTGAGAGGGAGATATAAGTTAGTAAATAGAATAGAAAGAGAGAGTTACGTTTCGTATATTACTTTAGGGGCAAAAAACAGGTGCAAGCAGACATGTTCTTTCTCTCATAGTAACTGGCTATGAGAGAATGGCATTTCGTATATTTAAGTTTTAAATTCAAATTCAAATTGTTTACTTCAGTCGTGTGGTCGAACGCATTTATAGTTTCGTTTTATTAGCTGAACTCTTCTTTCGTGTGTCAAGTTTTTATAATAGTTGATTAATCTAAATAAATTCTTTATATCAGCTTAAAGACAAGCCTGACTAAAGAATGGGAAGCATGCCTTATTTACCACACATGGCAGACGGGAAATAAGGTCATTGTACTTAAAGACTTAGAGAGACACTGCTGCCTAATTTCTGGTAAATATTGCTTCGGGTCGACTGCTACGCCCTCTACGGGTCACACAGCTAATATCGTCGAAATAAATTAAATTAAACATCGAATATTATTCAGCACTTGGGTATTAACATACACTTGCACTTGTCAAGCTCACAATGCAGTAGTTTAATCTAATACAATATTAAAGAAACTAGATTTTAGCCCTGGTATGTCCGTGCTGAGAAGTCTTTTGAAAATTACAGGATAATTTAATACTATTTTTATATTAAAATTCCGTGCGTCTCTGTGCTTCAGCGGGCTAATTCAGTTGTCAATCCCAGTTGTAATCATTAGACAACTGTCGTTAAGCCATGTCAGAAGCTTACTGTGGTTTGAACAACTCTGACACACATATTTGACAATGTTTTTTACTTAGTTACTACTAAGAAACTAAGTAAAAAACATTGTCGAATATGTGAAATCTAATCTAATCGTGAATCAAGGATTAAATTTTAGTTAAATATTGCTCAATTTTTATTAGATTACCAAGTTTAACAACTAATTATTTATAATTATATGTAAAAAAACAACATATAAAATTTAACGATGACAAAATAATTTATATCTTCAACCAGTTTCGTTTAATTAACTAATTTGTACCATTACCACTAAAACGCGAATTATAATAAATAACACCAATTATATAAAATTAGTTCACATTTTTAATAAATGACTAAAGCAACTATAATAATCAACTCAAGGTGCCGCTTTTAATAGAAATGTCAAAAAGATTTTTATAGGCCGGATTAATAAATTTGATTATCAAAATCGCATCTGACATGCTCAGGATCTTTTTAAAATTGAGTAATTAACAAAAAATATGTTGATAGGCACTTATTCAAGGTTGAAGAGTTGATAACACAATAGCTATCGACAATATTAGGTTATACGGGCCTGTTGACGTGGTTGACAAATGCTGGCGTTCACGTCGGAGGTCGTGGGTTCGATTCCAACCCAGGACAGCTATTTGTGTGCATGAACATGTCTGTTTGTCCTGAGTCTGGGTGTAATTATCTATATAAGTATACATTTACAAAAGAAAACCATTATATGTAGTATATCAGTTATCTGGTTTCCATAATAAAAGCGCTGCTTAGTTTGGGATCAGATGGCCGTGTGTAAATGATGTCCCAGGATATGATTATAATTATTATTATACTTAAGATATAATTGCTGTGTGGTTAACTGCAAAGTTTATCACCACGCCATTTCATCCAGCGTGGGGCGTAGAGGACCCGAAGGAACATCTCTCTGAGTACTATAACCATCATACTGCGATCGCCAACCCGTCTGCCAAGCGTGGCAATTATGGCATAGCCCTCCAAGTGACGGACACAACTTAATTATGGAAATCTTTTGGAGAGGCCTTTGTCCAGCAGTGGATTGACGGCATGGCAATGGTGACGATGATGATAGTAAAGTAACCAGGATTAAATTATTTATTACAGCCATTCATGTATTGTATCTCCACTTTTAAACATTTAAACATACAAAATTTAATAAGTATTTAGTACTTATCACACTAATATTATAAAGGTGAAAGTTTGTGAGTGTGTATGTTTCTTACTTCTTCACGGCTAAACGGCTGGAGCGATTTTAATAAAATTTTGTTTAGACTTAGCAGACACCCTGGATGAACTCATAGGTAATAATTTATAAAGTTTAAGGCGGGTAAAACCGCGGGGCACAGCTAGTTTTTAATAAGTAAAAATACACTTTATTGGCCCAATCCAATACCCAGACCCCGGACAAACTGACATGTATGCACACAAATCCTGGGAGGGAATCGAACCCACGACTTGCGGCCTGAAAGGCAAGCATCTACCAACAACGCCAACCGGCCTGTCTAATGTGTTTTCTTACCGAGTATTCAATAATTATCTGGTTTAGATTAATATAATGGTATTTATATTGCACCTAAGCATAAAAGTGGTAGTTTGAGTAACCAAAGCAGCTTATTATTCAAGAATCTCAACTCTGTCTGTCAACAACGAAACGCTTAAACCAGTGCGGCGGGAGCGATTAAAATTTGACGTTTCCTTATATTACGTACGTATGGAGCAAGCAAGTCACTCTCTGGCAATCAAGAGTCGGCAAAAGACGTAGGAGTCGTCAAGTCAGGAGATGGGAAGATGGCTTGAATCAAACAGCTATTGGAAAGGAATTGGATGAGGCCTATGCCAAAAGGCATACCGAACTTAGAGACTTCTTGTAACCGTATGTTTAGGAATAAAAGGCTATTATTATTATTATGTTTTTCTAAAGATAACGCTATCATTAGGGTATCTAATCCTTGTGTCGCGGGGTACTTTACAAACATATAATAAACGGACACAAATTGGCTACGTACCCGTAGGACCTCCTAGTTTGGACCTCGCCTACAAAGATGACCCTTTGGACGGTCATCTTTGTAGACGAGGTCCAAACTAGGAGGTCCTACGGGTACGTAGCCCACAAATTACATCCAGACTCAGAACAACTATTTATGGGTCACACAAATAGAAGCGGTGAGGCGACTGTCTTAGCCGCTGCGCCACACGTGCAGTCATGCATAATATTATTACATGTTCATGCGCACCAATATCTGCCTAAGGTTGGAATAGAACCCACGACCTGCAGCGTGAAAGGCAAGCATTTACCAACCACGGCAAACGGCGTTCTAAAAAGTTGGACATGGTCGTGGCAAATCTTGAGATTGCTCTTCTTTTATTAGTGTTATAGTCCTCCACGTTAGTATGGTAGCAAACCTTTGTCAGGGAATGGGCAGCCTTAACGTAAACGCGTGAGTGATGCCTTGGGTATTGCTATGATACCACCATACATACTGACGAAAACCACTTAGTTGGCACCCATTTATGGTACACAGCATTTTTTTATTATTTTTAGCACCTTTTAACTAATTCGTATGTATGTGTATTATAAATAACAGTATTTCTTTCTTTCTTTCTTTCAGTTACCAACAGACGGACAATTTGACTATTTGCTGACATGGCAGTATTATGTTGTTTGGGCTAGATGCCTTGTTGGTATATTGCTACCTCGACCATTTCTGATCTATTGTAGCAGTTCACTACTTAACCCTATAACTTTAATAATCTTTCAAAATTATTTTGCAGTGAGTTCATTTGAAGTTTGTTTATTGGTAAAACAAGTTTAGATATAAAACAAAATTTGTGATTGTGTCCTCGTTTTAGGCAGATAGTGCCTGTATGAAGAGAGTCCGCTCTTCCATAACAAGATGTGTTATAAAAAAGCAGAAGCATATAATTTATTTTCTGCTAAATCTACATAGGTTTAAATTATATAGTGTTTGTATCGTTAGTTAACATGGCAGTACAAAGAAAAAGTAACTAATACGAAACACCACTAGTAAACCAGTAAACGTGCGTCTCCAAACTATAACGAGCGCTGTGATTTTTTTGGTTCTTATTTAATGTATCATTAGTACAGCTACATGGTCCGCCATTTCTGACCACAACTGTTGCACCACGCAGTATCGTATCCTGTGGTTGTGCACCACACTCTACGTTTCCGCATTGTTACAGTTAAGTTATTGTTTTTGGATGAATCACTTTAACAAGTTTAGGTTTTGTTTTTATTCTGGCATGGAAATTTACAGCAGCATATGACTTGACTTGGCTGTAAATGTGGCACAGTTATTGAGATAGAAGCTTCGCTTCTTGGCCTTGGCGCTCATATGGTTTAACCATATGCAGGAGAACTTACAGACTAATGACAAGTCCTAGGATATTTTCTATACATTTAATAAAATCGTAGGAAAGTCAAAACTGTACATAGAATATTTTTTAAAAAGGATACTTGGGGCGTGATCTACAATCGATATCGAAGCAAAAAAATATAGTTTTTAGAATTTTTGTCTGTTTATCTGTTTGTCTGTATGTATGTCCGGGCTAAACTCAAAAAGTGCTGCATGGATTTATTTCAAATTTTGCATGAAATATAACGCGGGTAAAACCGCGGGGCACAGCTAGTTAATTACTAGCTGTGCCCGCGGTTTTACCTGCCTTAAACTTTATAAATTATCACAGCTTCTCACCCGTAGGTTATAGCGTGATATTATGTAGCCTATATGTTGTCCCGACCTCTTAGTAATATTCATGCAAAATTTGAAGTAAATTCATGCAGTACTTTTTGAGTTTAACTCGGACATACATACAGACACACAGACAAAAATTCTAAAAACTACACTTTTGGCTTCGATTTCGATTGTAGATCACGCCCCAAGTATCCTTTAAAAAAATATTCAATGTACAGTTTTGACTTTCCTACGATTTTATTATATGAATAGATTTTGTTTAACTAAATTACTACGTACCTATGCGTTAGACCAAATACTACCATATACCAATAATCACAATTTAAACTTATCTTAACTGGCATGTTGGTCTACCGGTTAGTGACGCTGGCTGGTAAGACGGAGGTCGTGGGTTTGAGGAGGTAGTACGAGTAAAATTGTCCCATTAAAATATATTAGCTAACTGAGCCTTGACTGATAAACAAGGGGCCATGGGTTGGAACCAACTCAGGACAAATCATTGTGTGATGAGCACAATTATTTGTTCTGTGTATTTATAAATATGCAGATATATATTTATCTGTTATCTAGTTGCTGTAATCCAGGCTCTGCCTACTTCGGATCAGATGACAGTGAGTTATTGGTTCCAAGATATCTATATATATAAAAATCAATACCACTTTTCATTGTAATGTTATAACTCAACAACGCCTTCACCGATTTGGGTAATTTTGGTCTTGAATTATTCGTGGAAGTCCAGGGAAGGTTTGTACGTAGAGAACATTTAAAAAATGTCTTGAAAAAGTGTAAAATGAACATCTTTTAGCAATCTATCTATATATAAAAAAATCAATGCCACTTTTCGTTGTAATGTTATAACTCAACAACGCCTTTACCGATTTGGGTAATTTTGGTCTTGAATTATTTGTGGAAGTCCAGGGACGGTTTGTACGTACAGAACATTTAAAAAATGTCTTGAAAAAGTGTAAAATGAACATCTTTTAGCAATCTATCTATATATATAAAAATCAATGCCACTTTTCGTTGTAATGTTATAACTCAACAACGTCTTTACCGATTTGGGTAATTTTGGTCTTGAATTATTCGTGGAAGTCCAGGGGAGGTTTGTACGTAGAGTTAAAAAAAAGTCTTGAAAAAGTGTAAAATCGACATCTTTTAGCAATTTAAAATATTTGTATAAATAAATGAACTTAATAATATATTTTTTTTATTACTATGCCTTATTGGTAGTGAAGCACGTACCGGGCCGATAGTTTATTATATTTATAAAGTGCACCTAGTCTTGCGCCCACAGTCGTGCACTATGATATGCCCCGCAAAGATGGCAAGTATCCAGTGATATTGCCTGTAAGGTCTGAAATTTACCTGCTGTATTCCTTACTCGCCGTTTACGACACCTTATAGCGCAGGTTTTCCTTTTCTAAGCACCAGCCGCGCTAATTAATAAATAAATATAATAATAAATAATAAATATCTAGTGACAATGTCACACAGATCATCCTAGCCCCAAACTAAGCAAAGCTTGTACTATGGGTACCAGGCGACGATATACATACTTATATAGATAGATAAATACTTATATACAAAGAAAACATCCATGACTCAGAAACAAATGTTCGTGCTCATCACACAAATATTTGCACTTACCGGCTTATTCGAACCCAGGACCACCAGCTTCGTAGGCAGGAGCACTACCAACTAGGCTATGGTGACCGTCAAATTAATTAATACCAAAGTATGGAGGTGGTGGGGGTGGTCCTACTATTCTTACTGAGCCGGAAAACACTACCGCTGTACATAATAATTGCAACTTAATATCTGAACGAATCGAACCTGTTATACTTTTACGTAAGCTAGAAAACCCGTCGGCTGATTATTTCAGGTTATTATGTAGATTTTACATTACAGGAAATTGTTTTGCAATATGGATCACTTCTAATTTGTTAGTGCGTTAACTGCGCCAAGGAAAGGACATGCCATTGCATGCCGTCATGTTACTTGACTTTTAACTGCTCTATATTTTTATTAATTGAAATAGCGCATTATTTTTATTTTGCACTTCAATATTCAATTTAGTTTTATGACCAATTACCATATAAGGTCACTGTAATCAACATATTTTTTAAGTCAATTTGACAAATGGTTATCGCAACTTGGGAAAATATGGTTTTAGTTTTCAATCTGAAGAAACATGTCATTGGCTGCGTGACAAATTGACTGACATGTTGGTCTAACTGGTTAGTGACCCTGACTGCTGAGCTAGAGGTCATGGGTACGATTCCTACCCAGGATATTTTTGGTGTGCACGATGATCTATTGTGTGTCAACGTCTTTGATAACGTACATAAGTGTAGCAAACTGACATATTACCGGGAATTGTGATGTAACGTGTTGATTCCAAAGTTCCATAAGAGCTTCGAGTAAATTCACCAGTACTTTGCTGGGATAGGTCTTTGACTTAATGACGAAAATGCTGCAAAATGTCGAATTCATATACAATTGGTGTATCAAATTATTTGACACTTCAAAATAAGAAGGCTGTCATTAAAATGTTTTATTTTGCATGTTTGTTCCGCAATTCTTTTTAGGGTTCCGTAGCCAAATGGCAAAAAACGGAACCCTTCGATGATTCGACATGTCTGTCTGTCTGTCCGTCCGTATGTCACAGCCATTTTTTTCCGAAACTATAAGAACTGTACTGTTGAAACTTGGTAAGTAGATGTATTCTGTGAACCGCTTTAAGATTTTTACACAAAAATGGAAAAATAATAATAATTTTATTATGTTGTAATTATGTTCCCCGTACATAGCGCTGAAAATCTAAAAATTTTTTTCATCGTACCCATCTATGGATAGGTCTTCAAAAATTATATTAAGGCTCCTAAAATCATTTTTTTATAAACTGAATAGTTTGCGCGAGAGACACTTCCAAAGTGGAAAAATGAGTGTCCCCCCCCCCTGTAACTTCAAAAATAAGAGAATGATAAAACTAAAAAAATATAGGTATATGACGTACATTACCATGTAAACTAACAACGAAAATTGGTTTGAACAAAATGTAGTAAGTAGTTTATGACACATAAAAAGAACTTTTATGTGTCGTAAATCGTAAACCGCAATTTACCTTTCATTTAATCAACTGAAATACTTGCTGCTGCGGAACCCTTCATGGGCGAGTCCGACTCGCACTTGGCTGGTTTTTTTTGTAACTATACTGATTTAGATCATTCTTTTTTTAGTCGATAGGGAATGGTCCTGTATAAATTTAATTCAAATTGATTGGTATAAAGAAGTTGAAGTACATCATACTTCACTTTTTTTTACTTGTTTTTAAAAAGAGTGATTCATACAATTATATAAGGGATTACAAGCAATCATATAATAAAATTAATTATAAAGTATAACAAATTTTGATACTCTAGATCCAAAGCGGTTTTTACTTTAATTCATTGAAATTCACCGGTCACCGTAGCTTAGTTGGTAGTGCTTCTGCCTACGAAGCTGGTGGTCCTGGGTTCGAATCCCGGTAAGTGCAAATATTTGTGTGATGAGCACGAATATTTGTTTCTGAGTCATGGATGTTTTCTATGTATTTAAGTATTTATCTATCTGTATCTTATTTTTATTTTTTTTATTTATTTATTTACTTTAATTAAAACGGTAGAACACCAATTACAGTAATTAAAGATAATTATTACAATAATCAATTAAAATATTAATAAGAAAGAAAAAAAAAACATAAACAATGATTTTAAAACACAATCATACATCATTCTCACAGAAACGCAAACATTCTGACAATATTTCCGACCATCCATCCGCAAACAAATCACGGTCAGGATTGGCACACAAAGCGTTGAGTGCTGTGAGGCTGCGCGGTATAGGCGACTTAGCGCGCGCTACGGTACGGCAACGTGGCACGGCAAACAATTCATGGCGGCGAAGACGACGATAGTTATCAGGAACAAAGACTCGACACAGCTCAACATGGAGATCTGGTGCATCAATTTTTCCCCGCAGAATCTTACACATTACTGCAAGTTGACATGTATTCCGCCTGACTTCCAATGAATTATATCCCAGACAGCCTAACAGAAATTTTGTGGGATACATGAATGGATAGTATCCATTAAGGTGTTTATAAAGGTACCTGAGAAAAGCCTTCTGAACCTTTTCAAGTAAAAGCACATAAGTGCTCTCATGAGTATTCCACACACACCTGGCGGTTTCAAGTTTAGAACGAACCAATGCCCCAAAAATTAACCGGATCACATGATGATTCCGAAAGTCTCTAGAGCATCTAAGAATGAAACCTAGGCGCTCAAAAGACTCTTTCGCTAGCAAAGTTATGTGGTCGTGGAATGTTAACTTACGGTCGAATGTGACACCGAGATCTTTTGTGGTGGTTGAACGAGTCACACTGTCACCATTTATCTTGTAGTCGTACTCTACTGGGCATCGCATACGACCGAAAGACATTACACAGCACTTTGCTGCCTTAAATTCCATCCTATTCTCTAGGCTCCATTGATAAATAGCATCGACGTCCAGCTGTAAGGCTTTACAATCTGCATCAGATCTTACTTCCGCAAACAGTTTTAGATCATCAGCATACATTAAGCATCGACCATATCTAAGGACGGTAGGAAGATCGTTAACCATAATTAGGAACAATAGAGGCCCAAGTATTGAACCCTGACTAACTCCAGAACGCGTGTGATAGCGGTGAGACTCTGTATAAGTATGTATATCGTCGCCTGGTACCCATAGTACAAGCTTTGCTTAGTTTGGGGCTAGGATGATCTGTGTGACATTGTCCCAAGATAATAAAAAAAAAAATTAAAAAAAATAGCGTCCGACCAAAAGTGGTGTTGTAAATTTAGTGTGTCTTTCTTGTGGCATTGTAGCTTCCAAACTAAATCTATTTTTATTTTTCTGTGTACACATATCTAAAGGGTAATTTAAGTGGTCTGATTTTTGGTAATGTTAAAATCCGTTGAGCCATTTAAAAATTACAGCTCTTATTCTCTATTTAAAGTCATGGGATTTTAACTATTTAGATATTTGATTTTTTTTAAACGTATTATTAAAAAAGAGTAGAACATAGTGTACTTTCACTCATTGAATAATTTGACTGAAGAGGCATCTCCACGTAATATATAACGTTATTATGGTAATGTGATGGTCAGTCCTATAAGGGAGTTTGGCAACGCGTGAATGCTGCATGCTAGCACCATAGGCTAAGCTTAGCACTTACTTTGAGGAGATTTATATATTATCTTTATTAGTATAAAGAAACAATACCTAAAAAAATTCGAGAAAGGTTCTCGAGTGGCGAGCACGAACCGGAAGACGCGCAACGCTGCGCGCACGCTGCTTCTTCCGGTTAACGACAAGATGGACCGGTGACCTGGTGAGGGTCGCTGAATTCCGTTGTATGCGGGTATCGCAAGGTCAACAATTGTGGAGATCTTTGAGGGAGGCCTTTGACCAGCGGTGGGCGTCTTTTGACTGATATGATGATAATGATGTAAAATATTGTAAAATAAACTTCTTTTATTTTTTTTATTATAAAAGCGAACGCCTGCCATAGGCCAATCCCTGTGTCGCGGGGTACTTTAGACGGACACAAGTTACTTTCAGACTCAGAACAACTATTTATGGGTCACACAAATAGTTGCCCAGCGCGGGAATCGAATCCGGGACACGAAGCGGCGAGGCGACTGTCGACTAATTCTATTTGCATTGGTGCAGATCTGCATTGGAATTTTCATTCAATTTCATTAAAGGTTTTTAAATAACAAAAGTTACACTATCTATAAAGGTTTTAATAATTGACAAAAGACTTTTCGTATATTTGAACAAAATGAATAAGACAATCCGTCTTTATCTTCAAAAACTTAGAAGAATAAAATTACTATATTATTAAATTTCCTTTACCATATTAGACAAATAACAATGGTTTTGGTAGCTAACTAGTACTAACAACGTCTGCTTTCAGTGAACAATGTAAGGAAATCCACAAAGGTACCGACGACCCTGTGAGCCCGGGTACACATCACCTGTCACTTCGGGTGACATTTCCGTAGACTAATTCAAGGGCTTCTTATTAGGAACTCAGTTCTATCCGGTGTAAACAGAGGCCGATATTATGTTTATCTATTTGTTTTCTTATTCTAACAAGTTCAGAAAAAAATTATTTCATCAGCCGAAAGGCGCCAAAGGTGCTGGATTAAAGGTCTCCATAATTGTCGGTCTTGCGCTTTCCGCATCCAGAGACTTCCAAGAAAAGACGTTACAGCAAAGTAAATTGAGTCACTTACAAACGTGATTAATTAATAATAATATCCTGGGATATTATATACACACGGCCATCTGATCTCAAATTAAGCGGAGCTTGTACTATGGAAGGAAACCAGTTAACTCTTTTGTAAATATACTTATAGAGATAATTACACTTATAATATACTTAGAGATATAAAACACTCAGACTCTGGACAAACAGACATGTTCATGCAAACAAATATCTGTCCTGGGGTTCTACCGGCTAAGTCTCCGAACATCTATTTCTTAAATGGCTTTCAAATAAATAAAGGTTAAAAATGACTTAATCAATTGTTAAATCGGATTCCATGAGCACATGTGGCGTCATAAATGGTCCGGAATCGATTGTCAACGTTGAAGCCGATTTAACGATTGTATAAGTAATTTTTAACCTTTATTTATTTGAACGCCATTTAAGAAATCGATGTTCGGCGACTTAGCCGGTGGAGCCCCGAACCCCCTCCGACCTCCGGCGTGAAAAGCAAGCATTTTCCAACCACGCCAACAGGCCCGTCTAAATGATCGGCTAATTTCTTGCTAGAATTATAATCCTCATAAAACCCACTGCTGGACAAAAGCCTCCCACAAGAATCATCTTGGGGGATATGCCATAATCGCCACGCTTGGCAGACGGGTTGGCGATCGCAGTATGATGGTCATAGTACTCAGAAAGAAGCTGATGCCCCTCCTCTGGTAGATATTCCCTCGGATTGATTTCTACGCCCCTCACAGGCCCATGTCATAAGGATAATGTACAAATGTACCTAATTATCACACTAATATTATAAAGGCGAAAGATTGTGAGTGTGTGAGTGTGTATGTTTGTTACTTCTTCACGTCTAAACGGCAAGAGTGATTTTAATGAAATTTGGAATGCAATTAGCTGACACCCTGGATTAATGCATAGGCTATAATTTATAAAGTTTAATGCGGGTAAAACCGCGGGGCACAGCAAGTAAGGTCATATAGTTAACGTGGAGTGAGACAAGCCTGGCAGAAGGTCTCGAATAACCTGATGAGTTCCTTGGTACTCTAAAACCTTTTAACTAATTTAGTACAATTGCTTCATAAAAATGCACAAATAAATACCATATTGTACAACAGTGTTACCGAATCCTTAATAACAGCTTACAATTTAATAATATGTAGAGAATTGGGTACTTAATAATTATATAGCGTTGTTATATCAAATAGAACACCATAAAGCCATCAAAGTATTGGCCAATCTCTATGTTATATTGTTCTGTATGAAGGTATCCGCTTATTACCAAGTCACGTAATTTTGTAACCACAAAAATTAATTTCGTTGAATAAGCTAAGATCATTTGGTACCCTTGGATCTATGAATACCATTTTTTTTATTATTTGCATAAAATTTTCAAGGATTTTAATTATTGGATAATATTAATTCTTTCTTCGTCAATATTGGGAAAAATCTTTCGGAGAATTTAAAAATCCAACAGTCCTCACACCCGACCACTACCCCACAATTCACACACAAGCCCTCACCATGCTCATCTTTTGTGTTAGAACACACTAACCCGGCCGAAGTAAATTCTATTACACACTCGTTACGTTCCAACGCTTCTACCGGTTGGGATGGTATATCACCAATTATCCTGAAGAGATATTCTCTATACCTGGCACCCATCTTAAGCCACATATTCAATCTTTGTTTCGACACTGCTGTCTTTCCAGATGCTTTTAAAAAGGCGATAATACATCCTATTTTCAAGGGGGGTGACGGGAGCCTTCCGAACAATTACCGTCCCATTGCAGTCTTAACTGCGTTGTCTAAAATACTCGAACGTCTTATCAATAAAAGACTGATCAACTATTTGGACCATAATAATTTTATCTCTTCTCATCAATTTGGATTCCGACAGAAAAAATCCACCTGTGATGCTGTTCACGAGCTGACAAATTTTGTCGTTCGTAGCCTCAATGAGCATAAAAAAGTTCTAACAGTATTTTTAGACCTCGCAAAAGCGTTCGACACGGTTCCCGTAAACACTCTCCTTGTCAAACTTGAACAAATGGGTATCAGAGGAGAACAATTAGAACTATTTCGAAATTATCTCACAAATCGTTCCCAAATAGTCAAAATCGATAATTACACTAGTCAGGAGCTACCTATTCAGTATGGTGTGCCACAAGGCAGCATATTGGGTCCTACGTTATTCTTAGTATTTATAAATGACCTTTGCCAAACGAAAATCCCACATTCAAAGACTGTATGTTATGCAGATGACACAGCATTAACATTTGTTGGTGATACGTGGTCAGAACTGGAACGCAGGGCTCAATATGGGATGGAACTTGCATCGAACTGGCTTATTTCCCACACACTAACACTTAACACCGAAAAAACGAAATACATTACCTTTTCTATTAGCTCAATATCACAACCACGAACTCCACTCACACTGAAACTACATTCCTGTAATACATCATCTCAAACATCATGCACTTGTCCATCTATATCATCAGTTGGCAGTATTAAATATTTAGGGGTGACCTTAGACAGATGTCTAAATTATAAATTACATATTAATACTCTCGTCGGCAGGGTACGTAAACTAATTTATATATTTAAGACTTTGCGCCATATTGCTAATCAAGCAATTATACGCAGTGTATATTATGCTATATGTTTGTCTATTGTCACCTACTGTATTTCCTGCTGGGGTGGCGCAGCAAAGACAATCCTTATGCCACTCGAAGTGGCACACAGAGCCATACTAAAAGTATCAACATTTAGGCCTATAATGTTCTCAACGAATACGCTGTATAGCTCGTGTGATGTCCTGAATATACGTCAACTATTTATATTTCATACCATCCTTCTGCAACACAAAAATACTCCATACAAAAAAATAACAAAACGTCGAAAAGACAAAATTTGTCTTATTCCGAAACCGAATTCATCTTTCACCAAGCGTTTCTCCTATTACTTGGGCCCACACCTATATAATAAAATTAACTTAGCATACCCAATATACGGTTCCTCTCACTTTACTTGTAAATATTTAATCAAATCATTTCTCCGACAGAAATCCTACGACGAAACGGAAGAATTCCTACTGTAATTACTTTAAATTACTTTAAATAAGTAAATACATGTGTTACATATTATACATAAATTCAATCTGCCCACATTCATTTCTTAATACGATTATTATCACACGCTTTATATATTTACAATATTTATCTAGCAGTACAATATAACACACACACACACACACACACAGACACACACACACATTTAAGCACACACAGACACACCATTTTACTGCATGTTATTTGTAATTTAATTTAGTATCTAAGTAACTGTAAACTAATATCTATACACATGTGAACTACATATTATTGTTAATGTGCATACCAAAGGGAAGCGGACTGTTGTTCCTTACTACAGGTTAGTAATTAACCTATCAAGGATAGCAGAACTACCCCCACAAGATTGTATAAAAAATAGATGTAAGAACTGCCATGTGAAACTATTAGTTGTAACAACAATCACTTTTTATGCAAATAAAGATATTATTATTATTATATTATTATTAAGAGCTCGCCTAATGCAAATACCCGTTCAGTGTGCTTTAGACCACATGAATATCAAACGTGACTATTTACTACAAATCTGGATATGAGAGAAAGAGAGGAAGCCAATTGCAGTTACTCAACCTACTACAGCAGTAATATACGAAACGTAACTCTCTCTTTGTATCTTCACTAATTATATATCTATCTCAACTTCCGTTCACATTGCTCGATCACATTTTTCGTAACGCTCTCGTCACGCATTCGCCAGCTTACTCCCCAAGTAAAGCTCGCGGAAAGAAGTTTTTCTTGAATTTAATATTCGCAATATTTCATTACAGATCTTTTCATTTCTAAACACTTAGATCCAGTATGGAACATTAGCACTAACGCTAGTTCTCTCTTCTAGGGTGGTGTGTAGTTTATAGAGTTAAAAAACAGACATGTTATTATTTTGTAACTAATAATAAACTCTTCAATATCTTTATCGTTTAAAAATATTTATTACATGAATTATTCATTTTCAATCATCATATCAAAAAAAATGTTGCTCTGATACCAAAGAGTTCTATAGAGTATTTCATTTTGTATAATGGGCCATATTTTCGTAGTTTTCTGAATTATATTGCATATCTCCACACGCCTAGCAGCCTTTATTAAGGACACGTCTCACGCTGTATCGTGCCTTACGCGAAAATATATCTTTCACTCTTTTAAATATGTCATGATAAGTTCTGATATAGACCCATATTTCAAAGATGGAAGTACAATTATATAATTATAAAGTATTGCACTTTGTAAATTATCAAAAATCTGAAATAGCACCTTACCCATTCGCAATCTTCCGCCTTTGTCGGAACGAGATAAACATGTTAACCACAACATTTAAAATACCAATATCTTATAATATTTGTACATTATTATTTAATTTATTATGAGGTGACTAAAGATATTAGACACTCGAAAAACAGAATCACTCGACCGTCAAGAAATAAGATATTATAGATACTGCTTACTATGACATGTATAAAAACTATTTTGTTTGATACTTTATTCTCTTGGTCATCGGCTTTGTACAAAGACGGACACTACTATCAGTTTACAGCCATCATAGCAAACATCAGCGAAGTATAGACAACGAAGAGCACTAAAATATGTTTACTACATTTTTCCCTCATAACTTTTCCAATACCAACACGAACTCTGGGATTTGTGAGGCCACTTTTAAAATTGACCACTGTAGCTGGGAAAAGCTCGCTGAAAATAGAGTTGAATGGCGCAAATGTGTAGTGGAGGGTCGTAAGATCTGTGATAAAGCCTGGTTCGGAGTACTTGCTGATAAGAGACAGAATCGACATGAAAGCGGCTCGGCACCAACCACCGCATACTTCCCTTGTCAGGCCTGCGGCAGGTTCTGTCGCTCTCGCATCGGTTTGTTTAGCCACAATAAGAAAAGTCTCTCAGACAATGCGCCGTAAATCGTCTGTAATAGACGCAAAGGCCATATAATAATATATTATATATACCCCAAGTGCTCGTAAACCGTCAGCTCTACAGCTCATATCTTCCTGATCGTCTCCACTTGCTAATAGAGTATGCAACGACGCCTGTTTCCCAGAGGGGTAGGCAGAGACAACGGATTTCCATTTGTCACGATCTTTTGCCTCGTTTACTGTCATTATAAAATAATAAATAACCTAAAATAAATTCTTCATACATGCTCGCCGGTTTAGGCTCATTACATAATTATTGCTATTGAAACCCGACCTCGTGTTATTTAGTCCCGCAACCACTACACCAATGGGCACAGCAACTAAACACCCATGAAATCAACAACAAATCTCCTCAATAAAACATCCTCCAAATAGGCTTCAATTGATCTTAATTTATTCTCCCCAAGTTCTCACAATGGCATTGTTCAGTTTTCATTGCACACTTTCGCTTGGTCAGTCAAGGTCGTGGCGGAACCAATCGCGCCTCTACGGTGTGAAGTGTGAACTGTTATCCTTTCTACCAACAGGATATGGCCAATTTAGACTAATATGGTTTGCTATTTGTGTAATGTATGGGTAGTTTTTTTGTAGTGTTTAAGGCTGTGTTGAGAAAAAACGTCATTCTTGGCGTTGCTCGCTTGTTAGTGAATGGCGTGTTAATAGCTATGGCAATATACCGTTATGGAAGATTGTAAGGTCAGTTGTGGTCGTAAAATGGATTTGGGAGAAGTTCTGTTGTTTGGGGTAGAAACTAGTAATTTTCAGATGTTTTTTTATTTATTTTCGCTCACACCACCCCCATGCCATGAGCAGGGTTGTTGTTTACATATATTGTATAAATAACAGTTAATGAAGGTGTAACAATGTCAATACGGTAAGTATACTAATAATTAGGTCTATACGCTAGATTTTTTTTCTCCTGCTTTGATATGTGGGATACATATTAAATCACAAAAACAAAACAAACCTTTGCAACATTCCTCCTAGAAGTTACATATAATCAATATTACATGCTTGTAGCCAGTGTCATAGATTTTGAGATAGTTGGACACGAGTCACGTATAAGAGCCATTCTCCTCCTGACCACAATTTTCCTATACAAAGGCTTCTATAATGTTGTTATTTGAAGGGGTTTGCGATAGTCACCGCGCTGGCAAGCGAGTTGCCGATCGCAGTTAGGTGGTTATAGCCTTTCCGACACCCACGAGAGAGTATGAAATGCCCCGATATTCTAGATAGGCCAGTTTTTGTAAAAGTTATGAGCATCCAAAAATCAATAAACAAACCAGTGTTGATAATGAGGTCATAGATTTAAATCCCAGGTCGGACCAAAAAGTATCTATGGGATTTTACTGTAAAGAAAAATTTCTCAGTATAAGCCCCAAGTCTGGGAGTTGACAGTATTTACACCACCGTGCTTCAGGAAGCACGTAAAGCCGTCGGTTCTGTGCCTGACCTGTTTTCGGTCTCAACGGATCATAAGGTTGATAGAATAGAAAGTACCCCTGTGTTTGCGCACACACTTGTGTCGTACCGCGTAAATGGCTACTCTCCATTGAAACAGGCCGTGACCTAAATTCGACCAGGAAGTCATCTTTATTATTATTTTGTTGAATTATTATAACGATATCAAAGTATAATGCTACTTTCATAGTAATTATTTTTAACATACTCTTATCCAAATTACAACAGAAATTGTAAGGTAAGACTAAGTACATATAGTAAATATATGCGTATACACATGTATCTGTCTGCGCGGTATATTCTTCTAAATGGTTAAGTAATTAAGAACCCATTCACATGGCTAACGCTCTCGTTCTGCTCGTAAGGGCGTGGTGACACGAAGGTCGACACGTCACAGCTATGTTATAACCAGATCATACACGAGGCTCTAATGAATAAACTTTCGTAGTAGGTCGCTTAATCCGATGTAGGCCAAGATTTGAGAGATCACAAGGTGATCAGGAAACTACTCCGGTCTTTGACGAGCCGTCGGTGACATATACGATGCATATACTAAATGGATTAAAATTTATGATAATAATAAATATCTTGGGACGATTAACTCACTGCAATCTGATCCCAAACTAGACAAAATAAAATAATAAAAAATAAAAAAGGTTTTTATTCACGTAGACTTTAAAAAAGCGCTTGTAAATAGTCAGAGCATGTTCGCAGTAATATATAATTAATTTATAATTATTTCTAGGTACATATAGATATTTAGGTACACGGATTGTAGGAACTAATTTACAATAAGATTTATTTTATAACAGTAACGATATTTAGCTAACTAAAATTAAGTTATTGTCAAGGATCATGTGTAGGTTCAATTATCTAAATTTTAGCTATATTTTTACTACATATCGTCTGAATGGTTCTGTCTATATTAAGGTACGAATTAGATGTTATCATTATGGCGGACCTTGTGTTTCTAACGGACCTTGACAGATAAACAAAGTTGTCCCAAGGGAATATCTACCAGAGAACGGGCAGTAGGTCACTGCGAATTCATATGGAGCATCGATGAGAGTAATATTGTACCATTAAAATATTTTAGCTAATTGAGGAGAACACGACAGATGTTCCCCAAAGACTGGTCATTCCAAAAAGGCTATCAAGGGCTACGACCGCAAAACTGCAAATGAGGCCCTCGCACTTAATAGGAGGAATTTATGCATCATAACTAGGATATTAACGGGACATTGCCGTCTCAGGAAACACCTGACCACAGTGGGCATCGGAGACTGTAGAGTGTGTAGGTTCTGCAATAACGCGGACGAAACACCTCTACACCTGCTCTGCCACTGTGAACTACTGATGCATTAACGTAACATCATCCTGGGCCAACACTTCTTGCACCAGGATGGTGTTATCGATACTCCTGCCAAAAAGATTCTGCTACGTATCTATGTTGCAGGGTTAGACAGGGTAGTTGAGTTGGACGCAGTGTTACCAGGACCTCCGGGGACTGGAAATAACTGCCACCAGAAGAATAATAAGAATAATAGACTGGTCTATTGGTCTAGTGGTTAGTGACCCTGGCTGCTAAACCAGAGGTCGTAGATTCGATCCCCACCCAAGACAAATGTGTAATATAATAATAATATATTTATTTCAGATAGTAATTAATCCATAGTAAATTGTTAGTAATGGCTTAGAAATATGTTAGTACTACACTAATAAATCTATCTTACGTTAAAAATGGGAGCCCTGGTACCCATGTGAACACTGTTCCAGTGGCTCACTATTGGGCAACCAATTTTGTGCTATATGGTATTTAGGAGGCTGCTGGTACTGTCTCGCACACGACGCATCAGGGAGGCAGTTCTTTTCCTTAAAATTGCCTTGAAGCAATCAGTCCTTGCTTCTGCAAACATACCTGATGCGCTGCACCAGCGGGACAGCCCATCAGCATCCTAAAACTATTATTGTATAGTACACGTAGTGTTTCGAGTGACCTACGACGATAACTGACCCATAAGCTGCAGGTGTACAGAGTTTGGCAGTAAGATTTAAAAAGTGCTATTTTCACTTCTCTTGTACACCGTGCAAACCTACGAGCCAGCATGTTACACCTCACTGCCAAGGCCCTACGTTCACGCTCTATGTCTAAGTCATCTGAGAGGTCCTCAGTAATCCAGTGGCCCAAGTATTTAATTTTTGTAACCCGACTTAAAGGGATCCCATTAAGTCGCACTGGAGGGACAAATTTAGATACTTTGTTTCCAGACTTAAACACCAACAGCTGACTTTTCACCGGGTTATACCTAAGCCCGTGAGCCTCTGCGTACCTCTCACAAATCACTATTAACTGCTCTAGGGCCTTATGTGATGGAGAAACCAATACTGAATCGTCCGCGTATACTATATAATTGACAATTTTGCCATCAATAGAACATCCGATGTCAGTGCTGATTAACTCCCCTATCATTTTATTTATATACAGATTGAAGAGACGGGGAGAAGACAGTCCACCCTGCCTCACTCCGCACTCCAATCTATACTCTTGTGAACAAGAGTCCCCCCACTTAACATAATTACACTGGTTATTGTACCAATACCGCAGTATATTGATAAGCTCACCAGGAGTACTAGTGTCCATCAGGAGCTTATCCCATAGTACATCGTACGAAACCAGGATGAATGCCTTCGACAAGTCCAAGAAACATGCATAGATTGGTGTGCTTCTAGTCACATAGTACTGGACAGTATGCTTGAGCCTCAAAATGGCTGTTTCAGTTGAGAGCCCAGGTCTGAAACCGAACTGAGATTCATTAAGCTTTATGTGTTTGTCTAGTTGGTTGTCAAGCAAACCGTCCAGCACCTTCGCCACCCCTGTGGCCGATGAAATCGGTCTATAATTGTTCTTGTCGGAAGCATCCCCTGTCTTGTCTTTCACAATTGGTATAACCAGTTACACACAGATTAAATAACATACTTAGCACCCTTGGCAAATGTACTCCCGCGTGCTGCAAGTGCTCGATACTAAGATCGTCGTGACCCGGTGATTTCCCCCGCTTCATACCCTTAATGGTGTCTGCTACTACTTTAGCGGTAAACCTAATAAGTGGGCCACTTGGCTTCTCAGAATCGAGCACCCGCGCCGATTTAACTAACGTGGAACTCACTTTAAAGTGTTCCTGAAAGAGTCCAGCTATCTGACTAGGTTCAGATAGGCCATTAATGCATGTAGGTAAACTCGTCCTAGCCTCCAGCTTCTTGGTGTGTTTCCAGAAGCTCTTAAAGTCTTTCGTTTTATGGTGAGTAGCTAGTATATCCATTTTAATTTTGTCTTCATTGTCCTGACACCATTTTAACTTAGACTTAAAAAGCCTCCTTGTATCACGCATTTTTATATAGGAGTCACGCATCATGGGCCTACCCTGTAGTGACCATAACTGGAAACTAAGTCGAGCATCCTGATGAGCTTTTCTTACATGCTGGTTCCATCCAGTTATTTGTCTACGCTTTTTATAAGTCCTATTGACTGAACAAGATTCAGCAGCCTCCCTTAATATACTAATTACATTATTATATAAGTTATCTATTAATACCATATGTTCTATATTATTACATAGATTGTCAGCACATTCCATGAACTCCGGTGGAAAGTCTATGTTTCTTAATTTGATAGTACACCTATCGCTAAAGTTATTTATCATTTCGGCGTCCCTTAAATTTCGCCCCACCTTACATTAATCCGCCTACTATTTGGGCAATACACTTTACTTGGCAAGTTGTCAATCTTATAACTTATTTCCAATGGAAAATGATCTGACCAAAACACGTACCTTAAGGTCCGTTATACATCGCCATGCTACCTCAGTTGTAATACAGTGATCCAGCCACCTTTTGCAACTCTCTTGACTCTCACTCAGAAAGGTATAGGTACCTGAGGACGCCGTTAGATAAGCCACATCCGCACACTGCCACTTTACTTCCTCGCAAAAAGTCACAAGTTCAGTATAAAATAGTTGTCCCGGGTGCGCATTGAAGTCGCCTAGTATAACTGACGACTCCACCTCACTGCTTTCAATCACTGCATTTATTTCACTAAGAACTTCCGTAAATTTGGTTAGATTGACTATATTGTCCGTTGGCATATACACGGAAAAAAATAACGTACACCTACTTGCTACACGCACTATCACGGCCGTTAATCTAGCACTCGTACACGGCACCACTACAACCGAGGAGAATATACCCTTACGCCACATTATCCCGACTCCACCATAAGGACGACCTCGTAGTATACCCGCTGATATGTCGACGGCTGACTTACTGGTGTACTCGAATTTTGAGTCGATTTCTCCAATATAGGTAGTTTCATTTGGGAGAAGTCATGTTTCTTGAAGCGCAATAACGTCTGCTGTTTTGCATAGTTCACGTATCCCTTCTACAGATCTCTTGACCGATCGCACTTTGACATGATTTTATTTAAGTACGGTGTGTTATAAAATTAAAGAACATAGTATAATAAAATAGAATACTCTTTATTGTACACACTCAAACACACTGTCACAATCATGTACAATGGGCGGTCTTATCGCATCAAGCGATTTCTTCCAGACAACCTTTGGATGGATAGGAGCCGTAATTATTTAATGTAGTAAGCGTGCAACAAATGAAAACGTGGAAAAGTATAAAAACATGATTAAATATAAGCATATACATAAATATATAAATAAATGAATATAGATATAATAATACTATGTATAAATGCAATACGGTGCATAATATATTTATATTTTATTTTTCTTAGCTTGTAAGTATGTTAATGTAAATTCGTCTGGTATCACGCTTCCAGTACCTACATACTGGCCCTATCGGAAGATCAGCACTGCAGAAATGCAGTACTAGCTGAGATAGGGCCATTTCTCATACCAGTACGGATAAAACTAAAAATATTTAAAATGTATACCACAATTGAATCGATTTTCTGTATTTGTTATGAGAATAAAATTATTTCTTTCTTTCTTCTTTCTTTCTTTCTTTCTAATATACTATAACTTAAAAAAAAAACTTTTACTACGGAACCTCCCAAAAGTTAACTAAGTTTTAATTGTATAGTATAAGTTCGTTTTAAATAGGCCGTACTCATAGAGTGCTACTAAAATTAAATTGAGTAAATTATTAGTATCTAATGTCATGCTGATAAAGGAAACGGATACCTTTTCATAAAATATTGGGCCCGGGTGTAAAAAGATAAAAGTGGTGTCAATTATCAGCCAATCACAAAAAAATCCATGGATTTTTTTCAATCTGTGAGCAAAGTTATAAAAGATTTAGTACTTAATAGAGAGGTTATGTACCAACCTATACTAAACAGCAGATTTTTAAGGGCGATTGCTATTTAATAGTCATCCGTGTCCAGTATGTTAGCAGAATTCGTACAAGTTAAGCAATATCGGGAGTCTGTAGAGCGAATGCAGTTGTCGAGGGATATATAAACAAAACAATAAAAAATACTCAAATCACACACGCACTAAACGATACGAGAAACGAGTGACCGATCATAGATTAGGATTCAAAATCTGTCACCAGTCATTGTCAACGTAGATTAAAAATATTGTTGCCAAAAATTAATAAATCGATTTGAACGATAACCGATATTATGATTTCTATTTATTTTATTGATATTTTGTTTTTTACTGTTGACATTATGTTAATGTATTTAATAATTATTATGATTTAATCTGTTCTCTGGTGTCTGGTGCAAGAGTTTTATATTTCATTGTTTGAACTCATTACTGTTAATCAATTATAGTAATCAAAAACCAATTTAATTCGTGACTTAAACTTATTTTGAGATTTCTCGTTTTCCAGATTGTAAATTGGGTCAATTTTTACAGTTTGAAATAAAAAAATATAACGCTTTTTGTAAACCATATCTCAACTTATTACAGTCAGGCCCAGAAATACCCGTCTCCTTTGCGCACGAAATGCTTTACAATTTAAGTGGAGACATAAAGTTCTGAGCCACAGCTGTCGACATCAAATCAATAGCATAATTCTTTGTTCCGGAACTAGAAGCCGCGATGTCCACGCCTATTACAACAGCTATTATAGCTGCACGAATTAATTAGAACAATGTCGACGCCTTAAGGCCCAGAATAGGCAAAACATTCATGTCACGTAGTATAAGCATTATTTTATATTTATTAAAATATTAAGAATTAATTTCCATTTGGATATTTTGTGTAATGACAATATGAATGACTAAATATGGGAAGACCGTTTTTCCTAATTCTTTTGTTGAGTAAACATATATAAAAGATAAAAGTTATTTATAATATTTTAGCATACTTATAAAACTCACAAGAATAACCGAGGCACAGTCTTTAACTCACTTGGTACGGTCACCGTAGCCTAGTTGGTAGTGCTCCTGCCTACGAAGCTGGTGGTCCTGGGTTGGAATTCCGGTAAGTGCAAATATTTTTCTGATGAGCACGAATATTTGTTTCTGAATCATGGATGTTTTCTATGTATATAAGTATTTATCTATCTATACAACTTGTAACGTAATTAACGCACATCCTCAAACACCCCAATTAGAATATTATGTTGTAATCATAATACATACACTGAATTTTTAATTTAACGTGTATATGCATTGTTATTAACTAAATTAGTTTCTTGGAATAAAGTTCATTTTTCTTTATTTTGTATTGAATGATGGAATTTGTATGAATACAAATAAATCTGCAATTTTAAAAGTCTTATTACTTTGAGTTACGGTCCATTTCAATTTGTTTTGAATGTGCAGGGTTAAAATGACAATAATTCCCGTAGTTTTAATTATTTTGGAAATAAATTACCTATATTAAAAATAATATAAATCGAATCAGTAAACGATTCTGAACAAACTATTTTCAGGATGTGCGTTAATTAAGTTACATGTTGTATAAGTATGTATATCGTCGCCTGGTACCCATAGTACAAGCTTTGCTTAGTTTGGGGCTAGGATGATCTGTGTGACATTGTCCCAAGATATTATTATATTATATTGTTACTATAGTAGGTACTTTATAAGGGACAGGAGAGTAGCTAACCAGATTTCTTGGTGTCTGTAATATCTGTGTTATATAACATAGAGCGACTTTAATATTAGGATAAGTTTTCGCTCACGATAGATACTTAACTTAAACCACTTGTTACTACAGTACTTTATCTATACATATAATAAAATTGTAGGAAAGTCAAAACTGTACATTGAATATTTTTTAACGGATGCTTGGGGTGTGATCTACATTCGATATCGAAGCTAAAAATATAGTTTTTAGAATTTTTGTCTGTTTATCTGTATGTATGTCCGGGCTAAAGTCAAAAAGCACTGCATGGATTTACTTCAAATTTTGCATGAATATTACTAAGAGGTCCGGTCAACACATAGACTACATATTATCCCGCTATCACCTACGGGTGAGGAACTGTGATAATTTATAAAGTTTAACACGGATAAAACCGCGGGGCACAGCTAGTAAGGGAGAAGAGAAGAGCTAAACACATCTATTGGTGTCCGTAATATCTGGGTTAAAAGAGCTTAGATGATCTTACAAAGGCGAGTTATCCGCGCGAAATTCTGCGCCTTAAACTCGAACCATACAATAATATTAGTAGATACATAAATACTCTTTGTAATAACCGTAAGATAAAAGTTCTAAGAACAAAAATTCTGTCCATGCGAAGGTCGTTAGAGTCCGGTTGTCCGTCCGTTTGTGTGCGTCACGACCTATGTAACAAAGTTATGCGTTGATAATAATTCATGAGTCATTTTTGACGGTCACCGTAGCCTAGTTGGTAGTGCTCCTGCCTACGAAGCTGGTGGTCCTGGGTTCGAATCCCGGTAAGTGCAAATATTTGTGTGATGAGCACGAATATTTGTCTCTGAGTCATGGATGTTTTCTATGTATTTAAGTATTTATCTATCTATATAAGTATGTATATCGTCGCCTGGTACCCATAGTACAAGCTTTGCTAAGTTTGGGGCTAGAATGATCTGTGTGACATTGTCCCTAAATGTTATTATTATTATTATTGGAAATGTAATTTTTCTATAGACTTTCCAAACAATGTACCTATATCAGAGTCAGTCTGCCTTGGCTACATGTGTGGGCCAGTGGTTAAGGTTATCGCATCGTTACTACCTCGCCGTCCTCGTGTTTTAGGTTTGATTCCCGCACAGTACGTGAATTGCATGTTTGTAAGTGCGATACCGTCATTTTGAAGACACAAATCTATATGTTTAATATTATGATTTTTTTATTTTCTTTAAATTTTTGCGATTAATATTATACTTTTATATCTAATTAATTAATGATGACTATTTGTGCAAAAATAATTATTTTGACAAAATATAATTTAAAAAATACTTACATATCGTGTGGGCAATGGTTACTTTAGTGTTAGAGTTGTTCAAGCCGCCCAATAAGCCTCTGATATGGCTAGCCTATTAAGCCGGAACCGACAGCTTAACGTGCCCTCCAAAGCACGGAGATGCTCAGAAATAAAATCACCTTGGCGGTCACCCATCTATGACTAATCTCGAGCCTAGTTGCTTAACCTCTCCAGTCACTTACGGACCGGTGAGAGCTTATAGCTGCGAGCGCCTAGCTCTATTAAAAAATAGATTACTATAACTTGAATAGATTTGTATATCTTTCTTTACTATATAAAAATAAGTCGGGTTTTCCTTCCTGATCCCGCTATAACTCCAGAACGCACGAACCGATTTCCACGGTCTTGCATTCGTTGGAAAGGTCTCGGGCTCCGTTAGGTTTATAGCAAAGAAAATTTATAAAATTTAACGCGGGTAACACCGCGGGGCACAGCTAGTATACTATATTAATAGTGAATGTCATAAGGTTAAGCAAATAAATTAGCTAAATAAATAAAAATAATATAATGTCCTCCTAGCCGAATTTCAACCATGGCGGCCAGTCTCAACAGAGATTAGCCATATGCGCGGGACATATTATAGTGCTCAAGTGTGTGCGCAAACACAGGAGCACTTTCTAATCCATCACTCTCATGATCCGATGGGACGCCTAGGCGAGACGACCGGAAAGAGGTCAGGCACAGGACCAACGGCTTTACGTGCTCTCTGAGGCACGGGGGTATAATACCGCCAACTCCCAGACTTCGGGCTGATGCTGAGAATTTATCTTTTTACAGAAAAGTCTCATAATCACTTTTTGGCCCGACCCGGGATTTGAACCCAGGACCTCCTTCTCTGCGGGTGAATACGCTACCGCTAGACCAACGAGGCAGTCAATAGGCTTAATAATAATATATAATGTGCGATATAATGGCATACTTCCACAATGCTAGTAGACACGGCTACACATCAACCTATACATTTCCAGTAGAAGCTGATCTCGCGTTGTATAGGATTTTCATACAATGGCAGGTCAGCTTATATTGGAAATATATAGCTTTATATGCAGTCGTGTGTACCATATTTAAAAAAAATGAAAGATAGCTAAGATTTGGTTCATACATGTTTATATTGAGCTTGTGGCCTATAAGTGGTAACTGTACTGGAATTTGATCCGTGTACCGTCTCTCTCTTATGTATTAATATTAGTTACTGTTGGTAAGCCAGAAATAAATAAAATACATAGTAATTATTGAATAAGAAAGCTGATATTTATGATATTTGATTTTGGGATTTTTCTGTAAAAGGAAACTTTCTCAGTATTCAGGAAGTTGGCTGTATTTACACCCTCGTGTATTGGAGAGCACCATCGGTACTGTACCTGACCTCTTTTCGGTCGTGTCAGTAGTCGTCCCATGAGACTGATGAAATAGAAAGTGCTCTTGTGTTTGCGCAAACACTTGAACACTGTAATACATTATGTTTCGCGCTGATGGCTAGTTTTCATTGTAAATGACCGAAATTTACTCAGGAGGACATTATTACTATTCATATTCTTATTACATTACCACGGTGTTTCAATGAATTGTCAACATATTACTTATAAATTAATAAATAATTATCCTGGGACATTATTCACACACGTCCATCTGACCCCAAACTAATCAGAGCTTAGTACAAGTTCTGGAAACCAGATAACTGATATATTAAATACTAGCTATGCCCCGCGGTTTTACCCGCGTTAAACTTTATAAATAACACAGCTCCTCCCCCGTAGGTGATAATATGTAGCCTATATGTTGACCTGGCCTCTTAGTAATATTCATGGAAAATTTGAAGTAAATCCACGCAGTACTTTTTGAGTGTAGCCCGGACATACAAACAGATAAACAGACAAAAATTCTAAAAACTATATATTCGGCTTCGATATCGATTATAGATCACGCCCCAAGTATCCTTTTAAAAAAATATTCAATGAACAGTTTTGACTTTCCTATGATTTTATTATATGTATAGATACTACTGTTCTTTTGTAAATACATTCTTATATAGATAATTATACCCACACTCAGGAAAAACAGACGTGTTCATGCACACAAATATCGGTCCTTGGTGGGAATCGAACCCACGACCTGTAGCGTGAAAGGCAATTTATTTATTATTTATATTCAGCACATTACCACGGCGTTGCAATAAATTATCAAAATATTCTTTATAAATCATTTTAAGGTACTTATATAACTAAAGACTGCAAAATTAAACAAATTAGCTCTTTTCATTGATAAACGATATCGTGGCAAAAACCCAATTTGTTTAGACGCAAAAAAGCCTATTCTTTGCCAAGGCCGGTCGAGTCTTGTCTCTCTTCGGTTCGTTACACAAACATTAAAGTACTTATATATCTATTGATAAATATAGGTACTTCTATAATGCATTGCTGTCTAATAATATATTAGGTCTTTACCTATGAAATTGCCGTTCTGCAGTACTGGCCATTTCAAATCAAAATAATTTTTGTTTGGCTAAGAATTCTAATTTCAAATTAATTTTATTTTAAAAACATGGATTCTTTTTTCCAAAAGTAGTCATTTCTTTATTGATTAGTGTTACATTTTCATCGCATTTCAATCTTTTTCGTCATCATGGATACGTTAAAAATTTGAGTAATTATGGAATATGAGTACCGTCGTGGCAGCAACGCGGCACAAGCGGCACGCAACATCAACGACGTTTACGGAGCTAACACTACAAACCAACGCACCACCTGTTATTGGTTTGCTCGCTTCCGTTCTGGAAATTTCGACCTGAAAAATGAACCTCGCGGTCGTCCGAAGACTTTGGTCGACAATGACGAATTAAAGGCGGTTGTGGAAGCTGATGATACACAATCTACGGCTGAATTAGCAGCAGCTTTCGACGTTAGCGTCAAAACAATATTGGTCCATTTGCGTCAAATTGGCAAGGTAAAAAAGCTTGACAAATGGGTGCCCCACGAACTCAATGATCGCCAGCGCGAAGTACGCGTCGAGACGTGCCTTGCACTGCTCAACAGACACACAAATGAAGGAATTTTGAACCGCATTGTTACCTGCGATGAAAAATGGATTCTGTTTGATAACCGCAAGCGCTCAGCAAGTTGGTTGGATCCTGGTTCAGCACCTAAACAATGCCCTAAACGAAAACTTACCCCTAGAAAAGTGATGGTCACTGTTTGGTGGTCTAGCGCCGGTGTGATTCATCACAGCTTCTTACCAAACGGGGTGAGCATTACTGCAGATGTGTACTGTGAAGAACTGAGCACAATGATGGAGAAGCTGGCGCATCTCCAACCAGCATTGGTCAATCGCTCGTCTCCGCTGCTCCTGCACGACAACGCGCGACCTCATACTGCACAGCAGACGGTCTCCAAGTTGCAAGAACTGGGGTTGGAAGCTCTCCGTCATCCGCCCTACTCACCAGACCTTGCGCCTACAGACTACTACTTTTTCCAGAATTTGGATAAATTCTTGGCGGGAAAAAAATTCAATACCCGAGAGGCAGTACAAAATGCCTTTGAAGAATTTGTTGCCTCCCGTCCAGCTGATTTCTTTAAGAAGGGCATCAATAAACTGCCACTGCGATGGCAAAGATGCATTGATTGCATGGGTGATTACTTAGATTAATACAAATAAAAAAATTCATGAAAAAAATTCGTTTAAATTTTTTCATACAAAACGGCAATTTCATAGGTAAAGACCTATTATTACGTTTAGGGCTGGATTAGTCAATAGAAACGGCTTCTGAACTGCTTTAAGTAAGGTGGAGTATTCTCTCTACTAGACCCGCCCGACAAATTGATAAAAAGATAAAATAATATTTTACTTACTAATCGTATGGGTATACCACCAGGTATCAAGCCGCCCATTAGGCCTCTAACATGGCTTACAGAAAGTTTACTAATGGGCACTCCAGGGACCGAAGCACGGAGACGCTCAGAAATTAAACCACTTTGGCGGTAACCTATCTCTGGAGTGCCCGCGCGCCTAGTTGCTTAACCTCGCCAAACACTTACAGTCCAGTGAGAGCTGATGCTAATAGCTAGATGGCTATCAGCCAGATGGCTATTAGCACCTAAATAATATTTTATATGGGTACTTTACATAAAAAAATAACATTTATAGGCAACTAGCTGTGCCCCGCGGTTTTAATCACTGTAAACTTTATAAATTTAGCCCATGTGTTATTCGAATATTTAAGCTATATTACTACAAAGTTTCATCAAAATCCGTTCGGTAGTTTTTGGGTGGAGAAGTAACAAACACACACACACACAAACTTTCGCCTTTATTATATTAGTGTGATTTTTTATTTCAAATCTTGTTAAGTTTCATGGATCACTAATCCATCCAATCATGAGATAATAGTAATAAAATATGGTGGAACACTATTCACATACGACCATCTGATCGTAAACTAAGTAGAGCTTGTATTCTGTAAACGAGATAACTGATATCCTAACTAATATTATAAATGCGAAAGTAACTCTGTCTGTCTGTCTGTCTGTTACTCTTTCACGCCAAAACTACTGAACGGATTTGAATGAAATTTGGTATACAGATGGTCTAGACCCTGAGAAAGAACATAGGCTAATTTTTATAGTTAGGATAACACATAGGCCATATTTTATAAAGTTTAACGCGGGTAAAACCGCGGGGCAAAGCTAGTACTATATAAACTACTTTTCTTTTATAAATACATACTTATATAGACAAATACCTCCAGACTCAAAACAACATGACAAACAGACATGTTCGTACACAAATATCTGACCTCGGTTGGAATCGAACCCACAGCCTGCGGCGCGAAAGGCGAATTTAAACCAACCACGCCAACCGACCTGTCAAAGTATCGGTCATTTAGTTTTATCCACGTATTATGTTAAACCTAAAGAATATAAACACCTAGAAAGTCCAGCTAAATGTGAATAGTATCCAAACATGAATAGTACAATGTTAGGTGTATGTATCTTTGTGAGCTAGACAGTTTTTGTGCATATAAGTATCTAGGTGCAATGTCGGTCGACTTGCTTCCCACGGCGTAACACCACAGTAACTTCATAGCCGAAAGAACATTTTTATTTGCACTTTTATTAGTTTATTACGAACTAATATTGTAACTTTTATTTTGTTAGGCACTAACTTTTTCACGTGTTGATTTTGTCACATTCTAAACTAGAAAAAACATCTTTAACGAAAATAAAAAATATGTGTTATTTTTTTTTTATACTCGTAGACTTTAAAAAAGCGCTTGTAAATAGTCAGAACATGTTTGTAGTAATACAGTTATTATTTCTAGTTACATATTACAGTTACATATTCTCTTTAATATCCCTCAATAATATATAAAAATTAATTATCTCCGAAACTAGACTAAATTTAGAATATTTCATGTGCCTCCTTTTCTAATTCTGGTTTTTCAGTGATGTCTAGTCGGTTAAATAAGATACAAAGGTTATAACGCTATTCAGTTGTAGCACAGTGGCAAACATCGGGTTCCATGACCTTACAGGACAACTATTTGTAGGACCTATGATCATAATGATGTAATAAAGGCTGACGCTGAACTGATTCAATACAATTGTTAGACAAATGTATGCAATAAGAAGGAAAGCTCAGAATAGCATTCTGAGCCTGGATGTGAATTGCAGCGGATACAGAAATTTATTTCACTCGTGCCTTTATTATATTTTCGGTACTGCTGGGTCTTTTCAAAAAGAAATGATAAATAAACGAAAAAATAAATGCCAAAGAAAGGATTAAGTAATTCGGCCCATGTAGTAAATACCGTAATAATTAACTATGATACATTATGATTGTAAAGTATTTATTTCAATAAATAAAATGTAAAAAGCTTTTAAGAAATGTGCTGCTTTAGATTCTTTTTATTAGCAATAAAGAACGAATATCTGTACCCTAGTATACCTCTTAATAGTCCTAAATGCTAGGTAGGAGTAATTAGTTCAACTGACGTCCGTAATTTAAGCAATAACTTAGCCCGTTGAACTACTTGATCAGTTAAATCATGTGTTTCAATTATGTTAGCTAGATACCTATTCATTTGAATTGCTTGGATTTAATTTCTACATTGTTATTCTGACAAGGACACATGTATGTTAATACCGAAGTGCTGAATAAATTTAATTTATTATTTCAACGCTTCAATGCAGCTTCATTCATTCAGCTCATTACGCTTCAGTCTAGAAAAAAAATTAAACTGAACAAAAACCAAAGCTTTTCGCGTAACCTTTCAGTAGTGTAATTTATAATCGACAATTTTATAACCCATGGGTCCCAACTCACAAGTTGAGATCTGAGCGCGGTGACGTTGTAGGAGAATATAAACCTTTAGTTTCCGTCAGTGTAGCAGTAGGTAAGTCTGCCGTCTTAGACTTAGGACAAACAGACAGTGTGACATATTTGTGTGCATGAAGATATGTAACGTATAAAATATGTAACGTAATTAACGCACACCCTCAGACACCCCAATTAGAATATTATGTTGTAATCATAATACATACACTGATTTTTTTATTTAACATGTATATGCATTGTTATTTACTAAATTAGTTTCTTGGAATAAAGTTCATTTTTCTTTATTTTGTATTGAATGATGGAATTTGTATGAATACAAATTAACTGCGATTTTAAAAGACTTATTACTTTGATTTACGGTCCATATCCATTAATTTTGACTGTACAGGGTTAATATGTCAATAATTTCCGTAGTTTTAATTATTTTGGAGTAAAAATTCATCATCATCATATCAGCCGAAAGACGTCCACTGCTGGACAAAGGCCTCCCCCAGAGATCTCCACAATTGCCGGTCTTGCGCTATTCGCATCCAGCTGTTTCCAGCGACCCTCGGTCCATCTTGTAGGGGGCCTGCCCACGCTGCGTCTTCCGGTTCGTGGTCGCCACTCAAGAACCTTTCTGCCCCAACGGCCATCGGTTCTACGAGCTATGTGCCCCGCCCACTGCCACTTCAGTTTTGCAATTCTTCGGGCTATGTCGGTGACTTTGGTTCGCCTGCGGATTTCGACATTTCTGATGCGATCCCGCAGGGAAACTCCGAGCATAGCCCTCTCCATTGCTCTTTGGGTGACCTTGAGCCTTCTTATAAGGCCCATAGTGAGCGACCACGTCTCTGTTCCGTATGTCATCACTGGCAACACACACTGGTCGTCACTGGCATCACCATACCTACATTAATATATAAATGATATAAATCGATTCAGTAAACGATTCTGAACAAACTAATTTCAGCATGCGCGTTAATTAAGTTACATGTTGTATAAGTAAACTATTTGATTTTATTACTTAGTTCTAATTTGTTCATAAATATCTTCCTGTTTGATCTTCTCTGTGTCCTCACCTTGCTTTTTATCAGCCACTACTTAAATCGTGATTCATTCTATCAAATTCGTGCCGCCTGTTTTATTGTTAAAATATTTGTAATTCGTTTTGTTTCCTTAATAAAATCATAGATTCGCTTGATTTTGGTGTGTGCATAGTTTGTGTCACGGACTCGTGACGGGGGCGGGACAAGTCTATTATTTATGGTTCAAATTGATTTAAAATCAATAAACTACTCATTGAAGTACGATATTTATGTACTTATTTACATTTAACTAACTGCCGGGATCAACTGCTGGTTCCGTCTTAAAATGATAATCATTACTCTTATTTGGACGTTTTTATTTACGATTCCTAAATTTAATACTTAATCAGAGAACCCATCGAGAAAATAATGTGTTCGCCTGCTAAATAATTTCAGTAAGTATTAACTTTAGGAAGGAAAATCAAGTATCAAAATAACACTATATCAATCGTTTTGAGACGGAACCAGCAATTAGCGAAACATACTAAATCATCTCATCCCTTTGGGTATGTGTCGCCGGACCGTCTCAACTGGGCGTTGTTGAAACTGATTGTAGATACATCTGCTGAGTTTGTTTCGCTGGGTCTTTTCAGTTAGGGCGCATGGGATCCGGTGGTAGCATTAAAGTGCGACCATCGTTATAAAAGTCAAGGCCCGCCATAATATTAATATTGAATACTTAGTTTATAAAATCTCTGAACTGCATTTTGATCTTCATGTAGACAATGTTATTAACAAAGCCTATCGCATGTACGGCTTCGTCATGCGTTCTGCTGCCGATTTCAAACGTCCGTCTATATATCTGTACAAAACCTTAATTCGATCCCAATTAGAGTTCGCGGTGCAAATTTGAAGCCCTATTTATGATAAATATGTAAAACAAATTGAAATGGTACAGAAAAAATATTTAAAGAGCATGCACTACAGATGTAATTACTCAAAAATTTCATATGAAGCGTTATTAATAAAACATGAACTTTAGATCCTGGAGTCCAGACGTAAGTTACTCGTGGTTATGATGCTGCATGGAATATGTAATAATAAGTTTGATTGTACAGATATCACTAACCAATTATGTTATGTTGTACCCAGAACTGTCATACAGCGAGAGGTGCGCGTGCGCCGGGTGTTTCACACCGCGAGATGTAGAACTAATGCCGGGGCACGGGCACCTCTATGCCGTCTCGTAGATACGTATAACACACACTTTGTGGAGTTTGATATTTTTGCACTCTCACACTCAGCTTTTAAAGCAAAAGTAAATAAAAATTTATTAAAATAAACATAGATGCACTAGTTTCGGGGTACCTATACCTACGAACAAAAATTTATGAGAAACCAATATACAATTTTCCCAACAAGATGCGCACAGCTCATCTTCTTTTAACACATGTAATTATTTTGCGGACATTAGTGTGGGTTATACGTTTATTTTATTTAAGTTATCATATAATCTGCTAGAAATACTGTAACGTATAACTGTTTGTGTCCCAATAAAGAAAAAAAAATAATTAAAGTAAGTAGGTATTCAAGTCAAGGATGGTTCTGTCTATAATTAGACAGAACCATTCTTGATCGATAAGAGATTCCATTCTTGAGAGACTGCTACATTGGCGATAAGATCGCCGTTTGTACCTTATAGTTTAAGAAAATTTATGTTACGATGAGATATTTTGATTTGGTGTAATAAAGTGTATTTTATATATCTAGCTATCTAACATACTGACAAGATGCAGTAAAATATATTTAGCACTATACATTTCCATAATTTAACCTACATATAAATAATATCATTGACAATAAGTTAAATAAGCTAACTAAGAAAGTAAATCATTGCTATCATAAACTTAATGTTATTTCTAAATGCTTATATACAAGCCGCATATCCAAATATATATGTGTACCCAGAAATAATTATGGATACTTAACTATACTGCTACAAACATGTTCTGACTATTTACAAGCGATTTTTAAAGTCTACGTGAAGGAACACGTTTTTAATTTTATTTGTTTATTTAATCTATACACACTAATGCTTACTTTCAGTTGTATCAATATTCCCTCACAATCCTCAAAAGGGTGTAGCCGTAATTCGATTAGGACGGAAAATTGGTTATAAGTAGTGTTAAAGATACTTAGAAATGTTGTTTAGTTATAGCTTGCCTGTAATAAAATGAGTAAATCGCCTACAAATTGCGTTAGCCGTTTGCCGAAAAGTATACTTATGTAAACACTCTATCTTAATTTACAATGTATAAAAAATAAACAAAAAAGTACACAGATAGAGGCTTTTGTCCGTTCTCTGGTAGATATTCCCTCGGGACCACTTCTACACCACCATGACATAAGACAGGTGGTGATATCGTTGCCGTTAGCCACACAGCACTGCCCTGACATTACCAACTACCCTGAGGACGAACCCATAACACGGGCACGCACAGAGATAGTAGCGGGGGTCCACTCGTTCTACGTTTCGTTCTTTCCAATGAAATAGAGTAACTATATAACATGTTTTCGTTCACAATCGACCTTCCTCAGCAATGTAGACTAAGTAGTTCTACTCCAGATGCTTCGTATCTATAATACAGGTTGAATTCATGGGTGTGTCAATACTGAACAAACAACATTCCAATACCTAAAAACAAACAATATGTAAATAATAACATTATGTCACATCTGCATAACAATACCATAGACAAAAATATGAAGAAATTAGCGCCCAAATTAGCGGGCGCTGTCACAAATGTCAAACAAACACATGGGTCATTGGTTATTCAGCTAGTAAACTGTTACGATAGTGCGGGTGCATTCCGAAACCGCAACGAATAACTTTAGCAGCATCGCAATGAAGCATAGCCAACTTTATTATTCACATAGCAAAACGTATTCTGAGCCTTAAGTCCGCTGGATAAGGATCATTTACCTTATGTTTGTGTGAACACATTTAGGCATTGAACGTGCAAATTGCTTCAACGTATGACTTGTTCCAGATATGTCAAGGACCGTTTGTTTTGTAAAAATACTTTCTTTCAATACAAAGATAAGAAAACTATGCCGATAAAATCATCGATGTTTTTCGGTTTTATCCACTGCGCCCAAAGTGTTTCGACATCCATTCGCAATGTTAAAACATAGCAAAATAAACATATTATAAGCAAAGTTGCATGAAAATAAAAGTGGTGGCCGCTTGAAAATCATAAAATTAGGTTATTTGTATAAAAAACTTTTCACTTTTATTTTATCAACTTTGCATATGAACCCAAGATGAACATTGGGGGAGACCCAACATGGAATATGTATGCAATAATATGTCCCCCTTTTTCCAGCTGTGGACGTCCTTCGGCAGTCATGATGTTATTATATTAAAAAGGACGAAGGTCAAAGAGCATAATTTTATGGATAATAATAATAATACGGTGGTAGCATTAAAGCGCGACCGTCGTTTTTAACACAAGGTCCGTCATAATAATAATACCTTAATATAGACAGAACCATTGACAATATGTAGTAAAAATATTAGACCTAAACTGGATAATTAAACTTAAACATAATCTCTTGACCATAACTTGATACTAGAGCTAGCTAAATATCATTACTATTATAAAATACATTTTATAAATGTTTTCATACAATCAATACAATGGGTACCTTAATATCTATGTTACTAGAAATAATAATGCATACAACTTTATTACTACAAACATGTTCTGACTATTTACAAGCGCTTATTTAAAGTCTACGTGAATAAAAACCTTTTTTTTTTTTATAATAATATCATAGCCCATTATTCACACACGGCCATCTGAACCCAAACTAATCAGAGCAGTACTACAGTTAACTAGATAACTGAAAAGCTACGTATAGTCCTTTTCTTTTGTAAATACATATGTACTTATATAGATAATTAGACGCTGTCCCAGGACTAACAGACATGTTTATGCACACAAAGATCTGTCCTGGGTTGGAATGACATGGCAACCTTCAAGAAACAAGCATATTCCTTCCTTAAAGGCCGGCAACTTACTTGCAGCTCCTCTGGTGTTTCGAATGTCGACGGGCGGCGGTGATCGCTTACCGTCAGGTGACCCACCTGCTCGATTGCCATCCTATAATATAAACAAAAAAGTCGAATCCACGATCTGCGGCGTGAAAGGCAAGTATTTACCAAGAACGCCAACCGGCACATATGAACCTGCACTAATTGTAGGACCTTAACTCGCCAAATATTTATAACTAGCTGTGGTTTTACCCGCGTTCATCATCATCATCATCATCATATCAGCCGAAAGACGTCCACTGCTGGACAAAGGCCTCCCCCAAAGATCTCCACAATTGCCGGTCTTGTGCTATTCGCATCCAGCATTTTCCAGCGACCCGCACAAGATCATCGGTCCATCTTGTAGGGGGCCTGCCCACGCTGCGTCTTCCGGTTCGTGGTCGCCACTCGAGAACCTTTCTGCCCCAACGGCCGTTGGCTCTACAAGCTATGTGCCCTGCCCACTGCCACTTCAACTTGGCAATTCTTCGGGCTATGTCGGTGACTTTGGTTCGCCTGCGGATTTCGACATTTCTGATGCGACCCCGCAGGGAAACTCCGAGCATAGCCTTCTCCATTGCTCTTTGGGTGACCTTAAGCCTTCTAATAAGGCCCATAGTGAGCGACCACGTCTCTGTTCCGTATGTCATCACTGGCAACACACACTGGTCGAAGACTTTCGACTTGAGACACTGCGGTATTTTGGACGAGCAGATGTTACGTAGCTTCCCGAACGCTGCCCAGCCGAGTTGGATTCTACGATTGACCTCCTTCTCGAAGTTGGACCTACCTAGTTGGATGGTCTGCCCTAGGTAAATATAGTTCTCTACAACTTCGAGTGCAGAGTCACCAACTTTCAATTGAGTGGGTGCAACATGGACGTTTGACATGATTTTCGTCTTATCCATGTTCATTTTCAGACCCACTTGTTGAGAGACTCTGCTGAGGTCATCGAGCATTGTACCGAGGTCTTCCATGGTCTCAGCCATGACTACGATATCATCGGCAAATCGAAGGTGAGTGATGTACTCGCCATTGACATTGATGCCAAAGCCTTTCCAGTCCAGAAGCTTGAAGACGTCTTCCAATGCAGCGGTGAACAGTTTCGGAGATATAACATCTCCCTGTCTCACGCCTCGCTGCAAGTGGATAGGTTTCGAGATCTGGTCCTGGAGTCGCACTGACATAGTGGCGTTTTCATACAAACACTTTATCACCTCGATATACCGGTAGTCAATTTGGCACCTTATGAGAGACCTCAGCACGGCCCATGTTTCGATAGAATCAAAGGCTTTTTCATAGTCCACAAACGCTAAGCACAGTGGCTTGTTATACTCTTCGGTCTTCTGTATAACTTGCCGCAGCGTATGTATGTGGTCTATGGTGCTAAAGCCTTTTCGGAAACCGGCTTGTTCGGGAGGCTGGAAGTCGTCAAACCTGCGCGCGAGACGGTTCGTAACGACCCTCGAAAACAACTTGTAAACATGGCTCAGCAGTGTGATGGGTCTATAATTCTTCAATAGGGTCTTGTCGCCCTTTTTGAAGAAAAGCACCACCACACTTCTGTGCCATGCTTGTGGCGTTTTTTTTTTTATTTTTTTTTATTTTTTAATCAAAAATGCCTTTATTTACTATACGTAGTTGTTAGAATGTGTGGGTCTCTTCTTTTAAGTTATGTGTAACTTGTATTAGAAAAGACCCCTCTCTTATCTGTACATCGATTTTGCTGTAGTTACATTTGAAGAATAAGTTTGGCGTTTGACCATCTAGTATGACTGAGTTAAATAACTTCTGAAGGGCCCGTAGGATTGGTGTACCACCCGCCTTCAGAAGCTCTGCTGTAACTCCATCATCACCAGACGCCTTGTTGTTCTTGAGTTGTTTGAGAGCCATTCTAATCTCGTACAGGCTGACGTCCGGGATGTATTCGGTGTAGTGTCGGGTTAGTCGTACTCTGGGATCTGAGGCATGACTTTTGACAGGTGGCTGTGTTGTCGTATATAACTGTCCGTAGAACTTCTCGATCTCTCCCAGCAACTCAGGCTTAGACGTGATGATTCTACCATCCTCAGTCTTCAGCTTCGTCAGTTGGCTCTGTCCAACAGACAGAGCTCTTGCGAACACTTTGGAGCCTTTGTTCCGCTCAATGGCCTCTTTAATACTAATTGTATTAAATTGCCGCGTGTCGCGAGTCAAAGACTTTGAGATCTGTCTGTTGAGCTGCCGATATCTGGTAGCATCATCTGAGGATGTCAGAACCATTTTCCGTCTATCTTCCATAAGTTGCAGGGTAAAGTCAGAGATCTTTTTAGTTCTGTTTGTACGACGGGCCTTGAAGACTTTAGACCCAGCCGTATGGACAGCTTCTACGAGCCTGTCATAGTATGAGTCCACTTCCTCGCAGTCTGCTAGGCATTCGAAACGGTTTTGCAGTTCGAGCTGAAAGGGTTCAGGGTTTTGGATGTGGATGGGTAAAGGTCGGAGCGTAGACTTTATCAGTCGGGACCTCTGGAGTTTGACATTAAGGTTCAATGAGCCTCTGACCAGTCTGTGATCGCTCCCGGTTTTAACCGCATTGATCACGGAGATATCATTGAACATCTGTCGTCTCGTCGACAAAATAAAGTCTGTCTCATTTTTAGTTTTACCATCGGGGCTCACCAAGGTCCATTTGCGGTGATCCGGCTTCCTGAAGAAGGAATTCATCATAAAGAGTCCCTCCTTCTCCATGAAGTCGGCCAACACTTGGCCCCGGGGGTTCCGGTCTCCAGTTCCAAATTGCCCCACTCTCAGCTCATTACCGAATCGTTTACTCGCGTTAAATTTTATAAATTATCACAGCTCCTACCCTGTAGGTGATAGCGTGATAATATGTAGCCTATATGTTGACCCGACCTTTTAGTAATATTTATGCAAAATTTTAAGTAAATCCATGCATTACTTTTTGAGTTTAGCCCGGACATACATATAGATAAACAGACAAAAATTCTAAAAGCTATATGTTTGGCTTCGATATCGATTGCAGATCACGCCCCAAGTATCCTTTAAAAAAAATATTCAATGTACAGTTTTGACTTTTCTACGATTTTATTATATGTATAGATTTACGTTAAAATTAGGTGTTAGCGAAAGAAAATGTTCAATATTTTTTTCTCGGAACACAATTAGCTCCATTTCTTGTGTAACAAATAAATAATGTGTAACAAAGCCATTCACTCTGAACAGTGAACGATGTTGGTATTGTTAGTTCGGTCGGATGTTGCGATAGGAATGTGGCTATTTGTTTTAGATTGCTACGCTTTCGCTCCCCTTGCCGACAGACGTGGGATACTTGGACGTGCAAATTGATATACCTAATATACATGTACAAGGTGTAAGTTAAATGGACGTGGTGAAGTGAAGTGGATGTAACTTATCGACGGTCACCGTAGCCTAGTTGGTAGTGCTCCTGCCTACGAAGCTGGTGGTCCTGGGTTCGAATCCCGGTAAGTGGAAATATTTGTGTGATGAGCACGAATATTTGTTTCTGAGTCATGGATGTTTTCTATGTATATAAGTATTTATCTATCTATATAAGTATGTTTGGGGCTAGGATGATCTGTGTGACATTGTCCCTAGATATTATTATTATCTGCCCATGAAACATATATAGACTCTCGCCTGTTTTTGCGATGGGTAGAGACGTCGGATTTCCATTTGTCACGACCTTTGTACACTTCTTATGTCCCGTTCACTGTCATTATATCTCTCATACATGCTCGCCGGTTTAGGGTAGGTACTTCTGATCTGGCCTTTCTTGAGAACATCTCCGATTTGGTCAGAATATGTTCTACGAGGTCTTCCCCTTCCGGTTGTATTCACACAGGCAAGGTATATATATTCTTTCATTCAATGCACAAACTAACTCAACATTCCCTTTTCAATTTTTGGGACTACATCCTCTTTCACTGAACTAATTGAACAAAACTAATTGAACAAAACTACGTTTGTGGAACACGAAGAAATTCTTAGGATATTATTCACTCACGGTCATCTGATCCCGAACTAAGCAGAGCTTGTACAATGGAAACCAGATAACAGATATATTACATATACTACTTCTCTTTTGTAAATGCATAATACTTATATAGATAATTACACCCAGACACAGGACAAACAGACATGTTCATACACACAAATATCTGTCCTGTGTGGGAATCGAACCCACAACCTGCGGCGTGCAAAGCAAGCATTTACTAACCACGCCACTCATCAACATATTCGTATATGGGGGTTTATATATTTTTTGTGTATATATCTTGTTGATGTGCTACACGTTGTTCAGAGTCATAGGCAAATTAAGCTCTTTAAAATCCACTATTTATGTGACACGTTGTATAAATTGAATTGACTGCCTCGTTGGTCTCGCGCCAACGTCGTTATCAAGAGATAATGAGGTCCTGGGTTCAAAACCCGGGTCGGCCAAAAAAGTGATTTTAGAATTTTGCTGTCTAGAAAGTATGAGCCCGAAGTCTGGGAGTTGGCGGTATTACACACCCGTGTCTCGGAGAGAAGCCTGAACCCTTTCCAGTGTCGCTAATTGTCCCATCGGATCATAACAGTCATAGTATTATATTATTATGTCCCGCGCAGTTGTCTAGCCTCTATTGAGACTGACCGCCGCGGCGCCGTGGCCGGACCTTCTTTTCGCACGCTTGACTTGAGGAGTAAACTAATGAATGCGTGGCGACAGCGTTAGGAAAAGTGTAATCGGGTGAGGCGAACGGAAATTTAAGGGAGATATAAGTTAGTTAAGATTGTAAGAGAGAGAGTAGTAGTAGTAGAGACACCTGACACGCTGAGTTTGTTTCGCTGGGTCTTCTCAGTTGGGGCGCCTTGGATCCGGTGGTAGCATTAAAGTGCGACCGTCGTTATAAAAACAAGGTCTGCCATAATAATAACATTTAATTCGTACCTTAATATAGACAGAACCATTCAGACAATATGTAGTAAAAATATAGCTAAAATTTAAAATTAAGATAATTAAACCTTCACGTGATCCTTGACAATAACTTAATTTAAGTTAGCTAAATATCGTTACTGTTATAAAATAAATCTTATTGTGAATTATTTCCTACAATCCGTGTACCTAAATATCTATATGTACCTAGAAATAATTATAAATTAATTATATATTAGTACGAACATGTTCTGATTATTTACAAGCGCTTTTTTAAAGTCTACGTGAATAAAAACCTTTTTTATTTTATTTTATTTTAGAGTTACGTTTCGTATACGAATATGTGCCAGAGAGAGAGGTGCGACCCCACATTTTCTTCCTGTCATAGCCACGTTTCTTATAACTAAATTTTACTAAAGTCTTGTGTTTATCCACACTCGTTTTTATCTGTAGGTTTAAATACTCTTTGGTTTTTATGCGCTACTTACTAACGTACCATAGAGACCTTGCATGTTGACAGTTGATACTAGCTGCAGTTACGAAAACCGAACCATTGCAAACTCATAGAAAAATCATGAATGTCACGCACGAAGTCTCAAAGGATCATGTCGTAAACGTTTCGTTTTTACTACATGTCATAAATAATGCGATTTAATTAGTGACAACGTTAACTTGACGTAATGTAGCCTTGCAAGGCCACCCCTAGCATTCTTCTTGTCTATGACTGCATGCGTGGCGCTGATGTAGTAAATGTAAGTATCTATCTATTATAGGTATGAATGTATACAACATGTAACGTAATTAACGCACTTCCTGAAAATAGTTTGTTCAGAATCTTTTACCGAATCGATTTATATCATTTTTAATAAAGGTAAATTATTATTCCAAAATAATTAAAACTACGGAAATTACTGGCATATCAACCCTGTAGAGTCAAAACCAATTGTAATGGACCGTAAGTCAAAGTAATAAGACTTATAAATCACAGTTTTATTTGTATTCATACAAATTCCATCATTCAATACAAAATAAAGAAAAATAAACTTCATTCCATACCATTAGCATATTTTTATTTGAAATTTGTAAATATGATTTGTTTTATTACAAATTTTTAATGATAATAATAGTTAAGTAGTTCTAAGATATTAGTTATGTTTAACTGTGCTATTGTTTTGTACATGTGGAGTTTACCTATAAGTAATAAGTTATACTGTAATTGTTACTTATATAATTATGTTTAAAATGAGCTTGTATAAACTTGGTGTTGGCGAACCTATGAAATTTAAAAAAAAAAGAAAAAAATCCAAATTTAGTAAATAATAATGCATATAAATGTTAAAAATGAAAATTCAGTGTATGTATTATGATTACAACATAATATTCTAATTGGGGTGTTTAAGGGTGTGCGTTAATTACGTTACATGTTGTATAGTAGGCTCTTGTACTGCGTGGTCTCCTTCTGTGAGGCAGTCATGCTCCAGAATGAGGCCGCCGAGCGGGATCGCAGACGGAGGAGGCGTCAGGGCGGCGACGGCAGCCATTAGCCCAACTCCCCTCTTCTTATACTCCCCTAGTATAAGAAGTGTCCTCTACTGCCGCCATGCAAGCAGCTCCGGGAAGACAGCGAACTGTTTGTGCCACAGTCGCTATGCCGGACTGACAGGAGTCGGCAATTGGGAGGACAACTCAGACTCCTCCCGGGGTGCGTGTCCCAACCATCTGGGACACGGTGCAAAAGGGGGATACCGGAGCAGCATACCCGCGTTCCCGGGGCCCCTCCCATCAGGTGCCATGAGAAGTCCACGGCAGGTAGGTTTAGTCGGTGCGAGTCCGACATACCCACCCGCAGACACTTTTTGCGGCTGGTATGCGTAGGCATTCCCCCTGCCAGATCAGAAAATATGTCTCTTTTACTGAATACCAATAGATACTGTTAACAAAGTTTAAGTACAGACGCCAGCACATCCAGCTACCACAATCTGTCAAATTTCTTCTATAGATTTTCAACTTTATCACATAAGCATAAGGTTCACTTTTAATTGGGGAAATTTGATAGATTGGGGTAGTTTGATGTGCTGGCGTCTGTACACCGACAACTGCCCTCTTAAATAATCCCTATTATTGTCCATTCTTTGGTTGTCTGGAAGAGATCACATGTTTTAGACCGCCAATTGTATATTTTTGAATAATAAGCTCCTGTATTGTATGATCTTACTATTGGTGTACAATAAAGAGTTAATCTATCTATCTATGTAGTCACCTTGTATCACATGTTAGTGCGTAAAGCCATCTCACTCACACGTTTAAATGTTTTACACCATCATATCAACCGAAAGATGTCCACTGCTGGACATATGCCTCCAGAAAGATCTCTACAATAGCTCTTGCGATATCTATGATTTGACATGCTAGAATATAATTGTGTACATATCTACTATATAAAAATAAGTCGGGTTTTCCTTCCTGACGACTTCATTATAACGCTGAAGTCTATCTGTGGCTTATGCCAGACTGTGTTTACGGGACGTCCATTACAATGAAAGGTAACTACCCAACTACTTACTAACCTATGTTCTATTACACATAATATAGTACAGACGCCAGCACATCCAGCTATCCCAATCTGTCAAATTTCTTTAATAGATTTTCATCTTTATCACAAAAGCATACGGCTTACTTTCTATTGGGGAAATTTTACAGATTGGGGTAACTTCATGTGCTGGCGTCGGTACTAGGATTTCATGCAAGTATGATTCCGTCAGGGGCAATCTCTGTGGTACAGGCTTGCCTAGTTCAGACACTAGTCTCTCGCAAACTATAATATGTTCCAAATAACCAAATTTTTGTGAAGAGAATAAAAAAAATAAAGAATAGAAAAAAGGTAAATGAGAAACCATTCCATGTTTATGTTCATCACAACCGAAACTGTTTCAAATGCTAAAGAGCAAACTTTTTCCAATGCTGAACTCATTCCCAGTTGCTATGGTCCGTTGGTGTTTGGTGACGCCTAACCTCGGGTAACTTAATAGAAGGCTTACCGCTGGTTTAAAGCTTCATAGTCGTTGCTGAGTGTGTTCCGGAAGGCATGAGAAGCTGTTCGTTCCAGTTGTAGTCGCTGATCCGTGTCCCGGGTTCGATTCCCGGACAACTATTTGTGTGATAGTAACCCATAAATAGTTGTTCTGAGTCTGGATGTAATTTGTATCCCTCTATTATATGTTACCCCTGCTCAAACAGTAAAGAAAAGAGCACTAAAAAGTATGAAATAATTTCAGCAACTAATATTATATTCTTCCACGGAAAAACTACGGATTAATTTTAATACAACTTTGAAGTAATATAGCTTATATGTATTCCCAATAACATATAGGCTGTAATTTATACAGTTAAACGCAGGTAAAACTACTTAAATTATATCCTGGGACATTATTCACACGCAGCTATCTGATCCCAAACTAAGCAAAGATTGTACTATGGAAACCAGATAACTGATAAACTACACGACTTTTATTTTGTAAATACATACTTACATAGATAACAATACCCAGACTCAGGATAAATGACATGTTCATGCACAAACATATCTGTTTGTAAATCGAACCCACGACAAGCACTTCACGCTTGAGGTGTTCATATAATCCTATTGCTGAATTACTTTCTCAAGTGTGTGTAATTTAACTGTACCTATCTTCTTCACCCCTTACCCCTTCTCCCTGGGATATTTCTCTCCGTTACCTCCATCTGCTAGACTTATACAAGAACTCATCATCTTATTTCATTTTCCTATTATTTTCCAGATCATTTTTTGTTAATATATTTAAATGGTTCACTTCAAGCGGAAAAAAGCAGGAGACTTTCATCAGGTCCAGAACACAATTGTCAGTGAAACTAAAAGTGATGGATGCCTTCGTAGCAATGAGGAGCTGTACGAACTTCTGCTCCTGGCTGTGGGACTCTTTGTCCTTCTCATAGTACTGCGGTTTCTATCTCTATGGAAAGAGCGTGACAGAAATAGAATTATTGTACAAAATTACATTAGAAGACTCTGCGCTGGTGATTGGTAAATAAATCTTGACGTCGCCGTACAGATTAGTTTTACTTGTGGTTAAAATAGATTCGTGAAACTTTGGACAATTACTTATTTTACTATCTTTTTGAGTTAAATAACTTCTGAAGGGCCCGTAGGATTGGTGTACCACCCGCCTTCAGAAGCTCTGCTGTAACTCCATCATCACCAGACGCCTTGTTGTTCTTGAGTTGTTTGAGAGCCATTCTAATCTCGTACAGGCTGACGTCCGGGATGTATTCGGTGTAGTGTCGGGTTAGTCGTGCTCTGGGATCTGAGGCATGACTTTTGACAGGTGGCTGTGTTGTCGTATATAACTGTCCGTAGAACTTCTCGATCTCTCCCAGCAACTCAGGCTTAGACGTGATGATTCTACCATCCTCAGTCTTCAGCTTCGTCAGTTGGCTCTGTCCAACAGACAGAGCTCTTGCGAACACTTTGGAGCCTTTGTTCCGCTCAATGGCCTCTTTAATACTAATTGTATTAAATTGCCGCGTGTCGCGAGTCAAAGACTTTGAGATCTGTCTGTTGAGCTGCCGATATCTGGTAGCATCATCTGAGGATGTCAGAACCATTTTCCGTCTATCTTCCATAAGTTGCAGGGTAAAGTCAGAGATCTTTTTAGTTCTGTTTGTACGACGGGCCTTGAAGACTTTAGACCCAGCCGTATGGACAGCTTCTACGAGCCTGTCATAGTATGAGTCCACTTCCTCGCAGTCTGCTAGGCATTCGAAACGGTTTTGCAGTTCGAGCTGAAAGGGTTCAGGGTTTTGGATGTGGATGGGTAAAGGTCGGAGCGTAGACTTTATCAGTCGGGACCTCTGGAGTTTGACATTAAGGTTCAATGAGCCTCTGACCAGTCTGTGATCGCTCCCGGTTTTAACCGCATTGATCACGGAGATATCATTGAACATCTGTCGTCTCGTCGACAAAATAAAGTCTGTCTCATTTTTAGTTTTACCATCGGGGCTCACCAAGGTCCATTTGCGGTGATCCGGCTTCCTGAAGAAGGAATTCATCATAAAGAGTCCCTCCTTCTCCATGAAGTCGGCCAACACTTGGCCCCGGGGGTTCCGGTCTCCAGTTCCAAATTGCCCCACTCTCAGCTCATTACCGAATCGTTTACTCGCGTTAAATTTTATAAATTATCACAGCTCCTACCCTGTAGGTGATAGCGTGATAATATGTAGCCTATATGTTGACCCGACCTTTTAGTAATATTTATGCAAAATTTTAAGTAAATCCATGCATTACTTTTTGAGTTTAGCCCGGACATACATATAGATAAACAGACAAAAATTCTAAAAGCTATATGTTTGGCTTCGATATCGATTGCAGATCACGCCCCAAGTATCCTTTAAAAAAAATATTCAATGTACAGTTTTGACTTTCCTACGATTTTATTATATGTATAGATTTACGTTAAAATTAGGTGTTAGCGAAAGAAAATGTTCAATATTTTTTTCTCGGAACACAATTAGCTCCATTTCTTGTGTAACAAATAAATAATGTGTAACAAAGCCATTCACTCTGAACAGTGAACGATGTTGGTATTGTTAGTTCGGTCGGATGTTGTGATAGGAATGTGGCTATTTGTTTTAGATTGCTACGCTTTCGCTCCCCTTGCCGACAGACGTGGGATACTTGGACGTGCAAATTGATATACCTAATATACATGTACAAGGTGTAAGTTAAATGGACGTGGTGAAGTGAAGTGGGTGTAACTTATCGACGGTCACCGTAGCCTAGTTGGTAGTGCTCCTGCCTACGAAGCTGGTGGTCCTGGGTTCGAATCCCGGTAAGTGGAAATATTTGTGTGATGAGCACGAATATTTGTTTCTGAGTCATGGATGTTTTCTATGTATATAAGTATTTATCTATCTATATAAGTATGTTTGGGGCTAGGATGATCTGTGTGACATTGTCCCTAGATATTATTATTATCTGCCCATGAAACATATATAGACTCTCGCCTGTTTTTGCGATGGGTAGAGACGTCGGATTTCCATTTGTCACGACCTTTGTACACTTCTTATGTCCCGTTCACTGTCATTATATCTCTCATACATGCTCGCCGGTTTAGGGTAGGTACTTCTGATCTGGCCTTTCTTGAGAACATCTCCGATTTGGTCAGAATATGTTCTACGAGGTCTTCCCCTTCCGGTTGTATTCACACAGGCAAGGTATATATATTCTTTCATTCAATGCACAAACTAACTCAACATTCCCTTTTCAATTTTTGGGACTACATCCTCTTTCACTGAACTAATTGAACAAAACTACGTTTGTGGAACACGAAGAAATTCTTAGGATATTATTCACTCACGGTCATCTGATCCCGAACTAAGCAGAGCTTGTACAATGGAAACCAGATAACAGATATATTACATATACTACTTCTCTTTTGTAAATGCATAATACTTATATAGATAATTACACCCAGACACAGGACAAACAGACATGTTCATACACACAAATATCTGTCCTGTGTGGGAATCGAACCCACAACCTGCGGCGTGCAAAGCAAGCATTTACTAACCACGCCACTCATCAACATATTCGTATATGGGGGTTTATATATTTTTTGTGTATATATCTTGTTGATGTGCTACACGTTGTTCAGAGTCATAGGCAAATTAAGCTCTTTAAAATCCACTATTTATGTGACACGTTGTATAAATTGAATTGACTGCCTCGTTGGTCTCGCGCCAACGTCGTTATCAAGAGATAATGAGGTCCTGGGTTCAAAACCCGGGTCGGCCAAAAAAGTGATTTTAGAATTTTGCTGTCTAGAAAGTATGAGCCCGAAGTCTGGGAGTTGGCGGTATTACACACCCGTGTCTCGGAGAGAAGCCTGAACCCTTTCCAGTGTCGCTAATTGTCCCATCGGATCATAACAGTCATAGTATTATATTATTATGTCCCGCGCAGTTGTCTAGCCTCTATTGAGACTGACCGCCGCGGCGCCGTGGCCGGACCTTCTTTTCGCACGCTTGACTTGAGGAGTAAACTAATGAATGCGTGGCGACAGCGTTAGGAAAAGTGTAATCGGGTGAGGCGAACGGAAATTTAAGGGAGATATAAGTTAGTTAAGATTGTAAGAGAGAGAGTAGTAGTAGAGACACCCGCTGAGTTTGTTTCGCTGGGTCTTCTCAGTTGGGGCGCCTTGGATCCGGTGGTAGCATTAAAGTGCGACCGTCGTTATAAAAACAAGGTCTGCCATAATAATAACATTTAATTCGTACCTTAATATAGACAGAACCATTCAGACAATATGTAGTAAAAATATAGCTAAAATTTAAAATTAAGATAATTATCCTATAACCTACATATGATCCTTGACAATAACTTAATTTAAGTTAGCTAAATATCGTTACTGTTATAAAATAAATCTTATTGTAACGTATTTCCTACAATCCGTGTACCTAAATATCTATATGTACCTAGAAATAATTATAAATTAATTATATATTACTACGAACATGTTCTGACTATTTCCAAGCGCTTTTTTAAAGTCTACGTGAACAAAAACCTTTTTTATTTTATTTTATTTTAGAGTTACGTTTCGTATACGAATATGTGCCAGAGAGAGAGGTGCGAGCACACATTTTCTTCCTGTCATAGCCACGTTTCTTATATCTAAATTCTACTAAAGTCTTGTGTTCTATACCACATTCGTTTTTATCTGTAGGTTTAAATACTCTTTGGTTTTTATGCGCTACTTACTAACGTACCATAGAGACCTTGCATGTTGACAGTTGATACTAGCTGCAGTTACGAAAACCGAACCATTGCAAACTCATAGAAAAATCATGAATGTCACGCACGAAGTCTCAAAGGATCATGTCGTAAACGTTTCGTTTTTGCTACATGTCATAAATAATGCGATTTAATTAGTGACAACGCTAACTTGACGTAATGTAGCCTTGCAAGGCCACCCCTAGCATTCTTCTTGTCTATGACTGCATGCGTGGCGTTGCTGTAGTAAATGTAAGTATCTATCTATTATAGGTATGTATATAGTGGGCTCTTGTACTGCGTGGCCTCATTCTGTGAGGCAGCCATGCTCCAGAAGGAGGCCGCCGAGCGGGATCGGGAACGAGCCGATCCCGCTCGCAGACGGAGGAGGCGCGAGGGCGGCGGCGGCAGCCGTTAGCCCAAATCCCCTCAGAGCTGCGGTGGTAGTATAAGAAGTGTCCTCTACTGCCACCATAGAAGCAGCTCCGGGAAGACAGCGAACTGTTTGTGGCCCAGTCGCTATGCCGGACTGACAGGAGTCGGCAATTGGGAGGACAACTCAGAGTCCTCCCGGGATGCGTGTCCCGACCATCTGGGACACGGCGCAAAAGGGGGGCACCGGAGCAGCATACCCGGTCCCCGGGGCCCCTCCCATCAGGCGCCATGAGAAGTCCACGGCAGGTAGGTTTAGTCGGTGCGAGTCCGACATACCCACCCGCAGACACTTTTTGCGGGTGGCATGCGTAGGCATACCCCCTGCCAGGTCAGAAAAAGTAAACAAAGTAAAACCGAAAACTAACTTAAGGCGCTGGAAACCGGTTGTGGCCGCTAAATCCAATGCGAGAGAGTCGAAGCGGCCCATGATAGGTGGCATACAAGCTGCCAGTGAGGCGATGCTTTTGGGATCACGGGCGGTTGGAGTGGGGACTCTGGCCGTCCATGCAGAAGGTGGTCATTGGAAGAGGCTGCAGGTTGCCTACGCACAAGGAGTGCATCGGGGGCATCAACATCTTTGCCCCTCGGGGAGAGCTTCCTTAAGATGCATAGGTGAAATGATGGTGGTTCCGGATGAAGATCGTCTCGAGTTCCCGGAGCCATCACCCACAGCACCGAGAGGCTAGGCTACCATGGTGGTTTTAGTGGGTAACCCACGGGGATTCCCACATACCCCGTAGTCTCACCAAATACGGGGACCTATAAAAGATTTCCATCACGTTAAAAAAAAAAAAGAAAAAAGTATTCCGGACAACTGCCCTCTTAAATAATCCCTATTATTGTCCATTCTTTGGTTGTCTGGAAGAGATCACATGTTAGTGATAAGACCGCCAATTGTATACTTTATAATTATAAGCTCCTGTACTGTATGATTTTACTATTGGTGTACAATAAAGAGTTAATCTATCTATCTATGTAGTCACCTTGTATCACATGTTAGTGCGTGAAGCCATCTCACTCACTCGTTTAGATGTTTTACACCATCATATCAACCGAAAGATGTCCACATGTGGACATATGCCTCCCGAGAGATCTCTACAATTATAGCTCTTGCAATATCTATGATTTGACATTCTAGAATAGAATTGTGTGCATATTTTTATATATTTTTTTTTCACAATATTTAGGACAAGTTCGCAATTCTCGTTCTTTGTAATAAAAAATACATTTTAGTGTTAATCACATATAATACAGAACCAAAACTAATAAATACATTTTAGTGTTTATGTGTGTGCGAATGTGTGTATATAGAGTATTCAGGTAGTCATTTAAACGTTCTGGTTACTAACCAGGACGTTGAAGTCATCAAGATCATTATCATCATCGGTATTCATAAGATATCCTCTTATTTATCTTCAACCTTGTTTCATAGACAAAAGTATATTTCTTCTAACCTGCACTCATCACGAAATACCTTTTTTCTATAATCTTTGCATTTAAATAAAAAGTTATTCTATCGTCTTCGTTCTATCTATGCGCATGTCACAAAGACAGAACAATTCAAAAGAAAAATATAACATCACCAATAAAAATGACACCAAATTAATAACCAGTTTACAAATTCAAATACATAAATAACTTGAAACTTAAAAAGCGTAAATGCAACCCAGAACTGCTCGCCCAAATGTTGAATCCATCCACCCAAAATGCTCAAACATGCGTGTGAGATCACCAAACGTAAACGAAATCAACAAAGGGCTCAAAGACTTGTTCACCTCGTGCCTGCCGACCAAGCTTAAGAAGCTCATACAACATGGGAAGTTCCCTAGCCACGAAGAACTGCCTACTGATGAAGAGTTTTGCAAGACTTGTATGTTCCATTTGGCTTTTTATATGGGAGCTATTGCTTTAGTCATTATAACGCTGAAGTCTATCTGTGGTTTATGCCAGACAGTGTTTACGGGACGTCCATTACAATGAAAGGTAACTACCCAACTACTTACTAACCTATGTTCTATTACACATAAGATAGTACAGACGCCAGCACATCCAGCTATCCCAATCTGTCAAATTTCTTTAATAGATTTTCATCTTTATCACAAAAGCATACGGCTCACTTTCTATTGGGGAAATTTGACAGATTGGGTTAACTTCATGTGCTGGCGTCGGTACTAAGATTTCATGCAAGTATAATTTCGTCAGGGGCCATCCTGGTGATCTGTGGAACAGGCTTGCCTTATTTAGTAGTCTCTCGCAAACTATATTGTCTAAATACCCAAATGTTTGTTAAGAGAATAAAGAAAAAAAAAGGTAAATGAGAAACCATTTCATGTTTATGTTCATCACAACTGAAACTTGTTTCAAATGCTAAAGAACCAACTTGTTCTAATGCTGAACTCATTCCCAGTTGACAAGATTCGTAAGTGATCGGTGTCATCTGACCACGGGTCACTTAATAGAGGTCTTACCGCTGGTTTAAAGCTTCATAGTCGTTGCTGAGCGTATCCGTGTTCCGGAAGGCACGAGAAGAATAACAATACCCAGACTCAGACCAAAATTACATGCACTATCTGTGCTCATGCATTCTTCATTGGATATTTCTTGCCGTTAACTCCATCTGCTAGCTCATTATCTTATTTCACTTTTCTTCTCCAATCTTTTCCAGATCAATTTTTGATAATATATTTAAATGGTTCACTTCAAGCGGAAAAAAGCAGGAGACTTTCATCAGGTCCAGAACACAATTGTCAGTGAAACTAAAAGTGATGGATGCCTTTGCAGCAATGAGGAGCTGTACGAACTTCTGCTTCTGGCTGTGGGACTCTTTGTCCTTCTCATAGTACTGCGGTTTCTATCTCTATGGAAAGAACGTGACAGAAATAGAATTATTGTAAACAATTACATTAGAAGGCTCTGCGCTGGTGATTGGTAAATAAATCTTGACGTCGTACAGATTAGTTTTACTTGTGGTTAAAATAGATTCGTTCGTGAAACTTTGTATGATTACTTTTTCTACTTTCCTTTTTTTTTAATACAAAGCTTGCACTGTAGATTCTAATCCTGTGTCGCAGAGTACTTTACAAACATATGATAGACGGACCCAATTACATCCAGACTCAGAACAACTATTTATGGGTCACACAAATTGTTGTCCGGCGTGGGACTCGAACCCGCGACACGAAGCGGCGAGGCGACTGTCTTAGCCGCTGCGCCACACGTGCAGTCAAAATTAACGGGTACAAAGTACATCCGAACTCACAGAAATAGTGGTTCTGCTCGCGAACCGAACCCGGGACACGAAGTGGCGAGGCGACTGTCTTAGCCGTTGCGCCATATGTGCAGTAAAATATATTTGTATTGGCTTAGTCTTTCTTCCCATAATAGGCTAATAAGGAGTTATCTGAGTTGTTGGAATAACTTAAGCCAACCCTCACCTTCCAAAGACAAAACTTAGGGCCTTCGCTTAGGCTTCGTAATCCATGAGGTGCTCATAGGCAGAGGTAGTCCATGAAGGGCATCCATCTGAATGGCAACTGCGCGAATGGCATCTACTAGTCCACGAAAGACGTTATTAAATGAAAGATATCGATAAAAATCGTGGTGCCTTTCGTGGACTAGGCTAGGTGCCATTCGCGCAGGTTCCATTCAGATGGGTGCCCTTCGTGGACTACCTCCATAGTCAGGCCTCACTGATTTGAAAACTATAGAAGAGTTTAAGAACCTAAGCATTGACATTCAACCCTCTATGTAGCGACCACATGCTAATTAGAGGATTGAATGTCAAAAGTGGATAATCCACTTGTATTTCGTGCTCCATAAACAAATTACCTGTTGTTCGTGTAAGTTAAAGAAAAATAATTATTGGTTAGTTCCGTAGTTTTTGCGTGAAAGAGTAACAAACATCCATACCCACAAACTTTCGCATTTATAATTTATAATTAGTTGGATACATATTGTCTAGCCAAAATAGCGTAAATAACTTTGATTTCTTTAAAATTTGCATAAAAGGAAGTTTAGGCTATGCGGGGTGAGTGAATTAGTTAATAAATTGTCAGTTTCGAAGGTTTTGACTCTCGCCGGCACTACATGTAATATCGTGTACAGAGAAGCATAGTTTTAATTTTTATCCACATCAAAACCAAGCGGATGAAGACGCGGGCACAGCTAGTATTATTATAATAAATGTGCGCAGTTTTTTACACATATGTACCATACGCAAAAAACTTTGCTTAGTACGCCAAATTTTATACGTAATTAAGATTAGATCACAACAAAACCTTGAACTTTCAATGCTCAGAACATCCTGAAACTGGTAAATAACAGGCTTAAGCAGTAATTAAGCATTATGGCTACGTCCGCAATAATATTTGTTACTTCCTTACGACTTACAATGTTAATGCATAGGTTAAAATTTTGAAATAGAGCTCCGGGCGAAAGAACCGACGCTGAAACTCCAGAGTTTACAACATTTTCAGCAGAAGGCACAAAAAAACAATCATAATTTGGATAAATGATAATAATAATACTTTATTTTTTCTCTCACACAGAATTTTATACATTAAATAGACTTAATCTAGGTAGTATATAAGTAGTAGGTACATTAGATTACTTTAATATACATACATACACATACCTAGACTCACGCCTGTTTCCCAGAGGGGTAGGCAGAGACAACGAACTTTTTCATATCCCATCTCTTGTAAACAAAGTTCCCAAATATACAAACTCTTTCACCTGTTGGACTTTCTCTCCTCCAATCATCATGCTGTCAAGTATTCATCCCTCTCAAATACCATTACTTTCGTCTTACCAACATTCATTATCATCCCTTTCCTTTCAAAAGCTTCATGAATATTTGTTACCTGCAACTCGCCCGCCGATGATGCAAGTAGAACTTGATCATCATGCTTTACGCTGATGATCAAGTTCAACATTATTTGTTCATCTTGTAGGGGGCCTGCCCACGAGCGTCTTTCGGCTGATACAATGATGATGAAGAAACATCTATAGTTTTAATACAATTATAGTAAAGATATCCACCCAAAAAAAATTGAGAAGGCTGTGGTCCGCGTTTATTTCATACGTTTATGAAAGTTGATATTACATGGTAAGTATTGTACTACGGGCAGCGTCTGTAAACTCAGTGCGTAGTCGAACTTTCAGTTAAAACTTGAGGAGCCGACTTACCAATTATACTTACGAAACAGCTTCTGAAGTTAAAACGTAAGCAAGGTACTTATTTAAAGTAGCTGGAAAGTTATTTCCACGATTAAACCTACAATCCAGTGATACAATATACGTGGAATAGAATCTAAATTATGCTATCAGGGTTAGCTCAGCGCCAAGCTAGCCAAGTACTGTGCAATAAGGGCTTGGATTCTAGCCCAATTTGCTCATTCTTGGCAAGCATATTTAGTTTATCTTTGTGAACATATAAAAGTCACACACGTTGATCTTTTATCGTCTATTCCTGTTTTTTTAGTTGCATCAGGGTGTAGAACAGATATACTCTTTCGTTCATGAAGAAGAGAGACTAAGAAATCCTGTAAACTATATAGACTGCACGTGTGGCGCAGCGGCTAAGACAGTCGCCTCGCAGCTTCGTGTGGCGGGTTCGAGTCCTGCGCCGGGCAACTATTTGTGTAAATAAATAAATAAAATAAATAAAAAAGGTTTTTATCCACGTAGACTTTAAAAAAGCGCTTGTAAATAGTCAGAACATATTCGTAGTAACATATAATTAATTTATAATTATATCTCATATAGATATTTAGGTATACGGATTGTAGGAAATAATTTACAATAAGATTTATTTTATAACAGTAACGATATTTAACTAACTTAAATTAAGTTATTGTCAAGGATCATGTGTAGGTTTCATTATCAAAATTTTAAATTTTAGCTTTATTTTTACTACATATTGTCGAATGGTTCTGTCTATATTAAGGTACGAATTAAATGTTATTAGTATGGCGGACCTTGTGTTTATAACGACGGTCGCGCTTTAATGCTACCACCGGATCCAATGCGCCCCTGCGAAGCTGAGAAGACCCAGCGAAACAAACTCATCGGGTGTCTCTACTACCGGTTTCAACACGGCCCAGTTGAGACGCTCCGGCGAAACATACTCAATGGGGCATATACACGAGATTTGTGTGACCCATAAATAGTTGTTCTGAGTCTGGATATAATTTGTATCTGTCTATTATATGTTTGTAAAGTACCCCGCAACACAGGGATTAGATTCCCTAATGCGAGCGTACTCATTAAAAAAAAGTAAAAATACGTGTGGGGCGTTCTTTCGAGACTGCCGATAGAAGTGAAAACTATGTTATTACACTTCTAATCTGCATAATCTACAATATAATCTATGTATAATTGTATACTAATAACGCACGGAGGTATATCTATGTACATATATACTCAGTGTATACATTTAGTATGTACGTGTCTTATAACTGCATGAGTGTATGTAACGTTGACGATCCTTAAATAAATAAATAGCTCATGGAAACCGTTCAATGACGATGACGCGAGTTCCAGGATTTCTGTTCACCCAAACTGTAGAAGTTTTCACTTCAAAAACCAGTGGGTGAGGCAGGGTATGCGTAATTTTGATGCCGTATAACCCACTTATGAACAAGTTGATCATTCCAAGTTTTATGGTGAGTGAACACATTGTCAGCAACGGTTTTTCTTCAGGCATCTACCTTGATATCCCAATTAGCGCAGTTGATTTTGAATGTTACCAAATCGAGATTTTCGATTTGAAACGAAGAGAGATTATCTTAAAGAACGTTTTAAGTTACTTCATACAACACTGTCGCGGTCTCGCATCATCAGAAAATATACCGCTTAAAATTATTTAGCCCACAAACATGTTTATACTGATAAACCTAAGCAGCTTGGGTATTAAAAGATTTATCTGATTATATTACTATTCTGACTTTTCATCGTTCAATGTTGGAAAAATATTTGGTTACTTTCAAAATTAACTGCTATGAAATGCTCTGCCAATACACATTCAACTTGTGCAGGACCTGTACATTTTCAGTTACATGTTTATTTTTATTGGGTTCCGTACTCAAAGTGTAAAACAGGCCCCTTTTACGAAGAATGTCTGTCTGACAACAGGCTGTAGCTCATCACCGTGATAATTAGACAGTTAAAATATTCACAGATAGTAGGTATATTTCTGTTGCCGCTATAACAACACATACTTAAAAACAGACTCAAATAAATATTTATGGAAGTTTCTATATCATAAAACGTGATATTTTTGTATTATTGGTAACGGCAACAAATAGACGCTTTAAATATACTCAGAACATTTAGTTAAATATTCACTTTAAAAATAAATAATTAAAATAATGCAAAAATTTAAGGCAGGCTCCCATCAACGTGATATTTTGGACACTTGGCCGTTTTTTTATCTACAACTCGCTAGTCAATAAAATTGCCCCATTATTCATTAAACAACAACAATCTCCTATTTTATGTTCTGTTACGTAAAGGTGTCAATTTACCGCAATCTGTCTGATCTGATTATTGTAATAACTCCATCAGCTCAATCTAATTAAGCATTCAACAGGGCCGTGCCTTCAGCACCTCATATCTCAGCATCTGTACAAAATGGTCAGCCTTTCATCAACATTGCAGTTCAAAGGCCGCGAGTCAAGGTGAGAGGCGCATTGTTCGTAATCTGATCACAAGAGGCCTTCCCGGAGATGGAGACGGTTGATACACTGAGCTTTAATAGATTGGTTGCTTAATTGGTTGGCTATTGGGTAATTTAGATCGAAGGTATTGAACACATACCCAGATTGTTATAAATACAGATCAGCTTAAGAATATTTTGTCTAATCGCGACGATGTGAAATGAAACTTGAGTGAACGAAAAAAAACATCTCATAACTTAATACGTGAGTATGTTTTCAAAGTCATAGGAGGCGCTCTTAGCCAGATGCTCTCACCAGTCCGTAAGTGATTGGCGAGGTCGAGCAACTAGGCTCGCGGTCAGTCCATATATGGGTGACCGCCAAATTGGTTTAATTTGTGAGCGTCTCCGTGCTTCGGAGGGCACGTTAAGCCGTCGGTCCCAGTTGTAGCCATTAGGCAACAGTCGTTAAGCCATGTCAGAGGCCTACTGGGCGGCTTGAACAACTCTGACACCAGGGTAACCACTGCCCATACGATAAGTAAGTAAAGTCATAACTGCACGTGTGGCGCAACGGTTGAGACAGTGGCCTCACCCTGGTTCGATACCTGCGCAAAACTAAAAAAAATACCCATGGTCAGTTGTCGTGAGTCAGGATGTACATTGTGTCGGTCAATTCGACGGCGCGGGGAATGAGTACCATAGTGCCAGCGTTGTCTTTAAAAAAAATATTCCACTAATATTATAAATCGTCACCGTAGCTTAGTTGGTAGTGCTCCTGCCTACGAAGCTGGTGGTCCTGGGTTCGAATCCCGGTAAGTGCAAATATTTGTGTGATGAGCACGAATATTTGTTTCTGAGTCATGGATGTTTTCTATGTTAAGTATTTATCTATCTATATAAGTATGTATATCGTCGCCTGGTACCCATAGTACAAGCTTTGCTTAGTTTGGGGGTAGGATGATCTGTGTGACATTGTCCTTATATATTATTATTATATAAATGCGAAAGTTTGTGAGGAGGGATGTATGGATGTTTGTCACTCTATCGCGCAAAAATGCGGAACGGATCTTGATTAAACTTTTGCGTTACATAGCTTGTACATCTGAATAACATAATGACTTTCATTTAAAACGTTTAGCACGAATGACACCATGGGGCACTGCTAGTAAAAATATAATGCCCTCCTGGTCTAATTTCGGGCATGGAAGCCAGTCTCAGAAGGCATCATCTACGCAGGACATATTGTTGTGCGTAAACATAATTACACTTACTATTCCCCCACTTATGATCCGATAGAACGGCTAACCGACTCGGCGGGAAACAGGTAAGTACGATGATTTGATGAGCTCGAATTTTTCATCGTTCAAATTTCTTCCTGCTTCGCGACCGCATTTAAGGATTCATATGTTATTGTTGGTATGAGTGGGTATGAGTATCTAAGGTCACAAAAGTCACAATGTTTACAAAGACTTGGAACGTGGTGCCATTTGTGTTCCAAAGGTCAAAGTAGGGTCAAGGGTCACACTTACCATTAGGAGAGCTGGTCCTGTAAATCAAAACATGTGTGTTCATGTCTAACGTACATAAGTCGTAGACATATATGACGTGGTTGGTAAATGCTTGCCTTTCACGCCGCAGTTCGTGGGTTCGAGTCCCACCCAGGACAGACATTTGTGTGCATGAACATATCTGTTTGTCCGCAGTCTGGGTGTAATTATCTATATATATACTAGTAAGTATGTATTAACAAAAGAAAACTAGTATTTGTAATGATAAAAAATAAGAAAGTTAGGGCATAGCGTTCATTCGCTCAAAGAGCAGCCTTACAGAGGACATTCCTTAATAATAACATTAATAATTTAATGTTGTGGTTCCGAGTGTGAGTAAGGTCGCCAAGGCTCATTGGGGTGGGAGGAAGGGTCAGCAACACTTGTTTGCAGACTTTTAAAGGCCGGCAACGCACCGACTCCTCTGGTGTTGCGAGTGTCCATGAGTGGCGGTGATCACTTACCATCAGGTAACCCACTTGCTCGTTTGTCGCCCTCTGATATAAAAAAATAAAATATATAACTTTATCAATTATCTGGTTTCCATAGTACAAGCTCTGCTTAGTTTAGGATCAGATGGCCGTGTGTGAATAATATACCAGGATATTATATTGATACTTAAATGACTCTACCGAGATTAATTAACCCAGGACCTCACGAGCAGCTGCGCCGCCGTCACTTGTGGGTATGCAACTGACATTTGAAACAACATTATAATCAATCGCACGAAGGCCATGATCACAATTTCTCAGAAACGTCATATCACAATCAACATGGACCGGTTTTAAAAAATTAACCTTTTGAACACTGAACATTGAACAAAAGCGCGTTAGATGCTTGTCAAAACATGACGGATAGTGCGATGGACAAAAGAGGGTTATTAGTTCCCACCTTGACCTATTGTTAATGTTTAGGTAAATGGACTACTTGCTAGTATCTACTGCCTCGTTGGTCTAGCGGTAGCGTGTTCACCCGCAGAGGACGAGGTCCTGGGTCGAGCCTTGAGTGATTTTGGGACTTATCTGTAAAAAGAAATATTATTAATAAGTTTACATATTAGTTTTTATGTGTGTATAATTAGGTAGGTATATATATTTATTTTTATATGTATATATGTGTATAATTAGGTAGGTATATATATTTATTTTTATATGTATATATGTTGTGTATGTATTGTGTATGTACGTATATGTATATACGTAAGCTATCTTTTCTTATTTCCAATAAATTCGTACACCTTTTGCTACCATTATCCATTGATATTAAATTCTGTTCCATCCAACGCAAATAGGTTGCCTGGAAGAGATCGCTTTTAGTGATAAGGCCGCGAATTGCAAAAATAATGTTCTATGCATACTGTACTTTGTATATTCTTTATGCAATAAAGTGTACTTCTTCTTCTTCTTCTTCTCAGCATCAGCCCGAAGTCTGGGAGTTGGTGGTATTATACCCCCGTGCTCCGGAGAGTTGCCGGTCCCGCACCTGACCTATTTGCAGTCGTATCGCTAGGCGTCCCATCGTATCATGAGAGTGATGGAATTGGAAGTGCTGCTCTGTTTGCGCACTATAATATATCCCGCGCAGATGGCTAATCTCTTTTGAGACTGGCCGCCGTGGCCTTAATTCAGCTAGGAGGACAGTATTATTATTATCTACTGGTGAAGGTGCGCAGGGGCACCTTCATAACGCTGACCGAGTGTAGGTACAACCGCGAATGTACCGCGTCCTCCGAGACCCCTAGTTTGCATTCCTATCAATGAAATGATCCTTCCGATCTGATTCCAAACTGAGCAGAGCTTGTACTATGGAAACCAGGTAACTAATATACTACTTTTCTTTTGTAAATACATACTTATATAGATAATTACACCCAGACTCAGGACAAACAGATATGTTCATGCAAACAAATATCTGTCTTGTGTGGAAATCGAACCCAAGACCTGCGGCGTGAAAGGCAAGCATTTATCAACCACGCCAACCGGCCCCTTCATAAGGTTTAACTTTGAACTGAGAATTAATCTTATCCAGATACAGTAATCAAGATTCAAATATCAAATTTTATTAGGCTTCTGGCGACGAGCGATAATCATTAATGGTCTTTATTATACACGGACTAGCTGTGCCCCGCGGTGTTACCCGCGTTAAATTTTATAAATTTTCTTTGCTATAAACCTCACGGAGCCCGAGACCTTTCCAACGAATGCAAAACCGTGGAAATCGGTTCGTGCGTTCTGGAGTTATAGCTTCAGGAAGGAAAACCCGACTTATTTTTATATAGTAGAAGATTGTTTGGTCTACTTCGATCAAACTCCCCACCTTTAGAACTTATAGCCCCAACCTGAGGGCTTTCATCGCTCGGATGACAGTCCGTGATGGATTTAAGCTTGTCTTTGGACCTTTATTTATGTACTTTCATAACCTCAAAAGCATTTATTTCAATATAGTGAGTGGTTTACAAATTATGAAGTAATTAACACACACAAGACCCTGAAAACCACTTTTGCAGTTTTCATAATCCGAACTTTTAACTTACGTTATACTTTCTCACGTAGCTGATAACTTGAGGTGATCACCGCCAGTTGCACTTACTGCAGCGTAAGTGATCGGTGAAGTAAAGCACTTAAGCACGTGGTCTGTAGATGGATGGCCGCCAAAGTTGTTTCTTTAATTACACTCTGTTACGAAGGTCCCAAAGGATTTCTTTAAAAAATAGACTATTAATATAATTCTTAGATCATCCCTCCTACGCAGGGTGCGTGGTAGCTCACACAGCATCTTGAGCGCATTATGTGATAAATGGGATAGTCCGATGCTGGAGCACTGGATACGACGTAGACGGTGCCCTAGTACCGCGATATTATATTTATTATATTTTGTAAAATTACTAACATTAGGTTAAGATTTTTTGTAACTAACATCTTATGGACTTAAAATGGTCTGAAATAAATGATGAATTAAAAATTAGATATAGAACTTTACATTAGATACTAATAGAAAAGTCTGGTTTATGCGACTTGCTTGGTTAGAGGCTAGATGCAAACTACCCGTGAGCGGAGAAAGGAAGTAACAGGTTCAAATCTGCCAACTAAGATATTTTGGACAAAGGAAAGTGTTTATAGGGTTCCGTCTGTCTGTCCGTCCGTATGTCACAGCCACTTTTTTCCGAAACTATAAGAGCTGTACTGTTGAAATTTGGTAAGTAGATGTATTCTGTGAACCGCAATAAGATTTTCACACAAAAATAGAAAAAGAACAATAATTTTTGGGATCCCCATACATAGAACTGAAACACAAATTTCAATTCGCCAAAAATTATATTGAGGTTTCTAATATTTTTTTCCAAACTGAGTAGTTGGCGCCAGAGACACTTCCAAAGTGGTAACATGAGTGTCTGATGTGCTGATCACACAAAGATTTGTCTTAGGTGGGGATCAAACTCAAGACCTAGCAGCCAGGGTCACTAACCACTAGACCAATAAGTTAGTCTTGTTTGCATTGTTAAATACCAACAGGTGGAGGCAATCCAAAAATATTGTGGCGTATTAACCTTTAAGAAAAGAAGTATACCTGGCATGTGTGAATGGTACAACCGGAAGGGGAAGACCTCGTAGAACTTTCTCTGATCAAATCGGAGATGTACTTAAGAAAGGTCAGGTCAGAAGTAGCCTAAACCGGCGACCATGTATGAAGAATATAATGTCAGAAAACGAAGCGAAAGAGGTGTGCAAGGATCGTGACAAATGGAGGTTCGTTTTTTTTATTTTATTTAGGGAAACAAACAGGTATACAATAACACTTAGGTAGTTAATAACAAATTAAAACTATTAAATAATTGCACGCCCAACACCGTAACCCCCAAATTAATTATAAAATTTGTGTACAAACAAAGCAACAACAATAGCGTAGTGTTATAGTGTAGTATGATAGTGATACATAGAGGTTCTACAGCCTTATACCATTCTACAACAAAATATATTAACAAAACTAAATTAGAAATACAAAACAATTTTGAGAATCAATCCAATACAAATTCTGTATGTCTAAATTATCAATAAACTATTATTACAGACTAGCTGTGCCCTGCGGTTTTACCCGCGTTAAACTTTATAATTATCACAGCTCCTCCCCCGTAGGTGATAGCGTGATAATATGTTGCCTATATGTTGACCCGACCTCTTAATATTATTCATGCAAAATTTGAAGTAAATCCATGCAGTACTTTGTGAGTTTAGCCCGGACATACATACAGACAAAAATTCTAAAAACTATATTTTTAGTTTCGCTGTCGATAGTAAATGAAGACCCAAGTATCCTTTTAAAAAAAATTCAATTTACAGTTTTGACTTTTCTACGATTTTATTATATGTATAGATAGACTAGCTGGTGCCCGCGACTTTGTCCGCGATAATTTTGAATGATGACCAATGTAACTACTTACTTCTAGCTTAATCTAAAAAATATAACTTTTAAAACAAATAAGCAATATAAATTGAATAAAACCTAACCTATAAATAACCTTACTAAGAAATAAATGAAAGACTACTTTGCTACTGTTATTTACAAAAAGGACCCGATATCATCAAGCAAACATCAAAGAATACATATCAATTGTCCTTAAGTATAGTCATAAGTTAAATAAAGTAAAATAATAATCAACGATGCATTAATCACAAAGGTAACTCCCATTAGATTAGGTTGCGACATTTTGTGAACGAAACCATAGCGCGATCTAAAACCATGATTACGCCATCTACTAACAAAAATATAAACTTGTAAAGCGGTAAAATTAAGATGTGTGCATATATTTTGGGTGAGATTTAGGCGATCATCTATTGATTCAGTTTTGGACTACCTTTTATTTCAAGCATTTATTTATTTTAACCGATATGCCAATCAAGTTCCGCGATCTGAAACGACATTAACGCCATCTAGTTACAAAATTGTGAACTTGTAGATCAGTAAAATTATGATGATGTTTTTTGGGTGCGATCATCTCGACACCAACAATTTATACTACGCTAACTCAAATTTTAGATAAAATCGTTTTTTATCCCAATTTGATTAAAATTGATTTTTTTTTTAATTGTTTAAAATTAAAATTGCTGATTTTAATTTGTTATAAAATTTACCAAAAAAAAGAAGTTACAAATCTTATAAAACGCTAAAACTTTACTTAGACAACAACGACAACGACCACGACATTTTAAGCTAATTGGCATAAGAAACTAATTTTAAAAAATTTGAGTTTGCTTAAATTGTTGGTGGCGATGTATTGAATAAGTTTTGGATTACCTTTTTTTAACAACAAATTATTCCCTGGATTGCTTTATTTTTAACTGAAAGATAAAATACCAATTTACATGCGTTTAACTAAAAAAATACAGACTTTCATACAAACTTACATCGCCTATTCTAGTCGTCCTTAGGGGTTGGAATTTCCAAAAATCCTGAAATATATACTTATAATATTTAAATGAAAGGCCATATACCAATTTTCATGCGTTTACCTCAAAATTGTCACATTTTTCATACAAACTTACATCCCCTATTTGTTACCCTTAGGGGTGGAATTCTAAATGAAATAAATATTTAATTAAATTAAATGCCACTGAAAGGCCAAATACCAATTTTCATGGGTTTAACTTCAAAAAAGTCGCATTTTTCATACAAACTTACATGCCCTATTTTACGCCCTAAGGGTGGAATTCCCAAAAATCCTGAAATATATATTTTAAATTTTTAACTGAAATGCTTAATACCAATTTTCATGCGTTTAACTTAAAAATTGTCACATTTTTCATACAAACTTACACCCCCTATTTTACGCTCTTGGGGCTGGAATTTCCAAAAATGCTGAAATATATATTTTTTATTTTTAACTAAAAGGCCAAATACCAATTTTCATGCGTTTAACTTAAAAATTGTCATTTTTTCCATACAAACTTACATCCCCTATTTTTCGCCCTTGGGGTGGAATTTATAAAAACCCTGAAATACGTGATTTTTTATTTTTAACTGGAAGGCCAAATACCAATTTTTATGCCATAAACTTCAAAAACGGCAAAGTTTCATACTAACTTAGCGCCCCTGTTTTACCCCCTTAGGGGTTGAATTTCGAAAAATCCTTCCTTATTCCTTGTCTACATTATAAAGCAAACATTTGTGCAAAATTACAGCTTTCTAGGTCCAAGGGTTTGGGCTGGGCGTTGATGAGTCAGTCAGTCAGTCAGGACTTGTCTTTTTATTTATATAGAATACACCAAACTATTTACGTTGTCTCTACCTATCCCTCTGGGAGACAGGCGTGAGTCTATGTATGCATGTAATAAACTTTAAGCATATCCATTATAACAACGTCTATGCGAATCGTAAAGGTCGATAATAATGTAAGATGTTAACAGTGTATGTACGTACCTTACTGTACGTTCGTGTACCTAAGTGTAAATGGCAGCTTAAAAAAATATATATCTTGTCGTGTCGATGGTAAAAATTAGATTTATCTTCCAAAAATAGGGCAACGCTGACCGATTTGGCTGAAGCGTCATACGTCATACAGGAGGGACAAACGGATAAATGTGCCATACTTTGGGGTGACACGCCGCACTTGCAGATGTTTTGTGATGTGGTAATGTAACCCCATTTGCACATGTTTTCTTTAGATCTACCAACGAATGCGAATATATAACCACTTGCCTGAAGGTATTAGAGATTTACCAATCAACAAATTTAGAACCCAGCTACGTTTATGGTTGACAGAAAAATGTTTTTACTCGGTAGAAGAATATTTGACATGTAGGTAAGCTCTAGTAACTTAAGTGTATCTTTAGTAGTAAGTTATAATTTGTATGCCATTATGTAAAATGGCTTATGTGTGAAACTTCAAATGATTACTCTAAGACCTGTATTTTTGACCGCATTTTGACAAATAAATATTTTGAATTTGAATTTGAACCTGGGTACGTAGTCTATTAACCAGGGGTTAACCACCGCTTTACTACTTACTAGTGACTTGCATGATAAATTTGTACTTTTTTTTGGATAAATTGAATATAATAACCATTTCTTACTTTATAGTCGGGATATTTGGATTGACTAATCTGAACAAAAGCACTTAATTGTTTCCTGTCGATGGGCCGGTTGGCGTGGCTGGTAGAATTGCCTTTCACGCCGCGTCGCAGGTCTTGGGTTCGATTGTCACCCAGGACAGATATTTGTGTGCATGGATACATATGTTGTCCTAAGTTTGGGTGTAACTATCTATATGAGTATGTATTTACAAAAGAAAAGAAGTACACACATCAACAAAGTCTAGGGATACGTTATTTTGAAATCAAACATGGCTTTATTGTTTAAAACCTATTTAGTTTCCTTAAAAAGTTTATTTACAGATTTAAACCTTGTCTATTCTTTATTCAAAATTTAAAAATTAAAATGAGAAACAAATGAAAACACGCAAAGCACAGCGCAATCTTGAGTTGTATCTAATTTCAAGAAGTTGCATTAAAATTTTTTTTGCGTGTTAATTGAAGAAAACCTGATAAATTGTTTTATTTTCTATTCTCAATTGGTTGTGTAAGCTTTTTAGCGTCATGCCACGCCATCATTTGAGTCGAGATGAAATGTTACGGGCAGTTGGCATGTTACAAAACGGTGCTATTCAACGCGTCGTTGCTGAGTCTCTGGGCACAAGCCAAAATGTGGTATCCAGGCTGTGGTCACGTTATCGCGCTACTGGAGATGTGGCAGAACGGCACACAGGTAGATATCGTGTTACCACTCAGAGACAGGATCGATTTCTCCAAATGACCGCCAGAAGACTACCCAATATCACAGCGATGCAACTAGTGCAAAGGCTCCAGGAGGGTCAGCAGCTGCTGGTGAGCGACCAAACCGTGCGAAGGAGGCTGCATGAAGTTGGTCTTCATGCTCGCAGACCGCTACGAGTCCCAGCGCTGCGACGTGGCAATCGCGGTAGGCGACTTTTATGGGCTCAAGAACATTTGACATGGAGTGATCAACAATGGTCATTGGTGCTGTTCACTGATGAGTCCCGCTATGGATTTCATCCAGATTCGAGACGAACACGCGTTTGGAGAACTCCAGGCAGGGTCAGCCGTCTCCGACATCCACAGGAGGTCCACTCTTACCAAGGCGGGACAATTATGGTGTGGGCAGGAATACGAATCGGCGGACGAACCCAACTCATTTGGATTCAGGGCAGCATGACTGCCCATAGATACCGTGAGGAGGTAGTAGAACGTGTCATTGTCCCGCTCAGGGCCCTAACGGGGCAAGAATTTCAGCTCATGCATGACAATGCACCTTCCCATACAGCGCGGCTGGTGAGGGCCGCCCTTCGAGAACACGATGTTCAGGTATTAGATTGGCCTCCACAGTCGCCAGACTTAAACCCAATTGAACACGCCTGGGACATGTTACAGCGAAGAGCATTGAGGGATTTTCCGCCCAACTTGACAACAGAAGAACAACTTTTCGAACATTTAAAAAGAACTTGGGACTGCATACCCCAGCAAGACATTGACACCTTAATTTTAAGTATGGAAAATCGTTGCCGCTGTGTGATTAATGTTAGAGGAGGAAATACCGATTACTGATTATCAGATTTGGTAAGATTTTTATTCATTTAATTCGATTGAATAATTTTATAAGAATAAAATGTTTTTGTTCACTCAGTAATTTTCTATGGCTTAATTAATTTAAGACTTTTATTAATTAGAAAAACAAAATCGCATCGTGTTGTTAATGTTTAAATATCGGCCATGAAATTATCTTTAATTCTTCCATTTACAGTCATAACAAAATGTTTATAGTTTTCTAGATAATCAATGAAATGTTCAATATCCCTAGATTGTGTTGATGTGTGTATATGTAGTACCTACATCAGTTAACTGGTTTCCATAGTACAAGCTCTGCTTAGCTTGGGATCAGATGGCCGTGTGTAAAGAATGTCCCAGGATATTATTATCACTAATATTATAAAGGCGAAAGTTTTTGAGTGTGTATGTTTGTTACTTCTTCACATCTAAACGGCTGGAGCGATTTTATTCAAATGATTCTCCTCTACTGCTGCCACGTGCAACAGCTCCGGGAAGGCAGCGAACTGTTTGGGGCACAGTCACTATGCCGGACTGGCAGGAGTCAGGGTGCGTGTCCCGACCGTCTGGGACACGGCGCAAAAAGGCACCGGAGGCCGGTGCCTTTTTGCGCCGCTCGCGGTTCGCGGGGCTCCCCCTATTACGCGCCAGAAGATGTCTACGGCAGGTAGGTTTAGTCGGTGCGAGTCCGACATACCCACCCGCTGATACTTTTTGCGGGAGGCATGCGTTGGCATTCCTCCTGCCTTATAAAAAAAATGGGTTTGGAGTATGAAATAACAGCGTTGAGGTAGTCAGTGTACACAAATGATGAAATGGTACGCACTGGTACCATGACTAAAAACAGCGAATTTAATACTTACTAACTTATACTTAACTTATTTATTTTTAAGTGAAAAATAATTTAGGCGCGCAGAGCACTTTTTGGTTGAACAAAAATCATTAAACTCACGTCATCGTCACCGAACGCCGTTATTGTAGAGAATAAAATGTCGCATCTTTTATTTCCTGTAAACTTTTGGTAAAATTTATCGTTTACGATTTATGTCCCATTTAATGAACCGATTTTTCTATCTCGACCGATAAATCTTAATAAAAGGTATTGGATTAATACATAAAATGCATACATAATTTTAAAAATGTTTCATCATGCCAGCCAAAGTAGTAAAGTAGCTAGACAAAAGCCTCCCCAAAGAATGAGGGATATGCCATAATCATCGCCATGCTTGGCAGACGGCTTGGCGATCGCAGTTTGATGGTCATAGTTAACAGAATAACGCTCCTGCCCGTTCTCTGGTAGCTATTCCCTCGATTGCCCACCATGGGTTGAGATGGGGTGATGATATTCTATGCCGTTACCACACAGCAATCTTCATCATAGACTCACGCCTGTTTCCCAGAGGGGTAGGCAGAGACAACGGATTTCCATTTGTCACGATCTTTGCATACTTCTTTTGCCTCGATTACTGACATTATATTCTTCATACATGCTCGCCGGTTTAGGGTACTTCTGACCTGCCCTTTCTTGAGAACATCTCCAATTTGGTCAGAGAATGTTCGACGTGGTCTTCCCCTTCCGGTTGTCCCATTCACACAGGCCAGGTATACTTCTTTTGTCAATCTTCTTTCATTCATCCTTTCTAAATGGCCAAACCATCTCAGCATGCCATTTTCAATCTTTGTGACTACATCCTCTTTCACACCACAACGCTCTCTTACATCAGTATTTCGAATTCTGTCTCTCAAAGTCACACCACACATACTTCTCAGAGCTCTCATTTCCACTGCATTTATTTTACTTTCATTCTTTTTCTGCCATACCCAACTTTCACTTCCATACATTAAAGTTGGCACTAACACTCCATGGTGCACGGCTAGTCGAGCCTTCTTTGATACTTGCCGGCTACTCATAAAGGCGTGTAGTGCCCCATTCACTCTATTCCCCGCATTTACTCTTCTAACAATATCTTTTTCATATTTCCCATCTCTCGTAAACAAAGTTCCCAAATATACAAACTCATTCACCTGTTCGACTTTCTCTCCTCCAATCACAATATCACACGTTGTCGTGTATTCATCCCTCTCAAATACCATTACTTTCGTCTTACCTACATTCATTTTCATCCCTTTCTTTTCAAAAGCTTCATGCATATTTGTTACCATCACCTGCAACTCGTCCGCAGATGATGCAAGTAGAACTTGATCATCAGCGTACAGCAGACATTTGATGAGTAACTCATTCATCCTTACACCGCATTCACTTTCTTTCAAATCTTTTAAACAGCTATCCATGAATAGGTTAAACAACCACGGTGACGCTACACATCCCTGTCTAACACCCTTTTGGATGCTAAACCACTCGGTGTATGACCCGTTAATCCTCACGCAAGCTCTGGAATCCCTATAAAGAGATTTTAGTGCTTGAACAAGGTTGTCGTTCAACCCATACATGGACAGTACCGACCATAGTTCACTCCTCAACACTCTATCGTAGGCCTTTTCTAAGTCTACGAAGGCACAGTAAACCTTTTGGTTTTTGCCCAAAAACTTCTCTACTATGCTTCGCAGAGAAAAGACCTGATCCGTGCATCCCATTCCTTTCCGAAAACCTGTCTGTGCATCCCATATTTTCGCATCGGTTTCTTTCACAACTCTTTCAACCAATACTTTTGCATACAACTTACCAACGACGCTGAGTAGACTAATGCCCCTATAGTTTTTACAGTCTTGCCGTGAGCCTTTCCCTTTGTAAAGAGGTACGATGACAGCCTTGCACCAATCACTTGGCACTTGGCCGGTGGTATAGCATAAATTGAATAGGCTGCACAGCTGACTCGCTATGACGCCATGTCCAGCCTTCAGCATCTCGGAAGTTATCCTGTCATACCCTGGTGACTTACCTGATTTCATACCCTTAATAGCTTTCACAATCTCATCCATACCAATGTCATCTTTACATTTGTTCTTGTCTATACTTAGTGAACTACGTTCACTCTCTGTTACACCTCTTTCATACAAACTTTCAAAATACTCCTTCCAACGTTTTAACACGCATTCTTCCCCTTTCACTATATTTCCATCTTGGTCTCGTATGGATTTCAGTTCTGAGGTTTGAGTTATGCCTCTTACTGATCTAACGGATTTCCAGAAAAACTTAATGTTCGTCTGAAAATCCTTAGACAACCTTCTATCAAAATTATCCTTTTGTTCATTTTTCTTTTCATTCACCACATCCTTTACAATTCCTTTCATTTTCCTATAATCATTCCAGGCCCTTTCTATATCCTCATTCGTCGCCTTATGCATTCGTTCGTTTGCTCTGGTGGCTAGCCAGTCTAACCACGCTTTCTTCTTTTCACATACAACTTTTTGTACACTTTTATCCCACCAAATATTCTTCATCTTTCTTCCTCTTCGTCTCTTTATTACACCACATACTTCACCAGCTACACTCACCACACCTTCTTTGACTACCTTCCATAGCTCTTCTACTTCTCTTATGTCTTCAGATCCCTCAAACTTCTCAACCAACTTACTTTTGTACTCATCTGCCACTTCTTCCTCTTGCAGTTCCTCTACTTTTATTCTCTCAAGTACACTTTTAGTCTCAGGGATTCGGTGGCGCCATCCTTTGAATAGACCACTTATTCGGCTCATTACCAGAAAGTGGTCTGTATGGATTGCGGTCCCACGATAGACTCTTGTGTCTAGAACATTCTTTCTCAGTCTTTCATCTACAATCACGAAGTCAATCATACTCTTTCTCACATTTTTCCTCTCTCGTGTAAACGTATGGATTCTTTTATGTTCAAACATAGTATTTGTAACACAAAGACCCCATTCCAAACATATCTCAAGCAGACTGTACCCATTCTCATTCTCACTTTCGTCACCGAATTGACCTAGTACTCTTTCAAAACCATCACGTTTTACCCCAACCCATCCATTAAAATCACCTAACATTATTACTCTTTCATTATACTGACTTAACCGCAACACATCTCTCAGGGTCTCCCAGAATGCCTTTCTTTCCTCTTGTTCTCGCTGTATTACAACTGCACCCATATCTACAGGAGCGTACACTCCTACTAGGAAGATACGGGTCATACCAACTTTCATTCTCAACCACATTACTCTTGCATTCACGCATTCGAACTCAGTCACACACTCAGACATACTTGTGGAAAGAATGAGACCCACACCTTGGCAACCTCTGGTGGTGTTCGGTACTCCAGACCAATATGCCGTGTATTGTCCGTGTGTTGTAGTATCACACCCTTTCCGCTTCGTCTCATTCACACACAACACATCGATCCGCTTTTCACTCATCAGCTGACATACTTCGTCCATCTTACCTTCTATTCCTCCTCCCACATTCAACGTAGCAAAACGGCTCTCCGTTGGCCACTTTTCGCCTCTCCGGGAAACGAGACGTGACGGGTGGCGGACCACGTCGCCGATCTTCAATATGTTTAATTATAGTTAGCATAGTTTCCAAGATATCTTTTTGACGTGAAAACTGGTATAGGTGCGTTGAGCTTTTTGGGTGAAATAAATCATGGAACTCGCGTCATCGCCACCGAATGCTTGCCAAATTTTTTTCTTGTCTGGTCTTATATAAATGTTGATGTCAATTCTAATTTGTTAACTGTAATTTTATAAAGCAACATAAACAGAAAAGTATTGGCTAAAAACATTCGGACCTTCGGGTGTCGTGTTTATAAAAAAAACATACACGAAGGAACACAGCTTTTAAAACTGCTTGGCCTCCCGACTTATCTACATGTGACAAGTGAGGGTAATATACATATTATCATGTTGTAAGTGGGCGCACAGGGCATTACCTCCGTCCCTGTGCTGATTGCAGATTTATTGATATTCACAGGCTGATAGAGTGACGAAAGTCTTGTTGAAACATTGAACTCCGTAATTTGTTTACTTTAAGCGCTATTGCTTAATTTACTTAAATCTGCCACTGAGACGGTATATTCCGACGCAGAGGTACGCATGCAGACACAGATACGTACAGTTTCTACAGTTCATGTTTCTTATATTATACTAGCCGCCCGGTACGTGCTTCGCTACGTATAAGGCATAGTAATAAAAAAAAATATTATTAAGTTCATTTATTCAAACAAAAAAATATTTTAAATTGCTAAAAGATGTTGATTTTACACTTTTTCAAGACTTTTTTTTAAATTTTCTCTACGTACGAACCTTCCCTGGACATCCAAGAATAATTCAAGACCAAAATTAGCCAAATCGATAAAGGCGTTGTTGAGTTATAACATTACAACGAAAAGTGGCATTGATTTTTATATATATAGATTATGGTTCAGACCAAATTTTGGTTATGGAGGCATATCTCAACGGGGACAAAACTTCGCCCACACTACTGAAAATAATCTGTGTGTCGCTGGGTACTCTACAAACATATAATTGACGGACACGAAGTACATACAGACTCAGAACAACTATTTATGGGTCACACAATTAGTTGCGCAGGAATCGAACTGCGGACACGACGGCGACATGCCGAGACGACTGTCTTAAGCGCTGTGCCACAATTTGTAGTGCAGGAGTGTGTGCGCTTCTCCCTCTCTCTCTCTGATAATCCAGTTAGACCGAGACGAGATGAGGCATAAGACCGATAGTTTTAGGCACGTTTCAATGCATAGTAATACAACACGCCTCCAACTATCAAATTCCGGGCTGCTACTGGAAGCTTTTCTAACCAGAAAAATTCCAATAAAACTTTGTAACCTAACTTTGCAACGAAGCCCTTAAGAAGACTTAGCTCTGACGAATTTTTACCCTGGAAATATGCAACATATAACTTAATTAACGCACATCCTGAAAATAGTTTGTTCAGAATCGTTTACTGAATCAATTAATATCATTTTTAATATTGATATTTTTTTATTCCAAAACAATTAAATTATTGTCATATTAACCCTGTACAGTCAAAATAAATTGAAACGGATGGCAAGTCAAACTAATAAGACTTTTAAAATCACAGTTTTATTTGTAATCATACAAATTCCATCATTCAATACAAAATAAAGAAAAATAAACTTTATTCTAAGAAACTAATTTAGTAAATAACAAGGCATATAAGTACATGTTAAATTAAAAATTCAGTTTATGTATTATGATTACAACACAATATTCTAATTGGGGTGTTTGAGGGTGTGCGTTAATTACGTTACATGTTGTATAAAATTTGGCATCACCAGGAACTAAAACTGTTTATAACTGGGAGGCGCTCATAACTAGTTGGTCTCAATGGTCTGTAAATGATAGGAGAGGTAAATAAAGCAACTCTCTACCCGGTCAATCTCTACATGGGTTGTCTTCAAATTGATTTGGTCTTGGTTGTTAATGTCAGACAACAGTCGTTCAGTCAGATGCCTATTAGGTGGCTTGAACAACTGTGACATCAGGGTAAAGTCCCTAGCTAGGTACTTTATGGCCAGTACCTAGCTAGGGACTTTACCCAAATCAATTTGAAGACAACCCATGTAGAGATTGACCGGGTAGAGAGTTGCTTTATTTACCTCTCCTATCATTTACAGACCATTGATTTAAATAAACAAGAACAACAACTAAGATCTTATTTACTAAGTTCAATCAACTGCTCAGTTATGAATACAGCTTTCTTGTATGAAGCCAGTGCCTCTAGCACGAGTTCCTGCAGTTTACTTACTCGATTACACGTACAGTTTCCTCCCATACATTGAGCACCAGCGCCTCTCGCGGAAACTATTAAGAACTAAAACTCCGGTGCTCAATGTATGGGAGGAAACTGTACGTGTGATCGAGTAAGTAAACTGCAGGAACTCGTGCTAGAGGCACAGGTCTTAAAATATCGTAGTGGTAACCTTTTTTCAGTCTTATTTTTTAAGATATTGCCGCACTATGTATATTAATCCCTGAGACGCGGGGTACTTTACAAAAATATTACAACAACAAAGTTTCCAGACTCAACACACAAGCCCCTCCAAATGGCATCGTAATGGAAAACCTTTTGGAGAGCTCTATGCCCAGCAATGGGTGACATTAAACTGAAGATATATAATAAATAATAAAAAATAAAAAATAAATATAATAAATAAATAAAAAAGGTCTTTATTCACGAAGATTTTAAAAAAGCGCTTGTAAATAGTGAGAACATGTTTTAGTAATACAGTTAATATTTCTAGTTACTTATTACGGATATTTAGGTACACGGAATGTTAAAACATTTATACAATTTATTTTATAATGGTAGTGACATTTAGCTAGCTTGTATTAAGTTATTGTCAAGGAGATTATGTTTAATTGAAGTTTTTAATATTATGTATTGAAATTTAAATTTTACTACATATCGTCTGAATGGTTCAACATATATTCTCAAGATAGGTACTTCCCCAGTCGAACTGCACATAAAGTAAGGGAACCCGATCTTCTACTTCTTTTTTTAATATCTCGGGACGATGTCACACAGATCATCCTAGCCCCAAACTAAGCAAAGCTTGTACTATGGGTACCAGGCGACGATATACATACTTATATAAATAGATAAATACTTATATACATAGAAAACATCCATGACTCAGAAACAAATATTCGTGCTCATCACACAAATATTTGCACTTACCGGGATTCGAACCCAGGACCACCAGCTTTGTACGCAGGAGCACTACCAACTAGGCTACGGTGACTTCTCCTTGATCTCTCTCTACACTTGGTAGTTTTGAGGAGGAGTTGGTTACAAGTAGTCCGTCGTGTGGTGGCTACAGGCACCTTTCCTATGACCACGTAGGTACATACTTTCATAAAACAAAATTGTAACAAGCACAACACCCACGCATTGCACAAGTAATTATATCACTAGTCCCTAAGCGGCTGTTGACGTAAGAAAGAAAGCGATGTCCTTAACCGACGACGCGTGTGCGCACTGAATTGATAAGGTCGGCTCTATATGTTCTGGGTTGCCGTGGAAAGTTTTAAAATACCTGTCACAATTAGGGATCGGCCCTATTAAAGCTGATGTCGATATGCTGCCGCCAGTTGGAGCTTTTTCTTTCAAAAAACGCTGTATCACGTGCTCACGTGATATTGTCATTGGTTGAGAATATATCGAAAGTGGTTCGATCAGAATCGCTTAGCCGTATAAAAGCGAGTCCTATGATATTTTGAAATCGGTCTATCATGTTGCCAAAAAGATAACTGTCTTTTTATTGTCTAATAAAGCAGACTTAAATGATATCAACTTACTCTTCATGCATAGGCACAAATATTCAAGTTTGAGCAATTCATTCTATTAAATTATTCTCTTTTTTTGCCATTTCTAATGAGTGGCAGATCTGCACCACGCAAAACAAACGAAATTACTATTCCTATTTAGATATACTTACAACATTTTGTCACTTAATTTCCTATCAAGGGGGCTACCGGTTAATTCGCCGGTTGTCGAGATCGGCCTTCAAATAGATGAAGGTTAAAAAATACTATATATTGGCTTCCATGAGTACATGTGACGTCATAAATGGTCCGGAATCGATTTTCAACGTTGAAGATGAAAATTAAAAATGTTTGACCATCATCTAATTGAACGCCGACCACGTTTACGATAACCGGCGAATTAGGCGTTAGCCCCCCAGAAACAAAAAAATAAATAGGTAGGTACAGTTATTTATAACTGCGTGGCGCAGCAGCTAAGACAGTCGCCTCACCGCTCCGTGTCACGGGTTCGAGTCCCTCTATTTGTGTGACCCATAAATAGTTGGTCTGAGTCTGGATGTAGGTAATTTGTGTCCGTCTATTATATGTTTGTAAAGTACCCCGTGACACAGGGATATGTGTCCCTAGTGCGGCCGCTGTCTTTTAAAAACCAAAAAGAATTACATACGGATAGTATTCGTTTACTGCTTGCCCCGTTACTATCAATGTTGTAGCAAATCTTTTTTCCAAATTAATGGGTAATTTTGTTAATATGGCAACATTTTCTACTAGGCATGGTGCCACACGCAGTAAAGGTTTGCAATGTAAGCCGGCACGTCCAAAATAATAATAATATAGGTCGAAATTCAGATTAATGTTGCCTAATATGATACAGTATGCTAATCTGTATTCAAGTACTGATGGATAAGAAACAACAAGTGGTAAGATAATGTATTTATACATATGTACATAATAATTACGCCGCATATTAAGCTTCAGGAATTTGTATTACCTACGCCAGCAGTGATTAAGTAACAATTCTACGTCCAGCTATAAGTACTGCTGGTCCAGCGGCAAAATGGTTAACGGTTCGATTCCAAGATCAGGCTGAAATGTTTAACTTTTAGCAAGGGCATGAATTGTTCGTCCAATTGTTAGGTTAGTCCAAAATTAAGAAAATAGTGGTAACTCCTCCGTACCTCGAGAGCACGTAAAAACAGTTAAGACCCTTCAGTGAAAGACATATTTTTTTATTACGAGTATGTCACATCAGTACAGGAGACCGTCCAAAACTCATGAAAATTCGTCACCTATATACATATAATACAAGCATACATAAAATAACTCACAAACTCATTCATTCAAATAAAACTTACGTGTCTCAAGGCGAAAAACAATAATAAATAAAAAATAAAAATAATTTATTGCAGACTATATATATTATATATATATATGTCGGAGAAATTAAGTAAAAGGCCTATTTATTTACTAGTAACGCCATCTATTAGCGTTTGGAAAACACTACTCACTGAGTCAGTAGTTCGAGTCGAGGTTGTCTATGAACTGTCGCATGTGACGTTTTTGACGTCTGTCAGTTGTCTAAGTGACATTAGTGTGTTAGCGACACGACACAGTTGGCATACAGAGCTCGACGGCGCCGGGTGTGCGCACTGATTCTTTTAACCACGTGCATGATTGCGGACACCGACGATGTTTCGGAGTTAAATCCGTCAGAATCTGCGACAGCAGCGGTGGGATCGATTCCAAAATCATCCCACGTGTCTACCGCAATGCCTGCTACTCAAAATCAAGAATATTTTCGTGATTCGGTTCCACCACGTAGCGAAAATAGTGTCGTTACAAATTTGATAAATAACGATGAAAATACAACCCCGCTGATTGTGAATTTACGGCTGTATCGCAAACTCGTGGACCGATTACGAAACTCGATACGTTACATTGACACATCTTCGAAGTCGAGCTCGCAAATGGACTTCGAAGTCGTACCCGTTGTGCAAAACGTTAGACGAAGCAAAGGAGCGTTTATCAAGACAGTTAGCGGCGACCGAGAGATTGATGACCTTTTTCAAGATATAGTGCCGTTTGGTGCAGTGACCGTGCTAGAACTTACATACGTGGAGTACTCGACTTAGAAGCTTGCCTTGATTGACCGTTTTGAGCCTGCTTCGAGCGAAGGTAACAAGATCGAAGTTGTTATCACAGGTATCTCGGATGCTCAGGTATGTTCAGACTTGTTTAAAACATGCCTACTGATTTCGTGTTTCGATGTGGTCACTCGTGAAGAGCGGAGTCTCTCGGCCAGTTCGTGTGTATCGTTGAAGAGTAGTTTTTGGTGCATCAGTGAACGTGGAAGAAGTTTTTATTTAACAATGAAAAGAGTACGGGCTCTGATAGTTAGGCTGCCTTTCTGTCGGTCGACTCTTTGAGTTAAAATAATTAGTTTGTTCTTTTCGAGGCGAAGTTGATCGTGCTGTCTCTTTGCAAATAAGGAGACGGCATTGGCGATTCTGGATTGGGGAGAAGTCACCAGTTTGTATTGGAGTAAATTTAAAGTAACCTCTAAAGTAAAAGTGCCTCGTGTCGAGTGTGAGTGGTGAATCTTTATTTTATGAGAAAAAACCTGTAAGTACTTTTATTATATTGTTTAAAAGGCACCTGATGACCTAATGCTGCACTGAAGAATTTTTGATATCTGTGAAATTCATAACACGTGTTGTTTTGTGTGGTTTATATTTTTTAGATGTTGAAAATACGCCCAACGTCTGTTATATTTAATTTTTATGGTGACAATATGCGCGTTTTGAAGGTAAAATAGTTTGAACGGTTTATTTCGAAGTCTATGGATGTAGGGGCAAGTTAGATCACATACACGCTCTTGTGGACAGTGGTACAGATTGTTCCCTAATTCGTAAATGATTTGTTGATAACCATACAGGTACTCGTGATTTTATATCCGCGCGCCTGACAGGTATTGGGTCGGACATTACATTTTCTTTTACCCGTATTAGTCTGCCTGTCAAGGTCAACGAAGTACTCGTGTGTGAGTAGTGACTTTTGTAATTGTAGATTCACATATTTTTGGCTCATGCTGTTATGATAGGTAGATGTTTTTACTTAACCGGGATTGAGCTTGACTATTAGTAACAAAGTCATCCGCATCACTCGCGAGGTCCATGCTGAAGTTTGTTTATTACAGAATCTTGACACTTGTACAAGCTATGGCGTATTGATTTGATCGACTGTAAAGACGTTTCTCAATTACTGACAAGTGGAGAGATTCGTGTCTGTTCAAGTAATAATTCATCATCATTATGTTAGCCGAAAGACGTCTACTGGACGGAGGCCTCCCCCGGGAATCTCCGCAGTGGTCGGCCCTCCTTGTGGGGGGCCTGCCCGCGCTGCGTCTTCCGGTGCATGGTCCCCGGTCGGGAGCCTGTCTGATCTAGCGGCCGTCGGTGTTGGGAGCTGTGTGCTCCGCCCGCTTCCGTTTCGGTAATTCTTTGGTTATAATCGTAATCATAATATCTTTATTTGTATAAATGTGGTGAATACAGGTGTTATTGTTTTCATCATTTAAGTTTCACGCATTTGCCATATTGTACATGGCATACAAATGTTGTACTTAGGTACAAACTAGGTATATTGAACTTAAAATACTAACTTACTGATTTGTGACACAATTTTTATGCCGGCTACTTTGTTTCGCCTGCGGATTACGACGTTTTTATTCGATCGCGCAGGGATACTCCGAGCGTGGCACTCTCCGTTGCTCTTTGGGTGACCTTGAGCCTTCTTGTGAGACCAGTAGTGAGCGACCACGTGAAAGATTTTAGACTTGAAACACTGCGTTATTTGTGATAAGAGGATATTGCGTAGCTTCCCGAACTATTCTAATTAATTGCTTCACTATAACCGAGAACCTCGAGCGTAGGTTCTGGAAGGCAGCTTCAGGTCAAATCCAAATCGCGCTAAATTGTATCATAGTTAGAAGTACAGTTAGAAGTCCGCTTCAATTGTTGATGGGTTGTAATTAAAGTTCCCATCCAAAATTAATGCCCTTGTACAAAAATATGGTAAGATTAACCTCTACGAACTTAGATGTGAGGCAAAATGCAGGATGGACGAGCTAGCTCATGCTGATAAGGTGCGTTATGGCAATAACAAAGTTAAAATTCGTCCATTTGAAATAGGAGACGTTGTTTTTGTTGGAAAGAACCCTAACAAATTGTGTTATTTATTTTGTCTTCTATGTAATTGTCCTGTTTGAGTGTGTACAATGGGGAGTATTATATTCTGATAATAAACAAATGAAGTGAAAAGTTTTCAAATCCTTGTAAGATAATAGAGGTATATGACAACGATAGATACAAGGAAGAGCCAATAGCTCGTGGACGCGTTAAGTACCTACGTATGTTACAAAAAAAAAACTTGAATTTGACAGTTGTAGTCAGAAATAACAGTGTAGTTAATGCCGATGGTTGAGTTTAATTCCAACGTTTAAAATTATTATTGGAGTTCATTGTAAGACACATTTATGTGTAACATTATGAGTAATAAAGCTGTTTGATTTGAAATAAATTGTGTGACAAGAAAAATATCCTACTTAGAGTTCCTGAAACTTGAGCATTGAAAGCTCCGCGCTTTGTGCTTGAAACTGTTGAGCATTGAAAGCTCCGCGCTTTGTGCTTGTGGTGGTTGAGCATTGAAAGCAGCTCCGCGCTTTGTGCTTGTGGTGGTTGAGCATTGAAAGCTCCACGCTTTATGCTTGTGACGATTGAGTATTGAAAGCTCCGCGCTTCGTGCTCGTGACAATTGACTATCGCAAGCTTCGTGCTTTGAGTTCGTGACGCTGCATTGCGCACTTACCTATAATTTTCGAACTTGTAGCAAGACCTCCAAGGAGTATGTGATAGCCTTCGTAGATGCTTTTACGAAATTGTGTCAATTAATGTGTGTCAAAGATTTAACATAACGATCTGCTTGCGAGGCACTACGTAGCTTTGTCCACATATTTAGAACCCCGAAACGAATTATCTTTGATCAAGGTACATCTTTTACTGGTCAAGACTTTCAGGATTTATGCCGAGGTTGGGCCATTGAGTTCCACGAGATTGCTAGTGGTGTTAGCCGAGCTAACGGTCAGGTGGAGCGAATGATGCCCAGCTTGACAAATTAATTTACAGTGGCCGAAAATTATAAAAATGAATCCTGGAAGTCTGCCTTAGGCGAAGTAAAACTCGTTTTGAATTGCACTGTAAGTAAGAGTATAGAGAAAAGCCCCTTACATGATAGCTAAAGTGTGTTCCAATGAGCGTTATATGGTGGAACCAGTATCTGGGGGACGGGCCCAATATGTGTGCCATGAACGACTACGTAAATATCCAGCTAGTTTACCTGAATTATCAGAATGTCTAGATTCTGTAGAACCCATAATTGAATAGTTTTATTTAATTATGGAACAAATTGTATTGATTAATTTGGTATTCTAATTTGGTGTAATTAGTAATTTGGATTGAATTACTGTATTGAGTCATGATCATTGTTTGAGTTGAAACGATAATTACATTGTTTTGTTGAACGTAAACCTGTGTTGATAAAAGAATTATGTTCATTGCTGATTGATAAAATGTTTTATTTAAACTGAAAGCTACTACGCTTTATTGAAGGGTGGATTGAAAGCCTAATCGCTTTGTCCTGATGTCCTGCTGAAAGCCATCACGCTTTGCAGTAAGGTTGGGCTCATCTGTCGTGACCCAAGGTTGATGCTGAAAGCTGCAACGTTTTGCAGCGTGTTTTAAGTGCTGCCTCTAAGCAATGCTGAAGGCTGTAACGCTTTGCCGAGTAATTAAACTTTTGCTGAAAGCTTCAACGCTTTGCTGTGGGTTGCAGTTTATGCTGAAAGCTTCAACGCTTTGCTATGCTTTGCATTTTATGCTGAACGTTTCAACGCTTTGCATTGTGTGAGAGGTACGCCCTCTAACTAATGATGAAAGCTTTTACGCTTTGTGGTAAATACTGAAGGCCTTTACGCTTTGCTTTGTGTAACATTGAAAGCCGCTTGTAACGCTTTATCTCCTTGCCAAACTAAAGAGCTGTAATTCATGTTGATTATGTTCGCGAGTAACAACGCGAGAGCGCGTTGGTTGTCAGAATGGCCGTGTCGGAGAAATTAAGTAAAAGGCCTATTTATTTACTAGTAACGCCATCTATTAGCGTTTGGAAAACACTACTCACTGAGTCAGTAGTTCGAGTCGAGGTTGTCTATGAACTGTCGCATGTGACGTTTTTGACGTCTGTCAGTTGTCTAAGTGACATTAGTGTGTTAGCGACACGACACAGTTGGCATACAGAGCTCGACGGCGCCGGGTGTGCGCACTGATTCTTTTAACCACGTGCATGATTGCGGACACCGACGATGTTTCGGAGTTAAATCCGTCAGAATCTGCGACATATATAATAGTATACAACGTGTAACAGAAAGTGTGAACGTAACTTAAGGGGGTTATAGCGTATCAGGACGGCTACCTATGGACGAAACTTCAAACAGAAATAATCATTTTTTATTCAACTTGTAATTTATTTTTCTATCGACAACCTAAATCAACAAGTAAGATTACCGACATTATGAACAACACTAAAAACTCAGCCGCAAGGGTAATGAACCTTACCGCGAACTCTTTGGGTACCTACTACTTAGACTGTAAATAAAAAGTGTGGTTCTGTACAGTCACATAATTTATTACACATGTTTATTTTAAGATTTAATCAAATGTTTCACTGAATTTTTGCTCTAATTTTTAAAGGTTCCCTGTAACGACATTTTAATCATTCATACAAATTTGATAACTAGAAAAAATCACTTAATTTAATTTAAATTGATATTCCGCAAGATGTTGGATCTAGGAGAAATAAATAATTTAACTGACTTATGTAACTGCAGATATTTTTTTGTGTGTTAAATAGTAAGAATATTAAATTTTTCTTTCAGTATGTGAATTTAATCTGGCCGGAAACGAATAGGTACTTAATTTTTAATACAAACTAACCAGATAAACACACGCGGTACGACTACTGATAAATTACGAAAAAATATGAATAATGTACTAGGCTCATATGAACATTAGGGGACATTTCAAATTCCGTCCTGATTTTGTCGCAAGGAACTCTAATACGGCGGCGAATACAAAGGATTGATGTAGGTAAATAATAAATGGTTAAATATTTTTTAATATTCATCAAAGCGGGCCCCGCGCGTGGCGGCATCTTTGAGAGACTCAAAGATGCCGCCACCGCGCGCTGCGCCATTTGAATGTGTTCGTGTATAACTCATTGGTCTAGCGGTAGCGTGTTCAACTGCAGATAATAAAGTCCTGGGTTCAAATCCCGGGTCGGGCCAAAAAGTGATTATGGGAATAATGAAGTCCTGGGTTCAATTCCCGGGTCGGACCAAAAAGTGATTATGGGATTTTTCCGTAAAAAGAAATTTCTCAGTATCAGCCCGAAGTCTGGGAGTTGGCGATATTACACCCCCATGCCTCAGAGAGCACGTAAAGCCGTCGTTCCTGTGCCTGACCTCTTTCCGGTCGTATCGCTAGTCGTCCCATCGGATCATGAGAGTGATGGAATAGAAAGTGCAGGGGCACTTTCAATTCACTCTAAATTTTAAAGGTTCCCTGTAACGACATATTAATCATTCATACAATACATACAAATAAAAAATATGAATAATGTACTAGGCTCATATGAACAGTAGGGGACATTTCAAATTGCGTCGTGATTATATCCAAAGTTACACTAATATGGCGGCAAAATCAAAGAGTTGATGTAGGTAAATAATAAACGGTTAAATATCTTTTAATATTCATGTAAGCGAGCCGCGCGCGTCGTCGATACCTAGGCGGCTCTTTTGAGTGGACTCAAAGACGCCGCCAAAGGGGCCGCGTTCGAAGAAAGCCGCCAAATTCATCAAATATTGTGCATTTATTTAAAAATATTAAAATCATCAGCTGTCTATTTAGGTCGTGTTTAGTTACTAAATCGTCTAAAATGTCGTTTAGTAATGAGTAAAGTGTTCCGCGAAATCCTTAACTATGTCGTTTAGTGATCGTAATAATTTTGAAAATTTCGTGCATTCATCTATGAAAGAATAGCCTCAGACGTGCACTTTGTGATGATGAGGATTAATAGGTCATAGAATTTAAGGCTGTTTAATTACGAGGAACCTATGTCGTGTAGGGTACAGTGTCGCGATGGAGGCCACGCCTCTTTATAACTAAGAAACATGAAAGCTTTACGATTCTATGAATATGTTGTACATGAGAGAGACTCGTGTTAGTTGGCAAGAGTTAAGCTTTCGGTGTCGGTACAGATTTTAGTGAACGTGAAATAATGAAATTCCTCCATCAGTACTGAAAACAACTTTAACTAGAATTTAAACTATAAAAAGATTCTCGTAATGTGTTTGTGTATCACGTACTTATACGATGTAAAGTATCCAATAGCTATTCAGCAATGCTATAAATAAAAACATAACTCGAAAATAAAACAAAATATGTGTAGTGAGTGCAATCGGAATCAAACTACCAGGCGTGCATAGAAACACAGAGGTATGTCAAACAATTTCTAGCGTAAATCAGAATCAGCTGTGCTGTGTTAGTACGGATGTTCGTTATATCGATAAAAATACTTGTCGATATATTGAATGGTATATTATTTTACGATAAGATTAAAATGATGGTATTTCGGTATGAGATTTTGTGTATAGGTAGGCTTAAGGAGACCGTATATGCCCCTTAAGTTACGTTCACTCTTTCTGTTACACGTTGTATACTCAACCTTAGTAAATTTACGAAATATTTGAAAATATATAAAGAATCTATCTACGTGCCAAAATCACACAAAAGTAATTACATATATGCAGAGACTTTAATATAGATATTTTAAATAAAATAAAATCACGTTGGAATTTGAATGCTTTCTCATGAGTTACAACCTTAAACTACAAATTAAAGAAGCAAATCCAGTTAGGCGGCAAAACTTGTTTGAATAATTTTGCTCATCAATTATATACAAAGCAATAAATGAGAGGAAATCGATTCTGGATTATCAGATCACACAGCAGAAGCGATAGCCTGGAGCACATTAATAAGAAACGCGATCAAGGAAAATCTTATCAAATTTAAGACACGCCTGATAATATTATCGTTTTCCGATATATACAGTTCAGCCGATCCCAACAAAGCCTGCGATAACTTCATATTACGGGTACGGAACACACTACCATCTGATCCCAAACTATGCAGAGCCTATACCATGGCAACTAGACTATTGATACGTGTACTTCCTGTGAAACCTAGATCCATCTTGTCTGAGAAGATAATTACCTAAACTTACGCAATCAGCTCTGTAAACAAAGTAAGCTTATAAAAAAATCTAGAAATATATCGAAAACTGAACTTTTTACTAATGTTGAAAAATTGCTTTAATGATAAACAAGTATATTCATAACATAAGTAATGCAGCGAGCTTGCTTCGTCATGTCTCGATTTTGTTTCGTTTCATAAAACTACCTTACTATTATTTCTTATTGTTCTCTTATATGTGACTATGAAACATAAAGATCTTTGAACTGATAGTAAAAATATATATAATAATAATAAATAGACGATACATATTGTAGACTGTCTATTTTGCTTTCTTTTCTTTTCTTAAGGCCGAAAAGTAGTCCATATATTTTTATTGACCAAACCTTTATTTTTATTGACCAAACCTTTATGCGTATTCGTTCCATGTTTCTTAAATGACATTATTGTATTGGGCTCCTTTGAAAAAATCAAGTCACTGATAATAACACATTCCGTGATGGCCTTGAATATTATGCTAGATTTAAAGTACCTAACTAACAGTTTCAAGCAAATTAATTATATTTACAAGTAAGATGTTAAAAATTTAAAAGAAAATAATAAAAAGTCTGGTTGGAGATTTTAATAAATTCAGTGAGTCATAACGAAGGATTGACAATTATTATTAAAATATCTTAAATTATCAACTAAAGAAACTTATATTTAAATTTAAATTAAATATATACATATTATTATATAAAGGTCTCAACTTTGGGCGTCGAAAAAAACTTCGGTATCGCTGCCTTTGAGCATCGTGCCCAGAATGCTGGCCGCATTGCCACGGTGGATGGCAATGCTTAAACGCTGTCCAAAATATTGGCCAGCCCTCTGGTCGCGTGTAGCGTCCACCAAGCGTTTGGATTATTCGCGGAAAAAAATCCGCGCTCTCGGACCCCATGGCCCAAGCGTCTCCACTCCAAACGGCTCAAATATATAAACTCTTTCAAGGTTTGTATATTTGAGCCGCTTAGTGGCCTCAGCTGATGCAGCAGCAGAGCCGGCGCATGTCATTATCCTTGGAAGGTGAGACGGCGCAAGGGTGTTGACGTATGTCGCGTCCCATACCAAAGGCCTACCCAACCTCCAAGGGAGCAACGTCAGACCATCAGGTCTCTTACCGTCATCTCGTGCCAAGGCATTTGATTCTAACCTAGCTGGTACGCTGGCGGCGACAAGAGCGCGACGGATGATGTCGTTAATGCTCGAATGGCATGGAATCCTACCTGCACTCCTGCTGCAAGATAAGTCATGGTGTCCGAGTCGGTCGACGCTAGGGCCACAAAGGCAACGATGCGGAGCGACGCTCGGGACACCGAATCGGAGACATGCAGCAATGCGGAACGTGCCGTCTTCCAACATCGTACCGATATTAGAGGATGGAACTGCCTGGAGCCAAATAGCCGACTCCCATTCACCCAGAGCCAGCAGACGGGCCCGCTCTGCAGGATTCTTTGACGTATTTAACAAATTTTTTTGTACTATTGTGCAGTACGGCCGGTCCCACTGCCTCTGGGAGGATGGGTCAGTTGGCAAGTCGTCACTTGAGCAAGTCATCTTCGAAGCGTTAATGCCGTCGGTAATACACATCATCTCAGAACTAACCTGCGTGTCAGAGAGAATTTTACTCTTACTTTAGCTCTTTAAAAAGTCTTATGTTGAACACAAAATATACAAATATTTTTATTGCGGGTTTATTCCATCCACAGCCGATTTCATATAAAAGACTTAGATAATAGTTCATAGTAGTTTTGTGTTATGGTCCCTGGCAATACTGAAGCTGTCATAATCGGTATATGCTCAAAAGGCTCCAGACCTCTAAACTCTTTAAATTAAAAAAAAAAACATAAATGTCATCTATTACGTCAAAGTCGTCAAATTTGCAAAAATAATGCTTTCATTTCACATGGAACAAAGTTTATAAATAAAGTGTAAATTTAGGTTTTCTTGTAATTAAACTTCTTTAATTCCTTAACTTAACAAAACACATGTGTTAAAACTTCAATAATATAAATAACTTCAGAGATAACCGAGGTGTGTTATCAACAATATTTTGTTATTTATTTTCATTGAATTCTGTGCTAAATATTTGTTTATAATTAACAGTATGTACCGAAACTACGATTATACGCAAGGACAACATATATAGTGCGGAGATTACATAGTGTCGCGTTGTGTGTTAAAAATGTTTTAACTTATTCACAGGGCTAAAAAGAGTTGGTACAATGTCCATGCCACATAGCAGCTCAAGTACGACCAGTTCTAGCACGAAACGCAAGGAAATTTACAAGTACGTGCTGCATCATATTGTGTTCATTATTTACATTACGAAATGCTCACTTGTCCATATATACATTTAAATTAATAAGCTTACTTATTTGTAACTTATTGGTACCTGTGATTATTTATTTATTTTGTAACCTTCAAGACATAATTATATCTGTAACTTTCATAATATGTGTAAAATTAAAGTGTCCCTAAGATATGTTTAGTTCTCATAGTTTATTCTTTAAAATATTTATGGTGTTATTGCAGATACCAAGCTCCATGGCCGCTGTACTCAATGAACTGGTCAGTGAGACCAGACAAGCGGTTCCGTCTGGCTTTGGGTAGCTTTGTTGAAGAATATAATAACAAGGTATGGCACTAGTCTTCTGGATATTAAATTGTATTGAAAAGCTACCAAATAATAATAGTAGTAGGATAGTATTCAAATGATGATGAGAATCTCCTACACTATAGCATACTGATGAATCCTTCGATTCTATAATTCATCAGAGGCCTACGATAGCAGGGGAGATGAGCCTCTTAAGCACTGGCCTGCGACTCATCTAGGAGATGGAAAACTCCGATCACAAACCCTGAACGGGGTCTCCTTTAGGCGCGAGTAGGGTCCAACCCGAAATATGCGGCAGATCCCTCTACAGCTGACCTAGCTCCACACATATTGGCTTGCCTATCCTGTGGGCGCAGCTAGTGAGGCCTAAAGAGGATTGCAACCCTGGGCTTCCTTTACTCCGGTGTATTGTCTGTGGAGAGGTCACTTCACCCATGTCAGCTCTTCTAGGGGGACAACAACATTTCGCATATTCTGTAACAGACGCAAAGGCCATATATATATATATATATATATATAGCATACTTCTCTACTGAAATTACACATTTTACCCTTTAAGTACACTGAGCTAGAAGCTCATCTTGGTGACTGAGCTTGGTGGTAGTGCAAGGCATACCAGTAGAATATGATTGAATAAACTCCATTAAAATAATAAGCATACAACCATTAGTATATAAAGAAAATTATGAATCCTTATTATAATTTTCAGGTGCAAATAATATCATTAGATGAGGACACAAGTGAATTCAGTGCCAAGAGCACCTTTGACCACCCCTATCCCACAACAAAAATTATGTGGATACCTGACAGCAAGGGAGTCTATCCTGACCTGCTGGCTACCAGTGGTAAGTACTATTTTCCCTTTCCTAAAGTCAATCAATCTTTTCATATCTTTTTAATTTTAATCTTTTGGAGTTATACATATACTAGACAGAACACAGTAAAACAATTTGGCACAGAACTTGAGGTTTGCGAATTATAATAATAATATCCTGGGACATTATTTACACACGGCCATCTGATCCCAAACTAAGCAGAGCTTGTACTATGGAAACCAGATAACTGATATACTACAATTATTACCTATTTTTGTAAATAAATACTTTATATATAATTACACCTAGAGTCAAGAAAACAGAGATGTTCATGCACATAAATATCTGTCATGGGTGGTAATTGAACCCACAACCTCCAGCGTGAAAAGCAAGCATTTGCCAACCTCACCTACAGGCAATATGCGCATCAAAATATAAATAAATACTGTTTACATCTTTGTCACACAGTATTTGTATTTGTGACAGAGTTGGGAATTAGTTAACAAATTTTTTGAAGATACCAAATTCATTTAACAATTGTGCCATCAAGATACTACTCAATGTCACTAAAGAATCCTGAGTGAAGCCAAAAGGTTTGATAAGATTTCGCTGATATTAAAACACACAATGGCTGCCTAGAGTCAGCAAATTCATCAAAATTCACCCATATCTATCGGAGAACATGTAAAGCTCTTGGTCATGCAATTGACTTCTCCCTGGTTTCTACTTGTGTTTATGTTTATACATACTAAGGCTCTATATTACATCCACCGTAGCTCAATTATGTCAGCATTATTACTTTCATCTTCATCATATCAGCCATAAGACCTCCCAACAAGACCTACCTATCATATAAGGCTATATGCCATAATCAGTTATTGATGCAACAGTATGATGGTTTTAGTACTCGGAGAAAGCTGCTGCCTGTTCTCTGGTATATACTCCCTCTCAGATGGAGTGGTGAAATTCTTGGCTAACAGCCATGCACCTTAATAATTTATAACAGAATTGTTTGCATTTCAATATAAATTTGCATGAAACCAGTAAGGTTATAAAGAACCTGATTTTGACTATGTCAAATCTTGAACTACCATTATTATTTTCTATTTCCTGATAATTTTCCAGGGGATTACCTTCGTATCTGGCGAGCTGGTGAGCCGTACACTCTCTTTGAGTGTGTTTTAAACAACAACAAAAACTCAGACTTTTGTGCGCCTCTCACATCCTTTGACTGGAACGAAGTAGACCCTAACTTAATTGGCACCAGCAGTATTGATACCACATGTACTATATGGGGCCTGGAGACTGGACAGGTGTTGGGAAGGGTCAATGAAGTGTCTGGCCATGTCAAGACACAACTGATTGCACATGATAAGGTAAGATGGAATGCCTACATTAAATTATTGTCTGGATTGCTTGCATTTCAAAATTTCAGGATAGCTTTTCTTCTATTAAAGTACAATTACAAGACAATTTAATGAATATAGCAATAAAAATCATTTGGGAAGCAAACACATTTCTCGAAAGTGCTGTTAATAATTTGATATACTATAAAATTATTAACAGCAATAAATAAATCTGTAAATAAAAGCTGTAGCCCAAGTTATATCATCAAAGCAATTTTAAAACTACTAATTAAAGACAGTCCATTGAAATGTTACATGAGCTTTGCATTTTTTAAAGGATGCAAAATTTTTCTTACTTTTTTGCTTATAACTTCTTTAATTTTTATTTAGGGCAAAAGTTATCTGAACACATTTGTAGGTAAAACAATTAGCTACAAATTACGTCTTTGGAATGTTTTTCTAAGACGCATAGTTTCCGAAATATCGAGAAAAAAGTGTTTTTCACCCCTTTTTCCAAGATGGTGGCCGGGGGACAAGGGTGGTGACCCCACAAACTTGAGGTTAAGCTTTTACTGACCCCCCAAACATGTCTCAAAAATGAAATTGCGTCCTCTAAAAAATTCAATATTTGGTCCTAAAATTTAAAGTAACATTTCAATGGACTAAGTTATGATTAGGCTATTTCTTTTTTGACCGACTGATGTCATTTCCTTCACATTGCTTCATTTAAAAGTGCTTTATATATTTGTGCTGCTCCAAAGATTCGATGTTTGTCCTCTTTCATGAGTAGTTATTTCCTTTATTTTACATGTACCTACAAAAATTTTTCCAACCTTGAACCTTAATTTTTTCCAATAACTTTTAACATAATAATATGTCTTCAGCTACTCTGTTTAAGAGTAAAATCGGAAGCATTGTATGTGTGTATCAGTTGCTATCCGTGGAAACCTGTAATTGGCTTTATGTTTCCTATTATAGCAGTAATATTTTTTATGTATAGCTGTTGGTTTTCCTAACAATAAATAAAAAATACCATTTTTATTTAAAATTTTCACAATCATACATGAACCATATGGTTTGTTGTTTTACTAATATTTGCATCTGATTTTCTAAAATGTGGAAGACTGTTTAAATATAATCAATTTACAGCTGTTGTGTCCAATCAAGGCCCAACTTCAATTGACCTCTATGGTTGACTGGTTTGTTGCTTCGATCAACCACTGTGAATGTGAATGTCTAATTCTAGACTCAACAATTCATCGTGTGAAATATAAGTGTTATCAGATTGTTTAATTTTTATTAAAAAGATTGATAATTTTTCATTGTTAAGCTTATTTGAAAATTGGCGGCGTTGCCAATTTGAATCAGAATCAAAATAATTTATTTCACAAGTATTGAGAATTAGGATGAAAAGATGAAAATTTACATGTAACTGTGTGTGTGTGTGTGGGTGTGTGACATAGCCATCACTAATTACTAAGCAAAATCGATAGATGACACTATTCAAATGTAAATAATTACATTAGGAAACATAAAATAATGTAATTATATATTAATTATTGCTAGATTAGATTAATCTTTACAAACAAATCTCATCTAATTGTAAGGTAAATGAAGGAGTGAAATATTGCATTTGATTGTAGTACTAATTGACTGAGGGTCTGTTTCACAATGTCCAGATAAAGTCCCGAATAAGCTACTTGCAACTTATCTATCGACTAAAGACATCGTTTGCGTTTCATGATTCATAAATAGTACTAACTGGCAAATAAACTGCAAAGTAAACTATTGGTCAGATCAAGCTTCAGATAGCAATATGATAATGATAGATAAGTTATCTGACAGATGTCATTCGATGCTTTTTTCGGTGGTGTTTATTGTTAGACCTGTGTTTTATTACGAATAATTTAATAAAATGGTAATATTTGATACTATTGAAGACAGAATTGATGAATTTTTTGATCGTGTAACGGAACCGCGCATAAATCGGACACCGCTAATAAAAACACCACCGAAACACCGCAACAATCAAAATGCATTTCTTGATTGACGTGATGACATTTGACGTTTATTTATTTGACTTTCCTACGTTTAATTTCACGCAAATAAAACAATTTATGTATGTATTTTTGTTTTATAAAATAATAGTTAGAAGATAAATTTGAAAATATTTATACAAACCTGAAAATGCTAACCATAAAAAATGAGTAAACAGATATTTTTAGGTGTGTTTATCATAAGAAATGTATTTACAGGTCGTCTGTTTCGTAAGACGGAACGACATAATGCGACGTTGCCAAACCTACCTATTAGTAACTGACGAATAGCTATCTGGCAAATAAATTTATCAGGAAGGTGTTGGTGAAACGCAATGTGTTTTATCCAGAACTTATATCTGTCAGTTTATTTATTTTTTAGTTAACTATCCGACACTTCATTCGTACATTGTGAAACAGACCCTGAGTAAAATTTTTAGTTTTTTATATATTTCATGAAGAAAGCTAAATATAAGTATATTATATTTATTCTGTAAGCATATATTTGTAAGACTCTTTGTTTCTAAATAATAAATAAAAATAATGTAAATTTTCTCTTTTAGGAAGTGTATGACATAGCATTTAGCCGTGCAGGTGGGGGGAGGGACATGTTCGCGTCGGTGGGTGCGGACGGATCCGTGCGGATGTTCGACCTCAGGCATCTAGAACATTCTACCATTATATATGAGGTAAGATTGCTTAGTGCAGTTTGAATTTTATCCAGACCTTGCCTTTATCCCATTTATAGATTATATTTAAGAGAGGTAGGGCACAGCGTTCATTCGCCCAAAGAGCAGCCCGACTGGGGAAGTTCCTGCACCTTACAGAAGACATTCCTGTGTGAGGTCGCCAGTGCTCATCGGGTGGGAAGGTGGAAGGGTCAGCAACACTTGTTTGCTGACTCTTTTAAAGGCCGGCTCACAACGCCATAGGAGTCGCGGGTGACTCTTCTGGTGTTGCGAGTGTCCATGGGCGGCGGTGATCACTTACCATCAGGTGACCCACTTGCTCGTTTGTCGCCTTCTGATATAAAAAAAAAATATTGAGATCAGATGGCCCAATACAAATCAAATGAAATATACTTAATATTAATTTTATACACTACCTTAAAAAATTGCTTACTTCTTCAGGACCCTCAACACACACCCCTGCTCCGCCTAGCATGGAACAAACAAGACCCAAACTACCTCGCCACAGTTGCCATGGACGCTTGCGAAGTGATAATACTGGACGTGCGGGTTCCGTGCACGCCGGTGGCCAGGCTCAACAACCACCGCGCATGCGTCAATGGCATTGCTTGGGCTCCACACAGGTAACAATTCACAATTATTGGAGTTATTATACAATGCCACTGTATCAAGCAAAGATCAAGACAAAGGCAAAGATTGGGCACCACACAGGTTACTACTATCCAATCTCTACTTAGTGCACCTACCTACTGTTTAATCTCTGCACCTCCTCAAGGTCGACTGGGAGAAAATGCCTACGGCATTAAGTCCACCTCTGTCCAACATTGTGCATAAAGTTTTGTAATAAAAATCAACAAAATAAATACTAACCAATATTGGGGAAATTGTACAATATAGGTAGATAGACAGCTTGAACAATCATGGCGTGTGTGGCAATGGCATTGCTTGGATTCCACGCTTTATTCCAATAAGGCCGTAGCTAGAAAAGAAAGGATAGTAGAAGTAAAACGCGGCGGTCGCGGCGTCATTTTTTCTTTTCATCACTAGTTGTAGCATTCTTTCAGTGGCCAGACATTTATTAAGGTAAAGTTATAAACTTAGCGAGTCTTTAGGTCTTGAAAAGCTGTCAATCATGCACCACCAATAAAAAGTAGCCTTTGTATAAATCCCGTGTGTGGAGCTCGTACCATATTTGTGTGTTATCCCCTTGTGTGTGCAATTCGTGCCACATCTGTGTTTAACCCCCCGTATGTGCAGCTCTTGCCGCATTCTGTGTTATCCCCATGTGTGTGCAGCTCGTCCCACACCTGTGTGTAAATCCCCTGTATGTGTCCAGCTTTTGCCACATCTGTGTGTAAACCCCATATGTATGTGCAGCTTTTGCCACATCTGTGTGTAAACCCCATATGTATGTGCAACTTTAGCCACATCTGTGTGTAAACCCCATGTGTGTGTGCACCTTTTGCCACATCTGTGTGTGCAGCTCGTGCCACATCTGTGTGTAAACCCCATGTGTGTGCAGTTTTTGCCACATCTGTGTGTCTTGTTCATAGTACATAACTTGTTCTGTTTTTGTAATTATTTGTAGTTTACCTAATTGCATTTTAACTCTTTTTTATATCTATATAGAAATAATACGTATGGCGTCAATCACTGGGGCTAACTAGAATACCAGCGCTACAGTAATTTTTGCTGTAGGTTATGCTGAAGTTGGCACCCATTTATGGTACACAGCAATTTGTTTTGTTTTTAAGCACCTTTTAACTAATTTGTATGTATGTGTATTATAAATAAAAGTAATTCTTTCTTTCTAAACCCCATGTGTGTGCAACTCGTGCCACATCGGTGTGTAAACCCCATGTGTGTGTGCAACTCGTGCCACATCTGTGTGTAACCCCCATGTGTGTGTGCAGCTCGTGCCACATCTGTGTGTAACCCCCATGTGTGTGTGCAGCTCGTGCCACATCTGTGTGTAACCCCCATGTGTGTGTGCAGCTCGTGCCACATCTGTGTGTAACCCCCATGTGTGTGTGCAGCTCGTGCCACATCTGTGTGTAACCCCCATGTGTGTGTGCAGCTCGTGCCACATCTGTGTGTAACCCCCATGTGTGTGTGCAGCTCGTGCCACATCTGTGTGTAACCCCCATGTGTGTGTGCAGCTCGTGCCACATCTGTGTGTAACCCCCATGTGTGTGTGCAGCTCGTGCCACATCTGTGTGTAACCCCCATGTGTGTGTGCAGCTCGTGCCACATCTGTGTGTAACCCCCATGTGTGTGTGCAGCTCGTGCCACATCTGTGTGTAACCCCCATGTGTGTGTGCAGCTCGTGCCACATCTGTGTGTAACCCCCATGTGTGTGTGCAGCTCGTGCCACATCTGTGTGTAACCCCCATGTGTGTGTGCAGCTCGTGCCACATCTGTGTGTAACCCCCATGTGTGTGTGCAGCTCGTGCCACATCTGCACGGCGGGGGACGACCACCAGGCGCTGATCTGGGACATCCAGCAGATGCCGCGCGCCATCGAGGACCCCATCCTCGCCTACACCGCGGCCGAGGGGGAGGTCAACCAGATCCAGTGGGGGGCCACGCAGCCCGACTGGATCGCCATCTGCTACAACCGACACACCGAGATCTTGCGCGTGTAGGGCAGCGCGGTGGTACTGGTGGCGCTTGTGCCCCGCATCGGAGCGCTAGGTAGACAGTTACCTACGTGAGTCAGTGGCGTGCTCATCGTACAAACTGAAAAGCCGATCTTGCGTCGATATACTCGAATCGTATTATCACAAATTTTGCATTTCATTTTCAACAGCATTCAAAAAGAAGGTTGTTCTCAATTCGCCAGCTATGTATTGTGTTTTTTTATGAATGTGTGTGACGTGATTTCTGGGTTAGTTTTGAAGTGATTTTGATATGTTTTCATTGGATACGAAATGCTTTCTGTATGGTCTTTGACCACCATCTTACCTGATGGTAAGTGTAGAAGTGTTCATAAGATGCCTGTTCCCCCTAGCCTTGAATCATCATCATCATTACAGCTTAAATAAGTCCACTGCTGGACAAGCCTCCCTCAAGAATCATCTTGAGGGGATATGCCATAATCGCCACGCTTGGCAGGCGGGTTGGCGATCGCAGTATGATGGTCGTAGTACTCAGAAGGAAGCTGCTTCCCGTCCTCTGGTAGATATTCCCTCGGGTCGACTTCTACGCCCCCCACGGGATGAGATGGGGTGATGATATTCTGATTCTGATATTTGTCGCCGCCACCACACAGCAGCCTTGAATAAACCCATGTAATATATGTCTGGATAGACGTCGTTCGTTCTGAACTTTTCCTTATAACAAGTAATTTCAATTAAATGTTAATGGGATACAGACAGCCTTTCTTATGGAATGAAAACCTCCCCAAAAGCTTGAAAAATCGTTTTTATTTCTTATATACAAGAAGTATATAAGAAATCAATAGAGTTCTCAGTATTTGTAAACTGCTTTTTTATAAGGCAGCAAATGCTTAATTACGGTCCTATATAGCTTTTTGTTTAAATCGGGTGTTATAAAAATGACGAGTGTGTTACATTTTACTTTAGTTTTGCTTCAGTCTGCGTACTAACACGACTGAAGTAAAACTTATATATACGAAACTGGCTATGAGAGAAAGGAAATATGTACTCGCACCTCTCTCTCGCCCTACACTCAACAGACTGCGCCCCCAAGACGGTCACTGCAAGTAAAATCTCAAGTGGGGAATGGTTGACCAAATCCAGTGGCACTGTGGGGCCCGTCTATGTCGCAACTGTTACTGCCCTTTATGCCCCGTCTCTTGTACGATGAAAGACCAGGGGCTTTACCGGCTAAGTCGCCTAACCTTTTTTTGTTTTCGTGAATGGCGTTTAAATAAATAAAGGTTAAGAATAACTTAATCAATCGTTAAATCGGCTTCCATGACCACATGTAACGTCATAAATGGTCCAGAATCAATTGACAACGTTAAAGCCGATTTAACGATTGATTAAGTAATTTTTAACCTTTGTAAGACGTAGCTATTGGTTTCTTCTTACTATTTGGAAGGTGTAATTAGTTAAACAAGATATTCCAGACTGAACATTAACTCATTTTATTAACTCCAATATATACACGAATTATAGTCACAAACATATCTTATCAAAATACTAATCATTTATTACACAGCCAATCAGAGGCAGCGCTGCTATGTTAATACATAACGCTGCATATAAATATTGCCGCCCCTCACAAATCGTGTCTCAGTGCCAGCCCGCTGTCGCGCACGTCCCCTCCAGCCAGCGCGGTGCGTGTGTCTGAGACGCGCCAGTATTTCGTCGCACGCGGTGTGTGTGTCTGAGACGCGCCAGTATTTCGTCGCACGCGGTGTGTGTGTCTGAGACGCGCCAGTATTTCGTCGCACGCGGTGTGTGTGTCTGAGACGCGCCAGTATTTCGTCGCACGCGGTGTGTGTGTCTGAGACGCGCCAGTATTTCGTCGCACGCGGTGTGTGTGTCTGAGACGCGCCAGTATTTCGTCGCACGCGGTGTGTGTGTCTGAGACGCGCCAGTATTTCGTCGCACGCGGTGTGTGTGTCTGAGACGCGCCAGTATTTCGTCGCACGCGGTGTGTGTGTCTGAGACGCGCCAGTATTTCGTCGCACGCGGTGTGTGTGTCTGAGACGCGCCAGTATTTCGTCGCACGCGGTGTGTGTGTCTGAGACGCGCCAGTATTTCGTCGCACGCGGTGTGTGTGTCTGAGACGCGCCAGTATTTCGTCGCACGCGGTGTGTGTGTCTGAGACGCGCCAGTATTTCGTCGCACGCGGTGTGTGTGTCTGAGACGCGCCAGTATTTCGTCGCACGCGGTGTGTGTGTCTGAGACGCGCCAGTATTTCGTCGCACGCGGTGTGTGTGTCTGAGACGCGCCAGTATTTCGTCGCACGCGGTGTGTGTGTCTGAGACGCGCCAGTATTTCGTCGCACGCGGTGTGTGTGTCTGAGACGCGCCAGTATTTCGTCGCACGCGGTGTGTGTGTCTGAGACGCGCCAGTATTTCGTCGCACGCGGTGTGTGTGTCTGAGACGCGCCAGTATTTCGTCGCACGCGGTGTGTGTGTCTGAGACGCGCCAGTATTTCGTCGCACGCGGTGTGTGTGTCTGAGACGCGCCAGTATTTCGTCGCACGCGGTGTGTGTGTCTGAGACGCGCCAGTATTTCGTCGCACGCGGTGTGTGTGTCTGAGACGCGCCAGTATTTCGTCGCACGCGGTGTGTGTGTCTGAGACGCGCCAGTATTTCGTCGCACGCGGTGTGTGTGTCTGAGACGCGCCAGTATTTCGTCGCACGCGGTGTGTGTGTCTGAGACGCACCAGTATTTCGTCGCACGCGGTGTGTGTGTCTGAGACGCGCCAGTATTTCGTCGCACGCGGTGTGTGTGTCTGAGACGCGCCAGTATTTCGTCGCACGCGGTGTGTGTGTCTGAGACGCGCCAGTATTTCGTCGCACGCGGTGTGTGTGTCTGAGACGCGCCAGTATTTCGTCGCACGCGGTGTGTGTGTCTGAGACGCGCCAGTATTTCGTCGCACGCGGTGTGTGTGTCTGACACGCGCCAGTATTTCGTCGCACGCGGTGTGTGTGTCTGAGACGCGCCAGTATTTCGTCGCACGCGGTGTGTGTGTCTGAGACGCGCCAGTATTTCGTCGCACGCGGTGTGTGTGTCTGAGACGCGCCAGTATTTCGTCGCACGCGGTGTGTGTGTCTGAGACGCGCCAGTATTTCGTCGCACGCGGTGTGTGTGTCTGAGACGCGCCAGTATTTCGTCGCACGCGGTGTGTGTGTCTGAGACGCGCCAGTATTTCGTCGCACGCGGTGTGTGTGTCTGAGACGCGCCAGTATTTCGTCGCACGCGGTGTGTGTGTCTGAGACGCGCCAGTATTTCGTCGCACGCGGTGTGTGTGTCTGAGACGCGCCAGTATTTCGTCGCACGCGGTGTGTGTGTCTGAGACGCGCCAGTATTTCGTCGCACGCGGTGTGTGTGTCTGAGACGCGCCAGTATTTCGTCGCACGCGGTGCGAGGTGGGTGTCCCCATACCTTTATTTATTTAAACGCCATTCACGAAAACAATTTTCGGCGACTTAGCCGGTAGAGCCCCTGGTCTAAATGGCTTTAAATTGTTGTCTGGATATCGAAACAACAGAAGAAGAAAACCGTAATTGTTTTCTTTTTTTCTTTTTATGGCAATTTGCTGATTTCTCTAGCAATTTCTGCCAGTGTCATGTAATTGTAGTATTCTAGTTTGGAATAATGATTATGAATGTACGCTAAGCACGCCACTGATCTGAATTAGCCCACCCATGGAATGAACAAGTATTGGATTGGAACCTATCCTAATCCCTCGTCGAACAACGGGAGACATTAATAATGTGCAATACTTAAGAAGGCCGATCTACTGAACTGTATGTTAATCAGCTGACGCGCCTGTAGAGGAGTCTAAGTTGTTTTGTGTATTTTCTTCACTGATCTTTTTGATGTTGCCTTAGAGGAAAATTCTCGAGCAATTTACTGGCTCGATTGTAAAGAGGACCATATTACCATGACATAAAGTAAACTGTATGTTAGGAACATATTCAACATACGCAAGCCTAATATTTTGATATTGATACAATTTTCTACATTAAACTATGATAACTTGGTCGTATTTTCAATTGAGTCAGTAAATTGCTCGAGATTTTTGCCTCTCGGTCTAAACTGACTCTTACACCCTTACACATGTATTTGCGAAGTTATTCGGCTTTAGATATAAAATGAACTTCTTAAATATTTCCGATGAAAATAGGTTGGAACTAATTTCATACAAGTTTGTACAAATTAAAATGAAAATTATGTTTTTAATTCTATAACCAAATGTTTGCCTTTAAAATCGTACATCCTCGATTTATCACATTTGTGTGTAAAGCATTAAATATAACTAAAATAAAACAAATACCCGACAAATTACTCCCGCATGTCTAGCTTCTATAGCTTTTATTAATCAAGGCCGAAATAAGAAATCCCATAAAATCCAATATAAAGAATATCGTTTTTTCCGAAGGTATACCAAATGGATTAAACAAAATTATGTTTTACCCAAGTTATTGTGATTACATTGTTCGCCTACTTTCGTGGGTAGGGGAACAATGGACAGGAACGGTGTAGGTGAGCCTTTTAACAGCTATCTTCCTCCTGTCTGGTCTGATGTTGCGTGATGAGTAGACTTTGTCTTTCACATTACACTGTTAAATATCCGGCCGTCTGGTGATACACAACATTTAAACAGTGCCTCTAGCACGGGTTCCTGCAGTTTACTTACTCGATCACACGTACAGTTTCGTCCCATACATTGAGCACCAGAGTTTTAGTTCTTAATAGTTTCCGCGAGAGGCGCTGGTGCTCAATGTATGGGACGAAACTGTACGTGTGATCGAGTAAGTAAACCGCAGGAACTCGTGCTAGAGGCTCCGAATGTGCTATTGACTGTACGTCTTTGACAACTTCCGGCCCGTAACGGTTACAATTTACACATAACTTTCACGTGTCAAAATGATTTATATGTAAAGTATAATATTTCTTGTTTTCAACCGACATCATAGAAGGAAGTCTGTTATTGACTTTATTTTTAATTTGTAAAGATGCCAGCACCTCAAGCTACCCCAATCTGTCAAAATTCCCCAATTGAAAGTGAACCTTATTCTTTTGTGATAAAGTTGAAAATCTACAACAGAAATTTGACAGATTAGGGGTAGCTGGATGTGCTGGCGTCTGTACGTATATTACACGATTTCTCAGTTGTTTGTTAACTGAATATAATGATTTCGTTTACCCTTACCTAGGTCTTGCTGTATTTCTTATCGTTGTTTTTGGACCTTATTCCAAATTAATGAGGATGAAATTAATGTGGTCTCGTATAGTCCCACCAGCCTTTGAAGAGTTAATCTATACGGAATTGCTTTCGGAACAAAGGATCTCCATCGCAGCTCCACCATCCAGCCGCATCCCGCGACCTTCGCAAGATTGTCGGTTCACCTTCTAGGGAGCCTACCCACACTGGGCCTTCCGGTTCGTGCCCGCCCCAGCTTTCTACCCCAGCAGCGGCTTTCTGAATGGTCCCATATAAATATAGAGTTTAAGTTGATTTAATGTCTCTGACAATGACAATGATATTTATAAAAATGCAGTCTTTCCTATAATAATAAATACCTTATATAATACTTTATTAGCCTTTTGACTGCCAAAGGAAAAACGCAGTCGTACCCCAGCGCCAAGCTACTAATTCAGTGAAAATAGAAACAAACAAAATAGAGATTACAACACTTCTATCGTATTATTTTGCGCCGATTATTTGTCAAATATTGTGACGTTGGCCAACAGGCTAAGTTTTCCTTTGTCATGTATTTATGACAACGTCGTCCAAACGGTTAAAAAAGTAAGGAAAGAGTTAAAAAGCTTTCCTATTCACATATTAATTCAGCCGAATACCTACGATCTACGTTTATGCGTGAAAGGTAAAAAATATGTACAATTGTAGCCTTATTTCTTGTCAGGCAAGACCATAAACATACAATATAGCATTAAAGTGAAATTTGTGTAAATTCTGTAAATGGTAGATGGTAAAGTTGACGATCATCTTTTATCGAAAGACTGATAAAATTGAACATACAAAAGTTCTGAATGATTAGAATATTAAGTAAGTGTTTGGAATTAATATATTTATTATTTATGTGGTTTTTTTTGTAAGTGTAACGAAAATTGGTTGTCATGATTCCGGGATTTACAATCTTTACCAACTTAGGAAGGAATTTTCTATATAGCAGAGTATTGGCAGAACCTAAAACCTGTAGTTAGTATAACCGAAAGTATTTTACTCTTGTTGTCAATGATGATGTGAATGAAGTCTATCAACATTTTGTCTATATGTTTAGATACTTGACAATAGTATCAAAAATGCCTAATACGATATTATCATAAATCATAAAAACAATCTGAAATTAGAGTAAAACATGAACAAAATCATTTAGTCACGTCTAGCGTCTGTTCTATATTTAGAACAACTAAAGTTACGTTATCATTATCATCATCGTCATCATATCAGCCGAAAGAGGTCCACTGCTGGACATAGGCCTGCTACCCGGATCCAGCGACTCTCACAAGATCATCGGTTAACTTAACCAACGGAAGCAAAGATTTATCTCAATCATAATACTAAATAAAATATGTAGTGTTAATTACCGATCAGTTTAATGAAACTAGAACGCAATCTGTCCGAGTACTTATGCTTATTTATATTGCTCGTCTGCCGTGGGCATATTTACTGTGGGCGAACGCATATTAATCAATTGCACGTGCCCACCTGGTATACCTGAGTGCCCATAAACGCAACCATACCTATATGCTACAAATGAGTCGATTGTTCTATGATACGGTGTGCCCATAACTCAATAACGCGTCCTCGGTACTTGAGCCGTGAGGCAACCAGTGATATCAGCCCAGTTCTATCATATTAAAAAAATAACAATCGACTCACGAACGCGTCGCCGGGCATTGAAAGTCAGTATGCGAAAAATGTATGAAAACGCTCCTACGCGGGCATGGGCATAGGGAAGGTATAGCAAAATTCGCACAGGCGTGTCCCAGGCAGGGGGAATATCAAGGTTTAGTACTTATATATTTAATTGTCTATTATAATTGAAGAGTTGTTTTTATACATGCTAAGTTGAACATCTGGAGTATGACTACCTATTTTCGTCACATGGTATAGATATTGAATGCCATGTTTGGGTGTAATGTAATTATACGATAATTTACATTACACCCAAGTTCCAATAATATTTAAATGTTATGTTAACGTTGATGTCCCCTATTACCGATAAACTCGTCGTAAAGCTAAATTACTATCACGCTGGTCTTCCGGAGCGTTTGACAACAATGTAGGTACTGAAGTAACAATAAAAATATTTAGTAGTAATTAAAAACGTGTGCTTTATTGTGCTATAATTATGACGTATATATCTGTCTGTCTGGGTCCGCTGTTTTGTGTGCATGTTTGTAGCGGTACCGGCATAAATATTCCAAGTACGGGAGTTGCCTTAAAAAAGGGGGATAAGGGATAGCAGGCAAATTAGTTAGTACTACTAACTTAGTCAGCCTGCTATGCAATTTAATGTAACTTCATTGTCTACATTACAGCGAGTTTATCGGTAATGTATTACCAAACAAAAGTTTAGGATAAACCCGACACTGACTTCTATAAAGACAATCCAAGCAATAGATGTAATGTAAGGTAAAGTGCATTTAGAATAATATGTTATGTGATCTGCTGCGTTGGCGTAACTGAAATGTAATTATAAGCTTGTCTCTTCTAATTGGTGATGGCTTTTCTCTCTTCACTCCACAAAAACAAATGTACAAAAATACTACTCATTTTCCATAATTAAAATATAACAGTATGATGGACTCCTAGTAAAATATATTTGACATAACGTATAATAAATAATAAAAGTCAGGTTAACTATATAGACCATATAATCTGCCTATGATATGGAAAAGTCTGCCTACGACTTTCATAAATATAAAATGAAGAAAATTATCACATTTTTATAATTTAGAGAAAGTGGGTAGTTGGTTAATTTCTGTTTTATTTTGCTATTTTAAATATGACATAGCAAAAGTGGATTCTCTATAACTTCTAGTTGTTTTTCTACCAATATTTACTATCTGCTGATCTTTTCATATATAATCGTTATTTAGTTGCGCCAATGCAAGCCGAGTAATTAACAAATAAATATTTATATACTGAATTCAAGGTTTGTAGGATTGTTTGAAGATTTTGTAATCGCCATTGTATAATAATTTTCATTTCTAAAACTGCGTACTCGTATATTGTATCAACGAGCATTTGAGTTGCAAGTGTGGCATTTATTCGGTACTGGAATAAGAGTAGACATATACTTTAAGGCCTATGACAAGAATGTCTAATATCTATATTGGTCAGTAAAATTAAGTTACACGACTGGAACACACTACCAATGCCGTTAACCCTTTTGACAGCCAAGAATTTTGTAAAGATCTTTTTGTCATTCAGTTGCGCAGTGAGTGCAGTCATTTGCCCATTGAGTGCAGTCACTTACGCAGTGAGTGCAGTCATTTGCCCATTGAGTGCAGTCACTTGCGCAGTGAGTGCAGCCATGCATCAAGTGTTTAGATATTTACAGAATAAACCAGCTAATGCAGGCCGATAAAATTAATTTTATGCTTTATTTTACTCCTATATGAATTGCAATATTGAGAGTTTTGTTTGCAAAACTTATAAGTATATATCTACTCTATAAGTATTTTGTTGTAGAAAGTTATTTCAATGTTTTCTTTTCTTCTTCAAAAAGAAATGTAGTATGTTTATAGGGAAATTATAAATTAGCAATAAATCGGAATTTGTAGCAAAAGCATGTATTATTCAAATGAATGTGATTAAAATAAGGACTAGATTTTTATGTTAATTTATATACAAATAGATTTAAGGACTCTTATTACTTAAATAAATAATGGTTTAGAAAAGGCACCTTTGTTTAAAATTATTGTTACACAAAACTGTATAAAAATTACTAACAAGTCATAGTAAAATTATTCTTATGTAATAAACCTATCCTGATTTTTGTCCTAATGCAAATTCTTCATATACTTTTAGTAATGACTGTGGTGTTCTAGGCTTGAAATCTTTCAAAACATGTTCGAAATGCTCCATAGTTACTTCTGGACAATCTAAATCTTTCTCTAAAGCTCTTAGGGCTGCCTCATGGCATAGAGCATCTAGCTCAGCCCCTGAAAACCCTTCTGTCCTTGTCGCTAGATTGTGTGAATTGACGTCATCACTTGTACTCATTTTCCCCAATTTCAGTTCTATGACCTGTAGCCTTGTTTCAAAATCAGGCAATGGCACATATATAAGCCTGTCTAATCGGCCGGGCCGTAGTAACGCACGGTCCATTCTATCTGGTCTATTAGTTGCAGCCAAAATTGTTACAGAATTTAGAGGCACAACCCCATCTAGCTCTGTCAACAGTTGCGCCAAAACCCTCTCGTGAACCCCCGCCTCGCCCGACCCCCTCTCTCCACCAATCGCATCCATTTCATCAAAAAATATTACAGATGGCGCCACTTGTCGGGCTTTCGTGAATAAATCTCGAACTGCGCGCTCAGATTCACCTACCCATTTTGAAAACAACTCTGGGCCTTTTATGGACAAGAAGTTGAGACCACTTTCTGTAGCCAAAGCTTTAGCTATCATAGTTTTTGAGCATCCTGGGGGCCCATAGAGTAAGACCCCTCCTGGAGGCCTGATACCCAACCTTTTAAAGCTCTCTGCATGTTTCAAAGGCCATTCTACAGCTTGGCGCAATTTCATCTTCAAATCAGCTTGCCCACCTATATCTGTCCACCTAACATTAGGTATTTCTATAAGTAACTCTCTCATAGCACTTGGCCTCACTACCGTGAGGGCAGATATTAAATCATCTACTTCTATACAGTCACTGGATCGCTTCATACATTTCATTGTAGCTTGTGTACAGAGGTTTACTAAATCAGCAGCTACATAACCATGAGCCAAGTCTGAAATATTTTCTACCTCTTGTGAAGGTATATTGTTTGGTAAATTTTTGAGCAAACTAAAAAGGATATCCTTCCTTCTAGTTCTGTCAGGAACAGGAACTTCAATTTCTTTATCAAGTCTTCCAAACCGTCTTAACATTGGGTCTATGTTTTCTGGTTTTCGTGTGGTAGCTAAGACAAATACCCTGTTGTTTTCTTCATGCAAGCTGTCTAACAAGGAAACAAATGCTGAAGTGATCCTCCTCTCTTGTTCAGTACTTCCAGAAGACTTCCTAGGACAGATGGTTTCAATTTCATCAACCAATATAATGCTGGGTTGATTTTGAATAGCTTTTTCAAATAGACTTCTCATAGTCCCTTCAGTTTCACCGAAATATTTGCTGAAAATGGATGGGCCATTAATTTCTATGTGGAAACAATTGATATTTTCAATTAAGTATTTACAGATAGCTGTTTTTCCTATGCCAGAATGCCCATAGAGTAAGAGAGCTCTTGTTGGCTGGAAACGGGCTGTCAGACCATCCATATTAAAGGATATCTTAATAAAAGTTTGTACTTCATCCAAAATATCTTCCACTCCACCCAAAACTTGCAGCTTTTTCTGACTTCTGCTTACAGTTTCCTTTTCCATGATCCAATTTGTATTTTCGCTTAAAACATACCACCCATTTGTTGTTATATTTTCTGATTTTATACTTAAAACTTCAATTTCTAACTTTTTTCCAAAATAATAGTAGACTAAAATGCTGCCTTCACATACAAAATTATTGTAAAAGTTATGTTTTAATATATCACAAATATCTGTAGATTTGTGGTTATTTATTTTTATTGTTATCAATGAAGCTGTAGTGATATCCTCGTGCACCACTGACACAGTAATCTTCTTGTTGTCATTACTCCATGCAGCTGACAAGTCTGAAAATATAAACTTTTTAATTCTATTTTAAATATGTATTTCACACAATTAAACCAGAGGTACTAAACCAGAGGTTGTAAGTTTGATTCCCACCCAGGACAGATCTTTGTGTGATGACCATGATTATTTGTTGTCTGGGTTTGTTGTAATATACCTTATTTAGAAATATATAAGTATGTTTATCAGTTGTCTGGTTCCCATAGTACAGGCTCTACCTAGTTTGGGACCAGATTGCTGTATGTTAGTTGTCCTGAGATATTCATTATTTATTTATCTACAGAGCCAACACCATTTATTACTACACTTATCCTGACTTTTATCAGGCATATATTTTTAAAAGTAAATGAGTCAAAACAGCAATTAAATATACAATGCTAATGTAAATCTAAGGCAAAATCAGCAAAAGTGAATAAACTAGGTTTGGACTCATGAACCAACTGTTCATATTGGAGACAAAACTCATACCTGCTGCTGGCAGTATAACAGCAGCCGGCGCAGAAGCTTTAGAAGGCCACATTCTCTTAACCATCGTTGGAGCGCCATCTCTCTGCAACTGCAGTGCACATCCGATCACCGCGCCTATCAGCGTCCCCGCAGAAGGGTGCACCAGCACAGCATCTCTGGGCACGCCGTCCGGCGCCGCGCTGGTTCTCTGCAACCAAGTGTATAGCTTTCCATCGTCAACATACGGACATTTCACTTGGTCCTTGCCACAATTCAGTTCGATATGAATATTTTTGTCGTTCGAGGTTATGCTACAGCCGCACTGTTCGCAGTCAACCCATAATGTTTTAACTTGTTTTGGAGTTTTTGGAGCCATTTTATTTACAAAATTAGGCTCAGTTTCTTAATTATTTACTAGATTTTGTTCAAAAGTGAGGTTAGCTCGTGCCGACAAATATTATTTCATAATTTTAATATTGACACTAATACGTTTTGTTATTAGTCAAACGAACTAAAACTTATTATCAAATAATTGGCCATGCATTTTTGGCTTCGGACAATTCACGTGCGGAAACTGCCTACGCAACAAAAAGTTCAAGCTTTCTTCCCACGAGCTGTAATTAACCTTTTCGTATAGACTTTTACCATTAACCAAAGTTGATTTAGATCCAAATTCTGTGCCACTTCAATGGTGAAAGACCATCGAAATAATTATGAGTGTCTGCTTCTCTAGGATCTACAACGGTCGTAACGTTGCATGTTGAAAAGTAACACTTCTCTTATTTATTAATATCGTTTAATCGGATGTATTTCGTGTACTCACTCAACTCACTATAATGAAACAAAATATGCTAATGAAGTATACAATTCTGTATAATCTTAGTGGCCCTTTAAAAACTAAGCTCCAACAATCATAAAAACATTACAAAACTGAAACTAACAAAAATATCTTGCATAATGAAGTCCAGAAGACACTTAAATATCTGATAAATAATTAAAGCACAAAATAAATGTAAAGCTACGTGGCATAACGAAAAGAATAAATAACTTAAGATCCTTAGAATACATTGCATCCATAACTTTTAAAGATAAATCTACTAGCAATCCAAATACTAAAAGTTATTAATGAGCATCATAGCAGTGTTGGCTATGAAATGCAATGCAATTTCGTAATCGAATCACGTACTACTGAAGTATTTGAGTTAAAAAAATTTAAGCTGCTATACTTAATTTTTTTTATTTATAGCAACTCAAATACTTGACATACCCACCCGCAGACACTTTTTGCGGGTGGCACTCCACCTGACTTATCAAAAAAAAAAAAGCTGCTATACCTGTTAAAGATATATATGATTTTTATTTATCAGATCATAATACCTGTCAGACTATTAGCTTCCCCATTACTAAACAAAAACCATCCGTAAAATATTGGTATGTGATGAAAAGAAACTATTGCAAAGAATATATCCAAAAATTTAAAGATTATGTCAGTAGTATTGCATGGGAGAAAGAAATTGAAGGTGAAAATTTTAATGAAATGTTTAACAGCTTTTATCGACTGTTTTGTCTGTTATATGAACTTTGTTTCCCTGTGCAAAAGTGTAAAACTGGAATAAATTATTGTGGCCCTAGATGGATCACAAAAGGTATAAGAATAGCAAGTATAAACAAAACAAAACTAAAATATAACTGCTACAAAAATAAAAATATGCAAAATAAAATAAACTACAATAAATACTCTAAATTACTTAAAAATTGTGTGACTTGGTCTAAAAAGAATATAAACAATAAAAATTTACAAAGATCAAAAAATAAAAACAAAGCAACGTGGGAAATCATAAAGAACAAAGAATATAATGATACAGGAACCAAAGAAATTGAGTGGATAAATGATAATGGTACTAAAATAAGTGAACCTTTGCATATAGCTAGTAAATTCAATAATTATTTTGTAAATACAGTTCATAACAACAGAATAGTAAATAATGTACCAATAAGACCAATAGACAGCTTAGATTCAACCATTTTTATAAAACCATGTTCTGAAAATGAAATTACACGAATAATCAATTCTCTAAAGAATACTGTCTCGGTAGGTTATGACTCAATTTCCACACTTGTACTTAAAGCTTGTGTGCAGGAGGTTGCTCCTATATTAACATTTCTTATAAACCTTTCTTTCGTACATGGAACATTTCCTGAAAAACTTAAGACATCCATAGTCAGACCCCTTTTTAAAAAAGATAACCGTCATGAATTTAACAACTATAGACCGATTACTTTAATACCTATATTGTCAAAAATTTTCGAAAAAGCTATGTACACTAGAATCTATAACTTTATTAGGAAACATCATATCATTCGAGATGAGCAGAATGGTTTTCAAAAATCGAAATCCACCACTCTTGCAGGTTTTTCAGTGATTCGCCAAGTTACTGAGTATGTTAACAATAAAGTTCCAGTAGTTGCTATCTTCTTTGATATGTCAAAGGCCTTTGATTGCGTAGATCATAATATTTTATTACACAAGTGTGAAAAATATGGAATTAGAGGATCTGCATTGGAATGGATAAAGAGCTATTTGACATATCGCAGTCAGTGTGTTGAAATATCACGAGTTAACAAAAAATATGAGTTAATAAACTACAGATCATCATTTATTCAAAATAATTATGGAGTTCCTCAGGGTAGTGTTCTGGGGCCTTTACTATTTATTTTATATATAAATGATTTACCAAGCATAACGAACCATCAATCAGTAATGTTTGCAGATGACATATCAATCATTATACCGCATAATGATAAGTCACAAGTGTATGAACATGAAATTAACACTACTATAGAGTCCATCATGTCCTGGCTAGAAGATAATAACCTTCAAGTAAATATCACAAAAACAAAATACAGAAATTTTTGTAATTATAAAACTCAACCAATAACAGTAAATATATTATGTAGAGGAGAAAAATTGGCAGAGGTAACAAATACAACATTTTTAGGTATAACAATAGACAAACACATTAATTGGAAAGAACATGTGAAAAACGTATGTAGCAAAATAAATAGGTTCGTTTATGCACTTCGTACACTGCAACATGTAGCTAGTCCACAAGCCGCACGAACCGCTTACCATGGATATGTGGAATCTATTATTGGCTATGGTCTTTTACTATGGGGAAATTCAACAGATGCTAACAGAGCTTTTGTAAGTCAAAAAAAGTGTGTTCGCGCTCTGTACAACGTTAGTCCTCTTGAAAGTTGTAGACTTTTATTTAAAAATAATAACTTATTAACATTAACCGGAATCTATATATTTCAAGTATGCATGTTCGTCAGAAATAATTCAAGCCTTTTTATTACTGCACATCGCAATAATCCAAATATTGCCAAAAGAGATCCAACACGCATACTAATGCCATATTGCAGAACTACGCTACTTCAAAGAAATTCATTTGTAATGTGTATAAAAGTGTTTAACAATGTCCCTAAAGGCATCAGAGAACTACCATTATTTCAAAAGAAGAAGGTGTTGAAAAAATGGCTTGTTCATAATGTATTTTATAATATTAAGGAATTTTTTGAATATAAATATAATAATTAGGTAGTGTGTAGTATGTAATAGTTGTACCAAATATTTTAATTAAGCTTCTTATGTAAACCATTTTTTTGCATGTCAGTACGACAAAATATGTGGAACTTACTTTAAGACTCTCCATCCATCTGTCTGTAACCATATTTTTTGCGAATTAAATAAATTTGAATTTGACAACTATGGACGCGTAATGGTGTGGGTTACCTATGTCCAATGGTTGATGGTGGTGATCTCTAATTGAAATGAATAGGAAGGTTGAAAAAGATGTTTCTATATGTCAAATGTCACGGTCCGTCTGTCAATTTTATTAAACGTCAAGCTACGTTGCTGTGATTCATTTCGTTTTTTGTACCCAAACACTCTTCCCAATTGTTTCAAATATAAATAAACATTTAGTTATCCGTATACTATATTAGCTGAACAGCAGCTTTTGGTTGTCAGAAGTTAAAAGATTCTTGTGTTTAAAATAGATTCAGTAGGATGACTCTCGCAGAGTTTTTTAGCTGTTCGCTGCTTGCCTTCGGGGCTCCGCTGGTAATGTTCGCGTTTACGGTGGCCAACGATCCGGTGCGCATCATCATAATGATAGCAGCAGCGTTCGGATGGTTGCTATCATTTCTCTTGTCATCGCTCGTGTGGTATGCAGTAGTGCCTTTACGATCGTATTTGGTATTTGGCATGGTCTTCGCGATTATCTTCCAGGTTAGTACATATTTGTTCCTACCCCACAACTATAACTCTACCCCAAAACTGCAACTCATCCCATGGAGGGCATAGAAGTGGTCTTGGTCAGTGGGTATTCTTGGGGCTTGAGGCAAATATCTATCAGAGAATGGGCAGCATTGGAAATTGTTTTATTTACCATTATGTCAATAATGGGTACTAAACGAAATTGTTTTGGGAAAAGCGCTAGTTACCATAAAACCATTTATGTATGTATTGTTCACTATTTACCAGTCACCCTATATATTTACCAGTCACCCTATATAGATACCACTACATCAAACATATACATAAGTAGAAGGAATTGTTTACTATTATGTACTAAATATGGTTTTATTACTCTGGTGATCTATATCAGGCAATCAGCGTGATTAGAAATACAGGTTAAAAGAAAGATGAGATTACTTCTATATTTTATGTACAGAAGATGAAATCTTCAATAGAAAGAAACTTAGAAGTCAAGATTCTCTAAATAGATTATTTACTTTCTTTAATTTTTTTATTCCTATTTTAAAAGATGTTTATGTATTTTTCTTCAGGAAGCTTTTCGCTATGGCATGTACCTACTCTTACGGAAAACTGAAGCAGGACTGAAAGAGATATCTGAGAACCACAACATTGGCAGCAACAAGTTGGAGATGGCTTATGTCTCAGGTCTAGGGTTTGGCACTATGAGCGGTGCCTTTGCTCTGGTCAACGTGTTGGCTGATTCAGTGAGTAAAAGTAAATTATTATATTAAATAATAATAATAATAAATAAATTTCTTTCTCTCACAAAGATCAAGTACAGAAGTGGTAACATTTTATGTCCTATAGTCTAAAGAGAATGTTAAATACTTTGTGTTAACCATCTAATTTTGATGCTAATTATCAAACAATGATAAACTTGCCGTGTGGCTGAGGACGTAGAATTTCACCACCCCATCTTAGTCCCATGTACTGTTGGGGATATAGAAAGTATCAGCGGACAAAGGAATATCTACCAGAGATCATTCTCTGGTAGATATTCCAGATATATTTAATGGTATAATATTTAATGCTCATGCATTGTTTACTAGCTAGGCGATTATGGCATATCACTCCATTATTGTGGGAGGATCTTGTCCAGCAGTGGATGTCATTGACCTGACATGATGATGAAACCTAAAAAAATATTAAGAACATATTTTTCATATTTGTTTGAAAACTGTAAATCTTAACTTAGTTACTTATCATAATAAACTAGATTTGGTTTTCATCAATGTTTAATTTTTAACCGACTTCAAAAGGAGGAGGTTCTCAAGTTGACCGGTATTTTTTTTTTATGTTTATCAAAAGAATTGAATGGTTAGTACAAAGCCTTCATTGCTCCACAGGACAATAGGTAGCAGGGGCAAAATTTGCCAAGCTAAATAATACTACTACTAAGCCATAAGCAAGATAAAAATATTTGTTTATTATAATTATTTTAAGTATATTTTAATATGCATCTCTACTATATATAGATACCACTACACCAAAAACATAAATAAGTAGAGGACTATGAATAGAATTTAATACTAAATGTTGTTTTATTATTATTTACCATATAAACTAATAAATGTGATTCCCTATTACATTCTGTATATCACATTTATAAGTTTTCATTTTTGAATAATAATTAACTAGTTTACTTTTTTACACAGATCCTGGTGGCTCCATGTTTTGATTATGTTATCTGAACTTATTTATTGGTTTTCAGGTTGGGCCCGGCACCTTGGGACTCCACAGTGGCACTGAGTACTTCTTTGTGACAAGTGCAGCAATGACTCTCTGCATGATCCTACTAAATACATTCTGGAGTGTAATTTTCTTCAGTGGTTTTGATGACAAGAACTATATAAAAGTGGGTTGGGTTATAGTTTCTCATTTCTTTGTATCAGCTTTAAGTTTGTTGAATAGTAAACAGTTTTATGTAGCCACTATTTTCCCTTCATATATAGTGTTGATTATTACAGGATATGTTGCATTCAGATCAGCTGGAGGCACCCATCAGAGCCTTCTCCAAAGCTTTTCCACTAGATCAAGTTGAATATAAAGTTGACATGTTTTTGCTTGGTTATAGTGGTTATTTGGAAAAGCTTCAATTCACAATCATAACTTTAGAGGCTACAGTCATGTTCAGCGACTTAGTGCCCGCCAATTATTATTAATCTTTTAAATGGACTATCCCTTTCAATATTCACATAAGAATTTATAGTGAGTAGGAGAAAATTATAAATTTCGATTTTATATAGCGATCTCAGTTGACATTAAATAGAACTGCAATATTGTCCGACAGCAAAGGGAATGGGCTATCACTGTCATATTCTCTAAAGGTGTTTATATCATTTGCCTAGTCTCTTTAGCTGGTGTTTAGTAAGATATGTTCACAGTAAACCAGTGTAGTTCGCAACTTATGCTTGTCTAGTTTCTGTTAAGGCTAGAAAATTAGACTTAGAGATATAATCTGTTTTTATTAGACATGGCTTACAGCCAGGTTGATATGATAGTCAAGATACTTTGTAAGTTCACATACTAGAAGTAAAAGACATGATATCTGTTAATTCTAGTATGAGGACCATCGCAATACTCATCTACAAAACAAAAGTCACACTGAAATTTGTGTGTTTTTCACATCAGGAATATCTACAATGCGAATAGGTTAGCCACTCTCTATGCAGACTTCTGTTCCACCTTTTCATTGATTTATTCTGTGGCTACATCGGCAAGTCTACTAATACACGCAGAAACCATGGTACAGATCACATCCAGCTACCCCAATCTGACAAATTTCTTTTATAGATTTTCAACTTCATATCTCAAAAGCATAAGGTTCACTTTCAATTGGAGAAATTTGGCAGATTGGGGTAGCTTGATGTGCTGGTGTCTATACCATAAAGAAAGAAGATGAGATACGGAAACCCATAGCTAAGTATAAGTATTGGTTAGAGATTGTTTATAAGTTTTGTTTTTCACAATGAAATTTAAACCATTACATAAGCCAGGCAACCTAATAAGCCACGCGGGCAGCGCAAATAGAAGCAAACCATTTGGCCTCAGAGAAACAACTAATTAAGTTTCAGCGTGTATATTGTTCGATATAACAAAAGTAAAAATGTTAACCATTGACTAACCATGTTTAGCGATCGGCGAGGTTAAGCAACTAGGGTCGCAGTCAGTCCATAGATGGGTGACCACCAAAGTGGTTTAATTTCTGAGCGTCTCCGTGCTTCGGAGGGCACGTTAAGCTGTTGGTCCCGGTTGTAGTCATTAGACAACAGTCGTTAAGCCATGTCAGAGGCCTACTAGTCGGCTTGAACAACTCTGACACTAGGGTTACCACTACCCATACGATAAGCAAGCAAGCAACCATGTTTCAAAAATGTCTAAGAAAGAATTATTGTAAAGATTGGATAGTAGGTAGTTTTGTTTCTTAGCTAGAGTGAATAAGGTATACTGAGAGTTAAGCCTTACTTAAAGATTGTGACATGAATTGTAATATGGTTATTAGTAAGTTGTGTCAATATTAGATAGAAGTTAAATGTTAAAAAATAACATACTAAAATGAAAACCAGGTAAATGATGAATTAACAATGTACAATAATTTTTATTTTATTTATTTATTATATAAGTAAGTGAGGACATTCCTAAATATATTCTATAATACATAATTGGACGGAGAATTTGCTACAATACTAATTGTTATAGCGTTGTATAATAGTAAAATAACAGTTTTTTACAAATAAAACCGTAATGAAGGATTTTATGTTTTTTACTTACTACAAGTCAAATAAATTATCTTAAATAATTAACATCCGGCAATTGTGGAGATCTTTGGGGAGCCCTTTGTCCAGCAGTGGATGTCTTTCGGATAATACGATGTTGATGAAGTATCATCCTTTTCTGTCCTTTATGTTTCTGTCTTTTGTGTCCTCCTTGACGAATTTGGGCTATGTTGGACAATCGCAAGGTCTAGTCACTTGTGCAGGACATATTTCAATGCAGGAGTATGTGCTAAATTACAGGTGGATCTATTCCCAATGGGACTGCTAGCCGACAGGACCGTCAAGTATTTTTAATGGTTTTAATGGTTGAATTTTGTTCCATTGGTTCAGACGCGAGCACATCCAGCTAACCCAATCTGTCAAATTTCTTTTATAGATTTTCAACTTTGATAAAGTTATAATAATAAGTACTATCATATAATTGTGTTTGTTATATACATATGTATAAATATATATTCTACTAACACTTATTTGTGAATGTCTTTTGTTTCAGGCTCCAAACTGACTCCATAATGACCAATTTTGGATAGTTTAATCGACCGTAAATATATACCCATGTGTAGTCAACACCTGACACTGGCAAAAGTTGCTGAAATTATTAGCAGATTGCCATAATTAAAAAAAAAAAAAAAAAAACTTTATCACAAAAGCATAAGGTTCACTTTCAATTGGGAAAATTTGACAGATTGGGATAGCTTGATGTGCTGTACAAATCAATCATAAAATCAAACTTATTTGATAGAAGCACTTGTTAGGCATAATTTCAGAGTTTAATACGCCTGGTGATCATTCATCCTGATGGAGATGGATCATCAGATTTATATGCTCTCCAAGACATGGGGATTCAACCTGCAGGCTCGGCTGAAACTAAGATTTTATACTTAACAGATAAATCTCCCAATTTATAAAGCCAGGAGTTGAACCCAGGATCTTTATATGCGGTACACAAATTATTAACAGGTACTTGACTAGGCATTTGTGGTGACAAAGATGAAATTTAATTTTAAATACGTTTTTGAGCAGGCCTCCTATATTTGTAAGCAATGGCCCTAAAACTGGATTTGCAGGGCGGCAATCTGCCATTAAATTAATGTATAACTAGCATGGGTAGTTTTAGAGTTATGTGTTAGTGTTGTCATGTTTATATAGCTAGTATCTAATAGCTAGTATCTAATCTACCAGTAATCACAGTGCGCCTTATTGATTACACTGAGAACTGCCCTTCATTTCAGTGAAGAATCAGAGAAAGCTGTGTTTGAGTGTATCTGTGATAAGGCAGTTACTGTACATGGCAAGCATGTGAGCTCTTACAGGCTGGCTCAACTCCATACTAAAAATTTAATGTAAGTGTTCCATACACTTAAATAATTATATTGCCTCCTGACATTCCTCAGCAAGTTCCTGCAACAAGGAGTCCACTGTCCACACACTGTCTGCGGTATCAGCATCCTCTTGTGGTATGTAAGAGTTCAACACTTCCAGAACTGCCTCAATACTATCTGGTGTGCCAGATATACCTCCCCCTACCTCTGCTAATGCATTTACAGTTTCTGTGTCTTTGTGATCTGACCTAGAAAATTAAACATTTGCAAGTATTCTGATCACTGGCACCTTATATGACATAAAATATCTAATAAAGTTTTAAGAGAGGTTGGGCACAGCATTCATTCACTCAAAGAGCAGCCCAACTGGTGAATTTTGGTTAATAAAGAAATGTTAGTTATGTAAGTTTAAAACTTTAATCCTTGAAACACTTCTTTATAAACTAGCTAGGCTTTGCATATATATATATATATATTTAATTGTACTAATTACTAAACTGTAGCAGTAAATAAAATAAATTTTAATTCAAATTTTTTTCTTAGTGTGTAAATCTAAATTATGAATGTTCAGAACTTGGCCATCATAATCGCATCCATGAGATCTTTGTGTGTGCCCATAGTTGTTATTGATAAAAATTAAAAGATATTGATAAAATAAAACATAATATTAAATAAACAGAACCCTTACACTGGTGGCATTGATATTTCCTTTTCCAATATGTCTTGGAGGTCATCTAGATCTGGTATTGTTGGTATATCATCACTAGAATCTGGTGACTTCTTAGGTATTACAAATTCTCTGAAAATGTTATCAAGATTTGTCAAACAACTTCACCACAACAGTTATACAGGTAAGATACATTTTATATTATTTGGGAAGCTTACAGCTATGTGCAAATGGTTACAATATTTTTTAAAAATAAATGCTTACAACAAGCTTCCACAATTAGATTATATATCATACTCTTTGAAAGAATAGAAACATAAGTTCAAAATTAGTTATAAAAACTTATCTACAAATAATAATAAACATATTAATATTGGTAAATATAAATAATAAATTGAGACAGCCTTGTGGTTAGATGGTGATGTGATGGATGTGGATGATGGAGTTGGTGGTCCCAAGTGTAAATTGATGATGAAAAACAAAGTGTCAAAACCAGCATGTCTGAGAGTACAGTGGCTTTATTCTGAGTACCTAATATCTAAGTCTGTTAGATCACTCCTATGGGAAGTGATGAACTAGTATGTATACTTCTACCCAATTGGTTAAATAATGATACATACAGAATAAATCAAGCGGAATAAGTCAAGAGTATAAGTCAATAACTTGAGTTCCAATAAATTTTTAAAAGCGTCACGCTTCTTTAGATATTATTTTAACTTTTGTATCTAATCTTATTTTTTAGAAATCTTTCATATAAAATTAGGTATGACATTTCTATTAAGTAAGTACATATTATAGCGTTGTAAAGGTTTTATTGTTTGAGGTTTGATTATATACTTACTAATGGTGAAATCAAATGTATTTACTTAGCTTCAATGTGCGTTCCTTCTGCCCACACCCCGATTTTCTTAGGCTCCGGCATTTTAGAGTCATATTCATGCATTGTTGTTGTAACAAATATGAAAATACGAGTGAGAGTGTAATTACTATTGGACTTCAATGTTTCTTATTTTATTATTGAATTAATATAGTACATAAGTATTAGTCGGTTTGTTATTGTTTACGCCACAGAGTACATTATATGTTTACGCTATGGATAGAGCAAGTTTCAAATAATCAAAGAGTATATAATTAACTACGTCCATAAAATGAATATCCACTTGAAATTCATTGTAGTTGTAGCTTCCCAACCTCGGATGTAGCTTGTTATTATTATGCTCGGAGTTCCCAACTAGCTAGTTAAGTGTATTATCTATGTTCCCAACAGTGAAAGAATTTTTCAAATCGGTCATGTAGTTTCGGAGCCTATTCAATGCAAACAAACAAAAACCAATCAAATCTTTCCTCTTTATAATATTAGTGTAGTATAGATAATATAAAGAAACCAAAAAGTATATAACAAACTACGAAAGAAACCAAGAATTAAATTTATTGTACCTATACTAGCTGTGCCCCGCGGTTTTACCCGCGATAAATTTTATAAATTATCATAGCTCCTCCCCCGTAGGTGAAAGCGTGATTCATGCAAAATTTTAAGTATAAATCCATACAGTACTTTTTGGGTTTAGCCCGGACATACATACCTACAGACAAACAGACACACAGACAAAAATTCTAAAAACTATAATTTTGGCTTCGATATCGATTGCAGATCACGCCCCAAAGATCCTTTTAAAAATAATTTCAATGTACAGTTATTGACTCTCCTACGATTTTATTATATGTACCTATAGATCAAAAAGGTACCTATTAAAAACTACTTGCGATTTATTTTCGAAGTTATACTTCTTTTGGCGCGATGGAGAAAAATGATAAATAAATTTAACAGCATGAAGTTAGTTCTAGATGAGAGTGAATTTTTACGATGCGCGCGCACACTGAGACCTAAATTTAACAGCATGAAGTTAGTTCTAGGTGGTATGAAAATTGATAACTATGTTCTAGTTGTATATTCTAGTATTTTTATTTAAATAAAATCTTTTTGATTAATTTTAATATTTATCGTTAATCACTACTGCATTTTAATTATTTTTTTTTCCATACGCCAAAGAAGTATAACTTCTAACGCGTGTACATAAGTACACACAGAATTTTTTTATTTGAAATCTATTTGATTGATGATTTAGTAGATTATTTTAATATTAATTATTCTTACTAAATATTTATTTACGTTTTATTTGTTCTCGTTTTTATTATTTTAATTTAATTATTTAGATCAGCCTTTACTGAACCATTATTAAAATTGCTAGATTAATTTTACCGCGATATGTTACCTTACCTTTTTTAAAAAAATAATAACTACATAATCGCAAAACCATTAAAACTTGATGCTGGCGGATACACATAACGTGCGAGCCATTGCTCCCGAACGGGAGAAGAGAAAAAAAAAGTAGATTGATGGGGATGCTTTCAGAATATTGTTCTATTCATTCTTATTCCTTTTTTTTTATTATTGTTAATTTTGTTTAAATCGGTTGTCATAATATGACATTATTGGTAAATATAAATAATAAATTGAGACACCCTTGTGGTTAGATCATTGGATGATGGAGCACTCGAACCCACACTTGGGGTCTAGTGTGGGTTCGAGTGCGAGTTGAGTGCCCACGGATGATCAAGCATATTTTTGGCGAACTCTCAGACATACTGGTTTTGACACTTTGTTTTTCATCACCAATTTAAGTAAGAGAGTTAATTTTAAATAGGCAGGTACACATAATTTAATATGACTTGGGTTTACACTGACCAGACTATAGTAAAGCAGAAGTTCTGTTTTTTTTAAACAGTGATGAATCTAGACGAATGATGATGGATTTTCCTCTGAATTAGACGCTATAGTTGTCAACAAGCTACTTTCGACTCTAACTTCAAAGGATAAAGTCGATATTGTTTACAACATAATTTTTAAATTTCTGTTTTTATTTTTGCTTTTTGTTTATCAAAGGACTCGAGTATTTTCGAGAATATTTGAGATCGAGTCTAGGACTAAGTATAAAAGCGGCGATCGCGCATCGCGCGTCGTATATCGTATCGATAAAAAGCCACCTCAACGCGGAGGGAGCCGCATCAAGTCATTAACGTAGAGCGAAAGTTGCACAAAACTCCCTAAAATGATGATCTCTGCCCTCTCTCCGCCAGCTGCCCTCCGGCGCGGGTTACTTAATTGCTAGACGGCTTGAGCCCTCCGCTCGCCTCTATAGTCCGGTGAAGCAGTGAAAGCCTCATAGGATAACTGTAGCGTCACGACAAAAAAAAATGAGGTCTCGCGTCGTTAGTTAACGATTAGCGTTCGGAGCGATAAGTTACTACCTACTTACAAGCTCGCTAGCGAGAAACTAGTGTTCATTGTTTTACTGCCTGCTGTATTCTGTTGTCTCAGTTTTATACATTTCTTCACTGTAGGTAGGTACTAAATTTAGTCTCTTATACGCAGTTACGATTGTGCATTATTTAAACCCCACTCTCCTGACGTGTAACATTATAAATAAAGGATGAAGCTGAATGTTCAAAAGCAGTGCGCGCGGAGAATATAGCAATCACCGATCCAGAAGATGATGCCACGACGTCAAGCTCGACGGTTTCAAAGACGAAAAGAAGGAAGTATGATGAATCTTATATCAGTGCCTCTAGCACGAGATCCTGCAGTTTACTTACTCGATCACACGTACAGTTTCGTCCCATACATTGAGCACCAGAGATTTAGTTCTTAATAGTTTCCGCGAGAGGCGCTGGTGCTCAATGTATGGGAGAAACTGTACGTGTGATCGAGTAAGTAAACTGCAGGAACTCGTGCTAGAGGCACAGTTTCGGATTTGTTGATTCCAACGGCTCACCCCTCTGCACGCTCTGTAGTAAACTGCTTCCTAATAGTTCCATGGCACCTGCTAAATTGCGCCGACATTTAGAAACTGTACACCCCGAGTCTAAAGACAAGAATAAAGAATTTTTTGATCGCAAAAAAGATCAGTTATTAGAAAGTCAAAAAAATATGATGCATGTAACACAAACTATCAACGAAAAAGCCACGGAGGCATCATATTTAGTTAGCTATCGCATTGCACAAGCAGGTGAAGCGCACACTATCGGTGAGAATTTAATAAAACCATGTGTATTAGACATAAAAAAATGTATGCTCGATGAAAAAACTGCAAAGCATCTTTCTACTGTTCCGCTATCAAACGATACTGTTTCACGAGGAATCCATGATCTGGCAAGCTACGTCAAACAAGAACTAGTTACACGTCTACAAAATACATGATTCGCCTTGCAAATGGACGAGTCGACTGATGTCGCTGGTTTGGCTATCCTGCTGGTTATTGTGAGATATCTATATAAAAGTTCTTTTGAAGAAGACATGCTTATGTGTTCACCGCTGCTTACAAACACTACCGGGGAAGAAATTTTAAATAAAATAAATATATTTTTTGAAGAAAATAATATCAGTTGGAACCAGTTTGGAACAATTGCATTGACATTTGTACAGATGGGGCCAAGGCGATGACAGGTAAAACAGCAGAAGCAGTGTCACGAATGAAAAATAAAGCGCCTAATTGTAGTTCCAGTCATTGTATTCTGCATAGACAAGCACTTGCGATGAAGCAAATGCCGTCAAATCTAAAATTAGTTATGGATGAAGCGGTAAAAATAATTAATTTTATCAAATCACGACCACTACAATCCCGATTGTTCTCATTATTGTGTGAAGATTATGGCAGCAAACATAAAACACTGCTGCTCCATACAGAAGTGCGATGGCTGTCTCGGGGTAAAACTTTAACAAGGCTATTTGAACTTAGATCCGAGTTACAAATGTTTCTGGCAGATACTTCTTTTAATTTGAAGGACCGTTTGTATGATAAAACTTGGTTGTTCCGATTGTCTTTTATGGCGGATATCTTTCAATAACTTATCGAATTGAATTTATCTTTGCAAGGTAAACAGACAACAGTGTTTCAGGCCTATAATAAAATAACTGCTTTTAAAAGAAAATTAGATTTTTGGATCATTTACATTGGTAAGAAAGAAATAGAAAGCTTTACGTTACTCAGTGAGTTTGTTAGCGAAAACGACTCAGAAGTGTGCGTCACGATTGCTCCGCCACGTTATCCAAACAGAAAAAGAAATCGCTATATTTTTTGTCAAAATTAGTCAAAATCGAAAGGTACAAACCAAAACTTTGTCAAAGAAGAAATAAAGAAGTTATAGGGGCTTTAAGTTGGCCGCGCGAACGTAACGTGCACGATTGCGCGGCCATGGAGATCTCAGTAACTACTTGGGATAGAGATCTAAATCTTTTTGTTAATTGAACATTTCATTTGTCAACAATTGTCAAAAAAAGAATTATAAGACTAGGCTCAATATTTCACGAAATATTCACCTTGGAAGTTATGGCCGCGCAATCGTGCACTTGATGTTTCTTTAATCTCGATTATTTCTTCAAAACTTAAGATATCATACAGTAAAACTGTTACTAGAAGAAAGGTTTTAATATGTCAAAGGTACCGAAAGCATTTAATGCCACCAAAATTTATTTAAACTGACGAAATCAAGGCAAAACAAAAGTTACGTGGCCGCGCAATCGTAACGTTACTTTAAACGCTGATATCTCACTATCTATAATTGTTAAGATTTCGGTGTTAACATCCATTTATTCGTAATATTAACCTAATCAGATTGACATAGCGTTTTAACCTCAGGACAATTTGCTACGCGTGTAATGTCAAAAATTTAGCGAGCAAAAGATATCCCCATATTTAACAGAAATTATGGTCACTCTACTTGAACATTATAAGAGATATTATCAATTTTGAGATTACACGCGTAGAAAATTGTTCTGAGGTTAAAACGCTATGTCAATCTGATTAGGTTAATATTACGAATAAATGGATGTTAACACCGAAATCTTAACAATTATAGATAGTGAGATATCAGCGTTCAAAGTAACGTTACGATTGCGCGGCCACGTAACTTTTGTTTTGCCTTGATTTCGTCAGTTTAAATAAACTTTGGTGGCATTAAATGCTTTCGGTACCTTTGACATATTAAAACCTTTCTTCTAGTAACAGTTTTACTGTATGATATCTTAAGTTTTGAAGAAATAATCGAGATTAAAGAAACATCAAGTGCACGATTGCGCGGCCATAACTTCCAAGGTGAATATTTCGTGAAATATTGATCTTAGTCTTATAATTCTTTTTTTGACAAATTTTGACAAATGAAATGTTCAATTAACAAAAAGATTTAGATCTCTACCCCAAGTAGTTACTGAGATCTCCATGGCCGCGCAATCGTGCACGTTACGTTCGCGCGGCCAACTTAAAACCCCTGAAACTTCGTTATTTCTTCTTTGACAAAATTTTGGTTTGTACCTTTCGATTTTGACTAATTTTGACAAAAAATATAGCGATTTCTTTTTCTGTTTGGATTACGTGGCGGAGCAATCGTGACGCACACGACTCAGAAATGTTTGAAGATGATGTGTTTGAAGAATTGGTCCAATATCTCAGTTCGATGCGCGCATCTTTTGAAAAGTATTTTCCCGAAGAACACAACACAAAAATTAAAGTGAATTCATAATCCTTTTTTACTCAACATGGAAACGCCTGAAAACATGTCAAACGAGATATATGAATCTCTTTTAGAAATGTCATCAGACACAAATATGGAGTCACTGTTCAAAACGACGCCTCTCAATGATTTTTGGTGCAGAATCCAAGATGAATATGCAATGCTTGGCCAAATGGCTCTGGATATTCTTCTCCCGTTCCCAACTACATATTTGTGCGAAACAGGATTCTCTACCTACGCAGCTCAGCCACGAAAACAAAATATCGCAATAGACTGGACGCCGAAGCTGATATGAGACTCCAACTTTCTTCTATCAAACCTGATATCAACCAATTGATGAAAAATAAAAAACAGTTCCATACCTCCCACTATTTAGATTTTTTCTTTTTTAATGTTTTCTATTATTGACCTTGCCAAGTGGTGAAGTAAATAATAATTAGTAACTGTTACATTGTACTTTTATTATGCTGATTAATAAAGAATACACTTATAAAAACCATTGTTTTATTGTAGGGTTCCATCAAGTATTTTGCTTCCCAAAAGGGTTCCGTCATTAAAAAAGTTTGAGAACCACTGGGTTAGATGATAAATAAATTTTTGAGTTGAACTCAATAATTTATTTCCTAAGAATGGGGATCTATTTTTGTGTCGATTCACAGAATACTTACTTAGTTACCAAGTTTCAACAGTATAGTTTTTATATTTTCGGAAAAAGTGGCTGTGACATACGGACGGACAGACAGACATGGACATAAATCCTTATAGAATCGTCTGTCTGTCTGTCCGTTTTTTACCATTTGGCTATTGAACCCTAATAATCATCAAAAAACATAATTCATGCGATATTCCATAGACGTCGCTAGCACTAGTTATAAAAGTTGCTAGTGAGATTTTCTTATGGAACATGAGTTCTGAACAAAATGTAATGTTTGATGATTTATTCTCGGGTTTCCGAATTGGCTTCCACTGCGTGGTCGATACAATTCAATTCTATAATCCAGTACCTAATAGATAAAATCACTTCCACAGTGAGGGACGAATTATTATTACCATTAAATATACGCTCCTGGGGCTCTACAGGCTAAGTCGACGAACATCAATTTCTTAAATGGCGTTCAAATAAATAAAGGTTAAAAATGACTTAATCAATCGTTAAATCGGCTTCCATGAGCACATGTGACGTCATAAATGGTCCGGAATAGATTGATAACGTTGAAGCCGATTTATCGATCGATTAAGTAATTTTTAACCTTTATTTATTTGAACGCCATTTAGGAAATCGATGTTCGGCGACTTAGCCGGTAGAGCCCCTGATGAGCATAGTTCGTATTTATTCACGCCCATCTACTGGGCTGGATCCCCTCCGCATTACACTTTCGGTGCCCAGTGCCTGACTACTGGGTTGAGCGATAGTTCGTTGGCATGCCCACAACTCACCTCTTGAGTCGTGTCTTTACGTAGCTGTAAGATAATTTGGCATACCCAGGGGGGCTACCGGCTAAGTCGCCGAACATCGGCGTTCAAATAATAAAGGTTAAAAATTACTTAAATCAATCGTTAAATCGGCTTTCATGAGCACATGTGACGTAATAAATGGTCCGAAATAGATTTTCAACGTCGAAGCCGATTTAACGATTGATTAAGTAATTTTTAACCTTTATTTAAAACTCAGATTAATAGAATGTAGAACTACACTTTATAACCGGAACAGCATTTTTATGTGTATAAAGATTTATAACAAAATCTCAAAACCACTAAGAGAACTTCCCCTAAGAATGATCAAAATTAAATAAAAAAAATGGCTAGTTGAAAAAATGTAATTTTATTTGATGTAGGTATTTAAATGTATATATAACATCGTGACCATGTTTAATGCAAATAAATATATTCTATTCTTTATTTGAACGCCGATCACTATCACGATGTTCGGCGACTTAGCCGGTAACCCCACAGAAATCGACTACCGGGCTTAGATATAGAGTGACTGGGAAACTTTACACTGCACATGATATTTATTTATGCTTTTAAAAGCAATCGTGAAGTAAAACAAACATTCAAATAGTATAATTTTATTGTTTTTTTCTCTCAAAAATATAACAAAATCCATTTCACTCTTTCTTGCATTTTGAATGCAAAGATATCATCATTGCACATCTTACAACATGTCAACTTGTGATGCGTGTCTTATTATAAGTATAATTACGTTCACCGATGAGGTCGGACAGTATTTCAGACAACTTGGTTCGTCAAGGGCATGGGGAATATAAAATGTACTCATTTTACTAATAACCAGAGCTCGGGTGATTTTGTAATAAGTTAATGTGGATATTCTACAGAATTTTAAAATTATTCAATTCCGGGAAAAGTACTTTATTCAAATTAAAATCTCGATATCGAATACCTTTCAAGGTGTACAACGTAGTAATTTACAGAACTCTGCGTGCATGTATAAAATGCACTGTACTGGAATATAACCATTTTCTGACACTTTTAAATCCAGTTTCAGTATACTTAAAACTAATATCCACATTATTCTTAAGTATATAAATCACAGTGAGTTTTAAAAACAGTTGTGATTTTAATTATCACGACAAAGCAGCGCAGCGGCACATGCTAATGTCAGTCCATAAACAAGTTATTAATAGAAGTAGGTATAACACCAAAATGACGGAATGCCCGGTAAAAAAAAATTGTAGTGAAATTTAAAGTCATAAAGAAAAAATCAAATAATAACAATGAAACCCTTTTAAAACAATGGGTTGTCGAAAATTTCAAATAAAACAATGCAAACATAATAAAAACTTTGTGATAATATCCGTTATTTTTAGATTTTTTCTTTCAGAAAATATTTACAAGCTATTTGGTAACAAGTCATAACCCAAATTAGCAGTTACAATAGTTATAACTAAAACTTACGTGAGACATTCTATAAATAGATCTAATTATTCGTAAATTTATGATTTATAAAATCTTAATACATTAATTGCCAAGAGTAATGCTGTGGCTTAATGTTATGCGTATTATTTAATGTTGGAAGCATTCATTTATGCCCGGCTTGACTCTGTGATGTTGAGCCGAATAGTTATCATTATACATATAATTACAAAGAAATCTGAAGCAGGTAGTAAAGATGCCGAAAACATTTATTTCCAGCGATAATATCAGGTCGTTGTATCATTAACAATTCTTTAAATTATGATAAAATTCATTCATCGTTTAAAAGCTGTATGTAATTATGACTGGGTATATGTATGTATGTATATTTTAAACACACATACAACAATTACATCGTAGTATACAATAATTTGGAAATATGATTAATTTTCGTCTTTTAAGTATACTTTTCATAGAGAGTAGAAACATTTCAACGTAATAAGTATCCATATAGTCACTTCTATCTAGCAGAAATGGTATTGGATATACTACATAATCAATGTCAAAATAATCTCGTAAATATTAATCAACATAATATATAACAGAGAATGTATCATATCAGGATCTTATTTTAACATACATCCATATTTACAACATTTTTATTTACGTAGAATCTGTCTTTCGAATTCATATAGAAATAATTCGGATTTAAGCTGTTAGTAAAAGCACGAAATAATAGAATTAATGTCTCTTTGGAGATCAATGCTTATTATGTTTTATCAAAAATAAACGAATAAAAAATATCTGAGATCTGGATGACCGACAATAGTTCAATTTGGATCATATATTCAAAATAAATGTTAAAAATATATATAAATGCAAAATATTTACTGAATACTATGTAGTTCTATTTTTAGAAAATGTTAATTATACAATATGTATGACATAGAGTCAGTTCAGACAGAGAGGAAAAATGCTCGAGCAATTTACTAACTCATTTGAAAGTAGGACCATATTACCTTGTTGAATATGTTGATGTTCATACAATTTTCTACTTTGGACAATGATAATATGGACCAATTTTCAATAGAGCCGATAAATTGCTCTATCATTTTTCCTCTCCGTTTGAACTGCCCCATAACTGTTTAATATTATAAACGTTAAATTGCAAAACAAATTACAAGGAAATGTCATTGTGCTAATTAAAAATAGAGACAAATATTTTTTGCTGTCGCTTCATTACTTTTTAACTATTTTAGCTAAAAGCTGCTTTTAGACTAAAATTTTCGTACGTGTGAGACGTAAAAAACACTTACAGTATAAAAATCCCAGATCGCTAAAGATATAACTATTTAACGTAATTAACAAGGTAAATTATTAGATTACACACTTTTTAAATCCCGGAATTGTATTCCAGGATTACGTTACTCTCTACGAGAATAAGGTCGCGACTGACTGTAGTCATACTGCCGTATTAAATTGTCAAACTACCTTCTATTCTAAAAAAACATAATTTTAAGGTCAATCACCCACGTGCCACAAAACGCAGCCACTTGCAGCCTATGTTTTTATCAAAATAGCTAAAATAAAATAACATAACAGATATGAAAATTTATTATATAGAACCAGTTACAAACGTTTCTATCGCAGAAATTGTCGACGGTGCCATATTTATATTAAAATGTAAAAATCTTTATATATTTTAGGGTCAATTCAGAACAGCTTTATTCAGGTAAAGACTATCACTCAATACGTTTAGATGACCGTGAATATTCTTTAAAGTTAAACAGCAACAGAGAATATATTTGGTGTCCGGATATTGGGAACAAATGAGTGTTGTAAAAGCGAATAAAACCTAACCTAACTAGGTGGTAGGATATAATTGGACTGTACATGTATTTAAGTTTTCTTATCAATTTTGCGAGAATGTGTCATCCTGGTTATAGACATAAAAGATTGATTCAGTAAAAATCATATGTTTTTATTCGTCTCATTTTTGCTCTGCCGCGCAGTGCATTACAGTTAATAACAAAAAATGCGAAAAACACTCAGAAGGAATTATTGAAAAAAAATTATCAACTTACTACACTTTAATTTTATTATATTGACCTAGAGCAACTAAGCCCTTAATCGGACAATTGTATAATAGTTACCACCTAATTTTAATCTTTATTGGGTGGTAATAAGAGCTAAAACCAATTAATTATGAACATATGTACGTTATGACAAATTGAGGGTTAAAGCAAAACGGTTTGGTAATTTATTTACTCAGGAACTTGGACTTAAGATTGATAGCCTGGTGTACAATTTAGCTTTGATAGTAGTATTAATTCTGCCTAAGATCATTAGTAAATTTGTTGGAAAAGCGAAAAATGCGTTACAGACGAGCACCATCTATAACAAGAACGTGTCACGTAATTTTTCATTTTTTTATTATATTTATGTGGGTACATAACGTAAGAATTATTCACCTCAATAATAAAATGTTCTTCTACTCGGCTGAAATGGCACATTTTGAGAACCCTTGGCGTTTGCCTTCAGTGGACGCGTAGACATGTCAGTCGCTACCTTAAGAAAGTCAAAGTCGATTTAAACTTAGAAATAATTACTTTAATCTCGATATTTAGTTTTAAGCGCCACCCGCGTCTGCCACAAGTGTCCTTCAGACCACAAACTTCATATCTACAACAGACGGTCCACGTCGGTAACCAGTCATTAATATATAGAAGAGAATTTTCTTCTGTGAACTTCATCCGGATTTTTTCTCTTGCGAAGTAAACCGAGGAGGCAAACACACCATGGTTAAACCTACTATCATGCCAGAGCCATTTCTCCAACTGATGGGCATCACGAGTGGTCAAACAGTTTCACGCTGCCTGGAGAATATAGGAAAGCTCGCCACAGCGTAAATGGTTTCCGAACTAAACACAGAAGAGACGTGATTGTGGGAACATAGTGTGATGTGCTTCCCGAGCTGAGCTCTAGGGGTTGGCGAGGTTGGACAGGATGCCCGACAGGTCGCCGGAGTTGAGCTGGAAGCTGCCGTCCTCCTGGAGCAGGTGCGACAGTGACGGGTTCTGGTCCGTGTCCATCCCCTGTTACCATTAATGTCTGTTATTCATCTATTAAGTGATTAACACAACCAGCACCAGGGGTGCTTTCCCTGGTTTAGGTTGGGTTATGGATGCAGTGACTATTTCCTGACCTATGTTTTATTGAAAACAAAGATAATATAAAGTTTGAGTATTTCAATTTGTAAAGTGATATAAAATTTAATATAATATTGTTCGCAACTTCAGGGCTTGTTATTAGTTCGAACGCTAACTTTGAAACGCTTAAAGCCCAATTTTGAAATGGTTCCAATGAAGTAAGATTTTAGTACAATGTGATCCTCAAAAGTTTGAGTATTTCAATTTGGAAAGTGATATAAAAATTTAATATAATATTATATTAATTTAATATTAATATAATATAATATTGTACTAAAATCGCACTTCATTGGAACCATTTCAAAATTGGGCTTTAAGCGTTTCAAAATTATCTTTCGAACTAATAACAAGCCCTGAAGTTGCGACCAGTATCACCCCATCGCGTCCCGTGGGGGACGAAGAAGTCATGCCCCCACGGAGTATGCCAGAGAGGCACCTAGTACAGTGTAGTCGCTACCCCGTCTGCGAGGCGTGGCCATTATAGCATATCTACCTAATGGGAGGTGGCTTGGTCCCGCAGTGTAGTGTCACATTATAAGTAAAAAGAGATTTAAGAGCTTTTTTGGGGAGCTGTGAGCGAGTTCTGTCATCTTTCGTTTTTCTCTCCATTATTTAATCCCAAGTTTATATTACTTACATATGGTACCAAGCAAATTATAACATACCTGTTGTACATAAGATTGCTGTTGCACTAAGTTCGGTGAAACATGCCCTACAGGTTGAGGGTGCATATTCGGGGATATTCTTCCTTGAGCCGCCATGTTCGGAGACATGGGCATGTTATTTGGAGACATGGGCATGTTATTCGGAGACATCGGTATATTGGGCGACTGCTGCATTTGTTGCAGGTTGGGGGTCACCGCTATGTTCGATGTCAACATTTGGTTTTGCATCTGCAAGTTCTGTGGAGAGCCCGGGTGGAGGGGGGACACGGGCTGGAGGGGAGACTGCACGTAGGGCTGGTTGATCCAAACATCGTGCGCGAAAGCGTCATTGCTGGCCATGGCCAATTGTCCACCTTGGATATTTTCCAGGGTCCAAGGCTGAAAAAATAAAGTTATATTATTATTCTGAGTTTTCGAAAACTTTTTAATACTTAGCCCTAATTTCCGCCACTGTTTATGTAGACCAAATGTCTAGTCTTGCCGTAAATTTTACATAACTGTCAAATGATATTTAACTGATAAATTGACATTTATTTTTCTATTCCAGCAACTCACAAAGAGATTCTTTTTTCAATATTTATACCATTGTTTGTGTCTTTTTATTCCAGGTAAGTTGCTTTCTATTACCAATTTATAGAATATTTTTATGGGACCATTCCGAAAGCATTCTCTTATATATTAAAAACATATTATCAAAATCGATTTCCGAATACTGAAGAAATAGCGTTACCGTGACCTGGATCCGTTAGGGGCATGTAGTTTGCATCGTTTATGACTGATTTGGCTATAAAACACCCTACCCCAAACTTGACCGTTTGCGAAATATTAAATGTATATTATTAGAATTATTATTATATTTTAAGGTGTTATGACCTCAATAATCAAATTTGTAAGTAAGATAACTAGATATGACGTATCAAAAAATATGGCATATGTCTTGCGTATATACTTTAAAACATCGCCTCACATATAAAAATAGTATCAATATTCTCCTTCTTCTGAATTCAGTTAAAAAAAATAGTGATCTGGCTTCTGAATCCAGAGAGGAAAATAAGCAATACGTAAGTGTAAGACAATGTCAGGTACTTTCTCAGGTACAGACGCCAGCACATCAAGCTACCCCAATCTGTCAAATTTCCCCAATTGAAAGTGAACCTTATTTTTGTGATAACGTTGAAAATGTATAAAAGAAATTTGACAGATTGGGGTAGCTGGATGTGCTGGCATCTGTACCGTAAAAGGGGATGATTATTGATAGAGGGGTGAATAGGGATCGTAACCAAATTTTACTAATGTTTGGAAATCGTTAGCTGTGTGGCGAGGGTTACGAATAACATCGCATCATCACATTCATGGCAAGCGTTGCGATATGCCATAGCATATCCTCTAAGATCCATGGAGGAGCCTTTTGCCCAGCAATGAGCGTCTTCCAGCTTGATTATGATGTTGATAATAGAAATTGTCTCTGTTCACCCCGTTGTGTCGTATAAGGTAGGGTTACGTTACCGTGCCGTGGTAGGGCGGCGGCCCGTAGCCCATCAGCGGCGGGCTGCTCACGAGGTGCGGCGGCGTCTTGTCTGCACACACACACACACGTCAGTAAGTTACATCTACTATAGCCACTGAGCACTGGCTGTACGAAAAAACAGAAGAATATGACAGGACAAGGAAAATATGGGAATAAAAGACGACAATAATTTCTGTTTTTCTTTAATATGTGATCCGGCTCGAAGGCCCACATATTAAACAAAAACACAGAAATTATTGTCGTCTTTTATTGCCATATTTTCTTGTCCTGTCTCATTCTTCTATTTAAAACAACCTTTATATTCGTCATGTCAAGTCTGTTCTTGAGGCGGCCAACGTCATTTCTGTGGTGCAAGTCACCTCACTCAGCTCTCTCTCTAACAACTATTCATGGGAACCACAAACAGTTGTTCTAAATGGGGATGTGCTTTGTGTCCATAAAGGTAAACGGCAAGAATGTCTGAGAATTTTGTACCGCTAGTAAAATTTCGTGTTTCGGGATATTTTATGTTTTAATTGGTGGTTAATGCGATAGAAAAGGCATTTTTAATTTCTTAGATTTTTAGAAGTTGGGATATAAAAGTTATAGCCAGTTTTATTTTAAGGTTACGTTTGGTAATCTGTGGGTCAACCCCATGACCGTGGAAACATTGCAGTTCAAAAATCACTCTTACTGCCTAAGTAATAAAGATACTGTAAATATCAAAGTGTGTCTACTGATGTGGCAATGAAATGCTAGTGTTAACTAGTGTACCAATGAAGATTGTTACATATTATATTTACATCGTAGCCACCGTAGCCTAGTTGGTAGTGCTCCTGCCTACGAAGCTGGTTGTCCTGGGTTTGAATCCCGGTAAGTGCAAATATTTGTGTGATGAGCACGAATATTTGTTTCTGAGTCATGGATGTTTTCTATGTATTTAAGTATATATCTATCTATATAAGTATGTATATCGTCGCCTGGTACCCATAGTACAAGCTTTGCTTAGTTTGGGGCTAGGATAATCTGTGTGACATTGCCCCTAGATATTTTTATTATTATTACATAAACATTGTTATGGTGATAAAGTAAATGTTGTATGTAGCTCTTTTTATAGTTTTTTACATTGATTTATTCCGAACCTGCCCTGAAAACCCTAAACGGGTCGCGAGTTAGGTTAGGAAGGTGGAAAAAGCTATTATTTGTTGAAATAATGAAAAGGTCTTTATTGCCATTAATTACATAGTGTGAGGTTGCGAGGGGTTATATATGAGGTTTTGAGTGGAGGTAATTAATAAAACAATAGATTCTTTGTTTTTTGTAACTACATTAATCTTATTGATATTATTATTAATTTATCCTAAGTATTACTTCATCTAAGAATATCTTCATATAAGTACCAAACAATAATTATCACATAGCACAAAGCAACATTGGGTTTATTGAGAACTTCACTCTCTTCGGATAATGTTTGTCTTCTTAGACGGGGCAAACGAATGTTGCAATTAACACATTGCAAACTCGTCATTTTAATTAAATGATAAAACGTCCTTTCGTGAATCCACTGTCAACAGATATATATTATACGGAGGAACTGATGCTGAACTCACGTAATATCTGCAAGATTATTTGCTAAATTGATGACATGTATCAAAACAACAGCAATAAATACCTGACAGATTGTCTTTGCCTGTCAATAAATAATTACCATGAACAAAAAAAAATACTGACGACGAAAATCGTTCCTATTCTAAATCATTAATTATTACGATTTAATGCAACTACTGTGCTTTCTTAGGTATAATAAATAAGTATATTATTATATGATTCATATGTAATGTTGTTCCCATTTATAAATAATTAATCATAATTTCGACATTTATATTATTTTACACATGGCAATTTTTGTAAACGTAACTGCGTTTAGTTTACGATTTTATTACGTTTATTTATTGAAAATAATTGAAATATTCTTTTTGATTTTATTAATTAATTCCAAGTTCAAAAAATATTAAACTTACATTAAAATCAATACCTTAGTTGTCTTAACAAGTGGTACAAATTATATAGCTGAACAACAACAGAAGTATGCGATACGAATTCTGCCATTCTCTTTTTATGTTTATGTAAAGATTTTCTTTTGTTTGAAAGCAACGCTCGCACTAGGGAAATATATCCCTGAATCACTGGGGACTTACCCAGTTATTTAGGGATTTCATTCGCTAGTGCGAGCTTTGTTTAAAAAAAATCTTTAATGTGCGCAGTCAATGAATGATAGATAACCGCAATAGCGGTTTAATTTTGGCCTGTTTTCGTGCTGTAGCATGTATAGGCCAAGTTAAGCTGTCGGTCTGTAGTCATTAGACAATAGTTTTAATGCCAACTGACATTGCAAATAATCTCGTGTCTCTAAAGTCATGCTCACTTGGCTGGGCGGGAACAACTCTGACAGGAAGAAAACCAAAATGAAAAGAAATATTAAACAGGAAATGAGTTCAAATCCTAGGTGAGAATAACATAAATGACATTAGCATTTTCTGTCAAGATAAAATCTCAGTAATAATAATGTCCTCCTAGCCGAATTCGGCCACGGCGGCCAGTCTCAACAGAGATTGGCTATCTGCGCGGGACATATTATAGTGCTCAAGTGTGTGCGCAAACACAGGAGCACTTTCTATTCCATCACTCTCATGATCCGATGGGACGCCTTAGCGACACGACCGGAAAGAGGTCAGGCACAGGACCGACGGCTTTACGTGCTCTCCGAGGCACGGGGGTATAATACCGCCAACTCCCAGACTTCGGGCTGATGCTGAGAATTTTTTTCTTTTTACAGAAAAGTCCCAAAATCACTTATGGCCCGACCCAGGATTTGAACCCAGGACCTCATTAACTGCGGGTGAACACGGTACCGCTAGACCAACGAGGCAACTAAACAAGTCGAAATTATATCTGTTGGCTATTGTTGGAATGTTGGTAACTCATATTAAGTGACCAAAATACAAAACTTATGATCGAGTTCGAGCTATCGATGAGAATACCGTGTTATCATTGGTGAATTGATATTGGTTAAACGTATGGTGTATATGTTTAACCAATATCAATTCACCGATGATAATTACATCGCGTTTAAAAGAACTACGATCGTAACATAATTAAATTCAGACATTAAATTAAATAGATTTTAACAGTCGCCTCGCCTGTTCGTGTCGCGGGTTCGAGTTCCGCGCCGAATAACTATTTGTGTGACCCATAAATAGTTGTTCTGAGTTTAGATGTAATAATTTGTGTCCGTATATTATATGTTTGTAAAGTTCCCCGCGACACAGGGATCAAATTCCCTAGTGCGGGCGTCGATATTTTTTAAGAAAAAAATTAAATAAGTGCTTACATACCTCTTGGCTCGGACTTGATTGGCGGCTTGTTATCTTGATACCATCCTGAAAAACATTCAACAATAATTAATCATAACATTAATTGTGTATCAAATATATATGCAAAATAAACTAAATACGTTTACAAAACTAAAACACACGACATGCAAAAAAAAAAAATAATCACACACTAAAATACAATAGATTAGAATTGGCAAGAATTATTTTAAATACAAGTCGGCCATTTTGAATAATTATATAAGGTATTAATTTATAACAATTCTTAAACGACACTGAGAGCATAAAACTTCGATAATTTTCCATCCATTATATTTGGAATGTCATTTGTGAGTATCTATCTTGACACATATTGTTTTTCATCTTTGTCCTTAAAACATTGTTACGAAATAGATTAAACAGGTGTTGACATCGGCATTAGGTATCTGCTAATGTACTGTTTGTCACGACTCAAGACTGTGGGTAGATAGGAAACAACAGTTTGATTCATTTCTGTTATACATTTAATGGTATTTAAACAATCCTATCACATTATTAGTTTAATGTCTTTGATTTTTATTTAAATAAAGTTTGTGATTACTTTTCACTTCTACAAAAGCTACAATATGAACTTGACCAAAAATAATTTTTATTTTGTTTGAATTTTCAATGTCAATCCTAATATATTACTAACATAGTTTTTAAGATTACCGATACTAACAGTTTGAAACCGGTCCGATATAAACGATTTTTTTTAAATTTATTATATATTTATCACGCATTTTTTTATTTCTTTCTAGTTTTAGAATAGTGAATAAGCAAACATTTTTCTAAAAAAAGCATAATTGAAAAGTAAAGTTTATTTTTCATATGGTTTACGTAAACTACCGCTCCCGCGCGTAATAATCTCATAACACACATTCGTTAAAAATTAACCGTCCCGCTCATAAGTCAGTAATCTTAATTTATATAATACATCACGTTTACAATATATTGAATAAGTTTCGTGACAGTCAACGTTCCGACGTTAACGTTACGTGATAATCGATATTGTGGACGGTATTTGGAATGATAAATACCACCGTCCCGCTCATAAGTCAGTAATCTTAATTTATAAAATAAATCACGTTTACAATATATTGAATAAGTTTTGTGACGGTCAACGTTCCAACGTTAACGTTACGTGATAATCGATATTGTGGACGGTATTTGGAATGATAAATACCACCGTCCCGCTCATAAGTCAGTAATCTTAATTTATATAATAAATCACGTTTACAATATATTGAATAAGTTTTGTGACGGTCAACGTTCCAACGTTAACGTTACGTGATAATCGATATGGTGGACGGTATTTGGAATGATAAATACCATTCCATAAATTAGAAAATATACTGTAACTTTGACTCTTAAGATCAAGTGTCGTTTAAGACCTAACTTAAATACAACGAAATGCTTTAAAATCATAATCACCAGCATTTAGGGTTTCTACTATTCGTATTAAATTTTTTTTTTATTTATATAGTAGTTCATTCCAAAGTGGCTTCGAACTAGAAACCTTCCAAATAAAACATATCAATGTTATTTTTATACAAATTGAAACAATAATATCGTAAATTGACGCTTTATAATTATTTTTTATGACATAGGTGCAAATAATAAAAAGTACCATGCTATTAAGATAATTCTAAACTATTTACATTCAACAAATTTAAACTAATATGAATATGTGTGAATTAAAATAAAAACAACTAAAAAAAACAACAAGCTCACATCATTCTTAATTCAATAAAAATAACTAAAATTAATTTGAAATAAAAAAATACACCAAAATCATGCCACATGAAAAATATCGTACCTCTGACGTCATCGGGAGTTAGGGTTCCGGTAGTAAAAAATGAAACCCATTTATTTTATTAGCATATTAATATAGAATTCTGCATCAATCAAGCTTTGCTATTCAACCTTACCACTTATCAAAACGTAAAAAAAGAAACGGATTTTACAATAACTTTAAAAACAAATACAAATGCAAGTTTGAAAATAATTACTTTATGTTACACAAATCAGCTTCGCTGTCTAAAAATCGGACTGACTTTCTCAATAAACATTAATTAAGTACATGTTTTACATCATTTTTGGCTCAGCCGTATAACAGTATCGATATTTATTTGTAAATTCATCTAAAACTCTACCTAACAGCATACAGTGAAGATATGTTTGTACCTTAAGACTATTCGAAGCCAGTATTCTAATATGTATAAAGAATGTCCCACCGTACATTTTCATTGAAATAATACTCAACTATTTTTATAATATTAAAAACAAATAAAAGAAAAATGTGACGATGAAACATTCTGTTTAATTATATTTATTGATTCAATTTAATTTATGAGCGAGACTTCACAGACACATTAGGGATCGATGATAAATTATACAAAATATGTCCTTAAAAAAATTCTCCACGTAACGCGATGTGTACCAAATAAAAGGAGAGTTCATCATCATCATCATCTTGTCCCACTAATATGCTAGTGGGTATGGTTTCCGCGCTTAGTCCCGATGTGGACCATTGTACGTAAAAGGAGGGTTATACCACCTGCTAGGAATACAACGGCAATCCTTCAAATTCGTTCATAAGATTCTTCAAAACTGAAGTTCAAAAAAGTTATTTAAAAGTATCAAAATATTTATTATTTTATTTTAATCTAGTAATGAATTTGAATATCAAATTGAAGGCGTTGCCTATTATTTTAGTAAGACGTCGTATATACAAAGTGTATCATAATGAATGAAATTCAAGAATTAATATCCAAAAGAAACTAAAGCTCTTGTACAATATCAACTTGCAAACTACACCAAAAAAGGCGATCAGCTGACGCGTTATGTATGGGGCGCCATATTTTTAAGGTTAAGTGCCCAAAGGGTAAAACGGAACTTCGTTGTCTTTCTGTCCGTCTGTCACCAGTCTGTATCTCATGAACCGTTATGAAAGACAGTTAAACTTTTCACAGATAATGTATTTATGTTGCGGCTATGGCAACAAATACAAAAAAACAGAACAAATAAAATATATGAGGGGGCTCCCATACAACAAACGTGATGATGTGCTCGTTTTTTATGGATAATGGTACGGAACCCTTCGTGCGTAAGTCCGACTCGCACTTGGCCGTATTTAAATTCTTCCACTATTTATGTTACAAATTGTTTACGTTTCAGTATTTATGTGTAATCTATTATCGATACTAATTCCTACAAAGCTTCGTTCACAAATTTCATTTAAATCATTAATTTAGCAAAAGTATTATGTACTTAAACGGAAAAAGTAGAACATTGTTATTTCTATTCTAATTTAATACTTTTACTATCTATTTAAGCATATTTTGCTTACAAATTACAGTATCTATCTAAAAAAATCGTAATACATAAATAGGTCATATTTTCCACCGATGACCTGATGTACAGACGCCAGCACATCAAGCTACCCCAATCTGTCAAATTTCCCCAATTGAAAGTGAACCTTATGCTTATGTGATAAAGTTGAAAATCTATAAATGAAATTTGACAGATTGGGGTAGCTGGATGCGCTGGCGTCTGTGCATAATTTTAGGTCAGAAAATTGAAAGTTGGTACTCAATTTCAAGCTTGTAATTATAACTAAAACTACATCAACACACATATCCACATTAGCTATGACAGCGAAAATCATTTTGTACTTATTAATGATTTTTCCTACGTCTAAATAAAAAAAAATCTATAATAATTTTTGTGTACAGGTCTCGCTTTCCAAACTTTTTAACTTCTCCAAAAAAAGGATATAATGAAGATATTTTACACCTGTAGGTTTTTAAAATATTTTTTTAATCAATAATAAATTATATTAGAAATAAAAACGCCTAATATATATTCGATATCTCAACAAATAAATAATAATAAAGGATCTAACAATTAAATACAATTAATCATCGACTAGAGACTCAAAATACGCTGCGTGTAGCTTGCGTGTAATTACATTATATATCTAATAATAATACATTAAAATAATTCACTAAAAAGAAATACTTAACTAAACCTATACCAAGTATAAAGGGTAGCATACTGAATATATCTACAACACGGCTTAAAAAATGCTTGTATATGGATAGTTAGTAGAAAAAAAAATAACAATATTCAGTTTTTCAATTCAAATAAACGATATATTACTTATGACGAATAAATTACTTATGTTTCAGCTTCAAGTGTTTAAGTTCTGAACTGTTTTATGATGATTTCCATTGATAAAGACGGAAACTAAACTTAACTCTCAATATTAACCTAGAAGATAGGGATGGAAAATTCTGACATTCAGCTACATAGAAAGATGTACTGAACCCCTGGTATAAGTTTTAGTTACACTGTCCTTTACACCGTGTAAGATCTAAACATTGTGGTAAATAAATCTAATATTACTACATAACTATAAGTTTACTCATAGGCTATGTTAGCTGCAGTATAAAATAGGGCCATAAAATTACAATAATATATAAAATTATGTAATCCATATATAATATTAAATAAATATTAAGTATAATACGCACATAAACCTATAGTAAGTATTAATTAAACGTCGAAGCGCTATTTTGTTTCAAAACATTGAAAAAAGAACCCTAATTATATTAGCTTAAAGTACACTTTTCATTGTTATGAACTACACTTCGTAAATTTATTATAAAATTATGTTATTTACTTTTTCTACGTGAGTTAGTAAAACCATCGTAATTTTAAACGTCATTCCTATTAAAGTTATAATTAAGTAAATAAATAATAACATATCTGATACACTGAGTTATACGACCTAAATTAAATCCCTTTTAATTGTTAAAAACGAACCAACTTGACACTAAGATGTACCCCGCTTCAATCTAGGCACAGATAGGGTGACTGCCTAAGCGATTCAAAGTGCGCTCAACTTCATGTTAATTATGTATCATAATGCTATAAAAAATGTGAGCCGTCACGGGACGCCTGGCAGATGTGAAACATCGACATTATTTTGTAAAAGTAATATGCAGAAAAGAACATATTGTGATAGGAACTAAATATGTCATAATGATAAAATAAAAAGTCGATTGCGCATGGCGCGTCGCCACACCGTACACACTACTATCGTATAGCGTGGCGACGCGTCGCCACGGCATGCGTCGCCACGCCAGAAATCTGTTTTACGTGCGGCTATAGATGTTTCACATCAAAAAGTATCACTACTCATTGTTTTCGGAAGTGTTTCGTAGGAGCTGCCAATGTCAAAAGATTGTGATCTGAACTAGTTTTGACTAAATTGTCATGTAAGAGTTAAATCCATTGATCATTGGTTTAGAGGATTATTATAACGTAATTTTTCCATTTATGTAGATAAACTTATCTTAGATAGGCTATCAAACGATGCTTTACATCATTGCTTCCGAAATGGGCTTTTGTTATTAAAAAGGGGTTTTAACATATAGGCTTAGTCAAGTGAACCAGCAATTCGAATTGGCCTATCAATTCTTATATGGTTGCTATTAATAGACCAACACATTTACCACTTGGCTTAAGCCTCTTCTACACTGTTGCAAACCAACGTGCCAACAGAGGTTACCCTGGTGGTTGCCATCCATCTATACTGCAGTTGTGCAGCCTAGATGGTCACCCTGGTGGATGCCATCCATCTAGATTGCAGTTGTGCAGTCTAGATGGATGGCAACAACCACCAGGGTGATCTCTGTTGGGACGTTGGTTTGCGACAGTGTAGAAGAGGCTTTCCATTCCCTAGAATTAGGTATTTTAAAAAAAAGCTTTTCACAATATTATAATGGATACATTGATCTGAACTCAACAACGTGTTCACATTTCAAGGTCAGTGTACCCTTAATTACCTGACGGCAATTAATTACAGAAAACATTACTTAGAAATACTCTACCAGTATTTTTAATAAGATTTCTGTCACAATTGTAAATATTCTGATAAATTCTGATTCAAAACCAACACTGCCCTATCGTACTGACAATAGAGCTCATTTTACTAATAATAGCAGTGACATGGTTCATAGCATCTTAATATATAATACTAGCCTTCTTCGACAAGTTCTAAATGCGTTGGAAACTACGGAAATGGAGCAGATTCTAGTAAATCCTCTTACAAGTACCGGATCTTCCATATCTACATTACAGGAAAATTGCGTGCAGAATTAAACATTATGGTACCTGGCCACTATTAGGTGTTTCAGACTTTTAGATTACGCGTTACACAAAAATATATCTTGCTGTCTGAATTTCAGGACATGATAGCTAGCCAGTCTATGAGCTGCACTAGGTTTTGTTAGCTTTAACAACATGCCTTCCCCAGTCTCTCAATACAGCCATTTCGGGGTTCGAACCTCTACTCAGTGCGGTTACTGGAATTAAGTATCATGTTGCCATACATGTTCAGGTAATAGAGAAAGTGACTGTACATAGAGTTGTATCCTCTCCCATATATACTGACACCGTATTATACCAACACCTGTAAATTAAACCTAAATAAATAAAATACATACACATGAACTTACTCTCGTCATAGTTCTGAAGCATAGCGTTCACCATCTTCCGCCGCTTATGCGAGTATTCTAAAACATTACGATATATTAGATTTATCACTAACTCTAACAATATATAGAAACAACACAAAAATACTTATGACTTTAAAAAAGTAAAAAGTCATGGAAATAGAACTCCTAAAATAGCTGCCATTGGGCAAATTATTGTGACATCCTTATCATATAAACAAATTAAGATTATAAATATATAAAAACACTTGTAAAAACGTTACGAAAATTTGGCATTTGGGCGGAAAAAATACACGTTTCGGAGTCTTTCGCCATGCCTTTCTGAAAAACCAACTAATTTTATTACAGACATTTTACAAAGATTTAAATCTACACACCACATAATTCAATAGTTTAAAGACAGCGTAAAATCAATTGTCAAAACCATCAAGACCGTTAAAGTTTTATTGATTATTTTGAAATTTACTGCCATCTATCGGCGAATAATAGCAACTAGTCTCATCAAACTCTGACACTGTGGCGTGCGGCGCCACCGCCATGTACAGTGCGTAGTGCTCTGCGTCGGTTAGGTCTAAATCGTCTTGTAACTTCTTAAAGGCAGACGCGTCTAACGCGAGAACGCTTTCGGCTACCAAGATAGTTCCCCCATCGGTAGGGGGGAGAGGGGCGAGGCTCGCGGGCCGTTTCAAAGATAACTGGGATGTGGTCTTCTCGTCCGCATCGCCGTGCAACGATATATGAGTGATACTATCCGCGTAACTCAGCCCGGTACCCGAAGCATTATCTTTTAGTGACGTGTGGGATACTGAAGATTTAAACTTCGAAGGTCGCTGGCCAGAGATACTGCTGACAGACCGACCGACAGGTTTGGATTTAGGTTTGGTCGCGGACTCGGATTTTACACTAGGAGCGGGAGATTTATCCTTTCGTCTGAACAAACGGGAGAAGAATGATCGCTTTTTGACCGGAGGGAGCGCGGGTTCGCTTCTAGCGACTGTCATTTCATTGTTTTTGATAATCTCAGGGTGACGAGTGACCGGGATCTGTCGACCCGGTTTTAGAATACTGTCTACTGAGGTCTGGCTAGTTTTAAACGGTTCGGTGGACGTGGCTTTTCGTACCCTTTTAGGGGGCAGAGGAGGGGCACGTTCGTCCTCATCGGTATCGCGTTTCAAGGGCGTAAATTCAATGATAGGGCCTCGATAGGTTTGGGGCTGGACGTCTTCGTAAGACATGGGTTCGGGTTCGGCGATGGTGACCGGGTTTTTGAACGCTAGCTGCAAGCTAGTATAAGTGCCGGCATCGTTGAAGTCTTCGACGTCCTCGCTGTCATTAGTGAGGGAGCTAATATTTTCGAGGCGAGTACGATTTTCGGAATAGATCTCGTCTAGTTCCGCGACTTGGTCGAGTAATTCGTTGAGGGATTTTTCATTGGTGTCGACCATTTCGACGTCATCGGTTTGGAGGTTCCCGTTGACGTCGGTGAGGGTGGGGGAGTCTGTGTCGTCGGAGATGTCTACGCTGACGGTGTCGGTGGTGGAGCTGACCACGTCGGGCGCGGTGACCAGCTCGGCTTGCGCTTTGTTGTTGTTGGTGTCGGTGCGCTTGTCTCCGAGGAGAAGGGACAGCAGAGCTAGGTCAGGAGGGGGCTTGCGGCCAGTACCTGAGGTGAGGTCGGGGATGTACTCGAAGGGAAGGGAATTGCTGCGAGTTCCGTCTGATATCCTCTTCAGTTGGAAACGGACCTGGAAGAGAAGATAGCAGTTTGAGAGCAAATACTACGTGTGACATAAAAAGGGAAATATTTTTTGGGTGTTCATGCTAAGTACAATATTTTATACGGAAAATTATTTTTCACGATTACTGCAACTGGATGTTCTTGAAGTTACTCCGTTCCTAATTCTTTTTTCACGTTTTACTTCGTTTTCTGCTGTAGTAAATTTAGATTCAATCACGAGTTTGTTACAATTTTGTCATAATTGTATTAATGTAGAGTATAGGACAATATATCACCGGTTACACATATAGGTTTGTGTAGCAAAGCGAATTCTGAGTGTGAATTCATAAGTTTAACCTTATTCACAAGACTATCTAGCTTCTCACTGCATACTCAGAATTCCTAAGGTCGGTATTAGCGTTAGAAGACCTGCGGTAAGTTCTATTTTTATATGTGTTTCACAAGGATCACTTCTAGGCCCATTCTTGTTTCTACTGACATTTGATTGAAAAAGACGAGATTTTGTTTGATTTTTTTGAATTTCAAACAAAGTATTGGCTTTGGCGAAATTAATATCACTTTCTCTACAGCTGTTCTATTGTACTTTGGTTAGTTGTCGATAAAACAATTGTGCTCTGGTTATCAAAATTGTTTCTGAACTCGAAAGGAGCCCACAAAGTATCAGCCTAACTTACATCTAGTGCTTCAGCCGCATCGTGTAGCAGTGTTAGGCGTTAATCAATTAAATTATAATTAAAATATTGATTGCCAGTTGCGATTGATTTATGTGGATTCATCATCATAACACTGAAAAAGCCTGGGCAAAAGACTCCCCCAAGAATCATCTTAAGGGGATATGGCATATTGCACGCTTGGCAGAGGGGTTAGCCACCGCAGTATGATGGTCATAGTTCTCAGAAAGAAGCTGCTGCCCATCCTCTGGTGGCTTTCCTCTTGAGTCAACTTCTACACTCTCCACGGAACGAGATGGGGTGATGATATTCTGATATTGCCGCCGTCACCACACAGAAAATTTATGTCGATTATAGTTTAATTACAACCAACATTGATTTTTTTTAATATCTGAGAACCTTTTCAAACTGATTAGCTTTTTTAAATTTATAGATAGTAACGTTTTGATAATGCTTTACTAAAATAAGTAAGTATTAAACAACATTAATACTCTTACTTACTTGTAATAATAAGTTACTTATTATCATTACTTTACGAATACTTAATTTTTTGTAGGCACCAGTAAATATTGTAAATATCTATTTAAATGTATTATAATAGAATTTGCTTATAATAAGAAATGAGACTTACTTCTACGTGGTCCTTAGTGTCGGGGAACCTGTAGGGCGGCGTGTCGAACACGATGGCGACCTGCTTGTGCACCTGGATCATGGTGACCTGCGCTTCCCACACCATCACGTTGTTCTCTTCCTGGAAGAAAACGACGGCGGTGTCTTCCCGGGTCACCTGAGAACAAAACCAGGTTTGCAATAAAATAAAATAAATAAATAAAAAAGTTTTTTATTCACGTAGACTTTAAAAAAGCGCTTGTAAATAGTCAGAACATATTCGTAGTAATATATAATTAATTTATAATTATTTCTAGGTACATATAGATATTTAGGTACACGGATTGTAGGAAATAATTTACAATAAGATTTATTTTATAACAGTAACGATATTTAACTAACTTAAATTAAGTTATTGTCAAGGATCATGTGTAGGTTTAATTATCAAAATTTTTAATTTTAGCTATTTTTTTACAATAAAATCGTAACTCTAGAACTACTGATGAAGTGGATCTTGTAAATATGACAATCTTCTGTGGACAGATATTGATCAGCATATAGTTGTGTCACCAAATACGATGCCTTGTGATATAACGTTACTGACGCTGTACCAGGATAGTTGATAAGGGCCCCACTCTTATCAACTATCCTGGTACACGGGGTGGTTGAATCATTTCATTATGTAAATGAATCATACATGGTACTTATGCCTAAATTCAGAATTAGGCGCCTTTGGAACTAACGCGATATGAGTAACTAGAAGAAGGTTATACTCTGTGGTAGCTTAGGTGATACTGCTATAAGAATAATAGGGATAGCCTGCTGCTTTAATAAATGTAATTAATTAATAAATTTGAACAAACTTATGAATTGTCATGTTCAAATTCAAAATCTCATTGAGTTTGAATATGAGAATCCGAAACAGCACCGCGTACAGAGTGCTAATAGTTAGTAGGCACTATAGTTATAACCACCGTTCATTAAGTAATCAAGTCACAGCTACCACAAATAAACTTTCGTTTGAGGTATCAGAGACAGTTTTAAGCGCGAAATCAGTCCGGGACGCGAAGCATAGGGATTTTAATGACGTCAATTGAGTCAAAGTACCTTCTCACAGAGGAGGATGACCTGGTTGCCGCCCTTGGCCGAGCCGGAGCAGTGGCTGGCGCGCATGATGAGCAGGTCGCTCATAGCCTTCTTGTCGTAGATGATGTCGGACACGACGGGCGCCAGCGGCCGGCGCAGTCGCCCGCTGTCGTCCGGCAGGAACACTTGGAAGCATAGTCGCACCGCGTTCAGGTCGATGCTCTGCGGGTGGTTCTTGTGCTCGAAGCCCTCTGAAAAAGAACATTTATTATTGTTAATTGATTTAAAAAACAGCCAAATGCGAGTCGGTTTTAAAATCTATACATATAATAAAATCGTAGGAAAGTCAAAACTGTACATTGAATATTTTTTAAGCAGGATACTTGGGGTGTAAGCTGCAATCGATATCAAAGCCAAAAATATCGTTTTTAGAATTTTTGTCTGTGTGTCTGTTTGTCTGTATGTATGTCCGGGCTAAACTCAAAAAGTACTGCATGGATTTACTTCAAATTTTGCATGAATATTACTAAGAGGTCGGGTCAACATATAGGCTACATATTATCACGCTATCACCTACGGGAGAGGAGCTGTGATAATTTATAAAATTTAACGCGGGTAAAACCGCGGGGCACAGCTAGTAATCTTTAAAAACGAGCAAGAAATTCACGCTTGTTGTATGGGAGCCCCCTTAAATATTTATTTTATTTTGTTTTTATAGCGTTATAGCGGCAAAAGAAATACATCATCTGTGAAAATGTCAACTGTCCAACTATCGCGGTTCATAAGATACAGCCTGTGACAGACAGACGGACAGACAGACAGATAGCGAAGTCATAGTAATAAGGCTCCCGTTTGACTCTTTGGGTACGGTACCCTAAAAATGCGATTCACAGTGTGGAAATTAATATCTGAGGTTTTGTAATACTAAGCACCTCCATAATCAGAACGGGAAAATGTATGGGTCTTATACCATGTGGATGTGTGGATACAATTTGAATAATTGAACATCAGATGAACCCACTGAGTTTGTTTCGCTGGGTCTTCTCAGTTGGGGCGCATTGGATCCGGTGGTAGCATTAAAGCGCGACCGTCGTTATTAACACAAGGTCCGTCGTAATAATAATACCTTAATATAGACAGAACCATTGACAATATGTAGTAAAAATATTAGACTTAAACTAGATAATTAAACATAATTTCTTGACAATAACTTTATACGAGCTAGCTAAATATATTTGCTATAATAAAATAAATTTTATAAATGTTTTCATACAATATGTACCTAAATATCTATGTTACTAGAAATAATAATGTATACAACTATATTACTATAAACATGTTCTGACTATTTACAAGCTTTTTTTTAAAGTCTACGTGAATAAAAACCCTTTTTTATTTATTTTTATTTTATTATCATTCCTTAACCCCAAATCTGTGATCCCGTGCCTAGTCCGTGTCAGTGAACACACCCTCTTGTAAAATTCTGTATTTTTATTTCAGCGGCCCCTGAGCGTAGCTCGAACTCCATAAGGGTGCCCTTAGGTATTCTTCGTAAGTATGTTTCTCAGTTGTCTGGTTGTGATAGTACAGAGTCTGTCTAGTTTGGGATCAGATGGCAGTGTGTTAGTTGTCCCAAGATATTTATTTTTATTTTATACTAGTTGTGCCCTGCGGTTTTACCCGCGTTACATTTTCTCCTCCACCGTAGGTGTTAGCGTGATAATATGTAGCGTATATGTCGACCCGACCTTTTAGTAATATTCATGCAAAATTTTAAGTAAATCCATGCAGTACTTATTGAGTTTAGCCCGGACATACATACAGACAAACAGACACTCAGACAAAAATTCTAAAAACTATATTTTTGGCTTTGATATCGATTGTAGATCACGCCCAAAGTATCCTTTTTTAAAAATATTCAATGTACAGTTTTGACTTTCCTACGATTTTATTATATGTATAGATCTCCTCTCACGGGTCTGCTGGACGAAATTTAAGAAGAAATGAACAGCACGTAGTTATTTCGTATTTTGATAATTTAGGAAGTTAACTTCTTGCACGCTTCTTGCGCGAGAGGGATATAATATAAGTTAGTGAGGATAAAAAGGGAGAGAGAATTACGTTTGATATATCACTGTAGGGGCAAGAGAGAGAGAGGTGTTAGCACACATTTTCTTTTTCTCATAGTCAGTTGCGTTTCATATATTATTATGTAAGTTTTTCTTCAGTCGTGTGGTCTCAAGGACACTCGTATTTTTGTTTATATTTTGTGTGAACATTAATTATAAAACGGAAGTAAGCTGTAGATATAAAATAAATATTAAATTCTGACGTTAATATTGAAGTCCAGGGACTCCATGGATGTAGTTGGCGGACTAGGTACAGCCAAGCTAGTAATACCGACATGATAGTTCGCATCATTGTGGCAGCGACACACATGTTCAGTTCCTAATAACTGTAAAATCGCATCGCGAAATGTAAAAGGAAATAAAAATGTTCTTTAATACCTAAATCAAGTTAGCGGTAGTCACGAGTGTTTTCTTGCTTGGTCATTGCGGCTTGATAGTTTGCCACAAATATTCCTAATCGCACACTAGAATTGTAAATTAAAGTTGCATGCAGAGTATATACCACATGTAACGGTCACCGTAGCCTAGTTGGTAGTGCTCCTGCCTACGAAGCTGGTGGTCCTGGGTTCGAATCCCGGTAAGTGCAAATATTTGTGTGATGAGCACGAATATTTGTTTCTGAGTCATGGATGTTTTCTATGTATTTAGGTATTTATCTTTCTATATAAGTATGTATATCGTCGCCTGGTACCCATAGTACAAGCTTTGCTTAGTTTGGGGCTAGGATGATCTGTGTGACATTGTCCCATATTAAAAGAAAAAAAAAAAAAAAACTCAATTAACGCACATCCTGAAAATAGTTTGTTCAGAATCGTTTACTGAATCGATTTATATCATTTTTAAAATAGGTATTTTTTTATTCCAAAATAATTAAAACTACGGAAATTATTGTCATATTAACCCTGTACAGTCAAAACCAAAATGGACCGTAAGTCAAAGTAATAACACTTTAAAAATGCTGTTTTCTTTGTATTCATACAAATTCCTTCATTCAATACAAAATAAAGAAAAATAAACTTTATTCCAAGAAACCAATTTATGAAATAACAATGCATATATACATGTTAAATAAAAAATTCAGTGTACATACATATTATGATTACAACATAATATTCTAATTGGGGTGTTTGAGGGTGTGCGTTAATTACGTTACATGTTGTATATCAAAGAGAGATATTCAATAAATGATTTGAAAATGGGGTTTGTGTGTGGTAATTGACGGACAAAGTTGAAGTAGGTAAATGAAATTTTCCTTTCCTGTCAAAAAAAAGTAATATCGTAGACGACGAGAGAAGCTACTTGTTATTTTAATGTTCTGTGTATTCTAGAAGGATGATGATTGAGATGGGTTTAAGTGTTGCTTTGCTAAATAAATGCAATCGATGATTGGTGGGTTATTTTTTACTATAAAAGCTTTAAAAGTGAAGAGAGATTTTGACTGCACGTGTGGCACAGCGGCTAAGACAGCCGCCTCGCCGCTTCGTGTCGCGGGTTCGAGTCCCGCGCCGGACAACTATTAGTGTGACCCATAAATAGTTGTTCTGAGTCTGGATGTAATTTGTGTCCGTCATATAAATATATGTTTGTAAAGTAGCCCGCGACACAGGGATTAGATTCACTAGTGCGGGCGTAGTCTTTTTTAAAAAGAAAATAGAGATATCTCACAATCTTTACGGCGTATTTTTTTACTAATAAAGAGACGGAAACGGCTTAGTGGTTAATTTATTTGCCGTGGAAGTGAGTGCGAGGGGTATACCAGCAAAATCATATATGGCCACCGTCGACCTTGGGACATGGCAGTCTGTCTCATTGAAGACTACCCATTTTCGCCGTATATATATTTTTTTTTTATATCAGTGGGCGACGAACGAGCAAGTGGGTCCTGATGGTAAGTGATCACCACCGCCCATAAACTCTCGCAACACCAGAGGAATCGCGGGTGACAAGTAGGGTTTACCAATGGGTTTTATTTAGGAGGATATTTCGGAATCTAGAACTAGCTCGTAACAATACGTACGGTATACAATGTATATACATTATATATATGCATATATAACGCGCGGAAGCTGTTACCGATGAGTCATTTAGACCATGTATTTTTTCTCCACCAAAGTAGCACGTTCATCAACATAATCCATAATAGAAAAACACGGAACCGTTAATAAAATACATTAGAGTCGCATTGACGTCACGGCTGGGGCTTCCCCAATGTCTGCCAGTTCACTTTCACACCCGAAACTAAATGGTTATCGTCTCGCTCGTGGTGTTCATTTGTCGGATATGCATTTCAACAACATAAAAGATGGGTATTTTGACTTACAATAAGTTTTGCCTCTGACACAAAAAGGCCCCAACGCAAAAATACTTCTTTTTATGATTAAAACCTCATTTTAAGCCCCAACACAAACTAGTGTCTATGTTTCTTTCGGGATATTTTTAAATGCACATCTATATAGTTTTTCAGCACACTACGTAACTCCACTATTTAACTGAATGCACACCAGAAGTATGAATGCTGTGCAAAAAAACTAATTGAATAACTAAATATGACCTACAAAAAAAATTAAAAAACCACACAAACCGAGGTGGCCTTTTTTATTGAATTCACATCAAAAATGTAATTCGTACATTGGATATACGATTTACAAAACAAAAGTTCCAAATGTTTATCAAAATTACTAATTTGCACTCTAAATTGTACAAATCTTACAACGGAATTTCTAAAATTGTTAACTAAAGGTGTACCACTATAAAGTAAGTTTATTTTACTAATAGTGCATCTAAAATATATTAAACCTAACTTTATTTAGATTTTGATTCTTTATTTTACTGAAAAACTTGTTGGCGCCTGCACATCTAACGCCGCGCTCGCTCTTTAGCATCTAACGCGAGTGTGAGGGAGACCAAGCGACACGAAGTAAGCAAACGGTCTGGTACTTCTGAACGAAAAGAAGATTTTCATATGCTGTTCGAAGGTGTTCGAAACTGCGCCTTCTTTTTTTGTGACTTTTTTCTTTAATTTTGTGACAGAAACGAATCGCTGCAAAACCGACTTCACGTAGTCTTGTTTGCCCTACCCCTAGAGTGTAATGTAAGCCCGCGTAGGCGCGGAGGGGTGGGGCGGCCCGCGAGCTGCAGGAGTAGGTGGTTTGAAGGCCCGCCGCCGCGGCTGAGGCTGCAGCAAGCCGAAGCTGCGGTGGTGAGCGTTAAAACCATCTACGACGATAAGCTCGCGTGGGGCCGCCCAAACCCCGCAGCGCCGGAGCCGTGACAGAAACAATGCTTGCTGCATAATAATTATCTTTATATTTAAGTTGTGTTATTGTTCCTAAACTTCTACTTATTGTTTCTACACTTAGTTACCGCTCAGTGTGCATGTGTTTAGTGCATGTTAAGTAAGCACTTGATTATTTTTTTGTGTACTTAATTATATAAAGATGACTGATTAAATTGGGTTTTATTTAGAATAAACGGCGTTCCTAAAAGTAAATTAGGTGATGGTTTTCCTTGAAAAAGTTTTATTAAGTTTGTTGAACTATAGAATTGTTAGATAACTAATAGGTCTTTACCTATGAAATTGCCGTTTTGTATGAAAAAATTTAAACGAATTTTTTTCATGAATTTTTTTATTTGTATTAATCGAAGTAATCACCCATGCAATCAATGCATCTTTGCCATCGCAGTGGCAGTTTATTGATGCGCTTCTTAAAGAAATCAGCTGGACGGGAGGCAACAAATTCTTCAAAGGCATTTTGTACTGCCTCTCGGGTATTGAATTTTTTTCCCGCCAAGAAGTTATCCAAATTCTGGAAAAAGTAGTAGTCTGTAGGCGCAAGGTCTGGTGAGTAGGGCGGATGACGGAGAGCTTCCAACCCCAGTTCTTGCAACTTGGAGACCGTCTGCTGTGCAGTATGAGGTCGCGCGTTGTCGTGCAGGAGCAGCGGAGACGAGCGATTGACCAATGCTGGTTGGAGATGCGCCAGCTTCTCCATCATTGTGCTCAGTTCTTCACAGTACACATCTGCAGTAATGCTCACCCCGTTTGGTAAGAAGCTGTGATGAATCACACCGGCGCTAGACCACCAAACAGTGACCATCACTTTTCTAGGGGTAAGTTTTCGTTTAGGGCATTGTTTAGGTGCTGAACCAGGATCCAACCAACTTGCTGAGCGCTTGCGGTTATCAAACAGAATCCATTTTTCATCGCAGGTAACAATGCGGTTCAAAATTCCTTCATTTGTGTGTCTGTTGAGCAGTGCAAGGCACGTCTCGACGCGTACTTCGCGCTGGCGATCATTGAGTTCGTGGGGCACCCATTTGTCAAGCTTTTTTACCTTGCCAATTTGACGCAAATGGACCAATATTGTTTTGACGCTAACGTCGAAAGCTGCTGCTAATTCAGCCGTAGATTGTGTATCATCAGCTTCCACAACCGCCTTTAATTCGTCATTGTCGACCAAAGTCTTCGGACGACCGCGAGGTTCATTTTTCAGGTCGAAATTTCCAGAACGGAAGCGAGCAAACCAATAACAGGTGGTGCGTTGGTTTGTAGTGTTAGCTCCGTAAACGTCGTTGATGTTGCGTGCCGCTTGTGCCGCGTTGCTGCCACGACGGTACTCATATTCCATAATTACTCGAATTTTTAACGTATCCATGATGACGAAAAAGATTGAAATGCGATGAAAATGTAACACTAATCAATAAAGAAATGACTACTTTTGGAAAAAAGAATCCATGTTTTTAAAATAAAATTAATTTGAAATTAGAATTCTTAGCCAAACAAAAATTATTTTGATTTGAAATGGCCAGTACTGCAGAACGGCAATTTCATAGGTAAAGACCTAATATTAATAGTTATTCATTCAGTAAAACAGTTCTGCAAATATGATTAAACAGTATACTTAATTTCATTTAGTTAGTGTGCATAATTAGTGTGCAAGTCAGTATTTTTGATATAACTTTGAAATATTTTGTTAGAAAAAAGGGAATATACAGATATCGATTTAAATACATGCCGTTTCTTTCTATCTGTGCATTTGTACCTGTCAGTGGCATCGTTTTGGATTTTCCCCAGTTATTTGAATCTTATTTTTTAGACTAGATTCTGTTTCGCTGAGTCTTCTCAGTTGGGGCGTATTGAATCTGGTGGTAGCATTAAAGCGCTACCGTCCTTATAAAGACAAGACACTTCTAAATAATAGTATGGAATTCTTAATTTAATATTCAGACTAGATGTAGTAAATTATATCTAAAACTTCGATATAAAACCTATGTATAAGCTTGACAATATCTTAATATAAGCCAGCAAAATAACTAAATCATAAATGTCATATCTGAATGTTTTCAAACAACCCATGTACAGACGCCAGCACATCCAGCTAACCCAATCTGTCAAATTTCTTTTATAGACTTTCAACTATATTACAAAAGCATTAAGGTTCACTTTCTATTGTGGTAATTTGACAGATTGGGGTAGCTTGAAGTGTTGCCGTCTGTACATACTTAAACATCTATATGTACCTAGAAATAGTTTAACTTAACTGTATTACTAGAAACATGTTCCGACTATTTACAAGCACTTTTTAAAGGTTACGTGAATAAAAACCTTTTTTATATTTATTTAGACCTATACAAAAAAGTCTCCATGCGTTGCTGGTTTTATTTCTTTCATTCGTCTACTGGTCTGGTTACTTAGAGTTGCTCAAACCGCTTATTAGCACTCGGAAATGGATCATCGACCGGTTGTCTAATGACTACAACCGGAAGCGATACCTTAACGTGACCCCCTCTGAAATTAAACCTCAAAGAATGCGTTCAGGATGTTTTTTCCCGACGGTGATGTATTGATTTTGGGCAAGAAAAGTTTAATTAGCGCAGTCTTAGTTACCATGGTGTTTGGTATTGAGGTAAAGTGTTATTAAGACATTTAAACTTTTTGATCGCCACAGTCGGCTATAGTCGACATACCAAAATCTGCCCAGAACGCCACGGTCACGTACCGTTGCATGCTAGGCACATTAGGTTTGTCTATACATGACCGTGGTGGTCAAAAGGTTAAAAGTAGAAATACAATATAAAAGATCTAAGTACCACAAAATTTGGGGTAAGGACTGTAGGAAAAATCAAACCTTTTTTTGCCTTCAGCGCAATTTGGGTTATTCCAAAAGTTTTTAGGCAAAGCAAAGAGAGAGATCTCATATTTGGCACTCAGAAATACCAAAAGAAAACCCACGTGTCTTATTATTATCCTCATATATATATATTTAAAATTGGAAGAACAAAGTTTACCGTTATATTTCCGACTAGCAGTGCCCGCGGACTTCGTTCCACGTTATAAATATTTTTGTCCCTGCCCGTTTTTACATCCACAATAACGTAGCTTTCTATTGGAGAAATAATTTTGAAAAACGGTTCAGTAGATCCAGAGATTACCCCTTACAACGTCACAAACTCACAAACGTTACCTCTTTATAATATTAGTATAGACGAGACTAGCCCCCATGACAGAAATACGAGCCGAAGGATATTCGATAGCAATCTGAAAACAAAAAAATTGTAGTTTTCTACTTACCCTATTTATTTTAATGAATCCCTTTATTTTTTAAAGCAGACTAGCGGCTGAAATATTTGCGGCAGGGAGGTCAACAGCGAAGTTCTTAACGCTTTTTCTAATTTCATTGTAATTAATGCTTATTGTACTTATTATTTTCTATTCGGTTAATCACAGTTTAGAATTTTCCATACAAGTGTCATCCCTGTTACCCCACCCCCCCTCTCTTAGATTACATATTTGAAGAAAACGATATAACAAAAATAATATACTTTAAATCCGTCCACGGGCATCACAACTTTATCAAACTATACCAATTTCCTCAAAATCGGTTCAACCGTTTGAGGACAATGAAAAAGACCATTTGACCAGAGACCTTCGCATTTGTAATATATATAGTATGGATTCTAATTGAAATTGTTTTGAAACCTCTCCGGCAAGGTTTGTTATAATTATTTACAACGCAAGTAATTATTTTCTATGTACATTTTCTCTTTATATGCATTCCGTACAGTGTATCGAGAAAAACATTAACAATAAACAAACAAACGTACAATAAATAACAATTTTTGTTCAAATAATGCACAAAAACCGGTCGAGTCACCGTTCGGCGCACGCGCACGCAACGCGCCGAATCGTAGAGGACATTACTTTCGCGGCAAACGTAAGTATTATTCTGTTCATTTTCCTGTTGTGCCGCGGCCTCTACAATGACAACATTGTTATGTACAATTAATAAGTAACTTCTGTAAGTTATACAACTACTCTGTAAGTTACACTTATATTACGAAAACCTCGCTTATTGCCTATGAAATAAAGACGATAACTGACCTTTTTATGAGTTTATTTACCCATCATGCATCAGTGACTGCACCGTGTGATTGGTCTTAATCTGGGTGATTTCTGCGTATTTTTACGCATATAATTCCATAATTTTTTCTATCCGTTGTTAAGTATCCGAAGTACAAGCTTTCCTGAATTTGGCATTGTGTAATATATCCCGGATATTTATTTTAACAAAAACAAAATACGCAATTACCGCGCACTCGGTATAGAGGTTATGCAACGGGCCGCGCAAAATGCTCGTCAAATCGAAGATATGTTCGCATGCACTACATAAACTCGTATATATAATAAGGAGATAGGAGAAAGGAAAGCTTTTTCCCTACCCGACTACAAGTCTCTCTCTAGTCCCTTTAAAGAATATATAATATAGTACACAGGACCTTCAATTTTGTGACACACTGTTTATGATGTTGTTGTTATTGATGATTCTTCTCTCTTCATCTTGATTTGTATAGTTTTGATTAGTATTTTGATTTTTTTGTATTATTTTAATTTGTACGCCTGCTATCGGCAGAATATGATGTTTTCAAAATTATTTTCAAGATCTGTATTTATACATTACCATATTCATGCAAACTAATATATTGATTGATTGATTGATATACACTCAAAAAAAAAAAGAAGTTTTTCCAAAATTTAACGCTATCAATGCTCAACTGTATCATCCACTGACGTCCTATAAATGCTTCCCAATGATATCATATTGTTGTAGAGTATTATAGAGTTGTTCAAGCCGCCCAGTAGGCCTCTGACATGGCTAAACGACTGTTGTCTAACGACAACAAGCGGGACCGACATCTTCACGTGTCCTCCTAAGCACGGAGACGCTCAGAAATTAAACCACTTTGGCGGTCACCCATCTATGGACTGACCACGGGCCTAGTTGCTTAACCTCGCCGATCACTTACGAATCGGTGAGAGCATCTAGCTCACTATAGTACCTGTTGCTCTAGTGGTTAGGGACCCTGACTGCTTAATCAGAGACTGCCCCCAGGACTAATCTTTTATGATGAGTATGATTATTTGTTTATTCTGTCTGTTACTGCCTAGTTTGGAATCAGACTGCAGTTGGCGTGGTTGGTAAATGTTTGCCTTTTAAGCCCCAGGTCGTGGGTTCGATTCCCACCCAGGACAGATATTTGTGTGCATGAACATGTCTGTTTGTCATGAGTCTAGGTGTAATTATCTATATAAGTATGTATTTTAAAAGCAAAATGGTATATGTAACATATCAGTTATATGGTTTCCATAGTACAAGCTCTTCTTAGTTTGGGATCAGATGGTCGTGAATAATATCCCAAGATATTGTATTATTATTATAATATTAGTGTGTTAGTTGTCCCAAGGTGTATAGATATTTATTAGACATAGATATCTATATACATATAATAAAATCGTAGGAAAGTCAAAACTGTACATTGAATATTTTTTTAAAGGATACTTGGGGCGTGATCTACAATAGATATCGAAGCCAAAAATATAGTCTTTAGAATTTTTGTCTGTGTGTCTGTTTGTCTGTATGTATGTCCGAGCTAAACTCAAAAAGTACTGAATGGATTTACTTCAAATTTTGCATGAATATTACTAAGAGGTCGGGTCAACATATAGGCTACATGTTATCACGCTATCACCTACGGGGGGGGAGCAGTGATAATTTATAAAGTTTAACGCGGGTAAAACCGCGGGGCACAGCTAGTATATTATATTTTCCTTTGTATCGTTGCTTCTGAAACCGCAGTTTATTTTAAACTAGTCAATCGGTTCGCTGGCTGACCGACTCGAGCACTGAATTGGCCACGAACCAAAAGAAAACAGGAAGCGAGCGATTATACAATGCGTTGCATATACATGTAGGTAGATACGTATCATCATATATGAGTTTCTATGCGGATAACGTTAATGATATTTAGAGCAAATCAATACAATTTGTGCTCCTGGTTTTAATTCCTGCCATGGCGGCCAGTTTCAATGGAGACTAGACATATTAGACAGGACATATTATAGAATACAAGTTTATTGTGTGGGCAAAGACATGTGCACTCTCTTGAGTCAATAGGACACGACCGGAAAGTGTTCACTGACTTTCCGCAAAGTAAAGCCTGATTCAATTACTTATATTTAGTTTCATCAATGCACCCTAAATGATGAATGATTTTAAAAGGGAAATTTTTAATATCTTGGGTAACATTTATTGAAATTTTTCTTAGGAATCTCTAATTATTTTCAAAATAGAAACAGCACATGTTGCAAGCTCATAATGTAGCTTTCAATGGGTGAAAGATATATTTAAAATCAATAAGTAGTTTTTGGGTTTATCCATTACAAAGAAACAACGCGAACGTGCAAAAATTCGAATATTATCTGTTGATACAAATTTACAACCTGCCTGGACGAGATCGCACCTAGCGATAAGGCCGCCATTTGTACAATCTTGTTAAGTTACTCATAGTTCTTTTTATGTATTAACTAGCTATGCCCCGCGGTTTCACTCGCGTTAAAGAAGATTTTCCCGCTTTTCTGTTGAATTTTTTCCTGAATTTTCTTTGCTATAAACCTCACGGAGCCCGAGACCTATCCAACGAATGCACATCCGTGGAAATCGGTTCGTGCGTTCTGGAGTTATAGCGTCAGGAAGGAAAACCCGACTTATTTTTATATAGTAGATTTTGTTGTACAATAAAGAATTACTTACTTACTTACAACTTTATGATATTGAGTCGTGCATATATGAGAAAGGCCGTTCAGTTCCAAATTCCTCGTACCAAAAATAACTCAAGAGGAACGCTACTGAAGTCGACAAAACCAAAGAAATTAGGTTATTAGGTACTGACTTATTGTTATACTAGCTGTGCCCCGCGGTTTTACCCGCGTTAAACTTTATAAATTGTGATAATTTCCCCGTATGTGCTAGCGTGATAATATGTTGACCCGACCTCTTAGTAATATTCATGCAAAATTTGAAGTAAATCCAATCAGTACTTTTTGAGTTAGCCCGGACATACATACAGACAAACAGACACACAGACAAAAATTCTAAACACTATATTTTTGGCTTCGATATCGATAGCAGATCACACCCCATGTATCTTTTAAAAAAAATATTCAATGTACAGTTTTGACTTTCCTACGATTTTATTATATGTATAGATAATATGTTAGAAGATATAATATAGAAGATATATAGAAGACTGCCCTTTTGGACTAGTGGTTAGTGGCCTTACTGCTAAACCAGAGGTTGTGGGCCCGATTCACACCCGGGACAAATCTTTGTGTGAAAGACACGATTATTTGTTCTGTGACTGGGTATAATTTATCTATAATATGTATTTAGCAATATATAAGTATGTTTATCAGTAGGCTGGTTCCCATAGCTCTGCCTAGTTTGGGATCCGATGGCAGTGTATTTTTTTTATCTATACAACATGTAACGTAATTAACGCACACCCTAAAACACCCCAATTAGAATATTATATTGTAATCATAATACATACACTGAATTTTCAATTTAACATGTTTATTTAAAGTTTAGTTTAATAAGGAATAAAGTTTATTTTCCTTTATTTTGTATTGAAGGATGGAATTCGTATGAATACAAATAAAACTGCGATTTAAAATCCATTTCAATTTATTTTGACTGTACAGGGTTAATATGACAATAATGTCCGTAGTTTTATTTATTTTGGAATAAGACATTACCTATATTAAAAATGATATAAATCGATTCAGTAAACGATTCTGATCAAACTATTTTCAGGATGTGCGTTAATTAAGTTACATGTTGTATAATAGGTTACTTTTTTCAGTTTTCAGTTGTCAGATTTGTTACGAGACATTTATTTTCGGGAATTTGAAATAGGCTTCTATTAATATCTGGGGAGAAAAAATTGTTTATCAATTTAAACAAAACGTTGGGACATAGCTGTAGCAGATATCTATTTTGTCTATAGTTTATTTTATATTATTTCATTGTATTCATCTCCAACAAAGAACCAACTTACTTGCTATAATTGATAACAATAATTAAACGCCTCGTGCTTCCCCAATTATAGGAGACCACAGCATGCACTGAAATTTAACAAAACAAATTATAAGATATACCTAATATAATTACGACAACCGTTTCACTTAGTACAAAAAATTATGATTTAAATTAAAATAGTTTACATTATAGAATTATATTATCTATGTCTAGTCTTAAAATAGGAATACGTTTGTATGGCAAAAGCAGCAGGCAAGTGTAACTTAAGGAATGACTCGAAAATAGTCCCTAAAGAACGAACAATAATATCCTGATTTAGCAGTCACCAAGATCTTTAACGGGTTAATAGGTCGAAGCGAGGCCGTGGTACACCGATATTTTAGTACGCTATGCTATTTCTGAATCTGCTGTTTTCGGTTCTAACAAAGAAAACTACACCGTAGCTCCAGGATTTAAGGTTTAATTTGTTCTGGCTATACTTCTGAATCTGATTCTAATATGTAAGAGACATTTGGTATTCTAAAGGGAACAGTTAAAGTCGAATTTGGAATAAACAATGGTTCCAGCCAAAGTTGGCAGCATGTATATGTGGATAGTACGATGGTAGATATTATCTTGTGAGGCTGGATTTATAATCTATAGTGAAGTGATGATTCATAGAGAAATGCAGTGTATGGAAGCAGTATTATGGTCATTAAAGTTACCTAATTGAAACTAAAATAATTACGATACTCTTGCGAGGTTATTGCCTATTACTGTCTTTCTCGAGGCGCTTTTTACCCAGTTATTTTAAACGGTGTGATTTTGGTATATGCCTCCAAATTATAGATACAAACTCCAACGGAAATCTGTTGCTCAGCAGTGGACATTATTCTGTTAACATGATGATGATGATGATGATGGTTATACACTGGTGAATGCCTCTTTTGTCTAGTGGTAGCATGTTCAACCGCAGTTAAATCCAGGCATAATTCAGATTCCAGGAAGGGCCATAAAGTTTACTTGGGAATAAACAATTCTCATTTTCTGGCATTGAAGCAAGCAAGCGTATGGTTCTCGGTCCAGAAAGAATAACAGGATAACCCCATATCCTCCCGTGGCCATCGTGGAACGAAACTAAGGGTTACACCAGGTAGTCAGGAAGCAGTTGCCGCAACCAAGTGTGTACTAGCTATCATCTGACAGCGGTCACCAACTCGCAGACCAAGCTCTGTGACTATAGCAAACTCCTCCCCCTCCAGGAATAATATATGGCTACTCGAATACAATGATGGTGACCCTCAAATAAATAAAATAGTATCTATTCAATCTTCAGCACTTACTTCGGCATAGAAATAATTAGTAGAAATGCAATGATATTAAAAATAGTTTAGTTGGAATTGCAAAGAATTGGGGAGAAAATGAAGTACAATGAAATATGTGAGTTTGGCGGCATAACTGGACTATGACGTAAAACGGCCAAAATTGTCTGAATCTGTCAATATTCGGGCAAACAAAATAAACTGTCTGCGAACTATTATCGGTTCTGTATGTATAATAATTTTATTGTTTGAAAAGCAATATTCTATTCAAGACGGCACCTACATGGAGTTACTTCAAAGTTACCGAAACATTTTTTTACTAAATTTAAAAAAGGAGAATCTCTATTGTAATGTTTTGTGAAATTGAACTCATGGAGACTTAGGTACACAGGCCCCACTCTTTGGGCCTAATGAACACTTTAATTTCCCAGTGTTTGATGACGTACTTAATCTATACCTATAATAAAATCGTAGGAAACTCAAAACTGTACATTGAATATTTTTTGAAAGGAATACTTGGGGCGTGATCTACAATCGATATCGTAGCCAAAAATAGAATTTTTAGAATTTTTGTCTGTATGTATGTCCTGGCTAAACAAAAAAAGTTACATATTATCATTCGATCACCTACGGAGGAGGAGCTGTGATAATTTATAAAATTTTACGCGGGTAAAACCGCGGGGCACAGCTAGTTTAATATAAATATATCCATTTAGGAAGAGAAAAGAAAAACATCTATTTACTACTGGTTTGCCGCACAGAAAAACTGCGACCCATTAATATTTGTGTGTAAGAGTGTGTAGGGTTGTAATGATATATGTTATTGTACTTATTTTTTTTTTAAACGGGACTAGTCCCTCCTTCTTACCCACCACTGCAACTCCTGTAAGCCAGGATCAACAGTGGCACACAATGAAATGACACTGAGCGGTGAAGCTCAGGCATGTCCCGGGGAATAGCTTTAACTGTCTTGGATCCCGCAACGAATTATAAATATGTTATTGTACTGTGTGAAGTAAACTTTCTGTTACGTCATAATTAGGTTGAGATAACCATTCAACGCGTCTGCCAAGCGTGGCGATTATGGCTTAGCCCCCCAAGATGATTCTAGGGGAGGCTTTTGTCCAGGAGTGAACGTCTTGCAGCTGTTATGATGATGATAAACCATTCAGTTATTGAATGTTAAATTTTTTTCTTACGCATTATAATAGTTATATATAATTTAATAATATTTTATAAATAACTGTGCCCCGCGGTTTTACCCGCGATTAATTTTATAAATTATCATAGCTCCTCCCCCGTAGGTGATAGCGTCATAATATGTAGCCTATATGTGACAAACAGACACACATACAAAAATTCTAAAAACTATATTTTTGGCTACGATAACTATTGTGTATCACGCCCCGAGTATCCTTTAAAAAATATTCAATGTACAGTTTTGACTTTCCTACGATTTTATTATATTTATAGATGATGATATTAAGTGCTTAAGATTTTATTCTTATTTTTTTTTTATATTTTGATTATATCCATTCAATATCTGGAACGCTGTCGTCTCCCATCTTGGATGTGGGCGCTAATGGCTGCGACACAGTATTCCATATTAATGCGGTTGTTAGCGAACTAAAATTTTTGTAAACTGTTTTTGTTCCAATAAAAATATTTGTATAATATCCATCCCAAACTTATCGATCGGTCAGTAAATCGGGGCCAAGATCATAAGTATTCTGCAATAGCTTTACGGATGTATGCAGGTTTATGTAAGACCGTTAATTAATAAGCAGTATTTTCCTCAATACATTTTCATGTGAGTACAGTTGAGAAAGTAGTTAGGCGAGAAACATCTGATCTAGGTCCGGTTCAAAGACTTAGCCATTCTAGATTTATGTAATCAGAGTGCGCTAAGCGATCGCAATATTTGTGCAATGATTGTTCTTTAACAGTAATCCCACAGGTATGTTAAGAGGCGTCCGTCCGATCAGCGCGTTTAATTTCAGTACTTGGCAAAATTTAAAGTCATATTATTAAAGTTAATAATAATAATAATATCCAAGGACATTTTTTATTATTATTATTCATTTATCTCCACAATATTATAACATGGTACATAGTGTTATGGTTACAGACATTGAAAATTTTACAACATCAAACAAAAATATTGTGGAAGACTGGCCCAAACTAGGCTCTAGTAGGCCTATATTTCAGGATTACATATTATTCACACACGGCCATCTGATCCCAAACTAAGCAAAGCTTGTACTATGGAAACCTGATAGTATTCTACAAATACTATACCATTCTTTAGTAAATACATACTTATATAGTTAATAACACCCAGACATCCAACTCTGGACAAACAGACATGTTCAGGCACACAAATATCTGTCCTGGGTGGGAATCGAGCTAGGGATTCCTATCAAAATATCGCAATAACGTATCGTATCAAATTACGACAGTGATTTATATTTTAAACTTTAATAAAATTCATATTACATCATAACAAAATGATGGAAAACAGTGCCATTGAATATATTGTTAATCGTATTAAGAGATACTGCTGACAAAATTGTTTACAGAACAAGATTTTTGTTTAGACATGTTGGTAGATTTAGATTATTTTAAACTTTAAATATTGAATTGGTAGATTTACTATTTGTAATACCGTCAAATATTATAAACATAGATTATTTTTGTGTTCTCCTATTACATTACCTACGTTCAAATTGGAGCTACTAAATTTATATTTCGCATTCATTACAATGACACTACACTACTTGATGTACACTTATTATATATTGAAAAGCATGCGATATTGTTACGATAAGAAATAGAATCGCGTATCTATATCAATATCGCGTATCTACATAACGAATTCGATACAGTTACAACACACTTTTTGGGCATCCCAAAAGCGAACCCATGACTTGCGCCGTGACATAAATAAGAGGTGACAATAAATGGATAACTTAAGGAGTTTCACAACGGCAAAAAGGTGCGCTTTTGGGGTTCCGTTCGTCCAAAGGAAAAGCAGAAACCTTTTAGGATCACTTTGTTGTCTGTCCGTCGACCTGTCTGTCAAGGCCCTCTATCTCGGGGACGTGTAGAAGTATCGAGTGGAAATTACAATCGAACACTCAAGTCTAGTCCCTTGAAACTGGGAAAAATCAAACTTTTCTGTAAAAACAGTTAGTGTAAAGAAGACATACGCCAGTTTATGCCGTAATAACAATCTAGGTATATTTCGATACACTTAAGGGAGTCGAAACTATAAGATTTCTCAAGTAATATCGACTTTACAAGTAAAGGGAAAAATCTTAAACTAAACATTTTTAATTTAATAACAAAAAACAGGTATAGGTAGGCTTCTAATAAATCAATTCCTGAAATATTTATAATATGTACATATCTACAAAATTGTACGGAACCCTCGGTGGGCGCGACCGGCTCGCATTTGTTTGGTTTTTATATGATATTAATTTAAAAAAACTCAAAACACTAACACCCTCACGCCTTACCTGATATCCTCATAAACTTGTTCTCCTGGTGTGTATCGTTTGTAGCTTAACGGCAGAACGCGTACCCCAGATTGGAAGCTCGTTTAATCTCCGCTGAACGATTAAAATAATAAATTCCCAGTTATGCGTTTTGATTTACGGTTTGAATTGCAAATAATGCTATTAACCTATTTTTTTATAATTTTACAGTCCGGTTCCCATACCTAACCATCTTTACGTATAAACTAAGATTAAGAGTCTGGTTGGTTGAGGATTATCTTTTACATTTGTTCAGGTAGTAGTCATGCGCCTATACCAGGTCTTACCCTTGTAAGTTACTGAATCCCAACGGTTACGAGGACAAAGGGAATGAAGGCTGCCAGCAGACCCCAATAGAAATGGGGAAAGAATCACGGCAGAAGAAGAATGACAAAGCCAACTACATAGTAGGCAAGTATAACATACTTACTTATCGAATACTAGCTGCGCCCCGCGGTTTTGCCCGCGTTAAATTTTATAAATTATCACAGATGTGAAAGCGTGATAATATGTAGCCTATATGTTGACCCGACCTCTTAGGAATATTCATGCAAAATTTGAAGTAAATCCATGCAGTAGTTTTTGAGTTTAGCCCGGACATACATACAGACAAACAGACAAAAATTCTAAAAACTATATTTTTGGCTTCGATATCGATTGTAGATCACTCCCTAAGTATCCTTTAAAAAATATATTCAATGTACAGTTTTGACATTCCTACGATTTTATTATATGTATTGATATATAATAGTGGTTACCCTAGTGTCAGAGTTGTTCAAGCCGCCCAGTAGACGTTAAGCTGTCGGGCCCGGTTGTCTAATGACTACAACCGAGACCGACAGCTTAACGTGCCCTCCGAAACACGGAGACGCTCAGAAATTAAACCACTTTGGTTGTCACTCATCTATTGATTGCATCTCCCCGATCACTTACAGACAAGTGATAGCATCTAGCTATTAGTGCCTCGTATGAGTATATAACATAACCTTCATATATGTGCGAGTATACCCGGAGTTAATTCCATTGATTTGTAGCACCTTGCCCTGATTCATTTTGGTGCCAATAAAATGGGCACTAAACTTTGTATTGTTTCAAATTTAACGACGCGGATGTGCGTTAATAGACTATTTTTATGTGCGATCTATCGCAGACCACCATTTCTGTATTCCCTACCGAATGAGCAGATGTAAAATCGTAAAAAGCAGCCAATGGCAAGTTGCACTAGCTTTACCGAGAGTTCCGTACAATTTTTATTAGGTATGTAATTAGTTTATACATGACGCAGGGAATCGAGTTTAAGGTTTACATCTAGAGAGAAAATTTTGATTTGAATGTTATACAAGCCCGTTGTCAGACGTAAAAGCCGTGGGAACCTTAAACACTAAATGTTCATAGTATGAAACGAGAAGCCCTCATAGTCTGCATTATTGTAATGGGCAATACGGAACTCTACGTTACGCTCGACCTGTCATCCACTTGGCCAGTATTTTTCCTTTTGAGGTAAGGAAAAAGATTGCTTATAACCGATACAATGGATACGAAAACTTGGTACGGTAATAACACGCTGTGTATATTGTAAAAAGTTCAGAGTATCAAGAAGATAAAAATGTTCACGGAATGAATGAATTTTGAATTTGAATTGAATGAGATGCATAAATACTGTAGACATAAAAGGGGTGAAATGAATTTTAAAAGAAAGTTTTGGTTCTCAACTGTATTAAAAATATGCAAATTACTCTTTCAAAATAAGTCCTCGAAAAACGGAATTCCCAGCGTCAACATGGTTAATTAAATAGTTAATCGAATGTTCTAATGAAAAAACCCGAGATTTTTCTGTATTCAAATTATATGTTTCATAAAATTAATAGAAAACCCACAAAGGCGAATGCCCCTTTTTCTTCGGGGATCAGTTGCGCTGCCTTTGGTTCCGTATGGTATCCGGAAGTGGCACTTACGAGAACAGATATCGTATTTTCCAAAGAATCCAAAATAATTGTTTAATTGTTTGGGGTTTCTCCGAAATTTTACCACAACTGTTCTATTTGGAGGTTGTAAAAATGGTTCGAAATTCAAATTGGTGACTAGTTATTTTGAAACTAAATGTAGTATTTTATTCGAGTATTTAGTAAGTATTTCTTTTTCATTTATGAAATATACACATAAAATTTTAATACTTCATTTGATTGAATCAAATATCTATAGAATGTACTTGTGTACGAGTATCTATTGTATCAAGGCGTACTGAAACTTCTTCTAAAATGTGTAACATGGTTGCAAACCAACGTCCCAACATAGGTCACCCTGGTGGTTGCCATCCATCTAGACTGCAGTTGTGCAGTCTAGATGGATGGCAACTTATAAAATATATAGTAAGTTATAATAGTAAGTTATAAAAGACTATTTTTTTATCTTAAAGTAATAGTATCTAGACTGCAGTTGTGCAGTCTAGATGGATGGCAACTTATAAAATATATAGTAAGTTATAATAGTAAGTTATAAAAGGCTATTTTTTTATCTTAAAGTAATAGTATCTAGACTGCATTTGTGCAGTCTAGATGGATGGCAACTTATAAAATATATAGTAAGTTATAAAAGACTATTTTTTATCTTAAAGTAATAGTATCTAGACTGCAGTTGTGCAGTCTGCAGTTGTACAGGCGCTGTGTTCGTGGACTTATCAGCCGCCTATGATACGGTGAATCTCAAGCGGCTGTTGTGGAAAGAGGAGTCCATGACCAATGATCATAAATTTGTGGGGATACTCCGGGAACTTCTCCACAACCGCCGATTTCGGGTTCATCTTATCACAGAAAAAAGTCGTTGGAGAGCGCAAAAAAATGGCCTTCCCCAGGGGAGCGTCCTAGCACCGCTACTCTTTAACATATACACCAACGACCAACCATCCAGCCCAAACACGTCTCGTTTCCTATACGCGGATGACTTGGCACTCACCACCCAAGCCACCACATTTGAGAAGATTGAGGTTTATTTGACGGACGCTCTTAAGGACTTAGCCACTTACTACCGCGCTAACTCTCTTAAACCCAATCCGAGCAAAACCCATTCTTGCTTATTTCACCTGCGTAATAGAGAGGCGGGTCACAAACTTGACATAGTTTGGGACGGGGTGTCTATCGAGCACAGCTGTTTCCCAAAATATCTTGGAGTTACTCTGGACAGATCACTCACATTTAGCCAAAACTGCAAGAATACCAAGCAGAAGGTGCACTCTCGCAACAGTCTCTTACGGCGACTTGTATCCTCTAAGTGGGGTGCTTCGCCTGACGTTGTGCGAACTTCTGGGCTGGCGCTATGTTTTTCCTGTGGCGAATTTGCGTGCCCAGTATGGAGTCGCTCAGCACATGCAAAGCTGGTGGATACAGCTTTGAATGAAACATGCCGGATAATCACTGGTTGCCTCAAACCGACCCCGGTGCAAATGTTGTATCCACTGGCAGGAATAGCGCCACCAGAAGTTCGTAGAACGGTGGCAAGCTGCAATGAAAGAGCCACAATGGACAACGACACACGTCACCCTATGCATGGCAGTAACCTTGTGCCTCATAGGCTGAAAAGCCGCAAAAGTTTTTTAAGGTGTGTCCACCCACTTATTGGCGAACGGAGTCGTGAGAGGCTAAAGATATGGCGAGAAAGTGCTTCCTTACCCATCCCATTTGTTCCTCCGGCTGAAAATCTTCCACCTGGACACAATATTCCGTGGCCAACCTGGAAGTAAATGAACAGGCTCCGGACTCAGGTTGGTCGAAGTAAGGAAAACCTGTACAGGTGGAGATTTATTGACGGGGATAGCCTAGGATGCAGGTGCGGTGCTACCCCCCAAACCATGGGACACTTGATCGCATGTCCTGCGTGCCCTAACACCTGCACGTTACAGGAACTAATGGACGCTACTGACAACTCTAAACTCGTAGCTGAGTTCTGGGAAGACTCAATCTAGATTGGCATCGACACGCTAAGAAGAAGAAGAAGAAGATACTTTAAAAATAATAATTTTCCTCAATTCGTACTGTGTTGGCAAGGAAATATTATATTTATAATATCCTGGGGCATTATTCACACACGGCCATCTCATCCGAAACTAAGCAGAGCTTGGACTATGGAAACCAGATAACTGATATACCTACTTAGGTAATAGGTACTATTTTTCTTTTGTAAATACATACTTATATAGATAATTAATTACACACAGACTCAGGACAAACAGACGTGTTTATTTTTTTTATACCAGACGGCGACAACCGAGTAATAGGGTCATCTGATGGTAAGTGATCACCGCCGCCCATGTACTGTACACTCCCTACACCAGAGGAGCCGCGATGCGTTGCCGGCCTTTAAGAGTCAGCAAACAAGTTTTGCTGACCCTTCCCCCCACCCCAATGAGCTCCGGCAACCTTACTCACACGCAAAAACACAACATTAAAATTATTAATGTTATTATTAAGGAATATCTAATGTTCATGCACACAAATATCTGTCCTGGGTGGGAATCGAACCCACGACCTGCGGCGTGAACGGCAAGTATCAACCAACCACGCCATAATGCCCGTAATCTATACATATAATAAAATCGTAGGAAAGTCAAAACTGTACATTGAATATTTTTTTAAAAGGATACTTGATCTACAATCGATATCAAAGCCAAAAATATAGTTTTTAGAATTTTTGTCTGAGTGTCTGTTTGTCTGTATGTATGTCCGGGCTAAACTCAAAAAGTAGGTACCGCATGGATTTACTTAAAATTTTGCATGAATATTATTAAGAGGTCGGGTCAACATATAGGCTACATATTATCACGCTATCACCTACGGGGGAGGAGAAAATTTAACGCGGGTAAAACCGCGGGGCACAGCTAGTAAATATATTAAATTGCAAGGGTTCGATTATTCCAGTCTTATCGTAGTATCTATAAAAAAACAAAACGCACGGAAAACTGAAACACGTGCTGATGAAGCCTACCCAGTGACTGCCAGTAACGTAGAGTTGCTGTAAGACGATTGCCACGACTTCATACGGCCAGTACCGAAAACCCTCCATCCTCGTTGAAGACAAAGAACAAGCCATTTTCCTTATATTGGTATGGCAACATAGTAGACAGGTAAGAGACAAATGTCATTGCTTAGTTCAACGGCCGACCTTGTACGATACAGGTTTTACCATATAGCAACAACATGTCACATAAGTAATGTGATACTTATGAGGAATCCCTAATAAGGAAGCAATAGTAAAAGCGACGAAATTGAGGTTTCTCATCGAGGTTAGTAAAAGCTTGCTTTTCACGTCGGAGGTCGTGGGCTCGATTCCCACCCAGGACAGACATTTGTTTGCATGAACATGTCTGCTTGTCCTGACTCTGGGTGTATTTATCTATATAAGTATGTATGGAAAGAAGTATGTATATCAGTTATCTGATTTCGATAGTACACAAGGCTACATACCAAGCTCAACATTTCCACTATAAGCTGACTTCTCATTGTATTGAAATCCTATACAACGCGAGATTAGCTTATACTGGAAATATATAGCTTGATAAGTAGCCGTGTGTACAAGCTCTGCTTAATTTGGGATCAGGGCCTCTACCGGCTAAGTCGCCGAAAATCGATTTCTTAAATGGCGTTCAAATAAATAAAGGTTAAAAACGACTTAATCAATCGTTAAATCGGCTTCTATGAGCACATGTGACGTCATCAATACTCCGGAATCGATTGTCAATGTTGAAGCCGATTTAACGATTAAGTCATTTTTAACATTTATTTATTTGATCGCTATTTAAGAAATCGATGTTCGGCGACTTAGCCGGTAAAGCCCCAGGTGGCCGTGTGTAAATAATGTGCAAGGATATTATTATAATTAACTAATATTAAGGCGCTCATAGCTTCTTTCACCGGTCCGTAAGTGAACGGCGAGGGTAAGCAACTAGGCTCGCGGTCAGTCCATAGATGGGTGAACACTAAAGTGGTTTACTTTCTGAGCGTCTCCGTACTCCGGAGGGCACGTTAAGCTGTCGGTCTCGGTTGCAGTCATTAGACAACAGTCGTTAAGCCATTTCAGAGTCCTTCTGGGCTTTTAACACATAACATCATTCTTATCAATAAAAAATAAGTTTGAATAGTTTCACAAAGAACATAGAAATCGCATAACATACAAACAAAAAGAATATATACACGCGAAGGCTGACTTTTTTCTTTTGAATTCGGTAATTCCGTAAGAACTCCCCGTTGAATAAGAATTACAAAAATCTGTATGTACCTATGTACAAAGAACAGAGAAATTACCATGTCTCTATCAAAGCTGATGAATAATTTAATTATGTTATGGTGTTATTATGGAGGATGTAGGTAGTTCCTCCATAATAACACTATAACATAATTAAATTTAAAAAAATCGAATTGATAAGCCCCTTCTTTTTGGAATTGGTTAAAAAGAAAGAAATCTACCGAACCGACGTAGTGTCATCAGTCGCATCGGTTCATGGACTCACCTTGACACCGACTTACATACGCAGTAAGACGATTGTCGTAGAGAACTGTAGTGACGTGTATCTTCCATAAATGTACTTAGAATTATAGATGGGTGACCGCCAAGGTGGTTTAATTTTTGAGCGTCTCCGTGTTTCAAAGAGCGCGTTAAGTCATTGGACTCGGTTTTAGTCGTCAAACAACAATCCATAAGCTATGCCATAGGCTTACTGGGCGGGTTGAAAAGCTGACACTATAACATCAGGGCTGGTTATGAACTGCATTGACAGTCTTAATATCCTGTGCCTTAGGAACAAGGTGATACTTCGATGGGTACCGAATCATGCGGATACCCGCATGATTCGGTACCTACTGGCGCCATCAATCCGTATCGCTCAGAAATTACTACACTGTGGTCTAAAATTATTAATCTCAGAATAATATAAATAATAATTTTCAAAATTTCAACTTCTACATGTTTTATTATCAAAAAGCTAGTCAAGTGCAGATGGTTCTGTGTTGTTCCATCGAAATATGCACATCTATTTAAAAGTTACAGCTTGTTCTTTGGGTTGCGCAAGGCTAAAGCTATGTAATAATGTTATCCATTACAGCAGCTATCCAGTTAGAGGAAAATGACAAACTTGATATATACAAGAGTGCGAGATTAAAATAGCATATTTTCCTTTATATAAATACATACATCATAATTCATTTGGTATATATACATTATACACTACGCTGCTGTCAATACTGATCAAAACCTGGAGTTTATTATGTAGGTAGTAAGGGCGAGTCTTGTAATGTAAATGTATCCACGGACGATATGTCGCCTTATGACGATTATCGCGGTATGACCTTGCAATAAACAAATTTCCCAATTGATAAATTTATGAAATTCAGCATGGAATTTAAATCCAATTAATTGAGTGCTTAGGTATATTAACGTCGTCCTGTTTAAATAGTATTAGTATGAGTTTTCATAAGCAAAATTTCAGTCACATTTAACCTTAAAATTTTCGATAATCAAAATACTGAAAAACAATTAGTCCCGTTGAAATAGCAAACTGAAAATTACAAGATATTAATAGCTTATTAACTAGCCGTTCTCCTGTGCTACTCAACTCAATAATCTCACTTACTCAAATTAACCTATACATACCATACAAACATAATTTTACAGACACATAATCCCAAGATAACATTAAATGTTGTTGGGATGGGTACTAAATAATATAAATTTTATACTAATTGTTGTTCTTATCAATCTAGATTATAAATAAACATTTATATTAAGTTCGCCTTGTTAAGCCTCGTTTCGAAATCAAACTGCGTGAGGGCCCTGGTGAACTGTAATGCAGGTTTCTCGTAAATCTACAACAAGCACCTGTCTCTCAGAAAGTTGGGTTCTAGCTTGGCAGTTTTGTCATATCATTATTAAGTTGTCACTAGATTATAGATAATCCAATTTTTTGTGAAGAGAAATTAAATATGTATATTATAATATAATTGTGAGTTTGCACAAATCTTAACGTATGAACGAGTTTTAGCTCTCGACGGTTATTGTTATGCAGCGTTATGTATGCCTGGTTACTGTGGTGCTATAGCGTGTTAACTTGTGCATAATCGCAATGCATCGTTTTCATTCGAGTACGTGTTATGTTTCGTTTTCTTTAGACTGGTCTAAATATTTCAGTTTCTGTCAAAACACTTTGATTGGCCTGTTGGTGAAGTGGTAGACCCTGAAGCGTGGTTTTGATCTCCACCCAGGACAAATCTTTGCAAGTTAAGAGCAAGATCAATATCTTTCTGGCTGTTAGCTGATGGCAAAGATTTTCACTACTCCATCTCATCCCCTGACGAACGAAGTCATCCCGAGGGAATATTTCCCAAAGAACTGACAGCAGCGTCTCTTTGTGTACTATAACCATCATACCGCGAAACCCGTTTGCCAAGCGTTATGGACAGAACTCCATTGTGAAACATGCTGAATCTGCGTCTGAGATTTTTCCAGAAAATCACTATTCCAATTTAAACCCTGGAATGGACCCATTATCCGCGATGGTATATGCTTCCCTGAGCAAGGTTAAGTCAAGGTAAGGCACTTACTATATATAACTACTCCCATAGATACGAATTCCTAAAGATAATGCGGACATTTTCTTCTCTAAATTCTAAGAATAGGCCAATAGTTTGCAGTTGCTATATAGATATCTGCCACGACGATGCACTGCCCTCCCAAAATTCTAGGAAGCCTAAATAAGAAATAATGCTCAGCCCTGCCTATTTTCTTTAATAATTTTGTCAATTTAGGTAAAGTTTTTTTTGGCCCGAGAGAGAAGAGCACGAGTCTCCGCAGAAACTATTCCTATAAACAATAGTTACTTCATATAATGCACTTACTTCTAAAAGGGTCGACTCTGAGTGATTCTCTGACGCGCAGCGCCTCGGCGATGTCTCTTCGCTTGACGCATTGTATGCCCAGGTTCTTGAACTCATAGCTGCAGTTGTCCTCGGTGATTCTCGTTGGGATCGTACATACGCCGCGCTCGCACCTCTCCCGCCCCACCAGGTTGTGCGGATGTGCTCTGAACGAGATAACAACAGTTAAAGTAAAATAATGTACACCATATAAATTAAATACAATTCATAAAGAACTTGTGGATACTGATTGCCGTGCTTTAGATTTTCGTGTTGGTCTTCAAGAATCTTGTACAGACTACTGTGCAAGTGGCTCGAAGATCTGAACGAAAATCATATCGAATGTCCATGTTTCTTTTCAGGCAAAGATTGAAGACTGCACTCGAAGTTGTCGATATAGGACAGACCATCCAACTAGGTAGATCCAACTTCGAGAAAAAGGTCAATATTCAAACCCAATTCAGCTGAGCAGCGTTCGGGTCTGAAATAACTTAGTGAAATATCGTCGTAGTACCTACTGCTACGATATTTTTCGACCAGCATGTGTTTCATGTGATATAAGTTATGGAACAGAGACGTGGTCGCTGAAGATGGACCGAATAAGGCGGTTCAAGGTCCCCCAAAGAGCAATGGAGATGTCTATATACTCGCGAGTTTCCCTGCGGGATCGAATCAGAAATGTCAAAATACACCAGCAAACAAAATTAACTGACATAACCTGAGAAATAACCAAGCTGCGGCGACACAATCCGGAAGACTCTGCGTGGGCAGGCCCTTTAATTTACCGAAACTGGATCGACGATTTTTTGAGGGATCCGGAAAGTCACCGAATGCGGGTAGTGCAGGACGAACTGTTGTGGTAATCATTGGGGAAGACCTTGGTCAGCAGTGGACATCTTTCGGCTGACATCATGATGCTCTGGTGATACAAGAGTCCATAGCATCTTTAAGCATAAAATAATGAAGGTAACAAAATTTTGTAGCCTTCATTAATATTGAGGCAGCATTAGGGACCAATAACTGAGATGTTACACCAAGAAACAGACTCTATAAGGTTTCTATTACGTTAGGCTTAATGTGTTCTCCGAGAGTTGTCCTTTAACCTATCTGGCCACGAAATAATAAACGATCTTTGGTGCGGGAAGCCAGATACCTCTGGGCACAGTATTCTTCTTCTTAGCGTGTCGAAATTATAATTTTCCATCGTGGTGAAATGATCAGACAGTTAGCGTAGGAACTTGCTAACTGCTGCTCAGGGTGCGCCGCACGTACGAGTTTGTGTGGTACGTCACTCGGGGAGGCTCCTTTCATGTAGCTTGCATCGCTCAGTTACTAGGCCATCAGTGGTCGTCGAGTGAATGAAAATAGATATGTTACTTACAGTAAATCTGTGGTTACACATGATACCACGATGAAGACAGGCCCAATGTAACCATCTATATAAATCGTAGGGTAAGTCTTGTGTTCGGGCGTGCTGTTCACGCCGGGGATCGAACCCGCTAACCGACCCTCGCATGGATACCGGAATCTGAAGACAAAATGATCATAATGATTAGACTACATACGTTACTTACAGAAAAGTGTCTTTGGTGACACATGACACTACGATGACCACTGGTCCAACGTATCCAGTTATAGTTATCGTGGGGTAAGTCTTGTGGTCTGTAGTGCTGTTCACGCCGGGAATCGAACCCGCTGACCGACCCTCGCACTCATATCGGAACCTGTGGACAAAATATAATATTTAAGGCATATAATTAAATATTATAGAAATGCCCGGTATGTTACATTATGTTATTAAAATAACGCCAAACTTAAATAATACTGGAATATTGAGATATTTTATGTGTCATCGATTTTTCCAAATAGCTTGAATGAGATCCGGAATTTCCAGTCAATTTTAATGTATTCTGTATTATTTGGACGATCAGTTTGAAAGCTTTGCATTATTTCATTAACATGTTGCAGTTATTATTGTTTGTTATTGCAATGTTGCTGTTCACTAGGAATATCCCCGATTTCCGGGTAATAGAAGATCTAGTGAACCCGTGCAATGTCAAAGAATTGCCCATACACCACGAAGTTAGAACATGTTAATATTAATTTATTTAAATATAATGCATGCATGTAATGTTAATTTATTTTATTGATATAATGTCTATGTGAAGCCCTCGATAATTACATCACGCGGCTGAGGTACGAATTAGTTAGTAACTCAACTCACTATAAATAAACATGCATCGGTTATGGCATATTAGTTTAGAAAACGGTTTAATCTTTTTATTTATTTATTTATTCAGGAAACATACAGTCTTTAAAAAAATACAAGAGCAGAGTACAGACGCCAGCACATCAAGCTACCCCAATCTGTCAAATGTCCCCAATTGAAAGTGAACCTTACGCTTATGTGATAAAGTTGAAAATCTATAAATTAAATTTGACAGATTGGGTAGCTGGCGAATAGGGAAAGGCTACTTAATACCACATAAACAGAAGAAGTGCAATGCAATAATGTCTACACAAATACTAAACAGAAATTAAACTACTTAAGCTAAACGTTGTTAGAGAAATGTTTGTTGCTTCGGTAAGTATTTAAACGATGCAAAATACATTTCTTCAAAAATATATCAGGTATTACGAAGCCGTAATTTAGGTATTTAAAAGTCTAGAAGAAACATTATATATTCTGTCACCCACTTTCTTATTGAAATTATCCAGAGACAAAGCAAATATGTCCAACATCTTCCGGTAGTTCTATGTATTTTCTACATGAACGTCTAATAAATATGTTTCTAGCAATTATAATATCAAATTCGTTATACATGGTAATATCCAAAAAGTAGTTTTATCATAAAGGCATAGCCATAAATCCTCATTCGAAGTGACTTAGCTGGGTTGTAATGTAGCATGCGGTAAAACCCTTACAAAAATTATCCAAAACAATTACGTCACATTTAGGTTTTCCTGTTATAAAAATACAATTCCTTATTTTAGCAGTTAGGGGCACTAACCACTAGCCAGAAGTAAGTAGTCGAAAGGTACAAATCGTTCCTCGAATGCTTAGAAAGAAGTTTTAAACCCAATTTATTGGGAAAAGGAGAATACAGAGATACAGTTGTGGGTTTCAGGAGAAATCTTTGTGCGATTTACCTTAAAAAGAAACAGTCCTTAGTCTCAAGACTGCAAGGTCTTGGCTGTGTACCTGAAGGCCAAGTGGAAAATCACCATCCCATCTTATCCTGTGTGGAGCGTATATGCCGTCCCGAGGGAATATATATACCAGAGGACGGGCAGCAGCGATCTCATGAGTACTATGTCCATCTTATTGCGATCGCCAACCCGTCTGCCAAGCGGGGAGATTATGGCAAATCCCCTCAAATGATGAGATCTTTGGGGACGCCTTTGTCCAGCAGTGGGCATCTTTTCACTGATATGATGATGATCATGATGAAGGTCTAGTTATCAACATCATTTAGGTGGAGACACCTAACTTGCTTTTTATTATGTTATTTTAGATCTTTATGAAATATGTTTAATTCGTTATACTTACTGGAGAATATCGTAAGCAAGTTAGCAAGGAACTCTTTATTAAAAAAAAAAATAATCAAGATTTTACAAATGGCGGCCCCATGCGTGCGATCTCTTCCAGGTAACCGTTGAATGGACCAGGATATAAGAAAAAGAAGTTGGGTATTTTATGCTTTATTTAATGGAAGGTTATTTTTGTGATATCGTCTGATAGAGGAATCATTATATTATAGCCATCAGCTTCGTTTCCTAAACTAGATATATCACGAATTCAAAAGTTAGTAAGAATTCCGGCCCAACTCTCAGAATGTTATGTTTGAAAAACAGAATTGGAAATATATTTTCTTAGCTCAAAATAAACAAATTCGTCGAAACTTTCTCGCACTATGTTTATATAATGAAAAGAGAAATATTTCTATAAATACCCTCACTGCTCACAAGTGTAGCGTCCTACTTAGCGATGCATTCCACGGCGGAATGGCTAGGAGTTAATATTGTAGCTATTTCAACCGACTTGAGAAGAACATATATTCTTAATTAGATGCATCAAAATGTACATACATAATAGTATTTTAAATTACAATGACCACAAATCTTTCGCATTCTAATTTGCAACTCAGTAGAGTTATTGTTAAGAGATTCATATAGATGGCGCCAATATCCGCCGTAGCATGTGTGGGAAAGTGTGCTATTGTGTGGGCATGTGTTCTTCACATCCTAATCGGAATCCTCGTGGTGGTTCTACCCAAATGTGCTGGTTCGAATTCCGGCGGTGATCTGAATTTACTACTCTCGGAATAAAATAAAAAAATATATCCACCTATGGAATAAACTGGTTGCACTTTTATATTACTACTTGTAATAAACTGAGGGAATAATTAATATAGCAAACTGTCACAAACAAACCATAAAAGTTCAAGTTTCGTTTTATTAATTACCCAAAATGAGTGCGAGTCGAACTCGCGCACCGAGAGTTTCGTATCAAGTTGTAGATATGAAAATATATTGACGTTCATTATAAACATTGTTTATTGTAATTTAACTAGAAGGTCTCGGCTCTAGAATATTTTCTTTACTTGTGGTGTAAGATATTGATTGCTTTTTGTCAAATTTCCAGATTAAGACAGCGGGTAGTACCTTCGTACAGACGCCAGCACATCAAGCTACCCCAATCTGTCAAATTTCTTTTATAGATTTTCAACTTTATCACACAAGCATAAGATTCACTTTCAATTGGGGAAATTTGACAGATTGGGTAGCTGGCGAATAGGAAAAGGTTACTTAATACCACAAAAACAAATACTAAAACAGAAATTAAATTACATAAGCTAAACGTTGTTAGAGAAATGTCTGTTGCATCGGTAAGTATTTAACCGATGCAATATACATTTCTTCAAAAATATATCAGGTATTACGAAAATCACAATACAAAGCCGTAATTTAGGTATTTAAAAGTCTAGAAGAAACATTATATATTCTGTCACGCACTTTCTTATTTAAATTATCCAGAGACAAAGCAAATATGTCCAACGTCTTCCGGTAGTTCTATGTATTTTCTACATGAACGTCTAATAAATATGTTTCTATCATATCAAATTCGTTATACATGGTAATATCCAAAAAGAATTTTTATAATAAAGGCATAGCAATAAATCCTTATTCGAAGTGACTTAGCTGGGTTGTAATGTAGCATGCGGTAAAACCCTTACAAAAATTATCCAAAACAATTACGTCACATTTAGGTTTTCCTGTTATAAAAATACAATTACTTATTTTAGCAGTCAGGGGCACTAACCACTAGCCAGAAGTAAGTAGTCGAAAGGTACAAATCGTTCCTCGAATGCTTAGAAAGAAGTTTTAAACCCAATTTATTGGGAAAAGGAGAATACAGAGATACAGTTGTGGGTTTCAGGAGAAATCTTTGTGCGATTTACCTTAAAAAGAAACAGTCCTTAGTCTCAAGACTGCAAGGTCTTGGCTGTGTACCTGAAGGCCAAGTGGAAAATCACCATCCCATCTTATCCTGTGTGGAGCGTATATGCCGTCCCGAGGGAATATATATACCAGAGGACGGGCAGCAGCGATCTCATGAGTATTATGTCCATCTTATTGCGATCGCCAACCCGTCTGCCAAGCGGGGAGATTATGGCAAATCCCCTCAAATGATGAGATCTTTGGGGACGCCTTTGTCCAGCAGTGGGCATCTTTTCACTGATATGATGATGATCATGATGAAGGTCTAGTTATCAACATCATTTAGGTGGAGACACCTAACTTGCTTTTTATTATGTTATTTTAGATCTTAATGAAATATGTTTAATTCATTATACTTACTGGAGAATATCGTAAGCAAGTTGGTAAGTAACTCTTTATTTTAAAACAAAATAATTAAGATTGTACAAATGGCAGCCCCATCGCTAGGTGCGATCTCTTCCAGGTAACCGTTGAATGGACCAGGATATAAGAAAAAGAAGTATTTTATGCTTTATTTAATGGAAGGTTATTTTTTGTGATATCTTCCAATAGAGGATTTATTATATTTTAGCCATCAGCTTCGTTTCCTAAACAAGATATACCTATCACGAATTAAAAAGTTAGTAAGAATTCCGGCCCAACTCTCAGAATGTTATGTTTGAAAAACAGAATCGGAAATATATTTTCTTAGCTCAAAATAAACAAATACGTCGAAACTTTCTCGCACTATGTTTATATAAAGAAAAGAGAAATATTTCTATAAATACCCTCACTGCTCACAAGTGTAGCGTCCTACTTAGCGATGCATTCCACGGCGGAATGGCTAGGAGTTAATATTGTAGCTATTTCAACCGACTTGAGAAGAACATATATTCTTAATTAGATGCATCAAAACGTACATACATAATAGTATTTTAAATTACAATGACACAAATCTTTTTCGCATTCTAATTTGCAACTCAGTAGAGTTATTGTTAAGAGATTCATATAGATGGCGCCAATATCCGCCGTAGCATGTGTGGGAAAGTGTGCTATTGTGTGGGCATGTGTTCTTCACATCCTAATCGGAATCCTCGTGGTGGTTCTACCCAAATGTGCTGGTTCGAATTCCTGCGGTGATCTCAATTTACTACTCTCGGAATAAAATAAAAAAGCATATCCACCTATGGAATAAACTGGTTGCACTTTTATATTACTACTTGTAATAAACTGAGGGAATAATAAATATAGCAAACTGTCACAAACAAACCATAAAAGTTCATGTTTCGTTTTATTAATTACCCAAAACGAGTGCGAGTCGTACTCGCGCACCGAGAGTTTCGTACTAAGGCTCTAGACGGACGGACCGCATTTCAACTGCAATTCAAGCAGTTCTAGTGCAGTTTGAATGCAGTTGACACGACTGCAATAGAACTGCAAAACCAAACGCGCTGTCCGATTGCAGTTCAATTGCAGTCGGCGTGCAGTTGCAGCTGATATGCGGTCCGTCTGTCTAGAGCCTAAGTTGTAGATATGAAAATATATTGACGTTCATTATAAACATTGTTAATTGTAATTTAACTAGAAGGTCACGGCTCTAGAATATTTTCTTTACTTGTGGTGTAAGATATTGATTGCTTATTGTCAAATTTCCAGATTAAGACAGCTGGTAGTACCTTCGTACAGACGCCAGCACATCAAGCTACCCCAATCTGTCAAATTTATTTTATAGATTTTCAACTTTATCACAAAAGCATAAGATTCACTTTCAATTGGGGAAATTTGACAGATTGGGGTAGCTTGATGTGCTGGCGTCTGTACCATATTGGTTTTGCCTCAGTTGCGTGTGTTAAAATATGCTGGATTAACGTTCGATATTAATGAGTTTATTGAATGAATGAGATGAGATCTCTTTCCTTTTGAGGAAGCGGAACACTAAAACACCACTCCAGACTCTGCGAACTTGGAAGACTGTATAAGTAACTTCAATAATCAGTAGTAATTACCTACCATGCTTCCTATTGTCTGAGAGCTGTGCACGTGTCGTCGCACGACGTTCAGTTCGTATGGTCGGAACGTGGCTAATTAAATGCTAATCACGAACACTAGCGCCTATAGCACAGATGGAAGGCATGCCAATTAGAAGAAGCGTGCTCTCCTAAATATACGGAAGGTGAGTAATCTTCTTTTGGAAAAAAATATAATAGGGACATGGGACATTATTCACACATGGCCATCTACTCCAAATTAAGCAGAGCTTGTACTATCGATATCAGATAACTGATATACTTCTTTTCTTTTGTAAATAATAACAATATGCTGGGTCATTATATACACCCGGCCATCTGATCCTAAATTAAACAGATCTTGTACTATCGAAATCAGATGACTATAGATACTTTTCTTTTGTAAATACATACTTATATCATGTTCATGTGCACAAATATATGTCCCGGGTGGGAATCGAACCTACGTCCTGCTGCGTGAAAGGCAAGCATTTACCAACCCCACAAACCGAGATAGAATTACCCATTAATAGAATTACCCATTATAGAATTTTGGTACCCGTATTTAAAAAAATATAATAAAGAAGACTGTTAGGTTAATAAGTTGGAGACCCTGACTGCTAAACAGGGCAGTGGGCCGTGATGCCTACCCAGGACAAATCTTTGTGGGATGAGCAAGATTATTAATTCTGTATTTGGGTGCAATTTATTCATAAAACGTTTATCAGCGGTCTGGTTGCCATAGAACAGGCTATGCCTGATAAGGCAGGAGTAATGCCTCCACCCACAAAAAGTGACTGCGTGTTGGTATGTCAGACTCTTCGGTTTACCGACTAAAACCCCACGGTGTTTCTCGAGTACCTGTAGTCTGGGCCACGGGATTCGCGTAAGCATTCACCGCAGCCCAGACAGGTCTTGCCCCGCCTGTGCCTAGGCAGACCTCGTCATACCTCGCCCCCCTTCCTCTAGAAATTGCGCGCGCGGAACACGAGCGCTGCCTTCTAAGGCCTGTTCTGATCAAGCGACAGACTACCCTAGGTCTGTCGCCTGCAGGCCATTACCTACGGTGGCCGGAGAGCCGCCACGAGCGCCTTCGACGTCTAGGCCTCCTTGCACGGGCCGGTTGGGTGCTATTGAGCTCCCGATCCCGTTCCGCTGCCTCCTTCGCGGCCATCACCTCCTCGCAAAAGGCGGCAACGGAAACCCACGCGGGCTCGCCAACTAAACCTAACCTGCGTGGACTTCTCTTGGCGCCTGATGGGGTAAGAGCCCCGGGAACACGGGTATGCTGCTCCGGTACAGGCTATGCCTAGTTTGGTATGAGATGACAGTGCCTTAATTCTCCCAAGATATTTATTTATAAAAATAATGCGAACTGTAAGGTCAAAGCAAAATAAAAGTGAAAAATTCAAGTGTATCCATACCTAAACAATGAGTTTGATGTCAGGTTTTACATAGCTATATTTACGTTTGCATAAAAGCTGTCATCTCCAGTGTTTGATCTCGTGGACAAGGTGAGATGTTGTGTAGGCTATAATTAACTGATTGTTGATTAGTAGAATTATGAAAATAATACGTTAATTTTCTACCGCAAGGTGTTTTACATTCGAGTAATTTTTGATTATGACTTTATAATTACACGTTTAATGTGATTGATTTGATTATTCTTTTTAAAGTAACGGAACATCAGCGGTATGTTTTTTTTTTGACCTCGATGTACAAACGACTGGGCGTTATTAAAAATATCTGTGGCATCGTAGCTCCTGAACGGATGGACCGATTTTGATTTTGTTTATTTTTCTGTTTGAAAGGTGAATTAGTAGGGAGTGTTTTTAGCCATGTTTGATGAAAATCGTTTCTATATGGCTGCTCTTGCTGATTGCAAACTGGCTGATTACATATCTTTTTCTTTAATAGGGTTTACTTTTATACCTTTTGTGTTCTATTTGTGGCCTGTTTTTAATCATTTTTATTAGGGCTACGTTCATACAATTTTTATTATTTTGTGTATTTTTTTAGGTTTTTCATAAACAGCTTGACGTTTTTATTGTCTTTGTACAGACGCTAGCACATCTAGTTATCACTTTTAATTGGGGAAATTTGACAGATTAGGGTAGCTTGATGTGCTGGCGTCGTCTGTACTATAAATAATAAAGGGAGCAATCATATCACAATATGAAACAAAATTTCGAGCGTTTGTGATAAAATAAGGCGTTCAAGGTTGAATGAAGAAGTAAATACAATATGTATTAAAAATATTAGACTTAAACTAGATAATTAAACTTAAACATAATCTCTTGACAATAACTTGATACGAGCTAGCTAAATATCATTGCTGTTATAAAATAAATTTTATAAATGTTTTAATACAATCAATACAATGTGTAAGTACCTAAATATCTATGTTACTAGAAATAATAATGTAATACAAACATGTTCTGACTATTGACAAGCGCTTTTTTAAAGTCTACGTGAATAAAAACCTTTTTTTATTTGTTTTTTTTTTTTAATACTAAAAGAACGAAGAATTATGTTTACCCGACTCGGTCTACTACCGGATGTTCCCATACAGGGGTTTGGTAATACAAACGACGGGAACACTGTTCGAACGTTTTTTGATAACCCCGATGTACAGACGCCAGCACATCAAGCTACCCCAATCTGTCCAATTTCCCCAATTGAAAGTGAACCTTATGCTTTGTAAACTGCTCCTAATAGTGGTCTAGTAACAAGCAGGTGAACCAACATAACTTGAAATAACACACCTGTTCCCTCGACATCATAACAATCTGTCACTACTGGCAACACAAAGGAAGTAAACAACATAACTTTTTTGGCGCCAACGCGGAAAAAGATGCATTTTATTTTCAAAAACTGGTGTAAATTGGAGTTTTTATGTGTAAATATGGTGGATTTTCGACAACGTACACAAGTGGAGGTGCGATATTGCCGTGAATTGTGATTTTCCGTGTTGTAACCAAAACTCCATAAAAGCCTCTAGTAAAGTCTCCACTGCTTTACTGGGGTTGGACAGGGACTATGTATGACTTGACTGTGACGGACTTTACTTGACAATGACGGAAATAAATGATATAAAAATATATTTACTGAACGCCAATAAGGCCAAAGAAAAAAAAAAAACAGCATAAGAATAAATACAGAGATATAGAGTAAAAATACGCAGCCATTAGCCGGTGGCTAGCGGAGTGCAATAATTATCACGATGAAATTGTATGCAGGCACGACACTCCGTACGTGGGCTGGCATTGCATTGTTTTCCTCTACGTTAGGGGTGGCGCACTAGGATTACTTGCTTTCTAACAATACGAATTAAAGTGTAAAATTTATAATAATATCCTGGGACATTATTCACACACGGCCATACTACACAACTTAGTATAACATACCAACATAATAATAATACGTACCTACCTAAAGCAAAAACTTAGCACCTCTTTTTAAGAAAATTTCGCGGACGGAGGAGTATGGAATATGATACAATTAAAGTTCATATGGAGAAGGAATGCAGAAAACTTATATTTTTGTATAATAATAATATTATCGGACATTATTTACACACGGCCATCTGATCCCAAACTAAGCAGAATTTGTACTATGGACACCAGATAACTGATATACTACATATACTAATTTTCTTTTGTAAATACATACTTATATAGACAATTACAATCACACTCAGAACGAAGGTTTAAACGCCTTCTCAGGCAGCTTTTGGTACAACATATTTTTTATCTGGTATCGTGTAATACCCCAAAATGTACAGAAATAACAAATGATTTGATTTGAATTGTTGAAAGAAGTTTTTTTAAATCCGACAAGGTATTTTTAAAATTACAAATTACAGACAAACATACAAAAACATCTCTTGTTTTCTATTTATAATATTAGTTCAGATTATTTAAAAACCCAATTCGAAAAGCTAGCGAATAATCACAATAAAATGTGTTGCATTATTGGACAACCCTAGGTTCAATTGTGACCGGAGTGCGAGAGATCATTGATATTGAATCGATTCGAACTTGCGGGCCAATTATATGTTGCAGGTCATGATAGCAGGCAATCCACGAGACATGTAATAAACACTATTTTATAAACAAGACCTGAAACAATAAAAGCCTAGGTGTTTCATAATATTAGCTAGCATGTTCATAGACTTAAGTAACCTGTTACTCTAGAGTTAGTAACCCTGAGTGCTAAGCCAGAGGTCGTGGGTTCGATCCCCACTCAGGAAAAGCACTTATTTGTTCTGTGTATATGTGAATGTATTTAGATATATTACAGACAATATGTAGTAAAAGCGGCTCAAATATACAAACCTTGAAAGAGATTATATATTTGAGCCGTTTGGAGTGGAGACGCTTGGGCCATGGGGTCCGAGAGCGCGGATTTTTTTCCGCGAATTATCCAAACGCTTGGTAGACGCTACATGCGACCAGAGGGCTGGCCAATATTTTGGACAGCGTTTAAGCATTGCCATCCAGTGTGGCAATGCGGCCAGCATTCTGGGCACGATGCTCAAAGGCAGCGATACCGAAGTTTTTTTCGACGCCCAAAGATGAGACCTTTATATAATAATATGTATATATTTAATTTTAATTGAAATATAAGTATATATTTTTAGTACTTAGTTTTACGTTTCTTTAGTTGATAATTTAAGTTATTTTAATAATAATTGTCAATCATACATAAACTGTTATAATATATATGTAGTAAAATATAAATATCAATAATTAAACCTAAGCATAATCTCCTTGACAATAACTTAATACAAGCTAGTTAAATATCACTACTATTATAAAATAAATGGTATAAATGTTTTAACACTCCGTGTACCTTAATATATGTAATAAGTAACTAGAAATAATAACTGTATTAATACAAACATGTTCTGATTATTTACAAGCGCTTTTTTAAAGTCTACGTGAATAAAAACCTTATTAATTTATTTATTTTACTTTTTATCGGTTGTCTTGTTGCTAAAGTTTGGGATCAGATGTCAGTGTGTTATTTGTCCCAAGATTTATAAAAACAAAAAAGCTCCTGCGTTCGATCAACAAAATTACGGAATCAATGATTAAATATGAGCAAGTTACCTTACAGCCTATCTGATGAAGGCGGTTAAGGGGGCCTATCTTGAGAATGTCCCCGCGTTCGAATTTGCCGGAATCCTTCAATTACAGCATGGACGCGTATTGTGTGATGCCTTTATATACTGCGAGTGGATGCACACATACTCCTAACTATTTTATTTATTTATTATACCACTGTTTCAAATATACAAACCTTGAAAGAGATTATATATTTGAGCCGTTTGGAGTGGAGACGCTTGGGTCCGAGAGCGCGGATTTTTTTCCGCGAATTATCCAAACGCTTGGTGGACGCTACACGCGACCAGAGGACTGGCCAATATTTTGGACAGCGTTTAAGCATTGCCATCCAGCGTGGCAATGCGGCCAGCATTTTGGGCATGATGCTCAAATACTATCAGATAAGTCGTTACCAACGAGCGTGTAGGTACTCTTACTATCATACTGTGAACGCCAACATGTCTGCCTGCCTATCGTGGCAGTTATGGCATATCCCGCCAAAGGGACACAACACTGTTGTGGACATCGTTTGGGGAGGCCCTTGTACAGCAGAGGACGGACCTTGTGTGTAAAAGAGGGTGGCGATTTACCGCAGCGACAGTAAGCTGCATAAACTTATAAAGCTGACATCTACCTTCAGTTGAGTCATGACCCAATCAATCGACTCCAGATTATTGCATCACCGCTAAATGGAGCCACACCGAACACCCGAGGGCAACAGTTATCTGAAATAGCCCACACGTCACCGATCGTATTAAAATTAGCGTTAGCTCCAAGCCCACGGTTTGTTCACGAGCTCATTCATCAAATTACTAAATTGTAGCGTCAAATTAAAACCAAGCGAGGTTAACAGGTGGCTCTAAAGGTTTGTTTACAACTTTTACACTTACATATATATATATATATATATGCATCCTGGTACATTATTTACACACGGCCATCTGATCCCAAACTAAGCAGAGCTTGTACTATGGAAACCCTTCGAGATGCTCGAAGATGGGAACCAGATAACTGATATACTAAATATAACACTTTTATTTTGTAAATACATACTTATTATAAACATAATTACACCCACACTCAGGGCTCTACCGGCTAAACCGCTGAACATCGATTTCTTAAATATTTATTTGAACGCCATTAAAAAATCGATGTTCGGCGACTTAGCCAGTAGAGCCCCAGGACAAACAGACATATTACTAATATCTGTCCTGGGTGGGAATCGAACCCACGACCCCCGGCGTGAAAAGCAAGCTTTTGCCAACCACGCCAACAGGCGATATATCGATATCTTGATGAACTAATACGTTGCAGCAAATTAAGCAGGACTTAAAAGTGCACGTGATTGCACTCACTATCCTCTCACACTGATAATCGGATGCGACTGCTGTCCGACCAGGGAGTGATCAAACGCAGGATCTTTGTTTTCTTTCTTTTTATAGGGTTTTTTGATAGGGCCTATAATCTATACATATAATAAAATCGTACGAAAGTCAAAACTGTACATTGAATATTTAAAAAAAAAGGATACTTGGGGCGTGTACAGTCGATATCGAAGTCAAAAATAGTTATTAGAATTTTTGTCTGTTTGTCTGTATGTATGTCCGGGCTTAACTCAAAACATACTACATGGATTTACTTCAAATTTTGCATGAATATTACAAAGAGGTCGGGTCAACATATAGGCTACATATTGTCACGCTATCACATACAGGGTAGGACTGTGATAATTTATAAAGTTTAACGCGAGTAAAACCGCGGGGCACTGCTAGTATTATAAATATTGTAAAAAAAATATAAAATAGACCGACACAAATTACATCCAGACTCAGAACAATTATTTATGGGTCATACAAATAGTTGTCCGGCGCGGGACTCGAACCCGCGACACGAAGCAGCGAGGCGACTGTCTTAGCCGCTGCGCCACACGTGCAGTCATTTGTGTCAATATTTTCATGAATTCTGATACCCTAAGTAAATACAACATCATTCCGATCCCATATTGCTGAGGTAAAATGAATTCTCTAACATCAATAACTTCTAGTCACCTAGGTCACCGTAGCCTAGTAGGTAGTGCGCCTGCCTACGAAGCTGGTGGTCCTGGGTTCGAATCCCGGTAAGTGCAAATATTTGTGTGATGAGCACGAATATTTGTTTCTGAGTCATGGATGTTTTCTATGTATATAAGTATCTATGTATCTATATAAGTATGTATATCGTCGCCTGGTACCCAATACAAGTTTTGCTTAGTTTGGGGCTAGGATGATCTGTGTGACATTGTCCCTAGATATTATTATTATTAACTCCAATGCGTCGCCTTAACGTACTCACAAATTCGGTATATACTCTTATTTGATTGTGTAAACATTATACTAAACTACACGAATCAATAACCATAAATTAAAATTGCATATAAGATTAGCCAACGTAACGTGGCAGTTGTCCAAATTGATTCAGCTGTTCTGTACGTCAATATAACAAGGCAAATGTGAGTAATACCAGTGGTTCTGTTGAATACTTCAAATAAACATAGCCGTGATGTTATGACGTAATGACATGAGAAATGACGTTTGATGAGCGAGATGAAGACGTGTCAGGTTAATTTTAAGACATTAGCAATGACTAAGTTTTTGAGGCGCTCATAGTTAGATGCTCCCACCGATCCGTGATTGGCCCTCGCCAACTCTTAAGCAACTAGGCTTACTTACGGTCAGTCCATAGATGGGTGACCGCCAAAGTGGTTTAATTTCTGAGTATATCTGTGCTTCAAATCAAATCAAATCATTTATTATTTCATTGCATTTGGGTATTACCAGTTCACAGATAATAAAATAAGTTTCACCAAAAGCTGCCTAAGAAGGCGTTTGAAACATACAATAGTACCTAACTTAATAAAATAAACTTCTATAGAATGTAAACAAAACAATATTTTTTTATACTTGCTTAAGAATTACATTACTACATTTATATGTCAATGTGTTTTTGTTTTCCAAATGTCAATAAAATAGGAGGCTTCGGAGGGCACATTAAGCATCAAGAACCAAATGTTATAATAATAAATGGTTACGGTTTGTTTTCAGTCTTTCAGAGAGGTATATGTTAACAGAAAAGAATCCGTAACATTATAAGTCTAATTATTATAGATACGTCACAATAACCGTATATTGGTCTAATTTTTAAATGTACCTATTGTATCTTTGGTAAACTGAGGCATGTCACTAGTTATTTATTATTATAAATAGAACATAAAATAATTACTTCTACCACCAACTTTAGGATCAAGTGGATTCTCGTATGAGTAAATTTTTGGTTACAAAACAGATTTTAATTTTTCAACTTATTATTAAATTTATATAATACTAGCGGTCCGGTACGTGCTTCACTACGTTTATGGCATAGTAATAAAAAAAATGATTATTAAGTTCATTTTAACAAACAAAAATATTTTAAATTGCTAAAAGATGTTGATTTTACACTTTTTCAAGACTTTTATTAAATTTACTTTTTAAATTTACGTACAAACCTTCCCTGGACTTCCACGAAGAATTCAAGACCAAAATTAGCCAAATCTGTAAAGGCGTTGTTGAGTTATAACATTACAACAAAAAGTGGCATTGATTTTTATATATATAGATGTAATTTCCTGCCTCATATTTCAGACGCTTGCATTTGAAATAATGACAGGTTTGATGTTTACGTGAATATTAACAGGAAAATAAAGCTATGTTCCCTGACACTAGTTTTGATTAAAAAAACCTGCAATTTAAATTTTATTACAATTGTGTGGGTGTTTTTAGTCATAATATACGAGTAACTTACTAACTTCTATAAATATATTTGCATAACGGGAATTGTCCCACTGTTCCGCACCACTGAATCTCCTATCAGGATCTACAGTGGCACCCAATTAAACTACTCTAAAGGAGGTAGTCCACCAAGGGCACCCATCTGAATGGCACCTGCGCGAATGGCACCTAGCCTAGTCCACGAAAGGCACCTATCAATATTTTTGGCAGGTGCTCTTCGTGGATCCAATTATTTTTTTACATTCTTGTCCACGAACAGCACCTACGACACAGTAATCTAGGTTAAAATGAAAGATATCGATAAAAAACACTAGAACGTTTATTAACACTACTAATATATCTTTCATGTAATAACCTAGGTTAATAAGTCGTAGGTGCTCTTCGTGGACACCAATGTAAAAAATAAATTGTATCCACGAAGAGCACCTGCTAAAAATATTGATAGGTGCCTTTCGTGGACTAGGCTAGGTGCCATTCGTGCAGGTGCCATTCAAATGGGTGCCCTTGGTGGACTACCTCCTCTAAAGTGGTGCGACCGGGGAATCGCAACAACTTTATTAGATCCCAACGAGCTACGAGTACATGAAAAAACAAACGAGATAGAAAAAATATTATTCTTACGAGTAGGTATTTGTTATTTTTTATTGTACAACATTTAAACAATTTTACATTATGAATTAAATGTAATTAATTATAATAATATAATGTAAATAAATTATATGTTATATATCTTAGGTTAGATCGTGTATGTAAAATAGGGAATCTTTTTCGTGGTTAACCGTTCATGACTACACTAATGGGGTCATATTGGCCCTATCGGAAGACCAGCACTGCACAAATGTAAAACAATTTGAGATAGTGGCATTTTTCCTACTCGTACGGAGATTCTGGTATGGTAATACATGTTAATATTTTCAAAGAATTAACTCTAAAATATTTACTTTATTCATTCTAGAGCAAAGCGGGAGACAGAATCATATGACGAAGTTAAAGACACATAAACAAGAGAAATGCAACAAGAGAAAAGAAGCCAGTTGCAAAAGGACTAAGGATATATTTTAGAGGTCTTTTTATTTTACGTTATTCCAAACTACCGAAGTGGTTTCTAATCTATTACACAACTTTTCCTTTGTTCTAGTCCATAAATAGCCCATATTCAGCCAATGCCCACAAACGCACGGAAGTAACAAGATCTATATATATATACTCCAGATATTAGTATTTGCTTTATATGTATATAAATCAACTGTTGGTTTCCTGAATAAATAAATAATATCATGATCGTTTCTACACCACTCAGGCTGCACTTGGTTTTATACTGAGCACGGATCTATCAAACGCCTGTCTCGACGGCGCGTTGCATAATGAATATTCTAATGTATATCAGAATGAACACCGCATACTCTACGGCTGAGTGCAAACGGGCCACCAGTGGTAACCACTAGTGGCTAGCGACAAACAGTTTTCAAGATCTTTCATATAATTTTCTTTTTAAAGACAACGCCCGCATTGGGAATGTTATCCCTGTGTCGCGGGGTACTTTACAAACATATACTCTGACAACTATTTGTAAACCATAGATAGCTGTTCTGAGTGTGGATGTAATTTGTGTCCGTCTATTATATGTTCGTATAGAACCCCGCGACACAGGGATTAGATTCCCTAATGCGGGCGTTGTCTTTTTTAATAAAAACAATGAAAAAAAGGACGTGGCGCGCGACTGCCACTGGTGGCAGTGGTCGGTGGCTCGTTTGTACGGAGCCTAAGTGGAACAGAGCCGTTGCTATTGACTAAGCAGCTGACGCGTTGCTCTTACAATTGACTTGTCTGTCTGTACAATATGTCCGCATTTTTATCATTTTATTATTTACTGCACTGACAGGTATTAAGGCATGCATTCAAGTCATTGTGGCGGTCAACATTTATAATGTTCCACGGATTATCAAAATTTATTTACGTAAATGTAAGATGATATTGATTCTGTGATTAGTCGGTTTGCAGTCATGCCCACTTGCGAAAGTGATTAATTTTATATAATCTTATTATTCTTAGAATGTAAGTTATACATTTTTCAGTATAATGCCTAAAGCCTATTAGCGTAGTAGTTTTAAAAAAAAATCATTCAATTTTAATCCACTTCAAATAATCCACTCCAAGAAAAGTTTGTTTTGTTTCATTCTTTTTCTCCTTTATCGTATGGGCAGTAGTTACTCTAGTGTTAGAGTTTTTTTTTTTTTTTTTTTTTAATCTTTATTTAAAGAGCTTTGTCAAACATGACTATGCCGCTCTATTGGGCCATAAATCAACATATCACACAACAATTATAATAGACAAGTATACAATGCACTTCGTATTATTCTTCTTCCAATCACTGTGAACGTCGTCGCAACCCAACTTCAACAATTTTATATAGTGACTTTGCTTTTACAGATAGAGGGTATGCCAGTACACTATTACAACAACCAACATCTTTTAACACTAATCCTTTTAATAATAGTTCGTATCTAACATCCGCATTCCGGTCACATTCCATCATAATATGCAAGACATCCTCTACTATTCCACATTCCGAGCAAAGTGGTGATGGAACCTTTTTCATTAAAAAAGCAAATTTATTAAGCGGAATGTGACCAGATCAAAGAAAATCCCAAACCACGGAGACTTCCAAGGTTCATTTTGTAATGTCCTGTACCAAATTCCTTTCATCACCGATCTCTCATCGAAATGCACTTTCCACAGATCATAACAAAATTCTTTAACTAACGAAATACAGTCTGTAAAGTAGGGGGACACATTAATGTATACGCCATCACAAGAAGCTTCTTTCGCAAGTTGATCTACTCTCTCATTCCCCGCCAAACCAATATGTGAAGGAATCCATTGGAGGATAACTTCTTTTGAATCTGCCCTCAGTTCAAATATTGCCTTGATAATGCTGTAAGCGATCGGAGTTGCTCTTAAGCAAGAGGTACACCGAGCCACGTGTTGCAGGGAACTTTTCGAGTCGGTAAAAATAACAAATTTATTAAAATCGATTGATTTTATATAGGAAAGAGCTTCAGATATAGCGATCAATTCTAAAAACATGATGGCCACATTAGTGGAAATTTTGAACTTTAAAAATGTATCTATTTGTGGATCATAAAATGCAGCTCCCATAGACCTATGACGTATATTACTTATTGTATCCTTAGACCCGTCGGTATATATTTTATAATATGCTGAATATTGTTCTAAATATGAGGAACATATGTTTCTAAGATTCGTAATATCATATTCTCGTTTAGCCCGATTTATGCCTTCAATTTGATAATTAATTATGTTCGTCAAGTCATACCGATTCAGCCAAAACTCTAAAGTGTACAAATCCAGCTGTTCCGAGGAGCAAACGTCAATATCTTTAAATTTTGAATAGATTTGAATTATCAGCGGTATTTGTTTCCGTCGCCAGTACCTACGAGTAGAAAGCGAATTTAATTCTTTAATAATTTTTACTGTACTGTTGTTAGTTGTTGATACTGATCTAAACCAAAATTTTCCGGCAAGAAATATTCGACGAATACGTAGAGGTTGTAAACAAAGTTCACTTTCCATCGTGTGAATGGGAGTACTTTTAACAAAACCACCTATAATGCGCATAGCTTGGTTCTGCAGTTTATCTAATTTATATAAGTTTGATTGAGAGCTATTACCATACAGAAAACTACCAAAATCTAATCGACTTCTGATAATTGATATATATAGTTTCCTCAAATGTTTGGGGTGTACACCCCAGCCAGGTCCCGCCAACACTTTAAAAACATTTAAGAATTTCTGTATTTTTTCTTTCAACTCATTAACATGTTTATTCCATCTCAACGAACGATCGAACCACATACCTAAATACTTCACATTTGCTACTTCTTGTAATGGCGCATTATTTATAGAAATGCAAATATTATTTCTGTTAGTGCCCTTTTTAAATAAACATATTTTACTTTTTGTTGGAGACACACTTAAACCTAAATCTTCTAATATCCTTACTACAATATCTAATGAACCTTGGAGGGAGCTACGGGCAATATCAAGATTTTTATCCGAAACATACAGGACAAAATCATCAGCATATTGGGAAACAAATACATTTAGCATGACTTTACAAATATTATGGGTCGCGACATTAAATAATAACGGTGACAGTGGGTCCCCTTGTGCTAGACCTTGTCCAGTATGTCGGTTTAAAAAACTATCCTCTTGTCTTATTTTTAAATTCCTTAAAGTTAGAAAATTCCATAAGTAATTGCATATTTTAATACCAACGCCAGCCTTATCCAAAATATCAAGTAAAGAGCATATATTGATATTGTTGTACGCATTATCGATATCTAGGAAGCACGCCAAAGTAATCAAGTCTTTAGAGAAACCTGATTGGATCCTGGTTACCAATCTAACTAAACTGTCTAAACAAGATTTATATTTTCTAAAGCCTACCATGTCGGGTGAGAAAAATCTATTACTCTCAAAATACCACTCCAGCCTTCTATTAATAATTGAATGAAATATTTTACATACGCAGGACATTAGGCTAATAGGACGCAGAGATGACGCTAGAAACGGGTCACGGCCAGGTTTAGGGATTGGCACTACACAAATATCTCGCCATTGACTAGGGATGAAACCAGTAGTTAAAAAGTTGTTAAATAGTTCGAGTAAAATACTTTTTCCATTTTTAGGTAAACGTTTTATCATGGAAAATGATATGTTATCACATCCCGGTGCAGTATCGCTCGACTTAATACACGTCTCTAATTCGTGTAATGTTATATGAGATTCTAATTTAATATTGCTGGAACAGAAGTTAGGTTTACAAGGGCTAACATATGCAGGGCACAAATTGTTCAAAAGTGATTCACATTTAGTTTTATCTAGAAAAGTATTATTATTATTTTTATTTCCTTTCAACCATTTCATCTTCTTCCACATTTCTCTAGTAGTTGACACCTCATCCAAAGAATCACAAAATTTGTGCCAGTTATCTGTCGATGCCCTGCGAATATGCTTTTGGGATTCACTAATACAAACTTTGAGTGTTGTGAGATTCGAAGGAGAAGGATTTTTTCGGAAGTTTGACAGGGCTAATCTTCTTTTAGCGACTAAATGTGATAGACTGGGGGTCCAATATGGCTTTGGGACGAATTTGCTAGATGGGTTTAGATTATTTTTTATAAAGGGGATGTGGGCGTCAGCAGCTTCGTTGATATGGCTAACAAAATTATCGTAACTCAGTTGCGGGTCGCCAGTTGCATCAAAGTTAAAAAATAATTGTTCAAGGCAAGCTTTATAAGCGCTCCAGTCGGCGTACTTAAAGTTGCGTTTCTTAATATAATTAGGGCTACATGGAACACGGAAAGATACGTTAATGACTAGGTGATCACTTCCCAAAGACTCGTTTGTCACTTGCCAATTGAAAAAACATGCTATATCGGAAGTGGAAAAGGAAATATCGGGCGAGCTCTGTTGTACATTACCCGCTACTAATTTGACTCGAGTATACGTACCATCGTTAAGGGAAACAATATTGCTGTCCGTAATTGAATCGTATATTTGAGAGCCCCTAACGTCCGTTTTATATGACCAAGTAGGGTGATGTGCATTGAAATCGCCTAAAATTAAAGTTTTTCTATTAAATCTAGAAAATAAGCTGTCCCAGTCCGTTTTATGTGTGTGTACCCATTGGGGACAGTAAACAACAACTACATTGTCAACACGACTGCAATTAAATACCTTGACGTGTAATAACTGTATATTCTCGTTAGGGTGTACAATACGACATGATTGGGCCTTAATCGATTTATGTGTCAAAATGCATACTCCACCATAATTATCCTCTCGGTCATTCCTAAATATATTATAATTATTAATTACAAAACGGTTTTCGGGACTCAACCAGGTTTCACTTACTGTTGCTATATGAATTGTATTTTGATTTAATAGTTGCTCAAACAATAAACGTTTTGGTGTCAAGCTTTGCGCATTCCACTGCAATACATTGATCATGACAGTCACGGTACCAGAATTATTATTAGCCATAATTTGAACTGAAAATTAAATCTAACATCTTTTTAAATAAGGACAGGTCGGTGAAGTGTTCTATACATTCTATGATAGCAGAAATACAGCATTCTACGGTTATTTTAACAATATTTTTAAGTTTTTGGGTAATCGTTAGTCTCTTTGAAAATATAATCAGTTTGATTTTATTAATTAACGATTCAGATGACTTACTACTAGAACACGACTCTGCATTTGGTTGATTATTAGCGCGCTCATCTATATATATATTATCGTTGATAAGAGTATCGTTAATGTTGCAATTGATTATACTCCCAACTTCATTGCGATCGTCAGAAGCCGTGTGCACCTCGGCGACCGTATGCCTCTCCGTGTTCAATGTATGTACCTCCATCGGTAGTGACTCATCTTCATTTGTTGATTGTCCCGATGAACTGCGATGCTTACGTTTATAAGTTTTATTTTTGTGCTCACCAGACTGATCTTGAATATGATCCGTTTGTATAGGCGCATTAGTCACTACTGCTGCGTATGTCATGGGGTATGACGATTTATTTTGTCCAAATTCTTGAGGGATTGTGTTGATTTTAGTAATAGGGAATTGATCAACGGGTCGTGGTGAAAACGGCGGAACGTACATGGTCAACGCTCGGCGGTATGTGCAATTAAAATCGGCCATCAGCTCTCTGATCTTCTTTTCTTTTAGATACGCTGGACACGCTTTCGCTAAAGCCATGTGATTGCCTCCGCAATTTACACACTTAAATATTGTGGTCTCGCAATTAGGGTGATGTTTCCCACATTTCGGGCAGATAACTTTAAGTGATGGACATATTTTTATTCCGTGACCGAAGCGCCAACATCGCGAACATTGCGTTACCGGAAAAACATATGGTTCCACGGCAACACTTACTTTAAATATCTTAATATATTGAGGGAGGCAACCTCCTTCAAAACATATACGAACACTTTCACTTTGTACCCACCCTGACTCAGTATTTCGACGATTTAATCTTTTCACAGACCGAATGTTTAGTTTGTTGTAAGTTTTAATGCATTCTAAGAGGTCCGCTTCGGATAAGTCAATATCTATATTCCTAATAATGCCATATGTTGAATTAACTTCCCACGTCTTCTGTATTTTCCACTCTTTTTCTTTAAAGTGTTGGCATGTTATTAATTTGTCTGCTTTAGTTTCGTCATCAAAACTAACAATCACTTTAAAAGCGTTTACGAATTTCACACGATTAATTCCTAATATGTTTTGGGAATCAAATAATTTGGCAAGTGTGAACTGTCTTGGTAACTTTTCCATACTAGTTATACTGACATCTATCTTTTCTGTTTTCCTTCTTTTATCTTTACTTACTAATGCCCAGCCTTCATTCTCACTCAATCCGCGTTCTTCTGTATTGTGTAAGTTCTCATCATTATAACCTTGTTGTACACTTCCTCCTGTTTGGTCCTCTTCATCCATACTATCTGACTCTAATTCCACGTCATGCACTGAATTTACGCTCATATTGAATAGTATCTCCCGGCGCGCTAAAGCCCGACAGCGCGCGGGCGCGCCGTCGTAAAACCGGTTTCTATATAATAAACAACTAAATGTGAATTATTACTGTGCACGTCCTAAACACCCGAAGAGAGAATGGACACTGTGTGTTAGAGTTGTTTGAGTTGTTTTAGCCGCCCAGTAGGTCTCTGCTGTGGCTTTAAGTCTGTTGTCGAACCACAAGAACCGGGACCGACAGCTTAACGTGCCCTTCGAACCACCGACACGCTCCGAAATTAAACCACTTCGGCAGCCAACGCTGGACCATACCCGTCATAAACTCGTAACTAAAGAGATGTGTGTGAATTATTGTGACGTCCACGAATTACTTAAGGAAATACAGTAGTTAAATTTTATAAGGACATTCTACGTAAATTGGCTCTTGAAAATCCACAATTTCTGTGACTGTTACATACATAAATTTACATGATTTTCCTATAGTGGAAGCTAGCTCTGACGTACTTAACATATTTTGTGTTAAAACAACAAAAAGCTGGGGACGTAATTTGGCTGACATGATGATTTACTCATATAACTTATCAGATTAAAGAAAACGTTAGGGAACAACAACAACAAAAAAATCTTCTCGGGACCCCATATATATATATAGGTAATGGGTTAGCTTATCGATATTTTTGTTTGGGAAATCTTGTATATTTAGTAAGTTAATGTTTTACACCTAAGTTGTTCAAGCGCCTTCAGTTTATATATAAGGTATAGTATATATATATATATATATATATATATATATATATATATATATATATATATATATATATATATATATACCTTACATACCTCTATATTGCTCTAATCTTTAAATCTAGGGTTCAAATCGCCAGCTAGGAATGCCTCTTAATGTCAATTCCCCGCACTGCCCTTCCCAACTCACAACTCACGGTGAACCTTCAGTTAGCTTATCAAGTTCAGTGGCGAGGCGCTGATAACCTTTAAATGGCTGTTATCAGCATAACAGTGGGCAGAGGCCAAACACGCAAACGAGTACACTTCCAAGTTCTACTTTAATTCTCGAGGTCGGAATTATCAGCTGACATCATTCAGAACGACTTTATTACTGTGACTGTTTAAGACTTTTTCTTTTCTTATATAAAAGGGCGACCAACGAGCATGTGGGTCACCTGATGGTAAGTGATCACCGCCGCCCATGGACACTCGCGACACCAGAGGAGTCGCGGGTGCGTTGCCGGTCTTTAAGAGTCTCCCTTCCGCCCACCCCGATGAGCTCTGGCGACCTTACTCACACGCAGAAACACAACATTAAGTTATTAATGTTATTATTAAAGAATGTCTTCTGTAAGGTGGAGGTACTTTCCCAGTCGGGCTGGTCTTTGAGCGAAAAGTTCTACTTCCACTTAATCATCAGCATATCAGCCGAACGACGAGCACATTTATACAAATGCCTCCCTGAATTAAATGCCATTATCGCCAAACTTGACGACGGGTTGGGGATCACAATATAATGTTTTGTAACACAGTAAATCGGAGACTTAGCTAACCGTTTATATTATAGATATTTCCTCGAGACGACTTCTACGCCCCCCAATGAGGGGGTGGTTATATTTGTAGCCGTCCACACACTTTTGGTTAAGTTAAGGTTAAGTTCTCACCTTTAAGTAAACTCACTGTATTCATCTACTACTTATCCTCAGAAGCCGGTGAAAAAGGGGATAACATTTGTATGTAAAATGACAGCTACTAATTAAAAAAATAACGTGGGTTGTTTGTTAGAACCTCTTAATTTTAAAACCCGGTTTAGTACTGTATGCAATTTCTATCAATTGTGATTATTTTAGATTTTCACCTTTACCAAATTCGGAGATAAAGTAAGGGAGTGGTAGACTTATCGGTCATATAGGTCATACAAAATAACGCGACAAAAAAGAACAACGCTCAGTTTAGGAAATTACATGTAAAAAAATTAAATTAAAATTAATCTCAGTGTCGCGGTCGCACGGTCCTTTACTAACATATAATTGACGAACAAAAACTACATTCAGACTCAGAACAAAGATTTTTGGGCGGCACAAATAGTTGTCCTATCTTACATACTTTCTTATCGTATGGGCAGTGGTTACCCTAGTGATAGAGTTGTTCAAGCCGCCCAGTAGGCCTCTGACATGGCTTAACGACTGTGGTCTAATGACTACAACTGGGACCGATAGCTTAACGTGCCCTCCGAAGCAAGGAGATGAGAAAGAGAAGAAGAAGAGCTCAGAAATTGAACCACTTGGGCGGTCACAAATCTAGGAACTGACCGCGAGCCTAGTTACTTAACCTCGCCGATCGCTTAGGGACCGGGGAGAGCATCTAGCTATGAGCGCAATATAATTACTACTTACTAACTTAATCGATACGCCACACATATACACATATGATATATTAAATCCTGATGATCGTAGTATCTGGTTTAAAATAATGTATTGATGAACTATTAATCACCGGTCACCATCTGATTGAGAGGCAGTGAGAGGCGCTAGCCTGCATACCAATCCGCGCGTGATCTAACTTGAGATAACGGTCTTTTTCGCCAAAACACTAACTCTGATTCAGTCAAGATATTTGCAAAATGCTATAAATCAATTTAAGGATGCATTCAGAATGCAATTATAGTCATGACGGAGTAGCCATTGGCATATTTTATTCAGTTATATTAATATTACTAGCAGCGCCCGCGGACTTCGTTCCGCGTTATATATAGGTTTGTCCCTGCCCGTAAACTTGGATTACATTAGTCAAGTTTAAGTAAAGATTATTATTATAAGGTTATTAATTTTGAATTTTTTATATATGGCACTCCACAATAACGCAGCTTTCAATTGGTGAAATAATTTTGAAAATTGGTTCAGTAGATCCGGAGATTACCCCTTACGACGTCACAAACTCACAAACGTTACTTTACAATATTAGTATAGATAAAGAGGTAAAGTTTTTGAGTCTAATAGGTTGTAGCGGACTGTTGGCGTAGTTGGTCGATACGCAGTAAATTATCTACACATATAAGTATGTATGTACAAAAGAAAAATAGTATATGTACTATATCAGTTATCTGTTTTCCATAGTACAAGCTCTGCTTAGTTTGGGATCAGATGGCCGTGTGTGAATAATGTCCCAGGATATTATTATTTACTCTTGATCTACTAAACTGATTTAGAAAATTAATTTATCAATAGAAAGCTACTTTATTTGTGAGTGTATTCTCGCTTATAATTATATCACAAGTAGAAATGTTAACCGCCCAAGTACAATTCAGCTAGTTTAGTAATATTCCGACATTGTATGTGCACTAGTGCATAGTGTAAAATTCACTTAAATTATATCTATTTAATAAAACAAGAATTATCTATTGCGAATATATCGAGACTTCAATCGTTCACATACGCACTAAATTATCAAACATTTAATGCCGTGCCACAAATATCTCCTTTACGTCGCTTAACGTAAGGGCTCCCGCACACGAGCCACTTGCCACAACCACAAAACGCCGCCACTGGCATATTTCCTATAGTTTTCGTACATTTTGTATGGACTCGCCGCACACGGTTGACGCCGGTGGCCGCCACACTCTTCTAACTACTTCGACTGCCTAGCTTCTAGTGGCGGCGTTTGTGGCTGTGGCCCGTGGCTCGTGTGCGGCGACACTTAGAGTAGCAGTGCACTAACCTTAGAGCCTTGCTGGCCGGCTGCTCGGAGATCCGCACGCAGGGCTCCGCGTGCGGCCGCGCCATGCTCGCGTAGCTCGGGTCCGCCAAAGTAATCGCTTCAACTGCACAACAAACAATTTATTGTAAGACTAGCTGTGCCCCGCGGTTTTACCCGCGATAAACTTTATAAATGATCACAGCTCCTCCCCCGTAGGTGATAGCGTGATAATATGTAGCCTATATGTTGACCCGACCTCTTAGTAATATTCATGCAAATTTGAAGTAAATCCATACAGTACTTTGTGAGTTTAGCCCCGACATACATACAGACAAACAGACACACAGACAAAAATTCTAAAGACTATATTTTTGGCTTCAATATCTATTGTAGATTACGCCCCAAGTATCCTTTTTAAAAAATATTCAATGTACAGTTTTGACTTTCCTACGATTTTATTATATGTATAGATATAACGATCCACCATATGCACTTATCGTATGGGCGGTGGTGACTGATAGCTAAGAACCACCGCAAGGAAACTTGCTTTCAAATGAAAAAAAAAAACCGGCCAAGTGCGAGTCGGCCACGAAGGGTTCCGTACCATCACATTAATATTATAAAGGCGAAAGTGTTTGTCTAGTTTGTGTGTGTGTATGTTTGTAACTTCTTCACGCCTAAACGGCTGTAGCGATTTGGATAAAATTTGGTATGGAGATAGATGACACAGGGTGTCATCTATCTGTGAAAATTTCAACTGTCCAACTATCACGGTTCAAGAGATACCGCCTGGTGACAGACGGACAGACAGACAGACAGCGAAGTCTTAGTAATAGGGTCCCGTTTTACCCTTTGGGTACGGAACCCTAAAAACTGCATCGAAATCGGTCTATCCGTTTTAGAGCTATAATGCCACATACAGACATAGACAACAAACACATACAGACATAGACAACAAACTTATAACACCCCTCTTATCGCGTCGGGGGTTACACATTCAGCTGACCAATACATTTTAAGAAATATACAACAAGTAACTTAATTAAAGCACATCCTGAAAATAGTTGATTACTGAATCGATTTATATATTTTTAATATACGTAATTTTTTATTCCAAAAATAATTAAAACTACGGAAATTATTGTCATACTAACCCTGTACAGTCAAAACAAATTGAAATGGACCGTATGTCAAAATAATAAGACTTTTAAAAGTGCCGTTTTATTTGTATTCATACCAATTCCATCATTCAATACAAAATAAAGAATAATTAACTTTATTCCAAGAAACTAATTTAGTAAACAACAATGCATATACATGTTAAATTAAAAATTCAGTGTATGTATTATGATTATAACATAATATTCTAATTGGGGTGTTTGAGGGTATGCGTTAATTACTTTACATGTTGTATAAGAAAGTTTAATAAAACTGTAACTTACACACATCACTAATGTTCAGACCATTATCGCCTATGCTTGTAGGGAGATCTGCAACAACCAGTATACTTAAATTAATAACATGCCATATATTTCTAAAACTAAGTATTAGTGTTACTTGATGTATACCAAGTAACACTAATATTACTTACAGTATCTGATTTTTATTTTAAGAGTAATAAGATGTACAGACACCAGCACATCAAGCTGCCCCAATCTATCAAATTTCCCCAATAGAAAGTGAACCTTATACTTATGTGATAAAGTTGAAAATCTTTAAAATAAATTTGACAGATTGGTAGCTGGATGTGCTGGCGTCTGTACTTTAAACTGGGTACATTACGTTTCATAAAATAAAAATCAGACGTAATAAAACAGTTATTTAAAAATTTACAGTAAAAATAATGTTTTGACTCACAAAGATGTGCAACTACACATTTTACTCAGTAATACGATTGCTGTGAAGAAGCTCGTCTTCGTGAGTGAATGAATATACATTTACAACACATTCCATTAATACATTCAAATACAACTAATTATAAACTATGCGACTACACAAGAACAAAAGCTAAGGAAACAGACATAAAGAAGAAAGTAATTAAAGCGCTTTCACTACTTATAGATACAATATAGTAAATATTGTGAGACGTTTAAACCTAGCCCAATGGTAGACCAAAATTTGTTCTGTATCGCATACAAACCTGATCTTTCAAAGGCATAGTAACGTAACCGGGATAGCAAAGTAGCTATTAGGTTACTAGGGTTACCATACCTCAGGATTAGACCTGAGATTTCAGGATTTTTGTACTCTTCTCAGAATTGCGGCTGGATTTTGCGAATCTCATGAAATCTCAGGATTTTTATAGTTTTTAATAAATACTGTTTTGAGTGCGCTGTGCAAGACGAGAGCGAAATCCGCAGTATATAAAATAATTACGACCTTTTTTACATTGTTAAGTACGTTTTGGAAAAAAATCTTAAACTGTAAAAATTATATTTTATTTTCCAGTGGAAATCAGGCCTTTCCTCAGTACTTTTGATTTTTTTAATGTGGCACCCTATAGGGTGCTATTTTAGAACAATTATCGACGTTGTATTAAGCTAGATGGACATGCATTACTTCGTTTATCGCTAGATTACCAGCACGCTTTAGATTCCAATTGTGATTGAACAAGAAAATTAAATTGCATTTATATTTAATGGTTATTATTATTAGGTATGATATTTTAATTAACTTAATTTGTATACAAATCTGTATTATAAGAATCTGTATGCGTATAGAACTCACGTTGTTGGTTACATTTAATTGTCATCATGATCAGTCTGATACTATATCAGACTAATGATGATGACAATCAAACTGCCTATATCCACTGCTGGATATAGGGCTCCCCCGGTGGTTTCTATAATTATGCATTTAGGTGTTAGCTGGTACACAGGAGGCGCTGCTGCCCGTCTACCTGGTGTATCCATTAGTCGACTTTACGACACCCAAGGGATGGGGTGGCTCTGTTATTATTTCTAGGCCGGCAATCACACGACATTTAGTTTACTCGCACTTTGAATATAAAATTTTAAAAAACCCATATTTATACGTTATGTCGGATGTAAACCAGTACAAAGTCTACACCCACTGTATACTTCTCAGCTACACAGACTTTAGTTTCTAGTTAATTTAAAAAGTTTAAGTGCGAGTTAGGCAGTCCAAGTCAGCACTGTAGATATGAGACGTGCATAATGCTGTGATGTGTGCCGTCCCCACCAGCCTATATTTTAGTTTTTTTTTATTAATATATACAACGCACTAGGGTAATAATACTGTGCATTGTGATAATAACAAATTATGTAGGTACAAACTAAGGCGTAGTGTAACTTGGACGACTGGGGTGACGATAAGAGTATCTTATATATCCATCCTATAACCAATCCAACACATTTCTGAACATTTTTTTAAACACTGCATTTGTAAAAAGCTTGCTTTACATTTAATCTTAGTATATAGGTAGTTTAAGGGTCCTATGTTGTTTTAATCGCGAAGTTCTATCAACTTTGCCAAGTTACATGTACGGATACATCGAAAACTTACCTATGACTATATCTAATAGTTAATTTCAAAATAAACAATTATAATAAAGACAATACTCCCGATTCTATGCAATACTAGCGAAACTGATTTTAATATCATTGCATTTCTTGAGCTCATAGTCAGATACTCTCACCGGTCCGTTAAGCAACTAGGGTCGCGGTCAGTCCATTGATGGGTGACCGTCGAGCATCTCCGTGTTTCGGAGGGCAATTAAAGCTGTCGGTCTCGGTTGAAGCCATTAGGTAACAGTCGTTAAGCCACGTCAAAGGCCTAATGGTGCTGGACTCTGACACTAGTGTAACCACTTCCCTTACGACAACTAAGTAAGTATTGCATTTCTATATTTGCGAAATAATGAGGTTATAACAAGTTTCACGAGAACTTGCCGATCATTTACGAACCCGGTGCGTTTAATTAGCAGTTTTCGTAGTTTGACAGTTCTATGTACGCCCTGTTCTTTTCATACGAGCTATGTTAGAAAGAGATGTAATGACATTTAAATTCGTTTATAGGTGTTATACACAGAATCGCCAGCACTGTACACATAATAAATCATACCCGATTAAGACGTTAGCAAAAACCTTTAATTCAGTATATTTTAATAAATAATTCTAATATCATCAATTCAAGCATTAGGAGGATAAAATTGATGGTAATTTACTGGAGTTATTCTACTTATAATAATTGACGGGCCGGTTAGCGTGGTTGGTAAATGCTTGCCTTTCACGCCACAGGTCGTGGGTTGGATTTCCACCCCGGACTTGTCTGTTTGTCCTGAGTCTGGGTGGAATTATCTATATAAGTATGTATTAAAATTAGTATACACACGGCCATCTGTTCCCAAACTAAGCAGAGTTTGTACTATGGAAACCAGATAACTGATATACTAAATCAGTTATCTGGTTTCCATAGTATAAGCCCTGCTTAGTTTGGGAACAGATGGCCGTGTGTGAATAATGTACCAGGATATTATTATTATAATTTAATGGAATTTGTAAAAGTATTCAGCGCTGTCATAACAATTAAGAAAAAATCAAAGGAAGCAGGAATATTCGCTTTTTGTTTAACAAAAATACATACACATAATTAGGTAACAGTGTTCTCGTGCCAAATGATAGTAGAGAGAGTGCCAAGCCAATAAGAAAGTGTAATAACAAAGCATGAAGTGAGTGAGTGACATGCAGCCCCAAAAATATACAATTACCACCCCAAACAATATACCATTACCACTTACATGTATAGTTAATTATCCCTTATTAGTGTTTCATATTATTGTTTGAAACTATAATCTACAATTTAATCTGGTGGTTGAGTTTGAAATTAGCTATCAACTATTCTTTTATCTTTATTGAAGTCAACTTGGAAACAAAAATAAATCTAAAAATATAAGTAGCTGCACTGCCAACTACCACTTTGTCTCCCTGCAGTGCTTCGGTTTATCCGATTGTTGTCTGGAAGAGATGGTTACATTAGCGATAAGACCGCTGTGTGTACAGAAGCTAGCACATCAAGCTACCCCAATCTGTCAAATTTCGCCAACTGAAAGTGAACTTTATGCTTGAGTGATAAAGTTGAAAATCTATAAAAGAAATTTGACACATAGGGGTAGCTGGATGTGCTGACGTCTGTACCATGTAAATTCATGTTACGATATTTTGATTCGGTGCAATAAGTCTATCTATACAGAGAGTATCCGAGGAGTTGACGTACAAACGCAAAATTTAGATACTTGATGTTGAGGAGTATCCGAATCACCCCCATTCTATGATTTTGTGTAGTTTTCGGGATAGAAGTTTTCAAATGTTTTTTTTTTTCGTAAATTTCACCTAACATCAGTGTCGATTTTTTTCTCGTTCTGTTGAACATTTCTGGTTCAGTTTTTTTTGTGATAACTAATTAGCATAGTTTAACCTAACGCCCTAAAAAGTATGGTTTATCTAATGATTGCACACCTGACTGAGAATTTATTCGAAAGTTCAAAATTAGGGTTTCACCTCAGAATTCATAAATTTTCAAAGAATCAAAAAAACGCATAATCGTAGAACTTACATGGGGGTGATTCGGATACTCCTCATCATAATGTATCTAAATTTTGCGTTTGACCGTCAACTCCTCGGCACCCTGTATAATAATAATAATGTCCTCCTAGCGGAATTTCGGCCACGGCGGTCAGTCTCAATAGAGATTAGCCATCTGCGCGTGTATTATTTACTTAGCTGACAAAAAAATCCTGCTCGAGGCACGCGGTAAAGTCCCTCGAAGAACTAAAAAACTATAAACAGTTATTTCTCTATGGCATTGAAATTAATAATATTCATTAAAAACTGGTTCGCAGAATGAAATAATGGTTTCCTCCATTATATACCTGGCCGGTGTATGTATGCCACAAAACACGGTCACACTGGTTATTAAAATTGTAATATCAGATGACAACGCATTGTATACTCATATTAAAACTATTGGCTCTGTCTCAAAATTAGTGATATAATTGTTTTGATGATTTTCTTTTCTCTTTCTAAATTTGACCTAAAATAATAAACGTTCAGACAACCAATCAAGCGGTATTGTGTTCGCCTACTAAATATTTGCTTTAAGTGGACCAGATCCCGTGTACATGCCCACTTGAGTATGTTTCGTTGGACGGTCATAACTGGGCCGTGTTGAAACCGGTAGTTGATGAACCCGCCGAGTTTGTTTCGCTAGGTCTTCTCAGTTGGGGCGCATTGGATCCGGTGTTTTAAAGCATTTAAGCCCAATCGGCGCTATAAACATAAGGTCCGTCTTATTAATAATTATATAGAACGCTTACCTCAATATAGACAGATTCGTTCGGACAAGATGTAGTAAAATATATCTAAGACAGCGTGTTCTACCGTAGATAACGAGGAAATATGTTCAAATCAAGATCAAAAAACATTGGCTCGCTTCGTAATTAGTGATACGAATTACTATTTTATATCGAGGATATTATTCTATCGATTTTGATTTATGTTATGGCAACACTGCTTTGAAATGTTATTATTGTCATTTGTAGAGAAGTAGTTTTATTTAAATATATCTAGATCCTGATAACCTAAGCTTATTTACTGGAATAAGGAATTGATATCTATATAATTATATAACATACTCGAATGCCCGTGCCCCGTACAAAGCCGTAGCGGGTTCGCAAAACTTTCTAGTTATTTTTTAGCATACCTTACAAGACCATTATGAATAATGTTCTACTCTAGTTAAAGTTTTAAAACAAACGATTTTAAACTTTCTAATTGTTCAAATAAAGGCTATAATCCACACAAATTTAAGGGTAAAACATTATGTTACTTTTCACCGATGGTTTGGTTAAATAATTACGAGTACTCGAGTCCTTTGGACTATTACTTAGTTTCCTACGAAGGGTCAAATCATATCAATTGCTGGATTATAACTTAGTAGATACCACGATTAGTCGTAAGTCGTAAGTAATCATATTCCACATGTCTTACGCCATACACTACTCCTACTCATAATTCCATACAATATAGTCCAAGTGAAGGTTGTCTGGAAGAGATCGCTGTAAGCGATAAGACCGGCTATTGTTCCTTTTTTTTAATATTAAGTATTTTAATCTTGTAACATTTTCCTGTAAATGATGTGCAATAAAGTGTATGTGTCTCATCTTAATAAAAAAACACTATCTTGGGACAACTAAGTCACTGCTATGGCAACCAGACAACTAATAAACATACGGAATTTATCCTCACATGCTTTAGCTGATTGTCTTATCACACAACACACACACACACACCTGCTCCCACATACACGGATACATAACCTCACACAATCACCCACCCCATGAACATGCACAAACATAAAATACATTCTTATTTCGTTTAATTTTATTGTTAACTATAGTTTTGTTGTCTGCTATTTTAATTAACTTAATTGGCCAATGTTTACGTGGTTCCTGCGATTCAAGTCTAGAACTTAGTGTAGGAACCAATGTCAATTGTTTAGTGTAATGAATGATATTTTGTTAAAAAATAAAATAAATAACATTATATTTTTCTAAAAATAGGCATGTTATAAATAGACACAAGACTAATAATAGTTTCTCAAACAAAGATTTGATTTGAGTGGGGATCGAACCCACGACGTCTCTCTTAGCAGGCAGGGTCACTAACCACTAGACAAACAAGCCAGTGACTTTTCTCCCATGTACCTATTCTGTAAACTAGTCATAGTGTAATGAGCTACATAGGTATACTCGTAGATTTCAGTTGGCAGTGCGCATGATGCCAACGCAAGCGTCATACCCAGACGATGTCTGGTCAGACACCTAATAGGTGTGAAGCTGCGATTATTTTTAGTGCAATGTTAACTTTTATCGATGTCACTCGATACAATGCACCGCCAGAGCTATGCTCCATTTCGTTTTTGTTAACGTCTCAGGTTGGAATCTTCATATATTGTAGTGATCCGGCGCCAGAATCTTGAATAACAACAATTGACAACATTTCAAAACTGACACCACCTTAAAACAAAAATACCGTTTCTTTATTTTTGTATCCTGAGTTCAAATATATTTTTTTTATATTTTTTTATTGCTTAATTTCTGAGGAAAAAAATAAAAACTAAAAAAGGTGTGATGACGTCACTATCGCGGCGGACGAGGTAGTTTCCTTTGCCTAAGCATTCTAATGTTTTAAACGAAAACATTAACGTCAAAAAAGACATGTCAAATTGTCAATTGTCACTCACGGTTTTAAATTTCGTAACTTTCATGGTGACTTAGGGCGGCTTGCACGAAATTTCGTTTAAATATATCTTAAACAAATTTAACTAAATACGTTTAAATCGATAAATGTGTTTAACATGATTACGTTTAATGACCTCTTGCACGAAGCTGTTTCGAAACGCATTTAACTAAATGCGTTTATCGTGTCGGTATAACAGTTCTCCTACATTTCGTTATAAGTAAGTAACAAATGACACTATTTTTTTAACAAAAAATACGTTTTTCTGCGAGAAAGTGTGCGTAAATTGAACCAGTGATGTCATAATGTCATTATTGACAAAAGTGTCTAAGCTTTGTTTGTTGTTGTTATTATTTGGAGATTCACGTCTTAAGAGATTTAACCAAATAAATATGGAAAAAATTGCTTCCCGTTCCCGTGCACCTAATTTTACTAAGGAAGAACAAATATTGTTATGTAAGGTGTTAGAGCCATATACGCGCATTATTGAAAGTAAAAAAACCGACAGCGTGAAACATATCCAAAAACAAGAAGCATGGACGAAAGTGGCGGAAATATACAACGCAAACACAAAATATGTTCCAAGATCTGTGGAAAATTTAATAAGTTGTTACCGCAATATGAAGTCCAAGCTGAAGAAACAATATTCTGATGCAAAGATGAGTTTAGAAGGTCAGTATGAAATTAATCCGTATATCGAGTACTTTACAGTAGTTACATTTTAGTGCTATCAGCTAACCATCAGATCCTGATCTATATTAAAATTTATAATCATTATTCTATTCCTCAGATTCAAGTCAGAAGCAAGACTTAATAATTGCTATGGAATCCCATGGGAAAGACTGGGAAGAGGTTGGGAAAATCATAAATGAACCACCCCAAGTCTGCGAACAGATCTTCTTAGATTTGAATAAAGATTTTAAAAAGAAGGAAAGTCAACTTAAAAAGAATATTATGGGCACAGGTTGGTTTGTTATATATAAATACTGTTTTTCAAGTCTTGTTGAGTACCATACTCAACATTAGCTTGTCATGGAAAACAACTAACCTTACTTGCTCTCCATGACAAACTGCGACTTCTACAACACTAATTTGTTATTTACTTTATATGTATATATTAAAAAAGGTTCTTGTGAAACACTTCATCATTGTGTTGATTTATTTACAAGAATCTATTTTAATACATGTTTAAATCACTAGTAACTTTATAATAGCACGCTTCCAATAATGAAATTATTGTCTTCATTTAATAATAATAATATAGTTTGTGTACATTTTTATGTTTTGAGGTGGTGGCCCACCTTCGCCAGACACTAATCCACTGGATAAAATAAAAAAATTTATAGAACCACAAATTGATGGGATGTTTACCATGTATGATGGGGATGCTTTGCTTATGAAGCAATATCAAGAAAGTATACCAGAAATAGACAGAATTTTGCCTATTGAAAGTGCATTCGATAGAGCTTTTGGTAGATATTTCTCATTCTATTTGTCATTAAAACGATTTGTTGTGGATTGATGTGTATAAATGTATTTTTATTTGTTTTTAGTTGTACCACAAGCAGATGATAATGTTCAAACAATAAAAGAGGACAACAAAAACATTATTTGTAAGTTACTTATCATTGGTTCCTTAGATAATAGTTGCAGGTTACCGGTAAAATTAATCATCAATAACATCTTATTGTAAAGTTACGTATTTACTGACTTTTTAAATTTTATTTTTGATGATATTTTTATTATGCTAACTGTCAGTTAATTAAGGGCTTGTGACTTATGGTATTCTATAGTAACATTTTCACACTATTGCAGGCGAAGTGGAAATACATGCTGCACCAGGTGAACCCAAAATACTTTCTACGCCACAACATAAGCCTCAATTAAGACCAATTATTAATCGGACTGATATCCTAAGAAAGAAAAGATCATCTGCTTTAATTTGTGATGGCAAGTAAATAATACACTATTCATAATGGCAGGCCTGTTGGCGTGGTTACCAAATGCTTGCTTTTCACGCCCGAGGTCGTAGGTTCGATTCCCGCCTTTATATACGTTATGTATTAAGCTCTTTCGTGTCTATATGCATCTATGTACTTAATTGATTGACAAACACAAAAGTATACATTTATCTCTTATAAAAAAAAATCACTTCATTACAGACAATGTGGAAGAACCTACACCAAAAAAGCAGAAGAATGTTAATGACAGCTTCATTAACCTTTCTCAGCACAAGCTTGAGTTGGTAAAATTACAAATGATGTCACTGGAGATGGATATCCAACACAAGAAAAAAGTCCAGGAGTTAGAGTTGGAAGATTTATTAAAACATAATAAACATAAGGAAGAAATGAGGCAAAAGGAGCTTATGTTAATTAATTTAAAAATAGAAAATATTCGAAACAACAAAGAATAAATTTAATATTATGTAATATTTGTATTTTTTATTTGCTAACTATAATCTTGCAAAGTAATCCTCAATAAGGAGAGTTCGCTCTACATTACGAGCCCCTCTTTGGTGCTGTTGTGATGATGGTACTTGGGTTTGTATGGGGTAGGGCACAGACATGTCATCTTCAAGCACTGGAAATTCAGGGTCTTCTGGTGGGACATCTTCTCTCTGTTGAATGGCTAAGTTATGGAGCACTGCAGTTGCCACAATAATGCCTGGCACTCTTTCAAGTTTCATGCTAATTCCACGAGATAATATAGGAAATCTCCTTTTCCAAATACCAAAAGCTCGTTCAACAACATTTCTTGTTTTTATCTGAGATTCTTGGTAGAGTGTCTCTCCACGTGTCTGTACATTAATGTCAGCTAGTGGCGTCATCATATACGCAGTTTGAGCATAACCACTATCTCCTAATAAAATCATATTGTTATATTTTCCTTGTAATAATTTTCTTTTTAAGGCATAGTTGTCCCATATATTTGCATCATGTGCAGAACCATGCCATCGTGCCACTACATCTAGAAATGATAGATTTGCTGCAGCAACACATTGAGTGTTTATTGAGAAGTACCCTTTTCGATTCCTGTAAATCTCTGCATTATTTCCACCTGCAAATGATTTTTTTTATTATTTAAGTACTTGGGTCCCATCAATATTTAGCATTTCAATAAAAATAGTATTCTACTAACCAGGAGAAATCAACCGCACATGAGTACAATCAATAGCGCCATATACGCGAGGAAATTTTGCTATTTTATAAAATTCTGCAGCAATTCTTTGTTGTTCTTCAGAAGAACTTGGAAGTTTTATGTAAGTGTTGTATAGTGATGCAATAGCGTGAGTGACACGGTGCACAATGCGACAAGCTGTGGACTCATCAACACCAATCACATCACCACAAGTGATTAATTGGCTTCCTGTTGCATAAAATCTTAGAGCACACAACAATTGATTGATAGGAGAAACTGCGTTATTTCTGAAAAGAAAACACCATTATTAACCTACTAATTGAAATTTGTACGAACTAATAGCTACGGTGAGGTATCTTCTCAGTTTACTTACTTGTTAGTATTGAATTTTAACTTGATTTCGATTTGTTGCAGCAGTATTTGCGTAGTTTCTTTTTTTAGTCGAAACCTCCTTATGAATTTTTTATCACTCAGGGTGTCGAATAAATTTGTTCTTGTATTAAATCCCTTTACGATAACAGGTCTACTTATAAACGTTATTATTTCTTCATCATCATCCGAATCAAAGCCCCATATATCCATTATTCTAATTCAAAACAATCCTCCAATGTCATGGAAACATAACCTCTCAAAATTAATGTCAATTTTCGCTAAACGCATTTAGCGGCGCTAAATAGCTATTAATGAGTATTTAACTTTGACAACTCTCTAAACACGATTAGCGACTTATTTAGCATGGTGCAAGGCGTTGCAATGACTTAAACGTGAATTTTAATTTAAATTGGATTTAAATAGTATTTAGTGCTATGGTGCAAGCCGCCCTTAATGAAACATAATAAGGATAATAACACTGGAAACGAATTTAATATTGACTATTTTAATTTAATTTGAAATTGAAAACATTAAACAAACGTAAACAAGTTTAGGCGCCAACGAGTTTGACAAGACAGTGATTTTTTTTTGACGGGTTACTTTAAAGCAAAGATCGATTGTTATTCCACCATTATTATGACGTCATTTGCCGCTTACGTCTTTTTAGAATACATCGAATTTCAAAGTTGAAATTATGAATGAAAAGTTCATTATTTTGCAAAAAGAAAAAATATGGGTGTCCTAGTTTTGGATTTACTTTTAAATAACGCAATAATACATGCCAGTTAAAAATATGAAATGTTGTCAATTGTTCAATTGAAGTCTTTTATATTTTGCGATTTGACAAAATCTGCAATTTAAAGATATCGTCTTGATAGAATAAGACCTGCTTATTGAAGACTAGCAAACTGCTAACTGGGAACTTTCTATTCCATCAATCTCATGATCTGATGGGACGATCGACCCCAAAGAGGTACGAGGCACGGGGGTGTAATACTGCCAACTTCCAGACTTCGGGCTGATACTGATATATATGTGTTTAGAAATATATTTATCAATACTATTATAAAATAATTTTTATAAATGTTTTCAAACAATCCGTGTACCTAAATATCTATGTAACTAGAAATAATAATGTATACAACTATATTACTACAAACATGTTCTGACCATTTACAAGCGCTTTTTTAAAGTCTACGTGAATAACAACCTTTTTTATTTATTTATTATTATTTATGTTGCCATCGTACAGGCTCTGCCTAGTTTGGGATCAGATGGCAGTGTGTTAGTTGTCACAAGATATTTATCTATACAAATAAATAAAATTGGAGTGTCTGTTTGTAATATTGAAATAACCGGTTTTTACTACATTAATATGAATATATATATACGGGACATACACCAAAATAACATTTTTTACAATTTTTGTCTGTCTGTCTGTTTGTTCCGGCTAATCTCTGAAATGGCTGGACCGATTTTGACGGAACTTTTATTGGCAGGTAGCTGATGTAATAAGGAGTAACAATAAAAAAAACGAAATAAACAAATTAACACGCGGACGAAGTCACGGGCACAGCTAGTTATAAATAAAGTTGAAGCCAGTTCTTTGTTTTAAATCAGTAATTTCGTATAAGTTGTTGTATTTCATTAGTAGATCTTATATTTAGCATAACAGAAATCGGTACAAATATCGATCATACGTGTGGTTATCATGCGTTTGACGTGTCACGGGAGGACCGTAACACAATAGCTGATTTTATAGGCCTAAATGAACTTACGGACAAATTGAGACAAGTAAATATTTTGTGTAAACGTTCGTAGACCTATCTGTTGAGTGATCGCGGTTTCACCTGCTTTAAACTCTATAAATTATAGCCTGAATGTTATCTGGGTATATTAGCTATATAATACCAGGAGTCATCAAAATCCGTTCCGTAGTTTTTGCGTGAAAGAGTAACAGACATCCATACATCCACACTAACTAACTTACGAAATAATAATATTAGGAGGATACATTTTTACGTTGTAACTTCAAACGTTACCTTATGAATCAACAGTAAAGAAAAAAGCATACACGTGTTTTCATGTTGACATTTTTTTATCAAATAGGCTCACACGTTCAGATCATTTGCCAGTCTCAAATAATTTGATTACCTAAATCAAATTATTTGAGACTGGCAAATGATCTGAACGGGTGAGCCTATTTGATAAAAAAAATGTCAATATATTAAAAAATGTCAGTATATATAATTAACTATAATTTAATATAATTCAACATTATGCTGGATTCTTGCCATTAGTCAAAAGTCTAGTACAGTCCGTCATAGGCAAGTCATAGTCTAACAAAGTCAATTTTACTAGAGGTACCCTTCTAGTAAAATTGACTAGTATGAGTTGAATTTTGGAATCAACACAGAAAATCACAATTCACGGTAATATGACACTTTCCTACACTTGTGTACGTTGTAAAAGACGTTTCGTTTAAAAATCCACCATATTTACGCATAAAAACTCGAATTTACACCAGTTTTAGAAAATGAAACGGTACCTTTTTTCGCGTTGGCGCCAAAACTCACATGACATTTGAACTGTCAGCCGATCTATGTACAGACAACAATGTATTTCCTTATTGTAATCCCTTTTGCACACCCTTTGGAAAACAAAGTGAAGCAAAAGTGAATGGAATATAATGTATTTAAGCCTACTTTGTCTTTACTTCTTACCGATTTCATATTTATTTGTCGTAAAGCAAACTAAACAAAAAAAACACTTACGCTATCTAGGCTATGCATGCAGACATTTTGAGTTGTTGATCGATGGTAAAACTTGTAGTATGAACAACTAAAGTCCTAGTATTCGACTCAATTTGCTGACTGTATTTATGATTATTGGTTGTCTATGGATTAAATAAATATGTAATAATATCAATGCAAAATGTGATAGGTGACAACTGTCTTGAAACAATTTGCACACCTTTAAAGGTAAAATATGGTCTAGGACAAATATGTAATAACTTAACATCTACTTATATGTACCCATATTTAGCAAATAAAGAGATTTTGATTTTGAAATTATAGAGAAAAGAAAATTGGATATTCTACACAAATACGTAGAAGGTAAAATGAAATAAGGAAACTAACTGCTTTCGGTTGTAATGTGTTAAAAGAGGATAAATATAAGTATATATCTATTAAAGGAAAATAATGGAGATGTATAAAAAACATATAACAATAAATATGTATTAAGTAAATAGTAGAATACTTGGAATCGGTAATATACAATTACGTGGATGAATAGAGGTCTTTTTCCGCTTAGCTGTGAGGACGTAAAATTTCCGCCTCTCTTTACGTACATACTAAAAAGATTGTGCAAGTTGTATTTATCAAAAGTAGAATATTCTTCAACAAGAAGGCAGGAAGGTAAAGCACCTAAGCACGTGGTCGGTTTATACATGGGTGACCGTCATAGTGGTTTAATTTATGAGTGTCTCCGTGCTTCAGAGGGCATGTTAAACTGTCGATCCCGGCTGTTCTCGTAAGTCACAGCACTTCTTCAGACACTTGCAACGCTAGAGGCTGCAAGTACGTTGCCGTCCTTTGAGAAAGGAATAGGCTCGCTTTATGAATAATCATGAAGGATGTTATATGATACCAAAAATAATTATACTAGGATGATTTTAACTTTAGCTTCATTTTTAAAATATTGAATTGTCATCGTTCCTTGATAAGTATGCAAAATTTCAATTGACGCGCCCGTTGGCGTGGTTGATAGATGCTTACCCTTCACGCCCCACGACCTGCGGCGTAAAATTATGAGATTTTTTTTTTTTTTTCCTTTCTCGATTTTAAGACAACGCCCGCAATAGGAAATCTAATAACTGTGTCGCGGGGTACTTTACAAACATATAATAGACGGACACAAATGACATCCAGACTCAGAACAACTATTTATGGGCCACACAAATAGTTGTCCTGCGCGGGACTCGAACCCGCGACACTAAGCGGCGAGGCGACTGTCTTAGCCGTTGCACCACACGTGCAGTCGATTATTATTCCCACCTAGGACAGATATAAGTGTGCATGGACATGTCTGTTTGGCCTGAGTCTGGATGTCATAATCACCTAAGTATGTATTTACAAAAGAAAAGTAGCATGTGTAGTATATCAGTTAACTGGTTTCGATAGTACAAGCTCTGCTTAGTATGGGATCAGACGGCCGTGTGTGAAAAATGTCCCAGGATATATTATTTATTATACATTTAAATCCGACGTTTTAGACGCGATCAAAATCATGTTCAATTGTTCTTTTATATACATACTAACATACGTTTGAAGCTAAATAAAGGTATCGAGGTATGCTGTGTCCAATGACTAAGCTTTGTTATGAGCTTCCACTTCTAAGACCTGCCTTCTTCGACGCCAACAGAATATTAAGTGAGCCTACGCATCCGCGGTAAAGCCTAAACAGTTAGACGAATCAACTAAGGTACGGTTCAAGGCGACTTGAGTCTGGTTGCCATCTGTTCCAAGACATTTATTATTATTTTATTTGAAGTTGAAGGACTCCCTACGCCGAGACTATCTCGCTCTCGACGCTTACATGTGAAAAATAAATAATATGTACTAAAAACACTCCAAAACTAGACAGAATTGATGTTTTTAGTGGTCCGTAGCCAAATGGAAAAAAAACGGAACCCTTATAGATTCGTCATGTCTGTCTGTCCGTCCGTATGTCACAACCACTTTTTTCCGGAAATATAAGAGTTGTACTGTTGAAATTTGGTACGTAGTACTACTATGAACCGCATTAAGATTTTCACACAAAAATAGAAAAAGAACAATAATTTTGGGCGATCCCCATACATAGAACTGAACCTCAGAAAAAAATATATGAAATACATTACCATGTAAACCATCAACGAAAATTGGTTTGAACGAGATCTAGTAAGTAGTTTTTTTTTAATACGTCATCATTTTTATTTTTTTTATTTTTGTCATTGGGTGAAATTATATTTATCTAATAATATTGAAAATTAAAATGTTTATTGTGCCTCAAATAGTTACATTAACAAATGTGAAACAAAGAGGACCGCCCCAGTAAGTAATTAATAATACTTGTGTTGGGGTCGTCCCGTTCCTTCCCTTAATCCATACTTAACAATATTTGAGAAAGAGATGAATATAAATATTAAATTAAAAATAAAAGTTAAAATAGAAGAGAAACAATAATCTATACATATAATAAAATCGTAGGAAAGTCAAAACTGAACATTGAATATTTTTTTAAAAGGATACTTGGGTCGTGATCTGCAATCGATATCAAAGCCAAAAATATAGATTTTTGTCTGTTTGTCTGTATGCATGCATTACAAAGTAATGCATGGATTTACTTAAAATTTTGCATGAATATTAAGAGGTCGGGTCAACATTTAGGCCACATATTATCACGCTGTCACCTACAGGGTAGGAGCTGTGATAATTTATAAAATTTAACGATTTAAAATAGTTTGAAGCTCTGTATTGTTTGATTGTGAGTGGATGTATGTATGTGTGATTATAGTAGTGTGAGAGTTTGAGTTTGTGTTATTGTATGTGTTTACCTGTTTTCTGGTGGTACGATAAATACCAAATATTAACTTTATTAACCAAAGTCAGTAACAGACATTACGAGTTTTAGTGGTTTACAAATTTAAAAGAGTAAGCTATATTATAAGCCCACCTCTTAAACTACGGTTAACCTGTATCTTAAGAGATAATACTGGGGATTCTGTATTCGAATTAAGTGTCATTACATCTCTCTCTAATACAGTTAGTATAAAAAAACAGGGCATATACACCTACACCAAAATAGCATATATATATATATATATATATATATATATATATAGAAATATTACCGCACATTTTCCTGTAAGTACTTGTTAAGTGCCGTAAAATGTATATTTATATTTTATTTATTTTTTAAAGACAACGCCCACATTATCTAATCCCTGTGTCGCGGGGTACTTTACAAACATATAATAGAGGCACACAAATAACATCCAGACTCAGAACAACTATTTATGGGTCACACAAATAGTTGTCCGGAGAGGGACTCGAACCCGCGACGCGCAAGGCGAAGCGAGTGTCTTAGCCGCTGCGCCAAACGTGCAGTCAATTTTTATTATTTTTTTAATCACTATTAAATTTGCTTTATTTTATAATCTGATAGTAAAGTGAAGAAAGTCAATCGAAGCAAAACATTCCACTTACATACTTCTTTATGTAACGGAGCTCTTATAAATAATATTTCCGGTACCAATGCTAACGGAAATCTGTATCTAAATGCACTCTTCAGCATAATAGTTATTTGTTATACAAGAGTGCAAAGTTGCTTTTTAACCGCGTGCTCAATTTTGATAAGCGAGCAAGCGAAGGATTCTAAAATTCTAAAATTTCAAATTTTGAATCCTGAGCATTAGCGAGGAACTCAAAAGAGCACAAGGTGAAAAAACCTTTGCACTCGAGTGCAACACGTAAATTTTCATCACACCTCAGCGATGAAATGACTAAATACGAAAAAAATCTTATTTTAAATACTTTTATTACAGTTTAGATATTAATTACTATATTATGATATGTAAGTATTACAGGACAATCTTTAAATTACAACAAATAATCTTTAAGAAAAACTTAAAGTAACGCTGCTAAAGTTTGAGTGAAATATAACAGTAATATTGCGCAAAACAAATTTAAGAAAAGTATACCAAGAAGGTTCAGAGTCTTAGTTTTTAATAAATTAAAAAAGTTGTATCATAAATTCGGCACCATAGAGGTAGAAGTAAATAGGTTTAATGATATGGTAACGATGTTCTAAATTCAAAAGTACTTTACCCTCTAGAGGATAAAAAAGACTTTACCACTCCGATATCGAAGAGCAAAAATATGCTTTCCGAGATGGGGTGACGAAAATGATATTTTTTTAATATGCTGTATATCGGATGTGCCTTTATTGAGCCTCTGTAAATTTATTAGTCAGCCTTACATCGTATGTATCTAATTGTAATCTAACTATCTCAGAAAATTAAATTAATTCTTGCCCAAATAGACTACCCTGTGGCATTCTAGGATGAAAGTTGGCACGCAATACCAGGTGAACATTAATGAACTCAAATTTATATTCAAATTTGGTAACAATAAATGGTTGCTCGTAATATGAGGATTATAGTGGAATAACTTAATAAGCAATTATATAATGTATATTATATACTTTAAACTTATACCAAATGCATTATTCAAAGTCACGTGTCGTTAATTTTAATATGATCAAACTTATCAAATGCTTCGCATAGGTTAAGAATGGTAATGAATAACTTTAAGGCAAACTTGACTTTAAAATACTAACAGAATATCTGGAGATCAGGGACCTGAATAAACAATTAGCGATCTTATTATCATTACATATACATGTAAAGTACCGAATCATGCTAACTCCAATCTTGTCGCCCTTTAAGAGCTCCTTAATAATCAACACAATTCATAAGCACACAAATACAATTAATAGTTATCTTAATATGGTTCACAAATGCTTTGATGAATTACATTCGTAATGCATGCAATACAATATGCCAACGTACAGACGCCAGCACATCATGCTACCCCAATCTGTCAAATTTCCCCAAACGAAAGTGAACCTTATGCTTTCGTGATAAAGTTGAAAATCTATAAAAAAAAATACAGATTGGGCAAATGTGCTGGCGTCTGTACCAAAAAAGGGTACTAGAAAAGCGATCCCATGCTGCTAATTAATCACAAACAAAAAGCCCAAATCATTTTTTTTACATTATACGACCATGATCTAACGATGGGGTTGTCGTTCAAAACGTTCGGAAACAAAAGCGATTTAATGTTGGACATATTTGATTAATAAATATAATATGACCAACATTAAATCGCATTTGCTTCCGAACGTTCACATAGACATTTCTTGTTGTGTAGAACGGCTTGGTATTAATATTCTAGTTATGTAAGGTCAGGCATACGTAAGTATGCAAGCGTGTGTAATTGTTATCTAAACAAATTTGATTAGGCCGACGACATATCGTATTTGATATCAATGACTAAACCTTGTCAAACGGCAACGGAGTATTTAATAATCGATTAGTGACCTGGCCCCGGAAATATAAATAATATATTCGAAGTTATCGTTTACCAAGCCTGCGTTTAAATTAGTTATACCTACATTGATTTTGACCTCTGTGGTGTTATTTTGAAACCTAAGTCTGATCCCGGGCTTATCGAGAGCCAATTTTGAATTTGGGTTATGAATCTGACACCAAATACGTGGTTTTTTATTATCATAAAGTGGATATGATGCATGACGATTTCGAATGGATGAATTTACATAATAATTAAAACATTGTATAGTACCAAGAAAATTAAAGTAATAAATTAGTTAAGCCAACCGTACTGTCAAAATACAAAATGGACGCCCGATGACGGACCGAGTCTGGGAAGTTCGAGACGAAGATGAAATGAGCTTAGGCGCGTTTGCCAAAAGATCATAGAGATGGGGAGAAGATATGTGGCAAAGTTGAAGGTTTTGCCCAGGAGTAGGACAGGAAATAGTTCATGAAACTATTGCACTTGTCGGCAAAGAAAACATAACGATAATTTGTAATCTTATTTTACTAAATTAGTTTTACGACATTTCCAATTAGAGAAACGATAAAATAAAGAGTATTAATTAGTGATAATCGATTTTTAATCACTTCGTATATCCTTTACTAAAGTGGGAACGATCAGTAATCGACACGAAACAGTTAAGATTAGATTAAGGCGTAGTTAAGAACTTAACACATTCGCTGCCCACCTGGCATACCTAGGTGTCCATCAACGCAACCAAATGCGTATATACATCGTGGTCATGGGACAAGTGTCTCTCTCTACCAGTCGTTTGCTAATTCATGCGACAATAACCTTAGGGCACTTTTATGGTATTCGGAAAGGCTCAGGAGCCCGCTGGCTGAAATAAAAAATAACGGTATTCTACATAGAGGATGTGATTGTTGGCACGGAATCACAGGTCAGGGAAATGGGGACAACGCGGTTCTTGCCGGCGACCATCCTACCCTAGTTACCCCACAGATTTCTCTAGCTACCAAGGTAGACGACCGGGCAAAGACAGAAACAAACTTCGGACTTCCTTAAGAACGCTATCAAACAGATTAAAGACTAAACCTTTAATATCTACGTTTTCATCTTCACTCTATCAATATTGAATACGGAAAGACCATGTGTAAATAAATAGGCACATTGAAATGTTTATCTTAAAATTCATGAGGCATTGACGTCACAAGTTTTCCCTCGTTAGATTAGGTAGGTACTTTCTTATTAATTTCCAATAGCTCAGTAAACTTGAAAGTTTATCTTCGTTTCGTGTTGGCGTGTCTAATGACTGAATCACTTATTGTGCATACACTTATCTGATTACAATAAGATGAATGTGATAAAAAAAATGATTTGAGCAATAAACAGCCGCACCCAGGGTTTCCGGCTTTCTTCTAGCATTAACACTAGAGATTAGTAGGATAGCGGTAGATAGCCTAACAGAAGACAGCGATATGTTTGTGGCGCAGTCGCTGTGCGGGACGGGCAGGAATCGGCGAATGGGGAGGCTACTCCAGAGCCCTCCCAGGATACGTGTCCCGACTATCTGGGACATGGCGCAAAAGCAGGAGGCTCCCCATATCAAGCGGCAAGAGAAGTCCACGGCAGGTTAGGTTTAGTCGGTGCCAGTTCGCCCACCCACAGACACTTTTTGCGGGTGGCATGCGTAGGCATTCCCCTACCTTACCACAAATAGAAATTTAGATATTTAGCCTAAAAGATTTGCAAATTTTTTTCACTTTTTACCACAAGTACATAATTATTTCTGAGAATTACGTCTTCCGGTGAGTAAAAACGTAACATCTGTAGCGGAAGATGCCATCGGTTACGAAATTTACATTTCTGACGTCATCTCAAATTTGTGGCGGTAGTATTATGATTTGTGTAGCATATTGTTACTTCGACCATAGCTGATCTGTTGTAGAAAGGCTTTGTTTTAATTCACTGGTTAGTTCTAGGAATTTCCACATGTTTGAGTAGTGAGATATTGTATCAAATGCAATTATATTTACTCGGCATTTGGGTATTCACATACTTGTCAGAATCATAATGTACGAATTGAATTTAAACAATACGAAGAAATAGGTAGCTAAAATAATATTTCTTAAGGCAGGGGGAATGCCTACGCATGCCACCCGCAAAAAGTTTCTGCGGGTCGGTATGTCGGACTCGCACCGACTAAACCTATCTGCTGTGGACTTATCTTGGCGCCTGATGGGAGGAACCCCGGGAACGCAGGTATGCTGCTCCGATGATACATAGGTAACCTAGTCCATCCGTTAAGACTAGTAACGCAGACATTGCTGACGATTCTGCATTTTACACCACATGACTAATTTAAATGCCATTGCATCTCTGTCTAATATAGCTCGTATGCAAAGAACAGGACATGACCGCACCAATTATGAGCATCGGCCCCATAATTGAAAGACAGGTTCCATTTTAAACACATTTATTTTGACCCACATATACGAGTATGTAGATGCCCTGTCCTTCTCAAATGCAATTATATTAAAATTGGAATACTGTGATGGTTTGGAAATTTTGAAAGAATGAATGAAAGAAAAGGTCTGTTGACTCTGCCTACTCTGGGAAACAGGCGTGAGTCTATGTGTGTATGAATGAAAGAAGATGTCCAAAAGAAGTATTCTCAGCATGTGTGAATGGTCCAACCGGAAGGGGAACACCTGTTAGAACATTCTCTGACCAAATCAAAGATGCTTTCAAGAAAGGCCGGGGGCTTTCGTTTATGGCGTTTATCGTTTTCGTGAATGGCGTTCAAATAAAAAAAAGGTTAAAAATGACTTAATCAATCGTTAAACTGCTTCCATGACCACATGTGACGTCATAAATGGTCCGGAATCGATTGTCAACGTTGAAGCCGATTTAAAGATTGATGAAGTCATTTTTAACCTTTTTTTTATTTGAACGCCATTTAAGAAATCGATGTTCGGCGACTTAGCCGGTAGAGCCCTAGGTCAGAAGTAACGTGAACTAGCGAGCATGTTTAAAGAATATAGTCGGCGACTTAGCCGGTAGAGCCCTAGTTCAGAAGTAACGTGAACTAGCGAGCATGTTTAAAGAATATAGAGACAAAGAATATAGAGACAGTAAACGAGGCAAAAGAGGTTTACAGAGGTCGTGACAAATCTAAATCCGTTGTGTCTGCCTACCCCTCTTCGTTTACACTCAGCTGAAAAACAGTGCAAGAGGAGTCCATTATTTCTTTATTTTAATTTTTTTTAATCTCGCAAATATGGCGCGGGGTGTTTTACAAACATATAATAGACGGACACAAATCCAGACTCGGAACAACTATTTATGGGTCACACAAATAATTGTCCGCCGCGGGACTCGAACCCGCCACACGACGCAGCGAGGCGACTGTCTTAGCCGCTACGCCACCGCAGTCGCAGTCGCAAAACCACAAATTTAAATCGAAACAACTCTTACACATTACTACAGGTTAGTTAAGTACGAACAATAACTTGAATTGCCTGTTTGCACCAATCAAGATCAAAACAATCCTTGAACTTCACTGAGTTAGCCAATTAAGTTGTATTTTACGCACTTGATAAATCTAGGAGCAGACTTGTCATAATCAGTATTCAAAAAAAACATAAAACGCACGTCTCTTTTTAACGTAAATCTTTTTTTTATTAGCTTAATTTTTTTTATTCCATCTATCGCATGTCGCATTACAGCCGGCCACGGTCAATTTGGTGGCGCCCATGACTCGGATAAGCTGACCGTGTAGCATTTACATTCTGACTCATTTGTGCAAGTGGTATTTGGGTTTTGATCAGTGTATTGACATATTGACCATAGATACCGCTAGTGAGTTGAATAAATCGGTGAACGTTGAAACACCAAGAATAATACGAAAATATCTGACAATGAATTAATTTTAATCCGTAAGAGACTAAGAGCCGATTTCACCGTTAAAATTAAACGCGATCAAACGCTAAACTCAGTTATAGGAAGCGGAACCGAGTTTAGCGTCAATTGAATTTCGCGTTTAATTTTAACGGTGAAATCGGCTCTAAGTTTCGCTTACATCATGGTTTCATAAACGTAGTCACCGTACGTACCGTACGGTCACCGTAGTTGGTAGTGCTCCTGCCTACGAAGCTGGTGGTCCTGGGTTCGAATCCCGGTAAGTGCAAATATTTGTGTGATGAGCACGAATATTTGTTTCTGAGTCATGGATGTTTTCTATGTATTTAAGTATTTATCTATCTATATAATTATGTATATTGTCGCCTGGTACCCATAGTACAAGCTTTGCTTAGTTTGGGGCTAGGATGATCTGTGTGACATTGTCCCTATATATATTATATTATTATTATATATTATTACTAATAAAAGCACACAACATTTTTTTTACTTTTGCTTAATGTTATAATCCTTGTCATTACGCACTGCGTACAATTTATTTGTAACTACCCGCGTTCTCTTCGCACAAGTAAATAGAAGATAAATACATATGTAATTTAATTAGAGCTGCATGAACTGGCTTGATGTTTTACTGTTTATGCCTTTGCGGTATAAAAAAGACACCTGTATCACTAAGTACTTTTGAAGCGACCGCATGAGTGCCCGGTGCGAATTAATTGTGACAGAACGATATAGCGATAGTCCGAGCAAAATATTTCTTGCGTAACGATTCGGTTCATATTAGTATTCACGCGTACATAAGGTAAATAAAATAAAGGGCATACAGCATCCGAGCTAAATTGAACTGTATTGCGTCTACACGAGAGTAGCTATTTATTTAAAAGAGTTGACGTTAGTAATTTTATGTACGAATTCCAAAGTTAGAGTATAGCAGTCGATTGCTGTAATTATAATTATGTGTGTTAGTAACACTTTCAAAAAAGTGTATTTGAGATGGAGATGAAAATATATGGGTATAAACAATGACATAATAAATAATCCTCATAATATTGACATCTAGTACATTTTTATATTGTATAAATAAATTTATCTGGAGGTAAGTGACATATATATTTCACAACTTAACAGTTTTAGAAAAATATTGTACACCTCACGGGTACAGCTGTACTAATTGCGTTTAAATAAATAAATTATCTGTAACAAGATATAAATTATATTTTTTTGTAAAAAGAGTAAAAAAAACTATATAATATATTTAAAGAAATAACTAAATTATATATTTTATTATTGTTTACATAATATATTATATTCATACATATATTATAAGGTAAATAGTGTATCTGTAGTTTATCTAATTTTTAGCTTATAATTTCATTTTATTTAATTTAATTATTTACTATTGAATAAATAAACTATAATATTATGCTAATTCACATCCATTCTAAATAACTTACGAGGATAGCAAAGCTAGCAGTATTTACGCAACTTACGCCCACGGTTGGAAATAAGTGCTTGACAAGGACTAGGAGGTAGATATTATGCAGACCAGTTACTTCATTTGTAGTACCCCTGAGTAGTGCAACTGTCACGGAAAATCTTAGATAATTATAAATAAATAACACATTTATTTCATCGCAATAAATAAAATAAAATACATAAAAACACATGCATGTGTGGAGCAGCGGTAAAAAAAAACTATTTGTGTGCCCCATAAATGGTTGTTCTGAGTCTGGATATACTCTGTGTCTGTCAATGATGTTTAAAAGTACTCTGCGACACATGGATTATTTCCCTAGACCGCTCTAGGGAGTTAATCCATGTGTGTATTCCTTTAACAAAATAATAGATTTATGTTTATAAAACATTTCGTTAAATTGAGAACCACCTCCTTTTTTGGAAAGTTTAAATCAAGTGTGTGCGAAGTGCGAAGGAAGGTTTGATCTGTGCTTGCATACCAAGTCTGGCATAACGAGGTCGCCAAATCTCTAATCATAAATTGATTAAGGAATTCATAAATTAGCTAACGAAGTCCGAGTGGAATGAAAACATCCCGACGAAAGGATATGCGTTTAACATATACCTAATATCTTGGATAACGTTGTCCAAAGAATTTTTTTATTATTTTTAAAGACAAGATCTGCACTAGAGAATTTAATCCCTGTGTCGCGGGGTACTTAACAAACATATAATAGACGAACACAAATTAAGTACATCCAGACTCAGAACAACCATTTATGGGTCACGCATATAGATGTCCGGCGCGGGACTCGAACCCGCGACACGAAGCAGTTAGGCGACTGTCGTAGCCGCTGCGCTACACGTGCAGTAAATAAATATGCACCGACACTGCAGTGGGCCGTATAGGTACTTGCCAAAAACAGAAAGACTCGCCGAGTGCTCGAACGTGCTTTGGTCGCATTCGAGCACTCGACGAGTTAGCATCAAGTTAGCAACAAAAAAGGGCTAGTCAAAAAGTGAACCGGCTCACTTTTCGACTAGTGTTTCCAAAACACAAGAGTAATGATATTATGATTAACCCGACTAAAATTATAAACAAAAATATAATCAGCATTTACAACGATTAATCGTAGTCAAGCGAAACCGGTTGCGGCACTAGTTAAAATAAACGAACATATAACATATTTAAGTATCAACCCTTGAGCAATGTGGTGTGACGAGGTAGTTTAAAAATATATTAAATGCCAACAAGAGTGGCGTCAAACAGATTGAAGATATAAGTCATGGCCGATTACCATCTAAGTCTCTGCTTAAATTAATGAGGCCAGACATGGATTAAGGATAACGACAATTTCAGTGCAACGAGACAATTCTTACTTACTTATCGTATGGACAGTGGTTACCCTAGTGTCAGAGTTGTTCAAACCACCCATTAGGCCTCTGACATGGCGTAACGACTGTTGTATAATGGCTACAACCGGGACCGACAGCTCAACGTGCCCTCCGAAGCACGGAGACGTTCAGAAATTAAACCACTTTGGCGGTCACCCATCTATAGACCGACCGCGAGCTTAGTTGCTTGACCTCGCCAATCACTTAAACACCGGTGAGAGCATCTAGCTACGAGCGCAATATGAATGGAAAAGGTTTCAGATCATTGACTTACATGTATAACTAGACACGCTGTTTCGAATAAAAACTCTGTCCCAGTCCGGCTGTGCGCGAGGTGAGGTGCGCGGGTGCGGGCGCGGCGGCCAAGATTGCAAACTGCAACTCAGTGAGCAAATCCTCAATATGGGATTGCGCATCTAGTAGAATACATATAGGTCAATGTTTCAGATATGATATTTATTTTCGTAAACTACCTTTTCCATACGCAAAATCGAACACATTAAAACTGTTTGGCTCAGTTATTTATCAGAAGGTCAGCTTTTGCCCGAATTATTTTGTCTATGCGGAAAACCAACATAAGTTCAATGCCCGTGCTTATGATCCCATACCTGCATATTCGGTCACCGTAGCCTAGTTGGTAGTGCTCCTGCCTACGAAGCTGGTGGTCCTAGGTTCGAATCCCGGTAAGTGCAAATATTTGTGTGATGAGCACGAATATTTGTTTCTGAGTCATGGATGTTTTCTATGTATATAAGTATTTATCTATCTATATAAGTATGTATATCTATCGTCGCCTTGTACCCATAGTACAAACTTGTTGGGGCTAGGATGATCTGTGTGACATTGTCCCCAGATATTATTATTATATTTAATCAATTAATTTAGAAAGGTCCTTGAAAACGGTTGAAATGTTTTCGATAAAATAACATCATATTTAAGACGACGGACTCCTGTCAGGTACGAAATCCATGCAAACTCTACAATAATCAGACGACATAAGACATGCACTATTATAATCAAAAGCATATATAATATATTATAGTATAATACATCATAAGTTTTCGTATCCACTCGTGCACAATGCTCGTCTGCTCAAATCTTGATACATGCACACACACACACACGCACACATGTAAATAATAGAAAAAACAGGAAAGAAATTTACATAGAAGGCATATAACGCTTTTTCCTTATGTGATGATATTAAGGGAATCTTTGGGAACATTGGTTTTCAGTTTCTATTATGAGAAAGCGAGAACAGCTCGATCGCCCAATGGTACTTTAGGTTACATTAGCTATATTTACATAGGTACAGATTCATTCAACAATGAGGCCACAAAGTACAGTGCTTCCAAAAATTAACGTTTCCTCCTTAGTACACAACGAAACTGTGGTTTAAAAAGGTATTTGTATAGTTATGAGAAGTAAAACCCCATTCAATTCTATTTATTAATAATATTAGATGCAAGTTCCTATTAGGAGTTATTTACTATAGTCCTGGAAAACCTTACACAAACAATTAGTCACTCTTTATTTGTAAACAAGCTTAGAGTTAGTTAGTTAACATTTCGCGTGAGCATTCCCATCTCTGTAGGTGCGCAGGCGCATATTTTCCCGCAAAAATTTGAGGAACGTCTAAATACGTCCCGTCATAACTCATATTTTAAGTAGGGCAATAAAACGTGGCGTAACAAATAAAGGTCTCATACGACGCCGTGCATGTACGTGCGTACAATACATTTTATATATGTATAATAATAATAATATTCTAGGACATTATTCACACACGGCCATCTGATCCCAAATTAAGCAGAGTTTGTACTATGGAAACCAGATAACTGATACATTACTATTATTCTTTTGTAAATACATACTTATATGGATAATTACACTCAGACTCAGGACACACAGACTTGTTCATGCACACAAATATTTTGGGTGGGAATCGAACCCACGACCTGCAGCGGGAAAGGCAAGCGTTTTAAAACCACACCAGCAGGCCTATATAATAATATGTAGGTACTTACTATAACGGGCTTAATTATGAGATTTTTTCTGTTGTTGTATTAGGTAGGTCTGTGTAGTATAGTACTTTGACAGACCTGACTAGTGCTGGTCCATAAAAGAGAATAGGAATTGGAATAGATGGCGCCGTGTGATAATAACTGCTAACTGTGATATGTCTGTAATATTTAATATTATTTATGTAAGGACGATCAGGTTAAGTTTACTTACCTAGACAGGCAGTGTCTAGGTAATTAAACTTAACCTGATCGTCGAGACATGGGGGTGTTAACAGGTGACACAGATAACTTCTAGAAGCTCCTGCTGGATGGTCTTTCCAGAAAGTACTAACACTACTATTTGGTACCATCAAGATATGAACCCAGGACCACATTGTCGCTAACAAAGAGGCAGTCAAGAAATATATGAACTGTTATTAAACTAAGTGTTTAATTAAATGCAAAGTATTGTTAAGTTATACCATAATTTATGAGTATATAGTCATGTAATTTGCATTTAACACTTTTGTCTTGATGTGCCATTAAGTATTTACGAGAATTATTATTTCTTAGTATTTTAGTGTTTCCGAGTATACTCAGTTCCATCTACTCAGTTGCTTAGTTGAAAGTGGTGAAGAGAAAACCTTGGAGTACGCAGGAGGAATGTTATTTACAGGCAATTTCGACCATCTATCTATTATAAAAAAAGAATGTTTGTCTGTATGCCCTTTATAGAATAGTAATCTACGCATTTGCTCATGTGATGATCTTCAGCGAAGTGTTGAGCAACAAAAGATGGCGCCACTATACAATAACTTAATACAAGCTAGCTAAATCTAATATATAAAAATAAGTCGGGTTTTCCTTCCTGACGCTATAAACTCCAGAGTTTTGCATTCGTTGGAAAGGTCTCGGGCTCCGTGAGGTTTATAGCAAAGAAAATTTATTAAATTTAACGCGGGTAACACCGCAGGGCACAGCTAGTATCATTATAAATAAATGTTAGAAATTTTCTAACAATCCGTGTACCTAAATATCTATAATATGTAACTAGAAATATTATGTATACTTAACTGTGTTACTACAAACATGTACTGACTATTTACAAGTGCTTTTTTAAAGTCTATGTGAATATAAACCTTTTTTATTTATTTTATTTATCATTGCAATGAATTTAATCTAATGCCATGACAGTTAATGGTGATGTAACACATAGGCCATAATATATATAGATATAAAACCAGAACATGTCCGCCCAGCAAGCAAAAAAAAAAAAATGGGCTTGGTTAGACTGGCAATGTTATACCTCTAACTAACTTTCTAACACCTCCTAGTTTCTACTTGATTCATTTTATTGCGGGATCCAAGACAGTTAAAACGATTCCCCGGGACATGCCTGAGCTTCACCGCTCAGTTTCATTTCATTGTGTGCCACTGTTGATCCTGGCTTACAGGAGTTGCAGTGGTGGGTAAGAGAGGGGGGACTAGTCGCAATGTTATACCAACAATTTTTACTGTCTACTCACTAAAATTAGTTTATTTGTTATCTAAATTTTAGTTTTACAGCATTGTTTGCGATTTTTATGATTGGTTGTTATCTGTTTTGTATAATAAGTGATGACTGGCCAGTTGATCTTGGGTTAATGACCCTGACTGCTAGGCCAGAGATTCCACACGGGACAAATCTTTGTGTGTTTAACACAATTTGTTTTGTCTCTGGGTGTACTTTATCTATAAATGTATTTAGAAATATATGTTTATCAGTTGTCTGGCTTTGCCTAGTTTGGGATCAAATGGCAGTGTGTGGCTGCTGTCACAAGATTTTAATTTTAGATTAACTGTTGTTATACACGAAAATACTTACTTGAATAAATTTTATTAGATTTTCCTTCTGATAGCCTTACTGCTAGGTGTAATCACTTTCAGACAACCATTGGATACCCAATTATATTTCCTTTAAACCTATTCCGTTGAAAGAAAATAATTTTGGCAAAAGAAAGAGCAATGCTTTTTTTATTCTGTTTAAATATTCTAATGTCAACATTCCTCTTAGCATGTAAATGAAGTCAGTGTTTATTGCTAATATAACAGTGAGCCTCTGACTTGCCCATGGCCAGTTTATTTTTTATGAAGGGTTATGTCTGTTGAATCTTTCTAACATAGATCTTATAATAAGGACATGTTAAGATGTATCAATTTAGTTCTAGTATAAAATAATGTGCAAAAAAATAAGTGACATGTTAAATGGGTCATGAAGTATGTTCATAAGTCATTGGTTTTAGCTCTTATTACAACATAATAGAGTTTAAAATGAGGTGGTGATCATTGTCGGAATAAGGTTTAAATCCTGTAGATTAATTATGCGTACAGCATACTATGGATATAATATAATACCATGGATACTGCAATACTGCATAAGTACAAATGTTGCCTAGGCAGTTTTCTATCTTTTGTTTTTCTTCAAAATAAGAAATTTATATAGTCAGCAGTATTGCAGTATCCCTGATGATGTGGTAGCTAGACAGTAGTATATATGCTATTGACTCCCTTTTTAGTCTAGCGGCAGCATGATTAACCGCAGATAATTAGGTTCTGGTTTCAATCCTGGTGTGGTTTTGGGATGTATTTCAGTCCTGTACCAACAACCACTCTTTTGTTTTGTATAACTAGTATTCGATTATTCTTTTAATTTGGTTTTGATTGGTAAGTCGTCCCATCGAATAATGAGAGTGATAGTGATGGAATAGGAAATGCCACTATTTTTATTAACCTACTTGTGCGCTATATTATACTATAATATGGCTAGTCTCTATTGACATTGGCCATCATGGTTAAAATTCAACCATGAGGACATTATTATTATGCTCCGAATTTCTTTACAAGCTATACTAGAAAGGCATGTAATGGCATTTAATTAGTTGAGTTCTATAAGGACTGAATCATCAGCAATAAGTGGATTAATAAGTGTACCTAGACACTTCATTTGCCAACATACAAACAGACATATTAAATATACTTTAAGTACCTAATAATTGTAGTCTTTAGCATTGTCATGCTTTGGAGAGTTGTAGCCATTGGACAATGGTGAAGGATTTTTATGTAAAAGATCATTATAACAAAGTTATTGTCTATAGTTTATTGTAAAAAATTACAATTTTATGAGTAAATTGTCTTTGTCAATGAAAAAGTAATCCATGTCTATATAAATGTTATTTGAATGAACCACTTTTACGAGGCTAACTAACCTCAGAAACTAAATGAGTTTTAAATACCAGGATTACTAATAAAATAACATCATACATAGAGCACTTTCATACTAGATAAGTGTAAAGAATGTACAGTAAATGTGAGTTCAGTGCACTTGCTCATGCATAAGGTGATAAACGAGGGTATTATGGTAATAAATGTACAAACAAAATATGTATCAGTCTCACTATGCACAAGAATGATGAGGCACAAAGAGTGTAGGGGTGTTGCCAACTGAAATATTTGCAAACTTAATTAGGCTCTATATTCTGTGTGTGTGAGTTTGTATATGTTTGTGTGTGTATAGTTTCAACTAATTGATTTTTTCATTGTATAAAGAAAATTGGTATCCTTGTATTTGACAGGTAATTGGTTATGATAGTTAGGTTATTGTTCTTGACATAGATATTTCCTACCTAACTCTGAATCTAAGCTTATTGACAATCTATAATTTTGTGAATAGAATTTAGATGCTCTACAGATGGAAATGCTAGGGAATTTGCTTAAATAGTTTGCTCTCAGGAAGAAATCCTATATGGGGATTGGACCTGATACACATGGGTGCAGAGATAGTCGGGCTATTACAGGGTTATGGATATAATTATGTCACCATTTGTTCATCCATAATGAAACAGTCCAAAACAACAATTGCCAAGCATTAGCCAACTTAGGCAGTGGTATCTCTCAGAGGTATAATACCCACAACCTCCCGACCTTTGCTTTTGTCAAGATTCGTTTAAGTGTTAAACTATTTTCAAAATTTTTATTAATCATAAATTAAATGTTGCTAGTATCTTAGTCACTCTTATTTAGAGAAATGAGTATTCCACATGTTGTTTTTGTATAATGAGTTCTAGCCTCAAATGACTAACCAATTCTTTCTGTTTTTATTTATTCTTTTACTTTATTGCACACAGAAACATACATTTAAGTTACATATTTTGCAGCCTTAAATCAATTTGTATATAATTTGGTTTAATTTATTACACCTATCATATAGGTATTACTTAACATGAATACAATGGTCTAATAATTTGCATTTAATGGTTTCTCACTAAACAAGGAAAAACGCAAGCAGCCTGTATAATCTGTCATACATGACATCTGTCAAATGTGTACTTGTCATATTTTGACATCTTGTTACACATTGAGGTGAATGGAATTGAGAGGTTATTTTAGCATTTTACTTTTTGTTAATGGGTCTTTCATAAACAGTTATAATAAGTAAATTAAATAGTTAATAACTTAAAAAAATACATAAATATATCTCAAGATGTTCACTGCCATACAAGTTAATAGACACAAGAGTATGTAGCGCCAATCAAACATTCTATAAATAGATTAAGGAAAGAAACTCAAAATTTTAAGTATGCAGAGATGTAGGTATTATAATAATGTAAAATAATATGAAGTAACAGTAATATTACCTCAATAACTAAACGTAGGTACATCAAAAGCGTATTAATTTATACATTTCCACAGTGTGCCAGCTATGAGGATATAAATAGAACATACACTCAACCACCCAGCTAACTAGAACATTGAAAAGCTTTACAGTACTTGTCGAGAATGCACCGAAATCGACCAGATGCGGCTGTAACAATCAGTTTTCTTTGCTTTTAAACCACTTATATGTGCAAATGATGGCTTAGTGCAGTGTCGACGCGCCAAAAACTAAAATGTATGGCATTTTACATGCATGTCCTGCACACAGTTACCTCCGCCGTGGTCCATGGCAGTGCGGACGCCCGCGGACACCTCACAGCGGTCCTTCCGCACGAGACAATATCAAAACGCACATTTATATCAACTTCGTCATTACTCGATTCGTTTTATAACATAGCACTTGCCACTTCCAGAGTGTACTTTCGTGAACTTTGATCACACTGAACCTCACTTTTTAACTCGACAGATTCGCAAACACACACGATTTACTTCATCACAAATTGTAAACTATAGACGTACCTCCAGCATGAATGATCCTATAATAATAACTGTGAAATGTTTCTTCGCTCTCGCTCGTCCAAGGAACTAGTTATCAAGGTCTCTCGTCTCGACGACGGCGGCGTGTACTTCCAAGAATGATCACAGATTATGTCGCGAACTCTGACACTATATAATAACTATTAATTGTTTTAGTTCACCAAAAATGGAGTGATATTTAATTTAGCAAAGTGTATTGTACTGGAGTAGCACTACTCCAGCTAGTGAACGTCAAAAACTAATGATAAACCGCGCGTGTGTGCGTGAAAGCGCGACAGCACACTACGAACAACTAAACACGATTGGCCCGATTAGCCGCGTTCTGTCACATGGCGACGGTGTGACGTAAGCGGACATAGCGCATGCGCAAACTGAATTCGAAACTTTTTTCGCGAGTGTGAGCAAGACAGATAGAGGTTATAGATGGCATTGTTAATTGCCGCGAAAATATAAAACTTTGTAGGATTTTTGTGTGGTTATAAAACTTTTTATTAATACAGGTTTTAGATAGTTTACTTTTACTTTATTTAACGACTAATTATTTAATTGTATCGATAGTTTATTTAAATTTTAAACCTGTAAATGATTTCTTGTCTATGTCTTCTGAGACAAGACTTAAAGGGAGTTTTCAAAATTATTATAATAAATCATTTATAGGTTTAAAATTTAAATAAGGCCGTATATGGTAAGAAAATAATGTGCAACATTTTGGTCCAAAGTTTAAAATGCTTGGGCTGGGCGTTGATGAGTCACTCGGTGTATGCGGACTTTTTATACATAAAGGTATAATTTAACGCAACGTAGGTACCTAGGTACGTATCTCCGAAATTTTCTTTTTTTTACTCATTTAACCAAAGATATAATTATATTTTATTGTTATTGTTCAATCGATTAAGAGATTGAAATAAAAAAAATCCAAAAATAAATATGGTAATGACTTTAGTATAATAATATACTTATACTAACTAAAGTCATTACCATACCTACTTACTTTAATTTGTTTTTAAACTTCGCATGGCTCCGCCCATACCTACACCCATTCCTACACCAAAATTTGTTATATATTTCGCGTAGATATGGGCGAAGCCATGTGAAGTAAGGTTTCCACTTGAATTTATTTCATGATGAGGTATGAACCAAACTAATTCTAAGATCGCCCAGTCCCACTCCCAATACTTTGCCAGCATAGGTACAAAATCTTTCTACAATAAACTTACGAAATTATTGTAGCGCGTGATCAAAAAAATATGTATCTTTGACTTTATTGGCCAAACGCAGTAGAGAGACTTATGCCTACAATGCAGTTTACGGCACCAGCCGATCTTCGAACGGACGAGCTGCTCGAATTTTCGTGTACTAGCTAACTTGCAAGAAATGTCTCTAAAATCCGACCGCATCATGCACTCACGTCAGTGACTCTCCGTCGCGGGCTAATTAGTTTTAGTCTTATTATGACAGACGGCTTGAGCCCCAGCTTGGATGGAACAGTGAAAGTCTCCTAGACCATAGGCTAAACGTCATGTATTAAAAAAACACTGCCATGCTACCGGGTCTCGAAGGTCAAACGTCGGCAGATGTTTTTATGATGGTAACTACGAATTATTTATTATAATTTTTTTTTAACAATTATGAACATTTTAGTATGCTGAACAAAAGTATGTTTAATGATAATAATACCCTGGGACATTATTTACACACGACCATCTGATCCCAAACTAAGCAGAGCTTGTACTATGCAAATACAAACAGACATGTTCATGCACACAAATATCTGTCCTGGGTGGGAATCGGACCCACGAGCGTGAAAAGCAAGCGTTTGCCAATCACGGTAAAAGGCCCGTCAAACAAATATATATCTTGGGAAAACTAACAGTCTGTCCATCTTACCCCAAGCTAGGTAAAGCCTGTGGCATGGTAACCAGGCAACAAGAAGCATACTTATATATTTCTAAATACATACATATTGTACAGACGCCAGCACATCCAGCTACCCCAATCTGTCAAATTTCTTTTATAGATTTTTAACTTTATCACAAAAGCATAAGGTTCACTTTCAATTAGGTAAATTTGACGGATTGGGGTAGCTTGATGTGCTGGCGTCTGTACATAAATCACACGGAACAAATATGTGCCTGATTTGTTCCGTGCCATAATCATGTTCGTAACATCTTGTCGTAGCAGTCAGAGTCACTAACCACCAAACTGACAGGCTACTTACTCAAGGATTTGAGATGTTTTAAAATTGATTTGAGAAAGTATATGGTCAAAAAATGTAGTTCAATTGATAATCTTTGAAATTCTCAGTTGAAAAAGGTGGAATCGTTGAGACTTTACGGTCCTCTTAGAAAAAATTTACTCGACTTAGTTACAAGACTAAAAGCAGCTTCTCAAACAAAACTCAGACTTCAAAACTAAGTCATTAAATAGTTTCAGTTCTAAATTGTAGGTACCTACCATGTTAGTGCCAATGATGACGTAAACGTATATTCGCTCCCTATTCTTAGTATTCTTGCCGCTGCCAACTTTGTGTAGAATTTAGTGTTAAGTTGAAATTATTTTATAACTTCATTACACAAGGTGCAACATAAATAATGTGTGGTGACGGGGAAAGCAGACAATATCGTCACCCGAGGGAATATCTACCAGAGGACGGAAAGCAGCGTCTCTCTGAGTACTATGATCTCCGAGCAATAGGAGACTATGATCGTCATACTGCAATCGCCAACCCGTCTGCCAAGCGTGGCGAAAATGGCCACGCTTGGCAGACCCCAATAAGATGATTCTTCGGGGAGTATTTTCTCCAGCAGTGGATTTTTTACAGCTATTATGATGATGATGATGACGATGGACGTAAATAGTGGACTTAGCGCTAGCTATCCATGAAACTAAACCTTGAAGAAAACCTCTTTGTGAAATCTAAAATAAATTTGGCCCCCATACAAAATGCAACGTGTGTATGGGGCATATTATTTTATTCGTGAATATAGCATGTTGATGTGCTACACGTTGCTCAGTTTAACAGGCAAACTAAGCTCCTCAAGTTAAGTTATTTATGTTACTTCAAGATTGTATTTACCCACTTTCCACGTTTAACTTACTAGACTCAATCAATTTAGATAAACTATCTCCGTCATAACTTTTACACCCTTCTTGCTGATCTTGTTCGTCCTAAGGTTATCTACAAGAATTCGCATTTAGATATAAGACCGCACATTGTACCATTTAATGCTGCTGCTTACTCTCGCATGTCAATCTTGGTGTACAATAAAAAGTATTACTTGTATTGTACTGTACTGTACATATATCAATCGATTTTGAAAATATTAATTTAATAATAATAATTATCAGATTTGATTCCTTGTCTCGATCACCACTTCAAGACAAAACAATTACAGTAACTTCTAGTTACAGGCAATCAGTAAGCTTATTGAATCTGACATTAGTTCCATACGGGAGTCGAGGTCAGATGGCAGTCCCTCGAATAATTCTGGTAGCTAACCAGAACGAGACATGGAAAAAGGCACGACAGAATAAAATAACTAATTTAAAAAATCAAACTATAAAAAGCGTATATTACCTTGACACACCGATGCATAGGTTTCTAATAACTTTTGCACGAGCTGCATGGAATTTCGCCTTTCCTTGGAGAAAGTCGCAAAAGGAGTGAGCACCATTTTTAATTCACATACACTTCTAAATTTAAATTGAATCAATTCACGGTCAACTAGCCGCTACCACTACTAAAGACGTAATGAGTCGTACAGGATAATCCAAAGCCAAACCCTATTTATTAAGATGATACATCGCTTGTGCGTGTGTGTGTCATAGGACGTAAATCACGTAGACCACAACCTATAACATGGAAGCACAAACACATACGAATTCTATCGCAATCAAATAGAAGTACAGTATTAGGTGTGATGACGGCTGAAGAAACTTACTTGTCACTGAATAGATCATTACCGTAGCCTTACAACCCAGAGAGACGAGTGCGACCCGGAAATTGAACCCAGGATTTAGTAAACACTACCAACCCATTTTATCATATTCATTACATATCCTTCTGCAATTATGGTAATGACTTTTATGACTTTCCTAATTCTATGTGGTAAGAGATGACAATACTCAAGAGTTTAATTTAGAGTTATACTCGTATAATTATTTCAGTCAATCATACAATTCTGTTCGCATTCAAACGTGTCATGTTTTCTGGCTGTCATTCTTGTGTCATTTATTATTTCAACGCGTCGTTGTGAACGGAGCCCCATACAACAAACATGAATTTTTTGCACGTTTTAGTATATTTATTTATCTAATAAAATAAAGAAAAGGCAGAAAGAAGGAAAATAATGTATACCAAAGATACAAATGTACTTTAATATTATAAATGCTAGAATGAATATTGAGCGTTAAGAGTTACAAACATCCATGTTTGTAACTCTTTAACGCAAAATCCACCGAACGGAATTTGGTGAAACTTTGTAGTAATATTGCGTATGTAATACACATTTATCTAGCAGCAATTATAGATCAATATAATAAATACAATATGAAATACATTTACTAATTTTATATACTCAAATATATTTTGTGTGTTCAAATGGCTAGCAGCTCAGTATGATGTTATGGCCGCAATATGGCTGTGACGCTCATTTCATTTATTCATTGAGCAACTACCTACCAGAGTGAGTCATAAATGTGCCACAAGTTGACACAAAATAACACGGTCCTTAAAAGTTATACAAAAATAAAAGATATATCCAGATACACTCGTGTAAATAAAAAGAAACAAACATTACAACACTAAAAATTTAATATAATATCATAATGCTTTGATTCGCTGTAAATATATTGATCGCAGAATTTTGCTCATGCAATGGTAATGACATTCGCGATATGTCGAGGGGTCGCTAAAGGAGGCAAAGCAAGGGTCGGTACGTGCGTGTTGAACAGATAGGGCAATATATCGTACACGTGGCGTAAAAATATATACGAAAACCTACTATATACAGTGCATAAAAATATCGATTCCTTCTGTAAAAGGAGCGATACACATAAGACGGTCACCATAGCCTAGTTGGTAGTGCTCCTGCCTACGAAGCTGGTGGTCCTGGGTTCGAATCCCGGTAAGTGCAAATATTTGTGTGATGAGCACGAATATTTGTTTCTGAGTCATGGATGTTTTCTATGTATATATGTATTTATCTATCTATATAAGTATGTATATCGTCGCCTGGTACCCATAGTACAAGCTTTGCTTAGTTTGGGGCTAGGATGATCTGTGTGACATTGTCCCCAGATATTATTATTATTATTACTAATTATTATTATTATTACTAATTTACCTAATAAAATAAAGAAAAGGCAGAAAGAAGGAAAATAATGTATACCAAAGATACAAATGTACTTTAATATTATAAATGCTAGAATGTAGATTGATCGTTAAGAGTTACAAACATCCATGTTTATAACTCTTTAACGCAAAATCCACCGAAAGGAATTTGGCGAAACTTTGTAGTAATATTGCGTTTATAATACACATTTATCTAGCAGCAATTATAGATCAATATAATAAATACAATATAAAATACATTTACTAATTCCTGATACTCAAATATATATTGTGTGTTCAAATGGCTAGCAGCTCAGTATGATGTTATGGCCGCAATATGGCTGTGACGCTCATTTCATTTATTCATTGAGCAACTACCTACCAGAGTGAGTCATAAATGTGCTACATAGGTTGATACTGTCTGCTGTGTGGTGACGGCGACAAGTATCAGAATCAGAATATCATCACCCCATCTCATCCCGTGGGGGGCGTAGAAGTCGACCCGAGGGAATATCTACCAGAGGATGGGCAGCAGCTTCCTTCTGATTACTATGACCATCCTACTGCGATCGCCAACCCGTCTACCAAGCGTGGCGATTATGGCATATCCCCCCAAGACGATTCTTGAGGGAGGCTGGTCCAGCAGTGGACTTATTTAGCTGTAATGATGAGGTTGATACACAAAATAACACGTTCCTTAAAAATAATTATACAAAAATAAAAGAATTATCCAGATACACTCGTGTAAATAAAAAGAAACAAACATTTCAACAATAAAAAATTAAATATAATATCATATTGCGTCTGCTGTGATTAGCTGTGAATATAGCACATACTTTGTTGTTTTTATGTACATATATATATATATATATATATATATATATATATATATATATATATATACCTAAATAGTAACAAATAAAAACACACGTGACACGCATACACACATATTCTGGCGTGAATTGGTAGTTATTATTAATTACTTTGGGTCGTTGGGTCTTTTCCCAACACGTCAGTTTTAATGATAACGAAACGTTGTATATAATATATGACAGTGAAAAAATGCAACGTTTCGACCACTCCAGGAGATCATCTTCAAGGCGAATGTAACCCGCACGACGACGTCGCCTCCGGTCTCGCACTGATGTTCTCCTGAAGAGGTAGAAACTGTTGACAGACTCCTACACACAATTAATTACGTGAGTTACCCATTACTTTTCACACTTATGATAATACTAGCTTTGTCCCGTATTAAATTTAATAAATTATAGTATATATGTCATTCGGATATAAGCTATATTACTACAAAGTTTCATCAAAATCCGTTCCGTAGTTTTTTTGTGAAAGAGTAACAAACATCAATACATTCATACATCCATACTCACAGACTTTTGTAATTATAAATTTAGTAGGATTTAAATAATTGATGTATTTTGGTTAATATTATTAAATTTTAGCTGCAACAACGAATTGACGCTAGCGTTTTCGGGAGTTATCAATAGTATTACCATTAAGTACATTAACGTGATTGCAGAAGTATATTTAAAGAACATAGCAAAATGAGCTTATAATATTCATTAAATACCTAGGATTGTTGTATTCCAACAAAAAGTTATTCACGATCGGGGCGTCCGATATTCATTCGTCGTGTCCATAACTAAATTTAAATTAAGTACTTACTATCATACGATAAAAAGTTATAAACTTACACAAAACATTATCTGATACTTACTTACTTATCGTATGGGCAGTGGTACCCTAGTGTTAGAGTTGTACAAGCCGCCCAGTAGGCCTCTGACATGGCTTAACGACTGTGGTCTAACAACTACAACCGGGACCGACTGTTTAACGTGCTCTCCGAAGCACGGAGACGCTCAAAAATTCAACCACTTTGGTGGTCACCCATATAACGACTGACCACCAGCCTAGTTGCTTAACCTCACCAATAATAAACACATATGATATACAAACAAGTTGATTCAAACACAAATATTTCATTTAAGTTAATACAAAGATATTGATCGCAGAATTTCGCTCATGCAATGGTAATGACTTTCGATATGTGTTAGGGGTCGCTAAAGGAGGCAAGGCGCTCATAGCCAGATGCTCTCACCAGTCCGTAAGTGATTGGCGAGGTCAAGCGACTAGGCTCGCGGTCAGTCCATAGATGGGTGACCGCCAAAGTGGTTTAATTTGTGAGCGTCTCCGTGCTTCGGAGGGCACGTTAAGCCGTTGGTCCCGGTTGTAGCCATTAGGCAACAGTCGTTAAGCCATGTCAGAGGCCTACTGGGCGGCTTGAACAACTCTGACACCAGGGTAACCACTGCCCATACGATAAGTTAAGTTAAAGGAGGCAAGTCAAGGGTCGCTACCAGTATGCGTGTTGAACAGGTAGGGCAATACATCGTACACGTGGCGTAAAAATATATACGAAAACCTACTATATACAGTGCATAAAAATATCGATTCCTTCTGTAAAAGGAGCGATACACGAAATATAAATATCAGATATAAGTAACTCTTTTATTGGGCAATGTATGAGATTCTGTAACAAACTCCCCAACGATATTAGAGAATTGTCTACGAATAAATTTAAAAGATTTATTAAAGAAAAATTGTGTATATTAAAAACATCTGATTATTTAAGTGTTACAAGTGCTTAATAAATAAAAAAGGTATTTATTCACGTGGACTTTAAAAAAGCGCTTGTAAATATTATAGTCAGAACATGATTATAGTAATACAGTTATGTATACATAATATTTATAGTTACTTATTATAGATATTTAGGTACACAGATTGTTAAAACATTTATAAAATTTATTTTATAATAGTAATGATATTTAGCTAGCTTGTATTAAGTTATTGTCAAGGACATTATGTTTAGGTTTAATTATCGAAATTTATATTTTACTACATATTGTCTCAATGGTTCTGTTTACATTAAGTTACGAATTCAATATTATAATAAAAGAAAAACATCGAAACAATAACATTATTCATTTTGAGACAGAGTCAATAAATTTAAATTTAGTATATGTTAGCAATCATATTACAGATAGTTATAGATAGTTCACGTAACTCAACAAATTAGTCATGTCTATATGGCTACAAGATCTCCAGCGAGCATTGTGCAGGTAGGTGGTGAGCGCCAGACGTCTTTGTCATCGATATACCTTTTAGTGGTGTGATAACCCCTAGCCATAAGTACACGTTTAATATGTGTCTTGAAACTTGTGTCAGGTAGATCAGTCATATGAGTAGGAAGCTTGTTATAAAACCTAAACCTAAACCTTACGATTGAGTTGTTCTAAGTCAACACACAAACAATATGTAATCATTCTTAGTAGCTGCCAAGTCATGCACTGCGCGGTAGGGTACAAAAATGACTATTCCACGTAAATGTAATTTTTTGACGAAATAAATGAATTTTAATTGAATTTAATTTTGAATTGAATTGAATCAATACAAAATTCATGTTTTTTTCCGAGGTTCATAATCATTTAGAAGCTGTCGCTATAGGCTATTGACTAAACTACAGCCGTAAAGCTATGTTACTCAAACAACGCTTATACGAGTATAACCAATACTCATTCAGAAATAATATTCATTCAAAAAATCTATCGTCTTTGGTTTCATTCATGTGATTCAACTGTTAACCTCCCACTGTCACCCCACTCCCTAAAATAAGGTTATGTAGGTACGCTTACGGCTCACCAGTGGGTAGGTATATAGGTACTATGACTAATTCTATGACGACTTAGTAGGTACCTGCCTCTCTCTTACCTATATTAATCAGCCTGAATAAGGATAAACTAGCTCTTATTGTGTTTTTAATCGAGTTCAAAAGAAGGATGTTATAAATTCGACTGTATGTTACGTTGGCGTGGTTGGTAGATGATTGTCGCCGCAGGTCGTGGGTTCGATTCCCACCCAGGACAGATATTTGGGTGTATGAACATGTCTTGTTTTTCCTGAGTCTGGGTGTCTATATAAGTATGTATTTACAAAAAAAAAAGTTGTACTTATATGTATTATTTATCTGGTTTCCATAGTACAAGCTTAGCTTAGTTTGGAATCAGGCCGTGTGTGAATAATGTCCCAGGGATTGATTTTAGTTTAAAAAATAATGAGAGTTTCATATTCCATTTATAATATAACTAAAGTTCTTTCTATGACTCCTGTTAGTATATTGTGGCCGCCACCATGAAACTTTCGTGCTTATCTTTTCACGGATCGACTGCAAGTCTTGGTAGTTCTCTCGCTACTACATCGCGATCGGAACTATTGTCATGGGTTCAATGTCTGCACAGGCTTTCTTTTTCTAGTCTACAGTGCCTCTAGCACGAGTTCCTGCAGTTTACTTACTCGATCACACGTACAGTTTCGTCCCATACAGAGTTTTAGTTCTTAATAGTTTCCGCGAGAGGCGCTGGTGCTCAATGTATGGGAGGAAACTGTACGTATGATCGAGTAAGTAAACTGCAGGAACTCGTGCTAGAGGCTCAGGTAGCTTTGAAATATGGAGTATTTCAACAGCTACAGGTGCTACAGGTAGCATTGTAATACTCCATATTGCAAGGCTACCTGTAGCCTAGGAAAAGAACTATTGCAGGAATAAATTCCGTGTATGGATCAGTCAAATCAATCAATCAAAAAGTAATTTATTCCAATAAAATATTACATTTGTGTGGAATCGTCAATTTTTTTTACCCTACCGTGCAGTGCATGACGTGGCAGCTACTGAGAAACACTGCTAGAAAACTCAGTAGGAATCCTTTTTTAAAATATTTATTTCTTACATAAAGTTACATTGTATTTAAATGTGTTAATTTAGAGCGACTCAATCCCAAGTTGTTTTGTCACTTAAATAATCAGAAGTTTTGTAGTAAGCCCTGCTACACAATTTGGATTTTATAATTCTTTTAAACTTATTCATAGACATTTCTCGGATATCACTGGGAAGTTTGTTGTAGAATCTTATACATTGCCCCATAAAACAGTTACCTACTTAGTGGAGACGGGTGGTATGTAACAGTCCCGGGGGCTACCGGCTAAGTCGCCGAACATCGGGATAGTGATCGGCGTTCAAATAAATAAAAGTTAAAAATGACTTAATCAATCGTTAAAAATTGTTGAAAATCGATTCCGCACCATTTGTGACGTCACATGTGCTGATGAAAGAAGATTTAACGATTGATTAAGTATCTTCGTTATTTGAACGCCGCTCACTGATGATCGGTGACGTAGCCGGTAGCCCCCTGTGCAGACATTGAATCCGTGACACAAAGGTACCGACGCGATGTATCTATCTCTAGTGTTATCAAGTACTCAATAGCCGCGCAACGGTTATGACGTAGCTGCTATGTTATAATAATATTTTTACACTCTGATTATTTATTTGATTAGTGATCATCATTTTATTAATTACTATAATAATTTTACATCTTAAAACTATTAATAATCGATATTAGACTTTCAAATGGTTGTCACTGATAAAAATATAAATAGATTAGTAGAATTATTAAAGGGGCATTCTTTGTACGACGGTAGATGAGAACGTTACTCTGTTCGATTAAATATTGTGTATGGAAAATATCTCGGAGTTTTAATGTGCAGAACCTACGATTGCGTAATACTAGCTAGCGAACTACCTTCACTTGCAGTCGATTCATACCATACGAACAGGAGTCATTGAACGAAGTACGTCCTGTGTTATTCAAATTATATAGTCGTAGTAGTACTATACAGATAAAAGTTTTATAACACGTAATAAATTTTAACAGGTTTTATTCTGTTTATCTAATTTTTTTTTAATATCCTAGTTTTTAAATAAATTTATGATACGTAGAGCGCAGGTCTATACGGATTGATATAAAGCCATTTTTTATTATTTAGGTATTTATAAGTAAAGCTTATAATTTATACGATTTTGTATAAAGAAGACGAACGCTTTAAAGCTATAATAAACAATGCATGCCTGTATTTTTTATGCCCATAAACTCTTCAACTTTTTTTTATGCCGATGAAGTTACATTGACGTTTGTGTTAGATATTTTTGGTCTATAGCACTTTGGACCCATTTTCTGGCCACGTCTTAACAATATCTTTATTGAAATTTATTACACACTGAAAGAGATTTTCGATGACAAAGGATTAAAAATAATAATTATATGTTTGACTTCTGAATAACAATCAAGAGGTGCCCAAAAATCGCAGTAGTTTTAGTTTCGTTTTGTCCAGAGTTCTTTAATATTGAGAAATTAGTATACATTTCGTTTATGTTTGTGTAAGGTGTCATTTTATTTTCTTATGTTCAAGTCTAAATCATCAAGTAAAATTTTATTGATAAGTTTATATGTAATTAATTTCATTAAGAAGACAACAACTCTAATTCTCAATAAATTTAATAAATTATGTTTTAAAGGATATTCATTTCATACTAAGGAATGCTCTAACAGGCTTTATGTAACTATTGTTCTTTTATTGATAAAAACAATACTAAAATAAAAATCTTGCGCAACTTACGCCACATTTAACAAATGATCACTCATGAGCGGAGGTAAATTGGTTGACTCATACCAACCTATTATTTACCTCCTATAAATATGGTTAACTTATTAGTGACGTTTTGTTCTCTTCTGACAATAAAGTTACAACAAAACCAACAATATTATTCACATAGTACAGCCATTTACAGTTGCAGTTCCTGTGGACACCCAAACTAAGTAAGCTCGTATCTTGGGAATCAGTGTGAAGAGTTTTCATGGTAAGTAGAATTTTAAATTTATTTATCTGAGGTTTATAAAGGTTACAAACATATACAAAAATATACAGGGCACATGTATACAGAATAAAAAATAGTGCTGCATCATTTATAAGTACAGACGCCAGCACAACCAGCTACCCCAATCTGTCAAATGTCTTTTATAGATTTTCTACTTTACCACAACAGCATAAGGTTCACTTTCAATTGGGGAAATTTGACAGATTGGGGTAGCTTGATGTGCTGGCGTCAGTACAACCACAACATTCAAAGTAACATGGTAAATGTAGTTAGCAGTACGGGAAACATTTTAGAGAAAGATTTTTTATTATTGGTACCACAAACAAGTTTACAATCATCATTAAATATAGCTTAAATTATACATTTTGACCTACTGTAAACTCAACATTGCTGGTCATCTAAGACTTTAGATACCTAAATTATAAATTATTGTTAGTAGTTTTATTTACAAAGCGAAGAATAATACTAAGCTAATAAAGGTAAATAAAGAAAACATAGATACATAAAAATACTATGGGAGACAAGAATGCATTCATTATATTTTATACAAGATTCAATTGAATAAGATATAATACAATGAGTGGCCATCTTAGGTGTATTCTCTCACCGTAACTGATCGGCTAGGTTAAGCAACTAGGGTCGCGGTCTCCGTGCTTCAGAGGGCACGTTAAGCTGTCGGTAAATTGTATGTAGTCATAAGACAACAATCGTTAAACCTTGTCAGAGGCCTACTGGGCGGCTTGAACAACTCTGACACTAGTGTAATCACTGCCCATACGATAAGTAAGTAAGTGAGGTCAATTTAATTATATATTTAATTTTGATCGAAAAAAAATGTGACCAGAGGGCTGGTCTATTCTTTTCGCAGAGAATAAGCATTGCCATACAACGTGGCAATGCTTATTCTGGGCACGATACCTTTTGATGCAGATGAGAAGCACCTATTGAATTACCTTTAGTTAGTTAGTTTATTTTAGTTTAGTTTATATTAACATTTTGGTCTAAATTTCTTATTCAAATTTATATTTAGTTTTCTTAGAAATAATAAGGTTTTAGGATAAATAATCTAATTAAATTGATATAAATATTATGTACATTAAAAACTAAGGTTTCGAATTGTGACATTTCATATTTATGTAGTAAAGTCACATGACATATATTTTGTTGAATCCTGTTGCATGCCCTTACCGGCTGGACATAGCGATACAAACATTTCACTAACACCATGAAATATGTATTATAAATGTACCTATGTTCGCAATAAATAAATTGAATTGAACCAATAAAAAGCATTTAGTAAGTTAAAAAAATATGTATTAAAACTATAATATTATATATATTAAGAGTAGTACCAATTAATATTTGTATTGTAAACATATAAAACATATGAGTGGAATAAAATTTGAATCATGACTCATTGATGCATTTGACAATCATCAGCCATCTGCCGCATTTTGTCACTCCAATTGCGATTAAATAAGTACTGGGTTCCTTATGAGATATTCGTGTTCTCCATCCGCACCTCACAAACAACACGAGAGTGAGTCACTAAAGTTGAATAACATAATAACATGAAAGCCGAAACACGGCGCGTCTCAGTTTCAGCCATTCACTAAAACGGAGTGACTCACCGAGTTACGCATTCCACCCCGATCACGTAAATATTAGGAGTAGGGGGGTAACGTGGGGGGAGGGTATGAATTTATTCAGCAAGGTCACGTTTGCTATGGAACTTTTTGAAGGACTTGAACTCTGACTCATCGTTCCATTTGGCCAAAATATTAATGTATCATACGATTCTTTTTCGTTTATGATTTTCCTTGTAGATGTATAGTTATTGTTGTTATATACCTATACAGTTATCCTGGGTTGAAATCCCGGGTCTGTCCAAAATGTGATTATGGGATTTTCCGTAAAAAGAAATTTCTCTTTACCACCCCGAAGCTGCGAAGTCTGGAAGGTGGCGGTATTACACCCCCGTGCCTCGGAGAGCACGTAAAGCCGTCGGTCCTGAAGCCTGACCTCTTTCCGGTCGTGTCGCTAGTCGTCCCGTCGGATCATGAGAGTGATGGAATAGAAAGTGCCCCTGTGTTTGCGCACACATTTGTGCACTATAATATGTCCTGCGCAATTTGCTCCATTGGGAATGGCCGCTGTGGTCGAAATTCGGCCGGGAAGACATCATACAGTTATAATAATAGTACCTAAATCATTCTTTCTGGATTAAAGTCGGCTACGGCGGCTAATATAAACGGAGATTAGCCAACTGCACGGGACATAGTATAGGGCACGAGTACGTCTGTTAGCTATGGCGGAGGGCTGTACGATACGATTGAGGAGAAATGGATGTAACACTGCCAAAACTCCTAATTGGAACACCCTCCCAAATGACGTGTTTCCAGACTCATAGAACATGGGTTTATTCAAGAGTGAACAGGCATCTTATGGGTACGCGCGGACCACCTTCGACCACATCTGCACTTACCATCAGGTGAGATCGTGGTCACGGCAAACCCATCTTGCATTATAAAATACAGATTTTGCTGCGAGATTACAATCCAGAACCTCTTAATCTATGAAATGGAATGAAATATTTTAAGCATAAGAAAAAACTATACTCATAACCTGTTTTCTTCTTTTTTAGTTTTTTTTGTCAACGCCCGCACTAGAGAATCAATCCGTGTATCGCGGGGTACTTTATTTATTTATTGGACTCAATTCTACCATTACAGGGAACCTAATGCGATAGAAAAGTTACAATTACAATTCAATTGCGTATTATGTACATTTCTAAACATCTAATAACATACAATCAAATAAGCCGCCCTTGTGAAGTCGTCGTGTTTATAAACATATAATAGACGAACACAAATTACACCCAGACTTAGAACAACTATTTATGGTTCACAAATAGTTGTCCGGCGCGGGACTCAAACCCATGACACGAAGCTGCGAGGCGACTGTCTTAGCCGCTGCGCCACGTTTGCAGATATCTAGTTACTAAACTAAGTTACAAAAAGTTTTATTCTTTCTCTTTTACGGTGGATGCGGTCCGGTTGTGGAATTCGCTTCCCCCTAACATCCGGAATTCGAAACCATTTCTTTATTCAAGAATCAAGTGAAAGAACATGACATATCTAATTCATCGTCATAATTAAATACGTTGTAGGTATGTATATGTAGTATATACCGGCTTTTATTAAATAAATGTTATTATAATATCACAAACTTCTTTGACGATAGAATAGAGCTGTTAACGTAGGAATGGGTACTTGACATTTTTATATTACAAATGGACGTATTTTTATTATTATTATTATTATTTTTTATCATTATTATTATTCTATTGTACATCATTGACATATTTATATTTATATTATCTGTTTGACATTGTAAACAATTTATTTTATAAAAAAAATTCTGAATAATGTATTTGCACGCCATAAGTGGCAGAATATACGGAATCTTATAATGTAAAATCTTTTGTACCATATTCTGGCAAATAAATAATTTGATTGATTGATTGATATATTACATAGTCTTTGTATGTTCTATGTCCGCTTATTTGAACTTGCTACTACTGCTCGTTATAAAGAGCAGTTATAAATTACAAGTGACAGGTTACATCTTGTTGATCGCAATAACCGGTTTATGTGTAAGACAGAAAGGTCAATATGAGGATGGGTCGTCGCTCATCATAGATACTTAGGTTAACTAGCTTGCTACTACTGTACGTTATAAAGTAAAGCAGACCAAAGTTTTGATGAGATGATAGTTTTTGGGCCAAGAACGAAATTGATTAAGAGGTAATGCCAGCGCCAACGTGGCGCCAAACAAGCTACGTATGGTTGACGTCACGTGTAAACTTAACAACGACTTTATTATTTTGGTAGTAAGGGTGGTTGTCCTAGTACACACCTAGACTAACCTGGCGACTATACGAAAAGAAAAACCCTACGCTTACGTTAAGGACAACCTTATACACTGTTCATTTTCCTGTACTTATGCATTTAGTATGTTTCTGTATCTAATAAAACCAACAGAATATATTCTGTATGCGGTCAAATACTACACTTTGCCCATAACCTAAAACTGTAAAAAATATGATTTTTATATACTTAGGTATACATACCTATAATTTACTATACATGTAATCTTTATAATGCATAAAATCTCGTTATATTTCTCATTTTTCTATTGAACTATAATTTGCAATCGAAGATCCATTGCTAAATACATACTAAGGGTCCTTGACAATAACTTAATACAAGCTAGCTAAATTTTACTGCTATTATAAAATAAAATTTAAAAATTCCGTGTACCTAAATATCTATAATAAGTAACTAGAAATAATAACTGTATAACTACAAAAATTTTCTGACTATTTACAAGCGCTTTTTTAAAGTCTACGTGTATAAAACCGTTTTTATTTTATTTTAATGCCTGTATTAGAAGGCTCTCATCCTACATATGACCGCACGTGTGGCGCAGCGGCTAAGACAGTCGCCTCGCCGCTTCGTGTCACAGGTTCGAGTCCCGCGCCGGACAACTATTAGTGTGACCCATAAATAGTTGTTCTAGGTCTGGGTGTAATTTGTGTCCGTCTATTATATGTTTGTAAAGTACCCCGCGAAACAGGGACTATATTTTCTAGTACGGGCATTGAACAAAAAAATATAAATGCGAAAGTTTCTGAATGGATTTTGATGCATTTTTGTAGTAATATAGCTTAAATATCCGACTAACACATATGCTATATTGTATAAAGTTTATCGCGGGCGAAACCGCGGAGCACTAGATGTGCTCCGTCCTAAACAATATAAACGATTATAATTTTAATATAAATACTGTTGTAATATGTGGAGATTAGAAATATAACTTCATTGTTTCGTGTCGAGTAAAGTAAAAAAAAAGAACTCTTTATTGAATGCACACTTATTTATAAGTACAAAAATCCTTACTCAGCTATCCTTAAAGCAGCGACATTGTTACAGTAAAAGTATTAATTCATACATCACATCTCCCCTTAAAAAGTTCACATCTCACCTCCCCCATAAAGAAAAAAAAAATGGATAGCACTAAAAGATAGCTGTTGACAAACAATACATTTTTTTTTTTATAATAATAATATTTATGACACTTAGTCATTAAACAATTTAGTATTATTTTTATGAATTATGTATTCTTTATTATTCCTTAAAATTTTAACATTGGAGTCTAAGTCTTCTACTACTTCAAAAGGTCCATTATAAATATGATCTAATTTATCACCAACTTGATTTTTTAATAACAATAAATCACCTTTTCTGTATTTAATAGGATTTAAGTTTTTATCAAATAATAATTTACGTTTTTGTTTACTATTCAAAAGATTTTGTCGCGCATCTGATTGTGCACGCTGTAACCTATATTTAAATTCTAATGGGTAATTTTCATAATTATATAAAGGTTCAATATATTTGTTAAGATTACTTGGCAAATTACATTGTTTTCCAAATACAAGCTCGAATGGTGTATAGTTAGTTTCACAATGAACTGTGGTATTGTAGGAGAAACACCAATAAGGTATCCAACTACTCCAATGTGTTCTATTATTACCACATTGAATCCTGAGAAAAGCCCCTTATTTTTTTATGACTATTTTCTAAAGAACCAATGGTTTCATGATGGTAGGGCGTAGAATTTAATTTATTTATATGTAGTAATGTGCAAATTTCAGTAAAGACTTGAGACATAAATTCAGTGCCTTTATCTGTAATTTAAACATTCGTATATGAAAGGAGACAGAACAAAATTCTGGGCCGACTTAATTTAGATTGCCATCGACACGCTAAGAAGAAGAAGAAAGTTCGTAGCAACCCTGCTACGGTAATCACCAGGAAGCATTACGTAATTAGTAACTATGCTACGCCCTACGCTAATTGCTACGCTGTACTACTCGTGCTACAGGGCTAAGTAATTCCTAGCGAACTATGCTACGTTCAACTTTGTAACTACAGCCGTCTCTAAGTCAGCGCATACGCTTCCTTGTACCTTACTCCCAATGTAATGAAAACATGGCGTAGATTCTACATACGATGGGATCTGCCCGGAAGACCCACTATTTAGGTGATGCGTTACGAATTCTTACTTAGAATTTTTGTGTCTAACATATTTTTCAAGTAAAATTTCTTTACGCAAGCTGGTGAATTTTTAACGAGAGTTACGAAGTGTGATCGGGGGAGGCGAACGGAAGTTGAGAGGGAGATATAAGTTAGTTAAGATATAAAGAGAGTTTCGTATCTGTAGGGTCGAGAGAGTTGCCAGCACATATTTTCTTTCTCTCTTTCTTCTTCTGTCGCGTCACGCAGTCTAAAGCAAACGCGTTTTTTTAAACCTCGGGATATTATCGGTTCCCTGATTAATCCCAGTGAATAATAGTCCAGCATAGATGAAATGAAATGACATTTGAATGACTTACTTCGTTAACGTTAACAGTGTTTTATAATTTATTTTAGTAAGAGTTAGTTAGTGATACATCGCGGCACAATGTTCTCTCCTAATTAGCGCTGTCTAAGTTTCATAGTGTGTAATACAGGTTTGCGTGATTAGTAGAAGATCGTGTCTTGAAACATTTTGTTTGGGAGGGCATTCCGCTGGTTGGTCATGCGTATATACATATATAGTAAAAGACGTAGCGAAATGACCAGTTGGAATGTAAATAACATGGTGCTGAAGCTTGGAAGTCCCAACAAGCATGCACCCGAAATTCTGAACTTCTTTATGTACTCTTGACTAGAGGTTAAGTTGGTGAATACGTAACGAGAGCATTATGAAGAGTGTGACTAAGCGAATGGAAGTTGAAAGGGAGATATAAGTTAGTTAATATAGGAAGAGACAGAGTTTTGTTTCGTACATTACAGTAGGGCCAAAAGAGAGAACTTTGAGCACACATTTTCATTCTCGCTTTTTCTCATAGGCAGTAACGTTTCGTATATCTAAGTTTTACCTCAGTCGTGCGGTCATTTTTTTAAGATGATGAGAATCCTTGAGGAAGAGTATTTTGTGAGAAATATATAGAAAACAATACATTACTTAGCACTCATTCCAAACATGATAAGTAAGAATATGGCGGAATGCCATATTGACACAGTTAGTTTAAAATCTAATCTGTAATAAAACCTAAGGTTGGGAAATGTGAAGAAGATTTATAAACTTAGAATAATTACTTAATTGAACTACCTGGTAGCTAGCTAACTGGGTAGGGAAAGAAGATTATTACAAGAAGCAAAAGATTATACTGTCTAATTCTCAGATATCATAGAAAAAGGGTGGGCTAGAAGAGCCCTATCTGAAGTGCAAGTCGGCATGAACGAGGCAAAAAAATTGCAATATTCAGAGCAAATATCGTAGCGAGTGGAAATCCTTTGTCTATATCTACCCCTTTGAGTAACAAGCGTGAGTCTATGTACAGACGCCAGCACATCAAGCTACCGCAATCTGTCAAATTTCTCCAAATGAAAGTGAACCTTATACTTTTGTGATAAAGTTGAAAATCTATAAAAGAAATTTGACATATTATAAATAATTACATAAATTGTAGATGTGCTGGCGTCTGTACGTATGCTTTACATATACATATTTTTACTCCTTATGTTGCCATCGGCAATTGTGCATTGTGTGTAAATTAATTCAGAACCATGTACACTTTTGAGTGGTATTTCAGAATGTACACTATATTACATCAATTTAAACAATAGCTTGGCTCATGCAATAACCTATAATCGCTTTTTTCAGTTTTGTGGAGAACGAGAATTGTAGAAGGTAGAGGAAGTACAGTATTTTTTTGTAGGTAAGTTGTTACCCACAGGTATATTGCATGTATTTCTTATTTTTCAGTTAGTATAATATTCGATATAAAGTCTAACAAAAACCTATTGATAAGCACCTAGTCGTGAGTCAGCCGCGGCGGCGACCCGACACCCTGCCGCGACGCTACGCCGCGCCACGCTGGTCGCGTGCGGCGCCGCGTCGCCTGAGCCTAGGGCGCTATGATAATTTTAGCCAACCCTTACACAAACCCTTTTGTAGAAGGATTATTTAATATTTACGAAACATTATGACGTGGCAATTTAAAAATAGAATTAGGAAGGGTGCGTGATTCAGGATGTGTTTGATATAGTTGCGTGGTTTCGGTTTACCGACCTTCAGTTGTTATGGATATTTGTTGTAAGAAGGACTGACATCTGACTGTATATGTTGGCATTATTAAAGCATCTAAACCTATCATGTTAAGACTAGAAAAAATTTAATACTAGCTGTGCTCCGCGGTTTTACCCGCGCTAAACTTTATAAATTATAGCCTATATGTTATTCGGATATATAAGCTATATTACTACAAATTTTCATCAAAATTCGTATCGTAATTTTTGCGTGAAAGGGTAACAAACATCCACCCATCCATCCATACTTACAAACTTTCGCATTTATAATATTACTAGCTGCGGTAATACCCGCGTTAAACTTTATAAATTATAGCCTATATTAACCCAGGGTGTCAGCTAACTCCATACCAAATTTTATTAAAATCGCTCCAGCCGTTTAGACGTGAAGAAGTAACAAACATACACACTCACAAACTTTCGCATTCATAATATTAGTAGGATATATTAGGAACGATTTCCTTATGTTTTTAATTTCTCGTGCGGGCAGCTGTCATCCTTTTCTTTTCTATATATATACATTTTCGCGTAAACTTTAAAGAAGCGCTTGTAAATAGTCAGAACGTGTCTTTGGTAATATAGTTACCTATACCTACATAATTATTTTTAGGTGCATAGAGTTTAACACGCCCAGTAGTTTGTTAATTGTTGTTAGTTAGTTAGTTGTAGCTAAGTGACTGCTGTCTTATGACTACAACCGGGATATATCGTGACCTCCAAAACAAGGAGACGGTCATAAATTAAACCACTTTGGCCGTCACCCATCTACAACATGTAACGTAATTAACGCACACCCTCAAACACCCCAATTGGAATATTATGTTGTAATCATAATACATACACTGATTTTTTTATTTAACATATATATGCATTGTTATTTACTAAATTAGTTTCTTGGAATAAAGTACATTTTTCTTTATTTTGCATTGAATGAAGGAATTTGTATGAATAAAACCGCGATATTAAATGTGTTATTACTTTGACTTACAGTCCATTTCAATTTGTTTTGACTGCACAGAGTTAATATGACAATAATTTCCGTAATTTTAATTATTTTGAAATAAAAATAACCTATATTAAAAATGATATAAATCGATTCAGTAAAAGATTCTGAACAAACTATTTTCAGGATGTGCGTTAATTAAGTTACATGTTGTATATACTGACCGTTCTAGATGCTTAACTTTGGTCTATTACGGATCAGTAAAGACACCTGACCTCAAACACCACTGTTACTAAGGATATTATAAAGCTGGTTGCTGTTCGACATTATTATGATAGATTTTGGGACTCTACCAAATATTCCAATCATTATAAAAAGTTTGAAATTAGCTTATTGAGGGCTAATAGTTCGGAGTTTAATTACCAAGGAATAGCTATTATCACAAAAATGGGAAATCATAAAATTAAAATTGAATAGCTTTGAAGGTGTCTTCCACATTCAACTGTGAACATTTCAGTCGACCATGGATAATACCTACGTCCTTCCAAAGCAAGCAAGGGATTCCTAATTTGGTCTGCCAATTTGTATCGTTCGTAGCTTAACAGGTAGGTGCGCTGACCTACCCCGGATTGGTAGAGAGTGCTGGTTCGAATGCGCCGGACGATTAAATTTATGAATTCACATTTTGGAGATTAGATTTACGCATTGCATTGTGAATAATGCAATAAAACTAAAATAGTTAATTTAAAATACTAGGTACAGTCGATTTCTCTACTAGGTGTACAGGGCGTAAGCTATAATCGCCTCCTTATAAATTAATAATATATATAAATAAATTATAGGTTTGTATTATTTTATACAACGCATGGCGTACATCTTAACTCAAAACTCAAATATCACTAAATTAATTTTCCGACGGAAAGAGAACCAGCAACCTTAACCAATCCGGCTTTGCCATTCAACTACGAACTATACAAGCCGGCAGATAAAATTTCTAAGAGCTGGATAAGGAAGATATTGGTGCCATATATCTTTGGCCAACATGGCCGACTAATTTGTTCTTCATCACCTCCTGTTACTTTGGAGCATACAATCTATCAACAAATAGTTTATGATAAAGGCATGTGAAAAGCCGCTAGTTAAATAAACGGGTAGGATAAGTTAAAAGTACCTAGTGAATTATAAACTACCTACATAATTTTGGCTGAATACTCGTCACACTGTCTCTATTTCTATCTGTTAAAGTGATTATTCTCTTTAGACGGGTCTACTAATAAGTATAATATAAAAACACAACTGATAGCAAGATAAGCAGCAATGTTGTTCTTCAAAATCTTATGCAAGTGGACTTTGGTTTATCAGGGATTAAAAGAGTAGCATTATCATTTGACTCATTCATTACAAAAAGCAGTACGGCAAGGAATATTTTTAACTAAAATCATTTTTCTGTAATTTAGTATTTAAATTTTGTAATATTTTATTTAGTTAGTTGTAATTCTTTAGTTATATATTGATTATCACCTAGGCACTGATATGTCTGTTGCAATTCGTGAAAACCTATTATTGGCTCACTATTGCTTAGTTAATATTTAATTTTATGTTTAATAGCCGTTGGTTTTCCTATCTAAATAAATAAATAAATAATTAGCTATTGAACGCAAATCTCCATAACAGTAAATAGACTTAGTTATATCAAGCACAGGTATCGCGAAGACAGCCAGTCGGGCACCTGTAGCGTACCCGATGCGTCACGCAGGCGACGCGCCGCGGACACGAGCCGCCCCCGCGACGCGACGCGACTCCGCGCTACGTCGCCACACGCTACGCCACCCTTACTAACGTGCCGTATCATTTTGCATTTTAATAACCTTATATTTTGTAAAATGCCCTATTCTTTGAATAGGGAGGAATTTATGATACGACTTTACTTTTATTTATAACTTTAGTTTAATTGGGTAGTGGTTACTGTTTTCAAATAAACAAGGGACGAAGTGAAATTGAAGTTTCGATCTATCTCAGGATAGTCTACTTGCTGTTCGTATTTATGTAGTTATTGTTAAAGACCCTAAACTAAACTGTTCACAAACTATCGTGGTAAGAAGACTTCAATCAGAGTCTTACAACCTATATATTATATTGCCGTATGTAGCCAATATATAGTACAAAAATACTTAACCTAGCACCCGTATCGCACAATCACGGCACTAGGTCGATTACTACTAGTAAGTACGATGTTCCTCGAGTCAGTAACTATTATGGAGATAGGACACTAAGGCCCACTTGCGCCACCCGAGGTTAAATGCATTAACTCAGAGTTAGTGGCTAATATGGGGTTAAATTATAATAACGTCTTGCACCACCAAGAGTTAGGAACTAACCTTGGGTTATTTTATTAAAATTTTAACCCACCTGTTTCGGTGGGTTAAATAACTAACTCCGGATTAGTAATGTCAAATTTGTTTCGTTTGAGAGGTTATGTTGTGCTGCAGAAGTGAAAATAAGATATTTTAACAAAATTTTGTGTACTAAAGAATTATGAGTGATTTTTTATTGTCTGATGATGATGAAGAAATCGTCGAATATATTAGCTCGGACTTTTATAATAGAAGAGTTGCAGAAAGGTCCGATCATGTCAACTCGCAAAGAATTTCATCGTAGATTTCGACTAGAAAAAGAGAGTGTTCGCTTTTTATTAAATAAAATAGAAAATAAACTGAAGTATAGAAATGAAATTAAGAAGTAAGTTACCTACATACATATTTTTCGTACCTAGATTAATGTTAATCGGGTGAAGACATTTTTACGTTGAATGTCACTACAGTCTTGTAATTTTTTATTTTTGCAGTGCGGCTGTATCACCGATAAATCAGCTGTTATGTACATTACGGTTTTATGCCACTGGAAGTCAATTACTGACTTGTGGAGACTACATCGGGGTGCACGAGTCAACAGCGTGCAGGATTATTCACAGGGTCACTGATGCTATAGCTCGATTATATCCTCAATTTATATTCATGCCCACCACCGAGGAAGAGCAGAGGCAGGCTGCATTACAATTTTACCAAATCGCACGATTTCCACGTATTATAGGAGCAATAGATTGCACGCATGTGAGAATGAAGTCACCAGGTGTGTTAATCCATCCTTTTTTATGATCATCATAAATTGTACCTATACTTAAACCATATTTGTCAATCAGTTTTTTGGTGAAATTAGATTGTAAATAATCAGTAAGTGGTAAGTATGCAGTTGTCTGAGAATCGCACATCGCATGGCCTTTAATTTGTGCTATGGAGCGTAGTTGGTAAATGTTTGCCTTTCTCGCCGCTGGACGTGGCTCAATTCCCATCCAGGACAGATATTTGTGCGCATGAACATGTCTGTTTGTCCCGAGTCTGGGTGTAAATATCTATATAAGTATGTATTATATCAGTTATCTGGTTTCCATAGTACAAGCTCTGCTAAGTTTGGGATGAGTTGATCGTGTATAAATAATGTCCCAGGATATTATTATTATACATAGGTATTATTTGTTTCAGGAGGTGAAACAGCCGAGATTTACAGAAATAGGAAAGGATACTTTTCAATAAATATGCAGGCAATATGTTCTGCAGATTTAATGTTCAATGATGTTGTTGCACGGTGGCATGGATCTGCTCATGATTCCCACATTTGGGACAATTGCAACCAGCGGCGATATTTTTTGCAGGGAACTTATAATAGTTTTTGTTTACTTGGCGATAGTGGATACGCCCAGTCTAAATTTATGATGACACCGTTGGCAGCAGTGAATTCTGTGAGCCAATCATTATATAACGAGTCACAGATAAGGACAAGAAATACCATTGAGCGCACCTTTGGAGTCTGGAAAAGAAGGTTCCCTGTTGTGACCAGAGGGATTCAGGTTAATTTGAACAGGATACCTGGTATTATCATTGCCACTTGTGTGCTACATAATATTGCACGCCTTCAAAATGATCCAGACCCACCCTTTGATCCAGAATTTCCTCCAATATTAGACACTAATAACGACAGTGTTGAAGTATCAACCAGTAACCCTGTCAGAAGTTTGCCGGGAAACCACTCGCGACAAGTTTTAATAGAAGAACATTTTGGTAGACTAGAATAGGTTACTTCATAAAATGTATGTCATCTATAGGAAATTAATTAATTTATGTTGTGTAAATAAATAAATGAAATTGTATTAATAATATGTACGTTGTTATTTATTTATTCTATCTAATTCTAATTTTCTAATTAATTCATTATGTTCATAACGTTTTCTTGCATCTTCCATCTCCATTTCTCTCAGCAAGCGATTATGTGCCAATTTTTCATTTTCTTCAATCAGTTGGCACTAAACCAATTCTTTCTGCATAGCCACTAACTGCAATTTTTCAGTGGCTAATGAACAGAATTTTGTAGCAACAGATTGCTTCTGTGGCACTTCTGATTGAAGTTTCCGTTTACCTGAAATTAAAAAGAAGAAACTGTTACTTCTCTTCTTTAAATTAAATAACTATCAAGTTTTTCAAGCTTTAGATTAAACTTCAGACTATGCTACTAACTACATCTAGGCCAACTGTGCACTGATAATACGTACGAGTCAATAAATGATGAGGCGGCTTTTTTAAGTTTGCTCTGTCATTTGTAAAATATTCCTCTTTAATTGTGCCATCTGCTTGTGAACCTGAAAAAATTACATTACATTACAGCGCACCACAAGACTACTACAGGTCAAACAGTCTTTGAAGATTAATAAACCCTACCCAAATTAACATACCATTTTCCATATTTATGGCTTCAATGGGTGTAGCTTCCGGCTGCGATGCCATTAAGCTACTATCCCCATCGTAAATTGTGTACAGGCCATCTATAGACGGGCCAACTAATGCTTTTACTTTATCAAGTAATGGATCTTCATTTTCTTTAGGACCTGGTCCTCCACCTGAGAAAAAATTTTGTTAGCAATATTATAAGTAGAAATAGACAATAACAGCAGAATGAATATAATATGATGCAGTTAAAACTACTCACCTGTACCCATAACATCTTTTGTAAAAAGCCTATCTTTGCGGTCTGCTGCTGTCTTGAGTTCAGTCATAATTACTTGGCACATTTCTCTAGGCGCACCTACATTTTCAGCAACTTTCTCCCAGCCATCAGGAGAAGTACCAAATTCTTCTACACTTTGTAGCAGAATATCGACTGCAAAGATATAATAATAAAGTCATTTGATATACGGCAACTTTATGGTAGGTACGTATATAAAAATATAAGATGCTTACCTGGAACCTTCATTTTAGCGTCAGACGCAGATTTTTTTAACTTTTTTTTAAAATTTTTATAATTTTGTTGCAAACTTTAAACTGTACGCTGGCAACCAGTGGTTGAGGAATTAAACATCTCCACCACTTCCAGCCAAGCTGCATGTTTTTGTTGAAGGTTTGCGCCATCAGTTTTTTTATTTTCTAATACGTGTTTATATTTTGTCACTATGTCGCACAGTAGTAAATTTTCACTTTTTGTGAAATTAGGGCCACGTAGACGTATTTTCTTTTCCATTTTTTCAACGTAAGTTATTTCGAATATAACAAAATCACGCTCAAACGAAAGCTATTTGAAATGACAATATTTGAATGACTCGAAATTGACAGATTGGTTTCAAACACAAACGATCAAAGTGAAATGTCTTTGAAAAAACTTAATACGCGAGACAGCCATATACAAAGTTTTCTAGTGACAAAAAGAGGTGTATAAATATATGACTCATTCATATTTGGTTGGATTACATTACGGAACAAAACTTCTTTAATGATACCATAGTAAAATAGAGAAACACAGAGTTAGTTGACTCGGTGTTATTTATCATTGGCGCAAGAGAATGTTGAGTTAAAATTTTAACGAATTAACCCGAAGTTACTTAACTCGGGTTACTTTATTTTAACCCAGCTTTTGGTGCAAGTGGGCCTAAGAAAACAAATACCATATGTACTAAATAGTTTGCCCGTGGAAATTAGACAAGAGCCAAATAGAAATAAATTTAAACTACTGTTAAAGAAATATTTATTAGATAATATATAACATGCATTTTACATAAATATATATAGGTACTACAAGGAGACTCATCTGAGTCCACAGACAAACTGTTTAAAACAGTTTTGTGGGCCTATGTCTTAGCTTTAAGAATTATCTGTAGTTGTATAATAATAATAAAATAAAAAAAAATTACATCTTTAGTTAATTTGTGCCTCTCATCTGCTAGCCAGTAAACAAATAAACATTTAAATTGTGACCCAAAAACACGCCTTATAGGAATCTACTGTGAAAGCTCGTTATACTGTCACTGTTATTTATTAGAACAAAATTCTAATTTTTATTACGTACACACGGCTACATATGAAGCTATACACTCCAATATAAACTGACCTGTCATTGCAAGGAAATCATATACAACGCGAGATCAGCTTATACTGGAAATGTATAGCTTGATGTGTGGCCGTGTGTACCACAGATTGATATTAAAAGCTACGCTAAATTTGATTTTCATTTGGATATTTCAGCTAATACTGTATTAAAATCCACCAAAGTTTCCTCGATTGAGAATTTATTGCAAGGTAGTCATATAAAACAACAAATCCTTTCCTAACCTAAATTCTAGTGTGATTAGTAGTCGACAATTATCTTTGCATTAGAAACTTTTCACACCCAATACTTGAGTACAGCCATAAGCTATATAACGTGAAAAACAATTCAAATTTTTTCGAATCTATGTCACCCAGACGTTACTGTCAAAACCCAACACAAGCTGTCCAAAATCGTTAATAACTTTTACAATATACCAGAAAAATAAAAGGAAAACTAGTGAATAATGCCAGAAGAAAGGGTCAAGATTCCACGGAGTGCTTCGCCGGTGGCCAGGGCAGGAGCGGGGGACATCTCGGAAAGGGAGCTGTCCAGGGAAAGATACAATTTGCAGACTACACCACCCGCGTAAGTTACCTTTATTTATACCAGCTCCGAGTATTATTACATACATACATAAACTCACGCCTGTTTCCCAGAAGGGTAGGCAGAGACAACGGATTTCTTTTTGTCACGATCTTTGCACACCTCTTTTGCCTCGATTACTGTCATTATATTCAAATGAGATTACATAAGTGAAACCGGTGCAGAACGGTTTGATTAAATAAAAAAATAAAAACATAAATTCAGTTCTTAAAAGGTTTATCCTACTAATTTTATAAATGCGAAAGTTAGTCAGTATGGATGTTTTTATACTCTTTCACGCAAAAACTACGGAACAGATTTTGGTGAAAATTTTGTAGTAATATAGCTTATATATTCGAATAACACATAGGCTATAATTTACTTATACAGTTTAGCACGGGTGAAATCGCGGGACACAGCTAGTTTTATTATGAGGAGACTTTTTTACAAATTCAAATTAAATATATTAAACTTATCTTATTGGCAGTGGTTACCCTAGTGTCAGAGTTGTTCAAGCCGCCCAGTAGGCCTCTGACATGGCTTAACGACTGTTGTCTAATGACTACAACCGGGACCGACAGCTTAACGTCCGAATCACATAGCAGGGGCTCTACCGGCTAAGTCACCGAACATCAATTTCTTAAATGGAGTTCAAATAAAAAAAGGTTAACAATGACTTAATCAATCGTTAAATCGGCTTCCATGAGCACATGTGACGTCATAAATGGGCCGGAATCGATTGTCAACGTTGAAGCCGATTTATTAAGTCATTTTTAACCTTTATTTATTTGCACGCCATTTAAGAAATCGATGTTCGGCGATTTAGTCGTCGTAGTTATTTATTAGAACAAAATTCTAATTTTTATTACGTACACACGGCTACATATGAAGCTATACACTCCAATATAAACTGACCTGTCATTGCAAGGAAATCATATACAACGCGAGATCAGCTTATACTGGAAATGTATAGCTTGATGTGTGGCCGTGTGTACCACAGATTGATATTAAAAGCTACGCTAAATTTGATTTTCATTTGGATATTTCAGCTAATACTGTATTAAAATCCACCAAAGTTTCCTCGATTGAGAATTTATTGCAAGGTAGTCATATAAAACAACAAATCCTTTCCTAACCTAAATTCTAGTGTGATTAGTAGTCGACAATTATCTTTGCATTAGAAACTTTTCACACCCAATACTTGAGTACAGCCATAAGCTATATAACGTGAAAAACAATTCAAATTTTTTCGAATCTATGTCACCCAGACGTTACTGTCAAAACCCAACACAAGCTGTCCAAAATCGTTAATAACTTTTACAATATACCAGAAAAATAAAAGGAAAACTAGTGAATAATGCCAGAAGAAAGGGTCAAGATTCCACGGAGTGCTTCGCCGGTGGCCAGGGCAGGAGCGGGGGACATCTCGGAAAGGGAGCTGTCCAGGGAAAGATACAATTTGCAGACTACACCACCCGCGTAAGTTACCTTTATTTATACCAGCTCCGAGTATTATTACATACATACATAAACTCACGCCTGTTTCCCAGAAGGGTAGGCAGAGACAACGGATTTCTTTTTGTCACGATCTTTGCACACCTCTTTTGCCTCGATTACTGTCATTATATTCAAATGAGATTACATAAGTGAAACCGGTGCAGAACGGTTTGATTAAATAAAAAAATAAAAACATAAATTCAGTTCTTAAAAGGTTTATCCTACTAATTTTATAAATGCGAAAGTTAGTCAGTATGGATGTTTTTATACTCTTTCACGCAAAAACTACGGAACAGATTTTGGTGAAAATTTTGTAGTAATATAGCTTATATATTCGAATAACACATAGGCTATAATTTACTTATACAGTTTAGCACGGGTGAAATCGCGGGACACAGCTAGTTTTATTATGAGGAGACTTTTTTACAAATTCAAATTAAATATATTAAACTTATCTTATTGGCAGTGGTTACCCTAGTGTCAGAGTTGTTCAAGCCGCCCAGTAGGCCTCTGACATGGCTTAACGACTGTTGTCTAATGACTACAACCGGGACCGACAGCTTAACGTCCGAATCACATAGCAGGGGCTCTACCGGCTAAGTCACCGAACATCAATTTCTTAAATGGAGTTCAAATAAAAAAAGGTTAACAATGACTTAATCAATCGTTAAATCGGCTTCCATGAGCACATGTGACGTCATAAATGGGCCGGAATCGATTGTCAACGTTGAAGCCGATTTATTAAGTCATTTTTAACCTTTATTTATTTGCACGCCATTTAAGAAATCGATGTTCGGCGATTTAGTCGGTAGAGCCCCAACTCGGAAATTAAACCACGGCGGTCACCCATCTATGGACTGACCGTGAGCCTATTTGCTTAACCTCACCGATCACTTACGGACCGGTGAGAGCATCTAGCTCATGTAAATACTGAGATTATTAATAACTACCTGTGCCCCGTGGTTTTAGCCGCATTAAACTTTATAAATAATAGCCTATGTGTTAAACCAGGGTGTCAGCTACCTCCATACTAAATTTTATTAAAATCGCGCCAGCCGTTTCGACGTGAAGAAGTAACAAACATGCACACTCACATACTCACATACATTCGCCTTTATAATATTAGTGTGATAATTATATGCTTGTCACTTTTAATAATTATTTATATCATGACGGTAATATAAAAATATGTCTATGTAGATGATGATGATGCCACCGTACGTTAAGAGACGATACATGCTCGTATTTCCAAATAAAGCTTAACATTTTAATTAACATTTTTGTAAAAGATGTTTGGACACTTATCCAAACAACTTCTATAAAACTGATACATATATAGAGATATATATATATATAGATAGAGTTGAACTGTAACGTGACTATTTGCTTATTTTTTCTATGTTACCTTTCCAATTTCGGTGATGCCCTACCATTAAATTGTAATGTTTTCTACCTCTTTTAATGCTGTGTCGGATTAATAGTTACATTATAGTGGGTACATAATGTACATAGCTTATTTTTATAATAACTTTTCCGAATTGTTTTCTTAGAATAATAATTTTGGATTAACAATGCACCTGCATGTATGAGATAAAAATCAAATAATTGCTAATGGATACCGATATATAGCGCCATAATTCAAAGTAGAAAATGTTAGAGACAGAAAAATTAATATCGATGACCTAAAAGGGCTTACTATAGCTAGCGTGACAAAGCATCGTATGAAGCGGGGGTTTTAGCCCAAAGACTACAGGTTCAATTCCTGTTAGTGATTTAAATTTATGATTCTCAGAATGAAATTTGTAATGGTAAAATTTGTAAAGGTACTTCTAATATTACAAAAATGTATAATTTACAAGTTAGTTGGAAAATTATCCTTAAAATTTGAATATCAATTTGAATGTCAATGTAATATTAATTCTCATTTAATATATTATAAATATAATTACATCATCGGCATACATTATGAATATATAACATAATAAACTATTTATTTCGTTGGGGAGATAATATATATGAAGGATTACTAATGCAAAATGACCTTGTACTCTCGTAGTTTAAAAATATGCTGAAATTAGTACAGTTTATTGTTGTTTATTTGAATTTGACAGAAGAAATACAACAAAGATTTACGTCTGAGGATTCCCAAAAGCTCTCGATGCATAAGTCCGACTCGCACTTTGACAAAAACTGTCACTGTCACTGTGTGTGTTTCTCGATAATTATACTCAAAGGACCATTTTATCTCTATATTGCCTTAAAATTACTTTTAATGTTTTGCTAATCCTGTTTTTGTGTGTCTTCAAAAGTAATACCCCATTGAAGCTCTAGCAAGATGAGATTAATTAATTCTACATCGAAATTAGTCTTAAAATAAATGGCGTATAGAGCCTTGAAAGCAAAAAAGAAACATTAGTGTATTAAACAAATCTGATGAACAAATAAGACATATAAAATATTAAGAACTACATAGCTAAGTACTTACATGCAGGATCTGGTATTGTCAACCGTCTCATGTTCCAATTCATGTCAACCTCCATAGGACTTCCAGTAAAGGTGGAGGGAATAGTAGAAGGTGTAGATGAATTAGAGGAAATAGCAGCTGGTGCAGATGAATTAGATGAAAAAGCAGGTGGTTTCGATGAATTAGAGGGAATAACAGGCGGCGTAACTGGAGTATATTCAGGGGGCGGTGCACTTAAGAATTTAATGATCCTGTTTATTTCAAAGTTTCGTGCTACTAGACTTCCAGCTGTGGAATTAGAAGGATGTGGTGTGGGTGAAGTGGTAGGAATATCACATTCAAGTGGTTGTAATACCAGCAATTGTTCAATGATCTGTTTCATTTCTAATTCTTGCGCTAAAAAAATATTAGACGTAGAAGAGGGAACGTCATCTGATATAGGTGGGGATGTGTGAAAAACAGGTGGTGCAGATGGAATAAGTGTTGGTGTAGGTGAGGTGAAGGGTATATCAATAGGTGGAAATGAAGTAAAGGGGTTAGGAGATGATGTGGATGAACTATTAGGTACAGTTGAACAAGAAAAAGATGGGTTTGAAGATGAAGGACGGCAAATAGCATGCCTTTGGCATGAACCTGGGGATTTTGAAGGTCTTGAAGATGAAGTAGGGACGGTATCATGTCTTCTTGATGGATTTCTAGATGATGTTGCTTCAGGTATAGCATATCCGCCTGATGACGTTGAAGCATGTATGTTGTTTTGCGCTGTAAAATAAATATCTGTGTTATGAACAGAACATGTCACAATTATGGAATTCCTTATTAATTTAAAAAGTACTCTTTTCTAGATCTAAAATATTGAGGTTACTAAGGTGTCATCCTTGAAATAAATTTTCTTGATGATTGATCTTTCTTTTTATATTAAATCATGGTACTTGCTTACTTATCGTATGGGCAGTGGTTACCCTAGTGTCAGAGTTGTTCAACCCGCCCAGTAGGCCTCTGACATGGCTTAACGACTGTTGTCTAATGACTACAACCGGGACCGACAGCTTAACGTGCCCTGTGAAGCACGGAGACGCTCAGTAATTAAAACCACTTTGGCAGTCAGGCATCTATGGACTGACCGCGAGCCTAGTTACTTAACCTCGCCGATCGCTTTAGGACCGGTGAAAGCATCTAGTTATTAGTTGTTTGGATGAATAAGACCTCCGTTAATTTTAATTATACCTTACTTGGTATAAAAGTTGATATCAATTCAGAGATAAGAGAAAAGATAGATTAATATATTTAATAATGTGTTAAAAGCAACACTTTATAAATACAATGATTACTGGGCTGTTGGTCAAGTGTAGTAACCCTGAAGTCGTGGTTTCGATTCCGGCTCACTACCTACCATCAAATCTTCGTGTGGTGTGCGTGCTTGTTTGTTCCGTGTAGTGTCGTGTATCAGTTATCTGGTTGCCATAGTACAGGCTCTGCCTAGTTTGGGATCAGATGTTAGTTGTCTCAAGCTATTTATTTTTGGTCGAAAAAGCGTGTTATTTTGTTTGGGCGAGACTTTCAATTTTTTTACTATGTAGGTAAGTATTATTTGGGATGAATGAATTTCTTCTCTAAATGTTTTTGCAAGGTAATCTAGTAGAATTTTTCTAAAAACTTGTTACTAACGCCTTTGCGGCACGACACAAACGTTTAGTTAATTAAGGGCTTTTTGTTGATATGATGTTAGTAGAACGGTTATAAGAAGGTGTAAATTAATATTTAATCATTTGGAATAATTGCCCGTGCGGGTCTGTGAAGTAAAAAAAAAAAGTAACAAAAGTTTATTTCAGTTCAGGTTTACATTGGGTAATTGTTAGGACCCTTCCTTTAAGCATGCAAGGCCTGTGTTGGAAGGAAACTTTGTCTCTTACGGCGTAAAAGGATAATGCTCATGGATATATGAGATCCCGTACCATCTTGCATCAAATACAATCGTTGTTTTTAAGAGACTATACTTATCATACTAACTCCTACAGAAGTTCTTTTATAAAGAAAACCCGGGTTTCGGAGATATAAAAAAAAAAATGAAAATAACCTAACCTAACCTAAAAAGTAGGTAAGTAGGTATATTTTGTTCGATAATACCAATGACGTAAGTATATAACGTAAGTATTACATAATATAGACACGCTATACACGAACGAACATTATTGCTCCAAAAACAGCGTATTTCGCTTATATTAGTAGTTACAAAGACGAACCATCGCGATACAGGGTGCGTGAGTGAAACTCAGGCATTTACTTGACAATACATTAGAGTGTGAACGGGCAACTTATCTAATTGTAATAAACAATAATAAGGATATAATATCACTGGACGCTACCCTGTGATAACACCAATACCAATAAAACATTAACATTAGTGAGGCTGAATAAAGCGCTCATTGAATCTAGAGAGCATCTTACACTATAATAACCCTTTGGTAATCTTAAAATACTATTTATGACAGACACTATTGCTCATGCTCATGCTCGTGTTGTCGTAGTGAATCGTCTAGGTAAGGAGATAGGGGAGGTAAGGGATACAAAACATAAACAAATAGTTCCATATTGATTTGAATAGCGATTCAAAGTCAACAGTAATTATTAATAACAACTTAAATTATTCATCATATTCCTGAAAAAAGTCATCTAAAACTGGTGCCGATGCAGTCACACTATTATACCGCCCCCAGCTCAAATACCACACTACTGTCATCACATGAGCACAGCAGCCCACTGTTCGCTTACCGACGAGGAGCTGCAGCTGCAGCAATAACCTACTATGCTTTCTAATGTGTTGGCCACATCATCAGACGTTTTATTCAACATTCAATAGAACTATTGAATGTGTATGTAGATTTCTGGGTATCAAAAATGAACAATTGATACATCGGTTTTGCCGAGGCGTCAGTCTGTTTACTCCACGACTCGACATATTTGTACAATGATACACAGAAATAAGTTCAAAAAATAACAACAAGTTATTTTGCTCAAAACACAATACAATAAAAAACTCAATTCAATTCTCAACTGTTAAAACACAGACAAATGTCAGAAATATGTCTGGCGGGATTTAGGGATGCCATTGATAAATCATAATCTTTAGTAAGAAAGTCGATATTGTTCAATTAGTAATACTAAATCGATTTGGTGTACTGGTTTAATTTGAATTGTTACGTTATTGAACGAAACGAAAGCAATGCTAATACATATAATTCGTTTAATGTTTTTGAAGCAAACGTTATAGTTATTTATTATACCTACAAAAGAAACTATTTGAATAACTGGTTAGTCGATTCATCAAAAATAGTTTCTATTGCATTCACATCTCTATGACCGGTTGTGTGATGAGGGAGTAAAACAATGTTCATACTTTTAAACTTAAAAGTAAATTCCCTGTTCAAACATCAAATCCATGAAGCGTAATGTCCTAAAATAATATGAAAATAATTACTATACAATTATGATCTTGATGCATGAGACTTCTTCGTACCAGTTTTGGTCATTCTCTTTTATTAATTGCCGGATATTTTCGCACTATTTCTTGGCTCTTTCCTCGTTAGCCGGTTTAGGGATTTGACTCACTAGCTGTATCGTTGTCCGTGACGATCAAGTGTACAACGACATTTATATCAAAACACTAATACTGTGGAGCACTTGCACAAATGAGCGAGAATGTAAATGCTACACGGTCAGCTGATGGCGCCGCCATATTGTGAGTAATTGTGAGATGCGATAGCTGGACGCAAAGAAGTTTCACTCTAAAAACCAATAAAAAAAGTAGTTGAAGTGCCCAAAAGTTTAAATCAGTCCAGAAAAATTCGCTCTTCGTAGTCCGATGCAACATCTGTCCAACACGACCAGGCTTACATACTCTCAAGGATGGAGGTGTGACAGAACCGACTTCCAGTCTCCGGACTGAGACTGTAAGGCTGCGGTTCCACTGAAGCGGAGCGGAGACGAGCTGTGCCACGATTCACTAATCACTTGGCTTGAAATCCCCATCTATTCTCCACTGTATTTGAAACATCTACCTCTTTTCACAGCTCAGCGTCGCCCCGCACCGCTCCACACCGCCTCAATGGAACCACAGCCTAAGTCTTTTTGATGTGAAACATCTATAGCCGCACGTAAAACAGATTTCTGGCGTGGCGACGCATGCCGTGGTTTTTTTTTTTTATTTCCTACACAATATGTTCTTTTCGACTTCGACTTGGACTTCGACTTGACTTCGACTTTGACTTCGACTGCGACTTATACTTCGACTTTGACTGCGACTTATACTTCGACTTCGACTGCGACTTATACTTCGACTTCGACTTCGACATGACTTCGACTTTGACTTCGACTGCGACTTATACTTCGACATCGACTTCGACTGCGACTTATACTTCGACTGCGACTTATACTTCGACTGCGACTTATACTTCGACTGCGACTTATACTTCGACTTCGACTTCTGCATATTACTTTTACAAAATAATGTCGATTTTTCACATCTGCCAGGCGTCCCGTGACGGCTCACATTATTTATGACAGAAAAATCTCATTAGTACTTTATGTTTCGACCCGCGAGTTGATAGGACCTTGTTTCCTGCGGTTGAAAACCCTAAAGCTATATCAACAAAGGCAGTCAGTCAATTTTTGTGGTCGGTATATTATAGGTTAGTAGATGACATCACCGTGGCGCCTACTTGTCATGCTTGTAAGTCGTCTGAAGCGGTTGCTTGTCGAACAAACGTTCTATTGTCATGACGAAGTTTAACAGTAAATAAGGAAACAAATACCTACTGACTGATATTTAATAAAACATTTTTGTAATGCTATCATGTCAGCCGGAAGAGGTTCACTATTGGACCAAGGAATCCCCCGAAAATTTCCCCAATGGCTGGCTTACATTATCCGTATCTAGCAGCTTCTACGTAACACCAGGTGACCTTACAAGACCATCGGGCCACCTTGTGGGGGCCCACGTTCCATATTTTGGTTGGTGGTCGCAAATCGGGAAACTTTCTACCCCAGCGGCTATGTGTCCTGCCCACTGACACTTTGGCTTGGCAATTCTTAAGGTTATGTCAGATAATTTGGTTCGCCTGCGGATTTTCTGATTCAATCTCGCAGGGATACTCATATCCCTCACCAATGCTTTTTGGGTGACCTTAAGTCTCTGTTCCGTAAGTCATTACTAGCAACACACAAAATTCCAAGACTTTCAACTTGAACCACTGCGTTATCTTTATTTTTATATTCCTATTTCCTTCGCCAAAACTGAAGGAACTACACGAAAATACCCTATATATGTTTTATTTTGACTCAAGTGGCGGTATACAGACATTTATTTTCGGCAGTTCGAAATTGGTTCCAGATAGGTCCTAAGTAGGTTATTGATTTTCGGTGGGTCATGATTTCTACAAAAATAGCTTTATCCACAAAAACGAAACGCCTTGGTGGAAACCATGGCGGATATTTATTCGTTTTATATGTATATTCATTAGTTTTAAAATCCTGGTGGGAAAAAGAAAAATACTTTGGAAAAACAACCTAGAAATGCTTATGCAAGACATACCAACACATATTCTGTAAAGTTTTATAATCATCTTAAAACCGCACTAAGATATGTAACGACTACTTACCATCATTGTTCTTGTTTAAGGAGAGTCTTTCTACATTTTTTCTGATAGCTTTCATTCTCTGGTCATGCCTTTCTGTGCCTGATAACTGTTGTGAAGACCCGGCGGCAGCGCCTTCCGACGGCCCGGAGTCCCCTGAAAAACATTAAATTATATAATTAATACTGCAATCGTCTTATAGCGTGTTATTAATAAATAAAAAATAGCTTGGTACAGTTGGTACAGGTAATCCACTTCCATCTGATTCCAAACTAGGCAAAACCTAAAGTACTCTGGCAAAGACATTGTAACACCGATTCGTTGAGACAACATCGGCTCCGTATTTAAAAATTAATAAATTAATTAAATTGTTTAAAGTGTTATTTAAGTTACAAATAAAAGTGTTTTAGTAAGAGTGAACCGTAATACATAAGTGAAAGTGTTATCTACACATAATATCAACAATTACTCATAGTAAAACAATAATCCACAACCTAAAAAATCTTGGTGTAAACATCACAAAAGCTACAAAAATACACTGAGTTTAAACCATTTGTGAACAACATAAAGTGACCATAAGTGAATATAAACAAGAAACCATACTATTATACAAAAATAAGTGATAAAAATGCATCAGATTTATTTGCAAAAAATGTGAGTAATTTGTGAAAAGTATTGAACAACTATGTTCAAATAAAAACGACCTACATTTATTACCATACAATTTAAAAAGGACTAGCCTATTGAATTAGATCTGTCCGTAGCGCGGTGCGCACCAGCTTCGCTTTTTATACGAAGTAATCGACGTAGTCGTGCGTTCAAATCTCAGTAGAGAAGACTGATCTTTTCCCACATTTCCTAAAGACAAAATATGGATTTCTTTAACAATATAATAACTATTCGAAGGAAACATACGGCACAATCAATATCAACAGAAGATATTAATATATTAGAGGGCTCTGTTAACTCTAGCAACTGCACACTAGATGGCACCGCAAGTAGTCTGCCTTATTTGTCAGATGATGAAAATGAATTACAAGTCACAGAACTTAAAAAACAAATTGAGAAGCTCAAACAAGAACTAACAAACGCTCACGAAGAAATAAATCAACTGTCATTAGATAATTCCAAGTTAAAAAAATGGAATACAGAAATACGTACTAGCAAATCTGTTAACCCGAGCACACGACAACATAAATCTCTCCCCCTCTCACAAAAAACTCCATCAGGGAAGAACCTCCGCCAGTCACAAGGCAAACTTAAATCACAATCACCATCAAAGGAGTCTGTTATAGTCAATACAACAATTGCGTACAATATGGGATCCCCACGCGCCAGGAGTAAATCGAAGAATATATGCTCAAAACCAAGGAAAAAACCGAAAATTTGCATCATAAGCAGCAATAAAACAAACAAGATATTGTCTTTGACTGAAGAAACCTTTCCAAATTTTCAAATATGTCATTTTCTATCACCTATTAAGAATCTGTATACAAAACTAATAGAATACACATTAGAAGACTTCTGCATCATCATGATTGGCCCAGAGGACTTTCGTAAAACTAGTAATTATGTTGATGTGGTTATGAACTTACGAAAAACATTATTACCACTACATCATACGAACATTATACTCTGTGCCCCTACATTTAAAATAAGCGATTATAATGTTATGTTTAACTGGAGAATAGAAAGCTTCTGTAATCTATTATACTTGGATGTAGATAACATAACTATGTAATGTTATTTGACTCAAATTTAAGATTAAAATACGACTACTCTAAATCGAATGGTACAATTAATAACTATGGCATGCGCAACATCTTCGAAAATCTAAAAAATATGTAAACGATGTATCTCACTGCTGCTTAACTAACTGTAATTCCTATCATATTAATAGAAAAGTAGAAAAATCAGATTGTGTCACAAACGACAATAATGAAAATTTTTTTCGTGAAAAAACATCTAATTGTACTGCATCAAAATATCGCAGGTCTTCTATCTAAATCTGATGCACTAACTGTCTCTCTTAATGAACTCATAGAAAAGAAAAAATCCGTAGACATTGTATGCATTACTGAGCACTTTATGATGTCAGGCTATGAACCTCAACTCAGTATACATAATTATCATTTAGCTGCTTGTTACAGTAGACCTAACGTTAAGAGAGGCGGAGCGTGTATACTGGCTAGAATAGGACTCTCATACAAGGAATTGCCAGAGATCTCGCAACTCTCTGAAATGGGTACGTTCGAATGTTGTGGGATTGAACTCCTTAACTATAAAATAGCTGTCGTATGTATATATAGGATCCCTAAAGCTAATAATTTAAATGATTTCTTTCTTAAGATGGAACAACTCTTACTAAAATTAAACAATAACAAAAGGTTTTAACATCAATATTTTAGAACCTAGTAATGTAACCCTTGACTTTAAATGTCTACTTTTGCGTTTTAATTTGAAATTGGCTTTAGAACGACCCACTCGTATCAGAAGTCAAACCTGTATTGATAATATAGCACACAACTTTCCTAAACCGTGTAAGACCGATGTCATAGAATTTGGTTTATCTGACCATACTGCCCAATTAATAGAATGTCCTATAAACATTAAGTGTATTATTCAATATTGGCGCAAAAGAAAACGCGATTATTCAAGCGATAATATTGTGAAATTCAAAGATTGCCCAAAAAACCTTTCCTTTACTGAGATATACAAGACAACCGATGCTAATGTAGCTTATGATTTATTTATAGATCTATTCAAATTATTCTATAATCTTTGTTTCCCATATCGAATGGTTACTATTAAAGTTAATAAAAAACCTAGCTGGTTATCTAACGGTATAAAAAATTATAGTAAGAAAAAAAGGCACCTCTTATGGGCATATCGTCTTAATCGCTCCACAGCAAACTATTGTAAATATAAAGACTATGGAAAAATATTAAAAAAGATAACAATGTTAACAAAGCGAGCCCAAAACTGCCACAAAATTAAAACGTCAAATAATAAAAGTAAAACCGCGTGGCAAGTTATAAATAATAAGAAATTTAATCTCCCGCAAGACAATATTGAAAAAATTATAATTGATAATACGTCAATTAATGAGCCTTTAATAATAGCAAATCAATTCAATAATTATTTTATTAATAAAGTCACCCGAATCCAATACTCTAATAAGAATAAAAATACTATCCATCTAGAGCGCAATTGTGATTTTCTGTTCTTAATGCCAAGTTCACCGATTGACATTTTTAATATAATAAAAGATCTTAAACCTACAAATAGTGTAGGAGTGGATGAAATAGCTACTAAAATAATAAAATCAGTTGGCAACTTAATCTCTCAGCATCTAAGCTATATCCTCAACATGTGTATAAGTAACGGTGTTTTCCCAGAAAATTTGAAGACTTCAATAATAAAACCTATTCATAAAAAAGATTCCAAAGAGTTAATGATGAATTATAGGCCTATTGCATTAATATCTGTTATTTCCAAAATATTTGAAAAATATATATTATAATCAAATAAATCAATATCTAGAAAAAAATAATTTACTGTGTCGTGAACAAAAATGTTTCAGACAAAACATGACAATAAATAGGGCCATATACGATTTCCTTCATACTGTTATGTTAAATGTTGATAAAACTACACCTGTATGTTCAATTTTCTGTGATATGGCCGAAGCCTTTGACTCCGTGCATCACAAAACCTTAATAGATAAATTAGACTACTACGGCATAAAAGGTAACACTTTAAAACTTATTGAATCCTTTTTATCTAATAGAAAACAAATAACGGCTATTACAAAATTGGATATTAAAGCAAAAAGGGAGATCATCTACATATACCTCTGGTGAGCGCTGTGTATTGTTCGGAGTGCCACAAGGCAGTGTTCTGGGACCGCTTCTATTTATTCTTTATATAAATGACCTACCAAAATCAGTTACAGACCCGATGACACCCTTTTTGCGGACGACAGCACAATTGTGATTGCTCGTAAAGACCCAATGACCTATGAAAACGACATCAATACATCAATTATATCAGTAATATCCTGGCTTAATAATAATAATTTAAAAATTAATTTATCTAAAACAAACATAATGCATTTTAGTCAACGTAAGGAAAAACCACAACTAATGAATATACATCACAACAGCTATAGTAGTGCTGTTGTGATGTATATTCATTAGTTGTGGTTTTTCCTTACGCAGCAGTAGACACCACTAAATTCCTCGGTCTTATTATTGATAAGAAAGTGAATTGGAAAGCTCATATTGAATATATCAGTAAAAGAATAAGTAAATCATCGTATGCCCTATATAAACTAGCGCCAATAGTGAATACAGACACTCTTCTCACAGCCTATCACGGTCTGGCTGCATCCATCCTAAGATATGGAATTATTTTTTGGGGAAATTCAGTTGACAAGGAGATTGCTTTTAAAAACCAAAAACGCTGTATCCGAGCCATGTTTTGACTAAAAGTCACAGACAGTTGCAAACCGATGTTTATTAAATATAAAATCTTAACCCTCCCATGTCTATATATTCTTGAAGTAGCTTTATTTGTAAGAACAAATTTAGAATTGTTTCCTCATCAATCTGATGTTATTAAACGCAATAGACGTAATGGTAATAGACTCTGCTTGCATAATTCCCGAACTACACTTATGTGGAGAAGTATTTTCTGTATGGCGCCACAAATCTACAATAAAATACCTTTTTCATATAAAATCCTAACAATAAACTTATTCAAAAATAAATTTCAAGAATTACTTAGTAAAAAAGGGTACTATAGTGTGAATGTTTTTTTACTAGATAAGTCTATTGTGCCAAATATGTGAAATTATTGTGTTTTAAATTGCGGCAAACTATTTTACATACATAAATTTTAAGTCATTTGTACGCCTGATTCGGCAGGACATGTTGATAATCATTGTAACACCACATGTAAAAATGTAACACATGTTTCATACAAATACATGAAGCTAACTGATAAACTTACTTATGTATTTCCCAAAACATTTATATCCTTCTAATATTATAAATGCAAAAGTTTGTGAGTATAGATGTATGGATGCGTGTTACTCTTTCACGCAAAAACTACGGAACAGATTTTGATGAAACTTCGTACTAATATAGCTTATATATCTGAATAACACATAGGCTATAATTTATAAAATATAACTCGGGTATAACCGCGAGGCACAGCTATTTATAGATAAATTACACCTGGAGACAGAACCAATATTCGTGCTTCTCACACAAGACATTGTGTTCTGGGTGGGGAGCAAAACCACGACCTTTGGTTTAGCTGTCCGGGTCACCACAAGACCAGCAGGCCAGTTATTAAAAATATTCGTTTTTATGTGGTCAAGGACTCTATAAAGTCATCCCTCGATCCCCGTGTTTTTATCATTTGGACACTAATTTCAAGAAACCATTATCATCATAATTTAAATTATAATTACAAATGATCAAATTGATATGTGGCTGGCGGCAAAGATTATCATCACTTCATCTCATCGCGTGGGGGGCGTAAAAATCGTCCCGAGCGAATATCACCCAGCAAAACGGGCAGCACGGTCTCTGTGTATACTATACTATTACTATCATACTGCGATCGCTAACCCGTCAGCCAAGCATCTCCCTCCAGTGATGGCATATCCCTCCAAATTATATAAATGTTTTGGGGAGGTCTTTCTTCAGCAGTGGACGTCAATCGGTTGACATGATGATGGCAGCCCCGGATGTGGGGGGAGGGGGGGGGGGCAAGCCGGGGCCCAAGCCCCGGGCAGCAAGTTCAGAGGCCGGCAAATTCAGCCTCGACAGACGAATGGACAATTCATCATTTAATTAACTCTGGCCACAGAATATGTACGAAATACGCACCCGCTTAGGGTTACCAGATGAGATTTCCATTCGAAAATCCTGTGATTTTTTAGTTTGCGAAATATCTTTCAAACGTACTTAACAAATTTAAAAGGTCATAATTTTATACACTGCGCTCACGCGTTGCACATTGCAATCGAAGAGATTGAGGCAGCGGCACCTAGAAGTACACGGCGCTGTATACGCTGGCTGAATGCGCGGCTTGGGAGGAGGTGCGCATTGCCCTTATTTCTGGAGTAGGCAGTGACCTGTCGCTGCCGGCCATCGTGAATTCGATGGTTGGCAGCCAGGAGTCCTGGGACGCGGTGGTTGCCTTGTGCGAGACAGTTATCTCGCGGGAGGAGGCAGCGGAAAGGGAGAGGGAGATCACATCCTCTCACCCGGCCCGCAACTGACGCACCGGGCGACGGCGGATGGCGTACAGCGCCCTCTTCCGGCCCCCTAAATGGGTCCACTTGGGGGCGTCCGTTGCCCCCCACACATCCAGATACAAGGCGGCGGCGCGACGTTTTTGGTAAGAGATAACCGCCGCCCTCTCGCCACCGACACTCGCAATACCAGAGGAGTCACGGGTGTGTTACCGGCCTTTAAAGAGAGTCAGCAAACAAGTGTCACTGACCGTTCCCCCACCCCGATGAGCTCTGGTGACTTTACTCACACTCAGAAACACAACATTAAGTTATTAATGTTATTATTAAGGAATGTCTTCTGTAAGGTGGAGGTACTCCCCCAGTCGGGCTGCTCTTTGAGCGAATGAACGCTGTGCCCTAACTCGCAACGCCCCCTAACGCGTACCCCTCGTAGACGTTGCGGGGGGAGTTTAACACCTCACTGCACCCGTTGCTCTGAGGAGGCCCGTGGGGACGGGCCGAGGGTTGCGGAAGTATCGTAAGGTCCCGTGACCCCCGGCGCAGGTGTGAGATGGAACACCGGTGGTTTTTAGTCAGCAGGAGTCTGACAATCCCCTCTCCCCCAAGAAGGAGGACATCAATGTCCACCCCACAAAAAAAAAGAAAATAAACAGCACCAAGAATGATTTATTTACTGATATTTAGACATGAACGCGTAGGATATATCCTACTAATATTTTAAATGCTAAATTTTGTGAGTATGGATGTTTGTTACACTTTCACGCAAAAACTACTGAACAGATTTTGATGGAACTTTGTAGTGATTTAGATTATGTATCTGAATAACACATAGGCTGTTATTTGTAAATTTAACGCAGGTAAAACCGCGTGGCACAGTTAGTACAGATATAAAATGCGAATTGCTGTAGCTATTAAATCCGGGAACCTACCACTTTAGCGATTTATTTTTGTTCGATTTTTGTTTTACTGTAAACTATTGACCGACGTAGTTTTTGCTATAATGCATTATTTGACATATTTTAAGATAATCGAAATGTCATGTGTCATAGGTATTATTTTACCGAACAATTTTTCACCAATTTACAAAATATCTTTTTGCTATTGCTTCGCCGTGCGAAACAATACAAGGTGGAAAGTTTTATGTGAATTAATATTCGGTCAAATATTTTTCGAACTTATGATGAGCCTATGTGTTTTTCGGATTTAATGGTTACCCATTAAACACATATTCTTAAAGTCATTATAATTTATAAAGTTTAACGCGGGGCACACCTTGTAATTTATAAATATATATCCAACACGTCCAAATCTACATATCAGTAAAGGCTTAAGGCAGGAATAACAGCGATGGATGCATTGTTTCCGGAAGCACTATGTCCAAATGTAGTGGACATCTGATATCTGAAATAGCATCTTTATGCTAAATGTGATGAGAAATATAAGTGGGCAAGGGCGGCATTTTTCAGTTTTTGCCCCGCCTAAAAAATATTGAAGATCCGGGGCTGGATGATGATCAAATATAAGTTAATATGCAGTAATCTATTCGTTCTTAAAATAAAATGCACGTACATTTATAACTAATTGGCATAGCATTGGGCCTTAGCCACACAATGCAGATTGAAATGCTAACTATGCTCTAAACTAATAGTCTATTATAGGCAGGGCACATAGCTCGTAGAGCCGACGGCCGTTGGGGCAGAAAGGTTCTCGAGTGGCGACCACGAACCGGAAGACGCAGCGTGGGCAGGCCCCCTACAAGTTGGACCGATGATCTTGTGCGGGTCGCTGGAAACTGCTGGATGCGAATAGCACAAGACCGGCAATTGTTGAGATCTTTGGGGGAGGCCTTTGTCCAGCAGTGGACGTCTTTCGGCTGATATGATGATGATGATGATGATGAATAGTCTATTATTTCCGAGGCAAAAATTTAAATTCATAACTAATAACGGGTGTTGCCCTAGCCGAGTGATAAGCAGGGTAATCTGTAGACGGGTCACGGACGGGTCGCTAATAGGCAATTATCTATACGCCAAATAGTTAATCGGCGATTGGACTGCTCGTAAATGTATTCAAGCTGTCAGGTTTATATTAAAAATATTAATAAATAGGTATAAACATTATTTCTGAATCATTGAGATATGAACATTTTTGAATTGTAGGCATTTAACAGTGAATCCGCTTCTTTTACGCAGCAGGGCGGCTGCTATATTATTATATATATATATATATATATATATATATATATATATATATATATATATATTTCTTACTAATACCTATTACTTTACATAGTTTTAAAATACTCATTTAATTTTATTATTTAACAAAACATAACTAGTTTTTACGTAGCGATATATGCAGGAACCCCATATTGGGTGAAGGTCTCCTCCAAAGAGCCCATTTGCCCATTTGTCTCTGTCCAGTGCGGTCTGCTTCTTCTGCTGCTTGCTTCTTAGCGAGTACGGCTTATTAATTATGAATCATAATAGGATATCATAAATGTGAAATGTTGTGAGTATGGATGTTTTGCGACTCTTTCACGCAAGAACTACGTAACGGATCCTAATGAAACTTTTTTAAATAAATTCAAAAGCTGTACTAAACTCTTATATTTTTGCCCCAAATAATTTATCTTTATATCTACAGTAGCCAAAATATGGGACTACCATACAGACTTAGCTTTTCGACCCCTTTAATTCGAGCTGACGTCTTCTACCTAAAAACAATTTATACACGCCGAATTCCAGTTTACTTATCAAGTAGTTTACTAGATTTTGGATTTAGTCAATGAGTAAATCATGAACTTTCGATTTTTTAGCTTTCCGCGGTCCCTCGGTAACAGTTATTTTCAGGGTTCATCCAGGAAGCCATTTTGTGTGCAATATTTTATGAAAGAGGCGGCTGGCAACAGACAAATTAGATTTTCCCCCCAAGTCTTAGCCATAACTCTACTAGGTTGAACTTGTCACGAAACATATATGTCAATTGTTACTATATTTAAGAACGATATTGATCCCTTATGATGATTACGACTCACCTGCTTTTCCGCGACGGAAAAAATATGAAATAAAGCTCTAAAAATCTTTATATCGAGAGAATAATGAAAACCAACTCCATTCAAATAATATCCTGAGACATTGTTCACACATGGGCGTCTGATCCCAAACAAAACAGAGCTTGTATTACGGAAATGAGATAACTGATATACTACATACATTCCTTTTTTTGTTAATACATACATAGATCATTACTGCAGACTCAGGTACTACATACATTACTTTTTTTTTGTTAATACATACTTATATAGATAATTATGTACACCAGACTTAGGACAAACAGACATGTTCATATACAAAAATATCTGTACTGGGTGAAAATCGAAGCCACGACCAGGCGGCTATATCTACCAAACTTGTCAACCGGGCCGTCAAACTTTGTTTGTTATTTTACAATTATTTATATAGGTATGTAGTACATTTTATGATTACAAAAAGCTTTGTTGTATTAGATTATAAAGATAATATTTAGCACAATTAATGATTTTGTTCAATGAGTTTAAGTCGTGATGATAGTTTATTGTTTACTCTATTTTAACCTGTAATTCATATCTTATACGGGTGGTATTGGCGTGATACGATTAATCAAGTGTTGTCTCCAGGCGTAAAAGAGAAATAAACAAATAGACTCAAACATTCAGAAAATGAAAATTCACACTTAACACTAAATTTTTGTGTGTATTTTTCAAACTAATCATGTTTTACTGGTATAAAAAATATGTGTCCGATAAGCTTGTGTACGTTTGATAGTATATTTTTTTATATTTGTTTATCATTGCTTGCAAAGTATAATTCCGAGGCCGTTAACATACAAAATTAATTACGCAGCTACGCACTTGCTGTTTGATGTAATTTTTACGGTTATTTACATATTTTTTTTCTAATAAATAAATAAATTCATTTAGTGTCTCAAAAGATACCTTCAAAGTATAAGCAATTTATATTTATAAGCTACAGTAGTTCGAGCGTGGAATTAACTCACGGAAAATGTAATCTCATTCCAGAGTAATATACTTAAACGGATTCACAAAGAGACGAGACAAATATTTCAGCTATTTAATTTACCAGTTGATTTAATTGCCTGCTTGTTAATAATGATATCAATCATTGATCAAAATACAAAATCAACTGTAGTATTAATTCCGCTAATTGTCAGTTTAATCATGCCGGGATGCAATTTGCACCGCCCGCCCGCCCGCAAAAATGTGCACATACAAGAAGGATAGTATAAAAAAGCAAATTACATGCGCCAGTACGATACCCAACACGTGTTTCAGTCCTCCACGGACCAGGCCTTAATATTTAAGTAGGTACGTATTTGTGATATCTTGTTTATAAACAATTGTTATGGAAGAGCAGAGGCTCCTAACACAGGCATTATATGCTTAAAAGGAGGCTTTGGATACTTTTAATTTTATACTATTGAAGCTTAAATAAAAATTATTATTAGGTATGGATAATTTACACCCGAACAAATAATCGTGCTAATCGCAATAATAATGAAATAATGAAATTTATTCAGCACTTGATTTATATACACTTGTACTTGACAAGTACAAGTGTATGTAAATACCCAAGTGCTGAATAAATTTCATTATCTCACAATGTATTACATAAACACAGTTTAAAAACAGTAATTAAAGCAACATTTTTTTTAATTAGTCCGACCGTGCGGTCTGTTTTGTCACATATATTTTTAATATCCTTAAATAAATCATAAATAGCAAGTTACTTAGCTACTATTGTTACATTTAGCAATAATTCAATTGGCTAGCGCAAAAGGCTCTCAACCAGTAGCTTAATTTAAGCGACTAATACCTGAGGGCACCCTTATGGCGTTCGGGCCACAGCTCAGGCGGAATTCGAAATGGGGGTCAGATCACTTGCACGGGATTACCGATAACGTGTTAAGGGGGCAACGCGATCCTCGCCACTGAGGATCCTACCCTAGCTTGCCTGCGGCTTTCTCTAGCTACCTAGGTGGACGACCCGGAGAAGAAAGCCACAAAGAAACCCCGGGCTTGCTTTTTTCGTCTTCTTTTGCTTTTTGTTTTCGATTTTTATTATATCTTTTTTTAACATTGTTTTTTGTTTTTACGTTGTGATTGGCTGATATGTGGGCTAATGCACGCGCAGAACCGATGACATCTAGTTAATCAAAATAATTGTGAGGTAATTAACAATAACATTCCATTTCACACAAGCAATTAAAATAACCTCTTGCAAGATGAACAAACGGTGGGTGCATCCGCGCACATTTACAAAATTAACAAGTCGCACGAAGTCGACTAAAGGCGACGACTGTATGTGACGAACGCACAAATATTTGTCCGTGTTGGGGATCGAACCCACGACATTTGGCTTAGCAATCAGCTTTACTAACCACTAGACAAACAAGCCAGTCAATTAAATATATATAAATAAATTAAATGTTTGGCAAAATCTTACCGTGGCCCAATTGTCCATCATCTATCCCTAGTATATTCACGGCAGGCATTTTTCATACCACAAATGATCCGAAGTGTATTTTTATCACACTTCGGATCCACACAAATTACATTTTAAATGAAAACAAATTAGTGCGCAAGAGACTGTCTGTTCTGGCACAGTAAAATAAACAACTAATGAATAATGTAATGATATTGTGTATAATTTAGTAAGCGAATGAAATGTAGCGTCCACTACGTTATTGTCACGTGATCAGACCGGAGACTGATAAGGAAGAACTCATAGTTAATACTCAATTATATAATTGTTTATAAATTATAATTCACGATACTTTTAGTTATTAAAACGGACTATAAACCGTCTGGTTGGATGGTGATATTGGAAGAATTAAATTTTAAATAGTTGTACGGACAATAGAAACGGGGCCGTAATTTTAATATGCATTGAGATTGTCCCCAACTCGTGTAATATGATCAAAAATTACAGTTGAGCAGAATCGGCTCGGATACCCAAAAACCAGAAAGCCATTTGTCCACGTGAACAATGTTGACAACATTGTTCACGTGGACAGTAATAGAAGCACAGAAATCCAACATAATTACAACTTGATGTGCTGCTGGCGGATACGCAAAACGTGCGAGCCAATGCCCACGAACGGGTGATAGGGAAAAAAAAGGCAACGAAAAATAATCAATATTTTTTGTGTAAATATGGTGGATTTTTAGACACAATATCTTCAAAAACGTACACAAGTGGAAATGCGATATTGCCGCGAATTGTGATTTTCCGTGTTGAAACGAAAACTCCATAAAAGCGTCTAGTAAAGTCTCCACTGCTTTACTGGGTAGGAATATGACTTGACTGGAGTTGACTGAACTTTGAATAAATGATGCAAAACAAAATATTACAACTGAAGACGAGGCGGTATGGTCTATTATCATAGCCTGCCCAAAGAAGGCGAAAAAAAAACTTAATATGTGCCAGTAGGTACTATAAATTACTAGTACAGTCCCACAAACTTTTCTGACCCGGTGGCAGCGTCGCTGTTATCGCATTTAGTGTTGCTAGTAACTATTTTTTGCAATAAAGTGGGTAAAAATAATATGCACATTGTAACGTAAATATTACTTCACTAAAAAGCAAACAAATACTGTCATTACTAATCTTTATATATTTATACAATAATTATGATCATTTACATAAAACGTATGCTAAGTGTTCTCTAACGGAGATACTCCAGGTATTATTATGTCACCGGAATGGTTTAATTCAGAAGTCATTTCATCATCATCATTATCGGAATCACTGCTTTCACTTTCACTATCACTACCTAAATGAATGATGAAAGGCTCGTCTAAGTATCCATCCCTTTTTCGCCACACATTTTTCAATATTTTTTACATGATCGCAATGCATTTGCCAGCTTCTGCAATCAATGATAGGATTTCAGAATTCGATCTATCAATATTCTGATCTGCTATAAATTTTTACATTTGCTTGCTCTTTTTCTTTCACAAGTTTTCTTACAAATCGCTCGCGGACACCTACAAAGGAAATAGCAAAAAATAATTAAATAATGAATATTTTAAAATATGTATTTTAATTTAAAGAGCGAGGGGGAGTTTCGTATTTTTTCAGAAGCTGACAACACTAACCTGTAGCAACAGCTACGCATTCATACAACTTATTGAAGGGTATAATTGGTGCCTGAAGGCGTTATTCTTCCTACATATAATTCAATACTTGTAATATAACGTTCCCCGCATCAATTTTTAAAGCTTTCGGCATTTTTCACAATTAAAAACCACAAAAAGAAAAATAAATACGCGCAACAAACAATCAATGGCAGGAATGTCATGGATTGACATTTCAAACTGGCGTCGTTAGTTCTACTTTTGGCCACCGGGCCAGATAAGTTTGTAGCACAATAATTGTGCCCCGCGTTTTTACCCGCGTTAACCTTTATACATTATCCCAGCTCCTCCCCCGTAGGTGATGGCGTGATAATATGTATCCTATATAATTATGTTGACCCGACCTCTTAGTAATATTCATGCAAAATTTGAAGTAAATCCCCATGCAGTACTTTTTGAGTCTAGTCTAAACATACCTACAGACAAACAGACAAAAATTCTAATTAAAAATTATATTTTTGGCTTCGATATCGATTGTAGATCACGCCAAAAGTATCCTTTTAAAAAACTATTCAATGCACAATTTGATTTTCCTACTATTTTATTATATGTAATAATAGATGATGAAATTATTAACAAAAACTTGTGTGTACTTATGTACACGCGTTAGAAGGTATACTTCTTAATATACACCTTGAACATAGTTATCAATTTTCATACCAGCTAGAACTAACGTCATGCTGTTATTTTTACGATGCGCGCGCACGATGCGCGCGCATCGTAAAAATTCACTGTCATACCACCTAGAACTAACTTCATGCTATTAAATTTTTTGGAGTCGGTGTGCGCGCGCATCGTAAAAATTCACTCTCATCATTTTTCTCCATCGCGCCAAAAGAAGTATAACTTCAAAAACGTATGTTAGGTATATTCATTATGAGCATGTTAACAATCATTAATTAAATCAAGGAATATGTTTACTTAGTGTTTTATGATGTTTCTTTTGTGAGAGGCAAGAGCTGGCTAACCATTGATATATAAATGTGGCTAACACATGAAAAGCACAAAACGTAAACTTTAATTTAAAAACAAATAATTGTTTTTTGAAGTTATACTTCTTTTGCGCGATGGAGAAAAATGATGAGAGTGAATTTTTACGATGCGCGCGCACACCGACACCAAAAAATTTAACAGCATGAAGTTAGTTCTAGGTGGTAATGTGGTATGCGAGTGAATTTTTACGATGCGCGCGCATCGTGCGCGCAAGAAGTGTAACTTCTAACGCGTGTACATAAGTACACACAAGTCTTTTGTGTTTGTTTTCGTTATGCTGTACCTAATATACGTAAGCTATTGAAGGTATCGTAAACAATCAATGTATTTGACTAGGCGTTTCGCGTGTGCTTACGGTAGTCAACTCGATTCGATTTCTCCACAGGACAACTATTTGTGTCCTCCAAGTACCTATATGTAGTTTTTCCGAGTTTGGTTGTGCGTGAAGTACCTACCCCGCGATGCAGATATTTCCCACTATCCTAATTAAGAAATATTTCTAACTATTAATTTAAAAGGATATTATCAATTTGACGGTATTTTTTCTTCTAACGTTTATAATAATAACTAGCTGTGCCCCGTGGTTTTACCCGCGTTAAACTTTAAAAATTATAGCCTATGTGTTTTCGTATATATAAGCTATATTACTACAAAGTTTCATCAAAATCCGTTAGGGAGTTTTTGAGTGAAGAAGTAACAAACAATCACACTCACAAACTTTCGCCTTTATAATAATAGTGTGATTACTGTTTTAAAAATGGTAGAATAACTGGAACTTTTGAAACCAACCGAAAGCATTTTTGATCGGGTTAATTAAATTGGGCAAAAAGTAAAAAATAATATACTACTTTTCTTTTGTAAATTAATATTACTAATAATTAATTAATATTACTATTAATATTACTATTCTTTTGTAAAAAAATACGAGACAGGGAGTCTGGATGCAATTATCTATATAAGTATGTATATAGATAATTGCATCCAGACTCCCTGTCTCGTATTTTATTCTACAATAATATATCCGTAAATACATGTCTCCAAAAACTAATATATGGTTGTAACTTGTATGTAATTAGTGGTTTGAATATAATTTAATCGTTTCTCTGCGTCGCCGTCGTAATCTATAACATTATAATGTACGTTACAATGTAGGAATCGACAAAATTAAGTACCTACGCCTAAAATTAAGAAAGCCTGTGCGTAGTAAGGGAATAGCAAACTTTATAGCGAGGTGAACCTGTGCCTCTAGCACGAGTTCCTGCAGTTTACTTACTCGATCACACGTACAGTTTCGTCCCATACATTGAGCACCAGAGTTTTAGTTCTTAATAGTTTCCACGAGAGGCGCTGGTGCTCAATGTATGGGAGGAAACTGTCCGTGTGATCGAGTAAGTAAACTGCAGGAACTCGTGCTAGAGGCACTGGTTTCGTAGGATAAAACTTAAAGTATTTCTTGTCACAATGATCATTTGCTGGTTACGTAATCAATGATTCATAATTTCTTAAGAGATTCTACCGATTTACTAACAGGACACGGAAATTTAAAAATTTAATTATTTTCCTTCAATTTGGTAACATCCATGACGTGCGAAGGTACAACGTCTTACTGTATATGACTAGGTGATATTATTAATCATAATCTCTTAGGACTTTGTGTGAATAATACACACGGTGATCTGATCCCAAACTAAGCAGAGCCACTGTATAAACCAGATAACTGATATACTACATATATTACTTTTCTTTGGTCAATGCATAGGTACTACTACAGACATGTTTACGCACACAAATATCTGTCCTGGGTGGGAATCGAACCCACGACCTGCGGCGTGCAAAGCAAGAATTTACCAACCACGCCACAGACCCGTGGTCTTGGTCGGCCTGTCTGCAATGTATACAAACAAATAAAATTATAAAGTGTGTGTGTGTAGTATGTACCTAATATCGGCTTCTTACTAAATACTTATGGAAGTATATATGCTACTTGTAAAAACTGACCAAGTGTGTGTCGGTCACGTGAGATATAGGATTCCGTTGCTGCCGATCATAAGAAACTCAAAGAAGAGGGTTTTTTAGGCGTTTCATTCTATGAAAATTTGACCTTAACGTCTCATATCGTGTAGCAACGAGCTCTTATACCACGATGTAATGGTTTTTTTTTTATAACTTCTGTACGTAGTACTTTATTTGTATTACAATCTAGTCTGGAGACTAATAAATGATTTATATGAACCTAAACGGCTACATAAACATAATTAATTCTGTGAATCAGTACACCGACTTTCCTTAGTCATCTATATCTATACATATAATAGAATAGTAGGAAAGTCAAAACTGTACATTGAATACTTTTTAAAAGGATACTTGGGGCGTATAATATCGAAGGAAAAATATAGTTTTTAGAATTTATGTCTCTTTATCTGTATGTATGTCCGGGCTAAACTCAAAAAGTACTGCATGGATTTACTTTAAATTTTGCATGAATATTACTAAGAGGTCGGGTTAACATATAGGCTACATATTATCACGCTATCACCTACGTACCTAATAATATAGCTAAAATTTAAAATTTAGATAATTTAACCTACACATGATCCTTTACAATAACTTAATTTAAGTTAGTTAAATATCGTTACTGTTATAAAATAAATCTTATTGTAAATTATTTCCTACAATCCGTGTACCTAAATATCTATATGTACCTAAAAATAATTATAAATTAATTATATATTACTACGAACCTGTTCTGACTATTTACAAGCGCTTTTTTAAAGTCTACGTGAATAAAAACCTTTTTTATTTTTATTTTATTTTTAACGCGTGTAAAACCGCACAGCTAGTCTTTGATAAGGGTGTGTTTGTTCATGAGTTCTTTATAATAATATTATATATATCACTAATCACTAAATTCATTAATCATGACACTAATTCGTGGGGTTTTGTTTGCTTGAATCGTCTCACTAGTTCTATAATATCGAGTAGCTGGATGGCCTCGACGTTCACATTATCTTGAAGCCTATGTTCATGAGCTGTAGCGTATTTTCGAATTACCTCAGCAACGGAGTCCATCTTGAGATCGGTGTCATCTTTAGGTAATTATTTGAAATAATCTTCGTTGAAATTATTTATTAAGAGCTATTTACAACAAAAAATCATTAATTTTACCTTCCTTGCCAAATGACAGATTTCTAGTGCTAAGAGTCCCCGAGTTAAGCCGCGGATCGTCAGATAAATGGACATGGCAAAACTATAAGGCTACCCTGTTGCTTCTCTCGGACACGGTTGGACCGATTATGGCTGCAATTTCACTAGCAAATACATAGCTAATGTTATAAGGACCTTCTATATACATAACTTTCTGATTCAATTTGTCGCTGGGTCCAAAACAATTGGGTGCTCTGGAAATGCCCGAGTCTTATAAGAATAAGGATAGCGGGTAAGTGGGTAGGGTTATCTACTCCCATTTAAATGAGACAGCATTACATTTTGTGAAACCCGAAGTATTAATCGTAGTATAGTAATAATTATATTTGTTGTAATAACTTCACTTGTAAATAATGTATATCGTAAACACACTCTTGATAAATTTGACAAAATTTTAATATGCATTGAGATTGTCCCCAACTCGTGTAATACGATCAAAAATTACAGTTGAGCAGAATCAGCTCAGTTACCAAAAAATCAGAGTTATTTGTCCACATGAACAATGTTGTCAAATGTAAATAAAAAATAGAAGCACAGTAATCCATAACATTTAAAACTTGATGCGCTACTGGCGGATACGCAGAACTTGCGTGCCATCAGCAATGTTCCGTACCATTATCTATAAAAACGAGCAAAAAATTCACGTTTGTTGTATGGGAGCCCCCTTAAATATATATTTTATTTAATTTTCTAGTACTTATGTGTTGTTATAGCGGCTACAGAAATACATCATCTGTGAAAATTTCAACTGTTTGTCTGTGTGTGTCAACTGTTTTACCCTTTTGGTACGCAACCCTAAAAAAGCACAGAAAATAAAGCCCCAAGAGAGTTTTGGCGCCATGGCCATTTGTCGAAAAATACGCACCGAGGCTTTATTTCATTTTTAAAATTGGTGTAAATTCTAGTTTTTATGTGTAAATATGGTGGAATTTTAGACATAACATCTTCGAAAACGTACACAAGTGGTAATGCGATATTGTCGCGAATTGTGATTTTCCGTGTTGAAACGAAAACTCCATAAAGCGTCTAATAAAGTCTAACTCTATATGGTATGGTGTATGATCTTAGCCTGTCCAAAGATGGCGAAAAAAACACTTTATATGTGCTATAAATTAACAATCATTAATTAATTCAAGGAATATGTTTACTTAGTGTTTTATGATGTTTCTTTTGTGAGAGGCAAGAGCTGGCTAACCATTGATATAATATAAATGTGGCTAACAAACAAAAAGCACAAGACGTTCCTAAACTTAACTAAAACTTTAATTTAAAAACATAATTTAGTTTTTTGTATTTCATTGTTTTCATGATGCTGTACATAATATACCATAAGCTATTGAAGGTACCGTAAATAATTATGGATTTGTAAGCAGGTGAAGTGCTGTGGCTAAGGTCGCCTCGGTTCGATTTCGCCACAGGACAAATATTTGTGTCCTCCAAGTATATATAGTTCTTCTGAGTTTGGTTGTGCGTGAAGTGCCCCGCGATATAGATATTTCTCAGTATCGTACTTAATTTACAAATATATCTAACTATTATTTTATTTCTTGTATTTTTTATTTCTAATATTTATAACAATAATTACTGTTTTAAAAATCGTAGAATCGTCTGCAACTTTTGTTATGATTACCGATTTAAACAAAATTTATATGAAACCATCCGCAAGCATTTTTTATCGGATAAAAAGTAAATAATAATATGCTATTTTTCTTTTTTAAATACATGCTTATATATATAATTACATCCAGACTCCCTGTTTCGTATTTTATTGTACAATAATTTATGCGTAAATAACCTATTTGATTGCAATCCCGTATCGCATTTCGTTACCTATTTCTGAATGACACACCCGCTTTTTTAATATTAGAAATAGTTTTAGTGAATTTATAAGGCTATACTGATCCAAATGAGCATGAGTAGCTGTAGAACTAAGTAGGTAAGTGAAATGGAACCGGGAATATTCGTGATAGACTTAGGTGGAAAGGCAGGCATTACCGCCGAAGCCGCTTGCTACTAAATAATATGTTTTATTGTTCAAAAACATAGATTTTCTGTGTCGTGTGGAGGATAAAACATGGCTTCTCGCTGTTTGTGTGTGTATGGCATGTCTCAAAAAACTAATATAGGTATCATGGTTGAATGTAATCAGAGGTTTGAAAATAATTTACCTAATAGTTTCTCTGCGTCGCTGTAATCTACATTCCTTTAATTTTCTTGACTCCTACGTAACCATGTAGGAATCGACAAAATGAAGTACGCCTAAAATTAACTAAGCCTGTGCGTAGTAAGGGAATAGCAAACTTCATAGCGAGATGAACCTGGTTTCGTAGGATAAAACTTAAAGTATTTCTTGTCACAATGATCATTTCCTGGTTACGTAATCGATGATTCATCATTTCTTAAGAGATAAATAAAATTAAAGGAAAATAGTTAACTTTTTAAATTTCCGTGTCCTGTTAGTAGCTCGGTTTTCCTTTAATTTGGTAACATCCATGACGTGTGAAGGTACAACGTCTTACGGTATATGTCTAGGTGATATTATTAATCATAATCTCTTAGGACGTTGTGTGAATTATACAAACTAAGCAGAGCCACTATGGAAATCAAATAACTGATATACTACATATTACTTTTCTTTGGTAAATGCATAGGTACTTATATATAATACAGCTAATTACACCCAGACTCAGGACAAACAGACATGTTCACGCACACAAATATCTGAGCTGGGTGGGAATCGAACCCACGACCTGCGGCGTGCAAAGCAAGAATTTACCAACCTCGCCACAGAGCCGTCGTTTTAAGCCTGTCTTTAATCTATATAAACAAATAAAATTATAAAGTCCTGTGTGTACCGAATATCAAAATAACGGCTTCTTGCTAAATAACTATGCATGGAAGTATATATGCTACTTGTAAAAACTGGCCAAGTGTGTGTCGGGTCACTCGTGATATACGATTCCGTTATTGCCCATCATAAGAAACTCAAAGAAAAGGGTTTTTTAGGCGTTTCATTCTATGAAAATTTGACCTTAACGTCTCATATCGTGTAGAAACGAGCTCACATACTCGTAGCACGATGTAATGGTTTTTTTTATAACTTCTGTACTTAGTACTTTATTTGTTTTACAATCTAGTCTGGAGACTAATAAATGATTTATATGAACCTAAACGTCTACATAAACATAATTAATTCTGTGAATCAGTACACCGACTTTCCTTAGTGATCTATATCTATACATATAATAGAATAGTAGGAAAGTCAAAACTGTACATTGAATATTTTTTAAAAGGATACTTGGGGCCAAACTATATTTTTCCTTCGATATTATAATATCGAAGAAAAAATATAGTTTGGCCCCAAAAATATAGTTTTTAGAATTTATGTCTCTTTATCTGTATGTATGTCCGGGCTAAACTCAAAAAGTACTGCATGGATTTACTTTAAATTTTGCATGAATATTACTAAGAGGTCGGATTAACATATAGGCTACATATTATCACGCTATCACCTACGTAATAATACAGCTAAAATTTAAAATTTAGATAATTTAACCTACACATGATCCTTTACAATAACTTAATTAAAGTTAGTTAAATATCGTTACTGTTATAAAATAAATCTTATTGTAAATTATTTCCTACTACACGGATTGTAGGAAATAATTTACAATAAGATTTATTTTAAATAAATATCTATATGTACCTAAAAATAATTATAAATTAATTATATATTACTACGAACCTGTTCTGACCTTTTTTATTTTTAATTTATTTTTAACGCGGGTAAAATCGCAGGGCTTAGCTAGTATTTGATAAGGGTGTGTTTGTTCATGTGTTCTTTATAATAATATTATATCTATCACTAATCACTAAATTCATTAATCATGACACTAATTCGTGGGGTTTCGTTTTCTTTAATCGTCTCACTAGCTCTATAATGTCGAGTAGCTGGATGGTCTCGACGTTCACATTATCTTGAAGCCTATGTTCATGAGCTGTAGCGTATTTTCGAATTACCTCAGCAACGGAGTCCATCTTGAGATCGGTGTCATCTTTAGGTAATTATTTGAAATAATCTTCGTTGAAATTATTTATTAAGAGCTATTTACAACAAAAAATCATTAAAAATTAATACCTTCCATGCCAAATGACAGATTTCTAGTGCTAAGAGTCTCCGAGTTAAGCCGCGGATCGTCAGATAGATGGACGTGGCAAAACTATAAGGCTACCCTGTTGCTTCTCTCGGACACGGTTGGACCGATTATGGCTGCAATTTCACTAGCAAATACATAGCTAATGTTATAAGGACCTTCTATATACATAACTTTCTGATTCAATTTGTTGCGGGGTCCAAAACAATTGGGTGCTCTGGAAATGCCTGAGTCTTATAAGAATAAGGATAGCGGGTAAGTGGGTAGGGTTACTCCCATTTAAAAGAGGCAGCATTACATTTTGTGAAACCCGAAGTATTGATCGTAGTATAGTAATAATTATATTTGTTGTAATAACTTCACTTGTAAATAATGTATATCGTAATTATACACTCTTGATAAATTTGACGTTAATATGATAATAACTCACTCCATTTATCAAGAAAAGATACATACAAATAAATAGAAACTTACTTACAACTGATTTGTTCAAGTGAGTAACTGCTTTTGTATGTTTTGTTAATTAATATACCTAAGTCTGGCATCCTACTTCTCTTAAAGTATTTTTTTGCATTAATTTGGTCATGTAAGTTGTATTAGGTTGTAGCTTTCCTGGGTGTAACAATTATTTATGTGCATTCAGTAAGAAAATAGAAATCAGTTTAAAATCTAGATATTATTTAACATGCAACAAGAACTAAAATTAAAACACTATCATGCATTAATATTAAAATGAAATAATAATAAGTATTAATAAATTAATCTCCTATCGCAGTCTTTGTTAACTGACAACTTGACAGATTGCCCGATCAGTTTTAGGAATTGCTAATCAGCTTTGACCTTAAAGAGGAGATTCGTTTATAAAGTGTAAGTAAATGTAAATTTAACCTTTGGCCATCACTAAAAGATCACACAATAGAATATTCTTATAGTACATACACACACAGACACTAAAAACTCAAAACATGTAGCACTGCTCTTATATATTTTTGAATAATTTATATCGAGATGATAAATATTGCGGAAGAGCGGGCTGTGCCCGCGTCAGGACAGTCCGTACTGGCCGGCCGAATAAATTAAGATATACATATATACATATGGCTCAGGATGAATCATTACGGTATTGTTATCTTGTAGATATTGATAACTTATAATTATTTTTTTATTTGGCTGTTATTCGGCCTTTCAGTAAACGAAGCGGAAGAGGTATGCAAGGATCGTGACAAATGGAAGTCCGTTGTCTCTGCCTACCCCTCTGGGAGACAGGCATGAGTCTATGTATGTATGTATTCGGCATATTCGTGAACTCTCAATAATTAATTATAAGATAGGATCTGGCTAATAAGGATACGAAATAAGTATCCCGTGCCAGAGAGCAATCCCTGTCTGGAGCCTCAGCAAATGACAGTTCTAGTAGGCGACGTTACAACGACATCGCCGTTAACAGTTAAGGTCAACAGTCGATCAAGGATAACGGTTTTAAGGAATATGCTGTGCGTAGTAGGTACATCCACAATTTAAATGTCAAAATGGTAGAGCCATGTTAATTCCTTATACTATGTTTACATGCCTTCATAACAGCTGTAAAAAGTCGACAGCTGGACAAAAGCTTCACCCAAGAATCGTCTTGGCAGACGGGTTGGCGATCGCACTGTGATGGTCAGAGTACACAGAGAGACGCTACTGCCCGTCCTCTAGTAGATATTACCTCGGGGTAACTTCTACGCCCCCCACGAGATGAGATGGGGTGATGATATTCTGATATTCACCGCCGTCACAACACAGCACATTGTCCTACACATGTTTTATACAACATGTAACGTAATTAACGCACACCCTCAAACACCCCAATTAGAATATTATGTTATAATCATAAAACTAACACTAAATTTTTCATTTAACTTGAATATGCATTGTTATTTACTAAATAAGTTTCTTGGAATAAAGTTTATTTTGCTTTATTTTGTGTTGAATGATGGAATTTGTATGAATACAAATAAAACAGCTATTTAAAAGTCTTATTACTTTGACTTACGGTCCATTTCAATTTGTTTTGACTGTACAGGGTTAATATAACGATAATTTCTGTAGTTTTAATTATTTTGGCAAAAAAAAATACCTATATTTTTTTATTTTCTTTATGGGGACACAAAACAGTTATACGTAACAGTATTTCTAGCAGATTATATGATAACTTAAATTAAATAAACGTATATTAAAAATGATATAAATCGATTCAGTAAACGATTCTTAACAAACTATTTTCAGGATGTGCGTTAATTAAGTTACATGTTGTAGTACATATATATAAAATTATCTTTATCGTTCAAATAAAGTATCTAGGTACTAATAAGGGAATGTGAGATAATAGCTAGCTAATTATATCTATTCATCCTGTTTATACATATCCTAATGGGAATGGCAACGCCCGCGCCATAGGTACCTACGTCGGTTAATTGCCATGTTTACAGCGTTCGTAACATTACGAACACTGATCGAAGTGTACCGAATGATGATATCATCTTGATAACGCCTTCTCAAACTAATTTTTTTTAAGAAACTATTCGCGAAATGCTATGCGTTAATAAGTAGGTAGATAATTAACCATTTTAGAGTCAATTGGTCGACACGATTTTTTATAGTATGTTAAACACTTTCAGATATGTATTTTTTTTCATTTATAAACGTTATTTTGTTGTCATAATAAATGTGTGGTTAACATTTCTTATTGAAACTGTAGTAGAGACGGTACTTGATTAGATGTTTTTTTTTTCTCTTTTACCATATTTTTATTTGAAATTTGTAAATATGATTTATTTTATTACAAGTTTTTTATTATGTAGACTAAGTTAACAATAGTTAAGTTGTTCTAAGATATTAGTTATGCCAATGTTTTGTACATGCGGGGTTTACCATTTTTTTTTGTTAAGGCAGGGGGAATGCCTATTCATGCCACCCGTGCCGACACTAAAAAGTGTCTGCGGGTGGGTATGTCGGACTCGCACCGACTAAACCTAACCTGCCGTGGACTTCTCTTGGCACCTAACGGGAGGAGCCCCGGGAACGTGGTTATGCTGCTCCGGTGCCCCCCTTTTGCGCCATGTCCCAGATGGTCGGGACACGTACCCTGGGAGGGCTCGAGATTGCCCTTCCCTATTGCCGACTCCTGCCAGTCCGACAAACAGATCGCTGTCCTCCCGGCGCTGCTTGTACGTGGCGGCAGTGGAGGACACTTCTCACACTGCCGCCGCAGCCCCGAGGGGAGTTGGGCTAACGGCTGCCGTCGCCACCCCGACGCCTCCTCCTCACAGAAGGAGACCAGGCGTTCCATTTGGTGGAGTCGCCAGCCACGACAACACAATACACGACTGCTGGCAGGGAAAGATCCCGTCCCATCTCAGCGACCAAGACTCGTCTCTCGTCCTCCCAGGCCGGGCAGTCCTCCAGCGTATGCTGGGCAGAGTCCAGGTCGCTCCCGTAATGGTGACAATGTGTCGTCACTTCTCGGCCGATCCGGCTCAGATACTCACCGAAACACCCGTGTCCGGTGAGTATCTGAGTCAGTCTGTAGGTGACGTAACCGCCCTTCCTTCCCACCCAGGCCGCGAGGTCCCTGATCCCCTGGCGGACGCGTGTTTCGATACAAACCGCCGCGTTGACTGCCGCCAGCAGATCGAAAGGTGGGAGGCGCGCCAGGAATGTCGCCGCCTCAAAGGATAGCGTACGGTATCCTCGTGCAATCCGTATGGCCACCACACGCTGCAGGCTATTTAGAATAGATCTGCAGCGGGAGGCGCCCGTCAGGCGTTCAGACCAGACGGGCGCCCCGTAAAGGGCCATGGATCGCACGACACCTCCGTAGAGGCGGCGAACTTCTTCCCGGGGACCCCCGAGGTTCGGCAACAGCCGGTGTAACGCAGTTTACCTATAAGTAATAAGTTATACTGCAATTGTTATTTATATAATTATGTTTAAAATGAGCTTGTATAAACTTGTTGTTGGTGAACCTAATAAACTAAAATAAAAAAATGTATATTTAACTATATTACTACCAACATGTTCTGACTATTTACAAGCGCTTTTCTAAAGTCTTCGTGAATAAAATAAAATTTATTTTTATTTTATAACTATACTGATAAATTGTAGTTTTAAACTGTTGATCCTTAAAAATGTATACCATCCACAACTATGTTCAAAGTTGATGAGGAATAATTACTGACAAGAGTATCTCGTTCTCTACGACGCGACGTCTCGTGCACTTCTACTTTCTTCTCAAAACTAAAGCAATTTTTTTTCAGACAAGTAATTAGGCGTTGAACATCCTCCGACTCAGTTTTTAGGGTTCCGTAGCCAAATGGTAAAAACCGGAACCCTTATAGATTCGTCATGTCTCTCTGTCTGTCCGTCCGTATGTCACAGCCACTTTTTTCCGAAACTATAAGAGCTGTACTGCTGTAACTTGGTAAGTAGGTGTATTCTGTGAACCGCATTAAGATTTTTACACAAAAGTAGAAATAGAACTATAATTTTGGGGGGTCGCCATACATAGAACTGAAACTCTAATTTATTTTTATCGTACCCATAAAAGGGTGTCTATGGATAGGTCTTTAAAAATCATATTGAGGTTTCTAATATCATTTTTGTCTTAACTGAATAGTTTGCGCGAGAGACACTTCCAGTGGTAAAATTAAATATTGCACGAGCTTTTTTGGTATAATATTTTTTTTTTATTATTTATTCTGTCCAGATGGTATTATACTTAACTGTCTCGTTGGTCTAGCGGTAGCGTGTTCACCCGCAGAGAACGAGGTCCTGGGTTCAAATCCAGGGTCGGGCCAACAGTGATTTTGGGACGTTTCTGTAAGAAGAAAATTTTCTCAGCATCAGCCCGAAGTCTGAGAGTTGGCGGTATTATACCCCCGTGCCTCGGAGAGCACGTAAAGCCGTCGGTCCTGTACCTGACCTCTTTTCGGTCGCGTCGCTAGGCGTCCCATCGGATCATGTGAGTGATGGAATCGAAAGTGCTCCTGTGTTTGCGCACACACTTGAGCACTATAATATGTCCCGAGCAGATAGCTAATCTCTGTTGAGACTATTATTATTATAATTAAGTATATTTTGTGCGATCACGATTACGATGATCCACGAATTAGGCGGTAGACTCCGTGGTCCGCAGTTTCAGATAATTTTAGTATATTGAACTCTTGCAGGCGCATGCAGCCCGCGCATCCGAAGAAGCAGCTGTTCTCTGCCCCGGTCAACAAGTTCACGGCCAAGATTAGCGCGCCCAGCACACAGCTGGTGAGGATACGGAGCTGCCTGGACGAGTACCGGAGACAGGAGACCCTCGTCAGGCCACCAAAAGCGAAAGCTGTCTCGATGGAGGATCTGACGCCTAATAAGAGGATAAAGATTGGCAGGTAACGTAATATGCAATAGTTATAACCAACCACTGATTGACTCAAAACACAGGACCTCTCCTACTTTGGGAGTCAGGGGCAACTCTATCTACTACTTGTATAGCCGAAATTTAGTTCCGACAATATCTGTTTGGTACATTTTTCCTTGTTTTTTTTTTATCTTGTCTATTATTTTAAGTTAAAGTATTTTAAAACTTAATGTTAAAATACCAAACCGTTGTACTATTGGCTGCTAATAAACCATTTATTATTATCATTTATTCAAATATCTTTCTTGTTAAATACATTTTAAAATATATAAAAAACAGAAATATACATTTTAAAATATAAAAAATAGGATTTGCAACCGGCAGCAGGAACAGGGTCTATGCTACCGGAGGTTACGGCTCTAGAGACAGGAACCTCCTGACAATGCGAGCCGTGTCCAGAAGCACTGCTATTTGGATCTTGTTCTTGACCCAACCGCCTAACGTCAGCCTCTTTAGGTGTTTTTCGAAGCTCTTTGCTATTAGTCCATTAGCAGAAACGACTATCGGTACAATGATAGCTGAGTCAAGTTTATTATTATTATTATTATACTCATCTCTTATCTCTCTATAATAAAATGTTGACTGTCTCGTTGGTCTAGCGGTAGAATGTTCAACTGCAGATGATGAGTCCCTGGGTTCAAATCCCCGGTCAGGCCAAAAAAGTGATTTTAGAGTAAAAAGAAAAATTTCTCAGTATCAGCCCCCATTCTGGGAGTTGTTGGTATTACACTCCCGTGCCTCAGAGAGCACGTAAAGCCATCGGTGCTGCACCTGACCTCGTGATCATGTCGCTAGTCATCCCGTCGGATCATAAGAGTGATGGAAGAGTAAGTGCACCTGCGTGTGCGCATACACTTGTGCACTATAATATAATAATATCTAGGGACAATGTCACACAGATCATCCTAGCCCCAAACTAAGCAAAGCTTGTACTATGGGTACCAGGCGACGATATACATTCTTATATAGATAGATAAATACTTATGTACATAGAAAACATGGACTCAGAAACAAATATTCGTGCTCATCACTCAAATATTTGCACTTACCGGGATTCGAACCCAGGACCACCAGCTTCGTAGGCAGGATCACTACCAACTAGGCTACGGTGACCGTCAATATGTCCTGCTCAGTTGGCTAATCTCCATTGACCCTGGCTGCTGTGGCTGAAATTCGGCCGGAAGCACGTTATAATATACTGTGTAGTTCTTTGGCTTTTACGAGCGCCGTAGGCCGTCGTGTAGGGCCGCACAGCACTAGGTAACGCTACGTCCTAGGTAGGCGGTACAAAGCTAACGCGGTTATGAAGCGGTGACACGCGAATTCAATGCGATGCGGTGGCTATGACGCCGCAAAACACAACGGCACCTCACACCGCACCCTGTTCGAGCGAAAATATCAAGCCAACTGGTCGCGTTCGCTTCATGTCGCGCCGCTCCGCACCGCAACGCACGCGCGTTCGGTCACGTAGGCCACATCAATAGGTTTCGACTGTTTGTTGTTATCGCGCCGCGCCGCTTCGCGTTCGCGTCTAGATCGCTCACGCAGGACGTCGCGTAAGCCGAGTTATGAACCCTAAAAAGTATGACTGAGTGTCGGTTAGTTATTTTTTAGTCTTACATGCTAGATGTCCGGAGACTTTGGAAGCCTCCTAAACGAATGGTTAACGTCATGTTAGTAAAAATGTCTAACCATCTTGATTATCTACTGCGAGGTAAGATGGCAGTCGCATTATTCATTCTGGTTACCTAGCAGTTACCAAGGAAAGCCTAGGAATAACAGGTTGGCAGGTTGCGAGTCGTTGACAAAATAAATGAAAATAAAATTGTAGATAAAGATTCTGAATTCCAGATTCAAATGATTGGAAATTGATTTGGAATACCTACGTGATTACACAGCAGGGATATGTAAGAAAGAGAAGGATACTTTTGCACGGTTGGTGTGGTTTCTATTGTCGCCGCCTTTGAATCGCAAATAATGAGGTCCTGGGTTCAAATACTGGATTCACCCATAGAGTCACATTGGGATCTTTCTGTCATACCTACTTTCTGTTACACCCCGATGGTGTTAAAATTTCTCTACTATGTAAATGGTGTAGAATACATTTAAACAGCCTGTGTAGTTTGTAAAATTGACGCACAGACGCCAGATTTTCAACTTTATCACATAAGCATAAGGTTCACTTTCAATTGGGGAAATTTGACAGATTGGGGTAGCTTGATGTGCTAGCGTCTGTACATTTGAACGGCCTTTGTGATTCTTGACTTGCACAGCGTCTTATATACTAAGGGTGGCATGGCCTAGATTACCAGATATTTGTTTAACTGCAAGGCTAGGCATGTTATAGCAGACACGTCGTTATACCAGTAGTGAATAATATTGGTGGATATGCTCTTATTTAGTAAAATCAACGTTCTTCCTGTGGTGCGGTCCCCTGGAGGCAGCGGCAACGAGGAGGCTGCAGCCGCCATCATCTGCCGGTTCATGCTGGTAGCGGCCTGGCGACGGCGCAGGGAAGACGTGCGCTGCCTACGGAAGACTTTGGAGGCTCAGGTTATTCAGATAAAGTTCTATTTAATATCCAATATCCCTGTCAGAGTAGGTGCTTTCAGTGTTTGTGTCAGTGATGATTAAGCCGCGCAGTAGGCTTCAGACATTGTCTAACGTTAACAACCGGAACCGACAGCTTAACCCTTGCGACTCACGGTGACGTTCAGAAATTAAACCAATTACGGTTACCCATCTATACTGGCGGACCACGTGCATACGGGCGATCGCTTATGGCCTGATGATCACAACTAGCTGAGACCGCGTGGGGGTGCTTATGAGGCGGGTCACTGACCTCTCGCTCGCCTCTATTGACTGTCTTGTTGGTCTAGCGGTAGCGTGTTCAACCGAAAACAATGAGGTCCTGGGTTCAAATCCCGGGTCGGGCCAAAAAGTGATTTAGGGATTTTTCCGTAAAAAGAAATTTCTCAGTATCAGCCCGAAGTCTGGGAGTTGGCGGTATTATACCTCCGTGCCTCGCAAAACACGTAAAGCCGTCGGTCCTGTACCTGACCTCTTTCCGGTCGTGTCGCTAGTCGTCCCATCGGATTTGGTCCCTGCGCAATTGGCTAATCTCCATTGAGACTGGCCGCCGTGGTCGAAATTAGGCCGGGAGGACATCATGTCACATGAAGTAGGGAAAGCCTCTTCTCTTAAAAAGGTGTATCGGTGTCAGGTCTTTGGGCCCCGGTAAAATGTATCTCTCATTAAAAAGGCTGTACCAGGAAAAATACAAATTAGTTCGATTTTTTTTAATAAAACAGAAAAAAATAGTCTTAATTCTCTAGTTATTATGTAAACTTTTGATGCAGGTAACATATTCTGAACGGCTGCGCCTCCAAATCTCAGCGCTGAAGTCTCTACTGGACTCTGACAACGCCAAAGTGCGGCTGGCAATGCGCGAGCTGGAACGACTCAAGCAGCTTCTTAAGGACAAGGAACTGGAGAAGACTGTGCTGGAACGAGTGAGTACAGATTAATGACTAAAGATTCTACTTATAGTTATTACGTAGAGAGATCGTGAGTGACTATGCGTCCCGGATGAGTACGTGGGGCGGAGGCGGCGGCCGCCACTGCTGGTGGTGCCCAACTTGTTGCAGCGCTCGCCTCTGACGCGAGCGCTGCGCGCGCTCAATGCGGTCACTGGTAGTATCGATTTGTTCTCTTGTTCACTGAATGAGGTCACTTTGGCCATAAGTTTATTGTTGTCTAGACAAGAATATATGTATTAGTTATTCCTAAGTTTTAAAAAAATGTTCCTAAGTTTTTTCAAGCGTACCATAAGAACCAATACTTTCTGTGAAAAAGTACAGGGAACAAAATGAGATTGCGAGCAAGCAGATGAGCGTGGGAAGAAAAGTTAAGAGGGAATATGGAACTAGGAATGGATGGATAAAAGGATGTCGTGACTGACGGTATTAAAAGCATTGCAATCGTTTACCAAAACAATGACTGTAACTTTGGTATCCTCCATGCCAGTCCTAATATTCCAGACAAGTTGAGAAGTGCAGTGGCAGTATTGTGAAACCTGAACCCAGATTGAAGCGGGCTAATTAGGCTGTTCTGTTAGCAAGTATAAAATGTGTAAACTTTTTGTCAACGCAGGACTCCAGTATTGTGGATAGAAAAATAAACATTGAAATAGGACGATAATGTGTGGGCAGAGAATGATTAGAGGATTTGGCATTCGAAATAAGTAAAATATACAGATCAACAGTTTTTTTGTCTAAAACTCCTCGCTTGCCAGTTTATCCAAGTATCCCAATCATATATCTGGCAATGTTGTAAACAAGACTTGTATCTACAATTTTTTCTACTCACTGTAATTGCAGATTAATCACATAATCGTGCCGAATGACCTTAACGTAAAAATACGAGAAAGGATTTTTGCAACTCTCTTAACTTTGGTTTTTAGATAAATGCATTTTAGGGGAAGTTGTGTATGCATGATAAACATTTTACAGTCATTTCTTTTATTATTGACTTAATACTTGTTTTGACTACGATTTCTCAAGAGCAAATTCAATGTTCGCTTTTCTAATTTAGTTCTTGTTGATATTAAATCTAATTTGCTCTTAGCGAAGTTTCGGCGATCGAGCAAGTAAAGAGGTTTTTTTCTGAAACGTAATTCCGTAATTATGGTATTTTTGCAGGAGAAACGAGCTCTAGAAGATGACGTGTGCGCGGCGGAGGACCGGGCGTCAGAGATGAGCATCGGTAAGTAATTATTATATCATCATATCAGCCAAAAGACGCCGACTACTGGACAAAGGCCTCATCATTTGAGGGCATATGCCATAATCGCAGACGGCGGATTGGCAGACGGGTTTGTTTGGGAACGCAGTAAGGTAGTCATACTCAGAAGAACGCTGCTGCCTGTTCTCTGGTATATATATATTCCCTCGGGAGGACTTCTACGCCTCCCACGGTATAAGATGGGGTGGCGATATTCTTTTTGGCCGTCAGACACAGCCAATATAATTATTATAGGTATATAAATGTATATGATAAGTATACGTTCACATTATTATGTATACCAAAGATTGTTTAGCTTCTAGATTACCTACGTATTTTTAATGCTCGTTTTTTCACGGGTCACCGAGGTCACGCCACAAAGATGGATGTTATCTACCACCAATACTGAGAAATCTCTCCTTGATTAAGTGCTTTTTGTGACAAATACATGTAAGTAGGTATAGCTGGGCTCTGATAGGCTTTTCCTCAAAATGTCTAACATATCTTGTAGCACCTTTGTTAATAAATATATAATAATAATATCCTTCTAGCCGAATTTCGCACACGGTGGCCAGTGTTAGTGGAGATTCGCCAGCTGCGCCGGAAGTATGTGCTTAAATACAGGGCCACTTGTATTCCGTCACTCTCATAATCTTCGACTTCGTTATTTGTGGTTGAATACGCTACCGCTAGACCAACGGTGCAGTTAACCTTTGATACCACTTATAGGGTGGCGCAACTGCCGCAACGAGCTGGACATGACGCGTGCGGCGGGCGCGGCGGCCGAGCACGCGCTGGCGCTGGAGCGCGCCGCGCACCGCGACGCCTGCACGCACCGCGACCTCGCCTACGACAGGGTCAGTGTCACTTGTCCTATAGCCACATTACAGGCCCTGCAGCAGATGATATTCCCTACAAGCACACACAAACGCATACCAAGTCTACCTAACCAGTTCCACTTGAATATTTTTTTTATATAAATTAGCAAACTCAACTTTTTTGCTAGTTTCTGGATAGCTCGTGGTGAGCCGTGTCCGTGGACACCCCGTTCAAAGAATTCGAAAACTTAAAGACAACCGAAAAAAGAGAAGTATCAAGGAAGAAGGAAACAATAAAATTAACTTAAAATCAATAATTAACTAACAACACTAATGAAATGTAATAAATTAGAACAAAACTTAATTAATAAAAGGGAATAATTAATAAATGAACAAATTCGCAATTTAGAGAATAACGAAACCACAATGTAAACTAAAATAAAATATAACCGTACATATGCACCCAACAAAAAACTAAAAAAAATAGAAGAGCAGGAAAAATCTAAATAATAGTAAAAAGGCATTAAAAAGGTGTCAGCCCATGGCCGCCGAACCAACGCACCTTCGACAAAATAAGAGCAGGCTTATTAAACAAATGGTTGCAATGCAGCACTGCTACAAGAACAACAAATTTGAGGGAGTTTTGGCGCCAACGGAAATAGAGGCATCGAGGCTATGTTTAATTTAAAAAAACTGGTATATATTTGAGTTATTATGTGTAACTATGGTGGATTTTAGACATCTTCGACGTACACAAGTGGAGGAAAGTGGGATATTGCCGAGAATTGTGATTTTCCGAATTTTAGAGACGAAAACTTCATAGCAGCCTCTAGTAAACTGACTGTGACGAACTTGACGGAACTTTGACTAAATGACGAAAATATATAATAAAATATTACAACTGACAAGGCAGTATGGTCTCTGATCTTAGACCGTCCAAAGAGGGCGAAAAGAACAAGTACCTACACTTAAATATCGACAATAGGCTAACTTAGGAAAGTAGGTAGGTATGCTATCGGTACTGTTGTTTAAAAAATTACCTAGAAAGGCCTAGGAACAGTCAGAATTTAAAAACATATTTATTCCTTGAAGTAATATATTACATTTTGGCGTAAACTTACAATATTAGGTATATTATATGTAATAATATGCTTTGAACATTAAAAAATAATTGTGTTCAAAGATATAGCTTATCTGTTTACGAATAACATTTGGCGTTCGTATTTCTAAGAAATAATTGTGAGATAAAATGTTGTCTTACGATATAATCATCTCCAATGATACGTTGCTACATTGATGTTCTCCTTTCGAACATAGGTAGGTACTTTGTCTCCGCCTGCTTTTAATCTGTACCAGCGGTATCTGAGCTGACACCAGAGCTACCATTTAATAAGCTTAAAAAGGACCTACATTGTAACGATGTACAGAAATCAACCAGTTCCTCAACAGACTATTCAAATCAACATTTCATTATATCTCAATTGTCTATTCATTAGTTATAACGCTTGTGGCGTGGTTGGTAAATGCTTGCTTGGCACGCCGCAGGTCGTGGGTTCGATTCCCACCCAGGATAGATATTTGTGTGCATGAACATGTCTGTTTGTACTGAGTGTGGGTGTACCTAATTATCTATATAAGTATGTATTTACAAAAGAAAAGGAGTATATCAGCTCTCGGGTTTCCATAGTACAAGCTCTACTTAGTTTGGGATCAGATGACCGTGTCTGAATAATGTCCTAAGATATTATTATTATTATTAACTTGTAGTATTAGGTTGGGGAAAAAGTCTTTTCGCATTATAGTATGTATGAACTTGTCATAATATATATTTGGCTATACTATTTGTATGTGGCTGGTTTTGATATTATTGAAAGTTAAAATTTTAAAGAACATAATTCCAAATTCAAATTGGGAAAATGTGTGATTTTCATTTGTTTTTCGTACTGTCAAGATGAGTGAATCTAATGAAGAAATTCGATACATTTTAAAATTTTACGACAAAAAAGGTAAAAAAGCGAAGCAAGTGCAGTATCTGTGAGAGTAGCACAAATTTGGTTTAAGCGTTTTCAATCCAGAAATTTTGATGTCAAAGATGCACGTCGCTCTGGTCGCTCTATTACGGATAAAATTAGAGCAAGATCGGCATGTCAGTAATTACGACGTAGCTGAAGGACTGGGGATTGACCATAAAACAGTTTTGGCGCATTTGAAATAACTGGGTACACAAAGAACCTCGATATTTGGGTACCTCACGAGCTCGTAATGAATGAAGACGTAATGAAACCGAACCATTTTTGGTTATAAGAAGCTGATAACTGGTAATGAAAAGTGGATCACGTACGACAAGAACGTTCGAAAAAGGTCGTGGTCAAAGGCAGGTCAGGCTTCACAGACTGTGGCGAAACCCGGGTTAACTCCATGTATCCCTGTTCGTGGCTTTTCGTGGCATCAGACTACTACCAAACAATAACAATGTAACTTGGCATCCTTGTAAGTATTTCGGGTTCAATCCCATTACAGGACAACTACAGGTAACCCAAAAATGGTAAATCTGAGTCTGGATGATCTGTTTTGTTTCCGTTATATCACTGCGTTATGGTAATTTAGTACCATATTGCGGGAGTTGTCTTTTAACCCTTTACAAGGCAGTAGGTATATTTCTAATTTATTGGTTTTGGACCTTATTATAAGCTAATAGAGTTCAAAATGTGGTGGTAACTATATCCCCACTGCCCGGGAAAGGGTTAAAACGAACCCAAGAAAATATTTTTCTATTAAAAATTAGGAACTTCAAATTCCGATAATTTTCTCTATATCAATGATCCTTGATTTTATCAAGCGGCGCTTGTGGTCACGACGCACTTATCCTTTTGTTGCATTTAGCTGGCGTTACTAGAAGAGGATCTGGCGCAGCACGAGGAACTGCTCTCCTCGGCTGAGGCTGACGTGGCGAAGCTTCGGAGAGAGGCAGACGACCGGGAAAGGGAGATGCAACACATTAGCGACAGACTGCAGGAAGAGCAGGAGTGAGTACCGCATTTCGATAATAATAATGTTCCTGGCCGAATATTGGCTACGGCCGCTATTCTCACAGAAGACGCAGGACATATACTAGTGCAGCACTATGTGCGTAAACATAGGAGTACTCTACATTCCCTCATAGATACCCATAATCCGATGGGCAGCTGACCGAGATCCGGAGCGTTTTGTTTGTGGCACAGTCGTTGTGCCTGACTGGCAGGAGTCGGCAACTCAGAGTCTTCTCAGGGTACGTGTCCCGATCATCAGGGATATGGCGCAAAATCCGGGCATCGGAGCAGCATACCTGCGTTCCCTGGGTTTCCCCTAGCCCGATATATCCACCCGCAGACACGTTTTGCGGGTGACATGCGTAGGCATTCCTCTGCCCTTAACAACAAAGAATAAAATTAGAAGGCCCTTGGTAAGGTAAGTTCAACAAAAATACCAATCGAAAGATCCCTGGTAGTTATTATATGAGTCGAGAGGTAAATTGACACAAGTTACGATTCGTATTATTTTTATGAATTCCGAGCGTAATACAACCGAGGGCCCCGCTGGATGAATGACGCGATTTATTGTAATTTCTATCAAAATAGTTGAGGTATTGAATTGAATCTTATTAAGAACTTCATAAGGTGCATTGAACAAAAAAATGCATTGCCACACTAGATGTTTCGGTTTAGCGCGAATCATCATGTCAGTCACAAGTACGTCCACAGCTGGGCAAAAGCCTCACCAATGAATGGAAGGATATACCATAATCGCCACGTTTGGCAGTTGGGTTGGTGATCGCAGTTTGATGGTTATTAGTTCACAGAAAAACGCTACTGCCCGTTCTCTGGTAGGTATTCCCTCGGTCGATTTCTACGCCCCCCACGGAATGAGATGGGGTGATGATATTCTATGCCGTCACCACACAGCAACACAGGGACCCCGCGAGCTCGATACGTACATGTAGGGCTGACTGACAGCGCGTGCCGCAGGGGGCGCGCGCGCTGCGGGCGCGAGTGCGCGGCGCTGGGCGCGCGCGTGTGCGCCGCCGTGTGCGAGACGGCCGCGCTGCGCGCCGAGCTGCAGCAGCTGCGCGAACTGCTGCAGCAGCTGCAGCACGAGCTGGCGCTCACCAAGCAGCAGCTCGACTGGTGGCCTAAACCTCTTACCAGGTTACTTTATTCATATCATATATTTTAGTTCTTCGTTATCTTGAAGAATTTTATTTTTTAACAATTTGGAGCTTAAAAATAAGGTTGTACTTCTTCATATACCTATCCTTGTATCAAATCGGCCACCACAGTATCAAGGTCGGGATTTGTACGAGTCTTTGATTTTTGGCTAATCTATTATGAATACCAAGCTTCGTGGATAGTTTACTTTTGTGACATACTAGGCATGCCTTTTAAGTTCTGTCGTTTCCATATTTCCCGGAAATTTTGAATTTGGAACTGTTCTATATTAGCATGTGTTTAAATTTTGAATCTTAAAACAGTTGAAAGTATTAGGATTAATGCTATTATTTAGTTACAGCGACGATTGGAATCTGGCAGGTTATGTACGTACGAAAAAGAATCTTTCTAAGGAAAATGTTTAAGCAATAATTTTTTACATCTTTAGAAGAGGCCTGACACGGCTTCAATGTATTGAAGAGCTAACATCTGTGTTCAGTGACGAAGCTCCATGACTGTGGACTATCGAACGCAGGTATTTAGAATTCCAGCGTGGATACCCAAGCAGCAAAATGTGGTCTAGTAATTGTCCTGGAACCACCATTTCATTAGGACTATAACGGAATAGTAAGCAATTATAACCACGGAAAAGGGCCCAATTTATAGGCGTATTTTACCTTATTAAATATCTATAGTAGACTTGGTGAATACCACTTTGACCAATACCGATCATATAGTTGGACTATGTAAAACTATTTTCTCCCGCGGAGCCAACTATCAACGCTTAATGGAACCAATCACGACAATAGTATAACATTATAGTTAGACTACGTAGAACTATTTGCTCTCGCGAAGCTAACTATGAGCGCTAAATGGAACCAGACACGACAATACAGACACAGTGAATATCTTACAAGCTCATGCAAAGTGTCGTGAATTGTTGAATTGCTATGCACATTTGTAAAGATTAATTAATATTGATAAAGGTAAGTTATTAATCCATTTTTTATTATATTATAATAGAATATTAATTAAGAGTAGGGTGTTAGTTAACAATAAGTGAAGCTGTGTTTGAATTGCATAGCGCAGGTATATTTTCGGTGAAGTATAATAAGTTTTTTATCAAAATTTTAAAACGCCCCTCGAAATTCACGTTTTCATTAAGTTGAATTTTAAAATAATGTTGGTTTCAGTAAGACATACAACGAAAAGTCGCCATCTTGACAAACTTGGTCCTCCCAAATACATTAACAAACCGTTATAGGCGTACTATGTTTAAAAATGGTAAATATCAGACCTATGGCTTGGCCATATTGTTTGGAATTAGGGTTCCGCAAATATTGTAATGTTATTTTATATTGTTATTAGGTACCTATGTCTTATTTTCATATTTTTGTTTAGGTGTCAGGTGTGAAAATGGTAATGTTTCTTAATGGTAACATTTTGTCTTAAATTTTCACTATAACGATTTTGTACGGAACCTTCTCCTATTTCTACGATTCAACAAAATCAAAATATCCGTACTGAGACTATAATAGAATTTGCAAGACCATTATAAACGAATGTTTTCTTGTTCAGGACACCGCGGATATAGTTTTGGATACTAAGTATATTATAGTAAACCTTTATAATCGTGTTAAGATTATAACGATATTGGTTTATACCACTATATAACCGCTCCATTTTACTGATAAATTGTTCTGTAAAGTAAATTTATAAACCCTTATAAAACCAAGTGTCTATGTTATCGTAAACGCGATGAATGAAATCATATTGCCTTACAAGAATTAATTTGTTTAGTTTCTTTCCGTGTCCCTAGATGACGTTGTTCAGTCCGCTTAAAAGTCGATATGGTTTCGTTCACATTTTTCATATAAGTTTCGACGATAATTAATTTAGTTTGTGTTTCATCCGCTACCGCACCGGGGCACTACTTGTAGTGCAATAAATTATAAGTGCAGAGCAGTGGTTTGATTTCACCGCGGAGAACCCTGACCCTTGTTCATGGTCCTTCGAGCCGGATCGACGCAGCGAAAAGAATTTGGTGGTCGCAGCAGAAGACGACGGCGGAGTCTACGGAAGAGGCTAACCCACAAGACGACGAAGGGCCGCGGATCAACGGTGAGGTACCCCCGACGAGGATCAGCCCCCGCCGCCCCGGAAGAGGAGCAGCCCCCGCCGCCCCGGAAGAGGAGTAGCCCCGCCGCCCCGGAAGAGGAGCAGCCCCCGCCACCCCGGAAGAGGAGTAGCCCCGCCGCCCCGGAAGAGGAGCAGCCCCGCCCCCCCGGAAGAGGAAGTAGCCCCCGCCACAGAGGAGCAGCCCCGCTACCCCGGAAGAGGAGCAGCCCCACTACCCCGGAAGAGGAGCAGCCCCGCTACCCCGGAAGAGGAGCAGCCCTGGACACTGGAGGTGCCCCCACGCGCAGCAGGACATCGGAGCTGCCCCTCCCGCAGGACAGCGGAGAGGAGCCTTCGCCCCCACGCAGGACATCGGAAGAGCGCCCCGCGCAGGACATCGGTAGAGCCCCCCGCACAGGACATCGGAGCAGCCCCTCGCGCAGGACATCGGAGGAGCCCCCGCGCAGAACATCGACGGAGCCCCCCGCGCAGACATCGGAGGAGCCCCTCGCGCGGGACATCGGAGGAGCCCCCCGCGCAGGACATCGGAGGAGCCCTCGCGCAAGACATCGGAGGAGCCCCCCGCGCAGGACATCGGAGGAGCCCCGCGCAAGACATCGGAGGAGCCCCCCGCGCCGGACATCGGAGAGGGGCCATCCCCCGCGCAAGACATCGGAGGAGCCCCCCCGCGCAGAACATCGGAGGAGCCCCCCCGCGCAGGACATCGGAGGAGCCCCGCGCAAGACATCGGAGGAGCCCCCCCGCGCAGGACATTGGAGGAGCCCTCCGCGCAGCAGGCCACCGGAGGTACCCCCCGCGCAACTTCCCTCCTTCGGGGAAGGGTCAGGTTTGGAAGTTTAGAATATTTTAATTTCGGAACATACGAATTTTGTTAGATCAAAATGGAACCTTTAATTAACCTTCAAGATGAAATTGCCCACAAAATTGCAAAACAGAAAACTAATTTAAAAAAATCGCCTAAGGAGCTATTAACTGTCACATATTTATAAATCAGACTTGAAAACTTAGAACAACTATGGAGTACTTTTTCTAGTAGTCATACTAAAATTATAACCGGTATGGGAAAAACTGAGTTGCATAATACCGAATATTATAAAAATGAAGTGTTTGATAAGGTAGAAGAAATTTACATTGAGTACAAATGTGAAATGAAAGAAATGTTATTACTAAAGAATGCCAATAACACTTCGTCTTCCACTTCATCTACTGAAGGGCAAATTAAAGGTTGCAGTAAAATTAAATTACCAGAAATAAAAATTCCTATGTTCTCGGGAAAGTATACGGAGTGGCAATCATTCAGAGATTTATATGTAGGCTTAGTACACCAAAATAAGTCTCTAGATGATGCACAAAAATTTTATTATTTAAAGGGTCATTTACATGGAGAGGCGGAGCAATTGTTAAGAAACCTTCCAGTTACGGCTGACAACTATAAGACAGCGTGGTCAAAGTTGGACGGAATGTATAATAATAAGAGGTTTTTAGCAAACTCCATTTTAAAAAGATTGATGGGTCAAAAGATACTAGCTAGTGAATCAGCCTTTGAAATTAAAAAACTCGTTACCAATACTAACGATTGCTTGGAATCTCTCAAAACATTGGGAGTGGATATATCGTCTTGGGATATTTTGATGATATACATAATAAGTGCAAAATTAGACAAGGAAACCCGAAAGTCTTGGGAATTGAAAGTGTCATCAGAACCCAACGACGATCTACCCACTCTTGAGCAATTTATAAGTTTTTTAATGGGACGGTTTAGGGGATTGGAAAACCTAGATAATAAGTCGGAACGGGCTCCAAAAACGACTCAATCTTTTCATGTCATGAAGGATAAAATCAAAGTACCTAGTGCATGTGCATATTGCTCCGCCGACCACAAAATAAGTTCGTGTCCCAAATTTAATAAGGAATCCGTGGAAAAACGGCGCATTTTGGTTCAGGAACGTAGTTTATGTTTTATTTGTCTGAACAACAACCACTCGGCCAGGTTTTGTAAAAGTGCACAGCGTTGCAAGATATGCAAACGCCGCCACCATACATTAATTCACACTATAGATGTTTCTGGGTCTTCTCAAACTACTGAAGAGACTCCATCAACGTCAGAGATTATAGGCTCTTCGGTGAGTGATGGAAAGTCCAAAGATGTTACCCAAGAGGAAAAGTCCAGTAAGCCACTTGTCTCTTATTTTTCGACAGGTATGAGTCATAAAACCGTATTATTAAGCACGGCTATGATAAAAGCTGAGTCGAGGGACGGGACATATCGGGAAATTAGAGCTTTGCTGGATCAAGGGTCTCAGGCCTCGTTTATAACTGAATCAATGGTTCAATACTTAGGGATCAAAAGGTCGGCGGTTAAAGGAACAGTTATAGGCGTAGGAGGAGAGAAAAGTGTAACATCAAAATACGTTTTCCACATAACATTAAGCTCCAGGCTTGATCCGACTTACCAGGTTAAGGTCAAGGCTCATGTTCTCAAGTCAGTAACATCACTTCTTCCCGCAGCTCAAGTATCAAAAGTTGAGTGGATAGATTTGACGGAGGATGATTTAGCTGATCCGGAATATTATCGTCCCAATAAAATTGTTGTACTATTAGGTGCGGATATATACAGTCAGATCATCAAAGTGGGTATAAAAAAGAACTTGAGTGGAACCGTGTTGGCACAATGTACTAAATTCGGTTGGATTTTGTCTGGTGTAGTCGGTTTAGATAGTTCCGTGGTTAATTCTCACATTACAGTTATGCACTCCAGTATTGCATGTGATGAATATCTGAAAAAATTTTGGGAGTTGGAAGCTGAACCATCTGAAAATATAAAAATATTAACGGAAGACCAAATGAAATGTGAAGAATTGTTTAAGTCCACAACGAAACGCAATGATAACGGGCGGTATATTGTAAGATTACCAATTCGGGACGGGGACCTGAAACAAAAAGTAGGTGAAACAAAGGCTATAGCAATAAAAAGACTAAATAGTTTAGAAAATAGGCTAGGAAAAAACATTAAGTTAAAGGAAGAATATGGAAAGGTTCTACAAGAATATTTAGATCTTAATCATATGAAACTAGTAACAAATAAGAATAATAATAGTGAATCAGCAATTTACTTACCTCATCATGCCATTGTCAAGGAAGATAGAGTCACCACGAAGGTTCGAGTGGTGTTTGATGCTTCCTGTAAAGGTACCAATGGTACATCCCTAAATGAAAACTTAATGATAGGTCCAACTTTACAAGCGGATCTCCGTCACATAATCATGCGTTGGAGAACACATAAAATATGTCTGGTTGCAGATATAGTGAAAATGTATCGGCAAGTAATGGTAGACAGGAGGGATACTGTTTATCAGCGTATTCTTTGGAGGGATAGTCCTGTATCGTAATCGCATCACTTAATTAATTCGCACCAAATGTTTCCCGTAATCTGCATTCCCAAGCGTACCAAGTTGGCACTTATTCGTAGAATAAAATAACCGACAAGCATTAATACAAACATGCAAGTCGCCTACCTGGGGTGGGTCAGATAGGGAATCGATACCGACTAAATGCGTATGCACTTGCACATCTCTAGTCAGTGTGCATTCGTCGCTTCCGTGGATCAGTGACGAGAGCTGTGCGTGTCTTGGGAACTATATAATTATTGTATTTGAATGTGGTGTGAAGACGTTCTGAAAGCTATCCCTGTAAAGTGTAACGTGTGTAAATCTAGTGCCTTCATCGCTGCAGAACCGGTGGACTGTCATTGGAGGGAAAAGGTAAGGCGGCTACTATTGTCCTTATTTTATTCTAAGTTTAATTGCCTTCCAAATACGTTTTGGGAATCAGTGTGATTTTCAACCCCTAATGCGGCGGGATACAGCCGATCTTGCCACATTGTTTTGGTGCCGAAACCCGGGAATAATCCTAATTATAACGCGAGACGAACTTTCATTCTTTGTTCAACCAACCATATTGTTACTCATATTAATCGTTAAACATCTCGTTCGTTATTGTACATTTCTCCAAAATATAAGAACAACACGATATAAAACATTATTCTGCTTAATATGGTGTATTTATGTTTATTCGGAATCGAATGCAGAACGAAATAATAACATTTTAACATTTTTCTAATCCGTGAGGTTATCTACCTACCGGCCATTGCCGCTCGGTATTTTTTCGTAGTATTAAATTGGTTGTTTGCTTATTGTTTCTCCTCGCCCATTCAGATACACATAGTTCCACGACATACCTAATCTGTGATTTGTATAAATACTGTTCAGAATTGTTGTTTCGTATGATGTTAGTACATGTAAATTAATCGTTTTGTTCAGTACATGTATTATCACGTACATTCAATCGCCACAACAATTAAGGTTTATTAAATAAATTGTGAGTTATTCTAGTGAATAATTTATTACTTATAGACCATTCGTATTCGTTAATACAAATCCATTCCATCCGTAATCGTAATCGTATTCGTACGAAGCCGTAATCGTAATCGTATTCGTATGAATCCGCAATCGTAATCGTATTCGTATACTTAATTATCATTAGTAAGTATAAACTTCGACTTCTAAACTAAGTTTGGTTTAATACATTTCTGTCATTTAGTTATACATTTTATCAATAGTATTGAGGGTATAAAAATAATAAAGTTGGTTCCGTTCGGTTGGTACGACATGCACCCTGAAGTTGCCTTAGCGTCGAGATAGTGTTGTCACCTAACATTTAAACTGTCGATATCGATAATTTCGGATATTTTATTTTGCATCGATTATTTATTTAGTCTTTTTGTTTCGTTTATCGATTTAGTCATGGCTTATAATACTAAACGCACTAAAAGAATGAGTAAATCTAAATCAATTGAACTCGTTGGTCTTACGCACGCGGACTTGCCCGTTTTACGTCGGAAACGGACGTTAGCATTTAATCGATTGCGGAAAACTTTGGAAGTTGCTAAGTTGGTGACTACGGATATTTCCCGTTTGGACGAATTTCTCGTACATTATTCTGCGGTTCATAAGCATATCACAAATTTTGAAGAAGCACATTAAGACATTCTAAGCATCGTTGAAGATTCGGACCTTGAGGCAGAAGATGAAATTCGTTCCAATTTTGATGATATTCATTTTCAAGTGCTGGCTATTCATCGTAAGCTTACTCCTTCTGAAATCGTTCGTACTGCGCCCACTGCACCACCTGCATCGACAATGAGACTTCCAAAAGTTGACCTACCGCGTTTCTCAGGATGTATAAAGGATTTTAATATGTTCTATGATGCGTTCAATTCACTCATTCATTTGAATGAATCTTTGTCAGACTCGGACCGGATGCAATACCTTCGAGCGAGTTTATTCGGGGACGCATTGGGACTTATTCGAACTTTTCCTAGTCAAGGTGAATACTATCGGGAAGCGTATAATACCCTAGTAGCTCGCTATCGAGACAAACGTGAACTTGCGTTTACGTGTTGGCGAGAAATGCTAAATATTAACTTTAAGGTGAACTCACCAACTGAATTTAGACGCGTGTTGGACCTTTTTAATGAAAATTTAATAATTTTGAAAGGTCTTAAGTTACCAACGGAACATTGGGACTTTGTCCTATGCTATCATTTGTTATCGAAATTAGATTCTAAAACGCGTTGTGCCTTTGAAAAAGAGCACTCGACGCCGGAATTACCAAGCTACACTAAACTTAAAGAATTCCTTGAAAAACAATGTGATGCACTCGTTCGTGACACACATTTTTCAACTAACCGTGATATTCAAGCTTCTACTAGTAGTAGTACCAAGAATCATGTCAAGTCAAGTTTCAGCAACAAGAAAACTACTTCTTCATTGCTATCCAATTCAGAGAAAACAGCAAACCGGCTAGAAAGTGGCAAACATTCTGGGCTTTCTAAAATTGTACCCGGGGTAGCCAAGTGCCCTGTGTGTTCAGAACTTCATGCGATTTCGCATTGTAAATCGTTTTTAGCAAAATCAATTCAGGAAAGACGTGATTTTGCTAAAGAGAATCGATGGTGTTTCAACTGTTTAAAGGCTTCACACGTTGTTCGCGATTGTAAATCAGTTTTTTCCTGTCAGAAATGCCGCCAAAGGCATCACACTCTTCTCCATCTGGATATTGATGCGAATTCTTCTGATCATGAACCCACATCCAGTGAACCCGCTCGTGCTTTGGCGAGCGTGGGTGAGAATTCGGTTGTTCTTCTATCTACTGCAGTTATACATATTCGTGATTCGTCGGGCAGCTACCAGCCATTTCGCTGTGTAATCGACACTGGTAGTCAGGCTCATTTCATTTCGGAACGTGCAGTAGACCGACTTGGACTTGACAAACGGGTGACTTCGCGCCAAGTTCGTGGTGTAGGTCAATCGTCAGCTCCTGTTTCTGGAGCTGTTCATCTTCAGATAGGCATTAACGGTCAAGTGGTTTTCAACGTGGACGCCTTAACTATACCAAACATATGCGGAAATATGCCTAGCGTAAACCTTGACAAATCGTCTTGGCTACATATTCGTGGTTTGAACCTTGCTGATCCGGACTGTGACAAACCGGGTCCAATCGATCTTCTTCTAGGTGCGCAGATTTTCCCTTCTCTTCTTCTACCTGGAAGTGTAAGTGGAGAACGAAACCAACCATCAGCGTTAAATTCTGTCTTCGGCTGGCTTCTCATAGGAAGTGCTGCTGATACTCACGTCAAACACAAACTTAACTCCTTCTTCGTTACAGACGACGAGCTGTTTCATGAAGTCAAGAAGTTCTGGGAATTAGACAACCTTCCGAGCGTCACTAAGTTAAGCGCGGCAGATACACGTTGTGAACAAATTTACCATGACACGACGTATCGTGATGCTACCGGGCGTTATAGCGTCGCCTTGCCTTTCAAAGACGACAAGGAACCGTCATTTCCAGGTTCACGTGAGTCAGCTCTCAGGCGTTTTTATTCGTTAGAACGTAAACTTTCCTCTGATCCTGTTCTTAAGGAACAATATTCAAGTTTTATGGCTGAATATCTACAATGTGGTCATATGACACTTGTGCCCACAAAAGACTTACGAAAAGGAAAATATTACATCCCACACTTTTGTGTACTACGTCCTGAGAGTAGCAGTACAAAGCTACGTGTTGTCTTTGATGCGTCAAATCGTGATGCCATTACAGGAAAATCGTTGAATGAAACCTTATTAATCGGTCCAAAATTACAAGCTAATATTTTGGAAATTCTTCTCAGGTTTCGTATTCATTCTGTTGTATTTTCAGCGGACGTGTGCAAAATGTACCGTCAAATTCTAGTGCATGAAGATCATCGTGATTTTCAAAGAATCTTCTGGAGATTCCATCCATCTGATCCAATTTCAGAGTATAGATTGAACACCGTCACGTATGGCGTTTCCTCGTCTCCTTTTCAGGCTTGTCGTACGATGAAACAACTCGCCGATGACGAAGGTAGTGACTTTCCTCTAGGTCAAACCGTTTTAAGGACTGATCTATATATAGATGACATTGTCAGTAGTTGTTCAGATCTAAATCAGGCTATTCAAACCAAGTTTGAAGTAATAGCGCTTTTTAAACGAGGTCATATGGAGCTTCGCAAATGGGCCAGCAATAATCCGAAGTTGCTAGATGGTATCCCTCCAGAGAACTGTCGTACAGATTACGTATCTATGGACATTGAACCGTCTCACACTCTTAAAATACTAGGTTTAGGATGGGAGCCCGGTTCTGACCATTTCACATTCGAGGTTAAGCCTCAAAATCGCATATGTAGCAAACGCACAATTCTTAGCGAACTTGCAAGAGTCTACGATCCTTGTGGTTTTCTGTCACCTTTAACATTTTTTGCCAAATACTTGGTGCAGAAGTTATGGGTCATAGGCGTTTCTTGGGACGAAGATCCTCCCGAGGATATCAAACAACAATGGATTCGTTATACTAATGAATTAAGTCTAATTAAGAATATTAAAATTCAGCGACAATTTTCAGTATTAGACATCAAATCGTGCGAAATACATGGTTTCGCGGACAGTTCTCAACGTGGTTATGCAGGTGTGGTGTACCTTCGAGTAATCGACGTCCATGGTAACATTAAGGTTTCTTTTGTGTTATCAAAAGCAAGGTTAGCGCCCATCAAAGTCGTTTCATTGCCTAGGCTTGAACTTTGTAGTTGCGCGTTGCTCGTAGATTTGCTCCAATTCGTTAGTGAGGTTTATCAATCTCGTCTGCCCATTTCAGCCATGTACGCGTGGTCAGATTCGACAGTCGCGCTTTCGTGGATCCGATCGTCATCGTCACGTTGGAAGACATTCGTAGCCAACCGTGTCAGCCATATTCAGGATACAGTTCCAGGCGCACATTGGCGTCATGTGAAATCAGCCGACAATTCTGCAGATATCGCGTCTCGAGGACAGACTCCAGCGGAACTTGTAAATAATTCGTTATGGTGGGCGGGGCCTAGCTGGCTCTCGAAAGATGTATCATCTTGGCCTTGTTCAATTTCAGATCCTTCTGAGGATCAACTTCGTGTTGAAGAGAAAGTACAGGTTTTACTGGAAGGTGATATTCCTGTACATCCAATTGATTATTTGCTATCTAGATATTCGTCAATTCGTAAGATCCAACGTATAACTGGCTTGTGCCTTCGCTATATACATAACTTGCGTTATAAACAAAATCGACGTTCTGATCTTCCCCTAAATCGTACAGAACTTCACAACGCGTTATTGGTGATAGTGAAACGTACACAGTTTCTTCATTTTAATGAAGATATCAAACGTTTAGAAGAAGGCAAGCTTCTTTCAAAACAAATGCGTAAGCTGTCACCTTTCATTGATGGCTTAGGTGTCCTCAGGGTGGGCGGTAGGTTATCTAGATCTGGACTAGAATACAGCCATAAACATCCTGCCTTACTTCCTCGACAGGCTCAACTCACTGACATGATTATAGATGCTCTCCATAGAGAAAATTGTCACCCTGGAATCAATACGTTACATTATTTAATTTGTCAACAATTTTGGATTTTGTCAGCTAAACGAGCAATACGACATCGCGTTTCAAAATGTTTCAAATGTTTCAAAACAAATCCAAGTCCTCTCGAACCGTTTATGAGTGATTTACCTGCAGTTCGCTTAAATCAGGTAAAACCTTTTAGCATTGTTGGAGTGGACTACGGAGGTCCGTTTCGGATTAAATCTGGCAAATATCGTGGTGCAAAAATTAGTAAAGCTTATCTCTGTCTATTCGTCTGCTTTACAACTAAAGCAGTTCATTTGGAAGTTGCTACTGATTTGACTGCAGAGTCATTTATCGCAGCGCTACGACGCTTCGTAGGTCGCCGTGGTCGAGTTCAAACAATCTACTCGGACCGAGGTACAAATTTCGTAGGGGCGCAGCGGGAACTCGCCGCTTGTATGCAGAATGCGTGTCATGTAGAACAAATAAATTTTAAATTTAATCCTCCAGCTAGCCCAAACTTCGGAGGCGTATGGGAGATTCAAATTAAAGCTACGAAGTCAACCTTATATCGTGTCACCAATAACCAATCCTTGACGTTAGACGAACTTTTTACGCTATTCGTACAAATCGAAGCTATGCTTAATTCGAGGCCACTTTATAGCCTCAGTTCCTGTCCAGATGACATGTCCGTGCTTACCCCCGGACATTTCTTAACGTTAGAGCCTCTGACGGCTGTTCCTGATCAGGACCTCACTTCCGTAAATATATCACGTTTAGGACGGTGGCAACTCATCCAGAGATTCCAGCAAGATTTCTGGAAGCGTTGGAAAAATGAATACCTTCAGTCACTAATACAAAGGGCTAAGTGGACTAAACATTCGAAGCCATTGGATACCGGTTCCGTGGTCGTTATTAAAACTGATACGCCACCCCTTCACTGGCCGATAGCTCGTGTAGAAAACTTACACAGTGGCCCAGATGGAGTAATACGCATCGCGAAATTGCGTTTACCGAATGGTTCGTTTCTAACACGGCCATTGACAAAGTTGTGTCCTTTGCCAAACCAAACGGATTAGAAAATTAATTTAAATATGTTTAGTTATTAAGTTTATTTCTAAGACGTTTATTGTCGAAGTCACGTATCGTTGTTCTTATACTAGGATATTAGTATAATTCTTAATAGTTTTAATTCGTTACTAATAAAGATTTAGGTTATTATTGTTATTCTCGCTTTATCTATTCGTTAACATATCTTAAATAAATCGTTATTTAGTTCATCTCACTTAACAGTATTTTGTTAAAAATACAACTAACGTGTATTTTGGTGGGCGGTATGTATCGTAATCGCATCACTTAATTAATTCGCACCAAACGTTTCCCGTAATCTGCATTCCCAAGCGTACCAAGTTGGCACTTATTCGTAGAATAAAATAACCGACAAGCATTAATACAAACATGCAAGTCGCCTACCTGGGGTGGGTCAGATAGGGAATCGATACCGACTAAATGCGTATGCACTTGCACATCTCTAGTCAGTGTGCATTCGTCGCTTCCGTGGATCAGTGACGAGAGCTGTGCGTGTCTTGGGAACTATATAATTATTGTATTTGAATGTGGTGTGAAGACGTTCTGAAAACTATCCCTGTAAAGTGTAACGTGTGTAAATCTAGTGCCTTCATCGCTGCAGAACCGGTGGACTGTCATTGGAGGGAAAAGGTAAGGCGGCTACTATTGTCCTTATTTTATTCTAAGTTTAATTGCCTTCCAAATACGTTTTGGGAATCAGTGTGATTTTCAACCCCTAATGCGGCGGGATACAGCCGATCTTGCCACAAGTCCGAAACAGGAAATAAAGGAATACGAATTAAATACGTTAGCATTTGGCACTGCCTCTGCCCCGTATTTAGCTGTACGGGCATTACAACAAGTAGCATATGATGAGTGTCACGATAACCCTAAATTAACAGATATCATATTAAACGACTTTTATCTGGATGATTTGTTAACAGGGGCGGAGACAGTGGAAGAGGGGTTAAAAATATATACGAAAATAAATACAGTCCTAACGAAGGGAGGATTTCCACTACAAAAGTGGATGAGTAATAGCAAACAGTTGCTAGATGCTATTAACGATGAGCTAAAGGGTAAAGATAATGGATTAAAAATACAGGTCGATAATGTTACGAAGATTCTGGGACTTACCTGGAACTCAATTGGTGACTTTTTCCAATATTCTGTTGCGCTCCCATCGTTACCGGAACAAGCTACTAAAAGGAAAATTATATCCGATATCTCACGATTGTTTGATCCAATGGGCTGGCTGACACCAAGTATAATTTTAGCAAAAATATACATTCAAAGGCTTTGGCTAGCAGGAATTGATTGGGATCAAGAAATTCCACAAATTTTATATAAAGAATGGGCCACTTACCATAATAGTTTATTGTCTCTAGAAGATATAAAGATCCCACGTTGGATATCTACTACCTCTGGAAACTTTAAATCTGATTTACACGGATTTTCTGATGCCTCAAAAATGGCTTACGCGGCTGTTGTTTATCTCAGGGTCGTAGATGATTCCGGTAATGTTAATGTTTCTATAATAGCCTCGAAAACAAAGGTAGCTCCAGTGAAGCAAGTGTCCATACCACGGTTGGAATTGTGTGGAGCAGTACTGTTGGCAAAATTGATGAAAGAAGTGAGCAAGGTTTTAAATATTTCATTAGTAGATTGTTACGCATGGACGGACAGCCAAGTGGTATTAGCGTGGTTGGCATGCCATCCGAGTCGGTGGAAGACCTTTGTTGCGAACAGAGTGTCTGAAATTTTGTCAATTTTAGACAACAAACATTGGTTCCACGTGTCTTCAAAGGATAATCCAGCAGACTGTGCTTCGCGTGGTATACCTCCAGCTGACCTTTCATGTGCTTCAATATGGTGGGACGGTCCAGAATTTTTAAGGCATCCAGTAGTTGAACTTAAGAGACCGCAACCTAAAACAACTAATATCGAAGAAGTAACATCTCATACAACTACGGTTAGTAATTCATTTTGGAACAAATATTCTTCGTTGTCAAAGTTGATTCGCGTAATCGCTTATTGTAGAAGGTTTTTACATCTAAGAAGTCAAACAACAAGAAAACATCACACTAAGAGCTTAGATAAAGAAGAATTAAATGAGGCAATGGAGCTGTGTATTAAAAAATGTCAGGAAGACGAATTCTCGGAGGAATTGAAGGAGCTAAAGATGAATAAATCACTAGGAAAGACAAACAATTTAAAATCGTTAAATATTTTTTTAGATTCAAAGGGGATTTTAAGGGTTGGAGGTAGACTGGAAATGTCACAGTTGGACTACAACCGGATACATCCAATACTCATACCTAAACAGTCTTTTTTAACAAGTCTTTTGGTTGCCAAGGCACACCAAAAAACTATGCATGGTGGGCCTCAACTTATGGTTACTTTTTTGCGTTCGAGATATTGGATTATAGGGGTTAAATTATTGGTAAAAAAATATGTCAAAGGCTGTGTGACATGTATTCGATATTCGGTTAAAACGAGAACTCAACTCATGGGACAGTTACCCACAGCTCGAGTCATGTCAAATAAACCTTTTCTCAGGAGTGGAGTAGATTATGCTGGACCAATTAATATTCGGATGTCAAAGGGTCGGTGGGTTATTTATTTGCATGTCTACACGAGCAATACATTTGGAAGCAGTCAGTGAACTAACTACTAAAGGGTTTATGGCCGCGTTCAAAAGATTTGTTGCAAGGCGTGGGCGATGTGAGGAGCTATATAGCGATAATGCGACAAATTTTACGGGAGCAGCTAGGGAATTACTTTTTTTGTTTGATGAGGAGAAGTCCTGCCTTAATGCTGAATTGGCTGATAGTCTCATGAACAATGGTACACAGTGGCACTTTATTCCCGCTCATGCGCCAAACTTTGGAGGATTGTGGGAGGCAGGAATAAAGTCAACCAAAAACCACCTTAAACGGGTAGTCGGTAATTCCACACTAACCTTCGAAGACTTAGCTACGGTATTGGCTCAAATAGAGGCTTGCCTCAATTCGCGACCTCTTTCATACATAGAGGATCAAGACAAATTATCAATTTTAACGCCTGGTCATTTCCTGGTCGGGGAATCACTTGTAGTAGCACCCGATTTGAATTTTGAAAGGTCTAATATTCATAGCTTGCAAAGATGGCAGTTTCATCAAAGAATGATGCAAGATTTCTGGCGACGTTGGTCACGTGATTATCTTAATCAATTTTTACAAAGACACAAATGGGCACTGCAAAACCCAGAACCATCTATAGGTGACGTAGTGTTAATTAAGGAGGACGATCTTCCGCCAGGCAAGTGGTTAATGGGTCGAATCGAACTCAAGCATCCTGGTCCTGATGGAATCACTCGAGTAGTGACTATCCGTACACAAAATTCAGTCTTTAAAAGACCAATATCTAAGATATGTATATTGCCTTTATGTAATTAACTAATTAAGTCAGCGGCTAAGCTAACTAAGATATGTGTATTATCTTAATGTATGTAGTGTCTAAGTAATGTGTTAACTAATGTGTTAGTGCCTAAGTTAATAAGTTTATTCTTAACTGTATGAGATATTTAGTATAAGTTAACTTGTTGATATGTATAGATTACTTAAAATTAGAGTGTCTTTGGTGGGCGGTTAATAAAGGACATTGTATAAAAAATGTCCTTGGTGGGCGGAATGTCTATGTTATCGTAAACGCGATGAATGAAATCATATTGGCTTACAAGAATTAATTTGTTTAGTTTCTTTCCGTGTCCCTAGATGGCGTTGTTCAGTCCGCTTAAAAGTCGATATGGTTTCGTTCACATTTTTCATATAAGTTTCGACGATAATTAATTTAGTTTGTGTTTCATCCGCTACCGCAACGGGGCCCTACTTGTAGTGCAATAAATTATAAGTGCAGAGCAGTGGTTTGATTTCACCGCGGAGGACCTTGACCCTTGTTCACCAAGTAATAAATCCAAATAGTATCCAGAATGTTTAGTTCTGTTTATCACTGTTATTGGTGTACTTTACTTAAAGTGGTTCTATAATGATTCTTGTTAGTAGTTATAAGTATAGCTTACCAGTTTATCTGCTCTTGAGTGCGTTTACAACCTCGCGATACTTTTATAGGTCACCCAAGCTTATATTGCACCCTTAATTTCGGCCTATAAGTAATAATAAGTTAATGTATAGGATAAGATATACTATAAGGCCCAACTTACTCCATGCTTGCTATTATAAGCGAGGCAGCAAAAACTAGAACCGTTAAGAGAACATTAAAAGTGCTGGAGTCCTATAACGTCTGCACTATAGGATAATTTTGCTGCTTTATATGCTAGTGTTAGTGACAAATCGCGCAAAGGACGCCCAAAATCCGCCTTCACTGAAGATAACATCACTGCTGTGAGACAACTAATTCTCAAAGATCGTCATGTGACGTATCGAGCGAGAGGCTCTATTAGGCATCTCAGGGACAACCATTCAGAAGATCTTGCATGAAGCGCTTGGCGTGAGATAGCTAGTTTGCCGTTGGTTACCGCATCTGCTTTCAAACGATCACAAGGCGGCCCGCGTCAGATGATGTAAGAAAACCCTGCAAAGGTTCAACCGAGGAAAGTTAAATCACGTCTCCGACATCATCAGTGGTGACGAATGTTGGATCTATGCCTACGATCCTGATTCCAAACAACAATCTACAATCTGGGTCTTTCAAGACGAGCCAAAGCCGACTAAAGCTGTTCGTTCTCGAAGCACTTAAAAGAAGATGGTGACCACGTTCAAACCGTGAAAAAACCGGCCATGTTGCGACTATGGCACTTGAAGATCGTAGAACGGTTAACGCAGAGTGGTATACCACTGTTTGTTTACCACAAATAGTCGCCAAACTTCGAAAATCTAGCTCGAAGGCGACGACGTCCTGACCACCACGACAACGCAAACTCACACAGCGCTCGTCAAACGACTGAGTATTTAAAGTAGGAAAAAGTAAAAATTATTGACCATCCTCCATACAGTCCTGACCTCAGCACTAACGATTTCTTTACATTTCCTAAAATTAAGAAAAGTCTTCTGGTCAAAGCTTCCAGTCCGGTGAAGAAGCAGTCGACGCTTTCAAGTCAGCCATTTTGAAAACCCCACTTTAGTAAATAAAGAATATTATTTGAGCGTTATGCGGCGTTTAAGAGAGCAAATTCGACGAAAAAGGCCAGATTTGTAGAAAGAAAATTCTTGGTTTTTGCACCACGATAATGCGCCTTCGCACAAGGCCATCATTGTGAACGAATTTTTGACCAAACACTCAACAAATACCATCCAGCAACCACCATATTCACCAGATATGGCTCCAGCTGACTTCTTTCTTTTTCCTAAACTCAAATTACCACTTCGTGGTACCCGTTTTCAATCGGTAGAAGACATAAGGGAGAATTCGCGGCGAGAACTGAACTCAATTCCGCAAGCAGCGTTTAAAATTTTTTTTGATGAATGGATTATTCGTTGGGTTAAGTGTATCGTTTCTGAAGGAGCATACTTTGAAGGTGATAAAATAAATTTGGATGAATATCAAACATTTTGTATATTATTGATCTTTTCCCGGTACTTTCTTGGCAGAGTAGTATATTAAGCTACGTGGCGAATACGTTGAAAACCAATAAAAAGTACCATTAGGTTCTAGTTGTGTATTTTTCTTCAAACGACAATACTTAAAAGGCATGCCTCGTATGTAAGAAACTGATCGCAAATATGCCTAGGTGGGTAATATAACAATAGCTTGAAATTTAATTAGCAGTGCAGACTGTTTCGTCATATATATTTTTATTAAATCCTTAAATAAATAATAAATAGCAAGTTTATAAGCAATTATTGTTACATTAAAGCAATACTATATTAAAATTAAAGAATTGAAGACAACGGGCAGTCGGCTAACGCAAAAAGCTCTCAACCGGTAGCATAATTTAAGCGTCTAATATCTGAGGGTACCCTTATGAAGTTCAGGCCACAGCTCAGGCGGCCGCTGAAGTAAAAAGAAGGAATTCGAAATGGGGGTCTGATCACTGGCACGGGAGGCTTGATATTTAAATCAGCGTATTTAAATATTAAGCTATTATTATTTGGTAAAAATATCATACCGCTTTCCTTTTCTCCTCGATTTCTAGAGTCTATATTTTACCTGACTTATTTCATAGGTTTTAGTACTCGGGTTTTAGTACTCGGGTTTTAGTTTTCGACTTTTTATTAGGTAGTTTAATAAATACCGAGTCTTACTTACCGAGTTAATGAACTTTTTTACATAAAAATCTAACACTGGTTTTTTTACTTTAGGATGTTGGGAATGGCGCGATCCTGGCTCCGCTACCCGAAGACAGTGCCCGAAGCAATCATATGGACCTTGATGCCGAGATACGGTGGATGTTAACCCATAGACATTATAGAACATCGATCGACTATTATACACTGTTTTATAAACATAATAAATTGAGTAGGGAAAGAATGTATGGGCTCCTGTATCAACTTTATAGTGGGAAAAACTAGTCTTATAGTTAAATATGCAGGATAGCTTAAGGGTTTTAATGTTTTCGTTAAGTACCTAATGTAGTGTAACATTTACAAGGTAAGTTTGGTAAGTATTTATTTTCTAAGAGTTTAGCACTGCGTGCCAAATGTTATTATTTTATAAGTGATTGTTGTATTAAAAATTTGCCAATAAACTATTAATTTATAATGAGATAATTAAGCTTTTTAATGTGGTAATAATATGGATTCACTGTAAGTTAGAACTGACGGCCGAAGGGTCTTGCGGGATCATCGGTACATCCTACAGGATGGACCGATGATCCCGCAAGGGGCGCGGGTAGCCGCTGGATGCGGGCAGCGCAGGACTGGCTATAGTGGAGATCCTTGAGGGAGGCCTTTGTCCAGCAGTGGACGTCTTTCGGCTGATATGATGATGATGACTGTAAGTTAATTTTTCGTCAAAATTGCGGCGATAAGTCCGGTCTTGGATCGGCTAGAGAAAAAAGTGGCGTTCTCACTTACCGGCTGAGGTGCTATCGGGGTAAAATTGCTTCGGGAAGTACCTATATAAGATTGGCTGGGAAGAGACTGTCACTACTACAGTGGTCACGAAGACACAGCGCCCCACTCTCTAGAAATATGCCCAGCGTGGGCGTCACAGCGTCACGACTTTGACGCAGCTGTAGGCATTGGTGGCTGCTGTGCCCCAATTCATGGTTCCGAGCAAGAGTGCCTGCGACATGGGTCCTCCTAGTAGTAATGTTCGCTAAGGAGGTGGCGGAACGGGAAAGGGAGGCAACTTCCTCCCGCCCAGCCTGTGCTAGGGGAATCTATCGTCGGAGAACGCAAATTGTGGATCTCCGGCCTCCATGAAGGATAGTCTGCGCGTGGCTTGCTTGGGGCACTTATCTGCCTGATCAGAATAGGCTCGAGATGGTGGCGTGTTGTATCCCACACGCGACTCTCGTGTTGCATAGGAACATTGGAAGGGCCTATTGGATGTAGGTAGACATAGGAGAAGTAATTGTGCTCATCAAGCAATAATTTGTCCTGGATGGGGATCGAACCCACGACTTCTGGCTAAGTCAGGGTCACTAATCACTACAAAAAACAAATTTAAGTAATAAATGAAACACCGAGATGACGTCATCAATTTATTTCAGTCTTACATTTCTAATCAACAATGTTTCAACTACAAAATATCAACATTTTGGAATGGTATCTATCCCGGGGGCGCGCAGCACTATGTCACTCGGACTTGTCACTCTACGGACAACGCATTTACATCACTGAATTTATTAGAATAACTAATTAACAAGCTGTAAGATAAATAAACGTCTTAATCTACTGGGCTTCAGTAAATTAATGTCAACTTTGCAAATTGGTCGTTGAAAACCGTTAATGTTATTCAATCAAACTATATACACAGCTACAAATGAATAAATACATATATCCAAATTAAACTAATCGGTATCTAAAAATACTAAAATATAAAATACCAAATACAATATTATAATAACTAGGACATTATTTATTAAGAAAAGATATTCGTAATAATTACAGTTTTAAACAGAGTTCAACTTTTCTACATAAATGCTAAGAATCAAACGATTTAGACAACTTTTTTATTAAGTACCTACTGTGTACGAACTGCTTTTAGGGAACATTTTTGTCACGCACTGATTGCAGTCGGTATAATAAAGTTAGTCGCCTCAATACCTGGCAATAATATTATATAATTATGAATTATATAGAACAATTAATGAGAGACTATATACAAGCGCTCTTAATTGAACATGTGAACAAATACTTGTAACGCAATCACACAATTAACAACGCTTTAACAAACTATGTGAATATGAACACGTCGTGAGATGAAATACAAAGACATACACACATTACTTAGGCCCCCGCGCTGCGCCCCCGCGCTACGGAAACATCAAGATGAGATTTGAACATGTATCGTGGATATAATTTACTTGGTCTTCCATCGTAACCCATTATAAGGCAGTAGGTATAGTTTCAATTTATTAGTTTTGAACTTTATTAGAAGCCCATAGAGTTCAATATGGTGGCAACTATACTGCCCAGGAAAGGGTTACAACACACATTTATTTGTTTTTGCAACTGACGTGAAGAATAACATTCTGAAAACTGTAACGCTTGTAATCAATTTCATGCTGAATTATGTCAACTTCAACCGAGATAGCGGCTGCACCATTCCTGGTAAGTGGAAACTGGTTCTACCGAATAATATCTACATTGGTAAGTAATGGAATCAAGCATTATTTTGCGGAATACCATAAAAAATCAAAATACAAAATTAATATGTAGTATTAATTCCGGTAATTGTCAATTTAATGAAGCCGGGATGCATATGCAATAAGGACAATCTAATTTGCATGTTTATATTGCCCTTCTTGCATGTGCATATTTTTGCGGGCGGAAAGGCTGTGCATATTGCATTTCGGCTTCATTAAACTGACAGTTAGCGACATTAACACTACATATTAATTTTGTATTTTGAATCTACAATGGTGACAATCTCTCACAAAGAACCGTACCACATAGGTTTATGTTTTCGTCATCTGATCACAAAAATTGAAAAACACGAACCTCAGGTACCTACAGGAACACTTTACTATACCCCCGTCTTGTCGCATTCGCCCTGAAGATGATCCCTGAAGAAGTTGAGACGGTTGGCTAAGTCCAACATCAAATTCATTACAAGAGATAACGTTTCCATAATTGAATTTAACTGTTCTTACATGATTCCCCTATTATCACTTTTAGTTTTTGAATTTACATTCAGGGAATGTTACAGCCGAAATTCGACTTACTATTATAGCACCCCAAGGCTCGCAAATAGACGTTTCACAATAAAAGCACTGGTGTAGAAGTGTTTCAAATTTGAGTCACACGTAAATGTTACACATTTTAGTCACAAAAACTACATCAAGTCCACTCCACATCTCCAAATCTACAATATTTTAAATGAATATTTACATAATTGTTAACTGTTTATTTTACATACAATAATTTTTGTGAGGAGTGATTGTAATAACGCCGTGTTTCTTGTAAATAAATTAAATTCAATATTGGTATAAATAATAAATTAAGTATAATAATAAATAGCCACATTAAAAGCTGATACAAATAAAAGTAATACCCGCTTACATATTTAAATTACGGGGCGTGTTGCTTACCAACGGTAACATTTTAATATAACATATTCTATAGAAAATATGTAAAAATGTAGCTGTCCGCACGGTCGACGTCGGTGGATACAATCGCACCACGATAATCGTTCTTACTACCCACGTTATAAAGACTCACTACAAGTCAATATATATATACACCATAGCGTCAACTGTATATTATATTTAAAGACCATTATTTCCCAGCTTTCTTAATATGCTCACTACATGCTTAACGCGCCTCTCGCCTTAAAGAGTACTATTTACACGTTCTCACACTGTGACTGAGGTTAGAACTTACACAGCTGGGCAGAGCTACATTTGTATTTCATTATTATCTTTTTTTTAACTAATCCGCTTAATTCGCGTAAGAAAAAGTGTGTAAACAAGACGGCTTTATCTAACGTGCATAAGTCTGTCTCAATCCCCCTTCCATCCTTTCGAATAAGTTGCTTATGAATGGTCTGCTACGATCTTACTACGTATAGTCTAGGACCGTCTATTATTTAATAGACCCCACCACCATTAGCCTCTTCAAGAAGTTCCAAATACTTTTAATCTTACTATTAGAGTAAGGACTGAGTAAAATGCAATCACATTGCAAAACCTAAGTATATGTGACTAGAAAACTAATTTGCAACTAATATATTTAGTTAATAAAAATATTAAACACATAATAAAAGTATATATCGATTGAACACTAACCATTTCTGTATGCTAGCGACAAATGTCAAGTCAACATTATAAAAAAAAATTAACGAAAAATTATGTATCCAATAACTCGCACAAACAAAAATACAGAGAAAATCTATATGGGAAATAAAAGCACCAGAATTCCACTGATACACCGGACATTAGTATGTGTGTATTAGGAAGAGCAGCTTTGCTTATTAACGTAGAACTACAGTTTTACAAAATGCCCTAAAAGCCAACCATACATACACACATCATCTTCATATATTTTCCAGCCAGTAACGGCCATTCAAGATTTGAACCCCAAAGGAGGTTGACCTCCACCTAACTGTAAACTTAATTTAAAAATAAATACTAATTAGCATAATATAAAAATAAAAATTGTTTACTCAAAATAATATTTTAATTTATTAAACTTTTTCGTAAAGTTGTGTCAATATTTTCTTTATGTGTGACCACGAAAATAATTATAATAAAGATTAAATTTTATTAAAGAAAATTACAGATTAAATTTAATTAACGTAACTTGTTACGCTTACTGATATTTTATCACAATCCACACAATCTCATACAAATACGCGTTCACAGAAATTATCCCACAACTATTATTACACGTAGTTATGAGTTTATTTTAATTATTTAAATGCAACAACGGGTTTACGAATGGAGTCATAGTTAAGATTAGGCCAACGTTTGTTACTACAATGTCGAAGTGTAACTTTTTATACAAAACGTATGCTTACTTACTTTAGTTTCGAACTCTACAAGATTCACTACTCGCTATGGGTAAGTTAGGGAAGGGAATTCAATTAAATTTAAACTTATATTACGATGATATTTGTCATTAATATTAATGTAGGTATTTTAATGACCTAGAGTGCAGCCGATGTAAGAATGCTTCCATGACACCTGTCAGTTTCGAATATTTTACGTCAAATTTGACGTAAAATTTCCTGTAATGTAACCTTTCTTACAGCGGCACAAACAGTCAATTTTATTTCCTTTGTCATGTTTAGCCTAAGTTTAACGTGATAACAATAATTATTAATGTTCCCCTAATTGAAATATTACCGTTTTTTATTAAATTATAAAATAGCGGCCCCAGCGGATGGTTTAAGAACTACGAAAGGCCACACGATTTAGTTAGGCGAGTTGGCCGCCAGGGGGATTTGTTAATGCTCAGAAATCTGCGCGCAGCTATTTCGCTTTAACATTGTAATGTTTTATAGAATGTAAAGTTATAGAAGAATGTACTTTTGACATTTTGTGAATTTAATATTCCAAAATATTCAAACAAGTTTAGCTTTTTATTTATCAAAAGAACTTTGAAACTATTCTGAATATTTTGAAATATTAATCTCACAAGATGACCGACCTTGTTAATGTTTATTATATATTTTTAGAAAGTGCATACATATACAAGTCCGAGTGAGATGGCTACCCGCTGACGTCTGGGCCTTCCATAAACATCTATTTTAAAATAGACGCTACATTTATAGTAGTTCTAAACAAGTAGTTAAAAAGCTCGATTTCCGATTTGATTGACGCTGAGAATTGATAACATAGCACGAAATACTTAGAGAATACGAATCAAAAAGTAGTTAGTAAATATTTCACTAATTTCTAATCACATGTTGCGCTGAATGTCTCTGAACTATTGTTTTCCTCGGGACAGTGACCTTAAAAAGTTTCTGTCCCGCTATTGTGCCTGCGGAACAAAACGGCCCCCTATCTGTGTATAGGTTGCAAAAGCCTATTGAAAACAAAATTTGCGCAATATTGCCCTTTCCCTTTCAAATTCATAGCATGTATCTATCTATCCAATTTAGAGCTATACTGTTGTTAGTGGAGCTGTCTCCATTACTCCCTATCTTCGACACGCACTTTGACTTCCTGATATGACGCTACATCCACGATCTTCTTGGTCTGATTCATGTAACTTATACTTTACACTGCCTCGTTGGTCTAGCGGTAGCGTGTTCAACCGCAGATAATGAGGTCCTGGGTTCAAATCCCGGGTCGGGCCAAAAAGTGATTTTGGGATTTTTCCGTAAAAAGAAATTTCTCAGTATCAGCCCGAAGTCTGGAAGTTGGCGGTATTACACCCCCGTGCCTCGGAGAGCACGTAAAGCCGTCGGTCCTGTACCTGAACTCTTTCCGTCGTGTCGCTAGGCGTCCCATCGGATCATGAGAGTGATGGAATAGAAAGTGCCCCTGTGTTTGCGCACACACTTGTGCACTATAATATGTCCTGCGCAATTGGCTAGTCTCCATTAAGACTGGCCGCCGTGGCCGAAATTCGGTCGGGAGGACATCATTACTTTACACTAATAAGTGTAAAGTATCACTTTGATACTAACATAACTTTGATACTTTACACTTATTAGTGTAAAGTATCAAAGTTATGTTATGTATGTTATTGCACAAATTCCAAATAAGGAGGCCGAGTTATGTTTGGTGTTTATGGAAATTGGCAGCCATTGCTATGATACAGCTTTTAATGAGAGCTGGCTGGATTAGGCCCCAAGAGGAGTGGCTGAGCGAATGTTCAAAGTTAATTTCGCAACTAATTCGTTTTCATCGATCAGAATCGCCAACGTTCTAAGGTTCTAAGTGACGAGACCTCGGGCAGCTAACATTGACGGAGAGGATACAAAAAGCGATTGAATACTAATCCCCCGGCCATGTGTTCAAGGACGATGCCTACCTAGTGGGCATACTACTTTACAATCACCTAGTTTTGTAACTAATAAGTCAACCTTAACATGGTGAACCCTTAATCAGACAATTGTATAATAGTAACCTCACAATTTTAAACTCTATTATGTTGTAATAAGAGCTTAAAACAATGAATTATGAACATACGCTATGACTGATTAAGGGTTTAGAACACTAAATAAGTGTAATTTACTAACTATATAATGTTGGTTATTTTGCCGTTCGATTGGACATCTGTTTTATTTAACGATATTTTTTTTATAATTATTAATTTGTTTTATATTGCCAATAAAGTCACAATTCCTAAAATGTTTTATAATATTTTAGATTTATACATTATTTTTTAAGTGACATTATCTTAATATTAGTAATGACAATAAACTTGATGTTGCCTAATATTTTATTGTCAAGCGTTATTCAATTCCATTGAGATGGACTGTCTTTGGCAGGATTGTGTTCTATTACGACGAAATTACTGCGCTTCTTACAAACCTATCTTAACTGTGAGATCGACATTATATAACACTTGAGTTTTAGTACTGGATTTTTAAGTTTAGTGCCGGATATTATAAATTAATGAAGTCAATTTAGGTAATTCTAAATATTGCCCTTAAAATTAGTTTCATAGATTCATCAAACTAAGCTGAATTATTGCGGTTTTTTTATTGGATATTAAATATATTCATTAATTTAGAACAACTAATAGCAAGAGTGGACAATACGTTTAAGTAATGTTAAGGGAATTTAGACATTTCAACAAAATTAAATAAATTCTTAATTGTAGACATCATAACGGACATTGCCGGCTGGCTATGTAATGCGTTTTTTAAGGCCAGCAATTACTAGGTAGTCTGATTGTAATCGCTAATTAAATACAGGATATGTATTTTTATTATACAACGTGGGAAATGAATATCTAAGGAGCACAATTTATTGGCTAATTTGTAAAATATTATTATATGTTAAAATTTTTCCCTCTTACATGACATGGCTAGGATGTTAGTGTAAACATGAGTTTTTTCCACTTTCAAATAAACATATAGTTATAGAAATTATTGATTCAGTTCACCACATGATCAAAGATTGATTAGGTGACAAAATAAATTACAGAAGCAGTGCACCACGTGATTAAAGAAATTACGGCAACCGCAACGCGAGATCAATGAAATTTCGAAATCAGCGCATTAAGTCATGTGCTGATTTCCAATTTGTGCTGTTCTTTGTTACATGAATGTCTTCAGATTTTAAATTCTATAACTTCATGTCCGTTCTATATTGGAATGTCTAGAATAATGTTTATGTTCAATAGCGCGACGCATTCTGTAAAATAACCATGTTTCAGTATGATCGATTGTGTTCCTTAAGTATCTCTCATTGCCCCTTAATAACTTATACACACAGACGTTAACACCGGAGCGCGCAGCCTGCCCGCTGTAGCCTGACGGCTGACTAGCCGCAGATAATGAGCTCCCGACTTTAAATCCCGAGTTCAATACAAAATTAATTTTGGGATTTTTCTACTCAGAAAAATTATTAATTTTTTAATTAAAATATTATTCTTCTTACAGCCAACTCCCAGACTGAGCTGATACCCAATCTGGAAGTTGGCTAAAAGACGTCCCATCAGATCATGAGAGGGATGTAACAAAAATTGACTCTGTATTTGCACACACACTTATGCCCTATAAAATGTCCCCCGCAGTCTCCATGGACCGACCACCGTGACCGAAATTCAACCAGAAGGACATTATTATTATACGAGACATTGGAAACGCGACTCATTTGCCAATAACACATATTTACTATTTATATGTCCACAATTGACAGACTACCTAGTACACACTAGCCCTTATTTATGTTAAACTCTATTTTTCGCTTCCCCACCATACAGCGATCATTTTAACTTGCCAAGCTAACACAATATAACCTTTATAAAATAAATATACTAGTCTCTTTTTTTAAGTCTTATAGCATTCCCCACAATGCAAATCGTAAATCTTAACTCAAAACTATGAAATCATAGTTATAACAGCGAAGATTGTACCTCTACCTTCTACTTATCTACTCACGACAGAGCGGCTACCCTGCCGTTAAGATGCATACGATACACACCGGTAGATCTAATTTACTAGTTCCCTTTCGAAGCATAAAAGTGCCATCTATCGCTTTTATTTGGAAACACAACCGAAATTGACCAGTATGTGGCCACATTAACCCCTCGGAGCAATACCAGCAAGATTGGTTCATAAAAGCGTAAGTGTATAACAATCTGACGTAGAGTTATGACTAGAAACGCGTCTGATCCACTCTCTAAATATCCCAATTGCGTCGCTTACATTTAAACTAATTGCTTCTTTTATAATCTGATAGAACCTTTACGTATTTACTGATGACGATATAACAGGTTCACAATTTGGTTCCCTCGCTTCAATACGTTAAAATAAACTTAATCTATACCGTAACACGGGTTGAATACAATTTTACGGGTGAAATGTGAACTGCAAATCATTGCCTAAGTATTCACCCATGAATTTCTATTCAACCCCTTACTAAGATCGTGTTACCAGTTCTCTGCATTACATAAATAAACGAACCATAAATAAAAATACTAAAATATCCATACTAACCAACTTGTGCTATCGATACTAGGCAACGGACAGAAATATTTATTTACTTCTTTTTGTACAGACGCCAGCACAATCCCAATCTGTCAAATTTCCTCAATTGAAAGTGAACCTTATGCTTATGTGATAAAGTTGAAAACCTATAAAAGAAGTTTGACAGATTGGGGTAGCTTGATGTCTGGCGTTTGTACATAAGTATAAGTTTGTATATACACAAAATACACCCAGACCAAGACAATATATGAACACATATATATGTTTTGTGCGAGGATCAAATCCGCAACCTTTGAATCAGAATGCAGGTTGACCAACCGCACTCACAATACTTTGACACAAGTGAATACAAAGAACTGGTATCACAGCCGATAGCTTCCCCGCGTAAACTATCGTACGCACCTATGCAATGATTTAAATAAGGCTTGTGCTTAAGGCGTTCGATGAAGTCAATATATTATATTGATAATTGCTATTTTGGTTAATTCTTGAGCGACTTTGTCCTTCGGAGGGCACGTCTAGCATTCAATTTCAGCTGTAGACATAAAACCACAGTCATTAAACGAAAATGGATGGAGTGACCTTTTTTTCATATGAATAGATGTTATGTCAATGACTAATCTCCATGATTATATAATAATTCGATCAACTTTGGTAAGAAGCCTTAACTGGGTACTCAATATTTGGTAAGTACGATACTTTACGGCGCAGAGTCAACATATAGATAAATACATCACAATATAAAGGACCTTAATGAAAGAAGAGAATGAATGGAGCCACGGCGTGGTTGGCGTAGCGACGTGCCTGGCCTAGATCATGCCGAACCCCTCGCCGCCCTCGTTGATGGCCCACAGCAGCGCGTGCACCAGCTGCTCGTAGGAGTCGTAGTCGGGCAGGCACAGCTGGTTGGCGTAGCGACGTGCCTGGCCTAGATCATGCCGAACCCCTCGCCGCCCTCGTTGATGGCCCACAGCAGCGCGTGCACCAGCTGCTCGTAGGAGTCGTAGTCGGGCAGGCACAGCTGGTTGGCGTAGCGACGTGCCTGGCCTAGATCATGCCGAACCCCTCGCCGCCCTCGTTGATGGCCCACAGCAGCGCGTGCACCAGCTGCTCGTAGGAGTCGTAGTCGGGCAGGCACAGCTGGTTGGCGTAGCGACGTGCCTGGCCTAGATCATGCCGAACCCCTCGCCGCCCTCGTTGATGGCCCACAGCAGCGCGTGCACCAGCTGCTCGTAGGAGTCGTAGTCGGGCAGGCACAGCTGGTTGGCGTAGCGACGTGCCTGGCCTAGATCATGCCGAACCCCTCGCCGCCCTCGTTGATGGCCCACAGCAGCGCGTGCACCAGCTGCTCGTAGGAGTCGTAGTCGGGCAGGCACAGCTGGTTGGCGTAGCGACGTGCCTGGCCTAGATCATGCCGAACCCCTCGCCGCCCTCGTTGATGGCCCACAGCAGCGCGTGCACCAGCTGCTCGTAGGAGTCGTAGTCGGGCAGGCACAGCTGGTTGGCGTAGCGACGTGCCTGGCCTAGATCATGCCGAACCCCTCGCCGCCCTCGTTGATGGCCCACAGCAGCGCGTGCACCAGCTGCTCGTAGGAGTCGTAGTCGGGCAGGCACAGCTGGTTGGCGTAGCGACGTGCCTGGCCTAGATCATGCCGAACCCCTCGCCGCCCTCGTTGATGGCCCACAGCAGCGCGTGCACCAGCTGCTCGTAGGAGTCGTAGTCGGGCAGGCACAGCTGGTTGAAGCACGTGTGCGCCGTGGGCAGCGCGCCGAACGTGGGCGCCGCCGTGATCTGGAAGCGCGGGTTCAGCTCCTGCGCCGCGAACACACATACTCTATTATACCGCCCTTCACTATACTAAGCAGTAAGGAAAACTTAATCGCCAAAAATATTTACAAATTATAGAAAAAACAGAGAAAGACAAAAATAAAAGTAAGGTAAAAAAAAAGTAAAGTAAAAATATTTTTCTGGCTCCTCATACGAAATTCATCAACTGATTATTCTTGTATGGCAAGCTAAATTTCTGTTTTTGTGTTATTCTACATGTTTACATATTGATTATTACAACACTTATTCCCTATGTGACATATATTTACATAATGGAAATATAACACTCACTAACACTCACTAAATATAACACTCGGAGGTGTCTAATTAACGACCAGTTTCCATACTTTCTTCTTTTGGTATAGTTTTTGAATCTCTTGTTGTTATAAATGTATTGATATGTTAAACAACAACTTCATCCTACGCAACATGGTTTCCTCCCAAAGAAATCAACAACATCAAAATCTTTTATCTTTTGTTAGTGATATCGCAGATGCATTGCCATGTATACTGATTTTAGCAAGACCTTTGACCTTATTAATCACAACTTTCTGCTAAAAAAAGATGGAAAACATGGGTATTCATGGGTCTTTAAAGCGTTGATGTGAATCATATTTAAAAAATAGATCTCATATGGTAGTGGTTCAAGGTTTTAAGTCTCAGTCAAATGTTACATCATCAGGGGTACCCCAAGGCTCGCATATGGGCCCCTTATTATTTTAAATATTATTCATAAACGATTTGGCTTGTAAATTAAAATGTAAATTTACCATGTATACCCACGACCTAAAATTGTATCAAATTGTTAACTGTGACGTTGATCTAATAAAGTTGCAATATTAAATAAATAAACTGTCTGAATGGTGCATCGAGAATAATATGATTCTGAACGCTAGTTAATGTAAGCATATTAAGTTTACAAGGAAAAGAAACAACCAATTCAATATTCTGTATGCTTGCTTATCGTATAGGTAGTGGTAAGCCTAGTACCAGAGTTGCTCAAGCCGCCCAGTAGGCCTCTGACATGGCTTAACGACTGTTGTCTAATGACTACAACGGAGACCGACAGCTTAACGTGCCCTCCGAAACACGGAAACGCTCAGAACTTAATTCACTTTGGCGGTCACCGATCTATGGACTGACCGCGAGCTTAGTTGCTTAACCTCGCCGTTCGCTTACTGACCGGTGAGAGCATCTAGCTATGAGCGCCTTATTCTCTATTAATAATGTAGCCCTGGATGAGGTATCACAGATTCGAGACTTAGGCGTAATTATGGATTCTCAACTCAATTTTAGACCTCAAACGGACCACATAGTGCAAAAAGCTTCCCGTCTCTCTGATTTTATATCGAGGCAACTGAAAGCATTTAGGGACTGTGTGACTATACCTGTTTATAATTGCATAGTTCGCAGCATATTGGAATATGCAAATCCAGTCTGGAACCCAATTTACGATGTTTACCGTAGTAAACTAGAGAGAGTCCAAAAACGCTTTTGTATATCAACTCTCATATATTAATAACCATTGTAATAACCTTAAGTCATACGAATCAAGGCTAAACCATTTTAACATGTCAACTTCACAAAAAAGACGGAAACCTGCGGATATTGTTTATCTTTATAAATTAATTAATTGGCGAGGTACAGCAAATTGAATTCTCTCCAGCAAACTTTCACAATCTATAGATTGTGAAAGTTTGCTGGAGAGAATTCAATTTGCTGTACCTCGCCAAAGTAGACTTTGTAATAGGCGGACATTTGAAACGGCTCATTGCCGAACCAATATTGGACAACATTCTCCATTTTATAGAATGGCCTCAAGTTATAATCCCATACGACAACTTTTTGACATCCTTTCTAGTGGCTTAGAATCAGCTAAACATTGCATGAAAAAGAGCTTGAAGAGCCAGTGCTCTGATAATTGTTAACTTTTCCATTTTTTTTGTCATTTATTTTATTAGTCAATTTTTAATTTAAATTTATAGTTTAAGCAACAATGTCCTAATTTATTTTTATATTTAATTTTATTCTTTAGTTTAAGTCTTTTAGTTATTAAAGCACGCTGTATTCACTATTTTAGGGCATACAATTTGGATATTTGTTTTATATACATTTGTGTTTTATATGGATGAGTTATTGTATTGTCCCAATAATAAAAAAAATATAATAACATCGATCCACACAATGCAATTTAAAAGAATCTATTGTTAGGAATCTTATTTCGTAAAACAAGTATTTAGCATCTTGCCACTGGATCAACTTTTGGTTAGACTAATATGGTAAATAATTGATTTCAGATAATTATATCCATATTTGTTTTGTCAGTAAAGCAGTTGATTGGCCCTAGTCAATGAACACTTTTAGGAATTTCATCGTGTATACCGATTTCATATCTTCAGTAGATTAATTAGAGCAATCTAGAACTAATGCATACGAAGTTAGCCTTTTCATCTTAAGGGAAATACAGATTGTTAGGATTTACTATAACAAATTTATAGTGTGTTATCTTTCAACTCGTTCGTGGTTGATTTGATGTTTTACATTATGTTCACTCAATTGACATTGGTCCGAAAATGCTACCTGCGGAGCTCCACAAATTATCTGGAATTTTTATCACGGATAGTTTATTCTACTTTCCCATAAGAATTTTATATACGACAAACAACTATAATTATGTCTCCAATACTTGTTTAAAAAAATATAAGTCTTATGATTTTGTAGTATAGATATAGCAACAACGTCGAATGCTTTGACAAGATCTGGTAAACTTTAAAGCACTTTCTTCACACAGCTTTACTGTGGTTTAACTAAAAAAGTGGGGTATTAAACTTATTGAATTTTCTGAGGACTTTATCCGGAAGAATATATATTTTTATTAGTTTATTGTTGTTAGTTTATTTATCATCAGGTTCACAACAACACGCTACAACTTCTTGGATTATTTTTAATACAATTTCTACTGTAGTATCCGAAGTAAATCACTTTAGAAATTGAAAAGAAATTTCACATTATGCCGTAAGATAACTGAATGTAAAGGCAGTCACTGTCAGTAGCTCTCCCAGCAAAGGTAAGTAATCAGCAAGGTGAGACACCTAAGTGCGCGATCAATCTGGAGATAGGTGATCGATAAAGTGGTTTAATTTCTGAGTTTCTCCGTGGTTCAGAGGGTACACTACGTTATCGGTAGCGGTTATAAGGTATCGGTTTGACAATAGTCGTTGAGCGACGACAGAAGCCTACTGAGCGGCTTGAACAGCTCTGTCACTGATAAAGAAAGAATGAATAAAGTAGGGTCTGACCTGAAATCCGCCCGAAGGCAGTTGCGAGCAGCCCGTGGTGAACTGCAGCAGGCGTGCGCGCTCCTCGGTGCTAAAGTTGACGAGCGCGGCCCAGAACCAGCCCAGCAGCCGCTCCCAGTCACGCCCCGCCCCAGCCACCAGCGCGTGCGCCCGCCAGTCCGCCACCGACACCTCGCCCGTGCCGCACACCAGCAGCTGCGGGGAGACAGTCTGTTAACGCGCTCCACTACTAGTTCCAGCGCCAGTCCGCCACCGACACCTCGCCCGTGCCGCACACCAGCAGCTGCGGGGAGACAGTCTGTTAACGCGCTCCACTACTAGTTCCAGCGCCAGTCCGCCACCGACACCTCGCCCGTGCCGCACACCAGCAGCTGCGGGGAGACAGTCTGTTAACGCGCTCCACTACTAGTTCCAGCGCCAGTCCGCCACCGACACCTCGCCCGTGCCGCACACCAGCAGCTGCGGGGAGACAGTCTGTTAACGCGCTCCACTACTAGTTCCAGCGCCAGTCCGCCACCGACACCTCGCCCGTGCCGCACACCAGCAGCTGCGGGGAGACAGTCTGTTAACGCGCTCCACTACTAGTTCCAGCGCCAGTCCGCCACCGACACCTCGCCCGTGCCGCACACCAGCAGCTGCGGGGAGACAGTCTGTTAACGCGCTCCACTACTAGTTCCAGCGCCAGTCCGCCACCGACACCTCGCCCGTGCCGCACACCAGCAGCTGCGGGGAGACAGTCTGTTAACGCGCTCCACTACTAGTTCCAGCTGCGGGGAGACAGTCTGTTAACGCGCTCCACTACTAGTTCCAGCGCCAGTCCGCCACCGACACCTCGCCCGTGCCGCACACCAGCAGCTGCGGGGAGACAGTCTGTTAACGCGCTCCACTACTAGTTCCAGCGCCAGTCCGCCACCGACACCTCGCCCGTGCCGCACACCAGCAGCTGCGGGGAGACAGTCTGTTAACGCGCTCCACTACTAGTTCCAGCTGCGGGGAGACAGTCTGTTAACGCGCTCCACTACTAGTTCCAGCGCCAGTCCGCCACCGACACCTCGCCCGTGCCGCACACCAGCAGCTGCGGGGAGACAGTCTGTTAACGCGCTCCACTACTAGTTCCAGCGCCAGTCCGCCACCGACACCTCGCCCGTGCCGCACACCAGCAGCTGCGGGGAGACAGTCTGTTAACGCGCTCCACTACTAGTTCCAGCTGCGGGGAGACAGTCTGTTAACGCGCTCCACTACTAGTTCCAGCGCCAGTCCGCCACCGACACCTCGCCCGTGCCGCACACCAGCAGCTGCGGGGAGACAGTCTGTTAACGCGCTCCACTACTAGTTCCAGCGCCAGTCCGCCACCGACACCTCGCCCGTGCCGCACACCAGCAGCTGCGGGGAGACAGTCTGTTAACGCGCTCCACTACTAGTTCCAGCTGCGGGGAGACAGTCTGTTAACGCGCTCCACTACTTGTTCCAGCTGCGGGGAGACAGTCTGTTAACGCGCTCCACTACTAGTTCCAGCTGCGGGGAGACAGTCTGTTAACGCGCTCCACTACTAGTTCCAGCGCCAGTCCGCCACCGACACCTCGCCCGTGCCGCACACCAGCAGCTGCGGGGAGACAGTCTGTTAACGCGCTCCACTACTAGTTCCAGCTGCGGGGAGACAGTCTGTTAACGCGCTCCACTACTTGTTCCAGCTGCGGGGAGACAGTCTGTTAACGCGCTCCACTACTAGTTCCAGCTGCGGGGAGACAGTCTGTTAACGCGCTCCACTACTAGTTCCAGCTGCGGGGAGACAGTCTGTTAACGCGCTCCACTACTAGTTCCAGCTGCGGGGAGACAGTCTGTTAACGCGCTCCACTACTAGTTCCAGCTGCGGGGAGACAGTCTGTTAACGCGCTCCACTACTAGTTCCAGCTGCGGGGAGACAGTCTGTTAACGCGCTCCACTACTAGTTCCAGCTGCGGGGAGACAGTCTGTTAACGCGCTCCACTACTAGTTCCAGCTGCGGGGAGACAGTCTGTTAACGCGCTCCACTACTAGTTCCAGCGCCAGTCCGCCACCGACACCTCGCCCGTGCCGCACACCAGCAGCTGCGGGGAGACAGTCTGTTAACGCGCTCCACTACTAGTTCCAGCGCCAGTCCGCCACCGACACCTCGCCCGTGCCGCACACCAGCAGCTGCGGGGAGACAGTCTGTTAACGCGCTCCACTACTAGTTCCAGCGCCAGTCCGCCACCGACACCTCGCCCGTGCCGAACACCAGCAGCTGCGGGGAGACAGTCTGTTAACGCGCTCCACTACTAGTTCCAGCTGCGGGGAGACAGTCTATTAACGCGCTCCACTACTAGTTCCAGCTGCGGGGAGACAGTCTGTTAACGCGCTCCACTACTAGTTCCAGCTGCGGGGAGACAGTCTATTAACGCGCTCCACTACTAGTTCCAGCTGCGGGGAGACAGTCTGTTAACGCGCTCCACTACTAGTTCCAGCTGCGGGGAGACAGTCTATTAACGCGCTCCACTACTAGTTCCAGCGCCAGTCCGCCACCGACACCTCGCCCGTGCCGCACACCAGCAGCTGCGGGGAGACAGTCTGTTAACGCGCTCCACTACTAGTTCCAGCGCCAGTCCGCCACCGACACCTCGCCCGTGCCGAACACCAGCAGCTGCGGGGAGACAGTCTGTTAACGCGCTCCACTACTAGTTCCAGCTGCGGGGAGACAGTCTATTAACGCGCTCCACTACTAGTTCCAGCTGCGGGGAGACAGTCTGTTAACGCGCTCCACTACTAGTTCCAGCTGCGGGGAGACAGTCTATTAACGCGCTCCACTACTAGTTCCAGCTGCGGGGAGACAGTCTGTTAACGCGCTCCACTACTAGTTCCAGCTGCGGGGAGACAGTCTATTAACGCGCTCCACTACTAGTTCCAGCTGCGGGGAGACAGTCTGTTAACGCGCTCCACTACTAGTTCCAGCGCCAGTCCGCCACCGACACCTCGCCCGTGCCGCACACCAGCAGCTGCGGGGAGACAGTCTGTTAACGCGCTCCACTACTAGTTCCAGCGCCAGTCCGCCACCGACACCTCGCCCGTGCCGAACACCAGCAGCTGCGGGGAGACAGTCTGTTAACGCGCTCCACTACTAGTTCCAGCTGCGGGGAGACAGTCTATTAACGCGCTCCACTACTAGTTCCAGCTGCGGGGAGACAGTCTGTTAACGCGCTCCACTACTAGTTCCAGCGCCAGTCCGCCACCGACACCTCGCCCGTGCCGCACACCAGCAGCTGCGGGGAGACAGTCTGTTAACGCGCTCCACTACTAGTTCCAGCTGCGGGGAGACAGTCTGTTAACGCGCTCCACTACTAGTTCCAGCGCCAGTCCGCCACCGACACCTCGCCCGTGCCGCACACCAGCAGCTGCGGGGAGACAGTCTGTTAACGCGCTCCACTACTAGTTCCAGCTGCGGGGAGACAGTCTGTTAACGCGCTCCACTACTAGTTCCAGCGCCAGTCCGCCACCGACACCTCGCCCGTGCCGCACACCAGCAGCTGCGGGGAGACAGTCTGTTAACGCGCTCCACTACTAGTTCCAGCTGCGGGGAGACAGTCTGTTAACGCGCTCCACTACTAGTTCCAGCTGCGGGGAGACAGTCTGTTAACGCGCTCCACTACTAGTTCCAGCGCCAGTCCGCCACCGACACCTCGCCCGTGCCGCACACCAGCAGCTGCGGGGAGACAGTCTGTTAACGCGCTCCACTACTAGTTCCAGCTGCGGGGAGACAGTCTGTTAACGCGCTCCACTACTAGTTCCAGCTGCGGGGAGACAGTCTGTTAACGCGCTCCACTACTAGTTCCAGCTGCGGGGAGACAGTCTGTTAACGCGCTCCACTACTAGTTCCAGCGCCAGTCCGCCACCGACACCTCGCCCGTGCCGCACACCAGCAGCTGCGGGGAGACAGTCTGTTAACGCGCTCCACTACTAGTTCCAGCTGCGGGGAGACAGTCTGTTAACGCGCTCCACTACTAGTTCCAGCTGCGGGGAGACAGTCTGTTAACGCGCTCCACTACTAGTTCCAGCTGCGGGGAGACAGTCTGTTAACGCGCTCCACTACTAGTTCCAGCGCCAGTCCGCCACCGACACCTCGCCCGTGCCGCACACCAGCAGCTGCGGGGAGACAGTCTGTTAACGCGCTCCACTACTAGTTCCAGCTGCGGGGAGACAGTCTGTTAACGCGCTCCACTACTAGTTCCAGCTGCGGGGAGACAGTCTGTTAACGCGCTCCACTACTAGTTCCAGCTGCGGGGAGACAGTCTGTTAACGCGCTCCACTACTAGTTCCAGCTGCGGGGAGACAGTCTGTTAACGCGCTCCACTACTAGTTCCAGCTGCGGGGAGACAGTCTGTTAACGCGCTCCACTACTAGTTCCAGCGCCAGTCCGCCACCGACACCTCGCCCGTGCCGCACACCAGCAGCTGCGGGGAGACAGTCTGTTAACGCGCTCCACTACTAGTTCCAGCTGCGGGGAGACAGTCTGTTAACGCGCTCCACTACTAGTTCCAGCTGCGGGGAGACAGTCTGTTAACGCGCTCCACTACTAGTTCCAGCTGCGGGGAGACAGTCTGTTAACGCGCTCCACTACTAGTTCCAGCTGCGGGGAGACAGTCTGTTAACGCGCTCCACTACTAGTTCCAGCTGCGGGGAGACAGTCTGTTAACGCGCTCCACTACTAGTTCCAGCTGCGGGGAGACAGTCTGTTAACGCGCTCCACTACTAGTTCCAGCTGCGGGGAGACAGTCTGTTAACGCGCTCCACTACTAGTTCCAGCTGCGGGGAGACAGTCTGTTAACGCGCTCCACTACTAGTTCCAGCTGCGGGGAGACAGTCTGTTAACGCGCTCCACTACTAGTTCCAGCTGCGGGGAGACAGTCTGTTAACGCGCTCCACTACTAGTTCCAGCTGCGGGGAGACAGTCTGTTAACGCGCTCCACTACTAGTTCCAGCTGCGGGGAGACAGTCTGTTAACGCGCTCCACTACTAGTTCCAGCTGCGGGGAGACAGTCTGTTAACGCGCTCCACTACTAGTTCCAGCTGCGGGGAGACAGTCTGTTAACGCGCTCCACTACTAGTTCCAGCTGCGGGGAGACAGTCTGTTAACGCGCTCCACTACTAGTTCCAGCTGCGGGGAGACAGTCTGTTAACGCGCTCCACTACTAGTTCCAGCTGCGGGGAGACAGTCTGTTAACGCGCTCCACTACTAGTTCCAGCTGCGGGGAGACAGTCTGTTAACGCGCTCCACTACTAGTTCCAGCTGCGGGGAGACAGTCTGTTAACGCCCTCCACTACTAGTTCCAGCTGCGGGGAGACAGTCTGTTAACGCGCTCCACTACTAGTTCCAGCTGCGGGGAGACAGTCTGTTAACGCGCTCCACTACTAGTTCCAGCTGCGGGGAGACAGTCTGTTAACGCGCTCCACTACTAGTTCCAGCTGCGGGGAGACAGTCTGTTAACGCGCTCCACTACTAGTTCCAGCTGCGGGGAGACAGTCTGTTAACGCGCTCCACTACTAGTTCCAGCTGCGGGGAGACAGTCTGTTAACGCGCTCCACTACTAGTTCCAGCTGCGGGGAGACAGTCTGTTAACGCGCTCCACTACTAGTTCCAGCTGCGGGGAGACAGTCTGTTAACGCGCTCCACTACTAGTTCCAGCGCCAGTCCGCCACCGACACCTCGCCCGTGCCGCACACCAGCAGCTGCGGGGAGACAGTCTGTTAACGCGCTCCACTACTAGTTCCAGCTGCGGGGAGACAGTCTGTTAACGCGCTCCACTACTAGTTCCAGCGCCAGTCCGCCACCGACACCTCGCCCGTGCCGCACACCAGCAGCTGCGGGGAGACAGTCTGTTAACGCGCTCCACTACTAGTTCCAGCTGCGGGGAGACAGTCTGTTAACGCGCTCCACTACTAGTTCCAGCTGCGGGGAGACAGTCTGTTAACGCGCTCCACTACTAGTTCCAGCTGCGGGGAGACAGTCTGTTAACGCGCTCCACTACTAGTTCCAGCTGCGGGGAGACAGTCTGTTAACGCGCTCCACTACTAGTTCCAGCTGCGGGGAGACAGTCTGTTAACGCGCTCCACTACTAGTTCCAGCTGCGGGGAGACAGTCTGTTAACGCGCTCCACTACTAGTTCCAGCTGCGGGGAGACAGTCTGTTAACGCGCTCCACTACTAGTTCCAGCGCCAGTCCGCCACCGACACCTCGCCCGTGCCGCACACCAGCAGCTGCGGGGAGACAGTCTGTTAACGCGCTCCACTACTAGTTCCAGCTGCGGGGAGACAGTCTGTTAACGCGCTCCACTACTAGTTCCAGCTGCGGGGAGACAGTCTGTTAACGCGCTCCACTACTAGTTCCAGCTGCGGGGAGACAGTCTGTTAACGCGCTCCACTACTAGTTCCAGCTGCGGGGAGACAGTCTGTTAACGCGCTCCACTACTAGTTCCAGAACCAGCTCCTTCTACGAACTCCCAGCTACTTCTACGAGCTGTATCTGGTATGCGTTACTGCGTAAAAATAGGTACAAAATCTGTCTCCGATCGACGCCATCGTTGATACCTAAACTAAAAAGAACTTTCAGGTTAATCTAGGGAGGTATTTTTCGGCTAAAAGTTTTATTAGTCGAAAGATTCGTGAAGAATGAAGATTGTCAGAAAATTTCTCCAAGATCGTTTTGGAATCCATATTGAACACACATACAAACATTTTATATATAAATACAGATTTATTGAAACACATTTATCAGATAATTTATTTTCATAATTTCTTTATAATCTGGTCAACCGCTATTGCGTGATCGAGTAACATCAAATCCAAATTTGTATGGCAAATGTATCACAAAACTCCAAAATGAAAAATCTCATCAATCCATCAAAATTCGGCTGTAAACACAGTTCAGATAGTGGGAGCAGGGTACGTACATTACATACCTCCAACTCATTCTCGTCGAAGATGGCCAGCAGGTTGTCGGGCACCAGCAGCGTGAGGCCGCGCAGGAAGGCGTCGGTCTCGGCCCGCACGCGGGCGGCCAGGCGCCACTGCGCCAGCGCGTCCAGGTACGAGATCTTGCTGCTGTTGCGCACCTGCACACGCAACGAGCTTCTTATTTCTAAGTCAACGTGCGCAACAAAAGAGACCTTCTAACAGCGTTGAAGAGAGATATAATGGTTCACTGAATTCTGAATCGCTTTAATGGACTGAGTTCGTCTTATACGCAATGCCAGGACATTCTACAGACGACCTGCTTGAACTTAACTAGAAAGTGTGAGCAATGTGCTGAAATCCTAAAGTTCAGGTTCTCTGATGATCTTAACTCCCTCGAATGTGAATCACATAGGAACTCAAATCTTTCCATAACACATTGGGGATTAGTAGGATTGAACAAAGTGTCTTGTAAAGCAGGGAGAGAATATGTGTATTTCGGCAGTCTTAGCCTAATATAAATCTTACGCAGTAGTTTCGGAGAGTCAAGTTTATCAAGTTTGTCTTCTGTGATATCTACATAGCTGGCATCTGCTTAGTCGATTATTCGAAGAAGGAGGTATTGAGAAAGCGCAATTTTAGTGGAGGGTGGGAGAAAGTTACGCAGTCTACGCAGCGCTCCTGCAGTCGCATATAACCTGCAACTTATCTGCTGCAGAAGACCCCAAGAGAGAGATGTGTCAAAGTAGATCCCCAAGGTCACACTGTAGTGGTATAGTAGGATAGCAGTATTGTCGAAACAACTCGTGGGAGTTAAGACCAGTCTTTGATGGTGATTTTAGCGGACTGCCAATAACAGCACTTGAGTTTTTAATGGGTCATGGAGTCCAATGACTTTGCTCCTATTATAAATCTGCTTCAAATCTTTATTTAATATTTACACACCATTAAAGAGGCTGTCTAATGAATCTAGGGTTTATACTAAGAGATCATCTGTGTAAATGTAGTTCCAAATCCCTAAATTAAATAAAATTAATAGATATTGCAAATATTAGAGTCAGAACTCCACCCTGTGATAAACCAGCGCTCATATTGAACCGAGATGGCATAGCATCATCGACGCAATCATGTTGCCGGCGGCCATCCAGTTAACTTCAAAACCAGTCACTTGCAGTTGGAGATATGTTAAGAGAGCGTAGTATGCCAATAATAATTTAAAAAACAATAGTATTAAATGCATTAATAACATCAAACAATGCCAGTACCGTTAATTTTTCACTTTACAATATCCATACCTTACCTGATATCCTCCTAAAATTGTTGTAATCAGTAAGTTTCCTAGAAGATTTTCTAATGAGGAAAATAGATCTATGCGCAGTATTAAATGCCTAAGAGGACTTTAGAGTAATGTACCTCTATTTCGAACAAAAGATATTCATCTACATGTATCCCGCACAATTGCTAGTCTCCATTGATACTGGCCTCCGTATACGATATTCGACCAGGACAATATTTAAATTTATTTTTTTAACATAGACTCAACAGTTCTCAGTCACTAACAAAAACCTTTTCACAATTGCTGACTCATCCGCGTGTCGCGAAATTATTTGTAATTATTACTTGCTAAGATAATTATAAGAACTTACCACATTACCCAAATAATCTTCTTTACTCCGATTGTCCACAAGTCTCCATTAGTCTTACTAATTGGCCAGTTAACTATATTATCCCTCAGGGAATAAATTAGTTTAAACTACGAAGGAATCCGCGGAACGCGCAACTCACCTAATCTATCGGGTACTAAAATATCTTCTAAGGCGTCCAATTAACAGTTCCAAGTTATGTCAGATGTATGAATACTAAAAATCCAATTCGGACACGTCCTGATTACCAAATAGTCTTCCATACTTCCTTGATCTTCAACTAGTAGCAAAATATAGTGACTCACCCTGATGGTAGATCCATTGGGTACCAGATCATGCGTCTGAACCAGTCGGCCCGACGAGTCATACACGTCCTCCGAGAAGTACAACTCCGGCACTGACTCGCCGCTGTCCAGGTCCGTCTCCAACACGTACTTGATCTTGGATAGGTACAACTCGGGGTCATCTTGTTCGAAATACTATAAGAACAACACAAAGAAACGTTAACACATAATGAATCGTGACAAGCCGCGTCGGTCTAGTGGAAGCATGTTCAATCGGAGATTAAACTAGATAGTTACATGCATATAATAAAGCATAATGTATAAAGAGAACAAACCACACATTTAATGGCTGTAACCTATGACGTTGCAAGATTAATGGATCACTGAAATTCAGCCAACCGTTCTCCCTCAAGCAGACTTGTCATTGTAAACCATATCCTGCGCCACCTGGTACGTACGTGACACCAGCTGGCGGTACGTACGTGACACCAGCTGGCGGTACGTACGTGACACCAGCTGGCGGTACGTACGTGACACCAGCTGGCGGTACGTACGTGACACCAGCTGGCGGTACGTACGTGACACCAGCTGGCGGTACGTACGTGACACCAGCTGGTGGTACGTACGTGACACCAGCTGGCGGTACGTACGTGACACCAGCTGGCGGTACGTACGTGACACCAGCTGGCGGTACGTACGTGACACCAGCTGGCGGTACGTACGTGACACCAGCTGGCGGTACGTACGTGACGGACACACGTACCTTGTAGTGCACCCGGAGCCCAATGATCTGCGCCAGGAACGAGCGCGTGAGTCGCGCGCGCACCAGCTGGCGGTACGTACGTGACACCAGCTGGCGGTACGTACGTGACACCAGCTGGCGGTACGTACGTGACACCAGCTGGCGGTACGTACGTGACACCAGCTGGCGGTACGTACGTGACACCAGCTGGCGGTACGTACGTGACACCAGCTGGCGGTACGTACGTGACACCAGCTGGCGGTACGTACGTGACACCAGCTGGCGGTACGTACGTGACACCAGCTGGCGGTACGTACGTGACACCAGCTGGCGGTACGTACGTGACACCAGCTGGCGGTACGTACGTGACACCAGCTGGCGGTACGTACGTGACACCAGCGGGCGGTACGTACGTGACGGACACACGTACCTTGTAGTGCACCCGGAGCCCAATGATCTGCGCCAGGAACGAGCGCGTGAGTCACGTGCACACCAGCTGGCGGTACGTACGTGACACCAGCTGGCGGTACGTACGTGACACCAGCTGGCGGTACGTACGTGACACCAGCTGGCGGTACGTACGTGACGGACACACGTACCTTGTAGTGCACCCGGAGCCCAATGATCTGCGCCAGGAACGAGCGCGTGAGTCGCGCGCGCACCAGCTGGCGGTACGTACGTGACACCAGCTGGCGGTACGTACGTGACACCAGCTGGCGGTACGTACGTGACGGACACACGTACCTTGTAGTGCACCCGGAGCCCAATGATCTGCGCCAGGAACGAGCGCGTGAGTCGCGCGCGCACCAGCTGGCGGTACGTACGTGACACCAGCTGGCGGTACGTACGTGACACCAGCTGGCGGTACGTACGTGACGGACACACGTACCTTGTAGTGCACCCGGAGCCCAATGATCTGCGCCAGGAACGAGCGCGTGAGTCGCGCGCGCACCAGCTGGCGGTACGTACGTGACACCAGCTGGCGGTACGTACGTGACACCAGCTGGCGGTACGTACGTGACGGACACACGTACCTTGTAGTGCACCCGGAGCCCAATGATCTGCGCCAGGAACGAGCGCGTGAGTCGCGCGCGCACCAGCTGGCGGTACGTACGTGACACCAGCTGGCGGTACGTACGTGACGGACACACGTACCTTGTAGTGCACCCGGAGCCCAATGATCTGCGCCAGGAACGAGCGCGTGAGTCGCGCGCGCACCAGCTGGCGGTACGTACGTGACACCAGCTGGCGGTACGTACGTGACGGACACACGTACCTTGTAGTGCACCCGGAGCCCAATGATCTGCGCCAGGAACGAGCGCGTGAGTCGCGCGCGCACCAGCTGGCGGTACGTACGTGACACCAGCTGGCGGTACGTACGTGACACCAGCTGGCGGTACGTACGTGACACCAGCTGGCGGTACGTACGTGACGGACACACGTACCTTGTAGTGCACCCGGAGCCCTATGATCTGCGCCAGGAACGAGCGCGTGAGTCGCGCGCGCACCAGCTGGCGGTACGTACGTGACACCAGCTGGCGGTACGTACGTGACACCAGCTGGCGGTACGTACGTGACGGACACACGTACCTTGTAGTGCACCCGGAGCCCAATGATCTGCGCCAGGAACGAGCGCGTGAGTCGCGCGCGCACCAGCTGGCGGTACGTACGTGACACCAGCTGGCGGTACGTACGTGACACCAGCTGGCGGTACGTACGTGACACCAGCTGGCGGTACGTACGTGACACCAGCTGGCGGTACGTACGTGACGGACACACGTACCTTGTAGTGCACCCGGAGCCCAATGATCTGCGCCAGGAACGAACGCGTGAGTCGCGCGCGCACCAGCTGGCGGTACGTACGTGACACCAGCTGGCGGTACGTACGTGACACCAGCTGGCGGTACGTACGTGACACCAGCTGGCGGTACGTACGTGACGGACACACGTACCTTGTAGTGCACCCGGAGCCCAATGATCTGCGCCAGGAACGAGCGCGTGAGTCGCGCGCGCACCAGCTGGCGGTACGTACGTGACACCAGCTGGCGGTACGTACGTGACGGACACACGTACCTTGTAGTGCACCCGGAGCCCAATGATCTGCGCCAGGAACGAGCGCGTGAGTCGCGCGCGCACCAGCTGGCGGTACGTACGTGACACCAGCTGGCGGTACGTACGTGACACCAGCTGGCGGTACGTACGTGACGGACACACGTACCTTGTAGTGCACCCGGAGCCCAATGATCTGCGCCAGGAACGAGCGCGTGAGTCGCGCGCGCACCAGCTGGCGGTACGTACGTGACACCAGCTGGCGGTACGTACGTGACACCAGCTGGCGGTACGTACGTGACACCAGCTGGCGGTACGTACGTGACACCAGCTGGCGGTACGTACGTGACGGACACACGTACCTTGTAGTGCACCCGGAGCCCAATGATCTGCGCCAGGAACGAGCGCGTGAGTCGCGCGCGCACCAGCTGGCGGTACGTACGTGACACCAGCTGGCGGTACGTACGTGACACCAGCTGGCGGTACGTACGTGACACCAGCTGGCGGTACGTACGTGACACCAGCTGGCGGTACGTACGTGACGGACACACGTACCTTGTAGTGCACCCGGAGCCCAATGATCTGCGCCAGGAACGAGCGCGTGAGTCGCGCGCGCACCAGCTGGCGGTACGTACGTGACACCAGCTGGCGGTACGTACGTGACGGACACACGTACCTTGTAGTGCACCCGGAGCCCAATGATCTGCGCCAGGAACGAGCGCGTGAGTCGCGCGCGCACCAGCTGGCGGTACGTACGTGACACCAGCTGGCGGTACGTACGTGACACCAGCTGGCGGTACGTACGTGACGGACACACGTACCTTGTAGTGCACCCGGAGCCCAATGATCTGCGCCAGGAACGAGCGCGTGAGTCGCGCGCGCACCAGCTGGCGGTACGTACGTGACACCAGCTGGCGGTACGTACGTGACGGACACACGTACCTTGTAGTGCACCCGGAGCCCAATGATCTGCGCCAGGAACGAGCGCGTGAGTCGCGCGCGCACCAGCTGGCGGTACGTACGTGACACCAGCTGGCGGTACGTACGTGACACCAGCTGGCGGTACGTACGTGACACCAGCTGGCGGTACGTACGTGACGGACACACGTACCTTGTAGTGCACCCGGAGCCCAATGATCTGCGCCAGGAACGAGCGCGTGAGTCGCGCGCGCACCAGCTGGCGGTACGTACGTGACACCAGCTGGCGGTACGTACGTGACACCAGCTGGCGGTACGTACGTGACACCAGCTGGCGGTACGTACGTGACGGACACACGTACCTTGTAGTGCACCCGGAGCCCAATGATCTGCGCCAGGAACGAGCGCGTGAGTCGCGCGCGCACCAGCTGGCGGTACGTACGTGACACCAGCTGGCGGTACGTACGTGACACCAGCTGGCGGTACGTACGTGACACCAGCTGGCGGTACGTACGTGACACCAGCTGGCGGTACGTACGTGACACCAGCTGGCGGTACGTACGTGACACCAGCTGGCGGTACGTACGTGACACCAGCTGGCGGTACGTACGTGACGGACACACGTACCTTGTAGTGCACCCGGAGCCCAATGATCTGCGCCAGGAACGAGCGCGTGAGTCGCGCGCGCACCAGCTGGCGGTACGTACGTGACACCAGCTGGCGGTACGTACGTGACGGACACACGTACCTTGTAGTGCACCCGGAGCCCAATGATCTGCGCCAGGAACGAGCGCGTGAGTCGCGCGCGCACCAGCTGGCGGTACGTACGTGACACCAGCTGGCGGTACGTACGTGACACCAGCTGGCGGTACGTACGTGACGGACACACGTACCTTGTAGTGCACCCGGAGCCCAATGATCTGCGCCAGGAACGAGCGCGTGAGTCGCGCGCGCACCAGCTGGCGGTACGTACGTGACACCAGCTGGCGGTACGTACGTGACACCAGCTGGCGGTACGTACGTGACGGACACACGTACCTTGTAGTGCACCCGGAGCCCAATGATCTGCGCCAGGAACGAGCGCGTGAGTCGCGCGCGCACCAGCTGGCGGTACGTACGTGACACCAGCTGGCGGTACGTACGTGACGGACACACGTACCTTGTAGTGCACCCGGAGCCCAATGATCTGCGCCAGGAACGAGCGCGTGAGTCGCGCGCGCACCAGCTGGCGGTACGTACGTGACACCAGCTGGCGGTACGTACGTGACGGACACACGTACCTTGTAGTGCACCCGGAGCCCAATGATCTGCGCCAGGAACGAGCGCGTGAGTCGCGCGCGCACCAGCTGGCGGTACGTACGTGACACCAGCTGGCGGTACGTACGTGACGGACACACGTACCTTGTAGTGCACCCGGAGCCCAATGATCTGCGCCAGGAACGAGCGCGTGAGTCGCGCGCGCACCAGCTGGCGGTACGTACGTGACACCAGCTGGCGGTACGTACGTGACACCAGCTGGCGGTACGTACGTGACGGACACACGTACCTTGTAGTGCACCCGGAGCCCAATGATCTGCGCCAGGAACGAGCGCGTGAGTCGCGCGCGCACCAGCTGGCGGTACGTACGTGACACCAGCTGGCGGTACGTACGTGACGGACACACGTACCTTGTAGTGCACCCGGAGCCCAATGATCTGCGCCAGGAACGAGCGCGTGAGTCGCGCGCGCACCAGCTGGCGGTACGTACGTGACACCAGCTGGCGGTACGTACGTGACACCAGCTGGCGGTACGTACGTGACGGACACACGTACCTTGTAGTGCACCCGGAGCCCAATGATCTGCGCCAGGAACGAGCGCGTGAGTCGCGCGCGCACCAGCTGGCGGTACGTACGTGACACCAGCTGGCGGTACGTACGTGACACCAGCTGGCGGTACGTACGTGACGGACACACGTACCTTGTAGTGCACCCGGAGCCCAATGATCTGCGCCAGGAACGAGCGCGTGAGTCGCGCGCGCACCAGCTGGCGGTACGTACGTGACACCAGCTGGCGGTACGTACGTGACACCAGCTGGCGGTACGTACGTGACGGACACACGTACCTTGTAGTGCACCCGGAGCCCAATGATCTGCGCCAGGAACGAGCGCGTGAGTCGCGCGCGCACCAGCTGGCGGTACGTACGTGACACCAGCTGGCGGTACGTACGTGACACCAGCTGGCGGTACGTACGTGACGGACACACGTACCTTGTAGTGCACCCGGAGCCCAATGATCTGCGCCAGGAACGAGCGCGTGAGTCGCGCGCGCACCAGCTGGCGGTACGTACGTGACACCAGCTGGCGGTACGTACGTGACACCAGCTGGCGGTACGTACGTGACACCAGCTGGCGGTACGTACGTGACACCAGCTGGCGGTACGTACGTGACACCAGCTGGCGGTACGTACGTGACACCAGCTGGCGGTACGTACGTGACGGACACACGTACCTTGTAGTGCACCCGGAGCCCAATGATCTGCGCCAGGAACGAGCGCGTGAGTCGCGCGCGCACCAGCTGGCGGTACGTACGTGACACCAGCTGGCGGTACGTACGTGACACCAGCTGGCGGTACGTACGTGACACCAGCTGGCGGTACGTACGTGACACCAGCTGGCGGTACGTACGTGACACCAGCTGGCGGTACGTACGTGACGGACACACGTACCTTGTAGTGCACCCGGAGCCCAATGATCTGCGCCAGGAACGAGCGCGTGAGTCGCGCGCGCACCAGCTGGCGGTACGTACGTGACACCAGCTGGCGGTACGTACGTGACACCAGCTGGCGGTACGTACGTGACACCAGCTGGCGGTACGTACGTGACACCAGCTGGCGGTACGTACGTGACACCAGCTGGCGGTACGTACGTGACACCAGCTGGCGGTACGTACGTGACGGACACACGTACCTTGTAGTGCACCCGGAGCCCAATGATCTGCGCCAGGAACGAGCGCGTGAGTCGCGCGCGCACCAGCTGGCGGTACGTACGTGACACCAGCTGGCGGTACGTACGTGACGGACACACGTACCTTGTAGTGCACCCGGAGCCCAATGATCTGCGCCAGGAACGAGCGCGTGAGTCGCGCGCGCACCAGCTGGCGGTACGTACGTGACACCAGCTGGCGGTACGTACGTGACACCAGCTGGCGGTACGTACGTGACACCAGCTGGCGGTACGTACGTGACACCAGCTGGCGGTACGTACGTGACACCAGCTGGCGGTACGTACGTGACACCAGCTGGCGGTACGTACGTGACGGACACACGTACCTTGTAGTGCACCCGGAGCCCAATGATCTGCGCCAGGAACGAGCGCGTGAGTCGCGCGCGCACCAGCTGGCGGTACGTACGTGACACCAGCTGGCGGTACGTACGTGACGGACACACGTACCTTGTAGTGCACCCGGAGCCCAATGATCTGCGCCAGGAACGAGCGCGTGAGTCGCGCGCGCACCAGCTGGCGGTACGTACGTGACACCAGCTGGCGGTACGTACGTGACACCAGCTGGCGGTACGTACGTGACGGACACACGTACCTTGTAGTGCACCCGGAGCCCAATGATCTGCGCCAGGAACGAGCGCGTGAGTCGCGCGCGCACCAGCTGGCGGTACGTACGTGACACCAGCTGGCGGTACGTACGTGACACCAGCTGGCGGTACGTACGTGACGGACACACGTACCTTGTAGTGCACCCGGAGCCCAATGATCTGCGCCAGGAACGAGCGCGTGAGTCGCGCGCGCACCAGCTGGCGGTACGTACGTGACACCAGCTGGCGGTACGTACGTGACACCAGCTGGCGGTACGTACGTGACGGACACACGTACCTTGTAGTGCACCCGGAGCCCAATGATCTGCGCCAGGAACGAGCGCGTGAGTCGCGCGCGCACCAGCTGGCGGTACGTACGTGACACCAGCTGGCGGTACGTACGTGACACCAGCTGGCGGTACGTACGTGACACCAGCTGGCGGTACGTACGTGACACCAGCTGGCGGTACGTACGTGACACCAGCTGGCGGTACGTACGTGACACCAGCTGGCGGTACGTACGTGACGGACACACGTACCTTGTAGTGCACCCGGAGCCCAATGATCTGCGCCAGGAACGAGCGCGTGAGTCGCGCGCGCACCAGCTGGCGGTACGTACGTGACACCAGCTGGCGGTACGTACGTGACACCAGCTGGCGGTACGTACGTGACACCAGCTGGCGGTACGTACGTGCCACCAGCTGGCGGTACGTACGTGACACCAGCTGGCGGTACGTACGTGACACCAGCTGGCGGTACGTACGTGACGGACACACGTACCTTGTAGTGCACCCGGAGCCCAATGATCTGCGCCAGGAACGAGCGCGTGAGTCGCGCGCGCACCAGCTGGCGGTACGTACGTGACACCAGCTGGCGGTACGTACGTGACACCAGCTGGCGGTACGTACGTGACACCAGCTGGCGGTACGTACGTGACACCAGCTGGCGGTACGTACGTGACACCAGCTGGCGGTACGTACGTGACACCAGCTGGCGGTACGTACGTGACGGGCACACGTACCTTGTAGTGCACCCGGAGCCCAATGATCTGCGCCAGGAACGAGCGCGTGAGTCGCGCGCGCACCAGCTGGCGGTACGTACGTGACACCAGCTGGCGGTACGTACGTGACGGACACACGTACCTTGTAGTGCACCCGGAGCCCAATGATCTGCGCCAGGAACGAGCGCGTGAGTCGCGCGCGCACCAGCTGGCGGTACGTACGTGACACCAGCTGGCGGTACGTACGTGACACCAGCTGGCGGTACGTACGTGACACCAGCTGGCGGTACGTACGTGACACCAGCTGGCGGTACGTACGTGACACCAGCTGGCGGTACGTACGTGACACCAGCTGGCGGTACGTACGTGACACCAGCTGGCGGTACGTACGTGACACCAGCTGGCGGTACGTACGTGACGGACACACGTACCTTGTAGTGCACCCGGAGCCCAATGATCTGCGCCAGGAACGAGCGCGTGAGTCGCGCGCGCACCAGCTGGCGGTACGTACGTGACACCAGCTGGCGGTACGTACGTGACACCAGCTGGCGGTACGTACGTGACACCAGCTGGCGGTACGTACGTGACACCAGCTGGCGGTACGTACGTGACACCAGCTGGCGGTACGTACGTGACACCAGCTGGCGGTACGTACGTGACACCAGCTGGCGGTACGTACGTGACACCAGCTGGCGGTACGTACGTGACACCAGCTGGCGGTACGTACGTGACACCAGCTGGCGGTACGTACGTGACACCAGCTGGCGGTACGTACGTGACACCAGCTGGCGGTACGTACGTGACACCAGCTGGCGGTACGTACGTGACACCAGCTGGCGGTACGTACGTGACGGACACACGTACCTTGTAGTGCACCCGGAGCCCAATGATCTGCGCCAGGAACGAGCGCGTGAGTCGCGCGCGCACCAGCTGGCGGTACGTACGTGACACCAGCTGGCGGTACGTACGTGACACCAGCTGGCGGTACGTACGTGACGGACACACGTACCTTGTAGTGCACCCGGAGCCCAATGATCTGCGCCAGGAACGAGCGCGTGAGTCGCGCGCGCACCAGCTGGCGGTACGAGCCGCCCAGCGCGCTCTCGTACAGGCACTTGCCCACCAGCTTGCCGGCCAGCTCGAAGTGCTTTAACTGGAAAGATTCATTTCATATTGTATATGGTACGGTTTTTCTCAGTGAACGCAAATAAACATGGAAGCATGTCACTTAATGGTTTCAGTGCGTTTCATTTTCAAAAATGCCTTCCTGTGCCGTGAAGTGGTGTGTAAATAAATCTCATTTGCATAACAAGGAATGCAAGTAGTTATTATGGGTAAGGACATCGCTATATATTTTAATTTTATTAAATATAATGTCAATCATATTCACACAAAATCTATGGTGATGTTGTTATACAAACGAATCAATTTATTTTTCTACACAAAAAATATGACGATATATTTTTATTTATTATAATTATTTTTTTATAACAATCTTAGATAAAATACCCAGCATCTTAAGTATAAGTAGAAAATAATGGTAATGGTGGTATTAAAATAGCTTGGATTATTCAGATTTCCTCTCGATATAAAGAAAAGAGAATTATAGACGAAAGCTGTTTGTTTGGAAAGGAATTAAATTCAATGGATACCAAATAAAACGACAAGGGTATGCCCGTTTGTACGGTAAGATTATTTGTTTAAATATACATTATAAACAAGTAATTAAATTTATATATACAACATGTAACGTAATTAACGCACACCCTCAAACACCCCAATTAGAATATTATGTTGTAATCATAATACATACACGGAATTTTTTATTTAACATGTATATGCATTGTTATTTACTAAATTAGTTTCTTGGAATAAAGTTTATTTTTCTTTGTTTTGTATTGAATGATGGAATTTGTATGAATATTGTATAACTGCGATTGTAAAAGTCTTATTACTTTGACTTACGCTCCACTTTGATTTGTTTTGACTGTAGAGGGTTAAAATAACAATAATTTCTGTGGTTTTAATTATTTTGGAATAAAAAATTACCTATATTAAAAATGTTATAAATCGATTCAGTTAACGATTCTGAACAAACTATTTTTAGGATGTGCGTTAATTAAGTTATATATTGTATACATGATTTCAGATGGAGACTGCTATAAAAAAATCAGCACAATCGTCTCCGTTAGAAACTTTTCCGTCTATTGTTACACCCGAAACAGTAAAAGAAAATGTAATTGAAACAAACAATCCTAAAATTGCCTCCAAATTACGAAATCACCACTTTGTAGGTTATCATTATTAATTGATGAAACGATCCGTATTTTCCTTTGGAGGTACGAACCCTAAAAATTGTGTTATGTATACTCAAATTGTAAATAATAATTAATAAATAATTGATTTATTATTTTATTATTTTAATAACAACAATATAACGGTGTATTATTTTCGTTGCACTTTATGACATAAAACATCCCTCGGTAAATGGCATGAACATGGTAATTTAGACCCAAACATCACGGAATAAGGTCTACTTTTAAAAGTTATACCTGAGCGGTAATAATTTTGGCCAATCAGGGACGGTATTCCGATGTGTCAGTTTGATTGGAATATTGGGTCAAGATTCGCGCTTAGTTTCCTTCAAGTAATGCTTCCATGTTTATTTGCGTTCACTGGTTTGTCTACATTTACAAAATAAACCTTAGTCGGCATAAAATTATAATAAACGGTCATATATGGCATCACACGAGAAACGCTCATTATTGTATGTCACATCATTATGATGGGTACCCCACCCATTACCTTCAGCTTTGCTATTGTTCGGGCTATGTCGGTGATTCGCCTGTGAATTTCGACATTTCTGATTCGATCTCGCAGGGAATCTTCGAGCATAGCCTAGGATGATTTAAGAACAGTATGTGAGCGTTATGCGGCGTTTACTACCGCAAATTTAAAAAAAAAAATCGTCGTAACTAGTCAGATTTGTAGAAGGAAAATTCTTGGATTTTGCACCACGACAAGGCGGCATCACATTCTGAAAGATGTTTTGACCAATAATTCACCAAATCAAACATCTACCGTATTCACCGGATATACTCGTAGCTTCGGCCGACTTCTTTCTCTTTCTAAAGCTCAAACTACCACTTCGAGGCACTCGTTTACAGTTGATAGAAGTCATCAGGCGAAATTGAATTGGATTCCGCAAAATGCACTTAAAAACGTTTTAATAATTGGATTATTCTTTTTCGTTAGTATATTATTTCGGAAGGGGCCTTTTTTGCAAGGGATAAAATTAATTTAAAAGAATTTTAATTTTGCGTAACTTTCTCGGTACTTTCTTGAAAACTAGTATGTACATGAGTTTCCACATTCTAAAACTAGTATTCCTGATATGAGTCCACAGCTCAAGTTCTCGTCCATAATTACGCGTAAGAATATCTTGCTCACTCAAGTTAGGATTTTTTAGCTTTGTCTGTTGCAAGACAATGAGTGTATTTCAATCATGTCATCTTGATCTTGATTTAGTTTCAGTAGTGTTCCGTGTCAGCAGATCATCCTCAAGTAATTTCGTTCCATATAACACTGTATTTCCCCTAGAGTTACCGTGAAATAGAATAACTGTATCATCCGCAAACATCTATCAAGAAAATAACCAACGCTAGACCCAAATCGTCAGCAGCAATTTTAAATCGCCAAAAAACTCAGGTTGCTCGATGACTAAAATTAATAGCTAATTACTAACAAAGGACAAACTAGGAGAATTGGCAGATCTATTAAAAGAAGTATTCACGACTTTTACTAGATGTGGATAATAGAGAGATTTAAAAAGCCAACTGTAGGTACAGGCACTGATTTATTATGGCATTGAGGTATTTCGTTCTTCCCACTTATAATACACCTCTGTCGTCTTTCGCGACATTATGTCCGGTAAATATTACAATTTGACAAAAAAAAACAATAATTATCTCACTATTTTTATTCTATACAAATATTAAATTGAACTTGTAAGTATTGTCAAATGACTTCATAAAATATAGACCATTTACCTTTAAGTGTGGTGGTCTATCAGGGTTGGGATGCACGAGACCGGTGGGAGAGTCGTGGAAGGACACGAAGAGACCGAACTTGGCGTCAAAGAGTTGGCCACATAGCAGCGAAAACCACTCCCGACGGACACCTCCCCAGTCCACACCTGGAAAATACACGTTTTTTTTTTTAAATATTTCCCCGTTATCTTGCCAAGATCCACGGTGAAGTGGCGCGTGGCCTTGAGGCTGGTGCGCAGCAGCTCGGCGCGCGGCGAGTAAGTCGGAGGGAGGGAAGTGTACGCACCCTGCTCCCCCTGGAAGGTGACGTCGAAGTTCTTGCACCAGTCGGCCACGGTGAAGTGGCGCGTGGCCTTGAGGCTGGTGCGCAGCAGCTCGGCGCGCGGCGAGTAAGTCGGAGGGAGGGAAGTGTACGCACCCTGCTCCCCCTGGAAGGTGACGTCGAAGTTCTTGCACCAGTCGGCCACGGTGAAGTGGCGCGTGGCCTTGAGGCTGGTGCGCAGCAGCTCGGCGCGCGGCGAGTAAGTCGGAGGGAGGGAAGTGTACGCACCCTGCTCCCCCTGGAAGGTGACGTCGAAGTTCTTGCACCAGTCGGCCACGGTGAAGTGGCGCGTGGCCTTGAGGCTGGTGCGCAGCAGCTCGGCGCGCGGCGAGTAAGTCGGAGGGAGGGAAGTGTACGCACCCTGCTCCCCCTGGAAGGTGACGTCGAAGTTCTTGCACCAGTCGGCCACGGTGAAGTGGCGCGTGGCCTTGAGGCTGGTGCGCAGCAGCTCGGCGCGCGGCGAGTAAGTCGGAGGGAGGGAAGTGTACGCACCCTGCTCCCCCTGGAAGGTGACGTCGAAGTTCTTGCACCAGTCGGCCACGGTGAAGTGGCGCGTGGCCTTGAGGCTGGTGCGCAGCAGCTCGGCGCGCGGCGAGTAAGTCGGAGGGAGGGAAGTGTACGCACCCTGCTCCCCCTGGAAGGTGACGTCGAAGTTCTTGCACCAGTCGGCCACGGTGAAGTGGCGCGTGGCCTTGAGGCTGGTGCGCAGCAGCTCGGCGCGCGGCGAGTAAGTCGGAGGGAGGGAAGTGTACGCACCCTGCTCCCCCTGGAAGGTGACGTCGAAGTTCTTGCACCAGTCGGCCACGGTGAAGTGGCGCGTGGCCTTGAGGCTGGTGCGCAGCAGCTCGGCGCGCGGCGAGTAAGTCGGAGGGAGGGAAGTGTACGCACCCTGCTCCCCCTGGAAGGTGACGTCGAAGTTCTTGCACCAGTCGGCCACGGTGAAGTGGCGCGTGGCCTTGAGGCTGGTGCGCAGCAGCTCGGCGCGCGGCGAGTAAGTCGGAGGGAGGGAAGTGTACGCACCCTGCTCCCCCTGGAAGGTGACGTCGAAGTTCTTGCACCAGTCGGCCACGGTGAAGTGGCGCGTGGCCTTGAGGCTGGTGCGCAGCAGCTCGGCGCGCGGCGAGTAAGTCGGAGGGAGGGAAGTGTACGCACCCTGCTCCCCCTGGAAGGTGACGTCGAAGTTCTTGCACCAGTCGGCCACGGTGAAGTGGCGCGTGGCCTTGAGGCTGGTGCGCAGCAGCTCGGCGCGCGGCGAGTAAGTCGGAGGGAGGGAAGTGTACGCACCCTGCTCCCCCTGGAAGGTGACGTCGAAGTTCTTGCACCAGTCGGCCACGGTGAAGTGGCGCGTGGCCTTGAGGCTGGTGCGCAGCAGCTCGGCGCGCGGCGAGTAAGTCGGAGGGAGGGAAGTGTACGCACCCTGCTCCCCCTGGAAGGTGACGTCGAAGTTCTTGCACCAGTCGGCCACGGTGAAGTGGCGCGTGGCCTTGAGGCTGGTGCGCAGCAGCTCGGCGCGCGGCGAGTAAGTCGGAGGGAGGGAAGTGTACGCACCCTGCTCCCCCTGGAAGGTGACGTCGAAGTTCTTGCACCAGTCGGCCACGGTGAAGTGGCGCGTGGCCTTGAGGCTGGTGCGCAGCAGCTCGGCGCGCGGCGAGTAAGTCGGAGGGAGGGAAGTGTACGCACCCTGCTCCCCCTGGAAGGTGACGTCGAAGTTCTTGCACCAGTCGGCCACGGTGAAGTGGCGCGTGGCCTTGAGGCTGGTGCGCAGCAGCTCGGCGCGCGGCGAGTAAGTCGGAGGGAGGGAAGTGTACGCACCCTGCTCCCCCTGGAAGGTGACGTCGAAGTTCTTGCACCAGTCGGCCACGGTGAAGTGGCGCGTGGCCTTGAGGCTGGTGCGCAGCAGCTCGGCGCGCGGCGAGTAAGTCGGAGGGAGGGAAGTGTACGCACCCTGCTCCCCCTGGAAGGTGACGTCGAAGTTCTTGCACCAGTCGGCCACGGTGAAGTGGCGCGTGGCCTTGAGGCTGGTGCGCAGCAGCTCGGCGCGCGGCGAGTAAGTCGGAGGGAGGGAAGTGTACGCACCCTGCTCCCCCTGGAAGGTGACGTCGAAGTTCTTGCACCAGTCGGCCACGGTGAAGTGGCGCGTGGCCTTGAGGCTGGTGCGCAGCAGCTCGGCGCGCGGCGAGTAAGTCGGAGGGAGGGAAGTGTACGCACCCTGCTCCCCCTGGAAGGTGACGTCGAAGTTCTTGCACCAGTCGGCCACGGTGAAGTGGCGCGTGGCCTTGAGGCTGGTGCGCAGCAGCTCGGCGCGCGGCGAGTAAGTCGGAGGGAGGGAAGTGTACGCACCCTGCTCCCCCTGGAAGGTGACGTCGAAGTTCTTGCACCAGTCGGCCACGGTGAAGTGGCGCGTGGCCTTGAGGCTGGTGCGCAGCAGCTCGGCGCGCGGCGAGTAAGTCGGAGGGAGGGAAGTGTACGCACCCTGCTCCCCCTGGAAGGTGACGTCGAAGTTCTTGCACCAGTCGGCCACGGTGAAGTGGCGCGTGGCCTTGAGGCTGGTGCGCAGCAGCTCGGCGCGCGGCGAGTAAGTCGGAGGGAGGGAAGTGTACGCACCCTGCTCCCCCTGGAAGGTGACGTCGAAGTTCTTGCACCAGTCGGCCACGGTGAAGTGGCGCGTGGCCTTGAGGCTGGTGCGCAGCAGCTCGGCGCGCGGCGAGTAAGTCGGAGGGAGGGAAGTGTACGCACCCTGCTCCCCCTGGAAGGTGACGTCGAAGTTCTTGCACCAGTCGGCCACGGTGAAGTGGCGCGTGGCCTTGAGGCTGGTGCGCAGCAGCTCGGCGCGCGGCGAGTAAGTCGGAGGGAGGGAAGTGTACGCACCCTGCTCCCCCTGGAAGGTGACGTCGAAGTTCTTGCACCAGTCGGCCACGGTGAAGTGGCGCGTGGCCTTGAGGCTGGTGCGCAGCAGCTCGGCGCGCGGCGAGTAAGTCGGAGGGAGGGAAGTGTACGCACCCTGCTCCCCCTGGAAGGTGACGTCGAAGTTCTTGCACCAGTCGGCCACGGTGAAGTGGCGCGTGGCCTTGAGGCTGGTGCGCAGCAGCTCGGCGCGCGGCGAGTAAGTCGGAGGGAGGGAAGTGTACGCACCCTGCTCCCCCTGGAAGGTGACGTCGAAGTTCTTGCACCAGTCGGCCACGGTGAAGTGGCGCGTGGCCTTGAGGCTGGTGCGCAGCAGCTCGGCGCGCGGCGAGTAAGTCGGAGGGAGGGAAGTGTACGCACCCTGCTCCCCCTGGAAGGTGACGTCGAAGTTCTTGCACCAGTCGGCCACGGTGAAGTGGCGCGTGGCCTTGAGGCTGGTGCGCAGCAGCTCGGCGCGCGGCGAGTAAGTCGGAGGGAGGGAAGTGTACGCACCCTGCTCCCCCTGGAAGGTGACGTCGAAGTTCTTGCACCAGTCGGCCACGGTGAAGTGGCGCGTGGCCTTGAGGCTGGTGCGCAGCAGCTCGGCGCGCAGCACGCGGATGGCGAGCTTCTCGTGCGGGTGGCGCGCGTGCGCCTTGCGGATCTCGCTGTAGAAGAAGTCCTGCTTGTTCTGCAACGGGCCCCACCACAAGGCTGTTAGACTCTACTAGATCTCTCGCGAAATTATACATACATAGACTCACGCCTGTTTCCCAGAGGGATAGCCAGACACAACGGACTTCCATTTGTCACGATCCTTGCACAACTCTTTCGCTTCGTTTAATGACATTATATTCTTCATACATGCTTGCCGGTTTAGGGTACTTCTGACCTGACCTTTCTTGAGAACGTCTCCGATTCGATCAGAAAATGTTCTACGAGGTCTTCCCCTTCCGGTTGTACCATTTACACAGGCCAGGTATACTTCTTTTGTCAATCTTCTTTCATTCATCCTTTCGAAATGGTCAAACCATCTCAGCATACCTTTTTCAATCTTTGTCATCTCTCATCCTCTTTCACACCACAATGTTTCTTACATCAGTATTTCGAATTTTGTCTCTCAAAGTCACGCCACTCATCGTTCTCAGAGCTCTCATATTAACTGCATTTATTTCACTTTCATTTTTTTTCTGCCATACCCAACTTGCACTTCCATAGATTAAAGTTGGCACTAACACTCCATCGTGCACGGCCAGTCGAGCCTTCTTTGAGACTTGCCGGCTCCTAATAAACGCATGTAATGCCCCATACACTCTGTTCTCCGCATTTACTTTACTAACTGTAGTATTTCTATCTAGATTGTCGGCTCTTAGACGCACTTGCCCACTATCCACCGCCGCTCACAGCTATCGACTGACTATCGCGACCGCGCGTGCGCTAGAGATGACATAATGCTTCCTTCTCTTTCACTCACAGACACTACACTAAAAATATCTTTTTTTATATCTACCATCTCTCGTAAATAAAGTTCCCAAATATACAAACTCTTTCACCTGTTCGACTTTCTCTCCTCCAATCACAATATCACATGCTGTCGTGTATTCATCTCAAATACTCTCATCTTACCAACATGCGTTTTCATCCCTTTTCTTTCAAAAGCTTCATTCATATTTGTTACCATCACCTGCAACTCGTCCGACGATGATGCAAGTAGAACTTGATCATCAGCATAAAGCAGACATTTGATGAGTAACTCAATCACACCACATTCGCTTTCTTGTAGATCTTTTAAACAGTTACCCATGAATAAGTTAAACAAACACGGTGACGCTACACATCCCTATCTAACACCCTTTTGGATGCTACACCACTCAGTGTATACCCCGTTAATCCTCGCGCAAGCTCTGGAATCCCTATAAAGAGATTTCAGTGCTTAAACAAGGATGTCATCCAACCCATACATGGATAGTACCGACCATAGCTCATTCCTTAACATTATCGTAGGCCTTTTCTAAGGCACAGTAGACCTTATGGCTTTTGCCCAAAAAACTCTACTATGCTTTGTAGAGAAAATACTTGATCCGTGCATCCCATTCTTTTTCGAAAACCCGCCTGTGCATCCCATATTTTCGCATCGGTTTCTTTCATAACTCTTTCAACCAATACTTTCGCTGAAACTTACCAACGACGCTGAGCAGACTAATGCCTCTATAGTTTTTACAGTCATGCCGTGAGCATTTCCCTTTGCAGAGAGGTACGACGACAGCCTTGCACCAATTACTTGGCACTTGGCCGGTGTTATAGCACAAATTGGAAAGGCTGCACAGCTGACTTGACAGCAGCTCGGAAGTTATCCTGTCATACCCTGGTGACTTTCATGCTCTTAATAGCTTTCACAATCTCATCCATACCAATTTCATGGTTACAACTACGTTCACTCTCTGTTACACTTCTATCATACAAACTTTCAAAATACTCCTTTCAACGTGTTTACACGCATTCTTCCCCTTTCACTATATGTCCATCTTGGTATCGGATGGAGTTCAGTTCTGAGGTTTGGGTTTTATGCCTCTTACTGATCTAACAGATTTCCAGAAAAACTTAATGTTCGTCTGAAAATCCCTAGTCAACCTATTATCAAAATTATCATGTTGTTCATTTTTCTTTTCGTTCACCACATCCTTTACTATTCCTTTCATCCCTTTATAGTCATTCCATGCTCTTTCTATATCTTCATTCATTCGTTTGCTCTGGTGGCTAGCCAACGCTTTTTTCTTTTCACCAACAACTTTTTGTACACTTATACCACCAAATATTCTTCATCTTTATTCCTTTTCTCCTCGTTATTACACCAGCTAGGTACACTCACCACACTTTCTTTGACTAACTTCCATAGCTCTTCTACTTCTCTTATGTCTTCTTCAGATCTCTCAAACTTATCAATCAACTTACTCATCTGCCACTTTTGCCTCTTCCAGTTTCTCTAATTTTATTCGCTCTAGTACACACCTAGTCTCAGGGATTCGGTGGCGCCATCCTTTAGAACAGACCACTTATTCGGCTCATTACCAGAAAGTTATCTGTATGGATTGCGATCCCCCGATAGACTCTTGTATCAAGAACATTTTTTCTCAATCTTTCATCTACAATCACGAAGTCAATCATACTCTTTCGCATATTTTTCCCGTCTCGTGTAATCGTCCTTCATCTTTGTCCAGCAGTGGACGCCTTTCGGCTTATATGATGATCTAAACATCTAAAATATGTGATAATCGTCACAAAATAATTTTTAACATTTTCTAAAGTTTACTTAAACCAATTTTATATTAGTGGTTGAGTTTTAATTACTTTTTAATGTTTAATGAAGGCGTATTTAAAAAGTGTACAATAAAAAGTATTTTACTTTTACTTCACTGATACCCACCGGGCTCAGCAACACTGGGAAGTCGGAGACCCCACGACTTACTTTAAATGTATCCTCCCCCCCACAGTTGGCTATAAGCAGTTGTGTGAAAGTGGCAGCGATGAGGTCCCGTTCTGCAGACACAAGTTCCAGTTGCGGTTGTACGCCATCCTCTAGCGAAAACTCTCCGCCCGGACCAGAACCGGGAGGCGTTGGCTTCAAGATTAACTAGAAGAAACAAAAGTAATACCGAAATTTAACAAGAGATAATCCAAATATAATGTGAATAGAATCACTCTAAAAGAATCCGGTCAAGAGCGAGTCGGACTCTTGCACCAAGGATAAATTCCAGCTTGATACTTCCACGCGTTCCTGAGAAAAGGGATCTTAACAGACAAGCACACGGACGAACGGACGGACGGACAACAAAGTGATCATATAAGGATTCCGTTTTCTCCTTTCGAGGTACAGAACCCTAAACAACTAGAACACTAAATAATAATGCTAGGATATAAGAAATAAATTAATCATGGATTTAACCCCACCAATTCGTGGCAAGATACGTCAGTTCTAAGCTATCAGAGGTTCAAATATTACCGGTGGGCTTACATTCTCTCTTCGACTATTATCTATGTCGAATGTCAATCCAATAATTTACTATCTTACCTTAGTGGAAGGGCAGAGCCTGAAGCTAGTAATCCTCTTCGGTATAAACTTAAGAATGTAATCCTTCAACGTGAGCTGTTTTGGACTGATGCAACACAACACCTTCCGCGGCTTGCCCGACAGCAAACGCGCCTCGTAGCAAATGTTGTGTCGCTTGGATGAGATGTTGCGTTGGACTGTCGCTGTGTCGCTCGCTACCAACATACACAACATTTAACTATATAACAAAAGATGTGTTGAAATTATTTTATGGTCCTTCGAGCCAGATGACCACTTTTACACTCTTTTGGGCTCAAAGAACCACAGATTATTTAAAACTGTTATTATGTCTCCTAGGCAAACATGTAATGTTCGAGGCCATATTCTGGAAGGTATAAGCAATATATTTCTTAAATATGACGTTTACAGTAGTTTAGGAGACTTTCACTGCTTCAGTAGACAACAGAAGCACACGAAGGCTTAAGCTAATGTACCTGTGAGCACAATGCAGTCGAACTCCCCGTTGTGCAGCAGCACGTTCTCGTAGAAGACGCTGGCCTTGTACACGCCCGCCGTGTCGAAGCACAGCGACAGGCTGACGCGCTGGTTGACCGCGTCGTACGCGAACGTGGCGCTGGCCGACAGCGCGGGGTCCACCTCGCCGCCCAGCGGGTTGATCTTTATTGAGAAGCCCTGGACCACAAAACAGGGGAGTCATTTATACATTTTCAAAGCACCGTAGGGCGGTCCGTAGGTACTGGTCGCGCGGGTGCACGTGCAGCTGGCGCCACTGCACACTGGCGGGGCGGGCTGAGGCTACACTATCACACTCACGGTAGGCGGCTCCAGGTCGGTGAGCGGCGCGGGGTTGTCGTACTGGTCGCGCGGGTGCACGTGCAGCTGGCCCCACTGCACAGTCGCGGGGCGGGCTGAGGCTACACTATCACACTCACGGCAGGCGGCTCCAGGTCGGTGAGCGGCGCGGGGTTGTCGTACTGGTCGCGCGGGTGCACGTGCAGCTGGCCCCACTGCACAGTCGCGGGGCGGGCTGAGGCTACACTATCACACTCACGGCAGGCGGCTCCAGGTCGGTGAGCGGCGCGGGGTTGTCGTACTGGTCGCGCGGGTGCACGTGCAGCTGGCCCCACTGCACAGTCGCGGGGCGGGCTGAGGCTACACTATCACACTCACGGCAGGCGGCTCCAGGTCGGTGAGCGGCGCGGGGTTGTCGTACTGGTCGCGCGGGTGCACGTGCAGCTGGCCCCACTGCACAGTCGCGGGGCGGGCTGAGGCTACACTATCACACTCACGGCAGGCGGCTCCAGGTCGGTGAGCGGCGCGGGGTTGTCGTACTGGTCGCGCGGGTGCACGTGCAGCTGGCCCCACTGCACAGTCGCGGGGCGGGCTGAGGCTACACTATCACACTCACGGCAGGCGGCTCCAGGTCGGTGAGCGGCGCGGGGTTGTCGTACTGGTCGCGCGGGTGCACGTGCAGCTGGCCCCACTGCACAGTCGCGGGGCGGGCTGAGGCTACACTATCACACTCACGGCAGGCGGCTCTAGGTCGGTGAGCGGCGCGGGGTTGTCGTACTGGTCGCGCGGGTGCACGTGCAGCTGGCCCCACTGCACAGTCGCGGGGCGGGCTGAGGCTACACTATCACACTCACGGCAGGCGGCTCCAGGTCGGTGAGCGGCGCGGGGTTGTCGTACTGGTCGCGCGGGTGCACGTGCAGCTGGCCCCACTGCACAGTCGCGGGGCGGGCTGAGGCTACACTATCACACTCACGGCAGGCGGCTCCAGGTCGGTGAGCGGCGCGGGGTTGTCGTACTGGTCGCGCGGGTGCACGTGCAGCTGGCCCCACTGCACAGTCGCGGGGCGGGCTGAGGCTACACTATCACACTCACGGCAGGCGGCTCCAGGTCGGTGAGCGGCGCGGGGTTGTCGTACTGGTCGCGCGGGTGCACGTGCAGCTGGCCCCACTGCACAGTCGCGGGGCGGGCTGAGGCTACACTATCACACTCACGGCAGGCGGCTCCAGGTCGGTGAGCGGCGCGGGGTTGTCGTACTGGTCGCGCGGGTGCACGTGCAGCTGGCCCCACTGCACAGTCGCGGGGCGGGCTGAGGCTACACTATCACACTCACGGCAGGCGGCTCCAGGTCGGTGAGCGGCGCGGGGTTGTCGTACTGGTCGCGCGGGTGCACGTGCAGCTGGCCCCACTGCACAGTCGCGGGGCGGGCTGAGGCTACACTATCACACTCACGGCAGGCGGCTCCAGGTCGGTGAGCGGCGCGGGGTTGTCGTACTGGTCGCGCGGGTGCACGTGCAGCTGGCCCCACTGCACAGTCGCGGGGCGGGCTGAGGCTACACTATCACACTCACGGCAGGCGGCTCCAGGTCGGTGAGCGGCGCGGGGTTGTCGTACTGGTCGCGCGGGTGCACGTGCAGCTGGCCCCACTGCACAGTCGCGGGGCGGGCTGAGGCTACACTATCACACTCACGGCAGGCGGCTCCAGGTCGGTGAGCGGCGCGGGGTTGTCGTGCTGGTCGCGCGGGTGCACGTGCAGCTGGCCCCACTGCACAGTCGCGGGGCGGGCTGAGGCTACACTATCACACTCACGGCAGGCGGCTCCAGGTCGGTGAGCGGCGCGGGGTTGTCGTACTGGTCGCGCGGGTGCACGTGCAGCTGGCCCCACTGCACAGTCGCGGGGCGGGCTGAGGCTACACTATCACACTCACGGCAGGCGGCTCCAGGTCGGTGAGCGGCGCGGGGTTGTCGTACTGGTCGCGCGGGTGCACGTGCAGCTGGCCCCACTGCACAGTCGCGGGGCGGGCTGAGGCTACACTATCACACTCACGGCAGGCGGCTCCAGGTCGGTGAGCGGCGCGGGGTTGTCGTACTGGTCGCGCGGGTGCACGTGCAGCTGGCCCCACTGCACAGTCGCGGGGCGGGCTGAGGCTACACTATCACACTCACGGCAGGCGGCTCCAGGTCGGTGAGCGGCGCGGGGTTGTCGTACTGGTCGCGCGGGTGCACGTGCAGCTGGCCCCACTGCACACTCGCGGGGCGGGCTGAGGCTACACTATCACACTCACGGCAGGCGGCTCCAGGTCGGTGAGCGGCGCGGGGTTGTCGTACTGGTCGCGCGGGTGCACGTGCAGCTGGCCCCACTGCACACTCGCGGGGCGGGCTGAGGCTACACTATCACACTCACGGCAGGCGGCTCCAGGTCGGTGAGCGGCGCGGGGTTGTCGTACTGGTCGCGCGGGTGCACGTGCAGCTGGCCCCACTGCACACTCGCGGGGCGGGCTGAGGCTACACTATCACACTCACGGCAGGCGGCTCCAGGTCGGTGAGCGGCGCGGGGTTGTCGTACTGGTCGCGCGGGTGCACGTGCAGCTGGCCCCACTGCACACTCGCGGGGCGGGCTGAGGCTACACTATCACACTCACGGCAGGCGGCTCCAGGTCGGTGAGCGGCGCGGGGTTGTCGTACTGGTCGCGCGGGTGCACGTGCAGCTGGCCCCACTGCACACTCGCGGGGCGGGCTGAGGCTACACTATCACACTCACGGCAGGCGGCTCCAGGTCGGTGAGCGGCGCGGGGTTGTCGTACTGGTCGCGCGGGTGCACGTGCAGCTGGCCCCACTGCACAGTCGCGGGGCGGGCTGAGGCTACACTATCACACTCACGGCAGGCGGCTCCAGGTCGGTGAGCGGCGCGGGGTTGTCGTACTGGTCGCGCGGGTGCACGTGCAGCTGGCCCCACTGCACAGTCGCGGGGCGGGCTGAGGCTACACTATCACACTCACGGCAGGCGGCTCCAGGTCGGTGAGCGGCGCGGGGTTGTCGTACTGGTCGCGCGGGTGCACGTGCAGCTGGCCCCACTGCACACTCGCGGGGCGGGCTGAGGCTACACTATCACACTCACGGCAGGCGGCTCCAGGTCGGTGAGCGGCGCGGGGTTGTCGTACTGGTCGCACGGGTGCACGTGCAGCTGGCCCCACTGCACACTCGCGGGGCGGGCTGAGGCTACACTATCACACTCACGGCAGGCGGCTCCAGGTCGGTGAGCGGCGCGGGGTTGTCGTACTGGTCGCGCGGGTGCACGTGCAGCTGGCCCCACTGCACAGTCGCGGGGCGGGCTGAGGCTACACTATCACACTCACGGCAGGCGGCTCCAGGTCGGTGAGCGGCGCGGGGTTGTCGTACTGGTCGCGCGGGTGCACGTGCAGCTGGCCCCACTGCACAGTCGCGGGGCGGGCTGAGGCTACACTATCACACTCACGGCAGGCGGCTCCAGGTCGGTGAGCGGCGCGGGGTTGTCGTACTGGTCGCGCGGGTGCACGTGCAGCTGGCCCCACTGCACAGTCGCGGGGCGGGCTGAGGCTACACTATCACACTCACGGCAGGCGGCTCCAGGTCGGTGAGCGGCGCGGGGTTGTCGTACTGGTCGCGCGGGTGCACGTGCAGCTGGCCCCACTGCACAGTCGCGGGGCGGGCTGAGGCTACACTATCACACTCACGGCAGGCGGCTCCAGGTCGGTGAGCGGCGCGGGGTTGTCGTACTGGTCGCGCGGGTGCACGTGCAGCTGGCCCCACTGCACACTCGCGGGGCGGGCTGAGGCTACACTATCACACTCACGGCAGGCGGCTCCAGGTCGGTGAGCGGCGCGGGGTTGTCGTACTGGTCGCGCGGGTGCACGTGCAGCTGGCCCCACTGCACACTCGCGGGGCGGGCTGAGGCTACACTATCACACTCACGGCAGGCGGCTCCAGGTCGGTGAGCGGCGCGGGGTTGTCGTACTGGTCGCGCGGGTGCACGTGCAGCTGGCCCCACTGCACACTCGCGGGGCGGGCTGAGGCTACACTATCACACTCACGGCAGGCGGCTCCAGGTCGGTGAGCGGCGCGGGGTTGTCGTACTGGTCGCGCGGGTGCACGTGCAGCTGGCCCCACTGCACACTCGCGGGGCGGGCTGAGGCTACACTATCACACTCACGGCAGGCGGCTCCAGGTCGGTGAGCGGCGCGGGGTTGTCGTACTGGTCGCGCGGGTGCACGTGCAGCTGGCCCCACTGCACACTCGCGGGGCGGGCTGAGGCTACACTATCACACTCACGGCAGGCGGCTCCAGGTCGGTGAGCGGCGCGGGGTTGTCGTACTGGTCGCGCGGGTGCACGTGCAGCTGGCCCCACTGCACACTCGCGGGGCGGGCTGAGGCTACACTATCACACTCACGGCAGGCGGCTCCAGGTCGGTGAGCGGCGCGGGGTTGTCGTACTGGTCGCGCGGGTGCACGTGCAGCTGGCCCCACTGCACACTCGCGGGGCGGGCTGAGGCTACACTATCACACTCACGGCAGGCGGCTCCAGGTCGGTGAGCGGCGCGGGGTTGTCGTACTGGTCGCGCGGGTGCACGTGCAGCTGGCCCCACTGCACACTCGCGGGGCGGGCTGAGGCTACACTATCACACTCACGGCAGGCGGCTCCAGGTCGGTGAGCGGCGCGGGGTTGTCGTACTGGTCGCGCGGGTGCACGTGCAGCTGGCCCCACTGCACACTCGCGGGGCGGGCTGAGGCTACACTATCACACTCACGGCAGGCGGCTCCAGGTCGGTGAGCGGCGCGGGGTTGTCGTACTGGTCGCGCGGGTGCACGTGCAGCTGGCCCCACTGCACACTCGCGGGGCGGGCTGAGGCTACACTATCACACTCACGGCAGGCGGCTCCAGGTCGGTGAGCGGCGCGGGGTTGTCGTACTGGTCGCGCGGGTGCACGTGCAGCTGGCCCCACTGCACACTCGCGGGGCGGGCTGAGGCTACACTATCACACTCACGGCAGGCGGCTCCAGGTCGGTGAGCGGCGCGGGGTTGTCGTACTGGTCGCGCGGGTGCACGTGCAGCTGGCCCCACTGCACAGTCGCGGGGCGGGCTGAGGCTACACTATCACACTCACGGCAGGCGGCTCCAGGTCGGTGAGCGGCGCGGGGTTGTCGTACTGGTCGCGCGGGTGCACGTGCAGCTGGCCCCACTGCACAGTCGCGGGGCGGGCTGAGGCTACACTATCACACTCACGGCAGGCGGCTCCAGGTCGGTGAGCGGCGCGGGGTTGTCGTACTGGTCGCGCGGGTGCACGTGCAGCTGGCCCCACTGCACAGTCGCGGGGCGGGCTGAGGCTACACTATCACACTCACGGCAGGCGGCTCCAGGTCGGTGAGCGGCGCGGGGTTGTCGTACTGGTCGCGCGGGTGCACGTGCAGCTGGCCCCACTGCACAGTCGCGGGGCGGGCTGAGGCTACACTATCACACTCACGGCAGGCGGCTCCAGGTCGGTGAGCGGCGCGGGGTTGTCGTACTGGTCGCGCGGGTGCACGTGCAGCTGGCCCCACTGCACAGTCGCGGGGCGGGCTGAGGCTACACTATCACACTCACGGCAGGCGGCTCCAGGTCGGTGAGCGGCGCGGGGTTGTCGTACTGGTCGCGCGGGTGCACGTGCAGCTGGCCCCACTGCACAGTCGCGGGGCGGGCTGAGGCTACACTATCACACTCACGGCAGGCGGCTCCAGGTCGGTGAGCGGCGCGGGGTTGTCGTACTGGTCGCGCGGGTGCACGTGCAGCTGGCCCCACTGCACAGTCGCGGGGCGGGCTGAGGCTACACTATCACACTCACGGCAGGCGGCTCCAGGTCGGTGAGCGGCGCGGGGTTGTCGTACTGGTCGCGCGGGTGCACGTGCAGCTGGCCCCACTGCACAGTCGCGGGGCGGGCTGAGGCTACACTATCACACTCACGGCAGGCGGCTCCAGGTCGGTGAGCGGCGCGGGGTTGTCGTACTGGTCGCGCGGGTGCACGTGCAGCTGGCCCCACTGCACAGTCGCGGGGCGGGCTGAGGCTACACTATCACACTCACGGCAGGCGGCTCCAGGTCGGTGAGCGGCGCGGGGTTGTCGTACTGGTCGCGCGGGTGCACGTGCAGCTGGCCCCACTGCACAGTCGCGGGGCGGGCTGAGGCTACACTATCACACTCACGGCAGGCGGCTCCAGGTCGGTGAGCGGCGCGGGGTTGTCGTACTGGTCGCGCGGGTGCACGTGCAGCTGGCCCCACTGCACAGTCGCGGGGCGGGCTGAGGCTACACTATCACACTCACGGCAGGCGGCTCCAGGTCGGTGAGCGGCGCGGGGTTGTCGTACTGGTCGCGCGGGTGCACGTGCAGCTGGCCCCACTGCACAGTCGCGGGGCGGGCTGAGGCTACACTATCACACTCACGGCAGGCGGCTCCAGGTCGGTGAGCGGCGCGGGGTTGTCGTACTGGTCGCGCGGGTGCACGTGCAGCTGGCCCCACTGCACAGTCGCGGGGCGGGCTGAGGCTACACTATCACACTCACGGCAGGCGGCTCCAGGTCGGTGAGCGGCGCGGGGTTGTCGTACTGGTCGCGCGGGTGCACGTGCAGCTGGCCCCACTGCACACTCGCGGGGCGGGCTGAGGCTACACTATCACACTCACGGCAGGCGGCTCCAGGTCGGTGAGCGGCGCGGGGTTGTCGTACTGGTCGCGCGGGTGCACGTGCAGCTGGCCCCACTGCACACTCGCGGGGCGGGCTGAGGCTACACTATCACACTCACGGCAGGCGGCTCCAGGTCGGTGAGCGGCGCGGGGTTGTCGTACTGGTCGCGCGGGTGCACGTGCAGCTGGCCCCACTGCACACTCGCGGGGCGGGCTGAGGCTACACTATCACACTCACGGCAGGCGGCTCCAGGTCGGTGAGCGGCGCGGGGTTGTCGTACTGGTCGCGCGGGTGCACGTGCAGCTGGCCCCACTGCACACTCGCGGGGCGGGCTGAGGCTACACTATCACACTCACGGCAGGCGGCTCCAGGTCGGTGAGCGGCGCGGGGTTGTCGTACTGGTCGCGCGGGTGCACGTGCAGCTGGCCCCACTGCACACTCGCGGGGCGGGCTGAGGCTACACTATCACACTCACGGCAGGCGGCTCCAGGTCGGTGAGCGGCGCGGGGTTGTCGTACTGGTCGCGCGGGTGCACGTGCAGCTGGCCCCACTGCACACTCGCGGGGCGGGCTGAGGCTACACTATCACACTCACGGCAGGCGGCTCCAGGTCGGTGAGCGGCGCGGGGTTGTCGTACTGGTCGCGCGGGTGCACGTGCAGCTGGCCCCACTGCACACTCGCGGGGCGGGCTGAGGCTACACTATCACACTCACGGCAGGCGGCTCCAGGTCGGTGAGCGGCGCGGGGTTGTCGTACTGGTCGCGCGGGTGCACGTGCAGCTGGCCCCACTGCACAGTCGCGGGGCGGGCTGAGGCTACACTATCACACTCACGGCAGGCGGCTCCAGGTCGGTGAGCGGCGCGGGGTTGTCGTACTGGTCGCGCGGGTGCACGTGCAGCTGGCGCGCGTGGCCGGCGCACCACACCAGCGCGTGGTGCGCGCGGCCCACGCGCGAGCGCCGCGCCTCCACGCGCCCCGCCGTGAACCACTTGCGGTACGGACTGCCGCTGATCGATACCCCGCCTGCAACCGACCAAACACCTTTCTTACCCGCTCAAAACGGCAGAAAGAAAGATCCCCATAGGGCCAATACCTTATCTAATCGATAAGGCTCTCTCTATAAGGCTCTCTAGCTGCTGACATAAGGCTGTATTTATCTAGTAGAGAATAGGACAGAGCCACGTAAAACTATGGCGAGATTAATAGGACGAGCAGTTCGTTCCGATACCCGATACCGAGAACTTAAGAGCACAGATCGTTTATGGATGATAAAATAAGGTAGCTCCAAGGACACTACCTTGTGGTACGCCATAGGATATATTAGCAGGATCACTCTCGTAATTCTCAATACGTACAAAACTATTTCCCATTTTCTAAATATGAGGAGAACCAGTTGAGTTCTACGTGCCGGATACCCATTGACTCAAGTCTTTGTTAGCAAATAAGTGGGGTTACCATGTGGAATGCTTTATCAAAATCCAAGAAGACCCTTCATTTCAATCCCTTACCCATCTCGTCAAAACCCAAGTTCTTTATAGCAATAACAACATCCTCGGTCGATCGCTTAAGGCTGAAGCCAAATTGAAGCCGTTTATAGAACCATTTTTGTTTCAAATATAGCAGGAGACGCTTGTTGACTACCTTTTCTAGGATTATGGATATAGTGCTTGATTGTTAGAGTTTCCTGATTTATGGACTTACAGTCAGGAACAATGCCAGACCACAAGTTACAAATATATACGATAGGGCGAACAATAAATGTTTTACTGTTTCAGAACTTCAAATACCATCAAGACAATACTAGTAAATATTGCCCCAACCACTGGCAGGTTTATTCCTGGGACAATGAGTTGACTAACCTCGATATAAAGAAAAAAAATCACAAAACTCGTCTCAAACACTCAGTGAACAATAAAAATTACACGAATTTTCAGAAAAAGAGTAGCACATATGACATACCAATCATTATAGAAATGATGTAAACACCGGCCGTTCGCACGGTGAACTTGACGCGGGCTGCGTGCGCCAGCGCCGGGTCGTCAGACCCCAGCTCTATCACCGCTGTCACCTGGAAAGTGCAAACACAATCCTATTATGTTACAAAATAACAGAGAAAAATTTATTATAAGTTAAGTTGAGAAAACATGAAATTCCACATATTGTGATAAAAGCGCGCGACACCGTGGGATGCTTTTGATTTTTAGCGTTAAGATATGAACTAACAATAGCGTTTAAGTTTATACATTATATACTAATAAAAATTAATTTATTAATTATATATAAAGTATTTTTTTAAAATATTATTCTAAAAGACATACTTTTCTCGTGCCATGCGAAATGGATGCCGACAACTCGTCCGTATCGCAGATGGGGTAGGGGTGCCCGTTGCGCTGGAAGCAGTATACCGTGAAGCACATCGTCTCGCCCACCGCCTGCGGCTCCTGCCAGCCCCACTCCACCTGCAACCAGCCTCACAATGCACAACACGCTACACGTTCAGAAAAAGTTGTACTTTCTGAAGGGCCAGACTTTCCCATACCGTCCGTATTTTGGCGGGCCGGTTGGCACTTTGAAAGTGCTAACCCGATAAAATGTAAGTATAAATAAGTGTGCGAACCGGAAAGCCGCCCGCTAAAGTCTAGATTGTAAGTCCCAGAACTCAGGATGCAGATGACCACCATATACAGTCACGGTTAATAAAAACAGTTTTTTTTTTATTTAATTTATTTTCATTTACACAATATAGGATACATTACATTAACAAAAAATTTTTGATGTACATAATTTCAACTTAAAATAAACTAAAACTTATGTGCTAATGTTTAACATGTTTGCTGAGCCTCACACTAGGATTCCCTGTGTCGTGAGGCCCAGTTCCTTCCTTCATATAAAACAAGTATAAATTTAATTTAAATAGTAAAAATTAAATTAAAACGTACAATGAAAATTGAAATTGAAAAGTAAAAATTAAATTAAGAATTAAAAAAATTACAATTATATTAAATGAAAATGTGTGTGCGTGTGAGAGACTGATTGAATGGGTGTGTGTGTGTGTGTGTGTGTGTTTGTGTGTGTGTGTGCGTGTGTGTGTGTGTATGTGAATACATTAAATTACCATTTAATGTACCAACATTAAATGGTAATTTGGCTAGAAGCTTGGAAGAATCCATTGTTAATCTAATAAAATATCGCATGCAAATTCTGTGAAAATACTGAAGGTTGGCTTTTGATTACACTTAGTATACAACTTCTAAATGCGCGAGCGATATAGCTGCGCGCAGTAGTCCTTAAAATAAATTACGACAGAAGATAAAATAAGAATGTGTACCTACCGAACAACTCGGCGGGTGCAGGTATTTGCCCGTGACGTATTGCAGCAGCGAATGCTTGGCTTCGGGCGCCAGCGAGGGCTGAGTCATGGCTGCCAGGGTCACTAGCCCGCAGACAGACACCGAGACCACCAGCATGCCACCTGCAAATTATCATTTTGAATCAATTATTTGGTTATCCTATAAACTGTCTAAGATTGCTGGCTGTGTGGCTGACCATCCCATTTCATCCCGAAAGGGATATAGTAGTCGTACGGCGTACCAAAGAAATACTAATCATAGAACGGGTAGCGGCGTCGCTATCACAATATACAATATCACAATATGGTGGTCATAGTTCACACTATGACCACCATATTGTGATCCCCCATTCTTGAGGAACGCTTGCGTCGAGCAGTGTACGGCCTTCGGCTGACATCATGAGACTGACGAAAATGTTAGAAATCAATCAATCAAATCATTTATTGCTGAACATAGGTAGGTACAATATAAGATGACAAATAAAGGCGCTTAGTTCACTATGTTCTGCCTGATGTGGCATGCAAAGTATTACATTATTACATCAAAGTTAATGTCACTAAATATCTTATTATCTTAATATCTTATTATTAGCATTATGTCATGTATTACACTTAATATAGACTACAATAGAATTAATCATCAACATCATAACTTAAATCGGACTTACAAAGCATTCACCTAAATTTCTAAATGATCAGTCAAGTCACTCTTTTATAGTGTAGTATGCCTTATTTATTAACAATTCAAGAAGTTTCTTTCTGTATTTTGTGATAAGATCTTCTAATATAATGTTTTTGGGTAATTTATTATAAATTTTTGGGGCCATACCCAAGAAATTTTTATTACGCTGGCCGTTCGCACGTAATTCATCATTCTAGTGCCCGCACCGTCTGAGAGAGGTATCACTTTTGCGCCGTGGGTGTTTCGTTGTCCCATCAGCCAAGAAAGGAGGGAAGAAGATCAGTTCCCTATTCCATGACCTTTCCCCCATGGCAGCGACTTCGCACGCGTCCACACCGGTTATTTATTGAAATTTCGGTAATTTCATTATTTACGAATTCGTACGGAATAGGGAGAGATGTGAAATAAGCTCCCTAATACGGTTGCTCCACGAGACAACAGCATTAGATAGTAACTTTAAAATAGGGTTATAGATTGAGGTTTTAAAACGCGTGATTGATAACTGCAAGTGTATAGGCTACAGAAACCGGTTACCATCGCGCGGTAGCTTGTTTGTTAACTCAGTTGTATAAATAAAAGTAAAGGTTGTGACAGCCCTTAAGTGGTCTACAGACTAATTGCGGTTTACTTACGGGCTATTAAGCGCGCGGAGAACCGCGCAGATGCTGTAGAAAAGAATTTCTACGGAATTTGCTGCGTTAAACGCATTGCGACAGACGCGCACTTAATTAATAGCTCCAAAGTAATCACAAGCCTGGGTCGCTATTTATTCATCAAAAATAGTGTGCACCTATTAAAATGGGAATAAAAATGTCCTCCTAGCCGAATTTCGGCCATAGCGGCCATTCTGAATGGAGACTAGTCATCGGCGCGGGAGATATTATAGTGCCCAAGTGTGGCGTAAACACAGGGGCACTTTCTATTCCATCACTCTCATGATCCGATGGGACGAATAGAGACACGACCGGAAAGAGGTCAGGTACAGGACCGAAAGCTTTACGTGTTCTTCGAGGCACGGGGCCGCCAACTCCCAGACTTCGGGCTGATACTGTAAATTTTTCTTTTTACAGTAAATTCCCGAAATCACTTTTGGCCCGACCCGGTATTGAACCCAGAACCTAGTTCTCTGCGGATGAACACGCTACCGCTAGACCAACAAGGCTGTCAACAATGCGAACAACACAGCGTATAGCTACCACATAACCGCGTCTACATATTATAACGCTTCGTGCTCTGAACTACATATAACTATTATACCCGGTTTCTCCGGCCCCTGAATATAGGTAACATATAATTAATTATTAGATTATTTACTCGAGCGGTGATACCCGCGTTGTGTTTAATAATAAATTGTGTTGTGTATAATAATATGATGAACTATTACATAATAATATGATATATGATGATATCAACCGACTTCCAACTTTTCCTAGTTGCCATAGTACAGGCTCTGCAATAAAAATACAAAGTGAATACATAGTGTTAATTTCGCTAATTGTCAAGCAATGATTCAATATTTACCGCCCGCAAAAAATATGCAAATGCAAGAAGGACAATATAAATGCTAACTCGACACGAGCACTCGACGAGTTAAAATCCCGTGGGAATGGTCCGTGGATGACTGAAACATATGTTGGGTATCATAGTGGAGCATGTAATTTGCTTGTGTGTGTATACTGTCATTCGCGGCAGCGGTGCAGACTACATCCCGGTCTGATTAAACTGACAATTGGCGGAATTTATTTGTATTTTGATTTGTATGTTATGTAAAAGTAAGCTTGAGCCTAAACCCAAAAATAGGTATGAGTTTTCTTGACATAGCGAAATACCGCAAAAAATATGTAAATTATTATGGAACGGGCTTTAGTATCTATTTCTCTCGATCTACATAAGATCATTCATTTATAGTAAAAAAAACTAAACAACATAAATAGAACCTACATTAGTTCAATTATTCAGTTCGCTCAGTGTCATTCCATTGTGTGCCACTGTTGATCCTTGCAGGAGCTTGTTTACCGGCGTTGCAGTGGTGGGTAAGAACACGCGGAACAGTCTTTTGGGAATGCCGATAGAATTGAAAACTATTTTTGACACTTCTAATAGAAATAATCTACAATATAATAGTTATACATATAGCTGGGACTGTCGAATAGCCCGATCTGCAGGACCTGTGGGGAAGAAAATGAAACAATGCTGCATATAATATGCAAATGCGATGCATTGGCAAGACACAGAATGGCCATCCTGGGGCTGGCATAACCAGAACCAAGTGACTACAATGATCTACCTCTAAGAAGCGTTTTGGATTATGTGTAGACTTCATTCAGGGCTCTAGGGATAGAATAACTGTATGCAAGTTCACCCCAAAACAAGATAAGATAAGATATCCTCCCGACCGAATTTCGGCCACGGCGGCCAGTCTTAATGGAGACTTGCCAATTGCGCAGGGCATATTATAGTGCACAAGTGTGTGCGCAAACACAGGGGCACTTTCTATTCCATCACTCTCATGATCCGATGGGACGCCTAGCGACACGACCGGAAAGAGTTCAGGTACAGGACCGACGGCTTTACGTGCTCTCCGAGGCACGGGGGTGTAATACCGCCAACTTCCAGACTTCGGGCTGATACTGAGAAATTTCTTTTTACGGAAAAATCCCAAAATCACTTTTTGACCTGACCCGGGATTTGAACCCAGCGCCTCATTATCTGCGGTTGAACACGCTACCGCTAGACCAACGAGGCAGTCAGATAAGATAAGATATACATATAGCTAATGGGAAGCATGACATGACAATGACGTGAGTTACACGCTTTTTTACACCCAAAACGTACACAATATACACAGTATACCACATGTAGCTCATGGAAATCGTTCGGTGACGATGAGGCCAGTTGCATGATTTATGTTCAACCAAAAAGTCGGTAATTTGGTAGGTCTATTTATGCCGTATACTTTTCATATAAACTATATTACTATACTATAGGTTACTGGTGTAAACTGCAAGGATTACCAGTACAGATTCATCATCATCATATCAGCCGAAAGACGTCCACTGCTGGACAAAGGCCTCCCCCAAGGATCTCCACAATTGCCGGTCATGCGCTATTCGCATCCAGCAGTTTCCAAGAACCCGCACAAGATCATCGGTCTATCTTGTAGGGGGCCTGCCCACGCTGCGTCTTCCGGTTCGTGGTCGCCACTCAAGAACCTTTCTGCCCCAACGGCCATCGGTTCTACGAGCTATGTGCCCCGCCCACTGCCACTTCAGTTTTGCAATTCTTCGGGCTATGTCGGTGACTTTGGTTCGCCTGCGGATTTCGACATTTCTGATTCGAACCCGCAGGGAAACTCCGAGCATAGCCCTCTCCATTGCTCTTTGGATGACCTTGAGCCTTCTAATAGGGCCATAGTGAGCGACCACCTCTCTGTTCTGTAAGTCATCACTGGCATCACACAGTGGTCCTTTCGACTTGAGACACTGCGGTATTTTAGACGAGGAGATGTCCAGTACAGTTTATTGTATACTAATTCTAATTCCAAACTTTTTTCTTCCAAACTACAACTATATCTAATCTCAAAAATGGGAAATCATAAATTTGATTGTCCGGCGTCAATCATAAATTTATGATTTCCCATTTTTGAGATTAGATAAACGCTTTGCATTGCGAATAATGCTATAAAATTCAAATTTACAACTATATCATTAGGCAGTTCCAAAATCCAAATCCTCGGCAAAATCGAGAGCGTATAGAACTGTTAGGTAGGCGCCTCTACAATCTTAACTCTAATTCTACTTAACAGGTCTTAGCCGCTATGAGTGAGCGGCCCGCCTCTCAATTCTCCCCAGAAACTTTCGAGTGGGGCACTCATCCTCGCCTGCCATTAATGATGTTAACTTCAACCATTAGAACTTTTCTATTAAGTGCACGCTAGTACTTACTACTAAAATGGACACGGAGTCCTCAAACACTGCAACAAACAGCAAAAAATATATGTCGGAATAATAATAATTAGTAAGGAATAGTAATCAGTACGAAATATCCGCTTGATAATAATAATAATGTCCTCCCGACCGAATTTCGGCCACGGCGGCCAGTCTCAATGGAGACTAGCCAATTGCGCAGGACATATTATAGTGCACAAGTGTGTGCCCAAACACAGGGGCCCTTTTCTATTCCATCACTCTTATAATCCGCTGGGACGACCGGAAAGAGGTAAGGTACATGACCGTCGGCTTTACGTGCTCTCCGAGGCACAGGGGTGTAATACCGCCGACTACCAGACATCGGGCTGACACTGAGAAATTTATTTTTTACAGAAAAATCCCAAAATCACTTTTTGGCCCGACCCGGAATTTAAATCCAGGACCTCATTATGAGCGGTTGAACACGCTACCGCTAGACCAACGAGGCAGTCCGCTTACTACAAAACGCAAGTGTGAAGTTGGCGCACGTCGACAGAGTCTGACATGACGTTCGTACGAATCGACGAGGCATGACTGCGTGACCAAGCACTAGGTTCTCTTCGTGGCTCCGAACGGAAAACTAGTGACCAGAAACTGTCTCACGTCTCGTGGTGTTTGATTTGCCAAGTGTATAACCTAAATAGATTTGTAAATTAATCTACGACTTCCATTTTAATCGTACAAATAATATAAATCGTACAATAATAATACGCTCTCTGAACTGTCCGACATTGAAGATTCAAGCGACAGCCCACAAGTACTATTTCCGAGATATATATACATCGTGAGTGAGGCGCTCATAGCTAGATGTTCTCACCGGTCCGTAAGCGATCGTCGAGGTTAAGCAACTAGGCTCGCGGTCTGTCTTTAGATGGGTGACCACCAAAGTGGTTTATTTCTGGGCGTCTCCATGCTTCGGAGGCCACGTTAAACTGTCGGTCCCGGTTGTAGTCATTAGACAACAGTCGTTAAGCCATGTCAGAGGCCTATTGGACGGCTTGAACAACTCAGACACTAGGGTAACCACTGCCCATACGATAAGTAAGTAAGTGTACATACAGCCAAAGTTTAAGTATTCTGTCCGGTGGAGATACTGCACCTTGGCCTTACCTGACGTTCAGGCACTGGCGGAGAAATCAGCGATTGTTAAATAGTCATTCATTGGTAATGGTTTTCCAAGTCATAGTTTTTAAATAATATAATAGGAGACAATGTCAAAGAATAAAAATATTTCTACTACAAACTACTTACTTAAACTTTAAAAATTCGTCATGCGAGTAAAACGATTGCTCGATAAGCCACCTCTTCAATCTAATTTTAAAGCTTGGTAATGAAGGGATACCGGATGCTCACCGGGAGTTTGTTATAAACTGTGTAACCCATAACATAAGTTGTCTTTGATGATTTCGTAAGTGTCCTCGGAACTGCTGCCAATTTGCTTCGACTGCTTGATGCTTGTTTTGACCACTTGAGTAAGACCACACTATTTTAAAAATCTTACCCCAAGTCCAAGCATCCTGATGTTTACTATTCTTTACGACCGCGTTCCACAGATCTGCCTTAAGTGTCTGTAGCGCCTCCTTGCCCGTGGGCAGGCTCTGGCGCGCCGCCGACCAGTGCCCGAAGTCCTTGGGGTCCAGCACGTGGCGCGCCGTCGAGTCCTCCAGCCAGTAAACGTCCTCCAGGGACGACACATCGAGGCTGAGGAGCCTGCAGACAAGAAATACATAAGTTTATTCAGCAACTTATTTAGCAGTCGTGCTAAAGCTTACCTCTTTTATAAGAGTAACCCTCGTGCACTACTAAAAGGAGCGGGAGAGGAGATTGTGTTTACCTTATCATGTATTAATTTAAGGAAAGGACAGGTCAGTAGTACCCTAAACCGGCGAGCATGTATGAAGAATAAAATGACAGTAATCGAGGCAAAATACGTGTGCGAAGTTCGTGACAAATGGAAATCCGTTGTCTCTGCCTATCCCTCTGGGAAACAGGCGTGAGTCTATGTATGTATGTATTCATTTAATTGGTATCGGGCGCTCGCTAGCACTTCTCATTCGCCTTATGGCAGTGAAGCTGTATTGTAACCTATTGAAGTAAAACTTCTTGACGCACTTGGGAGTGCAAGCTGATGAATGTGTGAAGAGAGCGTTACGAAAAGTATTATTGGGCCAGGTGAACGGAAGTTGAGAGCGATACGTTTTATATATTACTACGGTCACCCTAGCCTAGTTGGTAGGGCTCCTGCCTGCGAAGCTGGTGGTCCTGGGTTCGAATCCTGGTAAGTGCAAATATTTGTGTGATGAGCACGAATATTTGTTTCTGAGTCATGGATGTTTTCTATGTATATAAGTATTTATCTATGTATATAAGAATGTATATCGTCGCCTGGTACCCATAGTACAAGCTTTGCTTAGTTTGGGGCTAGGATGATCTGTGTGACATTGTCCCAATATTATTATTATTATATTATTATTACTGAAAGGGAAAGCGAGAGGGGTGGGTGCACACATTTTAGCTTTTTAGGATAGCACGCATAAACCGAGTTCTAGCAGGATGGAGTTAATTTATATGTACAAAGGATATAGGTTCCCCTAAATATAAAGAATAACAATCCGAAGGCCGTCATTATCGTTAGAGGAACGTTATTCACGCCCCAAACCTTGTTACAATTAAAATCAGCTGAGTGACCTTTCATGTTCCTTACGGTCCATTAGTTCCCCGTATCCATGGGGTAAGGGTAAGGCGGCGCACAAAGCCGGCTTTGGTAGCAACTCAGTATAAAAATATGCAGTACGGAAACTACCTACTAACGGTCGAAACAGTACACTCACACAAACATGCGCATCGACAAGACCCCTAACGCTACGTCCTAGGTAGGCGGTTCAAAGCGAACGCGAATATGAAGCGGTGACACGCGAATTCAATGCGATGCGGTACGACGCGGTGGCTATGTCATACGTGCACACGAATCGTCTCGCGCACCCGCCACCGACGCCGCAAAAACTCGACGTCACCTCATCCAGTTCGCGCGAAAATATCAAGCCAGATGATCGCGTTCGCTTCATGTCGCGCCTCTCCGCACCGCACGCCACGCGCGTTTAGTCACTTAGGACACTTCAATAGGTTTCGACTGTTTGTTGTTTTCGCGCCGCGCCGCGCCGCTTCGCGGGCGCGTCTAGATCGCTCACGCAGGACGTCGCGTAAGCGGTTGTCGCGGTGCTGTCAGTAGTGAGTGCCGCGTCAAAACGAGTGGTCGCGTATAAGTACATCTACGCAATATTTTAAAAAATCAGTGCGTATGGCGTAGTACACGGCTGTTTGAACTCGGCTTGCTGATTTATAAAACAAATATGTTTGAATAAAAAATAATAATAGGTATCTAAAACATTAAAAGTTACAAGTAGCGGCACGAAACTTTAGCGCTGACCGTTATTGCGCAGAAGTAAAAATTAAGGTACTCGAGGGGGTTAGCGGGGTGAAGGGCGAGCGTGCGTAGCGCCGATTGGCTCGTCAGTCGCATTCGGTTCCCCGAGCCAATACGACGCTCCGCGCACATCCCGTGTACAGTCGCGTCATAAAGTTAATTTTTGTTGTTGTTTTTTGTTTGTTAAAGATTGAATTTGTTTGTTAAATTTAGTTGTTTAAGTTTGTTTCTGTTGTGTTGTGACTTAAAAAGTTAAAAGTGAAAAAAGATGCCTAATCCTGTTTTGAAAAGACAGGCAAGAAAAATGGTTTACGACGTAAATTGTTTTCTAAAAAGGGAATCTATCGAAATAATTGATTCTTTGAAACAAATTAAAACTGAAATTAACGAAGCCGTAAATACTTTACTCAGTCTTTCGGACAGCAGTACTGTAAATTTGAGCCAAATTAAACAAACCGCCTAAATTATTAAGGCGGGAAACATTAAACTAAATGGTCTAATCAGCGATCTAGGGAAAATCCAAAAAAGGACAGCAGTCTACTAAAACGTCAATTGCAACAGTAAGAAATATCTCTAATCAAGCCAATAGTTCTGATTTGATCACAGTGTTCAGAACGCCTGGCAAAAAACGGTCCAAAACAAAACCGGTTACAAACATTGATAACTTCGACCAAGGCGTAATAAAGAGGTGTATTCATAATTTTCACAACACAAATAATGAACTTCCTACCGTCGGAAAGCTTAAAAGGAAGCTAGAGGAAGACATTAATTTCAAAGGCTCAGAAAGAAGTCTTCAGCGAATAATTAAGAGTTTGGGATTTCGGTGGAAAAACACCGAAAACAACCGGAAAGTGCTGATTGAGACTTCAAATATACGTTTGAAACGTATCGAATATTTGCAAAAAATAAAACGATATCGTCAAGAGGGAAGGCCTATTGTTTATACGGACGTATCTTACGTAGATTCATCGCACTCGTCTTCAAAAGCCTGGACCGATGGTACTACGAAGGGCCTAAAATAACCTGTCTCGAAGGGACAGCGAGTTGTCATAGTCCACGCCGGGTCTGAAACTGGGTTTATACCCAATGCGTTGCTGACTTTTAAAGCTGGTACCAAATCAGGCGACTACCACGACAACATGAATTTCGAAAACTATGAGAAGTGGCTCCGAACACAGTTAATGCCAAACTTACCACCCAATTCCGTCGTGGTAGTCGATAACGCGTCGTATCACAACAAACAGTGGGATCGGGCACCAGCCTCTACTTCCAAAAAAGTTGACATGCAGGCTTGGCTGACTGAAAAAGGCATACAGTACGAGGAAACACTTTTGAAACCTCAGTTGTACAATTTAATAAGGGCTAACAAGGATAAATTTAACACATTTTCGATTGATCGAATCCTAGCTGAACAAGGCCATCAAGTGCTCAGACTACCACCATACCACCCAGATCTAAATCCCATCGAAATGGCATGGTCCGATATTAAGCAGTATGTAGGCAGCAAAAATGTTAAATGGAATGTTGCTAAATGTATTGCCCTCATACAAGAAAAAGTTTTACTGATGGGTGCATGGGATTGGCAAAAGTTATGCAAAAAGGTGAAGGATATAGAAGAGCAATATGCAAAGAGTGATCATGTCGTGGATTTGGTAACAGAAGAATTTATCATTCACGTTAATGGAGACAGTTCAGACGATAGCATTAGTGAGTTTGATGAAGATGACGCTGCTAGTGCTGACGAACGAAGCAGTCCTGAGCCCGGGCCGTCAACACGTAAAAGGCTCTATCAAGACACCATGGAAGGCGTGACACCATTGTCAGATTCAGATTAATGTAAAATAAAAATTAATAAATTGTCAAATAATGTTTTTATTTTCTACTCCCCACAAAACTTGCTGAAACTATATGTTAGGTACTTACTATAAACTGTAAACATTTCGTTTAGCATCAGACCTATTATTTGGCATTACATAAAAATAATGTCATAAACATTATTTTGCTAATAAATGTATTGTGTGCGCGACAGTACACATGCGCAGTAATCCCTTCCACGTATCGCTCAGCGCTAGACTTACGTGCCGCTACTTGTACAACCCTACAGCTTCAATAGAGCGTAGATAATTATTTCCTCAACTAGGCTTAGTTACCTTACTGTCCATATTTATACTGTGGTATCGAGGGGGTCTGATAAACGGCCAGAGAACATCGAGATAAAGGGTAATGATGCATCATTGGTGCGCACTGTGTCTGATGTTATGAAAAATGTTGTTTACTTAAGAATGTTATTGGCGGAAGAATTTATTCACAAGTGACCGGGGGGGTCTAGTTTTATGAGCGATATACTTGCCATACCTTTACTTTACCATACGATTATTTGGGGTAAATATATTATTTAGGGACTTCTTTTAGGGGAATATTCAGTGTAGTGCAGACCAGCACGGGCGATCACCTTAAGACTAAGACTCGATATTTTTGAAGGTTTTCTTTAGGCACGATTCACTTGTGGGGTAAGATAGTGAATGCGTTATAATGCGTATACTGACCTCCTGAAGTTAAGCGGTCACCGTAGTCTATGGACGCTCTTAACACCAAACAAGTATTCGGACCAACTGATGAACCGGTCACCGAAACATGGAGTTAAAGAAGTTTTACTTCAGTAGTGTGGTCTAAAGCACACTCTTTCCGGTCGTGTCGCTAGTCGTCCCATCCTCTTACAGTGCACACACTTGTGCACTATAATATTTCCTGCGCAATTGGCTAATCTCCATTGAGAATGGCCGCCGAGGCCGAAACTCGGCCGGGAGGAAATTATTACAACATAGGCACAAAAAAAAATTAAATTGTTAATATTATACCCTAATATAAAAGTAGTATCTGTTTTACATAGTTCAAGGTCTGCTTAGTTTGGGATCAGATGTCCCAGGATATTTATATTTATTTATTAAACAAACCTTCTTGATTAGTTTGCTCTAAGAGAACTCATAAACTAGTTGGGCTCCCGTATATACATACATGCCTTTTTATCAAAAATTGTTTCTATGTTTTAATTCTGTGTGCAATAAAAAATAACACCCTCTTATATTAATAAGAAAAGCCTGGCAAAAATAAATATCTGGTAAACAAATCTAGCAAAAGAAGCGGTCAAGAATACCCTATTTCTTATTCGGTTGATTACAAAAACAAACAAAAAATAATAGCGCTTCAGTTTTAGAGAGCGACATAGGAGAATAGTTATTTTACATTATTATTTTCATGATTGTGGAATACTTAATTGTTTTAAATTAACCCCAAAACATATATTATATCCGTAATTGATATTGATATTAATGATATTGTTCTGCTTAGTTGAGTTTCTCAGTAGCTGCCATGTCATGCACGGTAGGGTAAAAAATATTGAAGATTCCACACAAATGTAATATATTTATTGAATAAATGAAATTGAATTTTGAATTTAGTTGTGTGGTAACGGCGGCGAATATCAGAATATCATCACCCCCATCTCATCCCATGGGGGGGCGGAGAAATCGACCCGAGAGAATATCTACCAGAGGACGGACAGCAGCTTCCTTCTAAGTACTATGATCGTCTGTCTGCGATCGCCAACATGTCTGCCAAGCGTGGCGATTATGGCAAATCCTCTCAAGATGCTTGGTTGAGGCTTGTCCAGCAGTGGACTTTTTTCAGCGGTAATGATGATGATGAATGATTTTGTTCAACTTCATAATTATTTTGACGGTCACCGTAGCCTAGTTGGTAGTGCTCCTGCCTACGAAGCTGGTGGTCCTGGGTTCGAATCCCGGTAAGTGCAAATATTTGTGTGATGAGCACGAATATTTGTTTCCGAGTCATGGATGTTTTCTATGTATATAAGTATTCATCTATCTATATAAGTATGATATCGTCGCCTGGTACCCATAGTACAAGCTTTGCTTAGTTTGGGGCTAGGATGATTTGTATGAAATTGTCCCTGGAAAATACTATTATTTTGAACTCGATCTGATAGTTATCTATTCACTATATTTTGATACGTACTCATTGGTTTATATGGGTGGAATTCTCGTGAAACGATATAATTGGATATTGTCAGCCTCTTAAATATCACTCCTTGTTTAGATCAAACAAAAACTTTGTAAGATTGAGTGTGTGAGTGACGAAGTTACATGTTAACGTTATGGACTACAATGTATTTACGGACAACCGTTTAATAATAGCGTGTGCCTTCCATTGGCATAAAAGCAGTTTTTTTTTTTTAGAAAATGTCACGCAACTCATTCTAGCCCCAAACTAAGCAAAGCTTGTACTATGGATACCGGGCGACGATATACATACCTTATATAGATAAATAAATACTTAAATACATAGAAAACATCCATGACTCAGAAACAAATATTCATGCTCATCACACAAATATTTGCACTTACCGGGATTCGAACCCAGGACCACCAGCTTCGTAGGCAGGAGCACTACCAACTAGGCTACCGTGACCGTCAGATTAAGGGATAACACGTTAACTATGCTATTGAAGACATCCGTTATAACTATTCTGCTACAGACGGCAGCACATCCAGCTACCCCAAACCATCAAATTTCTTTTATAGATTTTCACATTTGACAGACTGGGGTAGCTTGATGTGCTGGCGTCTGCACATATATATTTTTATTACACCTCCTTGAAATTTTTTTCTAAGCATTAAGTATTACTATATAAAAGACTCGGATTTAAAACATAAGGTTTAGAAAATTACAGAACGATCATTACAATAAAAAGACGGGATCGTTGGCGTGGTTGGTAGGTAAATGCTTGTCTATCACGCCGCAGGTTGTGGATTCGATTCCCATCCAGGACAGATATTTGTGTGCATGAACGTATATGTTTGTCCTGGGTCTGGTTGTAATTATCTATATAAGTATGTATTTACCAAAGAACTGTACTATATGTAGTATATCAGCTATCTAATTTCCATAGTACAAGCTCTGCCTAGTTTGGGATCAGATGGCCGTGTGTGAACAATTTCGCAGGATATTATTAAGTATGATAAAATATTTTTTTTAAGACAGCTTATTCATCGTATCATAAGTATGCGTGAATCGAGGGTTAAATTTTATGGATGCATCAAGATTGGGCACATATTATTTTTTGTAAAATTGTCACATAAGTGAGAAGAACGATTTGGCCTAAAGAGGAAGAAAGGGAGAAGAGAACTAAATATTCAGATACCACAGAATCGACCTAAAGAGAGCGACGTACGCATAAAGAATAATGCAAAGCGATTGGATAAGATACTGCCAAGATTGCGCGCGTTGTAGATGTACGCTTCAGACGCTACATATGAACAATTTAGATAACACATAGTTCACGAGATTTCACACCTACCTTCTATCGTATTCCATCAGTCAGACGTCTCATTATCATCGAATGTCACGGATAATCACAATACGTGTCAAAGTGAAAGTCAATAACCATTTATTCCGTAAAAATTTTACATTTATGTGGAATCGTCATTTTTTACCCTAATTTGCATTGCATGACGTGGCAGCTACTGAGAAAAACTGCCAAAACTCAGTAGGAGTCCTTTTTTAAAATAAAATACACTTAAGATTAATTACAATCCAATCATCTGCGTTGACTCAGAACAACTCAACCCCAAGCACTTTGGTCACTTAAATAATCAGAAATTTTGTAATATGCTTTGCCACAATTTAGATGTTATAATTCTTTCAAACTTAATCGTAGACATTTCTTTAATATCATTGGGAAGTTTGTTATAGAATCTTATACATTATACGTGTGATAATCTTGTTAGTCCGTGAGTAGTTCCCGGGAACATCTCACCTGAATGGATTATCGCGATAATCGAATCATGTATGTATGTTAATACCCGTGTTACAGAACGCCTAACACCGCCCTACTTACTGTACGTACGCGAATATGAAATTTTACACTGAAAATTACAATGAACCACTTCATACAATTGATGGAGTGTCGTGAAATAGGTCAAGTGGACGCTTTAGCAGTCAACGATCCTTTTTGGGCAAATCCATAAGGGGAATACTTTTGAGGATCGAATGTTTCTGCGTAGGTAGGGTAGCCTTAATAACCTAACCTGGGCAACGCGAAAAGGTAACAATATTTAAAGTTGGTAGAGCAGAAGTTCTTTCGCTGGATGAACTCGTCTGGGTAAGTAAGTCAAACCTTAGAGATTCAAGAAGTATTGCAGCTTTTATGTCTGATTTATTTTTTATTAGAATCCTTCTATACTCGTACTTTTTATTGTTTGTGTATGTGTCTAACGCCACGCCCTACGTAGGCGGTTCAAAGCGAACTCGATTATGAAGCGGTGACACGCGAATTCAATGCGTGCACGCGAATTGTCTCGCGCAGCCGCCACCGACGCCGCAAAACACGACGGCACCGCATCCTGTTCGCGCGAAAATATAGCCAACCGATCGCGTTCGCTTCATTTCGCGCCGCTCCGCACCGCGTTTTGTCACGTAGGACACTTCAATAGGTTTTGAATGTTTGTTGTTTTCACGCCGCGCCGCGCCGCTTCGCATTCGCGTCTAGATCGCTCACGCAGGACGTCGCGTTATAAAACGTTTTTCTTTTTTTTGTCTTTCTAAATTCGGCAGCGATCATCGGCGTGGGGAAAGAGTCGTCCATTTGTTTATGTACCAAAGTCAACGAATTTTATATATTTTTGAAATGCATCGTCATCATCATGCTCTGCTTGATAATAGCAGTCAATATATTGGCATGAGCTAACCACATTCTGACTGGTCGAGAAAGCAGCTGAAATACATATTTTCGAAGTGCCTGATAGTCAGTGATGAGGTGTAGTAATATGTATGTGTGTATCTTAGTATCTATCTAGTAGTATGTGTGTGTAATAGATCTAATATAAAACTATGTTATTCATTCCTAAGGGGAGTAAAAAATCATAATTAATCGAATGCAGTTGTTTCAATAACACTAAATCCCCTCATGGCGACCCGTGCCATATTTGGGGCTCGCGACGCGAATACGGTATCGGTATAGTGTTACGGCTCCAAATGAATCGAACAATGAATCAAGAAAGTGAAGTTAATTTCGGATGCGGCATGTAAAATAAGTGTAAACTATGAACAGTATATATTATATATTTTATTTAACATATATTTTTGTTAAATAGTGCGCGAATTAAAATCATCGTATAAAATGTGCCGTTCAAACTATGAAAAAGAGCAGATATTTTTGAACCAGAATGCTGCGGGTTCAAACAATGCAGATGTGGAGCAGTTTAAGCTGCATATGTCAAGTATCAGCATTGTCCTCATAATCATCGCTACTCTGTTGGGTCTTGGTGCATTATACTTCGTATGAAAACAGTATAGGAAATGCCACCATACTTGGATCAGAGACCAAATAATGCAGAATAATTTTCGGCGATCATTTAACCGGTCCAGAGATGTACGTGGAGAGGAGCGCGAGCGCGACCTACGTATCCCGATGAGAGACATACCTAAGTAAATAGTATTTCGTGCGGCAGCCAAAATTAGTTGAATTAAGTGCATCAAATTATTATAAAAGTGCGATAAAGTGCGGTTTAATGTATAGTATTAATGCGTCATTTTTAATTTTAAAATTAACCTCAAGAATAATGGACATCCAAATAATTATTCTATAGACTCTAAGTTTAAAGTAATACCAAATCAATTTATTGTAATTGCTCATTAATCGTCTCAATGTATCGTGGATCGACTTACACTCTACAACACCTACTACGGTAACTCACTGTGACTTAGTGAGATTGTGGTATGTATTCTTTAAGTAATTATGTATTTATTGTAAGGTAATGGAAGATGATTTACTTGAATGTTTAAAAGAACTTAAGAGTATAAGAAAATATTTAATTAAGAAAGGAAAATTAAGATTTAAAGGAAATGTTATTAAAAATAGATTAGAAGAGACTAAGGAAATTTATAATAGAAGTCAGGAAATAATTCAATTTTTGTCTTCAGAACAAGGCTCAAAATCAAAAATTTTGGAATCTTTAATTTTAATACAAAATGGGATAAAATCTTATTATTTACAAATTATTGATTTATGTTCCGAAAATAAAGTAGTTTCTGATATCGACAGTAGTGGAAGTGATTTTTGTGAAACTAGCTCAAACCCAGATTTAATCATGGAGTTCGATTTAAAAACGGCCTGTAGTTTGATTCCGATTATGAACAGTAATGAAAGTAACATCAAAAGTATCATTGACTCGGTAGAAATGTATGCCGATATGTTATCGGAATCGGGAAAATTATTACTGATTAAATTCGTTTTAAAAAGTAGACTGTCCGAAAATGCAAAATTACGCATGTGTGATGATTACAAGTCGGTAACAGAGTTGATTAAGCAATTAAAAGACACTTTATTACCTAAAAAATCGTTCACTGCTATACAATCACGGTTACAGAGTACAACTCAGGGTTGGCGTACAATAGATCAGTTTGGTACCGAATTAGAAAAACTATTCACCAATTTAACCATAGCTCAGGCAAATGGCAATTCTGAAAATTATGGTGTATTAAAACCGTTAAATGAGAAAATGGCCATTAAACGATTTGCAGATGGGTTAAGTAATTCCCGGCTCAGCACAATAATCGCAGCGCGTAATTACGACAGCTTTAAAGACGCGATTCAGGCCGCCAAGGATGAAGAGTTGACATCGGCATCATCTTCGACGGGTGAAAATGTCATGCAGTTTTCTCATCGTGGACGAGGTAAGTCTCAATTTAATAGTTTCCAGCAAGGCCAATTCTTCGGTCAACAGTCTCGTGGACAACGAGGACGATATAATTATCGTCAGAATTCAAATAATTTTAATACTTTCAGAAGAGGTAACTTTAGAGGTAATTTTAACAATTTTGCCAGAGGAAATTTTCGCGGTAATAATTCATATTATCATGCCCGTACTAATGGTACAAGTTCGTACAATAACACACAGCGAGGACGAGTTCATCAAACGTCGAGTGAAAATCGATCGAGGTTCGAGAATCGTGGTAAGGGTAATACACATCGAGTGTTTTATTCAAATCAGTCTAGCAATAATGAGTCTGTAAGTTCCAATACGAATCCAATGCAGTTTTTTCGATCTGAAACATAACATTTTAGCGCTAAGTGGTAAAGCGAAATTTTTGACTTTGTATAATGGTAATAGAAGATACTTTTGGTTGGTTGATACCGGAGCATCATTATCCGTCATAAAAAAAAGATGCTGTACTTAGCAACAGTTGCATCATTCGAGACGAAACTATCATAAATGGTATTGGGGGTCAGATTCAGTCATCAGGATTTATTAATCTCACATTGACTCATCGTGATGACCAACACTGTGTTGATTTTGATATCAAACTTCATGTATTTGATACCATACCTTTAAAGGCGGATGGAATATTAGGTTTAGATTTTCTGTGTCATTACATGACGAATATTAATTTGGAAAGAAATATAATAACGTTTTCTAAATATGGAATGGAATATTCTTTATTACTTCGTGATACGGTCGATTATTCGAATGAAGTTTTACATATTCCTGCACGGAGTGAATCAATTCACTATTTACTTTTAAATAATGCTTTAGCCAATAATGATTGTGTTATCCCTAGCAAGCAGTTGGCAGAAAATGTGTTTTTAGCTGGATGTATTAGTAGAATAAAAAACAATAGAGTACCGGTAAAAATTTTAAACAGCAATGAACATAGTATATCTTTACCAATGTTTCAACCAGAGATGCATTCAATTCAGGATTATCATATTTGCAATTTCAAATCAAATCAAAATAATTTAAAGCGAGCAAAAATATTATTAGATATTTTAAAATTAAATCATTTAAATGTAGAAGAGCGCATTTCTATTCAACAATTATGCTCTAAGTATTCAGATGTGTTCTTTTTACCCGGTGATAAGTTAACGACTACGAACGTTTATGAGCAATCGATTACTTTAAAACCAAACACAAGTCCGGTTTATGTGAAACAGTATCGTTTGCCACACTCATTAAAAAATGAGGTGGATAAGGAAATTCAAAAAATGATTGACAATGATATTATAGAAGAGGCGAAAAGCGAATGGTCTAGTCCTATTTTGCTGGTGCCAAAGAAAAGCGATAACGAAAAGAAATGGCGTTTAGTTGTCGATTACAGGAAATTAAATGACTGTATTGTAGACGACAAATTCCCATTGCCGAACATTACAGAGATTTTAGATTCTCTTTCGGGTTCTATCTATTTCTCACATTTAGACCTTAATCAAGGATATTACCAAGTAGCTTTAGATAAAGAAAGTAGAGAGTTTACTGCGTTTACTACAAACACTGGCCAGTACAAGATGAAGAGATTACCTATGGGTCTCAAGACCAGTTCCAGCGCGTTCAGTAGAGTAATGTCAGTAGCCATGTCTGGACTCACTCATGATAGATGTTTCATATACTTAGATGATCTAGTAGTTTTCGGTAGAAATTTAGATATTCATAACAAAAATTTGACAGACGTGTTAGAAAGGTTAAGAAAAACTAACTTAAAATTGAATCCAGATAAATGTAGCTTTTTGAAGAAAGAAATTCTTTATTTAGGCCATCTTGTATCTGAAAATGGAGTTTTACCCGATCCATCAAAAGTTAAAGTCTTACAAAATTACCCAGTCCCAACTAACACAGATGAAGTGAAAAGATTTGTAGCATTTTGTAACTATTATAGGAAATTTATTAAAAATTTTGCAGACATAACGTGCCCATTAAATAAGTTAACTCGTAAATTTTAACCATTTGTTTGGACTAACGATTGTCAAAAATCATTTGAAAAATTAAAAAATAAGTTAATGACACCACCAATTTTAGATTTTCCAGATTTTTCTGATGATAATGAATTTGTTATACAAACTGACGCTTCTGGCACAGCCATTGGCGCAGTGTTATGCAATAAAAATATGAAACCAGTTGCATACGCAAGTAGACCACTCAATAAAGCTGAACTTAACTACCCCACCATTCAGAAGGAATTAGTTGCCATTGTGTGGGCAGTGAAATATTTTAGGCCTTACGTTTATGGTAAATTATTTACAATTATGACTGACCACAGACCTTTAGTATATTTATTTTCAATGAAAGATCCATCAAGTAGACTTTTAAAATTCAGATTAGCATTAGAAGAGTATAATTTTAAAATTTTATATATAAGGGGCAAAGACAACAGCGTTGCTGATGCGTTATCTAGAATAATTATAACATCAGATAGTTTAAAACAAATGAATGACGAAATCATACTAGTAATGACAAGAGCGGAAAAAAGGCGTTTAGAATTTGACAACCAAACTATAAAAGCTAGTTGTAGCAAGCCCAATGAGGCGTGGCCTGATCAACCACGAGTAGTTGAGGTGCTAAAAATACCTAGTAATACTGTGGAAATGACTTTTATAGTATGTGACGAGTTGGAAAAATTAAGAGCTCAAAATAATATAAATGAAGAAAAGGAATGCTTTATTTACAATAAGAATAAGAAAATATTGTTTATTAATCTCAACTTTAGAGCACAATTTACGCGAGACGAATTTGTGACTAAGTTAGATGATTTTTGCAAATATATAAAGATAAATGAACTATGCATAGTAAGAAATAAAGAATATGAAGACTTTATAAAAGATTTATTAAGAGGAATTAAAGATAATAATAATTGGACCGGTCCCCGAATTTTTGTATTAAGAGGAGTTAGGAGAATTGATAATAAGGAGGAAAGAAACTATATTTTACAAGATTTTCATTTACTACCCACAGCGGGACATGCAGGTGTGCGTAGAATGACCAATAATATAAAAAGAAAATTTTATTGGCCTGGTTTAGACATTGATGTACAAGAATTTGTAGCTAAATGCGTTAAATGTCAAAAAATGAAGCATTGTAGGTATATCAAGGCGCCCATGGAGATAACTACAACGGCTTCATATGCTTTTGAAAAGATCTATCTTGTAGTATTGTCAATTAATGCGAATTCTCATAAATTTCATTAGCATGTGAATTCTTGAGTCTTAGCATGCTAATTGCTATTGCTATGCTATTTGCTAATATAGCAATTATTGATAATAATGAAGTACGTGAATTTTGTTAATACACGAATTAAAAAGCGCATTGGCCTTAGGATGTATATTTAGTCTCTTACTGTGCGTTTAGTTTACTCGCCGATAAGTTTTATTTGTGCTAGTACACTTTTATTTTAACTTTTCATGGTTTAAGATTTTATGAACTTTCCTTCATACTTTATCTAGGTTTAGGACTGACAGTAAATTGTTATAAACTGGCGTATTTATAAGTTCATTTAATCGTATTTACATAAATTTGTTTAGTACTTTACATTATGTTATATTTACATATTATACATTATTTACAAATTTACAATTATTTTAGGGCATTAGATTTTTGTAATCACAGTTTTTCAAATTGGCATTTAAAAATACCAGCTGTTTAGTTTTTTTACAGAAAGCCTTGTTCTTCTTTCTGACAAAGTATAGGTACCCCGCTTTTGAAAAAAGTCTTTCACTGGGCGAATAACGAATACGTAAACTAAACTCTCTCTATCAATTGCTAAAACGTACTGAACTTTGACACCGAACGACGCAAGCCACGCGCGTGCCACATAAATTTATTATTAAACAATCACGCATTCTTTCAATGAATTCACGACCCTAAGTACGAGCAAATCAAAGACAATAAGGTAATAATTGCCAAACATCATTCGTTGCACCACCCTGCTAATGCTAATAATTTAAATAACATTCAATATACAACCCTAAGAACGCATAAATCAAAGATAATACGACAACAATTGCTTAACACTTCGCAGATTAGCAGCACCTGCTAATAATGGTCACGTGAAACCGATAGATTGAGTATTCCCGACTTCCCGTGGGTGCGACGGAGAGCGCACGCTACCGCTGCATGCGTCCACGCGCTGGCGACGTATTCACATGATAGTATAAAAAAGTACGAAGCGGTGAATTCCTTCGCATTTCACAGAATTTCACAACTGCATTTCATATGCTACATGCTAAATAAGCATTCGCATGCTAACAATTAATGCGAATGCTAATTAATCCATCACTACTATCTTGACGTCGTAGGTCCTTTTGAGAAAGACATTGAAGGTAACGTATATATTTTAACAATACAATGCGAATTAACCAAGTTTATTGAAGCTTATCCTTTAAAAAATAAGGAAACCGTAAGTATAGCAAAAGCTTTAGTTGATAATTTTATTTTAAGATTTGGAATACCAAATGCCATGGCGACAGATCGTGGAACCGAATTTGTTTCTTCAGTAATGGAACAGGTATGTAAAATTTTAGAAATAAATAAATTGACTTCTACAGCATATCATCACCAATCTATCGGTGCACTTGAAAATACACATAAAAATTTAGGAGCATTTTTGCGAATACATTGTAATGGTCAAAAAGATACATGGAGTCATTGGTTACCATTTTGGTGCTATAGTTTTAATAATACGGTTCATACGGAAACAAAATATACGCCCTTTGAATTGGTTTTTGGTAGGCCTAGTGTAATACCATCTAGAGTAAGTCAATGCATAGAACCTTTATATAACCCAGAAAGCTATCCTTTAGACCTTAAATATAAGTTGCAAGTAGCACAACAAGATGCTCGTAATAACCTAATATTAAGTAAGCAGAATCGTAAGTCTTCTTATGACAAATATGTCAATAATGTAACATATAATAATGGACAATTAATATTAATTAAAAATGAAACAGCAAGTAAGTTAGATATTAAATGGCTTGGACCATTTGTTGTTTTGGAGGATTTAGGTGTTAATGTTAAAATTATGAAAAATAATAAACCTTATGTAATCCATAAAAATAAAACAAAACCATATATAACATAACAATAATAAAACTTTTATATACAATAATAAAATTTATACAAAAAAAAAATATTGTTACAACATTTTTTTTTTCTTTTCACCCCCGAGGTGAGGTGTAGTAATATGTATGTGTGTATCTTAGTATCTATCTAGTAGTATGTGTGTGTAATAGATCTAATATAAAACTATGTTATTCATTCCTAAGGGGAGTAATAAATCATAATTAATCGAATGCAGTTGTTTCAATAACACTAAATCCCCTCAGTGACATACCTATCAATACTTAGTAAATTGCATGCTTATTGAAATTGTTATTAATTATTTAATGTTGCCGTGCCCTAATAGGGTGTCATGTTGAAACATGATTGCAATAAAGAATGAATTGAGTTCTGTCGTACCGCCGTCTACGAAACGAGAAAAGCGAGCAAGTCTTTACTGTGATCTAAATGTGTTGTACCTGGCCGCCAGATCTTCGCAACAATAATACCTTGAAACCATATAGGTATAATGGAGCCCAGACTACAAACAAAGCATGTTTGACACCTAGTAACTGATAACATTTTGAATCTAGATTACCTCGGTCTAGCCCTAACCAGTATATACAAGAAAGGTGCTTATAATATTCATGAAACATACATGGTTGCCAGGCAACCAGACACATACAACACAAGTCTAGCATGATAGCGCTATAATTACGAAGTCACTGTCAAGTTTCAGCTGATATATTGCTGAGTTAAGTTTAGTTTTAGGTAAATAAACGGTCTAGACCTCGGTGGAAAGAACATGAATCATAAATAAAGATATGTGGTTGAATAACTTCTAAACGAAACAGGTTACCGAGAAGACAGTCTGAGTATATTGTATTTTCAACCGTAGATATTGATAATCTAGGTTCAATTCTGGACTGTAGGTCCCGAGGTGAGTGGCTGCTAAGGCAGAGGTCGTGGGAGCGATACCCACCCAGGACCAATCATTGTGTGATGAGCAAATTTATTAGTTTTGTGTCTATGTGTAATTTACCTCTAATAATATGTTTGTTTTTTAAACAATTGTCGGGTTGCCAAAGTACAGGTTCTGGTTAGTTTGGGATCAGATGGCAGTGTGTGAATTGTCTCAAGATAGTAATTAAATTACCAGTTAAACCCCAAAAGATTTACGTATTCATACACACATTCAGAATTTAGTTTTACGTGCTTTCCGAGGCACGGGGGTGTGCATCATCAATTTCTATGGCTGCCACTGACTGCTATATTTTCAAATATTTAAACAGTTCATCATAAGAAAACTCTTCTTAAATATCTAGTGCTAACCTACTCCTAGCATTCGCCATCAAATACATTACATTTATTGTACATAGTACACAATCAAACGTCTATACAAACCCGGCAAACCAGTGCAGACCATTAGGTATGCATACACCACATAGAGCCTGCAATAACTTAGGGAACAACAAAGCTGGTACATGTAGCTCGCATGCAAGCTTTATCGTGCTGCATCGCCACGCCGGCTACAATACGATCAACATGCACAAATGGTGGTAAATTAGTTGAGAGAAATGCACGCGACCTAGCAAACGTGGCAGGAGAGGGCGCACTACAAGCGAAATAGCGCAAGATTGTTCTAAAACATAATGAAGGGGTTCCAGAAGAACAAGTAGTAGTAGTAGAACAAGAAGTAATGATAGATGTAAGAGAGGAAAATAAATGAATAAATAAAAAAAACAATTGTAATCTGTCATTTCAATAATATAATACCCTGGGACATTTTTGTCACACGGCCATCTGATCCGGAATTAAGCAGAGCTTGTACTATAGAAATCAGATAACTGACTGTTTTACATTTTGTAGCACATCTAAATGTTTTGAAAAATAATGATATTAACGATTTTTTTATAGTCCCAGTAAACGCACCAACATTTTTTCAGCGTTCCTCGAGGGGAAACTCACATTAATAATACAAGCAAACAATATTTGCTCAAGTTTCCGTAAAACACTCGCATCAAGTTGCCGGAGCACATTACACTGGCATCCCCCAGGGTATAAAGTGAGCGTCATTTTTCATCATTAGTTAAACAACACGCTGTCAGACGCACCCCGGCCTGATACAATGAGCATTCGTCTTCAGGGCAATAAGCATTAGGCACGGATTTAGCTTACAGCTACAACGACGACGTATACAACATGTAACGTAATTAACGCACTTCCTGAAAATAGTTTGTTAAGAATCGTTTACTGAATCGATTTATATCATTTTTAAAATAGGTATATTTCTATTCCAAAATAATTAAAACTACGGAAATTATTGTCATATCAACCCTGTACAGTCAAACCCAATTGAAATGGACCGTAAGTCAAAGTAATAAGACTTATAAATCGCAGTTTTATTTGTATTCATACAAATTCCATCATTTAATACAAAATAAAGTAAAATAAACTTTATTCCAAGAAACTATATTACATGTTAAATTAAAAAATTCAGTGTAGGTATTATGATTACAACATAATATTCTAATTGGGGTGTTTGAGGGTGTGCGTTAATTACGTTACATGTTGTATATGGCATGTTGGTCGAGTGGTTAGTGAACCCAACGGCTAAGCCAGAGGTCGTGGATTCGATCTACTCTCAGGATAAATCTTTGTGTGATGAACACGATTATTTGTTCTGTTTCTAGGTGTAATGTACCTATCTACAATATGCATGTATTTAGAAATATATAAGAAATGTATCAGTTATCTGGTTGCCATAGTACAGGCTCAGCCTAGTTTGGGTTTAGATGGCAATTTGTTAGTTGTCCCAAGATAATTATTATAAAAAATAAAATAAAAAAAAAAGATTTTATTCACGTAGACTTTAAAAGAGCCCTTGTAAATAGTCAGAACATGTTCGTAGTAATATATAATAAATTTATAATTATTTCTAGGTACATATAGATATTTAGGTACACGGATTGTAGGAAATATTTAGAATAAGATTTATTTTATAATAGTAACGATATTTAGCTAACTTAAATTAAGTTATTGTCAAGGATCATGTGTAGGTTTAATTATCTAAATTTTAGCTATTTTAGATATTTTTATGTATTATTTATCTATATAAGTATGTATTTACAAAAAATGTAGAATATATACTATTTTAGTAGTAGTTTTTGCCTTATGGCGATTGAGTAAAGTTGCCAATCAAAAAACGGCCCTTATGGCCTATCACGGATATGTGGCATCTTCTCTGAGATATGGTATTGTTCTTTGGGGAAACACTGTCCTAATTAATAAGGTATTTATTGCACAAAAACAATGTGTCCGCGCTATTTGCGATTTATCACCGCTAACCTCATGCAAAACATTTTTAAAAGCTTAGAAATTTTAACGGTCCCCTCTCTATATATATTTGAATGCTGTGTGTTTGTTAAAACCCACCAATACTTATTTGAACGTCTTGGAGATACGATTGCACTTAATACAAGGTACCCTAACAAACTGGTTCTACCAAGAATGAAAAGTCATTTATATCATAGAAGCTGGTATCCAATGGCCATAAGACTATATAATATAATAATAAACTACCAGTAGAAATCCAAAATCTAACAGTAAATCGCTTCAAAACCGCTCTATGTCAATGGCTTATTGATAGATGTTTCTATTCCCTTGACGAATATTTTAAATATAAGATATCAATTAAGTAAATAGAAAATACTAATTCCATAGATGGACATAAATTATAATGTAGACATGTAATTATGGTAATCAATAGGCGTAGACTTAATTATTAACACATATTTTTTTGCATGCTATTATATAGTGAATTGTACAGCACCATTTAAATAGCAACACCTGTAATGTATACTACAATTCTGGCAAAATAAATAAATCATTAAAATCATTTATATGATGATTTGATATTGATATATTTGATGCGTTAGCGTCAGTAAGAAGGCAGTTGGGAGCCGAGTTTTTCAATAATTATCTTAATGTTAAACTTTTCAATAAATAACTAAGTTATTACTTATTTTAGTGTACTTTATTTATGTACCAATTGGTAATATTTTTCTTGTTCATATTCTTTAACTAGATGAATATAAGTGCAGACCGGTAACTGGCTAAATAAATATCAGTTATCTGGTTTCCATAGTACAAGCTATGCTTAGCCAAGCATCTTTGTGGGAAGTCTTTTGTCTAGCAGTGGAAGTCATGCTGCTGACATGATGATTATTTTTATTTATTTATTTATTAGGTCAACCAACGATCGCTTACACAATTCATAACATATGGTACAGACATATTTAGGTATTTTCTTTGTGCAACAACCAATTATAGGCTGACACCACATGCAATAATATAAAGAATAGATATGTGAACACAAAACAAAGAGATATTAGCTAACAAACGACTTTTACAATACATTAAAATTAAATTCTAGAGATACGATTATAAAAATTAATAATAATATTGTACAAAAAAGCAATTCCAATTATAGGTGAAACAGATACAGTTAATTAATTAATATTTAATAAGTATTAAATCAATTTTGAGAATAACACTGCGAAATTTCAAATAAATGCAGATTACAAAAATAACTAAGGAGTTAACTATGGCTATTTACTATCTAGAAAAACGAAAAGTACGAAAATGTCTGCGTGTTTTTACAATATATTTTAATTATTAAGATAATATATTATAAGAAACAATACACCGGAAACAATTTACCGATACTAAACTAGATACTGCGGCTATACCAGTTTATGGTAGATCGTAAAAGGAGGTCGTAAGTACGTCGCTGAGGTTGTACAGGCATCGTTATTTATTTAAATGTAGTCGAAGGATACCGGGGACTCCATAGATCTGTGCCTACCTCAGGATGTGGGAAGGGGCTCCCACGTTTATAGTTACACCATTGATAGATATCGACACGACTAGCCTGTCTATCTAGTAGTTAGCGACCCTGTATAAGCCGGACTTCGTGGGTTCGACCCCCGCCCAGGATAAATCCTTGTGTGATAAGCACGATATATTGTTCTGTGTCTGAGTATTATTTTTTTTATATATGTATTAATAAAAATATTGTACGGACCCGAACCCAGTATCTTGTCTCCGTTTCGGAGATCTAAATACAACACAAAAAAAAGGTTTTGGAAACTTTTCCACTGTTGGACAAACTCATATTAAATAAACTTTTACATTTTATAATGCATCAACAAACATAAATATTATAATTGGCCAGTATAGAATATATTTGTTGAATGCTTACAAAGCCGCCTCACAATATAGCACATGTGTCAAAAGGTGTCAATTTCACAAATAATCGTCTCTTCGATGTTTTAATTCACTTCTAACTTCACGAGTCTATAAATTGCACGCGTCTACCGCAGTTTAATTAACCAAATTACAATATATTCAATATTCATATTCATATTCAATATTCAATAAATAATAAAATCGTAGGAAAGTCAAAACTGTACATTGAATATTTTTTTAAAAGGATACTTAGGGCTAGATCTACAATCGATAACGAAGCCAAAAATATAGTTTTTACAATTTTTGTCTGTGTGTCTGTTTGTCTGTATTTTATTATATTCTTCAAATTTTGCATGAATATTACTAAGAGGCCGGGTCAACATATAGAGTACATATTATCACCCTATGACCTACGGGGGAGGAGCTGTGATAATTTATAAGGTTTAACGCGGGTAAAACCGCGGGGCACAGCTATTATTCAATAAATATATCTCCATTATAAGAAAACCACGATGTGCCGTAGCAAGCCCAACAGCGGAGCAAACTATCGGCCTCCAACGTAACAAAGACCCACGCGCGTTCGCATCTACACGTAACATGAGCGAACTACTCGTAACTACCACTGGCTCGTGTCCGGAGTTATCTACAACTACCCGCATTTTGCCCGGGCGATTATACTAGTACACGCGTTTCAAGCCGCTAAAAAGACAGTTGATACCAAAGACTACTATAGTATACTGGTTGAAACTGAGAAGTCTTCGATACTAAACAAATATTAATTTGTCTGGTTGCCATAGTGCAGGCTCTGTTTAAGTGTTCTTTACGTTAAGGTGCCGGACATACGTTGGAAATGAAAGATTGTTCTGCTAATTAGACTATGTATTGTCACTTATAATAACTGCTAAGTAAAATGATTGATGTAACTGATATGGAGCACGCGCGGCGCTATTGGTTGCCGATTGCGAACTAATTGCAATAATGCCTGTATGGCGTAATTGCGATGTACGAGTAATTTGATTTTGAATTTGAGAAGATATTTATTCAGGTTTTTATAGATACCTATAAACATTATTTATTCCAAGAAACGTTCAATAGTATTATTCTCAAATACGAAACAACTGTTAAATATAAGTATCAAAGCCCCAATAGCCTTAAAACTAATTACAAAACATCTCTCAAACTAATTACAAAGCATCCCAAGCCCTTTATTATCTCCAAATCGGCGATATATCGGGTCCAAATAAAACAGAAACCGTAATTCCCTGAAGGGCCATAACTAGCGGGCCGAGCAAGCGAACCCGAAACAAACAGTATTTGTGACAATCTCCAATATTTGAACATTCGAGGGAAGTTTCTGACATACTGCTTGAATATCAATGTTTGCGGATTTAATAGGATTACTATTGTTTGAATAAGTGTAAATCTAGTTAGAGTTTTTATAAAAAGACATATAACTAAGTTTTTTTTAATGAACAAATATGGCAGAATTCGGTATATTTTCAGTATTAATAAGATAATTGTTTATTTCACCACATAACATAAAACAATAATAGGTGCGTACAGTTCAATGCAACATATTTATACATAATAAAATTGTTTGTTTGTTATAATATAAATTTAGCAATCTAAATGCTAAATTCGAAATCACTACTCCACTATAAGTATTTCTCTAGGTTCGAAATTCTCTCCCAACATTACCAACACCAATATTCGTTAATTTAAGTTTATGAATGAATCTCTACGTATTATCTACCCTTTTGCTTCCAAATTGTATTTATAACTTATTGTGGATGGCCGAATGTAAAGTTATGTTGCTCTAAGTAGATAGGTAATTTGTGACAATTTGCTAATTAAACATTGCACAATTTTATATTTATAGGTATATTTCATCAAAGCTATAAATGCATTAAATTTTTTTTTGGCAAAGGACAACAATGTTCAATATTTAAAATTTAAATTATTGTAATAATCGTACCAGTTACATATTCCTCTCAAACTCCTAGTTAACTCACAGAATTTTGGTAATTTTTTATTGTTGTGTACAGATATAACTGGACCTCAGATTTAACAGTGTTATAAGAAAATGATATTATTAATTTGGTATTAGTCTGTAGTCTGTTTCTGTACCTATGAAATAAAATGTAATTATTTGCTCTATTTCTGGGTGTAAATTTTCTATAATATATATTATTAAATTCAATCGGATTGTTCGGATGTGAATTTCTAGATCTGCAATGTTTACAAAATAACTAGAATACTAATAATCGAAGAGAATTGACACCACATTGCACAATAGAAGCTGGTCTCTCACACAACGTGTAATGAAATTGCATAGCATTCCATTCTCCTGTCATGCTCATGATATATGTCCGCTAAAATGATTAATTATCCAGCTTAGCTGTATGCTCGCTTTCTACTATATTCCTATATTCTACGCTACCATCACTAAAATCAAGCTTGTTATCTCCGCAAACTTAATAAGTCAACTTTACAAACATGCTAAGTATCATTTTCTTCAGCCAAAAGCCAATTTTTATATAAATTGATACGAGCTAGCTAAATATAATTGCTATTATAAAATAAATTTTATAAATGTTTTCATACAATCAATACAATGTGTAGGTACCTAAATATCTATGTTACTAGAAATAATAATGTATACAACTATATTACTACAAACATGTTCTGACTATTTACAAGCGCTTTTTAAAGTAGACGTGAATAAAAACCTTTTTTATTTCTTATTTTATTTATTTTTTTTTTTCGTTTAAAAATGGCGAATCCCGCATTAGTGAAATTAATCCCTGTGTCGCGGGGTACTTAACAAACATAATAGACGGACACAAATTACATCCAGACAACTATTTATGGGTCACACAAATAGTAGTCCGGCGCGGGACTCGAACCAGCGATACGAAGCGGCGAGGCGACTGTCTTAGCCGCTGCGCTACACGATATTATAATTGTCTTTCAAGTTTCGCTCTAGTATACCTATTTAAAGTATCAAGTCGAAAGTCTTGGTCGCGATTCTCGAATAGCAACCAAGGCCAAGAGAACTGGAAGACCCAGCGAAGGCAGGGCCTCGACAAGATGGACTGATGATCTTCTGAGGGGCGCTGGAAGCCGCTGGATTCGGGTAATGCAAGACCGACAATTGTGGAGACCTTCGGGGCAAACCTTTGTCCAGTGTTTAAGTTATTCAGCCGATAATATAATGCTGATGACCTATTAATATTTTTAGATATTATAAATATTACATTCGGTGTAAAAAAAGCTGAAAAGTTGTTTAAAAAAAAACAATACGTCTATAAATAGACCTTTAACTAGATACTCACTTATATACTTCACACGAAGTAAATCATAATACCTCACATATAAATACATTTTGCCATAAGGAAAAATTCAATGGAGCGCAAAAGATTACCACAGAGGCGTACCTACATCAAAAGGGGAAAACGCGCGCCGATAGCCTAATAATGCCTGTATAAATCGCCCTTACTGATACTGAGAATATGAATAAATTGTCGCCATTTCTAATAATATTTCTATGCCGCTCTAGTTAACTGGCGATATCCATCTGGGGCCCACGATCTTCGATTTAGACAGTATATTAGTTGGTAATAAGTGAATTAGTCTATAGAGTATTTGTGGGTTTTATTTAATTGAGGATTACAGTTGTACATTGTCAGCGGTTGGCATAATGGCAATTCAAGTAAATTATTAGACTTAGATTTTAGATATTTTTTTTATTTTTATCTAGTGACAATGTCACACAGATCACCCTGGCCCCAAACTAAGCAAAGCTTGTACTATGGGTACCAGGCGACGATATACATACATTACTTATATAGATAAATAAATACTTAAATACATAGAAAACATCCATGACTCAGAAACAAATATTCGTGCTCATCACACAAATATTAGCACTAAGCGGGATTCGAACCCAGGACCACCAGCTTCGTAGGCAGGAGCACTACCAACTAGGCTACGATTTATGAGGTTGGGGGTTTTATAACTTTGATAAAAACACACACGGCCGATTATATGATAATTTTAAACGGCCATAGCGAACGAAAAATCTATTCCATATAAGGCACAGCATGTGTGGTGCATTGGTTAAGGAGCACCTCGCTAGCACCTCTTCCGGGACACTCGGGTACCCAAGTGTCCCGGATTCGATTACCGCGCAGTACAACTTTTTGTGTAAATAGTTGTCTTGATTCTGGATGACTTTGTGTCCGTGACAGTGCAGACTAGTGCAGGCGGCCTACGATAATAAACTCTCCTACTACTAATTACTAGCAAATACTCCTCTCATAAAGATAAATATATCATCAAAATATAAAGTGAAAGAACTAAGATTAACGTGGCAACTTGAAAAGTACAAAAAATGCCTTTCAACTCAAGAACAGCCTAGCAAACGAGTTCTATTCATAAAAGGAGAAATTACTGTAGCTGAAAATGTTTCCATGAATTCATAAATAATAACACCCAAATGACGATACTCGAGCCTCTATACAGAGAATATAATACTATAGTGGGCTTATAAAGATAGGTGAGTGTTGACCTAGATGCAGCGAACAATACCCGGTCAGCGGCAGGTGGGGATTTATTGACACTCATAGCTACTGCGGCACTAACTCCTATTTACACCCGCATAGTGCGAAGGCTAATCCGCCATAAAACTATACTGCAGCATTATGCAACCCAAACGAAAATCGCTGGGAATATTTTCGAATTTATCTCGAATATTAAGTGACAGGATCCCAGATATAAAAATTTCAATACCCTTTTGTAGTTGCAGAGGGGATGGGGCGCAATGAATATGAAAACGCGTTGGATCGTTAAAGAGCATCGAGCTCAGATTGTGTTTGCGCTGTACATTTTAAATTTAATAATCCGAGGCACCAATCGGGACTTCACAATATTGCCCATTTTATTTTCATAACAACAAAAATGTTATCATCCTACTTTCTGAGAGATCTTTTAGCTTTTTAAGGGCTTCATTGAGTCTACATAATGTACTCCTACTTTCAGATACGATGGCCAGCCTTTATGGAGACTAGCCATCTGCACAGGACATATTACAGCACAAGTGTGTGCGCAAACACAGGAGCACTTTCAATTCCATCGCCCGCACAATCCGGTGGGACAACTAACGACCGGAAAAGGTCAGGTACAGAGGACTTACTCGCTTTCTCCGAACAACAAAATTTCGTTACGAACTTTGCGTGTATGCTATACGTGAAGTTCGTAATAAAATTTCGTTGTTCGGAGAAAGCGAGTAGGCCTCCAGGACCGACGCCTATACGTGGTCCACGACGGCAAAGAGGTGTAACACCGCCAACTCCCAGACTTCTGGCTGATACTGAGAAATTATCCTTTTACAGTAAAATCCCATTAACACTTATTAGCACAACCCGGGATTTGAACAGCTGACCTCATTATCTGCGTTTGAATTGGCTACCGCTAGACCAACGAGGTAGTCTACATACATAAACATGTCGTGTCACGTCAATCCGTTAAGCGTAGCTTTTCAAAGAAGATCCAGAGGCTCTACCGGCTAAGTCACCGAACATCGATTTCTTAAATGGCGTTCAAACAAATAAAGGTTAAAAATGACTTTATCAATCGTTAAATCGGTGTCAACGTTGACAATTGATTCTGGACCATTTATGACGTCACATGTGGTCATGGAAGCCATTTAACGATTGATAAAGTCATTTCTAACCTTTATTTATAAGACCGCCATTTAAGAAATCGATGTTCGGCGACTTAGCCGGTAGAGCCCCTGAGCTGAATTTCGCTAAGTTAAAGAAACTAGATAATAATATATTATTGTTTTGTGTATTTCTTAACTCTAGCTTCTAGATGAAGTTTAAAGAGGGGATACTGCATTTTATTGGAAACTGCAACAAACAAGTCGACGGAGAATACTGATCGAAGTTCGCAAAGTGCAACTTAAGAACAGAATGTGGGACACAAGTATACAAATTTTTGTGAAATTCGCGCGGCTCTCTACAGGAAAATATAAATTCGTAGTAGAAGCTGTGTTTAAGCCGTCGAGACTTTCGGGTGGGTTGTGCAAAAACTAGCGGGTTTTATCATTTTCCTCCTTTTATATAAAATTCGTAAGTTCTGTTTTACATTTATATAGATAGTACGATATCGTTCGGATTATATTACAACTTCGGGATTCGTTATTGTGAACGTAAAAATGTCTGAGCGGCGTGTTGTTCCATTGCGACCACAACGCATGGGTTCCTATCCCACACATGACAAATATTTGTGTTAAAACAAAGCCACATTTCAGAAACTGTTTAGTAGCGCCAGTGTCTGTTTCTTTTCTCTGTTCACCGTAGTTTAACCAACTTGGTTTCTAATTCCCTATGGTTTTGAATGTCGGTTGCTCGTTAAATAGACCAAGTGTGAGTCCGACTCGCGCATCGAGGGTTCCGTACAAACCTGTATATTGCTATTTTTTTATTATTGCGTAGACATAAAAGATTTTGTTACAGCTTAAACGTATTATAGACTCTGGGTATTTGATATGAATATTAATTTAAAACCTCTACGAGTTCATGAGGAAATGGGTCGTGAGTTTAAAGTAGTAAATGGTTAGTAATTATTAAAAACATTTTTATATGATGAAACATAAAATTACGGTTTTCACAATTTTTCCTTTATCTATGCTATAAGACGTTGCTTCGTACAAAATTTAAAGATTCTCAAAGTTCACGGGAAGTATCCTGTAGGTTTTGATTCCCTTTAAAAGTGTCGAAAATTTGCTTTAATTTACGGCATAAACGGCTAAATCTTTTGGTTGCGTTGGTTTAGGAGTTTAATATTTTCACAGCTTCAAGGGACAGTACACATGAGTATTCGATATAAATTCCAGCTTGATACCTGCAGCCGTTCTAAACAAAAAGGGTGTTGACAGACAGACAGGCGGACAACAAAGTGATCCTAAAAGGATTCCATTTTTCCTTTCGACGTTCGGAACTCTCAAAAGGAAAGGTTAAAGAAGACAATTCTCTATTATACGTTTATAAACATTTTCGATAAATAAAACTAAAATATATAAACAGCGTCTCTTAAAAATATATAAAGGTCGTATTTCTTCCATTTCTTTTGAATCCCACTCACTAGACTGCCAACAAAACTTTAGAAAACCGCAAGAAATCTAGACATTCAGCTTTCCATTCATCAATCCTATTCTCAAAGTGCTTTTCTGTGTGAAGCCTGTGAGACGCCGACAGTATTGTGGTACCGTCGCCGACGAACAAAGACCGCTTGTAACAAAATTGACATACTTCCAACAAAAGGTAGACTCCCGCCGTTTCTCGTCACCAGTGACATTCTGAGCTTGTACTTAGCCGGAGATAGAATATTCGCAATGCAGATGATATTCGTAAGTCAATGCTTGAAATGGAGCAAACAATGGCTACCCTCTGTTTAGATTTTCCAGAACTGTCATATTCTCGTTTTTAAGTTCTTTATTTTGACTTTGTGTGCATCTTAAGGGGCCTTTTACAGTCCACTAGCGCCGCCAATCGAAAAAATGTCATAACTCGTAAATAGAATAAAAAATACAAAATGTGGTCTATTATTATTGTAGAAAAGGCAATAACGTAATTTTATAACACATTGTCAACACTTGAAATATAGCTGTTTAGCTAAATCGTGCATTTGTAACAAAAACGGCCGTTTATGTTTTGAATGCACGATTTAGCTAAACAGCTATATTTCAAGTGTTGATAAGGTGTTATTATACAATTACGTTATTGCCTTTTCCACAGTAATAATAGAACATATTTTGTATTTTTGATTCTATTTACGAGTTATGACATTTTTTCGATTGGCGGCGCTAGTGGACTGTAATAGGCCTCTTAACACTTCCCACGGTACTGCAGTGCGTCTGGCATGTTCGCGGAGGCGGGGGTGCGTGATTTCTATGCAATCATTAGATCTAGCATTGCATCCTTCTGGGACAGAATACGGAGTTCAGCTAATCAATTGTTAAGGATCGTCAGTGAGGATATTTGCAGCCCGATTTACAGGTACTGGATTAAAGTCCACCAGAGTCCGAACCTTAGGTAATTAGGTTAGTTATAAGTAGAATTTTTAATTTTAATTTATTTATTTTTAATTTATTTATATTGAATAATAGTGTAATTGTATATTTATATTGTAATTTAATCCAATGTAATTGATTTTTTAATTGGGACTTAGTGCCTGTCAAAATAAACTTTTATTATTATTAAATAAGAGGTGAAAGGTATTTTTGTGTCCTAGTGAGAAACAAGCAATACCTACTGCAGTTTCTTTTGGACAGGATTTATCAACGAAGATATAAAACATTTTTTGCGGAATTTAATTTACAAAACGTATGATAATAAAGCAGAAATGATAGCTCTACAGTACTTTTTGCTTAGTTTGGGATCAGATGGCCGTGTGTTAATAATAATGTCGCAGTATATTTTGTTATACATACATACATAGACTCACGCCTGTTTCCCAGAGGGGCAGGCAGAGAAAACGGACTTCCATTTGTCATGATCCTTGCATACCTCTTTTGCTTCGTTTACTGACATAATATTCTTCATACATGCTCGCCGGTTTAGGGTACTTCTGACCTGACCTTTCTTAAGTACGTCTCTGATTTGATCAGATAATGTTCTACGAGGTCTTCCCCTTCCGGTTGTCCCATTCACACAGGCCAGGTATACTTCTTTTGTCAATCTTCTTTCATTCATCCTTTCCATGGCCAAACCATCTCCGCATACCTTTTTCAATCTTTGTGACTACATCCTCTTTCACACCACAACGCTCTCTTACATCAGTATTTCGAATTCTGTCTCTCAAAGTCACACCACACATACTTCTCAGAGCTCTCATTTCCACTGCATTTATTATATCATATTATATTACTCGTATGTACGCTTGAATTCATCGCAACGATTGTAGAATATGGCGAAGAATTCTAAATCGACTGGCATGTTGGTCTAGAGGGTACCTGACGGCTATTTTAGAGGTCGACGGTTCGATCCCCAATCAGCACAAATATAGGTATCTGTGATGAGCACGATTATTTCTTCTGTGTTGGGTGTAATTTATCGATAGTGTGTCTGGTTGCCATAGCATAGGCTCTGCCTAGTTTGGGATCAGATGATAGTGTGTTAGATGTCCCAAGATATTTATTTATTTAAAAATTACCCTTAATGTAAGTGATATGCACAATTACCGAAAGTGCACACTAAACAAACAGCTCTTCAAAATTAGCGTCACAGACAGCCCTGTGCAGAGGGTGCATCGAAAATGAAGAAACACCAGCGCACATACTGCTATTTTGCAAGAGTGTTGTGTTGCAAGTACCTTAATGATCCAAAGAGGCTTCAAGAGGCCGAGCAAGCTTTCGAGGTCTCCTGGAGTTCTAGATAGAACTGGGATAGTTCGACTAGCCAAATACACGCACAGTGGCCCAATTAGGAGTCTAAGTGCGGAAAACTCGAACATGTTTATGTGTTGTGTTATGTATGCCTAATTGTCTATTGCTACAGGTCGAGTTAGATTCGTTAAAATATGTTTTAGTACTCTTTGAATTTGTAGTAATCTAAGTAGTTATAGTAATCTTAAGGTTAGTAAGTATATAAAAAAAAATAACTGTCCTTTACCATGCCGTGGCGACTTGTAAGTGAAGCAACATTTAGCACATAATTTTATAACATGTATGTATTCAATGTATTAGTCTATGTTTTGTAATTAGTCCTAAATAAATAAATAAAAAACAATCGCCCAACTAACTAACTAATGTATTCATAAGTCTTCATTGACTTGTTCCGCAGAGAAAATCCGCGCATAGTTCTAAGAATAAGTCACTTTACCGTGAAATCATACACTTAACGTTAAAGCAATGTATACTTACACAAACAACCACTCTACTTCCATCCATGTCAGCCCAAATAAGCTACCGTATATGACTCCCTAAGATTTTACGTTTCATTTCCCTGAAATGCTTTTCAATTTCCTAAATGTGCTTCGTACGACCAAACTTTAACTCAATTTCCTTAAGATGTGAAATCTAGACTATTTTAGCGTAAAACAAGTTTGTCAATTTAATAACTCATTACATTACATATAAAACTTTTAGCGTTATAATAGTAATTTCATTCTCATTTCAGTATCATTTTAATTTTGTAATTTGTAGGTATATTTTTAATATTATTGTTTGATTTGAAATTTTATAATTTTTATTTTTAGTCTGAAGTTTTTATTAATAGAATGTTATTTTCAAATCTTAATTTATTTTAATTTGCTAAGTTATAAATCTATTGTTTAATTTATTGTAATGTACTATTTTTTTTCTTATTTGTTTAAATTACCTATTTGAATGGCTTTAAATTGTATTTACTCTTATGGCTTTATACTATTATATTTTACTTATATAATCATAATTGGTGCATGTTGTGTTAGCCTGTAAGTATTGTCGCACTTATAAACGTACTAATAAGCAAGTATAACTTTAAATGTATTGTGTAAATAATTGTTGGCTAACTTAAATAAATAAATTAATTTAATTTAATTTGAAAGTATTTACTTGACTGGAATGGCCCAGTGGTCAGTGACCATGTCTATGCCAGAGGTGTACGTTAAGCCAGAGGTCGTGGCTTCGATCCCCACCCAGTACAAATCTTTGAGTGTTGAGCATGCGTATTTGTTCTGTGTAAAATAAATAAAATAAAATAAAAAAGGTTTTTATTCACGTTGACTTTAAAAAAGCGCTTGTAAATAGTCAGAACATGTTTGTAGTAATATAGTTGTATACATTATTATTTCTAGTAACATATATATTTAGGTACACATTGTATGAAAACATTTATAAAATTTATTTTATAATAGCAATGATATTTAGCTAGCTCGTATCAAGTTATTGTCAAGAGATTATGTTTAAGTTTAATTATCAAGTTTAAGTCTAATATTTTTTAATATTACTTATTAATACTTTTTGTGTCTGGGTGTAATTATTCAATAATATGTATGTATTTAGTTAGTTAGTTTATCAGTAGTCTGGTTGCCACAGTAAAGGCTTTGGCTAGTTTGCGATCAGACGGTATTTTATTAGTTTATATCAGCGAGTGCAGAGGGTGCAAGTTCGAGACCCGCCCGATGATAATATTTATGAATTCCCAATTTTGAAAAATGATATAAATCCGTTGTCTCTGCCTACCCCTCTGGGAAACAGGCGTGAGTCTATGTATGTATATAAAACTAAAATTTAATATTGTGTTAGTCGTCTACTAGATATTTTATATTTTTACTTTTTTTTTTTTTTTTCATATTTATAAAAGTCGTGACCCTATACATTTGTGTTATTTTCTCAATTCCACTATAACCATGACTAAAAAGAAATCCCATCGTATAGTAACAGACATACCCTTAATAACCAGTACAACTGATGTAAGCCAACTTCACCAGTGGTAGGTACTACCACAAAAAAATGGCTCTGAGCGGCCCGGGCGATCCAGGCGATCCGCTACAGCCCTTACGGATCCCGTAACAAATGTAAACAAGGAATCAGAATAGATTTAGTTCCCTGTAGAAGATATAATGGAGACTAGAGGTTAGAGCCACATAAAACGATACTGACACTTTGAGTAAATTGTGCCTGAAATGCAACAAGCATATTATGAGGGTCTTATCTTATCCTGTAAACCACACATGTTTTACGAAAATAAATACATATCTTTATCTTTATCTAGTAGGCTGATATAATTAATTCATCAACATGCGGAGGCGCTGCGCTTCCATGATGGAGCGCTTACGCTTCTCCTCCAATGGCATCCTGAATGTGTTTTCTGATCGGCGGGACTCTCTTCTTTTATACAGGTGGGTAAGAGTCCAGACACCCTTAATATGATTAATGTAATTGATACTAACATTAGGCTAAGTTATACTAACATATATGGATATTTTCCGAAATAAATTATTTGAATTGAATTGAATTCCAACATTAGGTTTGGCAAACCGCTAAAAATTTACTTATTCTAAGTATTACTATTATAGTGTATGGCTCTAACCTTGTTATATTATGTACATGGCAATAAAAGCACCTACTTGGTGTAAGTATGCTGTAGTCGATGCGTGGATAGCCACTGCCGCAAGACAAGTCTTTGCTGGAGCACCTGGGCTGCCCTCCGCAAGCGCTTCTCTTCAGCCGCCGGCAATTCCGGCAGCCGATCCAACTGGTCTGGGGATCCACATCCAGAGAGAGTGGATATTCCTGGAACAAACAAGTTATCATCATCATTTTTATGCTGGAAAGGCTAGACAGACATCACTTTCTCCTGAGATTGACATCTAACGTATTCTTAAATTTCGTTATTTTGTTTCAAATAGTCAAATAATTTTACAGTCATACAATATCTCGTAAAGTTAAAATACAGAGATACCGTTTCTTATATAATTGAATTATACTCTCAAAGAACTTCTTGGAAGCTTTAAACCTTTTAAGCTTGTAAATAATTTCTGAAACAAATTACTCTAATTATTCTAAGTATTCTCATTTTTAAATAAAATTCATATTCCTGTTCAAAGAATAAATTATAAAAATCTTAGAATTCTTATAAACGAACTTTATTTTGAATTTACAGTTAAACACTTAGTTTTAATAGTTGTATACCAAAGTATTAAATTAATGTTATACAAGCACTGGTATATGCAATGTACTTTAATTAATAAATAAATAGACAAAATTAATAAAAAGTTACGTAATAATTTACTGAGACGTTCCCAGTTCAGGAATTTTTTGGCACCCACCGTGGGGCCATTTGAATCTCTCCGTCAGTATATTCATAAGCAGGAAAGTCGTATAACATTTAATTATAGAACTTATAAATAGAAATTACCCTGTAGCAAATATGTGCCCGATAGCCAATGTTAAAAAATGGCAATTAACAAACACCAATATGAAACCTTAATGGCGCCCAAAAAGGGGCGTTTAACAACAACCACTCATTAAATGCATAGTAATATATTATAACAGCAAATAACATTTAATGCAAAATCCATGTTAAACAACCATTAATAATATTAAATTACACCGAGAAAAGCTTTGTTGTCAGCGAGTTGCTTGGAAACGGATCGCCCTTGACCTTGAGACTAATGGTAGCTGTAACGAAAAGAAAGTTCTTGGTAGCTTACGTCAATAGCATGTACGTTAGTTTGTTGTACGTATAATTTTGTTATGTAATAAAAATAAAATAATTATGTAGGTTGTGCGACTAAAATATAAGTGACAATAAAAATAAGTGTTTCTTGCTAATATAGGATACGATAACTCATTGGAACAAGACTTGATTTCACATTACTATTTATGAAAATCTGTAGTTTATGCCTCGTGACTTTGAAAGGAATACGATAGATGGCGACTTAATCCCCGGGCTTTAACGTGAAATTAGAAGGAACACAGTTATTAATAACCTTGCCAAATAGCCATATAAATTTGTGTTAAATTGGACAAATTAAACATTAACAAAGATTACAGCTTTTCGATCACGTAAGATGTAATAAATAGCAGTGAAAAGTGGCGAAGTGAAAATGAATTACGTTATAACCTTATTTTTGACGGAGTAGTTCGCATTAAGATAGTCATAATGTCAAGACCAAACGGATGGCGAGCATCACGCAACCGAAGACACTGACATGACACCGCAACCCGGGCTCGCAAGCTAGCTATATATACATATATAGCTATTTCCTGGATGATGTATCTGCGAAGAAGGTAACTTCTTTAGTTTATTAAGAATAGTGATACTAGATCATCAAGGTCAGAGACGCTCATAGCTAGATGCTCTCACCGGTCCGAAAGCGATCGTCGAGGTTAAGTAACTAGGCTCGCGGTCAACCCATAGATGGGTGACCGCCAAAGTGGTTTTAATTAGTGAGCGTCTCCGTGCTTCGGAGAGCACGTTAAGCTGTCGGTCCCGGTTGTGGTCATTAGACAACAGTCGTTAAGTCATGTCAGAGGCCTACTGGGCGGTTTGAACAACTCTGACACTAGGGTAATCAATGCCCATACGATAAGTAAGTAAGTATCAAGGTCAAAAATATAATACAAGAGTTAAGTTTAAAGAAAATGTGAAGGAAATTAGATAACTTAATATAAGTTACGTAAGAACGATATCGGAGTATCTTGTCGCAATGCTAGCTAGTTTTCAGTCGCTGCATTCAACTGTATATACTTACCAATATCAAATTTTAGTGTTCGTATTATTTTCAGCACCTCATAGCGTGTTATTTGGAACAACCTTTATCTCATACAAGCAACTATTAATAAATAGTTCAGACAACATTTGCCACAAATCAGAGACAAAGGAACCCCGACCAGAAATTGCTTTGGGAGCTTGATAAACCGTAAGTTTGAACACCTTACATGAGTCACGCGAGGTTTCAGTCCCAAGTTGTAAAGTAGCCACGCTATCTGTGATTACACACGAACCACCAAACACGACACAACTAACAATTTCGAAGAAAGAAAGTAGATTGAATAATTTGTGTTCCAAAGTGATAAGTTTGCTAGTTCTAGTCACTCGTTTTATTGCATTAGAAAGTATTAATATGTTAAAACAGAGTACCAATCAATACTTTATCGTATCTAGCAACTATCAAACGGTTTGACGTAACGAGCAAGCCAGGAGTTTCTTTTCACTTTCTTCTCCGGATAGTCAATCTAGGTAGCTAGAGAAAGCTGCATGTTAGCTAGAGTCGGATAGCCAATGGCTCTATTTTACTTCAGTGGCTGTCTGAGCCTTGATCCGAACCCTATAAAGGTGCCCATAGACCTCATGTTGCTTCAATTAACAAACAACTGGAAAACCTTCTGCGTTCGCCATTTGCTCAATTTCTCAAAATTATTACCATAGTATTAAATTTATAAATATGTACAGTCAACAGCATAATTAGATGATCAAAATCTGACCTGAGTTTTGAGTTTATGATGCTATTGGGCGGCATTTTCACTAGTTAATATTTTTTACACTTAACACTCACGCACACCTTCAACTAGATACTCTTCACCACCACACTATTTTGTCGCAATTTATGATAATTAGTATTGAATATCCGACTTTGATCATCTACTTTTGCTGTTGACTGTACCTAGTAGTAAAACAAATCTTGTTATTTATTTAAATTATTACAATATTGTGGCACGGATGGACTAAGCAATCAAGGCTAAATCTACTTCCTTATAATGTAAGCTCGACAAGTGCAAGTGTATGTTAAACCCAAATGCTATGTAATTGCGTTATTTCACACGGTTTAAAAAGAGCTTAAAATCTATATAAATAAAAAGACAAGTCCTGACTAACTGACTGACTCATCAACGCCCAGCCCAAACCCTTGGATCTAGAACGCTGAAATTTTGCACAAATGTTTGCTTTATAATGTAGACAAGGAATAAGGAAGGATTTTTCGAAATTCAACCCCTAAGGGGGTAAAACAGGGGCACTAAGTTAGTATGAAACTTTGCCGTTTTTGAAGTTTAAGGCATAAATATTGGTATTAGGCCTTCCAGTTAAAAATAAAAAATCACGTATTTCAGGGTTTTTGGAAATTCCACCCCCAAGGGCGAAAAATAGGGGATTTAAGTTTGTATGGAAGATGTGACAATTTCTAAGTGAAACGCATGAAAATTGGTATTTGGCGTTTTAGTTAAAAATATAAAATATTAATTTCAGCATTTTTGGAAATTCCAGCCCCAAGAGCGTAAAATAGGGGGTGTAAGTTTGTATGAAAAATGTGTAAATTTTTAAGTTAAACGCACGAAAATTGGTATAAGGCATTTTAGTTAAAAATTAAAAATATATATTTCAGGATTTTTGGGAATTCCACCCCTTAGGGCGTAAAATAGGGTATGTAAGTTTGTATGAAAAATGCGACTTTTTTGAAGTTAAACCTATGAAAATTGGTATTTGGCCTTTCAGTTAAAAATAAAAATATGTATTCCAGGATTTTTGGAAATTCCACCCCTAAGGACAACTAAAATAGGGGATGTAAGTTTGTATGAAAATCTGTTTTTTTTTTGGAGTAAACGCATGTAATGTATTTGGTCTTTTAGTTAAAAATAAAGCAATCCAGGGAATAATTTGTTGATAAAAAAAAGGTAATCCAAAACTGATTCAACAAATATACACCAACAATTTATGCAAACTCAAATTTTAGAAAAATTCTTTTCTTTGCCAAGTTGCTTAACATATCGTGGTCGTTGTTGTCTAAGTAAAGATTTAGGGTTTTATAAGATTTGTAACTTCTTTTTATTTGGTAATTTTTATAACAAACCAAAAAAGCGACATTTTATATTCGAGTTAGCGTAGTATAAATTGTTCGTGTAGAGATGATCGCACCCAAAAAATATCATCTTAATTTTACTGATCTACAAGTCCTATCAATGCCGTGGTCGCAACCTAATCTAATGGGAGTTACCTTTGTAATTAATGCATCGTTGATTATTATTTTACTTTATTAGACTTACTGACTGTACCTACTTTAGGACAATTGATATGTATTCTTTGATTTCTTTGGTTGATGATATCGGGTCGTTTTTTTAAATAACAGTAGCAAATTAGTTTTTAGTTTATTTCTTAGTTAGGTTATTTATAGGTTAGGTTTTCTTAAATTTATATTGCTTTAATTTTTTAGATTAAGCTAGAAGTAAGTAGTTACATTGGTCATCATTCGAAATTGTCGCGGACGAAGTCGCGGGCACCAGCTAGTATTAAATATTATTAGTAAATATGTTACGGTTCGTATATAGGTTTACAAAAATTTGGTGACATAATCTTGGGATTTACTTATAGTAACAAGACGGCCAACAAGCATATACCCCGCTTGACGTTAAGTGGTGACAGTAACATTATGGATCAGCCATGAATCATTGTCTTTGTCATGGGCATAGCAAGGTAACACCTGAACTCTGGCGACCTTACTCATACGCACAACCATAACATTTACATAATAACTAACATAATTACTACCTGCAGTGTCTACTGTAAGCTGGAGATACTTCCCCAATCCCCAGCACATAGAGCGGTTTAAGGCTAAGCTACTTATCTTGACTGGGTGTTTTCATTAGTAACTTGTTCTCTTTAGCTGTCTGTGTATATTCAAAGAAATATCCCGCCAGTCTGTGTTAAGTGCAACACAGTCAAGCATTTGAAACTTCCCATTTATGCAATAAGCATGCAGTCTGCGGCGCATAAACATTTCTTGATTTTATTCCAACAATTCCTGCCAGCCAGATCTTCGTTATGTTTTGGCAACTGCCAGTGCCGAATGTTACCTAACCTTGAGGCATTGCGGGTAGCAGCCCCATTTACGTTCCGAAACTTGAAAAATTGTACCTTATTCAATTTCGAAGGACAAGATAAGCTTGTAAGTTCAAGGCTATATCATTAATGAGCAACGTGAAACCTTTAAAGGAACACGAAAGCTAACATATCTGTTCCGATCTAGATCACGCGTCGTATACTTCCAACTTACATGTTGACAAATTCAGTCTTAAGTAGCACAACATAAAGCTTACATTTCAATGCCACACGGAGTTAAGTTGGACTGGAGTCGACGTTGAGTTGGTGCGTGTAATGTGCGAAGACCTTACTATGATTTTGACTGGCTAGTTGGTTTAGTGGTTAATGATCTTCATTGATCTCGAAATCATGATCCAACTGCTTTTCCTCGATATATAAATCGCAGGTACCAAAATACCATATTTAATGAAAAGGAAAATCATTGCTTAGATTTCTCAAAACTGGTCCGCGAATAGTGACTATGTTCCTTTTCACCCTGTTTTTTAACTCGTTGTTGCTTTACGCTTATGAGCTATTTTCAGCTTCTTAAACATCAACAAGATTGAGTGTTCTTATATTCCTTCTTCTCATTTCTATTTCGTTCTGCTCTCACCTAACCTATTGCAGCTAGCTGCCAGTAATAACCAGATATCAAATTCTTTAATTCCTGACTGCCCTCTAGCTGTTTCCTAGATGTTGTCATGGCAACCACAACCGACTGTTCAACGCGCTTTCCAAGACACAGAGGGAAGGCCTCTCACTCAACCAACAAGATCCTAAGGAAAACATGCGCAATGCTCTTTGGGTACTGCTGATAGAAGTGAAAACAATTTTTTACACTACTTCTAAATAATCTAGAATATAATAATAATTGACACTTGACATTTTGATAAAGGTACTCTTTTTATATATATTACTAGCGGCCCGGTATGTGCTTCGCTACGTAGGTATAAGGCATAGTAATAAAAAAAATGATTATTAAGTTAATTTATTCAAACAAAAAAATATTTTAAATTGCTAAAAGATGTGTGTACACTTAAATTTTCTCTACGTACAAACCTTCCCTGGACTTCCACGAATAATTCAAGACCAAAATTAGCCAAATCGGTAAAGGCGTTGTTGAGTTATAACATTACAACGAAAAGTGGCACTGATTTTTATATATATAGACTAGCGGCCCGGTACGTGCTTCGCTACTTATAAGGCATAGTAATAAAAAAAAATATTATTAAGTTCATTTATTCAAACAAAAAAATATTTTAAATTGCTAAAAGATGTATTTACACTTAAATTTTCTCTACGTACAAACCTTCCCTGGACTTCCACGAATAATTCAAGACCAAAATTAGCCAAATCGGTAAAGGCGTTGATGAGTTATAACATTACAACAAAAAGTGGCATTGATTTTTATATATATAGAAGAAGAAGAAGATAATGTATACTAATAACGCACGGATACACAGTATACATATAGCTCATGGGAAGCGTGCAATGACGATGATGATCTTCTTCTTTTTATAACTAATATACAAATAATTACTTTAATTTTTAATAAATATAATACCTATAATGGATTCTGATATGATAAGCAATAATTTTATTATTGATTTCAGTGTTTGTTTTACAAATAATTTAAACAGTGACGTGAAGTTGTTGCCGCCTATTTTGTAAACAAAAAAAATATTAATATAATAATTTCACCAATTTTATCTTTAGAACCAATTGTCAATCCACCGAATTTCTAGGATTGCAACTTTACATTGTTTTGGCTATCCAAGCTTATGTCAAAATTAATGGATTGGTTATTGGCACGTGCAACCTGTCATTTTAGTACAGAGGCCTATCTTTTTCTATGATCCGTCCTCCCAAAGATCGCTCGTTCGGAAAGATTGCTTTTTCAATCTGTGGATGCTTTATTGGCACGGTTTAATCGACAAATGGATCGAAATTGCTATCGTAGATAGCATAAAATGGATTAGGATCGTTTATTAATTTCGGGCGTAAGACAGTCGCCTCGCCGCTTCGTGTCGCGGGTACCAGTCCCGCGCCGGACAGCTATTTGTGTGACCCATAAATAGTTGTTCTGAGTCTGGATGTTATTTGTGTCCGTCTATTATATGTTTGTAAAGTACCCCGCGACACAGGGATTAAATTCGTCGGCGTTGTCATTTAAAAAGAAACAAAACAAAGAAACAAACACGCTTTTTGTTCACCCAAAAAGTACTCAACGCGCCTAAAGCAGTTTTCACTTCAAAAAAACGGAATAGGATTCTGGAATCCGCCCCGTTACAAAAGTCGTGTCTCATCTACAAGCTCGAATATTATGCAAATTTGAAAACCTTGAACTTAAACGGAAATCTTCACCCACTATGCCGAGATTGGGTCCAATCTCGAATCACAGTAAAATTCCTTTAATACACGATGACAAAGTTGTTTTTACGATAGCCGCAGTTTATTGGCACTTTTCGAAGTTGGCAAGGCGAAGGCCGCAGACTTACATCTGCACAATACAAACAAGTGGTACGATTGCCGAAATAACGGGTGGGGCCAGATTTAAAAGTATTGTGGAAGATTGCTAAACCATATTGCCGGAACAGGACCGCGTCTAAATTAGTTTTTTTTTTTACTAGAGTATCAGTTTCACGAGATGACGCAAGTGATCTTCATTCGCCAAAAATATGTTTACAAAGTTGGTATAATATAATATAATAATATCTAGGGACAATGTCACACATATCATCCTAGCCCCAAACTAAGCAAAGCTTGTACTATGGGTACCAGGCGACGATATACATACTTATATAGAGAGATAAATACTTATATACATAGAAAACATCCATGACTCAGAAACAAATATTCGTGCTCATCACACAAATATTTGCACTTACCGGGATTCGAACCCAGGACCACCAGCTTCGTAGGCAGGAGCACTACCAACTAGGCTACGGTGACCGTCTATGGTATAATACTATATAATTATTATAAGAGGTATTTATTATAAGAGGTATAATCTATATATATAAAAATCAATGCCACTTTTCGTTGTAATGTTATAACTCAACAACGCCTTTACCGATTTGGCTAATTTTGGTCTTGAATTATTCGTGGAAGTCCAGGGAAGGTTTGTACGTAGAGAATATTTAAAAAAAGTCTTGAAAAAGTGTAAAATCAACATCTTTTAGCAATTTAATATATTTTTTTTCTTTGAATAAATGAACTTAATAATATTTTTTTTATTACTATGCCTTATACGTAGCGAAGTACGTAACGGGCCGCTAGTACTATATAATTATTATAAGAGGTATATAAATATCTACTTGAAAATCTAGCTATAGCGAGACTTCTAAGATAAATAAAGACACAAACAGAGCTTTTTAGTTTACCTACTCAATTATAGAATTTAGCCATTATCTAATGATGTCATTCTGTGTACACTTGTTTGGTGGTAGTCTTTAATGTATACCTCACTGTCATGTATTGATAGAATACTGTTTTGTGTACCAATAAAATAAAACAAAGATAAGTTAATAGCAGGCAGACAAATAATATTACTAAGTATGAAAGTTTCTAATGGGCTCGCGCTTGATCACAAAGGAATAGTGAGTGTACTTGTGTGTGCACACACAGTTATCCCGCAGTTTGGCTAGTCTTCGTAGAGATTGCCAACTGAAGACAAAAGTTGCCCAGGAGCACTACAACCATTACCTAATCATTGCAAAAAAGAAAAATAGAGATTTACGACTTTTTCAAAGTACTTACTAGTGGCCCACAAAGAAAGCCTCCTAGCTTATCTGTAAAGGGTATGTTAAAGAAGCTCGGTCTTTGGTTTCGTACGATTTTTAAGCTTTTTTTTTTAAATAAGCTAGTGTAGTTTCCATCTAGCGGGATAATTTAAACATCGCCAAAGACTAGCGGTATAATTAGAACATAAATAATGGAGGAAATATAAGCAACCCAATCTACACATAAAACTGTAAAAATCAAACTTGAGAAATATAAGATAAGATAAATACTCTTTTTTGCAATTCATATTAATCCAATTACAGAGAAAAATATAGGAAACTATGATAGCAAATTGTACAGTCGTATCGCAGTCAGCGATCTCTTCCAGACATCTTTGGATGGATAAGAAGCAGAAATAAGGAAACACAACATGATAAAAGTAGATCAAGATAAAAGAATTTAAGTAGATTTTTTTCTTTTCTCGTCTTAAACGCAGTGCGTTAGCTGATTTGCAATATGGGTTTCATTATACCCTACAGGGGCTCTACCGGTTAACGATTGATTAAGTCATTTTTGACCTTTATTATTTGAAAGCCATTTAAGAAATCGATGTTCGGCGACTTAGCCGGTAGAGGAGAGTAAGGGTATAATGAAAAAAAAATTGCTTTGCGTCGGGGTTTAAAAAAAGAATACGTTGAAATGCTTGAGAAATACGTATTTTTTTCTTTTGTCATCTATACGCAGTGGGTCAGCTGACTTGCAATGTGGGAAGTAATTTTTTTTCTGTATTTTGCAAAAACGTTTGATTCTTGACGTTTGACGTCGATCAGATTAGTACTCCAAGTAGGCTCTTTGACCTTCGTCCTTTATATATGTTACACTTTGTATAAATAAATAAACAATTCCAAACGGCTTACTAACAAGTTAAAATAAATTAAAATCCCAGAGGAAATTAAACTTTCTCAGCTATCTCATTTTAACGGCGTTGATAGATAGTTTTGGTACAGGCGACGGCTCGTAACGTTCCTTGTAGCGTCGTTTAGTTTCGCTGGGTCTTCTCAGTTGGGGCGTATGGGACCCGATGGTGACATTAAAGTGACCGTCGTTTACATATAAGGTCCACTTTAATAATGATATTGAATTCTTGCCTCAACGTAGACAGAACATATACTGTTGGCGTGGTTGGTAGATAATTGCCTTTCACGCCGCAGGTCGTGGGTTTGATTCCCACCCAGGACAGATATTATATCCTGGGACATTATTTACGCACGCCCATCTGACTCTAAACTAAGCAGAGCTTGTACTATGGAAACCAGATAACCGATATTCTACATACAGGCACTATCTACTTTTCTTTTGTATATACAGACTTATATAGATAATTACACCCAGACTCAGGACAACTATAATTCATGGGTCACACAAATAGTTAACCTGCGCGGGAATCGAACCGGGACACGGATAACGAAATAGGCGGGGCGATTATCTAAACCCAAACGCCACACTTGCAGTCAAATTTAACTTCACGCAAGATAGTCATACATCTAAGAGATCTATAATTTATTGCAGTTAAATGATCAGAGGTTTTCTTCTTTTTCGTGTACGCAGTGGTTATCCATGTGTTGTTCAAGCCGCCAGAAAGACCTCATATGGCCTAGCTACTGTTGTCTGATGACCGCAGCCGGATTCCCAGACATTAAACCACTTCAGCAGCTCTCTATTCATAGACTGAACATGCGGCTAGGTACCCCGTTAAGGTACCTTTAATTAAATGCGGGAATGGAAAACTCATGTTATGTTCGATATTTCAGTCATAGCCCACAACCATTCTAAGACGTGTGAAAAGATGCAGTTTGAAAACAATATCAACTGACCCTTCTAAAAATAAAGTCAAATTAAATCGAAGCCGTTTCAACGATAAGAGAAACCGATGACCCACCTAACCAACCGATCACACAAAAACAATTTCACGCAAACTTAATTTCGTGAAAACGTCAAACGTAATCTTCCATTTCGATGACCCAATATTGGTTTCCTTCTTTTGAATAATACTTGTTTCTGGTGTAGGATCACAGATCACCGTTCATAAATTAGGGTGATTCTATTTATATTAAACTTTTCAACTTATTTTGATTGGCCTGTTGTTCTAGTGGTGTCTGACCCTGACTGCTAAGCCAGAGGTCGTGGGTTCGATTCCCACCCGGAACAAATCTTTGAATTATGAGCAATGTGTATTTCTTCTTCGTCTGGGCGTAATTTATCTATAATATGTATTTAGAAATATATATAAGTATGTGTATCAGTCGTCTGGTTGCCATAGTACGGGTTCTGCTCAGTTTGGGATCACATAGCAGTGTGTAAATTGTCCCAAGATATGTATTTCTTTCATTCGTAGGGGAGAGTAAATTCTCCCTAACACATACTTAAAAAATATTAGAGGAAAAAATATTTTTAACAGAGTATTGTAATAAAGATAAATCTACACACAAATATATTTACTACAACATTACTACTACAATACAAGGAAATAAAATAAAACATTAACAGTGAAGATTAGACTACACTAGAAATATAGGTTAGTACATGAAACATACAATTCGACATCTATAATAAAAAGTAGAAAAAATCTAAATCGCCCACACTGACTGAAATACAGATTTTACAGTTTCCAGCTATAGTGTGTCACCAAGGTACATATCAAATAAAAAAATCATTTTTTTTTTTTTTTTTTTTTTTTAAATGGTTTACTAAACTGGCCGTACACAATATTAAAATAAAAGACAAATACAAATTCTTGAAAAAAGCTTAGTGAACGACCTTCTTGAAGTAAACACAGCATGCAAATATTATCACAAATTAAACTTAGTAAGAGAAAAATAAATAAAATAAACTAAACTTAACTTAACTAAATTCAAATAATTATGATACTGTATTTATGTTTTGTGGGCTCAGAAAATGGCGTTTTATGGATTGAATGGATACATTGAAAATATCTACATCATAACATATTTTGTTGTAAGACGAGCACATGCGGTACATTGGCGAATGTTGACTATAATTAGTACGACAACAAGGAAGACTGAACGTTTTTCTGTTTTTGAGTCGACTGCTAGATCGTGGAATATCAATATTTAGTTTGCTCAGTAAAGTGGGGCAGTCAATTAAACCATTGATTAGTTTATACAAAAACACGATATCAGCCACATTTCGTCTGCACTCCAAAGAACAGATTTTAAAGTGCGTGAGCCTGGATTCATAGGATGACAGAGTACGACACAAGTTATTTGCGTAGGACAGGTGGTACAAGAACTGTTTTTGAATTCTTTCAATTCGTGAAATATGAACTGTATAAGAGGGGCTCCAAACTTGACAGCAATGCTCTAGAAGGGATCTTACAAAACAATTAAAAAGAATTATATATACATAATATATATACATAAATAAATTAATTAGTATGGAGTCTCATTTTAGGCAAACAATGCCTGTATTACAAGACCCCGCTCTTCCATAACAATTTTATGTTTACGTGCTTACAATATATATATTTCTTAAAATAAATCTAAAAATTCAATAAAAATAAAGTAAAATTAGTGCATTTGTGAGTAATGTGGTGGGTAGTGTGTGTGTGTGTGTGTGTGTGTGTTGATGTGAGTTTTGTATTTCCCATACATATGATTATCAAATGCTTGCATGTGATACGGGGGGAAAATAAGTCAAAGTATTATATTTATATAATATTTTTTACAGCATAATACAATTTATACCTGGACTTTTCACATAAAATAATAAAATATATAATGTGTAAATGTATGGTAAACTTACCTATAAAACAAAAACCGTAAACCTAAATAATTTAAATAACTGAGGCACTGATATTAACATTGTTTAATTTACGTCGTGCATCTGAAAGATATTGTCTCAGACGTTTTATAAACGTGTGTACTGATAAGAGATCTCTAGTTGGTGGAGGGACATTGTTCCAGCATTTGGTTGAAGCATATCTAAAGTTACCTCTAAAAGCTGCCGTTTTATGGCTTGTGACAACTGCGGAGCACGTTTTCTATGACATGCTCTACCTCCCCAAATCCAAGCTAGTTTATCATACAAATAGGTTGCTTTTATTTTATCGTATTAAATAAAAGACAAACCAAATGAAATTTGCGACGAGATACAATTTTCCAAATAAAGATTTTATTTATGAATGGTGTGATGAGACATCTAGCCGGAATAGGAACGCGAAAAACCAAATGCAACTATCAACATCCATACAGAACCCCAAATTTCGCGTTAAATATCCCCTTCGATCGGATTGTCACTAAGCAAATTTATGCTTATGCATTCGGCACACCAAATCTTTTGTTTTAGATGCGTTTAAAACGAATATTTTCATCCCAAGTTTCATAGCGCTATCATACTCAAATTAAATGTGCATCTGTAAGTCATCCGCATAAATATGGTGTGCACATTCTCGGAGGCAATCCGTAATATCTGAAAAGCACAGGACAAAGGCCCCAAGACTGAGCTCTGCGGCACACCTCTTTTTAAAGAAGTCAGTGCTGCGGCTCTTGGTTTTTCCTCACTAAGCTAATATGTGAATGTGAGTTTGTTTGTTACTGATTGACACTTTAATTAATCAACCGATATCATAAAATTTTACACAAGTTGTAACAGGCATAGAAAAGAACTCCGGGCACCTTTTATTCTGAAAAAGTTCTATCCCTGAGTTGTTACGCGAACGAAACTGCGGTTTGGAAGCAAATACTTAAATAAACCCATCCAATCGATTTGTATAGCATTAGCTTATGACCTTGACCGTTGGGTCATCAGTTCGATTCGCTGACTCAGGTGTGAAGCAATTTGTTACATCAAAGCAACAAAATGCTAGTCATCGTAGCCCATTATAAGTAACGACCGCCCAGGCATATGCCGCATAGTGCTATTCTAAATAGTTGACAAAATATACAATAACAGTTATCTGCCTGGTGACAGCAATTGCCATAGCCTAGCCTAGCCTGGACGCTTGAAATAGCCGATAAAAATATAAAGGTTAATTTTTTGAGAACCGGATGATGCCATCGGACAGAAACGCTCACTATTTTCATGATTCAGTGGCAAAGTTAAAGGTCTAACAGCACATGTTATATCTATAGTAGCTGAAAAACGAAATCCATAGGGAAAATTAACAAATCTGACCCTGACTTACAGTTAACTGTATATAGCAGCCGCTACGCCAAACTAGAGCCCTATAAGACTTATGAACTACCTCGACACCTGACGTCTTTTTCGCCTGCACTGGTTATGTTACACATTTACTGAAAATACCAACCCATGAAAGTCTCGAACTATTCTAAAATCTAATCTGACGTATAGATATCCAACTAAAAGTTATCTGAAGATTCCGGCACGACCCGTTGCACAAAAGCCGGCAAACCAGACACCCATGAAATTCTCCAACTACATATACCTACTGATATCTGAATAACAGTTATCTGAAGATTCCGACAACTCTTGTTGTACAGAAGCCGCTAAGCCAAATCAGAAATCCATGAGAGTTTTGAACTAGCTTGATATGTTACTAAATTACCCAACTCAATGTTATGGGGATATTTCCTTAAAGATAAACACCGAGTGGCAATCTAGACGATGGTGGTGTGACATCCCTGTGCTGAAGGCTGTCACCTGACCTCGTTCTGGTCTTGCGACTAATATTTCTGCTTAGTTATCCAGTCTTCTTTGAGATTGGTCGCCGGACAGGCCAGTCTTTATTTCTATAAAGACTGGCCTGTTTGTCTAGTGGTTAACGACCCTGACTGTTAATGCAGAGGTCGTGGGTCCCTATCTCCCATCCCCATCACCCATCCCCACCCTGGAAGAATCTTTTTGTGATAAGCACGATTATTTGATATATGTCAAGGTGTAATTTATCTATAATATGTTTCTATTTTGAAATATGTAAGTAGGTACCTATGTTTATGAGTTGTCTGAATATTACAAGTACGGACTCAGCCTAGTTTGGGATCAGATTGCAATGTGTTAATTATCCCAAGATATTATTATTATTAAAATTAGGAGTTCTATTGTATGAGCCACCCCTACAGGTCGATACCTCGACGTAGGATAAAGAGGAGGGCGTAATCCGCGGAATCAACATTAGTAAGCTTTTAAGTTAATTGCCTTTTAAAAGGTCGCTTTGTGACCCTTGTTGTTGGGAGAATAAAGTATTATGAAAGCTTAAATATAAGCTTCCTTCTAACTTCGCTGAAATTGTTATTAGCGAGGATCAACTTGTTTATTTACCCTTGGTAATAATTTCTCGAATGATCCGGTAAAATAACTATTTTCTTCAGCATTGTTAGGGTTCTGAAAGGAATCAAGGTACTTAACTAATAGTTTCTCAAATTATTCGCAGGGTCCCTGTCTGTCCGCGATTTCACTCAGATGTAAATTAGAAGTTACTTATTTGCATGAAATATGGTTTACATAAGTTTTAGTGTTCACATATCGGTAAATATTATTTCAAAACAGTAAAAAAAAGTACAATTCCTATAAAAATAAACCCTCAAACAAAAACAAACTACAGAGGTATTCCTATGTTTGTGATGAGAAGTGTATTGTCAAGTGGGTTCTTACTTACATAATAATAATAATTTGTTAAAAATGAGATATCCAATTTTTTTACGTGTGAGGGTCGCTGGATGCAGATTGCGCAAGACCGGCAATGATAGAGATCTTTGGGGGAGGCCTTTTTGCAGCAGTGGTAGTCTTTCGGCTGGTATGATGATAATGATGATCAAATTTAGATATTAGATATTCATCATTTGAATCACATGATATTAGATATTCATCATTTACGGAATTTTACTTTAAAATATTTAATTACAAGTTGTAATTTGGTGTGTGTATTCTTGTGTCAGAGTTGTTCAAGCCGCCCAGAAAGCCCACAAGTTAACGAGTGTTGTCAACTGTTGTCTGATGACTCCTTGGATCGGCAGCATGTCCTCCGAGATACGGAGACGATAAAACAGTAAACCAATTTAACGGTCACCCATCTAAAGACCAACCGCACACTTAAAACCGCAGACAGCAAAGATACGTGTAAATATGTAAGTGCCGAAGTCGTACAAGGTAAAGCAAGAATGATGTTTTACTCATTTATTCTATTGCTTCGGGTATTTGGTTCGGTAGTTTAAAAGTATTGGGGGTGCATGTCGAAAAACCTATAAAGGGCGTGGCGCGGCACACACTTGACCGGTTTTTACACAAAGTACTTGAATTTATAATTGGGTACGTCATTAACGACGGATTAAAGTTAGCTCCAAATATTATCAAGCTTATCTCTACCTACCTAGCGAGTAGGATTACACCTCTTGCCTCATTAAGGACATTGTCTCGAGACTATAAAACCAAAACGACTGAATTAACTGCACGTGTAGTAGTTGAGATATTCGCCTCGCCACTTCGTATCCCGGCTTCGATTCCCGTACATAACAACTATTTGTGGGGCGCATAAGTTAAGTTGTTCTGAGTCTAGGAATACTGTGTGTCCGTTAATTATATGTTTGTTAAATAACCCTTGAAACAGAGATTCATTTCGTTAGAGCGTGTGTTGCCTTTTTAAAGAAAAGAAACGTATAAAAACCAACTTGAAAATGAAAGTTTCATTGGAGTTTTCAAAACACGACGCGTACGAAAGGATTAGAGTTCTCGATAGACATGCAGAGCAATGATTGGTAAGCATTATGATCATGATGGCGTCATCAGTTTTGCCAATCACAATGCTTCGTTACCTGCGAGAGCTTGAACTCTTTCATAAGTTTCGTTTCTGCAGACTCTACAGGGATCGCAAGTAAGTGTATTACTAATAAATAAAATTACATCGATATTTGTTGTATAATTTCATTACGTACTAACCGACAGTATGGGCACAGAGACGCTGAATAATTAAACCATTTTGGCGGTCACCCACCTATGGACTGACCGCGAGCCTAGTTGCTTAACTTCACTTAACTATGTTTATGTATTGCATTATAATAATAATAATAATAAATTCATTTATTTCTCTCAAAAGGTTACAGTAGTCTTTACAAAGTAAATTTAGCTATTGATAAGTTTCTAAACCTTGTGAGAGCTGGAGTCCGTAAGAGGTTCAAAGACCTGTGTGACGAATCTCCAGGCTCTCTCCTTATATTGTAGTGAAAAATGAGTAGCTAACGTGTCGTGAATGGGTTATTTTGAGATAATGAATGATCGGATACATAATTATTAAAGAGAAAAGGAGCATGCATGCATGAGGGTATATGTGCATGTGTTGTGTGTGTGTTAGGGTGTATGTGTGTGTGTGAGAGGGTGTGTGTGTGTGTGTGTGTGAGAGAGAGAGAGGGTGTATGTGAGGGGGTGTGCGTGTGTGCCTGTTGCTGTATGATATTTTAATTTGTAATTATGATTGTTTCTGTTTCAGTGTAGTCGAGGGACATGAGCCAATTTGTAACCGTCTTTTTACAATTAAATTTACTTAGTGAATGAATACTGAGTGTTTTATTTACCTTATTATAAATGTAACCACCAAGGAAAAAGAAACAACGCTGGGCAAGTCTAGTGTTTGTTGAGTTTACTTGACAAACAATATGTTTCCGGCGGGCATTGTTAGGTTTCTTGGGATCATATGGAGTTTGTGCATGAGTGGTTAGAATTAATCTCAGAATAAATAGCTTACGGACGGAGAGAACGTCACAGATCTTATGGAGTTCTGTTGTGGGAAACTGATAGGGCAATTTCCACCCAACCTTCAGAAGTGCCCTTTGAGCATGTTCTAATTTTATGAGGTTGGTTTTAGCGGTGCCACCCCATGCTACAATACAGTACTGGACAAGAGACTGAGCCAGTGACAGGTATACAAGTTTGAGAGTATCCCCATCAGCAGCATGTCGTAGATTTTTGAAAACGAATATCAACTTTCTTAGCCGTGATGTAAGTACATCTATGTGTTGTTGGAAGCAGAGTCGGTCGTCAATCTGTATGCCAAGGTATTTTATGCAATTTGTACTGTGGAGAGTTGGGCAGTTACAAGATGAGGTGACCCAAACATTACAGGAGTGGGCAATTAGAGGGGAAATGGATGAGGGGGGTTTGCCTGCCGAAGTGAGTGAAAAATGCATATAAAATGTTTTGTCGGCGTTCAAGGTGAGTAGGTTTTGTGTGAGCCAGTCCGTGATCAGGTTCAATCCGGTCTGAGCACATGCAACGACGGATTCCCAAGTGGTGTCATGAAATATCAAGGCAGTATCATCGGCGTATGTGAAGATAGAGCAGTTGTTAATATTTAATCGACATAAGTCGTCGATATAAATAAGGAACAGTGTAGGACCGAGAATACTGCCCTGAGGCACTCCATAAGACACGGGAAGCTCACTACTCAGCCACTCACCAATCTTTACGCACTGTCGTCTATCCTTTAAATAGCTAGAGAGTAAGGAAAGTTGTTCATTCCTTATACCCAGCCTCTCAAGTTTGCCCAACAACAGTGGGACAGAAACCGTGTCGAACGCTTTTGCGAGATCTAAAAATATGCCTACAACTTTATTTTTTTTGTCCAAATTTGATATAATTTTAGTGGTCAGATCAAGCACTGCATTTTCCGTTGAGATGCCTGCGCGGAAACCATATTGGGAGGTTGAGAGTAAGCTATTTTGTTCGAGATATTTTACAAGTCTCTTATTAATGAGCCTTTCTAGTAGCTTCGAAAGTGTAGGCAGTATAGCAATTGGTCTGTAGTTGTTCACACGATCTCTGCCCCCGCTCTTGTAAATGGGGTGTACGATGGCTAATTTATAGACGTCCGGGAAAACTCCTGTGCTTAAAGCCATGTTGCAAATGTGTGTAATTGGATGGATTAATAAATGTTTATATCTTTTGAGGAATGTACCAGAGATGTTATCTGATCCTACAGCACAGTCGCTTTTGAGGCCCATTATCAGGTGTTCTATTTCTGTCTCATCCGTTTGCAGCATGACAAAAGTGTTAGAGTGCGAGTGATATTTTGTAGTGTTAGTGGTAGGTACTATTTTTTCAGCTAAGGAGCGTCCCACGTCAGCGAAATAAGAATTAACTAAATCGATTGATTTGGTGGGTTCAGAAGGTGAGATTAGTTCATTAGCCTGTGTTTTAATTTTGTTTGTGTTTAATTTTGTTATGTTTTTGATGGCTTTCCACAGTTTTTTGCTGTCATTTTTTGCTGAATTTAATTGATTTGTGTCATAATTCCTTTTGGCTTTTTTAAATATCATAGTACAGTAGTTCCTGTATCTCTTGTATGTAGTTACTAAAATATTATTATTTGGATTGCATTTTAATTTATGATGTAGACTGTCTCGGTTCCTCGCACATTTTAGGAGACCCGGTGTCATCCAGGGTTTACGTAGACGTTTTCGGTTTGGCACTTGTTTCAGAATTTTATTAGCAGTTAGTGTTAGATTTATGGAATTAATAAAATAACTTGTAGCTTCGTTAACATCACAAGAATTATATAATGGGGAAAAATCTAATTTAGTCAGGTCGGATTCAATTTTGTCATAGTCAAAAATTTCAATGGTTTTTTTTTTAGAAGAGATGTTAGTATTATTTCTTTTTTATTATTATATTATGAGCTTGACAAGTACAAGTGTAAGTAAATAACCAAGTGCTGAATAAAAAATAAAAGAAAATAACCCACGCCTATTTCCCAGAGGGATAGCCAGGGACGCCGGAATTCTAATTTTCGCGATCCTTGTACACCTCTTACTCTCATTATATTCTTCATACATGCTCGCATGTTTAGGATACTCCTGACCTGGTAGTTCCCTAATAACGCTATGAAGTGAAAGGGTTTTACCCAGACAGGCTTCATATAGAGCGGAAAAACGTTGTGCCCTAGAAAGCCTATTGAGGGAAGGAGAAAGCTGTGGTACCAGGCATACCTTCGTTGTGTTCTTTGAAGAATGTAATAGTAATGAAGTAATTAGTAATTACTATCGTACTCTATCGCATGTATCGTTGTGTATACGTCACTCTTTTTTGTTCCACTTTAGTGGCGTGGGATATAGCTTACCCTCTGTCTACGTCATACATCTCCTCTTTCTAACAACCCTCGTACTCACTTAACTAAATATTATTACTTATCCATTACTGATCATCCCCTTAGAAGACTCACTCCAAAAATTTGATTTACTTTGTCAATGACAATGAACACACAGAGTAAAATGACATTCTATTAGAATGTTATTATACTCTGTCCTTCATTTCATGGTATTTTTACCTCGCTATAACCTCAGTATAAAAATAGACAGTACGGAAACTGCCTACAAACGGTCGAAACGGCACACTCACACAAACATGCGCACAGACAAGACCCCTAAGCGGTTCTCGCGGTGCTGTCAGTAATGAGTGCGTCAAAACGAGTGGTCCGTATAAGTTTATCTTTTTAAAAACCAGCCAAGTGCGAGTCGGACTCGTCCATGAAGGGTTTCGTAGCAGCATGTATTTCAGTTGATTAAATGAAAGCAAATTGCGGTTTACGATTTATGACGTATTAAAAAAAAACTACTTGCTAGATCTCGTTAAAACCAATTTTCGTAGTTAGTTTGCATGGTAATGTACATCATATATTTTTTTTAGCTTTGTCATTCTCTTTTTTTAGAAGTTACAAGGGGGGACACTCATTTTACCACTTTGGAAGTGTCTCTCGCGCAAACTATTCAGTTTAGAAAGAAATGATATTAGAAACCTCAATATCATTTTTGAAGACCTATCCATAGACACCCCAAATGTATGGGTACCCCCCAAAATTATTATTATTTTTCTATTTTTGTGTGAATATCTTAATGCGGTTCACAGAATACATCTAACCTTACTAAGTTGCAACAGTACAGCTCTTATAGTTACGGATAAAAATGGCTGTGACATACGGACGGACGGACAGACAGACATGACGAATCTATAAGGGTACCGTTTTTTTGCCATTTGGCTACGGAACCCTAAAAGGCCACGTGCGTATTGATTAGTATACGGCTGTTTGAACTCGGCTTCATCGAAACAAGAACTTTCGTATTTTAACCGTCCTGCTCATTTATAAAACAAATATGTTTTATTAAAAAAAATAATACGTATCTAAAACATTAAAAGTTAAAAGTTACAACCCTACAGCTTCAATAGAGCGTAGGTAATTATTTCTTCAACTAGGCTTTTTTACCTGACTGTCCATATCTATACTGTGCCATAACATTAAGTTTATGTTTATCTTAAATCGAAGTGCTATCGATCAAATGCATCCCCCACATAAGAGAGCTACACGAGTATTACATAATGACGTCACTTGTTGCTCCGGCCCGGGAAGTAGGCCGCGGAAATGGGCCGGCGACCCGCAACCCGGCCACCCGGCCGCCCGGCCCGGGCTACAGGTGGACTGGTGCACTGTACTGTGCCTCTAGCACGAGTTCCTGCAGTTTACTTACTCGATTACACGTACAGTTTCCTATCATACATTGAGCACCAGCGCCTCTCGCGGAAACTATTAAGAACTAAAACTCTGGTGCTCAATGTATGTGAGGAAACTGTACGTGTGATCGAGTAAGTAAACTGCAGGAACTCGTGCTAGAGGCACAGATGCATCACTGTAAATGTATTCACCTGTGTTGCTTATACAGATTTCAACACTCAGAAGAATCACTACCCACACACACTTAAGAGGCTTCCTCATATGTTTATTCATCTTTGCATTTTAAGTATAGCCCTTTTTTCGGTTTAGTTGATAAACGAATTTTTATAGAAGACTAGCTGTGCCACGCGGTTTTACCCGAGTTTAACTTTATAAATTGTATAGATAATTTTGTTGACGGACCTGTTGGCGTGGTTGGCAAATGCTTGCTTTTCACGCCGGAGGTCGTGGGTTCGATTCCCACTCAGGACAGATGTTTGTGTACATGAACATATCCGTTACTCCTGAGTCTGGGTGTAATTATCTGTAACAGTATGTACTCGTATTAACAAAAGAAAAGTAGTATATGTATTATATAAATTATCTGGTTTCCATAGTACAAGCTCTGCTTAGTTGGGGATCAGATGGCCGTGTGTAAATAATGTCCCAGGTTATTATTTATTTATGGAAGTTATGACCCGCCATAAATCAATAGGCTCAAGCTTTGTGATAAAAACTGTTATTACATGGCAGTAAAAATTTATAATAAACTACCAGACAAACTACAAAAAAACCTAACTGACACTAAATTTAACAATGAACTTTATAATTGGCTGTGCGACAGATGTTTTTATTCCGTAGATGACTATATTAAATGTAAATACTATGACTGACTCAAACCAAACTATTTTTGACATATGATTTAATTATGATTATATTCCTATTATTGTTTTATTATTTAATTTGTATAATTTTACATTGAAATTAGACGAGAGGCAAAAAATATTATTATAATTTATTGTAATCAAACGAATATTTGCACGACGTAAATGTCGAATATGGTGGAACCTACTTATTTATATCAACAATTTGTAAACCTGTATTCTAGCAAATAAAGAGAAAAGAGATTCATTCATTAATTCATTCATTCAATAAAAAGCCTATTTTAAACTGCCAGAAATAAGTCTGGGAAACAAACTGTCCTGTTAGTCTAGTGGTTAGTAATACTGACTGCTAAGCCACAGTTTGTGGGTTCAGTCCTCAGTCTAACCTTTGTGTGATGTGCACGATTATTTGTTCTGCGTCTGAGTAGGATTCTAATAGAGTAGAAATCTATAACATGTATATATTTAGAAGTAAATAATTGCCATAGTACAGACTCTGCCTAGTTTGGAATAAGATGGCAGTGTGTTACTTGTCGCAAGATATTTATTTCTTTAGGATATTTAAATCAGACTACCTGGATTTATATAAAACAGTCAGGCATAGCTGCTTTTATTATTATTTAATTCCTGAAACAACGAGTATTATCAATTTTAGTATTGTTTATTTTTTACACGTATGCGTAGAGAGAGAGATAGCCTCGGCACCAGGGATTCCTCTACAATACATGCTTTTGGTTATTTAATGAGACAACTCACCGGTCCGTAAGTGATCTGTGAGGTTAAGCAACTAGGTTCGCGGTCAGTTCATAGATGGGTGACCGCCAGTGGTTTAATTCCTGAGCGTCTCCGTGCTTAGGAGGGCACGTTAAGCAGTCGGTCCCGGTTGTAGTCATTAGACAACAGTCGTTAAGCCATGTCAGAGGTCTACTGGGCGGCTTGAACTACTCTGACACTAGGGTAACCACTGCCCATACGATAAGTAAGTAAGTATGAGACAAAAACGGAAAAACCACATTTTAAATTTTGCTAACGCGAACTCATTTGGATATTTTTTTGTCAACCAACATATTTTTTTAAAATTAACTTCATAGAATAGATTCTGAACCACCAATTTAAACGACGAACTCTATTTAAATAAAGCCCTGTAAAAAAGCGAGAGATCAGTCACTCATAGGCTAAACACAAAATATCGAAAACTACTTGCCATAAGATGCTCAAGTTTAACAGTTACATAGTTTATAGGTAGAAGTTGTTAGCTCAGAATGGGCGACAGGGACGAATTGAATACTCCAAAATGGCTGTTGTAAGTTTATATGAAAATGCTATATGTTTACTGCTACATACATAAATAGAAGCTTTTTCTGCTAAAAATATGCAACTATACTAAGTGCTCAACATAATAATAGTATCATTGTGTGAGTGTCTGTTTGTTAGTCACCTCTTACGGCTGAACTCTCAAAATGATGAGGCGGAAACTTTGAACGAAGATAGACAATATTTCTTAGTAACATAGTAATATTATGTAGAAGAAGCAATACGAGCGAAACGTGCGCAGGCTAGCAGTCTAAAATATAAAGCTTTGAACCATGCAATCTATCATCATGTCAGTCGAATTATAGTGCTAGTACTCACCGGTCCGTCAGTGATCGGCGAGGTTAAGCAACTTAAGTCGTGGTCAGTCCATAGATGGGTGAATTACCTATGGTTGGACACCTATGGTTTAATTTCTGAGCGTCCCCGTGCTTCGGAGGGCATGTTAAGCTGTCGGTGCCGATTGTAGTCACTAAGCCATGTCAGTGGCCTACTGGGCGGCTTGAACAACTCTGACACTAGGGTGACCACTGCCCATACAATAACTAAGTAAGTAAGCCGAATGACGTCCACTGCTGGACAAAAGGCTTCCTCAAAAGATTCCCACGATGGAGTTTTGTCTATCACTTGGAGGGATATGCCATAATCGCCACGCTTGGCAGACGGGTTGAGGATCGCAGTATGATGGTCATAGTACACAGAGAGAAGCTGCTGCCCGTTCTCTATTAGAGATTTCTAGGTTCCCCACGTTATGAGATGGGGAGGTGATATTCTATCTCGTCAGCCACACAGCACGTAATTTACAATCACTTACTAAAGTTATCAGCATATTAACTCCAAAAGTTTACACAACATTAATACGATAGAAGCTTCTTTACACAAATACTCGCGAACTAAAACGTAGAATTTAAGACATTAATATTCAGCTAATGGATAAGATATAATAATATATTAATATGCTTAATTTAGTATTCAAAGCACTTCTCATGTGTGAATAATTAATATACATTACCACCTATATGACATAGTTGGAGTACGAGCATAGAGATGATTAACAAAATAGTTTAAGCTAGACAGAAATAAAGGAACATTATTTAGAAGATTTTGTAGTACCTGGTGGCTGAACTACGCTGGAATTCAAATTTAAAATTCCTCACTTAAACATCGCTTAGCTGTTTATCGAAATCCAGGGCTTATACTTGGGCTTTTTAACGCAAAAACTGACAGGCGCGGAAATAATTTTTGAATATAACCTGATCATCTCTCCAGAAAAGACCTGTAAATGGAATGGTTCGTCGAGTGCAATTAGATCATGATCCTCTCTAATAAACTAGTCACGAACACAAGATATACCGAAGACCGCGAACATTATGGTCGCCATGACCCTTTTTTTTACTGCCATATTGATGCAATGGCCCCTTCGGTCCTTGGTCAGACGAGCGGCCCACGTCTCTATTTATGAAACATAGAGAGATAGTTCCACGACCCTACAACCGACATTCTCCATCTCAGTCAACGCCCTGAACTTCTTTCAAACTCCAATAGGGGTGGCCGCTACCACACAGGCACAGGTTACTTAGCTTGTAGTTTTATGAACCGACTTCAAAGGAGGCGGTTATGGATTTAATTGTGTATATGTTCCTGTCGTCTCTGTAATATGTGCCTCTATTTTTCGGTGAAGCAGTGAAAGCCTCTTAGGCTAGCTGTAAACGTTAAATGAAAAACCGAAATAGCTTTTAGATAAAATACATGTAAACCGTTAAAAAATAGTTCATCCCCATAGATGCTATGGTGCCACATTCAAACATGCAGACTACTTTAGTATCAAGGGCTAACAAATGAGTACTCCAATCGTCGAAGAGCGGAGGATTTCGCGCACATAACACGAAGATAAAAGTACATAATATCATTGGCATTATTACAACAAAAGCTACGTCTTTTATAAGCGAAAAGCTAAATTCTTAGAACAAAGAAATCTCTCCACCAAAATGTACAAAGCACATAACGATACAAATATCGCGATGCACTCTCTTTAATGCTCTAATACGATTTGACTTTCAAATGTAATGCAATAAGTCGGACTTTGAGCACGAGACAAAGTCCCGTTCCGTTGCTATAGCGGTTTTACTTTGGTACTTAACAAGATTAGATAATTAAACAGATATAGAACAAGCTTGCTGAATATTTTATGGATCTTACAGAAAAAAGTAATGATATTCAGAAACTCGCACTGATAACTCAATTACAGGCGGAGAAATGTGGAAAATTAAAATACCGTTCATAAAGATGGCGGCCGAATGGTACGACGACAATAAGCTTGACGTGAGTCCTGGGTACCGCTGAACAGTAGCAGCATTTGAGCGAAGAAGAGCATAGTGTTCCTGAGCTCAGTGGGTCCTCCTATAGCCTCTTTTTCTATTCCTACTAATGGCACTATGCATAGTTTTTGATAGATACTAGCACCTAAGTAATACTGCTGTGGCTTCGGTGTCCAATCTGAACGGAGACTAACCAACATCGCGAAACATAATATAGTGCGCGAGTGTGTTCGCAAACACATGTGCACTCGCATAACTTGATTAGACGGTGATCTGAAAAGACCGGAGACAGATCAGGCGTAAGACCGACCACGACCGCTTGACGTGCTCCACAAACTTATAATAAGGTCAACCAAGTATTTAGATAGTGTTAGTAGCGTACGATATGTAAACATAAATAAATGTTTACAGACTAAAAGTATTCTTTTTAATAAAATACTTACATAATGAAGTTGAATTTGAGAATGCCTTTCTTTTCGATTTAAAATATTGTCGCGGAAGTTACGTATGAGACACAAAATCCGACAAAAATTGGCCTTGGTTTTGTTGGCAAATGTTCAGCCTTTTCACGACATTTCCGATTACATTTCTACGTAATTGTGAATGAATTTCGTCAATAACTCGTCGAATTTTCTTTTATGCTCCGGTTGTCTCGGTGTTATTTGCAAACACATTTCCTTTTATATACCCCTAAAGAAATTTCTAGAGGTGTTAGATAACACGAACTGATACCCAGTTACTGTAAATGTGGCCAATTACTGATCGGCCGCAGTACATGAACTAGATGTTGTTGACAAGCTAATGAAATCTACCATAAGTTGCATCAACTTGTCATCGACATCTAGTTCCGAGTCAAGTCACAATAAGTAATTAAAATGTCGGTAAAACCGAAGACCATTGACCGTATCTTCTTATTGCATTCTTCGGAAATTATATGCAAATGTCGTGTCGATTTGGAGAGACTGGAACCCACGAGGCCATCCTCGTAGGTTTCAGTCTCTCCAAATCGACACGTTTATTTTTTAACGTACCCTTTATTAAGACAACGTCGACACGCCACATGACAGGCTTACTGGGTAGCTTGAATAACGCTGACACTAAGTTAGCGTAATAAGTAGAGTAAAGCATTTGAATATATTCGCATTCACTTTGTCGAATTTATAAAGAATTGAATCTGTCACAGTATTTACCGTGACGTTAAAATATAGTGTGACTGCCCACCGTTTGCCACTACAAGCAAAAGAATATGTATTCATCTAACACAGATTACAATTACATAAAAAATACTGAGAGCCCGACCAATTGGCACGAACAGAAGGCTCTCAACTAGTAGTTTTACAATTCTGGCCGACACACTCCTGAGAACACCCTTATGTGCTAAGGGCGCTGCTAGAGTGAGCGACAGATTTTCATTGAGTGGTTGTCCATCAAGTCGGAAGTGCTCCTCAACGCTAAAGATGGTGAGCGAAGAATGTCAGACGATTTCCAACAGTTTCTGTAAAGTTCTCATTATTTAGATACGTTATTTCTATGAGTCGAAATAACGCAACTGAAAAACGCTCCATGACTTCACTTCAAACTTAACTTACATTGCTTAGTTTCTCGTAAACAATTTAATATTAATACACTGTAGAACAATTTGTACAACGAGTATATAAAAAGGCGGTGACTTAGCTTTTGTCTTCAATTTTCTGAACACTTTGGTACACTTTACCGAACTGCAGGATGTTTGGCAGACTTTGGCGAATATCCAAAACACTATTGCAGATGGACGATTTAATCTCGCTTGCACCCTGCAAATGTTAATTAACATACTTTTTCCAAAGGCAAGCAAAGGTCAACAAATGGGTCAACTCTTCAATTTGTTATTGTACCTAGTAAAACTTCTTTACACACTTCTTGGGGAGTAAGCTGGTGCGTAACGAGAGCGTTATGCTAAGTGTGATCGGGCGCGGCGAACGGAAGTTGAGAGGGAGATATGAGTTAGTGACGATAGAAAGACAGAGAGTTACATTTTGTATATCACTGTAGGAGCAAGAGTTGAGAGGGAGATATGAGTTAGTCACGATAGAAAGACAGAGAGTTACATTTTGTATATCACTGTAGGAGCAAGAGTTGAGAGGGAGATATGAGTTAGTGACGATAGAAAGACAGAGAGTTACATTTTGTATATCACTGTAGGAGCAAGAGTTGAGAGGGAGACATGAGTTAGTGACGATAGAAAGACAGAGAGTTTCATTTTGTATATCACTGTAGGAGCAAGAGTTGAGAGGGAGATATGAGTTAGTCACGATAGAAAGACAGAGAGTTACATTTTGTATATCACTGTAGGAGCAAGAGTTGAGAGGGAGATACGAGTTAGTGACGATAGAAAGACAGAGAGTTAAATTTTTGTATATCACTGTAGGAGCAAGAGTTGAGAGGGAGATATGAGTTAGTGACGATAGAAAGACAGAGAGTTACATTTTGTATATCACTGTAGGAGCAAGAGTTGAGAGGGAGATATGAGTTAGTGACGATAGAAAGACAGAGAGTTACATTTTGTATATCACTGTAGGAGCAAGAGTTGAGAGGGAGATATAAGTTAGTGAAGATAGAAAGAGAGAGTTACGTTTTGTATATTACTGTAGGAGCAAAAGAAAAAGATGCGAGCACACATTTTCTTGCTTTCTCTTATAGGTGGTCTAAACCACATTTGTTTTTTTTAATTATCCGTACGGTTACCTGGTGGCTGAGTTGTTCAAGTAGGCCTCTATCATGCTGGAAACTACTTTTCGCGGTCACCAGTCTAAAGATTGATTGCATGCATAGGTGCTTAACCTTGCCGGACAGCTACTGGCTACACGACCGTCACGTTATACGATTAATTAAAATGATTATGAGCAATTGGGGCGTTCTGCTTAGCGGATCCAGCATTATCTTTACGGAATGAATGACAATGTAGATGGACCTCAACCAAGGGTCGCCATTTGCATTAGTTCTTCCCGGAAGTACGAGGACTTAAATATAACTTGGCTAATCATAGACTATTGTATTGCACAATTTCTTACCGGACAAGGCAATTTTAAAAGTAAATTGTTTAGTTTCAAATTAAGTAATGGAATCAGGCGTTACTTTGCGGAAATCCATAACAATCAAAATACAAAATCAATATTTAGTGTTAAGTCTCCTTCGAGCACTCGACGAGTTAGCAGCCCTTGAGAATGGTCCGTGGAGGACCGAAACACGTGTTGGGTATCGTACTGGCGCATGTAATTTGCTTTTTATATTGTCCTTCTTTGCATGTGCACATTTTTGCGGGCGGGAGGGCGGTGCAAATTGCATCCCAGCATGATTAAACTGACAATTAGCGGAATTAACACTAAATATCGATTTTGTATTTTGATAGTTTCAAATTACCATCTTCACCAATTTGTCTGTGCTCCACTTCCTGTAACGAATATGAACTAACCGCTACCACATACATACTTCGGGAGTGTGATGTCTAGCAAAATGAGCGTGATATTATGTTAAATTATATTATTATATATTTAAACTAGCTGTGCCCCGCGGTTTTACCCGCATTCAATTTTATAAATTATCACAGCTCCTCCCCCGTAGGTGATAGCGTAATAATATGTAGCCTATATGTTGACCCGACCCAATTAAGTACCTTCTAATTTCGCTAATCACCTCGACTCCAAAATTAAAGTCGTTACTTTTCAAGTAGTATATATGTATGTGATAGGTAAGATTAGTGACGGACGAGAGATCACACAGTTCTACCCTACACACAATAAAAATACTTAATTTTAATCTTCCGTAATCTATACATATAATAAAATCGTAGGAAAGTCAAAACTGTACATTGAATATTTTTTTTAAAGGATACTTGGGGCGTGATCTGCAATGGATATCGATGCCAAAAATATAGTTTTTAGAATTTTTGTCTGTGTGTCTGTTTGTCTGTATGTATGTCCGGGCTAAACTCAAAAAGTACTGCATGGATTTACTTCAAATTTCGCATGAATATTACTAAGAGGTCGGGTCAACATATAGGTATTATCACGCTATCACCTACGGGGGAGGAGCTATGGTAATTTATAAAATTTAACGCGGGTAAAACCGCGGGGCACAGCTAGTAACTTATTAAAAGAATTCGCGACTGTCTCGTTCTCTATACAAAAGTGAGAAAAATACCAAAGAAAACAGAAATCGACAAAATTGAGGCAACCTATTTGCTTCTCCAAAACTGAACCAACTTCAATTTCCTTTTGATTTACTATCGACAAATGAATGGCCGTTTTACTTTTTTTTGTTTCAAGTCGCCGTATATATTGACTCGACATTTATTTTCGGCAGTTTAGAATTGGCGCTTTTGTATTGATTTTTGCAGGGTCGCGACTTTTACAAAAATAGGTTTATCCGCAAAATAAAACTGTCGAGCATTGTCGTGACAGACATTTATATCGCAAAATACTTTGTCTAGTTTTTGATTCTTATAAAAATGCTAGGTAACTCAGAATCGTACCTTACTGAGTTTTCATGGGGATAACGTGGCAGACGTTAGTTTATCTCGGTTACTTTCAATCCTTAACTAAATATACGGAATCCCCGAAGAGGCACGCTGAGGTAGACCACAGGCATAATAGAGGTACCCGAATTTTAACTGCCTGGATTTTCGGTAATATTTATTTAATTAAATACATGTTTAATTTTAATTTAATTATTTATTTTTAAAGTAAATATATAACTAAATATTCTTTAAATATCAATATTGAGCAAAAACTATAAAACAATTAGGTTTGTTGCATGGGTTTGCCCCTATTTTTTTTCAGATTTTGTATTTGTTTTTACAGCAGCAACATAAATATATCATCTGTGTGTGTTCATGTGATACAGCCTGGTTGCAGACGGACAGACATACAGACAGACAGCGAACTCTTAAGTAATAGGGCTCCCATTTTAACCTTAGGGTATGGAACCTTAAAAATAAGATAGAAAAGGCGGTATTTGTAAGTGTAATGTGTTGTCTGTCAAATGTTTACAGTTGAACCCAAAAAAAAAGATGAGATTTCATTAACAAATGAGAATTATAATTACGTGAATCCTTTGTACAAGCTAATGGCCAACTTTTGTAGAAGCGCTTAACTTTTGTAATATCTTCTATATTAGTTTAAAGCCGGCAAGATACTTATTATAGGATTTTTTTTACTAAGCTTTGCTCTAAGTTTCACAATAAAAATGGTTAAGACTTTCTTATATAGCCTTTTGCAGTTAGGTCACTACATAATGTATTTTATAGGCAAGAGGTTGGGAAAATTATAATAGTTTGAAATTGACTAATGGATTAGATTTCATTAAAATCGATTAGATTTAACCATATCGGGGATATTCTCCAGAAAGGACATTCTTTATCGAATGCGCAGTGCTTAGCCGGAAGGCAGGGTTGTTCAAGTCGTCCAATAGGCCTCTGTCATGATGTCAACCCATCTAGAGACTGGCTAGGCTAGGTGCTTTACCTTGCTGATCATTTTAATCCAAAAAAATCCACAGAAAAATATTCCACGCAAAGTCGTGGATACAAGTAGTAAGATAGAAGCTGTGTTATAAATCGCAAAGCAATAAAAAGACTTTTATTGAAGTATCTAGATAACTACAAAGCTTATTGTTTCACTGAACTTCTAACGACTTGAGGGTGAAATTATTATCATTCCAAGGACTTAGGCTATCGCTACTACGTGCTTCTTTACAATGACATAAATAAACTGCCATCTGATCCCAAACTATGGCAGCCAGACAACTGATTAACATACTTATATTTTTCTAAATACAGTAGAGAATTGTCTACGAATAAGTTAAAAGAATTACTAAAGCCAAATTGTGTAGCGCCCTGCTACACAATATTAAAAAAATTCTGATTATTTAAGTGATAAAAGTGCTTGGGATTGAGTAGTTCTGAGTCAACACACATGTTTTTAATTAATTTTAAGAATTTTTATTTCAAAAAAGGATTCCTACTGAGTTTTCTGGCAGTGTTTCTCAGTAGCTGCATGCACACTGCATGATAGGATAAAAGAAATGACGATTCCACATAAAAGCAATTTTTTTACGGAATAAATTCCAAATAAATGTAATTTTTGAATTTGACTACATACATAGTAATACATACATATTATAGATAGATTACACCCAGACACAACAAATAATAGTACACTAGACACGAGACCAACAGGCCTGTCAATTGACTGACAATTGTTTTCGCTTCGTATCAATAACAACATACTTATAAGTACAAAACAAACCACAAACTAATACAATTCAATTGAAAACAAACTTAAATTGGTTTTATTTATAACAGTATTCGTTAAGCCGGCGGACTCGCTTTTATCTTTGTACAAAAACAATTTATGTATCGGCTATGCATAAATTTCGTCCATTCGCATTTACATTGCAAGCTTGAAATAAAAATAAACGAGGCCAGATGAATTACTTAAAGCTAGTAGATCTGTTTAATGATCAATTTTAAGTCGAACCAAGCGTGTAGTATGCTTTAAAGCTAGATATTATTAATTATAATAACAATAATCCTCCTGGGGACCTTTGGCCATGGCGGCCAGGCTTAATGGGAATCAGATCATCCCAGACAACCGTTGGGTAGACAAGGAAAAAGTAAAATAGAAAAGGCGGTAGTTGCTAATGTACAGACACCAACACATCCAGCTACCCCAATCTGTCAAATTTATTTTATAGATTTTCATTTTTATCACAAAAGCATAAGGTTCACTTTTAATCTACAAACCTATCAAACCTACATCAAGCACCAGTCTCTCACAAAGTTTTGTCATATGCTGTGATACTATTATAATTGTAAACCTGTGTGTGTGACTGCCTCGTTGGTCTAGCGGTAGCGTGTTCAACCGCAGATAATGAGGTCCTGGGTTCAAATGCCGGGTCGGGCCAAAAAGTGATTTTGGGATTTTTCCGGATAAAGAAATTTCTCAGTATCAGCCCGAAGTCTGGAAGTTGGCGGTATTACACCCCCGTGCCTCGGAGAGCACGTAAAGCCGGCGGTCCTGTACCTGAACTATTTCCGGTCGTGTCGCTAGGCGTCCCATCGGATCACGAGAGTGATGGAATAGAAAGTGCCCCTGTGTTTGCGCACACACTTGTGCACCATAATATGTCCTGCGCAATTGGCTAGTTTCCATTAAGACTGGCCGCCGTGGCCGAAATTCGGTCGGGAGGACTTAATAAAAAAACCTGTGTGTAATTTGTGAGAGAGAATAAATGACTTATTATTATTAATTGGGTAAATTTGACAAATTGGGGTAGCTTGATGTGCTGGTGTCTGTACTATAGTGTGTATGAAATGTTCAAAGTTGTATAGGTACATATTACAAGTCTTAATGTAAATGCTGCGGTCCTGGTTAGAGTAACGTCGCCAGATGTCATTGGAGGAGGAAACGGTCGGCAACACCTGAGATAGTTAAGAGAGAGAGAAGGTTGCCGCTTGCCATCAGGTAGACATATGCTTATTTAACAACTATTAGTATAGAAAAAAAACTGATACTAAAAATATAAATGTAAGTCTTTGATAACTGGTATTGGATTCATTTACTATTCAGAATACAGCATTCAACCTATTATTATCCCATTCATAACCGTTAAAAGCTTGAACCTCTTGTGGGTAACTCAGTTCTATCTAACCAACTGCATGCGTTTGTATATCTATCTTACAACTATAAGTAAAAGAAAATCGTTGTAGTACAATTCACGACGTATCCACTACATCATCTTCATCATATCAGCCGAAAGACGTCCACAGCTGGACAAAGAATCCCCAAACATGTCCAAATTTGCCGGCCTTGCGCTACCCGTATCCAGCGACTTCCAACGACGCCCACAAAATCATTTGTCCATCTTACTACCTATCTTAGTATACTTTAAAACAAAACTCAAAAATCTCTAACGAATAATATATTTAGAATTCAACGTTAAGTAATAGGGACTATCGTATGATCATCATCATCATCATATCAGCCGAAAGACATCCACTGCTGGTCAAAGGCCTCCCCCAAAGATCTCCACAATTGCCGGTCTTGCGCTATCCGCATCCAGCGATGATCACAGCCATACAAAAGAAATATAAATTTTCTAAAACCCAAATAAGTAGTTTGTTCCTGTAAGGTCACGCCCATTAAATACGCAAGGCGGAGTAAACAGGTTCCAACACACAACTACAACAAATCTGATTACTTTCCGTCGCGACCCATTAAGTTTCGTGCCAGATCGTAACCACCGCGCACCAGGTCCTAGTGTCCAAGCTAAAAGCAGCCAACCGCAAGGCATAAAGCTGAGGTCGCTAGTCGTAGTCCATGAGCGGCCTTTTGAATTAGTTCCACGTGCTGGCGACGAGTACTGCATTTATTTAGATGGTCCATGTGATAGGAAAAAGAGATTTATTTTGCATTAGTAAGCATAGCAGCCTTACCACTATATATATATATATATATATATATATATATATATATATATATATATATATATATATATAGTGGTAAGGCTGCTATGCTTACTAATGCAAAATAAATCTCTTTTTCCTAACACATGGACTATCTAAATATATATATATGTATATATATATATATATATATATATATATATATATATATATATATATATATATATATATATATATATATATATATATATATATATATATATATATTTCCATCCCGGAGTTGATATTACGTCCTAACCGTCATCGGTAAAAACCGCCATGGTTTTTACCGATGATGTTGCGTCCGACTGACTTGTTGCATCCTGTATACGGACGCAAGATTGTCCAACTCTCAAATTCAGCCAGAAGTACAGTAAAGGTTAGTACAATGTCTGGGTGAAATATTGGCATGGACGTTGTTTTGTCACCGGAGTGCTTTTCGGCGTATTTCTTAGTTCCGCTGTTTGGCGCGCGAATTTTGGAGGTCGCTTATGTGCGCCGTATATCAGTGGCGTATATTCGATATTTTGTTTACGTATAACACGCCGATAATGTGGCTTCTGTATATAATAAAAGTTTTTATCAATTCTAATGTGTCATTTAATTGCGTCACACAAAACGACTTCGTCCCAGAGGAGACGAGGGGGTGACAGAGGTGAGGGGGCGGAGTTCGCATGCGATATGCAAGCAAGCAATTTGTTTATATGTTTTTGCCGGCCAGTGCGGACGCAATAACGCTTGTGGTATAAATATTGTATAGTAGAAGTAAAATAACAGGCACCATGAAACAAAGTGCCAGGATACTCTCATTAGCAAGTAAGTATCCCATTAAGTATATTAAAAATAATGAATAGGTAGGTAAGTACCTACGAGTAGTAATTTGTACTTAGTTGGAAAATTTAAATTATCGTTATTATATCGTTATAATGAATAGTATTAATTCTGTTTATTTGTTTTGTTACAAAAAGAGGACGGTATTTGATTATAATACAAGTTCACAATAATAATGAATGTTTTTCGTAGTGTAAGTGTCATAATGAAAGAGTTTGTTAGTTAGTAATAAAGTAAATAAATAAAATTATAATAATAATAGTAATCTCGCTTTTTCATCAAAATCAACCAAGAAGTACCAAGTGACATAGAATTTTTTTTTTAATTTAGACCAGAGGTACTGTCTTGCCCGTCACCCGGTGACCACTTTACGTTGGGTTTCGGGACACCTGAACAATTAATTGCACGCAACTGGCTGTTGATATAAACATTATTTTTACTGTTTACTATTTAGGTTTAAAAATATCTTGAGTAGTCTTTACACAGATACCTACGTATGATTTATTTAACTGACTTTTATGGTTTTTTTAGCAGGAAATAAAGAAAATTCACGTGATTTATTTGATTCAACGCTGTTCAATGAGGTTTGTATATCTACATGATTTTTTTTTTTTTTTTAATAACTGTAACTGTTTTATGCTTAGGACTTATTTTTAACGACTGTATGTTCTTTCCAGGAACAAATATCTGTTTCAAGTCCTGATTTTTCTGACACTAATTCCAATTATATACCGCCTGAAAAAGATGTAAGTAGAAGTTTAAATAACCTACAATTTATAGTTAAGAAATGTCACATTGTTGATAATCATATTGTAAAAACTTAATAAATTATAAATATAGATCATTATGTTAATTTTATTTTTGCAGACTTCATCCGATGAATCTTACTTATACGATGACAAGATCTTGGATCGAGCTTGCTCATTTGGCAATATACCTCATTCATCTGAAGAGTTTCATCAGAAGAACTACTCATTATTACAACTTAAGCCCTTATCTGACATAAACATTGAACAGCCCTTAAATGAAGAAACCTCGGTAATCTGTAGTGATAGTATTTTAAGTGACATAAGTAATTCACCTGACATAACTCTTACAGTGGATATTAGATTATTAAAACCGGTATCCATATCGACACATAAATCTAATTCTGTTGTTTCGGGGGACTGATTGCTAATGCTTACAGGGGGGGGGGGGGTATGATTACTAATGCTTACAGTTGAAGTCAACTGTAAGCATTAGTAATCATACAAAACACTTACACTACGAAATAGACCTGGTAATTGTTCATTCAAAATTTGTCGTTTAGTCTTAGCTCTCTATCAATATCATTTATTTCTGTCATTCTTGCCGGGTGGTTACATGAAACCTAGTCATTTATTTTAACATAGTCGTAGTATTTTATTTATAATTTTAAGCGTTTTTATTTTACTTTTTGACGCCTAAAGCGCTTTTTTATTTTTGAGACTTTGTGCTGATGTATGTCTGATATGTAAATATTCAGGTTAATAATTTTCTAAGCATTTTTATTTTATTTTTTTAACGCCTAAACGGCTAAACAAATTTCTGTTTGTTAATTTTTATCGACGTATCACGTGGGCAGAGCCACGGTTGAAAACTAGTATTGCTTACATATACAAGTTAATTATAGTCAATGACACAGTAAATTAGCCTCTCATCTGGTCGTTCTTAAAATTGTTAATTTCTTAAATGTTCCGATTTCGGTGTATTTGATTTGTCCGACACTTTGATTATTATGACTATGGGATTATTATTGTACCTACTTGATTTGTAAACAATAAAACTTCAAAATACCTACTACCGAAACAATTGTTTTATTTTGTGTTCATACTTAAGTTCAGAAGAAACACGCTCACATAAATAAAATGATCACACATAAACCTAAATATCATATCCTTAATATTTTTTAATTAGCCTAGCGGACTTAGCTAACTATAATTTAAAATTTAATTATACTATGTAATATAGGGATAACTTGTTTTGATTGCCTGTTATGTAGGTACATAAATAAGTATTTTATTTTAATCGACTTTATAAAAAGTGATGATTCTCTATTCATACATACATATCGTCACTCCTGTTCCCCATTGGGGTAGACAGAGACCACATCACGCAATGAATTTATTGATTTATTGAGTTATTATTATTTAATTTATTTATGATTTTTATTTATTATATGGGCACCTATGTATGTATCGATATAACATAGGGTTAGGAGGAAGCAACAAACTTAACAGTTTATGGCGTACATATAAAAATAATATACGGTACCGATATAATCTCCAATATAGTAAGGAGTCATTTAATTAGTAGAATGCATGGAATTAATATAGTACAATATACGGTATCATTATCCATACATTTAGATGGATGTAGGAAAAACGATTAAATGCATGGAACGTATACAAAAATATACAATGTGTCACATGATTTCCATCGAGAACGGACGCAAAAAACCAGCGAGAATTATTTCAAATTGAATATCTAATTTTCGTACCTAAACAAAATTTCTCGCCGTCGCGTCGATAGAATTCACATGACAGCAATGTAACTATATTCGCACGAATAACAATTAAAAAGTCATTGGAAATGGTAGACGCTATAGGGTTCGACTTTGAAAAGACGCAACAAGTCTTCGGCGATTTAAATATATATATATATATATATGTATATATATATATATATATATATATATATATATATATATATATATATATATATATATATATATATATATATATATATATATATATATATATATATATATATATATATACATATATATATATATATATATATATATATGTATATATATATTTATTCAGTATGTATTTGAGTATCTATTTAAATCGCATTTAAACTTATTTTACAGTACATTGCTAGCCACTTTTCTCAATTGCTAATCTAGTCCATCCAACGGTTGTCTGGAAGAAATCGCTCTTATGCGATAAGACCGCCAATTGTACATAAATTGAAACTATGTCTATACATCTAAATTTTATTCTGTGATGTGCAATAAAGTGTACCTACCTACCTACCTACCTACCACTAGGTTTTTGCCAGGCAACCGAAGGGCTTCGAATTAAAGAAAAAGCAGTTGGTTAGGTATTTCTTGGCATAGTTAGTCACAGGATTTCTTTTGTACTGTATGTACGTTTATATAAAAAGCAATCTATAATTGCACAATTATAGAACTAAGAATTTATGATAAAAGTATTACCTACCATTTTCAATCATCGTTATTGGACGAGATCAGAAACATAGACTCACCAAATATTTAAAAATGTAATCCAAATACACACCTCACAATGTCAATAAAACAAATATAAATAATTACGTCAATAAACAAGAATTCAATGTAATGTAAACGTCAGTATAAAAAATAACTGTAAAACAATTAATTTATTGAATTTTCATTGACATGGCCGTGGCGGTGAGCGAAATTCAACCAGGAGGACATTTTATTATTATAATGTTGCTTTCCAATAAGTATTATTTACCGCAAAACAAATCTCTCTGTTTCCTATCACATGGACCATCTAAATAAGTGCAGTACTACGCTTGAAATTAATAACACAAAAGGCCGCTCATGGTCTGCGACTCGCGACCACAGCTTTATGCTAACCTTATTGTCGAGCCTTTTTGTGTAAGCAAAAGCATTTTTTTATTCTAGAACCCGTACAATATATTCTCTTCTTGAGTAACGCTGTTTCTTTTTCAGTAAATCTATACATATAATAAAATCGTAGGAAAGTCAAAACTGTACATTGAATTTTTTCTTTAATGAATACGAGGGTCGTCATCTACGATCGATATCGAAGCCAAAAATATAGTTTTTAGAATTTTTGTCTGTTTGTCTGTATGTATGTCCGGGCTAAACTCAAAAATTACTGCATGGATTTACTTCAAATTTTGCTTGAATATTACGAAGAGGTCGGGTCAACATATTATAGACTACATATTATCACGCTATCATCTACGGGGGAGGAATTGTGATAATTTATAAAGTTAAACGCGAGTAAAACCGCGGGGCACAGCTATTTATATTAAAAATACCTCTTTTACTATTCAAACATTTAAATAGGTTGAAACAGATGTGAATCCCCACTATCAAATCGCAGGAACAATTCAAAGATAAAAATTAAAAACAAATAAAACGTAATACCACTAATTAATAATGTTTTAAGGTAACAAAACACGAAACTTAAGGCTTGGGTCACCAAATGTGAAACCTTAAACACCATGTCTTGACAAACGCCATTACATAGTGAAAACGCTAGTTTCATAAAACTTGAGCCAGAGTCGCCACAAGGAGGGCGGGCGGCAATTAGTTGCAGATGTCAGATTTATACAAACACTCATTTAAACTTTTTTATAAAGTAACTTAATTAGTGAATATATTTATAGCTAAGTAAAACTTTGCTGTGTGGTGACGGCATAGAATATCATCACCCTATCTCATCTCGTGGAGGGCGTAGAAATCGTCAGAGGGAACACCTACCAGAGAACGGGCAGCAGCGTTTTTCTGTGAACTATGACCACCAAACTGCAATCGCCAAACCGTCTGCCAAGCGAGGCGATTATGTCATATCTACCCATTATTTGGGGAGGCTTTTGTCCAGAAGTGGACGTACTTTGGCGGGCATGATGATGATGGTAATTTCGTCAGAAAGAGATCACATTTTAGTGACTAGTATAGACTTTCCTACGATTTTATGATATACTAGCGGCCCGGTACGTGCTTCGCTACGTATAAGGCATAGTAATAAAAAAAAATGATTATTAAGTTCATTTATTCAAACAAAAAAATATTTTAAATTGCTAAAAGATGTTTATTTTACACTTTTTCAATACTTTTTTAAAATTTTCTCTACGTACAAACCTTCCCTGGACTTCCACGAATAATTCAAGACCAAAATTAGCCAAATCGGTAAAGGCGTTGTTGAGTTATAACATTACAGCGAAAAGTGGCATTGATTTTTATATAATAGGTCTTTACCTATGAAATTGCCGTTTTGTATGAAAAAATTTAAACGAATTTTTTTCATGAATTTTTTTATTTGTATTAATCGAAGTAATCACCCATGCAATCAATGCATCTTTGCCATCGCAGTGGCAGTTTATTGATGCCCTTCTTAAAGAAATCAGCTGGACGGGAGGCAACAAATTCTTCAAAGGCATTTTGTACTGCCTCTCGGGTATTGAATTTTTTTCCCGCCAAGAAGTTATCCAAATTCTGGAAAAAGTAGTAGTCTGTAGGCGCAAGGTTTGGTGAGTAGGGCGGATGACGGAGAGCTTCCAACCCCAGTTCTTGCAACTTGGAGACCGTCTGCTGTGCAGTATGAGGTCGCGCGTTGTCGTGCAGGAGCAGCGGAGACGAGCGATTGACCAATGCTGGTTGGAGATGCGCCAGCTTCTCCATCATTGTGCTCAGTTCTTCACAGTACACATCTGCAGTAATGCTCACCCCGTTTGGTAAGAAGCTGTGATGAATCACACCGGCGCTAGACCACCAAACAGTGACCATCACTTTTCTAGGGGTAAGTTTTCGTTTAGGGCATTGTTTAGGTGCTGAACCAGGATCCAACCAACTTGCTGAGCGCTTGCGGTTATCAAACAGAATCCATTTTTCATCGCAGGTAACAATGCGGTTCAAAATTCCTTCATTTGTGTGTCTGTTGAGCAGTGCAAGGCACGTCTCGACGCGTACTTCGCGCTGGCGATCATTGAGTTCGTGGGGCACCCATTTGTCAAGCTTTTTTACCTTGCCAATTTGACGCAAATGGACCAATATTGTTTTGACGCTAACGTCGAAAGCTGCTGCTAATTCAGCCGTAGATTGTGTATCATCAGCTTCCACAACCGCCTTTAATTCGTCATTGTCGACCAAAGTCTTCGGACGACCGCGAGGTTCATTTTTCAGGTCGAAATTTCCAGAACGGAAGCGAGCAAACCAATAACAGGTGGTGCGTTGGTTTGTAGTGTTAGCTCCGTAAACGTCGTTGATGTTGCGTGCCGCTTGTGCCGCGTTGCTGCCACGACGGTACTCATATTCCATAATTACTCGAATTTTTAACGTATCCATGATGACGAAAAAGATTGAAATGCGATGAAAATGTAACACTAATCAATAAAGAAATGACTACTTTTGGAAAAAAGAATCCATGTTTTTAAAATAAAATTAATTTGAAATTAGAATTCTTAGCCAAACAAAAATTATTTTGATTTGAAATGGCCAGTACTGCAGAACGGCAATTTCATAGGTAAAGACCTAATATATAAGATATAGATAGTATTCTTTACAAGTACTCGAATAGTAGGTATGTACTAGCGCAAGCAAAGGTAATGCAGTCCGTAATATCCAGGTAAATTGGTTCATAATCCTATTATAAAACAATAAGCTATCAATCAAGAGTTTATCAACTTGCTTACAGTTCAGTCGACGTCCGCCCACTTCCGAAGGGATAAAATTCTACTGTCTGAACATTATGCAATTGTTATAACGCCCACTGTTTGAAGGTTACGTAATAAACATGAGAAGGTGGGTAGATTACGCCTTCTTGTAATTACATACGAATTACGGAACCACACCTTTTGATGGGGCAAACTTCCCAATGACATCAGAAAAATGTCAATCAACTGAATCAACTAATTTAAATCAAAATTAAAGTTTCAGACAGTGTTGATGATAAAGTTGCTTGAGAATGTGAAAATTTTATTCAACGTATTTAGATGATTTAATTGTAATTAGATGTTAATATTTTATGATCCCGAATTAGAATAATAAAATTCCATAGTGTTTTTCAAGGGTAAAAAATGTGACGATTCAAAATAAAATTTGGCAATTTTACTCAAGAAGATAATATGACTAAACAGGTTGACTTGAATGTTACTGGACCCGGCCGGGGTGAAAAACATACCGGGTTGCAATCTCTAACTAGTCCCAGTTGAAAAGGAACTTTTTCAAAAGAGTCATTATGTGAGCAATTCTTTCAAATGTCCATTGCGCCATAGAAGCATATATTCACTGCATTGCGTCGATTGTGGCTCGGTTTTGGACTCGTAACAATATATGCAGTTTTTATGACCTGTGATGAAATGCAACACACCTGCCAAGTTACCTGCCATTATGCTCTACATGCATTGGGAATTCATCTAGCGCAAAGCTTCCTGACGCCGCATGGTCGTCGACTAACACGTCCACGGGTCAACGGTGCCCCGCGACAGGTAGACGGTCCTACGTCCCGGGGACTAAAGTCCCCGTGCATTCAATAGTTGAAATCAATGCCATCCTGTGGCAAACTGCGGCATTAATTGGCATGAATCGAAGCACCATGGTCAAGAGGATAGAAAAGAATTAAAAAAAAAAAGTTGTGCCGCCTAAATGGAACGTCAAAGAACAAAAATATTCGTAAAGTGGCGTCTACCAGTGACAGCTATTTGAAATGGACATATTTCGCAAAGAGTTATAGATTGCTTTTGAATGTTTCTTTGTAATTATGTATGGGATGTATAGATATATCATTTAAAAGGGTATTTAATCTAGTTTTTTGTTATGTACATTAATATGTTGCAATTAGAAGTTTTTTTATGTAAAGTCGATGTTAATTTGTCAAATGAACCGGACGTTTGAGATTGTTGTACTTGTGGTGTGGGTCTAGTCGTTAGTCGTTAGTGACCCGGAGTGCTAAGCCAGAGATCGTGGGTTCGATCCCCGGCCAGGACAAATCTTTGTGCGATGAGCACAATTATTTGTTCTGTGTTTAGATGTAATTTATCGATAATATTGTAAAGACTCGCAGCAGCAAGAGTACCTACTCTATAATTGGGATCTAGGGAAAGACCTTCACAATGATAACACACGTATTAAACACCAATCACTTATTTTATTGAATAATAATAAACTAGATTTTACAATGTATTCTTTAGCACCTCATTTTGGTAACTGTGGACAAACATCACTCAAACATAAAATTATACTTTTTATTTAATGCGAATTCCTTTCTAACTTATAAGCTACGTCCAGCTATTTTAATAAAATGACCAGAGTTAGCTATCTCTCAAAAGAGGTTTTATTCTATAGGAGGGCAGGAAATATCATTACAATGTCTATGTATTAGAAATATACATGTTTGTTTATCAGTTGTCTGCTTGCCATAATACATGCTTAGCCTAGTTGGCAGTGTGACAGCTATCCCAAGATATTTATTTTATTCAAAGTCAAAATCATTTATTCCGTAAAAAAATTACATTTATGTGGAATCGTCATATTTTTTTACCCTACCGTGCAGTGCATGACGTGGCAGCTACTGAGAAACACTGCCAGAAAACTCAGTAGGAATCCTTTTTTTAAATAAAATATACTTAAGATTAATTACAATAGATAGATAGATAACACTTTATTGCACCAAATTGAAGCATAACATTATAAATCAGTTAACTTATATAATAAGGTACAAACGGCGGTCTTATCGCTAATACAGCAATCTCTTCCAGACAACCGTTGGATGAACCAAAGCAATGCAGGGAGATAAAGTGGTAGTTGGCAGTGCATCTACTTATATACATTTACATATATATGTACCTACCTAGGTACAAATATTATATATATACACACACAATATATAGATATATAACATAAAAATATACCTATATATAAATATATATAGTTCCCTAATTTTTAATATACTATAAATAAATATAAATAATAATTATGAAGACTAAAGAAATTTTTGAGGAAGATGGAAGATCGCGAGCTGTGAAGATTAAAGTGATAGATAATGTTTTTTTAAAAGTGTTTTGAAAGAACTTAAAGTTTGCGCGCGTCTGATATACAGAGGGAGTGAATTCCACAATCGAGCAGCCTGTACAGTGAAAGATTTGTCGTAGAAATTAGTGGAATGTGTGGGCAACTGGAGTTCTAGATTCTCTGACGATCTCAAGGACCTAGAATGTGTGTCACACAGGAATTGAAACCTAATCTTGAGGTAAAAGGGAGCCGTGGGATTAAATAAAATGCTATAAAGAAGGGAGAGTACGTGAGTATTTCGGCGAAGGCGAATGGGTAACCACTCGAGTTTTCTACGAAATTCGGAAACATGATCATATTTGCGGAGTCCAAATATGAACCTTATGCAGAAGTTTTGAAGTCGCTCGAGTTTATCTAGTTTGTCCTCCGTAAGGTCAAGATAGCTGGCGTCAGCATAGTCAAGGATTGGAAGAAGGAGGGATTGAGCTAGTGCAATTTTGGTGGCAATTGGGAGAAAATTACGTAACCTCCTTAAGGATCCTGCTGCAGCATATAATTTGCGACTGGTCTGTTCTATTTGTGGACCCCAAGACAGTGTTCGATCAAAGTATACCCCCAAGTTTTTAACCTTTTCACTGAGTGGTATTATTGTATTGTTAAATATTACTCGAGGGGTATGGGTCCAGTCAACTTTGTTGTGCATTCTAGAACTGCCAATCACGATGACCTGAGTTTTGGAGGGGTTTACTGTGAGACCGTGGTCTGTGCTCCATTTGTTGATTTTCTCCATATCATTGTTAATAATATCAATGCCATCGCTAAGGTGCTCAACCGGTGCCTGAGTGTATATTTGTAAGTCGTCGGCATAAAGGTGGTAGGAAGAAGTTAAGCGAGAGGAAATCGAATTTATAAATATAGTGAAGAGTAGTGGAGATAAAACGCCACCCTGTGGCACGCCAGCACTGGTGTAACACCACGACGAGTAGTTATCGTCAATACGAATCCGTTGCCGACGGCCAAACAGGTAACTACGAAACCAATCAATTACCATTGGAGATATATTAAGAGAGCGTAATATGCCAAGTAGAATGTCAAAGTCCACAGTGTTGAATGCGTTGCTGAAATCAAGCAGCGCAAGCACCGTGAACTTTCCACATTCCATGCCTAGTCGAATATCATCCGCAATATTGATAAGAGCGGTGGCTGTACTGTGACCTGGACGAAAACCGGACTGTGAAGGATTAAGTAGGATATTCTTGGAGAGGAATGTACTCAGTTGGTTGTGGACGAGGCGTTCCAGAACTTTGGACAGGAAAGGTAGTATGGAGATAGGACGATATTCGGAAAAGGATGAGGGATTCCGTTTTTTAGGTAGTGGGATTATCTGAGCACTTTTCCATGTTGATGGAAAAGTAGCTGTAGAAATGGAAAAATTAAGGAGGTGGGTAAGGACCGGAAGGATTTCGTCGAGGATAGGAAGGATCATATTGCGACTGATACAATCACTTCCAACGGAATTGGAAGTAATTGATAGTACGCTCTTCTTAACATCACAAGTGGAAAACTGATTAAAGACAAACTCAGAATGATCAGGGGTAGGAATTGATGAAAGGTACCGTAAGGTATTTAATTTGGTTGTCCTATCAAAGTTGGACGAAGTTGAGAAATGACTATTGAGTGAATTTATGTCTAAATTATTGAGAGTGTCAACTTGGCGTGATTTTCCTATCCCTATTGATCTCAAATACTTCCAGACTTTGGCTGGGTCTCCATTTTGTACAATCAATCCCAAGCACTTTTATCACTTAAGTAATCAGAAATTTTGTAATATGCCCTGCTACACAATTTGGCTTTAATGATTCTTTTAAACTTATTCGTAGATAATTCTCTAATATCATTCGGAAGTTTGTTATAGAATCTTATTTATTATTTATTAATGCCTAAACTAGCACAAGTCTGCCGATATGTCACACTTTTGTTACATACCATAGTCGCTGATTGAAAGACCGCCAACGCCATTGCTCTCCATAATATTAAGTTAAAAAAAATAAAAATCATACCATTACATGCCGCGTCTTCGGATATCAACGTAAAGCAAAATTTGCATTAAACGTCCCTAACAAACTGTCCCTCTCATGCATCTAACAGTCAATAACAGCCCTGCAGTAGCCCAGTCAATAACCCCTTTGATCAGGGTAACTAATTTAGTATTATATTTTGCTAGGTGGCATGAGTCCTCGCTCGTTTATATTTTCCGGTAAGGCAGTGAAAGTCTTCTCAGTTGGGGCGCATTGGATCCGGTGCGGTGGTAGCATTATAGCGCGACCGTCGTTTTAAACACAAGGTCCGTTATAATAATAATACTGAATTCATACCTTAATATAGACAGAACCATTCAGACAATATGTAGTAAAATTTAAATTTCAATACATAATATTAAAAACTTCAACCAAACATAAAGCTAGCTAAATGTCACTACCATTATAAAATAAATTGTATAAATGTTTTAACATTCCGTGTACCTAAATATCTGTAATAAGTAACTAGAAATAATAACTGCATTACTACAAACATGTTCTGACTATTTACAAGCGCTTTTTTAAAGTCTACATGAATAAAAACCTTTTTATTTTATTTTTATTTATTTATTTATTTAAAGACTATTCACGTAACTGTTTTTTTTTCATTAATTTTTTCGGGACATTAAGATAATATTTGACTATGTAAACCCTGTTTAAATCTTACTTCATAGTTCATGTTCATACCCTACACCCAATACAAGGAACAAAAACTAGTAAATTTTTTACATGAATTATAAAATACATACCTACTATCACAGGGCTAGCTTATAATTTATGGGTTTTTACAAAAATATTTCCTGTTCTGGTAGAGGGACAGACAGGATACTCATAAAAAAAAACAACGTCCAAGACATACAAGAAATACTTTCTTATCTTTCACTGCGATAACAGTTAACTGTATACGTCATGTAAGAAAACAACTCTTTTATCAATCACTTCTATCTTAAGCCTACATTCTATCATACATAAGCCCTCACTTTATCACCCCTGGTTGCAAAACTTTATCACGAAATGCTAATCAAAGTCTATTATAACTTTGTTGTTGATTAAGACCGCAATAAAGATCGTAATACATTCAGTCAACAAAGTATCGGGAATGGATGATTTGTTTATGGTTCCAAATTCAAATATTCGTTTTTTTTTTGTTGTTGTTAGATTGACACAACTGTTTTCCATTTTGGCGCGGAGTTTGAGTTGCATCTGTTATTTATATTAAATACAGTGCTGGTTTTAGTAATATCATATATATGTGTATTGCGAATTTCATAATGGACAAAAATATCGAACAAAGAGTTTGTCTTAAATTTTGCATCGCTAATGGAATTTCGTGTTCGGAGTCACTGAAAATGTTACAGAAGGCTTACGGTGAATCGACTTTATCAAAAACTCGTGCTTATGAGTGGTTCAAAGCGTTCAAAAGCGGGCGAGATGTGATGAAAGATTTGCCTCGCTCTCGTAGGCCATCAACGTCTGCAACTGAAGTTAACATCGCAAAAGTGAAGGAAATAGTGACTGAAAATCCTCATTCAACTCTGAGAGAGATAGCCGCCGAACTTTCTGTATCTCACGAGTCGATTCGTACCATTTTAACTAATCATTTGGGAATGAAACATGTTGCCGCTCGGCTAGTGCCAAAAGATCTGAATTTTCTCCAAAAACTCAATCGCATGAAAGTCGCTGAAGACATGGTAGAACGAGTCAATTCAGACCCAACATTCATGAAACGTGTTGTTACTGGTGATGAGACGTGGGTTTACGAGTTTGACATGCAAACTAGTCAACAACCTTCGGAGTGGCGCCTTCCAACTGAACCGAAACAGAAAAAACCACGCCAAAGTCGATCAAAAGTCAAAGTCATGTTGACGGTTTTCTTTGACTATCGCGGTGTTGTGCACTCTGAATTCTTACCGGAAGGTCGAACGGTAAATAAAGAATATTATTTGAGCGTTATGCGGCGTTTAAGAGAGCAAATTCGACATAAAAGGCCAGATTTGTGAAAAGAAAATTCTTGGATTTCGCACCACGATAATGCGCCTTCGCACTAGGCCATTATTGTGAACGAATTTTTGACCAAACACTCAACAAATACCATCCAGCAACCACCATATTCACCAGATATGGCTCCAGCTGACTTTTTTCTTTTTCCTAAACTCAAATTACCACTTCGTGGTACCCGTTTTCAATCGGTAGAAGACAAGACTGAACTCAATTCCGAAAGCAGCGTTTAAAAAATGTTTTGATGAATGGATTATTCGTTGGCGTAAGTGTATCGTTTCTGAAGGCGCATACTTTGATGGTGATAAAATAAATTTGGATGAATAACAAACATTTTGTATATTATTGATATTTTCCCGGTACTTTCTTGACAGAGTAGTAAATGATGGTGAGAAAATTTTCTCGCGTAAAATTTTAAGACGTACACTTTAAATTGCTGCTAATTTGTAACAGCTTCTCAAATAGTTTTTTTTTAATAACAACTAACATTTTAGTGACTCCAACTGCAAATATTCAAATAAATAATAGAAAGTAATAATATCCAGGGAAATAATTCACACACGGCCATCTGATCCCCAACTAAGCAGAGCTTGTAATATAGAAACCAGATATCCGATAAACGACTTTTTTTTTGTAATACATTTATTGTAGCACATACAAGTAACATATACACAGAACAAGTATTCAAGGTGTAGCAAAAATAGTAGACGAAACTTAAAGAGCTTAATTTTCCCATGACACTGGAAAACGACAAGAACATCAACGTGCACAATACACAAAAAAACCGGCCAAGTGCGAGTCGGACTCGCACATGAGGTTCGGTAGCAGAAAGTATTTCAGTTGATTAAATGAAAGCAAATTGCGGTTTATGGCGTATTAAAAAAAAAACAACTTGCTAGATCTCGTTCCAAACGATTTTCGTTGTTAGTTTCCACGATAATGTACCTACATAATATATTTTTTTTAGTTTTATCATTCTCTTGTTTTAGAAGTTACAGGGGGGGGGGACACTCATTTTACCACTTTGGAAGTGTCTCTCGCGCAAACCATTCAATTTAGAAAAAAATTGTATTAGAAACCTCAATATGATTTTTGAAGACCTATCTATAGATACCCCACATGTATGGGTACGATGAAAAAAGATTTTTTGAGTTTCAGTTCTATGTATGGCGACCCCCCAAAATTATTGTTGTTTTTCTATTTTTGTGTAAAAATTGATTGACCGCGTGCCTAATTGCTTAACCACGTCAATAACTTACGGACACGCGAGAGCTTTGGCTATGAACGTCTCTAGTCAGTTCCTCTAAAAACTTCCATTACGACCCAAGTAAGTAGAAATTGTTCGATAAGTGTATTCAAGGATTAGCATTCCTGTGCCGGCTGCAGACTAGTAGATAACAACCGAAGAATAGCGTCCAACTACGCGGCTACGAACACAGAATCCCCAATACCTTATAACTCAGTGCACATACAGTTTAACTTCGAGAGATTATCTTCAATAGGACTGCGAAGCCTCATTGTTATCCTATTTTGAACTTTAATCCCTGGAGTGAAGGTCCCTTTTCCCATTTTTAAGGCCGCTTGTTTGTTACAGGCCATTATAGTAGCTGGTGCGGGTCTCGTTGCGATTAATATTGAAAGAATACGTTATAACGAACAAAAGAACGGCCTGCATTTATTCAAAATTCTATTCGAGTCTTTGTTCGTGAACGAAGGTTGTTCCCAACTAGCTAGCGCTAGCAGTAACTTCTGCGAGGAAACCGACTATTTTCACAGTATTATTGCTATACTATTTGCTGTGTGGTGACGGCATAGAATATCATCACCCCATCTCATCCCGTGGCGGGCTTAGAAATCGACCGAGGGAATACCTATCGGAGACCGGGCAGCAGCGTTTTTCTGTAAACTATGACCATCAAACTGCGATCGCCAACCCGTCTGCCAAGCGAGGCGATTATGGCATATACCCCCATTCTTTGGGGAGGCCCTTGTCCAGCAGTGGACGTACTTAGGCTGACATAGTGATGATGATGATTGCTATACTATAAATGGGTGCTAATTAAACAGACTTCTTTTTAATAGCATTATTCGCCTCTAAATATTTAAATTTCCATCTAAATTACTAAGTCAGACACAATAAACGAGCGTCTGAATGATACTATCTTAGCCACTAGTTATCTTCTATGTAAGCCACTCTAAATACAACTCAGCATGGTGGTTATTTCACCTAAAATCATTGAGACATATCATCTAGTGCCAAATAAATGTTTTTGTATTTGTTATAAAATGACATATTATGTCACCTGCAAAATTTAGATTCACAAAGCTCCAACAAATGGGATTTTTGAAAACTTACCACCAATAAAAATAATGTATCTAGCGCTAGATGGTCACAGTTCTAACCTAACCTAACCCAAATAATTTCCTTTTTTTAGTACTAGGTGGCAATGTCTAAAGAAGAAAGACAAGTTAAGATAATTGTTGATCTTTACTTGTCACTTTCTATAGATTATTTAGTTGACGTTGTAAAAAAGACGTATTACGTTATAAAAATGCTCATTTTCCCTTTCCTTAGTTATAAAATTAGAAGTTTAATCACGTGGCCAATAAAAAAATGTGTGGCTTAACTCATAATTTCTCACTTTAAATTACTACGGATCATGATCTACCTTTTTTATAATTTACTACGTATAAATTTGTTATTAAAACAGATCGGTTCGCGAAATAAAAGCAAACACTTAAAAATTGGGCTTAATCCGCGTTGACTTCAAAATTGGGTTTAGAGGGCCTTATAGTTACCTTGACTGTGTGGAGGATGATGAAAGGATCTGTAACTCTCATGGAATAGGTTATAGACTTGGAAATTAAGACTTTGTGGAACAGGTTGAACTATAATTATTGATGTTTTTATAAACTTAGAATGTAATTCAACTTTCACTGGACCGTTGCGTTCGTCTAGTGGTTTGTGACCCTAAATGCTCAGCCACAGGTCGTGGCTTCGATCCCCACTCAGGAAAAATCTTTGTGTGATAACGATTATTTGTTCTGTGCCTATGTGTAATATAAGGTTAATATGTATGTATTGCGTTTTAGCCTGTTAGCGTGGTTGGCAAATACTTGCTTTTCACGCCGGAGCTCGTGGATTCGATTCCCACCCAGGACAGATATTTGTGTGCGTGAACATGTCTGTTCGTCCTGAGTCTGGGTGTAATTATCTATACAAGTATGTATTCACAAAAGAAAAAGTAGTATATATATAACAGTTATCTGGTTTCATGGTACAATCTGCTTGGTTTGGGATCATATGGCCGTTTGTTAATATTATTATTATATTTAGAAACATATAAATGTATTTATTAGGAGTCTGGTTGCCATAGTACAGGCTTTTTGACAGTTTGGGATCACATGGCAGTGTGTTACTTGTCACAAGATATTTATTCTATTATTATTTTTATTATAGTTCAACTTTTCTGTATGACAAACGACAAAATTTATAAGGGACATACAGAGAGCATTTTTTAAAAACGGTTTACATGCCGCGGAAAAAACGCGTGATTGACATCCAAAATATAACCTCCTTCTTTTGTAGTCGGTTAAAATGTCATATTAATTTAGGCATCTGGCTGTATTTGAAATATGTACAGGGTTGTTTTTTTTTTGTTAACAATTACGCGTTTATTCCGCGTCTTCTAAACCGTGTATTATTATTATTTTATGTCAATTATGTAATGAACAAGCTGTTATGAAATCCATCTATCCGTTCAGAGACGCGCTGAGATGGGTGACCGTCAATGGAGGACGTCCTCCGAAACAAGGAGACGCTCGGAGCGCCTCCGTGTTTCGGAGGACACGTTAGGCTGCCGTTCCAGTTAGCCGGCATTAAACAACAATTGATAAACCATGTCAGAGGCCTACTGTGCGGTATCAGTTTAGGAATTTAAATGCCACAAATATTCGATGTTCCATGAAAAATTTTGTATGAACGGAACACTAGAGTAAGGGCCGACTCGCACTTAACTGGTTTTTAGTTCGTTATGAGAAACTTAATGATTTTTTTACTGTCACATCTGAACAAAGGAAAGTATTAGTCAAGATCTAATTTGAGATGGCGTTTTTGGCCGGTTTAAGTAATTTTAAACCCAAGTTCATTCATCTCTGATCATTCTTCAAAGATTGTCTTAATAATACTTTTTTGGAACTCTCAACATCACAACAATAGAATCATTTTTTTAAAGGAGTATAGACCTTATAGTTATAGATTTAAGGTCGCACTCTGTAACTATCTTTGTGATACTGATTAAATAAAGATTGAATAAGAATTAAGTTTATTACAAACTAGATGACAAAAATAAACAGAAATTACCACATAAACAAAGAGATAATAAAGCATATTATTTCTGTAAAAAAAATGCAAATAAGATCTTTGTCCATCACTCCTTTAATAGTAGATAATTTTTAGTAAACACACCATGCTTCCTGTACCTACCTGAGAACTGCGATATTCCTGACAGCATAGACAGCCCAGAATGCCGGCTGTGCGAAGGATGTATCATCCCTATGGAATATATCTCTGAGTCCTCGAACTGCCACATGGTCCCAACTTTAAAATCCAACTGACATTAATTATCTAAACCGATTATACCACCACCGACAATGCAGACCAGAACAATGGAATCAAAACCACTACAAATTAAAATTATAGCCAGGCTATACAATTTGGAAGGTAAATAAAATATTAATTAATTTTTATTGGGTTATTTATCACAATTTTAATTAAAACGATCATACTAAGGTGATGTGTGGTGATATGCATGGGTACAGTACGTCCACACGCCGCGGTGGGTGCGACGCGACTGAGTAAGCGCTAGGGCTTTGTATTTGTTTAGCGGGGTGGGGGTCGGCCAATGGGCGGCGGGAGGCGACGTCACAGCCTCCCCTACCAGGCCCGCGGGATCTCTACAGATACTGATATCATTTTTCAGCCGCGCTGTTCGCGCTTTCATCCTGTTAATTGAATTATGATTAGAATCTCACTACACACAAGAGATGAGTCATGAATGACATGTTTTTACATGATTTGCTTTTTTACGACGTGCGATATAAAAGTTGGATTGTATTTCGAGTTATTTAATATTTCAATGTGCCGCTTACTGCGGTGCATTTAATGAAAATATGATGCGTTAATGCATGTTTATTGCCTTGTTTTCAGATAACAAATCCGCTGTTAACAAAGTAAGCGATATAATTAATTTCCACATGTAGGAGTTGAGTACCTGAGCATACACTTGGCGCCGTGTGGAGATAGCTGAGATTACAATACTTCTTTTTTTGGATGAAGATAAGAAAATGATTGCTTGCACAAATAGAACACTATAAGATCATTTGCGTGTTTTTTGTTTACGAGCCCGAAAAGTCTCAGTTCCCCCGCATCAGAAATTTTGCTCCAAGTTGAAGTTAAACCGTTGGTTTCTGTTTCGGGTGACACAAACCTAATAGATTCTGACCCCTAGTCTAATCATCTGGGATATTCCTATGGCTGCTGCCACATATGTTCCTACAGCTAACACGAATACGAGTCATACCGAGTCGGCTATGTGCTGCTGATTTCAGTAGACACCGCATCATGTAGACTTTATTGATTACAACACGGCAGCATCTCATTTGTAAGGCAAGATTCAAACTCTACAATCGTCGTGGGGATCTCACGAGTCACTTGGCGCTCGTTATGATGCTGCGAACCAACTTGCATATGTATCACATGCTTGTCGGTTCCGACGACAGACAAAAATCCACATCAGATTAAGAAATAGGTCAAAGACAGGAGAAATTTTAACTTAGTGATAAATGAGAAGAACGACTTCCTGAAGACGCCGTGTCGCGCGTCGTTCCTTTCGCCAAACGTCAAACTATCTACGAGGTACTCAATTAAAGAGAAGTACCTACTACATAGTGTTTTATAACTCAAGGAGCATCCCAACTTGAGTAGTTCCTTCAGCTTATATAACTCATACAGCCGCAATAAGCGAAGTGTTGCGTTCCTGTGTATAACCACGATAGTCGGTGCTACCGGTACGTCCATTGCTCCGGTAACCGCTCACAAGCCGGTTGTGCCCACATCAGCACCACATTGTCAACATGTTGGGCGCTCCTCTATCAGACACTATACTATGGTGTAAAGTCGGCACCACTAGTCGTCGGTAGGTATACTTTGATAGCGTCTTAGTTATTTAGGTAGAAAAGATTTTGGTTACTACTGATAGCATAAAAAATAAAATAAAAAACGGTTTTTATTCACGTATACTTTAAAAAAGCGCTTGTAAAAAAAACTGACTGTACAAAAATCAGAGTATGATGAGTATATGGGCACCTGTAGCATTTACTGCATCTGATCATCTTGCGACCTCATACTCTTTCAATCATATAGTTCTCGTTTCGATGTTAATGGCATTTTTTTTTAATGAAAGCAAGTTTTTAATTAATTAATTGTAATTAACTTTAATGAGGTTACATCCTCAGTAAGGAAATTAGTAAGGGTACTCGTAAATTTGATCTGATGAAAAATAGAGGACGTAGCTATGACTCTTAAATTTTTAAATTCAGAAATACCCGGTGTTGAGAACAGAGTCCTAACAAAAAGGTAACATCCGATAGGATTTGTACCCACAATGTTGAGGAATATTTTTTTGGAAGCTATACAGTGTAAGGTTACTCTAGTTAAAGTAATACCTACTTAAAAAATTGTTAAAAAAAATCGCTCTATTCCTTCGTAACGTTTTCGCCGTTCACCAACTTTAGTGTATTCATTGTTCAAATATTTGTTAACAAAATAGTATGGCACTTTTAACCAGCAATTTTTATCTATGTGCACTCACCACATCCGTAAGTGATCGGCGAGGTTAAACAACTAAGCTCGTTGTCAGGCAGATGACCACCAAAGTGGTTTAATTACTGACGGTCTCCTTGCTTCGGAGGGCAAGTGAAGCTGGCGGTCCCAGCTGTAGTAATTGGACAACAGTCGTTAAGCCATCTCAGAGGCCTACTGGGCGGCTTGAACAACTTTGACACTAAAGTAACCACTGCACATACGATAAGAACATAAAATAAGTAACTCTTTTATGCGGCAATGTATAAGATTCTATAACAAACTTCCCAGTGATATTAGAGAATTGTCTACGAATAAGTTTAAAAGAATTATTAAAGCCAAATTGTGTAAAAAATTTATGATTATTTAAGTAACAAAAGTGCGTGGGATTGAGTTGTTCTGAGTCAACACACATGATTGTCATTAATCTTACGTATACCTATATTTTATTTTAAAAAAGGATTCCTACTGAGTTTTCTGGAAGTGTTTCTGAGTAGCTGCCACGTCATGCACACTGCATGGTAGGGTAAAAAATGGCGATTCCACATAAATGTCAAATATTTACGGAATAAATGATTTTTAAATTTTGACTTTGACTTAAGTAACCAGCACAGTTATTTCAAAATAAGTTACGGAATAAAAGTGGAACTCAACCTATCTACATATCCTTTTCTAGCTGCAGCGGTCATGGACGATATTGGCGCCCAACGTGGGGCGCAGACAAGACAGAGTAAGGAAAGCCTCATCATGATCTAGAGGCTTTCTTTACTCTCCATCGTAATTGTCGGGGAACAGCATAGCCAGCTTTCCTGGAGGATTCAGTGGGTTCGCAATGTCTTATACTTAGCTATCATGCCCCACATAAAAAAGGTGGGCATGATAGCATGGCATATTTAATTTTAATTAATGCACTTATTTGTAATCACAATTCAGATACAATGTAAATTGTTTTATGAATAAATAAATAAATAAGTAACCGCCAGCACATATGAAAGCAGTAGTACTTCAGGATGATTTCCACAGGGGTATACTGACAGCACTGCTTATACTGACAGCATAAGCAGTGTCTTCATAACCTGTTTCCTCAATATTTCATGGTCTTACGGTACCACTGACACCAAATCTCGTTGGCACACCAATAAAAAACGTTATATTCCCGCAGTACAACAATTTTTACTATATATATATATATATATTTAATAACAAAGAAATTTCTATAATATCAATTATCCCAGCATAATTCACACGCAGGTGATGCGGCAAGTCGATGGTGCAAGATATGAAATTAAAATAATTCTAGTAAAGCTAGAATCACCAGCTTAATGTGTCCTCCGAATCACAGATATGCTCAGAACTAAACCACTTGGGTGGTCACCCATCTATAGACTAACTGCATGTCTCAATGCTTAGGCTCATGATAAGCCTCTATACCGATAAAAACCTTGGAGCATAATGTTTACCTTTCCCTGTTAAAAGTTACCGAACTGTGACCCTAACCAGCCAAAACTCTTCAAACCTCAACCTCAAACTTACATGGTGAAAAGTAAGTAGCAAGACTGTTTTGTTGCCTTAGGTACGGATACACGGAAATTGTAAGGACCTTACCAAATTTGGCTAGGAAGAGGGGGGATCACTGAGAGACAGAGAAGGTGGGCGTTGATGCATCACTGGGGGCCCCCTCAAACCTATGTCTGACTCGTAAGTCTCAGACTCTGTAGAGTGTTCCCTCCTCTACCGTGCACATGATGGACCCGGATTCCACATGGTGAATCCAATGCTAATAATTAAATCTAAGGCCGAAAAATTAAGGTTCTGAGTCCAAAGTTGTGTTAATAATCCTACTTACGTTATATATAATTGTCTGCTATAGTATATATTAATTTACTTAATTGTCCAATGTTTACCTGGTTCCTGCGATACAAGTCTAGAACTTAGTGTAGTAACCAATATCAATTGTTTAGTGTAATAAATGATATTTTGTAAAAGAAAAAATAAAATAAAATAAATAAATATAAAAATTTGTATGTTTATTACATTAGGATTCCATTTTTCTTTTTAATGTGAGTGACTCAATACAAAGAAACTGGAATCAAGATTGTGGGGCTAAGATTCTATAAGGCTTTGAAAACCTTGTCAGAACCTCTGACAAGTTTGAGATCAAAAAGCAGACTTTATATTATAATATATAAAAGCTTTAGCTTCTGTAACCTTTTTTTTAGTGAAAGCTTTTGTGTTGTTGTATTATGTATTCTTAAAATATAATAGTTTTAATTGTTTCTGCCTTTATGAATTTGTTAAGTATTAAGTTATTTTAGTCACTCAGTTAATTTATATGTTGTACTAATTATGAAAGTCTAAGAAGTAATTTTAATGAATAATTTTTAAATTAACCTAATATTATCGTACGACAGTCGTATCGACGGTCACCGTAGCCTAGTTGGTAGTGCTCCTACCTACGAAGCTGGTGGTCCTGGGTTCGAATCCCGGTAAGTGCAAATATTTGTGTGATGAGCACGAATATTTGTTTCTGAGTCATGGAAGTTTTCTATGTATTTAAGTATTTATCTATCTATATAAGTATGTATATCGTCGCCTGGTACCCATAGTACAAGCTTCGCTTAGTTTGGGGCTAGGATGATCTGTGTGACATTGTCCCCACATATTATTATTATTATTTTATTTCTTATTAATGGATGTATGTTGGCAAAGCTAATGCTGAGATATGTTTTATTTTACTTATTCTAATTCCATTTATATATTTCATACAAATAATAATTTCATTTATAGACTTGGGATAAAAATAAAACTGTTAGCAATGTTGAGCAGGATCTAATTTGAGAAAATGATGATTTATTCAGATTCTGGTTATATTTTTTCAATTGAGCTTATAAACCAAGAAAAATAATTATAATTTTAACTGTTTGTGATGTTGTAAGAGGTAATCTCTGGATATACTGAACCAATTTACAAAATTAGTTCACCAATTGTAAGCAACATTATTGTGGAGTGTCATAGGTCATCATCATAATTTTTATTTTACCCGAATTTTAACCCAAATATTACGCGGGTCTAACGGGCAGGGACAAAAATATTTATAATGCAGAAGTCTGCGGGCACAGCTAGTTATAACTAAATGCACAATTTTTACAAAATTAGATTTTAACAGTTTGAAACCCTGATAAAAGACATGAAAATGTATAGTTATACAAATTATAATGATTAAAAAATAAATTCCCAAGCCTTGTAATATGTGATAATATAAAGATTATCAGGTACAGATTACAAAAATAAATTAAAATTTTGAAGACTTATTGGAATGTTTGACATTATATTTTTAATATTGTACTCCAGTTGTAACTAATGTTACTATAATGCATTCTGATTATGCCCCAACCTCACAATCTATGACAATAATTTGACAAAAATGAGTTAAATATGTGATTAAATTTAATTAATTAATTTGTAATATTATATTGGCTAGTGGATATGCAAATGTAAAACAGTAGCCTAGAGCAACAATGATTATTTTTAGTGTATGTGGTAGTCATAACAAGAAATAATTCAATTGTATTCTTGATTAATATGGCTATGGTGCAGAATCTGATTAACAGCAGCTAAGTGACGAAATGTTTAAGTGGTAGCACAAGTAAGTCGACTGGTAATGAGTAAGTATATCCCACGCCAATTATAAATATGAAAGTTAACATGTGGAATAATAATAACAACAATAAAATAAAATTGCAATGTCCTGTCGTGAAAATCTACAGCACGTTCATAGTTATAAAGATCAGATCGCAAAATTATCTACGAATAAATTAAAACGTTTTCATTGGATTACCATTTAGCGCTTCCTTTCGTATTTACCGGGGTCTGACATCATGCACGAAATACGACTATTATTTGAACTGGAACGCGCCCATAGTGAGCTATCGATAAATTTTAAGTATGCAGTTTTCGGGGATTAATTTAAATATATTTTTCGATTGAATTACTATTGATTAATAATGGTACTCACCATATTCCCTAAATAGCTTCTTATAGTCTCCGAGATCATTTTGTTCCAGCCATTCGTCAACCAAAGCACTTTCATCTTCAAATATCTCCGTAAAAACAACTCTTACTAAATAAATTAAGCAGCATAGAAACAATATTGTGCCACAGTATCGCACCCGTTTAAACATGTTCACAATTCTTGGTCATAATGGCATGTTCAGTTATTTTCAATAAGAAAAGTAAACATCAAATTGAGGACGGCCTCATCGTAAAAACTTTGTTTGTTTGTCAATTTTTGACATTTCATAGTTTTACCCATTTTTCCTCCGAGAGCTTCCAGATTGCTTTTAAAAAAATCCAATGTAATGTCCTGACTGGCTATCATGTCAATAATTCTTCCTTTGCATACAATTTTTGAGTTCATACAAGTTATCGGATTTACAGCTAAAACTTCAGGACACTAAATGTCTTAAAGTTTCAACTAGCATTTAAAACATAAGAGTTAAAGCAAAGAACAACATGTATGTAGCTATTGATATAATAAATCTCGATTATTTATTCAAAACAGTGACAGCCAAGTTATCTCATCGAGCCCAAGAAAGAAAAAAAAACTGTTATAGACTTCCGTGAAGACCCAATCTATTAAAATATTGCTTAAATTGAGTTGTAATACTATGATTGACAATGTGAGTAGGTAGATATGTTATTACATAGCAAGTAGGTACAATTGTTATGTAATTGTTTTTGTTGTAAGTAATAGACATAACACCGCAATAATTCAATAATAAATTAACCATTAATAAAATTAACAAATTTAATTCACTTCTTAATTTCATTACCATTCATTCCTATTTTAATTCCGTTCCTTTTTTTATCAGTGTAATAATATTCAAATACCGTAGCTGTTATAATAGTAATTATAAAAATTGATTTTATATGAGACTAGCTGTGCCTCGCGGTTTTACACGCGTTAATCTTTATAAATTATAGCCTATGTGTTAATCCAAGGTATCAGCTAACTCCATACTAAATTTTACTAAAATCGCTTCAGCCGTTTAGACGAGAAAAGTAACAAACATACGCACTCACACACTCAAAAACTTTTGCCTTTATAATATTAGTTAATATCAAATAAAGTTAAACTAATTTCAGATAAACTAAAACAAATTAAGTCAATATAAATTTTGTTTAATTAATAATACAATGAATACTGTAGACTTAATTATATAGTTTTGTCAATATGTGAGTAGGGAGACTTGATGGAGCGACCTTATTTACTAAATGAACCCATGTCGATGGAGCTTGATTTTACCATTTTTTTGTTTATTTTATAAAATAGGATGGCAACCGAGGAAGTGGGTCACCTGATGGTAAGTGATCACTGCCGCCCATGGGCACTCGCAACATCAGAGGAGCCGCAAGTGCGTTGCCGGCCTTTAAGAAAAAATTGTGGGTTGCGCGGGCAACGAAAGATCAGACCCATTAAAGTCGATGATAGGTGTGGAACAGGGTTCGTCAGTCTCCAACATTTTATTTTTGTTGCTCCTAAACGATCTGCCGAGCGCCGTAACTGGAGCTCAAATACTGATGTACGCGGTTGACGTCACGGCCGTAGTTCCAGCGAATATAATTCATTCATGACATTTACAAATTCATGACAAATATTGATAAAATATTATGAATGATAACGTATCTGACTGATCGCTACGAAACTTGGAACCCACTGCTAAACAAACTTTCACGGTATAAAATCCAGTCAAAATTAAAGGTCTATCTAAACTTAATAAATATTTTTCCCACAAATTGAGAAAAGAAATTTGATCTGGTAATACTTTAATTGACATTAATTGTGTTCCAGTACCTTTTTCAGGATTAACGATATTTTTAACATACCGTATCTTTTCGCATCAGCCTAGGTTTTCAAGGACGTAATAAGCGCTCGGCGTAATTAAAACTGATTGTAAACATTATGCTTTTAAGTTCTCAATGAAAAGCTCTCGCTAAAGCAACGATAATTTTATTTTATGCTGTGTTCAAACTTAAGCGGAATACTAGTACGTACCCATTGAAAGCCACTATCCTATCCTTCCACCCATGTCCCGACTCCACGGTTGATGATGCAAACCTATTATTACACTGCTACCCGGTTAACATAGCAAAGCTTGCAAAGATTGAAAACGAAATAAGAATAAAAAATAATTTGAAGGAGATCAAATTGACTTCGTTTATTTAATTAGGTACAGACGCCAGCACATCAAGCTACCCCAATTTGTCAAATTTACTCAATTGAAAGTGAACCTTATGCTTTTGTGATAAAGTTGAAAATCTATAAAATAAATTTGACAGATTGGGGTAGCTGGATGTGCTGGCGTCTGTACATTAATTATGTCGAGTCAGTTACAATTGAAGTTACTTATCTACAAGCGTGTTTCAAAATTCATGTTTTATGATGTCAGGGTCAAGATTTATAAAAAAATATTATTGCGGAAATTGAAAGACGATATAATGGTTAGTATTTTTGTAAGTGGTTTACATCCTCAACAATATTTTAGTGTACACAGAGTGCGTTCTGCGTCCGTACGGGCGTAAGCTATCAGACGTAACGTGGGCGTGGCCTGGCGCAGTGATAAGGATCAAAGCGAGTCGGGCGCTAGTAGTCACTTTAAATATGAATTAACAAAAATTTTGTTTTAAAATGCATGGTTTCATATACAATTTGAAGTCATGAGTCCACGTAATTCGTACCTAAAAACCTCTTTACCAATCGTTTCATTCATATCAGTAAGCAAGTAACATAGACGACCTGTACCTGAATTAAGACCTGTTTGTGGCGCAGTCGCTGGGCCATACCGGTTGGCAGGAGCCGGTAATCCGGGACGACATAATTGTCACCTCAGGGAACGTGTCCTACACCACGAAGGATAATATGGCGTAAAAGGGTTTAGTATACCCATCCGTAGACATCTTTTGCTCAATCGTTCGACATGGCACCATGCAACTTCAGCCTATTTTATCTCGGGGGATTTATTTACGCAGTCAACGATTTTCATCACCAGAAGGTGTAGTTGAAAAGTTATAAAAAGTACTTGTTCTGAGGTTACCACGAAGGCGTAGCAAATGTTTTCTTAATTGGTTTATTCGTTAGGAAAAGTGCATTGAAGCTATGGGACTATATTTTGATAAACAATAAATGCATATTTGCTTTATTGTCTTCTGAAATATACTTTTACATACGGGACCATATTGTCCGATTGCAAATACTATTATATTGCTCGGTTTTCCGTCCACGTGTGATTTATGCTATAAAGCTCATTAAGGCAACGAAAATAGCTAGCCTGGAGTTTCTTACCTACTGTCTTTCTTCTGCGGGTCGTCCACCTAGCTATAATATATAAAGATGCAGGGGTCAACTTATTAAAAAGTACCTATATTCGCGGCTTGGGAAGACTCGCAAGATGCATTAGGTATCTTTTGCAATATGTCCAAAGCGTTCGATTGCGTTCATTATGATACTCTGTTCAGAAATCAATGTACAACTTAATGGAGCTAGGTTGGACCCTATTGAATCAACTGTGTTCTTGGGTATCACTATTGACTCAAAGCTACAATGGAGCCCACAAATGGAAAAACTGTGCGGCAAATTAAGTTCTGCAGCATATGAAGTGAAAACTATTACTTAGACGGCTGACGGATGTTGACACAGCTAGAATGGTTTATTTCAGTTATTTTCATAGTGTAATGTCCTATGGAATTCTTCTCTGGGGTAGCTCTGCTGACATTACCACCATATTTATATTGCAAAAAAGAGCTGTAAGAGCTATCTATAATCTTGGCTTGAGTGTCTCTAAGAGAAAAGTTCAAAGAGGTTAACATTCTAACTGTACCATCTCAGTATATAGGTATATGAAAACCTACTATATGTGCATAAAAATATCGATTCCTTCTGTAAAAGGAGCGACCGTCTCCACAAATTAAGTAGGTACCTAAGTAACTCTTTTATGGGGCAATATATAAGATTTTATAACAAACTTCCCAATGACATTAGCGAATTGTCTACGAATAAGTTTAAAAGAATTATTAAAGCCAAATTGTGTAGCAGGGCATATTACAAAATTTCTGATTATTTAAGTGATAAAAGTGCTTGGGATTGAGTTGTTCTGAGTCAACACACACGATTGTAATTAATCTTAAGTAGGTATATTTTATTTTAAAAAAGGATTCCTACTGAGTATTCTGGCAGTGTTTCTCAGTAGCTGCCAGGTCATGCACTGCACGGTAGGGTAAAAAAATATGACGATTCCACATAAATATAATTTTTTACAGAATATTTTTTGACTTTGAAAGCCACAGGTTAGCCGGGGTAGGGTCTTCGCCGGCGAAGATCGCGTTGGCCCGTTAACCCCTGATCAGTGATCCCGTGCCTGTAGTCAGAGCCACTGATAACACCCTCTTCTAGAATTCCGACTTTTTACTTCAGCACCCTTCTGGGTTGTAATCCATAAGGGTGCCCGCAGGTATTTGTCTCTTAAGTGAAGCTACTGGTTGAGAGCCTTCTGCGTTCGCGAACTGCTCGCTGTCTTCAATTCTTATTTATACTTAAATATAATAGTAGGTACTAAATTTAAAAATAGTAAGCTTCGCAAAATTTTATGTATAAAAACAGACCATCGGACAGACTAGTCCATTTTTTTTGTTACATTAATATTGTATTAGTTTAGACTATATTTATGTATTACTGCATTGTGAACTTTACAAGTACAAGTGTATGTTAATACCCAAAGCCAAGTACTGAATAAATATAATTATTTAATTTCATTACTGAGTTACCTAGCTAGAAGGTCAAACGTCACCAACATGGATGAATACGTTGTACCTACTTACTGTTAAAATGTATTTCTTTTTACGATATGTCCAAGGTTCAAAAGTTGAAGCAGGCGGGGATGAGTCAACCAGTAAAGACTTTAAAGAAGTTCTGAATTGATCTAGAATGTACGGGGGTGCGAAGCCTAAATTCGGTACCGGTCACCGTAGCCTAGTTGGTAGTGCTCCTGCCTACGAAGCTGGTGGTCCTGGGTTCGAATCCCGGTAAGTGCAAATATTTGTGTGATGAGCACGAATATTTGTTTCTGAGTCATGGATGTTTTCTATGTATATAAGTATTTATCTATATATATAAAAATCAATGCCACTTTTCGTTGTAACGTTATAACCTTACAACTCAACAACGCCTTTACCGATTTGGCTAATTTTGGTCTTGAATTATTCGTGGAAGTCCAGGGAAGGTTTGTACGTAGAGAAAATTTAAAAAAAGGCTTGAAAAAGTGTAAATACATCTTTTAGCAATTTAATTTTTTTTTTTTAATAAATGAACTTAATAATCATTTTTTATTACTATGTCTTATAAGTAGCGAAGCACGCACCGGGCCGCTAGTCTATTATATAAGTATGTATATCGTCGCCTGGTACCCATAGTACAAGCTTTGCTTAGTTTGGGGCTAGGATGATCTGTGTGACATTGTCCCTAGATATTATTATTACCTATACTTTTGCCCAGCAGTGGAATGCTTTAACCCTTGGGACTAATATAGGCTACAGCCTCTGTCCGTCCCAAGGGTTGAAGTATCTTCGCCATGTTTATAAACATGTTTTTTATAAATAAATACCTTAGGACAACTAACAAACTGCCATCTGATCCCAAAGTAGAGAGCCTTTACTATAGCAACCAGACAACTGATAAACATACTTATATATTTCTAAATAAATACTCAACCGCGGGGCAAAGCTAGTTAAAGATAAATAACACCCAAACACAGAACAGATAAGCGTGTTCCTCACACAAAGATTTGTCCTAGGTGGGAATCGAACCCACAACCTCTGGCTTAGCAGTCAGGATCACTAACCACTAGACTAACAAGCTTAAATGCGAAAAGGTGACAACGGGAGTACTGTTTCTCTGCATGAATTTCTATTCCCTGACGAGTTCGCCAAATATTAGGTTCGGGCGTGAAAACGTATAGATACAAACTCACATTCACAACTATAATATTATTAGGAGTGTTACGCAAGCATAGCCAGAGGAAAGTGCAAGTCTTGTATGCACTCACTTCAATAACACAAGCGCTGTTGCCTAGTCGCTGACGCTGCGTAACGTGCCGAACACGACACCGGCATCGTGGTTCCCAGCATTATGTGAGAACGGCTCACTCCTTGGTCGATCGCCGACAAAGCTAGGTTATTGATGTGAAACATCTATAGCCGCACTTAAAACAGATTTCTGGCGTGGCGACGCGTCGCCACGCAATACGATAGTAGTGCGTACGGTGTTGCGACGCGTCGCCATGCGCAATCGACTTTTTATTTTATCATTATGACATATTTAGTTCCTATCACAATATGTTCTTTTCTGCATATTACTTTTACAAAATAATGTCGATGTTTCACATCTGCCAGGCGTCCCGTGTCGGCTCACATTTTTTTTGTTAGTAATAAGTACTTTTACATTGTAACTTTTATTCACTTTATATTAAATTTAATTCGAACATAATTGTTTTTTTTTTGGAAGACCTGTGGCCAGGATTCGTAAGTGGAGGCCATTCCTAATAAACTGTTGATCTTTGGGTCATTGTATGTGCTAGCTGTGGATCATTTATTTAATTTCACATGACTTAGCCTACGCAGCACAACACTTTATGAAAACATTGGTTAATGTAATAAATAAAAGACACTCTAAATCATACATTTCTATAATAAATCGATTTGTTTTCAATATCACAAGGAGTGCTCATACAGTCTAGAGCATAAAGCTAGGTGAATTAATCACATCAATTGAAAGCGGACCTCGAGGTAAGGAGTAAAGGTTTAGAAATGCAATTTATTTCACTTTGAGCTTGTCTGCGAGGGAGCAGGAGAGGCCTGTGCCGTCCGGTTCCACGTTCAGCTGTTCTATCTTGGAGTTGTTCACCACCATGGAGAAGCGCTTGGAACGGAAGCCTCCGAGCGGCGGCAGGTTGATGCCCAGGTCTAGAGCCTTGATGAAAGCGCCGCTGGGGTCGGCCAGCATGCGGACCTGCAAATACAAAAATAAACATAGTTAGCAATTTTTAAAAAATACTTATTTACAGGGATGTAATGGGGTGGCAATGTTTTTCATTTTAGACCATGAACCACACAGCCTTTATGACTATGTTTTATAAGAATTATGAAGTCGGTACGGTAAACATTCATCCTCAGGAGCGCGAAGCAAAGAAAACATGTCTAGGTTGGAACTGTCGAGCAACCCCAAAATGGATTGTGCCAAGCCTGTCTGGCCACATGTTCATGGCAGGACCAGGACAACAAGCAGAGCAATCAGTGTGGCCACGTTCTGGGCCACAAAAATTTAACTAGTTTGTCATCGCCACACTAAGAAGAACAAGAAGAAGTATAATATATAAGTCCGTATTTAGAAATTAATAACAGCAACACCCGGTGTTTTCTGTTCTTCATAACTATGAACCTGATTGGTTAAACAGCTCTCAAGTGTGTTAATTACAACTCGGAGTTAGATTGATTTCTAAATACAACACCTATGGAGTATTCCATTAATCTATAAGTTCCAATATAGGTAAATAAAACCGGCCAAGTGCGAGTCGGACTCGAGCACGAAGGTTTCCGTGCCATTATCTATAAAAACGAGCAAAAAATTCACGTTTGTTGTATGGGAGCTCACTTAAATATTTATTTTACTTTGTTTTTTAAACAATACCATCATATGTGAAAATTATAACTGTCTTACTATCACAGTTCAAGAGATACAGCCTGGTGACAGACGGACAGACCGACAGACAGAGAAGTCTCAGTAATAGGGTCCCATTTTACCCTTTGGGTACGGATCTCTAAAAAGTATTACCTTCATTTATATTAATAAGGAAACGCGTCATAAACAAACGAACAGTTCGCAACATTATCCAAAGTTGTACGAGTTCAATTAATTACGTGACCGTGCAAAATTAAGTTAACAAAGTTTCCGCCTTTCAAAACATTGTTTAATATAATCCGTAGGAACAGTTATGCTGAGCCATGCGATGGCCGGACGGTATACTGAACTATCTTTATGCAAACATACAGAAGAGCTGGTGTTGTCTGTAGTACCTAATTTAGATTAATTGTTACAAGTTCTTTATTTCTTTGCCTTTTCCCGTTTATATTAGGGTCTGCTCGCTGCCATACCTGTTGCAGCTAGCTATATACTAGAATTAATCACAAGACCACCTGACTTCGAAATCCATAGGAAACTAGTTTCATAGATAACCTAACCAGACGTCGGATACTTTTAGGCTTTACGCTTTTTTATGGGACGGATCTTGTCCCATAAAAAGCGTACCCTCTTACCTATCACTACAACACGTGTATGGGTCAATAGTGGCATACAATGAAATAAAACTTAGCGGTATGGCTCGGGGAATCTCTTCAAATGTGGAACCAGATTATGCCAACAGATATTTATATACTCCTTCAAAAAGAAAATACGAGAGCATTTTGCTAAAAAAGCATTGGCTGAATCCTCACAGTAGCATTGTTGTTGTAATAACTATTATTATAATTTATCTGTATATTTATATATAACATTTATTAGTTTATTATAATATAGGTATTTGTGTATTATATATATCCTTAGATTATTTTTTTTTCTCACTGTCCTTATAGTGCACCTACCATGTTTTTCTCTGCATCACCCCAAGGTTGACTGGCAGAGAATGCCTTTGGCATTAAGTCCGCCTCTGTACATTTTTGTGTATGAAGTTTAAAAATAAATAATATTTGTTTCGAAGCCTGGCTGGTTGGGAGACTACCTGGGAGAGCGTTCGGTCTTCCAAACATAATCCAATCATTTTGGCCTCTCGTCTAAAAAATTACGACATAGTTACTAGTTCCCTGAAAGTTGAGTGGTTAGATGTCCATTACATCTAACCACACAGCCTACAGGGAACTACCGACTACTTCCGGTAGACACAAATTTAGTTATAATAATATTATTATAATTAAATTTGTAATAAATATTTTAAAATAACATCATTTGGTCACTTAAACGGATGCCAGCTTACTTAATATTACGATACAGATAGCTTTGTATGGTGACTGCGACGAAGATAACCTCCCAATATCATCCCGTGGGGCCTAATATCTACAATATCGGTAGATGTGGGTAGAGTAAGACTGATCCTCGCACACCACTTACAGCACTAGTTATTATATATGATCCCATTAGATGAGCCTACCTTTCCTATATATTCGAGTTCATGAATGGTATCGATAAACAATAAATCTTAGCAAAATCGTGATCAACAGAAATAAAGGTTTATTCAGATTGTAAAAATCTATGTCTTTCTGTCATTTCCGTATCATAAAGTCTTATATTTATAGGATTTGTGTTCGTTAGTAACCCATATATTTATCGTGTCTATATAGATATAGGAAGGTGAAATATTTTGTAACGCTGACGGACAACCTTGACAATTTTTTTTGTCTTTGATGTTCAAATATTGTACAGTCGAATTAATGAGATAAAACAGGCTTATAGCTAAAAAAGATGACTATAAAAAAGAGGACAAAAAGAAGAAGCCACGGAGATGCTTCTGGAAGCCGAACACAGCGAAACATAAAACGGAACCTTGAAGACTTGCTTTTCACGCCGCATTTCGTTGTTTCGATTCCCACACAGGACAATTTTTGTGTGCATGAACATGTCTGTTTGTCCTGTGTCTGTGTGTAAGTATCTATATAAGCTTGTATTTACAAAAGAAAAGTAATAAATGTACTATATCAGTTATCTGGTTTCCATAGTACATGCTGTGCATAGTTTGGAATCAGATGGCTGTGTGTGAATAATGTCCCAGGATATTATTTAAATAATCTGATGTTTGAGGTTAAAATGTATTGCTCTGATATAATAATAATAATATCTTCTAGGGACAATGTCACACAGATCTTCCTAGCCCCAAACTAAGCAAAGCTTGTACTATGGGGACCAGGCGACGATATACATACTTATATAGATAGATAAATACTTAAATACATAGAAAAAATCCATGACTCTGAAACAAATATTCGTGCTCATCACACAAATATTTGCACTTACCGGGACTCGAACCCAGGACCACCAGCTTCGTAGGCAGGAGCACTACCAACTCGGGTTCGGTGACCGTCAAATTATTACATCAGATTTTTAGCGCTAAGTTTTAACTCAAAAGCGAAAAACATCAAGAAAACATACAAATAATAAAAATTAACAGAGCATACACGAAACGTGTTTTATTTTTGTTTGTTTTTTTTAATGACTGACAATCTTGTTCGGTAGTTCAGATGTGCGACTTAGACTGTATTCACTTAATTGAGTCGAGAGTATGCAATCAGTACCAGACGCACACACTGAATTCATATAAACATAATACTATAATATATACTAGGTATAATTATGTTAATCATACTTATAATAACACTACGTAAAACTACTCGAGGAGTTAAGATTAGCAGTCGACGAGTTTCCCCGTTCGCAAATCGATCCCACAACTGATTGGGCAAACGCAAACATTTATTAACAATCCCTTAGGATAGAAACTTCGTAACGCAATGTCAGGGGTCAGTTAAATTGTGTACGTTTCTATTAACAATAATTACTTATTTGATAGTAATAAGTGGATAACTGACGGTCACCGTAGCCTAGTTGGTAGTGCTCCTGCCTACGAAGCTGGTGGTCCTGGGTTCGAATCCCGGTAAGTGCAAATATTTGTGTGATGAGCACGAATATTTGTTTCTGAGTCATATATAAGTATTTATCTATCCATATAAGTATGTATATCGTCGCCTGGTACCCATAGTACATTAGTTTGGGGCTAGGATCTGTGTGACATTGTCCCCAGATATTATTATTAATTAAGTGTCACGGTCGCTGGAAGCCAGTGGCTGCGGATGGAGCAACAGCGGTAGTTACTGAGATCTTTGTGGGAGACCTATATCCAACAGTAGACGTCTTCGACTGATATGATGACAATGAAATGGATACGTCGTGAATTATAGTACTAGTATATTATAAAGCTAATGTAGAAAGAATATTCTTATCCAATGCTATTGCTTGAACACAAGAGCCATTTTTCAAGTGCCTATTCTTAACAGACTCTGGGGCTCTACCGGCTAAGTCGCCGAACATCGATTTCTTAAATGGCGTTCCAATAAATAATGTTACAAATGACTTAATCAATCGTTAAATCAGCTTCAACGTAGACAATCGATTCTGGACTATTTATGACGTCACATGTGCTCATGGAAGCCGATTTAACGATTGATTAAGTCATTTTTAACCTTTATTTATTTGAACGCCATTTAAGAAATCGATGTTCAGCGACTTAGCCGGTAGAGCCCCTGAATGAGCCTTCATTTGGAGTCTGTTAAAAATAGGCACTAAGAGTTAAAGCGAGTGTGAGTTAAAGCGTGGACACACAAACAGTCGGAATGACGGACATACAGACGGATTTGGCGAAGCTGTTTATCTTGTATTACGTAATAATAATGAGCACCTGCTCTTGTGTTCAAGCAATAGCATTGGATAAGAATATTCTTTTCACATTTATTCCACTAAGTATTTTTTATTAATCTGCAATGTTATTAACGCTACGTACGCACAATCTCCTTACAGCCAGGTCTCTGTCTGACCTTTACATTAATAATATAAGCCATTTCCGACAATTTAACATAGAAAAGGAATTGGTACTGAATTGCCTGGTGCTTACTGTATTTGGATTTGCCTTATATATGTAATTATATCTGCAAAAGGAAGAAATGGACCTATTTTTTTCTTAACTTCTACAGTTAAACCATGGAGGGTGTCACAGTTTTACCAGACAAGAACCGAACGAGGGCTCAAACCGCCTCGCTAAAAAACTACAAACTAATGAATCTGCTCCTAATGACAGTCCCTTTACTATTCGAGCTCAACCCAGAGCGGTGGCTGACGGAAAAATGCATGGAGAAAAATAGGTATCATCTATTTTTGTCTTCACAAGCTGTCTTTGCGTTAAATTATATTATCAGCACATTTTCCCTTTACCAACCGTACTAATTAAAAAGTTCTATCGCAAAAAGGTAAATTTCACTTAGATTTCCATAGCTAGGCCTTTTATGATGCGCAGTAGGCATGTTTCCGCTACACTGCCTTGATATTCCAAAACCAGCAAATTAATGACTACCTTTTTGAAGTGTATCTAATCTGATTACGCACTTCGCTTAGTCTAAAAGAGTATTAAGGGGCGGTCTGATGAGAGCGGCTTATAAACAAAGGAATAACTTATAAATACCTATTACTAGCACACCGCAGTGTCTCAAGTCGAAAGTCTTCGACCAGTGTGTTTTGCCAGTGATGACTTACGGAACAGAGACGTGGTCGCTCACTATGGGCCTAACCAGAAGGCTCAAGGTCACCCAAAAAGCAATGGAGAGGGCTATGCTCGGAGTTTCCCTGCGGGATCGATTTACATTACATTTTAGTCTAATATTTTTACTACATATTGTCAATGGTTCTGTCTATATTAAGGTATTATTATTATGACGGAACTTGGGTTAATAACGACGGTTGCGCTTTAATGCTACCACCGGATCCAATGCGCCCCAACTGAGAAGATATGGATGAGGATATTAATAACGTAAGTTTATCCACCAACATGGCGTCAACCATACATAGTACGAACTTAGTATAATACCGGTGAGGTGCTATTGTTTTGAAATTGATAATAATACCTCCGCTGTGAATAACTTTGGTGGAAGCATTTATCTGGACATCTTTCGGCTGATTATTGTCCATGATTGCATTTTTTCTAGAATTTAGTACAAGATCTCCGTTCGGTAACTAAATACACACACCTACATATGATTTAAACGTGCGGGAAACGAAACCCAAACCCGAGGGCAAAAAGGCAGTAACGACGCAACTGTCTCAACACGTCAGAAAATAAATAAAAATTCAACGTTGTACTTTAACGCAAAACCAACTAACAATGTTCATTTCAATAACGGTGATGCATTTCGTGCCTTGACATGAAGAAGTGAGAACGAACGGATGACCCGCGCAGACCGTGACATCCTTATCTAACCGCGCGTATCTCAATGTACCTACTCGACACCGCGTAATAATGAGGCTAATATTTGTGGATAGCGTGTACCGTTACAGCGCCGTGGAAGTAAAGTCGACGTACAGTATTATACTAAACTAGCTGTGCCCCGCGGTGTTACCCGCGTGAAATTTTATAAATTTTCTTGCTATAAACCTCACGGAGCCCGAGACCTTTCCAACGAATGCAAAACCGTGGAAATCGGTTCGTGCGTTCTGGAGTTATAGCGTCAGGAAGGAAAACCCAACTTGTTTTTATATAGTAGATTACAATAGTAGGTTCTCTGACCAAATCGGAGACGTCCTCAAGATAGGCCAGGTCAGAAGTACCCTAAACCGGCGAGCATGTATGAAGAATATCATGACAGTAAACGAGGCAAACGAGATGTGTAAAGATCGTGACCAATGGAAATCCGTTGTCTCTGCCTACCTCTCTGGGAAACAGTCTATTTATGTATCTACAATTAGGAAAACAAATTTCATATTAGCGCTGTCAACACGTCGAAACATGTATATGCGTGATTTTGTTTGACCATTTGTATTTAAATTCCATGTTTCGTGTGAATAAAGCAGTAAAAACTAAATATAAATTATAACGAGACACGGAAATTTTTGGATCCATCCCCAAAAATGCGATACCCGCCCGCAATTTTGGCGTTACGTTAGTGATAACTATTGAAATTATTGTAATTATTAATAATTCTCGTTTTTGACCGGAACCCAGTTGAAGGCAGAACATATTTTTAGAACGTATTTAAGTTTACTTCCAAAGCCCTAACCCAAAGTACCCAACTATTTTTAATTTATCATAGTTTGATAAGTTCTGTACGTACTCATATCTCTAATATATCTAATCGCGATCATCGCGTACATAAATCACTTCACTATCATTACTAAATTACAATATCATAATTACAAAGTCCCATCACGAGTTTGTGGGCGCTATATCTACAAGGTAGATGGGATTCTAACAGATGGATAGCTCTACGGGAATATCACATTTATGAATTAAATTAATTAATCCTATACCGATATATAAACATAATTATTACGGGCCGGTTAACGTGGTTGGCAGATACTTGGCTTTCACGCCGCAAGTCGTGGGTTCGATTCCGACCCAGGATACCTAGATATTTTTATGCATGAACATGTCTGTTTGTCCTGAGTCTGGGTGTAATCTATACATATAATAAAATCGTAGGAAAGACAAAACTGTACATTGAATATTTTTTTTAAAGGATACTTGGGGCGTGATCTGCAATGGATATCGAAGACAAAAATATAGTTTTTAGAATTTTTGTCTGGTTGTCTGTATGTATGTCCGGGCTAAATTCAAAAAGTACTGCATGGATTAACTTCAAATTTTGCATGAATATTACTAAGAGTTCGGGTCAACATATAGGCTACATATTATCACGCTATCACCTACGAGAGCTGTGATAATTTATAAAGTTTAACGCGGGTAAAACCGCGGGGCCCAGCTAGATATCTATATAAGAATGTATTTCCAAAAGAAAACTAGTATATGTAGTGTATCACTTTCTGGTTTCAATAGTACAAGCTACAAGCTCTGCTTAGTTTGAGATCAGATGGCCGTGTGTAAATAATGTCCTAGGATGTCTTTTTAAACACAAAATACTTGAGGGAATACTAGGGAAAAGTTTGAACATCACGTGAGTTCCGAAACTTTAAACTTTACTTACGTAGTTAAAGTTAACCTTACATGTAACACTGCGGGCAATAACATTATTATATTAAGGTTGTGATCCTGAGTACGGTTACCAGTGCTTATAGCGGTAAAGAGAAAGGTTACGACAACCGCTTACTATCAGATGGCCTTATGTCTTTTACCGACATTATTATTATGAAAAAAAAATGTGAGCCGTCACGGGACGCCTGGCAGATGTGAAACATCGATATTATTTTGTAAAAGTAATATGCAGAAAAGAACATATTGTGATAGGAATTAAATATGTCATAATGATAAAATAAATAGTCGATTGCGCATGGCGACGCGTCGCCACACCGTACACACTACTATCGTGTAGCGTGGCGACGCGTCACCACGGCATCCGTCGCCACGCCAGAAATCTTTTTTACGTACGGCTATAGATGTTTCACATCAAAATAAATAATTCTGAAACATGAAGAATACCCCAAATTTAGGCGATACACTAACACTGAACGCGGAGAATGTACGGACATAAAATAAAAATGTAAATATTTGAGGGTTTGAGTTTTAATAACTCCCAAAATTAGAACGTACTACTAATTAAAGAGCGAGGCGACCTCGTGGCTTCAACCCCGCCTGCCGGCAAAACTTTTCTTCTCATTATTATCTTAATATTATACTCCCTAGCATAATGTTTTTATTACCTTGAACTTTACAAAAGGTGGACCTACTGAACATTTTACGAGGGTATAAGAAGCCTCACCATAAGACGCCGATTTATGCTCAACTCAATTAAAATTAATTTATTAATTCGACACTATTTACGTCAAGGAAATTATTAATATTATTTATATAATATTAATAATATAATATCTGGGGACAATGTCACACAGATCAACCTAGGCCCCAAACTAAGCAAAGCTTGTACTATGGGTACCAGGCGACGATATACATATTTATATAGATAGATAAATACTTATATACATAGAAAACATCCATGACATACTTATATACATAGAATAAAGATTTCAGTTATGTTATCGAGTTTTGGTTTTAAAAGCGAAGTTAATTTACTCGGCTTGCGGTAAGAATGGTTTGGTACAAATCGTTATGCAATAAATATACCTACATATAATCGCACACATGCGAGTATCGAGATTCAAACAGACGGGTAATGTGAGGCGTCGCAGTATTGTCAACGGCAAAAGTAGTAATCAAAATGAGATCGAGAAGTTTGAGTTTATGAATGATCATGGATAATGGGCGACGGTATCACTAACTAATATTTTTTTACACTCACGCACTTTAGAACGCTTCACCGCAACCGATATTAGTATTCAATATCTATTTTTGATCATCTACTTTTGCTGTTGCCTCTGCAATAACCTCAATACTGAAAGCGAAAGACTTTTTAAATCACATGTATTTTAATATATTGTAGAAATTTCGTGCCGGATTTTTTATGTCTTGACTTTACTCTTCTTCGATATTTACCTTAGCATATCTAATATCTGAACAACTTATGGTGAGTTCCCATTCAGCACTTTTAAACGCCCACTCGGATATTGATTTTAGATTATTTGCGTCTCTTCGTACCTAGCCAAGCTAACATTTGGAGGGCGATATATTTCGTCGTATCTCCGCCAGTACGAAATCCGATACTAGTAAGGGGATGACAAAGCCACCGGATGTCGCGTAAGCCGGAAGCTACACAGGCTGCCAAAAGGTACTACTACGTAGACATGCGGAGAACATAAAAATACTAAAAAGAATAAGACGTGATGTCTATTGAAATATGATAATATGCCGTGTGGAGACGGCTACAAATATCACGAGGGCGTCAAGAGGCAATATTTACCATAGAAAGGAAAGCATCTAGAGAGACTGTTTTTCTGCATACACTTTCTCTGTTGCTTGGGTGTTTGCCAATCTGACGTCAATCTTATAAAAATAGTCACTGAATTGAAATGGATACAAGTGTCAAGACCAAACGCCTACCACCTTCGGATTCGTTATCCCTGTGTCGCGGGGTACTTTACAAAAATAATAATAGACGGACACAAATTACATCCAGACTCAGAACAACTATTTATGGGTCACACAAATAGTTGTCGGCGCGGGAATCACTACTATAGCCGCTGCACACGTTATTACCACCATTCTGCGATCGCCGACCCATGTACCAAGTGTGGCGATTATGGCATATCCCCGTAACGAATAAACGCGAACGTTAAAAAAAACTTTAGACCATTGTGCGCCACAAGCCACAATTTCTTACTTACACGGAAATTAAATTTAGCTTCAAATTGGTACCTTCTTCAATCTATCTTTGCGTCAATTTCCAATTGCGAATATGAACAAACCGCCCACCATATGATTTGGGAGTGATATCATGTTAAATATTTAGCTTACAATCAATATCTGGAGTAATTTATTATTCAGATTTTGTCGCAACAAAGAACAATTCAGTGCGTTTAAGGGCTTTTGCCATACCTACTATTTGTATCAAGTATAATAGCTCCTTTGATAGGACCCTTAAACTATTCCCTTGGTCCCTTTAAAGCTGGCCTCTCCAGTTGGATTTGTCTCGTTTTATGAGTCATCGTTATATCATTCTGTCTCCCGCTTTGCTCTGGAGGGGAACAACTTTTCCAACTCCTGATCAAATTCGTAGCGGGATTCAAGACAGTTAAAGCGATTCCCCGAGACGTGCCTGACCCTCACCGCTCCGTGTCATTTCATTGTGTGCCACTGTTGATCCTAGCTAAAGAACTTCCATCAAACAACGCATTTAAACCATATTTATTCCACAGACACACGTACACATACATATATTACTTACACATAACATCGATTAAAATTAATTATATAATTAAAGTAATAGTTATAGCATGACGTCTGCTATATTTTGTCATGACGATGGGCTATCAACCATCTTGTTTCAAAAGCTATCAGATAAAAAAGCCGCATTGAAACCTTATTACGACATTACAGACATATTTTACAGTTCTACAATCCTCTTTTTGCCGAGGGTTAATAAATGTTAAGCCGCATTATATCTCCTTTAAATCATTTACACCGTATTCACCGCTAAGTATAAACGCCATTAGCATGAATAATTTAGCAGAAGGCCGGAGGTCACCGCAGTGAGGCGTATCGATTACATAATGAGTTCGCGCTGACACTAGCATTTTTCAGCCATTTACCTATCCATTTATTTTGTTTGCACATTAAGGGGAATGGAGGCAAATTACCTCATGGCAACCTTGAGATGACTTATCAGCACTCGTAAAAAGGGAACAGGACAGGAAGAACAGGTTTATTTTTAAATTTCTGATGCAAACAATGTTAAATTTTCATAGTAATAATAATAAATATGTTGTGACAACCAACACACCGGACCAAGACCAGCAATTGTGGAGATCTTTGGGGGAGGCCTTTGTCCAGCAGTGGACGTCTTTCGGCTGATATGATGATGATGATGAACCAACACACCGCCATCTAATTCCAAACTAAGCACAACCTGTACTGTGTCAACCAGACAACTGATAGACATACATATGATAGATAAATGACACCCAGTCATAGAAAAGGTTTGTGCCAAGTGGGAATCGAACCCACTACCTGTCAGGGTCATAAGCTACTAGACCAACACATCTAGCAGTCTAATCTTATGTAGACTAAGTCTAATCTAAACTAGACCAGTTTGTGGCCACTGTTCTTGGCTTCACGAAAATTGAATTAAATCCTCAGTAGTACAAATTTCAGGGCATACAGGTTATCCTGTTTCCTATATGCACATTGTTGACTGGGTCTAGATACCACAGTGACACTGCTTCTCTATGCTGCTATTCTTCCTTCATTTATAGAGATTGAGTTGGCAACACCTAACCTGAGTTCTAAGTTTATACATTTCTACATAGGTCTGGCAAATCTTGATTTTCCAGCAGAGGGCACTGACACTGAATGAGTGTTCATTTTGAGCCAGAACTTTATATGGGTTAGCTCCATGACATGGGGGAATATGGCTTAGTCAGCACTAAAAGCAGAGCTGTTAAAAATATATAAAAAAACAGCGGATACAATAATATGTCAGCATTCCATACAGGAATCAAACTACACATCTCCAGAAACAACACAACTCCCCGTTACTAAACCACTCATAAAATGCTAAAGCTACTAAAAACTGGGCATGTGACATTGGAAGAACAAGAAGATGATATTGTCTGATTGGGATAGTTATATATAGAGCATGGGGCAAATTGTATAATTTAAAACTTACCATACAGTTTTATTTAGTTAACTTTATTCTGTATATATTGCATATCCAATATACATTTGTGAACATTCAACCACAATTGCTCGAGTTATTGGTTATTATATTTATATTTGACGGGCCTGTTGGCGTGGTTGGTAGATACGCTGCCTTTCACACCGCAGGTAGTGGATTAGATTCCCACCCGGGACAAATATTTGTGTGCATGTCTGTTTGTCCCAAGTCTGGATGTAAATTATCTATATAAGTATGTATTTACAAAACAAAAATAGTATATGTAATATATCAGTTATCTGGTTTCCATAGTACAAGCTCTGCTTAGTTTGGGATCAGATAGCAGTGTATGAATAATGTACAAAAAAAATATATGTATCACCATCGTCATAGCAGCCAAGAGACATCCACTGGACATAAACCCTCCCCCAAAGATCTTTGCAAATGCCAGTCTTGGCCTTCCATATATACAAAGTGTAAAAATAATAGTGAAGGAAATTTAATTTGTCTACACATGAAAGTGAACAAATTAAGGAGAACTTGTCAATATGTTGCAAAAAATATTATTTAGCTCAACATACAAAATGACCTGCCAATCTTTATTGTTGCATGGGCAACAATTCTTTTGTGTACTTTGCATGTTCATTCACAGCACATTGTTCAGGTTCACAGGCAAGTTAAAAAAGGCCGAAATTATATTCACTTAATTATGTTACACATTGTATGTAAAATTTTAATATGAAATGAAATTATTTATTTAATACTGCCACATTGAAAAATAACATTGCTCTATAATATATATTTTTTCACAAATATTAGAGCTAAACAGTGCTTCATTATTACTGAACAGGAAAAAACAGGTTTCATGAAATATTATTTTTGTCCATGATCATTTGTCAATAATTATTGACCATCAAAGGCTTACTTATAGAAAAATAAATGGTAGGACAAGGAAAAGTATTCATTACATGTATAAAAGTCAGAGGGTAGATCGAAAAAAAAACAGAAGTATCATTTGTAATATTATAAATGTGAGATATTCATAATTCTTGTATCTATTTCATGACATGGATATTGTGAGTATAGTATTGAACTTCGACATTTACTCTATGCTTATCTATGTAACTGTATGTCATTGCACAGGCAATACAGAGATGTAAACATTCAGACAATATGTAGTAAAATATAAATTTCAATACATAATATTAAAAACTTCAACTAAACATAATCTCCTTGACAATAACTTAATACAAGCTAGCTAAATATCACTACCATTATAAAATAAATTGTATAAATATTAATAATATAAATATTACAGATATTTAGGTACACGGAATTTTAGTAGAAGTAACTAGAAATAATAACTGTATTACTACAAACATGTTCTGACTATTTACATGCGCTTTTTTAAAGTCTACGTGAATAAAAACCTTTTTTATTTTATTTTATGTGTATCTATTAGTTGTAATTTACACAAGTACTGAAAAACAGAGCTATTCAGATTATTTTGACTGTCCTCTTGGGCCAAATATATAAGTATATTCCTCAGTTGTTTGGTTGCCATGCTCTGCCTAGTTTTGGATCAGATATATCAGTGTGTTAGTTGTCCCAAGATGTTAATTTATTTATATACTTGAAGGAACTAATGTTAGTTTCTTACTATACAGTGGTTATAAACCTTTGACCTGAAGATGAAAAAGAAGAAAACATATTACTTCCAAACTTGTAGAGTAAATGATGTATATAATGAATATTGTCATTAATGCACAAATTGAATTGCAACTAATCAAACTTTCATAGGTATTTTTTTCATGTCAATACTAATCATCAGGTAACAGGCAAAATCACCATACAATAATTGTTTTGCTTTATTTCCTTATGTTATTATTAATTAAATGTAATATAGTGTGGCCACAAATCAGCTGGCTGATCCCCAGGGAAACTCCCTAGATTAGTATGTTAATGTCCACAATAGAGTTGGAGAAAAGGAATTTATTCAAATATGAATGCAATGACCTTCAGTCATAGCTGAACAATATTTTTTCTAATTGTAATAATTACTTCTTATTGTATTAATAATGGAGTAGTTATCTAGAAACAAAGTTTTACTTTAGGTACCTAAACAAACTACACGTAAAGTGTAGTTTGTTAACTTATACAAATATATTTGTAAACTCACCTTTCCTTTAGCATTGTGTGCGGCACCCCACGCCGCCATCACGTAGGGATCATTGACAGACACGCAAACAACCTCATCTACGCCCTCGGACTTCAAACTGTCGGCCTTTTCAATGTACCCTGGTAAATGCGTCTTCGAACATCCTGGAGTAAATGCACCGGGGACCGCAAAAAAGATCACCTTCTTTCCCGCCGTTAATTCACCAACATTCACTTTGTTTGCCGGCGAATCTTCGAACAAATCCGCCACTGGCAGGTTATCTCCAACCTACAACACACATATTAGTCAATTAAGCCGGTAGTATTATGTAATTTGAAGTTAGTTTACCGATAGAATTAAAAGTATTATATACCTTTGCGGGAGCCATTGCTATTTGAGATGTGTGGAGCGCTCGACCGCACGTTCCTCTTGTCAAAGCAGTAATACCGCGAATAATTGACGGCCCCGTGAGAAACATTTGTACACGGTTATGTATTATTTATTATCTTTGTTTTATCGATCCTTTCGCTCAACAGATGATAAAAAATCACACGACCTCAGAAGAAAAGTCAGTTTGGCGGTAAAGGTTTCGTTCAAAAACTACAAATATAAGTATATAATCTTTGAATGTCGTTTAATACATCAATTTGCATGTCAATCGCACACCAAATGCAGTATGTATACTAAATGCATTATAATTCATTTTCGCAGGTGCTGTGTTCAGTGTATATCTATTCAATATATTGAGTACCTACAATAAAATCAATCATTCCTCTGAGAGTATAATTTAGTTAGACGCGTCAAAAATTTTGGCTAAATTGAGAGATCAGAAGAGAAATATCAAGATAAGATATTATGAATGAAGCCAGGGTTTTTGCACGCCCTAATTCCACTTTTGTTCTATAAAGAACTCAAAAGTAAGTAGTTAAGTAATAAGCCTGGCCAATGTTTTATTCTGGATATGCGAAAGTAATCTAGAAGAAAATACAAGAACATCTGCATTTTTACTTTTTTTATATTCCCAAAGACAGCTGAGATAATAGCAATCAAAGTACGCATTCTCGAGCGATATTATTTCAAACCGCAAGCGGCGTTTGATCGCGCTGTGACGTCACGTGTCCCCTCACGCAGCGCGCCGGCCGCTTTGCGGGTACAAATCTAAGGTACTATTCATTTAATCACCGCTGCTGGTGGCTCGTACTTGCGATTTTATTACGAGAAAATTATTAGAAAATGCTGTGCAGTACCCAAGTGTTTTAATTCAAATGTTAACACACCCAAAAAGTGTTTTTAGTATACCTAAAAATCCTATGATAAGGAAGAAATAGATGACAGCAATACGCAGACAGGATTCAATAGGACTGAAAACTATTGCATTTTGTTATGAATATTATTTAGATGTCAATAACTATTATATTTATACTTTTCTCATAAAGCACTACGTTATCTATTGGTGCATTTTATAATAAACTTCTGACACCTTTGTCATTTAAGGATTTTACAATTTAATCTTATAAAAAATAGTTTATTGATTCTTCTAAATAAGGGACATTAATATTGTTATTATCTATCAGGAACCTTGTCATCAGGATGTTATAATAAATATATAAACCAACCATGTCGTATTTTTTTAATGAGAACAGGTGAATGTTACCTAACCTAATACTATAATAATAATAATATAATAGTCAAACCCCGCCGCTGGTGGAACTCTATTTTTTCATATTTATTTATATATTATTGTTTTATTTTTTGTAGCAATTGTATAAATATAAATATGTTAAAAATAATGAAAATAAATAAATGACTTGGAGTAATAATATAATAATAATAATAAATTTATTCAAGAAAGAAAAAATGTGTACAAAATGTATATCTATTTATAGTAAAAATAATTAATACTAAGCTATAGGCAGTTTGTGCCTGTACTTGGTTAAACCTGTCCCACAGGCGTTCTAATGGCTTAAAAAGTATACATAACCTTTATAAAAAAATTAAACAATATTGAATTATACAAATTCAAAAATCTAAGATATAATGTTTAAAAATTAACTTATTTTAGAATACTACATAACCCCTCAGTCTCATCATAGTTCAACTTTTGTAAAAAATTACTGACTATTCGTTTACAATTTATATAGTTAAGGTTATATATAGATAGTGACTTATTTATTATATTGTAAAGATATGGCCCGAGAAAAGGATAAAACCTGTTTGTATAAATAAACTTAGACTCTGATGCACTAGTGCAGATAATATCTTTCCGTCTTTTGGTGTTAGTAAGGTTAGCATTGTAAGTGAGTGTTGTTTTAAAATTGCATGTTTAATAAAGAGTTGGCGGACAGTTAAGACGTTGCATTTTTCATACAGAAGGCACGTAGGAAAAAGGAAAGGTCGAAATATTGCAACTTTTAGTATTGCTCTTTGGGCACGTTCAATGGTTAACATTAAGGTTTTTGAAGCACCACCCAAGGAAGTAATGCAGTATTGAATAATAGATTGACATAATGCCTGATAGACTAGTTTAATCAATTTTATATCAGCAATATGGCGTAGTTTTTTTAACACGAATATGAGCTTCCGTACCCGATTTGACAAGGCAAGGATATGTTGTTTAAAAGATAGAGCTTCATCAATAATAACACCAAGATACTTCATGCTATTTGTGTTAGCAATAACTGGACAATCGCAGGAAACCAAGGGGCTGGGACAATAGTGTGCATATATGTTATCTTGTTTAGGAAGTCTGTGGTTTTTACGCATGCAAAAATTAATAAACATTGTCTTTTTAGCATTTAAAGTTAGTAGATTATTTCTAAGCCAATTATTTATTACATTAAACCCATGCTGTGCGTAATAATGAACCGCAGTAGTGTTTGGAGCAGAAAAAAATAATGCTGTATCATCAGCATAAGAAATTACTTTTCCATGGTCTAACTCTAAGGAACACAGGTCATTTATGTAGATCAGGAATAGGGTAGGGCCCAGTATACTTCCCTGGGGAATTCCAAAAGCAGGAATTTTCACGTCCGTACTGATGAATTGGTCAATTTTAACACATTGACAACGGTCATTTAAATAGCTTGCGAAGAGTTTCAACTGGGTGCCCCTAATTCCTAATGCCTCTAACTTGGATAGAAGGTTAGGAATAGACACGGTGTCGAATGCCTTAGCTAGATCAAGGAAAATACCAGTTACTAGGTTCCCTTTTCCCAGTTCCTCTGTGACAAAATCAGTTAAATGTTGAACTGCGTCTGATGTGGATAAGTTAGCTCTAAAACCAAATTGCATGTTTGAAAGCAATGAGTTCTTTTCTAGATATAAGACAAGTCTATTATTTATAATCTTTTCTAGAATTTTGGAAAAGGAAGGTAGTAAAGAAATTGGCCTGTAATTAGTTACAAGATCCTTACTCCCTGATTTGTGAACGGGAATAACTACGGCTTTTTTTAGGCATTTAGGAAAAATTCCATCAGTGAGGCAGGTTTGAAAAATGAAAGTTAAAGGCGGGACTAGAATGTGCTTAAATCTTTTGAGAATATTATTACTAATGTTATCCCAACCCGCTGCACAGTTGTTTTTCAGCCCTACAATAATTCGTTCCACTTCAGATTCATCTGTGTCTAACAGAACAAAAGATTTCCCACTATGGAGTTGAGTTCTTGTAGAGGAATAACCAGTCAAGTTAACGTTTTGCTGTTTTATTTTATCCCCGAGTTCCTTTCCAACGTTTGCATAAAACTTATTAGCGTTGTCAGCAGCGATAATCGGTGAGGAGTGAGTGCGAAGTAAACTTGAAGATGATTTATGCTGGTTAGAAGAAAAGGTAGTGGATTTTATAACTTTCCACAGTTGTTTACTATTTGAACCTGCTTCATAAAGTTTTTTTTTGTCAAACTCAATTTTAATTTTTTTCAACAAGTTATTACAAAAATTTCTGTATCTTTTGTAAGATAATTGTAATGTATAATTATGTGGAGATTGCGTAACTCTTTTATGTAATTTATCTCTGTGACGTATACAACGTAAAAGGCCCGGTGTGATCCATGGCTTAAGTGTTTATATTTTTCCTACTCAATCTAATTATAGTTGTATTACGTAAAATTGCTTCTTGCAGTTTATTAATTACGTATAACAATGCCGTATTAGCATCAGCAGAATAGTAAACTGGGTCAAAATTAATATTGCACAAATCACATTCAAGGTTATACATGTTTATGTGTGATTTTTGTTGCGATTGTGAAATCTGTTTACGTAGCGTTAATTCAAGTGTAGTTAGAACTGGATAGTGATCAGTTATTGTGGCGTTGGTAATAAGGGTTAAGCTTGGTAATTTAGCTTTAAGCATGACGTGATCTAAACAAGAACCACTCTGGTGAGTTGGAAAAGTGTGGGAAGGCAAAAGCCCATGAAATGCACATAAATTAAGGTAGTTTTCCATCCCTGCATTGATGTTTTCAGGATTAATGTTTAAGTTGATATCTCCAGTTAATACAATATTATTAAAAGAAGAGAGAGATGAGAGTATTGTATTAAGAGAATTATGAAAAGAATGTAAATTTCTAAAAGAAGGAGGTCTGTAAATAGCCACGATTGCGATGTCGGTTCCAATTTTAATAACTAAGCAATTGCAGTCCTGTTCAACGGGCTCTTCAACAGTGACAAGAAGAGATTTTTTTGTATAAACAACCGCCCCATCGTTCTGATTGAAGTTAACTGAACTGTTATAGTTGTTGTATCCCTGTAGCTCAGGAATATTACCATCACGATTAAAAAGCCAACATTCCGTAAGAATTATAACATCACAGTAGACATTTAATCTATGTAGAAAAATATTAAAACTGTCTATGTTCTTAAAAATACTCCGAATATTTTGAGTTAGTATCGTTAATGGGTTAGTAAATGCGGAAATGTATTGCTTGCAACTTTCAGTGTCACACTGTTTTGAGTCATACAAACAAATTTTATCTACATCATCAATTAAATTATGCGTCATTGTATAAAACTATATCTGTTCTAGTTAAGGCTAATAAACAAAATAAAATGTACGGCGCTCTAGGCGCCCCCATAATCGATTGAGTTAATGTATCTGAGTTCTGCGCTCTTTTTAGCGGGACACTCAATATCTGCAGTTTTGTGATTGCACGGCTTCTTGAAACGGAGGCATGTAGCACATCTTGGGGCGTCACCTTTCTTTGTGCATTCTGCCATTGAATGCCCTGATTCGCCACAATGTCCGCAACATGGAAACGGTGTCCTTACAGAATTTTGCTGCGTGCCCGTATAGCTGGCATTTGTAGCACCTCGTTACAAGTGTAAAATCACGAACTGGGCAGGAGGTCCAGTTTATGAAGATTCTAGATTGCGAAATTAGGGCTTTGCGGATATTAGCTGTGACCTCGATTATAAAATTGCATGTTGTGACATCTTTCTTACCAGACTTATGGCTTAGTTTAGTTAAGGACTAGAACTCTTAAAAAGTTAAAGATGGTATCTTTTCGGTGACGTTCTGTTCGTAGATACACCGAAATAACTCCTTTTCTGTTAGCGATGTGGGCACTCCGACGATAACTATTCGAGGCTTGCGCTTATAGGGATCACCAGCTGTAAGCCCGGACGACGATTGTTATACAGCGACTTTTAATTTTTCTGCGTCCTCCTTGGTCTCGGTGTTAATGATGACTCCGCCATTTATCGTTTTACGTAGTCCACGCACTTGGAGCTTCATTAGCTCTGGCCGTATAATTTTTTGAATCATGTTTTTGGTATCCTCGCTTGACGTAGACTTGCCTAAGTTGTTGGGGTAAATGGCCACGGAATTAATTTGGCTGGGCTTAACAAAATTATTAGACCCCCCTTGACCATATCGGCAAAAGACGTAGTCGCAGATGTTTCCTTGATTGTTTGTCTCAATCCGGATAATTGGTCTTTTAGTTCCCGCTCATCTTTTAGTTCGTCCACCCTATTAAATGCTTGTATGGCTTTCTGCTTCAAGGACTGGTACATGACAGCCATTTGTGAACTACCATGTTCAACTTTACGGCACAGGTTTGTTATACGAAGTTTTTGCTCTGAGTTGAGCTTACCTTCAGTGATGATGGTGCAGATTTCATTTAAATTACAGTTGATGTTAGTCAAGCATTTTTGAATCTCGGACTTATAGAGTATGTGCAGAGCCCCACTGTCAGAGTCCGAAGGTGTAGGTTGCAACGGATATGGTGAGCCCACAGGATGCACGAGACCACTGAAGGGACTAGTCATTTTTTTATTATTATTACGCTGTTACTTCACTGTGAGTACATTATTTAAGATCGTCACGTACAAAATACTGCAATGTCCGACATAAAAGGAGGTCAATATATTTAGAATAATCACACAGGTCTGCGATGAAAAAGTTTTTTAAATAAATTCATCACAAACATATAGATGTTGGTCTGTATATAGCAAATATGAACTTTGTTTTAACGTATCACGTCGCATTCTTTTTGCATATAGATAAATATATAATAGTTCGTTAGATTGGTAAGTTAGTTTGTTTTTTTACCTAATCGATTCCATGATCTATATTTCTATTCTATACTCTATGACCAATCATCCTATAGTCTATTGTTACTAACCTGCCTTTCCCGTGTGAGAAAAAGTAACAAAAAATTTTTTTTTTTCACATGGACTCGAAATACCCATACCAGTTCCTACTGACACTAATAGCTTCAAAACGCCTTTATCACAAAATTCAGAACACAGTGATCATCTGCAAAGCAGTGGTGAAATTGGTAAAGGTATTACCGCATGATGGAAATACTTTCAAGTATTTCATGTTTCCCTAGCTTAACTGATGCGAAGTTGAAAGAGGGAATATTCACGGGACCTGACATCAGGAAATTGATTAGGGATACAGAATTTGACAAAGTGATGACAACCTGGGAACGAAATGCCTGGCATGGCTTTAAAAATGTCGTAACTAAGTTTCTAGGCAACACAAAAGATCCTGAGTATAAAAATATTGTGCAGGAAATATTAAACGCCTAAAAAAAATTAGGTTGTAATATGAGTCGGAAAATTAATTTTTTGAAGTCTCACATTGATTGTTTCCCAATAAATCTAGTCCAAAAAATCTAATCGACTACAGTGAAGAACAAGGTGAACTGTTTCATCAGGACGTAAAAGAGATGGAAAGAAGATATCAAGGTTGTTGGGACGTTAATATGATGGCGGACTATTGCTGGATGATACACAGAGATGAAATAAAAAATCATAAACGAAAACCAACAAAACACAGCTTTTTTTAAAAAAAAAAAACGTTGCCTTTATTTTTTTTTCTTTATGTGTACCTTTATGTAGTATTTTCATAGCTACATACTCAATAAAACTTTACAAAATATTCACAAATGATTCTCATTAATTTTATAAAATTTTTGTTTTGTTATTTTTCGTATTCAAACGCTATATCATCTAAATCTGATAAACGTGACGTGGTATATATCATATGAATGCCGTTTTCTATTACTTTTAAGACAATTAAAACAAATGTTAACCATTGAATAAAAAAACTTTACAAAAAAAATATACGCAGACCAGTGTTATTAATTAAATATTGTTAACGTACACGTCCGCCACTATGCGCGACTACAAAATTGATCGCGCGACTACAAAATACTGACTTAGATTAAACATGGGATATTTGGAAAATATATTTTACCTACTTATACAATATTTCGTTATTATTATCTACCTTTGACTTTAACCACTAATACTTAATAAGTAAAAAGGCATGTTGAATATAAGTGAAGTAAATTTGACTGCAAGTGTGGCACAGCGGCTAAGACAATCGCCGCTGTGTGTCCGAGGTTTGATTCCCGCACAGGACAACTATTTGTGTAACCCGTAAATAGTTGTTCAGAGTCTGGATGTAATTTGTGTCCGTCTATTATATGTTTGTAAAGTATTTTAGTATTATTATTGTCTTTGAAAAAAAAAGTTAAGAATGACAGTGGTTTTAATCTACAGCTGTTAGCGTGCCGCTGAGTATAGTACTTACTTTCGTACGTTAGTATACTTGGAGAGGGTGTACAAATTTTTTTGCTAGAAATATTATAGTACCGGCCTTCATTTTATCCTAAATACTATAATACATATCGTTAACACTTTTGAAGATTTACACAGAGTGAGTTTATCCTCTGCCGTTTGGTCTTATTTTGGTCGTCTATAATGGCATTAAAATTTGGAATTATATGTAAACTAGCGGCCCGGTACGTGCTTCGCTACGTATAAGGCATAGTAATAACAAAAAATATTTTTAAGTTCATTTATTCAAACAAAAATTAATATTATAATTGCTAAAAGATGTTGATTTTACACTTTTTCAAGACTTTTTTTAATTTTCTCTGCGTACAAACCTTCCCTGGACTTCCACGAATAATTCAAGACCAAAATTAGCCAAATCGGTAAAGGCGTTGTTGAGTTATAACATTACAACGAAAAGTGGCATTGATTTTTATATATATAGATATAAAAAGGTAACTACTTATATTTTTATTTTATATTAGTTTAGTTAGTTCTTTATTAGATTTAATAAAAAAGGTGCTGAAAACAAAAAATAAGTAAGTAACTAAGTCGACAGCATTATCGGTAGAATAAGAAACTTTGGATTCTTGACGCCGCATGCTAAAGTCAATCAAAGTTTGTCAGTCGTGTAAGGAAATCTTCCTCCCATGTAACCCTCTTCCAGGGTGCAGATATATGTAACTCACAAGGTATTTAACAGGTTGATGTAATACAATAATAACAAATTAATAAATAAAGCTATGATACAAGTACAGCGCGCGCGCGTCTTCACTTCAATGTATGGCGCGGGGCACGAGCGCACGGAGCGACCAGCACCGAGCCGACAGCTGACGTCACGCGTCGAGCGCGCGATATCTTGGAAATTTAAAAGTGCTCAAAACTTCCCACAGTCATAACTTCCGTACGTAATACTACATTGATTTACGTGATCTAATGTACGTTATTTAATCTTTATTGTTAAGTAGCTTTTAGTGCAATATTTGTATGTGTTGGTCACCCTCATTTAAGAGGGTGATTGCCTGGAGATCTGTCATACAGGTCTTCTTCTTCTTTTTATAAATGGCAATTAGTGCCGATGTCGACAATTCTGCCAATGTCAGATTGAGAAATGGGAAAACGTGAAATAATTTAATTCAATTTTAACGACACTACATTGATATCACTAATTGTGTATCTTGCTGAGTGTGTTACTGACTGAGACAGACATAATAATGATGATAATACATAATATAAAAAAATAATATACCTATATGAACATGAATAATTGATAAAATATTAGAAATATGCCAAAATTTCCCTAATATTATGCGAAAATTTTAAAATGCCATTATTTATTCTACTATTTCCCTGACACCACTTTCTATCACTTTTAGCAAATTGTTTTAAACCAAATAATACAATAATAAACTTAGAAACAACAATCAGCAAAGCAAGCTGTGGCAGAACTGTCAAAGAGACTCGTTGAGAGATGGCGGCGTTAGTTCCACTTTCAGCCACGTTCATAAATATACTTGTCGCACTATAACGTAGGTGCCTACAATGGGACAAGGATATTTATGAACGTGACTGACATTTGTGGTAGGGCGACACTATGACTGCAAAGGTTGTTTTAAGAAAATTTTCCTAATATTATGGGAAAATTTAACAATGGCAATAGTAACAATACCATTGTATTTTGTATCAATTGTATTATTTAACTTTGACGGGCCAGTTAGTTTAGTTGGATTTTTTTAATTCCCACTCAGGACAGATATTCGTGTGCATTAATATGTCTGTATGTCCCGTGTCTGGGTGTTTAGGTTTCTATTTACAAAAGTAATATATGTAGTATATCAGCTATTTGATTTCCATAGAACAAGCTTTACTTAGTTTGGGATCAGATCAGATGGCCATGTGTGAATAATTTCCCAGGAATATCCAACTCTAAAAGTTTATAGGGCATCCCATATATTATCGATTTATTATTATAAATAATTTAATAGTACAAGGCAATAAAACAGTCATTTTTATCTTTATAAATAAATTTATTTCAAAATTTATATTTTATTCACATTACTTAATACTACATTAATGAAAATTTATGAAAATACACGGGTGCGACTTAAAAATCAAGCATGGTAACATTTTCCTATCGGGGCGGCAACTCACTCGTTAACTTTTTCAAATGGAATTATCGAGCCTTCACTGTGATTTTCTTTCATAAAAATTTCCTTAACCTTTAGGACTATTTCCCTAACACTACCTTTTATCACTTTTGGCATATTTTTAGTGTTTTAAACCAAATAATACAATAATAAACGTAGAAACAGCAATCAGCAAAGCTAGCTGTGGCAGAACTGTCAAAGAGACACTTTACAAGATGGCGGTATTAGTTCCACTTTCAGCCACGTTCATAAAGATCCTTGTCGCACTATACCTACTTTCTACTTCATTTATAAACTTCATTGTCTTTGAATTTGGACACTTCATAAGTTGTTGCCAACTTATATTGAATTACCAGAATAATGGCAAAGAACTTATAATTGAATGGTATAACACAGAATTTACTAAGTTAGGTGTTGCAACAATAGGGAAGTATTACAATTTAAACAAAATATTTTAGGTATTTTATTGAATAATATTTCCAATTTATTTAATTTTTTTTTGTAATTTTTGCGACGTATGTTTTTACTATGCAGGTAGATCCTAAATTTATTATGGCAACATTAATTGTTTATGGTTAGCTTTCATTCAATCAAGCATTTCTGCGACAGATTGTTTGTTAATTATTTCGGGTTTTAGGCCGATATCCACGTTTTTAGATATGACAGTGTATGATATAAGTGTTACGACAGTGTGGCGTTAATTATAATTAGTGTACTATCAGTCTATCATCATGGATACACCAACAATCGACACTATTTACCAGGCCATAAGCGCCTTATACGATAACCCCAATGCTAGCGAAAAAGAAAAAGCTTCGCAATGGTTAGGGGATATGCAAAAATCCGTAAGTAATTTGCTATGAAGAAATACATCCATCATTTTCTAGAGACGTACATTCAATATTAATCGTGGTTTTCAGATCCATTCTTGGAAGATAGCCGACGAACTTCTACAGCAAAAGAAAGACTTGAACTCTTGCTACTTTGCGGCGCAGACGATGAGATCGAAGGTGCAGCACAGCCTGCACGAGCTGCCGAGCGAGGCTCTGCTCTCCCTCAGGGACTCTCTCATCATTCACTTGGAAAAAACCTCTCCAGAAACTAGTTCCACAGTGTTGACTCAACTGTCTCTAGCATTGGCTGATTTAGCTCTTCAGATGCCTTCGTGGCAGAACTGTATTAGTGACATTATAAAATCATTCTCTAACAAAAATGACTATGCCCTATTAGAGTTATTGACTGTGCTACCTCAAGAAATTGATTCAAGTAATTTAAAACTTGGTGAGAATAGGAGAGAAGACATTAAAAATGAGTTAAGAGCTAATTCTCATATGGTTACATTATTTTTAAAGGAAAGCATCACTAGTTCTCAAAACACACATGTGGCTTTGAAAATTGTTAAGTGTATGACATCTTGGATACAAGTTAGAGCTATAAATATTCACGAAGTGCCACAAAATGCAGTCATAGGTTTCAGTTTACAGGTTCTACGGGATCATAATTCTATCAACACTCTGCATGATGCAGCTTCTGATTGCATTTGTGCTTTATTGCACTGTTTGGAAGAAAGTAATGACAATGATGAGATTGAACGGCTATTGTTTGAGAGTGTGTCAGCTCTCGAGGAGAGTTACCACATGGCGGTTGCTCATGAAGAGGATGAGAAGGCCACCAATTATGCGAGAGTGTTCACAGAGTTAGCAGAGACATTTCTGGAGAAAGTTATTATTTGTATGTCTGGAGGAAGCCCCCACTTTGCTATGAGATCCCTGGAGTTGGCTTTAGTGTGTGTTGGACATCACGATTATGAGGTCAGTATCATTTTTGATGGGTTCTAAGCTCATATCCACTATCAGTAGTCATTGTATATAGTCAAATTACATTCACATATCTGTATATGTGAGGCATACTATCTTAAATTATTTTTTTTAATAATACACAGATATTTTTAATAGTTGTAATAGTTTTTAGTAGAGAGATATTTTTTTTAATAGTCAAAGGACATGTACAGTTTTACTTATAATAGTATATAGTGTTCATTTGTATTGTATAGTTTAGTAGATTGGTAAGTAACCATGCTTGGCGTCCTATATTAAGTATTTAATTTCTCTGCAAGTGAATGTATTCTTAAGAGAAATGAAGAATCTTTAACCATATAATATCCCACAATTGTGTAGTCCAGTAACATACCTGTATAATGTCCAACCTGATACTTATAATATGTGCTCAATAATATGCTTAGTGTGACTTAGGATAGTATACCTCCAGTGAACAGATATGATTAAAGTACATTTTAACAAATTGAATTATCACAGAAGGGTTTGCCATAGTGAACATATGGCAAACGCTTCCATTTCAGTTGGTATCTTGTGTCCTCATGTGACTTCCATAAGGATATTACAAATTTAAATGAGGTCTAACTATATTGGTGCAATTAATTGAATAATAGCTATAATATTATATATTTTAAAAAAGTTAACAATTACTGGGGGGCATGCTTTTTCATTTTAATGTTTACTTATTAGAGTACATATTTTAGTTTTGCCCAAAAAGCTTTAACCTTTCTAATCAGTATCACAGTATCCTTACAAAATCCAGTATTTCTGATGCTGCATGTATTGATTGTGTTAGTTTCAGTATATTCTGTTAAATAACAATAGAGAAGCTGTATATTTAATTTATCTGATTGAATTACTACTCCAGTTAAATTGGCAGAAATGTTGGGTCGGGTTGCAATCCTATTGGATTTTCGAGAGTTGAGGAATAATTATGGTTTCTGTGATAGCATGATATGATGTGCTCAATACAATTGAATACTAGTAAACCTTAAGGGACAAAAGTTGTATGTGATGTGAAAGGGTAAAACAAGAAAGATATGGGAAACAAAAATGTAGGTAGCAAATAATGTTGATTAAGTACTAGAACAGGTGTTCAAAATAGTATATTCTATGTAGTCATGAAATTACTGCTTATGTAATGTAGCTATATACCTAGTAATTTGTAAAATACTCATTACAGTTACATGTCATTTGTCACAATATTGTGAGTAATATCTGAGAAGGTACAAGAACATTGTACAAGAACATGCTTTATTCTGCAACATCGTTATTTGATATTAGGAAAAATAAAGCAATTTATTCTTTGCAGTGCTATCAAAGTCTATTTTTTAAAACTATTTCACAATCTAGTAATAAATTTGACTTTATGTTTTTTCATCCCGGCCTGTTGATCTAGTGGTTAGTGATCCTGACTGCTAAGCCAAAGGCTATGAGTTCTGTTCCCACCCATGACAAATCTTTGTGTGATCAACACAATTATTGGTTCTGTGTCTAGGTATAATTTATCTATAATACATATCTATTTAGAAATATATTTAATAAGTAGGTTTATAAGGTATCTGGTTTCTCTGATATATATTTCAATTCAGAGAGCAGTGTGTTAGTTGTACAAAGATATTTATTATTTATTGAATTACCATACAGACCAGTTGCAGTGCATTTCTATTTTTTTTTTTTTTTTTATAAACCGTTATGCCACTAGTGTCTTAGTTCTACAACTAAAATAGGAGAGAATTGCTACACTGCATACATTATGTGGCATGTTAAATTTATGCTAATTTACTGTTATGAATGTAAAATATGAGTTAACCCTTAATAGATCCCACCTTATTTTAAACTCTATTGCGTTGTAATAAGACCTAAAACCAATGTCATGTGAACATGTCCTATGCCCGATTAAGGGTTAAAGCACCTTTGAAAGATCATAGCCCATCTAAGCAATATTATACAATATAAATTTCAATGCCACTTGACTTAAAAGTGATTATGAAGTATGGGATTGAGAGGAAACTGACTTATTATTAAATTAAATAATAATTATGTGATAGACAATTTTTTTAATCAAAGAATTTAACATACTATCTTTCTCTCCACCTGATGGTAAGCAAATACCATAGCTTATGCTAACAACACCCAGCAGAAAGCTAAGTCCTATTTTGTAGCCCATCCTGTGATCTGTGGGAAAAGAATTCCAGGGAGTACATTCTACTTTATCAGTAGTACCTCTGAAACCATACAGTACAAGTACAAATGGTTTCTAGGCGGTGGTGATGGTATCAACTGACTGGCGAGAGAGATAGCAAAAAATATCCTATGAAATATTTATTTAGCAATAGAGAAAGTGTGACTTGGGTAATCTAAAAGACAAGTGTGTCCAGTAATGTGTACTGAAATTTGTCTTTTAGATTAACCAAGTCATTGTTAGGGGTTTAGTATGGCATTGTTTATGTTAACAAAAAACTTTATGGGTCTTTTAATTTAAAAATCTGCTACTGACTTCAACTTTATAACAACCAATATAAACTAAGTTTATATGGGAACATTGCAAAAGGATTATCTATATAATTTATGAAAAAAATATTCGAAAACAATTGCGACATTGGGTAAAACAAATATAAAGTCGAATGGAAAACCTCCTTTTTTGAAGTTGTCCTAACATATAATCATATTCTGGGAATACCTCTATTAGATTTAGCAATGCCTCCCTTGCCCTTATAGTTTTGAGTAGTGCCCAATGAATCAAGGGCAATACTCACAATCCAACAACTATTATTATCAGTAACATAACAGATGCGTCACTCATATACAAAAAGTACCTACTATAAGTATTATTAATATAAAGGATTTCTGTGGAGGATAAACGTCTGATAATAGAATTACCAATGCTTGTTTATTTTGCTGATCCACTGTTAGAAAACCGGCCAAGTGCGAGTCGGACTCGCACATGAAGGGTTCCGTAGCAGCAAGTATTTCAGTTGATTAAATGAAAGCAAATTGCGGTTTACGATTTATGACGTATTAAAAAAAACTACTTGCTAGATCTCGTTCAAACCAATTTTCGGTGTTAGTTTGCATGGTAATGTACATCATATATTTTTTTTAGTTTTATCATTCTCTTATTTTAGAAGTTACAGGGGGGGGGGACCCTCATTTTATCACTTTGGAAGTGTCTCTCGCGCATACTATTCTGTTTAGAAAAAAATAATATTAAAAACCTCAATATCATTTTTGAAGACCTATCGATCGACCTACGATGAAATATTTTTTTGAGTTTCAGTTCTATGTATTAGGACCTCCCAAAATTATTATTATTTTTTCGTGTAACAATCTTAATGCGGTTCCCCGAATACATCTACTTACCAAGTTTCAACAGTATAGCTCTTATAGTTTCGGAAAAAAGTGGCTGTGACATACGGACGGACAGACTGACAGACATGACGGATCTATAAGGGTTCCGTTTTTTGCCATTTGGCTACGGAACCCTAAAAAGGCACACATAACATCAATGACACCGCCGTCCCGTCCCTGTCGTCCTTTGGTGACCTTACTCAAACAACATGATATTATCAGTGTAGTGTCAAGCAGCTCATAAAGTAAAAGTAGGCCGTGTTCTTCTTTACTTAAATGTTGCCGACGTTGACAGCTATCTATGGGTCACTAGAGCGTAAAAGCTTCAAATATTGTGTTCCACATAAAATTCAACTCAATAATTTCTGTATTCTAGGTGGCAGAGATAACATTCAACCTCTGGTACCGGCTATCGGAAGAGGTTTACCAGCGAGACTACACGCCGCTCACAGACGCGTTCAAGCCCCATATAGAGAGGCTGATTGAAGCACTCGCCCGACACTGCCAGTGCGAACCCGACCATACACAGCTTCCCGATGAGGGGGACGAGTTTCATGTAAGTTTAGTTTTAAATCGGTTGGTCACTGCGTGGCGATTGTTAGTTCACTGTTTCATATTGGTGCCTGGATTAGCTTGAAAAATGCACTCAATATTTTAGTTGTTTTTTGCTAAGTAGCCCGAAATTTCACGGCCATAAAAGTTCGTGTTCTCGGTATAGAGTGGACAGAACTGTGGTAAATTTATGATTGATAATTTCTCTTGTGTAGCTTCGTTAGATATATTTGACAATAACGTACAAAAGTAGCTCAACGCTTTGCCCTTGACGCTTCAATAAACGAAAGCCAATTCTCGCGATCACTTCACACAGAGTGCTCTTTTCCCGAAATGAGCCCCGCGCAAACTCCTGCTTTGAGGCACTCTTGCTTTGGTCGCATTACAAATTAACCCAAAATATCGCGAGTTTAGACTGCAAAAAATATGTAAGGCGTTCGTAACCAACCACCCGCTATTCAAAGGCAAAAAACGGTACTGACCTACCAGGGGGGCTACCGGCTAAGGGTCGTAGCACACATATCAAAACGGAAAGGGATCGTCACCGTATCAACTCGAGCCGTTCAGTATTATTTGTATGAAACTCCTTACTGCAACGCACACTAATCGGAATCGTAACGTAATCGCATCGCCTCGGGCAAGCTCACGAACCGCGGTGCAGTGCGCGGTCGACTTGCCGTACCCTCGATTACGGCTCTCCGTACGCTAGCTTACGTATCTCCACTCTCCGCCCGCGCGGTCTGCGTTGCCTTTGCGAACGTTCGCGCATGTACACTCGTAAAAAAAAGTGGTATTCATTTTATTTTAAACCAAAATACGAATAAAAAAATGATTGAACTAACAACGTCTAGCCGTCAACCAGCGGTCGGCGATCCGTAAGCGCGGCGTCGCCTAGCTGTAGCCGAGTCGACGGGGCGGAGCTTCTGATCCGCTTACGTTACGTGGTTACGTAGAGTGGACGACAGAATACATCTATTTACCAAGTTTCAACAGTACAGCTCTTACAGTTTCGGAAAAAAGTGGCTGTGACATACACGGACGGACAGACAGACAGACATGACGAATCTATAAGGGTTCCGTTTTTTGCCATTTGGCTACGGAACCCTAAAAAGGGGCAATATCTCTCATGGCCAGATACATACAGATGAAGCTAAAGAAGTTCTCCTTCAGTCGTGTGGCCTAAACACTAATTTTTGGTTGTTATATTTATTTTATTATACTTGAGCTCGATCTTCCCTCGCGCTTGCGCTCATCTCGACCGGCACTACAGAAGACTAGGTACTTTATGTTGAAAAACTGGTTGACAGTGTTCTTATGTCGCCCAGGTCCTCGACTTAAGTACCTTGTATTCTGTAATTGGAAGACTATTGGAAATAATTATAAAAACGTCAAGTTCCCGACGATTCGCAGGGGCCGAGGGACAGGTAAAGAGCAGTATGGCTTCTTCCTTACGCGCTCCCGCAACGCTCACACTTTGCTCCATCGCTCACTTGTTTCGTCAGGAGTTCCGCAGCAAAGTGATGGGTCTGATCAAGGACGTGGTGTTCATCGTGGGCTCCAGCTCGGTGTTCCGCCAGATGTTCGCGGTCCTTCACGCCGACATCTCGTGGGAGCAGACAGAAGCCGCGCTCTTCATAATGCAGTCCGTTGCGAAGAATATTTTGCCGTGAGTTATCATACTTCTATATGGTGAGTTATCTGCCTAGCTTGGTTGTACGATCTAATCATCCGCCAGGTTAGCTACCACCTTCACTTAATATAAGACCGGTGACAAACTTTTACAGGATTCGTTGAGTGTTGTGTAACTACGGACTTAAGTACGAAGGTACACTACTTGTGCTATATGCATATACACTTTTGTTTGTAATTTGTCTGCTTTTTTCAACGAACTAAACCTAGTCTTGGAGATAAATATAGTAAATGATTTTATCGATAATTAAATGAGTTTGAGAAGTAGAAAAAAGTTGAAATTATGTCGCGGAACATAGGTCTAAATTTTGATGAACATGATTTTTATACTTTTAAGTTGTATTAATAATACTCCGTATGTATGTATTTTTTCTTTATTTCCAGTGAAGAGTACGAATACGTGCCCAAGGTGGTCGAAGCTATTCTCTCGATGCCGGAGGGCACACACATAGCGGTCCGCAAGACGTGCATATTGCTCTTAGGCGAGCTGTGCGAGTGGATAGAGAGGCACACCGAGTGCTTGGAGCCGTGTCTACAGTTTCTTATAAGAGCTCTACATGATAAGCAGCTGGCTTCTGCCGCTGCTACGGCTTTACAGGTCAGTACCAGCAATGTTATATGTAGCACTACGAACTCATCAGTTAATACAACCGCAAAGAAACGGTAGTTGGGCTCGTCTTACCTGTCAACGGATGTTGCTTGCGGTGTGTGATCAACTTTCTGTCGGAGAGAATACTTCAATATTTTTTTTGTTGAATCACCTAAATTTTCTCTGCCTTGTACGAGGGTAGTCTAATTGCTTGTCATCTTAATCAAAGAAAAGGGTAATGCGCAAGTTTGAGACAATTTGAGTGTTTTTTTCAGCCTCGGCTCCTTGGGAGTCTTCCATTTGGACAAAATTTAGTTTTAACTTTCTTCTATTTTTATGCCTTTTGGTTTATGCTATGCTATCATGATGCATCGCTAGTTATGGACGTTACACGATTTTGGCGGCCGCTTGAAACACACACACATTTTTTTTTAGTTTACTATGTTAAAATTTCGTACATTTTTTTTATTATCGGTTCACAAATCGGACAATACAATAACTCCTTCATATAAAACACAAATCTATATAAAACAAATAACCAAATTGTATGCCCTAAAATAGTGAACACAGCAAGCTTTAATAACTAAAAGACTTAAACTAAAGAATAAAATTATATATTAAAAGAAATTAGGACATAATTACTGAAACTAACAATTTAAATTAAAAATAATAACTAAAAAAATAATGGAAAAACTAACAATTATCTAAGCATTGGCTCTTCAAGTTTTTTTTTTGATGCAATGTTTAGCTGATGCTAAGCCACTGGAAAAGATGTCAAAAAGCTGTCGTATGCCATTATAGCTTGAGGCCATTCTATAAAATGGGGCATGTTGTCCAATATTGGTTCGGCAATGAGCCGTTTCAAATGTCCGCCTAATACAAAGTCTACTACTTTGGCGAGGTACAGCAAATTGAATTCTCTCCAGTAAACTTTCACAATCTATATGACCATTAATTAATTTATAAAGATAAACAATATCCGCACCTTTCCGCACAGAATCATATTATTCTCGATGCACCATTCCGTCAGTTTATTGATTTCATTTTGCAACTTTATTAGATCATCGTCACAGTTAACAATTTGATACAATTTTAGGTCTTCGGCATACATGGTAAATTTACAAGCCAAATCATTTATGAAAATTTAAAATAATAAGGGGCCCATATGCGATCCCTGGGGTACCCCTGATGGTGTAACGTTTGACTGAGATTTAAAACCTTTAACCACTACCATTTGAGATCTATTTTTTAAATATGATTCAGACCAACGCTTTAAAGACCCATGAATACCCATATTTTCCATGTTTTTAGCAGAATGTTGTGATTAATAAGGTCAAAGGCTTTGCTGAAGTCAGTATACACGGCGTGTACCTCCTTCCCTTCGTCCAATGCATCTGCAATGCCACTAACAAAACATAAAAGATTTGTTGTTGTTGATTTTCCCAAGAGAAAACCATGTTGCGCAGGATGGAGTTGTTGTTTAACATGCCAATTTTTTTTTTACAACAAGAGATTCAAAAACTTTACCAAAAGAAGAAAGTATGGAAACTGGTCGATAATTAGACACCTCTGAGATATCCCCATCTTTGAATATTGGGGTAATGCGAGCTTTTTTCCATTTCGTTGGAAAAGTGCCTAAACGAAGCGAACAATTAAATATCTGTGAGAGGGGATATAGAAGCGATTTAGCGCATTTTTTTAGTAAGATGGGTGGTATACCGTCTTGCCCCACACCTTAAGTGACATCTAAATTTGTGAGCGCTTTCAGTATCTCGGATTCGGATAGCCTTACATTACAGAGATTTGGCACGTTAATTGTAGCCATGTTCACATCAACTGATTTTAACCCCGTTCCCAACATGTTATAGACTGAATTAAAAGCTCAGCAAAATTTTGGTCACGTGTTTAGGCACGTGCATTCCGTGCGATGCGTCGGGTTGCACTAATTACGCCTGGCAAAGCTTCCGCCGTGCTATCAGAGATTCCAAGTAGTAACTGGCCCGTGTCGCCCGCAGAGCATCAGCAAGGCGTGTCGCGCGCACGTGCGCTCGCACGTGTCCGTGCTGCAGGAGGCGGCGCGCGCGGCCGACGCGCTGGCGCTGGCGCCGCCCGCCTCCGCCGCGCTGCTGCGCGCGCTGGCCGCCGCCATCGGCGCGCTGCCGCACGAGCAGGTACGTACGGGCCGAGTGAGCCAGGCGGGGCGCCGCCCGCCTCCGCCGCGCTGCTGCGCGCGCTGGCCGCCGCCATCGGCGCGCTGCCGCACGAGCAGGTACGTACGGGCCGAGTGAGCCAGGCGGGGCGCCGCCCGCCTCCGCCGCGCTGCTGCGCGCGCTGGCCGCCGCCATCGGCGCGCTGCCGCACGAGCAGGTACGTACGGGCCGAGTGAGCCAGGCGGGGCGCCGCCCGCCTCCGCCGCGCTGCTGCGCGCGCTGGCCGCCGCCATCGGCGCGCTGCCGCACGAGCAGGTACGTACGGGCCGAGTGAGCCAGGCGGGGCGCCGCCCGCCTCCGCCGCGCTGCTGCGCGCGCTGGCCGCCGCCATCGGCGCGCTGCCGCACGAGCAGGTACGTACGGGCCGAGTGAGCCAGGCGGGGCGCCGCCCGCCTCCGCCGCGCTGCTGCGCGCGCTGGCCGCCGCCATCGGCGCGCTGCCGCACGAGCAGGTACGTACGGGCCGAGTGAGCCAGGCGGGGCGCCGCCCGCCTCCGCCGCGCTGCTGCGCGCGCTGGCCGCCGCCATCGGCGCGCTGCCGCACGAGCAGGTACGTACGGGCCGAGTGAGCCAGGCGGGGCGCCGCCCGCCTCCGCCGCGCTGCTGCGCGCGCTGGCCGCCGCCATCGGCGCGCTGCCGCACGAGCAGGTACGTACGGGCCGAGTGAGCCAGGCGGGGCGCCGCCCGCCTCCGCCGCGCTGCTGCGCGCGCTGGCCGCCGCCATCGGCGCGCTGCCGCACGAGCAGGTACGTACGGGCCGAGTGAGCCAGGCGGGGCGCCGCCCGCCTCCGCCGCGCTGCTGCGCGCGCTGGCCGCCGCCATCGGCGCGCTGCCGCACGAGCAGGTACGTACGGGCCGAGTGAGCCAGGCGGGGCGCCGCCCGCCTCCGCCGCGCTGCTGCGCGCGCTGGCCGCCGCCATCGGCGCGCTGCCGCACGAGCAGGTACGTACGGGCCGAGTGAGCCAGGCGGGGCGCCGCCCGCCTCCGCCGCGCTGCTGCGCGCGCTGGCCGCCGCCATCGGCGCGCTGCCGCACGAGCAGGTACGTACGGGCCGAGTGAGCCAGGCGGGGCGCCGCCCGCCTCCGCCGCGCTGCTGCGCGCGCTGGCCGCCGCCATCGGCGCGCTGCCGCACGAGCAGGTACGTACGGGCCGAGTGAGCCAGGCGGGGCGCCGCCCGCCTCCGCCGCGCTGCTGCGCGCGCTGGCCGCCGCCATCGGCGCGCTGCCGCACGAGCAGGTACGTACGGGCCGAGTGAGCCAGGCGGGGCGCCGCCCGCCTCCGCCGCGCTGCTGCGCGCGCTGGCCGCCGCCATCGGCGCGCTGCCGCACGAGCAGGTACGTACGGGCCGAGTGAGCCAGGCGGGGCGCCGCCCGCCTCCGCCGCGCTGCTGCGCGCGCTGGCCGCCGCCATCGGCGCGCTGCCGCACGAGCAGGTACGTACGCGCCGAGTGAGCCAGGCGGGGCGCCGCCCGCCTCCGCCGCGCTGCTGCGCGCGCTGGCCGCCGCCATCGGCGCGCTGCCGCACGAGCAGGTACGTACGGGCCGAGTGAGCCAGGCGGGGCGCCGCCCGCCTCCGCCGCGCTGCTGCGCGCGCTGGCCGCCGCCATCGGCGCGCTGCCGCACGAGCAGGTACGTACGGGCCGAGTGAGCCAGGCGGGGCGCCGCCCGCCTCCGCCGCGCTGCTGCGCGCGCTGGCCGCCGCCATCGGCGCGCTGCCGCACGAGCAGGTACGTACGCGCCGAGTGAGCCAGGCGGGGCGCCGCCCGCCTCCGCCGCGCTGCTGCGCGCGCTGGCCGCCGCCATCGGCGCGCTGCCGCACGAGCAGGTACGTACGGGCCGAGTGAGCCAGGCGGGGCGCCGCCCGCCTCCGCCGCGCTGCTGCGCGCGCTGGCCGCCGCCATCGGCGCGCTGCCGCACGAGCAGGTACGTACGCGCCGAGTGAGCCAGGCGGGGCGCCGCCCGCCTCCGCCGCGCTGCTGCGCGCGCTGGCCGCCGCCATCGGCGCGCTGCCGCACGAGCAGGTACGTACGGGCCGAGTGAGCCAGGCGGGGCGCCGCCCGCCTCCGCCGCGCTGCTGCGCGCGCTGGCCGCCGCCATCGGCGCGCTGCCGCACGAGCAGGTACGTACGCGCCGAGTGAGCCAGGCGGGGCGCCGCCCGCCTCCGCCGCGCTGCTGCGCGCGCTGGCCGCCGCCATCGGCGCGCTGCCGCACGAGCAGGTACGTACGCGCCGAGTGAGCCAGGCGGGGCGCCGCCCGCCTCCGCCGCGCTGCTGCGCGCGCTGGCCGCCGCCATCGGCGCGCTGCCGCACGAGCAGGTACGTACGGGCCGAGTGAGCCAGGCGGGGCGCCGCCCGCCTCCGCCGCGCTGCTGCGCGCGCTGGCCGCCGCCATCGGCGCGCTGCCGCACGAGCAGGTACGTACGCGCCGAGTGAGCCAGGCGGGGCGCCGCCCGCCTCCGCCGCGCTGCTGCGCGCGCTGGCCGCCGCCATCGGCGCGCTGCCGCACGAGCAGGTACGTACGCGCCGAGTGAGCCAGGCGGGGCGCCGCCCGCCTCCGCCGCGCTGCTGCGCGCGCTGGCCGCCGCCATCGGCGCGCTGCCGCACGAGCAGGTACGTACGGGCCGAGTGAGCCAGGCGGGGCGCCGCCCGCCTCCGCCGCGCTGCTGCGCGCGCTGGCCGCCGCCATCGGCGCGCTGCCGCACGAGCAGGTACGTACGCGCCGAGTGAGCCAGGCGGGGCGCCGCCCGCCTCCGCCGCGCTGCTGCGCGCGCTGGCCGCCGCCATCGGCGCGCTGCCGCACGAGCAGGTACGTACGCGCCGAGTGAGCCAGGCGGGGCGCCGCCCGCCTCCGCCGCGCTGCTGCGCGCGCTGGCCGCCGCCATCGGCGCACTGCCGCACGAGCAGGTATGAACGGGCTGAGTGGACCACGGCCGTGCAATGTCTATTACATATCTTTTGTTTTCAGTTCTTTAATCAAACTGTGACCTTTACCTATTTAAATATATCTTTTCAGCTTACTATAGCGATGCGAGAAGCAGTAGGTGTCCAAATAAACGGCCTTGTGGAACTGATGAAAGAAAACCGCGAAGTCCGCAAAGGCACGAGCTCCGATCCCTCTATATGGCTCGATAGAATAGCGGCATTATTCCGAGACGTGGATGTTCCAGCCACCGCAGTAAAGAACGACACTCACCCGTGTGTACCAGCCCTGTCCGACGCCTGGCCCGTGCTGGTACAAGTGTTGGACAAGTGAGTATAGTAGTTTGGAGAGTATGTTGGAATAGATAGGTCGACAATAAAAAGTCGTCCATGTATACTTAGCCTGTCTAACGAGTGACCCATTTTTGTAAAAGATGTTGTAGTCTGTAGAGCTTATTAGATTAGATAGTAAATTGGCAGCTTTTTTTTAATGGTACAGTAAACTGGACAAACACTCAAAAACATCTACTCACAGAAGTCGCAAAAACTGAACATTAGTGTTTGCCCTTCTCGAAGTGAATACAACATTCTGCAAAATAAAGGCATAGGGTGTACATTACAATCATAGACTAAATATTACAAACTAATAAATGACATAATCGCAATACAAGCTATTAAAAACGAATGTTTTAAAACTATTCCATAATTACAAGTAGTTTTTTTAATAAATTAGAGTTACAATGAACAAGCAGACGAACCTAAAATATCAACTTCATTGCTAACTAAATTTATTATAGGCAAAACACATACGGTACAACTGTGAGTGCTGACTGTAATTGGCGCGACAAAGGGGCAGGTTAAAAGTAATTATATTGTGATTGCGGCATTTGGCCGCGGAACAACGAAATTTAATTTTCCAGGTAGAAAGGGTCTATCTAGTTTCCCAATAATTAACTTATGTAGATACACGACGTCTGCTATGTTTCTTCTATGTTTCAATGTAAGTAATTAAAAGTACACAAGTCTGGACTCATAGGAATTTAGATTTCGACAAAGATTATGTGCATAAGACAGATAATACAGAAACTGTTTTTGAAGATAAAACGGGCTTTAAAAAAATCTGACATAATAGGTGTAAAGAATCGGAATTTAAATAATAGTCTTTAAATCATTTTGTTTGGAGTAAGACAAACCAGCTAGGCGTAAAACAATTTATATGTTCCCGCAAGTCTAACTTTGTATCTACCTCAACAACCAGATCTCTTATGCTTGAGACACCAATTGTTTATTGTGTTGATGTCTTTTTAAAGGGAGCTTATATCATTAAGATAGTTCGGTGAAGCTTTATATCATCTGCGAACATTTGGTATCTAGATGTTATGGTAGAACATAAGTTATTCACATAGACTTAGAGAAATAAGGGTTCTAAGTGTGAGCTCTGGGGCACACCAGACGGCATTCTTTTTGTTACAGATCTAATTACTTGATTTTTACGAACTGTGATCTATTTAAAAGGTAAGATTGACACCATTTAAGTAAAGAGTTACAGATGCCTGCATAAGCTTGCTTTTGCACCAGAAAGTTGTGATAAATTGCATCAAACGCTTTTGAAAAATCGGTGCAGATAGCATGTACTTACATTTTGACTGGTTAATTCGCTACACGTGACATACTCCAGAATGTCCGTAGTAGTTGATTTGCCTGGTACGAACCTGCTGGTGAATCTTGAAAATGGACTTGAACTGAAAATAAAGTCCTATTGAATGAGTTTCTCAAACACCTTCTGTATTGCAGATAAGATCGAAATGGGCTTGTAATTCGAAACATCAAAAGTGATGTGATGTGATTTCGATCATATTCTTTTGTGAATTGGGATGGTATACGCGAGCTTCCGTTAAGATGGAAGACTTGGCAGATGTTGAGAGGGAGATACACGTTAGGTATACTCGTGCGCAGGTACGTGCAGGACGGGCGCGTGATGGAGCGCTGGTGCCGCGCGCTGCGCTTCGGGCTGCGCTGCGGCGGGCGGCGCGCGGCGGCGCTGGCCGGCCCGCTGGCCCGCGCGCTGCGCCGCGCCTACGCCGCGCGCGCGCACTCGTGCGTGCTGTACCTGGCCTCCGTGCTGCTGGACGAGCTGGCGCCCGTGCCGCCCGCCGTGCCGCCGCTCGTGGACCTGCTGCGCGACATCATGCCGCGCGCCTTCCTGCTGCTGCAGCAGGACCACGGCCTCAAGGACAACCCCGACACCGTGGACGACCTGTTCCGCCTGTGCATCAGGTCAGTGCCCCCCCACCCCCACGCCCGCGCGCGCACTCGTGCGTGCTGTACCTGGCCTCCGTGCTGCTGGACGAGCTGGCGCCCGTGCCGCCCGCCGTGCCGCCGCTCGTGGACCTGCTGCGCGACATCATGCCGCGCGCCTTCCTGCTGCTGCAGCAGGACCACGGCCTCAAGGACAACCCCGACACCGTGGACGACCTGTTCCGCCTGTGCATCAGGTCAGTGCCCCCCCACCCCCACGCCCGCGCGCGCACTCGTGCGTGCTGTACCTGGCCTCCGTGCTGCTGGACGAGCTGGCGCCCGTGCCGCCCGCCGTGCCGCCGCTCGTGGACCTGCTGCGCGACATCATGCCGCGCGCCTTCCTGCTGCTGCAGCAGGACCACGGCCTCAAGGACAACCCCGACACCGTGGACGACCTGTTCCGCCTGTGCATCAGGTCAGTGCCCCCCCCACCCCCACGCCCGCGCGCTGCGCCGCGCCTACGCCGCGCGCGCGCACTCGTGCGTGCTGTACCTGGCCTCCGTGCTGCTGGACGAGCTGGCGCCCGTGCCGCCCGCCGTGCCGCCGCTCGTGGACCTGCTGCGCGACATCATGCCGCGCGCCTTCCTGCTGCTGCAGCAGGACCACGGCCTCAAGGACAACCCCGACACCGTGGACGACCTGTTCCGCCTGTGCATCAGGTCAGTGCCCCCCCACCCCCACGCCCGCGCGCGCACTCGTGCGTGCTGTACCTGGCCTCCGTGCTGCTGGACGAGCTGGCGCCCGTGCCGCCCGCCGTGCCGCCGCTCGTGGACCTGCTGCGCGACATCATGCCGCGCGCCTTCCTGCTGCTGCAGCAGGACCACGGCCTCAAGGACAACCCCGACACCGTGGACGACCTGTTCCGCCTGTGCATCAGGTCAGTGCCCCCCCACCCCCACGCCCGCGCGCGCACTCGTGCGTGCTGTACCTGGCCTCCGTGCTGCTGGACGAGCTGGCGCCCGTGCCGCCCGCCGTGCCGCCGCTCGTGGACCTGCTGCGCGACATCATGCCGCGCGCCTTCCTGCTGCTGCAGCAGGACCACGGCCTCAAGGACAACCCCGACACCGTGGACGACCTGTTCCGCCTGTGCATCAGGTCAGTGCCCCCCCACCCCCACGCCCGCGCGCGCACTCGTGCGTGCTGTACCTGGCCTCCGTGCTGCTGGACGAGCTGGCGCCCGTGCCGCCCGCCGTGCCGCCGCTCGTGGACCTGCTGCGCGACATCATGCCGCGCGCCTTCCTGCTGCTGCAGCAGGACCACGGCCTCAAGGACAACCCCGACACCGTGGACGACCTGTTCCGCCTGTGCATCAGGTCAGTGCCCCCCCACCCCCACGCCCGCGCGCGCACTCGTGCGTGCTGTACCTGGCCTCCGTGCTGCTGGACGAGCTGGCGCCCGTGCCGCCCGCCGTGCCGCCGCTCGTGGACCTGCTGCGCGACATCATGCCGCGCGCCTTCCTGCTGCTGCAGCAGGACCACGGCCTCAAGGACAACCCCGACACCGTGGACGACCTGTTCCGCCTGTGCATCAGGTCAGTGCCCCCCCACCCCCACGCCCGCGCGCGCACTCGTGCGTGCTGTACCTGGCCTCCGTGCTGCTGGACGAGCTGGCGCCCGTGCCGCCCGCCGTGCCGCCGCTCGTGGACCTGCTGCGCGACATCATGCCGCGCGCCTTCCTGCTGCTGCAGCAGGACCACGGCCTCAAGGACAACCCCGACACCGTGGACGACCTGTTCCGCCTGTGCATCAGGTCAGTGCCCCCCCACCCCCACGCCCGCGCGCGCACTCGTGCGTGCTGTACCTGGCCTCCGTGCTGCTGGACGAGCTGGCGCCCGTGCCGCCCGCCGTGCCGCCGCTCGTGGACCTGCTGCGCGACATCATGCCGCGCGCCTTCCTGCTGCTGCAGCAGGACCACGGCCTCAAGGACAACCCCGACACCGTGGACGACCTGTTCCGCCTGTGCATCAGGTCAGTGCCCCCCCACCCGGGGGCTCCTCCAACCTCACACTCTCCACAGAATAAGAATATGAATACTGTAGTGTAACTACGGGAGAACACAATAACACACAAGTTGACAGCTTAGCGGTTTATTTCGGACTAACCATCCGTCCAAGACCTACCTTACATGTTTATTATAGAAGTACCTACACTACATCCCTCCACCACTAATTCATAATCATAGATAATAATTTACAAAAACCAACTTAACACTACTGTACAACATTTCCTTAACCTAGTCATTAATTCTAAGTAATTATAACTTAACTAACTAAAACTTATAATTAACATCCTTTTGGATTCTACATTTCCTAACAGGACGACCCTGGGGCGGTACAGATGCAGGCGGGGGCGATCTAATTAATTCCTTACTGCCACAATCAGGACTCTCCTGAATTTGAGTGGGCGATGGATTGTCACCATCCTGCAGCGGCGCCAGTCGACCCTCCGACCGCTCCGACAAGGCCCGCTGTGGAGTCGTCTCGAGTCCGCTAGACTCCGACGGATACGTAGAACCTGTGGGGATTACAAGCGAACTTCTTGTCCTACGTCTTAGTTGATCGATGTGCCTATGTACCGTGTTACCCTTGCTATCTAGAACATCAAAGTCACTAGGCCCTGCCGAACTAACTATTGAACCCGGTACCCATTTCTCTCCTCTTAGATATTGACGATACCAAACATCTTCACCTATGTTCACACTTCGTTCCACCCCTCCTGTACCCTCGACCTGGCGTTGTTGTGCATGTTGAACTTTATTTTCCGTGTCTGGTTTTAAAACATCCAACTTAGTCCGCAGCCGCCTCCCTATCAGTAACGAGGCTGGACTCACTCCAGTAGTGCAGTGATCGGTATTTCTATAATATAATAAAAATGTATTCAATGCCCTCTTCCTACATCCTTATTCTCCAAATTTGCTTTTTTTATAACTCTTTTAAGGGTCTTGACCGCATTTTCTGCAGCTCCGTTCGTGGAAGGGTGGTATGGTGCTGTAAATATATGCTTAATACCATCCCCTTGCACAAACTTTGCAAATTCACCACTAGTAAACGGTGGGCCATTATCAGTAACGATTTGCCTAGGAATACCCCACCTACTCCATAACTCACTCAACTTAGCAATCGTGTAACTCGCAGCCGTACTAGGGACTTGGAACACCTCCAGCCACTTGGATGTTGCATCAATGGCTACCAAATATATCTTCCCGAAAATAGGTCCCATAAAATCCAAGTGCAACCGAGAGCACGGTCTCGTGGGCCAGGGGCGCGGCGCGGCGCTCGCGCTGCACCGCCTCGTCGACGCCGGGCCACCACACATAACTACGCGCTATTGCCTTAGATTTTACGATACCCATGTGCGGTTCGTGAATCATTTTTAAAACGTTTCCACGACACACTTCCGGAACCACCACCCTGTGACCCCACATGATACAACCTAACTCTTCGTATAGTTCTGTTTTCCTTTTTAAATACGGCTGTAAGTTATCTATATCACATGTGTCCGGCCAACCGTCCCGAATATAGTTTAACACTCTGCCCAAAAGCGGGTCCTTACTCGTTTGCTTTTTAATTTCCCCATACTCCAATAACAACCCATCCTGTGCAAAATGTAGGTATGTCTGTTCGGGAATAGATTCTTCACTCCTACACTGTACGCTATTGCTCTCTGGTAACCGTGATAACCCATCTGCGCAATTTTCATTGGTACGAATATACTCGATATCATAATTATATGCGGATAGTATGATAGCCCAGCGTTGCATTCTACTCGCTGTCATAGCCGGTACCCCAGCATACGGACCCAGAATGGAAACTAAAGGTTTATGGTCCGTACGTAAAATTATCTTCCTACCGTAAATATATTGATGAAATTTCCGCATACAAAATATAATCGCAAGCGCCTCTCGATGGATTTGTGAGTAATTTTTCTCCGCGGCTGTGAGTGCACGTGACGCATAGGCCACCGCTCGCCCGACGCTCCCGGCTGGGCCAACACTCCGCCCACCCCCCGCGCGCTTGCGTCACATGTGACAATCAGAGGTTTACTCGAATCATAGTGTGCTAATATGCTTGTGCTTATCAAAGCCTTTTTAATACGTAAAAAGGCGCGCTTGCAATTATCATTCCAGTCCCAGTCCACTCCCTTGCGTAACAAGTTGTGTAATGGGGATAACAACGTGCTATAATTATTAATAAATTTTGAAAAGAAGTTTACCATTCCTATAAAAGAGCGTAACTCACTAATATTTTCTGGTGTCTTTATTTTAGTAATAGCTTCAATTTTTGACTTATCCGGTTTGATACCCTCTCTTGAAACTACATAGCCCAAATACTTAATCTCATCCACTAGAAAGACACACTTTTTTTTTTTTAACTTAAACCCATTTTCAGATAAACGCTGAAATACTAACTCCAGCGCTTGCAAGTGTTCCTTTTCGGTTTTCCCGGCAATACAAACGTCATCCAAAAATACTTGGACATTTGGTATATTTCCTAATAAATTCGCCATTATACGCTGAAAAATACCTACACTTGACGAGAGTCCATAAACCAACCTATTATAGCGTAGTAACCCACGATGAGTGTTTATCACCGTATACATTTTGGAGCTATCTAGCTCAATCTGATTGTAAGCTTGAGACAAGTCTAATTTACTAAAAAATTGGGCTCCGTTTAAGCCCACCAATATATCTTCAATCTTAGGCAAGGGATACCTATCGATCAACAAGACAGGGTTAAGAGTCGCTTTATAATCCGCACAAATCCGCAACGTACCTGCTGCCTTAGTAACAGGCACAAGCGGCGAGGCCCAGTCCGAGCAGGCGACGGGCTCGACGACACCGCTGCGCAGCATGGCGTCGAGTTCCCTATCGACACGCTCACGCAACGCGTACGGCACCGGCCGCGCGCGGCGGAACACGGGAGTCACCCGTCCCGCACTCGCAACGTCGCCTTCCCGCCCGTGTACCGCCCCAGCCCGCCGTCGAATAGCTGCTTATACCTGCCGACAATATGTTGAATACATTTATTTGGTTTTAAACAATTCAAACTGCTTGTTTGTTCCTTCAAGAACCTAGGCACCCTTATATTTAGCTCTGATAACCATTGTCTACCTAACAGTGACGTAGTACCATTTTTTATCACAAACAATTCCAAAACTTTTTCTTGTTCCAAGTATCGAACCCGGGGCCGAATAATTCCTACTGGTTTTATTTTAGTACCGTCGTAAAACTTTATAATAGTATCGTCACTTTCAATGCCTAATTGCGAAAAGTGCCGCTCGTAAGTCTCATTATTAATACACGAGATAGCCGTGCCTGTATCTACTTCCATATTTATCACCTTGCCCTCTATACAAATCGGTAAACTTACTGCTTTATAACTATCCAGTCCCAAGAGGTTCAAGTTCTCCTCGATGTCCACGTCGAGATCTTCTATTGTCTCACAATCGGTGTACCCAAAATACACGTCCTGCTTTCCCCGACGCTGAATATGTCTCCCTCGCGACGGCTGGCCGTCGTATTCTGGACACGCTCGACGCAAATGTCCCGTGCGCTGGCATCTACTGCACGTAAAATCCCGGAAGCGACAGCTTGCATAACCGTGTGTAGTCGCTCCGCAAGCCGTGCAATTCGTTGACTTAGATGAGCGGTGCGCACTAGCTAGGCGCCCCCTTGTACTTGCCGGGCTTGCTCCGCCCGCTCGGGCCGTGCCGCGGCCTCGCATCCATCCACCGGCGCCCCCGCCGCGACTCACTCCCGGTGCGATCTTATGTACCGCACACGTCTCCCCCGAAGCACCTTCTACAACCGCCGCGTCCCTCTCCGCCGCTTCTAATGAGGTGGCTAACGTCACGGCCTTCACAAAAGTTACCGAGTCATCCTCCGCAAACAGACGTTGCCTGATGACGTCGCTCTTTGGTCCGCAAATAAATTGGTCGCGCAAGTTTTCGTTTAGGTTTGCCGCGAACTTGCAATTCTTAGCTAACTTTTTTAACTCCGCGACGTAGGTAGCTATACCTTCTCCCGCTGCTTGCCTCTTTTGCCTAAAGCGATAACGCTCCGCTAACGAAGATGGCGTCGGCTGTAAATGCTGACGCATGACGCCCTCCACTTCACTGAATGTTAATTCCGACGGCTTTTTCGGACTCGTAAGGTTCACGAGAAGTTCATATGCTTCGTCCCCCATAGTAGCAATGAGAGTAGGCAACTTTAAATCATCCGACACTGCGTTCACTTTAAAATACATGTCCATCCTGTCAATATACAACGACCACTGTCCCGTTTTCACGTCGAATTCCCGTAATCGACCGATCGACATTGCGATTGCTGCACAATACTTTTTCCTCGTTACGAAATAACAGTTTTAATCCTCGTCGCCACTGTAGTGTAACTACGGGAGAACACAATAACACACAAGTTGACAGCTTAGCGGTTTATTCCGGACTGACCATCCGTCCAAGACCTACCTTACATGTTTATTATAGAAGTACCTACACTACAAATACCACCGTCTTCAGAATATGTTTAATCTTCATAAAAACAAAGTCCATCTAATAATAAAAACCTTACTCAAAAATAGGAAATCATAATCATAATCGTCCAGCGGGTCTTGAAACTGCACCATCTACCAATCCGGGGTAGGCGCTGCGTTAAGCTACTTTTGACATTAGATTAACGCTTTGCATTGAGAATAATACTACAAAACTCAAATTTACAAAGCCTTACTGATGCTCTGCTGGCGACATAGACTAGTTCCTACTTGGAAACTATTATAAAAATTCAATAATACTGAATACAGTCAATGCCATGAAACGTGTGGTTTTATGAAACGAAATTTCACTTGCATTGCAACTTTATCTCTTATGTCATAATATTAATTCACTGTCCAATATTTTCACATCATTATTAATTAGTATTTACCTCGTTGAACATGACTGTTTATTTGACGCACCAGCTGTATCGTTCTCCATCACAATTAAATGTACAACAACATTTATATAAATACACTTATTAAAATACAAATGCTTTACACAAATGAGTAAGACTATAAATACTACGCAGTCAGCCGATGCAAGCCATAGGCGCTACCATATTTGCCATAGCCAGTTTTAAAACTTAACTGCACGTGTGGCGCAGCGGCTAAGACAGTCGCCTCGCCGCTTAGTTTCGAATTCCGTACCGGACAACTATTTATGTGACCCATAAATAGTTGTTCTGAGTCTGGGTGTAATATGTGTCCGTCTATTATGTTTGTAAGGGAGCGTTCAAGTATTACGTAACGCAATTTTTGAAGATTTTTGACCCCCCCTCCCTCCACTGTAACGCTCCGTAACGTTTTTCTGTACCCCCCCCCCCCCCCTCTCTAAACGTTACGTAACACTCAAGTGATCATTTTTACCCTGAAGTCGCAAAAAGTTATGTTTTTATTCTTGGTATAGTTTTAATTGCCTTATAATAAAACAAGAGATTTTTAATTCGCAACACCTGCGTATTTTGTTTATTTTTTTATAAATTTTTGGCCTTACACACAATTGTTTTTCTCCTCTTTCTCCTAAGTATTTTAGCTTTTTGTACTTATAAAGTCTTCAAATAAAATAACATTTATTTTAACCTTTGGCAATGCAATTATAAACCGAAACCCAGTGAACGCAAATAAACATGGAAGCATTCCTAGCTCGCGAAAATGACCCAACGCAGATTGTGCCGCGGTAGGCGGGGCTTAAAAATTGTGCCGCGGACCGAGTGGGACCGAGTTTGCGCACTACAGGCATCAATGGCGGTAGTCTGTCAGTTGTTAATTTCAGCGTGTTTAATTTCCAAAAATGCCTTCCTGTGCAGTGAAGTGGTGTATCAATAAATCTCATTTACATAACAAGAGTGTTGGAATTAGTTACGAGTAGATAGTAGTTAGAGTTAGATTACGAGTAAGTACATCGCTATATATTTTAATTTTATTAAATATGAAGTCAATCAAATTATATGGTGATGTTGTTATGCAAACGAATCAATTTATTTATCTACACAAAAATTATGACGATTTTTTTTTATTTATTACAATTATTTTAATCTTAGATAAAATACTGAGCATCTTTAGGGTATGCACAAAGAATGGTAATGGTGGTATTAAAACAGCTTGGTTTCTTCAAATTTCCACTCGATCTAAAGCGAAGAGAACTATGGACAATAACGGTTCCTTTGGAAATGAATTCAATTCAATTTTATTTATATATTTACAGGGTTACTTGTAAAGCACCAATTACCTCACAGGACTAGATAGCTAAAACCATAAGCAACAACATTTATTTTACAACTTTTGATAATTTGTATTTGTTTTTTTGTCAAAAGGCTATATTAATTAATTTACCACTTGAATGTATATAACTCTACGTGCATCGTAAATAATATGTAACCAGGCGGCTTGCGTAATCTTTGCGATGCCCGTAGAGTAAGTTGTTGCTTATGGTGTTAGCTTCCTAGTCCTGCGAGGTTGTTGGTATTTTACAAGTAACCCTGCATATCTAGATCACCTATAATTTCAAGTCGATTCGTCCACGCGTTTTCAAGATAAAGGGTATTGACAGACAGTCGGACGGATGAATAAAGAAGTGAAGGGGGCCCTAAAAAGTTGTACTTAAGTGTTATGTATACCTACGGACATTGTAAATAATAATTAGTGAATAATTGGTCACAAATTTGTTTTATTTACCTAGTATCATAGTAAATAAACCCATTACTCGCCAAATACTGCTCTATTTAAAGACCTTAGAAAAACTCTTGCCGTAAAGTTCAAGATACTGTATATTTTATCATAATTCTTTATTATTTTAATAATATCAATGTCACGGTGAATTATTTTCGTTGCACTTTATAACATAAAACATCCCTCGGCGAATGTCATGAAGATGGTAATTTAGACCCGAACATGACGTCATAAAGTCTACTTTTAAAAGGTGTATCTGAGCGGTAATATTTTGGCCAATCAGAGACGGTATTCCGTTATGTCAGTTTGATTGGGATATTGGGTCAAAATTTGCGCTTAGTTCCCTTGAAGTAATGCTTCCATGTTTATTTGCGTTCACTGCCGAAACCCAACTGAAATTAAGCATTTTACTCGAAATAAAATCGTATTCTTAACAAAATTAAAAAATAATCAACTATTAAACTAAGTATTTAAGTAGGCCTATAAAAACAATTCGATTGAAATTACTGCTCCTCTGTCCACGGGTTTACTAGCCACTCAGATTCTTTCATCACTGGTATCTGGAGTGCAGACGAAAACGGTTCTGGAATTGTTAAGCCACTTGCATCAACTTCGTCTTCGTCGAGCCAGTCAGCATCCTCAGACGATGTTTCATAATGACGCACAATGCAGAGAAGCTCGTTTGCCCTTTTGGCAGCAAGGCGCTGTCGCCGTACTCTAGTTTCACAATGGTCTTGGACAGTCTTGCCATGCACGTAACGACAGTGCATTTGAACACTCCTGTGAGATGTGAAATAGATCCCACAGGTTAGACATACTTTTTTCTTTAGGTCGGATTGTACAGATGGACAAAAGAAATCGTAAGGCATCTGCTTAAATCCTTCTAGAGAAGGTGACAGATCAACGGACAACCTCACAAGAAGTGGCGAAAACTTGCATTTTCCTTTGTTTAGCAAACTGGGTACTGCGAGCTTGCTTGGGGTTTGAAGTATTGGGCAAGGTGGCGGCATGAAAGTATCCGTAAACACAGATTTCAATGCACTTAAATATTGAGATTCACGGACGTGAACGCTATACCACGCGAGATTTGGTTCTGCTGGATCTTGCATGCTATCTTCGGGCTGTCTATACTCCGCCGAAACGTCGTAATCATAAATTTTCATTTCTCTCCACACTTCTGCAAGTGTTTCCCCAGCGTGCTGAAAATTGCGTTTTTCCAAATCATCATCCATAGTCATTCCTTTGTCGTCGAGATGAGATCCAAAATGTTCATGAGGCAGAATGACGCCTGCCAGTCCTTTTGCTGAGGGGAGCCATGCGACGCTCAACTCGGTTATATGCGCTCCGCCCAGGAGCATTAGTCGCTATAAACAGGGCGTCCAGGTTGTTTTAATAACACCGACTACCGCAATAGTCTTCTGCATTAACACTAACAAATACTGACAACAAAAACAAATTTCAATGACGTCCAATACAATCTAAGGGATTCCCCGTGAAATATAAACGGAAAGTTTTGCGAACATGCGAGAACAAATTAAAAATGACGACCAGACTAATACAATCGAGGGATTCCCCGTAAAACGTAAACGAGAAGGGTTGCCAATTTGGGAGTTTAATTCCCTAATTTTTTATATAAAAAAAGAAATAATGTTACGTAACGTGTTGTAAGAAAGACCCCCTCCCGCCCCTGTAACGCATCGTAACGTTTTACGAGACCCCCCCGCCCCCCCAAATTGCGTTACGTAATACTTGAACGCTCCCTAAAGTAGTCCGCGACACAGGGATTAGTTGCCCTAGTGCGGGCATTGTCTTTAAAAAAAAAGTGCCGTGCGATATACGGACAAAACAAAATTGAGGTGATGTTAAAAAAGTTTCACTTTAAAAACTTGTATTAATCAATGCTTTACTTGCAATAGAGAAGTCCCTGTATCATGTGAAACTATACAAATAATGTTTATAATTTTGTGTCCGTCTATTATATGTTTGTAAAGTACCCCGCGACATAAGGATTAAATCCCCTATTGCGGGCGTTATCTATTTTAAAAAAGTAAAAAAAAATGGATAGTCGCACATGCATAGGCCATACATGTACCGCCAGTACAGCACGTCCCCCCGCAGGTTCCTGCAGCGCATCCCGCTGGAGTTCCTGTCGTGCGGCGCGCTGGGCACGGTGCTGCAGTGCGCGCGCCTGGCCAGCGCGCTGGACCACCGCGAGGCCAACTCCTCCGTCATGAAGTTCCTGCACGACCTGTCGCGCCTGGCCAACCGCGCCGACAAGGACATCAAGGGTGAGTCCGTGTTTACTTTTGGAAGTAGGTTCCTATGTGCAAAACTATTCTCTGGACTCAAACCACGATAGGCTCCTAGAAGCTGACCATACGGCTAGTTCTAAAAGTTTTTCAGGCCCGCCCGAAGAGGCTTTAGCACAATTGGGGTGTTTTGTGACCTTTCAAAAGCATTTGATTGCGTTCACCACGACACGCTATTATTGAAATTACGACATTATGGCGTAGGGGAGGTTGCGCTTGATGTGTTCTCCTCTTACCTTAATCAGAGAGTTCAGTGTGTCGACGTAGGTGGAGTTAACTCAAATAATTTACCCGTCACTTTAGGCGTGCCACAAGGGTCCATTCTTAGTCCCTTTTTGTTCTTAGTATACATTAATGATTTACCACATTATTTAAAGAACTTCTGGGATGTTATCCTTTTCGCGGATGACACTTCTCTTATCTTTAAAGTAGACCGAAACAGAGATAACCTTGCTGAAATAAATAGTGCTCTCACACTGATTACCGAATGGTCACGGTTAATAACTTAGTTCTCAATGCTAAAAAAACGAAGTGCGTTAAATTCACCACACCTAATGTGAGAAATGTTGGTCCAGATCTGGTATTGAACAATGAAGTGTTGGAATCTGTTCAATATACTACATTTCTAGGCATAATTTTAGACAGTAAATTTCAATGGGGTACTCACATATCCGGCTTGGCTGGAAAATTAAGCTCTGCTGCTTATGCTGTTAGAAAAGTTAGACAACTTACTAACATAGATACTGCGCGCCTGGTTTATTTTAGCTACTTCCACAGTATTATCACAGAATAAAAAGTACTTACGTACACAAGCGGCTCTTCGTGGAACAATTTATAGAAATAGCGACTCCTGCTACTAAGCAACTAAGTGCAATTCAGCTTGCCTACGCGATCAGTGCCTACCGCGATATTCACCTAAACGCTGCCGCTCTCTTCACACTGTCGCTGTCGGACACGGAGTGTCCTGGCGTAGGGTTGCCGGCTTGCCGCTGTTACTGTGATACCTATTCATCGTCTATCTACTTATTAACCACATAATCTATCTTATGTTTGATCCGTATGATTACACGGTAAATTTTTACAAATGTGATATTTTTGTTAGGTTATTTAAGCTGGCTCGACGAACTTTACTATACTAATTCATAAATATCTCCTAAACGCGTGGACCGATTGGCATGACTCAAACGGATAAAATGGTTAAGATATCTCGACAAACAAAAAATCACATTTTCAAGTTGCTCTCGCAATTATCTTACATGTTTGAAACTCATACCAATTCTTTCAAAACTATTTTGGCCAACAAAAACGTTAAAACTAGAGTCTATACGACTGAAAACACATTATTTGGAATCTAATTATAAATAATGAACACCTACAAAATCCCTACTTTGGTATTTAAAATAATAATTTGAACTAACCTTTCCGCAACCGTAGGTAATATAAAAACTGATAAAACCCTGGTCCCCTTTTTTCGACAAACATCCAAATGAACAATACCTAGCGCCAGATTTGTGATGACGAGACATTTTTGTTGTTCAATATTTATAGTACATATTAAGTAGAGAGCTGCCAGTACTTTTTAATCCGTGGCGTATGGCGCTGCGCGCGAGCGGTCGGCGACAGCCCTCTGGGCTACGCCACTGCCAAGGCGCTCTAAATTGTAGGTAATTATCACCGTAGGTATGGCCGAGTGAAGGGGCCCTGGTATTATGTCGTACGGTATACTTCTGTGGGGTAGGGCGGCTGACATCCACAGTATCTTTATTCTACAAAAACGTGCAGTACGTACGAGCTATTTATCAGCTAGGCGCGAGATTGTCCTTAAAAGAGTTTTTCAAAGAGATAAATATATTAACGGTATCTTCGCAATATATTTATGCTAATATAATTTATGTGCGGCAAAATTTGAATTAATTTCAAAAGAGAAGTGACACGCACACAATCACCACTAGAAATAAACACAAATTGTGTGCCGAATCTCATCGTTTACAAAAGGTTCATTCTTCTTTTGTCGGACTGAGTATCCCAATATATAACAAAATACCGACAAATCTTCAGGAACTGTCCTATGCAAAGTTTAAATCAGAGGTCAGGAATATTTTAATTTAAAAGGCCTATTACACTCTCAATGATTATTTAAACGACAAAAACGCTTGGTCGCTTGGTTGAACACGAGCAACATCTTAATGTTACGTCAAGGACATACATTTATATTTTACTCAACTGACTATAGAAATAATTCTGTAATATCATAGATTTTTAGATGCATATTCTTATTATTAAACAAATGTATATTATCTTGAACATGTCAACCGCTGTTCAGCCGAAGGCTGTTAACGACTTCAATATGAACTCCCCGTTGTAAGCTCGTCATGCTCCCGTTGTGTGTTAATACTTGCGGTGGCGTTGTGGGTCGGGTCGTTTCTTTCCCTCTAATATGGCGAGGGAGGCGATGGCTGACCCTCTCGTCATACTCGTGAACGGGTGCTGCTTGCGGTAACTGGTCGAACTGCTGTTGGGATACTCATAATATTTTATTTTTTCATACAGTCGTCGCCTCTGGTAGACTTCGTGTGACTTGTTAATTTTGTAAATGTACGCGGATGTACCCACCGTTTTCTCATCTAGCAAGAGGTTATTCTAATTGCTTGAGTGAAATTTAATGTTATTGTTTATTATCTCACAATTTTTTGAGTCATTAGATGACAACGGTTCTGTGCGTGCATTAGCCTACATAACGCCCATCACAATGTAAGAAAATACATGATATAAAAAAACGAAAACAAAAAGCAAAAGAAGACGAAAAAAGCAAGCCCGGAGTTTCTTTGTGGCTTTCTTCTCCGGGTCGTCCACCTAGGTAGCTAGAGAAAGCCGCAGGTTAGCTAGGGTAGGCTCCTCAGCGGCGAGGATCGCTTTGGCCCCTTAACGCGTCATCGGTGATCCCGTGCAACTGATCACACCCTCTCTTAGAATTCTATCCTTTTGCTTCAGCGGCCCCCTGAGCTGTGGCCCGAACCCCAAAAGTGTGGCCTCGGGTATTAGTCGTTTAATTTAAGCTACTGGTTAAGAGCCTTCTGCGCTAGCCAAATGCTCATTGCCTTCAATTCTTTATATTTATATTGTACAACTAAATTTCAAAATAAAAGATTAGTAACTTGTTATTTATTTTAGGATTTAAGAAATATATCTGATAAAACAGACCGCGCGGACGGACGAATTATTTTTTTGTAATTTTTATACTGTATTCGACTATGTTTATGTACTGCATTGTGAACTTGACAAGTACAAGTGTATGTTAATACCCAAGTGCTGAATAAATTTCATTATTTCATTTCAATGAACTTATCCCTCCCATCTCCCTTTTTTCATCGGACTACAAGGCGTCGGGAGGCTCTCCACCGCTGTTGTTGACATCCCATTATGCCGTCCAAAGCGCTTTGCTTCCTCTTTCATCGTACGCACGGCTAAGCTGTGGAACAACCTCCCAAACGACGTGTTTCCAGACTCATTTAACATGGGTTTATACAAGGCTAGAGTAAACAGGCATCCAATGAGTACGCGCAATCCACCTTTGACCACATCTTCACTTACCATCAGGTAAGATAGTGGTCAAGCGCAAATCCATATTGCATAAAAAAAATGACCACAAGCAAACGCTACGGCAAATTATACACCGGGGAGATTAACTAGCTATTATACCTAGCGTTTGTCGACTATGATAAACCTGGTTCGTACTGAGGTCTCTCGAAAGGGGGCCAAATCGACTACGGGTATCAAAAGTCGAAGTGTTAAAATAATACCAAATAGTAGCGTTCTCATATTAACATGAGAACGCCACTATGCCAGTCCAAATACCGGACCAGAACTCGAAACCTATCGAATTGCAGCGAGGAATGAGCCAGGGAGATGTACTATCTCCAAAACTGTTCACCGGTGTATTGAAAGATTTCTTCAAGTTTCTGGACATTCCAGTGTTTCCAACTTTGGAATGTAATGTCAGTGGCGAGAACATCACTCACCTGCGATTTTCCGATGATATAGCTAGATCTTGAGAAACCTAGGTACAATTCTCAATACCCTCAATATAATCTCAACGAGTGCGTCTGAAAATTTACATCGATAAGGAGTTCAACCGTAGAATCCAGCTCCCAGGGCAGCATTCGGGAAGCTATGTAACATCACGTCTAAAATAACGCTGTGTCGCAAGTTGAAATTCTTCGGCCAGTGGGTGTTGTGAGTAATGACTTACGGAATAGAAACACGTTCACTATGGACCCCATGAAAATGCTCAGGGTCACCTAAATAGATATAGATTGTCTATGTTCGGGATTTTCCTGCAAGTCGAATAAGAAATGTCGAAATCCGTAGCAGACCAAAGTAAAACTAGCCCGAAGAATTTTCAAGCTGAAGTGGCAGAGGCAGGGAACATAGCTCGTAGAACCAACGGCCACCTACAAGTTGGAGCGATGAATTCATGAGATCTTTTCGGATAGCTCGGACCAAGCAATAGTGGAGATCTTTGGAGGAAGCCTTTTCCAGCAGTGAACGTCTAACGGCTGTTATGATGATGACCATGCTTTCTATAAACTCCAAAAAAGATGGAGCAATTTTAGTGATTTTTTTCATTATCTAGGCTTTAATCTGGGTACACTACATTAATACGAAAAATCTTTATTCCGACAGTCACAAACACGAATTTCAAAATACCGATATTATTATTATTATTAGATATTACAACTCCGATTTATCATTACTCCTATTTTTATAATTCCTTCATTTCAATATTCCTTACTTTTATAATTATTCTTCTCAAAACACCGAGCTTCAATAGATCGAATAACAAAAAGTCCGACTTAATGATAATTCGAAATATTAAAAATAGGAATAAAAATATTTTTGTTACCCTGGTCACAATTTTAACCTAACCTAACCCAAATAATTCACCAACAATAGAGGGGATCTGACACTCGACGGCTGCATGCAGCATGCAAGCAGGCAGGCATGCAGCAAGCAAGCAGGCATGCAGCAAGCAAGCAGGCATGCAACAGGCATTGTTTCTGTCCGGCTCCGGCGCTGCGGGGTCTAGGCGGCCCCACGCAAGCTTATCGTCGCAGTTGGTTTTAACGCTCATCACCGCAGCTTCGGCTTGTTGGCCGGGGCCGGCCAGCCTCAGCCGCGGCGGCGGGCCTTCAAGCGGGCCGCCCCACGCCTCCGCGGGCTTAAATTCCACTCTAGGGTAGGGCAGACAAGTTTCTGTCACCAAATTTTGTATCACAACAGATTTGTTGGGTTATTTGAAGTATTTAAAATCGGAATATCGTATTTTTTTCGAGAATTTGACTCTTCGAACGTTTGAAAATCGGAAAACTAACAAATCGCATTTACGACTTACGGTAAAATAAATTTCGTGATTTTTAATAATAGAAATTACAATTCTTAGGTATTATGAAATTCGGACTTTTGAAAATCGGAATTCGGAATAAAATATTTCGGAGTATTGGGGTGTGCCTTTTAATCTATTATAAATCTTCTCATGGCATGGCAACCGGTACTGATAGAATAACGTGTTTTCCAAGGTACGGAAAGTGGCCCTTCATCCAACCGACACAGACCGGACAGCTTACGCTGCTCCGAAATCCACTAAAGTGCAGTCTTCATTTATTAGGCATTCTTTTCCTTTACTATTACCATACATTACTAAAGATGAGGTGTATATTTCTCCACAGTATTACTAGACGAGGCCCTATCTTCGTACGGCGCAGAACTGACGTTCGCTCTGCTGGAGGCCAGCGTGCTCCACCTGCACTCGTACATGCTGTCGGAAGTGGCCGACGTGCTGCTGGAGCTGCTGGCGTGGCAGAAGAAGGCGCAAGTGGACTGGCTGCAGGACGCGCTGGGCCGCCTGCCCAGGGACCAGCCCGCTACGGCCACGCACCATCAGTGTGTCAGCTTCCATGAGTACGCTCTTAGGTAAGTGACTGTTGCCTAAAAGGGGTGAACTTACAACTCTAGTCCTTCAAGGGGAAGCGGGATGATATGGATGGTTATAGATGTGTATCAATAAACTTAGCTGTAGCCAAAGCTGTTTGAAAGTTATCTCAGCTCCAGAATGACAAATTTCCTTAAGTCTAAAAACAACTTATCAAATACTGTCAATATGACTCACGAGGAGGTAGATTAACAACTTTGACACAAGACGAAAATGGCTAGCCGTGAACAGAAACAGCAAGTCATTACTGCTGGCATGCTGTGGTCACACCCGGCGTTGTCTTTGTATTAATAAGTAGAAAAACAAAACTTGGCATTTACATAGCATAGACAATTGTGTGGCAAAATTTCTTACCGGACACAGCAATTTTAAAAGTAAATTATTTAGTTTCAAATTACTTTCCTTACCAATTTGTCTTAGCTCAACTACCTATAGCGCTATTCCACTTTAGTAAAACCTAATAAAATAAGTGATTTTCTTTCCTTTCAGGGCAGAGAAAAGCAAAGAAATGACACGCCTTCTCCGCGACTTCGCTCGGCTATACCGATAACCAGTCAACAGATTATAGACATAGTATTTAAACGAGTCGGTATGTGAGTCCGCCGACACGACTGAGCTCCCGCGCGTCGCGACACGACCCTGACGTATAGCAATAAACATGATCTTCCCTCATTTTGATCAAAATGTTACATGAAAATGTTTAGTACATTTTTTTATTTTAACTGTTATCAATGGCAAGAGCGTTTAACCTCCGATTGTATTAGAACAAAGATTTATAATTAATTAAGAAATTCGAATTAATTTTAATTATGAACACTTGCCAATGGATGAATCAAATATGTGTAAGTAGGTATAAAAAAAATCTTAGCTGTGGTGATAACTGGTTTCAAAAAGCAGTTTGTAATTATCTTAACTCAGATGTATCTTTCTATTAATTATAGACCATAGAATGTCTTTGGTCTCTGAGAATATAGTACTTGGTTAAATTTAATTAGCGAATTTATTGTACGCTTGGTATCGATTATACATCACATAAATAGTAAATGTAAAAATAAAAAAAATGTATATTTTTCATTGACACAATCGCAATAGCCAGCGTAGATCTTAATTAAAAATACATATAGTTTTGTCCTACTTTTATGTGATTATATCCGATATCTATATTCGCTTTTTAGTCATACAACATGAGAATGGTTTTCGAGGACCTCTTGCATATATTCGCCACTACCTTCCCATCACTACATCAGTAATACATGCTCATATCATAAAAATGACATTATAATGTTGAAGTAAGTTATAAATGTAGTAGGTCTACTTTGCAGTTATTTCTCTGAATTATCTAACCATTAGTTGTATTTTCTGGTGAATTTGTAAACAAAGTGTTAGAAATCTTAATGGTTTTTTGTATACTTTATTTTGGACACACAACAGAATGTGGCAAGGTTTCGCCCTAATAACGTTCAATCATCGGCCATTGAGGTAGGTAAGTACTTTTGATTGATGCAAATATATTTTGTTATATTATACTCAGTTTTATTTTAAATGTGATAAAACCTACGCATTGAATTGTAAATATTTATTATAAATGTTTACTTTTATATTTGTGTTTTATTTACAATTAATAATTTGATAACATTGATAGGAAACTCTTAAAATATAACTAATACAGTACATATCCGACCAAAATGATTACACTTTTAACTATGCAATTATCTTCAACTTGCAGAAGCTATCCTGATGAGCTGTTTTTTAAAGAATCAATTTTACTCCAATTAAGCATGTTTGGTTCCAATATTCCAAATTAATACACAATGGAATTATCCAATTCTCTTGCTTGTCTTTCCTAAGGCTTGATTTTTTCGATCATCCTTTCTATAAATTATTTTTTCTTAGTATTCTTAGGGCTTGAGAGTGTGACGAAGCTGACTCGTCTCGGTGCTTTAGGGCTCGGCGCCGCCTTCAGATTGGCAGGTTCTTTCACGTCTGTGACTTTAGCATGCTTCAAGAAGTTATTATCATTATTCACCGAACTCTTAGGAGTTCCCGGCTGGCTGGTTTTCCCGCTGACTTTATTGCTCTTTGGCGTACTAACATTAGTAGTCGTATTATTCTCAGTTTTAGGACACGTTTTACTACTGTGACTGTCGTTATCTGAGTTCTTGATGTTAGGGTCGTCTTTCTGTTCACCATTTAGTGAATCAGGAGACTGGCTTGTAGATTTAGCACCTTGTGTCTCTTCATAGACTAATTTTATATCCTCACTATCTTCTATTATCATTATTTCCGAATCTTTACTAGGTTTAGTCTCTTTGGGTTTAATTAAGTCACTGTTGCTGTTATCTGACCACGATGGCATAGCAACTTCTTCTAAAACATCTATTTTGATAGGAGTTTTCTGTTGTGGTTCCAATTTTTGTTTTTTAGGAGATTTTTCTCCTGGCGCCTTGAATTTAATGAAAGAATCCATTCTTCCGACAGATTTGTTATCTTTAGCTGATTTAGATTCTTTTGCTGGTTTTTCTTTGATTTCCTTTGCTTCTTTCATTTCGACTTCCTTCTCTTTTGGAATTTCAGATGGTTGTTCTTCTACTTCCATTGGATCTGTAAATATATTTTATTTTAATTAATTACTAATTTACAATTTGCCTGACAATTGGGTGAATAGAGATGGAAAAATATAACAAAACTATGAAGATAATTTTTTCCCCATTTTCACTTTTCCCATTCCAGTGATCATTTAAGTGTTCTATGAACTAGCGCACTAGCATCTTTCGTGGCAGTAAGCTAAGTAAGATTATCGTGGAGGTCACACATAGAGGTTTCACAGCGTGCTTGTAGGTGTAACATAAATAGTGGACGTAGGTAACTTATGGAGTATAATTTGCATACGTAACTCAAGAACGTCTTAGGACTTTATTATTGTAACCGTCAGATGCACAAGACAGAACATTATTGGGACTTGTTTTAATTTGTTTAGTAGTAGCAACTTTTATTGATTACAAAAAAGAACTATATATGTTACCAAGCATTATACAATAAAAACTAGGATAGGACATTTTAAATTGTATTATCAGCTCTTTATTGTAGGTTATTGGCGATTTAATGTTTGCGGAACCTGGGCACGTACCTGGCGCGGGCTGTTCAGCGGGCACGTCATCGGGCAGCACGTCGCCCAGTTCTGCCGGAGCAAAGGTGATGACGGAGCAGAACCCGTCAGTGCTGGACGCCACCAGCGTGTGGCCGTCCGGGGACCACGTCAGGTCTGTGAGCCTGGACAAGAACAAGCAATCTTTTTACCCGTTACTTATGTTAATTTTCTTGATCTGTTCTCAACAGTGTAAAATTATATTTTACTATTATTATTAGTGCTCCTATTCCCTTAACATTTGAATATCAAAATATAAGATTGAATCAGTTCTACAATGCAAAGCTGAATAAACTAGGACTAAAGACATATTACTCCGAAGGTGTAAGTTGGCAAATACAGGAGCACTCCCTATCCTTACATTCATATCCCAGAGGTGAATCCAGGAGCAACAGTATTTCACCTCCGATAACACCAAAACTCTGATTACAGGCTTCAGGCTGCCCAACTCGAAATTAGAAACCACAATAATTGCGGTTGCACATGCTACCACTAGATTAGACTACCAACCTCCACCTGATAAAAATAAAAACATTAATATAAACAACAAGAGCATCTACAGTAACAACAACAAAAGTAGCAAAAACGAAAAGACAAACGAAAATGACGAGAACAAATGCAATAATTTTCTTAAAATATGTACCTACAACGTAAGATCTTTATCATCAACTGAGAAATACTTAGAACTTATAAACGCCCTTGATAATATCAACTGTGACATCATAGGACTGTCAGAAGTACGCAGAATGGGATGCAATATCGAGGAATATGAAGATTTTATACTATGCTACATTGGTCAAAAGAAAGGATTGAATGGAGGCTTCTTGGTAAAAAAAGCATTTAAAAGACAAAAATATAAAATTCACTGGAATCTCAGATAGAGTAGCCTTACTGCAATTAAAATTCCCAGAAGTTAAACTATCCATAATTCAGACGTATGCTCCTACAGAAAGCTCAAGTGAATAGGATATTCAAACATTTTATAAAGACACCAAAAGAGCACAGTCACCAACATCACACGAGATTGTATTTATAATAGGCGACTTTAACGCAAAAGTAGGGATACCTAAAATTGAAGAAATCCCGGTCATGAGCCAATACGGTTATGGTGAAAGAAATGAAAGAGGAGAAAAGCCTATAGAATTTGCCTTTGAAAACAATCTTTCAATTATGAATACATTTTTCAAGAAAAGAGCAAGTAGAAGATGGACCTGGATTTCACCTAACTTATAGACGAAAAATGAAATTGATTTCATATTGACAAACAAGCCAAAACTAATAAGCAACGTCGAAGAGCTCAATTATCTAAAATTTCCATCAGATCATAAAATATATAACCTTATAAAACAACTGAAGAAAAGTAGAAAAAACTTTAAGCCTAAGCCAAAAATCTCGGAAAGTGGAAAAAAAATAAACGAATATCGTAATCGTCTTAAATCGTATATCGACTCCAATTTAACTGACACTGGACCAAGCCAGAATGTTCAAGAATACTACAATATTTTAGAAGAAAGCATAAAACTTAGTCTAATAACAAAAAATGATGAAAATATTTTATTTATTTATTCGCCAGAAACATGGTTACAAGGTGTTATATAGAATCATACAGGTTCAGCATGTTACGCCGATTTGACGGCATGCAAATTTATATGACATAAGTTATTAATTATTATAAAGTAATTGAATAAAACAAAAAATATATATATACAGCATCTATAGCATAATACCACATTCATTCATATGTCTAATCTAACTAATTAATAACATTTGTTTGACATAATTATTATAAGCATTAAAATAATAATAATAACAATTTTATAATGTCAAAATTACAAAGTATGTCAAAATCAAATCTAATCTAATCAAAGAGTACCTATGTATGTCAAGTTGTCTATTTTGGATGTCAAGTTTTCAGCATCAAAAGTTCACTAATGGTATAAAAACATCCATCTAAAAGCCAATTGAAATTTTTTTTCTTAAACATATTAAGGGGTAGCTCACGTAGTGTTTTCGGTATTTTGTTATACACTTTTATTATCATCATATGGCTGTTTTTTTGCTGCTAATATAAAGAATAGTAATAAGATAATAAGTGAAAGCACAGAAAAACTAATAAAAAGAAGGACAGAGCTATTGAGAACTAAGAAAAAACACAAAAATGTTAGATTGGAACTAAGTAAACTATTCAAATCAACAAATAAAGCTATCAAAAAATACTATAATAAACATGGACAAAATGTGATAACAAAAATCTAATAAAATTCAGAAGTACAAAACGAGCACTTAAGGAATTAACCCTGCATAAAACTTGGATTCACAAACTTAAAAACCAAGCATCAGAAACTAGAACAAGAAAAGATATCATAAAACATGCAACAGCCTTCTACTAAGAGCTATACAGGAAAAATAACAAAGATGACACCAAACTGCAAAACACCAATATTTATAACGGACATGAGCCTGACAAAATCGAACCAATAAACGGACAAGAAGTACAAAAACTTAAAATCAGAAAAAAGTCCCGGACCTGATGGGATTAACAATGAAGCTATCAAACTAGGGGCACCGATTCTACTCAAACCACACATTTATTTAACATGATAATAAACTCAGAATCTGTACCTGAGCAAATGGTGTACATCGGACATAATACTTCTGTACATAAAAGGAAACCCATTTGATATAGGCAACTATCGACCAATCAGTCTATTAGCAAGCTTGTATAAACTGTTCTCGTCATTAATACTCAAACAAATTACACCAAAAATCGACGGTTCTTTGACAACAGCACAAGCAGGCTTCAGCACAACCAACCACATTCAGGCTCTAGAACAAGTCATTAGCAAATATAAGGAATTTAATAAGCCCTTGTATATAGCCTTTATAGATTATACCAAAGCATTCGACAGCATAAGCCATGACGAAATCTGGAAAGCGCTGAAAATTTCCAAAGTCGACAAGAAATACATAAATATAATAAAAAATATATATGCTAACAGTAGCAGCAAAGTTAAACTTAAGACTAGAGGGAGTACAATTTCAATAGAACGAGGAGTAAGACAGGGTGATCCCCTGTCACCTACACTATTTATAGCTGTGCTAGAGAATATATTTAATAATTTAGATTGGAAAACTACAGGAATAAAAATAGACGACGTCTATCTAAGCCATTTTCAGTTCGCAGACGATATTGTACTGCTATCAGAAAATCCAGAAGAACTCGAAAAAATGATTCGCGCACTTAACAAAGAGAGCTTAAAAGTAGATTTGAAAATGAACGCAGACAAAACCAAGCTAATGACTAATAGTTACAAAATACCCATCCAGGTATCAGGGGACAAAATTGAATACGTCGAGAATTATATTTAACTAGGGAAAAAGTATAATTTACAAAAACAAACAACGAAGAAGAAATAGAAAAAAGGGAAAATATAACATGGAAAAAGTATTGGTTATTAAAAGAAATATTGAAAGGAAAATATAGTTTAAACTCAAAAAAAGTAGTGATCGACACATGCATCTTAACCGTATCTACTGTATGGATGTCAAACATGTACATACACAAACAAAGCCAAAAGAAAAATCAGATCCACTCAACGAGCTATGGAAAGGAGCCTACTTAAAATAAGAAAAGCTAATAAAGTGCGAAGCGACTTAATTAGAGAGAAAACTAAGCTTACTGATGCTCTTACTCAAGCACTCAAGCTAAAGTGGAAATGGGCGGGTCATATTTCACGCAGTAACGACAGTAGATGGACCCACCACATCACTCGATGCAAAGGAGCACTTGGCAAAAGGAATGTTGGCTGACCGTACAGCCGGTGGGCTGATGATATTATCCAAATCGCTGGGAAAGACTGGATGACCTCAGGATCAGACAGAGATTTGTGGAAAAGGATGGAGGAGGCCTTTACCCAAAAAGGGATCCATTTTCATAATTAAGAAAATACCCTAAATACTAACAATTAGATGATAAAACTTGTAAACATTAATACTAACACTTCTATTACTATTACATGTAACTTACACCTAAGAGAGATTTGGAAATAAAATGGCCTAATTAATTAATTAAATGCTACCACTAGACCAATGATACAGATTAATCATAATAACTAGTGAAATAAATAACCTAGTATAATGAATGTTGGATATCAACGCGATGGGCGTCTTCTGCTGCGTGTCGTATATGAGCACGGAGCGCTTGGTACCGACCGCCAGCACCATGCGGCGCCGCGTGGGCAGCGCCGGCGCGGGCCCGGAGCCCCCCACCGCGAACATGCTACCGCTAGACCAGTGACACTAACCTAGTATAGTGAATGTTGGATATCAACGCGATGGGCGTCTTCTGCTGCGTGTGGTATATGAGCACGGAGCGCTTGGTACCGACCGCCAGCACCATGCGGCGCCGCGTGGGCAGCGCCGGCGCGGGCCCGGAGCCCCCCACCGCGAACATGCTACCGCTAGACCAGTGACACTAACCTAGTATAGTGAATGTTGGATATCAACGCGATGGGCGTCTTCTGCTGCGTGTCGTATATGAGCACGGAGCGCTTGGTACCGACCGCCAGCACCATGCGGCGCCGCGTGGGCAGCGCCGGCGCGGGCCCGGAGCCCCCCACCGCGAACATGCTACCGCTAGACCAGTGACACTAACCTAGTATAGTGAATGTTGGATATCAACGCGATGGGCGTCTTCTGCTGCGTGTCGTATATGAGCACGGAGCGCTTGGTACCGACCGCCAGCACTATGCGGCGCCGCGTGGGCAGCGCCGGCGCGGGCCCGGAGCCCCCCACCGCGAACATGCTACCGCTAGACCAGTGACACTAACCTAGTATAGTGAATGTTGGATATCAACGCGATGGGCGTCTTCTGCTGCGTGTCGTATATGAGCACGGAGCGCTTGGTACCGACCGCCAGCACCATGCGGCGCCGCGTGGGCAGCGCCTGCGCGGGCCCGGAGCCCCCCACCGCGAACATGCTACCGCTAGACCAGTGACACTAACCTAGTATAGTGAATGTTGGATATCAACGCGATGGGCGTCTTCTGCTGCGTGTGGTATATGAGCACGGAGCGCTTGGTACCGACCGCCAGCACCATGCGGCGCCGCGTGGGCAGCGCCGGCGCGGGCCCGGAGCCCCCCACCGCGAACATGCTACCGCTAGACCAGTGACACTAACCTAGTATAGTGAATGTTGGATATCAACGCGATGGGCGTCTTCTGCTGCGTGTCGTATATGAGCACGGAGCGCTTGGTACCGACCGCCAGCACCATGCGGCGCCGCGTGGGCAGCGCCGGCGCGGGCCCGGAGCCCCCCACCGCGAACATGCTACCGCTAGACCAGTGACACTAACCTAGTATAGTGAATGTTGGATATCAACGCGATGGGCGTCTTCTGCTGCGTGTCGTATATGAGCACGGAGCGCTTGGTACCGACCGCCAGCACTATGCGGCGCCGCGTGGGCAGCGCCGGCGCGGGCCCGGAGCCCCCCACCGCGAACATGCTACCGCTAGACCAGTGACACTAACCTAGTATAGTGAATGTTGGATATCAACGCGATGGGCGTCTTCTGCTGCGTGTCGTATATGAGCACGGAGCGCTTGGTACCGACCGCCAGCACCATGCGGCGCCGCGTGGGCAGCGCCGGCGCGGGCCCGGAGCCCCCCACCGCGAACATGCTACCGCTAGACCAGTGACACTAACCTAGTATAGTGAATGTTGGATATCAACGCGATGGGCGTCTTCTGCTGCGTGTCGTATATGAGCACGGAGCGCTTGGTACCGACCGCCAGCACCATGCGGCGCCGCGTGGGCAGCGCCGGCGCGGGCCCGGAGCCCCCCACCGCGAACATGCTACCGCTAGACCAGTGACACTAACCTAGTATAATGAATGTTGGATATCAACGCGATGGGCGTCTTCTGCTGCGTGTCGTATATGAGATTGCTGAGCCTGCGAAGTGCCCCTCCCGCGCGCCCCGCAGCTCTGTGCCTGTTGCCGCGGCTCCTCCACGCACCGCCGCTCGAGCCCCTCGCCCCGCCCCGCTGCCAGTACTTGCAGCCACAGCAAAACCATTCCAAAAGGATTTTGCTACTGTCACTGCGAGCGTCCCTAGCGCTGCCAGTTTGAAGCCTGGGCCATATAAGGCAACGAAGAAGGCTGATGATGATGATGGGTTCGTGATGGTGTAAAGGAAGAAGCGCCGAATGCGAACCAACAAGAACCGCTGCGGCAACGCTCCTACGGAGCCCAACACGAGTCTGCGTGCCGCCAAGCCGAATACACCGGTGTATATCTCCCGCCTGCACTACACCACGAAGGCGGAGGACATCGTGGAGTACGTGCGCCAGAAGATCAAGTACACGCCGAGGGTGCAGTTACTGGAGTCGCGCCGGAACGTCAACTTTAAGGCGTTCGTGGTGCGAGTACCGAATTGCTTTCTGCCCCGCGTCATGGATGAGGACTTTTGGCCGCAGGACGTGGTGTTCCGTCGCTTCCGCGGACAAGTGCCACAGGACAGCACAAAGACAATAAGTGCAAAGTGAAGTGTTACTAACATAGTCTTAAGCCCTATATACTAACACTTTTTGTATATATTTTATATATGTTAGTCTGTAAGGTATATATCTATGGGCCATTAGATGCCTGATAATAAATTATTATTATTATATGAGCACGGAGCGCTTGGTACCGACCGCCAGCACCATGCGGCGCCGCGTGGGCAGCGCCGGCGCGGGCCCGGAGCCCCCCACCGCGAACATGCTACCGCTAGACCAGTGACACTAACCTAGTATAGTGAATGTTGGATATCAACGCGATGGGCGTCTTCTGCTGCGTGTCGTATATGAGCACGGAGCGCTTGGTACCGACCGCCAGCACCATGCGGCGCCGCGTTGGCAGCGCCGGCGCGGGCCCGGAGCCCCCCACCGCGAACATGCTACCGCTAGACCAGTGACACTAACCTAGTATAGTGAATGTTGGATATCAACGCGATGGGCGTCTTCTGCTGCGTGTCGTATATGAGCACGGAGCGCTTGGTACCGACCGCCAGCACCATGCGGCGCCGCGTGGGCAGCGCCGGCGCGGGCCCGGAGCCCCCCACCGCGAACATGCTACCGCTAGACCAGTGACACTAACCTAGTATAGTGAATGTTGGATATCAACGCGATGGGCGTCTTCTGCTGCGTGTCGTATATGAGCACGGAGCGCTTGGTACCGACCGCCAGCACCATGCGGCGCCGCGTGGGCAGCGCCGGCGCGGGCCCGGAGCCCCCCACCGCGAACATGCTACCGCTAGACCAGTGACACTAACCTAGTATAGTGAATGTTGGATATCAACGCGATGGGCGTCTTCTGCTGCGTGTCGTATATGAGCACGGAGCGCTTGGTACCGACCGCCAGCACCATGCGGCGCCGCGTGGGCAGCGCCGGCGCGGGCCCGGAGCCCCCCACCGCGAACATGCTACCGCTAGACCAGTGACACTAACCTAGTATAGTGAATGTTGGATATCAACGCGATGGGCGTCTTCTGCTGCGTGTCGTATATGAGCACGGAGCGCTTGGTACCGACCGCCAGCACCATGCGGCGCCGCGTGGGCAGCGCCGGCGCGGGCCCGGAGCCCCCCACCGCGAACATGCTACCGCTAGACCAGTGACACTAACCTAGTATAGTGAATGTTGGATATCAACGCGATGGGCGTCTTCTGCTGCGTGTCGTATATGAGCACGGAGCGCTTGGTACCGACCGCCAGCACCATGCGGCGCCGCGTGGGCAGCGCCGGCGCGGGCCCGGAGCCCCGCACCGCGAACATGCGCGGGTTCCAGCGAGTCACTAGCGCAGCTTCGCCACAAGGCAGGATGCAGGCTGGCCTGATGGAACCAAACATTTTTAGATGTATAACTTCAAATAAGCTGAAATTTATTAATTTTCAATTAATTAATATTTGTAAGGTCATTGCGTATAATTACCTATATGGATGGAGGAACATTTAAGTAGAAATAAAACAAGTAAATAGGAAGAAAATATTTGTGCTTGAGCAAGACCCTTCTCATGTGTCCTTTACACCCAACAGATCACAGGCATGAGAAGGATGGAGGAACATTTAAGTAGAAATAACATTTAAGTAGAAATAAAACGAGTAAATAGGAAGAAAATATTTGTGCTTGAGCAAGACCCTTCTCATGTGTCCTTTACACCCAACAGATCACAGGCATGAGAACATATAACAATCACAACATGACAGCATCAAATAAAACCTGGCACCTTGTCTAACAATCTTGTAAATGGAGCCAAATATCTATAAAAATACTGTCCAAATCATAAAATCCATGACATTGACATTGGCAAAATATGTTTTTGCCATAACATAGATTGAGCTATTTGGTCTGTTATCGTAATACATTTTTTATATGGGAGAAATAAAAAATTCTATTAATAAGTTAGTTACACTTTTACTTACACTTTCAAAGAATATCTTGTATAAATGTAAACTGCATTAATTGGCTTTGTATCCACCTTCCCCTGCTCTGGTTCTACCCTGCCTGCAGGGACGGCTATCAGCAACCCATCCGGACTGAACTGTAGCCTCCTATAGTATGTTTGTAGTGTGTCGTCATGGTACAGTCTCACTTTCACCTCATGGAATGGATGGTCGGTAGGGAATGGTAAGATGGCTTTACTGCTACGAGATGTCACTTTCTTTGTAGCTACATCAAATGTGCGGAAGACTCTGGAAATAGAATAGTCATTAGAACATAATAAAAATTTCCAGCAGTTTTCGGCAGTTTAAAATAGCAGTTTTATTGATTTTTGGAGTTCTAGAGAATTCTAAATATAGGATAAAATTAAACAGTTGGATGTAGTTGTAGCAGAAATCTACATTGCATTGCTACCGCACAATTTATAAACGCAGTTAAGAACACTACCGCCCAATTCATAAACGCAGTAAAGAACATGTGAACGACTTTACTGCGTTTTTAAAATGTGCGACAGGTTGGTAGAATATTCAAATTAATGAACTTGATTTTACAACAATGCTCTTAAAGGAAAAGTTAAATCAGCTGTAACTACTGCTAATTTATTACCACAAAAAACAGCTTGTAGTTTACAGCATAAAACATGTTAAAAATTTCTATCTTGCACAGTTTATTTATTTAGATAATGTTGAATAGTCCTGATGAATTATGAGTAAGCATATCACAACCAAATGAATACGGATGAATAAAGCATTGTATGGATATCATGTATGAACTGACCTGTCAGTATGAATAAAGCATTGTATGGATATCATGTATGAACTGACCTGTCAGTACTTGCTGTTGCTATCAACTGGCCCTGAGGGTCCCAGGAAACCCCCTGAACAAACCCTTTATGGTCTGTTAGAATACTGCTGTACCGGCCTCTAGATAGATCCCATAATAATAGCTTGTTGTCCACAGAACCAGAAGCTAAATGCAAGGAGTTGGCACTCCAGGATATGTCCAGAACATCTTCCATGTGGCCACGGAGAGTCTACAAGGAAAAATATTACTTAATAATGACTTGTTCCATGGCAACATAGTATTTCCGTTAGCTGTAAAAGTCAATAGGTTTAATTGATCATTGCTTTTCCTTCTTGTTTTTTTTGTTTTGATGTAGCTATATCACCCTTATAAGATCTTTGCTACTGGTATCATATGGTATCGTATGGACAGATATTTGTATTTATTTTTAATTTCATTTAATATACCAATGTTACAGTTATTCTATAAAAACTAAAGGAACTAAAAAATATTATTTCTAGATAATAAAACTTACACACAAGTGTAAAAGTATTTAGCTTTTTCAGATTTGGCTAATGGTCACCAAATAGATCTCATACATGTGATTATCACTTACCTTGAGGAAATTAATCCGTAACTACAGTTATGGATTAATTTCCTCAAGGTAAGTCAAACTTTGCAGTATGGATTATTGATTAAAATATCTTAATTGCAAGTAGAAATGATAGAATGACTTACTTTGTGGATAACCCAGCTCTCTTTATATTGTTCTTCCAATTGGTCCAGAGCTGGTGCTGGTTCCTTGTCAGTCTTTTTCCAGATGAAGATAATTGACTCATCATCTCCTGATGCCAAGAACTGACCATTGGGCGACCACCTAGACATGAAACATATATAAACAATACAATGTAACATATAAAAAAAATAGCATATTTTACATTAGGCTAATAACTTTTCAGTTAGATAACAAACAGACAGGCAAAGAAATTCTAATACAAATAAGTAATCTAGTAGCAGATTGGAACTCTATTGCTAAAATCTCTATTATTTCCAAAATATTATGGTATATATTTAAGTGACTGCAGGTAATGGTTTAAGTAAATGTTCAAGACATGGTCAGCTAACAAGTATATGTAAGACATTAGTGCCTGAAGGGCTCATTCAATATTTTACTAACCTCACAACATTTACAGCTTTCTGATGGCGGGTGAGATCTGCCGCCACCTCCAGGTTCACTGACCCCGTGTCTGTTGTTGATATATACCATATCTGCAACCCAAGACGATATTAAGGCTAGAACTTTAGCATTTAAAAGAACGGCGCTATAGACTAAGACATCGCATAAAATAGACAGATACAGAGTGATGTTTTAATTTAACTATTTTACATAAATAATCACTAAATAAGTTTCATACAGATTAGATTTGATACAATGCGTAAATCATGAACGGAGCATTAATATCAATCACAGTAACCATTCAAAATCACTTACCAAAACATGAGAATCTGTACCTCCTGTAGCGAGACGAAGAGGTTCATTGCCTTCGACCTTTGGCTGGAAATCTACGCTAAGCACTGGATCCCTGTTATGCCAGGATATTTCAGGGATGGCAAACTTCATAATTAACAAATAAATAAGTTTTAACTAGACCTAAACAATAAAATAAATACAACTCTGACTGAACTGAAAAGATCTGTCACCGTTTGGCGCCAAAACTTTTGTTTCTTTTTTACTTAGGGTTGAATTTAACTTTCCAATAGGTACAAGTCTTTTGAATATTGTAAGACCGTAGTCTACCTTTTATATTAAAAATATTTTACGGCGTTAGTTATTGCCTCGTAATGCACCTATAATATTATTATTCATTTGAGTGAACATTAACATATTACATTTACTGCAATAATTAAAGAAAACTGTAAACATTGGTTCAAAAGTTGAGAAACGATGACATGCGAAAATCCGGCCAAGTGGGAGTCGGACTCGCGCACTGGTGGATCCGTACCATTATCTATAAAAAATGAGCAAACATTTCACGTTTGTTGTATGGGAGCCCCCTTAAATATTTATTTTATTTTGTTTTTGGGGGATGCCATGATTGCCACAATTGGCAGGTGGATTGACGATCGTAGCATATCATGCTGTTCGTGCATATCGTGCTGTTCACAGAGAGACGCTGCTGCCCGTTCTCTGATGAGCTATAGTGCTATTCACCACCTTCAGCAACAAATCAAATTTATTTTTAAGAGTAGAGAAGACGCGTTTTTATTGAAATACCTGGTGTTCAGCCGAACTTCAATAATGGTTTTTTAAAACTTCGAGAATGAGTTTCCACTTTAACGTTTTGAATCTATCTAGCTAGGTCATATATGGCCTCTCAATAGGTAATATGATTATCATTACATAACATTATATACAAACATAAACGTTCAATCAAATATAGGGTGTTTGTATTTATTACGCTTAAGAAGCGGACAAATCGGGGAATACAAAAATGTTGATGGGAAACCCTGCTATTTGACAATTCTTTCTTTCTTTGACGTTTGTTGATACCGTGCTATACGAACGGCAAAATGGTTTGTGTTTTTATAAAATTTAATCGAGTTAAATCGTGAAATGTGTTGCTAAAATCCAATAAAATTATAGTGTAGATGTTTGACGGTGTTATCAAGATGTTCTAGGAGGAAATATTTTATGTTCATCTTTGAAAATTACAGGTGAACGTACCCAAACAGCGCAGGACGTACTGCAAAAAATGCAAGGTCCACAAAGTACACAAGGTGTCTCAGTACAAAAAATCTAAAGAAAGGCACGCTGCCCAGGGTAGGAGACGTTACGACCGTAAACAGCAGGGTTACGGTGGTCAGTCGAAGCCTATCTTCAAAAAGAAGGTAAGTGTACATAACCTCTGTACCGGGTGCATGATAATAAAGATGTTTTTCTTGGTGAACCTAGTTTTCCATACCGTAGAATGGTTTGAGGTTAAAATATTTTTACGATTATTTGTTTTTGTACGTAGGCAGCCTCAAAAGTTAGTGTTTTATTAGGCTCAATATATTTTATTATTTATGTATCTACATTACATAGATTATTTTAAAATTGATTACTTGGGCTGTAATTATTAAAGTAAAGTTACCTTTAACTTAAGTAACCTCAAAAGGAAATTATTTACGCCTGCTAGAAGTTTACTGGTGGTGTTGTATACTCTTTTATTTAAATTGTAGCTACTCAAGCAGTCACATTCATTAAGTGGTCTTAAGCAAGAATTTTTGTTTCAATAATAACTTTATATGTAATTTTATTCCCTCTTGTTTATTTGGTATATAAAATTATATCCTGGGACATTATTCACACATGGCTATCTGATCCCAAACTAAGCTGAGCTTGTACTATGGAAACCAGATAACTGATATACTAAATTTCTTTTGTAAATACATACTTATAAAGTTAACTACACCCAGACTTAAGACAAACAGACATGTCCGGGGTGGGAATGAAACCCATACCCTCCGTTGTGAATAGCAAGCATTTGCCAACCACACCAACAGGCCCGTCAGTAGTTTTAATGTGACCTTAACTATGGCAGATGCCATTATGAATCAAATTTCATCTGGGATGTGTTCCTCTTGATGTGGAACTTGTTAGGGCATCATTATTAAATCACTAACAGAACCACCCATGGCTTTGCCTGCATGGTATATATATTGTGATGCACTTTTATTTTAACTGTTAAAGACAAACAATAGCACAATGCATTGTCTTCATGTAACTGCAATGGTTTATACAATCAAGCCAAAATAGCATACAGAGGCCATAAATTATTCCCACTTGATATTAATATTGTGGAAAACTTACACAAAATATAAATTTAAGCCCATGTGTTATTCTGATGTATAAGGTATATATTATTATAAAGCTTTATCAAATCCAGTTCAGTAGCTTTTGCAGGCAAGAGTAACAACAATCTATCTATACTCACAAACTGTTGCATTAATAATATAAATGGGATATAATTTTTAAAGTTATAATCTTACAAAATGAAGGTATTTATTTGTTTTTCAAGTTTTGTCATATTATGTTAATTAGATTTATATATAGTTCCAAATTCAATACTAGCACTTAACTAGCTTGCAATGTGCTTAAATAACTTACATTGTAGTTTGACTGGAGTGTTGAATGTAAAGCATCATTGCCCACCAGCCCCACTGGAAATATTTATTCTTAATTACCTTGGAACCATATCTCTTCACGTTTGGATTTAATGCAGGTTCGAAGCTACTGCCAAGGTTCAGATACTGATGTCTTAAAGTTTTGTGCTTTATTAATTATCCTATTTGCTTTCCAGGCGAAAACCACAAAGAAAATTGTACTCCGTCTTGAATGTGCCGACTGCAAAGTGAGGTCACAGGTTGCACTCAAGCGCTGCAAACACTTTGAGCTTGGAGGAGACAAGAAGAGGAAGGGACAGATGATTCAGTTCTAGGCTGGATAATAAATAAGTTACACTAAGTTTCTGCTTTTTATTTCAATTTTTTTATATAATAATAATGCCTGCTGCCTGAGCAGTATAGATATTTAGCCAAAAGCAGATTTATGTAAACAAACTAAATGGGCATTTGCCCTGATTCAAATCTACTGCTCTGAAGAAAAAACTTAAAGAAATTTTTCAGTCTTCTGTCTCAGATTTATCCAATTTGGTGTAGTTGATTCAAAGTTATGAGCATAGAAACATTTCAGTGAAGCATTTTTATTTATATAGATTACAAATTCATTGCCCACCTAACAAACCTGGGTGCCCCTAAATACAACACCAGGGACAGTGGACTGGTAATTAAGTTAAAAGAAAATACATAGATGTTATTATTTTATATACTTTGGAGATTAGATTGGATATTTTGGATTATAATAGTTTGGGAGATGTTTTTCTTGTCCTATCTGTTCTTGAAGGATTTTAATGTTGGAATCATGACAACTCTTTCTAGTAGTTTGTTCTATGCGTTTACAATTCTGTTGGACAAGCAATGCTGCATTGGTCGTTTATAGAGGAGTTTCCCAAAGTTTCACATACCTAAAGCTTAAAATATAATGATCACATAATTTTCATAAAAATATAATGATCACATAATTTTCATAAATATATTTTTAAATGAAAACTAATATAAGCTAGAACTGTAAGGATACATTTATTTTCGTTGATTAAAACCACTGACAAAATTAAACAAATTTAATAAATAAATCAGTCGGCACATTACAGTAGATAAAAACAAGACCACCAAATTGGTGTTTTGCATCTAGGTAGGTAAGGAGTTTCCATATGCTTCAACTTAGAGATATACTCGTACATCATCATTAGCCTGATATCCTCCACTGCAGGCCTCCCCAAAGTTTTAATATTGTCATTTAGAGGATTTTGCCTTAGTCATGCTTAGCATGCAGGTTGGTGACCACAGTTAGGTGGTAGCTAGCACACAGGTGATGCTGCTGCGAGACTACCTGGTGTCTTCTTTTACTATAGGTACCCACAGGATGATATGGGGTGGCCTTGCTATTCTATCTAGGCTGGAAACCACACAGCTATCATCATATTGGCTGAAAGATGCTGACTGCTGGACAAAGGCCTCCCCCAAAAATCTCCACATTAGTTGGTTTTGCACTATCTTCATCCAGCAAACTAAAGGTCTCTACTTCAGTACAATACTATGCAATAAAATGTAAATAAATATTTAACAGATCTCTTTTAAAATGATACGATAATAGGTTTCTAACAACTGTTATACTTTCTATGAACCTAACTATTTACATTATAACTGTTATAAATATTCTGAATCTGAAACTTGTGAATATAAATTTAGTACATAGGTCTAGTGGTTAATGACCCTGACTGCTAACCCAAAGGTTGTGGGTTTCACCCCATCCAGAACATATCTATGTGATGAGCACATTATTTCTTCTGTGTTCTGTTATTTATAATATGTATGTATTAAGTATGTTAATCAATTTTCTGGTTGCCTTAGTACAGACTTTCTAGTTTGGGATGAGATGACAGTGTGTTAGATGTCCCAAGGTAATAATAGTAACATCTTGGGAAGTTATTTACACATGGCCATCTGATCCCAAACTAAGCAGAGCTTGTACTATGGAAATCAGATAAGTGATATACTACATATACTAATTTATTTATATTTTCTTTTGTAAATATATACTTATATAGATAAATTACACCCAGACTCAGGACAGACAGACATGTTCATGCACACAAATATCTGTCCTGAATGGGAATGAAACCCATGACCTCCGGTGTGAAAAGCAAGCATTTGCCAACCATGTTAACAGGCCTGTCATAATAGTTATATCTAGTTTTTTTTCCCCAATACTTCATCTAATATGTGAGGATCCAAGCCTTCCAATGACACTTTGAGCTTGACAGCTTGTATTGGAACTCCAACTTGTACCATCTTTACAAAGCGATCATACTCTGGGTATGTAAGCTTGGTTTCTGGGACTTCTGTAGTTGGAGGTGTCTCAGAGACTTGATTATAGTCTTGGCTGACATTTTGTGCATTTTCTTCTGTTGTTGTTTTTGTTTCAACAATATCTATTGATGGAGCTGCTTCAATGGTGCTTACTTCAGGTATGGACGATAGCTGTGAGTATTAAAAAAAAAATAAAAATAAAAAAATAAAAAAGGTTTTTATTCACGTAGACTTTAAAAAAGCGCTTGTAAATAGTCAGAACATGTTTGTAGTAATATAGTTGTATACATTAGATATTATTTCTAGTAACATAGATATTTAGGTACATCTTGTATGAAAACATTTATAAAATTTATTTTATTACAGAAATGATATTTAGCTAGCTCCTATCAAGTTATTGTCAAGAGATTATGTTTAATTATCTAGTTTAAGTCTAATATTTTTACTACATATTGTCAATGGTTCTGTCTATATTAAAGGTATTATTATTATGACGGACCTTGTGTTAATAACGACGGTCGCGCTTTAATGCTACCACCGGATCCAATGCGCCCCAACTGAGAAGACCCAGCGAAACAAACTCAGTGGGTTCATCTACTACCGGTTTCAACACGACCCAGTTGAGACGGTCCGGCGAAACATACTCAAGCGGGCATGAACACGGGATTTGGTCCAATTAGAGTAATTATTTAGTAGGCAAACACAATATATGCTCGATCGGTTGTCTGAATGCTTATTATTTTAGATTATATTTAGGTATACAAAAGAAAAACTTCGAAACAATAACATTATTCATTTTGAGACAGAGTCAATAATTTTAAATTAAGTATATGATAGCAATCATTTACAGATAGTTCACGTAACACAGCAGATCAGTCATGTCTATCTATTAAAAATATAATTTTATTTTCCTATCATAAAGGAATCTGAAAAAGTCTTAACTATTATTCCCATTGCAAACATGTTCAACTTACTTTAGCTTCTACTAGAATTATGGCAGCATCAACTTTCTCCAATTTTCTTTCGAAGTTCATCAACTTTGTTTCACATGCTCTCAAGAAATAGTTCAAGTGTTGGACATTTGTGAGCACAAAGTGGTTTACAAATGCTATTGTACGTTTTTGTTGTAAAGCAGCTATCTATAAATATTAAATGCAAAAAATAAATACTTGAAAAAAGGTCAAATACATTATAAAGTCTGCGGTAGCGAAACGCCTACCTCTGATAAATCTGCATTTGCAAGTTCTTGGTTCATCATAGTCTCTTGCAAACTCATTATTGTGGTTTATAAATATTTTTCGGTATTTAATTACACGTTGCAATCTTTAATAAAATGTACCAACTTTACTGCAAATAATGAATAAAATTTATAATTATGATTAGTAATCAACAAATCAATATCGGGGGAGAGCCTCACAAACACTGTTCATAATTGATATCAAAATATCTATTTATTGAACCGAATAAGGACTTTCAAATAATAGATAGAAAGATGAATTTCACAAAACAAAAAGGTAAGTTATAGATAAATGTCAAATTGACATATTTACCTACCATTGCCAATATGTATCACAAATATTAGACTTAAACTAGATAATTATTATTACCTGTTAGTGTTGCCATCAACGCATTAAAATTAAATACAACTCAATACCACCAATATTCGCTCGTTCGTCACAAAACTTCAGTGGGTCACGCGTTCAGCCAATTCGATTTTTAGGATGCTAAGCTGAAGTTGTCTAACTGTGAAGTTGTTGTTCGTATGTTACATACGAACGCTTATTTTTGAGCTGTGTGATGGTCATGGCTACTTCTTTATTGCGATAAAGGTACATATAGCTCTGCAGCCTGAAGAAGTTAAATCATTAAGCTGATATTATTTATAATCAGCTGATCGATTTACACATTGAGGAATTTGTTAAAGTGCTCTGCCCAACCCTGTACTCACAGAGTACACATGATACATGGCTGTATAGACCAGGGTCGATAATTTTTAAAACCAAAAAATAAAAGTTGGATGATACCCATTAGAAAAGGAGGAGAATATTATAAAAATGAAAGGAAAAATAATTTACGGGCGATCTGAGGTCAGGAAGGGGATGGGGGTGAGTTTTTAAGGGTAAAAAAACGGTTTTTCTCGATTTTCGGCAAAACTAAAAGCCCTATCGAAAAAAGTCAAATGGCAAAGTTGTAGGTAATAAAAGATCTAAAACTTTTGTATTTACATTTTTTTCACATAACCTATAATTTATGTGAAAACTTCAAAAAACCAAGTTTTTGGTTTTTTATTTTTATCTTTTACATAAATTTTTCTTTTTTAACGAAATTTGGTGAAAACTTACCTTTTTATGTCCCAAATACGGTGTAATTTATTTGATTAAAAATATTTATTTTTTCACCTTATTTTGAATTAATATCGAAAAACCACCCTAATTTTCAATCGAAAAGTCACCCGTCAATATCAGCTTTTTAAAAAAATTGTTATGTTTTCTGTTCGTTGAAATCTCTACTTTCCGATGGTGAAAAAAATATATATGTACCTATAGTAAATCTTCTCAGAAAATGCAAAAAAAATCGAATTCTTTTTTTAATTACGATAAAAAAAATTGGGCTATTTATTAAAATTAACACTTTAATTACTCAAAAAACATTAGATTACATGTAACATTGATAAAAAGAAATGCAAATAAAAATATACTACTATAATTAACAAACAAATAAGTTAATAAAATTAATATTTAATAAGACATCTACAATATTTAAAGAAAGTTGTCGAATCTTCTTTAAATGATATGCGTAGATGTCTATTTATATTTTAAGATAAATTATATACCTGAGGGACCTACGAAAAATAGTAGCCCATCAAAAGGTATTTCATGGAGAAGTGGGGAAGGGGCTAGGCGGGTCTGGGTCTTACTACATACATACTAATAATAATCTCCTTAATTTTGCACAAACAAATTTAGTTAATCCCATAAAAAAAAATATTTCAAAATTCATAAAAATATATTAAAAATCTATAAAAAATATATCGTAAATATATTTTTAATAACAAACGTTTGGCCGATTTTCATATATATTTTATTCGTTTCAAATATATTTCAGATATATTAAAAATATATGAAATATACATGAAAATCAGCCAAAAGTTAGCTATTAAAAAAATATTTACCATACATATTTTTTATATATTTATACATTTATTTCTTTAATATTTTGTTGTTTAAAAATATTGTAATGAATAACGTAATCAGAATAAAGTATCTACATTTAATTGTACGATTTACATTTATATTTATATAGAATGAGATTTTCTATGACATAAATGTAATTAGCATTAAATAAATCAACTTTTTAATTGAAACAAATTGCAGCAATCACATTTTTAGATGATTTTTTTCATAATAATTACAAAAAAAAATCGAATTCGAGTTATTTTCGATTTTTTCCATTTTCTGAGAAATTTACTATAGAAACATATATATTTTTTTTCACCATCGGAAATTAGAGATTTCAACGAACAGAAAACATACCAACTTTTTGAAAATAGCTGATATTTTGACGGGTGACTTTTCGATTGAAAATTAGGGTGTTTTTTCGATATTAATTCGAAATAAGGTGAAAAAATAAATATTTTTAATCAAATAAATTACAGCGTATTTGGGACATAAAAAGGTAAGTTTTCACCAACATTCGTTAAAAAAGAAAAATTTATGTAAAAGATAAAAATAAAAAACCAAAAACTTTTTTTGAAGTTTTCACATAAATTATAGGTTATGTGAAAAAGGTGTAAATACAAAGTTTTAGATATTTTTATTATCTACAACTTTGCCATTTGACTTTTTTCGATAGGACTTTTAGTTTTGCCGGAAATCGAGAAAAACCGTTTTTTACCCTTAAAAACTCCCCATCCCCTTCCCGACCTCAGATCGCCCGTAAATTATTTTTCCTTTCATTTTTATAATATTCCCCTCCTTTTCTAATGGGTTTCATCCTACTATTATTTTTTTTCACTTTTTATTATTTTTAAACGCTTCTACCCTGGTCTAGTAGTACTTCCTTCTTACTTGTATAGTGAAGAGATGCTCACCGTCTATAGACTTCAGAGGCATCCTTACACAGTAGAAATCATCAGTCAGTTTGTGAACCTCATAATATAATTCCGCGAACTTTATAACGCCATGCATGCGCCGTCTTTTGTTTTTTATATATGGTTTTGTAATATGTTCGCTAAGGCATAAACGTCTTATAATTATTGTCATTTAATACATTTTACAATCTTTGTATTGTACTCTCTGCAATAGAACATTTATACTCTAAGTACATGTCACAATTTTAAAAAGTTATTATTTGTCAACAAAAAGCTTGGATGTGTTGGGATTTGCTAAAAATTACAAAATTATTTAAATATCTGGGTTTATTACTCTCAATTGAACTAACATGGCTGGAGAAGTTGTGGTAGATGCTTTACCGTATATCGATCAAGGATATGATGACCCAGGTGTTAGGGAAGCCGTAAGTTTGTTTTATAACCTTACTCGCAATAAATATAGTATATAAATGAAATAATATGCTATTTTTCCTTTTAATTCGGTCAGTGGGTATTCTTTTCGACTTTAATTACCCAAAACGTGATTTTTCACACTTTATGAGTCATTTGAAAAGTCATTTTGGTAATAATTCAACTTCCTTGCCTATAATCAAATCAGTGTGGCTTGCTACCAGAATTAATAGAGTGACTGCCATTTGACCTCCAACCTCATAGGGAACTGGTAACCAAGATCAGCTGGGTGTAAGCAGCTGTGTCATAATTTATTTAGTTTCTGATTGTGTAAAGACTTCCATAGATGTTTGGTTTGATAGTCATGACTATCCCTATGGACTATTTAAGGCGGTCGTCCCGGATTGTATGTTACTGGCCCACCTAACTGGATTTTTGTTGTCACTCAACAATTGTTCAGTGTAGCAATCAAACCTGAGGTGTTTAGGTGTGACCATATGGCATACACTATTCCAATAGGTGTACTTATACATGAAATAATACTTTATTTTCTAGGCCCTGGCTATGGTAGAAGAAGAATGTAGGAGATATAGACCAACTAAGAACTATCTAGAACATGCAGGCCCTGAACCTAGTACAGCATTTGAGACTGCAGCATTACAACGAGAAATGGAGAGAGTGCAACAGCGGCTTCCTATGGAGCCTTTGTCTATGAAACGGTCAATATTTATAATTTATGTTGTGTTTAATTTACTAATTCTCTATTGCCCCTGTGAACCTTCTGTCTTGTTTTTTGTGAAGGAGTGTAAATGCGGACTGTGCATGGCTATATAGCAAAAGGCACTATATTTTATGGGCTATGAAGGAAATGAACAAAAATTATGCAATTTTTGTTCATATTCTATCATAACCTAAACTGTTTAGTGATGAAATAATTTTTATTGCATAACTTGATGCTTTGCAATATCAATTTACTACTATGTGATTTTTCTGTTATTTGATTTTTCAAGGTTACATTAGTTGGAAAATAATGAAAAATGACAATAAAGGTGATATAGGCATGACATATGCGAAAAAGATAAAGTACCCATATATGTCACAAAATGTGCATAATATTCTACCATTTAGAAGGAATCTAAACTGGTTGGTATACCAGTGTAATGGATACTGATGGGCTATTGAATCAATTTAGGCTACCAGCAAAACATTTTCTACAATCCATTCTAACAGCTTTATATATATGGCCTTTATGTCTGTTACAGACGATTTACGGCGCATTGTCTGAGAGACATTACTTTTGGTGGCTAAACAAACTGATGCTAACAGCTTTAGCAGTGTAATAATCAACACAATTCTCTCTAATAACATGTCCAAAGTTTGAACCATAAAATATCAAATTTAAATTATGGTATGGCCAGCTTGTTGGTGTAGTGGTTGAGGATTTGATCCCCATGACAAATTTCAGATCAAGAGCATGATCATTTGTTCTGTATTTGTATGTAATTTATTTATAATATGTATGTATTTAGAAATATATTAGTATTCTGGTAATCAGATAGCAGTGTGTTAGTTGTCTATTTATTTATTTATTAAGTACAGCCACATCATAAACATTAACAATTCACATAGCAAATATTATAACAATGGTCACTGATGCATATTATGACAATAACGGCGTTCATAATAATCTCCACATTTAACAGTTATATAAGGTTAAACTAAGGAAAAAATAAAAATTAAATTCATATTACATTTACAAATTATACTATAATGACAGTAAAGTTGTGATATAGTAATTAAATTAAACAAATTATCTCTTTAAATGAGTAGATTAACCCAAGCATAACTAATAATAAACAAAACAAGAATGAAAGTATAATCAAAGAATAGAGTTCTCCCAAGATATTTATTTTAGATTTTTAAAACATAATCAAAAAATTACAAAATTGAACTATTTGCCATATATTGGCAGATGTTCTAATTAAATAAAACAGGTTTTTGGCTACCCATATAAAATGTATCAGGTGGAAGTCACTATATGTTAAACAGGCTGGCCGAGGAGATGACATTCAAATGCAAAATTTGGATACTTTATGATCCGAATGAGTATCCAAATTACCCCCATGTATGTTTTACGATTTTGCGTAGTTTACGAGATAGAATTTTATTAATTATTTTTTTTCGTAAATTTCTCCTAACATCTGTTTTTGATTTTTTTCTCTTCTGTTGAACGTTTCTGGTTCAGTTTTTGTTTTTGTGATAAAGCATATTTTAACCTTACACCCTAAAAAGTATAGTTTATCTAATCATTGCAGAACTGACTTAGAATTTATTTGAAAGTTCAAAATTATGGTTTGAGCTCAGGACTCATAAATTTCCAAGGATCAAAAAACGCAAAATCGTAGAACATACATGGGGTTTACTCTAGGCCACCCTGTATATTACATTATTATAAATTTTTATAAAAATCCATTCATTCGTTTTTGCCTTAAAGAGTAACAAACATCCATACCTATATACTCACAAACTTTCGCATTTATAATTTAATAAGAAGGAATATTAGTAGGATAGCCAATGAAGATTTACAATGTGTTTTTCTAATTATTTGAAACCCTTAAAAAGTAAGTCCTAAGCTGCTTGAGTGTCTATTTTCATATATATAATTTCTGGGTACTCTATATTTCAGATATGAACTCCCTCCACCTCCAGCCGGACGCCTGGGTGAGCCTACAGCCTGGTCGGAGTCAGTGGACAACTCCCATGCGCAGCTCTCACACCAAGCCATCAGAGTGCTCAACTTGGAGCTACAGTTGCAGTATGGCACAGAAGCTTGGAGGTCTTACCTCAACACTTTGCAAGCTTTAGTTACTAAGTCTCAGAATACACATAGTCAGTTAAGGTGAGTTATAAATTACAGAACATAAAGTATTCATAAACTAATTTTGTCCTACAGTCTTTTAACATCAAGCATAATTATCTAGAAACTAGCAATTGATGGCACCTAAACCCTCCGTAAAGTCGTTGTGGAACTCGTAATTTGATCTGCCATTGTGTATTGTTGGTAGTTGGCCCAGAAGACTTGTTTGGCGTCGAGAGGGTCGATAGGCTACGGTGACCGCTTAATATCAGGTGGTCCATATACTTGTTTCATGATGAGAGCGTCCATACACTATGGTGACCGCATTTCTTATTCTGTCTACGTGAATAAAAACCTTTTTTATTTATTTATTATTATTATTTATTTCGGAGTTTGGTGTCGAAAACGGCCATAAGCTGGCTATTAGAGAAAGTGAGAAAGAGAATGTATGCTCGCAGATCTCTCTCTTGCCCCTACAGTAATATATGAAACGTAACTCTCCCTCTTTCTATCTTCACTAACTTATATCTCCCTCTCAACGTCCATTCTCACTAAACTTTTCGTAACGCATTCACCAGCTACCCAAGCCACCACCCAAGTCAAGCGTGCATAAAGAAGTTTTACTCCAATAATTGTATGAAATCGTGCAGGAAACAAATAGCGTCCGTGAACTGGGAGCGCAAGCGCTCGCAGACGGCGAGCGGCGCGCGGCTGCGGGCGCTGCGCCGGCGCTGGGCGCAGCTCGTGTCCGACAACTACCGCCTGGAGCGGGCCATCATGCAGCTCGAGATACAGATCCAGAAGGTAACAGCTTGCTAAGCACAGAACTGGGAGCGCAAGCGCTCGCAGACGGCGAGCGGCGCGCGGCTGCGGGCGCTGCGCCGGCGCTGGGCGCAGCTCGTGTCCGACAACTACCGCCTGGAGCGGGCCATCATGCAGCTCGAGATACAGATCCAGAAGGTAACAGCTTGCTAAGCACAGAACTGGGAGCGCAAGCGCTCGCAGACGGCGAGCGGCGCGCGGCTGCGGGCGCTGCGCCGGCGCTGGGCGCAGCTCGTGTCCGACAACTACCGCCTGGAGCGGGCCATCATGCAGCTCGAGATACAGATCCAGAAGGTAACAGCTTGCTAAGCACAGAACTGGGAGCGCAAGCGCTCGCAGACGGCGAGCGGCGCGCGGCTGCGGGCGCTGCGCCGGCGCTGGGCGCAGCTCGTGTCCGACAACTACCGCCTGGAGCGGGCCATCATGCAGCTCGAGATACAGATCCAGAAGGTAACAGCTTGCTAAGCACAGAACTGGGAGCGCAAGCGCTCGCAGACGGCGAGCGGCGCGCGGCTGCGGGCGCTGCGCCGGCGCTGGGCGCAGCTCGTGTCCGACAACTACCGCCTGGAGCGGGCCATCATGCAGCTCGAGATACAGATCCAGAAGGTAACAGCTTGCTAAGCACAGAACTGGGAGCGCAAGCGCTCGCAGACGGCGAGCGGCGCGCGGCTGCGGGCGCTGCGCCGGCGCTGGGCGCAGCTCGTGTCCGACAACTACCGCCTGGAGCGGGCCATCATGCAGCTCGAGATACAGATCCAGAAGGTAACAGCTTGCTAAGCACAGAACTGGGAGCGCAAGCGCTCGCAGACGGCGAGCGGCGCGCGGCTGCGGGCGCTGCGCCGGCGCTGGGCGCAGCTCGTGTCCGACAACTACCGCCTGGAGCGGGCCATCATGCAGCTCGAGATACAGATCCAGAAGGTAACAGCTTGCTAAGCACAGAACTGGGAGCGCAAGCGCTCGCAGACGGCGAGCGGCGCGCGGCTGCGGGCGCTGCGCCGGCGCTGGGCGCAGCTCGTGTCCGACAACTACCGCCTGGAGCGGGCCATCATGCAGCTCGAGATACAGATCCAGAAGGTAACAGCTTGCTAAGCACAGAACTGGGAGCGCAAGCGCTCGCAGACGGCGAGCGGCGCGCGGCTGCGGGCGCTGCGCCGGCGCTGGGCGCAGCTCGTGTCCGACAACTACCGCCTGGAGCGGGCCATCATGCAGCTCGAGATACAGATCCAGAAGGTAACAGCTTGCTACGCAGTGATTACTTACCACCTGGTGACCCGCTTGCTCCTTTGCCTTGCTATTATATTATAAATAATTGATAGAACTAAAAATATTCTGTCATTTTTATATAGATTATGGTAGAAATAAAATAATAGTACTAACTTAATGTATATTAAATTATTTTTGAAATGATGGTGTTGCGATTCGATCTATTTGAACATAGCAATTTCTAAAACTATTTTTTTTACAGGTTAAAGGAGAGATGCCGGGAGACGAAGACGAAGGAGATGCCTTGGAAGCAGTGAAGAATCTGCCAGATAAACTCAACACGGAGACTGAGAAAGAAGTACAAAAGAAAATCGAAGACATGTTTGCTGATTAGACTAAGACATAGAATTTTATAGTAAATAATATACTGACTGGGAACTTTTTATGCCTGATTTACTGTTATTAGTGACCGTATACAGGTTACTAATGCCTACTTACGCTTGAAATGTAATTTAAAGTGTTTAACAAAGTGAATTAAATATTCCAATGAGTGAAAGGTTGATGATTAGAAGATCTATTGTAAGGTATTAAAAAAAATAATCTTCTATATAATAAAGATTTACATATGTGATTGAGTTACTTGTTTTGTTATGTGTAGATAATATCGGTGTCCCAAAATAAAACTTTATAATATCCTGAGACATTATTCACACACTGCCATCTGCTCCCAAACTATGCAGAGCTTGTCTAATGGAAACCATATAACAGATATACTACAAATACGTCTTTTTTTTGCAATGATATACGTTTTATAGATAATGACACCCAGACTCAAGACAACTACATGTTAATGCACACAAAAATCTGGCCTGAAAGGCAAGTATCATCTAATGACCACTAAGCACAGTCATATTAGGGGTTTCACCTCGGAATGAAAGATAATAAGCTGAAAATTGGTCTAAACCTTTGATTTGTCGTTCTATATTGTTTCAAAAGTCACCATTGCAATCGCGTCCGTGTCTTAAGATATTCAAGGTCAAAGGTCATCAAAATTGGTTTTTTGCGAATATCTCAATTCCGATTGCTCAAATGAGATATTTATTATAAAAGTTCTATAGTATAAAATTCTCTACAACTTTTGTAGAAACTTTTTTCCATACAACCAACCATTATTGCGGTAGAGCGCGAAGAGTGCGCAGCGTATCGTCATATATGGGCTTATGCAAGGTCAAACGTGAGTTACGGTTATCAGTACGTTGTATCAAGTCAATTACTTACAAAAAAAATATAATTATTAAACAATGCCTATTATTTATGTACCAACTAATTTATAATTTAATTTATATTTATAATTTATTAATTTATAGAGGCGTCATGACAGATTTAGTTCAGCGTGCACTGTTTTGTGAACGCAGTTTCTATAATTTTAGTTGAACGCATCTCTGTTTTCGCTCGATTGTCATTTGTCTTGTTTCGCCACTTGTCAATTTTCATTTTATGGAAAAATGGCGGACGATGCGTCAAGCAGTAGCGGTTGCACCGGTAATGTAATAGATAACTCAATAAATCAAGATGAGTTGATTATGAAACAACAACGGGAGATAGAGAAAGAGGTAAGCGATAGGATAAAATAGATATCGGGCACAATATAAATTAAGTCATGTGCAATATTGTGTTCTATCACTGACATTGCGTTGTGTTTGTTTTGCAGATTTCCGAAACGATACCGCTGGTTGGCGATCTTGAGCCATTGTCCTCATTAGAAAAGGAATATAACGAGGATCCTGTGTATCTATTAAAAGTGAAAGATTTGTCCTCTAAATATAAGAATATTAGGAGAACCCGTCCCGATGGCAACTGTTTTTTCCGTGCTTTTTCGTACGCTTATTTAGAACATCTACTAACAGAAAAGGCGGAATATGATAAGTTTTATGAAATAGCTAAAAATTCTAAGGACATTTTGGTTGCCTTAGGCTTCTCACAGTTCACTGTGGAAGATTTTTATGAGACGGTGAGTTTTTGTTATTATATTGCCGATATTTTTAAGGTTAATTCTGTACCGTACGTTTTTGTTGTTATTATCTTGTCAAGTTTTGTTGTATACAACACCATAGCACGCGTGTGCTGAAACTACTTAATATTTTGGAGACCTAAAGCTTGTTTATTATAATACCTAATGTATTATAATGTCTTATGGCATATCAATGAGCCTTAGAGACTCAAATGCCAAACAAATGCTCATACTTATGATATGACCTCATTAGATATCTAAAATATTTACAGAAAATGCCTGACATTGGTCTGGGTCACCTAATGGTAACATTTAAAGACTGTTTTTACATATCTATGGACCATTGTACCAACTACATGAATAGTAAATCAATAGTTTTATTTAGCCATGCAATGAAATGTAGTGTTTTTGCGACATGCCCTTGTTGGAGGTTATCTCTATTATATTTGCATGTTTGTGCCATTTAAGAACAAAGGCTATGGAACTGTATGCTAATATAAAGAACTTTGATTAATTTTGCTTTTAAACCCACTCACTTATTCTACAGCAAAGATCTCTAGAGCACTGTGAGATCTTTGCTTGCGTGGCAAAACCAGCATGGTGGAAATTCAACCATATTGTTTTACACCACCACATTGTTGTTTGATAGTTCAATCCCAAGTTCACTTAGAAGTGAACTTGGGATTGAACTATAAAACAACAATGTGGTGGTGTAAAACAATATGGTTGAATTTCCACCATGCTGGTTTTGGGAGAGGTTGACCTTCTTCACAAGTAATATTATAGTGCTATATGTGCAAACATTGGTGCTTTTATACTTTCTCTTCCTACAACTGGAGAGAGTTCAGGTAGTGGACCAGATGGAACAGATTTACAAATTCATTACATGGTAAAGTCAGTCCAATTAACAACAATTAGTGGGCTACCATCAGATTCAGGCTTAGCAGAAATATCCCTATTTACCTATTTCCTCAACACTTATGGTGTAGTAAGAGTGTAATAGTAAATCATTGTTAAACTAAACCATGCACATGAAAACTTCTTTTAATATCTATATTTTGACTATTGTTGTTTGTATTAATTAATTTGTAATAAGGCATGTATTCATGTAACAAATAAAACATTTTTGTTAACACTTTAAACATCTACTTAGCAGATTACTGATTATGAAATTATTGCTTGAACAATTATGATACTACATCATGAATACACTATACTGTGATATAATACAATAAATAAACAAAACAACATCTATATGTTAGAAGAAGTGGCCCCAGAATAACTTTGGTTAATTATTTTCCATAGATTTCAAATAACATGTAAGTCTTATCCATTTTGGTGGATCCACAGTAGGCTGAAGCTGTACTGATACTGATACAAAAGGAAAAATGAAGGAAATTGCCTATTGGTTTGCCAATGCCTACTCACATATTTAATTCATAGTTTGTTTTTAATACAAAGAGGTCCATGTTATGTTTATTTACTGGAGCAGTAATAAAATACTGATTAATTATATGAACTTAATTATTTTCAGTTTATGGAAGTAGTTCAACGTGTTGGCGAACAGTCTGGTGGTTCCCCCGAGTCACTAGACAATGTCAGAACTGAACTGCATAACAAATTCAATAAGCAGGGCTACTCGGACTACATTGTAGTATACCTCCGTCTAGTCACATCAGGACAGTTGCAGACTGAACAAGAGTTCTACCAAAACTTCATTGAGGGTTCTCGCACAGTGACCGAGTTTTGTAGACAGGTGAGACTATATGTAGTTAGCTTCTATAGTCTGTTAGTGATTGGTGTCACTAATGTACACCAATGCAACAAATTGTGATAACAGTACTAGTAGTGGTCATGTTTCTTTCAGCATCACCAATATGTATACAGTTCAAAATATTGTGAAAATATCCTATCAGTTTTAAGTAAGTTTCATCATCATCATATCAGCCAAAATACGTCCACTGCTAGACAAAGGCCTCTCACAAAGATCTCCACAAGTGCGAGTCTTGCACGATCTGCATCCAGTGGTTTCCAGCCACCCTCAGAAGATCATCAGTCCATCTTGTAGGGCCATGCTGCGTCTTCTGGTTCGTGGTCGCCACTTGAGAACCGTTCTGGCCTAGCGGCTGTCGGGTCTACGATCTATGTGCCCTGCCCACTGCCATTTCAGCTTTGCAATACTGTGCGTATGTCGGTGACATTTTTTCGCCTGCGTATTTCGATATTTCTGGTTCGATCTTGCAGGGAAACAACGAGCATAGCCCTCTCCATTTCTTTATGGGTGACCTTGTGCCTTTTAATGAGGCCCATAGAGAGAGACCATGTCTCTGCTGTCAGTCATCACTGACTACACACATTGGTCAGACTTTCGACTTGAGATACTGCTGTAAAGCTATACATATAACTCAATCCTGTTAATATTATACTACTGATGTAATGTTAATCCAGCTGAATTAGAGGCTCTTTATATTCAGAACAGTATACATATTAATTTATTGTAGGTATATCCTACTAATATTGCAAATGCGAAAGTTTGTGAGTATGGATGTGTGTTACCTTTTCATGCAAAACCTACCCAATGGATATTGGTGAAATAGGTAGTAGTAAAATAGAAATGGATATTGGCGAAATAGGTAGTAATATAGATTATTTTGTTAACTTTGTAGTAATATAACAAGGGTAAAACTACGGGTAGTATTTAATACTGAACAAAGTCAGCATTATGTTAGAACCACAATTTTACATTATTAGTTTTTATAAAAGAAATTACTTGGTAAATGAGTTAACTACCAGCAGGTTGGTTCATTGGATACATACTTTCTACAAAAGATTTATTTGAATTGAGTATTACCTGAATAGGTATTGGCAATGGAGTATTTTAACTCATTTTAATGAGCCACTTAAATCATGTCATTGAAACAATTACAGCTCCAGAACTGGTTATTATCTGGCTCAACTAGATATGTCAGTCCACTCCTACTAGTTAAATATCTAATATCTATAATGCCTGTAGACGAGTAACTCCTAAACTAGTAACTCCTAAACTAGTCAGAGCCTGTACTATATAAGTATGTTTATCAGTATTCTGGTTGCCATACCAGAATACTGATAAACATATTGGTGGACTTGTGGGAGTGGTTGGTAGATACATGCCTTTACCACTGCAGGTCATGGGTTCGATTCCTACCCAGGACAGATATTGTGTGCATGAACATGTCTGTTTGTCCTGAGTTTGGGTTTAATTATTTATATAAGTATGTGTTTATAAAAAAATCTAGTATATGAAGTATCAGTTATCCGGCTTCCATAGTACATGCTCTGCTTAGTTTGGGATCAGACTGTTTGTAAATGAATGTCCCAATATATTATTTATTTCTAAATACATACATGTTATAGATAGATTACACCCAGACACAACAATCATGCTCATCACACAAATACTTGTCCTCTAAAGAAATTAACATGGTATAGTTATGGTAATGCTCTTCGCATTATGCAAACCTCTTTTTCTTGCCTAGTTGTCACACCAGTCAACAGCCTCCAAAGCATGTCCACAGCTTTTTACTAAATTGGTTCTTAGCTGATGGTCTCCTACTAAATTAACTACCTCCATAGGTCAAGGTGCTTTCATGATCTTCTTGTGTATTCAGTGAGTAACCTACCACTGATATATATCAAAATTGTTATGTTTGCAGGAAGTGGAACCAATGTACAAGGAGTCTGACCACATTCATATAATTGCATTGAGCAATGCACTCAACGTAGGTGTCAGAGTCAGATATATGGACCGTGGGGAAGGCAGCCAGGTGAGATTTTGATTGTTTTTACTCATAAACAGCATCAATCTACTACATTTCTGGGCTTAACTTTAGACAGAAAACTTCAATGGGGTACTCACATATCCGGCTTGGCTGGAAAATTAAGCTCTGCTGCTTATGCTGTTAGAAAAGTTAGACAACTTACTAACATAGATACTGCGCGCCTGGTTTATTTTAGCTACTTCCACAGTATTATGTCTTACGGTATACTACTGTGGGGTAAGGCGGCTGACATCCACAGTATCTTTATTCTACAAAAACGTGCAGTACGAGCTATTTATCAGCTAGGTGCGAGATTCTCCTTAAAAGAGTTTTTCAAGGAGATAAATATATTAATGGTATCTTCACAATATATTTATGCTAATATAATTTATGTGCGGCAAAATTTGAATTTGTTTCAAAAGAGAAGTGACACACACACGATAAACACTAGAAATAAACACAAATTGTGTGCAGAATCCCATCGTTTACAAAAGGTTCATTGTTCTTTTGTCGGACTGAGTATCCGAATTTATAACAAAATACCCACAAATCTTCAGGAACTGTCCTATGCTAAATTTAAATCAGAGATCAAGAATATTTTAATGCAAAAGGCCTATTACACTCTAAATGATTATTTAAGCGACAAAAACGCTTGGTCGCTTGGTTAAACAAGAGCAACATCTTAGTGTAATGTTAAGGATATACATTTATATGTTTCTCAATCGACTATAGAAATAATGCTGTAATAATTTAACTTTATAGATTTTTAGACCTATTATTAAAACAAATGTGTATTATCTTGAACATGTCAAACGCTGTTCGGCCGAAGGCTGTTAACGACTTCAATATGAACTCCCCTTTGTAAGCTCGTCATGCTCCCATTGTCTGTTAATGCTTGCGGTGGCGTTGTGGGTCGGGTCGTTTCCTTCCCTCTAATATGGCGAGGGAGGCGATGGCTGGCCCACACGTCATACTCGTGAACGGGTGCTGCTTGCGGTAACTGGTCGAACTGCTGTTGGGGTACTCATATTTTTTTTTTTTTTTTTCGCCTCTGGTAGACTTCGTTTGACTTGTTAATTTTGTAAATGTACGCGGATGCACCCACCGTTTTTTCGTCTAGCAAGAGGATATTCTAAGTGCTTGAGTGAAATTGAATGCTATTGCTTATTTATTTTATTATGATTCACTGAATGACAACGGTTCTGTGCGTGCATTAGCCTACATAACAACCAATCACAATGTAAGTAAAATACATGACATTTAAAAAATAAAAATCGTAAACTGAAAGCAAAAGAAGACGAAAAAAGCAAGCCCGGAGTTTCTTTGTGGCTTTCTTCTCCGGTTCGTCCACCTAGGCAGCTAGAGAAAGCCGCAGGCTAGCTAGGGTAGGTTCCTCAGCGGCGAGGATCGCTTTGGCCCCTTAATGCGTGATCGGTGATCCCGTGCATGTGATCACACCCTCACTTAGAATTTCGTCTTTTGCTTTAGTCTTCAATTCTTTAATTTTAATATAGTAGAACTAAATTTCAAAATAATAGATTAGTAAATTGTTATTTATTTAAGGATTTCAGAAAATATATGCGATAAAACAAACCGCACGGACTGACAGATTAATTTTTTTTGTAACTTTTTACTATCCACTTTGTTTATGTACTACATTGTGACCTTGACAAGTACAAGTGTATGTTAATACCCAAGTGCTGAATAAATATTTCATTTCATTTCATCATTTTGGTGTTATTAATGTCATCAATTTGTGGCCCAATTCCAATTAATGCCTCCAAGCTATAGTCTTTTCGCCATAACGCCGTGACGTGACCTAACGAAATATAATAGATTTTTTTATAATATCGATTCAGTTGGGAAAGAAAATGGAATCGGATTAGTGTCAATCTATGAGTAGTGTCAGTGTCATAATCTCTATTGGCCGACGTTCCTTTCAACGCATTAGACATTTTGAAGATTTATACTTTTTTTATTTTATTTACTTAATTTATTAACAGTTAATTATAATTACAATAATTTACTTAGTAATTTACGAAAGGCAATATTTTTTTTTCATTGTTTTGCCAGTTTAATTTTTATTCGTCTAAAGTAGCATGTGTGCCACGGAAAAAAATGAACTGTCAGGGAACTCATCTTATGGCGAAAATACTATAGTATTCAGAATATCTGTTAGATAAAGGTATAGCCCTCCAAAGCACGCAGTCGCTCCAAATTTAACCCCACTTTGGCGGTCACCCACCTAGGCGATTGGCACACTGTCCCGCATGATGCAGCGTAGTGCGTGTTCTAACGTTGCTTGTAAGTACCTCCGTTTGTATAGAAAACATGCACAGTCCAACACACCAAACACGCATCTACATGAACGCGCGAATTACGTCAGTCCGGCAGACGGGTTGCAAAAAAAAAACCGATATTATTGCAACAGGTTTTAATATTTAAAAATTACAAAGTTATATTAATTCTAAATTAGTGACAATCGTTCGATATAAGAAACAAGACTGAGCAATAACTGGAAGACGATGACGCCGCCCGGGTCACGTTGAGTCTTGTCAGCGTTTCCACGGTGGTCGCTGGGGTGATGCAACATTTACATTGTGTTACAATTAGTTTCCTTAATCTGCACATTCCAAGGTACTTAACACGCGTATATGCAGTTTCAGTATGTTGGACTGTGCGTGTTTTCTATACAAACGGAGATACTTACAAGCAACGTTAGAACACGCACCCACGCACTACGCTGCATCATGTCAATGTGTGTCAATCGCCTTACAAATGAACTGCGCGCCTCGACGACACCTTTCTATTAGCATTAATAAACTAAAATAATTTACGTTTCTTGAATTTAATTCACGAAAAATTCTTGTTTGATTTGCAAATTTAATAGTTTTATGTTATATCAAATGTTTCTCAAAAATCTCTTATATACACGTTTGAATTAACTATTAATATTTATTTGTGGAAAAGGGGTTAGTCTAGCCAGATAAAATATAGGAATGGGTACTTGACATTTTTATATTACAAATGGACGTATTTATATTATTTGACAATGTAAACTATTTAATAAAAAATTATGAATAATGTATTTGCACGCCATAATTGGCAGAATATGCGGAATGTATTGTTGTAAAATCTTTTGTTCCATATTCTGGCAAATAAATAATTTGATTGATTGATTAGATGTTTGCTTGAAATGTGATGAGGTAATTACTATTATCATATATTAACAACCACCATTTTGTTATTTTGGGATTTTTTTTATAATTCAGAATTTTCTTCCTTGAAGTCCCTTGTTTCGCGGGAGACACAACATACATGCAATTTAAGGACTGAATAGCCAGAGACAGAATAATTATACTATGGCTCACCCAATTAGTCGAACCCGAAACGCCCTGGGAGCGGTAGAAAGGCGACTACCACTTCGTCACTCTTGTGCAGCGTGTGGTCCTGGTTATCTTGAAATGAAACTGCACACATTGGTTTAATGGACTGTATTGTAGGGATAATAATGCGAACTTATAAAAACACATGTGAACCGCGCTTAATGTTATTGCTAATACTTTTTTTTACTTATTGGTGAATGCTGTAATTGTTGTTCCAGGTGATAGCTCACGACTTCCCCGAGGGTTCGAAGCCGCTGGTGCACCTGCTGTACCGGCCCGGACACTACGACATCTTGTACGCGTGATCATCTCACTTTACAATAATAAACTTTAATTATCTTACGGATTTCTGTTGTTTAATTTTGGTACATAAACTAATTGTAGCTATTGAGGTTCCGTGTTCTAATCCTGGATAAAAAAATCCTAAGGAAGGTGTTAGGAAGGTGTTTTATTGCCAAGCTCTAGTAGTGCTCTTAGCTACTAAAACTATTATCTCAGATATATAAAAAACTTTATTTATTCAAAGTGATAACCGTGTTGCACGCGCTAGTTTGCGAGGTCTAAATTTAAAATCTATATTTTTAAATTTAGACTTGAAAAGCTATATTTTTTACCTACGAAGCTCAAACTTAAATTGGTGAATGCAGCAATTAGTAGGCAATTATTGATACACCAAACTTGTAGAAATTTTTCGTATTTCGATATTATTATTATTATTTCGTATTTCGCTGAACACGGAGGCCGCCATCCATCCTGACGTCAGAATGGCTGGTTAAATTTTTATTCATATTTCTCTGAATCTATCGTATAACGCCCGAAATTAATAAACGATCCGCAATCTGTCAGTCAGTCCTTATCTCTAGATTAGCTCTATCGCTATCTTGATCTTTACCTGCGTGCCAATAACAAAACATATCAATCCATCCATTTTTTGCCCAGAGATTGGGGTGTGATCATTTCCCTCTGCAGCGTTCCGTTTTATGCAGAACTCGGTAACTCAGGACACAATTATACCATTTAATTTAAGATGAAAATTTATTTTTAAATATATTAAAGGTAAGTCATCAATACTGACTTATTTATAGCTAGGTTAAAATGTTTTACTAGACGACTAGGGTATATAATAATAAAATGAAACTTAATTGGTCAAACATTATGTTTTGGTGGAACGGAACGTATCAAAATTTGACAAGCAAAACGCACGCCGCACATAGGAGTATTACACATAAAAAACCGGACAAAATTGAAAATATTGATGTTAATCCAACCGCACCCAAAATACATGTTTCTTTACCTACGATAACCGGTTTATCAAAAGGCATACCCCCACAAACCCTTAACTACCGCGCATGTCAGACAACATCAGTCGGAACCCAGTCATCGTACTGTACGCATGTCTTTGTTCTCGGCGCTCTCGTTTGTGTTTATCACGTTTCTGTGCTAAAATGACTTCTTGTAGCAAAAAACAGGAAATTATCTATTCGGACATGGATATAGAAGGTTAGTACTATATACTGAAGTATATTTTATTATGTTTCTTCCAAATTTTCTACTTGTATAGCCAACAATAAACAACGGCTCTTTTTTTACTGGTTTTTTGAAGAAAATTGAAATACATTAGTGTTTTTGTTTATGTGTCGCGCCTTGTCGCCTCAAAATTTTTATGTGGGCATACAATGTCAACTCTAAGGAATTAGAAACTTGAATAAAAAGTCCCCCCAATGTACCCCATATTTTTTTATAGAACTTCAAACTATAAGGGACAGAAAATAATTATATTGACAAAGCTTATTTTTTGTTTTTTTTTGTCATAGATCCTTTGGAAAGAGTGAAAAAAATCACCAGAATGGAGCTTTATACTATTATCAAAGAGTTCAAAGGAAAGAAGATTGAAGAAAATTTTTTATTGTTGGAGGAAAGACTTGCGCAACTAACTACATGTCCACCAGAAGAAACAAGTGTTCTTAGCCGTTCTTTGAAATATTATTATCATTTTTGAAGTGATATCAAGCGGATATGATATTGATCCTGAGAAATTCGATGACTTTGTTCACACAACTGCCAAACTCTACGTGGAACTGTATGGTTGGCATTCCATGTCACCTACAGTTCACAAGATTCTACTGCATGGCGCTCAAGTTATATCAACATTGTACCTATCGGACAGCTATCAGAGGAGGCTGCTGAAGCCCGGAACAATCATTTTCGTAAATATCGCGTAGACTTTGCAAGAAAATTTTCAAGAGTGACGACTGCAACAGAGATATTTTAAATAGGTTGTTGCTGACATCTGATCCCTTCATCAGCTGCAACAGAGTAAAACGGAAGAAGAAAAGCAAGTCTTTTTCCCAGGAAGCTATTAGTATGCTTTTCACGAAAACGATGAATTGTGACAGTTCCGACGACGAAGATGATGAGGACCAAATCACCTGTGAACTGGGAAACAGTGATTCTGATTGATTCAGTCACCTCATCTATCCAATCCAGAAAAATCCTAAAAGTAAATACCTCTTTAATTTGTAACTTTTAAATAAATGCCTTATTATGATTAATTATTGACTTTTATTTAATAAAATATAATATAAAATAATTTTGTCCGACTTTTTATGTCAAATACTCCTATGTGCGCCGGCGCCGTAGTCGCCGATCGGATCAAGAACAAAAAAGGAGTAAGTTGGTTGTTTGTTTTTGTTGCAAAGCATTTATAACTAATATACAAATAATTACTTATTAATAAATATAATACCTATAATGGATTTTTAAAATAAAATAAAATAAAAAAGGTTTTTATTCACGTAGGCTTTAAAAAAGCGCTTGTAAATAGTCAGAACATGTTTGTAGTTATATAGTTGTATACATTAGATATTATTTCTAGTAACATAGATATTTAGGTTCATCTTGTATGAGATTCTGATATGATAAGCAATAATTTTATTATTGATTTCTGTGTTTGTTTTACAAATAATTTAAACAGTGACGTGAAGTGGTTGCCGCCTATTTTGTAAACAAAAAAATATTCTTATTATTAATTATTTATATGCAAAGCCATTTTGGAATATAATGAACTATTTCACCAATTTTATCTGTAGAACCAATCGTCAATCCACCGAATTTCGGGGATTGCAACTTTAGATTGTGTTGGCTATCGAAGCTTATGTCAAAATTAATGGATTGGTTATTGGCACGTGCAACCTGTCATTTCAGCACAGAGGCCTATCTTTTTCTATGATCCGTCCTCCCAAAGATCGCTCGTTCGGAAAGATTGCTTTTTCAATCTGTGGATGCTTTATTGGCTCGGTTTAATAGACAAATGGATCGAAATTGCTATCGTAGATAGCATAAAATGGATTAGGATCGTTTATTAATTTCGGGCGTTAAGCCCTTGAATAGCTTACCTTCTTGAAAAGGTTTTATTCGTGTTACCCTGAATTACCCAATCAACTTAGCAGCGTGTAGATGGGAGTAGGTATACTCGCACCCGTGCGGTGCCTCTTGCCTAACTACTTTTAGGTAGGTATAACAAATTTGACGAACGGACGACGTTTTATATTTTAAATTTGAAAGTTTAGTGACTAGAAATAGTCGAGTTAATAATAAACGTGTTATTTAAAGAACCGACTTACTTTAGTCTTAATATTGTGACAATCTGTATGATGTGATTATATTTTGTTAAATAATTATTATAATATTTTGCTGTGTGGTGATGGCATAGAATATCATCACCCCATTTCATCCCGTAGGGGGCGTAGAAATCGACCGAGGGCATTCCTACCACAGAACCGGCAGCAGCGTTTATCTATGAACTATGATCAACAAACTTTCTTTCACCAACCCGTCTGCCAAGCTTTGGCATATCTACCATTCTTTGGGGAGGCCTTTGTCCAGCAGTGGACGCACTTTGGCTGACATGAGGGCGATGAAATAATTGACGGGCCTGTTGGCATAGTTGGATTTTTCTTGCTTGTTTTTCACGCTGGAGGTCGTGGGTTCGATTCCCACCTAGGACAGATATTGGTGTGCATGAACATGTCTGTTTGTCCTGAGTCTAGGTGTAATTATCTATAGAAGTATGTATATACAAAAGAAAAGTAGTATGTGTAATATATCAGTTATCTGGTTTCCCTAGTACAAGCTCTGCTTAGTTTTGGATCAGATGGCCGTGTGTAAATAAAGTCCCTGGATATTATTATTATTTAAATTATTGTATAAAATGAACTGATATATTATGGGTATTCTCTAAAACATCATTGACGTGACTAAAATGTTAATTGTCATAAGAATCATATCACTTTAAGAATTTTCAGAGTCAAGCAATCTTAGGCTATGTAATTGTCTATATATTTCATATATAGAAAGCAACCTTGGTCTGATAAAAATACATTTAGGCGACCACCTATAAATAAATTAGATTAATAACACCTATAAACAAAGACCCCAATTAAATAAATTAAAAAACTTGTAAACATGGCTTATGTTTACAAGTTTTTTTTAAATCTTAATTCATTTAATTGGGGTCTTTGTGTTTACAAGTTGTTTTCGAGAGTCATTATGAATTGTCTCACACGTAGGTTTGACGTCAACCACCCTCCTGAACAAGCCGGTCGCCGAAAATGCTTTAGTAACGTGATGGGTCTGTTATTTTTTCAAAAGGTTTTTATCGCCCTTATTGAAGAAAGCACTACCACACCAATATGGGCAATCTTTGTGACGTTTGACCTTTTAGTATGACGAAGTTAAATAACTTCTGAAAAGCTCGTAGGTTTGGTATACCATCCGCCTTAAAAAGCTCTATTGTAACTTTGTTACCACCAGGAGCCTTATTGTCCTAAAATTGTTTAAGAACCATGCTAATCTAATCTTTAAAGGTCTTTAGGCATTAAGTTACGATATTTCAGACAAGGCCGTGTTAGTAAGTTAGAAATTTAGAAACAACAAACAGGCGTTTTCCTAAAAGTGAAAAACTTGTAAACATGGGCCATGTTTACAAGTTTTTTTAATTTATTTAATTGGGGTATTTGTGTTTACAAGTTGTTTTCGAGAGTCATTATGAATTGTCTCACGCGCAGGTTTGACCTCAACCACCCTCCTGAACAAGCCGGTCGCCGAAAATGCTTTAGAACCATATACCACATACATACGCAGCGGCAAGTTATTCAGAAGGCCGAGGATATATCCAGCCATTATGCTTAGCGTTTGATAGAATCGAAACCTGGATGTAAATTCCAAATTAACTACCGGTACATCGAGGTGTTAAAGTGTTTGTATGAGAACTCACAACTTATACGATTGCAGCGAGGCGTGAGACAGGGAGATATAACATCTCCATCTCCGGAACTATTCATCGCTGCATTGGAAGATGTCTTTAAGCTTCTGGACTGAAAGGCTTTGGCATCGATGTCAATGGCGAATACATCCCTCACCTTCTTAATCATGGCTAAAACATTGAAAGACCTCGGTACAATGCTCGAAGACCTCAGCAGGGTCTCTCTACTAGTGGGTCTGAAAACGAACATGGATAAGACGAATATCATGTTGAACATTCAGGTTGCACCCATTCAAGTTAAGGTAAGAGACTCGACACTCGAGGTTGTGGAGAGCTATATCTATACCTAAGACAGATCACCCCACTAGGGAGGCGGTCCAACGCGGTGGGTTTCACCGAAATCTGCGTCCGCCAAGAGAACGGGAGGGCGCCAGAACAGACGTTCATTGAGTACCGACGGGATGACTACCGGCACGTATTAGTGCACTGGCGCGCATGGCTAGAGTTACGCCTAAACGCGCGCCAGCATGCCGTCGGTGCCATCCTACCTCATCTCCTGGGTGGGAAGGAGTCTGCCCAACACACACTCGCTGAGTGCCCGGCCTGGGTGGCCGAAAGGCGACTCAAGATCTCAATCGGACGGGATCTGTCCCTGCCGGAATCGTAGGGGCAATACTGCTGGGTGACTCTTCTAAATGGCAAGCCGTGGTCTTCTTTTATAAGGCAGCCATGCTCCAAAAGGAGGCCGCCGAGCGCGAACGGGAGAGAGCTGATCCTGATCGCAGACGGAGGAGGCGTCGGGGCGGCGGCTGCAACCGGTAGCCCAACTCCCCCTCGGAGCCGCGGCGGCAGTAAGAGAAGTCAATGTTACCAGCTACAAGAAGACAGCGATTGTATATGGCGCAGTCACTGTGCCGGACTGGCAGAAGTCGGCAAATAGCGAGGACAATCTAGACCCCTCTCAGGGTACGTGTGGGACCATCTTACCATCTGGAAATTTTACCCGCGTTCCCGGGGCTCCCCCATCAGGCGCCAAGAGAAGCCCACGGCAGGTAGGTTTAGTCGGTGCAAGTCTGACGCATCCATCCGTAAACACTTTTTGCGGATGGCATACGTAGGCATTAGACCTGTCTTATCAAAAAAAAAGGTAAGAGGTCCACTTCGAGTAGGATCAATTATAGAATCTAACTTGGCTGGGCAGCGTTCGGAAAGCTAAGCTTCTGGTACAAATACCAATCAAAAGTCTTCGATTAGTATGTGTTGCCCCTGATGAATTAGGGAACCAAGACGTAGCCGCTCACTGCGGGGCTAATAAAACTGCTCATGGTCACCCAAAGAGCAATGGAGAGTACCGTGTTCAGAGTTTCCCTCCGACATCAAATCACAAATCTCAAGATCCAACCAAGAGAGGCAAATCAAAAGAACCGACATAGCTTGAATAATTGCCAAGCAAAAGTGGCGGTGGGCAGGGTACATAGCTCGCAGAATCTACGGCCGCTGGGGCAGAAATTTTCTCAAGTGGCGACCATGAACCGGAAATCCCAGCGTGGGGCCCCCAACAAGATGGACCGATGATCTTTCGAGGGCTGATGACAGCCGCTGGATGCGGGCAACGCAGGATCTGCATTTGTGGAGTATCTTTCGGAAGCAATGGACTTTGCCCAGCAGTACTTTCGGCTGATATGATGATGCATCTATTCAATAACGGTGTACGCCACCACGCCCCCGCGGTTTAACTTTAACAGAATCAAAATTAAATTCTTTGTTATAATATAATGTCCTCCTAGCCGAATTTCGGCCCCAGCGGCCAGTCTCAATGGAAACTGGCCATGTGAGCGGGACTTACAACAAGTGTGTGTGCAAACACAGGGGCACTATATATTCCATCACTCTCATTATCCGATGGGACGACTAGCGACACGACTGGAAGGTCAGGTACAGGATCGACGGCTTTACGTGCTCTCCGAGGCATGAGGCTATAATACCGCCAACTCCCAGACTTCGGGCTGACACTAAGAATTTTTTCTTTTTACACTAAAATCCCATAGACACTTTTGGCCCAACCCGGGATTTGAACCCAGTACCTCGTTATCTACGTTTGAAGACGCTACCACTAGACCAACGAAGTGTAACACATACTTTAAAAAAGAACTGCTAAATTGCTTTTACTTAATTCCGTAGTACCTACCGAGTTCCAAATTAAAAGAAATGATGACAATAAACAAGAACAGATACGAAAAATTTAATATTATAATGTTTAGCGACAAGCAAAATTGAACTTTAAAATCATGCATTCAAAATTATTACGACTAGATGTCACGTGCGGTGGTGGTTATGCAATTACCAAACCAATTTCTATGCGAAAGAGTGCATATTACAATGTCTTGGTTGGAATGGCTTACCCTGTTACAGGGTATTGAAAGGGTAACCCTTTCGGAAGCGGTTCATTACACCCGTTCGAAGGTGTAACTCGTATCATAGGGTTTATATTGTAAGCGCTTAAAAATACCCGTTCAACGAGTATCCGGACGGTCCCCGATAAGCCATTTACCCAACTATTCAGTGTCGCAACTCGCAAATGCTGAAGTTAGTTCATTGGGAGGTTTAATGCAGATCCAAACCATGTTGTCCTAAATGTAGACATAGTTATCAGCTGTGATACTCGTAACATTTCAGGAAAGAAAGCCTTCCGTATATTGGGTGAAAGCAATCATTTGACTAATAGCAAGGATTGTCCGGAAAGTCTATGATAAAGCTAGCAAAGCTGTACCAGCTGTATCTCGTGGCAATATTGATGCTGTGATACATGGTGTTCTGCGATGTTCACTACACCGTCGCAGCATCAGAGTGTATCACACCGCAGAACACCTTGCATATTCAATTATAGTAATCTTCATTTAGAGGAGTTTGATACTCTAGTTCGAATGACATTACCTCGATGTCTCTACCTCGACGGTCCACTTCATCGATGGTTCGTTACCTCGAAAGATCACTACCTCGAAGGATCTCTTCCTCGACGGGTCTTTTCTTCGATAGTACATTTGATCGATGGGTTGTTACCTCGAACAATAATCAAAAGTACAGTAAATTTAAAGTATTTGTGTGTAACTGAAAGGTGTAAAAATACTACCGGATTGAAATGAATATCGATATAATAATAGAGGCAACATAATTATTGTGATCATAAATGTAAGTAGGTAGGTACACATATTTTTAACATTTACACAACAAACTGTAATCAACAACATTTATTAATTATTTGAACAAAAATCATCAAAAAATTCAAATAACTTTCTTCTATGGTTTAAAACACTTGTCTTCTTTTTATCAAACCAATGAACTTAAATAACCATTTATTATTATTATTTCTTTATGTCTTTTAGTTAATTTAATTTTTTGATGATTTTTGTTCAAATAATTAATAAATGTTGTTGATTACAGTTTGTTGTGTAAATGTTAAAAATATGTGTACCTACTTACATTTGTTATTAATGACTTAATCAATCGTTAAATCGGCTTCAACGTTGACAATCGATTCCGGAACATTTATGACGTCACATGTGATAATGTAAGCCGATTTCATTTTTAACCTGTATTTATTTGAACGCCATTCACGAAAACGATGTTCGGCGACTTAGCCGGTAGAGCCTCGGGTGGGGTTGAAGGCTTCAATGTTATATTCATATATACAACGTGTAACAGACATAGTGGACGTAACTTAAGGAGCATATAGGGTCACCTTAAGCCTATCTATACACAAAATCCTATACCGGAATATCATCATTTTTATCTGAATCTTCAAATAAAGCCATTAATAAATCGACAAGTCTTTTTATCACTACAACGTGAATCCCAAACAGCTGGAAGGTTAGTGCCCGCCATGTAGTGCGCGCGGAACTAGTTGGCCGCGACTCAGTTGGGCCTACTGCTCGCAACGCACATGACATTAGACAGTGATGACCAATCTCGAGATATAGTAACACAACTGACTGTCGCAAAAATAATAGCACGTTTCATTATTTAGACGGTAAATTGTGTGTCCATGGAGACTAGCCAAGTGCGCAGGACATACTTTAGTGCACAAGTGTGTGCGCAAACACAGGGGCACTTTCTATCCATCACTCTCATGTTCCGATGGGACGACTATCGACACGACGGAAAGAGATCAGGCACAGGACCGACGGCTTTACGTGCTCTCCGAGGCACGGGGGTTTAATAGCGCCAACTCCCAGACTTCGGGCTGATGATACTGAGAATCCCAAAATCACTTCTTGGCCCGACCCGGGATTTAAACTCAGAACCTCATTATCTACGGTTGAACACGCTACCTCTAGACTAACGAGGCAGTCCATTAGAATTAGTCAGTCAATCAGACTGTAAATTATTATTTGATTAACCTCAAGAGGTCTTATGCCCGGCTGGTACGCTGCATGCAACGTGATTCTGATCAATTCACATACAAACTTCATTGTTTTAGGTTTTGATTTCAAGTTATGGTTATTTATTTGTAGCACTACTGCCTAGCTATATGATATTTTATAATGTGTAGGTACGCGATATACTATCACTTTACGATAAACAAGCAAACACGTTCTGTCTAAAAAACAAATAATTGACATGGTTTATTTCCAAAAGATTGGGTAGAGGAACTTTTCCAAATCTTGGACCTCTTAATAGGAAGGCCGTGAGTTCTGTAAACGTCATTATTACGAAGTTCACGCCACATGCTAGTCTTTCATGGATGAATATCTGCATTAATTCGGTGACAAAATTTCCATCAGCTGCACCACACTTTATCACACTAATATTATAAAGGCGAAAGTTTGTGAGTGTGTATGTTTGTTACTTCTTCACGTCTAAACGGCTGGAGCGATTTTGATATAATTTGGTATGGAGTTAGCTGACACCCTGGATTAACACATAGTCAATAATTTATAAAGTTTGAGGCGGGCAAAACGGGCACAGCTAGTCTTTAATAAAGTTGACGATCACTGTTTAAATATTTCGTGGAACTCGACGAGGGACCGAATCAAATAGCAGATTTATAGCGCCTGATGATTTTTAACTAGGTACAAAAAAATTGTCGGTTATTCTTTGACACATACATTCCACCGCACTTTTATTTATAAGGAATTGGGGATGCCTACTCATACAAAACCCAGGGTCTACTGCCATCAGTAGACCCTGGGTTTTGTATGAGTAGGCATCGGACTCGCACCGACTAAACCGAACCTGCCGTGGTATTCTCTTGGCACCTGATGAGACCGGGAACGCGGGTATGCTGTTCCGGTGCCTCCCTTTTTGTGCCATGTCCCAGATGGTCGACACACGTACCCTGGGAGAGCCCTGGATTGCCGACTCATGCCTATCGGGCACAGCGACGCGCCACAAACAAATGCTGCCGTCCCGGAGCTGCTTGCACGTAGCGGCAGTAGAGTACATTTCTCATACTGTCACCGCAGACCCGAGGGGAGTTGAGCTACAGGCTGCCGCCGCCACCCGGTTGCAGGGCCTATCATCGCACAAGAAAGATGTTTGTGTTCATGATAATGTATTTTGGTTTTGGTGTAAAAAAGTATTTCTATCCTTTGTCAAGTATCCATGATACAAGTTTTGTTTAGTTTGGCCTAGATAGTGCTGTGTGATATTAATTAGAATAAAGAGGCAAATAAAACCACTATCTCAAAAATGTAATAATATATTGACAATTCAATTACCATCAATCTCACTAAGGTAGACATGGGAATGGTTATATAGAACAAAATGAAAGCAGTACTTACAACTACCTTATCTGCAAAAATATACGCCGTCAGGCTCTCTTCGTGGCTTCATACCAGCGAAAAATGCCTTAATATCTTCCTCTTTGACTATTTCCTTTCGCTCTTTAAAACTCTTCAAAAAGTCTAGTAATTTATCCCTCATATTGTTATACTCGGTAAGAGCATTTATTTGCTGTATTCTGTCTAAAGAGGAGAGAGCTTGCATGCCTTTTTCATACTGTGAAACTCCACTGTCAATGTTACTTTTGCCTATGCTCTCATAATAAGAGACAGTATCTTCAAGATCCGTCAAAAACAACACATTAAGATCTTTATACATTGAGATACATTCGCCACAAGTGCACAACTTAGACCGGAAGTTAGGGGGCCAAAATGTTGCTCCCTTGTGAATTCTTTTCCCTCCCCTAGGCCTTGAACATTTTTCGACAAATTTAGCTTTTTTGGGAATTTTGTCCTCATTTGAATCTGTGCTGAGTTTTCTTTTATGTTCGTTTGGACTTTCTTTACCATTACTAGAATGTTTGTCGGTGGTGTCAATTTCATCTAATTTTCCATCTTCAATTAAAGCTTCACTTTCTTTAGTTGGGTTTTCATCTGGTTCTACCTTATCGGGTTCTGTTTCATTAAGTTTATTATCATCTTCATTTCCACTACTTAAAGCTGCATTTGCTATTGTACTGTTATTCATTTCAACATCAACACAATCATTCTTATCTGTTTCTTCTGGTTTTGTACTGGCATCTATTTTTACAACTTCTGAGGCTTTCTCTTCAGTACTTTCAGAAATTTCTTTGTTTTCAGACAGAGATTCTTTAGTGGCCGGGTTTTCTTTTGATTCAGAGGCTAACAACTCATCAATGGCATCCATAACTAGGTCACTGTTAGTATCTTGCTTTTTCATTTCAGCTTCCGATTGTGAATTCTTTACGACTTCATTGGTTTCAGTTCCCTTTTCAGACTCTTTAGAATTATCAAGCTTACCTTCTGCTGAAGTTTCTTCAATTGCCACTTGTTTTGCTTCTTCTAAAGAATGATAAGCATCAGCATTTGTATTTCCACTTTCATTTTCTTTAGCTTCTTTGTTATTATTTTCTATTTTTTCATCCTTTGAAGCATGGATGAAACTCTCATTAACATCAGATTCAATTTCAGAACTGGCTTCAGGGCGATCAGTATTGTCATTACTTTCGGAATTTTCAACATTTTCACAGGTGGTGTCTTTTTGATTATCTGGGTCTAAATCCATTTCAGTACTGTCCACTGCGGAATTTTCCTTTTTTTCAAATGTGGCATCAGTGGAATCAATTTTGCTAGACTCAACAGATTTACTTTCTTCGTCAATTGTCATATCCGTTTTAGTATTGTCAATTTCTGAATTATCAGTTTCTACAGGCACTGGTTCTGTGAATTCGACTTTAGAAGACTCGTCCGGTTTTATTTCTTCATCCATTTTTATACTGTCAACTACTGAATTTCCATTTTCTGCAAGCACTGGTATCGTTAGTTCAATTTCACTAGACCTGTCAGGTCTAGTTTCTTCATCAACATTTAAATCTATTTTAGTACTGTCTTCTTTAATACTATCCTTTTCTTCTGGTACCACATCTGTGGATTCAACTTTGCTTGTCTCATCAGGTTTAATATCAACATTAAGTTTAGGAGTGCTTTCTTCTATTTTAGATTCAGTGGCCATATTGTCTTCCGTTTCTTCATCAGTTCCATTTGTTATTGGGGTCTGATTTTCAGACTTTTCCTCCATTTCTTTTGTATCTACCCCATTTACAATTTTTTCCACATCTCCATTACAGGGGCTGATATCAGGTTTATCACCATTTAAGTTAACAACATCAACACCAACATCATCGCCTGCATCAACATTAACAGCGAAGATTGTATAATCATGCAAGAACTCATTCTTTTCCATGCATGCCTTGCAGATCATTTCTGTGTACTGTTCATTGCCAGGAACAACAGCATCTAAGTGACTAGCATGAAGCCAATCCTCACAAATAATGCACTGTATCATGTCATCTTCAAATGAAGCGTCAGGATCAGGGTAAGGCCTCTTACAAATACAGTAGAGGCCACTAAAGTTTTGGTTGTAAATGTTTTCTTCATTAAAGTCTAACTTGTCAGGAGTAAACTGGCATGGGTGGGAATTAAAATTAGGGTTACCACAGTCACATCTGAAGTTTCTCTTAGTGTATAGCTCAACAAGTTCATGGTTTTCATGGCACATGAGGCTGCAGGCGAGGCATACTCCCCCTCTTTTAGAAGGATCATCTTTGGCTTCAGGGCAGCATGTAAGGCAAGCATAGATAGCTTGTCTTTTGATATAACCCTGTAAGTAAAGATATAATACATTTAAAGAGATAATCAAAACTAATGTCTAAGGTTGGTTAATTAATCAGACATCCTGGTAGATACACACAACAAAACTTTAATTATACATTTAAATTATAAATTGCATAAATAAGGAAATTACACCTAAATTAACCCAATTTGTGTCAATCAATTCACATAATAACACTGTTTTTAAATTCACTTATATATTATTTAAGCACATGGTCCTGTGTAAGTGAAGAACACTGACCACTCCTTTGAAATGTACTGTTATATGTATCTCACTTTGAGATCTCAAACAAATGTTACTATTGTTAAATATGATCAGGTGTGGTCATCAATTAATGAGCAAATATAGAGCCCTATCTTGGTAAGTAAGCCCCAATAAGTACCTCACAACACTCCTCTACTGTCTTTCCTGATGGTTGAGATGTTTCAAAAACAAGTCACATTATACATTTGACCCAGTTTTGAAATTATTTTAGCTGTGATATCTGTATTGTGTACTTGTCGATAACATTATTTGGAGCTTGTGGTCTAGATTTGATTGATGTAAAAAAGTGATTTTAACTAAAAGGCCAAGAGATCTTGAAGTGGCATAAATAATATAAAAGTTTGAAATACAACCCAAATGTTTTTTAAGCTTTTCAATCTGTATTATTCTTAACAGCAATCAAAATTAACTACTACCACTGTTTTAACTTTAATAAGAATATTGACTTTTATCAATTAAAAAAATGCTATTTACTGCCTTTAAATGCTGTTTTGCTTGGTAACTGAAATTGAAATTTCATATATTTATAATAATGATGCAATTACATGTTATTATTTGCATTTCAATCAAATTAACTAAAGTTGTAAGGACCATGTACTTCTTTATAAGACCAATTTAATGTACCTACATTACTGTGAGGAAAGTATATGAATATTGGATGTTTTATATAAACATACCCATTTAACTTAACTGTTTAGTGCAGAAATGGAAATCAGGGAAAGAGGTATGAAACAAAACACACAAAGTGTATCAAAATAATGTAATGATTATTACATGTTATCACATACTGACATAATAATATCCTGGGACATTATTTACATTCAAAGGATGGCGCCACCGAATCCCTGAGACTAAAAGTGTACTAGAGAGAATAAAAGTAGAGGAACTGCAAGAGGAAGAGGCAGATGAGTACAAAAGTAAGTTGGTTGAGAAGTTTGAGGGATCTGAAGACATAAGCGAAGTAGAAGAGCTATGGAATGTAGTCAAAGAAGGTGTGGTGAGTGTAGCTGGTGAAGTATGTGGTGTAATAAAGAGAAGAAGAGGAAGAAAGATGAAGAATATTTGGTGGGATAAAAGTGTACAAAAAGTTGTATGTGAAAAGAAGAAAGCGTGGTTAGACTGGCTAGCCACCAGAGCAAACGAACGAATGCATAAGGTGACGAATGAGGATATAGAAAGGGCCTGGAATGATTATAGGAAAATGAAAGGAATTGTAAAGGATGTGGTGAACAAAAAGAAAAATGAACAAAAGGATAATTTTGATAGAAGGTTGTCTAAGGATTTTCAGACGAACATTAAGTTTTTCTGGACGTTAGATCAGTAAGAGGCATAACTCAAACCTCAGAACTGAAATCCATACGAGACCAAGATGGAAATATAGTGAAAGGGGAAGAATGCGTGTTAAAACGTTGGAAAGAGTATTTTGAAAGTTTGTATGAAAGAGGTGTAAGTATTGGTTAAAAGAGTTGTGAAAGAAACCGATGCGAAAATATGGGATGCACAGGCAGGTTTTCGGAAAGGAATGGGATGCACGGATCAGGTCTTTTCTCTGAGAAGCATAGTAGAGAAGTTTTTGGGCAAAAACCAAAAGGTTTACTGTGCCTTCATAGACTTAGAAAAGGCCTACGATAGAGTGTTGAGGAGTGAACTATGGTCGGTACTGTCCATGTATGGGTTGAACGACAACCTTGTTCGAGCACTGAAATCTCTTTATAGGGATTCCAGAGCTTGCGTGAGGATTAACGGGTCATACACCGAGTGGTTTAGCATCCAAAAGGGTGTTAGACAGGGATGTGTAGCGTCACCGTGGTTGTTTAACCTATTCATGGATAGCTGTTTAAAAGATTTGAAAGAAAGTGAATGCGGTGTAAGGATGAATGAGTTACTCATCAAATGTCTGCTTTATGCTGATGATCAAGTTTTACTTGCATCATCGGCGGACAACTTGCAGGTGATGGTAACAAGTATGCATGAATCTTTTGAAAGGAAAGGGATGAAAATGAATGTAGGTAAGACGAAAGTAATGGTATTTGAGAGGGATGAATACACGACAACGTGTGAAATTGTGATTGGAGGAGAGAAAGTCGAACAGGTGAATGAGTTTGTATATTTGGGAACTTTGTTTACGAGAGATGGTAAATATGAAAAAGATATTGTTAGAAGAGTAAATGCGGGGAACAGAGTGAATGGGGCACTACACGCCTTTATGAGTAGCCGGCAAGTATCAAAGAAGGCTCGACTAGCCGTGCACGATGGAGTGTTAGTGCCAACTTTAATGTATGGAAGTGAAAGTTGGGTATGGCAGAAAAAGAATGAAAGTAAAATAAATGCAGTGGAAATGAGAGCTCTGAGAAGTATGTGTGGTGTGACTTTGAGAGACAGAATTCGAAATACTGATGTAAGAGAGCGTTGTGGTGTGAAAGAGGATGTAGTCACAAAGATTGAAAAAGGCATGCTGAGATGGTTTGGCCATTTAGAAAGGATGAATGATAGAAGATTGACAAAAGAAGTATACCTGGCCTGTGTGAATGGGACAACCGGAAGGGGAAGACCATGTCGAACATTCTCTGACCAAATTGGAGATGTTCTCAAGAAAGGGCAGGTCAGAAGTACCCTAAACCGGCGAGCATGTATGAAGAATATAATGACAGTAATCGAGGCAAAAGAAGTATGCAAAGATTGTGACAAATGGAAATCCGTTGTCTCAGCCTACCCCTCTGGGAAACAGGCGTGAGTCTACGTATGTATGTATGTACATTATTTACACACCACCTCTGATCCCAAATTAAGCAGAGCTTGTATTATGGAAACCAAATAACTTTTATACTTCATATACGTCTTTTGTAAATACATACTAATATTAACAAACTGAATGTAAATATCGAAGTCTTTAAATTTATTTAATAGTTACACAATATGTTATCTTGGGTGGGAATCGAACCCACAACCTCTGCCGTGAAAAGCAAGCATTTGCCAACCACGCCAACAGGCCCAGCAAATATTGATCTACAAAGATAACCATTGCTTTTCAATTTATCTCAAATATTTAAATATTATTTTGATTTTACTATTTAACTGTTGTATTAGCCCATAATAAAAAATCCCTCTAAGATTTCAACAGCATTTTCTAGACTAAACCAGTTGATGAAAAATGTTCTTTAATCTCATAGGTTTATTCACTTTTATAGAATTAATGTCTGTGTCTTCACCATTCATGTTACTGTTACATAATAAACTGTTACAACTGTTAAAAAAAACATTGCGAAACATATTCAAGTAAATGCCTTTCTGGAACTAACTCTACTATTTTGTTATCTTGTGGGTACACAAAATAACAAAATTAATCCACTTGATGTAGACAAACTATCAGTGGTAGCTAACAAGAGGATACAGTATATAGGACACAGCAGTAGTCTTTTCTAAAATTTAGTTATCCATGCAGCTAAAATAACTTACTTATAATCCTACTGATAATCCTTAGATTAGGGTGATTTCAAATAATTAATACATTAACCTATACATGTAACTGTTAAATGTCAGTACCTAAGTATAAGAAACAACAGATATGTGGCCATGTTTTCTACTTGTTTTGTTGTAATCAGTACACAACATATACATACTATACTTTAAGCCAGACCAAGAACTATTGATATAACTAAAATTTACATACACATCTTCATACTCCTTTGTGTTTGGATCGAATACAAGAAAAATATGGCCATGCTATTTGGTACAGCTTTATTGGTAAAGTTATCAAGACAAGTGTTGTAAGTATTAATATAATGTGTATAACAGTTTAAAAGAAAGCTGAAAATAGCGGCTGTACGCAATTAACTTACAAATATTCCGTGCCAACGTCAATGAAAAATCGCCATGTTTGACAAAATATACCCGTTTTCAAAGCAAGTATTGAAAGTAGTGCGGTGGCTTACCTTAGCATAAGTGCAGTTTTTATCATCGGAAGCTCCTAACACGGCATTAGCATCCTCTTCAAACTCCTGTTGTTCTTGCAAAACATCCATCATCGTCACCACTTTGTCTCCCTCGCATTCCGCCATTTCGGCATCCTCTATCATATTTTGATCCTCTGTAGCCATTTAAACACTTGGAAATGTTAGTTACGAACGATTTTACGAAACGTGAAAGGTTAAAACAATGAATGTAACAGAAAGGCCGGTTATAAATGGGCGCCAAAGTATTTTTATGAGACAGATGGTAATATTGTCAGTGTTGTCTACTGCCTACCTGAATACCCTACGGCCCGAAAGCCATTTCATAAATTCCCGAATTGGATTTTAAAATCGAAACAGCTGTGTAACTGCCTTGAAATATATGTATAAGCCATGTTATAAAATTGAAATTCATTTATTTATTGCTTGTTTGTACCAGTGATTTTCAATTTTATAGTTGTTATCATGCTCAATTATACATTTAACATAACAATATGTGTACAATATTTTTCTAATAGGTACTCAAACTCGTAAAATCTTAGATATTCATCAAGTTATAATTTACAAAAAAAAAACTTGTGTGTACTTATGTACACGCGTTAGAAGTTATACTTCTTAAAGTGCCACAAACTTATCTGGCCCGGTGGACAAAAGTAGAACTAACGACGCCAGTTTGAAATGTCAATCGGCCTGTTATTCCCTGACATTCCTGCCATTGATTGTTTGTTGCGCGTATTTATTTTTCATTTTGTGGTTTTTAATTGTGAAAATGCCGAAAGCTTTAAAAAGTGATGCGAGGAACGTTATATTACAAGTATTGAATTATATGAAGGAAGAAAAACGCCTTCAGGCACCAATTATACCCTTCAATAAGTTGTATGAACGCGTAGCTGCTGCTACAGGTTAGTGTTGTCAGCTCCCGAAAAAATTCGAAACTCCCCCTCGCACTTTAAATTAAAATACATATTTTAAAATGTTCATAAATTATTTAATTTTTGCTATTTCCATTCAAGGTATCGGGGAGTGATTTATAAGAAAACTTGTGAAAGAAAAAGAGCAAGCAGATGCAAAAAATTTATAGCAGATCAGAATATTGGTAGATCGAATTCTGAAATGCCTACATTGATTGCAGAAGCTTTTGAAAAAATAACAGTCAATGAATGGACAAAGCATTGCAATCATGTAAAAAATATTGAAAATGGGTATCGAAAAAGGGATGGATACTTAGACGAGCCTATCATCATTCATTTAGGTAGTGATAGTGAAAGTGAAAGCAGTGATTACGATAATGATGATGATGAAATGACTTCTGAATTAAACAATTCCGGTGACATAATAATACCTGGAGTATCTCCGTTAGACAACATATTTTATGTAAATGATCATAATTATTGTATAAAAATATAAAGATTTGTAATGACAGTATTTGTTTGCTTTTTAGTGATGTAATATTTACGTTACTATGTGCATATTATTTTTACCCACTTTATTGCAAAAAATAGTTACTAGCAACACTAAATGCGATAACAGCGACGCTGCCAGCGGGCCAGATAAGTTTGCGGTCCTGTAATATACAACTTGAACATAGTTATTAATTTTCATACCACCTAGAACTAACTTCATGCTGTTAAATTTTTTTGTGTCGGTGTGCGCGCGCATCGTAAAAATTCACTCTCATCATTTTTCTCCATCGCGCCAAAAGAAGTATAACTTCAAAAATATATTATAATAATATAATATATATACATCACAAAAAATCTTAAAATACTTACATTAAATTAGGACAATGCTAGAACCACAGAGTACAGAGCTAGAACTGATAGTCAAGTTGTATGAGCTTCAATGAAGATACAAAACGGGGACTGTAAAAGGATCGATACGTCCATCCATGTCAAGCTGTACATCACAAAAAAATCTTGAAATACATAGAATTAGGACAATGCTAGTACTGGCAGTCAAGTTGTATGTGCTTCAAGGAAGATACGAAACGGGGACTGTAAAAGGATCGATACGACCATCCATGTCAAGCATTGCACAATGGACTGAAACCAGGATCCACTTATTATGTTATAAGAATCCAATTTTGGTGATATATTGGAGCCCCAATGTTGACCAAAGCTTCCAAACTGAGCATATGACGGTCACACAAATTTCAAGACTTTAGAGAAGTGATAGTTAAACTGACAAGCGAATGTGTAGTTCACGTACCTACTTCGAGCAATGCTCGAAGAGTTGTCATGAAATATGGTGATCCAATTTTCATTTTCAAATTACGATACAGAGAACATTTTAATAATCCGTCCTTAAAACAATAAATTCCAATCGCGCATCATGGTTTTACACAAATAGGTATTGCTAAATATAATTTTAAGATCCATCATAAGTTTATATAATTCTAAGAAAGGAATAGATTGATGATGAAATTTAATTATAGTAAAAATGGAACATCTAAATTTTTGCGACCATTTCCAACATACAAAAATCCCGCATCACCGGTCCTCACTTTGTGGAAGTACATCATTCCCGGCCAATACAAGCTTTTCAAATATGCCACGCTGCCACCTTGCTCCATAGATAGATTCCAACAGCCTTGTGGAATGTCTTGGTCCACAGAGTCGAGAAAGTCCATGCTGTAGTTGTAATCTTGCCTGGTTAACAAGTTTGTATTCCAACGGTGTTGGGCTGGACGTATATGGAGGTACGACTTCAGTTGGTTCGCTTCCAGAGCTGTCAAGCCGTAGTAATTTGGATTTATAACCACAGTGCCTGACGGTTGCTTTAGCAGCTGTCCTCGAGCGCATATTTCGGCTTCCTCGCATATGTTACTGATGGTACCAGATAACCGGTTTTCCTCCTTCATAACTTTACATCTATCTGGATGGTTCGGTTCCAATGCTTCGTCTATTATCTTAAGATTAACTGCAGGGTCTCCTCTAAATGGGAAATAAGTGATAAGGGATAGTTGTCTATACTTTTTCTTCGGTTTAGGTAGTAGGCTCCAGAAGTTGAAGTCGGTTGAGTAAAAGTATTTTCTGTCAGATATAGCATCAGTGTTGATGCCAACGGCGATATGGTAGTCTCCATCTACTGCATATATTTGACCCCAATACTGCATGTGAGTGAAGTGGTTTTCCACTTGTAGGATAGTCAAACTATTTTGTAGCAGTGATATTAGTTCGCTGGTCAGCATCACGCCGTTCACATTTATATATTCCTTGTACTCCCATAGCTTGTGGATATTCATCGCTATTTATATATTATTAATGTCTCATGACATTTATTTAAAAAATAACTTAGGAACCTTCATTCGTATTATAACTGTCATTGATATGTTTATTTTTAAATTAAATGTCATTAAATTGAATTAAAGTCAGTTAGGCCTAGGTAATGAATTCGTAATAGATTCCAAAGAGTTGATCAGTACCATAGAGATACAATTTACAGGATATGTTTATGAGTGCGTTAGTTAGTATCAACCATAAAGTTAGTATTCCTTAGAACCTGTGCACACCACGTTGTATCATACAGATCGGTTTGTTGTCGTTTGTATCGATACAAACGCGATGCTGACGCGCGTCTGTGTCGCTACAAATGCGCGTTAGCATCGCGTGTGTTTTGATACAGACGCGCCGGTGCCGTGCGTTCGAATCGATACAAACGCAATGCTAACGAAACGACGACGATACACACGCGCGTTAGCATCGCGTCTGTATCTCTACACACGCGCGTCTGTATCGATTCAAACGCGAATTTGAATTTATACAGGTGTGCAAAGGTCCACAGGTTGCGTCTGACTTGCGTGCGTATCGCCTCTGTATCGCTACAAACGCTCGTCGTTGGCGCGATAAAAAAACATAGTGTTCTTAGGCCCTTAAAGCCTGTGCACACCACGTTTCTTAAACGCGACTTCGACGACGACGGCGCGCTTTTATCCTAGAGAGCAGTTTAGTGTTTGTTTGAATCGATACAAATGCGATGCTGACACGCGTCAACGGCGCGCTTAAAAAACGTGGTGTACATATGCCGTTAGGTATAACTTACTTTTTGGATAAAACGCATTTTTTCTGTCGGACCACGCCAAAATATTTTAATGAATTTTTTTAAATCATAAAACTTCATACAAATTTTATGAACGTATTTGAGCATTTCTCAAAAAAATTGTACTTTCTATCTTATTCGCTGTCCCATATTTTCAATTTTGTTTTTCTATACATAAAATAGATCATAACTAGTTTCTATTAAATTATATAATTAGTAAGTTAATTGCTCTAAGTAAAAAAAATGAAAAATGTATAAATACAATAAGAATTTATAAAATATAAAAATATTTTAAAAATCGGTTTAATCTAGTTGTATGAAAAGTGAAGTGTCCCAATTTCATACCGTCCCAAACGATCGATTGTACTGAGTAAACTTCCGGATATTCTAGAATCACTTAAATGTATTCATTACGAAATAAAAGACCCCAATTAATTTATGAATAAATCTTTAGTCCTATAGAACAAATATATTTAATAAATAATTATTTTATTGTATCGTATAAAAAGTTCCTTTTTAGTTTTCTTCTTTTGTGACCGTAATTTTGGAAAATATCACCGCCGATTTGGTATAAATATGTTTTAGACTAGTGGCAGCATTAGCAAGATCGGCATTCATCTTGTTTAAGTTTAGATATTTCTTTTGCGTGCCGTGCGGGAATCTCTGACTAATATATAGTTATCTGTGTGCGGGAACATTGAATGTTGTCCGCCTGGTAGCTGGTCCGAAAAGAATCCTAACTTTGTTACCCAACAATCAGAGCTAACCTCCAATTTTATTTTTTATTTCTCCTCGAGTACCATTAAAGCTCCTAATCTTGATTTTGAAAGTCAAATCATAAACGAGTACTAGCTAGGGTTGTGCGCGTAAACAATTTTAATAATTTTTGTAACCTTAATTCGTTACCTCTTTTTTTGTTACTCTTGAGTGGTAACGTATAAATGGAAAAGTGAATAACAAAATAGGAAATTGTTAGGCAGAGTATTGACTGCCTGATTTTGAGTATAATTATGGCGATGTAATTTTATCAGTTTTAATAAAATTAAATATTATATTTAATACATTTATAGTAATGTGCGAAAATGAATGGGAGCTTGGTGCATTTTTTTTCTGTCGTTTTGATATAAAGCTGTTTTTTAAGAATAACATTAGTCATGAATTATAACCATACTATTTCCTTCACACGGCCACTTAGATAGCTTTTTAGCTGTAAGTCCCTGGGAGTTAAGACTATTTTTTTCTCATAGGATATCAGCTAAATAACCAAAATTGGACATTCTATTTTACACAGTGGTGGGCCATATATGCTTTATTTTCACATAATTATTTTCGCTGCTGCTTGAAATTATATTTACAATTATGATAATATTTAACTTGTACCAATGTGCCTGCTTATCTGTACTAATATTATAAAGCTGAAGAGATTGTAAGTTTGTTTGGTTGGACTCGCTTATCTCAGGACCTACCTAAAGAAAAAGTCTTTCAGTTTTATGGACAGGCTATGTGCTATGGCTTTCAGTTCAGATAAATGGGCTATGTAACATCACACTACGACCATCATATTCATCATCTGACTAGCCTTTTCCGACTAAATTGGGGTCGGTTACCATACGACCAATAGAAGCTAAAAGAGTGAAGTTGCGGGGAAAGATATGCTATTAAATATAAACTTTTGTAACGCAATGCGCTAAGAACGACTTCATTGATATCATTGATTTTTTTCTTGAAGTTTTTGTACTGTGTTGAAAGTTTTAGATAGAACAACGTCTGCCGGTTCAGCCAGTAACATTTTATTTAAAAATGCATTGTAAGTGATTTTGCATGGTAAATGTAAGACTAACCCTGGCTGAAAAAATGAGGCGGTACTGGGACAGATTACAAGAAACCCCTGAAAAGATTGTATAGCAGAGAAAAAAGAACTTAGAAAGAATAAACTCAAAATACACCTCCAAAAAAAGTTAAACTAATTAAGTTAAGAAAACTGTCTAATCGGTTGGTGTTTATTATTATTAGATTATTACGAAATATAAATGTTTCCTGACAGAGGTTCCACTATCAATATATTTAAGACCAATATAATTATTTGCACAACTGTGAAGTCTAGGCTTAAGAAATCCTATTTTGTTTCCAGATTTCTATTTTTGTTACTGTCCCATAGAAGCAGACGCATATTTCTTTTCTTTATTTATATATTTTTAACATAAATACGTTTTTGTGATAAAAACTAAAATATATGGTTAGTTTTTGCATTATGTATATATACACAAGTTTAATACAAAATAAAGTAGGGTCAATAATGTAAAGTTAAACAAGAGTTGTGGCCGAATAGTAACGTAAAGGAAATAATACCGCCTTTAATTAAAGATTTGCATATTAATATAGAGTGATTGACTGAAAAACAAGTAGAATGTTGTTTTAATATCACATTTAATTCAATAAATATTCCGGTAATTGGTTTCTACATTAAATTTACGTAAACGAATGAAGGTAACCAAATAAGAATTTTTCTCTACCTTGGGTCTGTTTTTATCGATTTTGCTATTTATTTACGTTTTAAATCTCAAAACAAACCTTATATTACTAATCTTTAGGTATTTACCCATAGCCTAAAATAAAGAAATCAAGTATATTTCAATATTTTAATTTCAGCATAATTTCTGAGAAATGGTACAATTTTTTTGAGAAACGCTAATTTTTGATACATTTCGTAGGTACTGATTTCGATACCTAATGCGTTGTATTGTAAAACAACGTAAAACATTGCTTTCGAGTTAAGAAGTTTTTTTTTTATAACGCCTTTATATGAATATCCGAAAAATACTCAAAACCGAATTGTTCGTTGTTACTAGTAGGTACCATTAACAGTTCCATGATGGAAATACTGATTGTTTTTTTTAACAATAGTTCCATTTTAAAAAGATTAAATAGTCGAGAGCGCGTATCATGGTATTTTTATAAATATCATATAATATATTTAAAAAAATTTACTATTATGAAATAATTTTGAGAATTTTCTAGATACTTAATACCAGAACAAAAGAAAAAGGAGAACTGATGAAAATGACATACCAAAAATTGACATTAGATGGTTCTAGATTAAAAGCTTTGCAAACACTAGATTCTTTTCCAATCCCCTGACCCGTCGCCCGCCACAGTATTATTTATGTTTTGGGCGAGAAACGCGCCACGGTTTAATGAGTCCTGGCAACCTTACAACTTACGCATTAATAAGGTTGCCGCAACATTAAAATAATTAGGCTACCGCTTACTTGCGGCGTAATCTATTAAGTTGAGCAAATAAAACACACAAGAAGCTATCTTTTTTCACCGTACTAAACTTTTACACACTAGGGACGGTAAAAGGATATGTTCTTCTCGTATGACAATTACCCGACATCAAATATTTGCTGGCCCTCTGTCGGTCGTAATACGTAACTTGACCGGAGGATCCGCCAACTTAGAATGGTATTTGTACGCCAATACTCTATACCTAATGCGAGATCTATTTAATTTGGTGAGTAGCAATTTAGCTATTTTCCAAGATTATGGGTGATCGTGTTGCTTGTTTGCAGACTCGCGGGTGACATTTCCAAGAAAATATTGCGAGTTGTAAGAAAAATACTGATTCATTGTATCTTGTAACACGATTTTATTTTAGTTGTGGGTCATACCTATCTTCTGCGATCGATGTAATTACATTAACTACCACGATAGCAGACCCTTGATGTTAACAAAGTGTTAATAACTTAGGTGGTAAGGGTGATTTTCAAATATATTCACTTGACGTGGAGACGACTGTACCTACTTGCTCACTACTACTTTAATATGTGGTTACCTATGACTGTTTCTGAATAAAATAAAATTCGGCTATGACGGCAAATGATAAAAGAAACTATTAATACCTTACTCTCAGGCTACGATGAGATGTTCTAGCCGGCACGACCGAGACCTCAGATGCAGGACCGACGCGACGCGGCGACGCGACGGCTTTATGTGCTCCACCAGGCATTGGGGTGCAATACCACTACATAATTTAATCTTATATAACTGTTGAATGTGGTGATTATGATCTACGCTGTTATTGTCATAGGCATCAGTGACCATTGTTATACTATTTGCTATGTGAATTGTTAATGTTTATGATGTGCCTGTACTCAATAAATAAATACTGACAACTTCCTGTCCCCGTGCTTTTTCAGAGAATTTCTGTAATAGCACGCTTTTGGGTTAGACCTAGGTTTAAATCAAGGAAGACGCTTCCGTTAGACCAATAAGGTTTACATACCCACTAAATGTGGTAAATAATACCCTCATAATAAAATTGAAATAAAATATGCATCTCGTTAATAAAGTAAAAGTATTTTATCTGCTCGCTGATAGATGGCGTTACTTCATTGTAATAATAATGTTAAGAGTTTGAATCGGTTTTAAATAAAATGAATTTAAAGTGCCTATGTTGGGATTTATTTTTAACCAACTTGAATTGAGGGATGTTATCAATTCGAATGTATGTTTTTGAAGTCTTGCCAGGCAATTTCTCTGTGGTCTACGAACCCATTAAAAATATCATATTTTATTTAATGATATGCTTTATTCACATATAAATTTTGTTCAAATTTGTTATTATAAAGACAAGTTGAAGTCCATTCTACGTTTAAAAAACATGTTAAGAAAAAAAGAAAAAATAAGTCACGACACAAGTTCATAGCTGGCCTCTTTGAAAGTTATGAGGTCACAGGTTCATTCCGGGACGGTAACAAATATAATCAACAACTGTGTTTTATTCAGTTTTAAAAACAATACATTGGAAAATTCTGCAATCCCTGTAACAAAGACTATATAATACTAACTCATCTCCTTACTTATAAAAACAGTGACACCGATTTGGTCAATCCCTTGAAACACAATGTAACGTCTTTCGAACTGTTTAAATGTTTTTCAGAGTAAAGGAGTTGAGGGTAGTTTATAAATATGGCTCTTGGTAAGAAAAAATGTGATAACTGCTTATGATCTTTTTTTATTAAACGTTATATTGAATGAGACATATTTTGTAGTTCAGCTACTCGTCAACAGATGTCGCAATATCATGCTCTCGGAGAAATAGGTAACATGTAAATTCATTATTAATAAGTATAAATGCATTTACATGTTATATTCAAAGATAGCTGTTAAAGTTAGATAGTTTTATTGAAATAAATTATATAGACATATTGTGCCGTGTTCTGTCGGAAATGACTGCATCCACTTAATTATTATATATTAATTATTATATTATCTCATATTTTTATAAGGTGTCGTATGTAATTATTAGTGTGTATTTTATCAATATGTTTACCCGACAAGGTACATAATTATAATACTTTGATGTACACTGCCTATACCCATAATTTAAAAATCTCACTGTCCTGATGGTTTGCTGGAAGAAAATTTAATAATGAATTAAGCTCGCCTATGTACTGACGCCAGCACATCAAGCTACCCCAATCTGTCAAATTTCCCCAATTGAAAGAGAACCTTATGCTTATGTGGCAAAGTTGAAAATCTATAAAAGAAATTTGACAGATTGGAGTAGCTGGATGTGCTGGCGTCTGTACATGCCTTTTCTTTTTGTAACTTCGAACTTATGTATATGTGTGTTTCTGTGTGCAATAAATAATAAGAATATGTAAGGGCAAAGAACCCAATATAGGGTTACTTTATTGTCAAGTTTGTTTTGCTAACAGATTTGCTAGGTACAGCACATCCCCTAATATTTGTTGGATAATTAGTTGCGTTTGTTCAGTTTAGTTGTAATAGCAATATTTGGAAATGATTTTTAAAACTTAGACTTTTATATAATACGCCTGTTACGGACAGCACGAGGTCTCCTCTACCTAGTCTGCTCTAATGTACTGCAGTAGTAGGTACAGACTCCAGCACATCAAGCTACCCCAATCTGTCAAATTTGACCAATTGAAAATGAACTTTATGCTTATGTGATAAAATTGAAAATCTGTAAAAGGAATATGACAGATAGGGGGAGCTTGATGTACTGGCGTCTGTACCTACTATAGTTAGAAGCGGGTAATGATCAGTGTTAATAGTGAATGTTAACCTATCCTCGTAACCTCGCTCTAAGTTACTGAAATATCGAACTTTTTCTCCGCAGGCTAATTTTGAAACCCTTAGGTAATAAAAAATGTATATATAAATATCGAGCAGAACACATAATTGTTTATTATTTAGATTGATGTGTAACTTATCCGCGGGCTGAGTTGTAACGTTAAGTTTTGGAAATGTAGTCAGACCGCTGACTGATGGATAAAAAATATTTTAACTGTCCCTCCTTTAATTTAATTTAATACGAATATACGAACAAAATTCATCCGGTTTTTTTTATTCTTGCTTTAATGCGCTGCCAAGGTAATGATATTTGACATTTAATAACAATTTAATTTAGTTTTTATTTAGTAATCAAAATCAATTTTTTGTTGATTAAAATTTAACCTTTCAGTGTTTTATTACACTTATTGTTTCAAACTACAATTGTGTAATTACAAACTTTATTCGCCACAATGGATTTCGCTGCGGTGTTATTCGACTTCGTGGGTTTTGCTTCAATATAAGTTTTCGCCCCAGCGTATCACTGATCACTCGGAAACATAATATGATCATGTTTCCGAGTTTCGTGCCAAGCTCAAGTGGTTGCCTATTCGCTTTCGTCGGAATTCCCATATTCTCGCTTTATTATTCAATTTACTTTTCAACCCCACTACTCCTTCATATCTTAAAGAACGTTTTGAATTCCTTTGTGACACACATTCGAGGCTTTTAAGATCATCAGAAAACCTTAAATTGTACATTCCAGCGCACTCTTCCATCTTTATGGACAAATCATTTGCAGTCCAAGCAGCTCGTTTGTGGAATGAGTTACCATTTTCTATTAGATGCTCTCAGAATATACTTAGCTTCAAAAAACTTGTGAAAGACCACTATCTGTCTCTATCATAATAATTATTAATTTATTTTATTTGGATAAAGTATTTTAATATAGTATTATATTTATAGTATAGTATAATATAGTATTTTATTTACGTATATGTATGTGTAATAATAATATGATCATTAACATATTTTTAGTTTTTAGTATACCTTTTTAATTATCTCTTTTCTTCTTTTTTATCTATGTACCACACTTTGGTGCACCATCCCCGGCATTTTTACACATTTCATTCCTATCCATCCAAAGGTTGTCTGGAAGAAATCGCTTTATGCGATAAGACCGCCCATTGTACATTATAATTAAGGTTTCATTGTTAAATGTTCTTTTATTTTTTGTGTACAATAAAGTGTATTTTATTTTATTATTATCACGCTGAAATATTTTCGCCACAACGTGTGTCGCTACAGCAACATTCGAAACTACTTACCGGACCCTGAATAGGACCTACACTTCACTACGAAAACCACCTTTACTGTTAATGTAATAAAATGGCTGCGAATGTCGAAGTGTGACTGATAACTACCATGTCTAGAAATCACACGTTACAAAAGGCTAGCGTTTAGTCACTGTACTGGTAAACTTAATCAAAATTTAACTGAGGTCTCACCGCTGTCATCATGTTGGTGGACATACGCCTTACGTGGGTCCAACACGCGTAAGCTTGCTTTATTCAAGACGCTCTCATATATAGTTATAATAATATTTTATAGCATACCATACTTTGCTGTGTGGCTGACGGCTTAGAATATCGCTACCCCATCACGTCCCGTGGTGGAGTAGAAGTAGACCCGAAGGAATATCTACCAGAGAACGGGCACTAGCGTCTCTCTGTTTACTATGAGCACCATACTGCGACCGCCAACCCGTACGCCAAGCGTGACGCTTATCGCATATCCCCCTATTGTTGGTGCGGGCTTTTGTTCAGCAGTGGACGTCATTTGGCTGACATGATGATGATGATGATACCATACTTACTCATTACCGTATGGGCAGTTGTAACCCTAGTGTCAGAGTTGTTCAAGCCATAAGTTATATATATGTTTGTCTAATCAAGAATTGCAATGTCTAAAAGCGGGATCGACAGGTTAAGGTGCTCTCCGAAGCTGGAAGATGTTAAAAATTAATCAACTGTAACTTGACCAATCACTTACGGACCGAGAGGGCAACTACTAAGGCATCAAGTAAAAGTTGTAGTTCTGTGCAGTAGGACGCCGGAGCTCATCGTGGATGTTTGTTTCCGACTTGTTAGTGCCTTTTAAAAATGGCTTCGTGTTAATCATCGATGTTAGTTGGTTGCAGACCGCAGATACTAGAGATAGCATAGTAACTGCGTAACCTTTCTTTAGAAACCACTAGTATGCAGCCACGGCAGGGTAGATAAGGATCTCTTCTCACAATGAAAGAAGCTGGCCTAGTGCGGTTTGGCAGACTTCACATGATGGAGGAAAAAATTTGGAAAAGTCTCAGGCACGTAGGTTCCTACACGCTGTTTTCCTTCAAAAAGAAGGATGTTATTAATTCAACCGTACGTTATTTGTGTGTGTATTTCTTTTTTTTCTTTTAATTTCTCCGTTGGTTTTATCTAAACTTATTTAGATAAGTTATTTTTATTCGCTCGCGAATAATTTCGTAATGGTCTCACACCAATTTTCTTGCAAATCGGCTGTTATAAAGGGACATTGAAGTTAGTGGTAGCATATTTTAAAACGACTTTAAAATAGGAGGTTATCCATTTGATTCTATGTTTTTGTTGCGCGATTACTCCGTTGGATATGACCAATTTTGTTAAGATATTTTTTATTCGAAGGGGAATGCTTTCAGAAGTATCGCAAATAATTTTTTTCCAATCGGTTGTTACAAAGAAGAAGTCATTGTTTTAGATATCGTTAAAAACTCAATCATGACTTCCACACCTCACAAAAAAGACATCCCTTTTAATTAAACCCCGACGTTATCTAGTTAAAACCCTCAGTTGGACTATTGTGCAGATCACATCGCACGTAGTGTAGAGGGCGCGCGTGCCGAATCGCGCCCGCGCCACACTCCAACCTTCTCAAACGTCGCTTAACGTGTAAACGTTTTTAAAGAGCCTAATTGACGCACGTGTTACTCTATTGTTTGCTAGATAAACGAGAAAATAGTTGAAAGTGTAAAGCACTCTCCTCTTTCGTGGATAAGGGCTGTAGGTAGATTGTTTTAGATGAAGTTGGTTTTAAGGCAAATGTAAAGTATTTGTTTTTCGACGCATCTGGAATCTGGAGAACTTTATGGCTTTTTGTCTCTGAAGATAAATGTTGAGTTGCTTGTAGAGTAAACGTGTAAGATAGATAAGAAAAAAATAAGATAGAAAAGTTCTATATCTAGATGCCCCACTTCCTTTTTTTATTACATATTGCTTCTATAGCCGCATCGCAATAGGACAACTTTTCGATTTCATGTCGTATTAATAATTAATTATATCTGGTATTCTGTAATGTTTACTACTGAAGATTTAAGGATTCCTACTGACTTAGATATACATTTTGTAAATTTAATAGACATTTTCACAACTCATGAGCCAAGCGTGGCAATTATGGTATATTGCCTCAATTATTTCGGGGATTATTTTGTCCACCAGTGGACGTCTTTTAGCTGGTATGATGATGATTGTAGAACACTCAATTAGGGGTATCACTAATAAATTTCCACCGTAAGATAATCTTGTAATGTGGGTGATCTGTAGCTTTGTGTATTCGCGAGAGGTTTTGAATTTTGCACGGCAGTGTTACACCCTCCATTGTTGCTTTTGCTTACTCTTTCAGAGACAATAGGCGTGACTCCTGTTATGTTTTATTTGGAATATTCGCATGAAGTCTTTGTTTGCTTATTTCACGCCACCATGCATCACTTTGTAAACTCCAAGGGCTGGAAAATTCTCAGATCAGTGAGCATCTACTAGCGCTCGAACAAAACCGCCATATGTGCAGTTCGATTGAAAATAATCACCATCGTATTGTTTTCCGTCGACACCGCTTGTCGGGACGCGTGTGAACATCAATGCGATCAGAAACAATACATTCCCGCGCTCCAGGCGACCGCCATTTTTCTTTTATAGTTTTAATTGTTTTCGAGAGGTTGGCAGCACGGCCTTAGGGCGGGATTCCGTTCGTAACTGATACGCTGTACGTTGCACAAATAAAAGTTAATCTAATCTTAATGTTTTTGTATTTAGATGTTTATTTTGGTATTACATTGTTGATTAGTGCAGTTCATTGCAACAATAGATGGTTTGTTTAGGATTTGCTTTAGTTTCTAGTGTAGGTACTTGTGTTGCTTTTAACATGTTTGTTTTATAGATTAACCCTTTGAATGTTGTTGCCTTGATTGTTTTGAAATTGGTAAGGGAAAGTAACTGCTTCACCTGAAGTGAAGAGATTTTTTGATGATATTATATTGAGGGAAACGTAAGAGACTTAGTTTAGAAAGAGGGTGCCCTCTAGCGCGGGTTAATTTTCAGGCCCCGTTCTCATCTAATATCCAATTAAGCGGTGACCTTATAGGCTAACTGTAAATATCATAAAAACGAAAAATATACAATAGGAGGCAGTGGCATGGTTACGAGTTAAGTATCACTTTTATGAAGAAGAATCTATATGAAACCATAATTTATTCCATCTCAATTTACGAGCCACAAAGAAATTGAAAGGTACCTTATAATAACAGACCCGCTTATTATGGCGAAAGTTTCCTCACAAATAATTGCCACTAGTCACCGCAGAACAATTGTACTAACGCAATATCAATTAACGATCCAAAATTCAATACATTTGCATTAAAATCCAAATAGGTAGGTAAGTGAAAAAGTTCCCATAAAAGTACAGAAATCCATATTCCCACAATTTTATTACGATTGAGTGCGAATTTTAGTTTTTTTTCTATTGAGATTACAAATAGGGTGGTGTATTAGGTGCTTAATCGGCCGGACGCTAAAAACAGGGTCGGACAATGGCGGGAGTTTCAGATTAAGGTTATTTTAAACATGGCGTCTTTGTGATTGTTCGCGCGCTTGGGTGATCGGTCGCGAATTAATTGCTCAAGTTTTTGTAAGTTCAGTGATTTCTGGAGCCGCTAATAAGTATGAGAAAGGCTCTGTGAGATGCAGTGTGAATTGTGTTTCTTTCATATGCACAGTATTGAACGTATGTTCTTTGACGTACCTACATACCAAGCATTTATTTAGAAGAGCACTTGGCAGATTCTTACAATAGATGAGTGCTCTCATAATTTTGCAAGTTGACAAGCGTAAGTGTTAATAGTATTAAATAGTGTATCAAGCGATTCTAGAAAGATCGTTAAGCTTTTAAGGAATTCACCCTTAACAGAATTAAAGTTACCGAATCCTTAACTGTATATTTGTGTGGAAACCATGTTAAATATCAAAATTTATATTGATATCAGGGCTATCAATATAAATTTTATAATTTATAATTTTATAATTATAAATTTTGATATTTAACCATGTTAAATATCAAAATTTATATTGATTCTATGGAATATTTCTGTAAGAAAATGATCTCCTGATAAGTTATACACTGTTGGCCGAGTCCATCATTAAATTAATTACGTGAGTTTCTCGTTTTTTCACCAAAGAAAATAAGGCCGGTTCTGAAAATACTTTTTTCCGCAAAGCCCGCCGTCCCCTCGGATTTGGGGAGTACTCCTGCATTATAATATGTCCTGCGTAGATGGCTAGTTTTCGTTGGCCGCCTAATAGAAATTCAGCTAGGGGCACTATTATTATTTCACTTGTAGTAAATATGAATGTTGCTAATGCCCATGCTCAAATTCTTTCAAGTATTCTATGGTATACTTATATTTTTGTGCAAGAACCCATGTTATGTGTGATGTATGTTGATATTGATACAACGATGGAAACCGTCATATAATAAGTTTCCATTAGATGTAAATTTATATCGTATTATATTAATTAGCGTACTTATATTTTAACGGTGAGGATACAATTGAATAACAATACCTCCTGTCCCTATTTTGACAACATTCTCTCATAAAACAAACGATGCGGAATTTAAAAATACATCTAGTAATATTTTTGCACTTTTTAAAAAGCTCAACTCCCATGATGACGCGTGGCACACCATAGTACACACGCGACTGACCGCTGATGAGTGATGAACGCAAGTGTTACCAGTACGAATAATCACCACGATGGGGTTGCAAGTAAAAATAATTGGCACCCCGCGGGCGAGCGCGCGTTAATGTTTTCGTAATGATGAGTGCCATTGTCCAGGGGGATTATGTTTTTGTTTTCAGATTTGTATATTTTTGAGCGACGTTCATCTGCTTGTTGTATAAATAGAGAATGAACAAATAAACTTCGAGTGGAGTAGGTTAATCGAACTGCCTACGTATGATTTTCTTTATAATGAGGATAATAAGGAAATGGTGTTAGAGGTACGTACCTACCGGACAGCCTAAAATTATATCACGATTAATTACTACTACATTAGTTAGTATATTTTATTGCGTGTTTTACCATTCGTGTCAAACACTGGAATACAAATGATACATTCGTTTTGGATAAAACGGGAATGTTACCTGTTTTTGCTTTACATTTGTCCTTACATTTCCTGTATAAAATATTTCCTAAAACAGTAATCCATCATAAGCTCACTATGTAGATACAATAATTTTCTTTATTAGCAAATCTGAAGCTCAACGATCAATATAAATCTATTTTATCAAACATGTCAATATTGTAGGATTGATATTCCATAAAAAAAAGAAAAATATCTTAAGAGGACGACAGCACAAAAATGAAACAATTTGGTTCTAAATTCAAAGTAACGGTAGCGTTCATGCCGAGCTATTGACAAGTACAATTTGATGGATTGTTTTGGGTACAGACGTACAAAAGGTAGCATTTGGTCTTTTAAATTGTCTGCATACTTTTCCTTGTAAGGAATAGGAATTTACATGTGTTTAGATGTTTGGGTTTGCATTCGGTTTTGGTAAGGTATGTGGAGTTAGGAAGTGGTTAAGTTTCCTTTTATTTGTGCTGATTAGAATTCTGAATGTGTTATACATCTTACTCATCAGCAGCTATGGAATATTGTTAGCTAGGTCTACTTAAAAGAGGAGCACGCTTTATTAAGGAACAATAAATATAGGCCTCTATCCCTTTAACTGGCGAAGTGGCAATATATAGCTCTATCATTTACCTTCGTTTTACCATTGTATCTAGAATGCGTGGCTAGTAACGTAATTGATATTAGTCTTCAGACTAATTGCTTACATTCTCGCTTTTGCTATTAGATGAGATGTAGAGTTTGAGCGTTGTTTTACGTCGCATCTTTCTGTAACAATTCGATTGCCGGCCGCTGTTCTATTGTTATCATTACCGTTGCTGTTCTAAATCCTCTAGTAACTTCTGTGTTCATCACACCCCCTATGGGGAGCCATAATAATCTGTAACTACCGTTTTGTCTGTATCCATTTCCCGACCCAGCTGCCCTCATAAGAAGTTGTGCCAGTAATTTCATCTACACCTACTTCCATGAAATGTTTCCGAATGAACAACAAAACGTCCAAAGATTTACTCGCCATCTTGTTTTGTGGAGATAATAAAATTGTCTTATGTGTATTTGTAACAAATAAAGGGTGCGCCGACATCTGCATGAGCTCGATCAATTATCACCATTGTTACGGTTTTACAATAAGGTTAACACGTCGGCGCGCCATATTGAGACGTTTAGAGGGAATGTTCTTATTGTACGTTAGGTTATGTGACGTCAGTTTAGATTCTAGTGATTCTCTTGAGTATTATGATTAAAACTGACGTGAGAATATAGTTGAATGTAGTGATAACTTGTACTATATGTGTTGGTGGTACTTTTCTATAATCGTCTTGTATTAATCTGCCTCTTATTGGCACTACTTTCCTTTACTTATTTTAACAGAAAGTATTTATTCCAGGTTTAGGTGTTTTGTCAGTCGTAGGTAATATAATTATTAAGAATTGAGCGAAGTAATCATATTAAACCCACATGAAAGTAGATACCACGTTATATAATCTAAATTAAAACAATAAAAGAATATATTATTATTTCTTCCGTAAAAATGTTACATTGATGGAAATCGTATTTTTGTTTTTATTGTGCAGTCAATGGCGTGGCAACTAATGAGACACATTGCTAAAACCCCAGCAGGAATTTTCATTAGAAACAATTTATATTTGTTAGTTTATTTATAACATTAGAACAGTCATCATAATTTAAAAGCTGATGTTAAACATTTTATACATAGATTTGTAGTAGAAACCGATTTTAACGTCATTTTTAGCAACGTATACTAACGCTGTTATTCTACACTGATTTTCAAAGACCCACACTACTACCTGTATCAATACAAATTTCAACTTTAACGTCCCAGTTTTAAATTCGAATTTCGAAATCTTCGTGATGTCGACAGGTGCGTTCGGAAACCAGGACAACCTCCCACTGGTGCCAACAATGAGACACTAGCCGTTGAATGCAAAGGAGCGCTCCCATTCAGCCTCACGTGTCGCAAACGACTTAATTAAATCGGATATACATGTAAGAGTGGGCAGATGATTTATATATCAATGGATTCTCTCTTGGGGCTTGTTTTCTTGTCTGAGGGTAACTATGAAATTAAAATTTTTCTCATGAAGTGGTTTTTGTGAGGGTTTGTGGATTACAATACAAATATCGATTATTTTTTCCACATATATTCAATAACAAAGTACTAGGCACAAAGGTTGGAATTTGAATAACGATTTATTAATAGACAAAGTTTAGCGAATCCCGTAACACATACGAGATAATGATTTCTACCCATGTAGGTCATTTTGAACATACACATTTCGAAAAATAGTATGTAACATTTTACTGGAAATAAATTCAGATAAACGTTAACTATGCGCAAGAAATAAAACTGTCATCTTAACGACTAATAAGAAACATCAACATTCTATCTCAAACGATGCGCAGCTAACTGGCCGTAACGTCCCCAATATTTATTCACAAGCTTGTAATCCACACGCTATTGTCGGTTCTTTCTCTAATCCTCTTTGGCCGTTTCTTGAATAGAAAACTCGCAAATCCGTCACATTCGGACAATCAAAGAGCAAACGTGTAAACTCAGACTTATAAGCAATCGTTAGAACACAATCCCGACCCCCCGTGGCTGAATCCGATCGAAACTGCAAAAGGAACGCGGTAAAAAAAAATCTTTAGCACAAGTACAAATGGCGGTCATAGCGACATAGCCGCGAGTCGACAGATGTTTAAAAAATAAAAAGCTGGCAGAAATCTTGTTATTTGGTGTTTAGGGGTTTGCTTTGCAAATTGGGCGAAATCGAGCGATGAAGGGGTGGAATTATAGTCATTAAGTGGTGTTAAGAGCTTTAATGGGTAATGGGCTAATGGCTCATCCTCTGGGTAAAATATTGTTACACATGTGCCCTGGTTAAACTGTTAATAGTGGGCCTAAACTAAACTAAATCTAACTAACTAAAACTAAATCGTAAGAAGAATATATACAATTTTGGACCCTGATTTTTATATTACTTATTAGTAAACTATTTGAGTAGCTATAAATAAATATTTATTTCCTATTATTTGTAAGGAAAGCCGAAGGGTTTTTTTATTATAAAAGAGATGTTTTAGGGAATTAAATCCATCTGTCTCAATATTCCACCACCTGTGTCACCGACACGAACCACATCCAGACTCAAAAACCACCTATAAATGGACGTATACGAGGATCGAACCCGATATACGAGGGCATCGTGGTAGCAGGGAGGCGGCTATCTTAACCACTCAGCTACACTGCAAACTTCATAATTATATGTAAAGTGCTAGTAAAAGCTCTCATTTAATTATTACTCTATGTACGTATGTAACTATGTTCTTTTATACCTTACTGCTCCTACAGCTTAAATATAAAATCTGTATTAAATAGAAGAATGCTCTAAATAAAATACTTAACATATAAAATATATAAACAAGATAAAATGCCCCTATCATAATGTATTGATGAGCTGATTGGAATGATATACATTTAACCTATAAGTCATATAACGAATACTTACCATAGACACATATGTATACAAACAGTTTTACTCGGTTAAATACAACCAAAATTAGCGTTAAACTCAATAATGTTCCTCCAACCCGAACCTAACCAAACCATGTGCACTTACCGTGAGCATAAGTTGAAGCAATTGTATTCAACTTATGCTCACGGTAAGTGCACATAAGTGCACAACCCGAACCTAAACAAACCAGGTTAGGTTCGGGTTTAATTATATAACTAATCTGTAGTTATCTATTTATGTGTTAATGTGTTCTGCTTTGAGTGCCTTAATAATTAATAAGAAAAAGAAACATGAAGTTTTGTACGTACAAAAAACTGTAAAAAAACTAAAATCAATTGAACATAGAATCGTAAGTTTAGATAAATTTATCGCTACCGCCACATTAACAACGAAAATAATTGGAAACGGTCCTGAAGATCAAAAGGCTATTGTCGTCTACAATGTTATGTTTATGCTAAGTACATATTCTCTCGAAAGTATAGAAATTAAAATGAACAACGGAAATATATTCCAATAATACCATATCCCTGAGACCGTGTAAGTATATCGTTAAAAAGTTCGTGATTCGGCCCAAACGAAAGCAATTACATGTCAAGCCATGTTGACCAACATAGCGAACAAATGACATTTTTCTTTTTTCCTATAGGTGTTTCATTTTTCAACTCAATACATACATACATACTCAACACAGTACTGATGTGTTTGAAGTTATAAAAGTTTGTTATTGGATGATCGTGGAAAGGAATATTACCAGCAGTGCTTTAGTAAGAAAGAGGGTCGAAAAGTTAGCCTATGCTACCTTCATTGTTTATGGTCCTAGAGAAATTGAATAAATAAAAACGTGCGTACCTTACCGTAGTCGCACTCGCATATGATGTGTCAAATCTGACATGTTATTTCTTATTTTTGTTATCGAATGTACCTACCTACTAATTTTTACCAACAAATTATGTATAAAATCACTTTTATTTGTTAATCATACACTCAATAAGGTTTTGTGAGTATAGTAATAAGCTTAAATTAAGTATCCTTATTTCTAAGATAAATGGATTGTATTCTTTATGAGAAATAAACGTCTTAAACCATAAACCAAATTTCATTCAGTGGATTAAAATTGAGATGAAATGTATGTGAAGCCAATTAATTTATAATGTGATTATCAAATGTCAATATACCATCGCATACTATGTTGGCCGACAGTTGTTCGTGGTATCAACGTTACCCAAAATGGGTTTTGACTTGTTTTAGATCGCACGACTGAAATAAAACTTCAAACAAAAATAATCGGTATTAAACAGAAGGTTTATAGGTTGAGCGAGGCGTAGTGGCATACTTCACGAAATTTTCATGCCATTATTAGGTAATCGCATTATGCATTAATCTTTTTATTATAAAATAAGGGTTTTATTGTTGTATGCGCAGTGTCTCTGTCTATCCACACATTGAATTGAATAATAAATACATATGTAGATGAGCCGGTTGGCGTGTTTGGTAGATGCTTGCCTTTCAAGCCGCAGGTCGTGGGTTCGATTCCCACCCATAACAGATATTTGTGAGCATGAACATGTCTGTTTGTCCTGAATCTGGGTGTCTATTTTAAGTATGTATTTACAAAATAAAATATATGTAGATAGTAGTAGTGTATATGTAGTATATCGGTTATCTGTTTTGCATAGTACAAGCTCTGCTTAGTTTATAGCCGAAGTAAGCAGATCCCAAACTAAGCAGAGCTGGATAATGTCCCAGTATATTATTTTAATAGGAAAATAATAAAAAAATATTCACATCCAAGAATGTTATGGCGCCGATGCGTAGGTACACTTAAGTTATTTCATTATGAAATTTTTCAAGTTTCACATCATAGCTACATTTAAAGTAAAAAGAATGTGATTAAATTAGAATCCAAATAAAAATGAAAATTAATTAAATTGCTATTGGTATGATTACGAAGCCTCCAAAGAGCGCAACTTTAAGCATTGTCACAGTCGTTACATCGGATGCAAGATGCGCCAAGTATTTTTTTGTCATCCAAAACGGCAAACATCATTCAAGCGTTCGGGGAAACTTTCATAGTGACGCAGATACATTACAAGGTTGCTAAAGGTTCAATTGTACACGTAATCAGTAGGCTTTCACAAAACTTGACACGTTAAAGACCATTTAATATCGGGCAGACTATCAGCTGCACAGCTCATAATGGCGGACATTTTTTTCCCTTGTTCGGCGCTTGGTCAATATTGCGGACTTTTGACACCTGTGCACGTGCTACAGAAAAAAAAACATGTTTGGCAAAAAAACATGGCGCTCGCTAACACCACATAAAGAAATATGGTCAATATAATTTAATGATTGATGTTAACATCGTGTCCGCAGTCTGTGTATTTATAAAAATTTGGCATTGTCTACGAATGCGTTTACCAAAATAAAATAAAACCGGTTTTTATTCACATCGACTTTAGAAAACGCTTGTAAATAGTCAGAACATGGATACAAATTAACTATTTATATTAAATTCTAAGGGATAAATCTATTAGATCTGTGACTAATATTTGATCATATCCTATCCTACTAATATTATAAATGTGACAGTTTGTGAGGATGGATGAATGTTTGTTAATCTTTCATGAAAACACTACTAAACGGTTTTTGAATATTCTTTTAGTGTGACGCAGCGGCTAAAACAGTCCCCTCGCCGCTTCGTGCCGCGGGATCGAGTCCTACGCCGGATAACTATTTGTGTGACCCATAAATAGTTTATCTGAGTCTGGATGTAATTTGTGTCCGTCTATTATATGTTTGTAAAGTACCCCGCGACACAGGGGTTAGATTCCCTAGGACGGGTGTTGTCTTTAAAAAAAAATCTTTATGGTTTCCCTGGTCAGTGTTCATGTTTCTGCTCCATAGGTGAGGCGGATAGCCCTCATTCGTTAAATTCCTCGTTTTCTGACATTGCGGTATCTTGGGTCTGAAGACATCCTACATTTTTCCAAAAGTGGCCCACTCTGTCTGTCATTAATCTCGTAATCTTCTTTAATTGGTTTGTTTTAATATAAGTTATATATAGAGTTTAATGTAAAATCTTATAAACTACACCTAGTAGACTTATTTATATAAGTTCTGGCCTAGTATATCTGGACAACGTCTTATAATTAAGTAAGATAATATTATTTAACGTCAATGTTTCTCTTTTTCATTCTTGCAGAACATACTATTGTCCAATTTTATTTAAAATGCTTTTATGTTATATTGAAAATATTTAAGAGCTATTTCAATTGTAATTTATAGCTTTGTTTATTTAAGTGTATATTAAAATACTCAATCTATATTACTGGCAATACAGGCCCAGGTGTTGCCTACTTCAGTTATTTAAAAACCACTTGTGTATCGTGAAGCAATTCAATTGTGTAATATCCCATAAATATAATACACCTTAATTACACGGTATAAAGTTCAAAATTGCGGATTTATAACTTGAAAATTGAATCGTTATATTTTTCATATAATAGAACGTTGTACTTTTAATTAATCGCCCTTGAAATCATTCATTTCATGATTTTACAATACTTTTTTATTTAATGATCGCTGGCGTCTATTGTTTTTAATTGCTCAATTGAGCGACTATTAATATTTGAAATAAAATACAAATGTTCCTTTCACTCTGTATGTACAAACGCCAGCACATCCAGCTACCCCAATCTGTCAAATTTATTTTATAGATTTTCAACTTTATGACAATATCATAAGGTTCACTTTCAATTGGAGAAATTTGACAGATTGGGTAGCTTGAGGTGCTCTTTACAGCACGTCGTCAGTGCTTACATTTGCACTACAATAACCACCTTTACTGCCTATACAATACAGATCGTGTGCGTTGACTCTATAATGTTGGCAAAAATATTCTATTTACAAAAAAGGAACGCAAATCTCTGCAGAATTATATCTATCAAGATATCAAACCGAAATTAGATAGCAGAATGACAGATTGACGGTAATTGTTTGAAAACTGAGTTACTTAAAGAAAAGGGAATGGTGACAATAAAGAAGACCAAATAACAGTATCTCAGTTGAGCAGTTCATAGTCAGATTCTCATCGGCACGTAAGTGATTAGCGAGGATAATCAACTCGCGGTCAGTAGATTAATTGTTGAGCGTCTTTCTTGGTTCGGAGGGCATGATAACCTGTAGGTCCTAGTTGTAGCCATTAGGCAACAGTCGTTAAGCCGTGTCAGAAGCCTAATGGGCGGCTTGAAAAACTCTGAGACTGCCCATACGATGAGTAAGTAGGTAATAGTCTTCGATACTTTTCAATTAAATATGATCGAAAAGGCTCAAGATGGCAACATCATCGTTCCAATTCTTAGGGTAGAGTCTTATTTGATAGTCAGTAATAAGAAATTAGGAAAGGACTTTGTTCATGAAAAATGTCTTTATCACTTCCGTTATTAATAATACAATTGACTTATGATATATATAAGACACGGCGTATCCTTCGCTTGGTTTTTTTACAGTCCATTAACACCAAAGGTTTCTGATGTCACTTGATTAAGCGTGACTGCTTCGTCGATGTAGCGGTAGCGTGCGTGTTTAAATCCCGGCTCAAGGTTCAAATCAAAAAGTGATTTTGGGATTTTACTGTAAAAAGATACATTTCTCAGTATCAGCCAGGAGTCCATCGAGTTATTTCGTGTGAGAAGAGCACGTAAAGCCGTCAACCTAATACCTGACCTCTTTCCGGTCGTGCCGCTAGTCGTCCCATCGGATCATGAGAGTGGAATACAATGTGCCCCTGTGTTTTCGCACTTGCTTGTGCACTATAATACGTCCCGCGCAGATAGCTATCTCCATTGAGACTGGCCTACGTGTCCGAAATGCGCCCGGGAGAACATGACAATCTGTAGATCCGAAGGAAAACATATTTATTTAGTTTATAATTTAAGAAAACATTGTCTATTTGTAAAATGTATAAAATATATGAAAGTAAAGGGTGAAGCGAACATTTGTGAAGCATCCTCCAAGAACAAAGGAGGGAGTATCTATTGGAACCGGAACGTTAGGGAGGGCTTCCGCTCTCGGCGTTTCCGCGCTCAAGTGCCAATCGAACGCGGCGACAATATTAATCAATATTTCAACAACAGTCGCCGCGAGTCGAGTGCCCGCCTGCTTAACATCAGACAGCTACTTGCTGACTTTCATTTTGTGTTTATCTCTCAAGATGCTGCTATTTATATCTTGGAGTTTGAGGATGGGTTTCGTAAGACTTGACGCGGCCACGGTGGTATACAGACTTTTCTTTCTGGAAAACTGAAATCTATAACTTCCGCGTCGAAAATAAAGCTAGTATTATCAAGTACTCAATAGCCGCGCAACGGCTATGACGTAGCTGCTAGATTATAATTATATATTTACATTGTGATTATTTATTTAATTAGTGATTATCATTGTATCAATTACTGTAGTTATTCTATAACAATTTTACATCTTTAAACTATTATTAATCGATATAAGACTCTCAATTGCTTATCACTGATAATAATATAAATAGGGTCATTAAAGATTAATTTCTTGTTACCACTCTCAATTAGAACGTTACTCTTTTCGATGAAATATTGTGTGTGGAAAACATATCGGAGTTTTAATGTGCAAAACCTACAAGTGCGTAATAGGTACTATGTAATATTTAAGTATGGTTTAAAGGACAACTTTATTATCCAATGGCGGTTTATTTTCTTCATGGCGGCCGCTTTCAATATGAATTGGTCTTTAGCTGTCGCCAAATAATAATAGTAATATAGTGGGACATTATTTACATACGGCCATCTGATCCAAAGCAGAGCTTGTATTATGGCAACCAGATAACTGATATACTACATATAGTACCTACTTTTCTTTTGTAAATATATACTTATATAGATGGACCGATAATCTTGTGAGGGTCGCTGGAAATTGCTGGATGCGGATAGCGCAAGACCGCCAATTGTGGAGATCTTTTGGGGAGGCCTTTGTCCAGCAGTGGGTGTCGTTTTTTATCATGATGATGATAGATAGATAATTACACCCAGACTTAGGACAAACACACATGCTTCTGCACACAAATATCTGTCCTGGGTGGGAATCGAACCCGCGACCTCCGGCGTAAAAAGCAAGCATTTGCCAACCACGCCAACAGGCCCGTCAATGGTTCTTTCTTGCATTTATTTCTCTTATATCATGCTAACAGTTTCCTTTTGATTTATAAAATGTATGCGTACATTACGCCTACCCACTGCGTCTTCAAACATTGCAACTAAAAATTAAAAACCAAGTTCTTTCAAAAGACAATGCTTGAAATATCAGCACGTAGACCTAAGCAACGCATAAATCTTGGGTATTAGTTGAATATTCTCAATGTCATTTCAAAGTAATTTCATTGTTTCTAACATTTGTTAAAATTATTTTAATTACGAAAGTTTGAAAAAAAAAATGCTCTTAGTTTTTCTTTCGTACCGATGATACCTAGTCTTGTTAAAAGCTTTCTTCATTAAAAGTTAAATCTCTAGTATATTATGTTCCGCATTTTCTTTTTCAAATGTGTACTGTAGGTACTGTACGTGGAAAATGTTAGTCTATTAATGTCGGATGTGTGATTAAATTTGGCAGAAGCCTGTCGTGCCTCTGACAAACATATTCATATGGTACCGACCTGCCTCCGTCCCTCAAGTGATCTGGACAATATTAACGTTTTTTTTTAGTTTTTAAAACAGCTCCCGCATTATGGAAATCAATCCCTGTTTCGCGGGGTACTTTACAAACATATAATTGATGGAGACACAGTTCATCCAGACACAGGACAACTATTTAAGGGTCACACAAATAGTTATCCGGGGTGGGAATCGAACCCGGGAGGGGCTTCACCGCTGCGCCACACTGCCTGTAACTTACTAATTCCTATTACCTTGAGTGTATTTTGTATGGTAGAGGTAATTCACCAGTCAATCTGCTAAAAGAGCTAAAGAACGCTTGGCTCTCGACGTCATCTAAGGATTTAAAACAATGTTGGTAATAAGTTGTAAATTTACTTTCAATTATGAATTTGATCCGCAGGCGAACCAAAGTAACCGACATAGCCGTAAGAATAGCCAAGCTGAAGTGGCAGTGGGCAGGGCACATAGCTCGTAGAGCCGACGGCCGCTGGGGCAGAAAGGTTCTCGAGTGGCGACCACGAACCGGAAGACGCAGCGTGGGCAGGCCCCCTACAAGATGGACCGATGATCTTGTGCGGGTCGCTGGAAATCGCTGGATGCGGATAGCGTAAGACCGGCAATTGTGGAGATCTTTGGGGGAGGCCTTTGTCCAGCAGTGGACGTCTTTCGGCTGATATGATGATGATGAATTTGAAGTCAGAATGTTATTTTTTTATTATTATTAACATGCATTAGTTAGAGCAATATCTAATTAAAACCTCGCTAGGATCATCCGTGGTGAGACCTCGTGCATTGTGTACGTACAGTGCAATTTTCTCTACAATACGTTCTACCGGTTACTCATCTATTTGTACTATGTATATATATGTATATATATGTATACATGTTGGGGTAATTACATATTCCAATATGACAATATTTACCAGCCTCCGTTACTAGTGATTGTTTTCTATCTTCCAACTGAAATAAGAAGCCGCACTACGGGGAAGCCGTGTGATCGAGCAATCAGATGAAGCTGTACAAACTAAACCCTTAGCAAAACAATTGTGTTTGTTTAACGTCAGGGGTGAACACCACCCCTTTGGATCTATTGAGAGTGTCTAATGTACACTGATTAACTTGCCCTGTGTGCACAGATTTGGATGAGGTGGCGCGGAAGGACCATTTGTTTTACAAGCTGTTGAATTTAAAGTAATGAAGTTCCGTTATTATGAGAACATGCTTATATTTTTTGGTTAGATCTAGATCAAGTTTTTAAAACGCTACTATATTACAATTAAGTCCTATTCTGTTACATTGTTACATACATTTATAAGCATTAATAAAATTAAGACCTTACATTAGCTTTGTAAAAAAAAATTAGTATCTTTAAATTTAGCTGTATCACTCTTATCCTTAAAATTGAAATGAGGTTTTTTTTAATTTTAATGAAAAATACAGATCCCTATGAAAATTAAAATAAATTAATAAAAAAATTGCAGTTAAAGTCATTTAAAATACGCTGCTAAAAATACCACCAAGGTTACCTATCTTTTTATTTATTTGAGTTTATATTAATAAACAAGCGATGTGTTTAACACGGGTTAAAATTAATAATTATGACATTTAAGTTTACCTACGGTATCGTTGTTATTGTGGTTGGACAAATAAGTTAGGCATTTTTGAAAAAGACAGTTAATATATTACCTGTGAGAAGCATGGGTGGGTTACTAGTTAAATATGGAATTTGACTGCCTCGTTGGTCTAGCGGTAGCGTGTTCACCTGCAGATAACGAGGTCCTGGGTTCAAACCCCGTGTGGGGCCAAAAGTGATTTTGAGACTTTACTGTAAAAAAGAAAAATTTCTCAGCTTCAGCCCGAAGTCTGGGAGTTGGCGGTATTATACCCCCGTGCTTCGGAGAGCACGTAAAGCCGTCGGTCCTGTACCTGACCTCTTTCCGGTCGTGTCGCTAGGCATCCCATCGGATCATGAGAGGGAATAGAAAGTGCTCCTGTGTTTGCGCACACACTTGAGCACTATAATATGTCACGCGCAGATGGCTAATCTCTATTGAGACTGGCCGCCGTGGCTGAAATTCGGCTAGGAGGACATTATTATTATTATAAATATGGAATATGCATGTTCTATAATTCAATAATTGTCATATATTTAATGAAAATATGACACTGACATATTAAATAAAATATGATAATATGTCCTGGAACTGGTTGTTTTCACTTACCCTTAAACTGTAATAGTTTTGGAGATATATATCGTTAGAAACATCTAATCACAATAATATTATAAAGGCGAATGTTTTTGAGTGTGTGACTGTGTGAGTGTGTGTACGTTTGTTACTTCTTCACGTCTAAACAGTTAGAGCGATTTCCATAAAATTTGGCATGGAGGTAGCTGACACCCTAAATTAACACATAGGCTATAATTTATAAAGTTTACCGCGTGTTATAATTCTGACGAGAGCGGATAAAGTACTTGCAGTTTAGAAGACCTACCGATTTCATTCGGTGTGCTGTTTTATATCAAAAGTTCTTATAACTCGAACATTTCAAACCCGTACTTCGACTCCTGTCTAACCTCATTAATATCCTCGTGGTATAGCGTCAATACCCCGCGGCTTCCAACCCATGGGAGGTACCTCCCGCCCCTAGCGCCCTCTGGTTAAGCTTTTCGCCTTGCGCACACGCATTCATGCTCAATTCGACGGAATCCGTTGTGTTTAAAAACCCATTGTAGTATTGTTTTTTCATTTAAATTAAAGTGCAGTTTGAGTGTTTTGAGTGGTTATATTGTGTTTTGGTCCAATGGAGTTCAATATTTTCTGGATGGAGGAAAATAAATAAATAATTCATATGTAACTTAAATATAAATGGTAGTAAATTTAACGTACTTTATTAACGGGTGCTTTCTTATTAGATTGTATTTTGGTAAACTGTTTTAAATGTTCTTATTAGTGAAGGTACTAGAAAGAAAAGGAAGAAATCGAAATATTTGAAATTTGGAGCAATATAGGGTTATATAATGCCTACGCATGCCACCCGCAAAAACTGTCTGCGGGTGGGTATGTCGGACTTGCACCGACTAAACCTAACCTGCTGTGGACTTCTCTTGGCGCCTGATGGGGGAAGCCCCGGGAACGCGGGTATGCTGCTCCGGTGCTCCCCTTTTGCGCCATGTCCCATATGGTCGGGACACGTACCCTGGGAGGGCACTGGATTGCCCTTACAAGGTACAAGTACCTAAAATCGAAGGCGAATTAACATGAAGAAGAAAAAGCGCCAAAGTGCAAGTGATTAGTGGAAGTAAGCAGTGCCAAGTGTTTACTGCAAGTGAGCAGTGTCCTGAATTCTTCGGTACTCACGCACAGTAAAGCCGCAGGACTCTGTAAATGCGCCACGTTTGAACCCTCACGTAGTGATTGTGCCTGGGACTCTATGACGAACACGGAGCTCACGTGCACGTGTTCCACCAACTGTCACTGTCGTCCCAATAAAGGCAAAATTTGCAAACACTAGTTGTCTTTTTAATGCCCTGACCCAACGCTCGACACAATATATATTATTTATTTGTATGGTCAGAGCTATCCCTAGCGTAAAAGTTGTTTCAGCCACCCAGAAGGTCTCTGGATCATGGATAACGATTGTAAATTGATGACTACAGCTGGGACTGACGTACCCTCCGAAGTCTCGGAAGTTAAAGAACGTTTCGCTGTCACCCATCTAGACTGACCACTTGGTGTTGAACCACAACGATATTTTACGAATCGATGTCAATAATTGGCTATGAGGTACAGACGCCAGCACATCAAGTTACCGCAATCTGTCAAATTTCCCCAATTGAAAGTGAACCTTATGCTTATGTGATAAAGTTGAAAATCTATAAAACGAAATTGGCGATCGCAGTATGGTGGTCAAGGAAAGACGCTGCTACCCGTTCTCTGGTAAGAATTCCCTCGGGACGACTTCTACGCCCCCCACGGGATGAGATGGGGTGGTGATATTCGTCACCACATACAGCAATCAGTCATCAATGTAAATATGTAGGTAACTAGAATAATTGAAACAAAGTACCTACTGCAAATAAGTATGTACACGAAATAACAACTGAAATCCCTATAAAATATGTACGACCAAAAATCACCGTTAGTATAAAACACAGCTTGCGATTTTGACAATCCGACCAACAATCCGAAACAACGAACTGCACAGTGGGCTGGGTAATTGCTCCAATCTGGCCAAAAACACGCGCCAACTCGTATTTATTTATTTACTTAGTATTTACTGGGAAACAATAACGAGAGCGTCGCTCCAGGGACTTTGTAGCAGAGAAACAGTTTTTTGGCAGCGTTTGGAACTTTTGGCACACTTTGTAATTATGGTTTGATTTTCGGAGGGTTTTGGGAGGGTTATTCTTAACAATGTACTATTCTAATATTCACAACCAGACCTTAAACTCTCCTTAATAATAACGTTGAAAGTTATATTCTATTTACTGATAGCCTTTATTAAATTTTATAAACCAACAAATATCTTGTCAAAATTGCAAATACTTCAAACGCCATATTTTACAGACCCTTTCATCTGCATTTGTGGGCCTGATTGGAGAAAACGAAAAACTAGTAGTGTTATAATTTATTACCTATACAATTATATAAATAAATGTACTTTAAACTCGTAAAATATTCTACTTATTAAGCGTAAAAATAATATTTTTAGATCTTGTAAATCGCAGTACATAAATGTTGATTTAATCGGTATATATTGTTCGGTACATTTCTTGATCGGAATAGTTACGGCGAGTTTGTTAAATATTTGTCGCCCGCCACTAAACATCAGTGGAGACCGTGCTCAACTGATGTAGTGTGGATATGGGTTAAGCTTCATGTGGGATATATTTTGTTGGCGATTACTTACTTACTTATCGTATGGACAGTGGTTAGCCTAGGGTCAGAGTTGTTCAAGCCGCCCAGTAGGCCTCTGACATGGCTTATCGACTGTTGTGGAATGACTACAACCGGGACCGACAGCTTAACGTGCCCTCCGAAGCACGGAGACGCTCAGAAATTAAACCGCTTTGGCGGTCACCCCTCTATGGACTGACTGCGAGCCTAGTTGCTTTAACTCGCTGATCACTTACGATCCGGTGATGGCATTTAACTATGATACTCTCACCGGATGATGGCGATCGAATATTAAGCTTTGTCTGTAGGAACTCTACAGGCAACCACGGTGCACTGCTAAACGGTGGTAACATATAATATTACATACAGCTTAGAGCATTTTTTCGCTCAATGAGTAACACGAATGTAAAAATACGATGCTACTTTTCTAAAGTAGCATTATACTTGTAATGTTATTATTTCATAATCTTATTTGCTAGATGGGTTGAGCGTCCACTCGTCTCCCTTGTCTGATAAAGCAGTGAATAATACCTCTTAGGCTAATAACTGTAAAGGTCATGTATAAAATAAGTTGGTTTATGATGTACACTTTTTTCTATCATAATTGTCGTACGAGCATACGACCGCAGACGCGTTGTTACAACCAGCGTCCTCCATGACCTTCTCTCCGAACCTAAATCGGTCAAGAGGTCCGCTTCACTTAGTAAAGTAGAGCGAAAGTTGCACAAAACATACCTAAAAGCAATAGCCCTCGCATGCATCTACTCGTCAAACCCCGTAGATCCGAGATTCGAACCCCAAAGGGGGTGCTCTCCGGGGCGGGAACTTAGTTATTAGTAATTTAGGCTCGAGTCCACGCTCACCTCTATAGTCCAGTGAAGCAGTGAAAGCCTTCTAGGCTAATTGTAAAGGTCATCATAAAAAAGCGAATGCACCCTTTCCATGCCAATTGATATTTGGTTAGTGATCCTGACTACCAAGCACAGGTCGTGGGTTCGATCCCCACCCTGGACAAAACTTTGTAAAATGAGTATGATTATTTCTTCTGTGCCTGGGTGTAATTTATTTTAAATGGGCGTTTTTATAACTATATAAGTATGTTTATCAGTGGCTTGGTTGCCACAGTACAGACTCTGCCTTGTTTGGGATAAGATGGCAGTGTGTTAATTGTCCAAAGATCTTTATTTATTATTTTATTTGTATACTTAAGAAGGATCTTGCTAGAAGCTAGTTTACAAAACGACTAAAAATGTAAAGTATTATATTTTCTTAATGCTAATTGTTAATAATATTTCAATAATTAAATATTAAAGCTTGAAAATAACTTAATATAAGCTAGCTTAATAACTAAATCATAAATTAAATGTTATATTTAAATGTTTTTATACAAACCGTGTTCTTAAATATCTGTAGAAATAATTATGTTTAATTAACTAACTATTTAATAAATAAACATGTTCTGACAATTTACAAGCGCTCTTTTAAAGTCTACGTGAATAAAAATCTTTTTTATTTATTTTATATTATGCTTGTCCTAAATTTCCACAATGTAATAGGCGCCCTACTATTTTGTATCAATTGGCTCAATCGTGGCGCAAACACGCGCCGCGGTCGCCTGCCGCTCTACCTACGATGTAGCAGAGCCACGTACAGCGCGAAATAAAAAATATTTAGAGTTGCTTTACAGTCCGAATGGGGGGCTTGTGTGATGTCTGCTGGAGAATTGTAAGTGTATTGATTTGCAAATGTGGCTATAACGTCGGAGTGTGATTATACTATTGGAATCAAGTATAACAGATCGTTGGTCAAGCGGTAGCGTGTTCAACCGCAGATAATGAGGTCCTGGGTTCAAATCGCGGGTCGGACCAAACGTGATTTTTGGATTTTTCCGTAAAAATAAATTTCTCAGTATCAGCCCGAAGTCTGGAAGGTGGCGGTGTTACATCCCGTACCTTGGAGAGCACGTAAAGCCGTCGGTACCTGAACTCTTTCCGTTCGTGACGCTATTCGTTCCATCTGATCATGAGAGTGATGGAATAGAAAGTGCCCCTGTGTTTGCACACACACTTGTGCACTATAATATGTCCTGCGCAATTGGCTAGTCTCCATTGATACTGGCCGCCGTGACCGAAATTCGGTCGGGAGAACGTTATTATTATTATTAACAGTTCACTTGATAAGACCTTTAATCTATACCATTGGCACGGTAAAGTAAGCTATTGGTACTTTTGCACCTGGCCTAGATGTAATTCTCTCATTTTATGAGGCCTAGCCTCGTTATATCTTTCTGTCTCCCGCTTTGCTTTTGAGGGAAATGGAAGTACTTTTCTCTAAGTCCTCCTTGTTTCTTTCTGATTCAATTTGTTGCGGGATCCAAGACAGTCGAAGAAATTCCCCGGGACATGCCTGAGCCGCACAGCTCAGTGTTATTGCATTGTGTGCCACTGTTGATTCTGGCTTACAGGAATTGCAGTGGTGGTTACAAGGAAGGGACTAGTCCCATTTTAAAAAAGAAATACGGTGGATACAAGAGTTATTTTCCTTGGCATAATTACGATAGGACTATATATATCATTTGATTGATTCGTTAGTGTGGTCAACAGCAGATAGTGAGGTCCTGGACTGAAATTCAGAATCGGGACAATTAGTCTGTTAAGGAAAATATTAATATTAGCCTGGAATCTGGCAGTTGGTGGTATTAAACCCGGGCCTGGGTGAGCAGGTAAGCCGTCGGTCCTGCATCTGACTTCTTTCCGGTCCTTTCGGCTAGTCCATCCAACTAGTTCATAGGAAGATGAAAGATAAGGAAGTATACCTATGCATCCGTGTGCGCTATAAGAGCTCTGTGCGGATGGCTACTCTCCATGGAGCGGTTACTAAGGCCAAAATTTAACAGGGAGGTATCATACACATTGTGGCATATTGTGTGCACCCTAGAGAACATAAAAATACGATGGACCATTGTTAGGTTCTGTGATGGTACGCGTGGCTCAGTGTTTAAGGTCGCTACTACCCACGTATTTCGGGTTCGATTACCGCCATGATAAGAATAAATAATATCCTGGGACATTCTTTACGGTCATCTGATCCCAAACTAAGCAGAGTAGATACTACATATATACTACTTATCTTTTGTAAATATATACTTATATAGATAAAATAATTACACCCAAACAGGCATGTTAATGCACACAAATATCTATCCTGGGTGGGAATCGAACCCACGACCTCCGCCGTGAAAAGCAAGCATTTGCCAACCACGCCAACAGGCCCGTCGATCTGCTTGGTGTTCGTGAATTGAAATGTTTACGAAGTCACCTTTAATTATAGGGATTAATTTCCCTACTGCTGGCCTATTTTGGGGACAATCTGTAGTTTAAACGGCTTTCCTCTTCTTATAAGGATTTGTTCCATTCTAACGATAGTTCGTTTGTTAAAATCCGGCAAATCGCCGTTTAATATTAGGAAGGTGCCAAAGACCTTACCTCTGTTGCATATTCCGTCGGTTCTGACGTCTCAAGTTGAAAAGGTTGCTGGTTTAGTGGTTAGTGACCCTGACTGCTAAACCACTGGTTGTGGGATCGATTCCCACACAAGACAAATCTTTATGCGATGAGCAAGATTCTTTCTTGATCTCGGTGTAATTTATCTATAATACGTGTGTATTTAGAAATATATACCTAAGTATTTTTAGCATTTTGCTATAGTACAGGTTCTGGTCTTTCTCAGTAGCTGCCACGTTATGCACGGTAGGGTAAAAAAGTTGACGATTCCACACAAATGTATAATATTTTAACGGAATGAATGACTTTTGAGTTTGAGAGTTTGAGTCTGGGTAGTTTGGGACTAGATGGCAGTGTCTTAGTTGTACCTAGATATTTTATATTATTTATTAAAAGTAACAAGTACCAAATTTAAGGGCGGCATGCACGAAATTTCGTGTTTAACATGATTACGTTTAATGACCTCTTGCACGAAGCCGTTTCGAAACGCATTGAACTAAATGCGTTTATCGTGTCGGTATAGCAGTTCCCCTACATTTCGTTATAAGTAAGTAACAAATGACACTAGGTATTTTTTAAACCAAAATTACTTTTCCCCCGCGCGAAAGTTTGCGTAAATTGAATCCTTCATGTCATGGAAACATAACCTTTCAAAATTAACGTCAATTTTTGCTAAACGCATTTAGCGGCGCTAAATAGCCATTCATGGGTATTTAACTTTGACAGCTCTCTAAACGCGCTAAATAAGTCGCGTTTAGCGACTTATTTAGCATGGTGCAAGGTGTTGCAATAACTTAAACGTGAATTTATATTTAAATTGGATTTAAATAGTATTTAGTGCTATGGTGCAAGTCGCCCTAAGTATCTAAACTTAAACTGGAATACCGTCAGTCATATACAAATATGAGACCGAAAGGTTTAGTGAGTAATTTGTTTTAAAGAGTAATTTATTTGCATAAAACATGTGTAGTACAGGATATTACATAGGTACTAACATAGTATATGGGATCACCATGCCCTGCCATATGAGGCGTACAAATAGGATATAAATTTAATAAGTCAAATAGTTAAATAATAGGAATAAAAAAATGTCTATCAGTCAATTTATACTGCTTAATATTATTTAAAATAATTAAGTCAAATCACAATAACAATTTATCCGACAAAATATCTGTCTCATTTGAAATAAGTCAACGCGCGCAATATAGAAATTAGACTCTGCATCGCGGGAATTTTAAGGACATGCAATTCATGGTTACAAAGTACTCGGAACAACTATTAATTATAGTAATGTCTTCCTAGCCGAATTTCGGCTTAGGCAGCCAGTCTCAACGGAGACAAGCCATCTGCGCTGGATATATTGTAGTGCACGAGTGTGTGCTCTCTACTTCACTTAAAAACCTCGGAAACTGAACGTAGGCATCCATCAGTATAACTTGTAAACAGTAACTAAGGTGTACTCCACATAGCTACATAGTAGCTAGGTGCGTACTGAAACCCCGTGAAAATAAATGGGAGAAAACAAACACACACACACACAGAGTGGGCGTGTCGAGGGGGCGGGGCGCCGAATTTATGCTTTGTTTTTGTTCCCGGGAAATTGACGGGAAACATATCGACTCTAGCCATAGTCGCAGTACAAAATCTCGTTCTGTATCTGCATTTTATACATTTTATGTACAAAATAAACATACCTATATAATAATAATAATATCTAGGGACAATGTCACACAGATCATCCTAGCCCCAAACTAAGCAAAGCTTGTACTATGGGTACCAGGCGACGATATACATACTTATATAGATAGATAAATACTTAAATACATAGAAAACATACATGACTCAGAAAATAAATATTTGCACTTACCGGGATTGGAACCCAGGACCACCAGCTTCGTAGGCGAGCACTACCAACTAGGCTACGGTGACCGACTAGATGTTTCATTGATAATGTAGGTACTGTGCCCAAAAGCTTTCTGCCAAGAAATAGGCAAACAATGAGCACAAATAGACGCAGTAGCACCCCTTACTCTGGAAATTGGCGGTGATATACGCATGTGCATGTCGTAGAGCATGTAAAACTGCCGGTGGTGGCCCTGAGCTCTTTCCAGTCTGGTTACATCTTCATTCCATCGGATCCCAATGGGGGAGTATAAAGTGTACCTACATTTTTTTTTTATATATATTAGGATGGCAAACGAGCAAGTGGGTCACCAGATGGTAAGTGATCACCGCCGCCCATGGACACTCGCAAGACCTGAGGAGCTGCAAGTGCGTTGCCGGCCTTTAAGAAAAGACTAGGCTCGCTTCTTGAAGGTTGCCATGTCATACCTGCATGTACTGTGTCTTCGCTCTTACCCCTCTCTGGCTCTGTCCCTTTTCTGGTACATCCTCGGGTCGACTTCTACGTCCAGCACGGGATGATGTAGTGATGATATTCTTTGCTGTCAGTTACACAGCAGTTGCAATATGAGTAAACATGAAATTCACTGACTAATCTAATGAAATCCTATATGTTAATCATCGGAAGTTACAAGGTAGTTAAAATAAAATAAAAAAATGTGCCTACCTAAAATACTCTTCCATTATTGGTACGTAATATTCTCACTAGGATTTCTAGATCACAGAGATTTTTTTTAGTAATTATCAGTCAAAAATATTATAAATTATTACATTGATATAGCTCTTAGAAACCACTTAGGTTTATATTTGACCTGTGTCTGAACTAAAATTATAGAAAGGATAAATTCAGTTTTTGTATGTTTCTTTTGAAATGGAGTAACTCAAAAACTAGGTCCTTAAGTGATTATAAACTTAATTTATAGAAAGCTTCATTACTAGTGAGTAACATAAGCTGCAGGTCATTTTAAAAATAAATAGAAATGCCTATGCAAATTACAATATATCATCAACAAATGATTATTGCACGTTCGCCGTGAAAGCTTCTGACGAAATAAAAACTCATGTACTTCACGTCTTTATACCTAATATAATAATAATTTTATTTCAGGAAATTATTCCCATATCCAACACTACGAATTATTAAATATAAATGTACATATTATTCATTAAAATTATTCAATTAAAAATAAAATAATAAAAATAACAAATACTAAAAATAAAATAAATTTAAGTTAGAATTATCCACCTCTCCAACATCGCCGAGTCCCACCGCTCGGACAATACTTTAGTACTCATTACCCGAATAAAACTGTAAAATGATGTCAACTATTATAATTTAGTCAAAATAACATTGCGAATAATGCTAATTTAAATTTATAGCACTATTCGTAATGCCAAGCGTAAATCGAATCTAAATGTAAAGCTAAACGCAGAGCGCCTACCTACCCAGGATTTGTACATGGTGCTGGTTCGACACCGCCGGACGATTACATTTTTTATTGTTTCTTTCTTATGACTACATAGTACTAAAATAATTTTTTTTCGATTGTAGGTACCTGTGTTTTGATTTTTTGAGACCCACAGGACGATTAAATTTATACTTTCCCATTTTTGAGCTTAAACTTACACTTCATCATCATATCAGCTGAAATACGTCCACTGCTGGATAAAGACCTCCCCCAAAGATCTCCACAATTGCCGGTCTTACGCTATCCGCATCCAGCGGTTTCCAGCGACCCTCTCAAGATCATAGGTCCATCTTGAAGGGGGCTTGCCCACGGTGCGTCTTGCGGTTCGTAGTCACCACTCGAGAACCTTTCTACCCCAAAAATATTATACCCGGTAGCATACTACCCTATATTACCATGGAGCCGGTGGTCAAATATTCACCACATTAGAATATTTATTAATTTATTTCACCAACTTTCATCTACTTTTACAGGGTTAGGACCCCAATACAGCAGTGTCGAAATGACCAGATTATCCATTGTTACCGCAAATATATTTACTACTGACTGTCAACGTCCGAGGTTGTCTTAATTGCTAAGGAAAAGTCCTTGTACTAGGAACATTTTATTAACTACCTCGTTGCTCTATCCCGTGATTAATGAGGTCCTGGGTTCAAATCCTTGGTGGGGGAGAAAAATATTTTAGATATGGCCAGAAAAATAATTCGTAGTAGCACGTAACCCCCGCGTCTCGAAGAATAGGTAAAGCCGTCGGTCTTGCACTTTAAGTCTTCCTAGTCGTATCAGCTAGCCCATGCTTTCAGATAATCAGTGTGAGTGAATGGTGAGTGCACCTCTCTATACTCTGAAATGTTTCGCTAGTCTCCATTTTATTTTAAGATATTGTATAGGAACACTTTAAGGTATGATTTGTTTAATACGACCTAAATATGAGTTGGTAATCTCAATGAGGTGTTACGATTGTAAAAAGGTACGATATTCCAACACCACTACTATGCTTCCTTAATAAAGTTATCGCAAGTATTCTCTTAAATATAAGACAGGAATACGAAATAAAGTTACGCTACTTAACAACAAAAATACATATTAAAATAATGCGAACCTGGTTTAGTTTTGTGATGTACCAAGAGATGTATTATTTAATTTCAAGGGGTCGTATTAAATTTCACGACAATTTAAAATGTAGCTTAATAATCATTTGTTATACGATGTTGTCGCTACGAAATTTGATTATTGGATCCTCAACAAAAACTCAATACTACACTACTACAAATAAACTTAATACTTTTGGATCACAATTACATGTAGACCTCCTACATGTAATTGTGATCCAAAAGTATAAAGTAGATATGTACCTTCAACACTAAAATTATTACAACTCATAAATAAATTAGTAATTTATTATTATGACGTGAACGCCCAGAAAGATTACAATACCATCCTGAATTACATTTCACAATATAATTGATAGCAAACCTGTAATAATTAAAATATATACCTATTATAATATCTAGTGTGGATCGACAAATTATTTTAACAAAGTCGTGATAATTAATTACTCGAGAAACTTTTTGCTACAATAAATAAAATTAATAAACCCTTTGTACCCACATAACGATGACGTAACAAACAATTTGTCAACGTATTAAACGATAAACATTACTATTAGTGTAACCGTAACATCTGCTCAACATCAACGATTAAACAACGCACTAAATAAACTTCTAAACAACGCGTGAAATATTAAAAAAACTGTTTACCAACCATGACGGATCATTTTAATGCTGAAACAACCCTATACATTCCCTTGCTTGTAATTACAACTCTGCTTAAGCAAAGCTTTAAAGGAAAATCACCTTTAAGTACGTTACTATAAGGTGGATATAATCCGTAGATGTATACAAGTTTCCCCTTCGTATGAAGGTAGGAGGGTCTGCGCGTTGGGAGGTGTGGATAGGCGGGGCTTGCATCATGTCTGGCTGGCCAGGCAGTCGTCCGCCGGCGGCCCGCGATGCCGCACCACAATGAGTCCGCCACACAGCTTCGCCATCCGCAACCTCCTCCCGGAAGCATCCTCTCGATCTCCGTCGCCTTCGGACACTGAACTCGATGTTACCGGAACAGAAACGCCACCACCTGGCTCATCGGCGGTTCCAGAAGAAAAGAAAAATGAAAAGCCGGCCTACAGCTATAACGCTCTTATTATGATGGCGATCCGAAGCAGCCCCGAAAAAAGACTGACATTAAACGGCATATACGAGTACATAATGAAGAATTTTCCTTACTACAAAGAGAACAAACAAGGTTGGCAGAACTCGATACGGCACAACCTGAGCTTGAATAAATGTTTTGTCAAAGTACCAAGACACTACGATGATCCTGGGAAAGGGAATTACTGGATGTTGGATCCTTCGTCTGATGATGTTTTTATTGGTGGAACGACGGGGAAATTACGGAGGAGATCGACAGCCGCTTCAAGATCTCGATTAGCGGCTTTTAAAAGAGGTGCGCTTCTACATCCGATGTTTGGGAACCCCTATGCTTCCCTAGTTGGACTGTATCCTCCGTTACTGTCTGTATACGGAAGGTATGCTCTCCCGAGTCCTTTGTTAAGGCTTCCGCCGCCCCCACCAAGTCCATATCATCAGTTATACAGAAGGATACATGGAATGGCGCCGTCGCTGAGTCCTCCGTCTGCGGAAGACTCTCACATAGTGAAGCATAGTTGATGAGTGTTGCGTGTTTAGTGTTCCCAGACGTCTCGAGATGTCTCGGTGATCACTGGTGACTGTGATAATACCCGATCTGTACAGTAAAGTGGTACGCTATTTATTATTAATTAAGATTTATATTTAAACTTTAACTTAAAGAGGCTTAATTTAAGTTATGAAGCAATAAACGATGTTTTCGAAACGATTTGTTCGTATTATTCTGGATTTTTATAATTTTGACATAGGCTTTGATGAAATTGGTTGTTAGTTTAGGCCTATATTTGTTAACTTTAAGTGCAACAGTTTTGCGTGCTATTTTTGTCTATATTTAAAAACTGTGAAAGTTATGTCTGGGCCACCGCACCAATGTAATTTTCAGGGTTTACGTAAAGACGTAGTCTCAATTTTATATGCACCACGCGGAATATTGTTCGCCTGGTAATTAGAATGATAATTAATCAAATATGATTCGTATTAAATTACGAAACACTTTACCAATTTCCTAACTTTTGATGATCATTTTAATAAAGGTGGTGCACCTTTATTAAAATGTTTTTTATCTTAAGAATATTCTTATTTGACTCTTATATTATAATTATGATGGCGTCTTTATAAGGAGAGATATGAGATTATGAAAATAGTTGATTTTTTTGTAAGTTTGGCGTTCGCAACCTAATGTAAAACCGATCTTAAATAGCCGTCAGTTTGAATAGTGGATATCTAAAATCCGAATAAGATAGTACCTAAACACTGTTCATAGCATATACTTCCTACTGGTTGTGGCAATACGTTATTAGATTACGTTCTAATTAAAAAAAAAACTTGTGTCTACTTATGTACACGCGTTAGAAGTTATACTTCTTAATATACAACTTGAACATAGTTATCAATTTTCATACCACCTAGAACTAACTTCATGCTGTTATTTTTACGATGCGCGCGAATCGTAAAAATTTACTCTCATACCACCTAGAACTAACTTCATGCTGTTAAATTTTTTGGTGTCGGTGTGCGCGCGCGACGTAAAATTTCACTCTCATCATTTTTCTCCATCGCACCAAAAGAAGTATAACTTCAAAAATTACATGGTCGATCCTAAATTGGTCATAAATTATTTTTACTCGAATATCATTTTCAATATTTCTTGTTTATTTAACCGAATTTAAACGAAGGAGATAATGAAAACTTTAACTTATCTTCCATAGATGATATAAGTATGTTTTTTTCGAAAGCGTGGAAGAAAAGAGTTTTTTAAATCGTATAATTATAATAACTTATTTATCGTGATAACACTATTGACATACATACACTAAAAGCTTACAGTCAAATTCATAACCTCCTCATTTTGAAGTCGGTTATTTCAATTAAATCAAATCAATGTAATTTGCTAAATATGAGTACATTACATTGTGGTGTTAGTTTTATATTCATATCCCGTTCAAATTTTACCATATTATAATATCCCGGGACATTATTTACACACGGCCATCTGATCCCAAACTAAGCAGAGCTTGTACTATGGAAACCAGATACCTACTACATATAAGTTCTACTTTTTTGTAAATACATGCTTATATAGATAATAACACCCAGACTCAGGACAAACCGACATGTTCATGCACCCAAATATCTTACTGGGTGGGAATAGAACCCACGACCTCTGGTGTGAAAAAAGAGCATTTGCTAACCACGGCAACAGTCCCGTCCAATTTGTCACAAATAGATAACAATTCATGTCATTTATTATCATACATGTGTTACACGATTATAAGTATTACATAATTATTAATAACTATCGGTCCCGGCAAAGTTCGTACCGCCAAATATTTTGCCGACAATACTGTCTAAAGACTACGTCTCACAGTCTTCTGTCTCATTTATTTTATTACAGACAACGCCCGCACTAGGGAATCTAATCCCCGTGTCGCGGAGTACTTTACAAACATATAATAGACGGACACAAATTACATCCAGACTCAGAACAACTATATATTGGTCACACAAATAGTTGTCCGGCGCGGGACTCGAATCCGACACGACGCAGCGAGGCGACTGTCTTAGCCGCTGCGTGACACGTGCAGTCATTCGCACACTCACTTTTCGGTTATATATAAATATTCCCAATTTATTAATTATATATTATATAAACGTTCTCCTGGCATGAAAGAACACATAAAAGAAAATTTTATCCATTTTGGTGCAGCCGTTTGGAAGTTATGAGCGTACAAACATTTCGATGATACATTTTTATTTACATAGAAGATGTCATTCTAATTATCTAATGAAAGGTTTTGTCATCAAAATATTCCTGGACTGAATAGCTTTGGGAATGTAATCCTTATCCTTGGGTACTTTACAAACATATAATAGACGGACACAAATTATATTATAATCAATTACATTTGTTGGTTTTGTTTGTATGTAAGCATTCCAAACCGAATAAAATAATTTTCCTAATCGAATTAATTCTATGCGATAGGAAATGCTGTCTATACTCCCATACAACATTTTTAAATTGGTCTTTGTAAATTCAAACTCTAAGTTATTAGTAATTATTTCAATTTAAAAGTGTGTTAAAACGGTTCTAACGACTATTTAACTAAACTACTTAGTAGACTGTAAAGGGAAAATATAAATAATAACATACATAGTTGTGCCCGATTATGACTGACAAGGAATACGTTAAATTTAATATAATATAATGTTTTGTCATCATTGGTCGTATGAATAGAGAGTAATTTCGGCCCTAGCAATTAATCTGAGCTGCCTGTTCTTTTGAGGCATAAATGTCATGTTAGAATTTTCCTTTTTTTATGCTGAATGGGTTTGCGCTTGACCACGATCTCCCCTGATGCGAGTGAAAATGTGGTCGAAGGTAGAAGGTGCCTATACTCTAGCCTTGAATAAAGCCATGTTGTATGAATCTGGACAACTGAACACATTTAAATAAACACTATCTTTTATAGTTTACGCAATGAAAGGATATGCATGGTAGCATATCCTTTCATTGCGTAAACTATAGATAATATATTTGGTAGCATTAAACCCATAGACTCTGTCAGTACTCTTGTTAAAAACATCACAGATTATAAAAAAAACCATAGAGCAGAATGTGGGCCTGTTGGCGTGGTTGACCAATGCTTGCTTTTCACGCCGGAGGTCGTGGGATCGATTGCCACTCAGGATAGATGTTTGTGTGCATGAACGTGTCTGTTTGTCCTGAGCCTGGCTGTAATTTATGATGACATTTAAATTAGCTTAATAGCACAAAATATAGAATCACTACCAATATATTTATATAAGGCTACAAAAGTTATTATAGAGACTCAACTGGGTCGTGTTGAAACCGGTAGTAGATGAACCCACTGAGTTTGTTTCGCTGGGCCTTCTCAGTTGGGGCGCATTGGATCCGGTGGTAGCATTAAAGCGCGACCGTCGTTATTAACACAAGGCCCGTCATAATAATAATACCTTAGACAGAACCATTGACAATATGTAGTAAAAATATTAGACTTAAACTAGATAATTAAACATAATCTCTTGACAATAACTTGATACAAGCTAGCTAAATATCAATGCTATAATAAAATAAATTGTATAAATGTTTTCATACAATGTGTACCTAAATATCTATGTTACTAGAAATAATAATGTATACTATATATAACTATATTACTACAAACATGTTTTGACTATTTACAAGCGCTTTTTTAAAGTCTACGTGAATAAAAACCTTTTTGGATTTTATTTTATTTTAGATAGGGATAATTATAAATATTACAATATATCATGTCAACTTACGCTTGGTTATGGATACCCTAACAGAACATACTCAAACTCTAGCAAAGACTAAAAAGGAGTAGGAAATATCCCGGAGAAAGACACGTTCAACCGAGCATAGTGGAAGCAGAAAAAGAGAAGAGGTGACAACACTATCAGATATAAGATAGGAATAAAAGGGAAGAGATACATAATATCATGAATACTGGCTCTACTATGAATGTTTTAAAAATATAGAGTAGTCAGTCGACCCGTGACCACGGCTGGTGCAATCCATGCCGAAACGTCGGGTAACCAAGGTAATGATTTACCTAAATCTTTATCGCGATGAGACCCGTGTCCACAGTATATAAAAATGTGTACAAATCGCGAAAGTTTAAAAACATTAATTTAGAACTGATTTCGTAAAATGTAGTTTTATAGTATTATTCACAATGCAAAACGTAAATCTAATCTCAAAAATGGGAAATCATAAATTTAATCGTACTTTAAATCTTACACCAAAAATGGTATAAATATCAATGCTATAATAAAATAAATTTTATAAATGTTTTCATACAATGTGTACCTAAATATCTATGTTACTAGAAATAATAATGTATACAACTATATTACTACAAATATGTTCTGACTATTTACAAGCGCTTTTTTAAAGTCTACGTGAATAAAAACCTTTTTTTATTTTATTTTATTTTATTTTACACCAACACCCTCTGCCAATCTGGGGTAGGTGTTAAGCTACTCTGTGATAAGCTGCGAACGATACACACTGGTAGATCAAATTTAGGATTCCCTTGCTAAAACCATTTTGGAGGATGTCGGTGTGACCCTCGGCTTTGTTTTCTTTAAACAGGTCAGTAACGGTCTTATCGCAGTCAGCGGTCTCTTCCTTTGGATGGACAAGAACCAGCCATAAAGAAAGACAACAAGATAAGGGTAGTGCAAGTGCAATATATAATAGCATTTACTTACTTAATCGTTGTACTACCATGTCATTAACGAATTACATACAATACATACTTAATGACATAAACATAATAATATATATACTTCTGCCAAAGTGTAAGTGGAAACACAGGAACACACTATACATTCCTCATAATCCAATAGGATGGGTTTCATACAGGACAGTGGAGAGATCAGGTGAAAGACCAACCACTCTACGTCCCCTCCAAGGCACGCTAGTGACAACACACAAAATTCAGATTTAAGGATGCCACGGGGTGTTTTTCTTGTCGGGAAATTCCTAACAGTACTTTGTGACCTCACCTGGGTTTTAACCCAGTACTTCCGTGTTATCGGTTGAACACGCTACTGCTACTGCTATACTTAATGTAATTATTTTTATAGATAGAATGTGGTACGAGCCGGCTATCCTGCATAAGCCTTTTTTAAATGAGCCATATTTGCATGCCGCATCTGACTAGAATACAGGTTTCTAGGAATGATTTCTAGTACTTTGAGAAATTATAGATTTACAACATTGGTTTCATCATTCAGTTTAAGAAACTTATGAAAATATATGTTTTGGATTTTACTAAACGTAGTGCAACATTAAGAATACCTAACTATCCCGTGATTTCTCCATAGATTGATAGCACGCAGGTAAGGGAACAGTTAGATGTTCCACCAGTTTGCAATAGAGAATGTCAAATATGTTGTAACTATTATTAAAAAATATACCTATATATTACTTTTGTTTTAGTTACTATTTTAGCGTATATCTTGGAAACCTGTTAGAATAGCAAGGTATTGTTAAGTTTTACAATGTCCTGTTCATGTCTTACCATATTGGTGCGCAAAAGTTAATTGGGTAAAAAAAAAAACAATATTTTTATTAATTAGTCACAAGTATAACAATTAATGTCGTGTAATTTATTATAACTAATATTTTTACCCAAGCCAACTTAACAGTACCTTTAAAATTTAGTTGCCAATTACTATTACACGATTATTATTATTACATACTATTACACGATAATTATTATTACATAATTATTAATAATATGACTAATTAAAGGTTTGGTCATCAAAATATTCCTGGACCCAATAGTAGCATTTGTTTGTATGTAACATGACTTCTCGTCGCGGGAAACTTTGACAGCAGTGGACGTCTTTCGGCTGATATGATGATGATGATGGAAATGACTTCTCCGTTGTTTTCATAAATGAAATAATTCTATTCGATAGGGAAAGCATTTGGAATAGTCCCATTAACTTCTTAAAAGTAAAATATGTCATTGCTATTCTTAGAGTTTCTGAGATGTACGCTATTGACGATAGCTGATGAAAAAATCTAGTAAATAATGAAAATATAATGCAATAATGGGAAAATAAAGTCTCTTGAAGGAAGAAAACTATTAAATAGGTGAAATATTACCTAAATTAAATAAACGAGTGCACTACACGACTGATCTCCCTCTCAACTTCCGTTCACGTAACGCTCTAGTCACCCAGTCACCTCTTTACTCCTGAAGTCAAGCAAGTGTAGAGATATTTTGCTTCAATAAGTATAACAATCCCACAGCCCAACTTAGGCAAAAGTACGTATTATAAAAATCTAGACTATTAGGATGTGGCCGATGGAACGATGAATCATACGTTTTAAATAGCTTTTCCGCGTAACTTCTCTTTAGTCTTGCTGAATATAAATTATAGAGCGGATAATTATGAGATGCAAGGTGGTGCAGGTTCGAATTCTAGGAAAGTTATAAGTTGCTTGTTTTGCCGTTGTGTATTTTAACATAATAAGCAATTACTACAACTGAAGGACGTTGCTCGACGAGCTGGACGAGCGTTGCTCTTTTTGTAATAAACAAGCTTCTAGTATAATGCTAAATGTGTTACTATAGTTCGGAAAGGTTTCTGGCAAAGACATTACGATGAACATTACTAATATATAACAAACTACCCAAAGCGTTTAAAGGAAGTAATGACAAGACGTTCAAAAAATAATTGAAGCAATTTCTTGTTAATAAAAATTATTATAGTGTGACTGACTTCCTAAATGATAAATTTTAAATTGAATAGTAATGCTAATTGCATTTTTGTACCTATATGATTGTTGTATTTTAGAACCTTATATATTATTTTGACATTTACTTCTATTAACGTGACATTGTACAATACTATTTGACATTGATTATAATGTGATCTAATTATATATATATATATATATATATATATATATATATGCGAAATCAATATAACTAATTATTTTTTGTTTAAATTTGTATACGAATATACGAATCAATTTGCATGCCTTAGTTTTTAGGTAGAATACAGCGTTCAAATAAGTTTAATGTGTACCATCCTCTGTAATACCTGTATTGAGCAAAAAAATTTAATTGAATTGATGACGTAATCAACAATACTTTAAATTTTAGGGCAGTCAGTGAGTAAGCAGCATTTATTTTTCATGGATAGAAGGAACCGACATACAGGTACCGTATTCGCGAGGTTCTATGTTTGTGTCTTCGTAATATTGCTTCTCTCGCAACGGGGCTGCCCCCGTGTATACCGAGTAATCGTCGCCACTTTCATAGTCGATGAGTTCTTCAAGTCCTTGGCTGTTGAATGCATGTTATGCCTCCAAGACTTGTCTTGACTCGTTGAAGTTAATAACTAATATCCCTCGACTGAAGGATGTGTTCAGTATTAAAAGAAAGGAATTAGAGACAATAAGATTTGCTTTTGGTACATATTTAACATGACTATGTACAATATTTACCATTTATTACTACTAATACTTATTACTGATATTTACGCAAATGATATTGATGACCTGATGGTCAGCAATATCATCATATATATATCATGAATGAATCATGATGGAACTATAAACAAAGTTGGGCCTAGCACCTTTAATACAAGTTATCTCCGAATAACTTAGCTAAGGTGCTAGCCACCACAGAGATTGCTAAATATATTGTAACAAACAAACAATTTTATTATGTAAAAATGTATTGCATTGAACTGTACGCACCTATTGTTGTTATATTTTATGTTATGTGGTGAAATAAACAATTATCTTAGCTTATCATATCTTATCATCCATAAAAGATTTTCACAATAGAGTTACGTTCATCATTTGGAGAGATACTCGTATGCCATAATCGCCACATTGGCAGACGGGTTGGCGATCGTAGTATGATGGTCATGGGTACCGGAGCAGCAAACCCGCGTTCCCGGGACTCCCCCATCAGGCGCCAAGAGAAGTCCACGGCAGGTAGGTTTAGTCGGTGCAAGTCCGACATACCCACCCGCAGACACTTTTTGCGGGTGGCATGTAAAGGCATTCCCTCTGCCTTAACAAAAAAAAAAAAAAGTTTATATGGTCATAGTACACCCACCCAGGTGACGGCAAAGAATATCATCACTGCGTAGAAGTCGTCCCGAGGGAATATCTCACGGAGAACCGGCAGCAGCTTCTCACAAACAACCCCAGCAATTCAAATTCAAGTTTTCATTTGCGTTTTAGTATCATTTTTATTAATCACTGCATATAGTACACACACAGAGTATACTATATAACACTCAATACGCATTGCATTTGTCAAACAACCCGGCACTCTAGAATTTCGATAAGAAGGCTTCAACGCTTATGGAAGGCATTACTTATACCGAGCATTACATCATTTAATAGTCATGGCACCTAAATTTTACAATATGCCAGTAGGTACCTAATAAATATTCATTTAAGGTTTAATAAGCTTAATTAATTGAAAACAGAGTCAAAAGCTTTCTAAATTGAAATTTGTTTAGTTCCAATATTAAATATGTAGAATTTAAAAATTAGCAAGCCTAAAAGCTTTTGATTGACTTTAATTAATAAGATTTATTACACCTTAAGTGATTATTTATTAGATAAAGGCATGTAATTTGAATATAATAATAGCTTCAATTTGTAAAGTGTTAATTTTATTTGTATGTTGTTGTCTTAGGCATTTTTTTAGCTGTTAATTGACATTCCATCTTATTTATGATTGACATTTAAATATTCCGTAATTTTGACATGTGATATATATATACGAGTATATCTTGAAATTATATTAGTGTGTCATTTTTATTTTTTAATTGTGTTATTTTTATTATTATGAATGTTTGCATTTATTATTATAAAAAATAAATCCAGTAGCATGGACATAGGGCAATAAAATTTTTATCAATACCGCCGTTAAATATACATTTTTATTGACCCGTGCTCGCAATAAATGAATTAAAATTTGTTCATTTGCTCTATCGGTAGCTATGGACTAATTGTAATGAATTTTATAATAATAATGTATTTATTTATATCTTTCACAAAGGTTTGTACATATTATGTAAAGTAATACAGAGAAAGCAACTAATATTCATTTGTGAGAGATTGGCGTCTCTGGCGATAGTAGGTAAAACCAGGTTCCCACCTGGTAATGATACATTTATTATTTATTTATTTACACCTTCTAGTACAGCCTGGTATTAAAGTAAAAAGGCGGACTTAATGCCAACAGAAATTTCTCCCATCCAAACTTTAGGTGATGCGGATGAATTATACTAGGCGGGATGGGATTTGGGATGTTAGACAAAGTGAGTTTAGAACACCCAAATAGGGGAGACCGGGGCGCGCTTAACAAAATTTATATTTTCAGTTATAGCTTCAAAACGCCAAAACATTTAGAAATTATTTTTGTGTCACACGATTTCCAAACTATTCCAACCATATCATTGGTTTTAATTTGACAAAAAGTTGGTAACTTTTTATAAAGACGATTTTACTGGGAAAAGTCAGAAATTAATACTTACCCCGCAATCGGGGCTACAATTAACGGTACCGAGGTAAGTATTAAAAAAAGGGGCAACAATTAACAGTGTAAGTATTTCCAGTATAAATAAAGAAAACGCACATTTGACATTTTTTTTATTAAGGAATACGATTAAGATTAGATTTAAACAATATAGCACTTTGTCCCTGCTACAGCGATACAAGTATGTAGAGAAAGAAACCCGAACAGATTTTTGAGTATTGAGTTCCAAACAAAACCTCTCTATTTAATAACATAAATCAACAAATATCTGAATGAGGTTCGTTTTCCATAATCAAAATGTTCAATTAGTGGAACAATATTTCAGCTATATCAATGAATAGAAACAAAAACTCAACAAAAATTACTTCGTAGAAGAATTTCGTAGAAAGAAGCTATTTTTCCTTTAGAAGAACTTCGTAGACAGAAGCTATTATTCCTTTATTATTTTCTTTACCAGGGCTTTCTTTTCCTTCCATAGTCGGTATTTTTCTTTTTCAATTTCTGTTACTTTCTATGTCTTCTAATGCTTGTTTTTTCGGTGCGTCCGTAAATATGGCAGATTTTCTGGTGCGATTACGATTTTGAGATTTTCTTAGCTTTCGTCTGTATTTTAAATCAGTTATCTAATTGAGCACGTGAAGAACCAGCAACCACTTCCATGGTTATTATGGGTTGAACAGTGAAACGTGACAAATTTGATATTCTGGGGCTTAATATAAATAAATAATTAGGTACCATGGTGAATATACAGATCTTTATAGTACTTAGTAATAGGCTCCTATTGAGCACCTTTCGGGTATGGAACCAAAAAGAGAACTCAAAGGTTACTAACCCCACATATGAGGTAAGAATTAACATGTTAATACTAGCCCCGTATGTCTTGTTAATTTTAGCCCCATGGGTACCTTTTCAATAAAAAAATATTTAATTACTAATTACATATACATAACTTTCCTAGTGCCAATGTACACTCATTGGCACTAGGAACGTTATGTAACATTATCAAGAATAAAACAAGCGACTACGAAAAAATATATATTACAGCGAAATCAAATATTCAATACGTAAATCAAAAAAATCGTAAAGTGAAAAAGTTTGTTACCTGGTAAAAATAGACGCACACAACACAACTTACTCCAGCGGCGCACTGAGGTCGACTGATGAGTCTAAAACTGTAGACCATCGTTAGAGGGACGAATTTTAGGAATCACTAGTGACATGATGTTAATAGTTTCTTAGAAATTCGCTTGTTAATACTTACCTCTGTTAATTGAAGCCCCGGCCTCCCCGACAAATAACTAAAGTGAGGAATAAAGCTCAGGTAAGAAATAATTAAATATATACTTAAATAACTTATATTAAATATGTATTCAAACATGATTGAAGAGATAATTCTGCGTTTAGTTACCTATTGTTTTTTAAATGTAAACAAAGTCTCATTTAGCACATACTTCTTCAAATTTTCAATACGTATCGAAAAATTACGGGAAAGTAACGACGAGCTCATGTGAGTATTTATTAAAGGTTTCAGTAACATTATAATTCATTGTATGTACCGACGTCAGCACATCCACAATCTGTCAAATAGATTTTCAACCTTATCACCAAAGCATAAGGTTCACTTTAAATTGGGGAAATTTGACAGATTGCTACTCTCAACCATCATCATAAAACAATAATCATTTAAAATAAATACTACGAAGCCTTTAAACAATAGCTGCCCGTATGGTACAGTGGTTAAGGCAGTCCTCCCTATTACCTCGGCCCCGTCGTGTATCGGGTTCGGTAGGCGTAAATTATTTGTGTGACCTATACCTACATCATCATGTCAGCTGAATGGCGTCCACTGCTGGGCAAAGGCCTCTCAAAACAATTCCACAATGTAGTTGTGTCCATCATTTGGAGGGATATGCCATAATCACGTTTTGCAGACGGATAGCCGATCGCAGTATGATGATCATAGTACGCAGAGAGATGCTGCTGCCCGTTTTCTGGGAGATATTCCTTCGGGACGAGTTTTTCGCCACCCAAGGGATGAGAAGGGGTGGAGATATTTTTTTCCGTCAGTCACACAGCCTACTAGGTGTTTTCTTTTGTAAAGCGATAAAACTCAGTGCTGACACTATCATTATAAAATAAATGAAACTAGAACTTTTATCTAAATAATACCTCACGACTTAATGTCCTCCTAGCCGAATTTCGGCCACGGCGGCCAGTCTCAACAGAGATTAGCCATCTGCGCGGGTCATATTATAGTGCTCAAGTGTGTGCGCAAACACAGGAGCACTTTCTATTCAATACTCTCATGATCCGATGGGACGCTTAGGCGACACGACAGGAAAGAGGTCAGGCACAGGACCGACGGCTTTACGTGCTCTCCGAGGCACGGGCGTATAATACCGCCAACTCCCAGACTTCGGGCTGATATTGAGAATTTTTTCTTTTTACATAAAAGTCTCAAAATCACTTTTTGGCTCGACGCAGGATTTGAACCCAGGACCTCGTCCTCTGCGGGTGAACACGCTACCGCTAGACCAACAAGGCAGTCGAACTTACACTAAATACGTCAATTAAGTTCTTATTAATTCATATGGGCAGTGGTTACACTAGTGTCTCAGTTCTTCAAGCTACCTAGGAGGCATTCGGCATGACTTATCGACTCGTTAGGACGGTTTATAATGACTATAGACTGGTCCACCGACTGACAACATAACGTGCTCCCCAAAGCAGTTTAGCGGTAACCCATCTATAGACTAGGTTCTTATCCTCGTAAATCGGGGTTAGACGGCAATTGGCTATGAGGACCTCGCTGTATTCATATAAAACTACTAGCTGTGCCCCGCGGTTTTACCCGCGTTAAACTTTATAAATTATCACAGCTCCTCCACCGTAGGTGATAGCGTGATAATATGTAGCCTATATGTTGACCCCGACCTCTTAATAATATTCATGCAAAATTTGAAGTAAATCCATGCAGTACTTTTTGAGTTTAGCCCGGACATACATACAGATAAACAGATAAACAGACAAAAATTATAAAAACTATATTTTTGGCTTCGATATCGATTGTGAATCTCGCCACGGGTATCCTTTTAAAAAAATATTCAAGGTACAGTTTTGACTTTCCTACGATTTTATTATATGTATAGATAAACTCTGCCGATTGGGAGCGCGCATTTCGCATGCAAAAAAGTGCCGTAAGGGCTATTGCGCGAATACCGCAGGATGAATCTGCTAGACCATACTTTGCAAAGTTTGGGATTCTTACCTTACCAGCAATAGTAATATATCAGGTGTATGTAAGGGTAAACCTGGACCTATACACGAAGCAAAGCGATGTTCACTCTTACTAAACTCGCCGGAAGGATAAATTGTCACTAGTGAATAGAACACAAACAAAGTCAGCAAAGTCGACTCATGTCATGGGCCCGGCAGTTTATAATCAGCTCCCAGAGAGCATAGTAACCGCCCTAACTCTCGCAGGATTCAAGGGTCGGTTAAGACGCTGGTTAGTCGAGCGAGCGTTCTACACTTACGACGATTTTTTTAAATTTAAATAATATTGACAATATGTTGACTTATTTATTTGTATTATAATTTTATTTCTATATTAGGACAAATTGACAATTTATTAATTATATTTACTTTTGACATGACTACCTATTATTGACATTGTTTGTGATATTATAAATAATCGATGTGAACATTTTTTGACATGTAATTAACATTACCAATAAATTACTATTGACTATTGACTACTTTTACTGACAACTACAAACATCCACAAAGAAGTTAAAAACGTGTTTGAGGTATGGTGTTTAGTCAAAGACAATTTTAGAATTGAGGCTTATTTAAAAGTTTGCTGTTCCAATCGCTGTATCCTACAAAAAAAAATGGTTAGCTAGTAATGAGTATTGTGAATGGTGCGCTATAGTCGGACTAGGGAAAGTTATTTTAAATACTTACATTTCAGCCCTCAAGGTGGCAATTATTACATTTACATGAATTACGCCTCATTCGGAAGCGTTATTACACAGATTAGACCTACTTGTAAAATAGTCTCAAAACGTTAATGACTTAAACAATTACATGATTATTACAGGATTAAGTAAATCTTACTTAAAAAATTAAGTAATCTTTATAGGGTGTCTAGATACACCGTAGTCGGTAGTTTACGATACAAATTCACAATATCATTGTAATATAGTTCGTAGGCAACTAACTATCACTACTATACTATTCATTCGTCGTTCAAAACATTAAGATTTTCACTTTTCCGCTAATTTTAAGTCGCGCCGATGGTGAATATTATTTTAGTTTCATCAAGTACATATGTATGTACTTAATCAGTAAGTAAGATGTAATAGGGAATGTAGAATTAGGTATAGTTTTTTTTATAAAGCATGTTCTTAATTATACCTAGAGACCTAATAATTTTATTGAAGGGAAGAAATATAATAGAGAATATAGAATTTAATTATGCTATGAAAATAAAACGCTTTTACGTTCGTTACGACCGTGTTCTTAGGAGACGACACAATAATGTCGACAATTACGAAAATATTGTGCAATTAAATAATTTTGTGGCTTGTTTTCTTTTAAATTTTATTTATAGTCATCAGAAATGGCCGCCACATACCACCACTTGTTAAATATTTAAATCGCTTTGTAATGGCGGTTGCTTTCCGTCTAAACATTTTATTTACGTAAAAATTACGATCTTCATTTACACGTGTCTTAATTTTAAAGTTAATTTGTTTAATGATAATATTTTTGTCGTAAATGAGCTGTAATTAATTCTTTAAATGATGATTCAGAGTCCCAGTCTTGTCAGTTATATTATTTTCGACATGCCGTCTAACTACGAAACATAACGTTGGTTAACACGTGGCTCATTTAATTAAAGTTGAGAACAACGTGCCATATTTACACTTTATACACTAAAACATAATACATAATTTCAAAAAAACATTCTCAATAAGTCCATGTTTAACTTAACTGTGTATGTTCTTTCATATCTTTGCTTGTCTTTCATAAAACTGATGGATGTTCCAAAAGATTGAGGAAGGCAATGTGGTTTACTTAGATATATAATCACTTATATGCATGTTATCAATGACAGACATTCCTAGTCTAAATAAAGACATAGTTACAATTAACTTAAGTACATATCTACATTTAAAACAGTCATTATTCGAAATTAGCTTTGTGCCCTGTCGTAAGTGATTGTTGAGGATCTACATATAGCACCTGGATAGTCGATTGTAAATAATAAATAAATAAATAATGTTTTATTGACACCAATATACATTTTTACATTTCAGTACAATGTTTAGAGCCTTATAGGTACTTAAATTACAAAAGTTGTCGAAAAGTGATTCCCTAGCTAGGCTAATTTGCCTGTATTTTGGGAGGCAGCGTTCAATCGTGTACTTATTTTAAATTACATTTTGGAGGTTGTCGCTGCGCCATATATGTAAAAATTTGCGGTAAGTTAATACTTTTTAATTACTTAAAGAGTAACAAATGTATGTATTTCGTGATGAAGAAAAAAAACAAAATAGATTGCGTTTGTGTGTGTGTGTGTATGAGAGTAAAGAGTGAGTGTTAATATGAGACAAAAGTATTAGAAATTGTTTATTTATGCGATATATGTAATTAGATTTTCTGTTTCCAGATAGTCGAGTTGACGAAGCCATGTAGTCATTATGTTTAGTTATATTTTTACTTTGGTTTGAGATATTTAATTTTTTGTGTATTTTGTCGTATATTTTACAGCTTTGACTGTCTAGCCACTTGATAAAGGTTACCTCTAACAGATAGGATTTATAAATTCTTTAGTCAAGTAGGGTACCGTAATGTGTATGTGAAATCTGAAACCAGGGAGAGTGTTGGTGTTCCATCTTGTTTTCTACGTCTTATTATTTACTGTAACAAGGTTTTATTTTAAATTTTAACTCACCACCTGTCGCCTTTCTTTTTGTCTAATTTAAAATAATATTAATGCTCTGTTCACTTCTAGGAGAATAATCACTAATGTTTGTGTAATACTATTTAAATTGAATCCAGTGCTTTTGCTAGTTTAGTGAACCTAAATATAAGTCATAAGTCATTTATTTCTTAACAATTTACATTGTGTTGAAACATTTGTTGTACAATAAGTACATATCTAAAATACAAAATACAACTAACAAAAACTATCATACATAACGGTCAAGAATACGTTGTTACATTTGTCGTTTGTCATTTATGAACTCATTAATTCTATAAAAATGTATTAAATAATTTGTTTTTAGATAAGTTAACTCTGTGTATAATTTTAAATTCTATTGGCAGCTTGTTATATAAGATGACAGATTGTACTCTGGGACTATGCTGAACTACATTCAATTTAGGTTGAATTGTAGAGGGTAAGTCCTTCCTACGAGTACTCTCTCTCAGCTGTCGTTCCTCATCAGTCTCGTATTTGTGCAAATATAATGGGCACCAGTTCGTTTGTGACTTTTCTTTACTGCTATTACCTTGACCTTGACCTTTTCCACATTTGGCTTCCAACGAAGCGCTAAAAAGTCCATGTTACACTATTACAAGTGAGTGTTCCATCATATCTTTTCTTACCAGTGCTTCACGTTAGCGTAGATTTAGGAGTCCAAGTCTTTATGTCAAACATATTTAATATAGAGATTGGTGGTAGGGTAGGTTTTGTTAGTGGTCTATAGCTGCCAAATAAGCCGGAAAATCTCTTGTTACAGTAACGAATAAAGTTAAGTTACTGCCTTAATATGTGAAAACGACAATCAATCAATTTTTTTTACGACGACTGTATAGAATTAAATCTATTTGTTTGCCGCAAGCAATAAATACTTAAATAATTCACACATAACTGAGCAATCGCGTAACATACCTACATACAAAATCACAAATAACATACAGTCAGATTGATAATAAGATTGATAACAAATGATGTTCAAACACATGAACAATTATATTGCTATACTTAATTATTATATAGCTATTTATGAATACTTCGGGTATGTACCTACATTTAAATAGAAAACATTTTTAACCAACTTCAAAAGAAAGAGGTTATCAATCTGACTGTATGTTATTTTTGATTTTGTATGTAGGTATGTTACGCGATTTCTCAGCTATATGTGAATTATTTAAGCATTTATTGCTTGCGGCAAACAAATAGATTTAATTCTATACCGTCGTCGTAAAAAAATTTGATTGATTGTCGTTTTTATATATTAAGGTAGTAACTTAACTTTATTTTTTACCGTAACAAGAGATTTTCCGGCTGACTTTATTAACCAAGAATTAACAAGTTTGAGTTGATTGAAATAAGTGTACCTACCAACTTAAATTGTCAAATATAAGTATTAAATTACGAAATTCCCTGCACTCGGCTGAGCCCGTCCTGCGGGGAGATTAGATAAAATTGTAATGAACTGATTATAGAATACATCTATTAATATCTACGATGCCTTGTTATACTATTATATTATACTGAATTATTTAATTGCATTCATTCGTACTACAGACGTTTGTTAAGAGTTTAGTTAACTAATAAGTAGCATTCTATTAAATACATTGAGAAAAATTCAACTCTTTTAATTTTGTCATGATTACACGAGTTCTTTTCTTATATTGTGTGTTGTTTGTTCAGTCCATATTGAGGCGAAATATAACAGTTTTGTGAAGCAGGTCTACTACTAGATGAAATCGCCCCAACTGAGAAAATCAGCATGTCTACCACAGGTTCATGTAGTTTACTTCCTCGATCATGCTTGCAGTTTTTACAGTACATTGACTAGCACCGCCCCTAGCGGAAAGTTCATTGAGCTTAAAATGCCTATACAAACTGTAAGTATTATCGAGTATGTTAACTATACCGTCGTTATTAACACAAGATCCGTCATAATAATAATACCTTAATATAGACAGAACCATTGACAATATGTAGTAAAAATATTAGAGTTAAAATAGATAATTAAACTTAAACATAATCTCTTGACAATAACTTGATACGAGCTAGCTACGATATCATTGCTATTATAAAATAAATTTTATAAATGTTTTCATACAATCAATACAACATGTACCTAAATATCTATGTTACTAGAAATAATAATGTATACAACTATATTACTACAAACATGTTCTAACTATTTACAAGCGCATTTTTAAAGTCTACGCGAATAAAAACGTTTTTTATTATTTATATTTATTTATACGGAATTGTGGTAAAGGTAGGTACTAAACATACTCAGAGGGTTCTCTACACCGCTTTTAAGACGGTCTGACGAAACTTTGACGTGGTTGTGCGAGTTAGGTCCAGCTAATGTGTGCCGACCAGGGACTCTACCGGCTAAGTCACCGAACATCAATTTCTTAAATGGCGTTCAAATAAATAAAGGTTACAAATGACTTAATCAATCATTAAATCGTTTATGACGTCACATGTGCTCATGGAAGCCAATTTAACGATTGATTAAGTCATTTTTAACCTTTATTTATTTGAACGCCATTTAAGAAATCGATGTTCGGTGACTAAGCCGGTAGAGCCCCAGGCCTACTGAACATTTGCATGTTTAGAAGTCATGATCAGTTTATCTGATTGGCTGTCATAGTAGAAGTTATATAAAACAAAACGGCTTTAAATTTATTACGGTTAAAGACATTTATTTCTCAAAAACGGAATATAACATTCACTTACATTAGAAATACAGATAAACTCAATAAGATAAAATAATCTATTACGTGTAACGAGATACAAAACGGCGTAACTGAGTATAATTATTGTTAGTAATAGGTGCATAGGTAATTTAGTAGCACGTAATTATTTTAGTCAAATAGGATAGGTAATTGAGTATGTTTGTTAGTATTTTTTTGTTTATATAGATAAGTATTTAATTTTAATGGCGGTTACTGAGTACAAAGTCCATATTTAATCTTTTATCGTTGTAGATAGACCAGCAATCGATACATACCATTAGAATATAATAATATATGTTTCAAATCGTCTCTAGAGACGACTATTTTAGGACCTAGCCATAAAAAATGACGTTTAGATTGAAAAAAATGTCAGTCATCCGGCAAAATCCGTCATAATGGTTTAACAGTTCAGTCACAGTATAGCTTTTTAATGACGTCATTTCCAGTTCCTCTGTCTCAGTTCAATTTTCAAATCCGCCATGATGAAATAGTTGTCATTATAATATTTTCTTTGAAGAGATTTGTTAATTATTTTATTTTATTACTAGGAATTGTGTTGTTGATTAAAAAATATCCGTTTGATAATGTTATTTATTTTGAAGTTTATTGTAATCGGATGAGTGGAGTGTTGTAATTTAATAAGTTTATTAAAAGGCGCGAGTCGGAAACCATTGGATGCATTTTATAAAATGCTCTATGGTAGGATGTTCTCCAGTTTGTCCCGGATGCATTTTGATGTTGAAAGGTGATCATAGACATTGCAGATGAACTGATTATTTTGTCGGTTTGAATCGGTAATATATCTGGTAAGGTGATTTTCACATATTAACTAATTAGGTGGTATAGGTAAACATGATTCTGTACTATCTATCCTCAAAAATAATTTGAAAAATCATCATCAATGATAAAAGCTCCAATAAACTCTCACAAAATCTTGAAATCCCTAAGAAATTATAAACATAATATTCTGTATCTGTATGATTAATAAATACTAACTGTTATTTAATAATAACAGTTAGTAATTTAAGGTCTTTAAATAAGTCAAAAATCATTTATTCCGTAAAATTTTTACATTGCGGTATCGTCATTTTTTTACCCTACCGCATGACGTGGCAGCTACTGAGAAACACTGCCAGAAAACTCAGTAGGACTCCTTGTTTAAAATAAAATATACTTACTTAAGACTAATTACTATCATGTGTGTTGACTCAGAACGACTCAATCCTAAGCACGTTTGTCACTTAAATAATCAGAACTTTTGTAACATACCCTGCTACACAATTTGGCTTATTATTTTTTTAAATCTAATTCGTAGACAATTCTCTAAGGTAATTCGTAGCGAGATGCGACTACTCAGACTATAAATAGATTTGACTACTCTTTTTGTTATAATCAACCCATATACCGTACTCGCCGGTCGAGAATTTGACCGAGAACGCGTAGCGACCATCAGTGCCCTCCATGACCCTTTGATTGCATTCGTATCGATTAAATGCCCTCTCCGAACCTAAATCGGACAACAGGCCCGTGTCACGTATTAACGTAGAGGGAAAGTTGCACAAGTCATCCCCAAAACGGTAAAACCCTCTAAAACGTTTGCTATCCGGCTTGAGCTCTCCCTTGCCTGTATTGACCGGTGAGGCAGTGTAAGCCTTTTAAGCTAACTGTGAACATTATGTTGAAAATAAATGTTATAGACTGTACCATACGGAGCGTCTACCCTAGATTGGCAGAGTAGGACGTTGGTTCGATTCCCGCTGGACGTTGGAAATTATACATATTTCCAACGTCCAGCGGGAATCCCCAGTGTTATAGAGGTATGTATATGATTTGCATTACGAGAAACGGTGTATCAATAAAATTTGAGCCATTATAAGAGAAACTTATATCCACCTTCTCTCTTATATCCAAGTTAGCACACCACGCCAATAGTGATACAGCGTAATATTGACATAGAGAATAACAAATCTAACATTTTACGATTCGACAATGATTCATCTAAAAAAGAGTGTTCCGGTAATTTGTCTGTGAAAGTTAGAATAAAAACGATTAGTTATAGCTCACATGCGTGGGCGCAACGATCGTCACAGCGTCGTGATGACTAACAAACAACTGATTAACCGTCCCTTGCTAAATAAACACACATAACAATGATCATAATTACTTTTATTTTACAAAATAATTCGATCTTGATGGTTTTGTTTTTGTACAAATATACTTAGATGTCTGTAAATTGATAATAATATATGGCACGAGTAGTAAAGACAGTGATGAATATATTGTGTCAACTCGCTTGTCGACAGTTACGAGAGTTTGTGTCGTCTACGCGTAGCAAATCGATGTTTTTGATACTAAATGCTAAAGACAACTTCGCCAAACGCTGCCAACAAAAACAAGAAACATGATACCGATATAATCCGACCGCACGGACCATCTCTCATTCGACACAAAACATCTTGCTCTAGAAATATTGTGAAAACCATCAACCCCAAATAAATCACAGTCGCCATTTTGCCCCGCGTTCCCGCGCTTTTTCCCGACCACAGACAATTAGGCGGGTGACAGCGCACCATAAACAAGACGCGAGTTAATCCGCGGATTATCGTGAGCGCACACAACCGGCGTGCAGCGGGTATTTCTTGTAAATAATTGTAAATCTACGTCAAAACGCAACGACAGATACATATGTTAGAGGATTACGGGGCGGAGATTAACCCGTTTTATGCTGTTTTATGCGTCTCGTTCGGTTCAGCTACATTCGGTAACTGACGACTTCCCGCCAAAATGGTGGTGTTAATCTCTAGTTAAATATGGTAACGTCGTGCACGAGGTTTCGGGAAACGAGCTCTAAATACGGATTGTTTTTGTAAACTCCAAAAAAGATGACATTTGCAAGTTGGAAAGTGAGAAGTTCCGTATTGAAAGCTGATTTCTCAAAGATACTTGGAAGTTCTGTTTGATTGAGAGATAAATAATACGATAATGGATTCAGAAACTCGGTATTTCTTTAATTATTTGAAAGCAAAGTACCACTTCTCTTAACTGAGTTTAAGCCGTACCTGAATCCTCGATCAAAATATATAATCTTCTTGCCATAATACTACACAAATACCTTAATTATTTCTTATACACATCTAACAAAAATCATTTTCCACCTGTAGATACTTCACCGTATAGAAATTATGAATGAAATCTCCAAACATCGTGCACACGGTATTTAAACTGAGGATGACAGTGGATGACAAAAATGAATTTGACATGAGTTTTTCAAATTATATCATTGAACCCTTTCTGTTATTGTCATCGGCTAATCTGGTTACAAAGGGCTTATTCGGACAATCGGTACAATCCGGATATTTTCATATTTGCAATTCTTTTGTAAAAATTGTTTATACACATTATATTTATTCAAACTAATGTGTTTTGCACACATTTCGAAATCCTTCTTACCCTTTACAACGGATGTTTTTCTTGCAAAATTGAGTCCCCAAATATGATTTCTTGACAAAATCTCTTAATAATTGTGTCCATTGACTATTTGTCCGAATATTTTGTATTATATAAATCGATTCTTTGGATGATCGTTTGCTCTTTTCATTTCGTACCGAGTAGGTAATCGCTTTATGTAACAATAATGTAGCCCCAAAAATTTTATTCTATTTTATAATTTTTTTTATTTATCCTAAGGATTTTTTTTTCTTATTCCAAGGTTATTCATGCAAGGTGTAGCATAACTAGTGGACGTAACGTAAGGAGCTAAATTTGCTTATGAAGCTGACAACGTATTACACATCAAAATACAAAATACACACAAATAGTTTAACTTCTCCCTTACTTGTATATTTCTTTATAACGCAGGAGGAATGCCTACGCATGCCACCCGCAAAAAGTGTCTGCGAGTGAGTATGTCGCACTCGCACCCTGAAGTCCTAACCTGCCGTGGACGCCTGATAGGGGGAGCCCCGGGAACGCGGGGATGCAACTCTGGTGGCCCCCTTTTGCGCCGTGTCCCAGATGGTCGGGACACGCACCCTGGGAGGATATAATGCCACCGCATCCCCGAGGTGAGATGGGGTACCGGCTGCTGCCGCCGCCTCGACGCTTCCGATCCCGCTCAGCGACCTCCTTCTGGAGCATGACTGCCTCACGGAATGAGACCACGGCATCCCATTTGGTGAAGTCCCCTGCGAGCATCGCATACAAAAACGCTGGCAGCGAGAGATCCCGTCCGATCTCAGCGCCAGGACTCGCCTCTCGGCCTCAAAGACCGGGCACTGCTCCAGTTTATGCTGGGAGTTTAACTTCTACAAGTATTACAGTATAATATGGCAAGGCACGAGCTTATACCATTCGCAAAAGCAGGCAACACCATAGTGTTGCGGGTGTTCAAGGGCGGCGACGATCTTTTATCATTAGGTGACTATAAAAATAATATTTTCGGCATTTCATTTTAAGTCTTCTTCACCTTGAATTAGATTGTGTGGAGTTATCAATGTGTATAAAAACAGAACACTATTCTATCAAAATGTCAAGAAATGATGTCCAAAATAATTTCCCTTTCTTTGGTTACATAAATAACGAGAATTAAAACTGTCTTGACTTAATTTTAGTTCATCATGTGTTTGTATTTCGGTTATTTCTTCTTCACTATGATTTATGAAGCTCAAAAGAATCCACGTCTCCTTAATTGACTCTTACGCCCCACATTTCTTTAACAAACGTTGTTTATCCATTACGGGGCCCAGACTATACAAAATTTTGGCCTCATCAAAAAACTAGCTTTGATTTCTTCTAATGTACGATGTTTTCTGATTACAATTTCAAATGTTTATAAAACAATTTACACTAGTTATGAACTCTTCTAAAAGTTTCATAACATTTTAGCGCATTTTTATGTTCTCGGAATATGTTGGTGGTGTTTAAAGCCGAGAGATGAAATGTTTTACTTTTGTCGAGAGGTTTAATACGCATTTGTTGTGCTGAGTGATGCCCCTTGATGTTCCGAGGCGGAGCGCTGCACAATATTATAAATTAATACGAGTTTCATATCTCTTGTTTCATATTCACCATGGGATACAGATATATATTAAACAATTTAATATTTTTACTGTTATAAATAATGTAACAGTGTGCTGTTATTACTAGTTAAATAGTGTAGTTAGTTGTATCCTTTTGTTATACATTCTTACAATCTTCTATTTTACCAATTTATTTCCGGTCCAATGCTTCTGAAGAGCTCTCCTTTAGCTCAAGAATATCGATCGATATAAATATTACAGAAATTAACCAATTCGTGGTTAAATTTTTTGATGAATATATGTTACATGTTTATCACAAGATGTTATTTTTTTTTATTTAATAAGTTTCACCAACAATTGTTTACATTATTTTTTATACCTAACACATCTATACAAATAAATAAAATTGGAGTGTCTGTTTGTAATATTGAAATAACCGGTTTTCACTAAATTAATATGAATATATATATACGGTACATATACCAAAATGTTTTTTTTTTAATTTTTGTCTGTCTGTCTGTCTGTTTGTTCCGGCTAATCTCTGAAATGGCTGGACCGATTTTGACGGGACTTTTATTGGCAGGTAGCTGATGTAATAAGGTGTAACTTAAGCTACTTTTATTTTAGAAAAAGTCTTTTATTTTACAAGAAAAACGAAATAAACTAATTAACACGTGGACGAAGTCGCGGGCACAGCTAGTTATCAATAAACTCATAACAATGTAACAGTTACTTAAAGGTAATCACCGCAAACGTTGTTATCTACGTTAAGTATCTTAAGTTGTAGACGCATGTCCGTATGCGTTCGCGAGGTAAAGCACCTAGACACGTGGTCAGTCTATACATGGGTAACCGCCAAACTGGCTTAATTGTTGCGTCTCCGTGCTGCGGTCGGTGCCAATAATTCTTGTTAGACAAGGCTTGGTGGCTTGAACAACTCTGACATCAAGGAATCTATTGCCAATACGATAAAGAAAGAAATATGGATAGACTACATGGTTAAGTTAAAAATATTTCTAAGTCCCTAAGCTAAACTACAGGAACACCAGATTACTTAAAAGAACTATAGGTGTATATGGCTACAACACCCGTGTGAATCTAGAAATTAACCAAATAAACCCACGTTATGTGTCCCACGCTATACAATACATTAATTGAAAAGATAGTGGCTGTACCGTGTCTCAACTGCTCCGACACTAACAGACTAAAAAACTGACTTATCGAGCAGCGATTTCATACTTTAAACGTGTTTTTCAAATTAAAATATCTTATTACAATCAATTTCAATTTTCAATGTATTTATTTATTATCTCTTAATCTGTATCTTATTCATGTATCAACCCCAGTAAGTTAAATTAATACTTGTATTGGGGTTGACTCGCTTCTTTCCTTAATTGCTAATAATAAAATGTTGAGACCTACTAAACATCAAATCTTAGACTAAAGTATAAAAATAACACAAAACAAAATAACATTTCATAACCATACTGCTACTTATGTTTTTTTATATACAACATGTAACTTAATTAACGCACATCCTGAAAATAAGTTTGTTCAGAATCGTTTACTGAATCGATTTATAGCATTTTTAATATAGGTAATTTTTTATTCCAAAATAATTAAAACTACAGTTATTATTGTCATATTAACCCAGTATAGTCAAAACAAATTGAAATGGACCGTAAGTCAAAGTAATAAGATTTTTAAATAGCAGTTTTATTTGTATTCATACAAATTCCATCATTCAGTACTAAATAAAGAAAACTTTAGTACTGAATAAGAAAGAAGAAACTAATTTAGTAAATAACAATGCATATACATGTTAAGTTAAAAATTCAGTGTATGTATTATGATAACAACATAATATTCTAATTGGGGTGATTGAGGGTGTGCGTTAATTACGTTACAACAAGCTAGTTTGCTCTTCCACGTCTTACCAAGTCTGATTAAGATATAAATAAAATAAAAAATTAAATAACAAAAGTTTTTTATTCACGTAGACTTTAAAAAGCGCTTGTAAATAGTCAGAACATGTTTGTAGTTATACAGTTATTATTTCTAGTTACTTATATTACAGATATTTAGGTACACGGTATGTTAAAACATTTATACAATTTATTTTATAATGGTAGTGACATTTAGCTAGCTTGTATTAAGTTATTGGCAAGGAGATTATGTTTGGTTGAAGTTTTTAATATTATGTATTGAAATTTAAATTTTACTACATATTGTCTGAATCGTTCTGTCTATATTAAGGTATGAATTCAGTATTATTATTATAACGGACCTTGTGTTTATCTTCCGTTTGATCAATCCTAAAACATAAGTGTTAGTGTTATTGGGTAGGTATATTTTAATTATAATTATGTTAGTGACAGAATTAAATGGACTGTTATGTTGACATAGTATACTTACTTCACTAAACGTTATTGTGGTAAAGGGAACTCTCACAACGCCTTGAACAGTAAACCTGACATTATTCCCCTCGGCCATCTGATCCCAAATTAAGCAGTGCTTGTACTATGGAAACCAGATAAATGATATACTACATATACTACTTTTATTTTTGTAAATACTAGAAAATAGATAATTACACCCAGACTTAGGACAAAGAGACATGTTTATGCACACAAATATCTGTCCTGGGTGGGAATCGAACCCACGACCTGCCTGCCAACCGCCCCGTCTAACCAAATACTTGTGTATAGGATTATGGCTGGCTAGGAATGACATCTAAGGCTACAAACAAAACATTAATAATTAGTTTGTGTGTAATTAATTAGTTTGGGATTCTGAATTCTCGTTTTCTGATTTTTTTTAACAAAACAGTGCACTAGCTTTACAATATATTTCCAGTTGCTTAATTCTGACTAAACTTCCTGAAAATTTTATAAACGAAACTAGTGTTCCTATCAACATTCAGCGATCGGTGTAATATTTGTAACAGTTAACACGATCCAGTACCGGCGCGGCGGCAACATCAAACGCAACAATTGCCGAGATCAAAGGGAGCCGCCGTAAAGGTGGGTAGCGAAGAGATGAAACCACTAGCATAAGATTAAGAGTTGATCAATTTGCCGATAAATTCTAGTTTGTATTGTCCGCGACATTGTCGTTTTTATTCGAACCTAGCTATCACCGGCGACCTCACCCGCGTAACTGCAAATATGAGTTCCTTTATTTTACAACTTAACTATTTAACCAATGATTAAGAAATATTGCATAGACGTTGTAAGGCATTTTTTTAAAAGACAACGCCCGCATTATAGGAATTAATCCTTGTGTCGCGTTGTACTTTACAAACATATAATAAATTACATCCAGACTCAGAATAACTATTTATGGGTTACACAAATAGTTGTCCGGCGCGGGACTCGAATCCGCGACACGAAGCGGAGAGGCGACTGTCTTAGCCGCTGCGCCACACGTGCAGTCATACAAATATAGAAAAGGAGATAAGGTATCTTTCTCCCAGAACAATCGATTGTTCTAAAGAGATCGATAAATAATTAAGGGGGGTAAGCCGCGGGCGAAAGCTGGCTAGGTGGCTAGGCTATTACTTCGTATAATAATAGATCCCAGCATTTTAGATACAAGTTCGTCGAAACCAGTCCAGCCTTTTCTGAAACTCCGAAACAAACGGACAGACACTTCAAATTTTGTTTATTTGTATCGATGTATAGATTACAATAGAGAATTTTAGGCTCGTAATCGGACGACTAAGCAATAATCGATGGTAGATATATTTATCTATGTAATTGATTGCTGTGAAATTAGTAAAATGACAGTGGACAGTTCCATGGGGATAAAGGGAAACAAAAGGAAGGTTTTTTATTTTGCTGTTTAATACAACAACAAATTATAAGCTTACTTTTGTTTAAAAAAATAACATTTCAAATAAAAATACTGATTGTACAGCAAAATAGTTACATACTCAAAATATTATAATATTTCAAATCTTAGAAGGCATTTAAATGCATGACACATTGCTGTTAGTTTGTTCTAATCTAACCTACTTTTCGATGGATGATAAGTTCTTCACTATGACATTAAAAAATAATTAAATTGTACTGTACCTAACTATGCCAGATATTCTGAGCTTTGTGGTAAAGCGAAGTAAATAGGACGGCCAGGCCATTTTTTTCCCTGGAGGTCTCAGGATCCATTCCGCACCGAAATAAATTTAAGTACAAGTAAGTACAAACTAAGTTTAGTGTCTGGCTGGTCATCGCGTTGGTGCCGGTTGTCATAAAAAAGCCTTGGGCAATTGCACTGCTTCACCGGAAAATAGTTCACTATTTTATTAATAGCCCTACAGCAAAGATAAAACCACATACTAAGTAACTCGAGAGCAATGCCTTTGGAGTTAAATTTGTAGTAATTGGATTTTTATTAATTAAGTTTTTATTAATTGGACTTTTTAACTCCAAAGGCATTGCTCTCGAGTTACTTAGTAATTTTGTCTCTAGTCTTTGTTAGGTTAGAGACACAATTATACTCTCTATTAAAAAGAATGTATATATATGTATACAAGAACCGATGAGATGATTTATCTACCAAAAGAAAGACTGAGAAGCTAATTAGTTTTCATGGGATTGCTTGCTACTTCTAACGTAATGTAACTTTCACTTTTCAGTAGCTTACCTCTCATGTAGATCGTGCCTTACGCTTCAGCACCTGCGCACGCGCTGGAAATTAAGACGTCATTCAAACACTGAGTTTTAATAGTTTCGTAGAATTGTTCGGAGGTGTAGTATATACAGTAACAGTTTGCTAACAACTAGCCACGTGGTAACAGTTAAGGGAAGATCAAAATATTTTTTATGGAGAAGGAAATTTACGTTTGATATGTCAAGACGCGTTCCAAGGAATAGGCGTATTTGTGTACTAAATAACTACAAATGGCACCAACATGTCAATTGAACTATTTATAAAACGACAGCTTCGTTGGCCTAGCGGTAGCGTGTTCAGATAGTGAGGTCTTGGGTTCAAATCCTGAGCCAAAAAGTGACTTTAGATTTTTCTGTAACGAAAATTTTTCAGTATTACCCGAAATCTGGGAGTTGGCGATGTTGATGATAGTCGTCTCAACGGATCATGACATGAAGGAATAGAAAGCGCACTTGTGTTTGCTCACACACTTGTGGACGATAATATGTCCCGCGCAGTTGGTTTGACTCCATTGTAACTGGCCGCCTTGGCCGAAATTCAAACAGGAGGATATTATTATTTAAATCGCTGGACTGTATACTTACTGCCCACTTAGGAGTACATACAAATTATAAGTATATCATTGATAAAGCATAACCCGTCTGTCAAGCATAGCGATTATGGCCATTCTTTGGGGAGGCTCTTGTCCAGCAGTGGATAATATCATTGCCAGTGCACAAGACATATTCTAATTGATACAAATAGAACACTTTTTATTGTACACCATTTCAGATGTGACATGACATATTACATGGACTAGTAATACAATGGGCGCTTTTGGTTGGCGCGCTATATGGTATTATAGCGATCTCTTCCAGACAACTTTAGAATTTATAGGAGCTGAAAATTAACTATAGTAATAATATCCTGGGACATTATTTACACACGGCCATCTGATCCCAAAATAAGCAGATAACTGGTATACTACTTTTCTTTTGTAAATACATACTTATATAGATAATTACACACAGACTCAGGACAAACAGACATGTTCTTAAGAAGACTACTCTCTCCAATACACATCATGAGACTGACCAGTCAAGGACTCAACACTTTATATTATATTAAGGAGATTGGTGAGAACACTAACCTTATTTATATCTCACAAGACGTTTGTCTTATCTATCCAACTATTTTGACGGGAGGACAAACCTAGTCATTTCACGAAAACTTTATTCCCTTTCTTTTTAAGAACTTTCTCAATACATTGTCCTGGGTGGGAATCGAACCCACGACCCCCGGCGTGAAAAGCAAGCATTTGCCAACCACGCCAACGGGCCCGTCAAAACTATAACTATAGCAGTAGATGTGCAACATCAGATACACCTCTCGTACTGATGAAATGCCTTGTTCGATCATCAATCGGATGACAGGCCCGTGTTAGTGGTGACACTGCGCAACACATGACGGACGCAAACGGATGGCGTTGCAAGTTCTGATAATTACCATGTTCGAGCATGCGGGCGGCTGACGGACACTCATGGCTTGCCAACATTTTTTCTGGCGACTGAGAATTCGTACCTTAATATAGGTAGAACCATACAGACAATGTGTAGAAAAAATATAGCTAAAACTTTAAATTTCGATAATTAAACATAAACATGATCTCTTTGACAATAACTTAATATAAGCTTGCTTAATATCATTACTGTTATATAAATATTATATTTTAATATATTGAATGATAGATGTCTACAATATTATCTGCAAAGAGTTGGAATCTCTATGAAATATGTTACTTATAATGATTAATTGATAATAATGTAATTTCCGAATACAAAATTATGTAATATAAAATGAATTGTATAGACTTTATAACATCATAGCAATCGTGTACGCCTTTTTTGGCAGATTTTTGAGGAACTATGTTTATTTTACGAACTTGTAATACCAGAAATCACACGAATAAATGAGTTTGAGTATTAAAAAATAAATTTTATTGTAAATGTTTTCATACAATCCATGTACCTAACTATCTATATGTAGCAAGAAATAATTATGTTTACTTAACTTTATTACAACAAACATGTTCTGACTATTTACAAGCGCTTTTATAAAGTCTACGTGAATAAAAACCTTTTTTTATTTATTAATTTACTGTTATTTGTAATATAACAGACTATATTGGATTTTGCTAACCTGTTTCGGTATAAAATAAATATTTGACTTTCACTCCGTTCACTAAAGGGCATAATTAATATAGGGTACCTACTTACCAACAGAACTTAAACTTAAGTTAACGTGAAGAAAAGTAGTTTTTTTTTTATTGAATAGCAAGGTAACGAGAACTTGGATCACCTGGTGTTAAGTATCAAGTGTCGCCCGTGGACACTTATAACACCACAGGGTCTGCAAGACCGTTGCAGGCCTTTAATAAAGGATTAGCGTTCGCAATGTTATACCATATTGGAAACACTTCCTCAGTCAATGATTCCATAGGGTGGTGCAGTTTTTGACAATACTTGTATATATATTTTTCCCCGCACTAGGGAATTCTAACCCTGTGTCGCGCATTTGTAAAGTTACAAACGTATATTTCATGGACACAGTGTACATCCAGACTCTTAACAACTATTTATGGGATTACACATATAGTTGTCCTGTATGGGCATCGAACCAAGGGCACGAAGTGGCGAGGCTGCGCCATTTTAAAGGAACTCTAATCTATATGGAACAATAGGGTAAAGTACTAGAGTCATCCATACTTTGACTTGTTCGTTATATAATGTTTGTAGACAAATCACAGTCAAGTTTTTAGTCAAAATTTATTTAATAGCAGAATATTCAACAGTAATTTGGTTTAGTAAGTTTAGGAAAAATAGAAAAGTGAATACAACATAACCAATATATATTTATTATATTTACAATGCCAATACACATATTAGAAAAATTTACCCCATATAATATCGTGGATATAGGAGTACACCTCTCTCTCCAATTTAAGTGTTGTGTACTTGTCGGTGTAGCAATTTCTAGCCTTCTTTATCGTACGCCTTCTCCTTGACTTCCTTGTAAGCCTCCAAGTACACCGTTAATATAAAAAGTGTAAGTATTTTATAGATGATTAGACACTATTCTGAGCAAGAATTACAAATTTGTAAGTAAATCACCCAAAATGTTCCCCGCCCCTGTCGCGTTACCGGGGGCGCACTAAACATAACGAGTGCTTTTGGAAATCATTCAATTATGAATATTGACCAACAAAGAAATCCTCGTTCACACTCATTCCGTGTGAACGGAGTTGCACAATAGTGTGAGTACTATACTGCCTCTTTAGTCTAGCGGTAACGTATTCCGTAATGAATGACTTAGGTTCAAATCCCGGGTAGCACAAAATACTTTTACTGGGATTCTTCTGACAAGAAAACCACTAAGTAGCAACCTTGAGTAGGGAAGTTGACAGAGCTGTTCGTCTGTGCCTGAGAGAGTACGTAAAGGGGTCAGTCCTGCGCTAGATCTCCTCCGGTTGTGTACGATACACCTCACCATTCACCATTTTGTGAGTTAGGGAAACAAATATTATTAAACTGTTATTATTCACATATACTTTAAAAAAGCGTTTATTAGGACTTAAATTGTAGTATTACAAATTATCATCAACATCTCCATATCAGCCGAAACACGTCCACTGCTGGACAAAGGCCTCTCCCAAGGATCTCCACAGCGGCCGGTTTTGTGCTGCCCGTATCCAACAAATTTCCGTGACTCTTGCAAGATCTGGAACTCGTGAGGCTGCCCACGCTGCGCCTTCCGGATCCTTAGATTATGCAATATTAAAATTTAATTGATCGGATTGAACCTACATTTACACCAATAGCTCTGAACGACAAATGGCCTTCCTGCAAAATACTTTTCTATTAATATTTTGCACAATTTCTAAAATCAAATCCGGAAAAACATAAAGTTAACATAAATTTTAAAATAATGATGAACATCAAAGATTTTTCCTGGGGGGGATCGAACCTTTAGACCAAGACCAGGCCAATCAGAACACTTTCTCATTGTGCCAATTTTAACGAACGAATTATAAAATTGTATAATTAGTTCGTTCGTTTAGTTGGACGTCTTTCGGCTGATATGATGATGATAATTAATTCGTTTAGGGCGAATGGATAACTGTCTAGTGAGATGATTGCTGCATGTGTGGCGCAGCGGTTGTTTCGATTCCCGTACAGAACAACTATTTGTGTGAATCATAAGTAGTTGTTCTGAGTCTGAATGTTTCTACCCAGCCAATTTCAGTTATGGTGACTATCTACTGGTAACTGGTAATTAGCAAAGGAGCTAGGATGGTCAGTTATCGCATGTGCCTTTGATGACTAAAGTATCCAATCCTGTGAGGACACCGTCGACTTACTTGTAAAATATGACTGCTGGTGGTTTAGTCTTAAGAGCATCGCGTTTCGTTTCAAGTTTAGATTTTCTCTGCTCTTCAAAGTCTTTCTGTTACCAAGCGCCTCCACTCAGGGCGACAACTAGCCTTTTCTTCCCATTTCGGGAGATTAATATTTATATTGGACCACTTCTTGTGACTTTTCTGAACATCCTTCAGAAAAGACACATGTATTCATCAATTATATGTTTGTAAAGTACCCCGCGACACAGGGATTCATTCACTTAGTAGTAGTAGTCTCAAAAAAAGTAAAGAGCTGTAAATTCTATCCATAGAGATCTGAAAGCTAACTTAAGGTACTGTGTTTCTAACGATATAATGTTGTAATTTTGGGTCGTCATGGTGACACTTTTAGAATACACCCACCACGTTTAGTACACCAAATCAAACAAACATCTCAAGTAAGAGGAATATTCACACAAAGAATCTTGATGTCGATATAAATTGACTCCAATAACAATCAGTCCGGCTAGAGGTCCAATTACCTCAGTTAACCTCTGTGAGGGGTCACAATATAATTTAATAACTCGTGTGCACCAGCTATCATGTTGGTCTGTCTGTGTCATCGACGTGGGTGGAACAATGTTACGGGACTTCAATGAAACTTGAAGCTTAGTTTAAGAGTCAATTGCATAAAAATTGTACGTTGCGCAAAGGAATTCCTAAGGGAGATTATGAATCTACCTTACAAATTTTCCTTTGTATGACGTCATACATAGGAATTCCTAAGGGAGATTATGAATCTACCTTACAAATTTTCCTTTGTATGACGTCATACAAAGGAATTCCTAAGGGAGATTATGAATTTTCCTTTTTATGACGTTAAATTTTTATGCAGTTGACACTTACATGAAATAAAACTGTATATAGTGTTCCTGAGTTAGAAATTATGCAGGATATACATGGTGTATCATAAGTATTGGTAACTTAAGGAGCGCTATCTACGTAACTAATTAAGCAAAACCAGTTTGTATAATATGAAAATTGTTGCAAAGCCGGATAAAAAGTTTAAATATAATTTATTGTGCTGTATTAATTTAACTTATTATCATTTGTTAATAATATTGTTTATTATTATTTGTTAATATTATAATTTATACATATGTGTTCTAATGGATGTAAATTACCTGAAATAAATAGATTTATCGCTGGTGATTCGTGATTGGGGGTTGAAGAATAACGATCAACTTACGAATTTTATTTAGGTCGCCAAAATTTTAAATTTTTTAATATTAATAATAAAAATAATACAATTTTTTTGTTATTTTATTATTTATTTATAATACATTAGGTTAATTACAAACGCTGTTCCCAGTGTATCAAAAACCTAATTAGATTTATCCGTACGTATTTGTGTACTATGTATGTTTATGCTGTATAGTTTCGTAGGCAAATTAAGCTTCTGAAATTACATCCACTATTTATGTTACACCTTGTATAATAGTGTATGAGTGCGTGCGTGAACACAAGTGCACTATCTATTCCTTTACGGACAGTTATCCAATACGATCCAGAAGAATCCCAACAACACTGAGCCCAGACACGAGATGTAACCAGTAGCACCATAGATATTTCTTGTCAATTCCACAAATAATAAACCAATCAAACACAAACTGATCTTCGTTCTATCGAAAGTATGCAGTAAATTTCGAGCTCCAGACGTTTACCTCCAAAACTGCTAGACCGTTAACAACAAAACTTTGCCGCTCGAGCAGTCCATCAGATAATGTCATTGTTTACTGTAATTATCGTATCGTATTGTATTTTCGTATCATATTACGCGTATTACGAAAATATTTGTGCAAATACAATGGCGGTAATTCGATATTTTATGTTTAACAAGTATTTTGTGTAATTACTGGGAGGTTGTAAGGTAGTACAGGTAATTTAGTTTTGGGACTACAAATAAAAAATGCTAAAATGTTTTTTTTAGGAAAACAGATTCGATTTCATAGTGGTTGAAATTGAGAGTTGGTTCTATAAATATTTTGCCTAATCTGTATTTGTCTATAACAATTTATTGTGCAAGCATTTGTAAAAACATATGAATTGGATACTAATCACATAGTCATCATCATCATCATCATATTAGCCGAAAGACGTCCACTGCCGGACAAAGCCCTTCCCCAAGGATCTCCACAATAGCCGGTCCTGCGCTGCCCGCATCCAACGGCTTCCCGCAACCCTTGCAAGATCGTCGGTCCACTTTGTAGGGGGCCCACGCTGCGTCCTCCGGTTCGTGGTCGCCACTCTAGAACCATTCTGCCCCTAATCCCATGATACCTAGACCTGTATCTAAATACTTTATATATTACTTTACATATTACAAATAAAGCAAATTTTCTTACCTTTTGTGAGTAAGCTTTATAATTAAGCTTAAGCTAGCTAGCTTAATATAAGTGATCTTTCTCGTAAGCTCGAAAAATTAAACGTATTAAATCTTGTTTTATTGGGTTCTGTTATAATAGGTATTCAAAATATATTCTAAATTATACATAAATAATAAAAATAAAACAATCTTTTTACAGACTTTTCGTCCATAATGGATTACTAAAGCAAAGAGATCTTATACCTAATTAGTTACTTTATTATTAAGAGACCAGACAGGTGTTGGTCTCCCTCCCTCCAGAGTGGATGTGATACCATCAAATTACGGGCTGATGTCTTTAAATCACTTTTTACCCGACCCGGGATTTGAACCTACCGCTTGAGCAAGTCAAAATAATATTATTATAAATGGTAGAGGTTATTGGAATAACCTCTACCATTGGAAACTACTGAAAAAATCTACCCATGAAGTAAATAAATTTCAGTTTTCTTTAAATATTTTTTTTATAAATTTAAATATTTATTTACATTTGTGTAAATATTAAAAAGAATCTATAAAGTTTCATAGGCGAATTAAGCTTCCTACTTAAGTTACCTCAACTGTCTATTTCTACACTGTATAGTATAAAATGTATGGTACCTACATGAAGTATACTTGTGTATAGCCCTATAATAAGTCTAAAGTAGTTTTGCAAACGCGTGTAAAGGGTTGTAAACTATCTTTTCCCGGTTTTATAAACGTTTACTCTTCCATATTGTTTTACTGGAAGAAATCAGCAATAAGTTAACATGCCCTTTGTTTATTATGTTTGTAGCGCTCATAGACAGTTGCAATCACCGGTAGAAAAGTGATCGGCGAGGTAAAGCATCTACACGCGGTCAGTCTATGGATGGGTGACCATCAAAGTAATTTTATTTATAAGCAATACAAGCAATACTAAATATTGATCTGCCAGTGGTTATCGTTGGTAGCTTAAGACAGAGCGCCTACATCGAATTGGTAGAGGGTACTGTTTCGAGACCCACCGCACACATAAATTAATGATTTCCCATTTTTGAGATTAAATTTAAGTTTTGCATTTCAATGAATGCGATAAAACTAAAATTTAGTAATAACCATCAGCTACAATAGTCGGTCTTACCGCTGCTGCGATTTCTTCGAGACAACCTGGACAGTACAAATTTATCTTTCTATCTAACTATGCTTGCGAGGCAGGGGCGGGTAGTCAATCATAGAGTTTCTATTCAAACGGTAACCCTTTTCATTAGTAGAGCTGTGAGTCACCCCACGGAGCGTCGTGACGGTCACCATGCGCGGAACGGATTGCTTTCAAGTGCGGTTAGTGTCTAACAAACTGACTGGACGTTTAGTGAGCGGTTATGTTAGGAGCTGAAGCGATATTGTTCTCAGAATTAGCTTCACTTTTTACAAGTGAACCTTCTTAGACAGCGATTTGATAATCGATAAGTGGACGATAATTGAAAGTAAAATTTTAAAGATACTTTACGTTTACACACCTTTAGTTACATGATAGAGAAGAAAGACATGTCATATTGTGAAAGACACTTATACACAACGATACAAAGCGACAGAATAAGATACTGTCGCGCATGCGCAGGTTATAGGTGTACGTTTCATGCATTACATATGAATAGCTGAGATGTCTTAATGTTAGTGTAAAGCCATTAAGCCTTATAGTAACATTTAGACAGTTCACACATTTGTGTGATCTGTCTGATGAGGTATCGATAACGTATGTCATGATGCAGAGGGTTGATAAAAGTGTGTTAGTTGATAAAAAAAAGGCAGAGCGGACAGTAAAAGGAAAATAGAGTCGAAGGAAAGTTGAATAGTGTGAAAACCGGACATGATTTAAAAAAAAACCCAAAAAGTTCATGTTCCGCCATCACCAAACAGATTGGCACAAGGACAATACGAAATAAATCGTTCATTATAAGAATTAGATTTTTAAATACTTTTTTTTAAATAAATAAATAATATCTTGGGACAAGTTGCACACAGCAATCTGATCCCAAACGAGGCGGAGCCGGTACTATGGCAACCAGACATCTGATGAACAAACTTATATATTTCTAAATATGTAGACACAACAGATAATAGTGCTCGTGACACAAAGATGTTTGAATTTATCCTAGGTGGGGATCGAACCCACAACCTCTGGGTTAGCAGTCAGAATCACTAACCACTAGACCAACAAGGCAATCAATGTATGAATGTAATGCCAGTTTTAGAAGGAACACTTTATTATTTCTTCAGAAAGCGATCGTGCGTAAAAACAAGGCGAGTTCCCGCGACATCTTATATCTTGTACTACACAACGTTTACTCCTTTTAGTGGTGCAGGTCAATTGTCACGGATCTCCTAAATAGTTTTATACTTTATAGCGATCAGGAGATGACCCTGTGTTGCCACAATTAATAACAATTACATTAATGTCGCTACTGAGTATAAATCAATATTAAATGTTATATTTTTAAGTTTTATTTATTGGATCGAATTTAATTGGGTGAAATTTACTGGTATGCTGTATTCCTTTAACTGTTTAGGGGGATGACTGGCTAGAGAAAACTTTTGTTTATTTTTTTATATAATAGGATGGCAAACGAGCAAGTGGGTCACCTGATGGTAACTGATCACCGCCGCCCATGGACACTCGCAACACCAGAGGAGCTGCAAGTGCGTTGCCGGCCTTTAAGAAAAGAATAGGCTCGCTTCTTGAAGGTTGCCATGTCATACCGGATCGAGAATACCTCCGTAGCTAATTTATTCACTTATTAATTTAATAAGGAATTGTTAAAATTTGATAAAACAAAATAAGTTCCTATACCTAATATGTCTATGGTTCCTATGTGTTAGTGGCGTCACCTAGGCGTGCTGTGTGGACCTAGTAGAAGACAAATAAAATCAGTTAATTGCGGAAAACCAACGTGTTTCTTATAGGTTATGGACCATTATCCATAATTTTCGGATTTTTACTGAGTATATTTAGTATAAAACAGTCGAAAGCAGTTTATTTTATTTAAGTTTATTGTATTTGATATTTCTACGAAAAATCATCTTCCGTTTTTTGCCTTTATGGCGAGCTAACAGAATTTCTAGAGCTGAATTATTCTTAGTGACTACCTAGAAATACAGTAGTTGGACTAGATGTCAGATAGTGCGTGGCTTCGAAAACCTTTACAACTGGGACCTACGCTTAGCTTGCTCTGCGAAGAACGGAGGGTGGTCACCCAGCCTGCTAGATCTTGAAACAAATATTTAATTTACATAAATAATGTTCGGTGCGGGACGTAACAGACGCAAACTTTACGCCGCTTGGATAGTCGTAGTCGTCAATTAATTTAAGCAGACTTCATCTCAACTTAATAAAATCTCAAGTGAGGTTTATATGTGTAAACATTTCGATTCCTTAGAAGATTACCTAGCACTGCGACCTTAAATGGCGCATTTTTTTAAATTGTTTCCTGTCTGTTTGTTTGTATCTCGAACGAAATGTGGTAATTGAGTAGATAATAGATCAACTTAATTACTGCCCTGAAATTGCAATAGACAGGGAAATCTTGAAAACCAAGCTCACCTTTGGTCAGCAGTGAAGGTTATTAAAAAAAAAGTGTTGTATGGTTTTTAAGAATGGTTTCGGCGAATCATAAGATTCGGCTCCAATTGTATATGAATAACGGATAAGTCTGGCATATATTAAAGATCCAATTCGATGTAATTTTATTTTGTAATGCAACCTTTTTGGATGGAGTTTACATACCTATATATATTCAGTAAATACCGATCGAACGATTTTTTAAAAGATAAGTTATTAATTATTTTGCTACTCCTCTTAAGAGCCACATCCTTTTTAACCGCTTTTTTCTAAAAATGAGATATAGATTTTTTTTCGGAATGATCTCAATTAAATTTTGTGACAAATTCTCTAGCCATTACCTAAATATTGCATGATTAATCAGCCCATCAAATGCAAAGTGCGCGGAGAGCGGTGTTAGGTAGAGAGGCTACTTCCAGATAGTTAGAGGATACTTTGATCAAGGAAGTGTCTTAAATACATGAAGATACATCACCCACATTTCCCCAGTGTTATATAGCTAAGATTGGTACCTAAATTCCTTTTATCAAGTGATTGTCAACACAGTGTCTAAACGGGAAGCCCGAACACAAATAAGCAGCCCACTGATACAACGCACTTGGCCACAATGGCCACAATAGCTTAATCTACTTAATACAATTTGTGGACAAAGGAATGATCGTACATATGAAAGACGGCAATAGATTTATTGTGTGGTCATCGTCAATTGGCCGGCAATGGGCCCGTATATACGCTGAGAAGATCATCTAATGGATTGTTGTGGACTTCTTGGACTGTAGATGGAATGATTCCATATCGGATTCATTCGTCGCTTATCAGAATGTGGTGGCCAAAGTGAGGATGGTGTTGGTATTTTTTTACTTTTTTGTTTGTGTATAATAACAGGATTTCTAGTAATTAACATTAACTTGCAGTGTAACTATCCAAATCGGACGTTTGAAGTTGATGCCTCAAATAACGTAGATATGTGCGTTCTTTACTCTTGTTGGCACTTTAAATTATTTTCTACTGTTTAGTTAAGTTTCGATGTTGGTTTTTTAAACAATTCTAATTATATTCACCCATGGAATAAGTCGTTTAAATTTTTTTTAGAGGCAGTTTTCTATTGTGTCTTGTGAAAAATCTGTCTCGAAGTAAAGAAAGAATCTGTTGACGTGTGAACCTACTCGTAAGTAGCTAAAACTCTACATATTCATTTCTTTATATGTATGAACAGGTAACCCTAGTGTCAGCTTTATTCCAGGCATTAGACCTACAGGCCTGCGACATCATGACAACTGCCGGGACCTACTGTTTAACGTGCCGTCGTATGCACGGAAAATAACCGCTTTTGCAGTCATCCGATTGTGCGCTAAAGTGCTTAAATTGTTGTTTTCGGTTTGATAAGGGCAATTGACTATGAGTTCTGTATGTTAATAGCCAAAGAAACAAAATGAAGGTTTTTTTGAAGTTATACTTCTTTTGGCGCGATGGAGAAAAATGATGAGAGTGAATTTTTACGATGCGCGCGCACACCGACACCAAAAAATTTAACAGCATGAAGTTAGTTCTAGGTGGCATGACAGTGAATATTTATTTTTACGATGCGCGCGCAATTGCGCGTAAAAATAACAGCATGAAGTTAGTTCTAGGTGGTATGAAAATTGATAACTATGTTCAAGTTGTATATTAAGAAGTATAACTTCTAACGCGTGTACATAAGTACACACAAGTTATTTTATTATTTTGTTTAAGGGATACCTATAGAATTTAATTTCCTAAACAATACTTGCCGAATGAGTTCATTGGTATAAATCGTCATGTAAGGAAAACCGTAATGAATCGACCTTACATTTCTTCCTTAGATTTCTTCCTTTTCGTCTTTTTTATTGCTCACGAGAGTATCTGGGCTTGCAAGTTATTTATTAATTAGTGTAAGAATGCGTTGCTGGCAGGTAGTGATCGATTCGACGACATAACTTTAAGTTAGCGTTGAATTTACGATAAAATAAATTTATTGGATAAATAATTATTATTTAAAAGAAGTACAGTTTTCTAAAAAGATTGGCTATGGCAGCCGTCTTCAGGCCGAAATCAATCGGACCAATCATTATTAAAAACCATATTATCATACAACAATGTAACTTTTTGATTTCATAAAGCCTATTTCAAACTGCAAAATATGTTCCTGTATTTTGGCATTATAATATGCTACTTTATTCATTTCTGGAGGGTCATAACTTCAACAAAAAAAGTTTTGGCACAAACCCTGTGCCCCATTACTTCATGCTTAAAATGTGACATACTCGTAACAGTTATCTATATTGTATCAAAAAAAAAAATTGATCTACTCTTAAAATCCAGGCAGTAATATCCAAGTAACCGTTTGTATGGGGAAATTGCAGCTAAGAAATAACTGGCATGTAAAAGAAAAGACAAAAATAGACGTAGTGTTAGAACATACAACCATCCCTATTTTTTCCTATTGCCTAATGATAAGTTGTGTATTACTACAGAGCCAGCACAATCTTATTATCATAACCAAATTTTGTATTTTAGATTCAAAGGAGACCAATACTTGTAGTTGTTAGAAGGAGAATGCTCACAGTTGATTCATCATCACACAATAAAATAATTAGTATGAATGTCCCTCGCGTTGCACTCTGGCCTCCCGCATGTGTCGGTTTACAAGAATCTGGAAGAATGTGATGTGAGTAATAATTAATACTTTGTTATTATTGTTAGGCTTTAGACACATTGCAGGGAATTTACATTTTAGGTAGGTAGTAAAACGTAATCACATTAATATTATAAAGGCGAAAGTTTGTGATTGTGTGAGTGTGTATGTTTGTTACTTCTTCAGGCTGTAGCGATTTCAATGAAAGTTGGTATGTAGTTAGCTGATACCCGAGATTAACACATAGTCTATAATTGATAAAGTTTAACGCTGGTAAAACCGCGTGGCACAGCTAGTAATTAATGATTCCGTCTCTGGCAAAAGATATTTTTAAATTAATTTTAAAACGACTTCGAAAAGGAGGAATACTCAGTGATTACTCTGGTGTGTATGACCCGATGTTAATTATTCTATTTTTATTTGAATAAATTTGCTTGCGAGGTAGTCCAACATATATTTCGTTAGAATCGAATCATAATCTTAGGATTTATTAGGAAAAATGACGAAAAGGGTCGGGCGTCGATGAAATATTATGCTCTTCTTGACACTAAAAAAAGTCGAAATAAAACTGTTTTATAATACAATACAACGAGTTCAAAACCAACGGAAAAGTTCACCTATAAAATAATTTCAGTAAAACAATAAATTCTAACATTTAGAGTAGGCGCCAACAAAAATGGTTAGAGGTTATTGGTGGTACCAATACGTAACTATTGGCACCACCTTTATCATCATCATATCAGCCGAAAGACGTCCACTGCTGGACAAAGGCCTCCCCCAAAGATCTCCACATTGCCGGTCTTGCGCTATTCGCATCCAGCAGTTTCCTATCATCGGTCCATCTTGTAGGGGGCCTGCCCACGCTGCGTCTTCCGGTTCGTTTCGGCACCTTTATATATAATATAAATTAATAAACTTAGCTCACAACTTCATTCACAACAACAATGCATGTTACTGGTTCTTAAGCAAATAGCTGCGTGATCTGTCTGTAGAGGTGACACCGAAGTGGTTTAACTTCTGAGCGTTTTTCCCCTTGTGAGGACGCAATAGAATATGTGATGATACTTGGCCAGAAAAGATAACATAACCGTACGATTTATCGATTCACCTGGTTAGCTACCATCAATGTAAGTCAGCCACGTTTTCTGTTGTGTATATAATATCCAGTGTCAGATCCAGGGAGCATAGTATTCTCAATGACAACCCCAACAAAAGAAGTATCTCCATTGTACAAAATACATGTAATTCTGATAATTTAAATATTTATTATAGCTTTAGTATTTGTATTATTACAGGAACTAGAGCTTTATATTCTATGTAACTCTATAATTAAGAATTAGTAACTACATTAAACCTACATAAATATAAAATGAATTGCATCTAAACGGCGTCAAAAATCCTCCAAATCGTTGACGGGGAACGTATCCAGAAAGCTGGCAGCATTACTTACCACGTTGTATGGCAATACTGATTCTTTGACCAAAATAAAGGCCAGTCTTCTGGAAATATAATATTATACATACAGGCTGGCCGAGGAGTTGACGTTCAAACGCAAAATTTAGATACTTATGATGAGGAGTATCCAAATAACCCCCACGTATTTTCTACGATTTTGCGTAGTTTTCGAGATAGAATTTTTTTCGTAAATTTCACCTAACATCAGTTTTAGACATTTTTCTCGTTCTGTTGAACATTTCCGGTTCAGATATTTGTGATAACGAATTAGCATAGTTTAACCTAACACCCTAAAAAGTATGGGTTATCTAATCATTGCAGAACTGCCTTAGAATTTATTCGAAAGTTCAAAATTAGGGTCTGAGCTCAGGACTCATAAATTTTCAAACTATCAAAAAAAAATCGCTAAATCATAGAACATATGTACATGGGGGTGATTCCGATACTCCTCATTACAAAGTATCTAAATTTTACGTTTGAACGTCACTCCTGGGCCATCCTGTATATGTGAGGAGAGAAACGCGTCTATTATTGCCACTATCCATAGGCTACGGTGACCGCTTACAATTAGGGGGCTCGTATGGGAGGTAGCTGCTATGCCGTGCTATTGGTTTAAGTTCAAATACAGATCATCTAGTATCTTTCTAGTTTGTTCAGAATTCACGAATAATACTATAGGTACATATTACGATTAATATTTTATGTTACATTCATTACACACATGACACTACATTACAATATTATTATTTTGAGTAAATCAGTGTGTTCCACGCCTAATGTAATAAAATCTATTGATACACCATTTTGTTCATAAAACCATCAGAATTGTTACAAATGGTGGCGGGTCGGTGTCTGGGCTGGACACGTTTCTGGACAATTACTGTAACTGTTCGATTCAATTATGCGGGATGTTTGTCCACAATTTACTTGGTTAACTCATTTTGTTAAGTGTTTATCATTTTGTTGAGGATTTCAACAAATTATGTCGACACATGATGCTGGCGTATTCTTGTGGTGAAATCAGTATATTTTTATTAATAAAAATATATATGTACAGTACATACGTATAATAGGTTAAAAGAGCCTAAAATTATTTATGATATGTGTTCCAAAATAAGACTTTAGACTAGACATGGTTTGACATAAATTACATAAGGTTTGACATAACATTTTACAAGACAAACCCACACACGAGAATTAATCTATCGGTTTTCAGGTTAATTTTCTTTGAAAAAAGACTGGCGCCCGGTACGAATTATTCTGGTTAAAAAAGTTCACGTGTGGTGTAAAAAGAATTGGAATTATCGCTTTGGAACGTTACGTGGGGTAGCGTTAAACGGTGGTAACATTTAAGCGAGGTAGAACTAGGTAGCTGGACTGTGGAAGTACCTACCACCACCTAACACGCTAGGGTAGTGTGTAAAGTAAGTAAGGTAGATGCTCGATGGCTTTGCTAGTAAATCATGGAGAGAATCAACCTTATACTTAAAATGTGAATCTTATATCGATATAATGGAAATAATCGAACCCCACATTTCTGGAACGATTAAGATGGATATAAATGTGTCATTTTTCAATCAGAGTTCGTTGATAGTATCAATCTTTCCACAAAACGTAGACACTTTTTAAATTGATAATGGTAATTAACTTTAATAATTTAAATTTAATAACTTTTTATTTAAAAAAGTTCGCTCTGCGGTGACGGCGTAGAATATCTTCACCCCATCGTATCCCGTGGGGGGCGCAGAAATCGTCCCGAGGGAACACCTACCAGAGATCGGGCAGCGTTTTTCAGTGAACTTTTACTATCCAACTGCGATTGCCAACCCGTCTGCCAAGCGTGGCGATTATGGTATATCCTCCATCTTCTTTGGGGAGGCTTTTGTCCCACAGTGGACGTAATTAGGCTGCCATGATGATGATGATTTTAACGTTTTTTTAATTGGATCCCAATTAGTCCCAAATTAACTCTTCGATCTCAACTAAGCTTCGTGCCGATTCAGGTGTCAGATACTGTCACAGACTACCTGTAATTTAATATTGTGGAAATCATAAGATTAATCGGTTAATAATCCCGTGACTTTTTACTGGACCACAGCATACGCCTGAATCACTCAACCATGAATCGGTATGATCACATGTAACTGCGAATGTATCTGCCAATTGTTTTATATGTCATGGTCGATAGATGGCGCTGACTTCTCATGTATCATCATTTTGTGATCTGGGGCTCTACAGGCTAAGTCGCCGGACATCGATTTCTTAAATGGCGTTCAAATAAAAAAAAGTTAAAATTGACTTAATCAATCGTTAAATCCCCTTCCATGAGCACATTTGACGTCATAAATGGTCCGGAATCGATTATCAACGTCGAAGACGATTTAACGATTGATTAAGTCATTTTTAACCTATATTTATTTGAACGCCATTTATGAAATCGATGAGCGGTGACTTAGCCGGTATAGTCCCTGATAGAGACGCCAGCACATCAAGTTACCCCAATCTATCAAATTTACCCAATTTAAAGTGAACCTTATGTTTTTGTGATAAAGTTGAAAATCTATAAAGGTTTGACAGATTGGGGTAGCCGGATGTGCTGGCGTCTGTACGTCTAGCGTTGTGCTAATATCTATTTCTAGCATTATTGTATTTGCTAGAAATCGATTTACTTACCTAAGGAATATGATAATGCTTACAAATGACACATAAACAATACATATTAATAAAATAATAGCGTTATAATAACACTCACACATTGAGATTGACCACTATCGCGATATCGCCCTCTATGACCCTTAGTTTGCATTCGTGTTGTTAAAATGTCCTCTTTGATCCTCCTTCAGAACAGCGGCTGGCCTCTTCTCGTATTAACGTAGAGCGCCAGTTGCACAAAATATGATTTTAACCAACAGTTTTATTCATCTCCATGTCAATGGCCGCTCTGGGGGGCTACCGGCTAAGTCGCCGAACAACTACCGGCTTCAACGTTGAAAATCGATTCCGGACCATTTATGACGTCACATGTGCTCATGGAAGCCAATTTAACTATTGAACAAGTCATTTTTAACCTTTACTTATTTGAACGCCAATACCTATCCCGATGTTCGGCGACTTAGCCGGTAGCCCCCTGTGCCTCAGTTCGAACCCTGAAGGATTTCCCTCCAGCGTGTAACTGAGTTTGTAGTTTAATTAGCTAGACGGCTTGGACTGTGTATACCAACAAAACAGAATAATAAAACTCAAAAAAAAATAAAAATGATAAAGACTCACCTCTTTATTATTAAAGACCATAACTATCTAATTTCAACTTCCGAAATTCGAGCTCAAGATTACCTCCCAGCCTCAACTCTACTAGATCAGCGTATCCTTTAGAGTAACAAGGAAATTATACTAATTGTGGTAATTACGTTAAGTGGGTCGCTGGTCACAAGTTCGGTAGACCCCACGCGGGTTTGACTCCCGGTAATACTAATTACTGGGGTTTTTGAACTTTGTAGACGGTGTCATGTTCTTTATTGTTATAGCGTTGTATTAATATCAAGACGATTTGTATAAGGACTGTTTCCTTTCTCAAGCGGTAGGTTGTCTGGATGCAGAAATATTAATTTTTGAAGTTATACTTCTTTTGGCGCGATGGAGAAAAATGATGAGAGTGATTTTTTGCGATGCGCGCGCACACCGACACCAAAAAATTTAACAGCATGAAGTTAGTTCTAGGTGGTATGAAAATTGATAACTATGTTCAAGTTGTATATTAAGAAGTATAACTTCTAACGCGTGTACATAAGTACACACAAGTTTTTTTTTTTCTATATATATTTCTGAGAACGGGAAGTATCGTCTATCTGTGTACTATGACTAACATACCGCGATCACCAACCCGTCTGTCAAGCGTGGCGACTATGACATAGCCCTCCAAATGATAGACAGACTGCACGTGTGGCGCAGCGACTAAGACAGTCGTCCCGCCGCTTCGTGTCGCGGGTTCGAGTCCCGCGCCGGACAACTATTTGTGTGACCCATTAATAGTTGTTCTGAGTCTGGATATAATTTGTGTCCGACTATTATGTTTGTAAAGTGTTTTTATATTTCTCATTGTATAATGATATTCATAGTAATTAATAATGTTAAATTTATTTGAAATTTATTTAAGGTTATATTTACTTTTTATATAATTTAAAATTGGTATAAGAAATGTATTTGCAACACCCTAACAGGGTTCATGTTTGACACAAATTATGTACATTGACACCTATTGTAACACATGAATGCAATAAATAATTTGAACTTGAAAAGTACCCCACGACACAGGGAATAGATTCCCTAGTGCGGATGTTGTCTTAAAAAAATTAAAAAATCCAATTTAGAAATATTTTTGGGAGGCCATTGTCCAGCAGTGGACGTCATTTAGTTGACATGATGAGGCAGAGCGTAGCGTTTTCACGAAAACCTTGAACTTTGAGTCCCTTAAAGCTATATAGTTACTATATTAGTACTAGATGCTCTCTGTACCTCTTAAATCCGCTGTTTATGTCAAATAACAATTTTTCAGGTCAATCGGAGTACTTCTAGGTAATCGAATGTGCGACCACCACGTGTGTATGTTTACATCCCGTGCCTGCTACTCATCAGCGTTTTGACACATCACACGGACTTACATCATCTACCTAATGTCTTTACTCCACCGGTCAAGAGCAGCGATTTTGAGTGGTAACCTTATGAATATAAGGTTTCATTTTGAATGGAGAATAATTGGTAGAATAGACGTTCCAAAAATGTGTTCATTATACATTTATCTATTTTGAATTGATGTATGTTATTTTTAAATAAAATCGAATTTCAACTTTAATTCGAAGGTGCTAAAGCTGGTGTTAGAATGTAGGAGGATGTTTTCATACGTATTGATGTTGGTAAAAATGTAAGTAATATAAGTAAAGGGCGCGTGATCTGTGAGATCAAAGACGTTTTGATCAATCCGCCGACGTGCGCGGGAGTGCGCTTGAACGATTTTGATCCTTTCGCCTTTGATCGGAATTATATTGGACTTATTATAATTTTATTAATATTAGTTGTGGGTGTATAAATTTATCAGCTTTATCTTAAATGATCCCAGGCTTCAAAATTGTATAGAAATTATTAGTCTTTTTCCACACACTAGAACATTTTATAGTATAACATACTCTATGGTATTCTATAAAATGTTCTAATGTGTGGTAAAAGATTAATAATTTCTAGACAATTTTAATATGACTTAGACGTGCTATTTCACTTTTTTTTATTTACGCCGCGTAACCGTACCTACGCGCTAGCGTAAATATTTAAAAACGCTTTGACTTGTAATATAATAATAATAATAATAATATCTAGGGACAATGTCACACAGATCATCCTAGCCCCAAACTAAGCAAAGCTTGTACTATGGGTACCAGGCGACGATATACATACTTATAGAGATAGATAAATACTTAAATACATAGAAAACATCCATGACTCAGAAACAAATATTCGTGCTCATCACACAAATATTTGCACTTACCGGGATTCGAACCCAGGACCACCAGCTTCGTAGGCAGGAGCACTACCAACTAGGCTACGGTGATCGTCAAATAATATAATATTATCCCGGTATAATATTCACACACGGCCATCTGATCCCAAATGAAGCAGAACTTGTATTATGGAAATAAGATAACTGATATAATACAGATACTCCTTTTTGTTTGTAAATGCTAATTTATATATTTTTTTATATGGCAACATCCGCACTATGGAATATAATCCCTGTGTCGTGGGGTACTTTACAAACATATAATAGACGGACACAAATTACATCTAGACTCAGAACCACATTTATGAGTTGTCACACAAATAGTTTGTCTGGCGCGGGACTCGAACCCGCGACACGAAGCGGCGAGGCGACTGTCTTAGCCGTTACACCCATGCAGTTATATATAGATAATTACACCCAGACACAGGACAAAAAGATATGTTACCTTAACCAGGTAGCGGAAAAATTGACTTGTTTTCATGTTCTCTGAATGAATTTCCGAAGATAGCGTTATCTATACATATGATAAAATCGTAGGAAAGTCAAAACTGTACATTGAATATTTAAAAAAAAGGATACTTGGGGCGTGATCTACAATCAAAGTAAAAGCCAAAAATATAGTTTTTAGAATTTTTGTCTGTGTGTCTGTTTGTCTGTATGTATGTCCGGGCTAAACTAAAAAAGTACTGCATGGATTTACTTAAAATTTTGCATGAATATTACTAAGATGTCGGGTCAACATGTAGGCTACCTACATATTATCACGCTATCACCTACGGGGGAGGAGCTATGATAATTTATAAAATTTAACGCGGGTGAAACCGCGGGGCACAGCTAGTTTGTAATAAGCTACAATCAATAGATGGTTATACTATTGTATTAGGTTAACACCTGTAAAAATAGTTGTAAGAGAAGAGAAATAAATAATCAAAAATAAATGTTCGTGAACACAAATCATCATCATCATCATATTTGCCGAAAGACGCCCACTGCTGGACAAAGGACTCCCCCAAAGATCTCCACAATTGCCGGTCTTGCGCTATCCGCACCCAGCGATTTCCAGCGTCCCTCACAAGATCATCGGTCCATCTATATAAGTATATATTTACAAAAGAAAAGCAGTATATGTAGTAGGTATATCAATTATCTGGTTGCCATAGTACAAACTCTGCTTAGTTTGGGATCAGATGGCCGTGCATAAATAATGTCCCAGGATATTACTGTTATTATTTGGCGACGGCTAAATTCCAATTAATATTGAAAACGGCCGCCATGAAGAAACTAAAACAGCATTGTAGAATAAAGTTGTCCTTAAAACCATACTTAAATATTACATAGCTATATTTTCGACACGGAAGTTTAGAGATTCCAGTTTTCTTATAACACAAATATCTGTCCTTTACATCCTTCGGCTTCCTCGCCGTAATAATATTTAATATCTATATTTCTTATCTAACTTGTGTTTCAATAAACGATCAAGTAGTTGCGCGCACGCATGTCCGGATCGCTTTGATGTGGCCGATGTTTACGCGGCCGGCGGGCCTGTGTTTGCTATTAAACAACCCACTGCCACCAGCTCGCCAACACACCAATGTTGGTGGTGAAACTATTTCAGGTTTCGATTAAAAGAGATTCAAGGACATGATTGCCTTTTGATAATGGTAATGACTGATTTGACGATAATTTTACACACATATACCTACAACATGTAACGTAATTAACGCACACCCTCAATCACTCCAATTAGAATATCATGTTGTAATCATAATAGATACACTGATTTTTTTATTTAACATGTATATGCATTGTTGAAGTTATACTTCTTTTGGCGCGGTGGAGAAAAATGATGAGAGTGAATTTTTACGATGCGCGCGCACACCGACACCAAAAAATTTAACAGCATGAAGTTAGTTCTAGGTGGTATGACAGTGAATTTTTACGATGCGCGCGCATCGTGCGCGCGCATCGTAAAAATTTACATCATTTTTAAAATTACCTATATTAAAAATGATGTAAATCGATTCAGTAAACGATTCTGAACAAATAATTTTCAGGATGTACGTAATTAAGTTACCTACATGTTGTATATATATATGTTGTTGATCTCTAGTCATCATCATCATCATATCAGCCGAAAGACGTTTACAGCTGGACAAAGGCTTTCCTCCAAGATCTCATTTAGAGGGGTTATGCCATAATCGCCACGCTTGGCAAACGGGTTGGCGATCGCAGTATGATGGTCATAGTACTCAGAGTAACGCTGCAGCCCATTCTCTGGTATATAATCCCTCGGGCAGACTTCTACGCCCCCCAGGGAAGAGATGGGGTAGTGAAGTTGTTTATGGCCGTCAGCCACACAGCCAGTGTGGTCAGCCATACACCCACATAGATTCCTGGTCATCATCATCATCATATCAGCCGAAAGACGTCCACTGCTAGACAAAGGCCTCCCCCAAAGATCTCCACAATTGTCGGTCTTGCACTATTCGCATCCAGCAGTTTCCAGCGACTCGCACAAGATCATCGGTCCATCTTTTATCTGATTCCTGGTCATTAAAAGATAATCTGTAACAAAAAAAATATTATCTGATACAATGAAGCAATTTATTGTTATGTTTAGTTTTTAACCGACTTCTAAAGAAGGTAGTTTTAAATTAGCCCGTTTGACATTTTTATGTATGTTACGCTCTCCTGTGCTTATATATTTTGATAATTATTTTTTATTCGATGGTCAATTTTATGAATGGATTCATGTACAGACGCCCGAGCATCAAGCTACCTTATTTATTTATTTATTTATTTATTTATACTTATTGCACAAAACTGTACAAAGGCGGACTTAATGCCAAAGGCATTCTCTCCCAGTCAACCTTAGGGTGATGCAGAGATAATATGGTAGGTGCACTATAGACCAAGTATAATAAAAATTACTAAAATACTTGACAAGTACTATATAATACAATCGTATAAATATAATAGTTACATAACTACACACTATACTATAAATACATAAATATATATATAAATATATAGACAAATATATTAAATATAATATATAAATTTATAAATATATTACATATATAATAATATATACACAAACTGTAATATTAAGATGATTCTGCCTTAATTTTTTTGTGAATGTAGTCACGAGTTTTGATTTTAAAAGTAACCCGCGTCTTAGCCATTCTGATTTCCAGAGGTAGCGCATTCCAGAGAAGAATAGCTTGTACGAAGAAGGAAGAATGTAAGAAGTTAGTCCGATGGGAAGGGCATTGTAAAAGTCTGTTATGAGTGGAACGGAGATTTTTGTTGTGGTTAGAAGATAGATACTGAAAATAGGGAGCTAAGTAGGATGGAGATATTGGAGAGTCGAGAAGAGAAAATAGTGTAGTGAGTGCTCTGAGATTTCTTCGGTGCCGAATGGGCATCCAATTCAATTGAGAACGGTAAGATGACACATGGTCGTACTTACGAAGATTGAATACGAATCGAATGCAGTTATTCAGAAGACGGTCTAATTTATTGAGTTGATCTGCATTCAGGTCAAAGTAGCACACATCACCATAGTCGATTATAGGAAAAAGAAGGGCCTGCACGAGCGTTACTTTTGTCTCGGATGGTAGGAAATTCTTCAATCTATACAGTGACCGCAAGATCCAAGTCACTCTTTGGCTAATGATTTGGTTTTGCCAGCTTAAAGTAGCATCAACCAGCAGACCAAGGTCCTTAACATTCTGGCAGTATGGGATAACAGAATTGTTGTATAAGACTGGAGGTTGACTGTCAACATCCACTAAACTCATCATTCGGGAACTGCCCACAATGATAGCCTGACATTTGAGGGGATTGACAGTCAAGCCAAACCTGTTAGCCCACTCCCTAATTAAATCTAGATCCCTATTTATGGCGACGATCGCTTCTGCTAACTTATCGATGCTTGCCTGTGCGTAAAGTTGTAGATCATCGGCGTATAGATGATACGAACACTGAAGATTTTGAGTTAAGAGATTTATAAATACCGAAAATAAGAGGGGAGAAAGGATACCGCCTTGAGGAACGCCAGTGTCTAATTTACACCAGTTTGATGTAACATCACCACTGCGAACAGACTGTTGGCGCCCTTGAAGATAGGAAGAAAACCACTCCAGAGATTCGTCAGACACCCTAAGGTAGGAAAGGATACATAAAAGGATATCGTGACTGACGGTATTAAAGGCGTTGGAGAAATCAACCAGCACCAGGACTGTGACCATAGTGCCCTCCATACCAGCCCTAATATCGCCAGTCACTTTTAGGAGAGCGGTGGTGGTGCTATGACCAGGCCTAAATCCGGATTGTAAGGGACTTATTAAGTTATTGGATAGGATAAAATGGGAAAGTTGTTTATGGACAGCGGACTCAAGTACCTTGGATAGGAAGGGAAGGATAGAGATAGGACGATAGTGGGTGAGAAGTGATGGGTTGGTGACTTTAGGAAGTGGACGGACATAGGCTTTACACCATAAAGTTGGAAAAGATCCATGGCACAAGGAATAATTGACGATATGGGTTATTACGGGAAGAAGGTGGTCCAGGATTGGTACTAACATGCGTCGACTTATGTTGTCACAGCCAACCGCGTTAGATTTAATAGATAGGATAACCTTCTTAATGTCCTTCGAATCAACTGGAGAAAAATGAAAACAATCTATATTGGAGCGCGTTAGACCATTTAAAAAATATATAGTTTGGGTTTTTGTTTGATAATCTATAGAAGAACTTGTGGTGAAATGTAGATTAAGATCATCTAAACTTATTGTGCTGGGGAGGTCTAAATTTCGCGACTTGCCAATACCCAGAGTTCCCAAAAACTTCCAGATACCAGCAGGAGTAGAAGAAGATATATTATCGAGAATATGTCGGCGTTTAGCGTCACGTATCATCTTATTACACCGATTTCTAGCAACCTTAAACAAGCCCCATTGCTCATTAGATCGATCCTTTTTATATCTTCGAAAGGCACGGTCTCTGCGACGCATTGCCATTCGGATCCCTTGCGTCATCCAAGGCGCTGGTGGACGTTTCAGTCTAACATTTTTAATGGGTGCATGGATATCATAAAGCCTGGTGACAGCCTCATTTAACAATCTGATCTTACTATTAATGTTATCAGCCTCCATCAGCTGCTTCCAGTTGATATTGGACGCATCCTTTGCCAAATTTTCAACATTAATCCGAGCAAAAGAACGCACACGCAGTACCTTGGGTTTGACTTTAGGTGGCTTAAGGATATAGGACATGAATATGAGGTCATGATGGGAGAATCCAGGAGCATCGTACTGTCCGTGGGAGGAAACCAAGGACGGGTTAGAGGTGAGGATTACATCGAGCCAAGTATCATCACCGGACGCATTATGGTGAGTAGCTTGAAGCGGCAACACATGCAAGCTGCTTGACTCGACGATGTGAAGGAATTTGCGGGAACGAGGAGAATTTGGAACTAGGAGATTGGTATTAAAGTCGCCCATGATGATGTAGTGTGCATACTCAGAACCCAACGATTCAAGAACCAGTTCGAAATTGGTGAAGTAATCAACAGAAGGGGGGCAATAAACAACGCCAATTATAGCCTTGGACCCCTTTATAGTAACCTCAATAAATAGGAATTCGGCGGAGGCTGAGTAGCTGGATGGGGAAGCCTCAATAATCTTGTAGGGAAGATCACTTCTAATATAAATGGCTACCCCGCCCCCCCCTTTACCTATCCGGTCATTCCGGACAAGTATGTAGCCCGGAAGAGGGTAAGTGGTTGAGAGAAGATGAGGTTTGAGCCAACTCTCGGAAATCAGAATGGCATGGACATTGCAGTCTGTAAATGCTTCAAGCAAGTCGCTGTATTTACTCGGTATGCTTTGAGCGTTAATATGGCATACATTTACCATATTACCACGACGAGCATCAAACTGTTGTCGCATAAATGCACCGAGTGTATCGCTTATAGAGCAAAAACTATCATTGGCCGATATTACAGAATCATTAGCAGAATGAAAAGATTCATCATCAGAGTTACTAATAGACATAATAATAATATAAAATATTAAAAATAATTATTATATAATATAAATATCTAATAATATAATATTGAATAACTAAACTAACCCAGTGCAAAATTAAGAACAAAATTTTAATCTCTGCACCACCCGCCAGCGTACAAAAACACAATTAAATTAAATAAAACACAAAGTAAAAGCCAGTAATCCAAAATAAAATACAGATAATCCTACCGCTAACCATATGCATCTTAAATACAAGTAATTTATGTGTAAAAAACAGAAACTTAACGAATCTATTTGAAACTAAAACTAAATTAACAATAAAAAGAAATTTAAAAAGATACAATACGTCCGAAGGTTCATTTCCGTTTCGAATTTTATACCTGTGTATCCAAACTCTTCTCGTATCCGATCTGTCATCTGTCTGTCATTATTGTTTACCAAAATGTTTGTGACGAAATGTAATTACAAAATTTACAAAGCGAGACAATAGGATATTTAATACAAACTCTGTGGTGACACCTACCTACTATAGTTAGAAGAAATAAAAAAGTAAATGTATACATATATATACGATATATAGGTAGAGTGGTGGTATAGATAAACAATAGGACAGAAAAGAGCTTATTTACGAAACAAGACTAAGAAACGGTAAATGGATATTATAAAATGAGTAATTAAAGATTACTTGGATGATATTGATTAATTGATCGATCGACGTCCCGTATTCTTCAGATCGTCGCCGCCTGCACTGTAGTAGCCTCCACTGACGCTTTCGGGAACTTCGCCGCTAGTGATAAGAACTGATGGTTCGATGTGATTTTGTGGCGGCTTCCATTAGACGTTTTGACAACGATTACGCAATCCTGGGTCCACACCGAGCGCATCCCGAAGAATAATCTAGCTTTATTGAAGACGGCTTGCCTGGTTTTTGTAAGGAACTCCTTGACTGATATTGATGAGCCTTTGAAGCCAGTCTTAGCTCTCCATATTGCCGATTTGTTGGCCAACGATGTAAAACGAACGAGTATCGGCCGTGGGTGGTCTTTATCAGTGGTGTTTTTGCCTAGTCTATGGCAAACCTCTATTGATGCTGGAGAAATATTGTCACGTAGACCAAGCTTGTTATGAATGACACTCAGTATCACTTGGCTGCAATCTTCATCATCTACTTCATGTACTCCAGAGAACACAAGTGCTTTTCGACGACTCCTTGACTCTAAATCGTCCATCTGCATGCAGCACTCATTGATCTGCTGACGGAGAAGGCTGATAATACCAAATATAAGCTCCTTGAAGGTGCGAAGTTCTTCTGCCACCTTAGCTGCTGTCTCCTTATTGGAAGACCCTTTATTTTGAATTTGGGCCTGAAGTTCATCCAGCCTCTTCGTAACAGTCTCTTCAATCCTGTTCTGTGTAGACAAAATTTCAGAAAGTTTGGACATCTTTTGAAATAATTGGTTTTGTGTTATGAAATCAGCTGAGCTGGCAGGTGGTGTAAATTGAAGTGTTTAAGTTACATAAACTGCTACAAACGTAAGTACCACTATTTTAAGTATAGGGCACAAAGAATCTATAACAAAATACTTATAAAACACTTAAATTTAATTTTTATTACACTTTTGGAATTGAACCCTTACTTAACCTTTAACCTTACTTTATGCTTATGTGATAAAGTAGAAAATCTATAATTTAAATTTGACAGATTGGGGTAGCTGGATGTGCAGTAATCAGTTGCAGTTAATATAAATATTCTGGTACAACGAACACACTGCCATCTGATTCCAAACTAGGCAGAGTGTGTACTATAGCAACCAGACAACTGATAAATATATTTATATATTTCTAAATTCATAAATAGGTATTATTGATAAATATCTACTAGACACATAAAAAACGAGCGTGCTTTTGACCACATGACTGAAGTAATACTTAGATATACGAACGTTACTGACTATTTTTTTTTAATGTATGTATATTAAAGTAACTGGACTTCCCCATATTTAATATCTAGGGACAATGTCACACAGATCATCCTAGCCCCAAACTAAGCAAAGCTTGTACTATGGGTACCAGGCGACGATATACATACTCATATAGATAGATAAATACTTATACACATAGAAAACATCCATGACTCAGAAACAAATATTCGTGCTCATCACACAAATATTTGCACTTACCGGGATTCGATCCCAGGACCACCAGCTTCGTAGGCAGGAGAACTACCAACTAGGCCGTGACCGTCATGCTATGAGCTATGAGACAAAGAGAAAGAAAATTTGTGCTCGCACCTCTCTCTCTTGCCCCTACAGTAATATACGAAACGTAACTTACTCTCTCTTGCAATCTTCACTAACTTATATCTCCTTCTCAACTTCTGTTCATCCCGCCAGATCACACTTTTCGTAACACTCTCGTCACGCATTCAGAAGCCTACTCCCCAAGTCAAGCGTGCGTAAAGGAGTTTCACTTAAATAATTATTGCTTTTCAAATTCAAATTATTTTATTTGCAGAAATATGGGTCTTACAATGTTCTTATTTCTAATTATTATTACCGTTCCATATTAGCCTTTCGGCGTGCAAATGTCTTACACATAAAAATATAATTTTAATTAAGTATACAAACTGAATGTAAATCGAAGTCTTTAAATTTATTTAATTAGTACACAATATGTTTGCTTAACCTAATTTATCGTCAAAGTATTCCTTGATTGTGTAAAAAACTTTACGTAAAAGGTATTCAGAAAGCCTTTTCTTAAATTCAATGTTGCACTTTAAATCTGCCAGGTTGTGAGGTAATTTATTGAATATCTTGGGGGCCATACAGAAAACGCTTCCATCGTAAAGTCTTGTTCTATGTGGAGGTATGCATAGCTTATTCCTTAGTCTCTTACTTTTTAGGGACTCAAAAGCTTTTAACTTTTGTTCTGTACAAACAATGATAATTCCTTTTAAACATAGCATCCAAACTGCGGAATGCATTCCCCGTATCACAGAAGATTTTACAGACTCAGAACTTCTATAAATAATCCCACAAATATTTTTTTACATTTTTAAAAAGACAACGCCCGCACTAGCGAATTTAATCCCTGTGTCGCGGGGTAACAAACATATAATTGACGGACACAAATTACATCCAGACTCAGAACAACTATTTATGGGTCACACAAATAGTTGCCCGGCGCGGGACTCGAACCCGCGACACACAGCGGCGAGGTGACTGTCTTAGCCGCTGCGCTACACGTGCAGTCAAATTGTCCTATGCTAGGATCGAACTTGAAACACGAGAGCGTCAAGGTAGTGGAGCGGTCACTGTAGCCTAGTTGGTAGTGCTCCTGCCTACGAAGCTGGCGGTCCTGGGTTCGAATCCCGGTAAGTGCAAATATTTGTGTGATGAGCACAAATATTTGTTTCTAAGTCATGGATGTTTTCTATGTATTTAAGTATTTATCTATCTATATAAGTATGTATATCGTCGCCTGGTACCCATAGTACAAGCTTTGCTTAGTTTGGGGCTTGGATGATCTGCGTGACATTGTCCCTAGATTGTCCCTAGATATTATCTTAACGACAGAGTCACACGTGCGTGTCACTTGCAGGATGACTCAAAAGCTGCAAACTATGCAAAATATATTAGAAGCCCGAAAAATTCTGCTACATTGCCTGATGACTTATCTCATTCGGGCTTGGCCAATGTTGGCGTATTGGCTTCAAGCATGGTGTTTATTACAGAATTCGTTCGGTTTGGCCCAATGAGCGATATTGTATGTAAACAACATGGATCTGCTTCCATGTGGAGTGTGGTGAAAGGCACAAGATGCAGCGGATTATATAAATCGTAGATTTTTCAGGAATTCCCGCTTAATTAAAGAAAATATAGGTCTTATTATTATCATTATTTTATTATGTGTGGTTTGGGTAGACCCTAAGTGAATTTTGGCCCTATGAGATCCACAGTAGTAGTAATTTAGTTTTATCTTAAGTAGCTATAAATATCTTAGGAGACCTAACACATTTCTATATTATATCGCGGGGGACATCAGAAACATACAATTCACGGGCACATACATAGCAAACACAGACTCAGAACCTGTTGTCCTGGGGCTCTAGCGGCTAAGTCGCCGAACATCCATTTCTTAAATGGCGTACCAATATATAAAGGTTAAAAATGACTAAATCAATCGTTAAATCGGCTTCAACGTTGAAAATCGATTCCGGACCATTTATGTGGTCACATGTGCTCATGGAAGCCGATTTAACGATTGATTAAGTCATTTTTAACCTTTATTTATTTAAACGCCATTTAAGAAATCGATGTTAAGCGACTTAGCCGGTAGAGCCCCTGTACGTAGTAGCGAGTAAATTATTCTATTCGTACAATTACCTAGATGTGTTGGATTGTGTCCAAATGCCGCAATTACTAGTATGTTGAGATTTTAATGAAAAAAGTCTTTTGAATAGTGCACAGACTGCAAAAGATTATAAATTTGACTGTATTTTTTACACGGTTTCCCCGTTCTTTATGCACCAATTTTGTTAATTATTATTTTTTCATTAGGTTGTTTAGTTTTTTTTCTGCTTCCGGGACGGATCTATATATAATTCGTTTAAATCAGTTTTCATAATAAAACGACTGTGCTTTAGAGTACACGACTGAAGTAAAACTTTGAAGTTTGAAGTTTTAGTCTCACTCACAGGTCTAAATGTGTGCTCAGTAATATAGGAAACTTATATCTCCCTCTCAACTTCCCTTCACTCACCCGATCACACTATTCGTAACGTCACGCATTCACGCAGCTTACTCTCAAAGAACAGCGAGCGTCTTTACGCACGCCGGTCTTTAACTCAAACCCCTTTTGATTGACGTAATACTTCTTTAAGTATTACTGCAAAAAAAGAAGTTAAGAGTTCTATAGTATTGTTTATCTTTATTATCCTTTAAATTCCAACTCATTAAATTTTATGCACTTATGTTTGCACTAACACTTTTCCCCAGCAATGGAATTTCTCAGCGGCAAGTTACCCGCCACCGCTTATGCGTGCGCCGCGGCGGCAACACGCACTTTACTTTGAAGTGCTCTCATGTTATTTACGTACTGTTTGTATATTTTCATATTTGCGGCCAGCATCCACTATGGACTGTTGCGCCACATATATCATTACTCATAGCTTCTATTCAACGAATATTATAATTTTTCATGTTTTGATTTAACATGTGTTTTAGTTCGTATATCATTTAGGGGGTTTCACTTTACTCTGAATCACTTATCAAGAATCAAATTATTTTATTTGTAAGAATGTAAATTATGTAGTATGGTGATATAGGTGTGATATTTTGTAAGATTTGTATTATTGAAGTAAATTTAGTACTTTACACACGCTTGACTTGGGGGTTAGCCGGCGAATGCGTGACGAGAGCGATACCAAAAGTGTGATCGGGCGAGGAGAATGGAAGTAGAGAGGAAGATATACATAAGTTACTGAAGATAGAAAGCGTGAGAGTTAAGTTTCGAATATTACTATAGAGACAATAGAGATAGGCACACATTTTCTTTCTCTCTTATAGCCAGTTACGATTCGTATATCTAAGTTTTACTTCAGTCTAAAGCACACTCGGAATAAGTTCCCTGTCGCGGGGGACTTCACAAATGTTCAATTAACAGACACAAAACTCAATCCGACTCGGAATAACTGTGCAAGGTGTGATATACATAGTGGATGTAATTTTAGGAGTTGTTTTTCCCAGGAAACTGAAAAGTGTAGGACATTAACATGCCAAATGCCTACCCAAATACATTTTAATATGCATGGCCACTCAAAAAATGGTTTCAAATAAATAGTAGTATACGGGTTTTAAACGAGGCGCTCATAGCTAAATGCTCTCACCTCTCCGTAAGTAATTGACGAGATTAAGCAACTAAGCTCGCGGTCATTTGATAGATGGGTGACCGTTGAAGTGCTTTAATTTCTTAACTGTTCGTGCTTCGGATCACTCTCAATGGGACACCTAGCCTCACGACTGGAAACAGGACAGCTTTACTTACTCTCCGAGCCACGGAGCCGCGTAATACCGCCAACTGACGGTCACCGTAGCCTAGTTGGTAGTGCTCCTGCCTACGAAGCTGGTGGTCCTGGGTTCGAATCCCGGTAAGTGCAAATATTTGTGTGATGAGCACGAATATTTGTTTCTGAGTCATGGATGTTTTCTATGTATTTAAGTATTTATCTATCTATATAAATATGTATATCGTCACCTGGTACCCATAGTACAAGCTTTGCTTAGTTTGGGGCTAGGATGATCTGTGTGACATTGTCCATATATATAAAAAAAAACTCCCGCCAAGTTTTCTGGATCATCAATTACAGGCAGATTTTTATTACTGATAACCTGTTGCAAATATATTATTTTCATAAAAAAAACATTATCATGCGTCATAATATATGAAAAGTACATGTAGACTCTACATTTCATGTGATAACGTATGTTTTTTAGAGACATCACGCTACTCGAAGAGATGTACGGACGCCAGCACATCCAACTACTCCAATCTGTCAAATTTATTTTATAGATTTTCAACTTTATCACAAAAGCATAACGTTCACTTTCAATTGGGGAAAATTGACAGATAGGGGTAGCTTGATGTGCTGGCGTCTGTACATTGTACAGTATCAGATCTACAAGCACTTAGTTTGCATCGTATAGAATCGATGAAAAATCTTCTTTTTATTTTATTTCGCGTCTCGAAGTAGTGACACAAAGTACATCCAGACTCAGTACAATTATTTATGGGTCAACGAAATAGTTGTCCTTCATGGGAATCGAACTCGTGACACGAAGTCTTAACCTCAGTGCAACACGTGCAGTCAGCAAGTTAAAAAGAAATACTGAACAGTTTAATGACTACAAACTAATTCTTGATGACTATAATGTGTTACTGAGTACCTCTACATAGCACCTAAATGGATACTGAATACCCGGCTTATGCAAATGGGCCCCGCAAGGTTTCCGCCTGCGTACTGCCAATATTGAATTAATTCTTAAAAAACCATACAAAGAACTCAATCTCTCATATAACAGGATTAGAACGCGTATTTTATTATAATTTGTAATGGACATTTGTACAGCATTGTAGGACTTCACTGAAATTAATCAATAAAATTAAATGTTGGTTCGGTCTTCATCGTATGCATTTTTAACTCAAGTGAAAAGTTAACTAGTCTTCTAAGGGTAAATGACTCCAATGTTATTACTTTCTATAATTTTCTGTTGTTTTGTATGATTTTAATTTAGTTTATTGAACACTTTTTAAATATTAAATAAACAGTACATATACAACATGTAACTTCATTAACGCACATCCTGAAAATAGTTTGTTCAGAATCATTTACTGAATCGATTTATATCATTTTTAATACAGGTAATTTTTATTTAAAAATAATTAAAACTACGGAAATTATTGTCATATTAACCCTGTACAGTCAAAACAAATTGAAATGAACCATAAGTCAAATTAATAAGACTTTTAAAATCGCAGGATTATTGTATTTATACAAATCCCATCATTCAATACAAAATAAAGAAAAATAAACTTTATTCCAAGAAACTAATTTAGTAAATAACAAAAGGTACAGAAATGTTAAATTAAAAATTCAGTGTATATTTTTTAATTACAACATAATATTCTAATTGGGGTGTTTGAGGGTGTGCGTTAATTAAGTTACATGTTGTATAACATTTTAAAAATTGAAAATAGGACTGCAATGCAACTGGCAGCTTACAGGGTCTTTTCTACCGGAGATTGCGGCTTAGAGACTTTATTATGAGTTTTGATCCACCAAACATAAGCCTCATTAGTTGTTTGGATTCTTTCAATGACACATAATGTATAGAAAAATCTTAGAAGGAAGTAGTCTTACTGTGTATCGAAGTTCGGCATACATTTGAGGAGAAAACATAATAATTTACATCAAATAAACGCAAAAGTTGAACAAATCCATCACAGCTTTGATATCATTTGATTTGCAATAAATCAAATACAAAAATAATGTTGCTGTTCTGAGCGGCAACGTTAGTTTTTAATTTAATATTATTTCAAATGGTGTTCTGTGCCGTAAAGCTGTCAATACTGGCTGAATCCAGGGTGGAATGATGAATGCTTCCAGTGATCAAAGGCATCCGGACGATAGCTAATCAAATGATTACTAAACCGATGTACCTAACGCAATGTTACGTGTTGGTTAGTACGTTAGCTATTTTGCAACAGTAGTTTAGGAGGTCACAACAATTTCAGCCCATTCATCATGATCATCTTGGAAATGCGTGTATTAATTCTTGTAACTTAAACATTATTGCTAAGTGGCATATTAAAAATTGAATTAAGAGTTTGCACGTTGTAAAAATGAAATGAGGGTAATACTTTATAACTGAATTCAAAATGGAAGAAATTATCAATTTGACTATAGTTTTGTACGATATTACTTAATTTGAATTATAATTTGAACGAATAAGAAAAAGTGGAATCTCGTGAGGTTCCACAATTTAACGTTTAAATATTTTACTATGACTGTGTTTACAATTTCTCCCTGTCCACAAAGATTTTGAACTGGATATGACTTAACATATCCTTTATTCAAGTCTGATAAATCCACAAAATATATTTTTTTTACTGAGCACTTTGAAAATAGCTCATCATATTAGCCGAAAGAAGGCCAGCCCATAAATCATATCATATTAGAGAATATGTCATAAATTATCTCCACGCTTTGCGAACGCAGTATGATTCTCATTGCACATAAAGAGACGCCTTTTTAGGGAAAGGGTATAACGGGACCCTATTACTAAGACTTCGCTGTCTGTCTGTCCGTCTGTCACCTGTGTAGTTAGACAGTTGTAATATTCACAGATGATGTATTTCTGTTGCCGCTATAACAGCAAACACTAACAAACAAAATAAAATAATATTTTAAGGGGGCTCCCATACAACAAACGTGAATTGTTTGCTCGCTTTTATAGTTAATAGTACGGAACCGTTCGTGAACGAGTCCGACTCGCACTTAGCCGGTTTTATTTTACTACTTACCTACTGCCCGTTTTGCTTGAAATGACTTCTAAGGGCATAGAGATGAGATGGGGTCATGATAATTGCCTCCGAAATAAAAACGCCCCCACCACACAGCATTAGAAATAAAATTGAAATCAAATATATTTATTTTACTTGTGGTGGATATTACATACGCAATTATTTATATAAAATAACATCACAGATTCTCAAAGACTCCACGAACACGAACCAATCAATAAAAAAGAAGATAAATAATTAAAACTGCCGGAAACGATTGTTTATGGTACAGGTGTAATGAAATCGTTACAGGAAGTGTTTGCTGCTTATGTTTAGATGATATTAGTTACTGAAACTTTATACACATATTTTGCAATTGGATATTGTACCTTAAGACAAATAAGTTAGGGTAGATAATTGTACGAAAAGAGAGGGAACTTAAGACTTATGCCGATTGATGTATTCGTTTACGTAGTGCGCTTTGATCATTTGAGAATTACTTTTACTGTGATTTTATGGATCTTTTACTTGCTAGTAAGAGATTTTCTAAGTTAGCTTGAAAGCGTTGGGCTATGTGTACTTTACGTTAGGTAGAGCATACCGTTATTTCGTTCTATGAGCAGCTTCACCTCACAGATTACATCCCGGGTAATTTTATTAGTATGTTAAATTGTCGATTCTCGGTGTGAGTCTGGTTGCCAAAGCTTATCGGCGTCGATTGGCAACGCAAGAGATCATCTGTGTTGGTAGAATACAAAACAAATTGCAGGCCTATATTTAAGTATACATATAATTCGTCTGCAACTTGCTCTTTCTCAGTATCATATTATATTATTGTTCGAACATTATTGATTAAATTTTTAGATACATTTATTGTATGTATGAGAACATACAATACAATACATAACATGTATGAGTATATTACATTATATACAATTACCATGGTAAAAACATTCAACAGACATACATATTTTCTAACAAGTCCTTAGTTTGTATTCAGACTTGAATAAAATTTTAAGCGGGACCATCGCAGGAATCTCCATCAAACATGGAAATAAATATCAACATCATTAGAATATAACTTAAAAACAAAATATACTAAAACATAGAGTTCAATTATTGTGAATCTCGTCTTGTCTGTGCCAGTTTAAAACCGTTTTTAAATTACTTATTTAGGGTTCCGTACCCAAAGGATAAAACGAGACCCTATTACTAAGACTTCGCGGTCTGCCTGTCTGTCCGTCTGTCACCAGGCTTTATCTCATGAACCGTAATAGTTAGACAGTTGAAATTTTCACAAATGATGTATTTCTGTTGCCGCTATAACAACAAATACTATTAATAACAAAATTAAATAAATATTTAAGGGGGCTCCCATACAACAAACGTGAATTTTTTGCTCGTTTTTATAGATAGTGGTACGGAACCCTTCGTGCGCGAGTCCGACTCGCACTTGGCCAGTTTTTTTGTCATTTAGCCGGCTTGTTTGTATCTTTCCATACCCTGTATAATGTAAATAAAGTAGTTTTCTCACCAAGATTTGTCTGATACAAACTACACACAAATGTGTCCTGTTATTATCAACTACGTGACGTATGAGTTCAATTTTTTTAAAAGAGAAACGTCTAATGCTGTGCCCCCTGTAGGCGATACGACACAATATGTTTGATAATCTTCGAGAAACTTCAGCATGTGGTGTGCTGTGATGAACCCTTCTTACAGTGCTAGCGCGATATTAGAATAGCGCCGTTGTCCGAAGCTATGCCTAACCAATAATAAAACCTCATTTCCTAAACGGTTTTTCAAAGTCGGTTAATAAAGAACTCATATGTCAGATCAATGGAAGAGCTGTGAGACCAAATATCTCACAAAAAATATTTAACAAAACACAACATATAACTAAAATATAAATAAATATCTACAAACTGCCTGTCCGTCAAATTTCCACACGGTTGCGCACGCGCACGTCCGCGGACCAAAAAAAGCTGACGAGGGTAAGAGAATAAAGTCAACGAGATTGATCAACGAGATTCATGCTTATGGGAGCTAAATTGAACTTGTTGTGAAAAATTAATATTTTAATGCCGACGGTAGGACGGGCAGTAATTCAATATCTCGTTACCGAGCGCAAGACCTAAAATAGATATTGAATTATAAGCCTTAAGAAAAATTTAAGAAAAGTGTACTAGTAATTGCTATCCCCACCCAGGTCAAATCTTTTTGTGATGCGCACTGTTATTTATCTATAATATGTATTTAGAAATATAAGTATGTTTATCAGTTGCCATAGTACAGGTTCCGCCTAGTTTGGGATCAGATGGCAGCGTGTCAGTTGTCCCAGTTTGAGATTTTCAGCAGAATTGTGGTTTTGGTTGGCGATTATTGTGGTGCCTATAAATTAAATCTCGTTTAAATTTCTGAGGTTATAATACTTCCAAACATTTAGACAACATTAAGACATTTACACAATTTGATTAACTTAGAAAGAACAGTGAATCTTATACTGTAGACGCCTCTACAACAAACTTACACAACAAACAAGTAGTGATATCAGAAAACTCTCGCTCAACGACTTTAAAACAAAAATTAAAGTCTAATTACACTGCCGAAAAATCTCAGTAGGAATCCTATTTTTTTAAACAAGATCATTGCAACATCTAATTACAATTTAATTATCTGAATGCGTTTTTGTTTTAAATGTTTGCGTTTGCAAACATTGTTTGAAATTTGTAATATGCCTACAAATTTCAAACAATGTTGCATATTGCACAAGAATGAGTAGATTTTATTCAACGCATTTAGATAATTAAATTGTAATTTAATGTTACAAGGATCTTGATTAAAAAAATAGGATTATTACTGAGATTTTTCGGCAGTGTTTCTCAGTAGCTGCCACGTCAAGCTTAGCTCTGCACGTTAGGACAAAAAAATTGACAATAAAAAAAATCTATATGACTATGACTATTTTTGGTAGGTTATAGAAAAGTTACAGCACCTTTAACCGACTTGCAAGGAGAATGTTCTCTATTCCACTATATTTTTTTTGTATGTTGTTTGTTCCGTGATTGATTCAATTATTAGGAACAAATTTTGATAACTCCTTTTATTGGAAAGAAAATGCTTTCAAGACGTCCCATATAAATTTTGTTCAAATGTGATTAGTAACTTAGCCTTATTTAATTTAAAGGAAAAAATAAAGAACAGTTTCATTTTTTTTTAAAGACAATGCCTGCACTACGTCTACTCCCTGTGTCGAGGGGTACTTTACAAACATGTAATTGAAGGACACAAATAACACCCTTTGTTTTTTTATTAAATAAATATCTTTACTTCAACTTTTTGACTGTCTAGTTGGTCTAGCGGTAGCGTTTTCAACCGCAGACGATGAGATCCTGGGTTCAAATCCCGGGTCGAGTGTGATTTTGGGATTTCCATACTTCGGGCTAATTCTGAGGAAATTTCTTTACACAAAGAACCCAAAATCACGAGAGAGAGAGCACGTAAAGTCGTATCGTCCCTTTCTAACCTCTTCCCGTGGTCGTGCCAATGAAAGTGATGGATAGAAAGTGCCTCTGTGTTTGCGCACTATAATATATCACGGGAAGATGCCTAGTCTCCAATGAGACCGGCCGCCGTAGCCAAAATTCTAGGACCCTATTACTAAGTCTATCGATGCACGACGTATGTCTGTTCGTCGGTGCCTAGGCTGAATCTCACGAACTGTGATGGTTAGACTGTTGAATTTTTCACAGCAGATGTATTTCTGTTGCCACTACAACAACAAATACAATAAAATAAATATTTAAGGGACTCCCATACAAAAAACGTGAATTTAATGCTCGTAATTGATATCGGCGACGGGCAGAAGTCTGAAATATGCACAGAATATTTAGTTGTATGTATGTTCACTTTAAAAATAAATAATTATATTAAATGTAACCAAATATTGTGACGTTTAATCGTACGGAACCGTTCATGCGGGAGTCCGACTCGCACTTGGCCGGTTTTATTTTTCAAGGTTTCGTTATTACTAGTATAACTACTACGATACTAAGTATCATTTCTCTGCAGTATCTAGGTAACGTTGAATGTTTCTAAAGGAAAACAAAAATTACTGAATTATTATTTTATATTGATATTTAAATTTGTTCAGTAACATATATTAACAAGTCTACAAATATTGATCTTGATTTAATTGTAATATAGGATGTATATTATAACGACATTGTAGTAATGGCATTTCTTCACTATAATGAAATTTGGCCTAAATTCTTACTTTCTCAAACAATAGCGTGTTTTATTAAGTATAGTATTTAGTAGATTATTACTGATAAATAAACGGAAGCCACGTCTGCTATTTCAGTACATAAATATTTTCGTGGCGGCTTGATGGATCGGTCGTCGGTTAGGTTCCCGAGACGGGCTAATCTCGATGTTTATCAATATTTTTGTTATTTCTATTCTTACTTTTTTGTGAAATTATGTAAATATGGTACCTGTGAAATTCTTCCCCCAAGCATATTATAACATATAAAATAAAAAAATAATATAATAATAATATCGTGGGGCATTATTTACACACGACCAAACTAAGCAGAGCTCGTAGTATGGAAACGAGATAACTGATATACTACATATACTACTTTTATTTTGTAAATACATACTAATATAGATAATTACACCCAGACTTAGGACAAACAGACAGTCTTTAGTACAAAAGATCCTGAAGGGTCTAAGTGCTGTACAGAAGTACACCCCAAACAAGATAGGACAAACAGACATGTTCATGCATACAAATATCTGTCCTTGGTGGGAATCGAACCCACGACCTCTGGCGTGAAAAGCAAGCCTTTGCTAACCACGCCAACAACTTATTGTCATCGTATATAAGAATATACGATTAGTGGCGCCCTCTATCTATCTAAATACTTTAGTTTAGTCAACTACATATATTGTCATCGGAAAAGGTTAAATATAACTATTTTGCTATATATGTATGTAATGTCTAGTATATTATGTAACGGCTGTTCGATTCATGAATGTGGGTAAAAATTTTATGGAATAAGTACTTATTAAGTAAAGTTATATACAGGCTAATCTCCTGAGTAAAACCTTCTAAGTATAATATTGATTTAGTTTTCGGCCTCTTGAAAATGCAAACGAAGTATGAACCCGGACTTATCGAATAGAATACCACATGGAAACAACAATGACAAAAGGCATTTTGCTAATAATTTTTAAACTATTTCAATCTAATTTTCAAGCCCAACCAATACAAAAAAATATAATATTTTATTCAGCACAAATAAAAAACATTCAAAATTGTTGACAAAAATGTTATATGTAGCGACCGTGACAGGACTCGAACCTGCAATCTTCGGATCCGAAGTCCGACGCCTTATCCATTAGGCCACACGGTCATGTTGCAATAAGCTGTATTTACGCTTCAGTTCGACGTGACCTAGTTTCGATGTAGGGTAGTATGAAGGGGTGGCGTTCGTAGGAGATTTACAATTTGTGTGGTGCATTTGGCCATCTTTTATAGACTGCCGAATACTTTTTGTTTATGTGTAACATATTTATTGTGCCACGGAGCCCAGGAAGGTTGAGCATATATGTGGGTACCGCCTAGAATATATAAGAGAGAATCCTAACTTTTATTTCTGACCATTAAAAAAGATATTCTAAATTAGACTGCACTCAGGTTTTATATATTTAATAATGTCCCAGGGTATTATTATTATTATATACAAAAAGTGACATACTTATTGGAGGAAATTTTATTACACTATAACTGCTAGTAGGACCAGCAACCTCCTAAACAGCATATTGCACAAAATTGATTGTCCAGTAGTGAGCCACTGGAACAATGTTCACAATTCACATGGGTTCCAGGGCTCCACTACATAATGTAAGGTAGTTTTAAGAGTGTAGTACTAACATAGATATAAGCAACTACTAATAAATTACTACTTATGGATCTTAATGTGAAATAAATGTATTATTTTTATTAATAAGTAAATTTAACCGAAATTGCAGCCTTTGAGCCCCGAGGTATGGATATCTTACGTGATTTCTTCGTTTAAGTTTTAAAAAGGGAATACAAATTTAATATGTATAAAGAAATGCAATGTCGATTTATTGTACAGACAATAAGAACTGACTAAGCCGGGGTAGACATAGAGTTAGCTTAATATAGAGTAACCGGAGTTGCTGCTGTGCAGTTTGGCCGATAGTGGTTATTTAATAATATTATAAATTATGTAATAAATTTTTAATTTTATTTTTCTAATTAAAGATCATTAACTAAAAATTCACACTGGTATAGTCATGAAGTTTCTTAACACGCTGTAGAATACCTATATTGTACTTCACTATAAATAGGATCTTTGTAATCGGGTAGATTGCAAAACAATATTGTTATCTATCTCATAATATTAATTTGTCACTGTTAAAATACGGTTGTTAGTTATTATTTACTTTACATTATAATATCTGTTTCGCTAGTTTTTATAGAACTTGTACCTAGTATTCCGGACAAACCTTAGTGTTTTTTGGTCTACTTTTGTATTGTTTTACGTGTTTTTATACCAACAATAAAATTAAAATAGAAGGGATATCTTATATCCATTCCATACTTTACAATTCTATTGGATGGAAACACGAAGTCTTAGAGGTTGTATTGGCACATAATTGTCCAATGTAAGGTCCAATACAAGGTAAGGGTAATGTTTAGTGCTAGGTTTTAATAAAAAGTACATTAAATTTGCTAAGTCCGTCACTTTTAATTACCTCTTTTATTTTGAGTGTATACTTTTATATTTAATAAAGCAACACCCTGTATTCTATGTGTTTAGGTGTGTCATCATCTGTACACGCAATATAAAAATATATATTAATCTAATGTGTTATGATTTTGACTCACATCTTCAAAATAGTATGATAATGAAAAGAAAATTATATGGAAATACGACCTTATGACCTTCTGGAAGAAGTAGATCATCTGGAATCTCATTTGGAATTTTCTCATTATTCTACTAAGTTCATAGGTGCGTTTAGAAATCACGATAACTATTATGTATGTAAATAATGTTATTTTTCCATTTCATATGTTAAGTTTCAATTTTTGAGTCTCTCCTATGTAATAGGCAACAAAATTGACATCAATGTTTTTCTCTATCGCTACAAAAATCTGACTTTCAACGTAACAGTTGCAGAAATATTTGATTGTTCTAATTTAAACAAAAACAGACAGCTAACGATCTTATTTTGTACGCTTGTCAGTTACTTAGAATACTGAATTATCCTTACACACTCCTAGAAACAAGCCATTATCTTATACTTTTGGGATAAGGTCAAATATCCAACGACAATATCTTGAGTACTTCCTAAAGTAAGATGGTTCCTACAAATGGTAGTTTTATGATGAATCGATGGGGTGTAGATGGTTATCTGTATGACGCATAGATGTCGCTAGAGTGATGGAGCTGTCATAGTCTATGGGCAGAGCGTGGGTTGCGTTAGATCTGAAGATATTCATGGTAGCTGCACCATTAGGTGGTTGGTTGTCGAGACGAATAATATTGTAGTTCATTTCTTGCAATGTTTTGAAGCTTTGTAATTAAAATTTTGTTAGTTACAATGTTAAAGCTACTACATCAGTCCATTAAATAGTAGGTAGTTACTGTGTTTATAGTCGACTAGTTGAGCCCCGCGGTTTTACCCTCGTTAAACTTTATAAATTATAGCCTATAGTTATTCGGATATTAAGCTATATTATAGCAAAGTTTCATCAGAGTCCGACCGGTAGTTTTTGCGTGAAAGAGTAACAAACATACACAGTCACAGACAAACTTTCGCCTTTATAATATTAGTGTGATTAATGTTCCATAGTATTAATTATATTTTATTCATCATAATCATAATAGCTGTAAGAAGTCAAGAATCATCGTGGGCGATATGCCATAATCGCCACGCTTGGAAGACGGGTTGGCGATCGCAGTAGGATGGTCATAGTACTCAGAAGGAAGCTGCTGCCCATCCTCTGGTGGAATTCCCTTGGGTCTACTTCTACGCCGTCCACGGGATGAGATGGGGTGATGATATTCTGATATTCGCTGCCTTCACCTAGCCTGACAGCGTTTCTTAAACAGAAGCGTTTACGTTGGTTGGGGCATGTGCACAGAATGGATCCCACTCGAATACCACGATGTGTTCTGTTGGGTGCGGTAGCTAACGCGGAGCGCGATGTCGGTAGACCTCTGCTTCGCTTTAAAGACTGCACCAAGCGGGATATGGCCGCTTTAAAATATGACCACTGTATCTGGGAAAAGCTCGCTGAAAATAGAGTTGAATGGCGCAAACGTGTAGTGGAGGGTCGTAAGATCTGTGATGAAGCCTGGGTCGGAGTATTTGCTGATAAGAGACAGAAGCGACATGAAAGCGGCTCGGCACCAACCACCGCAAACTTCTCTTGTCAGGCCTGCGGCAGGCTATGTCGCTCTCGCATCGTTTGTTTAGCCACCATAAGAAATGTCTCTCAGACAATGCGCCGTAAATCGTCTGTATCTAACAGACGCAAAGGCCATATATATACCTACTTCGGCTACGACGCCCTCCACGGGATGAGATGGGGTGATGATATTTTGATATTCGCTGCCGTCACCACTCAAAATATATAGATTAGTAATGACTACGCCTGTAAGGATGTTAAATAAAATTGAGACTTATTAAAAACAAATGCCAACCGTTATCATTTTTACTATGTTAGTAAAAATGATAACGGTTGGCATTTGTTTTTCAATAAGTTTATCACATCATTCTATTTTCATACTGGTTTATTGGTGAGTCATATGCCTTCACCGCACAGTTCATATATTTATTTTAATTATAAATAATTGTTGGCAGAAATAATACACGTAATTAATTTGAGTGAAATAGTCCCATCTCAGCACTATATTTAATATTTTACACCAATCCATCACCAAGTAGCAGAAAAGTACTAAACTAGCTGAAGATAGAGCTAAATAAAATTGTGATTGACGTTGGATTTCAGTATTATATTTTGCTAACTTGGTACTGATTTGGCACAGATATTTTTGAAGTTATACTTCATAATCATAATCATAATCATCATTTATTTGTGAAGCATAGGTAATAATACAACAATTGGTCTTAAATTAGGTTACGTGCACTATGTTCTACCATAAGAATGGTGTACAAATTACATCTACTTATTTGGTGTACATACCATCTAAGTTTACAAAAAAACACAAATTTTACAAATTATACAAAATTCTAATACAAAAAATTCAATTTAAAACAGAAAGTCAAATGAAATCCAAAATACAAAATAAACAAAATGTCCCGCTAGAGTGAAGTAAATGTCATGTGATGTCAGAAATAATAATCATTGTAATTAATTAAATTGTTATGTCTCTAATACACTGTGAATATATATTACAATTTGTCATTAAAGAATTAGTCAAGAGAATAATATGCCTTTTCAACCAGAAATTGTTGTAATTTATTTTTGAATATTTTTACAGTTTCTATAGTACGCAAAAACGATGGTAATTTATTATAGATTTTTGGTCCCATTACAAAAATACTTTTATGATACAGCGTTGTTTTAGCGGGGATCAAGTGTAACTTCTCAGACCTGCGAATACTGGCTACTGACGAGAATCTGGACCAGTTATGCTTTACAAACATAGCAACTTCAAATAAGTACAAAGAAGGCATAGTTAACAGTTTGAGTTTCACAAAATGTGGTTTACATGTGTCAGTAGTACTTAATTTGCATATTGCTCTAATGCAACGTTTCTGGGCCTTAAATACCCATTCTTTACCCATTGCGTTACCCCAAAATAAAATACCATACCTTAGAGTGGACGCAACTAGCCCGTGATATGCCGTAAGAACAGCAGCTTCATTAACATTTTTGCTTAGCATATACAATGCATAAGCATACTGATTTAATTTACTGCACACTTTTTCAATTTGAGTATCCCATTTTAAATTACTTTCTATGTGTACTCCAAGAAATTTTGTTACCTCTGTCTCTAGAATTTTTTTGTTATTATATTCTACAACTAAGTCTGAATTTTTATTTCTCCTTTGTCCAAAGTTCATTATTTTAGTCTTATCTAAGTTAATTTTTAAATTATTTGCCTGCAGCCAAGCAACTAGGCAAGCGATATTCTGATTTATCGCTGACTGAACTGTATCAGACTCAACCCTGTCAAACACCACTGTACTGTCGTCAGCAAACATAATCATTGGAAATTGTGTTGCTGACGGAAAGTCATTTATGTAAATTATGAATAACAAAGGGCCGAGTGTACTCCCTTGTGGCACTCCATACTTTAATGTTTTAGTATCAGATTTATAAGATTTTTCTGTTTTGGATTTACTGCAGAGTTTCTTGATGACTGTAATTTGTTTTCTATTCATTAAATAAGACTCAAATAAACTAGATACATTTCCTCTTATACCATATACGTTTAATTTGCCTATCAGTGTTTTATGGTCAACATAGTCGAACGCTTTCGTCATATCCATATAGAGAGCCTGTACAGGTTGTCTTTTATCAACTCTACTATAAATCAGTTCTAAGAAATCATAAATAGCAACGTTAATAGATCTGTCTTTTCTGAAACCTTTTTGTTTGTCTGTGAATATAGCATATTTTTCAAAGTATTCATTCAGATTATTAGACATGACTTTTTCGATGATCTTAGAGAATATCGATAGTAGTGCAATGGGTCTATAACATGTCATATTTTCTATATCACCTGTTTTGAATACAGGTTTTATTATTGATACTTTTAGTTTTTCAGGAAAAACACCTCTAAAAATGCAATTATTAATTAAGTGGCTTAGAACAGGAGCAATAAGTACTGAAACTTTTTTTACTATTTTTGTGCAAATGTCGTCATAACCTGTGCTGGCTGTATTTTTTAACTTCATTATAATTTGGTGTATATCTTGCGGGATTGTCGGTTTCATAAACATTGATGATGATCTGTTGTAGTGAACACGTGTATGATTATTTATTGCATGTCCAGGTTGTACTTGGTTGGCAAAAAAATTATTAAAAGCGTGTGCAATTGCTTTTGCATTTGTCAATGTTTCATTATTACAATTTAATACTTCTTTTGGCGCGATGCGATGGAGAAAAATGATGAGAGTGACTTTTTACGATGCGCTTACGATTTAAATTTTTTGCGCACACCGACACCAAATAATTTGTGTGTACATAAGTACACACAAGTTTTTTTTTTAATGATGTGTGACAATTTACCGAAGAGGAGTTTTCTACTTCTCTTAATTACTAACCGCTATCTTTAAGACATGCTTATACCTAACGCTCCGCCTGGTCCTCGCAGTCACTTAAAATATGGCTCACGTTTATGGCTATTTATTTATTTATTTGGGAAACCAACAGTAACAACAACAAAATATATACATACTATAAGCAACACATAGCCAATTACAGGTCTTCACTTTTAAACATCTAGTTAAGGAATATGGACAAGAAAAATATTACCTAACTGGTACATACATAAATACACTTAACGAGAAAAAAGTAAAAAAAATACGTTACTTATAAAATCAAATTAACATAAAGGAGAATTATAAAGCCTTCGTTGAAAAGTTAAACATTAAGATAATTATTGAAAAACTCATCGCTCATCATTTTGTTGTAAGTAGTGTTTTATATTATATATTATGTACTATAATTTTGTGTCTAAAATATTTGTTCGTTTTTAATGCTTACATTTATATTGTGTTTTAAACTCAATTGTCTTATCATTAACAAAACTTATTTAGCATTTTACAAATAACCGAACAAAGAACGCACTATATAATCTTTTTGTTGGCTATGACTTTTAAATATTACTTCTTCTCGTCAACATTGGAACTGGCTGAAGTAAGTGTCATAAATTTTTAATTTCAGAACAAAAGAGTTTGAAAAACAAAACTGATTTCCACTGTATAGTTTGATGTATTTTGCTAAATATTTCAAGTTATTTGTTTCCTTTCGAGCTAGGTTTTTGTAATACATGGATGTAGGGCGATTTCATGGTGAAGAAATGAATGATTATGTGGTATTGTAATGATCTCTGTGGTGTTAAGTTATGTAGCATACAGACTGAATCTTTCATTATTGTATGTGATGGATTGGGTGTTCCATAGTCTACTCATTTGTATGGAAATTGTTAAAACAATATAATATCAGCCCAGCTTGTTACTTGTAACATTATCTAGGCTGTCTGCAATGACCGTAAATCTGGAATACTAATTGTTAGGAAGAGTATGGGATAATATAGTAGAATGAATATTGCATGGCAACTTACAAAAATAACACCTGCAAAAAGACTTTGTCTTTTTTTTAAATATAACACTTGCACTAGGGACTATCGAATCTCTGTATTGTGCCGTACTTTACAAATATAATTGACGGACAGAAAGCACATCCAAACTGAGTACAACTATTTTTGGGCCACACAAATAGTTGTCCTATGAGGGAATCAAACCTGGTACACGAAATATCTTAACCGTCGTAAAAATTCTGTCATAACACCTGTAATTTTTATCTTTCTTTTTAGATTTTTATATACATAGGTATGTAGGAACGAATCTAAAATAATTCGGTCCAGATGCTGCCATGACGATGGCATTTATACACTGGTAGGTAAAATGTACAAGCAATAGATAACGCTAGTGTTCGATTGCAATATATGTATCTAGAATAATTTTTTACATCGATTAACAATCGTATATTTTTGTTTATATCGATTTGGAATGTATATCGTTATGAAATGGGGCAAGAATATTAATTTATGTAATGTATAGACATTGATCTATTTATAGATATATAAGCAAGGTGGACCTACAGTCTGGCAACGGTGGCGCGAAGCCGGCCTTTGTAGAGATCCTTGGGGGGAGGCCTTTGTCCAGCAGTGGTCTCGGCTGATATAATGATGATATTGTCAAAATACTGAGTTGTATGTACATAGATTATTCGTAGCAAAGCCTTTTACAGGAAACCATAACTTTAAATGCACTAGTAAGCCCTGAACAGTTCGACGTTACGAAGTGTGGTGTAAACGTAAACACATTCGAATTTGGTAAAGATATACACGACCATACTTACTACAGACAATAAACTTTCCATAAAATAAAAATAAAGAAAATATAGACCGTATTCCAATTCCATATTCAAAGTGTCGCGTCACTCATTGTTCCCGCGTAATAAATATGGCGACTAATTTTGACAGATGCGCGCGCACTGCCACGGCGCCACTGTTGACAAGAACCAGTGTTGCTCCAACCCACATTGTTATACTTTTGTCTTTAACACGTTTGGAATTCAAAATAAATGAGCTGAGCTACTGATTTGAATGTCAATACTGAGTTAATACGGTTAGGTGTTTTTGTTTCTGACCAAATATGTGGTAGACTCGAGCCAGAGACTCATCCATTGTCTGTAGACGACCATAGACGAGTAGAGACTACCATAGACTTTACATTACAACTGCCATGATTCATGGAGATTTGTTACACAAGTTTTTGTCTATTTTATGAGAATTTGATTTGTATAATAATGCGTTTTAATTTATTTTAACGTAGACGCATATGTTAAGATGTACTATTGCTGACTAGTTACGGAAGAGTTACGGAGACTAATTAACGTAATTTTTAGCTTATTGTCATCCTTGTTTTTGTTGTTCGAGTATTTTTTCTTGATTGTACTCTAATTTATGTTAGAATCATGATATATCAACGAGAACACCTCGATGCTTTTTAAATAGTATCTGTGTTTACTTTTATAGATTATTTTAAATAAATCCTGTTGGTCTGACTGCTAATCCAGAGGCCATGGATTCAATTTCGACTCATGACAAGTGTTTATGGGATGAGCACGATCATTCTGTGTCTAACTTATCTATAATATTTATGTATTTAGAAATATCGTCGGGGGTAAAATAGCCATACTAACAAAAAAAAGATACAGGCTCTGCTTTGTTTGGAATAAGATGCCAGTGTGTTGGTTGCCCCAAGAAATGTATTTCTTTATATGCTTATTTATAATCATAACATTGGTCAGTTCATTATTTACGTCAAATTTGAATATTTTTAGCGTCAAACAGACTTTTAAAACTGTCTGTCATCCAAATCTACAACTGATGGATACACTTATTTCAGGCGCATTTTTAGTCATATCGCATATAGATACTTACTTTATGAATATTTATGTATAAACATTTATTTTAATTTTATATATAATTATTATTATTTGTATTTAACGTTTACTTATAGTATTTGTAGCACTTATACCTAACCTACTCCATAAAATGATGTATACTTTTATTTGGCTCTAACGGATTTTAATATTAGTTTCACTTAATCTGGTAGCTATTAATATAATAGTAGTAATTTACTCGTTGTGTAGCATCTAAAAGTACTTCGATTAAATGTTGAACCCCGCACAACATAAATATATTTCTCTGGTATTATTAATTAAATTTTCACTTTTCATTTTTTGTAAAGTCAATAATACGTCTCACTCGTTTTTTTTTATTTGATAAGTAATAGTTTCGAAAAGGTACTATATATAGTTTGTACAAATCGGATAACAAAATCAGAATTTAGAAATAAAAATTAAAGCCAGTTGCATGTTTTCAAAATTATTTCAGACTCAACACATAAAATGACTCCACCTCAAAAAGCGACCATACGTATAATCCTTTTTTTTTACAAAGATTAGAATATCTATTCTTATACCGTACCCTATTATAGAGCTACTAGCTTTTCATATACCTGCAAAGTGTAAATTTGTTGTAGTATTCTGACATAATCTTTTAAACAGGCTATTCACTGGCCTGCTGTGCGTTTGCTGCGTGCGTTCGTAGAATATGTAAGTGTTCTCATTAGAGAGAAAGAGCAGCGTTCACTTAGTATACACTTAGGATAATGCTTACCACTAATTTAGTATAGAAGAGCTCAAAGGCAGATGCTCTGAGTAAATGGTCATATAGGTAAAGCAATCTTAGTGTGTCTAGTCTATGGATGAGTAAAGGCCTAACTTAAGAGGAGCTATAAGAATATAATTTATGAATGTGCTTATACGTTAGTTATAGCAAATATAAAAACTCACAAGTTGTCTTTTTACCGTCTTAACGAATAAATTGAATTCGCTGGAATTGACTGTTTTTGCTTGTTGCACTTTGTTAATGTTTATCTGAACTTTCTGGCTTCGGTTAACCTGATTCCAAAATCTATATTTTCAGGCCAGGCACGATATTTTATGTCCGGATAAAAATCTCCGCCAACTGGCTTATAGCAATTTAAGAGAACCATAAGTAGATAGAGACTTCCTTTCGAAATTAATACTATGCTCATCTTTATTAGTCAGCATGACTGTCTGTCAGTCAGAAATAGGTATACCTAAGTCTCTTAACTATGAAAATTTTACGGTCAGTATACTTGCTGATAAGTTAGTTATTAATTGGCAACAAATAATGCCATATATGCCAATATGCCAATTATTCTCAACATAACTACCATCTCGTAGAACTAATTGGACTCGAAAACCAGATGGAAGTTTATAAAAAGAAACAATTTCTCACCCCGCATGCATAAATTTCCAATGAAACGCGCTATCTTAAATTCAAAACAACAAAAATATAGCCATCACATGCATTTTAATAAAACATTACAATCAATTCAGTCAATAGAATCTGAAAACCGTTTCAAATAACAAATATCTTACCGCGCAAAAATACGACGGCCATCTTTATTTAAGAGACTATAGAGTATAGAATCTTTTGGCAATGATTTTGACAGCTGTCAAACGTTGTAAAGGGAGTTTTACACTTACAAGTTCGTGTCTAGAGGCAACAAATCGTGCGACAAATAAGTAAGCAGTTACACGCGGCGACGCTCATTAAAGGGATGATATAGTGTTCTTCGAGATTGCGAATATCTTGTAATCGATTCCGATGTTTTCGGTAATAAATGATTATTTTTTGTTGTTTTGCGGACAATATGATTGAGTGTCTTGTTTATAATAAACAGTGGTTTATATTAAGTGGAAATTTTTGGCACTTAGTTAAATTTGGCCATATGAAATTAAAAATTATTATAATTTTTGTGTATTGTTTTTCCCATATTTAAAAGTCAAATTACCGGACAGTTACCAGAGTTCATTGATCGACTGCCATATGGCTTGGAAACCCATAGAGAACCAGTAAACAAGATAATTGGACCGGTTATCTTTTTACCTTAACATTTTTCTTTCCGGGAACCGAGCGTGTGACTTCCCGGGCGCAAAGGACTGACCAGTTATACCACTCGGCCACGGAGGGTTCCTTATGGATTTCAATTGACTGACCTGTTAGTCTAGTGGTTGGTAGATTGCTAAGCCAGATGACGTCGGTTCAATCCCAACCCAAGACAAATCTTTGTGTTTTAAGTGTAATTAGTGGGCAATAGGTATGTATATAATGGCAATGTGTGTGTGTTTTCATAAGATATTTATTTACATAGATATATATTTTAAATAACTAAGTTAATTAACTAAAATCTATGAAGTGCTCAAAGTATTTAAATAGTTGCATTAATCCATAAATTTTACTGGGAACCTTATAAATTTTGAAGGCAAAAGCTTATCATAGTACTGAGGTTAAGCTTTGGAATATTATTTATCAGGCAGTCTAAATACTCATCTCTATGTCACGTCCAACTATTTGTTATTTCGCATTGACATTTTAAACATTTCCAATAATCACTACTCTTATTGACTGAAGAATTGAGAAGCTCACAATTTTGCATGCAGCAGCCAGAAGTCACCGCTACGTTAAATGATCCGTAACGAATGTCTGATTTAGTGCACATGGGTTTTGTACAAAGACAGCTCTTTTGTCCCACTGTGCACTGTCTAACTAAAGGAATTGATTTGTTTTAATTATTGTTATTGAAACGTTATACTTTGTTGTTTGTTAAGAAATAAGGTAAGTTTAAAGTGTTTTTGAAATATAAGTGCTTAATAATAATTTTGTTTGCAATTTTGCTATGAGTTTTATTTTTGGTACTCAGTGGATGTGTGATGCATAAGAGACTAGGAGATTAAGTATCCCATTGGTTGTTCACAGGAATCGATTAGTCTATGACGGTCACCGTAGCCTAGTTGGTAGTGCTCCTGCCTACGAAGCTGGTGATCCTGGGTTCGAATCCCGGTAAGTGCTAATATTTGTGTGATGAGCACGAATATTTGTTTCTGAGCCATGGATGTTTTCTATGTATTTAAGTATTTATCTATGTATATAAGTATGTATATCGCCGCCTGGTACCCATAGTACAAGCTTTGCTTAGTTTGGGGCCAGAATGATCTGTGTGACATTGTCCCTAGATATTATTATTATTAGCATTAGTTAAAATGTTTTAACGTAAAGGAGGAACAAACTTAATAACCAAAGCACTCATACACAAGCTTTAACATTTATAATAGTATCAAGATGTGATTAAATTATGGACGTATTCAACGATGAAATCCGCAGCCATAATATGGAGTCGGCAAACTATATTTAAAATACGTATTTATACCTGCATTTTCTATCAAGGTGTCTACATTGTTCGTTTATCGAACAATAATTACGAGAAGCTTGTTAAAATACAGTAACGACTAGTAAACATAACCAACCCTAATTTATTAGCAAGATCATCAAAGCTCATGAAAAAACAACTACGTTTTTTCTCAAATTTCAGTCATTTAAAAGCTTAACAAGAGCCTCGTAAAATCGTTCATTTTCACATTTGTAGAGACGTTCTCAATTAGTCAAGCCTCCGCTACTTGGGTGTCTTACGAAACTAAATTAATTTCACGCGACTAATTTAAGTTTTTGTATAGTTTTGTCTACCGTGCGCGCGTTCCGGCCCATTGTTCGGAGTTACGACTTTTTGACATATTGTACGTGTAATTGGCGTAGCGTATGACATCAGTAGCTATTGTAAGTATGTATGGTAGCTGATGGTAGCAATGGGTGGTTATTGAAAGATTTGAGAGAAATCTGAGCAACAATTGTTTAGGAATTAGCAAAGACTTTGTTTTTTTCCGAAGATAAAAGAGGGTGCGCTACCTACTTCTTTTGTATTTCAGTAGCAAGTAGTGAGGACGAATTTCATTTGTATCACAACAAAAGATACATATTTTCATGATTTCTTTTCTTTTCGAATAAAAAATAACAATTACTTTTATCATCGCTTTAATAAAACAGAGAATACTTTTCATTTTAGTTCAATTAAAGATAATCTCACAAGTAAACTTGAATATCACGTTTTAACACCTGAGTACCGTTATAATTTATTTTCTATTTATATACAGGTTGATTTCCATAATATATACGTAACTAGATACATGTATCATACATTTGTCAGTTACTTCCAGTTGCACAGCCTCCAGGCGCTAATATATGAGGTGACACTATTTATAGAAAATATAATATGAATAAAATCTAAGATATCTGTCCTATCGTGTTTCCAACCACTGTGCAATGTCAACGTGTCTTAACACCGCTATGTTATTCCGCTACCTATTATCTGTTACGTTGCTGTTGATGAGAGATGTCAAATGTTAAATACTAGAAAAACTACATACATAGCAGCTGACCTATTAGATTTTAAGAGAGGTAGGGCACAGCGTTCATTCGCTCAAAGAACATCCCGACTGGGGAAGTACCTCCACCTTACAGAAGACATTCTTTAATAATAACTTTAATGTTGTTTTTCTGCGTGTGAGTAAGATCGCCAGAGCTCATTGAGGTGGGAGGAGGGGTCGGCAACACTTGTTTGCTGACTCTTTAAAGCCGGCAACGCACCCGCGACACCTCTGGTGTGGCGAGTGTACATGGGGGGCGGTGATCACTTACCATCAGGTGACCCGCTTGCTCGTTTGTCGCACTATGCGACAAAAAAAAAGATATTTGATAACTATCAATAATAGTCCTCCAGCCTCAAATTGAGCATTTACATAAATATTGCTACTGGTGATTTCATATCATTAATCTCCTCATATCCACTCGTCCACGACTGCACAAAGGCCTTTCCAAATTAACTTGGTGGGATATGCCGTAATGGGTGGTGCTCATTATGGATAGCAATAGCATGACCACCATGTTCATAGTACTCAGAGAGATGCAGCTGCCCGTTCTCTGGTGGATATTCCAGGATGATATCGGATATTTTCGTCATCAACAGCGGCAGTTTTGACGGGCCTTTTGGCGTGGTTGGCAAATGCTTGCTTTTCACGACAGAGTTCGTGGGTTCGATTCCCACCCAGGACAGATATTTGTGTGCATGAACAACATGTCTGTTTGTCCTGAGGCTGGGTGTAATTATCGATATAAGTTTGTATTTACAAAAGAAAAATAGTATATCAGTTCTCTGGTTTCCAGAGTTGGGATCAGATGGTAGTGTGTAAATAAAAATAATAAAAAAAGAAAGCTGATAATTTTTTTCTCTTCTTAATAAAACGATCATGGAAAACCGTTTGTGATTGTTTTATTAAGTTAATTTGAATATAGTTTTTTCTATTTTGAGTTACTAACCATATCAACAATGCTTAGAACATGTGAACAGGCTAGATTATAAGTTGGAGAAAGATTCTTTTGTATGAGATGGGTAAATATGTGTTCCAATTATATTAATATAGATATATTATAATAATATAATATAATAATAATAATATTCTGGGACACTATTATCACACGGCCATCTGATCCCAAACTAAGCAGAGCTTGTACTATGGAAACCAGATAACTGATATAATACATATACTACTTTTCTTTTGTAAATACATACTTATATAGATAATTACACCCAGACTCAGGACAAACAGACATGTTCATGCACACAAATAGAACATATATTAATATGTAAATCCGTGTTCATGCCCACTGGAGTACGTTTCGCCGGACCCACTCAACTGGGCCGTGTTGAAACCGGTAGTAGATGAACCTGCTGAGTTTGTTTCACTGGGTCTTCTAAGTTGGGGCGCATTGAATCCAGTGGTAGCATTAAAGTGCGACCGTCGTTTTAAACACAAGGTCCGTCATAATTATAATACTGAATTCGTACCTTAACATAGACAGAACCATCCAGACAATATGTAGTAAAATATACATTTCGATAATTAAACTTAAACATAATCTCCTTGACAATAACTTAATACAAGCTAGCTAAATATCACTAGATACTATTATAAAATAATTTTTATAAATGTTTTAACAATCCGTGTACCTACCTAAATATCTATAATAAGTAACTAGAAATACTATGTAAACTTAACTGTATTACTACGAATATGTTCTGACTATTTACAAGCGCTTTTTTAAAGTCTACGTGTATTAAAACTTTTTTTTTTAAATAAGAGTGCTGCTATCCGATCTGCTGAAATATGGTCGTCATTGTTTAACAATTTTATTAACACCGAAAATACGACAGGGTATAAGTTTCACGTGTCTGTGTGTGTGTGTCAGTCTGTGGCATCCTACTTCGCGAACGGATGAACCCTCTATATCTACATACGATACTATGAGAAATGTCGGAGATTTTTAAATTTAATCATTTGTCAAGAATAAACGGCGGCGCTAACAGCAGTATGCTACCTCTCACTAATACGAAGCAAGCGGCTCACTTAAGTTTCTATAACAAAAAATGACCTACCACCATTCATATTGACCTTGCTATATCCCACATAACCCGGATAAGATTATCAGCAGCTATTTTCTCAGTAGTCTGATGTTATATATAATTCCTATAGCATTAAGCGGGGTAACACGGATCTAGCGCATAATTGGTCAGAACTTAACTATTCCAAATGTCTCCAATTCAACAAAAGTTTTCTTCCTTTCTTCATTTCAACGTATTTATTAATCCAGAAATTAGTATTTACATACCGTAACGATCGTCAAATGTCGTTAATACTATAACAATGATAATCTATTCAAAGCCAAAAGATTTATTTGACTTAAATCATTAAAGTTAACAGGCGACCGGCGGCTTGCACAAAACCGATGGATCACTTACCAACACTCTAATGCTTTTGTCATAAACACGCATAAGAAAAGCCACTTAATACTGAAACGAAATAAGTCAGAAATAACCCAGAATAAAATATAATCTTCCTCCAACGCTATTAAGATCCATTTCGTATTAAAACTCTTCAAAAGTCGGTCTTCTTTCAGCTAAAGGGATAAATGAGACGTCGGTACCACACTGAGCAAAGCGAAGACGCAAAAAATATTACAAAGGCACAAAGTTTTGGACACAAAGCGACATAGGGAAATAAATTATTTCATCTGTTCAGACCTTTCACGATAATATTGGCAAATGTTTCCATTCGGGATGGGCCACGCCCTTGTTCGAATCCAACAGGAATAAAGCATTTAACGCCCTTACTTCTTCACAGAAAAATCATCTTTAAAACACCGAGTATAAAGTTTTAAGTGGGATTTTGTCTCACTGGACAGTGGTCCGCGGTATATCACAAAGTAGACAAAGTCAACATCTCTTTTACAATTTTTTTGTATAATGCCTACATATATTTTGACTGTGATGTTTTTATTATTTTTGTCCGTGATTCCGTTCAGCGTGTATGGCTAACTATCGGCGGATTTTTTGTTAAAGGCGGCGTTTGCGCATGTCTAATGTATGGCCGGTGCATCTGATATCTTCCTGGAAAAGCCGCCAAAGTGTTGCAAGTAATTATATAATGGCAATGTTGACTTTTTCGAGTATTTTGGCTTCCGTTCATGGGTCGCCATTAATCAATGATAAAATGGGTGATTTAGAGTTGACATTGCTTTGTTTGACGGCCATTTGCCTGAGTTGTTGGTAAGATAACTGTTTTAGAATTGAGAAACGTTAAGATAGTGCTAGAAGAGACAAAGTTTTATAAGAAATGACATTTTTTTAATTGAAAGCCCTAATAAGCCAACTTCTGGTGAAACCAGAGTTTGACTTTGTCAAAAACATGATTAAAATTTTCGGATTTTATAACAAACGGATTGCTCTTGCATGGTTCGCTATTGTATATATTACAAATTGTTCAGTTAAAGCAATTGATTAATAAGAAAAATTTTATATTTATGTTTCATATTGTGTTTGTAGGTCTAATTACATATACAAAGTGAATTGATATGTACCATCCTCGTTACCAGTTAATATTATTGAATTTAGAAAAATAAATTAAACATAACTTTTACTTGCTCTCTATACTGGCTTAATAATATTCAAAGGCAGTGCAGTAAATACATATAAAAGTTAGCGAATAAAAAGTAGATGATTATATCATGTTTCTTACTTTGGATCTTCTAACTTTACAAAGTTCTATATTTTTACCAAACTCCATTACTATAATAAATAAATGTATTTATTATTATATTATTATTATTACAATAAACTTAGAGAAAGTGGAGTTCGGCTAGAAAGTTGGTTCAACTAGTAGGAATATAGTTGAACCAACTTTTCTAGCCGAACTCCACTTTCTCTAGGTTAATTGTAATTATAATAATATAATAATAAATACATTTATTTATTTTACTTCTACGGGTTACCAATTCACAGCAATCAACTCATACATCACTCCTATTTTAAAAACATTACAAATCCAACAACAAACAATTTAACTGCAGTTTTGCGTCACATCCATCAATCTACAATCAAAGGCTGTAGGACAATAGCGAGCCTCCAGTCCTGTACTTTCCTCGAAGGTCACAATGCTCCGGAAGCAGTAGTGGCGTGCACCCGAACACTGAAAACTGTCACAGCGAGGACCTTATTGTACAAGCTCGTTACGGGTACTCGCGGGGGGTGACGTAAATCACATGAACAAATGACTTGTTGCCTTTTTAGCCAATTTAGTTTTGCATCTGCATACTTAAATTGGATGTTATTATAAGGTTCTGTTGTCGTGTTGTTTGGTGGAAGACTGATTTCGTGCTGTTTTAGATGTACATTGTAAGTACCTGCAGGAAAATATTTATTAAATCCTATGTCATCAATAAATGTCACTATAGCCTAGTTGGTAGTGCTGCTGCCTACGAAGCTGGTGGTCCTGGGTTCAAATCCCGGTAAGTGCAAATATTTATGTGATGAGCACGAATATTTGTTTCTGAGTCATGGATGTTTTCTATGTATATAAGTATTTATCTATCTATATAAGTATGTATATCGTCGCCTGGTACCCAAAGTACAGGCTTTGCTTAGTTTGGGGCTAGGATGATCTGTGTGACATTGTCCCCAGATATTATTATTATTATAAACACTAGCTGTGCCCCGCGGTTTTACCCGCGTTAAACTTTATAAATTATCACAGCACCCCCGTAGGTGATAGCGTGATAATATGTAGCTGTATATGTTGACCCGACCTCTTAATAATATTCATGCAAAATTTGAAGTTAATCCATGCAGTACTTTTTGAGTTTAGCCCGGACGTACATACAGACAAACAGATCAACAGACAAAAATTCTAAAAACTATATTTTTGGCTTTAATATCGATTGTAGATCACGCCCCAAGGATCCTTTTAAAAAAATATTCAATGTACAGTTTTGACTTTCCTACGATTTTATTATATGTATAGATTTTATTCCGTTTATGTGTCAGCTGCGTCTGTAATAACCATAATACCTCATTTATGTAACAAACAGCGAGGTCTGTAAGATGTGTCGCTAATTATTAACACTTAACCCGTTCCTTACTAGCGTACTTTATAAGGGACCGCTAGAGTAAAGCTCGCGTTCTCCGTAGTATCTTAAGTTAAATCAGAAACCAGCAGGCTTAAGATTTCACTCAGCACAAAGTCGAACAGTGAGAGTTGTAGGACACCTGGGTAAGGTATCGACATTGTCCAAATCCTCTAACAACAGAACGTTAACGTTAAAATACTCCAATAATGTAGTTCAACCTATTAATATTTCATCATCATCATCATATCAGCCGAAAGACATCCACTGCTGGACAAAGGCCTCCCCCAAAGATCTCCACAATTGTCGGTCTTGCACTATTCGCATCCAGCAGTTTCCAGCGACCCGCACAAGATCATCGGTCCATCTTGTAGGGGGCCTGCCCACGCTGCGTCTTCCGGTTCGTGGTCGCCACTCGAGAACCTTTCTGCCCCAACGACCGTCGGTTCTACGAGCTATGTGCCGCCCACTGCCACTTCAGTTTTGCAATTCTTCGGGCTATGTTGGTGACTATATTTATGAATATTATTTTTTCTACATGTAATTTTATTCTTATAATGGATGTGTGGCCAGTTAGGTAAACATCGCGTAAGTATAGCTTGGCACGCGGCCAGTCTATATGGTAACCACCAAAGGTAATTTAATTTCCGAGGGCCTTCTTGCTTTGGGCTGCATACAATAGTCGTTAAACAATGTCAGAGGCCTACGGGACTTGAACGACGCGGCCACAAGTGTTACTTTTACTTAAATTATGAATATATATATATATATATATATATATATATATTTATATATATATAAGCTATGTTCAAAAGTTAGCTTCAGTATGGAATGTTTATTACTGTTTACAATCATATTTATCTATCTAATAAAAAATAAAAGATCTAAATTGCGTCTAAGAAATCGCGTGTCATACAGTATGTATATCGTCGCCCGGTACCCATAGTACAAGCTTTGATTAGTTTGGGGCTAGGATGCAGATCATGCAGATCGTGTGACATGGTCCCTAGATATTATTATTATTATTATACGTGCAAAAACACGGCTGAATTGAAAACCTCCTTCTTTAAGAAATCAGTTCAAAATAAATAAGAATATAATTGTAGTAATCGAAATATCTCAAAAAGTATTAATCTATAGATCTACAAAACTATATTTAATTTTAAGACGAACATATAAATCTCATATGCTATGTTATGTCCGCACCTAACAGTGATTCAGTAAATATCGTTGGCTGGATAAGTGAAGGACTAATATTGTATTTTGTATATAATATATCAGTTCCTATTGTTACGTCGACAGTGTGCCCACTTACTTAATTTCGTTTAATAATCTTCTTTTGATACTATTGTAGTGGGTTATTTCCAAATGGAAATCCCACATTTTAAATAACAGTATATTAAATAACAATACGGTCACCGTAGCCTAGTTGGTAGTGCTCCTGCCTACGAAGCTGGTGGTCCTGGGTTCGATTCCCGGTAAGTGCAAATATTTGTGTGATAAGCAGGAATATTTGTTTCTGAGTCATGGATGTTTTCTATGTATATAAGTATTTATCTATCTATATAAGTATGTATATCGTCGCCTCGTACCCATAGTACAAGCTTTACTTAGTTTGGGGCTAGGATCTGTGTGACATTGTCCCGAGATATTATTATTATATATATATACAACATGTAACTAAATTAACGCACATCCTGAGAAGTTTGTTCAGAATCGTTTACTGAATCGATTTATACTATAATTTTTAATATAGGTATTTTTTTATTTTAATATAGTTAAAACTACGGAAATTATTGTCATATTAATCCTGTTAAGTCAAAACAAATTGAAATGGAACGTTAGTCAAAGTAATAAGACGTTTATAATCTCAGTTTTATTCGTATTCATACTAATTCCATCATTCAATACAAGATAAAGAAAAATAAACTTTATTCTAAGGAACTAATTTAGTAAATAACAATGCATTTACATTTTAAATTAAAAATTTAGTGTATTTATTATGATTACAACATGATATTCTAATTGGGGTGTTTGAGGATGTGCGTTAATTACGTTACATGTTGTATAGTACTAGCTGTGCGCCGCGATTTTATTCGCGTTAAACTTTTTAAATTATAGCTTATGTGTTAATCCAGGGTGTCCATACTAAATTTTATTAAAATCGCTCCAGCCGTTTAGACGTGAAGAATTATGTATCACACACTCACAAACATTAACATTAAATACACACTCACAAACTTTCGCCTTTATAATATGTACGCTTGATTTGCAGTGAGCAGGTGAATGCGTGACGAGAGCGTTATGAAAAATGTGATCGGGCGATGTGAACGGAAGTTGAGAAAGAGATATTAGTTGGCGAAGATAGAAAGAGATAATTATTACTGTAGGTGAAAGAGAGAGGTACGATCAAACATTTTCTTTGTTTCTTTCTCTCACAGTTATGTTTCGTATATCTAAGTTTTACTTCAGTCGTGTGGTTTAAATCATACAATTTTTTTTATTTTTATTTGTAGGTGAGATTGTTAAAGTAAGTAGCATATTTTTTTATTCTTTAATGTTATGATCATAACTCAAAAACAAGCACCTTTCATGTCCCCACAGTATCAACGCGTCAAGATTGCTAGACAAAAAGTATTTGTTTACAACCATTGCTACCGCTTTTAAAACATAATGATTTGCAAAATTTGTGAACATGTTGACAAATGAACAAATCCCGGGAGAATGGTGGTGTCTCTGTAGTTACCGAGTGATAATCCCAGAGGACGGAACTGTAATGTTTACTTCATTACTTTGCATTTTAAAAGGCTTCAGGGATTTGTCTTTGGCGGTAGTGTAACAAATAATAATATAATATATTTTGACTGCTCGTTGGTCTGCAGAATGTAAGCTATTTTCCTGACGAGAAAAGCACTCAGTATCAGAGATGACTTTGGAAGTTGGCGGTGTTTATGCCTGTGCCTCGTAGAGCACGTAAAGCTGTCGGTCCTGTGCCTGATCTCTGACGGATACGGATAGGATTTCCATCGGATTATTTGAGAGCACTTGTATCTGCGAAAAATCTTGTGTGTCCTGCGTATTCCTCTGTTAAAATTGGCCGCTGTAGGTGAGATCCAACAGAGAGTAATTATATAATATATTTTACGAATATTCACTTGGTCATATTGTGCAGTGAAAAAGAACGCATTCAAACCATTTTATTTGATACTAGCCTATACTAGTGTCCCATTGCTGAGCAAATACCTCCCCTTCGGTTTTCCAGATTTCCCTGTCAATATGATTCAAATCATATAATGATACTTTACTGGTAAAGCAAAAGAAAAGTAGAGATGAATGTAGTGAAACTGAGTTTCAATTTATTTAGCCAACATTTTATTCTATTGCCTGATAACTTTTTCATGTCATGTCCATTTGAATAACTTGTTACTTAGCTACAACGTTATGCTGTACTTTTACTAATTTTCTTTCGGTACAGGACAAAAGATACATGGGTTGTGTCATTAATAATAAGTAATTAAAGATGCATACATTTTTAATATGCATTTTTAATATATAAACAAAGACAAAGCCCGTGCTATATAAATAATCACTGCGTTGCGGGGGCCATAAAAAACCTGCGATTTACGGATACAAAGTACATCTAGACTAAAAGTGGGTCACACAAATAATTGTGCAGATATTGAACCTGAAGTACAAGTGCACCGGGATAGTACCCATTGCACCGTACATGCACTCAAATATACATACCTATATTATTATCAAAACATATACTCTATATACACTTTTAAACTTTCGCGTATCATAATTATATATGAACATTGTTAACAGGTATTAACGCGACTAACCTTATTGTTATTTTCCCGACGTTTCGACCAAGTTGCATTGATCGTGGTCACGGGATGACTCGGACTCGGGATGAATTATTAAATACTATTATTATGTTTGTGTAGGTTTATAATAAGCGATATTGATCAAATAATCTTAGTTTGTATAAACTAGTTTGTATAAATTGTCTTGAGCTTTCCTAAAACAAATAAAAAAATATAAATAATTACAAATGTTATTGTATTGAAGGTAACTAAATGTACCTAATCAATTTTTATTAGGCTTTTACGGATTTAGTTTCAAAGTTTGTTTAATAACTATTATTGTAGGTACTTTATCTTCCTTCCAACTTCTGAATTGCATATGTGGTAGGTGCCAATACTTTTATATTATATCTTAATTATGTGCCGCATAAATTGTTATTAAACACTGTATTACTATGTTATTAACAAAAATCTCAGAAACTGAACATTATGAGTTTCTTGTTGAACAATACCACAACATTAGTGGCAAAGCTTTTGTCTTTTACACGCATAAAAACATCTAAATGCGATTTAAACCACAAAGTTACGCTAATAATGAGCTTTTACCAAGTTTCTGTGGCCACTGATCACACCACAAACCTCCCACTGTGCGGTAAAAATACGCACTTGGGACCTCTCGGGATACAACGAACGCCTTTCATTTGTTTAAAAATAATGAAAAGAAACTCTTATTACGACCAATATATGAATAATACTCGTCATCGCATCCAAACCGAATTTCAATGACTTTAATGCACCATCATTGGTTTACAACCGCATTGTCACACAGTGTGACTAAACGCGACGCATGGGGTCCCTACAAAATACCAAAACCACGAAAACTGTAAACAATCACCTTATTTATTGTTTTACAGCGGCTATATAACTTCGTCACTAAAGAATGAGAGACCAATAATTTGTGAAATGCACCCGCAATAAAACCATCATGGACAGTGGAACGGTCGAGCGCGACATGGACAAAAAAGCGCAATGTGTAAGTTGAATAGATTTGGCACGCTCGGAGCAGAGCGGTCGATTGAATCGGCTTTAGGCCGCGTGATGAATATGCGGAAGTCACATTTAAATCCCTTACAACTTAATAATAACGTTAAACACCGGTCCCCTGTTTAAATAAATGTTTCGCAACATTAGCGGCCATTTCACGAAAGCTGCGTATGTAGTTTGATTGTACAAACATTGTAGATTAAACGTGTTTGTCAAACTTATTTGTTGACATTGACGGATCGATTTACAGAGGAATAAAGTTTAGAATTTCCGATTTCTATTATTAGTTAGTAAGTATTATTTTGAAAACTAAAATGTAAATTCTCTAATTTGAATCCTTTAGGTGTATTTTTATTTAATTTTATCATTATTATTTTATCAGCGACTAGTTTTAATAGATTGGTAAGTTGAGATACATTAATAATTATTATTGTGATAATATGTCATGCTTTGAGTTGTAAACTGTTTACCAATAAATGAACTATGAACTAGAAAGTTATCATTATTTTTAAAAATTAATCATTTTAGGTGTATTTGTTAAACTCCTTTTGATGTAGTCATTTACTATACGTACCTATAAACAATAAATGTTATTATTTACTTTCCCGAGTGAACAGAGCTTTCCATTGTGCCAGATGTTTAAGCCCAGTAGGTTTATGTGATTACCAATGTCTAAACAATAAAAACGGGATTAGCTGTTAAGTTCGCTTTTGGAAGCATAAAAAAATAATAACAGTTTTACAGTATAGACTAACCTCTGCATAGATGCTTAAGTTCATCGATAGCTTAAGATCTGGTAAGAAGTAAGACTTATTAAATAGTAAATATGTCGGTACGGCAATTCGAGTGTAAATATTATCAACATACTGTAAACTATACATGGAACATGTATATAAGAGTAATAAACAACTTATATCTTGTAAAGGTAGTTACACACACATGCTCCATTTTTTCCCCACAAGATTTATGACATGCAAACAATAAGAACTGAACGCAGATGTCATCTGTTGATTATTAATAATGGTAACGCCGACGTTTACCACAATAACCACTATTGCAATAACAAACACATCCATGTGATAAATGATTATATTTTATGGCATTCGCCCTCGATATGTAACGTTTATGTCTTTACTTCTTTCCGAAAAATTCATCGGCGCCACTCAAAAATCAACTTTAACTTAACTACACAAACTAGTTTTTTCTATATATATTTGAGTAGTTGTTAGAAACTTAACATAGGGTGTATAAATCGCATTGATGTTGTTCAATCGCACGTAGCAAATTGTCGATATTCGCTCGAGTCATTAGCGGCGCGTTTTTGTCCACGTTTGGGACCGTTTGGCACACTGTGCGGCCTGCGTGCAAGCATTGCTTTTTCAAAAATCATTCAAGTGTAGACGTAGATTTCGTGTGAATTGGAAAATTGAATAGATTAGATTTTGTTCGTATAATAAATGCTATTTCTATGTCGAGTTGACATAAGCACGGACCAATTTATTGAAAATGTACCTCGATTATGAGAGTTGATGATTGACCTAAAGAAGTGAGTTGTATGTGTATGTATGTGTAATCTTCGTCCAGTGATAATTAAACTCAATTTATTAATAAAACTAAGCATTAAGTTAAAGGTATTCTAAATACTCTTGTATTGGCAATGTTCCCAGAATACTGGCAGCATTACCACGCTGTATGGCAATACCTATTTGTTGGGCAAAATATAAGCCAGCATTCTGGGACGTGTCGCCTCAACAAGGCGTGCAGCTATTTCTTAAGAAATAATAATATAAAATATAATAATATATATATTTTGATAATTTAAGACCACACGAATGAAGTTAAACTTATAAATATGTATATACAAAACGTAACTGGCTATGAGAGAAATATAGAAAGAAAATGTCTCTATCTCTCTCTCTCTTTACTAACTTACATCTCCCTGTCAATTTCCGTTTTTTCACCCGATCACACTTTTCGTAACGTTCTCGTAACGCTTTCACCAGTTTACTCCCTAAGTCCAGCGTGCGTAAAGAACTTAAAAAATTCCTCGTTAATGTAACCGACATTTGAAACCCGAGTTATGGCGCTTACTATACATTCTGGGAGCTGATTAAAAACTGCCTGGCCCATAACATGAGTTGATTTTACTGACTTTATTAGTGTTTTGGTCACTAATGACAATTTATCCCTCCGACGGATATAGTACGAGAGCACATACATAACGTATGATGCGTAAGAGATGCGCATCACTGGTGCGCAGAATACGTGGCAGCACCAACAGCATCCTTCGTATGATCGCTAGTCGGCTAGACTGTATTTACGTCAATCATTGCTGCGCCATTTCGCGTGGAATGATGCAGCAATGAATGGTAAATTTGTTACATATTTTAAAATACATATTACTAACACTAGTTCATAAGAAAGTTGTTACTTACTTATTGGACACTAATTTGGTCTGGAAATAAAGTCTTATTATTATTATTATAACACAACTTATTTTTCAGCTCGTCTGATTTCATCATCATTCAATACTGAACATTTTTATTTACTGTTAAATCCATAAACCCTTTAAGCCCCAAGCCAGAGACCCACCATATTTAAAAATGAGACATAAAATTGGCATCTAACTGTACCGACATAAATCTCGATTGAATTGTAAAGCTTGTTCCCACATGTCCTGCCAATTGTAAACATGATCACGCTGTTTTATACGTCAACGAATAAACTACAAACTTATTTAGCATCTGATAGAAATATTAAACCTCATTCATATAATTATAAAGATCAGAATTGTATGGCAAATGGTAAGTTATACAATGGTTATACAACCGCACAGTGGGACGAACAAAAGAACCCTTATTGAACACAATCGAGCCTAATATTTGTAGATAATATTGTTACAACAGCGCAGGGTAGATCGCTCATTTTATATAGGGCGGTGTCTGTAAACATCTGCACATTAAGGGTACGGAAATATGATTATTGAATTCCTGATTTTTTGAAAGCTCTCTTCTTTGCCTTCATAAAAATATAACTTGTGTAAAAGCTCGTTACATATTGTACATTAAAAAAATACTATCAGGCATTGTTACAAAGCTTTGGTTGTAACAATCTACGGTAATACTAATTTCCGCCTGGTTGAATTTCGGTCTCGGTTCTTGAGTGGCGACCAGGACCCGGAAGACGCAGCGTGGGCAGGCCCCCTACAAGATGGACTGATGATCTTGTGCGGGCCGCTGGAAACTGCTGGATGCGAATAGCACAAGACCGGCAATTGTGGAGATCTTTGGGGGAGGCCTTTTTCTAGCAGTGGACGTCTTTCGGCTGATATGATGATGATGATGATGAAGATAAATGGCGGCCATTCTCAATGAAGACTGCTAGCTAGCTATCTGTATTACATTGTACAAACGTGTGTCCAAATGTAAATACAGGTGCACTTGTTATTCCTCCCTGTCATGAACCGATGGGGCAGGTAGCTGACAAAACCGTAATGAGTTCAGGTACAGGACCGACGGCTATACGTGACCTCTGAGGCACGGGTGTGTTACACTGCCAATTTCCAGACTCCGGGCTGATACTAAGATTTTTCCTTACACACGAGACGCACGCCTCTTTCCCAGAGGGGTAGGCAGAGACAACGGATTTCAATTTGTCAAGATCATTGCACACCTCTTTTGTCTAGTTTACACTGATTGTTTTCTTCACTAGCTGTGCCCCGCGGTTTCGCCCGCGCTAAACCGAATAAATAATTGCCTATGTGTTATTCAGATATATAAGCTATATTACTACAAAGTTTCACCAAATCCGTTGCATAGTTTAAGTGTGAAAGAGTAACGAACATCAATACATATGTATTATATACTCACAAACTTTCGCATTTTTAGTATAAGCCGGATATATATGCATAACAATTACAATACCACTTTTTATTTGGCCCGTCTCAGGATGTGTACCCGGATTATCAACGGTTGAACGCTATTGCTAGCTCATCGCGGCTGTCGAAAACGTAGTACGGTACTAGAAAAGTAAGCAATAGGGTTTTGCGCGGTAAGCAACCAACTAAAAGTTTGGCGCAGCGGTACTTCAACCCGAGGCAAAATACCGTTGCTGTATAAAGCGCAACTCTGGCCGTATTGTAACCAACTTGCGCTAGACCATTTCAAGCCTGTTCATTTAGTCTCAGGGCGAGTTGTGCGGCTGGTTATTGCTACGCTTCCTACTGCGTACTCAAATTTAACTATAGACACACTTTGCCAGTTCGGGTCTAATGTAGACGGAAAATTGCTGTGACATGATACTCAGGACCAAATTCTACCATCGCATCACTTACCCCAGCAGGGAATTTATTCCCACGTGCTAGAAATATTTCTTTTTCTACCTGCGTCTTCTTAGGCTTTGCATTACTGACGTTAAGTCATGAGGTTATTTGGAAAAAGATGTGAAAAGGTTTTTGCAGTTAGCCAACAGCTAAAGCGCGGATATAGTACATCGATTAGTATCGGGAAACACTAAGCGTTTTAAGCCCTTTTGGCTAGACGGCCCATTTAATTGTTTCATCTGCGCATGAGCAAGCTTAATACACAATAACTATTATGACACTAACATAAAAAATAAAAATATACACCGAAAAGACCCAATTTAGCCAAAATTTATAGCAAAAAGACAAGTTAATGTGCATATGTAGCCCCATTCATGTCCCACTGCAGGGGATTATTATTGTGGTCCATAGGTCAAAAGTTGTTACAGTCACAAATATATATTATGTTCAGCTATGTCCAGTCATTTAGACGTACAATATTCATTTAATTACAGCCAGTTATCACGACTTTTCCACTTAATTTAATAATATAAAACTTGTAACAAAGATCTTACAATATATGTAAGCGAAGAAATGATGCTGTACAATTTGTGATGATACATTATTTGAAACATCACGTTTTATTTTACGTTCTCCACGAGGGCCGCAACAAATCGCATTGTATAACTCTATTATTTTGTTACAAACACAAATTTCAGCCCACCGTGAAAGCATTTGCTTAATCTTATAGTAAAACAGCGGTTACCATTCGTGTCCACTCGACTTGAAACACTTAGCTTCGCTTAGCTTTCACGATCGGCACCAGTCAAAGCGCCCGCGCCGATTGGCAAAAAATATCGATTAGTTTTTACCATTTAGCTTGTTTATGAAAACTATTTGTAATGCGTTTTGTTTGTAAATGCAATGAAGTGTGATCATTTTTGAAGTATTTTGTCTACTTGATAAGCACGTATAATATTGGGTTTGGGTTAAAAAAATTGAGGTAACCGAGGTAACAAAATACACAACACAATATACACATTTAATTTATTTAAAAGTTCTGGAAATTTGTGGAGGTTTTTTTTCTAAATGTTGTGTTTTTTCGCAATACATACGTATCTACAAATGAGACAAGCATTGCTTCTAAACAATTTCATTTTTCTAATCGAAATTCGGAAAATTCGGAATTTGAGAGGTTATTTTTTAATTTTTATTTATTTATTGTAAGTATAAAACACATAAAACAATACAAAAGTAGACCAAAAACCACTAAGGTTTGTCCGGAATACTAGGTACAAGTTCTATTTAAAACTAGCGAAAAAGATATTATAATGTTCAATAAATAATAATTAACAACCATATTTTATGTGACTAATTAATACTATGAGACAGTAGATAACAATCTTTTTTTTTTTGCAATCTACCCGATTACAAAGATCCTATTTATTAGTGAAGTACAATATACTACAGATAATTCTACAGCGTGTTAAGGAAGTGTACTTTTAACGAACGTTTGATGTTTGTTTCTGTTAGCTTGTGTTTTAAAGATGGTTCTAAGCTATTGAGTAAGCGGGGAACTATGTACTTGGTAGTTCTCTCACCATAGTAATTTTTAGCACTGATTATTATTTGTAATTTTTATTAGATTTTTGTCGTGTCTGAATATTATGAGATATTTCGTGTTGTATGTCATTATTGAGAAATTGTTCTCTTAAAATGCAGAATAAGAATTTTATATGAATTGGATTTTTATTTTTATTGAATTATACATTGCAGTGTTTAAATAGGCGACCACAAATCGGAAGACGCAGCGTGGGCAGGCCCCCTACAAGATGGACCGACGATCTTGCAAGGGTCTCGGGAAGCCGTTGGATGCGGGCAGCGCAGGACCGGCTATTGTATTATATTGTATTGTATATTTTTTTATTTCGGAAAAATTAATCCATTTGGTGTTAGTAAAATAAAATTAAAATTAAAAATAACTTATTATCTAGTGTTAGTACCGATCACTCTCGCCACAAACTGTTTTAATATTGGAGAGTATAAGTTCTCCGCTACAGTTTTCAAAATACTATTTTGACTGCCTCTCACTCTCCTCAGTAATGATGCAGTTTTTTTGCGTATTACCGCATGAAACCGGTCGGTATAAGCATTCGCAAACATTTCTGATGCACTGCAGTAACGAGGCAGTCTCAATAGGATTCTGAAAGCATTATTATATTGTATGCGTAGGACATTTAGCGATCCTTTGGAATAATTGACCCATAGATTGCCTGTGTACATATTCTGGCAGTAAGCTTTAAAAAGTAAAAATTTTACTTCGTTTGTGCACCGCATCTATTATGGAGATCCTTGAGGAAGGCCTTCGTCCAGCAGTGGACGTCTTTCGGCTGATATGATGATGATGATGAATCGAATTTCAGCCATTAACGGATACAAACTATCTGCGCGGGACATAAATAAAATAATAAAATAAAAAAGGTTTTTATTCACGTAGACTTTAAAAAAGCGCTTGTAAATTGTCAGAACATGTTTGTAGTAATATATAACGGAGAAACGGGGGTATCGTTGTCTTTAGTCATGATGACGTCAGCAAGACTGACGTCACTATTATCTGCACGTTGGTTATCCACTGAAGGTTGTTTACTCATGGCGTTAGTAAGACCCAAAATATGTTTCGTGAAGTTTTATTCCATAACAATCTTCGATACAAGGTGATCCGTACGGTCCGACGGCTCGAGCGAAAGTGATTTGTACTCTTTTTTTTTTTTTTTTTTTTAACATGACGCGTGCAGTTAGCCTTACGGCTTTTACTGCTTCACCGGGCAGTAGGGGTGAGCGTGGGCTCTAACCGGCCTAGCAAATATAGACTACAAACTAAGTACCCGCGCCGGAGGGCACCCCCTGTGGGGTTCGAACCTCGGCTCTGGGCGGATACTGACGGGGAGAGGGCAAGATCATGGTTTTTAGGGAGTTTAGTGCAACTTTCGCTCTACGTTAATGACATGACGCGGCCCCCCGTCCGCGTTGAGGGGGGCTTTTTATCGGTACGATATGCAAACTAAGGGTCATGGCTGGTGGTCGCGACGCGTTCGCGGTCGTACTCGCATCCGGCGAGTACGAAATATCGGTTGTGCAGTGTTGCGAGTCTCTAATCGATTTGATTTGGTTTAAGTAAACGGTGATCTCGTCGTCCGATTCGTCTATGACGTTCTTCGGACGACGGTGTTTACGTGAGAGTCGGGAAGGAGTGTATTTGACCGCCTGTACCACCAATTTGCTTGGATGGTGAGTGGCAGAGTCAAAGTACCTTTTGGACGCTTGCTTCATCCATTGCCTGATGGTAGGCAATTGGAGATCAGCATGGAGGCTTTTGTTACGGACGAACCACGGTGCGCCCGCGGCTCGTCGCATAAACTTGTTCTGGACTACCTGGAGGAGGTGGATGAATCGATCCTTAGCGTGCGCGAAGACCGGACTCGCATAGGTCATCATGGGTCGAATGCACGTCTTGTAAATTCTCACCTTGTTTTCAAGGGACATTTTACTGCGTGCATTCAGGAGGCCGTGTAATCGATAAAGGGCAAATGAGGCACGGTTACGAGCGTATCTCAGATGGTCCTTGAAGTTTAACTTCCGATCGAGGATCACTCCCAAATATTTGGTTTTCTTCTCCCAGGGGATCGGTTCACCAAACATTCGGACGGGATCGGCGGTGGGGGCGGGGTCTATCCTAGAGAAGAGCACGGCTGCGCTCTTGGTGGGATTGACTTCGATCCTCCATTTCCTGAACCATTCGCCGAGGGCGTCGGCTGAGGATTGGAGTTCTCGGTGGATGACTGACGTGCTCCTACTGGAGTAGTAGAGAGCTGTGTCGTCAGCGAAGAGGGCTAGATGAGCCTTATCGGGTCTGGGGATGTCGCTGGTGTACAGCGAGAACAGGAGCGGGGCAAGGACTGAGCCTTGGGGAACTCCTGCGCGTATCGGTCTGAGGGAGGAGTAATTTCCCTCGACGCGGTAGCTAAACGTTCGGTCCGTAAGGAAGTCTCGTAAGATGTGCACGAGACGGTCGGGCACTTGATTTGTACTCGACACGTCGGCCGTATTTATACGAAATGTGCGGCGACAAACATGTTACGTATTTTCTTTGTTCGATGAACGAATGTAAATTAAACTATTGAAATCATCAATTGTACAAATGTTAAGATGGTTTATAAATCGTAACTTGATTTTTAACACTAAATTCATTAAGTTTAACTAACTATTTAAGAGTAATTTAAACAAAGACTTAAAACTACTCCTATGACGCATTTGTTTTTGGTTAATTAATGTTGTTGCGCCGATATATATATTATAGATATATATCATATTATAGTTTACTAGTGAGTGTGCAAACATAGGTGTGTTCCCTCATTCTCTTGATCTAATTTTGTGGAGACGTGGCGTAGCCAACATCGCCGGAGAGAGGTCTGGCAAAAACAAACGGGTATAACACAGCGCATTTCGTAATTATAGAATGCTACTGACACTTCTTTGTGGCAAATAAAAAGCCCTCTTAAACTTTTTGTCATTACTTGAAATGTGATCCCAGGATGTCATCCCACTAAAGAAAATAATTGAACTGCAATATTGTACTAAAAACCTTAGTCGGTTACAAAAAGTGACATAAAGCTTAATTTTTAAACTCGGATAAAGTTTCGAGAAGGCATCCTACACTTCTGCTACCATCTTACGCAAAATTCTTACAAAAACCATCCCATCAATTTGGGCTAAAAACACCAATTAACCGACCCAGATAAGGAATAAACATGGGCCGATGATTGGCGCCATGTTTTGGTAAAAATTGTAGATGGCCAAAAAATGGGATCCGCCACCCACGCGAGCACCTATGCCAGGATAAAAAATAAGGATAGTATTTATTGGTTCCGTATATTTAAATATTTGTGTGATGAGCACGAATATTTGTTTCTGAGTCATGGATGTTTCATATGCATTTAAGTATTTAACTATCTATATAGTATGTATATCGTCGCCTGGTACCCATAGTACAAGCTTTGCTTAGTTTGGGGTTAGGGTGATCTGTGTGACATTGTCTCTAGATATTATTATTATTATTTACTAGATATATAGGGATGCTCTGTTTGCTTCATTTTTAATTGGAGTTAATTGTAAAGTATGAAGTGGAATCGAAATTTCGCTTCTATTTGGAAATTATATATGTATACTTTGAATACATCAATTTCCTAGTAAGTTAAGTACAGACGCTAACACATCAAGCTAGCCCAGTCTGTCTAATTTTCCCATATGAAAGTGAACCTTATGCTTTTGTGGTAAATTTGAAAATCTATAAATATCCCAATCTGTCAAATTTCTTTTGACAGATGGGGTAGCTGGATGTTCTGGCGTCTGTACATTAAGCTAAGTTTAAGCTAGATTTGTACGGGATCAAAAATTAAAATTAATTTACTAATGGCACAATTTAAACCAGCTATCCAGTAGCTTAGCTTATTAATGGCGCTCATTAACAAATAGCCAGTTAGTAAGACATGGTTGGTGAAATTTACTTACAATATCTTCGTTTCGACTTTAAGACCTCTTGAGTAATTTTTGTAAATTTCACTTATTTCCATCATTTGATTCAAAACCTCAAGCCCTGTCGAATATTGCAATCCCAATTGTATGCGACACTGATTAGGAAATCTTAAGATTTCCAAAATGCCACCTCAGGATACATTAATATTCTAAAATGCTAATAGTATTTCAAATATATACTTCACCATCCGTCCTTCAAAAAAGAATGTACAAATTTATATGCCTTTTTTTGGTTACTTTTCCAGTTCTTATATTGTTCCGTCAATGGTTTTATTAATTTTCTCGTAAAGTCGTTTTGACACATAACAGGTTTAAAGTCGCAACGACGTTTGCCACTATTAGTGATTGCAATCCGGTGTCATTTTCAGTCCGGCCGGATACGACCGGATTCCCAACAATCCGGCCGGATCCGACCGGATCCGGCCGGATTGATTAAATCAAGATTATTTTCGCTTTTTAGTACAAAATAAGTGAGTTAATCAAGTGTCACTGCACTTATATGTAGGTAGGTAGTTTATAAAAAATAAATCACAAATATATAAAATCGACTTTATTTCCTAACCAATGTTAAGACAAATAGACAACAAGAAAACAATTAAAATTTAGTGGTGTAGGTAACTAGTAATAATTTAACGACGTAACGAGTAGCTCAGTCTTTCTAGATTTCACTTTCACAGATAGATCAATTTATAAGTAACAATATTAATTATCAAGTAACTATAATATCTAATAGATACAATTAACCTTACGTAATTAACTCAAATGAGATCAAAATCATTATTAAAGTATTTGAGAATGCTAACAAGCAAGTCTTATAGGTATTTATGATTATAACAGATACCATCATAATTTGATGAATCTGTCGAACGAATGAATGGCAAAAATTATCACAATAATGAGTTTAGAACAAACTAACTAACACTATGCGTTGTGCGGCACAACGTATTTAAAGTACCTACTCATGCAACAGCTATATTATTCCCCACAAACTGCTAGCACCGGATCCGGTCTTCGGATCCGGTATATTGGTACCGGATCCGGTAACCATTAAATGATGCCGGATCCGCCGGATTACCGGATCCGTTTTTCCGGATTGCAATCCCTAGCCACTATGTATATAATAATGTGCTGAGTGGTGACGGCATAGAATATCATCACCCCATCTCATCCCCTAGAAATCCAAGAGAATACCTCCCAGAGAACGGGCAGCAGCGTTTCCCCGGAAACTATGGCCATCAAACTGCAATCGCCAACCCGTCTGCCAAGCGTGGCAATTTTGGCATATCCCCCATTCTTTGGGGAGGCTTTTGTCCAGCAGTGGACGTACCTACTGTGGCTGACATGATGTAATAATAATAAACATTGTTACATGTTGAACCTTGGACGTCCCTTTACCAATCGTCAGGTAAATAAAAAGCAAATGAAAGTCCCTCAATATTTAGTACACATTGATTCCTAAAGGTCCTGCGGCACTTAGCAAAACGTTCTACAAGGCTTATCTGCGATCGCGCTGGGTGGTGTACAAGTGCCCTTTACCCCAGCCCATAAATTTGGAGATCGTTTAGATACACGTCTATTTTATTAGTTGGAGACACTTGACTGCTAACTGGGCTGGTACAGATGCGTCACGAAGGAACGGCTGGGAAATTGGCGTATCGTCATTAGGAGAGCACATTCAAGAAACTGGATCTATGTTTTATGAATGAATCCTTGTTAGGATGAGATAGAATAAAAATTATCTCGTTTCATTAAATTCGTGAAAAACCTAACACACCCATAAGATGATGTAGTATATACCATAGTTTTAATGTGTTCTGTAGTAGGTATATATATATGTATTTGGAAAACCATTAGTTGTTACAAATATAATTAAATGCTCAGCAGTTTAAGGCATCGCTGCCTGAACATTTTTATAATAGTGACACATAAAAGAATAACGTTAAAAGCCCACAATGATTGATTTAACTGTCAAAGAATCATTTCATCATTTCACTAACTAAAGATAATAAAACAATAGTTTTGGATCGTTTTGTGTCGTTCCGCATATGATTCTATCTTACAACACCCTTAATTTTGTGTAGGGGATAAACAAATCACTCCAAATAGAAGCAAAAACATGAGCAAACGCCACAAAAGCCCCTATTTTTCTCCTCTCGACATCAAAAACACATGTAGCGGTAATTCTTGAACGACACGTGTTAATATTTTCGTATAATTTGTCATCTCCACTTTGATCTGAAGACCTCCCAGTATTTTTGGTGATTCCAGGGAAATATTTAGCCCCATCCATCCTTAACTGGCTACTTATGAGTGTTAATGAGTAGATCCGGAACCCACGGGAGAATTAACTAAGTATGACAGTTTTCTTTAGAAATAATTCGTATTTGGTATGACAGAGGGTTATATATAATTTGTGGGCTTGAAGATTTGGGAGTCCTTTGAAGATGCACAAGCAAGCATTTAACTGTTTTGGGTGATTAAGCTTGTAAGAGAGAGTAGATCTATGATACTAGTTATAAATAACAAATTAACTAGTAAGTTAATTTGTTATTTATAACTAGCTGCGTGCTATATTATTTTGTGGATTATGTTTTGATTCAGAGAATAACCTATCTCCATGACTCCATCCCAAATTTCATCCGAATATGGTCAGCTGTTTTTGCGAGATTGAGTAACAAACATCTAAACATTCTAACATACAATCTTAGCCATTCATAATAGTGGTAGTATTAAGTGTGGATGCATTTAAAATATATTTTTTCGGAACCAAACCGATGACCTTCTGCGTCATGTAACGTGGTGGATTTATGCTCATATCGTGTAAGTTCAAGAATCTCACGTTTCTTTATATCCAAAGGCAAAAGAGCTCCCCATTTGCGGGACTTTTAACAGTGCTTAAAGAAGTGAATCTAATTGCAGTGCAAGCTTATTCAATCTCCTTGCACTGCGAATGAGGAGGTATTACGCCTGTAGTTGATCGCCGCAAAAGATACATCTAATAGTTATCCCTGCCTAAGATCTCTTTGGGTTTTTAGGTTTTTTTTATTGATTGGTTCTGAGCGGTTGGTTTTCAACTTTTTTTTTATTGTTTATTCACATTCAAGTTACATTAATGGTTCTTAACATATTAAACGCCAAACGGCTAACGCAGTTTGTAGCCGACTCGCTCTTATTCATCTAACTTAAATGCTTATAATACTTAAGTATATATTTATAATAATTAAGTACTTAATTAATAGTTAATACTTATTTACTATATTTCTGCCCTTATGGATATATTGTTTTGAACTTATACTACTTCTTAATTCCATACCCTAACAGTTCTTTTAATTTAGTTTTTAGCTGCACTTTACTATTTATGTTTTTCTCATCTCTCAATGTATGATATTTATTGAACAGCTTTGGTATAATATACTGTCGTGTTCTTTACCCATAGTAATTATTTACCCTTACTTCAGTTAGTTTACCTTGTTTTATGGACCTTTCACTGTATTTATACGTTTTTTATTTTTATATTCTTCCTTAAAGTACAAACGTATTTTAAGGAAGGATAACGCTATTAAATATTGAACTTTATCATTGACTGGTATAATTCTACATTCTCTAAACAATTGATTGCAATCTTCTTTACATTTTAACTTTGTTTTTTGTCTACTATGATCTTAAATAATCTTACTTGTATTTTTTTTATTTCCTCTATTTATGTTTTAAAACTTAGTCCATAACAGCTCAGGCCGTAACTCACTAGGGACTAAGCCAATGCTGAATATACCATAACAAGTGTACGCTTGTCCACTCTTCTTACTATTCATTTTAAATTATGAAACGAAAGTATGAAGTAAAATGTTGATGCATGTAAACTGTGTCCGTCTATTCTTTAAACATTATGCTCTCAATTACTTACGTAGGACAAATTAATGACAACCCCTTTTGCATCCCACTTCCTTTCGTCGGGGTGCCGCGTGATTACGCGTGCGCTTGTCTACATTACTGCAGCTCGTTATAATGAAATATTGTTCACAAGAATGTTGATTGTCTTCATTTTTAATAGTTCTGATTTCAGTGGGGCTATTTCTGGGCAAGATAGTTATTACAGAGGTTCGCTTGGAAAATATGGTTCGACGAAGCAGAGGCCTTACTCCAGCAGTGGACATCTTTCGGTTGATATGATGATGATGAAGGTGAATATTTTTTTTTAGTTTGTTTTCCAAATGCTCAATGCGTTAATTTATAACAATGCACTTCTAACGATTTATAACAAACCTTGAGTGTATAAAGAAGGTCGCGCTTTACTGCGACCATCGCGGCTAATATTGAATTGAATGATAAAGTATTTTACTAGAATTAAATCTATACAAGACCATTCACTGACAAATAAATATAAAAAAATAACAGAATCGTTGGGCAAAGGCCTATCTCCAACTCCCGGTCCCATATTACATTTCAACATATTACATCTATCATTTTAAGACCTTCTTGTAAAATATTAATAAATAAAATCACTGATATGAGAATTCTTTGAAGTACCTATTTCTGTGGGTTCCTATATATCCATTAGTTTGCGTTGAATATCACCCTTAAACTAGTAAGACGACAGTGTTTCTGAAATTCCAACCATATTTAGCACGTTGATAATGAGTCGGGGAACGCTCTGATGAACACGAGGTATTGGACCATTCCTTTAGCAGGACCACCTGATTGTAATAGAATCATAGTTGATGCAAGACCAGAACGAAGTAACGATATAGTACCGTATCTGTGCCGCAACTTATCTAACTTAATTACTTTTTTTATAGATTGGCGTTTAGGGAAGTGATACAAAAATACCTAAGTGTTTCTTTTTGGTATTCAAAAGCGTTTACTGCTATTAGATCAAAGTACTCGTAAATATGTATAAAACACGCTGACAAAAGGGCGACAAATAATTTTCAGATACCGCAGTGAGAAATTTTACGAACGTGAAAAAACCGATATAAATAACATATCTTTTGCTCAGAAATATCAGATTATAAGTTGTTAGTGATGAGTCGGAAACTGATGATTCTTACATGAAGCTCTCATTGTATGTATGGCCCAGTGGTAAAGGGGATAGTTGGATTTCTGTTTGTGTACACCAACTAATTGTGTCATTTATGAAAATACTTGTCCTGAGCGTGTGTGCACTTTGTGTCCGTCGAAAAGACAGTATTGTTATTATTTTTTAAACTTTTTTATTTCCGTGTATTATTATTTAGTGTCTTCGGAAGGTACGGCCGGTTTCTTACACAAGATAATGGGATTAAATCATTTTTGCAATTGCGGTTAAGGCTGGAATCTTACAATAAGAACGCTCTTTTACGAACTGTAAATGAAGTAAGAATGATCTTTATTAAAAACGAGTTCATATTAAATAAATATAACATCAATAAACGCAAGTTTTTTTTCATCACACACAAAGAAAGGAGGTTTGTTAAAATTGTGATAATTGATTAACTGAGCTTCAAGGTGGCAGAGAATGTCTGTCATAATTACAGAATTTTAAATATGATCCTATCCCGTGCGGTTTGTCACATTCCTGCCATGTCTGCGATTAATAAATATTAGAGATGAGAGGGCCCGCCGGCAGGGGGCGAGGAATGTATCAGCTCACACCTCGGCTCGTGTGATGTTTTTGTTCGTCCTCCTAATGAGGGGAAATAAATAGCTAATTAGGTAGTGACACAAGGCAGTGTAGGCGGTACAGAATCAAAAGCTCTCCGCAAACTAGGAGGTATTTGCTTTAGTTCTTAAGAATAGTAATTTACGACAATTTATCTTAAGTAAAGAGCTTTGTCGGGCACATAGCTCGTAGAACCGACGGCCGTTGGGGCAGAAAGGGTCTCGAGTGGCGACCACGAACCGGAAGACGCAGCGTGGGCAGGCCCCCTAAAAGATGGACCGATGATCTTGTGCGGGTCGCTGGAAACTGGACTCGTAGAGATCTTTGGGGGAGGCCTTTGTCCAGCAGTGGACGTCTTTCGGCTGATATGATGATGATGATGAAAGAGCTTTGTTATATACTTATTATCCTTTCAAAATTTTACCTCGAACTTAATTATAGTATTTTTTTGGCGCGGGGTCCTTTAAACATATATTTGACGTAAAGAAAGTACAGACGCTAGCAGAATAAGCTACCCCAATCTGTCAAATTTCCCCATTAGAAAGTGAACCTTATGCTTATATGATAAAGTTGAAAATCTATAAAAGAAATTTGACAGATTGGGGTAGCTGGATGTGCTGGCGTCTGTACATCACGCCCGACTCAGAAAACTATTTATGGGTCACACAAATAGTTGTCCTGTGCGGGAATTGAACCCGAGACACGAAGTGGGGAGGTCACTGTCTTAACCGCACCGGCACACGTGAGTCAAAATTTTGGTCGAGAAAAAGTGTTTTTTCTATTGAGAAAATTTCCCAAACAACAAAGCGTAAGTCTGGGAGTTGGCGGTATTACACCCCCGTGCCTCGGTGTATACCAAACCTTTTTCCGGTCGTGTCGCTAGTCGTCCCATGTGTTTGCGCACACACTTGTGCACTATAGGAAATGATGATGTCCTCGCGACCGAATTTCGGCCACGGCGGCCAGTCTCAATGGAGACTAGCCAATTGCGCAAGACATATTATAGTGCACAAGTCTGTGCGCAAACACAGGGGCACTTTCTATTCCATCACTCACATGATCCGATAGGATGACTAGTGACACGACCGGAAAGATGTCAGGTACAGGAACGACGGCTTTACATGCTCTCCGAGGCACGGGGGTGTAATACCGCCAACTCCCCGACTTCGGGCTGACACTGAGAATTTTTTTTTTACGGAAACGTCCCAAAATCCCTTTTTGGCCCGACCCGGGATTTGAACCTAGGACCTCATTATCTGCGGTTGAATACGCTACCTCTAGAACAAGAGGCTGGCCAGCATATCTGAAATTCAAACAGGAGTACATTATTATAACTAAATTGAACCTTATGCCGTGGTAATATTTTTTTCCATTTGTTTTACTAGTAGATTATATTAATTACATATAATAAAACCATATAGTAGGAGAGCTGGCACGCATTTTTGGGTAGGTATTTGTGGCAAGCTGAAAACTTGTCCTATAACTCTTCAGACACACCCCAACACGGAACTGCAGACCTGGCAGGCGGGTAGCGGGTCTAAACCAAACTCTAAATTTTTGAACTTGTTTTTTTTTAACCAAATAATGTATTTGAGGCAAGCTGAAATTTTGATATGTTTTAGTTTAATGTTTACACAATAAAAAAAAAAGACAGGCGATTCTGTCGGGTCTTTAGCACTGCCAGGAGTGTGCAAAAATATTTTGCAAAAAAATCTAAAAATGTATTTGAGGCAACTTGAATGTTATTTATGTATTGTATAAACATTAAACTACAACATATCAAAATTTCAGCTTGCATGAAATACATTTTTTGGATAAAAAATAAATTCAAAACTTTAGTGGTTGGTTTAGACCCGCTACCCGCCAGCCAGGTCTGCAGTTCCATGTTGGGGTGTGTCTGAAGAGCTATAGGACAAGTTTTCAACTTGCCTCAAATACCTACCCAAAAATGCGTGCCAGCTCTTGGACTAATATGTTTTACTAATATATTTTACAAATATACATACATAGGTACTGAATCCGCACGACATTTCAAACCAGCCCCTATTATATCCGACCATCGCTAATTGGGGTTCGCCACCCACGTTGTCCTTAATTATTTCGTCACTTGTCTCGAAGACACCGACTGTCATCGAACCTATAAAATTCGCTGATATCCCATTCAAAAGGTCCCGTAGTTAAGCCAATAAACTATGGGACTCTTTGTCGGAGATTAAACTTTGAAGTATGGACCGCTTTCAATCTTGTTTGTAGATGAGTGATATTATTTTTAGGGCCGATATTTTTGCACATGTTGTATTTTTAGTAACTTTTTGAAAAAATAATTGAAAAGAAATTTTGTAAAATTGAGTAGAAACTCCTTTACCTACGAATTTATAGCGATGGCCATAAACTATAAGTAAGCGGCTGATTTTATATACAGCCAAAATTATAATGAACCTGTTGAACCACGTTGCGTGAGTGATGAGTCCTACTCGCACTTTACAGTTACTAATGCAGCCTAATGAATGGGTGAAAATATAGTGCCATCAGAATTTCCAAGGCTATTTCTACTTAATAACATAGTTAAGTAAATATTTTTTAAACGTTTTCCACGTTAAGCTAAGTTAAGATTATCGCAATAATCTTGTAATATACACCTCAAGTTACAGGCATCTTAGTCCGCCTTTGTGCTCCACTCAAGTGTGAAGAAGGACACTGTGCCTCGTCCATACACAAGACGATTATATTGGACAAACACGGTAAATTGCACATTGTTTATTTTGCTAGCTTTGAAAGTGTATCTTTTTTAAGTAAAGAAATCAGGTAGGTAGGTGACGAAACGACCCTAAATAGGATTTGTAGAATAAAACTGACACATAGTTGATGAATAAATAAAAAATACTTGGATAAAAGCACTACCCGACTCTATGCACTACCATCCTCATCATAAGAGCCTGATATCGTCCAGTGCTGAAGCGTCCTCCAAAGGATTCTATAAAAAGAAACACTTTTATTTATCGGCATTAGTCCTTCGTCTTACCCACCACTGCAATTCCTGTACGCCAGGATCAACAGTGGCACACAATGAATTGACACTGAGCGAAGCTGAGCCTCAAGGCATGTCCCGGGGAATCACTTTAATGTCTTGGATCCCGCAACGAATTTAATCAGAAAGATAAAAGGAGGAGTTAGAAAATGAATAGTTCCACTTCCCTCCAGAGCAAAGCGGGAGACAGCATAATGTAAAGAGGCTATAGCCTCATAAAACGAGAGAATTGCAACTAGAGAAGCTAGCTGCAAAAGCACCGATGATCAATTTAAGGGTCCTAAGTGAGCTGTTATGTTTGATTCCAATAGTAGGTATGAAAAAAGCTGTTAAACGCACGGAAGTTGTTCCTTGTTGCTACAAGATCCGTATAATAAACTACTCCAGATATTGGTTGCAAGCTGTTTAACATAATATCACGCTGATTTTGCCATAGATCACACTCCCAAAGGATGTGGTGAGCAGTTTGTTCATATTCGTTACTGGAAGTTGAGCACAGACAGACTGGTGAAGATACTAATTTGAAACCAATGGCAACCATTTGAAGGTGTTGGTCGTATTTATCGCGCATTGCACGCGATTTGGCGACTGCAGTTAGGTTGTAGATAGAACACAGATGAAGCCCGACTAACTAGTGAATCTGTTAGGCGCCTTTAAGCCGGGATGATATGTGACCGCCAAGTGGTTTAATTTCCCAATGTCTCCGTGCTTCGGAGGGCACGTTAAGCTGTCGGTCCCGGTATTTGCCTACAGTCGTTAAGCCATGTCAGAGGCCTACTGGGCGGCTTGAACAACTCTGACACTAGGGTAACCACTGCTCATATGATAAGTAAGTAAGTAATGCCAAGTCATTGTAACTGGTCTTGCATTCTGCTAGAATTCTGATAGATAATTTTTGGATACTCCTTTCGCTGAATTTCATGGCAGTGCAAGCTTTTCCATTAGATTTTAAAATGCCTGAAAGTTCTGAATAAGATCGCACTATGTTATGAATATATTTTATTCGCAACTAAATGATTATCATGTGTCTAACAGCAATCAAAATTCAAAAGGAACTCGTAATAAGCCAAAGAGATCTTGAATCTCGCCTCGATACCGTCCTCCATAATGATCATGGAAGGAGGAAAATAATTGGTTCGTTTTGTACAAGAGCCAGCCCCAACACGAGAGGGCTCAGGTGACAAGCGAGGCTTATTGTGAGATGTTAATATAATATTGTTGAGTATTTGTGATAAATATTATATCAATTTATAGATACTGTGAAGATGGTGCGTCGGACGCTGTATTGCCAATATGTTAGATCTTTTGAAAAGAGAAGGTGATTCATTTTAATTGGTGGTAGCACTTAAGCTAAGTTACCTATAGGTACCTACTTATATTATAAGATACCTATACCTACTACTTAAAAACCATAATTATTAAAGGGTTTATAGAAATCGCTTATTTTACACAAGGAAGTTAGACACTAGATTGTTGAGGCTCATTATGTGTTTTCTATAAATTATAGAAAGTATTTGTTTACCTCCGACGCAAAAAGAGGAGTGCTATAAGTTTGTCATCGATGTCTGTCTCTGTGTGTGTCGCTCTGTCTATGTGTGTGTCTGTCTGTATGTATATGTGTCTGTCTTTGGCATCGTAGCTATCAAACAGGTGGACCGATTTCGATGTGGTTTTTTGCATTTCAAAGCCAGTTTCCTTACGGTGGTTCTTAGCTATGTTTGTTAATAATCGGTCCAGCAGTGTAAGAGTATCAGCTTTTTCCAAAATGATGTAATATTAGTTGGGAGTGGGGGGTTTTCTAACGGTTAGGTTAGCATTTATTTATATACCACAGATTGGTTTATTCCTTGTGGCATACTTATTATTAGCAATAAGTTAATATTCAGCTCCTATCTATCCTAAGATTATCTGGAATACATTTATGCGTTGAGACCGCCCTTTGTACAACTTGTACGAGTATATATAACATGTTAATATATTATTCTTATGATGTATAGACGCCAGCACATCAAGCTACCCCAATCTGTAAAATTTCCCCAATTGAAAGTGAACCTTATGCTTTTGTGATAAAGTTGAAAATCTATAAAAGAAATTTGACAGATTGAGGTAGCTGGATGTGCTGTCGTCTGTACATTAAAGTGAATTCTTTTCTATTCTAGTTAATGTTTTTGGGTCGCACTTAAAACCACATTTCACTACTAAATAACCTATAAAACCGAATGACACGTTTCAACGTCACAAAACATTAAGACAGAACAAAAAATTACATAGTTTGAACGAAACAGTTCCGCTCTGGCGCTAAAGCTTTAGCAGATGCGAACATGTCAGAGCTGTGTTAGATTTGATGGGTAGATTTTTCCATTGACATATTTAGAATATACATGATGTTTTGTACCGTTAAAATGTTTTACGGGATTGGAGGGTTAATTGACTTCAATATTTACATAATTGGTTTGCTGTGTGGCGGCAAATATCAGAATATTATCACCCCATCTCATCCCGTGGAGGGCGTAGAAGTCGACCCGAGGGAATATCTTTCTGAGTACTATGACCATCTTACTGCGATCGCCAACCCATCTGCCAATCGTGGCGATTATGGCATATCCCTCCAAGATGATTTTTGAGGGAGGCTTTTGTCCAGCTGTGGACTCCTCACAGCTGTTATGATGATGATGATGAATATTTACATCTTCCGAGACAGTTAAATTTATAATCCTACTAATATTATAAAGGCGAAAGTTTGTGAATGTGTGACTGTGTGAGTGTGTATGTTTATTACTTCTCCACGTCTAAACGGCTGGAGCAATTTAAATAAAATTTGGCATGGAGTTAGCTGACACCCTGGATTAACACATAGGCTATAATTTATAAAGTTTAATGTGGGTAAAACCACGGGGCACAGCTAGCATTATATAATGCTGTAATTCTTAATAGAATAAACATATTTCTAATTTCAAATCTATGAGAGAAAGATACAAAATGACTACATTAGCAAATCACCTGTATTTTGTGATAGGTATCCATAAATTAACATGAAGAAGCAATTAGTATAACTCAAGTCTTACTTAACAAATAGGTTCCTAGTAAAACTGTGTCCACTAACGCGCCGGCAACTGTACGCCGGCTCTAGGAGCCCACCCTTACTGCCTATGTAATAAAGATGCTCCTGTAGGGAAAGTTTTACCACTGACAGTCATTGAACGGGGTAAGAGTTGTTAAAGTGCGGTCGCGGAGCAAGAAGAAATTCGTAGAATGACGTCTTTGCCTATTGGCAGTGGTCAAACATTTTGTATTACATTTTTGTATTTATATGTACTATTTAAAAAAAAACCTTACAGTCGTAGGTTAAAGGTTCACAATCCCTTAAAACTAACTTCCCTTAAAAATTCTAATATAAGCTGATCTTTCATTGTAGGAAAATCCTTTACAACGCTGGCTCAGCTTGTACTGGAAATGTATAACTTGAAATGTAGCCGTGTGTATAACATAACATTTGCATGAGGAGAGCATGAGTACCTCGAATAGGGAAGTACCTTAAAGAATATTGAGAGAGGTAGGGCACAGCGTTTATTCGCTCAAAAAGCAGCCCGACTGGGGAAGTACCTCCACCTTACAAAAGACATTCCTTAATAATAACATTAATAACTTTAATGTTATTATTATAGTAATTTTGTGTTTCCGAGTGTGAGTAAAATCGCCAGAGCTCATTGGGGTGGGGGGAAGGGTCAGCAACACTTGTTTGCTGACTGTTAAAGGCCGACAACGCACCCGCGACACCCCTGGTGTTGCGAGTGTCCATGGGCGGCGGTGATCACTTACCATCAGTTGACCCACTTGCTCGTTTGTCGCCCTATGATGTAAAAAAAAAAAAGAAATACACTCCAGATAAAAGCATTATTTTGTTGATGACCTGCATGTGAGTAAGGGCGCCAGGCCTCAATGGGAAGGGTAAAAGGGACGGCCACGCGTAGGTATGGTATGCCAACGTGTCGAAAGGATCATGCCACCACCTGGTAGAGGCCTTATGATATCTATGAGAGACCGTCTCAACTGAGTCGTGTTGAAACTGGTAGTAGATGAACCCACTGAGTTTGTTTCGCTGGGTCTTCTCAGTTGGGGCGCATTGAATCCGGTGGTAGCATTAAAGCGCGACCGTCGTTATTAACACAAGGTCCGTCATAATAATAATACCTTAATATAGACAGGAACATTGACAATATGTAGTAAAAATATTAGACTTAAACTAGATAATTAAACTTAAACAAAATTTCTTGACAATAACTTGATACGAGCTAGCTAAATATCATTGCTATTATAAAATAAATTATATAAATGTTTTCATACAATCAATACAATGTGTACCTAAATATCTATGTTACTAGAAATAATAATGTATACAACTATATTACTACAAACATGTTCTAACTATTAACAAGCGCTTTTTAAAGTCTACGTGAATAAAAATCTTTTTTATTTTATTTATATTATTTTATATGTTCTGACTAATTAATATTTCCTGGTCGAATTTCGGCCACGGCGGCCAGTATCACTGGATACTAGCCAACTGCGGGGAACATCTTATAGTGCATAAGTGTATGCACAAATACAGGGGCAAGTTCTATTCCGTCACTCCCCAGATCCGATGGAACGACTAGTGACACGGCCGGAAAGAGGTCAGGTAGAGGACCGACGGCTTTGTTTCCTAACTAGGTAGCAAAATAAGAATAATTTTAATTGATCAAGTCGAAACTCTGAAATTGGCTTTGCGTAAAAATATAAATCAAGGATATTTGATAAAGTAACTAAAAATATTAATGTTGTTCTGTATCTTCTCGATATATTCATAACCAGTGAATCATCCTTGGAGACGTAATAATATGTAACTCTAAAGCCGGTTCAAAAAATAATAACATGTCGGCGCGACGATTCGGCACGCCAATCGCCACGCGGTAATCCGCCAGTGTGGATACAGCTTAATTAACATATCGCTACGGAATCTGTACGCTATATTTATTATAATTTATTCAGCAAATAATATACGTAAGTAATGTATTTGATTATGATATAAATATTAAAATACAATTAAGTACATAAACTTATGTTTATTATGATCATAGATTCTATTCTTTAAGTATATTTATGAAATAGTTATTTTTTCGTGCGGCTGTGGACAGGCACCTTTATAGTGGCAGTTATTTGCGTAAACGTGATTAATAATATAATATTCATCGTCTAACCATATAGCAAGCGGGGCATTAACTTTAAAATACTAATTCTAAATAGTGTGAACGATAAATTGGGCAGAATTATATTTTAAGTACTAACTGCTACCTGCGTTGCAATGCTTTAGCAATCCAGTGTTGCCTCTGGTAATTTATTGTTTAACATATCTTCATTACTAATTGAATAATAGTAAGGACATTGGAAAGTTTGAATGCGTCGAAAATATATTATATTTTGCTACTAAAAACGGCAACTAATAAAAATGTCAACAATAGAAAAGATGTGTTGCTTTAAGATTTTTCTGTATTATTTGAATTTTAAGTGTTATATAAACCGAATGTGTCATCTACCACACGCTGCCGATTCAACCGATACATATAAACGAAACTTAACTGGCTATGAGAGAAAGAGAGAAAGAAAATATGCGCTCGCACCTCTCTTTCTTGCTCCTGCAGTAATATAAGAAACGTAACTCCCTCATTCTATCTTCACTGACTTATATCTCCCTCAACTTCCGTTCGCCTCGCCCGATCACACTCTTGTCACAAATTCTCCAAAAAAGAAAGAAAAAGAAGTTTTTACGAAAATTCTGTAAATTAAGTTCTTTCTTTAACCATTGTGCCTACTGGCTACGTAACAATGGTTAAATATGAACAGTAGCAACCACACCCGATGAAATGTGATGTGCGGTAGCGTAAACGCCAAGTCACACCTTGCCCCAACTAGGTAGGTACCATAAAAAGTGTTACAATAACCATCAAAAGCGCCGAAAAAGTGTCGGTAACACCCGAAATTATAGACGCAACGGTATAACAAAGAATATACGAATAATGTGATATTATTTGAGGGAACTTAGTAACGCCCACTCCGCAATTATCTTGTCGTGTATTTGTTATATTAATTCTGAACGCAATGTGAATGTTTCCAAATTATTTACTGTACGTACAGTTGGGAATAGAAATGTTGGCGGCAGGTTCGTGTGTTCTGTGTCTCTATTTAATGGTAATCTGGATGAAAGTAATAAAAATGGCGCGAAATATTGCCACATTATTAAAGTGAACCTTTTTAACATCTTTTAAATTTTATTGTCTATCTATCGCATGTCGCAATACGACGTCCTATATGGATGGCATAAGCTGACCGTTTAGCATTTACATTCTCACTCTTTTGGGCTAGTGCTCCACGGTATTTGTGTTATGATCAGTGTATTAATATAAATTTTCTTGTTAATTTGATTGTGATACATAACGATATATCTTCTGAATCAAACGAAAAGGGAAACACTAAGAACAATGCGAAAATATCTCACAATTAATTAATTTTACAAACTCTAACTAGCATCTTGGTGAAAGTAGTTTTATGAAACATAAAACTACACTACGTTTTTTGCTCACAACGAAATTAATTTTTAATTAATTATATGTTATGCCATTTACTCCCAACATAGTTATTATGAGAAGGACAAGGTATCTTTAGTTTCTTTTGGCGCTAAAAACAGAAGGAAAATATGCATAATGTAGAAACCTGTCATACGGGTCATATTATAGAGAGAGAGATGCAATTACATTCAAATTAGTTTAGTAAACTAATTTATGCTTTTATGATTTTGGGTGTATTTTATCTATAACATATAAGTAATTATTATTTATCATATTGTATAGTTTCAGTTAATAGTACTTAATTAAAATGTGTAGTAGCTTGGTAAAAGTAACTTGTTATTTATCTAAGGATTTCTCAACTTTTTATGTGATACACGGCACGGACTGGCTAGTTCAAAATCTAGTTACTAATATTTTATATGACGATATTTTTGTACTGGTTTGTGAGCTTAACAAGTACAAGTGTATATAAATACCCAAGTTCTGAATCAATTTCATTATTCCGTTTTGTCTTCGGAGGATTTACTGCGAGGTCCAAAAGCTTTTTTCGTAGTCTATATATATACTGAAACTTAGAAGGAAATAATTAAATTACTAAAAAGATAATGCTTCTATATGATTATTTTACGCTCAATAATGTATAATAAGACTAAATTGGCTTATTACAATAAAATATATATAAATGTTATCAAATTAGAAACCGCAAACTACACAAAAACTAATACTTCTACTTCAATCACTTTCTTAGTTCTCATACACGATAGAGTAGCAAACACTTAGACGTGCAATAATAGAGGTGTGCTCATAACAGTTCGTAGTAATAGCGCGAATAAACGCGTAAGGGGTGTAATTATCGTCAGATTACGCAATTATATACTACCGGCTTATTAGTACCAATGACGCGGTGTTACCGACCACATAGAGTAAGCGGAACTATAGAATGCACAAAGAAACATATAGAGGGAAGCCGAAGTTGGAACTAGCTAACGATAACTTACATGGATTAAATCAAAGAACCATGTACGTAGGATCGCCCGACTGAGCCAAAGGCCTTGCTGAATATTGGGAAAAATTGAGCGAGCTCCACCAACAGGAGCATAGCTTTTAAATTGAATAGATTATTCCCTCACTCAGACAACATCTTTCCTGAATTTTCTGGTTCCTATTGCATTAGGCTCTTAAAATGTTGCAGCTAGCAGCCAATATTTGATCTCCAAACAACGACTGAACTAGTAATTGAGACCGTGAGACCAGGCTTCGGCCAGGTAGATTTGAAACGATTATTTTAGATGTCGATACGACAACTGGACCGATGATTTAACTTTAACTACTCTGTATGTAGGCCAAATTTATAACAATACTTAAACAACAGCCGGTGCAGTCCACTGGAGCAGTTTTCTGTTTGACGAGGGATTTTTATATGAACAGAAATTAACTATAAAGAGGCAGAAAAATATGCGACTTGTCTTTAAATATTTGCTCCTGCCGAAATCCAACCCGGGACCTACCGGCTCTGCTGTCAAGTCAGACGGTTTACACCGCTTGAATATATCATTACAGTGTGACTATCAATTTTCATTTTTTATTTTTATTTAGGAAACAGACAGTCATATACAATAACTTATATAATAATAAAATAGTAGGAAAGTGAAAACTGTACATTGAATATTTTTTTAAAAGGATACTTGGGGCGTGATCTACATTCGATATTGAAGCTAAAAATATAGTATTTAGAATTTTCGCCTGTTTATCTGTTTGTCTGTATGTATGTCCGGGCTAAACTCAAAAAGTACTGTAAGGATTTACTTAAAATTTTGCATGATAATTACTAAGAGGTTGGGTCAACATATAAGCTACATATTATCACACTATCACCTTTGGGAGAGGAGCTGTGATAATTTATTAAACTTTATAAATTATCACAGCTCCTCTCCCAAAGGTGATTGTGAAAGTGAAAGGTGAAACCGCGGGGCACAGCTAGTAGATAGATAGATAGATACACTTTATTGCACCAAATAAAAATATCACATCGTAACATGAATGTTATATACTATAGTATACAATAACTTAATACTAATTAGCAATACTTAAAAACCTAGAGTTCCATAACAATATTTTTACTAAAAATTAATACTCATATTTTTGAAATAACAAAATTATTATTTATTTATTAATTAGAAATAAACAGTCTTATAAAACTGAGGTATTTAGAAAATAGAGTGTATAAACATATTACAAGGTGTCGGGTGGAAGTAGTCGAACTTAATTATTTTAACCACAAACGCTGAGGTGCTCATAGCTAGATGCTCTCTCCGGTCCGTAAGTGATCGACGAGGATAAGAAACTAGGCTCACGGTCAGTTCATATATGGGTGACCACTAAAGTTGTTTAATTTCTGAGCGCCTCCGTGCTTCGGAGGCCACGTTAAGCTGTCGGCCCCGGTTGTAGTCATTAGACAACAGTCGTTAAGCCTTGTCAGAGGCCTACTGGGCTGCTTAAACAACTCTGACACTAGGGTAACCACTACTACTAGCGTACACTACAACCTAATTAAGTACAACCTCTGTGAGGTCTCACATGGATAGGCATAAAAGCATACGTTTGTAGTTTTCTTTTATTCTTGATTCTTTTCTTTAATAGAGGCCGCTGTTCGTCAGGCTGTCATTACTACTGCCCGACACCTTGTAATATACATATCAGCCGCACGCCACAAATACCGCCAAAACAATGGGCACGGTAACGCCACGGAAATTAATTCAAAATGTCCGTGACGCGACGTTTTTGCGTTTACCGTGGATCAATTGTGTGGACGTGTAATAATATGACTGTTATTAGAAAAATATTTAAGAAATGCTATGTGTGTAGAACGTAATAATGTAGAGATGATTGCCGTTCCAGGCGTGGGAGAGACTTGGCTATGTTTTTGTACAGGAAGTACAAAATACAATGTATTTAATAGATATTTTTTACTAATGTATGAGTAGGCAAGTGAAGTGTGCCTATCCCTTTGGGAAACAAGCGTGATGAAAGTTTTAGTATACTTGATTGCTGACTTAGTAGTATTATATAAACAGTTTAAAAAATGAACACCGACTTGAAAACTCATGAAAGTTGCTACCTTTCACCAAGTATAATTGGTGCCAATAATTATTTGTTGGTATCAACTTCAAAATCATCAAAAATTATAATTGTGTGCATAAGTGAATTTACTTTTAACTTAGTGGGTTTAAGTCATTGTTTAATTTTTTTAAACAATTTTTAGTGACTATCTACTAGTTCTATGAATCGCAATAGCACTTTTAGGCCTCACCCGTGTTTTGAAACAGGGACCTCATTATCAGTGGTTGCTGAACCCGCTACCACTAGACTAACAATACAGTTAATCATAGTACATAATAGTAATAATAAATTTATTTCCAAACCAAAACAAAACAAAAATATATAGGCATCATCATAAGATAAACAGTCACTTAGTACATGTTATGTTGACTTTCACAATTTCCACCATTTTCCATCCACCAAGCCAATTAATTCTAATATCATTCCATTTGTTCCTAACTTAGATTTCCCTGTATTTTGGTGGTATTTTTAGTTCCGTCTATTTACATTAACCACGTAATACAAATAACTACTAATACAAAATAATTGGTCATCATAGGATCGCAATACAACGTGTAGACTAAGTTATGCACTACAGACAAACAGATTTATTAGTTTGATAGTTCTAAGTATGCCTTGTCCTTGTCATACGAGCTGTAACAAAAAGAGATATAACGATGTATTTGTTTCATTGTGCATAACACAGAACTCCCATCTTCAACTTTCAATTTCACATCAGCTAAACCTAAAATCTTCGCTAAACCCTTCCAAACATATCTATATCTGTTTACGTCTTAAAGGATTAAAGAAAGTGAAAACAGCGTTGACAATGTACACAATAGCTTAACAATGAGCTGTTATTATGAACAATAATAGACAATAATAGCTGATTCGGTTGCAAGGACGAGACCACAGTCACGGCCCACGGCCCACCCGCGCGACTCATTACCACACATCTGTCTGAAAGTGAATGTTCTGAAAAAACTATCCTCCAAAACTTCAAAACTAATCGCCGACGGATTATAGGACACGGATTTTCAATTCCAAATAATCGCCATTCAAAATTGAAACTTATAACTAAAGAGTTACCATCCATATTACCAGAATGCACTTTTCAGATTTAATTTGCGAGTCTTGGAAGTTTTCTTGTCATTATTCTTAAGTAGTTAAGGTTTCAAATAGCCTAGCATCTTATTGAAGAGGGTTTAAAAAGATTACTTGTCAATATATGTCAGCGGCGACAAAGCGGCTGATGCCAGATTTATTCATAGCAGATTATTCGCCAAGGATTATTTAGGCTTGGAAAGGACAAAGTCGGCAAACAGAGTCTCTAAGACATTATTTTGGGATCGTTACAGTTGAGGATGATCTCGTTTGACTAGATTTGGATAATTGTTGTAACGTAAATTGTTCCTAGTGATTGATTTTAGTCTGTTGTATTATAAATAGCACTTGAGATTTGAGACCACCATGGCGAATGTTTTGAAATGGGAGTATCTTAGCATTCAGCTGGCGTGCACAATGTCTCAATGAATGAAATGAGATGTGACGGTTTTAAAAGTGTTTTTGGTTTTACAATACAGAACTTATTATAAAACTGAATCGAAACTTAACATATTGGTAAATTGTTTTGCAGGTATGGGAAATACATATATATTAGATATTTGGCAAAGCGCACAAGCATAAACTTTTTACTTTTGATTGCGCTCAGCAACTCAAATTGACTCGACGGAGATCGCACTGATCGGTTTGATCTTCGAGCCGCGAAGAGACGTGGCGGCTCTATGTGGCTCTAACTTATCATGGGAAGTTTTCTGACCAATTGTTAGAATCCTACCGCCACGAATACGCCTACAAATAACTACCGCCGTGTTCCTCCACGGATCTACTCGCCAGAAGTGGAAATTTCATATATATTACTTGGTTGTATACGTTACACAAAACAAAAGAATTACGGCGCGCAAGCACTCTGTGGAAGGTGAACTGCGGAGGTCCGATCCGGTATGATGTAAGTTATCACCGCTTCCAACTAAAGGCTAAAGTTGCCATCTTCAAGAAGCGAGGCGAAGCATTTGGGGCCTTTCTGGTGTTGAAAAAGTCATCCCTTACCGTTAGGTAAAGCTATGAATGTATTTTTAAGATGCTTCCCTAGTCCAGCTGCTCACAGGGCATTAGTGAACGCTACGTTTGAAGCCTAGAGACGCAGTGGCACCCGTCCCTCAAAACTGTTATATTTTATGACTGAATTATACACAGTGCACCTAATTTCTTTCCGATGAGACGACACAGCACTTCTGTTGGTTCATACACTTGTGCATTATAAAATGTCCCACTCTAATGGCTGGTCTCCATTGAGACTGACCGCCGTGGCTAAAATTCGACCTTCGACGATAAGTGCTATCAGTATTTACTACTTAAGCATTATATTTTCCGTAATTACTTATTTGGTGAAAAAGATGAATTGGATTTATGTTTCGGTACTTTTATATAAAGGTATAATCCTGTTTAATGAATTTGTCGTAAAAATTAAAAGGCGATACATCTTAGTTTGGCCTTTAGAACCAAAAGTCCATCTTTTATAAATAAGTCTTTATCGCGCCACAGTTTAATTGGAAGTGACATCGGGTACGATCACAGCTAAAGTATATTCAGAGAACAAACTCTGGTCAAATAATGCCTATTCATAATCGCAATAACTTGACAATAACTTGATACGAGCTAGCTAAATATCATTTCTGTAATAAAATAAATTTTTATAAATGTTTTCATACAAGATGTACCTAAATATCTATGTTACTAGAAATAATATCTAATGTATACAACTATATTACTACAAACATGTTCTGACTATTTACAAGCGCTTTTTTAAAGTCTACGTGAATAAAAACCTTTTTTATTTTTTTATTTTATTCATTATAGTGCCAAGATTATGTGCGTTTGTTCTTTACCTCTTCATTGTAACTTTCGGAGCTAATGAACGTACTAAATGGAGATCTTAGTCTAAAGTAACATAGAGGATAGATAATTTACAAGTTACCATTTCCAGAATGTATAAACAAATTTTGTAATAATAACAACAACTTTTAGATAACCATTATATATAAAATTCAAATGGTAGGTACGCCTATTGATGGCACAACGACGGAATAACAATATTTTATTATTTAAAGTGAAACGGGATTATTCACATTGTTTAATTTGGGCGCTATGACCAAAAGGAAAAGAAAACCTTATTTAATCACTTCGTTGCCGGTCTGCCTTGAAGTTGAGATTAATATTAAAAATTTAGGTCTACTGTTACAAACCAGGGAGTAAAATTAAATAAGATTATAAGTCAACAAAATAAAAAAACCGGCCAAGTGCGAGTCGGACTCGCACATGAAGGGTTCCGTAGCAGCAAGTATTATAGTTGATTAAATGAAAGGAAATTGTGGTTTACGGTTTTTGACGTATTAAAAAAAAAACTACTTACTAGGTCTCGTTCAAACCAATTTTCGTTGTTAGTTTACATGGTAATGTACATCATATATTTTTTTTAGTTTTATGATTCCCTTATTTTAGAAGTTACAGGGGGGGGGGGGGGGGACATTCATTTCACTACTTTGGAAGTGTCTCACGCGCAAACTATTCAGTTTAGAAAAAATATATTAGGCACTTCAATATCATTTTTGAAGACCTATCCATATATCCTACATGTGGGGTAGACAAATATGGGTACGATGAAAAAAAAATTGTTGAGTTTCAGTTCTATGTATGGGGAACGCCCAAAGTTATTATTATTTTTCTATTTTTGTGTAAAAATCTTAATGCGGTTCACAGAATACATCAACTTACCAAGTTTCAACAGTACAGCTCTTATAGTTTCGGAAAAAATGGCTGTGACATACGGACGGACAGACAGACATGACGAATTTATAATGGTTCCGTTTTTTGCCATTTGGCTACGGAACCCTAAAAAAAGGACATTAGGATCCACCTACAGGATCATATTTATTGACCTAGATCCATAACAAGTTGCCGTGTTTCACAGAAGAAATAAATATCCGAATATCATTTTATTATAGGTAATTTTATCATAAAAAAAATATTTTGCAATTACAATCTTACACATGCTGTTAGATGAGTAACAATGGATATTTAATTTATAATTCATACGATGCATGTTAGGTAGCTTTAACTCATTCCCAATAATATCTCTGTTTGTTAAGTTCCCTATGCCTACCGTATAATTTGAATAATATGTACGTACTATAACATATTAATATTTCTTGTCAAGTTTAATCTCGAGCGTGGGTGTGATGCGTCCACGAGTCTCGATATATTTGGGAATAAGATATGGAAAATATGATTTAATTTTAAAAGTCTTTTAATAAGCTTTATTTTAATGTTGAAGTGGTTCTTTATAACATAACTCTTTTATTTGTTGTCTTTTATTTAAGTAATTAGTATAATTTTATAAAATATTTAAAAGTAAATACCGCCGACTGAACCTGTATTTGTTTGTATTAAGTTAATGTTTTTACTGATGTAATTAAGTGAAACAAAAAACATATCAGAAAATTATATATTTTCTATTTACTGGTTCAGGGAGGGCCTATGCCAGGACCGCCTAGACTTGGTCGTTAAATTACAGAGCACTAACCGCTTAGTTAATAATAATTTAAGATATTCAGCAGATACTCTGTGTATAAATACTGACCTAGACGGACCTACGTGAAGGATATTGACATACACACACACACACACACATGAAAAAACTTAAACCCACACATCAAACATGTGTAATAATCACATCGTTTTTGATCTCAGAACCCATTCCAATTCCCAAATTCTTTTTGAGATTTAATAGAACCTATTAACATGGCTATGTGTACAAATATTGGCCGTTTAGTAATTTAAATGTAAACAATTACAAAAAGACACGCAGAAAGTTAAATTTTATGCCGTTCATTTTTAAGATCACTTGCCAAAGCTACAATTTCCTAATCAACCCGACACCCCGCCGTACTTCCTCTAAAGCTTAGGATACAATATCATAATTATAAAGGGCTATTCACATGGTCACCGGCGGCAAGATCAAACGCGCGACAACATGATTACGATAATCGCGCCGCTGTCTTCACTTGTGTCGCTTTATATAAATTGAGATAAAACTGGCTATTCAACGGTTTACAAAAAATAGTAACTAATAAATAATTTAATTAGTATATCTATACATATAATAAAATAGTAGGAAAGTCAAAATTGTACATTGAATAATTTTTAAGAAGTATACTTGGGGCGTGATGTACAATCGATATCGAAGCCAAAAATATAGTTTTAAGAATTTTTGTCAGTGTGTCTGTTTGTCTGTATGTATGTCCGGGCTAAACTCAAAAAGTACTGCATTGATTGACTTCAAATTTTGCATGAATATTACTAAGAGGTCGGGTCAACATATTATTATAGGCTACATATCATCACGCTATCACCTACGGGAGAGGAGCTGTGATATTTATAAAATTTAACGCGGGTAAAACCGCGGGGCACAGCTAGTAAAAAATTAATTGACTTGCCAGGGACTCTGGCAAGTCAATAAAATTATTAATAAAATATATTATTAAATCCTTAATAAAATATTTATATTACTTACTTTGTGATATTTCTCATTCGTTATTATGTCACCTATTAAGTATCCTTATACTTAATTCAGGGCCGTTAGGGTTAAAGCCAATACTTAACTTAATTCTGGTATAGATAGCAATTGAGATGGTACTTTACAAAATAAGTGATACTAAATAAAAAAAATCATGTGTTTTATTACGTTAATTATATTTTAAATTAGAAAATTTTAAAATCCTTCAAACTACCCTAACTGCTACCCTACACATGTAATAGTGTCATTGTTTATACCTTAAATAAAATACATTCATTAAAATTTTGACATACAACTGCAGTTTCAAGATACTCGGAGCATGAATAAAGCTACCCTGGTATCAAACTTTGTAACGCAATAAATCTAATATTTTAATTGTTTTTTATCGTTTTTATTACTAACCTTAAAGATACGGATACAAGTGGAACCCGTCGCGATATGAATAGCGAGCTTTACGGACCCATGACGCTTTTATAAAACTGTTCTTTATGCGTTTTATCGAGATTGAAATTAAGATGTTCTAATGTGTGACACCACCGCCGGATTATACCGGCCGATACACACCTACTTAAATGTTACCAGCTTTTGAATGCGCGCCGGTGACGCGTGAAATATACAGAGAAAACTACACACACATATACATCCTCGCATACATATTCACATGACATAAGGAATTTTATTAATAATTAATTCTAGAACATGCATTAAGGAATTTCATTCATAATCTTAAAAAACTTACAGTTAAGTATTAATAAAGTTAGTTTATGTTATGGCCAATTACAAGCTCATCAACATTTAAAAAATTGATGTCGATGGCAATACTGTAAAATAGGATTGTCACGCAATAGCTAAACGGATTTTATTCAAATTTGGAATGGAGGTCAGATCAAGAAATAATACATAGGGCTACACAAAAAATTCAAGCACGGGTAACATCGCAGGCGCAGCTAGTGATCTATATTTTTCTTACATATGGATTTGACGGGCCTGTTGGTGTGGTTGGCAAATGCTTGCTTTTCACGCCGGAGGTCGTGGGTTCGATTCCCATCCAGGACAGATATATGTGTGCATGAACATGTCTGTTTCTCCAGAGTCTGGGTGTAATTTATAAAAAAAAAATTGTATTTGTAGTATATCAGTTATCTGGTTTCCATAGTACAATCTCTGCTTAGTTTGGGAATCAGATGGCCGCGTGTGAAGAATGTCCTAGGATATTATTATTATAGACACATTAGGTAAATTACATGGGTATAGGAAAAATTATACTTAGCGCATAGGAAAATATCGATATGCCCACGAAGCTTATCGATATTCTCCTATTATTGTCGTATATTTGTAGGGGGAATGTACCACGAGCACATAATTTCATTAATTAGTATACATAATGATGAACACACTGAAAATCAAGCGTAAAATATAGATAGAGGCTACCTATATTTTACACTTGATTGTCTGAGTGTTTTGAACTAGCCAAGGTTTTGGCTCTGTATCGTTTTTACTCTTTACTATGATTGTTATAGTTAATTTTTAATCTATGGTTATGTTCTTATGGCCTATAAGGCTATATGGCTCTGCCGAGAATCATTAAATAGTGCGTTTTGATATATTTTCTATGTTTTCATGATGACCTCGTAGCATTTGAATGACTGCAGATATACCTTACGATCTATGCTAGCAGTGGACGACATCGGTATGATGATTTGCGATTTGTTTGTATTACTGTGTTTGAATAAAGTTCTAAGGATGTCTGGTAGCAAGTCTTAAGTCCACCCTTGTGCAATTTTGTGCAAGACGTTTTTAACTAAATAAATAACAGGGCTCATTGGAGAGAGCAGTTGGATGAACTGTGAAGTTCCCAGTATTTCATGCATTAAGTGGGCAGTATGGTAGTTTGTTCTATCTAATTTCTGACTTAGTGCTTTTCTCCACTGATGTTTTTCGAAGTTCACTCTGTGGTCTATTAAAATGATAATTAAATCAAAATTAACGACCTTATGTCATTGGCTTTAATATACCATGATTGTAGTTATTAAGAAGAAGCAGCAATCAAAGTCAAAGTAACTTTATTCCGTAAAAAAATTACATTTATGTGGAATCGTCATATTTTTTTTACCCTACCGTGCAGTGCATGACGTGGCAGCTACTGAGAAACACTGCCAGAAAACTCAGTAGGAATCCTTTTTTGAAATAAAATATACTTAAGATTAATTACAATCATGTGTGTTGACTCAGAACAACTCCATCCCAAGCACTTTTATCACTTAAATAATCAGAAATTTTGTAATATGCCCTGCTACACAATTTGGCTTTAATAATTCTTTTAAACTTATTCGTAGACAATTCTCTAATATCATTGGGAAGTTTCTTATACAATCTTATACATTTCCCCATAAAACAGTTACTTATTTTGTGGAGACGGGTAGTATGCAATATGAGATTATTCTTATATCTAGTATTTACATTATGTGTATAGCTCCTTTTACAGAAGGATAGTCATATTTATTGTCTTGTATATGTCATAGTAATTTATCAGTTACCTATTAGTTCCGAAAGAAATGATAGTGCCAACTATTTGTAGCTTACGTAGGACCTACTTCCGTCTTGGTTTCCGTCATTTTTTAGTCTCCAACGTCCGCTTTGATAGAATAAGGTTTCATTCGATAATCACGGTACTATTTACTATTTGTTTTGAATAACGTTTCTCTTTGAATAGAATTTAGAATCTCTTTTCTACTCAAGCAGTTTAAATAAAATTACTCGAATATTGTTCGTCAATTCTCCCATCCGATTTTTTTATGACATGTTACAAAAATATCACGTCACAATGACATCGTGACATGCGCAGTGTCACCCAGGCTTTCCCGTCACGTGACAATGGCAGCACATCAATGCCAGCTAATTTCTTACGGAACATCGCTTTCATTCAATGAGACAACTTATTATAAAAATCCGTGACACTCTGTATTGATAACACTATACTTACAATTGGAAAATAATACTTTTCTGTCAGAAATTAAAGTTGATTTTTGATTGGTGGAAGTTTAGTTGGGGTGAGTATAATTTTGACTTCCGCACGGACAAATTTACCCACACATTAGTGGTATGGCGAATATTTTGAATGAGATTTAAGTACATTATGTTTTCGAGTTATGCTTGATAAGGGTCGACTTGATTTAAATATCAAATGTTTGGTTAAAAATAAATTGTAGGTGGCTTGAATTCAAATTAAATGTACCGCTACTAAAATTATTACCTCTTGTTGCAATAGGAAACTTCTTCATGTAGAATAAAAATGTATATGATTTTTAGTGTGTATGTGTAAATACGTCCCTTTTTTCCTTGTGTATTGGACGTTAATAGTATAGTATAGTTGAATGTTTAAGAGTATTAGAAAATGTAGCGTAAATTTTTAAAAAAATGGTGTCTATTGATATGTACCAAACAGTTTCATCTTATATCAACAATTCCCCATATTATAGCCTATGACACTGCAGGGGCTTGATGAGCCATTAAAATAATAGTTAACATAAAATAATGCAGATATTGTTATTTTGATTCATACACCTTTGTGATTGACTACAACCTTTGCACGGGAAGATTTTTTCCGATTTAATCCGAGTGTGGATTGACTTAGAATAAAATCGATTGTTGAGACTTAACTATATAGTTCGACAAATATCACCTAATGTTAAAATTTTATGTGACAATGAGTACCATAAACATTTAGTGAGTTATTTTATGTAGTTATCAGAAGATTTTATAGGCTAGCTAGCTAACTTTTATATGCTAGTTTTTGTTACTTTGAGTAGACCTACTGACTGCCGCGTTGGTCTAGCGGTAGCGTGTTCAAATCCCGGGTCGGGCCTAATAGTGATTTTGGGATTTTTCCGTGTAAAGAAATTTCACAGTATCAGCCCGAAGTCTGGGAGTTGGCGGTATTATACCCCCGTGCCTCGGAGAAGTCGGTCCTGTACCTGACCTCTTTCCGGTCGTGTCGCTAGTCATCGCATGGGATCATGAGAGTGATGGAATAGAAAGTACCCCTGTGTTTGCGCACACGCTTGTGCACTATAATATGTCCTGCACAATTGGCTAATCTCCACTGACACTGGCCGCCGTGGTCGAAATTCGGCCCGGAGGACATCATCATCATCAGGCCTACCGTATATATAATTTTTTTGGAAATAAAATATAGCCTACGTTACTCATCAATAGGTAATGTAACTTACTATAAGATCTAATCAATTACAATTTAAAATATATATATATATGAAATTAGATCGTTGAATCAGGTGAAAATTATAATAAATTCACTGTTAGCTAGACAAACATTGTCATATTATACAGAGCGAACAATAATGTTAACAAAAGAATACATTAAATACTTTTTTTTTATATAAAGCCTTACCAAAATTTTAGTAAATTCTCCATAATTTACTGCCTTTGAAACAATAACGAGCGTTACAAAATGTCTTCTGCAACATTGAACCCGTTTATTGTAGAACTTAGCATGTGTGCCAACTAATTCGATCTACATTCAGTGACAGGGGCAGTCACACTGCTGTTACACTAGCTGGGGTAAGTACAATAGGGCTAATTGTCGATGGACAAGGCAGAAGAGGAAGCGGAGGTGACTTTTAGAACAATTAAAATATTAATAGTAATGCATAGTGTTTGATATTGGAATGTGAAAAATTCAGGTCTAATCTACTATATAATTCGTCACAAAGTAGTATGTTGTTTTAAATCTTTATTCGTGTATTGTATTAACATCTAGTCTTTGAAATTTACAGAATTTTTTGCCTATTCCCTGACAAGGCACATATTTTTGTCTTTGATTTAAATATGATCAATTGGTATATTTTTTACCAATTGCTACTGCAATGAATTTAGATCGCTCTAACGTATCTTTATAAAGATTGTATTTAATGTCAATAATTTTTTATAAAGAAATACACCAAAAATTAAAGCTTAAAACGTCGTCACTCATTCCTTACGCCCGACTCAAATTCGGCCACATGATCCCTAGCTTCTCAAATAAAACATTTATAAATATTTGCCGCGTTATTATTCGCGGCCACGTCTAATGTAGGGTGCGCGTACGCAGCTTCACTATGTTCAGTTAATGTTGTAATTTATGTCTGTGTTACTTTCATATAATTTTTTGTATTGTTGTTTTTTTAAATAAAGTACGGTAGTTTCTAATGGGTTTTGTTATGTTAAAATTACTTTTATGTGTTCATTTTTGGCCAATCATAAAATAAAAAAGTAATATGATCATAATTTTGTAAGATTTTTGAGATATTAACTAAAATTATTATCTCAAATTTTTATATTTGCCAATTTTTTATGTTACTTAAAAAAAATTAATAGAACTAATGTAAAACGCATATCTAAGGTGAAATATAAATCCTTCTAGCATATTTTAAGTGGGGAAAATGTAAAATAAATATATGTTAGCTTGTTATATAGCAAAATTAAATAATGTCTTCTTAAAATTGACATTCCACTTAATATACAAAATTGAGCAATAAAAAATGACTTAAAATACTTCATCAGCAAGATGATTTCATCGACGAACTTCGATCACATTTTAACTGTCCAATAAAAATATTTTCTATAAAAGTTCTGATGAAAGGCAATCAACAAGAAATTTATGAAATGATTTAATTTAATGCTTTTTATATAAAGTTTGACAGCTGTAATCGATCTATTTAATTGAATTAATTAAAGTAACGAGTTTCGTAGTTAGGGTTCGTTTTTGATATTTTTTTATAGTTTATAGTTTGGTTGCGGCGAGTTAAATGGAAGGTCTTTAAGTTGTCACAATTAGTGGTCACTTTATTTTGACGTGTTGCTTGTTTCTACAATATATTGGAATGTTCATTTGTGATAAAGAAAAGATAAAAAGGGGGATAGAATGTTAATTATGAAGCTTTTGTCTAATTAACGAAAGAAGACGTATTATAAATCTACGAATATCGAAAATTATTTAATGGTTAAATATACGATTTGCAACCAAAACATTAATGTAAGGTGTTTAAGAGCTGGTTTATAGGAGTCAAAAGATTCCCATCTTGCATAAAAATAGCAAAATGTCCCATAGAGACATCTGGCTCACTTTCAATGAAAAACCGTTCAAATTAATGATAGAGGTGCTTGTCCCATCCAACACTACATAATAAATAAATAAACTCTTACTACCCATGTTTCAACTTTTGAAATATTAGTTATAAGTTTGATGTCAGTGCCATCCAGTCAGAATAACCGTAATATCATTTAGTTTTATATTAATTTGAAATAATATGAATAAAATCTAAACGTTGTACACTACAATATAAAGACACAAACTTGCCCTGGTCCAAAACTAGTTTCATCTAAATCCATTCAAATAAAACATGTCAAAACACATTTTAAAAAAATACAACCGTCTTACATTTATTCATTAGACACGGCTCGGCATTGGCGCAATAAAATTAAACATAACCACCGTACATATTTTTAACTTTAGTTACGGTTATTGTTAAAAAAAAACAACACCCTATGCGTGTGTGTCTATAATTTTCGTGAATATACGTTATGTGTTTGTGTGTGTGATCAAAAGATGGCGGTCAAAAAAATCATATTTAGAAACGGGTGAAATCTTTTGTTATTAATGAAATAAAAATAATTGTAGAGGGTTGGGTAGGCACCCTTGGATTTGTTATTTGTGTAGCCATGTTGGCTAACATTGCCAGCGTGACTAAGTTACGCGTGTGGAAGCGTGAAGGTATGATTACTTTTGATTTAAGTCCATGGTCGTCGTTAATTTGCCGATATAATACATTGTTCTTACTTTGCTCACTGGGTAGTACACAACTCACTTGACAAAAAATCACTTTTATTAGAACACTGACTGATCAAATTTAGGATTCCCTTGCTAAAATCCTTTCAGATTTTTGAGATATCCTTATAAGTTGGAATTGATTCAACGAACAAAAATATTAGTTTTATTATAATAATAATATCTAGGGACAATGTCACACAGATCGTCCTAGCCCCAAACTAAGCAAAGCTTGTACTATGGGTACCAGGCGACGATATACATACTTATATAGATAGATAAATACTTAAATATATAGAAAACATCCATGACTCAGAAACAAATATTAATGCTCATCATACAAATATTTGCACTTCCCGGGATTCGAACCCAGGACCACCAGCTTCGTAGGCAGGAGCACTACCAACTAGGCTACGGCGATTGTAGTTATTGGAAGTTTTTATAAAAACACGTACTACCAAAAACATATTTGTTTAAAATTATGCCAGTTTTAGTTACTTCAATATTAACGGCATGTATACAAACAAAAATACTATCATTAGAGGGAAAACTAAAAACCGATTAACTTTAAACAGTTTACACTCTTCTATATATAGCGCGTTAATTCTCGAGAATGCCAGAGACAAATCCACGCAGTTTGTTGCTTATGTCTATTTAAAACAAACGCTCGGTAAAGCCAGCAGATTATCAGATTATTGTAGATTACGAGATTTGGACTTATCAAGAATTCTCAAGCGCTGGTTACGGAAAATATTTGGATGAGATTATTTTTGTTGTTTTGATACATTTTTGGGAAAAGAGAAAGATTCAATTTAATCTAGTCCCGTTATTTGTTTATTCCACTTCGGATTTGGTACCTCTAGATATATCTAACTCCAAAATCCTATTAACTAAGGATAAACTATTTGTTTAGTGACTGCCTATTCCTGCTTCTAGTGGTAGCCCACTTGACTGCATTGGCATACTAGCGGTACCGTGTTCACCCGTAAAGTTAGGTCCTGGGTTCAATTCCCGGGTCGGGCCAAAAAGTGGTTTTGGAACTTCTCTGTAAACAGAAAATATTCTCAATATCAGCCCGAAGTCTGGGAGTTGGCGGTATTAAACCCCCGTGCCTCGGAGAGCACGTAAAGCCGTCGGTCCTGTACCTGACCTCTTTCCAGTCGTATCGCTAGGCGTCCGATCAGATCATGAGAGTGATGGAATAGAAAGTGATCCTGTGATTGCGCACACACTTGTGCACGATAATATGTCCCGCGCAGTGGAATCTCTATTGAGACAGGCCACCGTGGTCGAAATTCGACTAGGAGGACATTATTATTATTATTGACTGCAGACAATCCTAAATGTAAATCCCAGATCGGGATAAATGTGTCGTATTATTGCGGTTTATCTGGCAAGCAAAACTTCAGTAACAACTCTGCGCCTGAGCACAGGGCGTTACAGAGGCCATAGAGTGTGCAATGTTTAATACATCTCATTCAAATACTATCTCCTGCGTGATGCTTGGTTACTCTACATTAAGATGTAGCCGAAGTCTGTAAAAAAGCGTGAAATTCATGCTTCACATTGCCACTGAATCAATAATAAAAAGTCAATATCATTTTGTATTTGAAATATATATTTTTATATTTAATATTTGTCATTGTTTTTGACGTAACCAGCAATTTGTATCGACGCGTAGTGGAATAATATGGCGGTAGTAGGTGCTTTTTAGCTTTTTATAGCTTTTTTTTCTCATTTGGGCGATGGTTTACTTTGGGTGAGAGTTGTTCTTGTCTTTTAATAGGCCTCTGATATGGTTCAACGATATTTGGTCTCATTACTACAATCTGAACCGAATATTCTACGTGCCCTCGAAGGACGGGAACGCTTTCATATTAAACCACTCAGGCAGTCACCCATCTATAGACCTATAGTTAACCTCAGAGGTCGCATACGTTCCGCTAAGAGCACATAGCCATGAGCGCCATATTATGAACCACGAAAACCTATACTGAGTAACCATTTTTCGGTTTCCTTTGACTAAACTTCGGGTCTAACGTGTGTGTCCGACACAAAGAGCATGTCAAACAACATAATAACGGGTGGAAATAAAGATTTTGACACAAAAATTGCCGATTGAGACACCAGACAGGTAACACATGCCACAAATACCTCGACACCGTGAAATCAAACTGCCTTTACCGCCGGAATCGAACCCGCGGCTTTTCACAAACAAATAAAGACATTAATATAACATTTTATGTTTTTATAAACATAAAACATTATTTATAACGCGACCAGGCATTGTTGACAACCCTTAACGAAAAGTTGGATGATTTACGACCGAAGAAACTAATTGAACTTATTCATCCCCTAAAATAAGATTTGTGCTTTGGGGTTATGGAAATAAAGATGCATTTTATTTTTGGGGTTGTGTGGGGATTTGATGTGTGGTATTTGACTTTATTTATCTATTATTATGGGCTTTGTCGCTTCTCCCATAGTTTGTTGACTGTGTCGGAGTGTCGGCAGATTTGTGCGACTAGCGTGTCAAATGACGAGGTCTCAATTTGGCCACATTGTCTGTGGGACCCTATGTGTTTCCTGTACATGGGAATTAATGGTTATATTTATGTGTTGCATTTGGTGTTTGGTGGTAATGGTTTTGCCTCATTGCTCTAGACTTTACGTGTTTAAAAAGCTTCAAATCCCGAGTTGGGCTAATACGTTTATTTAATTTCAAAAAACTACTACGTGTCCGGAATCAGGAAGGAGTTATAATTTTATTTTCAGATATTTATTTAGTACCGACGTCCTTACGTGCACTCTAAGGCATGGGGCTGGAAGCCCAGACTTCGGGCTGATACTGAAAAACAATTATTAACAAACACCCACAAAATAACTTATAGACCTGACCCAGGATTAGAACCCAGGCCTCCATTATCTGCGATTGAGCACGCTACCGCTAGACTATCGAAGCAGTCAACCGTGAAAATGACCCTCGGGTAGCGCTAAACGGTAGTAAAGTTTAAGAGAAGTAGATCATATCGTCTTTCACTCTATGCGTACCTTTATCGTACAGAATACTCTTCATGTAATAGAACTTGTATGTCAACATTGTGGTCACTAAGGTCGGCAAAGTTCATGTTGGCGGATGGAAGAGTCTAGAGCTACGTAAATATATAAATAAGTAGTCATTTTTGGATGTCTAACACACTGCCATCTGATTCCAAACTAGGCAGAGCATGTACTATGGCAACTTGACAATTGATAAAAATACTTATATATTTCTGAATACATACATTATTATAGATAGGTAAATTACACCCAGACACGGTATAAATAATTGTGTTCAACACACAAAGATTCACATAGTAGACAGAGTCACTGACCACTAGACCAATTCATAGCGTAGTCCGTAAGTGAGGGGCGCGGTTAAGCAACTAGTCTCGCGGTCAGTCCATAGATGGGGGACCACCAAAGTGTTTTAAATTTCTCAGCGTCTCTGTGCTTTGGAGGGCACGTTAAGCTGTCGGTCCCAGTTGTAGTCAATAGACAACAGTAAGTAGACCAATTGGTAAGGCCACGGTTGCCACTATGCTTATCGGTATGCTTGTATGCCGACTTCATGATGTACAGACGCCAGCACATCGAGCTACCCCAATCTGTCAAATTTCTTTTATAGATTTTCAACTTTATCACATAAGCATAAGGTTCACTTTCAATTGGGGAAATTTGACAGATTGGGGTAGCTTGATGTGCTGGCGTCTGTCCAAACCAACAGCCTATGCTTAGATCGCTTGCACATAGTGCTACCCCTCATCTCCCACATACATGTAAATGACTCATTTCATTTTATGGAAGTCGGATGCACCGCAATATTCGCAGAGTCTCCCAGAGTTACGTACAATGCTTGTAATGACAATTATTTATGGATTTACAACATGTAGTTTAGGGGGTGAGTAAATATATTTGGACAATGTACGATATTTACATTAAATATGTGCCTTGAAACTTGTAACAGACAGATCAGTAAAATGAGTAGGAAGGTTGTTATAAAACTGGTACAAATAAATAAAATACTATTTTACAGCAAAAATTAAAGACAAAACTCGTTAAGGGATCAAGAAAATCGTTAAGATTTACAAGTCTGCTTCGGAAGGGTTGCCAGCGAACAAATTGGAATCAATGAATAAATGATAAATAAAATATTTCAATCGGTTTATATCCATAGAATCTAACGTTTGTTGAAATTTTCAATCGCAATTTATATGAACACAAATATACAAAATGTGTTCTTTTGTTCTACATTGAAATACGTCAAAAGATGAGCTAGCACGAACCTTAAACAGCGTTTGTAGTATAATAAGTATGTTATTCTAAGTACAGGTAGACTTTTAGATCTAGGAATTGTCTATAACTTAGTATTATCATTAAATAAACTATATTCAATCTATTTTAAATCTTGGGAAAAGTCCCCTTTAAAGCTTTTTCTAAATCATCTTTAATTCATAATATTAGAACGCCGTCAAAATGTCCACTATGTCAAGATAACACCTATCTTAAAAAGTTAAAAACGTGTCTTTCTCCATATCTGTTTACCACCGTTCAACGACTTGAATTCCGTAAGTAAGTAATTCAATTAGTATGCTAATTCAAAATGGCGGCTGATGAAGCATCAATAGCTATATCTTAATCGAGCGATCGATAAATAAGTTGATCGAAGCTTTGATTTTGTTAAGTTATAAGCGGTGGGCGACGCCTACACTGATTGCGTTGGTATACTTGAATAACTTACTTCATAAAAAGGCACACTACATTTACACTTAGAGAATTTTGTGTGAGTGGACAATGTTTTGAGTTTGAAAATGTTTTTATGTAAGTTGTGATTTAAGTAGTAAGACTATAACTTACCGCTTCTCTCTCGTCAATAGGTAATTTTGTCTTTATATGAATAATTTTGTCTTTATGTATACAATATGTAACTTAATTAACGCACTTCCTGAAAATAGTTTGTTCAGAATCGTTTACTGAATCGATTTATATAATTTTTAATATAGGTAATTTTTTATTACAAAATAATTAAAACTGGAAATTATTGTCATATTTACTCTGTACAGTCAAAACAAATTGAAATGGACCGTAAGTCAAAGTAATAAGACTTTTAAAATAGCAGTTTTATTTGTATTCATACTTATTTTTTTGTATTTTGTATTAAATGATGGTTAATACAAAAAAATAAATTTTATTCCAAGCAAATAATTTAGTAAATAACAATGGATATACATATGAAATTAAAAATCAGTGTATGTATTATGATTAAAACATAATATTCTAATTGGGGTGTCTGAGGGTGTGCGTTAATTACGTTACATGTTGTAGAGACAAGATCTCTGTGAGTATGCTATGCATAAGGCTGCAGTTAGACGACGCGAAAAAATTCTTGCGGCCGCCGCGCGACGACCGCGCGGTGGCCGCGTACTAACTGTTCAGTTATAGCAAATTTATGTTTTATTAACTAGGACGTAAAGTTGAAATTAATTTTGAGTAACTAACTGCGCGGTGACCGCGCGGCGTTCGCTCCTCGATCACACGGCGGCCGCGCGGCCGTCTCGCTCGAATCACTCGAATGTTCTCGATGTACGCCCCGCGCCGGCGTCCCCGCATTCTCCTTTCATTGGTCCGTCAGTCACTTGCGCGAGACGTCGTGACGTGCGGACATCGTGATTTCGAAGATGGATGAACTGAGTATCAATCCTGAGACATTGATATCTTTAGTTAATCTGATAAATAATCTGTTATTAATATCTTTAATTAAATAATCTGCGAATTCTTTTTCATCTTCTCGCAATTGGTTGTATAGCGTATGAAATTCACCAAACTCTTCTCGCCGTGCTAAAATAGGATGAATCCAAAATTTTCTACATTTCTTTTTTTCTTTCTTTTTGCTTTGTCGGTACAAGTAATATGCAATCATAATTTTATTCTTCTTAGTCAAATAGCTCATAACGAACACGTGTGAATTTTAAGAAAGACCAAAATCAACTGGAAATGGTTCGGGTTCGCAGTGGCGTGGCCACCAGGCCTGACCGCGCGGCCGCCGCGGTCACCGTACTTTCGCCGCGCGGCCGAGACGCTGTAACATTCCGTGTCATATAAACGCGCCCTAAGTCCTTTTATATAGAACCAGGAGGATTGTTTTTCAAGTTATATGGAAGGGTTAAGCTTAGGATACGTCTTCCCCTTTTCCAAGTGACGTGAGGTTTGAGGAAGAGATGGTGGAACTTTGGTGAGGGGGAAAAAACGAGAGGTTTGACCTACAAAGCAACTGAAATTTGGCAGGTACGTAGTTTATAAGCAAGATACGTCGTCTATGAACGGGCCTGTGTGGTGAGGTTGGCAAATGCTTGCTTTTCACGTCACCGGCAAGAATTGTGTGGGTGTTAATTAGTTAAACAAAAAACATAACATTAACATATTTTGTTAGTTTCTTGTACTAGTAGTAGACAGGTAAATAGCGACGCTTGGCATCTTACATCATGTAAATATTATATTTTCTTTGTAAGTCAATGTAAAATTCTTATGAGAAATAATGACTCTTTAATGGTAGTTCGTGGTGGTTCGACTTTCTTTTTAAATCGCCCGTATAAGGGCCGGGACACATAAACACGATACGACGTCGTGTCGTACCACGATGCGGCGTACATATAATAATATGGCGTATGCGTACAAATACGCCGCATCGTGGGACGACACGACGTCGTATCGTGTTTATGTGTCCCGGCCCTTAGGCAATCTATCCCCTGTGTCGCGGGGTACTTTTACAAACATATAATAGACGGACACAAATTACACCCAGACTCAGAACAACTATTTATGGGTCATACAAATAGTGGTCCAGCGCGGGGCTCGAACCCGCTACACGGAGCGGCGAGGCGACTGTCTTAGCCGCTGCGCCACACGTGCAGTCAAATTTTCCCATCTTTGACGGATATTTGTGTGCATGATTATGTCTGTTTGTCTTGATTCTGGGTGCTATTATCTATACATATAAGTATATATTTACAAAAGAAAAATTGTATCTGTAGTATATCAGTTATCTGGTTTCCGTAGTACAAGTGCTGAAGAAGTCGAGACTGTTGGCCGAATCCAACATAAAATTAATTACGTGAATTACCCTTTACTATCTTTCAATAAACTCTGCTTAGTTTGGGATCAGATGGCTGTGTGTGAATAATGTCCCAGGATATTATTATTTGTGTTTTTATTGCGACTTATCCCGACCTTTCAGCTACCAATGTACCTACTGATTTAAAGAATAGCGTTTTAGTATATCTTTCTAATTATGATGTAGAATATGTACTGCATATAAATATACCATGTTGTCATCACAGTTTCATCAGTGACGTCACTTGAAAGGCGACGATTATCTTTTCTATATGAAAACAAACGTCTTATTGGCATTAAATTAATCTCGTTAAATATGGACTCGTCGGTAACAAAATGTGAATGTATGGTAAATAATTTGCGGTTGGGAAACCTTTTTATCTTAATACGTAGGGACAGTTGTCCAATGGAGGATAAGAAAAGTCGCTTCTATGATTTAATTGTATCTTATATAGCCAGCGAGACATTTTTTATATTCGTTGTTTATATCGGAGTATCGATTTGAAAAAAATAACTTTATAAATTAATTTCATTATCACCAAACAAAGTCGTACGTCGTGTACGACTTTTACTTTAAAGGAATTTAATTGGTGAACCTCAACATATTTATTTCACTATGATAACATTTTGAAATAAATTGTATGTCCGAAAAAAATTACGTAAATCGAATAATCGATTTAGTGTGAAATGCTATAATCAAGTCTTTAATAATACCAAAACAATACTTATGTGAATCAAAAGGAGGGCACTATATAGCTACTAGTCATTTATTCGTATTAATTTCAGCTAATCCTAAATTTAGAAATAGCTTCTTAAGATTTTACTATGTTCAAAGAATATCAAATGTTACAACGGTTGTTATTATATTGGTGGGGTCACCAGTAATATTATATCGTAAATTTACTATCATAGATTGTTTTATATGATTAAATTATATATTGTAACCTCAATATTTACAAACATTATATCAGGGCGGGTGCCCTGGCTTTACACGGTAATATATAAATAAAGATGATTTTTAGGCAAATTACATTATTGTAACTTTCGTAAGGAACTTTTTTTTTTTAATTATCTGCAACATTTCGCTCGTTGATAATTTAGTAGGTATTTCCATTAGTATTTTAAATTTTTTTAGCTTTTTTTAACCGGTGTAGTAAAAATGCAGAATTTATTATTTAGCTTGCTTCGAAGGCGTATCGACATCCGATACAGAGGAACGTGGTGGAAAACGTGGCTGTTTAGTGTATCGGCTCAAACACATATTAAGTAATTTGAATATTAATTGGAGTGGTGCAGACGGGAGCGGTATAAGCAGTACCGTACGGTGTAGTGCTCGTATCCATTATACTTCGAGACTATCGAGATGGTATTATGTTACCGTGTTCAAGTGCAGATAATGAGTTCCTGAGTGCAAAGTTTATTTTGGGCCAAATGGTAGCTTAACCATAACTGCAGCCTCGACTTGAGATTGCGAATAGAGACAGTGCATGGGTTTCTACGTACACCATGGTGTCTTTCCTACGTTGAGATTGCTACTGCATCAAGCAACTCTAAAAGCAGCAAGCAAATGCTGAGGTGGTGCCATTTCAGACTTGCACGGACAACCGGGACAACAAGTGCCTTGGTTTTTTTTATTTTATCTTTCGTTTTATTGATATTTTATATGATTGTTGACTGTGTAATTTTTTTAATAAATATTTTTCTTTCTTTCTTTCTAGAAAATGTAAAATATTACACTTAATCGCTATTCCTAGCTGTTGTATTCCGCATTTTCCTTCCTTCTTGAGAGAAGCTCCATATTTCTTTTTATGAAAGCAAATAGACGACTATGCGCAACTATTCGTGTAGACTGACATATACATCATGACCTTCCAAAATCAATAAAGATGTCTATTTCATACTGTCTCAAATAACTGTCTGATAATCAAGTCTGGCGACTTCAATCAAATGGCAAAATAAAACAGGCCTTGTCTATTTTCTTGGCGTTAGATCATTGAAGAGCAAATTTAAATCACGTCAGGTTTGGAGGAAAACTTACTACATACGAAATCTAGTCTCTTTAAAAAAAAAAAAATCTCATTAATTATATGTGGATATTCTCCACAAAAGTGCCACCCTGCTCTTTTCACGGGTGAACCTCCCTTCTTCAAACGAATCAGTTCAAATGTCCGGCGAGCCTACTTCTTAGGAGAGCTCTTAAAACCGTGTCGCACGTGACCGTGTTTATCTTTAGATCGCCTCTGTAATGTCCACGTTACATTTGGTAGCGATGGCTTCATTAAGGCGCTAATGGTGCCGCGATGGTGTCTCAACGACACCGGACACTATTGACGCGGACACAAATATTTTTATAGTACCACTTCTCTGTGTTTGGGTACAAATCGCCTTATAAGTGAGCGGCAGATAACAATGTTTTGGAGTTTAGTAAGTGGGCGATTTTATTGGCATTTGGAGTTCGTATGGAGGTATCGTTTTTGTATGTATTACAGGTTGTGGCGTAACGAGTGATTCTATGTACGCCAGTTATTTAGCTATTCATTTACAACTTAATCAGATTGTTCGTAAATTTTAACCATCGTTCCATTTCCTTAATATAGCTGCCTCCTCTACATTTCTTAATTTTTTTGCTAGTTATTATAGGTAGTTGCGTATTTCGTCATATTTATTGTTTTTAGACATTAAAAATTAGATAAAAAATCAAATTTGAAAAAACAATATGTAGCAAACTAAATCATTACTATCATAAATTTAATGTTTTTCTAAATTATTATATACAAATTCATATTTATCTACATGTTCATGTAAATACCTACATTTATGACTACTAATACATATGTTCTGCTATGCTCTCCTATATGTTATGACGGGCCTATTGGTGTGGTTGGCAAATTCTTGCTTTTCACGCCGGAGGTCGTGGGTTCGATTCCCACCCAGGACAATTTTTTGTGTGCATGAACATATCTGTTTCTCTTGAGTCTGGGTGTAATTATCTATATAAGTATGTAAGCATTTACAAAAGAAAAGTAGCATATGTAGTATATCAGTTATCTGGTTTCCATAGTACAAGATATGCCTAGTTTGGGATGAGATGGCCGTGTGTGAATTATGTTCCAAGATATTATTGTTATATATCTCCACGTCAGGGTACGAACCCTTTTTTATCTCTATCTTTGTATGGGTGTCCTTACGTACAGCACTTCGACTCTTCAGGATCTTTTGTGCTAACCCCGATCTCTTCTTAGGGGTAGAATCCCTAGAGCCCTGAGAGCAGTTTGCACATATTTCAGTATGTTTTTAGGGGTAGACCCTTGTAGTCTCCTGGTTCTGGATATGTCAGCACCAAATTCCATACATTTATTATTTAACTAGCTATAAGTTATAATATTAGTGTCCAAGTACTTTGAAGATGTAACTGCGAGCTGTACTAACACATCAATTGACTGTGAGCTATACATGGTATTTTACATGGTTCCATCATAAGACCAGCGCTGCAACTGTTATGTTGCAGCTAGTACTGAGATGGGACCAATTCGGATTCGCACAGATAACCATTAAGGACTTCTGTATGTGTACCTATTTATATATTTTATTATGATTGTCTGTGCTTGTTGACTGAATAAATGTACTTTCTTCTTCATCTTCAATTAACTATTCTGTGCATTGTTCCATTTGCGTCCCACAGGTCCTCCAGATCGGGCTATTCGACAGTCCTTGTTTGTGTAGGTGATCGTTGGTACAGACGCCAGCACATCAAGCTACCCCAATCTGTCAAATTTGTCCAATTGAAAGTGAACCTTATGCTTTTGTGATAAATTTGAAAATCTATAAAAGAAATTTGACAGATTGGGGTAGCTGGATGTGCTGGTGTCTGTACCGTAGTGGCTGTAATAGTTGTAATTGGTGTCTGCTGTACCTCCGTAGCTTCTTGGACCAGCTCTTCTCTACTCCTGTTATGAGCTGTTTGAAGTATTTTAGACTGTTGATATGGTGTGCTTCGCTGTACATTTTTTTTTGAGGATGGCTCCGAATTTCGAACCCCTTATGATGGCGCATGGCGGGCTAAAACTACATGTAAACTAATCATATCACTCAACAACACTTAACAAATTACCTCTTTTGGGACAATAAATTATTTTAATCTAATATATATCTTACAATTAGCAATATCATACATTTAGCTATGATGAGAATGCAGAGGGTACACATACATTTTGACAAATTTGGTCGGTTGATGACAATAGCCAACATATCTAGAAAACATCCATGACCGTCAATATATGTGACGGTCACCGTAGCCTAGTTGGTAGTGCTCCTGCCTACGAAGCTGGTGGTCCTGGGTTCGAATCCCGGTAAGTGCAAATATTTGTGTGATGAGCACGAACATTTGTTTCTGAGTCATGGATGTTTTCTAGATATTTAAGTATTTATCTATCTATATTAGTATGTATATCGTCTTCTGGTACCCATAGTACAAGATTTGCTTAGTTTGGGGCTGGGATGATCTGTGTGACAAGGACACCAGATAAAAAAAAATCGTTTATATCTCTCTTAACATTACATGCATTAGTTTTAACAGTATTATTTATTATTATATATAATTTAAAAGTCTTTATTGCACACACTCAAACAGGATCAATACATTGCACACAAATTACAAAATCTTGTAATGGCTTTTCGCCTTAACTGATTTCTTCCAGGCAACCTTTGGATTGATATTAGATACGAGTATAAGTATTTTAAATAGTATTTGTGCAACAAATAAAGAAGTAAAGTGAAGAAATAAAAAAAACTTGTGTGTACTTATGTACACGCGTTAGAAGTTATACTTCTTAATATACAACTTGAACATAGTTATCAATTTTCATACCACCTAGAACCAACGTCATGCTGTTATTTTTACGATACGCGCGCATCGTAAAAATTCACTGTCATACCACCTAGAACTAACTCCATGCTGTTAAATTTTTTGGTGTCGGTGTGCGCGCGCATCGTAAAAATTCACTCTCATCATTTTTCTCCATCGCGCCAAAAGAAGTATAACTTCAAAAACTTCATAATAACACAAAGGGGCATTCAAGTATGTCTATATATATGATAAACATAAATATATGTATACTATAAGTACAATACAATGTTAAATATATTTTAATACCAATACATAAATATAACATTAAAAAGTATGGAACTTTACAAACAGAGGTAGTGTTCTGTAACAACTTTATCAAACAGCTTTAGCACGTCTAAAATTAATTGGAAAGGCGTCCCATAATCGTACTGCTCGAACTGCAAATGACTTGTCCATAAATTCTGTGGAATGCACAGGAGTAGAAAGATTCTAGCTTTCAGTTATGTGATGATTTTAGGAATCTGAAATGCTTGTCACAGAGAAACCGTAATTGGTTTTTAGGGTTCTGTCCCAAAGGTAGTAGAGCCACCCGCTGAGTTTGTTTCGCTGGGTCTTCTCAGTTGGGGAGCATTGGATCCGGTGGTAGCATTAAAGCGCGACCGTCGTTATTAACACAAGGTCCGCCATAATGATAACATTTAATTCGTACCTTAATATAGACAGAACCATTCAGACAATATGTAGTAAAAATATAGCTAAAATTTAGATAATAAAACCTACACATGATCCTTGACAATAACTTAATTTAAGTTAGCTAAATATCGTTACTGTTATAAAATAAATCTTATTGAAAATTATTTCCTACAATCCGGGTACCTAAATATCTATATGTACCTAGAAATAATTATAAATTATTTATATATTACTGCGAACATGTTCTGACTATTTACATGCGCTTTTTTAAAGTCTACACGAATAAAAACCTTTTTTACTTTTATTTATTATAAAGGGTAAAACGGGACCCTATTACTAAGACTCGTCTGTCTGTCTGTCCGTCTGTCACCAGGCTGTATCTCATGAACCGTGATAGTTTTTAAGTGGGCTCTCATACAACAAACGTGAATTTCTTGCTCGTTTTTATAGATAATAGTACGGAACCCTTCGTGCGCGAGACCGACTCGCACTTGGCCGGGTTTAATATATGAAGGAGTTGCGGGGTTAAAGAGTGTATCTATACATATAATAGAATCGTAGGGAAGTCAAAACTGTACATTGAATAATTTTTTAAAAGGATACTAGGGACGTGATCTACAATCGATACCGAAGCCAAACATATAGTTTTTTTAATTTTTGTCTGTTTGTCAGTATGTATGTCCGAGCTAAACTCAAAAAGTACTGCATGGATTTACTTCAAATTTTGCATGAATATTACTAAGAGGTCGGGTCACCATATAGGCTACATATTATCACGCTATCACCTACGGGGGAGGAGCTGTGACAATTTATAAAATTTAACGCGGGTAAAACCGCGGGGCACAGCTAGTTATATAATAAGATAAGAACATGTGCAACATTGTAAGATTCCACACAATCAAACAAACGGTGAGTCGTTATTCTGAGGCGTGGTCTAAGACTATTGAAACTACCCTTACCATTAATTACGCCTTCACCCCATTCTCTGACCATAATAGGTCTCACACACCTGTGCTGCCACTAATTGGGCCTCAAATAAAGCCTTAATGACCATGACGTTGACTTTCTTCCACAATCCTACTTATATCCGATGATGGTACGGTTTGAAGTGTTCCGCTTCACAATAATTGTTTGTATAATTAGCAGTGTGAAGAAATTATTTGGCTAAAATACTGGGTTATTATTAATGTTATTATTATGTTGGAAGTTTTGGTAATAAGAAGGCGGTAGATATCAAGAAATGGTTGTCAGATTTTTGATGTTTGAAAGTCGGAATTTATTTCGTTATTCTTTCTCTATCTATCTTTATAATCTATTGTCATGACTTTTATACTTCAATATCCTTCAAGCATTTTGAAAATGGTATAATAATAGTTTTAATGTGTTATTCACCATATTTGACGACTGAATAAATAGTTGTTAGTATTTCAATATTTATAGAAGATGTATAAAACTAATGTAATTGCAGACCCACTATCCTCACCCCACTATGTTCCAACCAATGTTAGTTTGTTTTCCGGTACAGTCAGCAACAGAATAGCTTTACTTATTTATTTTTATTGACGATCGACTGCCATATTTTATTTTCAGATTGATTCACGTACACAAAGACACCTTGACAAAAGATTACAGTCTTTAGACTCGATATGTTTCAAAATTTATCATAATTTTTTTATACCAAATGATCACTAGAACTTTTGAATATCTTATTCTTGATCTCATGATTAATTATGTCTTATGTGTACGTACTACTAGACTAATAGTAGTCATCATCATCATCATTTCAGCGGAAATAAGTCCACTGCTGGACAAGCCTCCCTCAAGAATCATCTTGAGGGGATACCATAATCGGTCACCGTAGCCTAGTTGGTAGTGCTCCTGCCTACGAAGCTGGTGGTCCTGGGTTCGAATCCCGGTAAGTGCAAATATTTGTGTGATGAGCACGAATATTTGTTTCTGAGTCATGGATGTTTTCTATGTATTTAAGTATTTATCTATCTATATAAGTATGTATTTCGTCGCCTGGTGCCCATAGTACAAGCTTTGCTTAGTTTGGGGCTAGGATGATCTGTGTGACATTGTCCCTAAATATATATATAATACAATAAAAAAAAAAAAAACAAAAAAACCCCACGCTTAGCAGGCGGGTTGGCGATCGCAGTAAGATGGTCAGTACTCAGAAGGAAGCTGCTGCCCGTCCTCTGGTAGGTATTCCCTCGGGTCGACTTCTACGTCCCCCACGGGATAAGATGGGTTGAGGATATTCTAATTGTTAAATTTGTCACCGTCACCACACAGCAGTAGTAGTAATAGTTAATATCTGTTTGTGGAAGTGTAAAGACACACGCTGAGGTCTGTGTCGTTCAAGGGGCCTAAATTCTCCCAAAATGAAGTAGAATTTCTTTCAAAATCGAGGTCAAATTCAATTTCTCTGTACGTGGGAGAGATATTTATTTATGTATATGCGTAAAAATGTCTCACTTAAATAGGAACTGAATTTTATCTTGATTCTGAGTATTTCACTTAGCCAGTGGCGTAGATATCTGAGCCTGGGTAAGTGAAATACTTCTTTCGGAGAGATAAATTAGCAAGTATCTTAATGTCGCAGTTATGTAGTTTTAACTGTAGTTATGTATACACTTCGTTCGTATTTTTATATTACTTCTGCAGCCGACTGTACCACCACAATAGAAAGCACCATTTCAATACAATACGTATTAAGAAACTACACGTATTTGCATACACATAATACACGAATTTGCACAAGTCATTCTGACTTTTACTCAAATGATATTAGGTTTTACAAAATTATGTTCGTTACTGAGAGCCTTGGTGTCGTAGAAACTTTCTCTAAGTAAATAAAGCTTCTATACGCTGGAGGCTTTGAAGGGACCGCTAGAATTCAACATCGTCACGTCCACTGCTGGACAAAGGCCTCCCCAAAGATCTCCTGAACTATCTAGCGCTTTCCTCATACAGCGGTATCCAGCGACTATGCTGCTTTTTCCGGCTCGTGGACTCGAGAACCTTTAGAATCTGGTAATACCAGGGCAGCATCGTTTTTCTGTGATATGACAATCAAACTGCGATTGCCAACCCATCTGCCAAGCGTGGTGATTATGGCAAATCCCCCCATTCTATGGGGAGGCTTTTGTCCAGCAGTGGACGTACTTAAAGTGGGCCATGATTAAAATAACTCGAGAACCTGGGGGGCAAAAAATTCCTTCGCTTACAGAAAATGAGGTATCGACGTTGTCCATATATAAATATTGTAATATTTGAGGAAAAAAATATTCATAAACAGTATGCAGTCCCGTGACTCGGCGAAGTATTGCCAGTCCCAAAAAAGGGTTGAAAATGGCCAGAAAATGGCCAGAAAACTTATGTATTGAAACACAAATATCTCAACACGTCTAGCAATAGGCACATATAATAAACCGTGACTTTGAAATACAATGATTACGACGTGTATTAATGATATCAATAAAATTAATGTTACTGTTGACAAATATTGTACTTATCAAAACAATTATTACAATATGATATTACTATGGTGAATACACGTTGTAATTTAGTAAGATATTCCTGAAAATAGCTAGCCGTAAGAATTGCCAAGCTGAAGTGGCAGTGGGCAGGGCACATAGCTCGTAGAGCCGACGGCCGCTGGGGCAGAAAGGTTCACGAGTGGCGACCACGAACCCGAAGATGCAGCGTGGACAGGCCCCCTACAAGATGGACCGATGATCTTGTGCGGGTCGCTGGAAATCGCTGGATGCGGATAGCGCAAGACTGGCAATTGTGGAGATCTTTGGGGGAGGCCTTTATCCAGCAGTGGACGTCTTTCGGCTGATATGATGATGATGATGATGATGGTTCCTGAAAATGAACATGCGTCCTTTCGCATATGGAGGAACACATTGCAAGATATGACTGCATGTGTGGCACAGTGGTTAATGTAGCCGCCATGCTACCACTCCTGCTTCGGGTTCATTACCCGCATAGGACAAATATTTGTGTGACCCATAAATGAATGTCCTCAGACTGGGTGTGCTGGGGTTAATTACATGCATGCATAGTCACCCACGATACAGGGATATAAGGAAAAGTGCCTTGTGTGGGGGGTGTCTTTAAAAGAGACCAGACCATTCAACTAGGTAAGTCCAACTTCGAGAAAGAGGTCAATCGTAGAATCAAACTCGGCTGGGTAGCCTTCAGGAAGCTATGTAATATCTTCTCGTCCCATACATACGTCCCAAACATACAATTCGTAGAAACTGTTTAAAATAAGTTACGAGTAAGTATGCATTTATGTTCTATGTATTTTTTTTATTAGTAATAATAAATGAAAAAGGGTTTTTATTCACGTAGAATTTAAAAAAGCGCTTGTATATAGTCAGAATATGTTTGTAGTAATATAATTAAGTATACATAATTATTACTAGTTTAAGTACGTATACATAGTTATTTACAATGATCGTCGGTATAAAATTTTTTGCTGATAATATGACCATGTGAAACATAATTTTCATTACGTTTCACAAGGTACCTATGGAAATCATAATGTAATAGTATGTTTGTCTCTGTGATAATAGTAATTTGTTATACAAGAGAGTTGCTTTATAACCGCGTTCTCTATTTGATGACCGAGCGAGAGAAGGATTCTCTCGGTGCGCTCGTGATTCAATTTTAGAATAAGAATATGCCATTGCATTATTAAATAACAGTATTTTATGTGTGTAAAGGTATATAGTAAAATCCTAAAATATCTAAGCTTGGCTATGGCTATCTAATATCTAGGCTTCACTTTGACGATTCATAGGGGAGTTCCCCTATGAATCGTCAAAGTGAAGCCTTGGGATTGTTTACTGCACCACACGTGCAGTTACCCATCCCAAGAGTAACCAAATTATACTCTTTGACCTGAGTATTTCCTTTAATTTAGCTAACCCTAGCGTTTTATCTTACTTATCATATCTTAAAATTAATATTTATCAATGTTGTGGCAAAATATGATTACAAAGTATTAGCTCTGTCACGTATTACATTTCCGTCCGTTTGTTTGATAAGATTGCAATAAAGCTTAAACAAATTATAGGATATAATAATTGTATTATTGAATATGGCATTTACGGGTAAAATTAGCTTCCGCTATTACGGCCAGTCCGCACGACATGCGACACCATCAACTATTAATATATATAGGATATATTAAAATAAAAAAGTGTCTGTTAGTTAGTTAGTTGGGCGATAGGTTTCCGCGCTTAGCCTCTTAATTGGGCCATTGTGCGTGATACTTGTTAGGCTACTAACTAAAAAAAATGGTTCGACCATTTTTTTTAGTTCCATCCAGAAGTCCAGGAGACCTGGCCTGAGGGCCTCCTGCAGTGTCTTCGGATCATTCAGGAACTTTGCCCGTTGGTAAGCAACACTTTTGCAGTGTAGCAGTACGTGTGCTGGTGTTTGTTCATTATCAAGTGTCTGTTAAATTCAGACGTATTACTTACTCTTCAATTTTCTTAATCCGTTTGGAAATCTGAAATGACATTATCTAAAGCGTTGCGCATACCGCTGCTGGTGAGATAAATTGCACGCATGAGTCTAAGAGGTTTTCAGTGCTTCACCGAACAATATACGTGAGTGGGGGCTCAAGCCTAGAAATTAAGCTACTTTTTGGTCCACACCTCAATTTAGGGTGGTTACCCACGTGAAGATGGATGAGGGAGTCGGCTTGAGTCGTTCCTAGCTGATGTCTACCTATAAATTTTGTACAAGCTACTCTTTCTTCCATTATTTTTGTTTTTAAGACTACGCCCGCACTAAGAAATCTATTCCCTGTGTCGCGGGGTACTTTACAAACATATAATAGACGGACATTAATTACATCCAGACTCAGAACAACTATTTATGGATCACACAAATAGTTGTCCGGCACGGGAATCGAACCCACGACACGAAGCGGCAAGGCGACTGTCTTAGCTGCCGCGCCACACGTGCAGCCAATACATATAATTCATACATAGGTGGAATAGTTTTCGTGAATATGTCAGCGAATGAATGAGTCACCAATTACTTTTGTATATTAATGTTAGATCAGTAAGTATAAACACAAGTGTGTCTAGGTTAAAAGGTTATATGTCAATATGTGTTGCTGTTTACAAGCCAACTCAAATAAGTCATACCCGACATAAACAGAAACGTAACACAAACAAGTTTCATCCTATTCTTTTTCAGCGCCACCATTTTTTTCGACCATCTATCGCATGTCGCAATATGGCGACGTCCGTGGCTCGTATCAGCTGACCATGTAGCATTTACTTTATCACTCACACAAGTGCTTTACGTTATTTGTCTTTTGATCAGTTATTGTGTCAGCCAAAGGAAGTCCACCGGTGGACTAAAGCTTCCTTGGCAGACGGGTTGGCGATCGCAGTTTGACGGTCATAGTTCACAGAAAAACGCTGCTGCCCGTTCTCTGGTAGGTATTTCCTCGAACGATTTCTACCCCCCCTACGGGATGAGATGGGGTGATGATATTCAATGCTGTCACCACACAACATAAATATCCGACAACGAATTAATGTTGCCTATTATACCGTCGGAAAGTCGAAGGCGGGTGATGTATTTGATTGATGCCAAAGTCTTATCAGTCCAGCTTGAAGACATCTTCCAATGCACCGGTGAACCGTTTCGGAGATATAATATCTCACTGCCTCACGCCTCGCTGCAAGTGGATAGGTTTCAAGTTCTGGTCCTGGAGGCGCACTGTTTTATTTTTATATATTTGTTCTTTAGTACATACTTAAATTTTAACGGACAAAATTTTACTTGCATCATAGCTTCATTAAACTACACTACGTTTATATATACAAATATTTTTATGGATGTTAATAATTACAATTACAAACTTAAAAACAAGTTAAGCATTTCCAGTTGGCACTAAAACTTTAATGTATAGGTAAAAACCAGATAAGAGTAGAACTAAATGAAGTCGTAATAATACTCGATACACACAAAACATTTTAACATAATATTAACCAGATTATTCAATAGCATTTCGATAACAAAACCCGCCATATAACAATAAAATTTGAATAAAATGACAGTTAGATATCTGACATCGAAAACAAACTGCCGAAACTTAATATTTTGTACATCGGACCAACAATAGTTGTCCTTATCGCGTCTGATCGCTTGTTTGGGCCAACAAAGGCCGAAAACTAGCAAATATAGTTATAATAAGCTGATCATATTTCCTTCATTGCCGATACAATCTATCTAGGGTGACCAAATAATTGATAATCCTGTTCTGTATTCGAATATGACAAAAATACAAAAGGTATTTTTTTTTTAATTTCTATTTTGTCGTGTCGTCTTCCTAGTTTGTGATCATGTCCGGTTTAGGGCGGTACGAGGTGGTTTTTAGCAGTTATGTAATTCAAAACTGGAGAATTGTGTGAAAATTATGCCATTTACGATATCGCAGATTATTTTTGCCGCAGAAATAAGATATCTTGTTATTCTGATTGTATAAAAGGCAGTTGTGCCATTGTGAATAAAATATTATGCAGGTAAAGACGTCTAAATGGGATGTTGTCATTAAATTAGCAAATAAAGTAGCTATTTTCGGTGGCACCGTAAATATTTATGTTAGTGGCTGCCATTAGCGCGAAAGTGCTTATAGTCGTTTCTGATTAACATCGTATAAAACCGATTATTATTGTTTTATTTTAATATATAATTATGCAATTTGTATTTAATTAATAACTAAATATACATGCTCGGTGGTCTAGCGGCAGCAAGTAAGTGCTCTTACCGGTCTGTAAGTGATCGGCTAGGTTAAGCAACAAGCCTCGCGGTCAGTCCATAGATAGGTGACCGCCAAAGTGGTTTCATTTCTGAGCGTTTCCGTGATTCGGCAGGCACGTTAACTTGTTGGTCCCGGTTGTAGTTATGTAAGGTGGGGCGCCTCATCTCTTGTGGGTCAGCTCCGATTGCCACGCAATCTTAGCGGCTTAAAAAAGTGGGGTAATGGAGTTACATATTCAATGACGTAGATAATTTACATTTTATTTTTAAAAGGCTTCCAAAAGGAGGAGGTCCTTAATTTAGTTGTTTATATTTTTTATGTTTGTTAGATCATAACTCTGTCATTTATGAATCGCTTTGCTTTTTTTGCTTGGTAGAGTTAAGAAGAAAATACGGGTGGCATTTTATTAATTTATTTAGGATGATTAATGTTTTGTTGCACGCTCGAAGAAGATACATGTTTTATTTTACAATTTTATAGTACTAACTAGTTTTTTTAAGTGATGTTATAAGGATCCAAACCACCAATCAATCTCAAAAGTATATCTAATTGAACTTAATATTACTTATTCTTGTTCAGGCTGAACATGTCGTTATCTTTCCGTATATTATTCCTGTCTATTAAACAGATAAGTAACTGAAAGGCCTTTGCGATACAATCTCACGCCAATAACGCGCACAAAGTGTAACGTTGTACAATGCACCGAAGTTTAGTTGAGTGAAAAATAATATGTTTTTAGATGTTTATCTTGTGCCGCTACTGTGCAGTGTCAAGTTACTGCTTAATGGTCTTTGTGAGAACATTTCTATTATATCTATGGGGTATTTAGTTAATTTTGTATTCATTGTATAGAAAAATAGACACATTGAAACGCTTATAAAGTAATAAATTGGAAGTTATTAAATAATAAAGGCACTGACTTGATACTATAAATGATTTCATTTTAAATGAATGCAGTGTGACTCTTCATAAATTGTTCCTATGAACTAGATAAAAACATCTGGTTTTTTTCTTGAGAAACTCATACAGAGAAAACACTTTATCACCTTAAAACAAACACAATCATGCATGTGAATTGCAATTGCAATTAAAAGGAAACCATTTTACAATTAATGAAACTTTCAGGAAACATTACTCAACAAAAAACACGTAATTAGGTTCCATTTAATGTTTTTCGTGCTTTATTTTTATATAATTTGAAAATAATATAAATAAAAAGGTAGACTTTAAGAAAGCGCTTGTAAATAGTCAGAATATGTTTGTACTAATATAATTAAGTATACATAATTATTAGTTACATACATAGATATTTAGGTACACGGATTTTATGAAAACATATAATATAATATTATTTTTACGAGTTGAAGTTTTGTTATACTTTAAATTAAAAAAAAAAGATTGCTATTCTTGCTTTGCCAGAAGGTTTACTATAAGCAAATATATTGAACAGAGGCACTCCAGGCGGAATTACTTTTTGTTGTGTTATTCCATAAAAAGAACTGAAATATTAATCAATCACACACACACACATTTTCAGATTTTAGTGTTACAGTTAAACACAGCCTGTAAGATTTATAAATAACTAGCTATGCCCCGCGGTTGTACCCGCGTTAAACGTTATAATGTGCCTATGTGTTAATCCAGGGTGTAGACGTGAAGAAGTAACAAACATACACACTCACACACTCACAAACTTACGCATTTATAATATTATTGTAATAGTTTTTGATATAAAACGTTACGAGGTACCTGTCAGTCTCCAATGTCCATCATCTGAAGAGTCCAATCAGTCATCTTATCAAAACATAAAAACGTACATTGACTCAAATTCGATACCATTCCTAGAATACCCAACCGCGTAATTTTAGTTCCCGTCTGAGGCTTCTAGGAATAGTCTATGCTATTATCAGATCCGTGCAATCAGTCATGTGGTAAAATCTCATAAAATGTAAACAATGAACCAAACTTAAAAGGTACACGCAGAAGAACTAGCTAGGGTTCTAGAAGCAATCCGGGATTACTCCAGACATTTATGTGGTAAAATGTTTCTCTAAGGTAAGATCGGGATATGGCTTTTTAGGGTTCCGTAGCCAAATGGCAAAAAAAGGAACCCTTATATATTCATCATGTCTGTCTGTCCGTCCGTATGTCACAGCCACTTTGTTCCGAAACTATAAGAGCTGTACTGTTGAAACTTGGTAAGTAGATGTATTCTGTGAACCGCATTAAGGTTTTCACACAAAAATAAAAAAAATATTTTTTGTTTTTCATCGTACCCATTCATGTGGTTATGTGTATCTATGGATAGGTCTTCAAAAATTATATTGAGGTTTCTAATATTTTTTTTTCTAAACTGAATAGTTTGCGCGAGAGATACTTCCAAAGTGGTAAAATGAGTCTCCCTCAATGTACATTACCATGCAAACTTCCACCGAAAATTGGTTTGAACGAGATCAAGTAAGTAGTTTTTTTTAATACGTCATAAATCGTAAACCGCAATTTATCTTTCATTTAATTTAATTAAAAACTGAAATACTTGCTGCTACGGAACGTTTCATGGGCTAGTCCGACTCGAAATTGGCTGGTTTTTTTTTTTTTTTTTTTTTTTAAACTCCCGAGGTATAGATTATAGTCCCTGTATCGCGGGGTACTTTAATTACACAGATTACATCCAGAATCTATCAAAACTATTTATGGGTCACTCAAATGATTTTCCGGTGCGGGGATCGAACCCGGGAAACGGCGGCGAGGCGTGTTTTAGCCGCTGCACCACACGTGCGTTAATTGACGACATTAACTTAGGTTGAATTCCCACAATTTGCATAACGTGTAATTTTCTTAACTTTCTCCTTTCATTCCTTGAAACTTAAACATATAAATTAAAGTAAGAAGCTATCTAGAAGACTAGATTTGGTAAATATTAATTGAATTATGTTTTATTTGAAATGACTTGAACTCTAGTCACTTTTAATGTGCGTAGTTGGTGGGTTAATTGGGTCTTTAGAAGTCACTGCACAACTGACTGTATTTGCAACTCAAACAACAGGGTCCACGATTAAAAAAATTACCTCTCCACTCAATTCTTCGCTTTTTTGTACTGAGAACTACAAACAGACAGACGCGTAGACGGGCGGATACGGCGAAACAATAATTCTTGTTTATTACGTAACCCTATAATGCTTTATATTTCGATGGGCTGTTTAGCGTAGTTGGCAGATACTGCCCTATCACGCCACAGGTCAACTTACATGAACATGTCTGTTTGTCCTGAGTCTGGGTGTAATTATCTATGTAAGTATGTATTTACAAAAGAAAAGTAGTATATGTAATGTATCAGTTGTCTGGTTTCAATAATAGACGATCACCGTAGCCTAGTTGGTAGTGCTCCTGCCTACGAAGCTGGTGGTCCTGGGTTCGAATCCTAAGTAAGTGCAGCACAGTGTGAGCACGAATATTTGTTTCTGAGTCATGGATGTTTTCTATGTATATGAATATTTATCTATCTATATAAGTATGTATATCGTCGCCTGGTACCCATAGTACAAGCTTTGCTTAGTTTGGGGCTAGGATGATCTGTGTGACATTGTCCCTAGATATTATATTATTATTCCCCCCTAGATATTATAATTTACGCGTTTAATCAAAATGTTTATCTTCTAAGACAAAAATCTCAAATTTATAGTCACCCTAGATTTTATACATTTATTGTATGAAAGAAATTAAATAAATATTTTTAAACAAAACAGCGTTGTTATTGCAAATGAGAGTGTTTTGTCTATAAATAATAAAATTTCTTTACATATTGACAGTCGGGCGCACCTGTGTGTCACACAAAATGAATTGAGTAAATAGAATCATTTTGTTTTGTCCTTCTTTGTGTCTGTGTGTCAACATGTTGTTCTTACTGACTAACGTTTATTGTTCAATGAAAATAATTGATTATTTATGGTTGCCTGCTTACCGTAGGTATTCGGCGTGGAAATTTACATATTATTATATTGCTAGCTTTATTTTTATGTCACTTGCAAAATGAATGCAACATGTTTATTTGCTAACTCAAAACAAAACAATTATACATACCTACTTCACATTTTTCTAAATCTATTAATAGGCAGAAATTACTAAATTGGTTTTTTATATGTTAGCAAGGCGAACGAAGCGGATACGGATAGCGCAAGATCGGCTATTGTGGAGATCTTTGTGGGAGGCCTTTGACATGCAGTGGGCGTCCTTCGGCTATTATGATGAAACTTTCTGCCCTAACGCCCAACTTCCGTGTGACAGGGTAGTTGACATGGCTGGAGATAGGTCACAGGCGGAACTAACGGTTCTAGGTGGTCTTGGGGGAGAGGGAGTGTAAAACTGCCAACCTACTGACTCCGGACTGCTACTGAGTTTATTCTTAATACAATACTAATACCTCTTTTTATCTGCAGTCGGGCACGCTACCAAAAGGTCAACGCGGTAGTTTCGAATACATATATAAAGATATTTTAGTTTATATTATATATTTTTCGACGATCATCGTGACTACAGTACAGTACAGTACGTGTCGTAGGTACAGTTGGTAGTAGAACTGCCTTCTGATCCAAAGGTTGGGTCCTGGTTCGATCCTGGCACAAGACAAATATTTGTGTTCATGAATATTTCTATTTGTCTTGTTCTGGGTATTTTGTGTATTGTCTGTATATGTTTAAATATATTAAAAAATAAATAAGTATATATATCCGATGTCTACTATACAAGCTATTTCAGCTAGACAGCGCTGTGCCCCGGATAGTTATTATTTTGTAAGTCGGTAGCTATTCATCTACCTGTTTATTATACACTTAATATAAATTATAATCATCCACAATCATCAACAAAATGTATCTGTTGTACAAACCCATAGACTGTGTTTGTACAACAGATACAGAAAATCTAGAATCTTACTAATATTATAAAGGCGAAAGTTTGTCACTGTGTGAGTGTGTATGTTTGTTACTTCTTCACGTCTAAATGGCTGGGGCGATTTTAATAAAATTTGCTATGGAGTAAGCTGACACCCTGGATTAACACATAGGCTATAATTTTTAAGGTTTAGTGCGGGTACAACCTCGGCGCACAGCTAGTATTATAATAATGGTAAACATTATCTATTGTACGATAAAACAGCAGTACTTATAAATTTAAAAATATTCTATACATTATAATTGACAGTATATCTTGGGGCAACTAACACACTCCTATCTAATCCCAAACAAGTCAAAGCTTGTACTATGACAACTGATAAACATACTTATATATTACGCAATAGACACTCATCACACAAAATTAAATATTGGTCCTGGGTGGGGATTGAACCCACTACATCTGGTTTAGCAGTCAGGTACACTTATCACTAAACCAACAGACTTGTCAAAATATGCAATAGCTTGAATATTCGACATCAAACAATATTATGAATCTACCATTTGAAATGTACATAGAATTTAACACGAAGGAATTTAAATATGCCACACAATCTCTGACCATCAGACGCCGAGGCGTGAAGGCTCCAACCACATACCAACACAAACCATGATTGGCATACCATCGGTAGCCGTACTAGCCACGCCACAACTGTCAAAATGATCCAGAAAACTTGACAGCTTAAATTACACTAACAAAAATATCAAGAATCTCATAAAAACTAGCTTTACGAATTTGGACCTTATTGTGCTGGCTTTCAGAATGGTTTAAGGATTATATTTGTATGTTTGTTTGTTTGCAGTGAAGCGTAAGTTCACTTTGATTTGCCGAAGCGGTAGGAGGTCAGGGGTAGAGTGACTGTGATATTGCGATAGAATAAGGACAATACAAAAATCAGAAATAAAAAAAAATACTATCAATAATTCATATTATTTATGTTTCAGATTTAGTAAAAACATCTTCCCACATACGTTATAAACTTTTCAGTTTCAGTTCTGTATAAAAATATTATTTTTCGTCATCCGAATGACACATCCTTTCAGTAAATTTTTTCGTCAAATTCGTTAAAAACTGGCGGATATTATTCAGAATTAAATACGATAGAAATGAATTGGTATTCAAACTATGTTTTAACATTTTTAAATTCCGTAAATAATTAAGTGTAATTTAGTATATTATATTGATAATTGACTATCTCATTGGTTGAGCGGCAGCGTATTCAACCACAGATGATGAGCCTGAGTTGAAATCCCGGGTCCAGTGTTATTAGGATTTTTCTTGCAAATTAGACACCCATTAGCAGCCCAGAAGCTAGAAATTGACGAATTTTATGTACCTGTGCCAAGGGCAGCACATAAAGCTGTCGATCTTACGCTTTATCTCTTCCTGAACGTTTCATCGGATTATATAAGAGAGAGAGAGAGAGAGAGAGAGAGAGAGAGTACCCGTGTATGCACACACACTCGTACTCTTCTATTTAGAAGAATATAAAGAGATGTTGTATCCCAAATTACATGAGCGCTGGTTGGTCACCATAGGTCAAGTGTCAAAAGTATCACGTCTGACATCATAATACCGCAGTATCACGTCGCACGCGCACCTCTACCTGAATCGACATCCAAGTTATTTCTGTTCTTATGTTATACAGGATGTAAAGAACAGTGTAAGGCAACTGGAAAAAAATCATATATGTTTTTAAATACCAATATCAGTGAAGCATTTAAAGCTGCTTTAACTACTACACCAGAGACTTTAGTATTTTCTTTAGGGACAAAATATTTAGTTGTATACATACATAGACTCACGCCTGTTTCCCAGAGGGGTAGGCAGAGACAACGGATTTCCATTTGTCACGATCTTTGCACACATCTTTTGCCTCGATTACTGTCATTATATTGTTCATACATGCTCGCCGGTTTAGGGTACTTCTGACCTGCCCTTTCTTGAGAACGTATCCGATTTGGTCAGAGAATGTTCGACGAGGTCTTCCCCTTCCGGTTATTCCATTCTCACAGGCCAGGCATACTTCTTTGGTCAATCTTCTTTCATTCATCCTTTAGTTGTATATAAGAAAGAAATGCAGATAGTTGATATAGAAAGCAGTTAAAGTCTTTTTCACTTTAAATTGAAAACTAAGTTGAATACTCTAGGTCCAGTACTGACATTAGGACAAACAAAACAGCAGAAAAAAGCTGGACAAAGGCCTCCCCAAAGATCTCCATTATTTGAGGGAAAACACCATAATCGTCTGCCAAGCGGCCACGCTTGGCAGACGATTATGGTATTTGCGTTGCCAATTTGAGTTGCCAATCGCAGTTTGAAGGTCATCGTAGGTACGCTCATAGCCAGATGCTCTCACCGATCCGTAAGTGATTGGCGAGGTTAAGCAACTAGGCTCGCGGTTAGTCCATAGATGGGTGACCGCCAAAGTGGTTTAATCTGTGAGCGTCTCCGTGCTTCGGAGGGCACGTTAAGCTGTCGGTCCCGGTTGTACATTAGGCAACAGTCGTTAAGCCATGTCAGAGGCCTACCAGGCGGCTTGAACAACTCTGACACCAGGGTAACCACTGCCCATATGATAAGTAAGTAGTAAGATCGTAGGTACTTATTGAAACGCTGCTGCCAGTCCTCTGGTATATATTTCCTCGGACGACTTTTACCACCCCGACGATGACGGAATCAGATGGGGTAGTAATATTCTATGCCGTCATCTACGTACACTACTTGTATAGTTTTATAACAGTGTAGATTTAATTGTAGAGACAAAATAATACGCATTTGGATAATATCTATTATATGATGATAATATTGCGCCTTAATTGATAAATAGGATTTATATATTAATAGTTTTATCGAATCGAATATCTGAAGTCTTAGTTTAATACTTACATTAATTTGATAAATAATATGGCGAACATGCATGATAATGCATAATTCACTCGATAATCTGATTATCCTGTCGTTGAAACTTTTTTACGTACTTTTTACTTGATGAATAAACTGGTGAATATGTGAAAGAACGTTACGAAAAGTGTGATCGGGCGATGCGAATGAAAGTTGAGAGGGAGATATAAGGTAATAAAGATAGAAAGAGAGGGGGTTTCGTCTGTTACTGTAGGGGCAAGAGAGGGGAGATCACATATTTTGTTTCAATATTTTTCAGTGACGTTTCGTACCTATATCTAAGACACAGTGCAAGCCTACTGTACGTATCACTTTCTAAGACCAAGAGAGAGCATTGGATGAACACATTTTCTTTCTCGCTTCCTCTCATAGCCAGATACATACTAGCCCAGTCATATTAGGTAAAAAAGGGGTCAACCTCTGAATGAAAGATATTAAGCTGAAAATTGGTATAAACCTTTGTTTTGTCGTTCTAAATATTGTCTCAAAAGTGACCATTGCTATCGTGTCCGCGTCTTAAGATATTCAAGGTCAATAGTCATCAAAATCAATTTTTTGCGAAAATCTCGGTTCCGATTGCTCAAATGAGATTTCTATTGATTATAAAAGTTGTAGAGTATAAAATTCACTACAACTTTTGTTTAAATTTTTTTCCATAAAACCAACCATTTTTGAGGTAGAGCGCGAAGAGTGCGCAGCGTGTCGTCATATATGGGCTTATGCAAGGTCAAACGTGAGTTACGGTTATCAGTACGTCGTATAAAGTCAATAACTTACTAAAAAAATTTAATTAATAAACAATGCCCATTATTTATATACTAATTATTTTAATTTATTTAATTAATTATTTAATATGTCGCTTTACGTTTATACGGGTAGGAGAGGCCTTTCATCGATACGAATGCAAACCAATTGTTACGGAGGACGCTGTTAGTCGCGGCGCGATCGCGGTCGTACACTCGACCGGCGAGTACTATAATATCAGTTTGTATGATGTTGAAATGGACAGAGCATGGGGCTTTAGAGAGACAATATTTATTTAATTTAATTTATAATAAGAAAATATATATCATTTAAAATTATAAATCGGTAATTTACCAAAAGATAACCTCTAAAAATAAAACTGGTTCTAACACCGAGCAACGGAGTAGTTAATGCTCTGCAATGGATTAGTTGTCTGCCAAGATATGCAGGTGGGTTCTGAGGAAACTCGCCTGGCCCCAGTTCCCTCACACAGCCTGACTAGATACGCAAACCGTGGATAATTTGAAATTGCTATCACTCGGTTCTTAAAGGTATAATAGGTATTGAACATTAAAAAAGACAACGCCCGTACTTGGGAAATAAACCTTTGTAACACTTTACAAACACGCAATTAAGAACCCCCAGACTCGGAACAAACATTTATGGGTCACACAAATAATACTTGACCTGTGCGGAGATCAAACCCGAAATACGAGTGCGCTGAGGTAGCGAGGCGGTACCTTAACCACTGCGACACATGGAGTCTCAACCGCAAATTACGAGGTCCTCGGTTCAAATCCCGGGTCAGGCTAAAAAGTGATTTTATAATTATACTGTAAAGAATTTCTATTTTGAATCACAGTATCAGCCTAAAGACTGGGACTTGGCGGTATTATACCTCCGTGTCTCAGAAAGCACGTAAAACCATTGGTCTTGTACCTCTGTTTAAAATTTAGATAATTAAACCTACACATAATCCTTGACAATAACTTAATTTAAGTTAGCTAAATATCGTTACTGTTATAAAATAAATCTTATTGTATATTATTTTATCTTTTTTATTATTATTATTATTATTTTATTTTATCCGTGTAAATATATATATGTACTTAGAAATAATTATAAATTAATTATATATTACTACGAACATGTTCTGACTATTTACAAGCACTTTTTTACTGTCTACGTGAATAAAAACCTTTTTTATTTTATTTATTTATTCTGTCCGGTCGTGTCGCTAATCGTCCCATCGGATCATGAGAGTGATGGAATAGAACGTGCCCGTGTTTGGGTACTCACTTGTGCACTATAATAATATATTCCGCGCAGATGGATTCGCCCAGGTGAACCTTATTGTAGGTAGATAAAATGTTTACTTATAGGTAAAATATTTTTGTATATTCGTACAATCGCTACATGACTCACTATAATTCGACAATAAGCAGCTTATCATATATAATAACTTGGCTAATATCAATAACATTTTCAAAACAATATTAAAAGATATAAACACATAAAAGATATGAATGATAACATGTTATCTATAACATTGTCGTAATAACCGATAATCTCTGAATAACGCAAAAAGTGTTTATATAATTATTATATTTGCGTAAATAGTTTTAACATACATTAAATAAGTATCGCTGAGATAATCAGTGTTGGTTCATTGCGGATATTTGGTTATCTAACAAGAAAAAAATGTTATCAAGTGATAAAGAAAGTTATTTCTGTTGCACGAAGTACGAAGTATTTTAATTTTAGCAACCGTAATTTTGTATTTTATTTCAATATCATACGTATAAATATTTTTATTTTTTTTGTATGTTAAGCGATCTTTCCATTGATTGCGAACGGTTTTTATGTATTATTGTCGATTTAAGGTTTTTAAAACAGTAATTGTCTTTATAAATCATCGAATTAATTACCTTAATTATAAACATAACCATTAAGACAATATGTTGTAAAATATATCAAACACGATAAATTTCGATGATTAAACTTATATATAAACCGATAAATAATCTCTTTGACAATAACTTAAAAATAATAAACAAGCTAAGTAACTAAATCTTTACTGTTGTAAAAATGTTAAGTTTTTACAAAATCATTGTAGGTACAATACGAACGAAAAATAAAGGCCAGCCAGTAGCTTCAGGCACATTACTGGATCATTATAGTATGAATATTAGATGGGAGTGTTGACGAAGCGCCATATTACATGTTATCTAGCTATTGGGAAATATTTTCCCTGAAGGAAATTGTATTTTAAAATGTTTTGTACATATGCCGGTTAAGGTGGAATAACTTTAGGTTTTGAACGGAGTATATGGACTGTCAAAGGCCGATAACTAAGCACTGCCTTCCAGCCGTGTAAAAAATACTTTTCAATGGCCAAATAATTTACTTGGGTGGAAGTTAGCCACAAATAATACGATATATACGATTCAAAAAAAGCAATGTACCTCGATGAGCTCTGGCGACTTTAATCACACGCAGAAACACAATATTAAGTTATTAATTTTATCACTAAGGATTGTTTTTGTAAGGTGGAAGTGCTTCCCTAGTCGGGCTGCTCTGTGAGCGAATGAACTCTCTGACTACCCTACCTCTCTTAAAGTGTCTTAAGTTCTCATTCATCATGTTAGCCGAATGATTTTCACTGCTGGACAAAGGCCTCCCCAAAATATTTCCACAATGGATTGGTTGTCCATCATTTTGGAGGGATATGTCATATCCGCCACGTTTGGCAGACGGGTTGGCGGTCGCAGTATGATGGTCATAGTATCGATGGTAACCGTAGCCTAGTTGGTAGTGCTCCTGCCTACGAAGCGGGTGGTCCTGGGTTCGAATCCCAGTAAGTGCAAATATTTGTGTGATGAGCACGAATATTTGTTTCAGAGTCATGGATGTTTTCTATGTATTTAAGTATTTTTCTATGTATATAAGTATGTATATCGTCGCCTGGTACCCATAGTACAAGCTTTGCTTAGTTTGGGGCTAGGATGATCTGTGTGACAATGTCCCTGTCCCTAGATAGTACACAGAGAGACGCTGCTGCCCTCTCTCCGGTAGATATTCCCTCGGGATGACTTCTACGCCCCCACGGGGTGAGGTGGGGTGGCGATATTCTGTGCCGTTAGCCACACAGCACTATTTCTCATTAATAGAGATTAAATGTTGTTGTTGTTGTTTTGAATTCAGTTTACGTCACATTGATTCCACCGTTTGTAACAGTGTTTACTATTTGTTTTACGTGAGAGCACCTGTCTTACTTATAATACAGTGACAGTTCTAAAACGCCTTAAGGCACGCTAAGCGTCAAACATCGATTGGTCACAAATTAAACTAGGTTCCAAATTTTGTTGGTGAAATGCAATGCGCTATGAACTCAGTTAATCACTTTCACTAAGTTTAGGGTTAGTGAACGTGTTTGTTTTTAATGGTGAAATTGGCTCTTCATGTGTCTAGATAATATTTACTCACTTTTCTTTATATTAATTTAGAACTTGCTTTTTTACTAAAATAAATCCCAAAAAACAAATGTAACTTGTTATTTGTTAAAACAAAATTTGAATTTCAAGTAAAATGTCTGACTGCATAAGTACACTTATGCAGTAATATTGCTTTACCACTGTATAAATGAATAATACCCTCCCCGTATCTACGTTACATGGGGAGGCCACGGCGGTGGACACTTAATATTAAATACATAAACACATAGAGGCACTGATCGAATAGCTGCACTATAATTATGTGCCGTAATATTGTGTTACGTAAAATTGCACGTAACATAGGGACATTTTACGTGGAATTCTCCTTTGTCTGTACTAATATTATGAAAGGAAAGATTTGATTTTTAGTATGTCTGTTTGTAATGAATAAATTGAAAACTACTCAACTAATTATAATATATATGTACATTTTTATGTTATATATCTATATACTGTATATATATAAGTAGATGCACTGCCAACTACCACTTTATCTCCCTGCATTGCTTTGGTTCATCCAACGGTTGTCTGGAAGAGATTGCTGTATTAGCGATCAGACCGCCGTTTGTACCATATTATATAAGTTAACTGATGTGATAAGTCTTCGTTTCGGGGCGAAAGTTATAGCTTATTCCGCTCTCCGTTCGATTATAGCAGATGTTTCCCAAGGCCGCCCTTTGCCTCCTGTTCTCACTGTACACAGGCCCTTTTTGCAGGCACCAAGCTCTACATTTAACCACAATCAACTTCAGATTTCGCCACCACCCTAGGCCATTGGTTTAGGAAATGGAAAATTCAATTGAACCCCTCTTAGAGTCACAGCCGTGCTTTTCTTGAGGGTGAAACTCAGACCTTCAATAAGTCGGTCTGAATGTTAGGCGAGCCGTATCCCTTGAGATATGAAAACCAAATATTTGGGGGCGATCCTTGTCCGGAAGATTAGCTTCAGTGAGCACTTGCGATCCGTGGGTAATCGGGTCGCATTTGGTACAAGCTCTTCTTAGTTTCGGACCAGATAGCCGTGTGTCAAGAATACATTATGGAACGGTTTATGAAGTCAATTTGCTTAAGGTGTTAGACAACAAAAGTCTAACCTAGACTGCAGTGTATTAAATTTAAAGAATCAAATCAGAATAATAGAAAAGATAAACATTTCAACTCCGAAATCAATATTGGTTCTATTCTTATATCTGTATATTATTATTTATAACAACAATAAATTCTTTAATTACACTCCACGCCAAAAATTGCTATTTAAACCGATCATTAAAGCTAATAACGTTTAATTGGCGCCGTGTAGGCACATAACGACGGTAATGAAGTAAACTATGCTTGCGGCAAAACACCGTATTTTTCCCGCGTTTAGTTGCAGGTGACGCGGTTCGCACGGCGTTTGTCACCGATCGAGGGTGGTGGACTTTTGCTGTTCAACACAGTAAAGTTACATTGATGGTTAACAATAATAATCCTAAACTGTTAAGTATCGAACACTTGTTATTTTTACCTACCTTTCCAGCGGCTTGAAATGCTCAGTATAATCGCCCAGGCAAAATGCGGGTAGTTGTAGATAACTCCGGACGCGAGTCAGTGGTAGTAGTTCGCTCATGTTACGTTGAGATACGAGCGCGCGTGGGTCTTTGTTACGTTGGAGGCTAATTCAGTTTTTCCTCTACTTTTCGTTTTTGCTACATCATGATTTAGTTATAGTACTTACTTATAGTATGGGCAGTGGTTACCCTAGTGTCAGAGTTGTTCAAGCCGCCCAGTAGGCCTCTGACATGGGTTAACGATTGTGGTCTAATGACAACAACCGGGACGAACAGCTTAACTTGCCCTCCGAAGCACGGAGACGCTCAGAAATTATACCACTTTGGCGGTCGCCCATCTATGGACTAACCGCGAGCCTAGTTACTTAACCTCGCCGATCGCTTACGGACCGGTGAGAGCATCTAGCTATGAGCGCCTCTTTTTAGTTATAGTGGAGATATATTTATTGAATATGTTGTTATTAGAGTTAGACTCGTGAAGTTACAATGGAATTAAAGCATCGAAAAGACGATTCATTGTGAAATTCATACCTTTTGACACATGGCGGCTTGGTAAGCATTCAACATATATGTAATAGTCTTTATATACAGTCTTTATATGCTGTGTGGTGACGGCCTAAGAATATCACCACCCCATCTCATCCCGTGGGGGGACGTAAAAGTCGTCCCGAGGGAAAAATATACACCAGAGAACGGGCAGCAGCGTTCTCCTGAGTACCATGTCCACCTTACTGCGATCGCCAACCCGTCTGCCAAGCGTGGCGATTATGGCAAATCCCCTCAAATGATGGACACAACCAAACCGCGGCCCCCAGTCCCCGGCAGCCCTGCTATTCCCAGCCGTGGTAACAGGCGTGGTTACGGCAGGGCAGGGGGTGCTAAGAATCCCCGGCAGATTCCGCGTTACCAACACCGACGACCTCTGGCCCTGGCAACATATAACACACTTACACTGCGGTCCGACGAGAAGATAACCGAACTGGAGGAAGAATTGAGCAGGTTACATTGGGATATTGTAGGATTATCTGAAGTCCGAAGAGAGGGGGAGGACTCGATAATACTGAAATCCGGAAACCTGCTCTTTACCGGGAGGGTGACCAAATATCCCAAGGTGGTGTCGGGTTCATAGTCCACAAGTCCCTCGTGAACAATCTAGTGAAAATCGAGAGTGTGTCGACGAGGGTTGCGTACCTTATACTCAGAATCACCAAGTGGTATTCGTTGAAGGTTATACAGGTATACGCACCCACTTCGACACACTCCGACGATGAAGTCGAGGTTATGTATGAGGACATATCCAGAGCAATACATACCTGTAACTCCTATTTCACTGTGGTCATGGGGGACTTTAACGCGAAGCTGGGCAAACGATTCGGTAATGAGCTGAGAGTGGGGCAATTTGGAACTGGAGACCGGAATCCCCGGGGCCAAATGTTGGCCGACTTCATGGAGAAGGAGGGACTCTTTATGATGAATTCCTTCTTCAGGAAGCCGGATCACCGCAAATGGACCTGGGTGAGCCCCGATGGTAAAACTAAAAATGAGATAGACTTTATCTTGTCGACGAGACGACAGATGTTCAATGATGTCTCCGTGATCAATGCGGTTAAAACCGGGAGCGATCACAGACTGGTCAGAGGCTCATTGAACCTTAATGTCAAACTCCAGAGGTCCCGACTGATAAAGTCTACGCTCCGACCTTTACCTATCCACGTCCAAAACCCCGAACCATTTCAGCTCGAACTGCAAAACCGTTTCGAATGCCTAGCAGACTGCGAGGAAGTGGACTCATACTATGACAGGCTCGTAGAAGCTGTCCATACGGCTGGGTCTAAGGTCTTCAAGGCCCGTCGTACAAACAGAACTAAAAAGATCTCTGACTTTACCCTGCAACTTATGGAAGATAGACGGAAAATGGTTCTGACATCCTCAGATGATGCTACCAGATATCGGCAGCTCAACAGACAGATCTCAAAGTCTTTGACTCGCGACACGCGGCAATTTAATACAATTAGTATTAAAGAGGCTATCGAGCGGAACAAAGGCTCTAAAGTGTTCGCAAGAGCTCTGTCTGTTGGACAGAGCCAACTGACGAAGCTGAAGACTGAGGATGGTAGAATCGTCACGTCTAAACCTGAGTTGCTGGGAGAGATCGAGAAGTTCTATGGACAGTTATATACGACAACACAGCCACCTGTCAAAAGTCATGCCTCAGATCCCAGAGCACGACTAACCCGACACTACACCGAAGACATCCCGGACGTCAGCCTGTACGAGATTAGAATGGCTCTCAAACAACTCAAGAACAACAAGGCGCCTGGTGATGATGGAGTTACAGCAGAGCTTCTGAAGGCGGGTGGTACACCAATCCTACGGGCCCTTCAGAAGTTATTTAACTCCGTCATACTAGATGGTCAAACGCCACAAGCATGGCACAGAAGCGTGGTGGTGCTCTTCTTCAAAAAGGGCGACAAGACCCTATTGAAGAATTATAGACCCATCACACTGCTGAGCCATGTTTACAAGTTGTTTTCGAGGGTCGTTACGAACCGTCTCGCGCGCAGGTTTGATGACTTCCAGCCTCCCGAACAAGCCGGTTTCCGAAAAGGCTTTAGCACCATAGACCACATACATACGCTGCGGCAAGTTATACAGAAGACCGAAGAGTATAACAAGCCACTGTGCTTAGCGTTTGTGGACTATGAGAAAGCCTTTGATTCTATCGAAACATGGGCCGTGCTGAGGTCTCTCATAAGGTGCCAAATTGACTACCGGTATATCGAGGTGATAAAGTGTTTGTATGAAAACGCCACTATGTCAGTGCGACTCCAGGACCAGATCTCGAAACCTATCCACTTGCAGCGAGGCGTGAGACAGGGAGATGTTATATCTCCAAAACTGTTCACCGCTGCATTGGAAGACGTCTTCAAGCTTCTGGACTGGAAAGGCTTTGGCATCAATGTCAATGGCGAGTACATCACTCACCTTCGATTTGCCGATGATATCGTAGTCATGGCTGAGACCATGGAAGACCTCGGTACAATGCTCGATGACCTCAGCAGAGTCTCTCAACAAGTGGGTCTGAAAATGAACATGGATAAGACGAAAATCATGTCAAACGTCCATGTTGCACCCACTCAATTGAAAGTTGGTGACTCTGCACTCGAAGTTGTAGAGAACTATATTTACCTAGGACAGACCATCCAACTAGGTAGGTCCAACTTCGAGAAGGAGGTCAATCGTAGAATCCAACTCGGCTGGGCAGCGTTCGGGAAGCTGCGTAACATCTTCTCGTCCAAAATACCGCAGTGTCTCAAGTCGAAAGTCTTCGACCAGTGTGTGTTGCCAGTGATGACATACGGAACAGAGACGTGGTCGCTCACTATGGGCCTTATTAGAAGGCTCAAGGTCACCCAAAGAGCAATGGAGAGGGCTATGCTCGGAGTTTCCCTGCGGGATCGCATCAGAAATGTCGAAATCCGCAGGCGAACCAAAGTCACCGACATAGCCCGAAGAATTGCCAAGTTGAAGTGGCAGTGGGCAGGGCACATAGCTCGTAGAGCCGACGGCCGTTGGGGCAGAAAGGTTCTCGAGTGGCGACCACGAACCGGAAGACGCAGCGTGGGCAGGCCCCTTACAAGATGGACCGATGATCTTGTGCGGGTCGCTGGAAAATGCTGGATGCGAATAGCACAAGACCGGCAATTGTGGAGATCTTTGGGGGAGGCCTTTGTCCAGCAGTGGACGTCTTTCGGCTGATATGATGATGATGATATACATATATATATATATATATATATATATATATATATAATTTCTATTCATATATTTAATATTCTATACTTTATAATATTTATGTGAGCGTTTTAAAGGCCTGTTATAAGCGCCGTATTATCCAGTAGCTGGTAAGTTCTTGGGTTTGTCCAGCTGTGGACAAAATTTCGAGACTTTTTTGTGTTCAATTTAGCTCTCCAAAACGGAGACAGGGGACTTCGGACCCGTACAATAACTATTTATTGTGTCATATAGTTGACAAACAACAGTAATGTTAAAACAGTTGGCGGCTTTATCGCTAAAAGCGATCAATGAGTTGGATGAACCAAAATTTTTGTGGAGAACGAAGGCGGTAGAAGATGGTGTACAGAAATCTTGGAAAATAAGTATGCAAAATTAGATTACGCACAAAAATTACGTAAATAATACGTATGTTGTTATCTCTTTTATTTTAGATAGGTCTATAATAAAATATGACAAATACAAATAAATACAAATACGTTTGAAACAGCAATGTACAGCGAACACGACAATCGTCCACCCCCAGAACTTCGTAGAACACTTGTTTCCATAATAAAATGATCCAATACAATATGCAAGCGATTAAACGCTGTCTCGTTTGCGTTCCGTAATTTTGTGGCGGAGTGTACAAAACTGTTATTTATCCGGTTGGGGAGTTGAATAATTTAGTGGACGACGTTTTTGAGGAAAATGTTCCTTATTGCAGTTGGTATGGTGTAAATTTATTATGGTTGGTGTCCAATTTAATAGAAACGTTCTCTTAGACACATTGCGGAATAGCCGTCTCTGACGTAGTAGCACTATGTATGTTTGCGCATACGGTCCACAGCTGTATGCGCAAACATATACATATAATATATACATACATACGAGTCAATATTCCCTGACTCTCATTATTCCATGGCACGTGCAAGCTGACACTACCAGTGAGTAATCAGAGAAGGGGTTGAATAACAGATCTACTTCGTATTGGAGGAACGGAGGCCCTACAAATATTCTGCCTCCAAGTTGGTACTAAAATATTTTCTTACGTTTTCTAATATCCAAAATACTTTTTGGTAAGGTCAATCATTTTTTATTTTAGTATTAGCATACAATTTAAAGAAAAAAGAGGGACAAAATAGACATAAATACTTCTGTACAATTCCATTTTGGAGTAGAAATACTGAACTCTTGACGCTGTGTTTCATTATTTATACAAATATTTATATATTTTATTTATTTTTATACCAATGATAGGGAATAATTGTTGAATCATATATTGTATTTGTAATTATAAAAGCAGTTAAAGCCTCTAACGTTCTATACTTACTGTTTACGTCGTGATAAAAAACCTTCATCGGATTATCAAAATTTTAGGAGTTCAAGAATGTTTAAAAGCTTCATTCACTCTTGTGAGTAATCAAAACACAATTTAAGAAAATGACTCACCATCAATAATAAATTTGATAACAACCTTTTATAATGTCAACTTATACATGAAAATGTTTTCAAAGTTAAAGTAACAATCCAAAGTCATAAATACGACTCCCTCTTCAATTATTCAACTGAACAACAAACATCTAATGTTAAAATTTCTCACAGGATTATTCCACGCTTCACAAAGTCACTTACTAGAAGCAATCACTCTTATATCCTAATAAATTCTTTCTTACCAAATCCCGGGACGCCACTTGACAACGTGTTCATGCTCCAATCTTCGTCAAATCCGCCACCCCCCGTAATGCGCGGTGACCTCTTGAGCGCTTAAGTTACTGTGCAATTTTCTCTGTTTCTCTGTTCAAGTCTGGGAAATATGGGATTACGATGATTCTCATGATAACTTTTTATTATATTTTTACACATTTCGTTCATTTCCAATTTAGCGAAATAACTACATATGATGTGGTGTGAGGTTGGGCGTACTTTTATAATTAAAAATTAAATAGAGCCGTCTTAGTGCCTCGCCACCGAATTGAGTTTCATATCTGAATATAGGCCTAGGTCTTAACTTAGTAACCAAACATATGCCCCATCCGACGGTAAGGGGTTACTGTAGTATACGTTCGATGCAATAAACAGGTCGGCATCTCCCTGATGAGCCCGTACAACCTTACTCACACGTATAACTCAAATTAGCATACCTGTAGTATTTTCTGTAAGGTGAAGGTAAATCCTCGGTCAAGCTGCACAAAGAGCGAAAAAACGTTATGTTCCACCTAATTAAAATGTTGCTACCGAATAGCTATTTACAGTGTACTACTGTGGGGTTAACAATAATGTGCCTTATTCATAAGATTACTCATTTTAACCAACTCCAAAACAAGGTTCTTTTAAAATCGACTGTGTATATGTTACGCTATTGCTTGTATTTGTGAACAGATATTAATATTTTTTTATGTAATATATGCTTTCTGAATTTTTTTTTGTGAATGGACTTTTAGATAGAGTTCGAACTGCTAAACCAGAGGTCGTGGGTGAAGTTTCATCCAGGATAAATCTTTGTGTGATGAGCACGAGTATTTATTGTTCTGTGTCTAATTTATCTATAATATATATGTATTTAGAAATACCAGTTTTCTGTTTGCTTTTGTTTGCACATGCTCTGCCTAGATCGGGATTCGGGATCAAATGGCAGTGTGTTAGTTAAATGTGGTTCATATCAGTCATTATGAAGAAAAGGTTTAATTAAAATAATTTTAAATAACAGACGAACCCACGTTTAAGGGCTAGTCAACCGAAATCAAACCATTTCCAAGCAACATAATAAATAATGAGTAGTGGTCACCTATTATCGAATGTTTAATGTAGACGATCGTGAACGGCAGCATTATTGAGTTCCGTGGGAGAGCGCAGGTGACGCGGCCCGCTAAATATTGTGACTAGCTACCTGCGTGATCGAGGGCCATGGGGCTCTCCCGTCCTAGGGGCACCTATACTATAGTCTGTGTATGTAGCTCTGATGTGGCATTGCTGGTTAAGACTATCCATTGAAAATAGTGGTGCAAGGAAATGCAGCCATCATTTTATTTTTATTTATTTTAGAGAATGAAACACCGTATTCAATCCCAAGGAGACGGCACTGTTTCTTTTTATTACAGGCTATCCTGTAGCCTATCAAAGAGGACAGTACCCTAACCATTTAAGTGATCTTGCGAGGGTCGCGGGAAGCCGTTGGATGCGGGCAGCGCAGGACCGCCTATTGTGGAGATCCTTGCAAGGTCGTCGGTCCACCTAGTAGCGGGCCTGCCCACGCTGCGTCTTCCGGTTCGTGGTCGCCACTCGAGAACCTTTCTGCCCTAACGGCCGTCGGTTCTATTTTTCAGCCTTTGACCAGCTGTGGACCTCTTTCGGCTGATATGATGATGATGATGATTATTTTAAATTATGTTTATATTTAAGTATATGTGTAGTTTTTCGTATGTAAATACATATATTACCCTATACATTCTCCCTATATCTTTCTATCTTCAAAAATATCCCCTTGCAAATCTCCTGGAAGCGCTTTCTTTACAAATAAGAAATACCTTTGTGCAATGTAATCTCATGCATTTTATTCTTTCTTTCTTTTTACTTTTAGTGTGTACATTGTAAATAGTAAATAAAAATAAAAGAAATATATTCCGCAGTAGTATATGGACTACGTGTATTATTTACAATAAACCAACTTATCTTATTATAATGTGTACATGGTTAATCTGAATTGACCATCGGTGACTTACGCATCCATCTGTCCATTTGACGCCTCATCTCGAAAACAAAATTATGATTCATATATTCTACCACTAGCACCAGGTTCCCATATTCGATTTAAACTTAATCCCTAACAGTATAGGTTCTATTTTTGCATGACAAGTAGTATGGAGATGAATTTAGCATCATCTCAATAAACTATTACATGGAAATAGTGTTACAGATATGTCAAACGATACGTAGTTGATATTTTTTCAATAGTTTATTAAACATATTTGATGTTTGATTAGACATAGTCGTGACTTTCTGATTAAATATGGACGTACATTCAAAGCCAGTAGTCAGTTGCACTAGGAAATCCATCCTTACTTTTTTTTTTTTTTAACCTGACGTTACAGTTAGCCTAGGAGGCTTTCACTGCTTCACCGGACTATAGAGGCGAGCAGAGGGCTCGAGCGTAAGTAATAAGGTTGGTGACTTGGTGTCATAGCGTGTGTATACACTTATGTGACGCGACGTCACTTACTGTAGTAGTTTTAATAAATTCTAAATCCTTATGGCCGTTATTTCCCTGATGTACCGTAGACAGATTTCATAGAAAATTATCTCTTTATCAATTGTATCATTTAAATGCAATAACAATCACACTAATATTATAAAGGCGAAAGTTTGTGAGTGTATATGTTTGTTACTTCTTCACGCAAAAACTACCGAACGGATTGTGATGAAATTTTGTAGTAATATAGCTTATATATCCGAGTAACAGATACAATTATAAAGTTAAAAACTTTATAAATAGGTTGCAATTTATATAGTTTAACGCGGGTAAAACCGCGGGGCACAGGTAGTTATCAAATAAAAATACACGGGTAACGAATGTCAACCCGAGAATTTAGGTATGATTGTTTAGTATGTTATGTGTGCAGTTACAAATAAAATATTTTGGAAAAGATATGTTTGAAACATATCTACTTCAAATTATCAAGTAATTAATTATATTTTACTTACTTTACAGTGTGCGCAAACATAGGAGCACTTAAATATCACTTTTAAAACAAATAAAACGAAAAGAAAAAAGATTTTGACCCAACGAGCACAGATAATGCTTAACTTAACTTAGTTTTCATCAAAGACAATATTTCTAATTACATTTAGAGAGAGACTGCACGTGTGGCGCAGCGGCTATGACAGTCACCTCGCCGCTTCGTGTAGCGGGTTCGAGTCCCGCGCCGAACAACTATTTTGTGTGATCCATAAATAGTTGTTCTGAGTCTGGATGTAATTTGTGTCCGTCTATTATATGTTTGTAAAGTATCCCGCCACACAGGGATTAGATTCCCTAGTGCGGGCGATATCTTAATAAAAAAAAAAAAACAGTTAACATAGGACTTAATTTGGAAGCATGAAACAGTATCAGTACAAGCTAGGAAAGGCGTCTACCTCAGCAAATGCTACGGTAAATAATTACTGTGACGCTGATCTTCCGATAGCGCTTAAAAGACAACAAATACGACTGTGATACTGTTAATTAGTATACATATACCCATGCGTACCTAGTAGCGTTTAGTTGCGACCCCAAGGACTTATTTGAACCCAGGACTTTATTATCTGCCGTTGATCACGCTATCGTTACCGACGAGGCAGTCAAAGATATGTTTCCGCCCGTTCCTAATGTATATGCAAAGGGGAAAAAAAAAAAGGTTTTTATTCATTTTCTGACAATTCACAAGCGCTTTTTTAAAGTAAAAAAGCGCTTGTAAATTGTCAGAACATGTTCGTAGTAATACATAATTAATTTATAATTATTTCTACGTACATATAGATATATGCTGAAATGATTTGACTAATGCTGAAGCCCAGTAAATTGTCGATATATCACCTAAAATCATTTTTTATGTCATATAATACTATGTATGTCCATGGAAATAAAATATAACTTTAACAACAAAAACCTGAACGAACTCGAAATTCAGCATTAAGATCAGAAAAAAGTTTTAATATCACTAGTAGACGTAGTCGGACAAACAAAACGAGCAACTCACAAGTCTGTTTGTCTCTGTGTAATTATCTATATAAGTAAGTATTTACAAACAAATAGTATATGTAATATATCAGTTATATGGTTTCCATAGTACAAGCTCAGCTTAGTTTGGGATCAGATAGCCGTGCGTTAATAATGTGCCAGGAAATTATTAATATTATAACGTCATTTAACTTAAGGAATTAGGGCTAACCCGCAAATTGTTTGTTCATGTGTATCAATCTTTATAATATCGACTAAACTAAAAATAACTGCAAAAGTTCAAAGAAACCATCGTTATTCTGGATATCGAGATCGCCTTCATCGCTTTTAAGTAGATATAAAATATGTAACGTAATTAACGCACACCCTCAAACACCCCAATTAGAATATTATGTTGTAATCATAACACATACACTAAATTTTTAATTTAACATGTATATATGCATTGTTATTTACTAGATTAGTTTCTTGAAATAAAGTTTATTTTTCTTTATTTTGTATTGAATGATGGAATTTGTATGACTACAAATAAAACTACGATTTTAAAAGTCTTATTACTTTTACTTACGGTCCATTTCAATTGGTTTTGACTGTACAGGGTTAATACGACAATAATTTCCGTAGATTTGATTATTTTGGAAAAAAAAATACCTGTATTAAAAATTATATAAATTGATTCAGTAAACGATTCTGAACAAACTATTTTCAGGATGTGCGTTAATTAAGTTACATGTTGTATACTTGGGATTACTATCGTGGTGAAATTGCCAGAATAGTACGATTTGGCTGACTGCCCAGCGTATACTGAACGTACAAATTAAGCAAGTACATCAGTTGGGAAGGCTCCTTACATGCATCCCCTGGAAGTGCTTTGAGACCAGGTTGGCCGTAGCAAGGAAAACTAGTTCAGGTGGAGATACAATGATGATACAATGACGGGGCACCTATTATCATGATTCGCGTGCCCTAGTAACTGCACGCTCAACGATCTGATGGACGCTACAGCGATCGTAGCCAAGTTCTGGGCAGACACAGTTTAGATTGCCATCGACTAGCTAAGAAAATAACATATATATGCATATAATAAGAAAATAACATATAGCTAAGAATATAACTAGCTGTGCCCCGCCGTTATACCCGCGATAAATTTTAAAACGATAGCCTATGTGTTAATCCAGGGTCATCTAACTCCATAGCAAATTTTATTAAAATCGCTCCAGCCGTTTAGACGTGAAGAAGTAACAGACATACACACTCGCACACTCAAACTTTCGCCTTTATAATATCAGTGCGATAAAAATGAATATAAATAGCCAGGCCTGTTATTCTAATGGTTAATGACTGTGACTGGTAAGCCAGAGGTCCTGGGTTCGATCCCCACCCAGGACAAGCGCGATTATACAAAATATATATTTGTCCCTAGTTTGGGAGTAATTTATAAGAAAGAAATAAAATGTTTTTATAGAACACATACACATTGAAATGAAGCTTCTACAAATCTACATATATTGGTTATATATAATATGAAAGTATTTCGAAATATATTAAAATGTTTGTCAGTTGTCTGGTTGCCATTGTACAGGCTTTGCTTAGTTTGTGATCAGATGGCAGTGTGTTAATTGCCCCAAGATATTTAAGTATGTATATATATCATCATCATCATCATATCAGCCGAAAGACGTCCACTGCTGGACAAAGGCCTCCCCCAAAGATCTCCACAATTACCGGTCTTGCGCTATTCGCATCCAGCAGGATTATAATGTATATATGATAATAATATATTAATAAGGAACAAAAAATGTTTCTGATCAAATTTGTTTTAGTCCTAGTGCGTCTTTGCATTGTATTCTGAATGTTTTTGGAATACCTTATGTCTTTTAGACATTTAATCTCTAAAATTAAGATACCAATTCTCTTAGTATCTAAACGGACCATCCCTATGTTGTAAATAAGCTTGCATATATTAATATATACATTTTGCTTATTATAACGAAACTTTGACTTGTAAATGCGTTGATAAACATCCGTATAACACCTTAATTTAAAGCAGCCAATAACTTGAGCCAAACACATTAATATAAGCCTTTATTTAACATTATTCTAATTTAAGATTGTACAACAGCGGGATCCGCTTAGCGTTATCAAGAAACATAATTTGGTTCAAACACCTTTTCTATAACTGAACGTATTTATATGATTAAAACAGCAATTGATAATCAACTTTGTAATTCAAAGTTTTAAGATTGAAATTGCAATAATATAAATTGTATATTTTATTCCTATAAACCTGTATCTTTGCGGATTATAATGAGACCTTTTGACAATTTTAATTTCTCTTCTCACTGCGCTAAAAATTAAATGTCACAGTCTTGTAAAACATTGCGCAGTAGTAAGGTTATGGACGTGATATCATGTTCGCTTATTATAAATGAGGCGACACTATAAAAAGCGACTCTGACAATTGTGACATATTTGTAGAAATATTCATGCATAAAATTATTATAATCATTGGGTACTGTTAACCGACTTCAAAAAGAAAGAAGGTTATCAACAGTATATTATTTCTGGTATGTAGGTGTGTATGTTATATTCGCGATATCTCCATTGTTTGCTAACCGATTTTGATAAAGCTATCGGCGTGGTCCCATATAAATACCGCCCAAATATGTCGTAAAAGAAAGTGGAAGTAAGTTAAAACGGTATATCTAATCTTAAAAATGGGAAATGTCAAATTTTGCCGTCCGGCGGGACTCCAACCAGTAGACTAGGTAGGCGTTCTGCGTTAAGCTATGAACGATCCACATTGGCAGATCAAATTTAGGATTCCCTCACTTACACCGTTTTGCAGGATATAGGTGTTATCCATCGGCTTTGTTTTATATTAATGTTAAAACATTATATAAAGCCGTTATTTTTGTGCATGTGGTGTTAACCTGTAATTAATTGTTGCACTTGTAATTGTCACCCTAGCTGTTTAAGTTGTAAATGTTTATGTGTAAACAATTGTTGGTTAACCTTAATAAATAAATAAATATAGAAACATGGCCGACTGATATTTCATAGTTGAGATTTTTGTGATTAGTTTTACGCTTTGCATTGCGAATGATGCTATAAAATTATAATAGTTTGGAAAGTATTTTCAATATTAGATAATCTTTTAACACTACAATCTATCCTCCTATTTAGCTCGATGTATGTTTCATAATCCATATGCTATGGACAACACGGGCTCCGATTCGGCTAGTCTACTAGTCTAGTTTATAAAGAAAGTAAGTGAGGCGGGAAGGGACAAAGAAATGCAACATTTAATTAGGTTTCTTGTAATCGAATGTTGGCTTCAATTTCGACAAAACTAATAAAAAATCATCTTATATTGAATTGCGCTACTCGTACATAAACTACTAAGATTGAATTATTACCATATTTTGAACCTTAACACAAAGTGCTTAAGTTGAAAATACTGGCTGTGCGTTAATAATATTGTATATCAAACGCTACAGGGAGCCTTGTAGCTCGTTATGAATATCATTACGACTACGCTACAAGGGACTCGGCAGTAGCAATTATCATGTGACTGCTGTTTATTATGAATTCTAAGTAAGTACGTGTAGTTGAAAGGGGCTTAAAGTATTGCGTGTGTATATTTTTCAGGTTAGCAGCCAGTAGCAAGGAGTCGGCATTCGGCGATTATATGTATTAATTGTATCTGTACCTACATATTGTAGGTGCTTTCTCACTTTAATCTTCCCTACACTATTACTTTTAAATTAATTCAATATTTTATTGCATCCTAATTATTCTCTTACTGACATTTCTTACACCTTTTTACTACCCATTTTTCATTTGCCACTAGTTTTGTCCATCTCAAGGTTGTCTGGAAGAAATTGCAATTAGCGATAAGACCGCCCTTTGTACACAATTATGATAACTATTTTTGTAATTAATATTTATTTCTGGTGTACAATAAAGAGTTTTGTTTTGTATTGAAGTTGATTTTATACGTAGTTTGACCACCTCCGTTTCCGAACGATGTGAACTGTCCGCAAACAATATTTGTGTAACCATTATTTTACTGGTAAAACTAAACATACAATCGACTCTACTTTGGTTTATTACCCATTTGTTGGGTGGGTGAATGTACTGAATGGGTTCTTTATAATACCACACCGAAAGATTTTTCACATGATAGTAAGACATATGAGCAAGCGGGTTCTTCGATAGTAGGTAAGTAATATCCACCGGCAATGGACACCACAGGGCAAAATGTTAGTATTTTGCCGGCCTTTAAGAAAGGAAGCTTCTAGAAGGCTGCCGTGTCATATCAGACCGGAAATACTTCCGTACTTATTTGATTCCGTAGTGTGTGGTAAAAAAAAACGTCTGTTAAGCGTGTCGAATATGTCATATCCCTCCAAATAATGGAAATAACTCCATTGCGGAAATGTTTGGGGAGCTTTTTCCCAGCTGTGGAAGTAATTCGGCTGACATGCTGGAGTTTGAAGACGGTCGGCCTCACCTCATCGGACGTGCGGTTAGTCTCTAGATGGGTAAACACAATAGTCGTATCGACTGCACGTGACAGCGGCTAAGACAGTCGCCTCACCTCGTCGTGTCGCGAGTTCAAGTCCCGCGCCGGACAACTATTTATGTCACCCATAAATAGTTGTTTTGAATCTGGATGTAATTTGTGTCCGTCTATTGTATGTTTGTAAAAACACAGGGATTAGATACCCTATTGCGAGCTTTCTAGTTTCCGTGCTTTGGAGGGTACATTAAGTGGCCGGTCCCGGCTCTAGACATTAGACAACAGTCGTTATGCCTTAGTACCCTGGGCTGCTTGACTAACTCTGGAACAATAGGGTATTATTCACGATATATAATATTAAATAAACAGCTTTATTTCGATTGAAATAAGCAGTATCTTTGTGCAATCTTTTTCCGGCTTTTGTAACTTATTGATGATACGAATGAACTTTGAGACTTGAGTCTGTACACTCCGCCATAGGAACTGGACTATTAATTTCTTCCTTCCAAAAATGTTCATTGTTAAACAAATTACCGTCTTCCACCAAGCTTCAATGCGCATGCGTTGTATGCTACCAATTAGCATCGGAATAAGGAAATGAATAATACCCCACACATCTTCCTTGAGCGGTGTATGATCTAATTAGTTTAATGATGCTCCACTACTTATGGACTCAAATCGAGAATAAAATTGGTAGCATGTGAGAAGCAAGTGAGTTTCATTGGATCGTTCATATCGAACAATTTGCGAGGAGAGTGCATGCATGGAAATACATATATTGATCGTAAACATATCCTCTTCATCAACATATTAACTGAAAGAAGTCCACTGCTGGAAAATGGCCTTCTCTATGGCTGGTCCTGTGCTGCAAGCATACAGTGGCTTCCTACGATCCTCGTTTGCGAAGATCGTCGGACCATCTTGTAAGGGGCGTATATATACAACATGTAACGTAATTAACGCACACCCTCAAACACCAAAATTAGAACATTATGTTGTCATACTACATTCACTGAATTTTTAATTAAACATCTATATGCATTGTTAGTTACTAAATTAGTTTCTCGGAATAAAGTTTATTTTACTTTATTTTGTATTGAATGATGGAATTTGTATGAATGCAAATAAACTACGATTTTATAAGTGTTATTACTTTAAATTACGGTCCATTTGAATTTGTTTTGACAATGACAATAATTTCCTTAGTTTTAATTATTTTGAAATACTATATTTTACTTAATTATACTTAATTATAAAAATTACCTATATTAAAAATGATATAAATCGAATCAGAAAACGATTCTGAACAAACTATTTTCGTTTGTAAATTCTTTATTGTGCTGATTTCATGGATGCTTATATAAAGGTTTTAATTACCTTTACCTGTTTAAAAAAATCTGCTGGAGAATATGTTATTTGATATAAAACCGGCAGTTAGAAATGTTAAATGGAATTATTAATCTATGATTAAGATTCTTTGTTTTAAATGGTTACTCTTGGTTTTGTTCTTTGTAAAAGGCCCTTACAGGGATTTATTATTAACGAAGTTCAGAACTTACAATTCACAAATTCCAACTACATTAACCATAGGGTCCTCCATCCACCTTGGCTGTCAGCAAGATGATGGCGGCTAGTGCTGTATATCTCCCTCGAATTAGGACCTACCAATAATCCACCAGTTATGCTCTGATTTAGACTATACATACTATTTGAGATCAGTGTACCCAGTATGGCGACGAAGGATCATCTATCTCACTCTTTCCTTACAGCGTTAGTCCAACAAAATTACAAAAAACATAGGAGTCCATGTCTGCGTGAATGAGGATTTCTTTTTATATAAGACGGCGACAAACGAGCAAGTGGATCACCTGATGGTAAGTGATCACCGCCGCCCATGGATACCAGAGGAGTCGCGGGTGCGTTGCCGGCCTTAAAGCGTCAGGAAACAAGTGTTGTTGACCATTCCCCTCAACCTGGGCTCTGGCGACCTTACTCACGATTTGAAAAAGGCTCTGCACAATCCATACATCTTTTTCTCAATTTCATTCTGCGATAGTTAATTTTCAATCACGCATAATAAAGTTTCTCTAGGTTAACTAAAATAATTCGTAATTAGTCTAGATAGTATATGTTCTTCTAAAGAACAATACTGTCTGACGGAAGTTGGCATCTAAGTACCATAGTACCTTTAATAGTCTTCAACCAGTATGACCACAACACACCCACGCGCGACCCCACAACTAATTTAATTTCATGCTCGTGACATACACGCATACATCATTGCTATAGTGATGGGCCATGGCAGACACATCGATAGCGAGAAGAAACAATCATAATGGCTACCAAGTATACCTCAAAGTAGTACGGACCACGACTATAGAACCCGCTTGATGAATTGATAAGACCTGGTTAGTCATAAACCAGCACTGTCTGAAAACATTGATGATAGATATTTGACAATAGGAATTTTGCATTTGGACTTTGCTGTAACATTTACGTAATCTATATACCTGACCTTTCATGACCCTGCGCGTGCATGTGTTGATAAGATACCCTCCCTAATTCATCAGATTATCCTTTTCACGAATTGACGTAGAGCAACATTTACATAAATCGTTCCTCAAAATGTCCTGACGAATGGATGCATGAGGGTCACCTCATGCATCCATTCGTCAGTAACCATCCGAGTCGAGGTTCAGGTCCCAAAATGGATGCCGTGTGGCATGTACTGCTAACAGTTACAGTTCGTCGTTTTGTGAAGTCTTGGACCCCGCGAAAAATTTAAACAGTCTCAACCTCCCACTAGAGCAAAGCGGTTGACAACATGATATATTTTGGGACCATTATTAGTATACTTCATATACGAGTATAGTCTCCCGCTTTGCTCTGGAGGGAAGTGGAACTATTCATTTTATAACTCCTCCTTCTTTTGGATTAAATTCGTTGCGGGATCCAAGACAGTTAAAGCGATTCTCACCGATGCCTGAGCCTCACCGCTCAGTGTCATTTCATTGTGTGCCACTGTTAATCCTGGCTTACAGGAGTTGCTGTGGTGGGTAAGAGAGAGGGTCTAGTCCCGACTTTAAAAAAATGGGTTGATGCTGAGCAAAAAATATTTTTTTACAGAACTGTCCCCGTATCACGTTTGGCCCGATCTGGGATTTGAACCTACTGCCGCTAGACCAACGAGGCAGTAAATTGTAATATCAATAAAAGATTTTGAATGGTATCTGAGTAGCGTTGCGCCGCCCTATCCTCCATCGGTCAAGCAAGTGTCGGCACCAATTATTTAACCTTACTTAAGGTGCGGGTCACAAACATTACGCCGATCTTCTCAATTGGAGGTGCGGCAGTGATCTCAGATGTGACTCATAAGTGGACCGTGTTTGGACATTGTTGTTGAATAGTGAATTAGGGACGGATTATATGACTTGTAGTTTGAGTATACTGTTGACGATGTATTCACTTATACTATGGTACAAGCATACTATGGTACAAGCATACTATGGTACAAGCATACTATGGTACAAGCATACTGTGGTACAAGCATACTATGGTACAAGCATACTGTGGTACAAGCATACTATGGTACAAGCATACTGTGGTACAAGCATACTATGGTACAAGCATACTGTGGTACAAGCATACTATGGTACAAGCATACTGTGGTACAAGCATACTATGGTACAAGTATACTAAGGTATCCTTGGCGAGTCATTGGGAATTATGCTTTTGCTTCATTTTCTGCAAGTGCCAGCTAAGATTTTTTTCATTTCTATAAAATAGGATGACAAACGAGCAAGTGGGTCACCTGATGGTAAGTGATCACCGCCGCCCATGGACACTCGCAACACCAGGGGAGCTGCAAGTGCGTTGCCGGCCTTTAAGAAAAGAATAGGCTCGCTTCTTGAAGGTTGCCATGTCATACCAAATAGGAAATACCTCCGCAGCTAACCTTGCTTTGCCTACGTATTGTGTTTTCGCGTAGTAATATCTCTCATCAGACATTCAGTAACTAGCTTGTAGGTAGTTTTAAACATCAAAGGGTTTAACAAAATAGCTACTCTCATTACTACGAAATAAAGTTTAAATATAGCCAGTGTGAACCTGCCTTCGATGTTTACCAATATGTATACCTATTGAATCATTATTACGTACATACGTAATTTTCTTTTATTAAGAATCGATCGTAATCTCAGTCTATCCCTCTATCAGTCGCTAAGCAAGGCTAAGCTTCGTGAGTGTTCTAGGTATTTGTACGGTGGTATCCAAATGCCGGGTGATACAGTGTTGATATAATTTTCTCTATATCTGATTCATCATGTCAGGCGAAGGATGTCTATGGCTGGAAAACGGCTTCCTAATTTTCTCCATATTGGCTGGTCATGCGCTAACTAAATTCATCGTCTTCCAGTCTTCAGTCTGTCTTGTTTGGGGCCATTTAGATCCTGCAGCTTCCGGTTCCGTTGCTATCTGATTAATCTATTAATATTTTTAAATGAATAGCCTACAAACCACCTTTACAAGAAATACTTAGGTATTTTCATTGTATTTATTAATTTTGTTATTTACACAGCTACAAGGCGAAATGTACATACAGTAATATTATACTTAAATTATAAACATGATACTCTATTTGCTCAGTTGGGTAACGGTATTGTCAACATTTTCGCACATTTCTTTTGTTTTGAAAGAATTTTATTGTATAAGTTTTCGGCACGTTATCAATAGAATTATTAATGGAAAGATATTGCTGGAGATAAATTATATTACAATCAGCAAATCATAGCCAGTTACTTCATCGGTTATAGAGCACCTACCTTGGCATACTGTTGTGTACTGTTTGGCGACAATCGAGCAAGTGGTTCACCTGATTGTAAGTGATCACCACCACCCATCGACACTTGCAATACCAGAGGAGTCGCTGGTGCGTTGCCGGCCTTTAAGAGTCAGCAAACAAGTGTTGCTGACCCTTCCCCCCACCCCGATGGGCTCTGGCGACCTTATTCACACGCAGAAACACAACATTAGAATTATTAATGTCATTATTAAGGTCTTGCGGTCTGGCGTTGCCCACATCCAGCGGCTTCCCGCGACCCTTGCAAGATCGTCGGTGCACCCTGCAATTCCGGCAATTCTGGAGATCCATGGGGGACGCCTTTGTCCTGCAGTGGACGTCTTTCGGCTGATATGATGATGATGATTATATAATAATAATAATATGTGCTGGCCCACTTTTAAGTGAGCCTCACTTCCATTGGGGGCATTCCTGCCCCCAACTCAAGATGCCCCGGAACACGACGCGCCACCGTCTCGGGCCTATTCTGGTCGGATGGTGAACTGCCCCAAGTCCACCACCTGCAGGCCTCTCCTCATGGAGGCCGAAGATTGGCGATATACGCCCTCCGACGCCCCGTTCTCCTAGCGCGGCTTGGGCGGGAAGACAATGCCTCCCGTTCTCGCTCCACCAACTCTTTTGCAACCATCACATCCTTGCACAAATTGGCGACGATACTCCAGGCACTCTCGCTCGCAACGATGAATTCGGTCACCGTTGCAAGCGAGATGTCAACCGCACCCATTGCAGCCCCGAGAACACGGCGCTGTGTCTCCCAGGCTGGGCATTCTACCAATGTATGAAGCGCCGTATCAACGGGGCTACCACAATGGTGACAACCGGACGTCTTTTCTCTGCCTATCCGATGCAGGTACTTCCCGAAGCAACATAATTTTTATATGTGTTAACTTAGAGCGACTGAATCCAAAATTTTGGAACGAAGTTCCTTTTCGCGCGTTGTGAAAGGGGGCTAGACGGAAAAAATTCTTACGAAAAGTTGTCACGACACTTTTTGCAGCTGTGCGGCGTGCGCATGTTTCTCTGTCTGTCTCTCTCTCTCTCACTCTTGTTCTTATAGAAAGCAAGCCAGATGTTTTCATTTCTATTTCGCATTGAACAGTGTGGGGTCGCGGCGATTATTTTTGTTGAGTGTATACAGGTTTTTTGTACATAATAAATAATAACAAATAATAACATATGGACGGTCACCGTAGCCTAGTTGGTAGAGCTCCTGCCTACGAAGCTGGTGGTCCTGGGTTCGAATCCCGGTAAGTGCAAATATTTGTGTGATGAGCACGAATATTTGTTTCTGAGTCATGGGTGTTTTCTATGTATTTAAGTATTTATCTATCTATATAAGTATGTATATCGTCGCCTGGTACCCATAGTAAAAGCTTTGCTTAGTTTGGGGCTAGGATGATGTGTGTGACATTGTCCATAAAAAAAAAAAATAAAAATAACAAATAACTTCGTCCCACCGGGTGTCCCTTGACGCCTCTCAAGTTTTTATTTATATCAGATGTCGACAAACGAGCAAATCCGTCACCTGATGGTAAGTGATCACCGCCGCCGATGCACACTCGCAATACCACAGGAGTCGCGGGTGCGTTGCCGGCCTTTAAAAGTCAGCAAACAAGTGTTGCTGACCCCGCCCCCCACTCCCCTCATAGGCCTCTCCCAATAAATACGATTCTCAATTCCAAGTACCTACCGGACTACTAATAGTGTTACGGTACCAGTGATCGTTACGTGAACAAAATATGTGTATTCAGCTCTATAGCGTTGATGGCACAGGTGGACATTAACATAAGAAGTAATAAGAACATAATATTTGAGCGACCTTCATGCCACATTAACTGTACATTATATTGTATATAAATATTGAAAAAAAATATACACTTGTTATATAAGGAAGGTTACGACTGCTCGTTTGTCTGGCAGTGGCGTGTGTTACTACAGGTAATTAGATCGTTCGGGCATATTATTAGGTCTATAGGCATACACTGTTACATAATATGCCCGAACGGTCTTGCCATTAAAGGTTATATGCGGTTATTTTTATATTATTTGCATATATTTGGTTAGTTATTTGGAACATTTAGTAGGTTTTTGTTGCTAGTTGCTCTCGGCACCTAGGCACGCGGTCAGTGTACAGATGGGGGACCGCTAAATTGGTTTAATTTCTGAGAGTCTTCGTGCTTAGGACGGCACGTTAGGCTGTTGGTCCCGGTTGTTCTCGTTGGACAATACAGTCGATTAGCTTGAACAACTCTGACTCTAGATTATTCACTGCCCATACAATAAAGTCAATACTAGTCAAATCAATTTAAGTAATCACTGGGGTACCACAGAGGATCGAATGTGAATCGATCGCGGTAAACAAAATAAGGAAAGTACCAATTAAGATTTTCTACCGTGACATATATTTTTGTAAACTGATCTATCAAGCATTACAATGAGTCTTATCTTGATGACAAACTTGAACAACTCGGACTCCACCTGCAATCATTCCAATCAGACCAAGAAATCCAAAAAAGCAAGCCGTAAATCTTGCCTAAGCAATTAGACTACACATAGGGTTTATCATAGAAATACAAGATATCTATTGACTAAGCCCTTCATCGCATACGAACCGTGAGAGCAAATAAATATTTTGCAGACGGTGGTCACCAGACACTTATCTTCACCGATGACATACAGTTATGCTGTTGAAGAAAAGTTTAATTATAATAAAACCGACCAAGTGCGAGTCGGACTCGCACATGAAGGGTTCCGTAGCAGCAAGTATTTCAGTTGATTAAATGAAAGCAACTTGCGGTTTATGACGTATTAAAAAAAAACTACTTGCTAGATCTCGTTCAAACCAATTTTCGTTGTTAGTTTCTATGGTAATGTACATCATATAAGTTTTTTTAGTTTTATCATTCTCGTATTTTAGAAGGAAATTTTGATATTAGGAACCTCAATATCATTTTTGAAGACCTATCCGTAGACACCCCACATGTATGGGTACGATGAAAAAATTTTTTTTGAGTTTCGGTTCCAGAAATAAATGAATATGAATATGTATGGCGACCCCCCAAAATAATTGTGTTTTTCTATTTTTGTGTAAAAATCTGAATGCGGTTTACAGAATACATCTACTAACCAAGTTTCAGTAGTACAGCTCTTATAGTTTCGGGAAAAAATGGCTGTGACATACGGACGGACAGACAGACAGACAGATATGATGAATCTTTAAGGGTTCCGTTTTTTGCCATTTGGCTACGGAACCCTAAAAAGGATAGTGTCTATTGCAACAGCTCTCAAGACGGTAAAAAGATAATTCTAAAGGTCTATAGATGTTTTTTCTTAACAAGTATTGAAAATACCACCAATTCAATTCAACGATAAAGTTGTAATTCAATGAGTTGTAATTGAACGTTTTAAAGAAAATTATTTTATATCTTAGTATAGGTATGTACGCCTAGGATACTATTATTATTTGTTTGTAAGTTTTTTAAACGTTCTCATTTAAGTGAATTAGGTACTGTAAATTCCTATGAGAAAATAAAGATATCTCAAACCTTAATTCGATATTCAACTAAACAACTTCGTGCGACTATAAACAGTCAGCACATTTAGTATAAGCTCATTTTCATAAACTTCAAGCTTTTGAGGTCTCTTAAAAGTTTACCACAATAGAGTTGTGTGTATCTTTTGGAGGGATATGCCATAATCGCCCCGCTTGGCAGACATGTTGGTGATCTCAGTATGATGGTTATAGTACACAGAGAGACGCTTCTGCCCGTTCTCTGAGAGATATACCATTAGGATGACTTTTACGCCCCCCACGGGGTGGAGTGGTGATATTCTTTGCCGTCAACCTTACCTCTGTTAGTTGTTAAAACTATTTAAAATCGCAATACCCCCGCTTCGCGTTTGTCATAGGTTGCACTATGACAAAAGTCATATGCTACGTTAATCGCTAAGCATCGAATGGTTCTTCAGCTAGTTTGCCGGTTATACTACTAAAAAAAATGACCCAAATATCTATTATGGAGCAGGGTTTGAATCCATAGCCACTTAAATTGGCCGGTCTCACGTCTTGACCAAATAAGATGTTCAGATAATCTGATAACCAAACTTAATTATGCCGGAGCCGACCAAACAAACAATCAAAATCATTGACGCAAACTGTGACACCCGGAGACGCTGTAGCGGCGCCACATGAATAAATCACATAACAGAGGACGCAGAAACTCTATCTATAATATCTAGGGACAATGTCACACAGATGATCCTAGCCCCAAACTAAGCAAAGCTTGTACTATGGGTACCAGGCGACGATATACATACTTGGATGTTTTCTATGTATTTAATAAATTCTTAAATACATAGAAAACATCCATGACTCAGAAACAAATATTGGTGCTCATCACACAAATATTTGCACTTACCGGGATTCGAACCCAGGACCACCAGCTTCGTAGGCAGGAGCTTTACCAACTAGGCTACGGTGACCGTATTGTATTTGGATAATCAAGTATAGACAAGTTACATGTAACTTACTGTGGAACGAGTTCAGAGACTATTATACAACTTTCACTCTGCTAGACTATTTACTTATGTACCAGAGTCACTTTGCTTATCTGTGTGTCTGGCCAAGCGTGTGACGTCACCTGACAGAGCAATATGGCCGCTTTTGATGTCGCCGACCATACTATATTGAGCTATTGGTCCGATTCGTCTTTTTTCGATGGTCTAGAGCTTTTTGTGTGGCGGTTTTTTATTCATACAAGTGACAACAATCAAGTAGATAAGCCTAAATCTCGTGGGCTCCGAGGATCTTGAGGACGAAGGAGTCACATTTCTTTTATAACATACCTAACTTAAACTAGATTTTATTCAGCGGCCGCTTGAGCTGTGGCCCGAACCCCATAAGGGTGCCCTCAGGTATTAGTCGCTTAAATTAAGCTACTGGTTGAGAGCCTTTTGTGCTAGGCAACTGCTCGTTGTTTTCAATTCTTTAATTTGATATACTATTGCTAAATGTAACAATAATAGCTTAGTAACTTGATTTATTATTTATTGAAGGATATTAAAAATATATGTGACGAAACAGACCGCACGGACGGACTAATTCACAAAATTTGTTGCGTTAAACTGTGTTTATGTAATACATTGTGAGCTTGACAAGTACAAGTGTAGATATGTAAATACCCAAGTGCTGAATAAATTTCATTATTTCATTATTATTAAACATGTCGCAATATCAGTTGGCTGTGTTACTGACGGCAGGAAAATTACCACCCCATATTATCTCGCGGGGGTGTAGAAATCGACCCGAGGGAATATCTACCAGCAGCGTATCTTTGTGTCTCTTCGATACCATACTGCGACCACCAACTAGCGTTGCCAATATTTTTTACAAGAAATAAAGTCTTGACTTTATTTCTAGTAAAAAATATAAAGACTTGACGGTCACCGTAGCCCAGTTGGTAGTGCTCCTGCCTACGAAGCTGATGGTCCTGGGTTTGAATCCCAGTAAGTGCCAATTTTTCTGTGATGAGCACGAATATTTGTTTCTGAGTCATGGATGTTTTCTATGTATACAAGTATTTATCTATCTATATAAGTATGTATATCGTCGCCTGGTACCCATAGTACAAGCTTTGCTTAGTTTGGGGCTAGGATGATCTGTGTGACATTGTCCCTAGATATTATTATTAAAGTATATTCAGGTCTATGAAGAATATTAAACAGTATTTTAGAAAAATTAAGTGGTTTTTTTTTATTTATGTTTTAAACACATACTTTTAGAGCTTCTCGCACAAGTTACTAATATACAATCTTTGTGGCTGCGCTGCACTGAGCAGTGAACGCCCTCTGAGTAAATAAATGCAAACAGTATTATGTATACTTTATTTTTGTTCAACAGGAAAAAGTATAATTTAGTGAAAAACAATATAATAATGTTCAAAACAGTATATTTGGCAACCCTACCACGGCTACCACCAACCTGCCAAGCGTTCCTTTCCTCTGTGAACGGCTCTTTCGGATCAGCACTGCCACCATACCGAATACAGTCAACGTAATTTGAAGATCATCGTCATATTTTTTTACCCTACCGTGCAGTGCATGACGTCGCAGCTACTGAGAAACACTGCCAGAAAACTCAGTAGGAATCCTTTTTTAAAATAAAATATACTTAAGATTAATTACAATCATGTGTGTTGACTCATTTTTTTTTTGTATGATGCTGTCGTTAGCCTAGGAGGCTTTCACTACTTCACCGGACTATAGAGGCGAGCAGAGGGCTCGAGCCGTCTAGCAATTAAGTAACCCGCGCCGGAGGGCACCCCCTGTGGGGTTCGAACCTCGACTCTGGGCGATTACTGGCGGAGAGAGGGCAAGATCATCATTTTAGGGAGTTTTGTGCAACTTTCGCTCTACGTTAATGACATGTCGCGGCCCCCGTCCGCGTTGAGGGGGCTTTTTATCGATACGATATGCAAACTAAGGGTCATGGAGGGCGTTGGTGGTCGCGACGCGTTCGCGGTCGTACTCTCTTCCGACGAGTACGAATAATCGGTTTGTGTATAGTGTCACGAGAGTTTCTAATGACTTTAACTTGTTCTAAGTAGGCAGTAATCTCGTCGTCCGGTTCGTCCAAGACGATCCTGGGACGACGGTGCTTACGTGTGTGTTGACTCAGAACAACTCAATCCCAAGCACTTTTATCACTTAAATAATCAGAAATTTTGTAATAAGTATGCCCTGCTACACAATTTGGCTTTAATAATTCTTTTAAACTTATTCGTAGACAATTCTCTAATATCATTGGGAAGTTTGTTATAGAATCTTATACATTGCCCCATAAAAGAGTTACTTATTTTGTGGAGACGGGTAGTATGCAATATGAGATTATTCTTAAATCTAGTATTTACATTATGTGTATCGCTCCTTTTACAGAAGGAAGGAATCGATTGACCACCACTAATGCCTACCAGGCTACGGTAACCAGTTACCATCTGATGGGCCGTATGCATATTTGCGTCTATTTCTTATCCTTATCGATTCTCATGTGGGTATATCATCGCACTAATCGATTCATAAAACAGAACAATAACATCAATACAGAATAAAACATCGATTCCTTATGATATCAATAGATACTACATAATCGAATTAGACATACAATTGACTGGTTGAACCCATAGAAATCACTTTGGTAGTTACATAAAATTTAAAAGCAACCTTCTCTTGAGTGTTGTAAGAGCAATTTTTGGTTAAATTGTTGCTATCTATGTGCCGTGCTCGTACACCTGTGCCGATCGATTCGTACAATGCATGGTCATGTCTGGGTCTGTGATGTGTGAATGAGTGCATATGGCAAATGGAGATCATGTTTGTATGTAAATATATTCAATATTCATACAGCTGATCTGGTTTTGAGACTAGTAATGCTCTTGCCCGCGTTTCGGCTACAATACATATATATAAATATTGTCTTTAACGGTTCATTCGTCAATAATGCTAGACAGATAATAATAATAATAAAATAGGCTTTATTGCTGCTTCCTTATCACTATTACGTAAGTAATGCTTACAAAGTTTGCCTACTTACTAAAATAAAATTCATGCAATATATTTAATAATATTAAGCATTATCGGCAACTGGATATTTATCTGGATCATGTCCATTGACAAAGGCCTCCTCTAAAGATTTCCAAGTATTTCTGTCTCTAGACAGATACTATTGATTAAAATGTATAATTAACTAGCTGTGCCCCGCTGTTTTACCCGCGTTAAACTTTATAAATTATAGCCTATGTGTTAATCCAGGGTGTCAGCTAACTCCATACTAAATTTTAATAAAATCGTTCCAGCCATCCAGACGTTAAGAAGTAACAAACATACACACTCGCACACTCATAAACTCCCACACTCACTAACTTTTTCCTTTATAATATTAGTGTGATTAAATAAATATCAAAAAGCTACGGCTAGTGGATTAATGGAGTGTGTGTTCAAACACAGATATTCTTTGTTTTCGCACTCTCACTATCCTATGGGTTGGACACGGTCGGGAAGAGGTCAGATGTTGGACCGACGGCTTTACATGCTCTCCCAGATATTGGGTGAATCCACCAATATATATACTCTGGGCTGATACTTTGGACTGTTTTAACAGAAAATTCTAATAATTTGGCCCGACCCCTGATGTGAACCCAGGTCCTCATGTTGGCTAGACAAACCAGTCAGTAGTTTTATAAATATATGTGTCACACCTTTATGGGCACCCTTATAAAACAAGGCCCGCGGTTGAGGGCGGCACTGAATTATTATTATTATTATTTATTTACATAAAAAACAAGGGATAGAATGTTTTAATTATAAAATATTTAAGTTAAGGGACAGATTTTATGAGGAGGTGACCGCTAGCACGTGATCTTAATTTCCTAAAATAACATATTTTAGTTTAGCAAAGCTCTAAACTATAAGTCATATATTCTGAAAATTCCACGCCGATGGGTTAGTGCTACATTTTCCGAAAAGTGTTACAAGGGAAGATGTTGCGGAGCTGAGCTATGTGTATAATATATGTACTAAGCACGGCAGGGCACCTACCCCAGATTGGTAGAGAATGCCGGACTATTAATTGTAAGATATCCCAGTTTTGAGTTTCTACTGTATTCCTATGTCTGTTAGTCTCTTGCAGTATGATTCATAGATCACTTCTTAAGGTTCGTTGAATTTCGATGATATCATATATGTACTTAACACATTGATTGGATACTTCCGCAATCAAATATGGCAATTTACAGTATCTAAGCCATAGTAGTCGGTCCCCTGAGCACCGAACTTCAGGTCTTGTGTGATACGCGATGATGTCCAAGCAAGAATCTTCAATTTACATAATCATTGTTGTGTGTTAATTTTATCTTATTTTTAATTTAATATTTTCAAGTTATATTCATCTTTTCTCAAATATTGTTAAGTATGAAATAAGGGATGGAGCGAGACAACCCCAACATAAGTATTATTAATTACTTACTGGGGGCAGTTTCATTCACATTTGTTGATGTAGGTAAACATTTGAGGCGCAATAAACATTTTCAACTTTCAACATTTATTTCAGATTTTCATCGAAGTGTGGATTTGACAGCATTAAATTTAATTTAGTTATTGGTAAGTTACAGGTGATAATACCAAGAATTCCATAAAAAATATTATAACGTTGAGAAATCATAGGATTCTCTAAGCTCACACCAATTTCAGACAGAACAGTTACATGGTAAGGGCAAATAAAACATTCAACATGGTGTGTCAGTAAATATTAATCTCGATTTTAATTTATAATTATGTCCAATTAATAATTTGTTAAGTAGGTATTGAGTTTTGGACTGGGCACATTCTACAACCACCACGTCATTTGCGTACCTAAAGACCTGGACACCAGGTAGGTAAAGCAGATGGCAAGTAATTTAACAGGATACTAAAAAGTATATTGGATAGCACATAATATAATGTTATATTTATGTTTATTATTTAAGAAATATATATTATTATTTTCTAGTTTTAATTTATGTAGTTTATGTAACAATTTTTATTATATTTTTAAGTATGAGATTTATCACCTCCACACACGACGTGTTAAGTGCACCTACCGTATTTTTCTCTGCATCACCCTAAGGTAGACTGGTAGAGAATACCTCCGGCATTAAGTCCGCCACTGTACATCCATATGCAAAAATTTAAAAAAAAAACACTTGAGAGGTGTCAAGGGACACCCCGATGGAACGAAGTTATTTCTTATTATTTATTATGTACCAAAAACCTGTATACACTCTACAAAAATAATCATCGCGACACCACACTGTTCAATGCGAATTAGAAATTAAAATATCTGGCTTGCTTTCTATAAGAGAGAGAGAGAGAGAGACAGACAGAGAAATATGCGCACGCCGCACAGCTGAAAAAAGAGACACAACTTTTCGTAAGAGTTTTTTCCGTCTAGCCCCTTTTCACAGCGCGATAAGGAACTTCGTTCCAAAAATAATGAGGTCATGGGTTCAAATCCGCTTACCACCAGATGTACTAAATACTTGTTTACCAACTAAGTCACCCCATAAAAATGAGAATGCCACATCCATACCAACCTACACTTACTCTATAAGTAGAGCATCCTAGGTATATGTACCTCGTATCGACTCTTTCAAATCAGTTGGAAGGTACTTACGTCCTACAATAGTGTCAGATTAGTGTCGGTACTGCTCACACGTTACTGATCATTGTCACTGAACAAATTGATCAAATGACTGATCAATCCGATCAGTACCGTCGGATCACGGTCAACGGGAGTATTGTCGAGTAATGTATGTCTTTTGCCTCTCGTATCGAGATACGTGATTGAAAGTATGAGATATATCACGTTGTTCAGCTTTATAGCCCGTGGGGGGACGGCTGAGGATGTGTAACTTCTTCTACGCTTGCTGGGAACATATGCACACGATAGAATGGTCCACTTGGCTAGTGCGACCAGTCTCTAAGGAGGCTATATATACCATAGTAGGTGTAATTACAGATTCGATAACGATCAACTAGGTTAAGCAACTAGGCACGCATTCAATCCTTAGATGGTCTAACGCTCTGTGGTATGGTGGTCTAATTTTTCAGTATGTCTGTGTTTCGAAAAGCAGGAAATCCCGGCTGTAGTCATAAGACAACAGTTGATAAGACAGCTCAAGGGCCTAATAAGAGGCTTGAACAACTCTGACACAAGAAACTATGCATATAAATAAAAAAATGTATACACCAAAATAAAGTTCGCTCATAATTGTATGTTTATTAGTCAGATTCCAATTTCGAATCATATTCTAAAACTAGCTGTGCCCCCCGGTTTTACCCGCGTTAAATTTTATAAATTATCACAGCTCCTCCCCCGTAGGTGATAGCTTGATAATAGGTAGCCTATATGTTGACCCGACCTCTTAGTAATATTCATGCAAAATTTGAAGGAAATCCAAGCACTACTTTTTGAGTTTACCCGGACATACATACAGACAAACAGACAAACATTCTAAAAACTATACTTTTGGCTTCGATATCGGTTGTAGATCACGCCACAAGTATCCTTTAAAAAAAATATTCAATGTACAGTTTTGACTTTCCTACGATTTTATTATATGTATAGATATGCTTAGCGTTAAGCTCTATTAAGGTAGGTACATAATGCAAGCGATGAATAGTAGGGTAGGTAGTGGGGTAGAGCTTAGCGCCGGTTCCAAGCGGCGGCGCTATCTTGTACCTCACGTTGCGCTGTGCAAATTGCGTTGTGTAAATTCATACGATATATAGTATTGAAAATGGAAAGCAATTATTTCGCAATTCTGGCTTCTGCAAAATACGTGATAAGGGTAGATCCATGTATTAATTAATAACTGTTGCGCAACTCGAGGATCGCCCATAGCGGTCAATCTCAATGGAAACTAGCTATCTGCGCAGGACATATTATTGTGAACAATTTGATGCACAAACCCAGAAGTACTTTCTGTTTCGCCACTCTTCTGATTTGATGGGACGGCTAGCGACACGACCGGTAAGAGGTCAGGTTCAGGACTGGGTAACTGCCTATGAGAAAACAAGAGAAAGAAAATGTGTGTTTGCACCTCTCTCTCTTACCCCTGCAGTAATTTACGAGTCGAGAGGGAGAGAGTCGTCGCAGAATGTCTCTTTCCCAAAATGCCCCCTAGTCGCAAAAAGGCCCTTTCACAATAAATAAATAAAAATAAAATAAAAAGGATTTTGACACGTAGACTTTAAAAAAGCGCTTGTAAATAGTCAAAACATGTGCGCAGTAATATATAATTAATTTATAATTATTTCTAGGTACATATCGATATTTAGGTACACGGATTGTAGGAAATAATTTACAATAAGATTTATTTTATAACAGTAACGATATTTAGCTAACTAAAATTAAGTTAAGTTAAGGATCATGTGTAGGTTTAATTAACTCAATTTTAGCTATATTTTTAGTACATATTGTCTGAATGGTTCTGTCGATATTGAGGTACGAATTAAATGTTATCAATATATCCCTTTCGAAAAAAGTCCCTTTTGCAAAATGTCGTTTTCGCAGAATGTCTCCCTGGTACCAAAAATATGACTCGCGACCCATTTTCGAGAAAGGGTTCTTTGAAAATCAAAAAATTTAAGTCTAATATGTAGTCATTATGTATATTATTATTTCTTTACACTACATTTATTTTACATAACACGTTATATACGTTGTTATTATCGATTATTTATCACAAAAAGCAGTAAATGTCTTATGTGTTATATAAAATTAAAGATACGCGTATTTACTTCGACAACCTGATTGTCGCAGTAAATACGCGTATCTTTAATTTTATATAACTCTCTCTCTTTCTATCTTCACACTTTTTGTAACGCTCTCGTCAGGCATTCACAAGCTCACTACCCAAGTTAAGCTACAAAGAACAGTGCCACATTAATATAATGTTGATATATTAATGTGGCACTGTTCATATAACACACATGTAAAGGAGTTTTACTTCAATAACGGCAATTTATTTGTTAAGTTTCAATTTAGGTTAGATAATACTACCCTCCCTCTTACCCACCACTGCAACCCCTGTAAGCCAGGATCAACAGTGGCACACAATGAAATGAGCGGTGAGGCTCAGGCATGTCCCGGGGAATCGCTTAACTGTCTTGGATCCCGCAACGGATTTTAGGTTAATAGCGCTTTTTAAGTTTCCTTCACTAATTAATAATAATAATATAATTATATCCTGGTACATTATTCACACACGGCCATCTGATCCCAAACTAAGCAGAGCTTGTACTATTGACACCAGATAACTCATATACTATATTTCTTTTGTAAAGACATACTTATATTGATAATTGACGTCCAAACTCAGGACAAACAGACATATTCATGGACACAAATATGTGAGCCGAGTCCCGGGTGGAAATCAAACCCACGACCTACGGCGTGATAGCGATCTACCAACCACACCAAAAGGCTCGTTACAATATGTTACACTTTGTATATATACAAAGACAACCTGTTATTTTTATTAAGAAATAAATTAAAAGCTAGAGTCACACTCACTTTGGACATAATAATATTGAAAAGATTAGCCACCGTAGCCTAGTTGGTAGTGCTCCTGCCTGCGAAGCTGGTGGTCCAGGGTTCGAATCCCGGTAAGTGCAAATATTTGTGTGATGGGCACGAATATTTGTTTATGAGTCATGGATGTTTTCTATGTATTTAAGTATTTATCTATCTATATAAGTATGTATATCGTCGCTTGGTACCCACAGTACAAGCTTTGCTTAGTTTGGGGCTAGGATGATCTGTGAGACATTGTCCCCTAGAAGACAACCTGTTATTTTTATTAAGAAATGAATTAAAAGCTAAGATTCACACTCACTTTGGACATAATAATATTGAAATGGATTAATGAGCAGTTCCTTAAACCTAAGTACCTTGCTTTAATTAAATGTTTCTTTTACGCATTAGAGACACCGTAGGGATCCTTCTAGGGATCAATATTGTGTGGTAATTTATAAGTACTTACCGATTATGTAGAGCTCACTAATCTAGCTTACTAAAGTAAGCTTAATAAACATCAAGGTGTTTAGCTAATTAAAGTGACTGGCCTGTGGTCTAGTAGATTGTGACCCTGACTGCTAAGTGGACGTCGTGGGTTCGATTCCCACCCAGGACAAATCTTTGTGCCATGAACACCATTACTTTTTTGTGTCTGGGTGTAATTTGTCTATTAAATTACACCCACATAATGAGAAGAGATGACAAACTGAATGTCAAAACTGAGATCAGATTAATATTATTTGCTTTAAGGTCTTTACACTTAGACAATGGAACCCTAACATAATAATTATATTACCTGGAGTATATTTGTTAGATATGTTGATATGTTAGATGGATTTAGTTCCTTAGTTGTCCTGCATAGAACTAAAGAATACCATCTATACATATAATAAAATCGTAGGAAAGTCAAAACTGTACATTGAAATATTTTTTTTTAAATAGTACTTGGGTATCTACAATCGATATCGAAGCCAAAAACATAGTCTAGCACCACCCAGGGATAATATGTAGAGTTACTAGAGCTTGAACTTTCAGACACGGTAGAGATCGACCTTTTAATCAATAGATTAGTCTTCTAACATACATCATTGTTTTGAAAATCCCTTAAGACCCATTCCTAACTGCTATTTATCCATACAAGCGTATTTCCTCCCTTTAAATAAAGACTACTTAGATAAATTTTTTTGGCAATATAGGCAGTAGGTAGTTAATTTTTAATAATATTTTTTAATATTTAATATTTTTCTACTAATATCTAGGGACAATGTCACACAGTTCATCCTAGCCCCTAACTAAGCAAAGCTTGTACTATGGGTACCAGGCGACGATATACATACTTATAGAGATAGATAAATACTTAAATACATAAAAAAACATCCATGACTCAGAAACGAATATTCGTGCTCATCACACAAATATTTGCAATACCGGGATTCGAACCCAGGACCACCAGCTTTGTAGGCAGGAGCACTACCAACTAGGCTACGGTGATCTGCCTCAACTATACCTGACCGTTAATTTTCTGATAAACATTATTTTGTAGAAATTATGACTTGCAAAATAAATGACTGGTAAACAAATCTGACGATTTGAAACCCAAATAATGAAACGATCAGACTCAGATCAGGCAGGCAGGATTGTTTTCGAACTGATGAGAAAAAAATAATCGGCTAGTTTAATGGATTTTAGGATATGTTTCTTTTTTACACGTTTGCATGAAGAGCGAGTCAGTCTTAGTACTAAAAAAATCCTCTCAGTAATCCACGTATACCACTCAGTAACACACATATATATTATATATATATGTGTGTTATAATATTATTTATTTATTATTATTTGTATTTAGATATAGATAAGTTTTAGTATTATAAGTATTTTAATTAGTGGTAGTACTACAACTAAGTAGATATCACTATTAGTGTTAAGTTACTATCACCCAAATTCTTACACCATACACTATACCCCTACTCCAAATTCCTTACAATATGGTCCAACTGAAGGTTGTCTGGAAGAGATCGCTGTAAGCGATAAGACCGCCAATTGTACCTTTCTATAATTAACTGTAACTATCATAAAATGTGTCCTGTAAATGGTGTACAATAAAGTGTATTTATCTTATTTATCTTATCTTATACGGTAAGGAACCAATCTAAATATACAACTAATATCTAGTTGTATATTTATTCTTGGATTCAGAGTTTATACGATCATGATTGTCCTACGTAATTACCTACCTACCGACATGTTAATCTACAGTCAATATTCAGCTAATGATTTAAATATCATAATTCCATGACTAGCAAACTTTTATACAGGTATAAATTACTTTAGGATATATAAATTACTTCGATTAGGTTAGATTAACTCAATCATGTATACCTACTCAAAAGGATGACTAGTATAATAACCTAATAGATATCCCAACTACGTAAATATTTAGTTTAGCACGCTATTGTAATTATCGACGACAATGTGAACCAAGCATATCAACTGATAGTAAGTATAATCTAATCAAACTACAATATTTGCAGTACAATAAAACAATAGAGAAACATTACGTGACTATCAATAAGCAATCGACGGAAACCAAAGGATTTAAAACATTGAATACACTTTTAAAATATTTTACATGTCGTTAATCACATAACAAACCACAATCGATTTATAATCGCAGGTACAGTACCAATAAAATGTACAGATAATAAATAAACTCGGCCCTGCGCGCGCGCATACTCAAATAAAACTACAGTGAAGCACCGAGCTTGTGAGGGGAGGGGGGAAGCTTACGGGATCAGAGGCGTGGCTATGTATCAAAAAGCTAATGTTCCCATTGGCCGCGGCGACCTCACAAAGCCGTAAGGGCGGAGCTACCAAAGTCGGATATAAAAACCGCCGCCCGCCTCCGCGCCCGCCAGTTCACTCGTCACTCGCAGTGTCAGCGCACACGTAGCGCGTCTTACAAGTGTATCACTAGTGTTTCCAAAATGGTGAAGTTCGAAGGAGATTTCAGTATTAATTCAATACTGATGAACAAGCCGGCGGCTCCACCGTCGCCCGCTGCCTCGTCGACGGGCGCTTCGCCCTCCGAGGCGGATCTCAGCGACTCGGAATTAGACGTCACTGGAACCGAACCAGTAGACTGCACCAAGCCAAAAGATGACGACGACAAGAAGGATAAAAAACACGAGAAACCTGCCTACAGCTACAACGCTTTGATCATGATGGCTATCCGCAACAGCCCTGAGAAACGCCTCACGTTGAACGGCATCTACGAGTACATCATGACGAACTTTCCGTACTACCGGGAGAATCGCCAGGGCTGGCAAAACTCCATTCGCCACAATCTCAGTTTAAACAAGTGCTTTGTGAAAGTGCCACGCCATTACGACGACCCTGGGAAGGGTAATTACTGGATGCTAGATGCGTCCGCGGAGGATGTATTTATCGGAGGTACGACGGGAAAGCTTCGCCGTCGGTCCGCGCTCAACGGGCGCTCTCGGCTAGCTTGTTTCAAGAGGCCACTGTTCCCTGGGGGTCCTCTACCTGGAGCGTACCCCCCAGCCACTTACTCACAACTGGTAGGGCTATACTCACAACTTTTATATCAACGCTACGCACCTATGCAAGTGAAGACTCCTCCCGTCGCTCCCAGCGCCGTGCACCCAGCCTTCCGTGGAGAAGCCATGGGTTATGGAAGCTTGCCGTATGCTTCCGGCCTGTATGACAGGTTGCCGTCGGGACCTTACCTCGGCCAGTCGCCACTGCTGCAAGGCTCAGCGCTCGCACAGACGTCAGCGATGCTGGCGCAGACGTCGCCGCTCCTGCCACCCTCACCGCCGATGATGCATTCGCCTACCAACTCCGGAACCTCGAGTCCTGAGCTACCTTCTCCGTCACATCATCCGCTAACGCCACACATCTACAAACCTATCACAGTTCTTACGCGGCAGTGAAATATCAAACCAAATAGTACAGTCTGAAGACATTTTATTTATCTGTGATTTAGATTTAGTGTAGCCAATGGACCAGTGGAGGATGAGAGGTAATCTCGTTGTAGTTCGCAATATTATAGCACTATGTAAACTCGACGTAGCATTCCGCGATGTATTATTATTGTCATTATGTGTAAATACTTCCAAAGTTGTATATTTATTGAATAGATTACTAATAGGCTTAAGATGAAGAGTTATAATAATGAATAAAACTAAAATATTGTTCACATTTAAACATTTATTTTATTTCTTAACCCTATTTGGTAGAATGTTTGTGAAGAAAACCAAGAATAGAGGTCGACTTATCGAAATGATCGACCGTTAGCCTTATAAAGTTAAAGTTAAACCTGGGATTAAAATGACAGATTAAAAAACTTTCACAGTACTTTTAAGGGATATTGTGCTTAACGAAATGAGCTGAGCTATAATCCTAAAAGCACGTTGTTACTTTGCTAAAAGATTAACGATTAACACTGTTTTGGTTGCGAGATTAATTTGGTGTTGTCGAACCGAGCGTTTTGTAAACAATATGTTCGATGGTTCGGCCAAAGCTAAGTCAAACATAAACTAAATCGGAGTTTCTCGGAAAATCCGTCACCGCCGCGCTGCTTGGCTAAACTGGTGAAATTATTTTAGGCACTTTTTACCGACCAGATATAAATGTGGTTAGTTTGCTATTATTTAGCACCGCATTACTCGGAAGTCTTAGACTAGGCTTTTTATAGATTGGATGCGTTGTATATTAATTTATGTTGGTTTTTAAACCTGTGTAAATATTTAGACGAAGCTATAACGGCTTGTTTTCATAATTTTGGAATATTAATCATTGTAACATATTAGCTTAGTTCATGTTATATAATGTTAATAGGCATCTTATAATATATTGTATATACAATTTATAGGTAAATGAGTACATTAGATAAGTTATGGAATCAGGCGTCACTTTGCGGAAATCCATAACCTTTATTAGGTATATTGCCCTTCTTGCATGTGCACATTTTTGCGGGCGGGAGGGCGGTGCAAATTGCATCCCGGCATGATTAAACTGACAATTAGCGGAATTAACACTACATATTGATTTTGTATTTTGAGTACATTGGAATCAAATCCGGTGATTAATAAATAATAAATAAATAAAAAAGGTTTTGATTCACGTAGACTTTAAAAAAGCGCTTGTAAATAGTCAGAACATGTTTGTAGTAATACAGTTATTATTTCTAGTTGCATTTTACAGATATTTAGGTACACGGAATGTTAAAACATTTATACAATTTATTTTATAATAGTAGTGATATTTAATGGTTAATACTTAATCGGAAATAAAGGAAAGTTAATAATAATATTTATTGGCGTTAATATAAAAATATGCAGTGCGTACAGACTGCAGCAATTCAGAATGTGTAGGTACTTATGCAACTCAAACAGGCTTCTTATGTTAAATTAAATTAAATCACATCAATTGTTCGATTGCCATAGTTTCACGTATACTTCCTGCAATTATTTTTAAATTGATTATTTCTCAATACATAAGCCCTACAAATTTTATTAATGAAATTAAACTGCAGTAGGCTCAAGACTTACCTACTAAATTTATTTTATTTATTGATAGTTGACTTTATCATCTAAAAATATTTCTTACAAGCCGTGCCCCGCGGTTTTACCCACGTTAAAGTTATAGCCAGGCCAGGCAGCCAGCGTTAATCCAGGGTGTCAGCTAACTCCATACCAAAAGTTATTAAAGTCGCTCCAACCATTTTTTCGTGAAGAAGTAACAAACATACACACTCACACGCTCACAAACTTTCGCCTTTATAATATTAGTGTAACTATTTGTCTTCCTCGTCTAAAATGTTTGAATGCAGATGAAAATACAGCATTTATGCTTGGCACATTATTAAGGGCTATAAAAACCGTATTCTCTCAAAATTAATAAATAGGTATAAAACAAAGAAATGTAGGTAAGGTGCAAGTCTTAATGAAGTACCTATTTAGGTACAGACAATTAGTGAACACCTGTGATTATTTTTCTATTAGAATCTATTAATATTATAATGTTCCTACCATACTTTTACGAAATAATTATAAAATAACTACTTAAACAAAGTCTAAGACAATACATGAATTAAAAATATGGTTTTCCAATAGTAAAAGATAATAATCTTGACTAAAAATTTTAAAAATATCATTTTCATTCCTATGCAATCTAATCATGCCATAGGAAAAGTGACATAATTGAGTTCCAAGTAAAATTTTATGATTCTTGAACATGGGATGAAAGTAGGGACCCTTCGGCCTCGACGAGTACAAAAGTTAGTGAATGTCATTATTACCCGTCATTTTACCGTAACGCGTTCTTCACTTTCCATCCTCGATTTTAATTATTATTATTCGTTTATTTCGGATTGATAAATATTCCATATATTGTTAGTAAACCAAACTTATAACTATGTTAGTATATCAATATTAAATGTCAACATTACAAATTATAACCGAATAACATTACTACATGCGCACTATTTTACATAAAAAAGGACCCCTCCAGATCCATGTACGGTATTCCAGTGCCTCACAACCGGACAATCAACCCTTCCCAATAGGGTATTCAGAAGTAGTGTTGAAAATGACTAAAGTGACTGAATTAGACTGACTGTCATTTACGGTGAAATTGGTCAAAAATGGTCATTAACTGTCAAAAATGGTCATTTTCAGTCACTTTAATTTCAGTAATATTTTAGTGCCTTTTAAGTTTTTGCCGTTGATAAAAGTCTACAACTTCTACATTGAAACAAAAAAGGTGGTTTTTATGACTTATAGTATTATTATATAGTGTTAATCATTTTACGTTTCTAATCATGCGTGCATTTAAGACAAATTGGCAACGTCACATCGCCTCGCGCATCGACTTTTAGTCGTCTTATCTTCTCATGATATATATAATACGAAATAAAACGTTGCTTCATTTAAACTTGCATATAAATTGGTAGGGTGGTAGTCGAGAATAGACAATAATATTTGAGTCAAATAGACTAAATTTGACAGTAAATGACCGGTCATTTAAGGTTTATGACAATAGTGACCAGTCATTTTACATCTCTATTCAGAAGGCTGTTGTTGCTGTCACGCACTTAATGCTAGACCAATATATTTTAGTCATAGTATTATTTTTGCTACAAATATGTCTGACCGTTTCGTTTTTTGGTTAAATCAATTTTTGTAGGAGTCATGACTCATAAAAAATAACAAAATTACCATTTAAAATTATAAGTAATTGCATCAGGCGTGCATAACAATCACAATACAAAATCAATATGTACCTAGTGTTAATTCCGCTAATTGTACAATTAGATGAATTCACAATACATATTGATTTTGTATTTTGATTTAAGATTATCTAAATAACGTATATATTAAACAAATAGGCCAACATAAATATCTATACATATAATAAAATCGTAGGAAAGTCGAAACTGTACATTGAATATTTTTTTAAAAGGAAGGCCCGTAGTGGGCATGATCAACAATCGATAGGTACCGAAGCCAAAAATATAGTTTTTAGAAATTTTGTCTGTGTGTTTGTTTGTCTGTATGTATGTCCGGGCTAAACTTAAAAAGTACTGGATGGATTTACTTAAAATTTTGCATGATTATTACTTAGAGGTCGGGTCAACATATAGGCTACATATTATCACGCTATCACCTACGGGGGAGGAGCTGTGATAATTTATAAATTTTAACGCGGGTAAAACCGCGGGGCACAGCTAGTTAATAATAAAACCTTTTTTTCTTTTTTATCTTATGGGCAGTGGTTAGGTACCCTGTATCAGAGCTGTCCAAGCCGTCCAGTAGGTATCGACAACAACCGGGACCGACATCTTAACGTGCCCTCCGGAGCACAGAGATGCTCAGAAAGTAAACCACTTTAACGATCACGTGATGTCCTCCCGACCGAATTTCGGTCACGGCGACCAGTCTTAATGGAGGCTAGCCAATTGCGCAGGACATATTATAGTGAACAAGTGAGTGCGCAAACACAGGGGCAATTTCTATTCCATCACTCTCATGATCCGATGGGACGCCTAGCGACACGACCGGAAAGAGTTCAGGTACAGGACCGACGGCTTTACGTGCTCTCCGAGGCACGGGGGTGTAATACCGCCAACTTCCAGACTTCGGGCTGATACTTACAAATTTCTTTTTACGGAAAAATCCCAAAACCACTTTTTTGGCCCGACCCGGGATTTGAACCCAGGACCTCATTATCTGTGGTTGAACACGCTACCGCTAGACCAACGAGGCAGTCAAAAACGTATCCGTAGACTAACCGCGTGTCTAGCTGCTTTACCTCGCCGATCACGGTGAGTGGCTCTCCTGCCATGAGCGCCTTCGCGAATAACAAAATGAAAGTTGTGAAGTTTAGTTTAAGAGAAGAAATAAGAAAAATACGAAACATCATTTACACATACACGTGGAGAACGAGACAGTCTCAGAATTAGTACAGAAGCCAGCACATCAAGCTACCCCAAACTGTCAAATTTCTCCAATTGAAAGTGAACCTTATGCTTACCGAGTGATAAAGTTGAAAATCTATAAAAGAAATTTGACAGATTGGGGTAGCTGGATGTGCTGGCGTCTGTACATCCTATTATATCTTATTATTGCACTTATAAGAATATTTCTGTTACATCTTTATAGGGCGTACGGGTGCAAAGTAATAATTTAAGTGTACGGAACACTTAAATTATTACTTTGCACTAATTTAATCATTATCAGGTATGGAATACGCCAGAAAAATTTCTAGACTCAGACCAAACTATCATTAAATTATTCTCGAATCATAGGTACACGCCGACGGAGCACAAGGTTCGTTGTATAATCACACTAATATTATATACTAATATTATATGACTGCCTCGTTGCTCTAGCGGTAGCGTGTTCACCCGCAGAGAACGAGGTCCTGGGTTCAAATCCCGGGTCGAGCCAAAAGTGATTTTGGGACTTTTCTGTAAAAAGAAAAATTTCTCAGCACAAGCCCGAAGTCTGGGAGTTGGCGGTATTATACCCCCGTGCCTTGGAGAGCACGTAAAGCCGTCGGTCCTGTACCTGACCTCTTTCCGGTCGTGTCGCTAGGCGTCCCATCGGATCATGAGAGTGATGGAATAGAAAGTGCCCCTGTGTTTGCGCACACACTTGAGCACTATAATATGTCCCGCGCAGATGGCTAATCTCTCTTGAGACTGGCCGCCGTGGCCGAAATTCGGCTAGGAGAACATTATTATTATTATATGTAAAGGCGAAAGTTTGTGAGTGTCTATGTTTGTTACTTCTTCACGTCTAAACGGCTGGAGCGATTTTAATAAAATTTGGTATGGAGATAGCTGACACCCTGGATTAATACATAGGCTGTAATTTAGAAAGGTTGACGCGGGTAAAACCGCACAGCTAGTGGGTTTACATATTCCTTTAGGAGTACGGAACCTAAATAAATATTTAAGTACGTGTAAGTACATTAGATAATAAGTCATAATCATAATCAAATAGTTGATTGGCAAAATTATGTTATGATTACTGCAGATAACATAGGTGTTGGTATTCGACATCTATCGTAGATGGAAGCGGAGACAGTGATAAGATATCGGTAAGTACATATTAGGTAATTATCCCATACTTTTTTCATTTTTTGGAACGAAGTTCCTTATCGCGCGTTGTGAAAGGGGGCTAGACGGAAAAAAAACTCACAAAAAGTTGTCACGACACTTTTTGTAGCTGTGCGGCGTGCGCATGTTTCTCTGTCTGTCTCTCTCTCTCTCTCTTATAGAAAGCAAGCCAGATATTTTCATTTCTATTTCGCATTGAACAGTGTGGTGTCGCGACGATTATTTTTGTTGAGTGTATACAGGTTTTTTGTATATAATAAATAATAAGAAATAACTTCGTTCCATCCGGGTGTCCCTTGACACCTCTCAAGTTTTTTTCTTTTTAAAAAGACAAAGCCCGCACTAGGGAATCTAATCTCTGTGTCGCGGGGTACTTTACAAACATATAATAGACGGACACAAATTACATCTAGACTCAGAACAACTATTTATGGGTCACACAAATAGTTGTCCGGCGCGGGACTCAAACCCGCGACACGGAGCGGCGAAGCGACTGTCTTCGCCGCTGCGCCACACGTGCAGACATAGGATAGGATAATCATAGGATATAATAGTGAAGAAGTACTAGACACCGTGACCTTTGAACTGTTTGGACAGTAGGAGTTCCACTTAATAAATAAGAGTAAATCCCTATTGCGAGACCAGTTGGCGTGGTTGGCAAATCCTTGCTTCTCACGCCGGAGGTCGTTGATTCGATTCCCACACATTTGGGTGCATGAAAATGTCTGTTTGTCTTGAGTCAGAGTGTAATTATCTATAAGTATGTATTTACAAAAGAAAAGTAGTACATGTAGTATATCAGTTATCTGGTTTCCATAATGCAAGCTTTGCTTAGTTTGGAATCAGATGGCCGTGTGTAAATAATGTCCCAGGATATTATTATTAATAAGTAAGAGTAAATTCTTACTGTCCCGCCAGTAAGACTACGGGTGTAAAAGTACTAAAATCATGTATAATGATTCTGGCTTCCTATTTTCTTATTGCTTACTCTGACACTGAACCAAGTACATTCTGTTTTAGTTATGTGTTTTATACCGTGTTCGTTTTTTTTATAACGGCAAGACAAGCCCATATTATTTTCTGTTTCATGCCACCAGGTTGCTTACCGGGCATTCGATTTATATTATCTGCTATTTAGGTTATCCCCTTTTAGCTATGAAATTATAACTTATTAAATAAGGCTGATTATTAGTATAGTGCCCATAAGGCGGTTACTTGGATAAGTAATTGTCAGGCCTGTTTGTGCAGTGGTCCGTGAACCTGGTTGCTCGCCAGAGGTCGTTAGTTCGATCTCCACCCAGGGCACATCTTGGTACGATGACTACTTTGTTTGTCAGAGGGTAATTTACCGATAACAATATGTATATATTTAAAATATATAAGTATGCTTATCAGTTGCCTGGTTGCCACAGTACAGGCTCTGCCTAGTTCGGGATTAAGTGATAGTGTGTTAGTTTTTGCAAGGTATTCCAAATCCAAGGTTTTTTTTTTTGACTGCCTTTTTAGTCTAGCGGTAGCGTGTTCAACTGCAGATAATGAGGTCCTGGGTTCAAATTCCGGCTCGATTAAAATATATAGAACTTTTTATATAACTTAAATTTCTCGGTATCAGCCGTTAGTCTGGGAGATGCGTGGCGGTTTTTTACCCCCGTGTCTAAAGCTGTCGGCTAAGACAGTCGCCTCGCCTATCGTGTCGCGGGTTCGAGTCCCGCGCCGTACAACTATTTGTGTGACCCATAAATAGTTGTTCTGAGTCTGGATGTAATTTGTATCCGTCTATTATATGTTTGTAAAGTACCCCGCGACACAGGGACTAGACTCCTTAGTGCGAGCTTTGTCTTTAAAAAACACTACTAATTCCTCCTTGTTTCTTTCTGATTACTTACATTCGTTCCGGGATCCAAGACAGTTAAAGCAGATTCCACGGGACATGCCTGAGCCTCACCGCTCAGTGTCATTTTGTGCCATAGTTGATTCTTGCTAGCAGGAGTTGCAGTGGTGGGTAAGAGGGAGGGACTAGTCCCAATAAAAAATTTACTATTTAAATTATAATTGACTAGCAGTGCCCGCGGACTTCGTTCCGCGTTGTCAATATTTAGTCCCTGCCCGTTTTTTACACCTTGGATAACATTATATAAGTTTAAGTAAAAATGTGTTATTAGTTTTGGATTTTTTCATAATCTATGACACTCCAAGATAACGTAACTTTCTATTGGTAAAATAAAAATCAGTTCAGTAGATCCAGAGATTACCCCCTTACAACGTTACAAACTCACAAACGTTACCTCTTTATAATATTAGTGTAAATGATTCCTCACAAAAGTTCATAGAAATAAAGAGTTCTTAGACATGACGATAAATAAGTTTATTATGAGGAGAAAACATGAGCTTTCGACTCGAATGATACTAAATTACGCTTGTACAAATAAAAAATTGGGCAACAAAGGAGAGGAGTACGGGTCTGTCAGTAGCAATCAACGGTTTTTTGTAAATCAGCTGATGATTATACTGTCGAGACGAGCATAGACAAATGCCAACATGATTACTATATACGGTACCCAGGTTAGTTAGCAGTACGTAGATACATATATACCTATACAAGATGTGACATAAATAGTGAAATTAATCAGCTTAATTTGTCTGATTTTTTTTTCTGAAACGTGTGGCATAATACAGAAAAATATCATAATTATAAAAAGAACTAAAAACACGCTTTTATGAAGAAACATAATTATGCTTGGCACCAGAAATTTACAATAAACTTCCACAATTAGTTGTTCTGGGTCTGGATGTACTTTCTGTCCGTCAATCATATATTTGTAAAGTACCCCGCAACACGGGGATTTATTTCCATGGTACAGACGTTGTCATAAAAAAACAAGAAGATCACCTGATGGATTTTTTATTAGGAAGGAAAAAAAATAAAAAATATTTCGTGTTTCCAAAACTATTTTTTTAACATGTTTAATTTCATGAGATAATAAATAGCGCTACTTAAGTTACGTTGACTCTATATGGTACACCTTGTAGAGGTAGGTATGCCACACTACAGTTATAGGTAGGTACTTGTGACACCGACTTACAGCAACTATATGTGGGATGCGATTTTGCACAAACATATTTTACAAAGACCTACATATTTATTTGGGTTCCTTAGTAAGCTATCAAAGGTCCGTTGGTCTTTCTGCCGGCGGTCTAACTCAAACATATTTTTTTTTATAATAATATCACACGGCTATCTGATCCCAAACTAAGCAGAGCTTGTACTATGGAAACCAAATAACTAATATATTACAAACTAGCTGTGCCCCGCGGTTAACCCGCGTTAGAATTTATAATTGATAGCCTATGTGTTAATCCAAGGTATCAGCTAAATCCATACCAAATTTTGTTAAAATCGCTCCAGTCGTTTAGACGTGAAGAAGTAAATCGTGAAGAAATGCATTTGAATAAAATTAATTGAATTCCTTCGAAAAATTAAAATATTAATATTCAATTTCTATTAAGTTTTTGGATTCATATCGACAAAATAGAATGGAATATTTATTTATTTAAGTTTTTTTTTGTTTTGCTAAATATAGCGAAGAGACTTTAATAGCAAAGTAGGCTCAAAAAGTTAATGTATAATAGTCGACCAACTTGTAAAATATATTACTAAATACATAGAGAAATAAATCATACATACATATAAAGCCGTCTTTCAAGGACGTATTTATGACTGAAAACTACTGAACCATTCACAGCGCGCGGCCGACGCGCGCTTGCCGCTTATTTATTATAAAATTTGATTTAAAATTATGATTGGTATTAATTCAAATGTCTATCTCTAACTGCATAACTGTATTGAGTGTACCTATCATTGCAAAATGTTTATTACATATCTTTATTAAAAGCCAAACGTGCATTTTAATACAGCTAACTCCATGCCAAATTTTATTAAAATCGCTTCAGCCGTTTAGATGTGAAGAAGTAACAAACATACACACTGACACAGTCACAAACTTTCGCATTTTGGTAAAATGGTTTTTTATAAACATTATGAAAGTACTTGTTGCATGAATCGTAAATACGAATAGCCGGATAACCGAATACACAACCGAAAAAAGTTAAATATGTCCGGCTCAATTTGACCTGCCGGCTTTTCTGGCAACCTTAGTTCCGAGTCCTTATATATTCAATTTATAAGGTAGGATAGTTTGCCTATGGCCCGGTGAAATATTGAAACCCCCCTAGACTAAAAGTAAACGACATGTTAGACTGTTAATACTTATGTAGGTTCATTTGAGGGTTGAAGTTCAGAAAATAACGAGTTATATTTGAAAATAGCAATCCAGATTTAATAACTAGGTACTGTTTAAAAACAATTAATTAACATATTTTATTAAAATTCTAAAAAGTACGGGCGACCGCCCGTACTTTTGCTCATGGGCGGCATTGTATATACTTACATAAAATGTGAAAGCACTGTAACCTTAGGGATATAGACAATAAATGAGGACCTGGACAGATTTAGATACATTTAGTTCTAGCTCTACCCTTCACATTGAGATCACTAGAGAACTTAAAACTAAGTTCAAACAGCTCAGCTATGGAATTTAGTTCTTGTGAAAATAAGGCGGGTACAACCCCTGGCCTATTTTCTTATATATCTGTAAGTATATTTCGTAATATATCTTGTTCTTATTTATTTATTTAACAGTTTTATATACATAATTAAAAATAAGTATTATAACATCATCATTTCTCTTGTTACCACATGATTTTATTATAATTCTCAAATAATTGTCATATATTCTATTTTCACTATATAACATGTCAATAATATAGTCAATTAAATACATGTCATATTTTTACTTTATTAATCATAATACCTACACTAACAAACAAAAATTTTTTCCTATCGAAAAAAAAATATTATGAAATTCAGTTCTCAAATAAATCGCAGCAAATCGCGTACCATAAATACAAAAAAGCCTTGAAGTTGAAGTCTTTTGAGGTCGTTTAAAAATAAATTATTTTAAGGCCTATAGCCCTTAAATCAGTCATAATCAGTTACCTGTCCTTAAAGTGGGGCGTACTGCTCTATAAGTCTAACTGGAACCTAATTGTTATATTATACAGATATTTTTTAAATTAAAAAATTACTTGATACCTAGACACCTTTGATGTGCGTATAGACATTGACAATAGTTATTTAAACTCTTAAATAAACATCTCACCACCATTGACCACAAATATTTATTGGTTTCTTATTACGTACAGAAATAATAGTGTTAGAAATTTTTATTTCTATCAGATCGAAAGAAAATACTAATTTAAATCTCAACATTTGCTTTTTATCAATCCGCCCATGGGAACCTCCGTTAGTCATATTTTTTGAATTTACTATGTGTTCCTTCAATGATAAAAAAATATAAAGAGATTACAAGTTACCCGTATCAAAATGGTGTTATCTTTACCTTATCGCAATGAGTCACAATAATAGTATCATGTAATTATATACAATAAATACAATAAACATGTAAATTAATACCGATAATTATTAATACCGATAATTTCAACTTATCATTAAATTAGCAAATATGTAGAAGAATTAACTCTATCTAATTATTTTCTTAATTATTTCTTATTATTGTTAATCGTTTATTACATATTATGTTTATATTACGAAGTTAGAAATCCTGGAGTTATCTAAGTAATACCTTTTATAGCTTACAACACACATTTGTTGCCGACTCTTTATATATTTATAATGAGCTCTGGCTAGCTTCCTAATAGTCAGGACTTCATCAAGAGCCTAGCTCGGAAATGAAATAATAATAATATAATATTAATAATATCTAGGGACAATGTCACACAGATCATCCTAGCCCCAAACTAAGCAAAGCTTGTACTATGGGTACCAGGCGACGATATACATACTTATATAGATAGATAAATACTTAAATACATAGAAAACATCCATAACTCAGAAACAAATATTCGTGCTCATCACACAAATATTTGCACTTACCGGGATTCGAACCCAGGACCACCAGCTTCGCAGGCAGGAGCACTACCAACTAGGCTACGGTGATCGTGCTATATAATTACTTTATATGTAAGAAACATTCTGTCGAATTTCAAAAAGGAGGACGTCATCAATTCGACTGATCTCTTTGGAAGTAATTCCATATATCGATTGTAATTAGTACAGTTTTCTTTATCAGACATATGCGTGGTAAATGAAATAGCATAGTCATTCCCATAATGCTTTTATTTACTGATTTTTGTAATTATTATTTTAGGAAGTGAAAAAACTACAGCTATTGAGCTGCCAAGGTACGTATAGAGAGAAATATGAGGATATTGTTGTCAATATCCTCATATTTCTCTCTATATATACCTTGGCAGCTCAATAGCTGTAGTTTTTTCACTTCCTAAAATAACCAGAGGTGGTAGATACCAACTGCCTTGTGGCAGTTGGTATCTACCACCTCCAGCTTCCTGACTTCGCGCAACAACTGAGAATTATTCCTGACAGAAAAAGCCCAACGACACAATCTATACCGATCCTTGATTCGAACCTAGGACCTGCAGTTATGCGGTTGAGCACGCTACTGCCACGCTTACGAGGCAGACTTATTAGTGTAATAGAAATCATTACTAATACTAATTACACATCTTCATTAAAAGTTAGTGCTCATTTGGAAAGTTTTATTTTATGAATCAATCTAACTTTTTTAAATACTTGTAGTTTACAATCACAAATATAATGAAAGCTATTTTTAATCTGATATCACACAAACAGATTATAATAATAGTAATATTTAGGGACAATGTCACACAGATCATCCTAGCCCCAAACTAAACAAAACTTGTACTATGGGTATCAGGCGACGATATACATACTTATATAGATATATAAATACTTATATACATAGAAAACATCCATGACTCAGAAACAAATATTCGTGCTCATCACACAAATATTTGCACTTACCGGGATTCGAACCCAGGACCACCAGCTTCGTAGGCAGGAGCACTACCAACTATGCTACGGTGATCGTCAAAATTTGATTGACTTTAATAATTAATAATGGTGTGCATAATATAAATAAATATAAATACATTTCTTTATATCATTTCATTTCTTCATCATCATCTCTCTGAAATAAAATTAATGAATACCTTAGAATAGAATATAATAGAAATATTTATTGTCAGAAAGTGTGGTACATACAGAGAGAAGAAAACTTAGTCAGAGTCATGACGTGACCTTGGTTTACATAGTTACAAATTAGGTACATTCAATAATCACTTGTAAATTCAACATAATTCTACTACAAAATAAAATATTTAACAATAGTTCATCAATAGAGTAAAAATTTTTATTGATGAGCCAATTTCGCAGTTCATAATTGAATTTTTTTAAAGCAAGTTTTTTTATATTAGGTCTTTACCTATGAAATTGCCGTTCTGCAGTACTGGCCATTTCAAATCAAAATAATTTTTGTTTGGCTAAGAATTCTAATTTCAAATTAATTTTAATTTAATAACATGGATTCTTTTTTCCAAAAGTAGTCATTTCTTTATTGATTAGTGTTACATTTTCATCGCATTTCAATCTTTTTCGTCATCATGGATACGTTAAAATTCGAGTAATTATGGAATATGAGTACCGTCGTGGCAGCAACGCGGCACAAGCGGCACGCAACATCAACGACGTTTACGGAGCTAACACTACAAACCAACGCACCACCTGTTATTGGTTTGCTCGCTTCCGTTCTGGAAATTTCGACCTGAAAAATGAACCTCGCGGTCGTCCGAAGACTTTGGTCGACAATGTCGAATTAAAGGCGGTTGTGGAAGCTGATGATACACAATCTACGGCTGAATTAGCAGCAGCTTTCGACGTTAGCGTCAAAACAATATTGGTCCATTTGCGTCAAATTGGCAAGGTAAAAAAGCTTGACAAATGGGTGCCCCACGAACTCAATGATCGCCAGCGCGAAGTACGCGTCGAGACGTGCCTTGCACTGCTCAACAGACACACAAATGAAGGAATTTTGAACCGCATTGTTACCTGCGATGAAAAATGGATTCTGTTTGATAACCGCAAGCGCTCAGCAAGTTGGTTGGATCCTGGTTCAGCACCTAAACAATGCCCTAAACGAAAACTTACCCCTAGAAAAGTGATGGTCACTGTTTGGTGGTCTAGCGCCGGTGTGATTCATCACAGCTTCTTACCAAACGGGGTGAGCATTACTGCAGATGTGTACTGTGAAGAACTGAGCACAATGATGGAGAAGCTGGCGCATCTCCAACCAGCATTGGTCAATCGCTCGTCTCCGCTGCTCCTGCACGACAACGCGCGACCTCATACTGCACAGCAGACGGTCTCCAAGTTGCAAGAACTGAGGTTGGAAGCTCTCCGTCATCCGCCCTACTCACCAGACCTTGCGCCTACAGACTACTACTTTTTCCAGAATTTGGATAACTTCTTGGCGGGAAAAAAATTCAATACCCGAGAGGCAGTACAAAATGCCTTTGAAGAATTTGTTGCCTCCCGTCCAGCTGATTTCTTTAAGAAGGGCATCAATAAACTGCCACTGCGATGGCAAAGATGCATTGATTGCATGGGTGATTACTTCGATTAATACAAATAAAAAAATTCATGAAAAAAATTCGTTTAAATTTTTTCATACAAAACGGCAATTTCATAGGTAAAGACCTATTATTACCTGGAATCGCATTATAAACTTTGACACACATTGCATAATATATTTTTTTTAACAGAGTTGTCCTAGGAGCAGGAGCAGAGTTGTCTTAGGACAACGAACACACTGCCATCTGAACCAGAACTAGGCAGAGCCTGTGCTTTGGCTACCATACAAGCGGTAACCCATTAATGATTGACTAAAATTGACACAAATCAAACTGCACGTGTGCTGCAGAGGCAAAGACCGTCACCACGCCATGCACCACTTCATGTTCGGGTTCAATTCTCGTGCAATACTATTTGTGTGACCCAAAGATAGTTGCCCTGTGTAGTGTAGGTACTTCTATAATAAACATGTAAGGTAGGTCTCGGACAGATGGTCAGTCCGGAATAAACCGCTAAGCTGTCAACTTGTGAGTCATTGTGTTCTCCCATAGTTACACTACACCCTGAATCTGGAGTGGAAGTCTCACCAGGAATTAGTTTTGTGAGAAGGAAAGCATATCCTAAACGAGTTAATCGTCTTCATCTCTTCCATACGGAGCATTTAAAACATAAGATAATGCTTAAACACTTAACATCCGCCAAACAAAAACAGAGAGAAATTATTATGTTTGCAATAATGTAAGACTTAGCTTAAAGCAAAAGTATGATTTCTAAGAGAAATAGAAAAACAATTAGCAAATTCTGTGCAGGCAGGTATAATAACAAAGTGGTATTGTTCTCTTCAATATTTAGCTACTTGTCTTGTAAAGTGAGTGGCAAAATATTGAATCGTTTTGCTAATGTTAGCGTTTATGTAAACACTTTAACGTCCAGTTCTTGCTGAAGACGATGCGCGAGTTACACAGAATCATTATCGGAAAATATTCTTTGGGTGACTAAGGAATAACGAGGCAACTAATTGTAAGTGTTCAATGAAATTGCCCGTGTTTCACAACATTTAAGGTATACCAGTACCCTCGAATTTTGGGTTCAATCCCTGCTCAGGAAAAATAAATGTTGCTCATAAGTGGTTAATCCGAGTTTGTGGGTGCTTAGCGTCCGATACTTGCATGTTTGTAAGATTGATGCCTGTAATACGTTTATTATAATTTAATCAAAAAATATTTAATTACATAATAATTAAATTATAATAATAGCTTCTGCCTGCAACGTTAATCGGGTTTAAATTCCTGCTGGGAATACTGAAAAATATTCCGCAATAATTTACTATCATAAGTTACTTCTAACCAAAATCTACTTTTGTTCCAAATTGCAGAACTCATTAAAGGCTTACAAATTTGACTTAATAAGAAACGTACAGACACCGGCACATCAACCGACCCCAATCTGTCAAATTTCCCCAATTGAAATTGAACCTTATGCTTATGTGATAAAGTAGAAAATCTTTAAAAGGAATTTGACAGATTGGAGAAGCTGGATGTGCTGGCGTCTGTACAAACTTTCAGCATTTTAACATTCATCGTCATCATCATATCAGCCTAAATACCCCCACGGTCTATATGGTGGCGCACGTGTACCACATATGGCTTTTACGTAGTCCACGGTATTGACGGACCGGTTGGCGTAGATTTTTGTTTTTTTAAAGACAACGCCTGCACTAGGGAATCTAATCCCTTTGTCGCGGGGTACTTTACAAACATATAATAGACCGACACAAATTACATCCAGACTCAGAACAACTGACGGTCTGACGGTCACCATAGCCTAGTTGGTAGTGCTCCTGCCTACAAAGCTGGTGGTTCTGGGTTCGAATCCCGGTAAGTGCAAATATTTGTGTGATGAGCACGAATATTTGTTTCTGAGTCATGGATGTTTTCTATGTATATATGTATTTATCTATCTATATAAGTATGTATATCGTCGCCTGGTACCCATAGTACAAGCTTTGCTTAGTTTGGGGCTAGGATGATCTGTGTGACATTGTCCATTAAAAAAAAAAGAAAAAAAACTATTTATGGGTCACACAAATAGTTGTCCGGCGCGGGACTCGAACTCGCGACACGAAGAGGTTTGACGACTATCTTAGCCGCTGCGCCATGATATATAGATACTTGCCTTTCACGCCGCATGTCATGGGTTGCATGAACAAGTCTGTTTGTCCTGAATATGGGTATAATTATCGATATAAGTATGTATTTACAAAAGAAAAGTAGGTAGTATATGGAGTATGTCAGTTATCTGGTTTCCATAGTACAAGCTCAGCTTAGTTTGGGATCAGATGGTGTATGAACAATGTCCCAGGATATTTTATTTTTAGTTGGTCACTTGAACCTGATGGAAAACGACACAACTAGTGAGTCATATAAGCCGGTCAATGAGGGTTAAGCCAAAAATAATGCGAAAATATCGGACGATGATTTAATTTATGCGTAAGAGATAAAGTTTCACTTGCGTAGTGATTTTATAAACCGACAAAACATTTTTTTAATCAGTAGTCATTTAATGTTCATCCGTTACAAGTTTTTAATGAAAAAACATATAAACCTTTTCTCTTTCTGCATTCATTTATTCATAAAACCATAACACAGATAGAGAAAAGCAGGTGGAACGATAATAGATGCAGTAGTTTTCCACTGTGTTGCAGTTACTATCGCCTTCTTCCAACAAATAGTATACATTACAGATTACTTATTTCAATATTTAAAAAATATATATAGTCCTCCTTATCGATTTCGATAACGGCGACCCTTCGAAATCACCTTCTTTGGTGTGCCCTTAGATGGCTAGCTAGACCGAACTTAGTTTTAAATACTCGGTCACAACTAGGACAATAAAGTTGGCCTGCCATGTTGTATGTATACATATAGGTGGGCTTAGGCTTCTCTTTGCGTACTCGGCCTTTCTCAGTTAACGATTTGTGGCGCTTTTAAAAAATAAGCTAGAGTTAAAACTAACATAGGTACAATTAAAATGAGTAGGTAGTAGTATGACTAGAAGGCTTTATAGAATTAGTTCTGATGAAAACCAATCTAGCCGAACAATTCTTACAGCCCTTTTAGAGGTTGAAGTTGGCGATATTTTACTGTTAGGTTATGTAGGTATTATACCTTCATAACCGTTTGGAGTAGGTGGTCTGGAAATAAGCAAGAATATTATAAATAATAATCAATCATAATCCTCAATAATCTATGAATATCTCGTTGACTCCACTTAAGTTAAGAAAAGAGCTCAAAAGAAAGTTATCAAAAATACAAACTGCTATGAATATGAAGTTCATGAATGATACGAGCTGATGATGGATGATTAACGATGGCTTCCTACTGACAGGTGGCCTGTCTGTCTGTTTGTTTGTTTGATTGTATTCAAATAGGCACAGGTATACGGCTTTGTGGCGGAGTGGTGCAAGTTTGAAGAGATTAGCGTTAATAGCGAGGAATAAAATAAAAATATTGTCACTATTAACTTTTAAAAATAAATCTGTTGTATGTTTTTAAATGACGTGTCTATGTTTTTAAATGATTCGTCAATAAAATATATGTCATTATAATAATATATTTGAATTATTTTATATATTTTTTCTGATCTCTTGTTGCATTTTACTCATAATCAACTAGATTTAAATGTTCTGAACTGTCATTAAAGCAATCTTTTATCAGCCGCGCATTAGAAAAAAAGGAAGGGCTGTCGTGACAAAAGCAAATTGTTTAACCAGTCTGCGATTTTAAACTAGAAATTTGTTTTTATTCCATAATCTTCTGTGACAATATTGAATATTAAACATCCTATTTATAGATATAGTAAATATATTTGAAGAATTGCAATAACAATGAGTTACTTGATCTACAGAGATTTTTAAATTAGTAATATCAATAATTTATATGTTTATTGATTAAAATACCGTTTTTTTAGACGGACATGCCTTTATAAAATACTACAAAATATAAATCAAAACTCCATGTAAAATTTTACCATGTACATATATAAACATGTATTATTATGACTTTAGTCGACACAAGGTAATAATTAAGATCAATATGTCAATGTTGTCGTAAATTTTATAGTAGATATCGTTGTTAGGGATACTTCGTTCAGTCTACTTAAAACACATAATGGTACACGCTGATCCAACATATCAGTCGCTCTCGCTTATAGATTACACCTACGTAATAACCGATTCTTGAATAAATTATGTTTCTTGCTATGATATGAACTCACGGCATAAACCATGCATATCACTTCCACTTGCAAAAAATACAGTTCACAACAATCAAGTGACTGTGAAAATATGGCAGGATTTCGCCTGTGCTACTGTCATTTTAAAATAGTAAAGTGCTTACTTACTGGCTTACTTATTATATTAAATGCAGGTTGCTAAATGTCATGAAATATCTATCGTTCACATTTTTAGGGTTTCGTACCCAAAGGGTGAAACGGTACCCTATTACTAAGACTTCGCTGTTTGTCTGTCTGTACGTCTGTCACCAGGCTGTATCTCATGAACCGTGGTAGTTAGACAGTTGAAATTTTCATAGATGATGTATTTTTCTTGTCGCTATAACAACAAATACCAACAAACTAAATAAATAAATATTTAAGCAAAAAATTCACGTTTGTTGTATGGGGGCTCCCATAAATAAAACGAGAATTTTTTGCACGTTTTTATAGATAATGGTACGCAACCCTACGTGCGCGAGTCCGACTCACAGTTGGCCGGTTTTTTTATTTCCACCGTATACTTATAATCTACAGCATTTGTTAACTAAAAAGCTTGTGTGATAATTATACAACATTGTTAACAGGTATTAACGAAACTAACCTTTTCTTTATGGTTTGTCGCGTTAATACCAGTCAAAAATGTTGTGTCATAATTCTGATACGCAAAAGTTTAAAAGGTACACATGTATGATAAAGAGTAATTTATTATTGATGTCTTTCTAATATATTTACATAGTGATGAGTTTAATTTTTTTGTTGAGTTTTATTCTTATAACTATTTCGTGGCGGGTAAGTTAAACCCCAACCTAGGTAAGACTAAGTTCTTTATTTTCATATAAAATCTAAAAGGCGTATTGTTTAAATATTATTTTTTTTGTTTTGATTCTGTGTGCAATCACACTAATATTATAAAGGCGAAAGTTTGTGAGTGTGTATGTTTGTTTGTTCTTCGCGTCTACACGACTGGAGCGATTTTAATAAAATCTGGTATGTAATTAGCTGACACCCGGGATTAACACATAGGTTTTACACACATTTATAAAGTCTAACGCGGGTAAAACCGCGGGACACAGCTAGTAAAAAATAGGAATAAAGGCATCTAAATTTAAATTTATAACTTGCTAAATGACATGCATATGCATACTGTTTTTATATTGTATAGTACTGCCCCGCGGTTTTACCGCGTTAAATTTTATAAATTATCACAGCTCCTCCCGCGTAGATGATAGCGTGATAATATGTAGCCTATATGTTGACCCGACCTCTTAGTAAATATTCATGCAAAATTTGAAGTAAATCCATACAGTACTTTTTGAGTTTAGCCCGGACATACATACAGACAAAAATTCTAAAAGCTATATTTTTGGCTTCGATATCGTTTGTAGATCACGCCCCAATTATCCTTTTTAAAAAAATATTCAATGTACAGTCAGCACCAAAAGTCGATGAACAGAATGTATATTTAACAGTACAGTTACGGCGTCAAATCAGGGTAATCTAATGATATATTTAATGGATGTGCTGGCGTCTGTACAGACTTTTATCCATTTAATATTATCATTAGATTACCCTGATTTGACGCCGTAACTGTACTGTTAAATATACATTCTGTTCATCGACTTTTGGTGCTGACTGTACAGTTTTGACTTGCCTACGATTTTATTATATGTATAGATTTTGTCAGCAGACTTTTTCGCTACCGCTTATAAAATGGAGCGCAGTTCTTGAATGACGTATGTCCGTTGGCACATTGCAAATTTACATTGTGTTACCTCTTTTTCCTTTGTGGTACAGTTTTTGCGGCTAACTACCGGAGTAGACAGGACTGACATCTTTGCGCCGTAACTCGTGACAAACAGAGTGACAGAGAGACGAGACAACCTCTTGTTTAGGGTTACAACTATGTACAAAACAAATATGTATTCAAATTTGGTATTGTGTGTTTGTGTTTTATAGACTGCTAAAAACTAATGCTATTTTATTGTTTGAAAATCGAGTTGATCGATATGCAGAGTTGCTTACTTTGCTCGCTACTGAATGCAGTCTCTATTAATTAATGTTTTTATGGTACGGTCAACGACAAAAGTAAATATTCAAAATGGGATATTCAATTCAAATTCTCGTAATATGCGTCAAAATATTGTAGCGGTGAAGTCTTCTAAAGTGGGTGAGTGTTAAGTGCAAAAATATGAACTCAGTACCTCTCGTCCGATTTTGATCTTCTACTTTTGTTGTACGTTGACCGTACTTGATATTACGCTGATACCGTAATCTGTGACGCTTGCGTCACTCACGCGTTGCCGCCTGTCGCTCCCCCCATCCTGATGTGATCCGGCAGCCTTATTTACGTCTACGAGAGAGCGTATTCTGTAAGGTTTCTCCAGTTGAGCTTCTCATAAAGTGAAAGAAGGTTATGCTCTAAAGTACCTTAAACTCTGCGTCACACATGCAGTCAAAAATACTCTAAATAGTTGTTCTAGGCAGGAATAGGTGAAGGTAAATAGGTGTCTTATATGGCTTATCGTCTGTTATTTAATGACCTCAATAGAGACTGAAATGTCTCCAAAGCACGGATACGCTTATAAATTAAACCACTTTTCAGTCTCCCGTATATGGATAGACGGTGCGCTTAAAATTAGGCCGAATTTGATAGACGTGAAGAAGTAACAAACATACACACTCACAAACTATCGCATTTATACTACTAGTAGGATGTGTACATCTAGTGGTTTTGGCAGTGCACGCCGGAATAGCTCGCAGATGGTACTTTGTTTCCTACTTACTTATCGTCATATTTTGGAAAATTCACACAATATCTTTATAAATTGTAGCCTATGTATTATTCTAATGTATAAGCTATATTATTGTAAAGTTTCATCAAAATCCATTCAGTAGTTTTACGTGAAAGAGTAACAAACATCCATCCATACTTACAAACTTTCGCGTTTATAATATTAGTAAGATTATATCGTAACGTATAACAATATAGTAATAATTTATAAATCTTCCTAAAACTTGGAAGGTAAATAACTTCCGAAATATCATTGAATAAACTGAATTGAACATATAACAGCTACTTCGATTGTTTTGTTGTTTAGTTTGACCATGTTTCGGTTGTAACAAAATTTTGATGAAGCACCTTCCTCAATTATAGAGTTGTTCCCATGCCAAATGGTTGACAAAGGTATCCTTGAGCGCTATCAATGTACCATTAATCATTTAAGGCGATCCTTCAAGACAGCCGTAACAAAACATATTGTGCTGCCCACCCGGTTGGCGTCAGCGTGAGGATATAGACGGATCGAGCCCTGGGGACCTATGACTTCCACATAAATTAAGCGTTCGTACAAGTGCCTCATAGATGTGTCAGGCCACAATTATTTACACACGACGTGTCGCGGCCGATCCATTTTAAAAACACATTAATTTTATGGGTATTTTGCTGCACATTGTTGATTTGTGCATTGTTTCAATGTAATGTTACCAAAAGCCGTAACGCAATGATCTGGTATTATATCTGGGGGACAATGTCAAACAGATCATCCTAGCCCCAAACTAAGCAAAGCTTGTACTATGGGTACCAGGCGACGATATACATACTTATATAGATAGAAAACATCCATGACTCAGAAACAAATATTCGTGCTCATCACACAAATATTTGCAATTACCGGGATTCGAACCCAGGACCACCAGCTTCGTAAGCAGGATTACTACCAACTAGGCTACGGTGACCGTCAAATTACGGTATTATTATTGTTAGTGGCCACATTGGATTGCGGCTCACGCGAATATATCTTTTCTATCTTTTACCTTCGCTTTTTTTCGTCGGGCAATAGAGACGAGCGTGGGCTCACTAGCAAATAGAACTACTAACAAAGTACTCGAGCTGGAAGGCATCCCATTTGGGGTACGTACATACCTCAACTCTGAACGGATACTGACGGAGACGTTTTGTATAACAGTCGCTCTACTTGTATACGCGAAGACGCGGCCTCCCGTCCGATTGAGTTTCGATAGCATACGAATATAATCAAAGGGTCACAGAGGATGCTGGTGGTCGCAGCGCGTTTGAAATCGTACTCTCATCCGGCGAATACGATATATCGGTTTGTGTGTACTGTCTTGCAATAATTGTATGTAGCGCGAATTGTACTTCATTTGTTCTATATACAAATTTCAGGGGATTCCCCCGCGGCCACTTGCTCGCTATATATGCCTCGTATATTTAGATAAAATATAGAATACCTGTGGTTTCTCGCTCTCATTATACACTAATATATTGTTCCAACATCACAATTAATACCTAATCGCATTCCTAATGACGCCATTGATTGCATTGTCGTACAATACGCATACGTGACTCCATTACAAATAAATAACTCTCATATCAGTTCATAATAATAGGCATGTATTATTAATTGCTTTTTGCGGTTAGCAGCTATTTTTGGAGACCTAGATTGATTATTTATTTCGGTGTTAAGTATTGAAGCTATGTGAAGTTAAGAATAACAGTCAAATTTGTTTGCAGTCTACTGTACAACTTTAATTTGATATATTTGTTACGGTTTAAAAGTAGAATACATATAAGTCTATGTTTAAACCCCAGTTTATGATGTGTGGCATCACCCCATTTCATCCCTTGCAGGGCGAAAATGTCGACCCGAGGGAATAGGTATCATACGCAGAGACTGGCAACAGTATATCTCTATGTACTATAATAATAATAATATCATTTATTTGCATGAAATACGGTAGGCATGAGGTGTTATACAGTAGTAAGTAGGAACATGACATATTTCACCCTCGATGAGGGTATGCAAAGTTATGTTTAAAACTTGAAATTACAGGGATGTTTATAACAATTTATCCATTACAATAATAAATCTAAATTATTTAAATACCAATAAAATTAATAATTCTAGAATAATCATAGACATTGTAGGAAAAACATCAACAACAGCTTGCAACATCAGCGTGCACCAAATCGACAGGTGCTTTTATTAAAAAAATGTGCCATATAGCGTGGCAATTATGGCATATCCTCAAATGATGGACACAACTGCATTGTGGAAATATTTTAGGGCAGTCTTTGTCCACTAGTGGACGTAATTTGGCTGACATGATGATGACAATAATAAAAGCCTGGGAACATTATTCATCCACCGCCATCTGATCCCAAAGTAAGCAGAAGCAATTATAAGCGGGGCTTGTACCTACTATGGAAACCAGATAACTGATATACTACTTTTTCTTTGTAAACTGGTCGAATGTTTGGTAGAACGGGAACACTTTTAATGTTTTTTTTTTGATTAAATAATGACATTTATTTAGCTCTTGGGTACTAACATACATTTGTACTTGTCAAGCCAACAATGCAGTTCATAGTCTATGATGTAGTATACAATATTATAGTAACAAAAAATTTTAACTAGTCCGTTCGTGCGGTCTGTATATCACATATTTTAATATATATATATGGGGGCGACAAATGAGCAAGTGGGTCACCTGATGGTAAGTGATCACCGCCCCCCGATGTACACTCGCAACACCAGAGGCGTCGTGGGTGCGCTGCCAGCTTTAAAGAGTCAGTAAACAAGTGTTGCTGACTTGTCCCCCCACCCCGATGAGCTCTGGCGACCTTACTCACTCGCAGAAACACAACATTACATTATTAATGTAATTATCAAGGAATGTCTTGTGTAAGGTGGAGGTTCTTCCCCCGTCGGGCTGCTCTTTGAGCGAATGAATGCTGTGCCTTACCTCTCTACATACACACTCATATTTCATATTTAGAAATCCTTAATTAAATGACAAGATACTTGGCTTGTATATTATTTAAATTTAAAAAATTTAAGAAACTGATCTGTTGATGAGCGCAGAAAGCACTCAACCAGTTGCTTAACTTAAGCGACTAATACATAGAATCAATCTTAATTACACCGCATGTAATCCATTCCAGTAGTTAAATGAGAGAAGAAGAGGTACGAATTGACTCATATCTTTCCATTTCATAAATTTTATATGCTTTTGGTATGATTGCAAGTTAGGAGCCAGCGACATTAATTGGAAATTAATTGGTCATTCCATGAAGTAAATCGTTTGTTTTGATTGTGGGATGCTGAGGTGTGATGGCAGTCACGTCCGCAGCACCAGCTGATACTCCTACGCAGGTGAGCTGCAGTAGTTCTGCCTAACAATCTTTACAGTAGACTATTGCTTACTTTTTGAAGTGAAAATTTCTTTAAATGCGTTAACGCGTCACTTTTTAGTGAGCAAAACTCATGGCACGCGCTTTATCGTCACCGCAGGCTTACCATGAGCTATACGTATACTGTGTATATATATAATAATGCAATAAAATAATGATACTTATTCAGCACTTGGGTATTAACATATACCCGTGCTTGTCAAGCTCACAATGGAGTACATAAACATAGTAGAATCCTACTAATATTATAAATGCAAAAGTTTGTGAGTATAGATGTATGGATGTATGTTTGTTACTCTGTTACACCAAAAATACTTTAACGCAGGGGAAACCGCCATACGGTATGTCTTCTCACATATATTTTTTTTTAATAACAAGTTAGTATGCTATTATTTTTAAATTTAGTACTATTATATTAAAATTAAAGAATTGAAGACAACGAGCAGTTGGCTAGCGCAGAAGGCTCTCCGCCAGTAGCTTAATTTAAGAGAATAATATCTGAGGGCACCCTTATGGGATTCAGGCCACAGCACAGGGGCCTACAGCGCCCATAAAAAGACGGAATTCTAGATGAGGGTGTCATCACTCGCTGTACATACATATACCCCTGTGCGTTATTAGTATACTAATCTCTAAACTAACTAATCACGACACTAGCTCGTAAGGTTTTGTTCTTTTTAATGCTTTGTAATATTGGAAGATCACTTTTTTAAAATATATAATAATAATATCTAGGGACAATGTCACGCAGATCATCCTAGCCCCAAACTAAGCAAAGCTTGTACTATGGGTACCAGGCGACGATAAACATACTTATATAGATAAATAAATACTTATATACATTGAAAACATCCATGATTCAGAAACAAATAGTTGTGCTCATCACACAAATATTTGCACTTACCGGGATTCGAACCCAGGACCACCAGCTTCGTATGCAGGAGCACTATCAACTAGGCTACGGTGACCGTCCTACGCTTCCGCTACCGTACCTTATGGGATTCGGGCCACAGCTCAGGGGGCCTACAGCGGCCATAAAAAGACAGAATTCTAGATGAGGGTGTGATCACTCGCTGTACATACATATACCCCCGTGCGTTATTAGTATACTAATCCCTAAACCAACTAAGCACGACACTAGTTCGTAAGGTTTTATTCTCTTTAATTGTACCACTACCTGTGTAATATCGAGTAGCTGGATGGCCTAAACGTTCACATGTTTTTAATTTTGGCAAACGTTAGGCTGGACTTACTCAGCAACAATTATTATGTGTGTCGCAGCGAGCGCGGCTCGGCACGTGTACGACTTGCTGCGTGTAAACTTGCACTTTGAACTAGGGCACGCGAATGTTATCAACGAAAAATTACGGATTTTGCTTATGGCGCTGTCGATTATCAATACCATAAACAAAAAAAAAACTATTTTATTCACGTATTCTATTATACATAGATTTATTTTTTATAAAGTAAAAAAACATAATAAAGGGTACAAAAACTACAATCTATACCTTTAATCATCTTCTTCCTCTTCATCGTCGTCTTCCGGCTGCTGGTAAATTTCAAACTGGTCTTCATTATCGTCTTCAACGACATTTGTCTCAAGTTCTTCCATGATTTCGGGGTCAAAGGTTCCATCTTCGTTAATGTCGCTCTGATATGGTTGAGCATTGAGACAAGCTTGCCCATTACATTGGCCACAAGCTATAGAGCATTGCAAGCCCGCTTTCCTGCATCCGCATCGCGAACCACAACTACTCTTGCAGTTGCAGAAAATTGTATAGAGCAATTTTTCTGGAGCAGGTGGTAAAATTGTTATGATAGGCTCCAGAAAAAAATAATATTCACGTTTGAAATGTTGATGAACAGCTGCACTTGTTGGTGGAATATTTGAAAGCTGCACAGGTTTATTAAGTTTTGTAGACTTGATGTATAATGCATATAACGAAGATGATCGAGACTTTTCACAGATTTCGGAGCATTATAGACAGCTTTGAATTCAATAAAAATTTACAAATATTTATAATCATTTATCGATATATATGGCGAGTTCATCAACTATATATGGCGCGTTTTCGACCGGAGTCACCGGTTGACCTGAAGTGATGCTGTGACCGCGCACTCTCCGCCCTCTATCTCGAAAATGGTTCACCGTATAAAAAATGTTTTTAATCAATATTTGTAGAAAATTTTGTATTCACACACATAACAAAAAACCCATAGGAAATGAGATATTTCAGAGATCGCAGAAAGATCGCATTTAACCGATTTTTGTGACCTTTGACCTTGAAATTTAATAGTTGCGTACACCCTACCATATGTAGGTTTGACATAACTTTTAGGGTGTCAATATACAAGTATTTACAGACTTACACCTGGGTATCTCGATTTCCGAGGTTAAACCACTATAATGACTGGGCTATGTATAAATGAGAGGTTTATCAAATGTGTTATATCGGTGGAAATAGAGTCATAACCAACAGATTTTATGTTGTTATGGGATAAAATAATTCATTTGATTTCTGTAACTGAGCAAGGATAAATAAAAATATATGAGTTTTCATTATTTATGGGTATTTTACTACTGTTACTATGTTTAATATACTTATTATTTGATTCATTTGTATAATGATGATTAAATTTATTAACAATATATAGAGCTATATGTATAACTATTATGTTGTAGATTATTTAGATTAGTAATGTAAAAATAGTTTTCACTGCTGTCAGTGTACTTAAAGACTGCCACGCATGATTTTTTAAAGTATGGCTTGTTCCATCAGACGCCGCGCGCCGGCTGCAACCTGTTAGCTCTCTCTGCTCGGGCACGACTACTGCTCCAATATTTCAGTGGATAACATGCATATCTGGTGAACCTTTATTGACCACCTCGATTCGCCCTCAGGAACCTACGGCTTAAGCTCAGCGCCCTCTTTATAAAAAAAATTGTAAATTGAGATGACTTGATCGAGCAGTCCTAAAAACAATATCAATGCAACGTATTTATCATCATCATCATGTCAGCTGAATGACGTCCACTGCTGGACAAAGGTCTCTCCAAAAACATTTCCACAATGGAGTTGTGTCCATATTTGGAAGGGTATGCCATAATCGCTTGCAGATGGGTTGCCGATCGCAGTATGATGGTCTTAGTACACAGAGAGACGTTGCTGCACGTTTTCTGCGAGATATTCCCTCGAGTTGACTTCTACGCCCACCACGGGATGAAATGGGGAGGCAATATTCTATGCCATCAGGCACACAGCAATACACACAACGTATAGTCACGCTTTAATCCATCTATAGACGCAACTCGTCTTTGCCACAGCAGGCTTCAAAATAGCTTATTAAACTACTGACAACTTATCTGCACTCTAACAACATTAATAGCAGGTAAGCTAATTGATAATTAAATACATTTTAATTGAATACCAATGTTGACATCGCCCCGAGAGGAAAATCATTAACTCGCTATTAACTGCCTCGTTCCAAATTACGTACTAATTTACTGTTTTTAGAATAACTAATTATAAAAAGTAGGGGGCTTTACATTCGCATTTGCATTATTTGCTATAACTTATGGACGTCAATAGAAGTATGAATTTTATAGCATTATTCGCAATGCAAGGCGTTTATTTAATCTCAAAAATGGGAAATCATAAATTTGATCGTCTGGCGGGTCTCGAAGGTGTGTAACCTCCGGAAGGGTGTTAGCAAGGGAATCCTAAAGTCAAATGCCCAAAGACAGTATCGTTTAAAACTAAGTTGTCCCACATGAACATTATAAGTAAAAATCCTATTTTTAATTATCATAATTTAGTACTATAATATGGGGTTTCACATTTGCCGGATAAAAGAAAAAACAATTATAAGTCCTTTTATTGTTTTGCATTATAAACAAGCGGCGCCATTAACAAAATGTTGCCGCAAATGAAAATAAATTCACTCGGAATATTAAAAGTCAATAATCGATGGACAAAAAAGAAATAAGGATTTATTTCAGTCAAATTAGTAATGTTACTATGCAATAAAATGGCCAATAGCACTTAGTAATGGTAAATTAGCGCTAAATATTCTTAAGTCTATTCATTTTCGATGCGTTGTGGTGCGGGTTCGCCTGCTTTGTGAAATAACCTAGACCACTAAGCCATATGCCAACTGAAACATTATTTCTGTTCAACCTAAACTAATGTTAGATTTATTACTATTATTTCTTTTACTATTAATTTCTTTTATTTTCTAAATGCTCGAATATAAAAACACGAACATATAAAATGAATAACACATGACAAGTAAATCGATAAAAACATCGATATCTGATTAATATTTTTGGCAACACTTAAGTGATCTTTGACGTTATGTACCATCGCAAGTCACAACTTTATCATAGTGTTTGGCGAATGTTTTGATATTTCTTGTGTGTGCAGTTGTGGATTATTCGTGACAACTCGAGTGACTTTGAGAAAGAGACTCCATTACGCTAATAATTGTAATCTGACACAGAGACTCCTTATTGTGAAAAGTGATTTTGAGACGGGAGACTAAATTCATTATGGATAGCACAGTTTACCTATTCACTCCGATTGCGGCATGGAAGTTGGCAGTCATTGTGCGAAGTCAATGATAATATCTACATTCTAACTACTTGGATTTCGTTACTACTAAAACCTACCATTCTCTGTATTTTTGTTGTAAATAAAAAATACAAATTCACTGAAATGAGTATTTCTTTCAATTGTCAACCCAAACTAATATTATAAAGAGATATGATACTTGCTATGTTTTGTATATGAAGTAAATTCTCAGACTACTGGACCAATTTACACAATTCTTTCACCTAAGTATAGGCTTTGTTTTATTTAAAAAGACGAAGCCCGGGGGCAGGAAGGTGCTGGTATTATAATAACGTGTCTCGAAAGCATATGAAGCCGTCTATCCTGTGCCTAAGTTGTCTCAGGTCGGGTTGGATGGGGCACGTGGTCGGAAAACCTCCTCGTGGTCCGAGGCTTCTGGTCCCATTCGAATATTTATATTCGGTGGGAACGGAAGTTTTTCGGATTGGTGTGCCCTGGGCATGGGCGCTGGCTTTTTCCTGTGCTTGCATGGGGATAAGCCACCGTCCGTGGCGAATATTCCGACATCTCACACCTCTGTTCCCCCTTCTATTTACTAGAAGGGGAGTATTCAGAGTCAGCAAACCCTCACGCCCCAAGCTTAGCTGCCCAGCTAGGGGTTGTATGACCAGGGGGCAATCTGGTCCAAAGGGTAGCAGGTTTAGGTTTATGAAAAATGTCGGCTTTGGGGAACATATTACCCCAGGAGGGTACCAGCTCCGCTGGAGAATCCCTCCCAGGTCCTTATGGATCTGGCAGCCCCACCGTATCTGGGGGGGGCAACCAAAGCTATAAAACCGCGGAAGCCGCGGAGAAGGTGCGCACGCCTAGTTTTGCGCACCCGATGGAGGAGGATGAAGGGTTGGCACACGGTGCGAGGAGGAGCAGGCGGACCACGAGATCGAGGTCCCGTCCGGCCACTCCTATTCCCGCAGACCAAATGTCCGACGAGGACACACGCGGGTGCGCCTCGAGATCTCGGTCCGGATCCAGGTCCGGACAAAATAACAGGAAGCGGAGCGGGTCCTTGAGTAAGGAGAACCAGGTGGCCGCAAAGGTTTCGACGTCCCGGAGAGGAAAGATTCGCGCGGATCCGAGCGTAGTCATCGCTCGGATGCCAGAGTGTGACGGGCGGGGTCACTTTGTTGCGGCAGCTCCAGTGGAGCATGTGGAGGGCGAGAGCGACCCTGGGCTAGCCATGGCTGACTCGAGCGGGGGCTCCACTGTGTCCCTGCTGGGCAGCAACCGTGCGGAGGCCGCTGCTGCGAGGCGGTTGCAGCGAAAGGAAGTCGCGGCTGACGAGGTCAGCGAGTTGGCCCGGCAGGCTCGAGAGCGGCGCTCCGCTCGGATGGCTGCAGGGAGCTCATCGGCGGTGGCGCTCAGTCGCCAGGTTTTAGACGGAGTGGACGTGGTTCTGAGGGTTGCCACCAAATCGGGCAACCTGAAGGGCACGTTCACTCGAGCTTTGAAGGAGGCGGCTGACGGCATCCGGGAGGCGGTTGAGGTCCTCGCCAATCGCACCGGCACCGAGGAGACGGCGAAGTTGTGGGAGGAGAATGACCGTCTCCGATCGGAGCTGGAGGACCTCAAGCGGCAGGTTGTCGCCCAAAGGACAGCTCCCGCAGTCGCCGGGTCCTCTCCTGTAGCGACCCCATCGCCGGCTCCATCGCCGGCCTCTTTCTCGACCCCTGCACTTGTGGATGCGGTGGTCGAAAAGATCGTCCGCGTCTGCATGATGCAGTGCGGTAAGATGGTCGGTGCCCGCTTCGAGGCCATAGAGGCGAGGCTCCTCCCAGCGGAGTCCATCCGCCCTCCACTCGCCGGGGACGGGCGGAGGAGGGAGGTTGTCCACGAACGGGGCCCGGCGGCCGCGGTGGCAGCAGCGGCCGTGACAGCTAAATCGGGCCGATCAGGGAGGACCGTGGCCTCAAAGCCCGTGTCCCAAGTGACGACCTCCCGGACAGCGGGACCTCCAGCGGCGCCTCCGGCGGCTGCGCCTGGGCCTAGCATTGAGGCCTGGACGACGGTCGTCAAGAGGGGCCGCAAAAAGAAGAAGGCGGCGCCACCAGCACCCGCTGGAGCACCGGCACTCAAGAAGGCACAGGGACCGCCTAGGGTCAGAGCCCCACGCTCCGCGGCTGTAGTGATAACACTGCAGCCCGGAGCCGTCGAAAGGGGCATCACATATAAGGCGGTCCTGACCGAGGCAAAAGCCAAAGTCGCGTTCCCCGACCTTGGCACACCGTCCGGCTTCAGGATGAAGTCGGCGGTTACGGGGGCGCGGCTGCTTGAGGTGTCGGGTGACTCCAGCGGGGAGAAGGCGGACATGCTGGCCGCCAAGTTGAGGGAGGCCCTCAACCCGGATGACGTCCGGGTGTCCAGGCCGGTGAAGACCGCGGAGCTGCGCGTCGACGGCCTGGATGATTCGACGACTCCGGCTGAGGTCGTCGCGGCCGTCGCCCGGGTCGGTGGATGTCGACCCGAGGATGTGCGGACAGGCGACATTCGCGCCGACGCCTCCGGACTCGGATTCATCTGGGTGCGGTGTCCGGTGGCGGCGGCGAATAAGGTCGCCAGTGCTGGGCGACTGTTGGTGGGGTGGGTTGCAGCCAGGGTCAAGCTGGTGCAGCCCAGGGCTATGCGGTGCTACCGATGCCTGGACATTGGGCATGTACGGGCGCGGTGCACCGCTGAAACGGACCGCAGCGAGGAGTGTTATCGCTGCGGCCAGCCCGGCCACAAGGCGGCCCAGTGCTCTGCGGCGCCAAATTGCAGCCTCTGTACAGCTGCAGGGAGGCCCGCGGGGCACAGAGCGGGTGGGAAGGCCTGTGGTGCACCCACCAACAGGAAGAAGAAGGGAGCCAAGGCTGCCGGGGGCTCTTTACCCCCCCGACAGCCTGGCTGCCCTTCGGCCGACTCCCGGCCTGAGAGGGGTGCGGAGGGAATGGACACGGCCTAATGGCGCTGTTCCATTTCCTCCAGGGCAACATCAACCACTGTGCCAGAGCTCAGGATCTCTTGCTCCAGAGCATGGCGCAGTGGTCGATTCGCGTGGCGGTGGTCGCCGAGCCGTACTTTGTCCCCCCCAGGGATAACTGGTTGGGAGACTTGGACGGCTTGGTGGCCATCATTGGCGGGGCTCTGGTCCACCCGTCCCGAGGGCACGGCTGGGTAGCAGCCCTCGTGGACGGAATTGGTACGATTGGGGCGTATTTTTCGCCCAACAAGAGTCTCGCCGACTTCGAGAACTTCCTTGTCGAGTTGGGTGCCGTCGTAGGCCGGCTCCACCCTCGCCCTGTGCTGTTGCTCGGAGATCTCAACGCAAAGTCTGCGGCGTGGGGATCTCCGGTGACGGATGCACGGGGTGAGGTGCTGGAGGAGTGGGCGGTCACGACTGGCCTGACCGTCCTAAATCGGGGATCGGTCCACACTTGCGTGCGGCAGCGGGGTGGTTCAATAGTGGACGTCTCTTTCGCTAGCCCTGCTGTCGCGAGCCGTGTCCGCGACTGGCATGTCGCCGTGGAGGTGGAGACTTTGTCGGATCATCGCTACATCCGTTTCGACGTCTCCGCCCAGACCACTGGCGGCCGCGGTCCACCGGCCCCGCGGGTAGACGGTCCGCGCTGGGCGCGTAAGCGCATCGACAAGGAACTTCTCGAGGAGGCCGCCATTGTCCAGGCCTGGTACCGGGAGTCGGCGACGAACGGACCCGTCGACGTCGAAGAGGAGGCGCTGTGGTTCCGCGGGGCGATGACGCAAATCTGCGACGCGTCTATGCCCCGGGTCCACACACATACAGGAAGGCGCCAGGTGTACTGGTGGACCGCCGAGATCGCGCAATTGCGCGTCGCGTGCGTGGCGGTCAGACGCCAGTACACCCGATACCGGAGGAGACGTCGTCGGGTCCCTGACGAAGAGGCCGCGCTGTATGAGGTGTACCGCGCGGCGAAGGAGGCTCTGCGGCTGGCCATCGGTGAAGCCAAGACGCGAGCCAGGGAGGAGATGTTGGAGACTCTTGACGGAGATCCGTGGGGGCGCCCTTATCGTGCGGTTCGAGGGAAACTTCGAGCCGCGGCGCCTCCACTCACGGAGAGTCTCCAACCCGAGCTGCTGGAGGAAGTAGTGGCAGCCCTCTTCCCGGCAAGAGCGGAGCACACGCCACCGCCGATGGCTTTGCCCACAGCCGCAGAGCCTACAGAGGATAACGCCATCAGCGTCCCAGAGGTGACACAAGAAGAGTTGAGGGCGGCCGTGATTCGGCTCCGGGCCAAGAACGTGGCTCCGGGGCCCGACGGGATTCACGGTTGTGCGTTGGCCCTCGCTCTGAAAGAGCTAGGTCCCCAACTGACGGGACTCTACACAGCGTGCCTTGAGCGGGGCCAGTTTCCCACTTCGTGGAAACATGGTCGTCTGGTCCTGCTCAGAAAGGCGGGGCGCCCTGCAGACTCGCCGTCCGGGTACCGGCCCATAGTGCTGCTGGACGAGGTGGGCAAGCTGCTCGAGCGCATAATCGCAGCCCGCCTCGTCGGCCACTTGTGCGGAGAGGGGCCGGACCTGGACGAGAGCCAGTTCGGCTTTCGGCATGGGCGCTCTACCATCCACGCTGTGTCGAGGGTGAGAGTCCTGGCGGAGGAAGCGGTGTCCCGGGGTGGGGTGATGTTGGCGGTGTCCTTGGACATCTCCAACGCCTTCAATACCCTGCCCTGGAGTTGCATTCGGGAGGCACTGCGATATCATCGAGTGCCTTCCTACCTCCGCCACATCGTTGGGGCTTACCTGGCGGAGAGGTGTGTCACCTACGTGGGACGAGATGGCGGACACCGGCACTCAGTGTCGTGCGGTGTTCCACAGGGTTCGGTTTTGGGCCCACTCCTGTGGAACATCGGGTACGACTGGGTGCTGAGGGGCGAACTCCAGCCGGGCGTGGACCTGACATGTTATGCGGACGACACGCTGGTCACGGCCCGTGGGAGTTCGCACAGGGAGGCAGCGTTGCTGGCGACGGCTGCGGTCTCACAGGTGGTGAGCCGCATCCGGCGCCTCGGCCTGGAGGTGGCCCTCAACAAGTCGGAGGCCATGATGTTCCATGGTCCCCGGCGGGCGCCGCCGCCCGGATCACACATTGTGGTCGGGGGGGTCCGGATCGCTGTCGAGCCTACCATGAAGTACCTGGGATTGGTGCTCGACAGCCGGTGGGACTTTGGACCCCACTTCCGGCGGCTGGTGCCTAAGTTGATGGGCGCGGCTGGAGCGCTGTCAACGCTGCTTCCCAATCTGGGGGGCCCGAGCGCGGCCTGTAGGCGGCTCTACGTGGGGATCGTGCGATCGATGGCCCTGTACGGGGCCCCGATCTGGGCGGCTGACCTGACGGCCGGTAGCATTGCTGTTCTGCGGAGACCGCAGAGAGCTATGGCCGTCAGAGTCATCAGGGGATATCGCACGGTCTCCTACGAGGCGGCCTGTGTACTGGCCGGATCCCCGCCCTGGGACCTCGAGGCGAAAGTACTCGCGTCACTGTACCGGTGGCGCGAGGAGATGCTGGCGCAAGGCGAGCGGCCGATGCAGCAACACATGGAGCTGCGTCGGTCGCAGCTTCGCGAGGCCCTGGTGGCGGAATGGCGGGACAGGCTCTCGCGCCCAACCGCCGGCCTCGTCACTATCGAGGCGGTCCGGCCGGTACTCGAGCGTTGGCTCGGGAGGAGGCACGGCTCCCTGTCGTTTCGGGTGACGCAGGTACTCTCGGGGCATGGCTGCTTCGGGAAGTACCTGTGTCGCATAAACAGGGAGCCGGACGCCCGGTGTCACCACTGCGTCAACTGTCGGGAGGACACGGCGCTGCATACGCTGGCAGAGTGTGCCGCTTGGGAGGAGCAGCGCCGTGCCCTCATTTCTGGAGTAGGCAGTGACCTGTCGCTGCCGGCCGTCGTGAACTCGATGGTTGGCAGCGAGGAGTCCTGGGACGCGGTGGTTTCCTTCTGCGAGACAGTCATCTCGCGGAAGGAAGCTGCGGAAAGGGAGAGGGAGATCTCATCCTCTCACCCGGCCCGCAGCAGACGCACCGGGCGTCGGCGGAGGGCGGACAACGCCCTCTTCCAGCCCCCCTAAATGGGTCCAGGGGCGACGGACACGGGGGCGTCCGTCGCCCATTACACATCTGGACCCGAGGCGGCGGCGCGACGTGTTCCACGCGCGCCCCTCTTAGACGTTGCGGGGGGAGTTTAACACCTCACTCCCCCCGCTAATGCGAGGAGGCCCGCAGGTATGGGCCAGCACCAGCTAGGGGTTGCGGAAGTATCGTTTGTTCCCGCGACCCCCGGCGCAGGTGTGAGATGGAACACCGGGGTGGTTTTTAGTCAGTAGGAGTCTGACAGACCCCTCCGCCTCCCTCAAGGCGGAGGACATCCATGCAGGATTTTCCACCCCGCAAAAAAAAAAAAAAAAAAAAAAAAAAAAAAGGTCGGGTTGGATCGCTGCCCCATTAGACAATCAGAGCGATAAAATAGAAGTGCACCTATGATTGCACATGGACTACAATATATCCTGCTTAGTAGGCTAGACTCCGTTGAGATTAGCCGCCTCTACCCCATAATATTACTTAAGTCATAATTTGCCTATAAACTAGTCGGCAACCAACGTTTCTTTACTTAAGATGTTCTATGTTCACCCATCTATTTCCTTGAAACCCGGCAAATTACATGAATTATGTTAATTTTAATTGAAAGTATATAGTAATCCCAACATAGAACAGTAGTTTTCATCCAGGCACAATAATTTTTGCACCGATACTAAGTTCCATAGTCACTTGGGCATGTATCGTTCGTAGCTTAACGCAGAGCGCCTACCCCGTATTGGTAGATGGTGCAGGTTCGAGACCCGCCGGACGATCAAATTTATGATTTCCCATTTTTGAGATTCAATAGAAGTAGCTCTACTCAGAAGCTGACACGGTGCGAATTAGGCCCACGGCGGCCCGACTAAAGACTGGCCATCAGCACGGGACATTATAATGCACAAGTGTGTGCGCAAACTCAGGTGCACTTCTATTCCATAACTGCTATGATCCAATGGGATGACTAGTGACACGTCCGAAAGGTCAGGTACAGTACCGACGGCTTTACGTGCTCTCCGAGGCAGGTGTAATACCGCCAACTTCCAGACTTCGGGCAAATACTGAAAAATTTTCTTAACAATTCCAGAATTACTTATTGGCTCAACCCAGAATTTGAACCCAAGACCTCATTATCTGCGGTTGAAAACACTACCGCTAGAGCAACGAATCAGTCAAAGACAAACTACCACGGATGGTCACCGTAGCCTAGTTGGTAGTGCTCCTGCCTACGAAGCTGGTGGTCCTGGGTTCGGAACCCGGTAAGTGCTAATATTTGTGTGATGAGCACGAATATTTGTTTCTGAGCCATGGATGTTTTCTATGTATTTAAGTATTTATCTATCTATATAAGTATGTATATCGTCGCCTGGTACCCTTAGTACAAGCTTTGCTTAGTTTGGGGCTAGGATGATCTGTGTGACATTGTCCCTAGATATTATTATTATTATTATCAAGTCAGGAAATATACGATGTTGTTGATCAAACCTTGACTAAAGCTAGGGGTACTTTCTCGTTCGTATTGCTTTAGGGGAGAAAAATCGCTTAGCTCTGACATAAATCATCAAGATTACTGAAATATTGATTTTCCAACTGCTATTACGAGCAAGCTACATCTACAATCTGGAATTCAAGCAACAATGGAGGAAGAGATATATGTAGGTAGTTTGTATTTCTGAGATTTCTTTGCTTTCCTCAGACAACAGTCGATAAACCATGTCAGAGGCCTGCTGAATGGCTTGAACAATTCTGACACCTGGATAACCACTGCCCATAAGATGAAGAATCAAGAATTTATTAGTACAGATGCAAGGTGAGACAACTTATATCGTTGAGAAGATCGTTTTCTAGTCGTAATTTTTAAATTTCGTGACAGGAGCATTTTGACTCTGACTATAGTTTTATCTATTCTTAGGATTACGTTCTTCTATAGGGGAAAACGGAACCGTCATAGGATCACTTTGCTGTCCAAACCCTTTATCTCGGGAATGCTTGGAGGTATCAAGTTGGAATTCAAACCATATACTCAGATCTACAGTCACTTGAAGCTGTGAATATGCCGCAAAAGACTTGTATTTCAAAAATCTCAAAGAATCAAAATGTATAGAGTAGATACTCCGTTGACCTATAGAACTATGTTTGGCAATGAATAATACAAGTATTTGTATTTTATAGTGTCCGTAAATTCAATCTATGGGTCTCAATTAGTTATCCTTAATAAACGTATTTTATTTTATTTATTTATAGCAAAATCTGAATACTCTAGATTTTTAATTAGTTAAAAACTGTTTTAAAAGTTGGATATATAATAATCAATTAATTATTCCTGAACTATTTATAATATGTATCTAAATTTGTACGGAATCATCGGTGGGTGAGTCCGACTCGCACTTGACCGTTTTTTTAGATGTGTACGTTTACTCATCCATTGCATGTTCTATTTTGGGTGACTTTTGTGGAACCAATTAAAATCATTACCAATTAGGATGTCTAGCCTAGACAATGCTTCTGTAATACTTGCACCGTAAAGAAATTCAGCTCACTTCCTGTCTATACTTGTAAAATACTTGCCTGATGAAGACACACAACTATCTATTTGCTGTTGAACAGCTGGCGTGCTAATAGTTGAGCTGTTGTTAAGGTATAAGAATACTTGTGGACTGTGGAGGTGAGTGTGCGTCACACTATCAATGTCTTTAGCTATATTAGACACTTGTACGTAATTGTGTTGCTACACAAAGGTGTCTTTAATAAATCAATGTAATTAGCTTTCAGTTGGCATCCTTATTATTTAACACATGTTTCTAGTGATTGAGTTCTAGGGCTGTCTTTGATTCTTATATCTGTTGTTAGCTCTTATTCTATTACGTGCATTCAACCTATTTACACAACACGTGCCGGAAAAAATGGTAGCATTCCAAACCGTTGATATCAAATACCAAACTCAGATTAGGTTGCGATAGTGTAACAATCCCGTTGTTCGAGATTATCACCAAGTTGAATAAGCCTCTGGTCGTGCTGCAGTAGGGTCCTATCACACATATCATATATATACGGAAGGGGAAGACCTCGTAGAACATTCTCTGACCAAATCGGAGACGTTATCAAGAAAGGCCAGGTCAGGAGTACCTTAAACGGGCGAGCATGTATGAAGAATATAATGACAGTAAACGAGGCAAAAGAGGTGTGCAAAGATTGTGACAAATGGAAATCCGTTGTCTCTGCCTACCCCTTTGGGAACCAAGCGCGAGTCTATGTATGTCATATTTTTGTATTTGCATAATACACTTGTGCCATAGAATATCTCGTGCAAAGAGATAGCCTCTGTAGAAATTGAATGTCGGGAATTGACTGATTTTTGCCGATTAATGACTACTGAGGGAGACATTACCCACGCCCACGTTATCTCTTCATCAGTTCATGTTCTACAATGTTTTTTCTTCTCCTACAATGATGTCTATCAAATATATAAAAGAAGAATGAAATACGTGTGTAAACTATAAAATACGTAATAATAAGAGTCTCAATATACAAATCAAGCTTTTATAACTGACCCAATAAATTTTCATTAAAAGTTCTTTTAAAATATGAGCATCGCCAGACCGCTTGTATTGCATTTTCAACTCACCAGATTTTCGGTAGTTTCAAATAGACTTGTGACTTGATTTTTGGAGGGTTTTAACTTCAAAAAAGTATTATCCGGAAAGAGGAAACAATTGGACCTAGTCGAAGCTTATATGTTCTTTTCTTAAAATTTAGGAATATTTCGGCAATTTTATTAAAGTGGGATCTTGGAATGACCGTTAAGGCCCGAAAAAATTGATAACAAACGAGAAGTAAATATATTTTAGTGACACACAGTAGATCAGTAAATCCGATGAAGCATGACAAATAGAATGATCATAACAAACATGTAGGAAGCGTCGTTCTCAAGATTATAAGGATGTGTTCACTTGTACACAATTGTTATAGCACGCCTTGTGACATCCTTCGAATAGGAGACGCAACGGTACTCAAACATTGGCTCACTACATTATACAGCTTTGTTTCATTGAAAGACCCATAAATAGTTATTCTGAGTCTGGATGTAATTTGTGTCCGTCTATATATGTTTGTAAAGTTCCCCGCGACACAGAGTTTAAATTATCTATTGCGGGCGTTGTCTTTTAAAAAAAATAAAGTAAAATGTATGAGTCTTTGCTAATTTTAACACATCTTCTATAGACAAACTGTCAAATATTATTATTCTCAATTTAGGACACCATTCATCATTTCAGTTTCATGGTTAAATAGTTTCTTCCACTTCTTCTGTAACGCCGACTTTCATTGGCATGATTGCAGCAGAAGGGTTTAAATAAGTATTAATTTAGAGTATATTTTCGTTTATATACTAAATGTGCCCCGCGGTTTCACTCGCTTTAAAATTTAGTAGTCATGGCTGAGACCATGGAAGACCTCGGTACAATGCTCGATGACCTCAGCAGAGTTTCTCAAGCAGGGCAGCGTTCGGGACGCTACGTAACATCTTCTCGTCCAAAATACCACAGTGTCTCAAGTCGAAAGTCTTCGACCAGCGTGTGTTTGCCGGTGATGACTTACTGAACAGAGACGTGGTCGCTCACTGTGGGCCTTATTAGAAGGCTCAAGGTCACCCAAAGAGTAATGGAAAGGGCTATACTCGGAGTTTCCCTGCGGGTTCGAATCAGAAATGTCGAAATCCGCAGGCGAACCAAACCGACACCGACATAGCCTGAAGAATTGCAAAACTGAAGTAGCAGTGGGCGGGGCACATAGCTCGTAGAACCGACGGCCGTTGGGGCAGAAAGGTTCTCGAGTGGCGACCACAAACCGACAAGATGGACCGATGATCTTGTGCGGGTCGCTGGAAACTGCTGGATGCAAGACCGGCAATTGGCCTTTGACCAGCAGTGGACCTCTTTTGGCTGATATGATGATGATGATGATGAAACTTTATAAATTGTAAGCTATGTTATTCTGATAGCTGAATTACTATAAAATTTTATCAAAGTTCGTTCTGTAATTTTGGCGTGACTCTCACAAATATTCGCATTTAGTAGGATAATGGTATGTATTTGTCTTTTCCATGTCATTGTACGGTGTATCTAAAGATTTTGTCTTTATTGCAATAGTACACATAATAAATAATAATGTCCTCCTAGCCGAATCCGGCCACGGCGGCCTGTCTCAATAGAGATTAGCCATCTGCGCGGGACATATTATAGTGCTCAAGTGTGTGCGCAAACACAGGAGCACTTTCTATTCCATCACTCTCATAATCCGATGGGACGACTAGCGACACGACCGGAAAGAGGTCAGGCACAGGACCGACGGCTTTACGTGCTATATAGTACACATAATATTGTGCTATCTCTGTATCTCCGCAATGTTTACCGGTCACACTGCATGCTTTTAACAAAAAAATCCACTACAGTGTCTTAAATAAAATTAAAATTAATTTAATAAAATGTTTGTAACCGCATGGAATTATTTATTTATGCTGTTTAATCGCAGATGCCTTCACCTCGTTAAGACTGCTTACGTGTAATATGATACCACGAGTAAACTTGTCAATACTGTGATACTGTGTCTTTGATTGTTTTACTAATAATATTTTACTTTTTTATACGATATCCAAAATGTAGTAAAGCAATTTTCGGACTATAACTTCTTTACAGACGCTTGACTTGGGGTGTAAGCTGGCGAATGCATGACAAGAGCGTTACGAAAAGTGTGATCGGGTGATATAAATGTAGGGGCAAGAGAGAGAGAGAGTTTCAAGCACCCATTTTCTTTATCTCTCTTTCTGTTATAGCCAGTTACGTATTGGATATATGAGTTTTACTTCAGTCGTGTGGTTTATATTTTTGGATTATTCCCAATATTTTTAATGATTTATTTCCTTTGGTAAAGTTAATTATAGTTCAACTGGATGTTATGTTAGCAATATATAAAAAAAAATGAGAAGTGATCTTTTATAGGAGAGCCTAATAAGGATTCATTCTTCGCAGTAGGATTGCTCTAAACCAGTTCACAGCAATCCTACTGCGAAGAATGACTTGCTCTCTATGCATGCCCACGCATGCAGCAAGAGAAATAATACTAAAATCAACAAAATCGAGCCTTCGTATTTTCCTATCTCCTCTTAAAAAACGGCACCGTTTAAATTTTGTTTATTTAGAAATTAATCAACAAGAAAATAGCCACAAGTCTCCACATTTTTTATCGGAGATTACATTTTCGCCAGTTTTAAATAGGATTTTGTGTAGCTTTTTTACAGAAAAAGACAACGTTATGCAATCTACGAGTCTATTGGAAAAATATCAAGTCATAATAGATCTAGATAGGAAAGAAAGGGCTTCGTTTATTTGAAAAAAAAAATAGCACCTGGGAATGACCTGGGAATTTGATATGGCGATTTAAAGAAGTAACATAAGTAATATATATATATATATATACTAGCTTTTGCCCGCGACTTCGTTCGCGTGGAATAGTGACTTCCGGCAGATTTTTGGTTTTACCCACATAGATCCCGATCTCGCGGGATCTCTTCAAAAATGAAATGTGGAAGATATTCTAGGGAACACTTCAAAAATCAACATAATTAGCTCTGCGTTTGAATTGAAGATATAGTATACTCACTTAGGGCATTAAAGCCGCTATTGCTTGCTAAAAGGGGAAAATGTTATTTTTCCCTTATTTTCAAAATATTATTTTGATTTGCCATTTCAGAAAAAAATACTGTTTCTCCCTTGACAAATTTTCTATTAAAGATTTAGGATTAAGGATTAGGCTTCAAAGATTATTAAAGTTTCTCACACCAAGACATTTCTGTATACCACGTTTTTAGTTTTGCCATCCTTTGCAAAAATATATAGGTCTTGTGGTTTTGACACTCTTGAGCACGCAACGTAGAGTTGTCCATGGGAGAAACAGTCTTTTTCAAGATGTACCCCCGCAACTTTAAGCGTTTGCCCTTGGGCTTTATTTATGGTCATTGCAAACGCAGTTTTCAGCGGAAACTGAACTCTTTTGAATTGGAATGGCAAATCAGTTGGAATAATGGGAATGCGGGGAATAATTACAGTTTCGCCTTTTGCCAATCCAGTCATAATAACGGCTTTAATGACATTCCGTCCTAAATAGGTTACTTGTAACCGTGTGCCGTTACATAGCCTTGGTGGATCTAGGTTTCTCATAAGCATCACAGGAACTCCAACTTTCAGCCTCAACTTGTGAGAAGGCACTCCTGATAACTCTTAAGGAGTTGAGAAACTCTGTTGGGTAAGATGTCACTTGCTGCCACGACGTTATCTACTGATAGATACTCGATGACATCTCGCTCTACGTCAGACATAATTTCGTCATTTATCCGGCCTACTATTTCATTTGTTGGCGCCAATATCGCCCTTTCGCATAACCATTCCCGATTTTCGATATTAGCGCGTAAATCCGGATAGACACTATTTTTAAAATTGTATTTTCTATCCACAATTTGGCATAATTCACTGCTCAGCGTGATCATACTCTCGGAGTCGGTAGGCATACGATCCTCGCCGATCTTCAGAAGAGTTAACGCCATCTATCGAGCATAGTGACAACTCGGATTATTTATGTAATACTCCGTTCGGGCATTTTCTTTGTACTAAAAGTTTTATTATATTGATATTATTTTTTTCATACCTTTTTACTATTTATTTACTTTTTTCCGATGAATTAAAACAATAACATGAACCGAACTCGTGTAACGATCGACACCATTGCGCGATCACCAACTCGACATATAGTACTAATAGAATTATCTATACTCCCTTAGAGCATTTTCTTTGTACTAAAAGTTGTATTATATTATATTTTCATACCTTTTTACTATTTATTTACATTTTTCCGATGAATTTTCAGTACTGAATTGATGCCGACTCTTGACCAATAGATGGCGCTGTATGTCCGGAATAAATTTTATTTTTTATTTCATTTTTTGTAATAAAAACTATCCTATGTCCTTTCTCAAGTTCCAAACTATGTCTGTACCAAATTTCACACAAATCGGTTCAGTAGTTTAGGCGTGAAGCAAAGACAGACAGACAGACAGACAGACAGAGTTACTTTCGCATTTATAATATTATAATATATAATATATAATTTATAATATATAATAAATAAAGTTTGGATATATATATATATATATATATATATATATATATATATATATATATATATATATATACATATATGTTTGGTGGTTATGCTTTTGTAATAATTAAATATATTATGTGTTTAGTCGTTATGTCATATTTATAATAGTAAAGTGTATTTAGTAATAAATAGGTAGGTGATCATATATATTTTATTACTTAGTTTTTACTAGCTTTTAGTGTATTTTACAGTAGGTATGTAATATGTATTTAGTACGTGTATAGTATGTATATAGTGTTGGTTTGTTTTACAATGTTTTCATTTATATTTTGCAATACTTTTAGGTTTTTTTTTTTTTATTTAATTTAATAATGAAAAATCCTTTAAAATGTGTCCTTTTAACAGTTTTTTAAATGATAACAAAGTTTTAGCTTCTTTTATATTTTTTGGCAGCTTATTGTATATTTGAGCTCCTTCGTATAGAATGCTCTTTTTTCCATAATTTGTCCTCGGTGGTCTAAGACATATATTATTAGCCTGCCTAGTCAGACGTTTGTAGCAGTCTATTCTTTTAGTGAATGTGAGTTGTAAATGAACATCTTTTGTCAGAACTTTCCTAATCAAGATGCAGGTATTGTATTTATAAATTTGTGCAAGGTTCATGAGTCCAGTTTCTTTGTAAATTTTTATAGTGGGTGTTAAATAATCATATCGGAATAATATTTTGATCAGTCTATTTTGTGTGGTTTGTAATTACTTTAAATTACTTTTAGCTGCTGATCCCCAGACTTCAATTAAGTATTCAATATGGGATTTGACTAACGACTTGTATACAGTATATTTCACATTTTTAGGTAGACATTGGGCTATGGGTCGCAGAGCACCTGATACTGATATTATTTTGTTACGAATTTTTTCAATATGTGGCTTCCATGAAAGGCGTTGGTCCAATACTAGGCCCAGATATTTTTCCTCACTAACTCTACTTATTTTTTCGCCATTAATAGTCAAAGGACTATAGTCACAGATTTTTTTATTTTTAGGAGAAAATATGATGTAGTTTGTTTTTGATGTATTGACAGTCAACAAACTTGCTTGTAACCAGGTGTGTAAAATATTGAGATCATGCTGTGCTTGATTTATTACGACATGTACCGAATGACCCGAATAAAACAAACTAGTATCGTCGGCGTACAAAGTGATGTCTCCCTTTAGTCCAATCTCATGTATACTGTTAATATATATTAGAAAAAGTAATGGACCTAAGATTGATCCCTGAGGAACGCCGCAGGCAATAGGTCTAGGTTCGCTTTGATGCTTATCAATTTTTACAATTTGAGACCTATTTGTTAGATATGATTTAAAAATATCATAAGCTTTATCCACAACACCTATGTCCCTTAGCTTCGCCAAAAGTATTTCATGACTCACGGTGTCAAACGCCTTTTTTAAATCAATAAATATGCCTAAAGTTGTTTGTTTTTATCAATATTTAGTCTTATGTTTGTTATAAGATCTACTGTCGCGGAAGTAGTATTGGACTTTGGTCTGAAACCATATTGCTTCTTAGATAAAAAATCATTGGATGTTAAGAATTGATCCAATCGTATACGTAATATTTTCTCAAAAATCTTAGATAGCACTGGTAACCTGATATGGGTCTATAATTACTTGGATCCGTTTTAAGTCCCGATTTAAATATGGGGCTGACTTTTGCGATTTTAAGAGAGTCAGGAAAGTAACCTTCTTCTAAGCATTTATTTACACAACCTGCAAGAACTTTCTGCTATTAGATCTTTAGTACATTTGATAACCTTCGTGCTAATTCCATCCATACCTGCACTAGTATTCGTTTTAAGGCTATTTATTATTTTAATTATTTCACATGGAGTTGCCGGTTTTAGTGTTTAGTTAGAGTTGTGTTTAGATGGGCTTACTTGATGCGTATGGAAGTTTTGGGGAATTTTGCTGGCTAGTTCACTACCTATTGTTGAGAAGAACAGATTAAAACATTCACAAATTTCAGTGGTGTCTGTAACTTGACCTGAGCTAGTAATAAGTTTCTGGGGCCCAAAACTAAGTTTGCCTTTGTTATTTGATAGCTTGTTTATAAGTTGCCACATTTTTAAAGGATTTTTCTTACAGGTTTTAAAAACATGATTGTAGTATCGATTTTTTGCCGATTGGATAGTTACAAACGTACTGTTTCGTTTTTGTTCATTATTATATGTTCATTATTACAAAGATCAAATGAAGTTCGATTGCAGTTATTCAAATCGCGGTCGAGTTTGTTTGGGCGATCTGCATTCAGGTCATGGTCGCGCTATGCATACCTACATGCAATAGACTGTATAGTGGGTAATAGGAAAGATTAAGACCTGCACTACAACAGCTGTTGTAAATGACAATTTGCTTAATAAATGGCAATGTAGATGGAAGATTTCAACCAAAGGTAGCCAATTTGCATCAATTCTTTCCGGACGTTCGCAAACGGTTAAATATAACTTTGCTAATCATAGACTATATAATTTGTAGCGAGATCCAAGACAATTTAAGCGATTCCCTGGGACATGCTTGGACTTCACCGCTCAGCAAGATTTTATTATGTGCCACTGTTGGTCAGTGAGTGGAGACTAGTTAATTTCGTACCCACTTTGGTGTGGAAGGGAAGAAGGGATTGGATGCGCTAGAAACTTAGTTTTTAATAATAAATTGACTAATAGAAGAAATCTCCTTTATCCAACTTGGAATCAATGAGCAAGCCAAAAATATTTACACTATTGCTGATAGGAATAGTTCATCTATTATGTAAAAGAGTTGTTAATTATCAACTACGCTACAATGATAGCATCAATATATTATAGTAGATATATGATAGCTTTGGCATTTAGCTTGACCATAAGATCAAACCTATCAGTTCAGCTTTGGTGCAGGTAGGTACTGATTGAGTATTCCGATCGTTTACAGCAATTTATCTATACTTATGTACTCCAACATATCTATGATGTTATTAGTCAGAAACATAAAGATGATACGCATACCAGATCATTCGTTAGGAGGTTTACAAAACAGAATGAAGAAATAATACTGCCTTGAGTAACACCAGTATCTAGTAACTCGGAGACTGGTGTTCCTCAGCAGTACCAGTTCGATGAGGTGTTCCATGTGGTAGAATATAATATAACGAACTTAACACCACTTTGCACTGCTCAAGGGGCCCTAGGGTTAAGCCTAGCGACTCAAATCGCATCTAAGATGAACAGCTACTAAACTTAACAAAAACAAACAGGTGCGGTGACGTCATTTACACGTGTATCGAAATGTTCTTTATTTACGTTTATTCATGACTAATAATTACAATATGTTTGAAGAATAATACAATAGGTAGCATCGAATACCTTTATTTTGATTAGCTTCTTCCTACGGAATCGCCCGCTCTAATTTAACTTTCAAAACTATACGAATTTGGAAATATTTTTGCACTTTTCTGGACGAGCTGGAATAAAATTCTTTTTTTTCCATAATGACCAACTTAGCTATCCTTAGCGATCGTCATTTAAAGCCAATTTACCAGCATTTGTCTAATAGTTCCGGACGTTGACAAGTTAAACGCAGCATAAGTCAAGAGAAGGTCTATTTTATGCTGCGTTTAATGTCGTTATCAGAATTTATCTTATACTTATCACATCCTTGCCACAGTCCTTGCCGCCCAGAGTCGAGGGTCGAACCCCAACTGGGGTGCCCTCCGGCGCGGGTACTTTGTTGGTAGCTTTATATTAGTAAAGCACTGCACCGGTGAAGCACTGTAGGTTTCCTAGGCTTGTTAGTTACATTCGCTGACACGGTCTCTACAACGACAAACAAACATTAAAATAATTACATTTACTTTGGAAGAATAAATAAAATTGAAACAAACTTTCTCCGGAACAAATGTGTGTGATATACCATTTAAAATCGAAGGTCACAAGACACTTGTGTTTTCCAAATATTTTTCAACAATTACCATATAATATGTTCATTTACACAATCAAATAAGAATGGCGATAAATATTAATTATACGACACCGCATTGTAATTACCACGTTGCCAAATTATTTGGAGGCCGCTGAAGTTTATAAATTAGTTGCCTAATATATTTACACGTGCCATTTTAGAATATGTTTAATTTGATAGTTTCAATTGGGGACTAAAAACATAGTCATATAAAATGTTGCTTCTTCTTCGGTGTAAAATAGCATATTGGCCCGATATACATATATTGTTGCTGTGTGGATACGGTGAAGAATATCATCACCCCATCTCATCCCGTAGGGGGCGTAGAAATCGTCCCGAATCTACCAGAGAACAGACAGCAGCGTTTTTCTGTGAACTATGACCATCAAACTACATTCGCCAACCCGTCTGCCAAGAGTGGCGATTGTGGCTTTTGCACTACACACAGGCTTTTGTCTAGCCGTGGACATAATTTGGCTGACATGATGATTATTCCATTGCTGCTTGGTTGACGGAAAACAATATCACCACACCATTTCATTCCGCAGAAGTCGATCCGTGGGAATATCTCCCAGAGCAGCGTCTCTCTCTGTACTGCTGCTGCTGTAATATAATTTGAATTATAAAGACAACAAAACTCCCACCTTATCCATATAAGTGTCCATATGTTAAGGAGTGATTAATTAAATACTTGTCGTATTATTTCTTGACAAGTATGTATTAGTATTGTTAAGTAGTTCTAAATACGGATTAAATTGACGATTTCATTGTCTTCACAGATCTCTCGAGCAATCATTGCTAGATAACTACAGCTACATACATAGAAGGCTGTGTGATCTGTACAATATAAATGTATAGGTACAACAAAATAGATATATATGTATATATAAACTTAGTGTTCCTCCACATCCTTGAAGCTACTATGACAATCATACTGCGATGGCCAACCCGTCTGCCAAGCGTGGCGATTATGGCATATCCCTCCAAATTATGGTCACAAGTCCATTGTGGAAATCTTTGGGTAGGCCTTTGTCCAGCAGTGAGAGTCATTCGGCTGATATGATGATGATGATGACTGTCCAATAATTGGGCAGACCTCCTACAAGATAGATCGCTGATCTTGTGAGAGTCGCTGGATGCGGGTAACACAAGACTGGCAATTGTGTAGATCTTTGGGGAGGCCTCTTTCCAGCCGTGGACGCTTTACGGCCTACTTACTTTTAAATATTTTTTGTAACGTAAATTGCTAATCAATTTTCAGTGGCCCGGCTCATGATTACCCGGCTATGTTATTTATTAAAGTCAATAGTTTAATATCTACCAAATATTAAAGTCTCAAGTAATTAGACAGGTCAATAAGTTGAGAAACGTGCAAAATAGGAGTATTACTCCTAAAATATGAGCGATCATAATCACCAACGTTAATAATTACTAAACTTACTATAATTAAGTAATTTTTCTAAATATGTACGACCTTGAACGCGCCCTTTTAAAATTTTTAAACCATCTTCAATAGATAACGTTTTATTTTTGGACGACGGGTTTTAGTTTTAGGGGTTGTTCATAAAATAAAAATTATAAAAAAAAGAATTAATAAATTGTTGATAAAACATTTATATTACTTATTTAATATTTGTAACAGTAACTAACGAAATAATTGCATGTGGTGTTAATCTGTAACTGGTTGCCACACAAAAAAATGTATTTCGTAAGTTAAAGTACACCAAACTCAAATTTAATGTGTAAGCAATTGTCGGTTGACCTATTAAATAAAAAAACCGGCCAAGTGCGAGTAGGACACGCGCACGATGAGTTTCGTACCATTATCTATAAAAACGAGCAAAAAATTCACGTTTGTTTGTTAAATATTTATTTTATATTGTTTGTTAGTACTTTTTGTTAAAGCGGCAACATAAACGCATCATCTGTGAAAATTTCAACTGTCTAACTGTCACGGTTCGTGAGATACAGGCTGGTGGCAGACAGACAGACAGCGAAGTCTTGGTAATAGGGTCCCGTTTTACCCTTTGGAAACGGAACCCTAAAACAGTTACCCCTTCGCGACAGTTTTGAGCAAATTGAATTTATTTTTTATCTGTTGTTATCTATGTACTGTGTTTTAAAAGTACCTACTATCGCTAGGGTATAATGAATGACTTACGAATAAATTAGTGCCAATTGCCTTAAAACATTCAAATTGCAATTTAAACCTGAATCATGTAAAATCTACACGTGGAGGAAACGTTTATCTTTGCTTGATAATAGTAAAGTCATTATGTTTTTGCTGCTCTATACATAATTATTCGCGTTTGATCAGTGAAAACATATAATTTAATATACGGTCACCGTAGCCTAGTTGGTAGTGCTCCTGCCTACGAAGCTGGTGGTCCTGGGTTCGAATCTATTTGTTTCTGAGTCATGGATGTTTTCTATGTGTTTAAGTATTTATCTATCTATACAAGTATGTATATCGTCGCCTGGTACCCATAGTACAAGCTTTGCTTAGTTTGGGGCTAAGATGATCTGTGTGACATTGTCCCTATATATATTTTTTTTTTAAAGATTTTACTTATAAATAACATACTCTCTACTCAAAGCTATCAGTCCATTTCAGGTCTGATAAGTAAAATTTTTTCCTTATGTTTCGGTCCTAAAATATGATGCCGAACTGGGAATTGATTGAACATGCATGTGATACGAAGTATACATAGTGTTAGTCTATACTGAGTGTTTGGGATAAAGACTACCTTTAGCTATGTTCATCTGCGTCAGCGTCAGTATGCGTCATGGATCGTTCATGCAAAGATTATTTAGTGTCGGTAATCATTGTAACGCGCTAAAATTAACCAAATGTATTAATGGATGAGTCTAGATATTTTTATATTATTGATTGCGGTTGAACATTATTGATTAAGACATGAAATAAATATGCAAAGTAAAAACAATTTGATTTTGATTTATCAAAAACTATTTTAGAATGGCAGCCATATTAATTAATATATTTGTTGCGAGAGTCCTCCATGGCTTCAACCACTCAGAGATAGAGTACTCACTGCTGTGTATGCGATGCTGGCTGGCGACTCCCCCAAATGGGACGCCGTGGTCTCCTTCTGTGAGGCAGTCTACTACTTGCTCTAGAAGGAGGCAGCCGCAGATGGAGGAGGCGTCGGGGCGGTGGCAGCAGCCGGTATCCCAACTCCCCTCGGGGCTGCGGTGGCAGTACGAGAAGTGTCCTCTACTGCCACCACGTGTAAGCGGCTCCGGGAAGACAGCGATCTGTTTGTGGCGCAGTCGCTGTGCCGGACTGGCAGGAGTCGGCAATAGGGGAGAGCAATCCCGAGCCCTCCCAGGGTACGTGTATCGACCATCTGGGACATGGCGCAAAAGGGGCATGCGTAGACACCTTTTTTTTATTTTTTTCAAGTCAGATGTTGACAAACGAGCAAGTGGGTCACCTGATGGTAAGTGATCACCGCCGCCCATGGACACTCGCAACACCAGAGGAGTCCCGGGTGCGTTGTCGGCCTTTAGGAGTCAGCAAACAAGTGTTGCTCACCCTTCCCCCCACCCCGATGAGCTCTGGCGACCTTACTCATACTCAGAAACACAACATTAAATTATTAATGTTATTATTAAGGAATGTCTTCTGTAATGTGGAGGTACTTCCTCAGTCGGGCTGCTCTTCGAGCGAATGAACGCTGTGCCTCCTCCTGCCTTTAGTTTTATAGCATTATTCGCAATGGAAAACGCACAATTTAACTCAAAAATGTTTAATCATAGTGCTGTAAGCCTGTCAAACTCGAAGTACCTTGTGGTTGAACTACTGTAACCTGCTAAATAATCATTTGTAAATGCAAACATTTCAATTATTCTAGTTACCTATTTATTTATATTGATTAAATTTAATGTTAACAAAGTGTCCAACACAGCGGCTCACCACACGTTTGTCAAATTACATTGTAAAATAATTTTCATTCCCCAAGTTTGAGAGCCTCAGAACAATAAATGTGAAGGTATGTGACAACAATTGCAGTGTAGGACAACGTGCGCCCACGCAACTAACAACACCAATTCGAAAGAGCATACACACACAGGTATACAGTCTACAAACATAAATATACTACTACTATATACTACAGATAATATATACACGTAGAAACATTATGGAATAATAGGGACTTGTCGACAGTGTTTTGTCAGTCTGTGTGTCTTTTATACAACCACGTTAGCAAATAGGTTTTCGGTCCGACTCATATTAGACGATCGCCGTAGCGTATGGATGCTTGCAATACTAGCGGGCGTATTACGCGTCTTGCAGAACCCAAGGGAGAAGAAGATTTGCACAATAATTCCTCTTGGTTTGCAGATTTGAATTTGCTAGTAAAAAACGTCCGGGGCACACGTATTGTTCCTTACCCATTCGGAAAACGACACAAGTCTTTATAAATGCCGTGTATCTTGTTAAAGGTACTAGTACCAGTCAGACTGCTCTTAGAACGAGATAACGCTGTGCTCATCCTGTTTAGACACAAGCTCTCATACAACACGGAAAATAATACAATTTATAAATGCTAATGGACACAAAATAAATGTAAAGTCAACTAAAAACAATGATAATGATAAATACCTTGGGAGAACTAAAACACTATATGATCCCAAACTAGACAGATCCCATACTATGGCAACCAGACTATTCCACCATTCTTTGGGGAGGATTTTGTCCAGCAGTGGGCGTCTTTGGCTGACATGATGATGATATATCTAAATAAAATCGGCCAAGTGCGAGTCGGACTCGCCCATGAAGGGTTCCGTAGCAGCAAGTATTTCAGTTGATTAAATGAAAGCAAATTGCGGTTTACAATTTATGACGTATTAAAAAAAAAACTACTTGCTAGATCTCATTCAAACCAATTTTCGTTGTTAGTTTACATGGTAATGTACATCATATCTTTTTTTTAGTTTTATCATTCCCTTAGTTTAGAAGTTACAGGGGGGAGGGACACACATTTTACCACTTTGGAAGTGTCTCTCGCGCAAACTATTCGGTTAGAAAAAAATGATGTTAGAAACCCTTAATATCATTTTTGAAGACCTATCCATAAACACCCCACATGTATGAGTACGATGAAAAAAAAATTGAGTTTTAGTTATATGTATGGTAGTATGTATGGTAGTAATGGTCGTAGATTACAACAAAGCGTTCGATTCCCTTAAACACGCAAAAATATGGGAGGCGCTAGAAACCCAGGGAGTAGACAAAAAATATATCCGGCTCATTAGCAATATCTACCGGAACATGACGGCTAAAGTACGAACGAAAAGCGTAGGCGAAGCCTTTACTATACAAAGAGGTGTTAGACAAGGTGGCCCGCTGTCACCCAAACTTTTCTCAGCAGTTCTTGAATTCGTATTTAGACGGCTCGTATGGGACGACTATGGACTAAATATTAACGGAACACAATTGAACCATCTAAGATTCGCAGACGACCTAATACTCATCACGGGCGACGCAGGAAGCCTACAGAAAATGCTCGAACAACTTACATCCGAAAGTAGAAAGGTTGGTTTGACTATGAACACCTCAAAAACGAAACTAATGACAAATGCAGAAAAAGTTTCTATAAAATTTGTGATACACAAATGGAATATGTAAATGAATACACGTATCTTGGACAAATTATATCTCCAAAAGACCTGACAAACAAAGAAATTAACAACAGAATAAATCTATCTTGGAGAAGGTACTGGTCCTTAAAAGAAATAGTAAAAAACCCAGAGATACCACTGACATACAAGAAAAAAATATTCGACTCATGCATAATGCCCGTTATGACGTATGGATGTCAAACATGGAGCCTTACTAAACAAAATATGCGCGCATTAAAGACCTGCCAACATGGAATGGAAAGAAGTATGCTCAATATTAAACTAAGGAATAAAATAAAACTAGAAACTATCCGGCAGAAAACTACAGTCACAGATGTGATATATTGTATCAAAAAACTAAAGTGGAGATGGATAGGACATTTGATGAGAAGGAAAAAGGACAAGTGGGCTAAGGATGTGACCGAATGGTGTCCAAGACAACACAAAAGAAAGAAAGGGAGACAACGTCGAAGATGGGAAGACGACATAAAAAGAATAGCAGGAGCCACATGGAGAAGGAAGACACATGACCGCATTTTATGGCAAGCTTTAGGGGAGGCCTATGCTGAATAGCAAGACAATCTTCGCGAAACTGGTGTCGATATCAAAGAGATTGTATAAATTTTTATAAGATTGTTAAATAAAGGCTTTATTATTATTATTATTATTATATGTATGGCGACCCCCCAAAATTATTGTTCGTTTTATATTTTTGTGTAAAAATCTTAATGCGGTTCACAGAATACATCTACTTATCAAGTTTCAGCAGTACAGCTCTTATAGTTTCGGAAAAAATTGGCTGTGACATACGGACGGACAGACAGGCAGGCATGACGAATCTATAAGGGTTCCGTTTTTTGCCATTTGGCTACGGAACCCTAAAGAACTGGCAAAGTGTGAGTCAGAATAGTGCACGACGGACGGACTGAGCGTCCTACTATACACCTCATATTCCGGCCTGGATTTGATATATAGGCCAGAAAATGGTTAACGCCTTACCTAAACGCTGTCTACTGTTTCGCTTTTGTAGATTAAATTATTTTTGTAGACAATTCAATTAAAGAAAACCTATTTGCAACAACAAAAATAAATGACTGATAAACAAATTTATTCACTTGAGGCCATAAATAAAATAGTCGTGCATAGCCTGAATTTATATTATTTGATTACTACAAAAACATCGGTGTCGTACAGTTTTGTATCAAGAAATAGGAGAATACAAGACCACGGTATTGTTGACTTTTATTGTTTTCTTCTTCACACGTATGCGAGAGAGCGAGACTGTGTCGGTAGTAGGAAACATGAAATGTTCGTTGTATTCACATCAGCTTAATTGGTGTTTTCCGCAAGTTTTTAGCCAATACTACTTATAGCCAATATATTTTTAGGGTTCCGTAGCCAAATGGCAAAAAACGGAACCCTTATAGATTCGTCATGCCTGTCTGTCTGTCCGTCCGTATGTCACAGCCACTTTTTTTCGAAACTACAAGAGCTCACTTTTTACACAAAAATAGAAAAAGAATAATAATTTTGGGGGTTCCCCATATAGAGACACTTCCAAAGTGGAAAATTGAGTGCCCCCCCCCCCCCCCCCCCCTATAACTTCTAAAATAAGAGAATGATAAAACTAAAAAAATATATATGATGTACATTACTATGTGAACTAACAAAGAAAATTGGTTTGAACGAGATCTAGTAAGTAGTTTTTTTTTATGCGTCATAAATCGTAAAATGTAATTTACCTTTCATTTAATCAACTGAAATACTTGCTGCTGCGGAACCCTTCATGGGCGAGTCCGACTCGTACTTGGCCGGTTTTTTTTTAATAACGGGACTAGTCCCTCCCTCTTACCCACCACTGCAACTCCTGTCAGCCAGGATCAACAGTGGCACACAATGAAACGACACCGAGCGGTGAGGCTCAGGCATGTCTCGTGGAATCGCTTAACTGTCTTGGATCCCGCAATGCCAGTATTACTTATCTTGACTGCCTCGTTGGTCAAGCGGTAGCGTGTTCAACCGCAGAAAATGAGGTTCTGGGTTCAAATCCCGTGTCGGGCCAAAAAGTGATTTTGGGATATTTCCGTAAAAAGAAATTTCTCAGTATCAGCCCGAAATCTGGAAGTTGGCGGTATTACACCCCCGTGTCTCGGAGAGCACGTAAAGCCGTCGGTCCTGTACCTGACCTCTTTCCGGTCGTGTCGCTAGTCGTCCCCTCGGATCATGAGCGTGACGGAATAGGAAGTGCCACTGTGTTTGCACACATACTTTTGCACTATAATATTGTCCTGCGCAATTGGCTAATCTCCAATGAGAATGGCTGCCTTAGCCGAAATACGGCCGGGAAGATAGATAGATAGATAACTCTTTATTGTACACCAAGTAAAATAAAATATAAGGAACAAGGATGCATTACAGAAATGTACAATTGGCGGCCTTATCACTAAATGTGATCTCTTCCAGACAACCTAGATCATCATCATTACTTATCTTGGCCATAAAACATATATGTACGCCAATTGTAATTGTATTTTAAAGAACAGATTTATTACATATTCGATACAACTAATCCCAAAAATACCTTGTTTGTAGTAAACAAAGCAGATGGATAACACATACATATTCTGAAAGGAAATAATAATAATATATAGGGACAATGTCATACAGATCATCCTAGCCCCAAACTAAGCAAAGCTTGTACTATGGGTACCAGGCGACGATATACATACTTATATAGATAGATAAATTATTAAATACATAGAAAACATCCATGACTCAGAAACAAATATTCGTGCTCATCACACAAATATTTGCACTTACGGGGATTCGAACCCAGGACCACCAGCTTCGTAGGCAGGAGCACTACCAACTAGGCTACGGTGACCGCCCTTTATTGATCTGTCAGTGTGTATCGTTCATAGATTCGTAGTAAGCGGGGTACCCGGAGTAAGCGCTCTGCGTTAGTGCCTACCCCGGATTGGTAGAGGGTGCTGGTTCGAGTCCCGCCGGACGATTCAATTTATTAGTTCCAATTTTTGAGATTAGATAAACCCATTGCATTGTAAATAATGCTATGAATTTAATACGATTCAAATACTTTCGCTCAATAGAAAAAAATGCTTAAACCTGTTCTTGAAAAAATCAAATAAAATTTAATTTATTGTACACTATACGATTAAATTTGACGGTCACCATAGCCTAGTTGGTAGTGCTCCTGCCTACGAATCTGGTGATCCTGGGTTCGAATCCCGGTAAGTGCAAATATTTGTGTGATGAGCACGAATATTTGTTTCGGAGTCATGGATGTTTTCTATGTATATAAGTATATATATATCTATATAAGTATGTATATCGTCGCCTGATACCCATAGTACAAGCTTTGCTTAGTTTGGGGCTAGGATGATCTGTGTGACATTGTTCCCATTTTATTATATATTAGATATTAATTAATTTTCTCGCAATTAATGGTTGTGTAAATACAAGCATATGTCAATACCTAGGTGCTGTATACATTCGTTATTGAACTTTCCGGGGCCCCTGTGTGTAAAACCCGAATATATTTTTCTGATCCCAACGTGGTGGTCAGTAAAATAAGAGTATATGAAGTAACGTTTTAATAAAAGCATAAATGCCAAGTGTAAATAAGTTATTATAAGTGTTGTAACTTAGATCTATGCACAAGTACCAAAATTATTCGCTTTGTGAAGCGAGACCTCGTTGTGTGTGAAGTTAATCAAACTAGTGATGTACAACAACAATTTGAGACAATAAATTTTAATTCGAAAAAAACAATAATTTTTATCCCTGAATGTAGTAGAAATTAATTATGATATTCAATTAAGTCATGAAGAAAAAGATTTCTCGTAAAATTCCTGATGCCCAGCGACGACCAGGGGCTCTACGGCTAAGTCGCCGAACATCGATTTCATAAATGGCGTTCAAATAAATAAAGGCTAAAATGACTTAATCAGTCGTTAAATCGGCTTCAACGTTGACAATCGATTCCGGACCATTTATGACGTCACATGTGCTCATGGAAGCCGATTCAACGATTGATTAAGTCATTTTTAACCTTTATTTATTTGAACGCCATTTAAGAAACCGATGTTCGGCGACTTAGCCGGTAGAGGCCCTGATAAGTGTATCAAGTCGTAGTGTGTTCTGAAAAAGATCCAGGCACTTTTTCATTTGAATATGTTCATCACGATGATAAATTATATCGTGATGAACATCTTCAAATATTTGATAAAATTTTCAGCCTTGTTTCAATGTTGGTCCAGTGGTTTGTGACCCTGACTACGAAGCCAGAGGTCGTGGGTTCGGTCCCCACCCAGGAAAAATCTTTATTATTATTATTATTAAGTGTTTATCACACTAGCAGCTAGTAAGCTGATGCGTGTGTTTTTGTTTGCAATTTGGAAAATTTGTCAAGTCCGTTTTTGAAGCAGTTTAAATTGGGTGCCTTTATGACAGTTTCAGGAAGTTTATTCCACCCATTGACCACACGGTTTGGCAGGAAGTGTTTTGGTGGATTTATTTTGTGCGGTATTCTGCTTAATTTTAGAGAGTGTCCTCTCAGATATTGATTGTCACTTAGAGTAAACAAGTCCCTAATTCCTGCTACATGGTAGGACCCAGACAAAATTTTGTAGGTTTCAATGAGACTTCCCCTCTGTCTACGTTTTTCGAGAGAAGTGAGGCCAAGGTCTTTTAATCGTTCCTCATATGGTTTGTGTCTCAGTACTGAAGCCATTTTATATAAATAAGGATCCCATATCACATATGCATATTCTAATAAATATAATAATGTAAATATAATAATCAAATAATCTCTATTTGTTGTGTCTGGGTGTAATTTATCTGTTATAATAAGTATTTAGAAACGTATAAAATCCCAAACTAGGCAGAGCCTGTGTTATGGAGTCCATTGAATGGTTGGTATGGCATAGTACCTGCCTAGGTCGGGATCAGACGGCAGGGTGTTCATTTGTTATAAGATATTTAATTATTATAATGAGAAAAATATGTGCTTATACTTACCGTTCGTGCTCACTCCAAAAAAGCTATCAAGGGCTACGACCGCAAACTGCAAACGAAGCCCTTGCGCTTAACAGGAGGAACTTATGCATGCACTAGGGTGTTAACGGGACATTGCCGTCTCAGGAAACACCTGTCCACGGTGGGCATCGGAGACTGTAGAGTGTGCAGATTCTGCAATAACGCAGACGAAACACCTCTACACCTGCTCTGTCACTGTGAACCACTGATGCCTAAATACCGTTCGTTCCACTTTATTGTTGAGGAGAGAAAGGGCATCCATATTGATACGAATAGACAATAAGGGTCATGGAGGGCGATGGTAGGCGCACTCAGGCGCAGTGCGTTCGCAGTTGTAGTCTATATAGCCCTATTGTTTATTTTTTCAAATAATCTGACTGGTTTACTAGACATTTATGTTCAGTTGTTGAAGTAAAACATCTTCACGCACGCTTAACTTGGGAAGTACGCTGGAGAATGCATGACGAAAGCGTTAAGAAAAGTGTGAACTGCGGTGATGCGAACGGAAGTTGAGAAGAAGATGTAAGTTAGTGAAGATAGAGAAAAACAGTTACGTTTCGTATATTATGTAGGGGCAAAAGAGAGTGGTTACGCACGCATTTTATTTCTCTCTTTCAGTTAAGTTTCGTATATCTAATTTAAACTTCAGTAGTCTTTCACTTGTTTCTTTTAAATATGTTTTTAATTATCTTTGACTTTTAGTGATAGATTCTAGAACATTTGTGATACATTATTAAACTTATCTATTTTTAGTTACCTACTACTTACTAACTGAAAATCTTGGAATCAAGTTAATGTCTGGTGAAGCACTACTTACTAACTGAAAATCTTGGAATCAAGTTAATGTCTGGTGAAGCAGTGAACGCTTTATAGGCTTACTGTATACCTACGTTTTGTTTCAAAATTGATGAAATAGTTCTAAATTTAAAAAATAAAAAATAATTGTCGATAGATAAGTCGTGTTGTCTTATCGACATTGCTCCTTTCTTAGCCGTTAATCAAGTGCGCGGCAGTAATTAGATTGGGCGGCGCGTGCGCCGGTCACGACCCGCACTCCGTAGCGTAGCAACCGCTGCGGTTAATCAGCGACCATGCTTGCTACATACATTATGGATATGAGTAATTTTTAACTTGTTAGTTCTATAAGCATAATATGCAGCTAATGGATTAATGTATTGCCCGACGTAGGTATGTTAGCTTGGTGATTATACTGTAGATCTTGAGTAAATTTTAGTATGATTCCCTCTTGCGCATTTAGATGTTGTACCACTATGAGAATCAAGCGTGAGTGCTAAGCATGTAAAATTTAAAATATATTTCCTTTTATCTTTCTTTGTTATCCTAATATCAGAAGTGGTTCAAGCCGCCTAGTAGACCTCTCACATGGATTATCGGGCGGATATTCTAAAAGAATGAAACCTTGTAGGTCACCCATCCTTATAGGCCGCAGGTCTAGAGGCTTCACCTCGCCCGTCACTTATAGATCGAAGAGATCAACTGCGGCGTTAGACGATGGGAAGGAGTAAGAGAATCATATATAAAGACACCTTAACAGTTACTCCAACGTTAGCAGAATATGAACAACTACACTATTAGGTACTATTAAGTTAAACGTCCTATTACATAGAAAACGGTTTGGCTTTTGTTGTACGAATTCCAATCTCAATACACATCACACTCCCACTAAAAAGTATTTGTCTAACCTAACCACCTTCAGATAAAGATAAACAGCTTTATATACCAACGACAATCGCATCATCCATAAAGTTAAAACTCTTACAAAAGCACTTTATCGTATAAAGGTTTCCCAGTCGCCACATTAGCACTCAAGATTCGATATCAACATTAATGTACCAACAATGTGAAAAAAACCTCGAAAAATGTCCTACACATCACGCAACTGACAAATTTCAGACAACAATGCCAGATATAAGGGTTAAATGGATAAAGATTTACAATATTCTATAATACAATCAATAAATACACAATAGTTCAAGAATATGCAACAATGAACCTTATAACCTTAAAGATAAAGATTAAGTTAAAGGTGTTACGTCAAAAGTAGGGTGAATACACCAGTTGGTTGATACGTAAAGGGCTATAGAAAGGCGGTGCGTTTGATGTCGTGTCGGATGTCTCAATCGAAGGCTTTGCTGCGCCCGCGCCGGTCTCTCCCACGTACAGGGGTATTCTGTTTAACCTTTTGTTTGCTGTTTGGATGTTTTACTGAAGGAATTTTGTGATCAGTATTGTTTAGAGGAAATATAACACGTTCGTGTATTGAAAACCAATTCAAAAGATGTAATTAATAATCATATTATAGCAAAAAATACTGCTCCTATTGTATTTCAAACATAATTTTGTTTACGCACTACTAGTTAGGCAACATGAAATAGGCCCCTTTATTAAATATTTGTAATGATTTGATACCTATTTTTAATGTGCTATATTTTATTAAATATTACTATAATGTTGCTATACTACCAAGGTGATATAATATAATTCGCAGAATAATACCATACCTGGCCCTAAACTATGTTTGTATAACAACATAACACATGTTAGAGCTCGTTTTAAATATCCTCCTTGAATTATTGCTTTCAATAAATCAGGGATGAGCGTTGACAGTGTTAATGTGGTGACGACAATAATTGTACCCTTTACCCTACACCGCTAACAAAATCAAACTTGAACGTTATGTTCTACAAAATAAAGTAGAATTCTCTTAATTTCTTGTATGTCGTTTGTAACTTTTTAAATTATAAAATTAAAATTAGTGTTTTGTTCGCATGGCGGATGCTTTTTTTGGTCTTAATATGTGGCAGTTCTTTGTGTATGAAAGTATTATTTTCTTAATGTTGGGGCTATATAAAGGTTTGAAAAGTGTGATTTTAGGGCCATTTGTTGAGCCAGCAACCCATGAAAAACTTTGATGTCATCATTAGGCCTTTGATTGACAAAGGGCCATCAGTCATTTGTATAGAGAATGGACAAAAAGTCCGACGTGTATTATTTGCTGTGATTGTAAATGATTCTTAAGATCTAATGGGACAGTAAGATCGATTTCCTTTTTTTTATATACAAAATCCTCGCCTCTGCGGTATCCTACGAAAATTGTTACTTTAAAATATCAACTTACTAAAAGAAGTTTTTATTATTTCATGACCCAAATAATTAAATAAACTGGCCAAGTGCGAGTTACACTCGCGCACAAAGGACTTCGTACTACTTATTTATTATTTCACACAAAAGGTACAGTTCAAATTATTTTTTCGGTGTGATCTTTAGTCCTTGTCTACGCCATAAGAAAACATCTTTGTAAAATGGTAGGTATCTGCCTAGAGCCGAGGAAGTTTTGTATGACTGTATGAGTCACTTAGTAAATGAGTTACTATTTTTTGCTGGAACCGAGCTAAAAATGTGGTAAACACGTTATTCTTTTACTTCCAAAACTGCAACATTTAACAAAAGTATACCCAATGGACAAGTTATCGAATAGGTTAAATTAAGAATGAAAAAATAACTAACGTGGGCTACAATTTGCTCCAAAATAATATAGTCTTTAACGAATTGTAGCATAAAACATAAAAAACAACACTTGTGGTGCGGCCCAAGACAGTCGCCTTGCCGCTTTGTGTCGCGGGTTTGAGTCCCGCGCCCGACAAATATTTGTGGAACCCATAAATGGTTATTCTGAGTCTGGATGTAATTTGTGTCCGTCTATTATATGTTTGCAAAGTACCTCGTGACACAGGGATTAGATTCCATAATGCGCGCATTATCATAAAAAAATACCACCGAGCTTTACAGTAGTCTCATATGATGTATAACATCTGACATGTTATTATTCCGTTTTATAAAATTGAGATAATAATAATATCCTGGTACATTGAAGGAAAGGTATGTGAAGATAATTTGTCATGTGATTGGTCAAATATATCATCGCATACATTATGCTGGTCGATAGTCAGCCGTGGTACCAACTTTACGGAAAATAGGTTCGCATCATCTAACAGCCATCACTCCGCCACGGCGCGCGCTCATTGGTCCAATCAAAGAGCGAATTATGTTACACACCAAAAGAATATGAAATCATCGAACGTCCTGTCAAATCAATTGCACAACTTTTCTATAGTTTATATTTTTAATTAATGTTAGCAATCTTGGTAAAAAAATATTCGTAAAAATGCAAATAAAAATAATACAAATCATAATCTGTTTATAGGAACTAGCGGAACCCGACTCAAACTACTCTCAGATTACCTAATTAACGGATATTAATGTGTGAGAATTGGTCAACATACAAACTATGACATAAAAATACCAATTACGTAATCCCTCACGGCATTATTTTGGGACCTACCCTGTTCCTGATATGTATATCTCTATATATCTATATATATGTATATAGATCTCTGCATTCGAGCCTAAAAATGGTATAATTATGTCATATGTAGAAGATACGGCTTTATTATTCTCACCAAATTAAAAATACTCAAAATGGGCTTAACATGGTGTCTAATTGGCTACATAAATTTTTTTTAACCCTAAATGCAGACAATATTATGTATATTTTATTTACTATGATATGCTGACGAATCACTTACCAACCAAACAATTTACGTGCATAATTGCAAAATGTTTGCTGCTAACACTGCACGCAATTGTCCCAATTTAGCCATAACAAACAATATTAAATATTTAGGTATTACAATTGACTCACATTTAAACTTCCGTAAACATATTGAAATATTAGGTATGCACGACAGCGCGTTAATTGAATTATATTTTTTAAAGGTTACGTAACATATGATTATAATATATATCATGATTTTTAAAATAATTTAACTGGTTTATAATGCTCTCTGTCAATCCATTCTCACATAGTACAGACGCCAGCACATCAAGCTAACCCAATCTGTCAAATCTCCCCAATTGAAAGTGAACCTTATGCTTTTGTGATAAAGTTGAAAATCTTTAAAATAAATTTGACAGATTGGGATAGCTGGATGTGCTGGCGTCTGTACATTACAGTCTGGGCAGGTGCAGCTAAAACTATCCTACTCCCGCGAGAGCGATCTCAAAGAGCAATTCTAGAAGTAGCTACGTTTCGCCCTTTCAGCTTTATGTAGAATCTAAGATACTTACAGTTCATCACTTAATCATGCTACACATCGTACTAAATCAACAAACCGATCTTTCATTTGACCCTGTTCCCTCAGACGAAAAGACTTCGTCTGTTTAAAGCGCTAAGGTAAGCATGCATATTCTTTTTAGGACCTTTTTATAGCAAACTTACGGAACAAACAAACGGACATATTTCTAATTATAATTTATTTTATTATTTCATTAGTAACCAAAAAAAATAAAGAAATTCGCCATATTTTGTTTATTACACATTAATTTTCGGCAGTTAGCAATAGCCTTTTTTATGGATATAACTTCTACAAAAACGAAACGGTCGGGCATAGTCCTTACCCTTGCAGATATCTTTCTTATGTAAAAACATCTAATTTAAAATCAAGGGAGGATGATGAGGATTACGTTCGAATGAGGAAATAAGAGCTAGAAATGTCTGCTAATGACATAAAGATAGGAGAAAATCATTATAAAATGACTGACAGATTTTTTAAATTTAGTCTTAGTATTTTATTGGACATATATACATATATGTAAATTTATATCATTTAAAATAAAAAAATAAAAAAGGTTTTTATTCACGTAGACTTTCAAAAAGCGCTTGTAAATAGTCGGAACATGTTTGTAGTAATATAGTTGTATACATTATTTTTTTTAGTAACATAGATATTTAGATACACATTGTATGAAAACATTTATACAATTTATTTTATTATAGCATTGATATTTAGCTAGCTCGTATCAAGTTATTGTCAAGACATATGTAGACGCTCATAGACAGATGCTCTCACTGGTAAGTGATCGGTGAGGTTAAACAATTAGGCTCGTGGTCAGTCCATAGATGGGTAACCGCCAAAGTGCTTTAATTTCTGAACGTCTCCATGCTTCGGAGGGCACGATAAGCTGTCTGCGGTCCTAGTTGTAGCCATTAAGCAATAGTCGCTAAGCCATGTCAGAGGCCTACCGGGCGGCTTCAACAACTCTGACACTGCCAATACGATAAATAACTAATTATATATGTGCAATATCCTGTTTATGCAACTCATATGGAGAGCCTAATATATTCTATTTCTGTATGCAATATCCTGTACTCCACATGCTACATATAAATCAGTTTATCTAATCTGTATCTCTATACTGGCCTGCGATTATTGGCCCTGACTGCTAAAGTTACAAAGGTGTTCGTTTACTAAATAGGTATCAGTCATGAAACCTGTTTGGTGTAGCCCAAACAAAATATAGGTACATTTTGATAGGCTTAGTCTAAACATTTCAATTCCCTATTATTCTTTGTTATGATAACCCTTAAACAGGCGGTGGGCTATACGAGACCACATCAATTTGAACATTTTTTTTTTTTTAATTGGGTTAACTAACAATATCACAATATTACACTATAATAATGTTTAGGCTATACAATATAATTAATTATGATATCCACACCGTTTACCACACATAAAGTTAAAACATATGAGTAAGTTCAAATTGAGAGTCGAACAATTATGCAAAAATTAGAGAAAAGATAGTACGAACAACATAATACATCAACAATAAAGTTCTTAATCTTGATGTTATACACTTATTACAACAGCAGTATTACATAGTTACATTATAGTTATATTATTCCTTTGAAATAAGGTCTAAGAACAATGAAATATAATATTCTAACCCAGGCTGGGTTACAATATCAATAATGGGTTTGATTCTCACCCAGGACAAATTATTGTGTGATGAGCACTATTCTGCCCTACATATGTTAAAGAGCCGCTGTAAATAAAAATTAGTCATGGTAAATGCTACTCTACGTAACCATATTAAAGTGACATTTACCTTAATAGCTCACTGTTTTGTAAGGGCAATTTCGTAATTGCATGGTAGTATTATTTACAAGATGGACCGATGATCTTGTGCGGGGCGCTGGAAACTGCTGGATGCGAATAGCGCAAGACCGGCAATCCTCTTTGGGGGAGGCCTTTGTCCAGCAGTGGACGTCTTTCGGCTGATATGATGATGATTATTAGTAAATAATCATATTGATAATAAATATACATAGCCATTAAGCAATAGTCGCTAAGCCATGTCAGAGGCCTACCGGGCGGCTTCAACAACTCTGACACTGCCAATACGATAAATAACTAATTATATATGTGCAATATCCTGTTTATGCAACTCATATGGAGAGCCTAATATATTCTATTTCTGTATGCAATATCCTGTACTCCACATGCTACATATAAATCAGTTTATCTAATCTGTATCTCTATACTGGCCTGCGATTATTGGCCCTGACTGCTAAAGTTACAAAGGTGTTCGTTTACTAAATAGGTATCAGTCATGAAACCTGTTTGGTGTAGCCCAAACAAACAAAATATAGGTACATTTTGATAGCCTTAGTCTAAACATTTCAATTCCCTATTATTCTTTGTTATGATAACCCTTAAACAGGCGGTGGGCTATACGAGACCACATCAATTTGAACATTTTTTTTTTTTTAATTGGGTTAACTAACAATATCACAATATTACACTATAATAATGTTTAGGCTATACAATATAATTAATTATGATATCCACACCGTTTACCACAGATAAAGTTAAAACATATGAGTAATTTCAAATTGAGAGTCGAACAATTATGCAAAAATTAAAGAAAAGATAGTACGAACAACATAATACATCAACAATAAAGATCTTAATCTTGATGTTATACACTTATTACAACAGCAGTATTACATAGTTACATTATAGTTATATTATTCCTTTGAAATAAGGTCTAAGAACAATAAAATATAATATTCTAACCCAGTCTGGGTTACAATATCAAGAGGTCATGGGTTTGATTCTCACCCAGGACAAATTATTGTGTGATGAGCACTATTCTGCCCTGCATATGTTAAAGAGCCGCTGTAAATAAAAATTAGTCATGGTAAATGCTACTCTACGTAACCATATTAAAGTGACATTTACCTTAATAGCTCACTGTTTTGTAAGGGCAATTTCGTAATTGCATGGTAGTATTATTTACAAGATGGACCGATGATCTTGTGCGGGGCGCTGGAAACTGCTGGATGCGAATAGCGCAAGACCGGCAATCCTCTTTGGGGGAGGCCTTTGTCCAGCAGTGGACGTCTTTCGGCTGATATGATGATGATTATTAGTAAATAATCATCATCATATAAAAAGCCGAAAGAATAAGTATATTCTGGTTATAATTTATCAATGATATGTACCTATGTATTCAGAAATATATAAGTATGTTTATCATCTGGTTGCCATGTAATAGGTTCTGCTTAGTTTGGGATCAGACGTAAATATGTTAGTTTCCCCAAGATTTTTATTTATTTACTGATTACTTACTATTACTGCACGTATGGCGCAGCGGTTATGTCAGTCACCTCACCACTTCGTGACAACTATTTGAGTGACCCATAAATAGTTGTTCTGAGTCGGATATACTTTGTGTCCGTCATTTATATGTTTGTAAAGTACCCCGCGACACAGGGACTAATTTCCCCAGCCCTGCGCTCTCCTGCGCTCCGCCCTTGTGTAGCTTCTTCTCTACATATTAGCTCACTTGTACCAACTAGCAAAGTTCGCACTTAAATTACTCCAATTTAAGACCACAACACTTAACCCTTTACCGCTCAACCGCGTCTTAACATTTAACCCTCTGCCGCTCGGTAATCCCACTCGACGCGACCACTAAACCGGAAAACGCAAATTATACAACAAAGATATTACACATCTGCGACCACGCATCCAACGTCGATCCTTGGAGAAACCTACTAAATTGCTTCGCGAATTAAAACCTTATTAGCTTGACTTAGGGAAGAGGAAACTTAAGTAGATTTATTATTGATATAAGATATGTTTAATAAGTGCAAAAGGATGCAACGGTGCGGATAAATCCCGGTTCAGTTTCGCAGGGTGACCACGATTGCGAATTTAGAGATAATAGCTCTGAAATTTACCTTAATTATAATTGCATCAAAGTATTACTGGAATGTCTCGTGTTATATCACCTTAATTTATGCCTTTTTGTAAGGCAGGACGCATGCCACACCCGGTCTGCGGGTGGGTATGTCGGACATGCACCAACTAAACCTAGCCTTCCGTGGACTTCTTCTGGCGCCTTATGAGGGGAGCCACAGGCTCGCGGGTATGCTGCTCCGGTGCCCCCCTTATGCGCCATGTCCCAAATAGTCGGGACACGTACCCTGGGAGGGCTCTAGATTGCACTTCCTCCATGCCCACTCCTGCCAGGCACAGCGACTGAGCCACAAACAAATCGCTGTCTTTTCGGAGCTGCTTGTACGTGGCGGCAGTACAGGATCCGAGGGGAAAAATATAATATAACCAATTTCCAACTTCACATTATAAATCCCAGGTATGTACGTAATTCAAAGACTTTGTAAATGCGCGTGTGTGTATGTCGGAACATTACAAAGTCCAATTCGTGATGATCTTATATATATAAACGATTAATAAGTCTCCCAAAACTCTGAATCATATTAATCCTACAATTATTGCAACAAGACATTGTCTAAGCGCCGATACAGACTGCAACGCTAATATTCTTTGGTGTAACGTATCAACCCAATCGAGATGAGAAGCGGAACATGCGCCACTTAACAACTGAAACTCCTTTCACAAGCCTATAAGAACCTCCTTCAAAAATATTTAAAAGCTTCATCCCTAAGTAAAAAGGATAAAAAGACGAAAACGCATTGTTACAAACTTAAATATTGTTACAAAAAAAGGTTATGAATATCACTATTTTCGCTACATTAGCTTTGCAGGGTTAAAATTTAAAATAAATGTTTTGTATTTAATCGGATTTTGTAAAGTGCTTCTTTATAGTGTCGAGTAATCTTTTTGTTAAAAGTAAGTGTAAAAGATAAAAAGAATGAAGTGTATTTGTTTGATTCTCTGTGAGTACTTACTTAGCATGGAAAAGGACTTCCTTTTAGAAATAAAATAATATAATCCTAAGATGGGTTGCAGCGATTTGGAGGAAAGCCGTTATGTTGGAGTCTTAGATCAATCTTGAATTACAACTTATTTAAGAACATACTAAGTTTTTTAAATATTTTATACTTACCGTATATTTTTATATAGAGCTTTCACCGGTCCTCAAGCAATCGGCGCGGCTGAGAACATAGATGCGTGACTAATCTATCGATGGGTAACCGCGAATTATGAGCATCTCCGTGCTTCGGAGGGTATCTTAAGGTGTCGGTCCCCATTGTAGTCATTAGGCAACAGTCGTTACTACCTACACGATTAAATAGAGTGTAACATATTTTAAAATATTATAAATTCCTATATCTACTAACGGCTTAAATGCCATTAAAGAGCATAATCTCATTTCGAACACCAGAACACAATAAATATATTAAGTGTTATTAGCATTAAAAATAAATGTACCGTATCGAACAAAATAAATCGATCTATCGAACATATTATACCGGTACGATGACGGCCCCATGTTTGTATATCGATTAATTAATAAATCGAATACTGATTCGAGAGATCGAGATACATCGATACACGCCGCCTCTAATTGAGTCAAGGCGGCATAAGAGATAATAAAACATACAACAATATTTTTTAAACTACAAACTCTCTAAACACTCTAATATAAACCTTAAATTGATGGTAGTAAGGTATATATTATTTTTTGTAGGTGCAAATTAGGGTTGTCAATTTAGTTAAAAAAGAAAAGTAACCACTAAATGCCGAACATTTACCTGTCATATTATTAAAAAAATGTTCGATAGTGTATGGGAATCGATACCTTTTGATTAATGGACGCTAAACTAGATTATGTTGTTGAAAAAGTATCTCTTGATCGATTGTGCCAAAAATAAACCCATCTTGGCTTCGATGAAAAAAAATATTTGAGTAGATACGGATTATAGTTACTATTTTATAGATTGGTTATAGTCCAGTCATTTAACTCCTGTAACTTTTATGTATAATGGTGTACAATAAAGTGTATTTATCTTATCTTATCTTTATCTTAAGCTTAAAATAGGTAAGAATCTTGGAATTCGAGATACCCAGCTGTAAGTCTGTAAATACTTGTATATTGACACCCTAAAAGTTGTCTCAAAACCTACATATGGTAAGGTGTACGCAACTATTATATTTCAAAGTCAAAGGTCTTAAAATTCAAATATAATCCTAAATTAAAACCTAAATCCTATATTTTCATTAAGAATTCTGCAATTACATGGGCAGGTAAGTGTTGTTAAATAAATTTATACTGAATAAAAGTGGACAGGTTAGGAAAAAAATGATAAAATATAATATAATAGTTAATAAAAATTTAAAAATATTTATAATCATTGATTTATCTTTCATCTATAACTAAGTATGGCGCGTTTTCGACCGGAGGCACCGGTTGACCTGAAGTGATGCTCTGACCGCGCGCTCTCCGCCTTCTATCTCAAAAACGGTTCACCGTATAAAAAAATATTTTAACACAATTTGTAGAGATTTTTGTATTCTACAATATTGATAATATATACAAATAGCAAAACCCCATAGGAAATGAGATACTTTAAAAAAAAGCGCAAAATACCGATTTTTGTGACCTTGAAATTTAATAGTTGCGTACACCCTACCATACGTAGGTTTTGAGTCAACCTTTAGGGTGTCAATATACAAGTATTTACAGACTTACAGCTGGGTATCTCGAATTCCGAGGTGAACTTACTATAATGACTGGACTATATGAATTATTTCAGATTATTAGTAGGACCATTCATTTTACTAAGACACAAACGGGAACCATTTTAAGATTTTTAATTGACCTCAAAAGAAGGCTTATCTATCTTAACTTTAGTTTCTCCCTCTACAAGTTTTAGTTTGATAAGTGCCATTGCTGGACTAGGCCTCCCCAAATTAATTTGGTTGGATATGTCATAATCGCCAAGCTTGGCAGATGAGTCGGTGATCGCTGTATAATGGTCATAGTACTTAGAGAAGCGCCGTTGCCCGTTCTCTTAAAGATATTCCCTCGGCTTCTATGCCCCACGTTCTGGGGGGCATAGAAATGGGAGGTGATATTCGTCGCCATGACGAAATAGCCAACATCCACCTGTTTTTTGCATCTTGAGATGAGGTATGGGGAGAAATTGCTAGCTAGCACACGATAGGAGCAGTCTTATCAAAACCTCATCTAAGTATATAGTAAAAAATAAACTTAAAAAAATGTTATAAAAGGAGCTACGTCTGCCAACAAACTGCTTTGCAGTGTGGCAGAGATAAAAAGTGATTGTAAATTATTTTTTCTGCGAAAAAACCCTTTTTCATTTTTTTTTCATTATAAAATATATGAATGGTTTTGGCTCTCATTACAACAAAATAGAGTTTAAAATAAAAAAAACCGACTTCAAAAACTAAAAAGTATAAAAAAATATCTTAATAAAGTTTTAATTTAATACATCTCTTATGCAAACGTAATACATACCTTTAATATTAATGATATAATATAATTTGTATGTGCTTCCTATTGAAAGGCTTGAAGTCGGTGCCAAGCTAAATGTAATAGTAGGTAGGTACCATACTCGCCGCGCGTTACTTTCAGCGGGATAGCTTCGTATTTCTACACAAACAACCCAAGCGTGCAGACGTCGTTGACGGTCGTCTCGAAATATTGTAAAATTTTGATGCGTTGTCTCCTAATTAATAATTTATCTGTTTGTTTTTCAGGGCCACAAATATATTCATATATAAGCATAATATAGATTTATTATAACTATAGTAACTAATTTAGGTATTAATATTAAATATATTTTTTTGATAGAGTTTCATATTAATTCATATTGTTCTTTAAGTTTATTTACTTAGGTTAATCTTTAGTGTAGGAATTTCATCACAAAGTATGAAAGCTGTATGTAATATTAACTTTTAGTTTGCTTAGGGCTTGGCACCGACTTCAAACCTATCAATAGGTAGCACATACAAATTATATTATATCATTAATATTAAAGGTATTACGTTTGCATAAGAGATGTATTAAATTAAATCTTTATTAAGATATTTTTTTATACTTTTTAGTTTTTGAAGTCGGTGTTTTTAAACGAAGTTTTTTTTATTTGTTACTTTTTAGTGTCTAGCTATGGGTTTTATTAGGTAGTATTAGGTAATACGTAGTATTAGGAATACGAAAGGTGCCGCGCGCCTTAAAACTATAGGTCCCAATAAAAATGTTGTTCGAAACTCTTTTTCACGTTCTTGTGAGACAGTGAATGATCGAAAAGACCGTTTGTAAAGCAAGACAAGAAAAACTACATAACATTAATTTGTGCTGAGGGCTTATAGATAGGTCTTATTAATGATCGAATAGCCATCAAGTCTGCTGAGCAGAGGGCATGAGTCTATGAAGACTAGGTCTTATTAATGATCGATAAGCCAACGAGTCTACTGAGCAGAGGGCTCATAGCTTAGGTCTTATTTATGATTGATTACTTAATGACTCTGCTGAGCAGAGGGCTGTTAGAATAGGTCTTATTCATGATCGATTAGCCATCGAGTGTACTGAGCAGAAGGCTCATAGACTAGGTTCTATTGATGATCAAGACAACGAGTCGAGAGAGTTCGAGTCGGACTCACCCGTGAAAGGCGGAATGTTTCTTTCCATAGCAGCAAGTATTTGAGTTGATAGAATGGAAGGTAAACTGTGGTTTACGATTCATTAAAAAAAACTACTGGAAGTTTGCATGGTAATGTACATCATCTATTTATTTAGTTTTATCATTCTCTTATTTTAGGAGTTACAGGGGGGGGGGGGGACGCATTTTACGCCTTTGGATGAGTCTCTCGCGCAAACTATACAGTCAAGAAAAAAATATATTATAAACCTCAATATCATTTTTAAAGACCTATCCATAGATACCCCACATGTATGGTTTATAAACCCCCAAATTTTGTTGTTTGTTTTTCTATTTTTCTGTGAAAATCTTAATGCGGTTCAAGGAATACATCTGCTTACCAAAATTCGACAGTATAGTTCTTATAGTTTCGGAAAAAGTGGCTGTGACATACGGACGGACAGACAGACGGACATGGAAAATCCATAAGGTTTCCGTTTTTTGCTATTTGGCTACAGAACGCTACAAATGGCAGCTATTCCGCATCAAACTAAAGAAGAATCACGTAAATCGGTTAATAAATCTCAGCGTAATCGGTGTACGTACATAAAAAATGCACTTGTGCTAAAAGGTGCGCCTACATGCGCTTCCAAAAACGCGCTTATACGCGCGTATTAAACGCTAGTCGTCTGAAATTGTTCTTTATGTTCATGCCAAGACACACTTGAACAGAATGAGTCTAGCTTGACTTGCTAAAATTTAAAAACGTGTGTGCGAAATACAATTACATCGTCCACATAAACTAAAATTTTCATACAAAAATGTCCATAAAATAAAAACTACTGGGCCAAACTTTATAAAAATTTTATGGGACCAAATGGCAACTATTCCGCATCAAACTAAAAAAGAATCACGTAAATCGGATCATAAATCTCAGAGTAATCGGTGTACATACATAAAAAAAAAATAACGGTGAACTTGAGAACCTCCTCCTTTTGAAGTCGGTTAATTAGGTGGTAACAATTCAGCAATATTCTGCCTTAATAATTGATTCATCTGGTTAAATACGACTATTTAAATAGGTATATCCGATAAAACTTCTTGTTGATTTATGTTGTAAGAAATACTGAAGATTTTAAATAAATGTATTATTATTATTTCAATGAAAGTACTAGAATAATAACTTTTAATAATAATAAATTATAATAAATTAATAATAATAATAAATTATTTCAACGCAATTATAGTAAAATTAATAATTGCTATAGTATTGGATTAATTATATTAATCATAAATAAAACAAACACAAATCTAGCACATTAGCTTTAAGAATTTTCCTATAAAATATGTATAAGATAATGAACTCGATAAATGGTATAGACTATATTAAGTCTATACCTAACTATAATGAAACAACAATGGCTAATTACTTTGTAAAGGTATTACTTACACTTTATCTGTTCATTACCCATGGCGCGCTAATCTTACGTAATTTTGGTGACTTTTCGATTTGTCATATTTCATTAATTTATAGATGGAACTTGTTCTAGGAGAATCTGAACAATATTCTTTCATGGTATATATTTCACTGGTAGAGCCAACGGCCGCCGGTGCAGAAAGGTTTCTGCCCCGGCGAGTGGCGACGACGAACCGGCGTAGCAAGCCGGCAAGACGCAGCGTAGGCAGGCCCCCTACTAGATGGACCGATGGTCTTGCGAGGAACTCGCTGGATGCGGATAGCGCAAGACCGGCAACTGAGGAGATCTTTGGGGAAGGCCTTTGTCCAGCAGTGGGCGTCTTAAAGCTAATATGGTGATGATTTTAATTTAATAAAATTAATGTTTTAATTCGTAACGTAGTTTATTATTTTTATCACTTATAAATAACATACGTATATACAGGCAAATACGTCGAAACTTAGAGCCTTGCCTGAATCCATGGCAGGAAGGAGGTGACCCTGACGAAGGCGGCAGGTGCGCCAATCTGGCAACCAGCAGCCGCCCCGAAGGAGGTGATGCCAATCTGCAAGTTAACATGCAAAGTCATTCAAATAGCTCCGACAACTTCCATACTATAGATAGATAGATAGATAGATAGGTACACTTTATTGCACATCACAGAATAAAATTGATATGTATAGACATAGTTTCAATTTATGTACAATTGGCGTTCTTATCGCATAAGAGCGATTTCTTCCAGACAACCGTTGGATGGACTAGATTAGCAATTGAGAAAAGTGACTAGCAATGTACGGTAAAATAACTTTAAATTCAATTTAAATAAATACTCAAATACATATACTAAATAAATAAATATATATATATATATATATATATATATATTAATAAAAAATACATAAATAAAGTATAAAGACACGATGTCCATGCACGGACTGCGCAAACCTTTTTTGATCAATGCCAGATCACCACATGTACAGACGCCAGCACATCCAGCTATCCCAATCTGTCAAATTTCTTTTATAGATTTTCAACTTTATCACAAAATCATAAGGTTCGCTTTCAATTAGGGAAATTTGACAGATTGGGGTAGCTTGATGTGCTGGCGTCTGTACAAAAGAATCATATTTCGTTAGGAAAAAATATCATTCGACAAAAAATTAAATTTTTGGTGAAATAATGATGATAGGATTTTGTTAAATAAGCTATCATTATCAGGGTATTTTACAGAAAATGATTTGACTGCAATTAGGCATATTCTACTTATGTACTGTATACAGACTGGCCGAGGAGTTGACGTTCAAACGCAAAATTTAGATACGTTATGATGAGGAGTATCCGAATCACCTCTATGTGTGTTGTACGATTTTGCGTAGTTTTCGAGATATAATTTATTAATGATTATTTCGTAAATTTCACATAACATCAGTTTTCGATATTTTTCACGTTCTGTTGAAAATTTCTGGTTCAGTTTTTTTCTGATGACTAATTAGCATAGCTAACCTAACACCCAAAAAAGTATGGTTTATCTAATCATTGCAGAACTGGCTTAGAATTTATTCGAAAGTTCAAAATTAGGGTTTGAGCTCCAACTCGAAAATCTACGCAAAATCGTAGAACATACATGGGGGTGACTCAGATACTCCTCATCATAATGTATCTAAATTTTGCGTTTTAACGTCAAGTCCCCGGCCAACCTATACATATAATACCCTTCACCATTCTTTGGTGCATCTCTCCTGTCAAACAGTTCTATGATTTTAATTTTCTCTTGAATGGCTTTTTATGATTTACCTTCATATTACTGACATCCGTCCTCAACAGAAAATGTAACAAACTGAAAAGAATTCCGTTACTTACAAGTACTGGTTCGTTTCCGCTGTTCACGGAGAGAGGGCCGCCGGAGTCTCCTCCGCAGGTGCTCTGCCCACCAGCGCCGCTGGTGCAGAGGGTGGAGTCCAGGATGAACGGGCCGAACGTCTGCTGGCACACCGCGTTGGTGATCACCTGCAGCGTCACGTGGCTAATGGCCTGGATGATCGAGATATCAGCATCTGCAATAGCATGTCCATGGTTAAAGCAAATATATTAATAGTATACTCCGCGGCCTGCGGTTTAACTTTATAAATTACTAGCTGTGCCCTGCGGTTTTACCCGCGTGGAACTTTATAAATTATAGCCTATGTGTTAATTCAGGGTATCAGCTACCCTGGGACCGCTGGCGTTTGGAGGAAGAAAACGCCAATCCTCTTGTATAAGCGGTCCCGCAAAGAGGTAACCTGCTGTAGCTCAGGTTGCCTTAACGCGCTTGTGCGTGCTGGGGAGGGCGGAGGCTTTCGGGCCCCTCCCCTCCCCGGGTGAGAGTCTCGCGGACGCTCAGGGTACAGCGGAGGTACTGGCGAGATCATTCACGAGGACCCAGAGCCCCCGCTACAAGCACTCTGAGGCTGGCTACCGTGGTGGTTTTAGTGGATTCGAGCCACACAACGTACGAAGCGACGGCATTTCCATCACGTAAAAAAAACAGGGTATCAGCTAACTCCATACCAAATTTTATTAAAATCGCTCTAGCCTATGTGCTATTCGAATATATAAGCTATTTTACTACAAAGTTTCGTAGTATTTGCGTATAAGAGTAACAACGGCATTTGATCCATACATTCATACATCTATACTCACAAACTTACGCAGTTATGATATGATGAGGAATTAGTTTCGCGAGATAAGTTTTAACGCTTCCTTGGGTATGACTTAAAACTCAACAAACTGCCAGCCAGGATCAATCCTGGCAGACAGTAGTTGCATCCTACAAGTTTGAGGGTGCGGCTAATCCATATTATACATCAAATACTTTTTGAACAAACCTATTATAAATTTAATATATCCCTCATATATATGAAAGGTTCTATGTTTTATGTTTAGAAGTTGGGACGTTTCGATCTTGTGATGTGCCTTACTCAGTCACGCAAAAATGGCTGAACGGATTTGACTGACATTCGTCACACAGAAAGATTATTACCTAAATACCATACAGATAATAAAAATAATAATAATATGACATTATTCACACACGGTCATCTGATCCCAAACTAAGCAGAGCTTGTTCTATGGAAACCAGATAACTGATATACTACATAATATACTACTTTTCTAAATACATACTTAGATAGATAATTACACCCGTTTCCGATCATATCATCACACAAATATCTGTCCTGAGTGGCAATCGAACCCACGACCTCCGGCGTGAAAATCAAACATTGGCCAAGGTAATAGGATGAATGAATGAATTGAATGAATGAATGAATTATTTATTTTGCCAGGATTGTAGTAAACATTACAGGTGTTGTTATTTAAATGGTGCTGTACAATTCACTATATAATAGCATGCAAAAAAATATGTGTTAATTATTAAGTCTACGCCTATTGATTACCATAATTACATGTCTACATTATAATTACAGTGTTTACATACTTATCTATAATCAATCTATTTAGGCACAGCCATTTCATAAGTTTTAATAATTTTTAAGACATTTATAATTATATTTACTATTAAGTACCTATCCCATTACATAAAATTGTCAAATATGTCAAATAATTGTACTAATAATAAATAAATTAATAAATACGTGTAACTTATTTATATTCGGCCCAAAATTATGTCCATCTATGGAATTAGTATTTTCTATTTACTTAATTGATATCTTATATTTAAAATATTCGTCAAGGGAATAGAAACATCTATCAGTAAGCCATTGACATAGAGCGGTTTTGAAGCGATTTACTGTTAGATTTTGGATTTCTACTGGTAGTTTATTATATAGTCTTATGGCCATTGGATAGCAGCTTCTATGATATAAATGACTTTTCATTGGATAGTTGGAACAATTTCCTTTTAACTGCTCACGCACATTTCTTTTCTCTCTGGACCCAGTCCTTAAGTATATACGAAAGAAACTGTTAAAAACTAGTAGATTAGTCAAAACTAGCTTTATGCCATGCCATTTTATTTTTAGTTTTAAATCTAGTAGTCCAAAATTCTATTTAGATATCATGCTAACATAGGCTGTTGCATTTTATTGTATTATTCTGACTAATACTCGAGTATCTGCTGAACTTACCGTCAGCGGTTAAACCGTAGCCTGCAGCCTGAGCCCAAGATCCAGCGAAGTTCTCGTTGACAAGGGAGCCGCTGGGCAGAGCGATAGGCTGAATCAAATCTGGAACGTTACAGTAAACGGGTGATAACATCTTCTTTCGATGGCACAACTTCAATGTATGTATAGCTTTAGAGCCTGTGGAATGAATACCTCAGAATACCTAACAGTTAGAAGAACAACAGGCGTGGTTGTAAATGAATCATATTCACATACAAAGAAGTTCTACTGTCAAAATATACATTTTAGGTTCGAGTACCTAAAATGTATATTTTGACAGTACACGGACAGTACGGCGTAATTTGAAGTAAGATATTTTTTTCATTTTTCAGAAAGTCTTTTTACGTAGCCTATTTTTATTTCCATGGAAAAATTGGTATCTAATATGTAATTTAATGCTTTAAAAGAAAATGCCTAAATTAAGTTCATGCCGTACTGAATCATATTGTGTAAGTATATATTGACATGTTATTATGTATTGATTGACTTCAGAATACAAACAATGGTTAAATGCAATGCAAATAATTTGGTATATTAAATCTTCTTTTCCTACTACTTTTTGTTTACTTAGTAAAAAAAATATTATGGAAAATCAACCAGAAAGTCTTTAACAATAAATATTATTATTAAAGCATAAAAATCCGAATGAAACTAAAATTCTTATTGTTCAAAAATATAATATAGTAAAAATATATTATAGTAGACCTAACAATGGTTATATAGTATTTTACTTTCTTATATATTTAGTATCTTGTATTATTTTTAAAGTCAGACTATGTGGCTATATGTATTTTTTAAATTAACCTGAGTGCCTTTTTGCCAACAATGTTAAATTATTATATTAGATTACTAGCTGTGCCCCGCGGTTTTACCTGCGTTTAATTTTATAAATTGTCACAGCTCCTCCCCCGTAGGGGATAGCGTGATAATATGTAGCCTATATGTTGACTCGACCTCTTAGTAATATGAAAGCAAAATTTGAAGTAAATCCATGCAGTACTTTTTGAGTTTAGCCCGGACATACATACAGACAAACAGCCAAACGGACAAAAATTCTAAAAACTAGATTTTTGGCTTCGATGTCGATTGTAGATCACGTCCCAAGTATCCTTTTAAAAAAATATTCAATGTCCAGTTTTGACTTTTCTACGATTTTATTATATGTACAGAAAATGTATTTTTTGTTATTATAATAAAAATAAACACCAGAACGTCCAAATTGGCAGCATAGACCGTAAAATGTAGGTGAAACAAAATATACACTCACCTGTGTAGGCGACGTATGAGAATGTAATTACGGCAAGATCGTTGCTAGCAGTTGATGGGTTCCAGTCAGGATGGGTCTCGACGTCGCTGGCGGTGACGCGAGTGCCGCCATAGAACAGGTAGGTGGAGCCGAACCCGAGCCGGAAGCTGGCCGCCTGATTAACACCATCGTACCAGCAGTGCGCCGCCGTCACCGCCTTGGTGTTGGACAGCATGGAAGAGCCGCACACCGAGGTCCAACCATCGGTCAAAGTGATCACGAGAGCGACCTGAAACCGTACAAATGATATTGATCACAATTGTCATAAGTCATTTATTTTCATAACAAATACATTTGTGTTGAAAATTTTAAAGCTAAATTTACAAATTAAAATACTAAACCATTAATTACATTATTATCAATTTTATATTATTCATTTGTCATTTATAAATTCTTATACACTATAAAAGCCTTTCTTCAATAAATAGTTTTTTAATTTGTCCCTGAATATATTTGGTCTATATATGCTTTTAAATTCTAAAGGTAACTTATTATATAATGAGACCGATTGTACTCTGGAACTGTGTTGAACCACATTAAGTTTGGCTTGGAACAATGGTTTGTCCTTTCTACGAGTTTTCTCTCTAATCTGTCTTTCCTCAATAGTTTCAAATTTGAGGAGATTTTTCACAAAGCTTGTTAATAAAACTAATATATATATAAGCACGGAGCAGTCAAAACTTCTAATCTAATAAAATAGTCTCTGCATGAATCTATTTGCTGCAAGCGGAGCATTGTTCTTATCGCTCTTTTTTGTAAAAAATTTACCTATCCTCCCGCAAAACATGATAAATCAAATTATATCTAGCTACAACATTACAAAGCTCTATGTTTATTTAGCTATATACCCATTTAAACAAGATCAATATTTAAAAATAATCATATCAACAAAAATATGATCTTGTGCATCGATCAAGGTGTTGGCGTGGTTGGTAGATAACAGCTGCCTTTAACGCTGCAGGTCGTGGGTTCGATTCCCACCCGGGAGTGATATTTGTGTGCATGAACATGTCTGTTTGTCCTGAGTCTGGGTGTAAATTACCTATATAAGTATGTATTTACAAAAGAAAAATAGTATATCAGTTATCTGGTTTCTATAGTACAAGCACTGCTTGAATAATTAAATAAAATAAAAATAAAAGGTCCAAGTTATAATATAAGAACGAACAAACTCATTTATCCTTGATAGGGTGGGACTTTCCACAAGGTTTAGACAGTCGCCTCGCATTGCCTCACCTCCTTCATAAATAGTTGTTCTGAGTCTGAATGTACTTTGTGTCCGTCAAGTATATGTACACAGGGATTCAATACCTAGTGCGGGCGTAGTCACTTTTTAAAGAAAGAAGGAAGAAAAAGATATAGTGCCACATTTATCGGAAACAGAACTTACCAGATGAGGGTAAGTACCAGCGACAGTAGTGGAGCCGCCAACGATCCTGGAGCCATCGAAGTCTATGTTTTGCTCCGCTGCCTTGATCCGCGCGGCTTCAGGGATGCCCACGCGCTCATGGTAGTTGTACGCTGAGTGCGGCACCTCGGCCAGCGCCAGCGCAACGCTACACAGGACCAAGAACAACTTCATCGTACTACCCTTTAACTCGCAATAGCTTCGCATTCCAATGTCACTTTATATAAAGATTTTAATAATCTTATCACTGCGGATTAAACAAGTGATTAATTAAATTTCCCAAAAAATTGGTTGGATTAATTGTTTTGTAGCACAGAATATCTAATCTTAAGAGATTAAGAAAACTTAATATAATAATAATAATAATAAGTTGTTGATGATGAAGTTGTCAAGACGAGGAACTATCGGAAGCACATCTTCAAGGACGGTACCATCGACATTTGTCGGGCGTGTCACCGTCCCGGAGAGTCCATCAGACACATTGTTTCCGGTTGTTCCTATCTTGCCAACGGCGAGTACTTGCACAGGCATAACCAAGTTGCCAGGATTATCCACCAGCAGCTTGCTCTTGCACTCCGAAGTGCCGTACTACAAGTACGTACCGGAACCAGTTCTCGAAAGCGGTTGTGCCAAACTCTACTGGGACCGGTCTATCATTACAGACAGGACTATTGTGGCCAATAAGCCTGATATCGTTTTGGTAGACCGGTTGGAGCGCCGGGCATTTATTGTTGATATCACTGTCCCATTTGACGATAACCTCGTAAGAGCCGAGACTGACAAGTTGTCAAAATACTTAGATGTGGTTCACGAGGTTACCGCCATGTGGGATGTGGACTCAACAATAATTGTCCCGATAGTCGTCTCCGTAAACGGTCTCATAGCGAAGAGCCTCGACCAACATCTTAAGAGGCTTTCGCTAGATCACTGGGTCAAGGGTCGGATACAAAAGGCGGCAATAATGGGAACGGCACGCATTGTGAGAAGGTTCCTTACTCTGTCGCCCTGACCACCGGCGGCCTAGGGCGTCAAACCTCGCCGCTGGAGGACCTCTATTTTTTTCATATTTATTTATATATTATTGTTTTCTTTTTTATTTAAATATGTAAAAATAGATATAAATATGTAAAAAATAAGAACTTTAAATAAATAATTTGGAATAATAATAATATCTAGGGACAGTGTCACACAGATCATCCTAGCCCCAAACTAAGCAAAGCTTGTACTATGGGTACCAGGCGACGATATACATACTTATATTGATAGATAAATACTTATATACCTAGAAAACATCCATGACTCAGAAACAAATATTCGTGCTCATCACACAAATATTTTCACTTACCGGTATTCGAACCCAGGACCACCAGCTTCGTAGGCAGGAGCACTACCAACTAGGCTACGGTGACCGTCAACTCTACGCAGATTCATAAGAAATAGGGAACAACTGCTGATACGAAAGCGTCACAATGGAATTAAAAATATAAGAAGCATTACTGACTTCATAAGCTAATCCGACTTGCCTGCTGCTTTTATACGTCTGCTTAAGTCACCACAGCACTCCCCAGCCTTGGCGATTGCACCGCATCATGCAGCGTAACGCGGGAGTGCGTGTTTTTACGTTGTTTGCAAGTATCTGTACTTGTATAGAAAACACGCGTAGTGCAACACGCAGCAATCGTATTCACGCGCAGAGTTGCAGACAAATCACCTTCCTACGTGTGGAGAAACATGCAACTCCGCGCGTGGGTGCGGGGTGAGACGCAAGGTATAGCCGAGCCCCGCAGTGCCGTGCGTGATTTTCGAAGAGCTTTTTTCGAGAGCTTGACGTGTCCACAGTCAACAGCTTTGAAAGAAATGAGTCAGAGCCGCCATGAATCCACAAAATGCAACATCGCGCATGAGTCCGTAAAAAATCCGCACGATGATTCAGATCTGCACTCCCGCAAGTACGCGCGTAGATGCGTCGACTTGCAACATGCAGCGTGGTGCGCGGCAGTGTGTTAATCGCCTTACATCTACATCTTTCTCTATTCCTTAAATAAATAAATGAAAATCTTGGGACAACTAACACACTCTTATCATCAGCTGCCCAAACTAAGTAGAGCTTGTACTATGGTAACCAGATAATTGATAAACATACCTATATATTTCTGAATACATGCATATCTATACATATAATAAAATCGTAGGAAAGTCAAAACTATACATTGAATATTTTTATAAAAGGATACTTGGGGCTGATCTACAATCGATATCGACGCCAAAAATATAGTTTTAAGAATTTTTGTCTGTTTATCTGTATGTATGTCCGGGCTAAACTCAAAAAGTACTGCATGGATTAACTTAAAATTTTGCATGAATATTACTAAGAGGTCGGGTCAACATATAGGCTACATTTTATCACGCTATAACCTACGGGGGAGGAGCTGTGATAATTTATAAAGTTTAACGCGGGTAAAACCGCGGGGCACGGCTAGTTATAAATAAATTATTACAACCAGGCACATGATCACACAAAGATTTGTCCTTGTTGGGGGGTCGAGTCTCTACCTCTAGCTTAGAGGTCCGGGTCACTAACTACTAAACTAAAAGGCCAGTCTGATATCTGGACCTCAATTAGTACCTTCTTTTATCAAATATTGAAATTTTGCTATACCTTATATCTACAACGAATGTAATTTATAATGTTTTAATATTATTTTAATAAAATAAAAATAATATCCTAAAGAATTATTAAGTAATTGGAATCAACTATTTATACCTAATTATAAGTTTAGGTGAATGTTGTTTAGATACTTTACAATAATTTGTTCAATCCCGTTAGTCCCCACTACCTAAAAGAACAATTCAAATTCCTACGTAATTCTCATTTGAGGTCTTTAAGATCATCAGAAAAAATGAAGCTGAGAATGCCAGTGCATTATGCAGACTTCCTAGATAAGTATTTTACGGATAAATAATTTGCATGTTGATGCGCTGCACGTTGTTCAGTTTTGTAGGCAAAATAAGTTCCTTCTTAAGTTACGTCCACTGCTTAGGTTACACCGTTTGTATTACATTGTTGACCGGCCTGTTGGCGTTGTTAGCAAATGCTTGATTTTCACGTCGGAGGTCGTGGGTTAGATTCCCACCCAGGACAGATATTTGTGTGCATGAACATGTCTGTTTGTTCTGAGTCTGGGTGTAATCTCCTATATAAAAATAAGTCGGGATTTCCGTCCTGACGCTATAACTCCAGAACGCACGAACCGATTTCCACGGTTTTGCATTCGTTGGAAAGGTCTCGGGCTCCGTGAGGTTTATAGTAAAGAAAATTTATAAAATTTAACGCGGGTAACACCGCGGGGCACAGCTAGTTATCTATATAAGTATGTATTTACGAAAGAAAAGTAGTATATATAATATATCAGTTATCTGGTTTCCATAGTACAAGCTCTGCTTAGTTTGGGATCAGATGGCCTTGTGTAAATAATATCCCAGGATATTATTATTATTAGCATTGATGTATCAAATAAGTATAGAGATAGTACGCATATAGGTAACTACCTACCCGCATTAGTAAGTCAGTTAACACACAAAAACCGCCTTCAATCCACCCACACCGACGCGTCCTAATTGTTTAAACTTGCAAAGATTATTTTACAAAAACCCGCCGCTGGTGTATTACTGTCACAAATTATTAGCAGGAACATTTCGATAAATAATATAATAGCTAATAACCTTCAAGTAACCCTACACCCATATAAAAACCCACACAAAATTGCACGCGGGTCTTATAGACCCAATATACAAAAGTAACTTTTGTAGATTAACTTCACCCGTTCGCACCTGTTTTCTCACGTCTACGCAAAAATTTCGGCATTTTTGACATTTTAGCTTCGAAACGCGATACGTTTCTCACAATAGACTCAACCCGCAACCTTTCATGCGAGATATTCATGACTTGCTTTATTTCATATGCGCGATTTCGTTACTGCTATTGTTGGCAATTTTTGAAATTATAATTTATTGAAAAAAAATCTTTTTTTAATAATACATGGTTAAGAATTTCGGATTAATAGCGGTTTTTATAAAATGGAACATTAATATTTCTCATGAAGGTTCAGTGTGATAGCTGTGTGAAATTTTATGTGTTTATTATTAACATACAAAGGTTCTCGAGTGGCGACCACGAACCGGAAGACGCAGCGTGGGTAGGCCTCCTACAAGATGGACCGATGATCTTGTGCGGGGCGCTGGAAACTGCTGGATGCGAATAGCGCAAGACCGGTTATTGTGGAGTTCTTTGGAGAAGGCCTTTGTCCAGCAGTGGACGTCTTTCGGCTAATAATATGATGATGGTGATATGATGATTCACATACTCGAACAGTACCGTGGTCTGGTTTGGGTTACTTTTCCACTTTCTGTAAATTTAAGTCGTATTTATTATCAACTGAAAGAAAAATACTCAGTAGGGGCCGGTTTTTGAACATACCGTCTACAATAAGTCTAGGAGGCTTTATTCTTTCAGCGAGTAATAGTAGCAAGTGAGGGCACGAAGCGTCTCGTTAAATATCAGAGCATTAAATAAAGAAAACTGCAAACTAAAGACTAAGGACAGGCCTCGATCCGCGACTCGGGCGTTTACTGATGGGTAGTTGCATGAGAAGTCCAGTTAGGGGTGTTTCATACAAATGTTGCTCTCGTTTAATACATGAAGAAGCAAAGCCGCTCACCCCATTCCTTATGTGGAGTTGACTGCCTCGTTGGTCTAGCGGTAGCGTGTTCAACCGCAGATAATGAGGTCCTGGGTTTTGGAAGTTTTCCTTATAAAGAAATTTCTCAGTATCAGCCCGAAGTCTGGAAGTTGGCGGTATTACACCCCCGCGCCTCGGAGAGCACGTAAAGCCGTCGGTCCTGTACCTGAACTCTTTCCGGTCATGTCGCTAGGCGTCCCATCGGATCATGAGAGTGATGGAATAGAAAGTGCCCCTGTGTTTGCGCACACACTTGTGCACTATAATATGTCCTGCGCAATAGGCTAGTCTCCATTAAGACTGGCCGCCGTGGCTAAAATTCGGTCGGGAGGAGGACATCACATGTGGAGGGTATATCGAGTCATCAATATCGAGTGGTGGTGGCCACGGACGACGGTACTGTCTCGATCAGCAAGGGACTTTGAAGGTCCATGTCTAGCAACCCAGATTGTAGCATTATATGTTAGTTAATTTAAGTTAGTTAATCATCCAAGAAATAGCAAGCCAACCCTATTTAGCATAATTATAACTGCACCGCAGTACTTCACTTGCATTAGCCGACACTCTCTGCAAATAACCTCGTCTTGAATTACACATTAACACCTCCTGCAATATTTAATCCGCTGTATCGCGAAACTGTAGACTCACGAGTAACCCGAGACCCTCACAAAGCCTCGTTTTAACCCGGGTCTTACAGACCGAGTGTATTAGCTTACGCACTTTCGGCGAGCACCACCTTTTTAGTGTTAAGAATGAATGTACGTTTTGTTTAATTGCAGGTAGTTGCTCCTCTTGTGTTAACACGGAATGTGTTTGTGGCCTGTGTTTCGACTTTTTTTAGAAGCTTACTATAGCCATTCATTGGCAAGGCCCAAGACCAATGATGGAAATACACAATAAACAAGTTAAGAGACTCCATAGCTAGATGCTCTCTCCGGTCCGCAAGTGATCGGCGAATTTAAGCAACTAGGCTCGCAGCCAACCCATAGATGGGTGACCGCTGAAGTGGTTTAATTTTTGAGCGTCTCCGTGCTTTGGAGGGCAAAGTCAAAGATTTATTTGCAAGTAAATATGGTTTTAAAAGGTCTTACATTGGTAGCACAAAAGTAGCTTAACATATCTAATCATATAATAATGACATGCAAATTTGTGAAGACAATTATTTGGCCTGCAGGAATTCCTTTACAGTATCGAAGGAATTCTCAATTAACCAATTGCGTAAAGTTTTTTTGAATCGACCCATTGGAAGAACCTTAATTTGGTCAGGAAGCTTGTTATAAATCCGAACACACATTGGATAACAGCTTCGTCTATATAGTTCCGTTCTTATTCTAGGAAAAATTAATTTATTAGGATATCGAGTTCTGTAGTTACATTTGTCTCCCAGATTTTCAAACATGTCCGGGTGAGATTAGGTAAATTTACATGTTTCCTCAACATAAATACCTGTTAATGTGAGTATTCTAAGCTTCCTGAACAGTGGTTTACAGGATGTAAGTGGGTCTACGTTACAAATCGCACGTATGCACCTCTTTTGTGCGATAAAAGCTCTTTCGATATGCACAGAGTTTCCCCATACCAATATACCGTAACGCAGTATTGAACCAGCATATGCATGATAAGCCTGTAATGTGGCTTGTCTACTAGTCAGGTTAGATATACGCCATAGAGCTTAAGCAAACGTACTGAGTTTACCACATATCCTATCAATATGATAAATCCAAGAACACCTCTCATCTAAAACTTTCCCCAGAAAACGCATGCTATCTGATAGTTGTATTTCTTTATTCTTATAGATGATGTTTAAAGCTATTTTATTCCAATTTTTGTTACAAAATTGTACGTATTTGGTTTTATTTATATTAGGTTTAAGGTTAGGCACGTTAAGCTTTGCAACAATCGTTAAGCCACATCAGTGAACTGCTTGGTGGCTTGAACAACTCTGACACTGGTAACCGTTGCCCATACGATAAGTAAGTAGTAGGTAAGTAATAAAAGTAAGTACATTTTTATTACTTGCTGATAGTAATGACTGGTATGCTAATGCTATTGTATCGCACCATATTATAACAGTGTTCAGTACTGACAGTAGTGTGTTGACATGTGTCAAAATAAGTCTGTCAAACTATGTATGGTCACGTTATAGCCCAATATCAGAGTCTTTTGGGGAACTTTTGTCATTAATCAATACGAATATTTTTTAATTGTGTCTTTGTTTGTCTTTTTTTTAAATAAATTACTCCCATCCTCGTTTACTTTTTATTATTTTGCTATATTAGTCTTTGTCTTCGTTTAATTAATGATATTTACAATATTGAATTTCAGTTATTAATTCGTTAATACCACCACTATTTTTCAAAATAGAATTCAGTTTTAACCATAATAATAAACTATAATAGTATACCATAGAGATAGTATACCACTAGGTGTACTAACTTTATGGTTTTACCTAGAACGTTTCAATTACATAAATAGGTAGGTACATTAAAAGTCAATAAAAATAACATTCAAGAAAACAATATTCTACAACACTTCTGTATTCAACAGTTTTATTTTTAAATTGTAAATAACAAATTTTGTGATTATATAATTAACATTTATATATATACTCGTGATTTTCGACCGAATGGAAATAAGTTACATGTATTTATTTAATACAATTTTAATTTTATTTAGTACAATTATTTGACAATATTACATAATTTGAAACTTAATAGGTAGGTAATAGGTATAATTATTAATGTTATCAAAATTATTATATTATGACATGGCCTAAATGGATTTGATTATAGATTAGTATATAAACACTGTAATTGTAATTTTGATATTATGGTAATCAATAGATATGTCTATTGATTACCAGAATATTACTGACTGAATTAATAATACTTGAATTTTTGCATGCATAAAGTAGCCGTCATAGCCCAAAGAATTGCCAAACTGAAGTGGCAGTGGGCAGGGCACATAGCTCGTAGAACCGACACGACGGCCGATGGGGCAGAAAGGTTCTCGGTTGGCGACCACGAACCGGAAGACGCAGCGCGGGCAGGCCCCCTACACCGTGGACCGACGATATTATGCGGTTCGCGGGAAGCCGCCCGATACGGACAGCGCAGGACCGGCTTTTGTGGGATCCTTGGGGGAGGCCTTTGTCCAGCAGTGGACGTCTTTCGGCTGATATGATGATGACGATGATAATACAGTGCATGGTACAGCACGATTCAAATAACAAATAATAAATTGGTGGTGTGTGGTCTTTCTGGTGGCCTTCTATAGATTACACCAGAAGAAGTTATCTATCGGAGTCTGTGATTTTTGCTAAACTTTATGAACCCTCTTAAAAACAAACAGCAGGTAAAGGATATCTACAAAGTCAAGTAAATCCTTCCATTTTTCCTTGATGAATCAACTGTATCTGATTCAAAATTAAGTCGCTCTAAAGGGCCGCTGTAATCGAATTTTGATGCAAACTCACTGAAGTGTGGCTGAGATTAAACTGAAGTGCGGTTCGATTGAACTTAAAACAGTTTCCGTGTCGCACTCACGCGCACAACACTATTATGATTTATTAATATTTGTGCAGATGATTGGGGTGCAGTATTTTATTTGAATATTTTGTACTCTTCTAGTACACAGGAAATCACAACCAATAGGAATATTTTAACTAATCTGAAAGGACTAGCTGAAAAAATATTGGGACAACTAACACACTGCCGTCTGATAAGTTAGTCTCATTCTTGTGACTAATAATAAAAATTAATGTATCTTTGGTAAAAATCTTATTGTTTTAAAAACATACAGCCGGCTTCAACTCCATAGGCCCATTCCGGAAACATTTCCTATCCAATTATAAAAGAATTATCAAAAACGGTTGACAAACAATAGAGAAACCGCTTGACATAAATATATAATTCACTGTCGAATTAATAAACTTCTTCTCTTAGAATCGGTTACTAAACAGCTTTGTTATTCTTATTTAAGTAATTTGTAAGAAAATGTTTTGTAAGTCCAATCCAACACAATAATGAATTTTTTCAACAAAAAAAATGCTTTGTAAGTTAATTATTTAATCAAAGTTTTAAAATTATATATTATACAAAATAGACGACGAATAGCCTATCAAGATTGCGGTTCAAATTATTCACAGACTCCTTTTCACCAATAACTCGACGGTCCCTACGTAAATAAAGACATGTCAAAAATTGAATTTTTTTTTTATTGCACAATCGGCTTTAGATTTTCCATAAGCACATACCTGTTAAATATTATTTTTTTATATTACGTATTTAACGTCATTTACAAATCGTATATGAGAAAAAGTATTATATTTACAACGAATAAGTGTCGTAGATGCGGATATCTATACGTATCATTTTGTACGGTGTTTTAAAATGCGCGCCACTCGATGCAAACGCGGTCTTGTCTGACATAACGTCATTCACGGCGGGAGTTCCCCAATAGTCGTGTCGGTGCTCGTTCGCGTGGTGAAATATTAATGTTTTGATACAGATTAGATTTAGTGGTGTGTTTTTTAGTTATAAGTGATAAATATTACCTGCAATAATACTGTAAAACATGAATAACAGTAGAGCAAAGTTATTGGTGGATATTGCAAACTCCAGAAATGATATTTTATGCGTTTCTGAAGCACAAGATTTAATTAATTACATCGATGAAGCTAATGAGGGTAAGTAGTAATTCAAATAAGTATACGTTAAACGCTCAATGATATACAAAACCGATATAAATATTTTTGTTGTTTTTCTAACCTAGAACAGTAGAATATCAGTGTAAAAGCAGTCATATCAGACATATCCGCTTATACTATGATATAGTCATTAAAATATCATTATTTCACAAATAATTATAATGTTGCATGCTTCTTTAAAATATGATTTCCTAAATAATTATTACAAAGAAAACAAAGTTTTTATTGTTATCGAAGTATATGAAGTCATGTCCTATATGTTTGTTTATACGTGTAACTATTAAATTTAATTATGGATTTGTTTTCATTTACGTTTACTAGGTACACTGTTTATTTTTTTTTTCTTTTTTTCTTTTTAGCGTCCCGCGTTTGTACCGAAAAAGATACTTCAATGGATCTTGAGGATTGGCCTTTGGATGTTTCTAACGACGAAAGACAAGTTGCCGAAGCACATAGTGATGGAGAACAAAATCATACATCAGCTAATATACTATCGCAAAGTGATTTAAATTATATAATTGATACGGTAGGGGAAATTTCGAATGATGGAATTGACTTTAACATGCCCATTTGTGAAAATGAAACACCACAACCAATACCTGAAAATGATATTAATGAAGAATCTTTGATTTCAACACCAATGCCAAGTCCATGCATGACCTTCGGGGACATTGTAAATGAATGTAACTATCTGAGCGAAAGTTCTGTTATCCTATCTGATGAAACCTTAAGATCAAGCCCGGTCGGATCCAGTGAAATGTCTGGTTCATCAACACCGCACCAACGAAAAAAAAAGCGTCAGTATGTAAAAAAAGCTATAACAAGGAACAGAATTACTAACAAATCTAACTGGCTAGACGAAAAAAGGAAAGTGCTTGTCAATTTAGGCGAAGCTCATAAATCTCGATCCGGAAAACAACAAATGGCAAAACAAATAAAGGGTCCATGTCCATCTAAATGTCGACTAAAATGTTTTGAAAAGTTTGATGTGGTAGCTCGCCAAAATATATTCAAAACCTTTTGGAATCTAGGTGACCATTCTCATCAGTGGTCTTTTATTGCGTCACACGTGAAAGAAATAAGAAAAAAACAATGGACACAGGATTCCAAGAGGTTAAATGTTTATAAGTTTTTTTTGCCGCATTTGTCTGGTATTGGCAGTAAAGAGAAGATTATGGTATGCAAAACCATGTTTAAAAATACATTTTCAATAAGTAACACTTTTATACAATCTGCCATCGACAAGCATGATAAAAATATGGGTATTTGTACTAAAGACATGAGGGGCTTCCATCCAAATCATCCAACTATTATAAATACGGCAATGAAAGAAAATGTAATTCAACATGTAAAATGTTTTGCGCCCATAGAAAGTCATTATACGCGTAAAGACTCAAATAAACAGTATTTAGATAGTGAATTGACGTTTAAAAAAATGTACGACTTGTATACTGTATGGTGTAAAGAGCTGAACATAACTGAAAATATAGCTACTTCTGTAAGACAATACAAAGATATTGTTAACAAAGAACTAAACATAGCTTTTCACATACCTAAAAAAGACCAATGCGACCTGTGTCACGCAATGAAAAACAACACCTCGCCTACCAATGATGATAAACTAAAGCATAAGTCACACATGGATAACAAAAAACTTGCCAGGGAATTGAAAAACGTTGATAAAATTGAAGCTCAATCGAATCCTTCTGATATTTGCACAGCGATGTTTGACTTCCAAAAAATAAATAACACTCCACATGGCGAAATTAGTGTGCTGTATTACAAAAGGAAACTATCAGTATATAATTTTACAGTTTTCGATGCTGGGTTAAAGGAGGCTTCTTGTTACATGTGGGATGAAACAGTTGCTAAACGTGGCGCCAATGAAGTGGCTAGTTGTTTGTTTTCTTTTGTTAACAACAAGGTTAAAGCTGGCGTTAAAGATTTTAGATTCTGGTCGGACAACTGTGCCGGTCAGAATCGCAATCGCATTGTTTTTTTTATGTACTTGTATGTAAGCAATAAATTTAAGGTAGATGTGTGCCATAGATTCTTGGAAAAAGGCCATACTCAAAACGAGGCAGATAGCGTTCACGCATTAATAGAGCGTACTTCAAAAAATAAATTTATTTACACCCCAGATGAATGGTACACACTAGTTCGCTGGGCAAAACAGAATAGTCCACCTTATACAGTCGTAGAAGTGAACCAAGACTTAGTTTTGGACTTCAAAGCGTGGCTACATATTAAAAACTGGACAAAAGATACAAATTCAGAGAAAATTTCTTGGAATAAGATAAGAGAAGTAAAAGTGCAAAGGAATAATCCAGACATTATTGAATTTAAGTATGATTTTTTTGAAGAAAATTATAGAAAACTGAACTGTGGCAATAATTTGAAACTGACTAGAGGGAGAAAAAAGCAGGAGAAAGAACTAATACTAGGGAAGGTGTACAATAATCCTATTCCTATCACTGAAGTGAAATATAGAGACTTAATTAGTTTATGCGATACGCTGATTATCCCAAAAAAGTATCATACATTCTATAATAACCTTAAGCATAGTAAAGAAGAACAAGGTAATGACGAAGAAGATTGTTAATTTTTTATACCGTCTTTTTTTTTCTATAAATTTTATTTTTTTATTTAACTATTCAGAAAACTTTAATAGTAATAAGATGAATGAGTCTGAATAAAGCTGTGATGATTATTAAATATTACCAATTACGTAGATAGATGAGACACATACGTAAATAATGCTGTGATGATTATTAAATATTACTAATTAGTTAGATACCTACATAATGAAACTGAGGCTCATGCTTAAATAAAAATTGTTAATTATTAATCAAAACTGTGATTTTAAATGTTTAGTTCCTGCTTCAATGAGGCTACAAGTACCTATTGTTTAGATGCTAAGAAGATTGTTGGTAAACAATAAATAATTTTCAATTATAAACCCTGTTTAATTAATAAAACACAATCCTGATAATTTTATTTAAGGACATGTCTTTATTTACATTACAAGAAATATAGTCCTACCCTGAATGAATGAAACCGCGTATAAAGCGATATGTCTTAATTGATGTATTGTTTATATCCATGGGTGGCGATTTTAGGATGTTTAACATATTCGTTGGAAAACAATAACATAATTCTATGTTTTCGTCAAACATTTTATTTAAATTCTATTGTATAAACTGTTTTCTTCTTTCCTGCGTATAAAAAGGTATCATAGACATGTCTGACATGCTTTTATTTTAATATCAGCGTAGAAACAGTCATCTATCAGTTTTTCTAAGAAAAAAAAAAAAAAGATAATATGTATAAATACCATCCTATAGTTCCTAAAGCTAATAAAACATTATAGAAAAAATATATTTATAATTGCACATAGAATTATTTCTAGAGCGGTTTGAACATAAATAACGCTCTCCTGTAAACCTCGCTTTTTGACATGTCTTTATGTACGTAGGGACCGTCGAACTGTGTCCTATCATTTTGCGGCCGTTTCACAAAAGACGCACTCTAATTTTCTGTATATAAACTGTGTTGTCACAGTGACATATCAATGAAGGACGATGGACGACTCCGGCGCACTGACGCGAGATGATCGCAGCGACTTTACCCGCCGACTCACTGCTTGAGATAAAATAATTATTTTTGTTATATTTATTTCAGTGTTCTTTTGCAGTACCTTCACACATATAATAAAAAAAGTAACCTAACAAAATACGTCATATTCAAGTAGTTTCATTAATCCACTAATCGTACAGTCAATCGCAAAAGTAGATGATCAAATACGGACGAGAGGTATTGGTTTATGAAGGATCGCGTATATTGGGCGGCAGTATCACTAGGTAATATTTTTTACACTTAACACACACGCAAATTCAAAATTCATTTATTCTGTACAATATTTTTCATTTAATTTTATGTGGAATCGTTGTTTTACCCTACCGTGCAGTGCATGACGTGGCGGCTATTGAGAAACATACACAGAAAACTCAGAAGGAATCCTTTTTTAATATAAAATTTACTTAAGATTAATTACATACCTATTGTTTATGTGTTGAATTAGAATAAGTCAATCCCAAGCACTTTTAAGATAAGATAAGATTTTAACACTTAAATAATTAGAGATTTTGTAATATGCCCTGCTACACAATTTGGCTTTAATAATTCTTTTAAACTTATTCGTAGACAATTCTCTAATATCATTGGGAAGTTTTTTACAGTCTTATACATTGCCCCATAAAAGACATTACATATTTTTGGAGACGGGTAGCATGTAACATAAGATTAATTTTATATCTATTTTTTATGTTCTGTGTATCGCTCCTATTATATGCACATACCTAAGTAGGTTGTTTATATATGTATATACTGAAATGCTAACGCTAGAATGTTAAACTTTTGAACGCTTCTCTCAGAGGCACTCTCGGACCAAGATTATATAGGTGTAGCTCTTATAGCTCTTTTTTGCAATATAAAATTATGGTATTACTTTCGCAGCGCTACCACAGAGAAGTATTCCATATGACATTATTCTATGAAAACAACTGAAATAAACCATTCTAGATGTGTCAACATCACTCCCACATGCACTTTAAAACACTTAACCGCCACACTATTTCGACGCAATTGATGAATTTGATTGAATGATGACTGAAGCTAATAAGGCGCACATGGCGCTAAATAAAAAAAAGCCTCGGTTCGATCCCCACCCAAGACAAATCTTTATGTGATGATCACGATTATTTGAGGGTGTAATGTATGTATAATATTTATGTATTTAAAAATATATAAGTAGCCAAGTTTATCAGTTATCTGGTTGCCATAGTACTGGCTCTGCCAAGTATGGGAACTTCTATAGGTATAGGCCGGTATACCTATTACTTACCAGACATTTTTGACGGCAATTTTGGACCCAGGACCCATTATCAGCGGTTGAACACGCTACATATAGACCTAGGGTAGCCAAAACTTGGATTACACATGTATGGGAAAAGTGGTCTACGGACCCTTAAATATCATATCCTTAATACGGCAGTGACTACGAATTTCTTACATTATAAGAAGGTACTAGGACCTCTTATAAGGTATATTAATATATGACGCATTAAAGTGTGCGTTGGTGAAGGTGAATAGTATTTTTTATTTGTTTTTAAACTAAAACAACAGTACGCTTGAATTTTTGGATAGATACGAGTATTGTGCTCTTTAAATATGGCCACTACGTATTTACGTTTTCGTCAATAAAATACGCATTCGAACTCAAATACGCGTCCAGTATCATACTGATACATGTAATTTGCTTATTTTAATTTTAATAGTCATGATTTTCCGAAAAGTAACAACTGATTCCATTCATAACGGAAATGCTTTAAAATTAGGAAAAGCTCTTCCAAGTAAACCACATGGCATATATTATTTATTTTATTTTATTAGACAAACTTACAATAAGAAACAGGTTTTAACGACTAATTCCAAATTATTAGTTTTTGAAATTGAAAATATACATATCCTATAATTACAATGTATACAATACATTAACCCATTTGTTCCCCATACAGAAGTTTGAAATCTCATCTGGAATGATGCACATTACTGGACAAAGGCCTCCATCATTTGGAGGGATATGCAATAATCGACACGGTTGACAGACGGGTTGGCGATCGCAGTATGATTGGTCATAGTACATAGAGAGACGCTGCTACCCGCTCTCTGGTAGATATTTCCTCGGGACGACTTTAGGCTCCCACGGGATTAGATGGGATAATAATATTCTATGTTTCTTCTACCACACAGCAAAGGCGGTTACCACGGCAAAAGCAGTGAATGTCGGTCGCCGAGGTCTATTAAACATGATTATCACCTACCTAAATATCCCCCCAAGAATCGAATCGGCATCAGAACCAATTGATCTGACCACAGACAGTCATCAAATCATGCAACAATAAAGAATATCGCAAGATCTCTACTAATACAAACTTACAAAGCTAATTCCATTAGTGCGGCGGTATCATTCATTGCAGTAGAGTCGGGCTAGTGACGACTCTGCCTAGAGCTATACAAATAAGATTGTATCGTTCGTGTAGACCTATGAATGGAGAGAAATCCCACAGCCAAACCACTCAAATAATTTTACAGAGCAAATAATACATGTTCTTACACCTAAATACCTATAACTGTATTTAATAATAATAATATCTAGGGACAATGTCACACAAATCATCCTAGCCCCAAACTAAGCAAAGCTTGTACTATGGGTACCAGGCGACGATATACATACTTATATAGATAGACAAATACTTATATAAATAATAAACATCCATGACTCAGAAACAAATATTCGTGTTCATCACACAAATATTGTTGTATTTGAATTGAAATATTTATAAAATTAAAAAGTGGTTTGCTGCACCGACTAGCTGCGGCTATGACTTGTTGCTTCTTGTATCTTGCGTCTTCGCCAAAACCAACTGACTCATGCATCTCCTCGTCAGTAACTACCACGAGTCGAAGTTCGAACCTTAAAGGAGGTGCCATCAAGTGTGGGGACTTAGTTTGTAGTTTTATTTTATAGAATCGTTCGCCTCTATTACCCCGTGAAGCAGTGACAGCTTCACATCTCTCGTTGTATTATATTAGTTTTATACTAGTTTATAATTTGGCACATAAAAGTTGAGTTATTCTAGTGCAAACACAATAGATAGGAAATATTCATGATCATCAATCGACAATATGCAGACAATAATATTATCTACTTATCAACACTCCAGGTTGGAGCTATCAGTTTCAAACAGAACGACAGCAACAAACAATTTTACTGTATTCTGTTATCTTTAAGAACCACTGTCCGAAGAGACAATTGCTTGAATTTCCATTATGCTTGCTCGTACCATCAGGGGCTCTACCGGCGAAGTCACCGAACATCGATTTTTTAAATGGCGTTGATGTTCGGCGACTTAGCCGGTAGAGCCCCAGGTAAGACTAGAATGCAACTCATTCTAGTCTTCTATTTAAATAGCACCATAATGTTTTGGCTTTTCACTGACATTCTTAATTTCATCACAAAACTGGACCAAATCGGTTACATACAGAACCATTTGAGCCAACTTATTACATCACAACTATCTAAAAAATTAAATTTTGAATAAATAAAATATATGGCGCCATAGGAACCATTGTGTGCCTTTTATTTAAAATAAATCTGACTCTCTGGTCTGATGAATAACGAAGTCTTGAATTCAGATCCTGGATCGAGCCCAAAAAATACTGGGGTTCTGACAAAAAGGCACCTAGTAGCAGCCAGGAATCTAAAAGTAGACGCTGTTAAAAGCACGGGCCTCGGAAAGCTTCCCAGTCGCGTCGAACAACCGTCTTGTGAGGATGAAAATCCAATCGTGTTCCCTACACACATTAATATTTCCTGCACGTATAGTTGGCTATTCTTCGTTGAGAATGGCCACCGTAGCTACACTGCGGAGATATATAGGTATATATTAAAAATAAATAAGAAAAGTATCCAATTGTTTAATGCAAAACCCTCTAATCTCTTCCTAACTCTTCGACAGGTAAGCATTTCATCGATAACTAAATACAATAACTGACTATTATCTTTTGCTAATAACACGCCATTAAAAACTAACCTTAAAATTAAGAAAATAAGGTTGCATATTGTCCAGAGATTTCATCTTACAGGTCGCACGGTCCACGAAATGTTTCTAATAATTAGTTATCATTGATCATCTGAGCTCGACCACATTAATAAAGATATTAAATGCCTTCTCAACTATACCGTCACGCCAATCTCTACCTTATATATTAGACTACAAGGTTGGACTTTGCAAAATGGTTTCGTAAGTAGGCGGTGAGTTCAAAGGCGGCATCTGTCGACCGACACGGGCAAAACCAATCATGTGACAGCGACACACGCCGCTATAAACTAAAAAAACAATGTTTGGCCACTTTTTTTATTAACTTGCTTTTATTTTTTCAGAATGTCCAACGATAAAAATAACTGAGTGTTGGTGTGAATGCATATTGAGGACGGCAAATGGCGAATATTGTAAATAACAAAAAACTGACAACATAGGTAACTGTATGTTCAACATAAACTTAGTGTTAAATATCGAAAAGAAATTAAACATATAACAATAATACGCTGGTAAAAGGAGAAACTATGGTTTATTTAAATGGGAAAAACTGTGAACTGACACAAGCATTTTTAATATAAAGTGTTCCATAAAAAAGGTTTGATTCGTAACACTTCGTTTCGAGGTGCACTCAAAGTAAATGGGCAAAACTGTGAACTGACACAAGCATTTTTAATATAAAGTGTTCCATAAAAAAAGGTTTGATTCGTAACACTTCGTTTCGAGGTGCATTCAAAGTAAATTTGTTAATTTCATATAACTTGCTCAAGTATGACAAAATGTAAGGTTTTAATACAAGCTTCATCTCTTAAATTAAAAAGAAAATCAGGAAAATCTTGCGAGAAATAAGTCCGTAGTTACATTGAGACTTCATTCCGGATAGTCCTTTGGTGATGACGATCCCGTTCACATGTTCTTTGATTATAACCTGGTGAAACGAGCCCCATTAGGGTGTCCTCAAGTTTGTCTTCCAGTCGGATACACCTACCACTCGGTTAGTAAGTAACTAAATAACTTTGTAGTATAATTTTAATAGACTAATCCTTATTTCTATTGTGTGCAACATTATTTTCGTCAAGGATGGAGTAGATTATTCGCTAAGTCTTATGGAATTTCTTGGATTGCCAAAAATCTTCATGAGCTAAGCACACAAAAATATACTACGAAACTCCTGGTTGGTCTATTAAGACCTACCAATCCTGAGATTATCCAGTACCTAATAAGTAATTCAAATAATAACCAAAACTTTATTAAACTACATTATTTTGTGAAATGTTAATGGTAGCACTAGTTCGTCTGTTAACTGTTATTTACCCATAGGTACTAATATTAGAAATTTGAAAATCGGTCGTTCCAACTGCGTCACCTATTTCTATAAAATATTCCTAACCAGGCGACCGGCCGGACTTTAGAAATTCTACCCTAGGAATCTCAATTGAAAGAAATTGGTAATTTTGCTGTATACGCGTGCGTGTAAGATGCTCGTTCATATTGTTGTATTGTCTGCCTTTTTTTTTTGATAAGGCAGGGGGAATGCCTACGCATGCCACCCGTAAAAACTGTCTGCGGGTGGGTATGTCGGACTCGCACCGACTAAACCTAACCTGCCGTGGACTTCTTCTAGCGCCTGATAGGGGGAGCCCCGGGAACGCGGGTATGCTGCTCCGGTGCCCCTGTATTGTCTGCCTATAAGCGAGGAAAATTACACCTGTTGGTAAACCTAGTCTGCTGCCGGGGAACAATTGGAAAATTCTACGCGGACAAAGTACAGCTAGTATTAAGACAACTGGATACTTCGATGTTGCGTTTATGAATCCATTAAATTAATTTTTAAAAACAATTTCACAATCACATCACAATCCGATCAAATTAAAGAATCTACATATATTCACTACTTCACCGGAAAACGAAATCTGTATGTTTCTCTACCGTTTCACCGATTGCGAAGACTTATCTTCGAAATCGGTGAAACGTTTCTTTAATCCCAAAGTAAGCGATGGAGTTGGAGTTGAAGAAAAACAAATTAACCAGGCTCTATAACTTTGAGAAAGGTCACCTTTAAGCCTATTTATTAAAACAAGTTATTATATGTAGTTAAAAGAGGTCAATCAGAACTTGTATCATTTGTTTCTACCATTTAGCAATAGAATGTCAGTATCCGTACAGTTCTGAAAAAGCCTAGCGGCCATTCAAATTCAGCTCATAATAAGCTTTAAATATCTAAAGATAGCATTCAAATTTAAGTGTACGATAGGCCCACTCATAATAATTAAAACATTATGATCACATGAGAAGCTTGCATATAATAATCACGTCTTTTATTGGTTTATTTTATTAGTTAAATAAGGCTATTATGTGATGAAACAAGTTTAATAATTAATCTAATTAAAATGGCTAAATGTTAGCCTCGATTAGATGATTTAAATGTTAAATCTATTAATCATAATTTGTTTGGTTAATAGATTACACAAGGAATAACGTAAGAATTATATATATAGACATCTAACATTACTCGTAGATGTAATAATTATTTTTACTAGTTGAAATACACAGCCAACATACACAGTAGTTTACAACAAAGACCTTCTTTATGAGCTCAGCTTGGAGTTGTGTTTGTTGTCGGCAAATTAGTGTTTGTCCACAATACTTCAATATTCACCTTGTTAACAACATATACCTTCGAAAAATTTTACAATACCTATTTTGAAACGTCATTGACTCAAAACAATATCCAACTAGTTTCTCTCGTTACAAAACTGTGAAAATCACCTCTAAAAATGGTCGAAACAAAATCATCTCTAATGTAGGTAATCTCTCTACAAAGTAAGGTAATTGTACACTGAAATATGAAAAATACAATATACATTACAAAATTTTACAATTGGCGACCTTATCACTAAACGAGATCACTTCCAGTCAACCTAGGCAAGGATCGAAGTATTTTTTATTTATTTATTTATTTAACACCATATAATTAACGTGACAGGTTTACACCCAATGCGTTAATTATTTATAACATCACTAACCTAAAACATATCAAATTATTAAAAAATGGAGTAACGGTCGTATGGAGTAACAGTTCCTCCATGACCCGTAGTTTACATTCGTTTCGATGAAATGCCCTCTCTGGACACAACCGGAACAGCGGCCCACGTCGCGTATTAACGTAGAGTGAAAGTTGCACAAAACACAATCCCTAAAATGATCCCTCTCGCAACTCCCCGCCAGTACAATACTTCAATGTATCCGTGTACCTAAATATCTATTGTACCTAGAAATAATTATAAATTAATTATATATATTTACTGCGAACATGTTCTGACTATTTACAAGCTCTTTTTTAAAGTCTACGTGAATAAAAACCTTTTTTATTTATTCATTATTTAGTACCTACCCAGAGTCGAGGTCGAACCCCAAAAGGGGGTGCCCTCCGGCGCGGGTACTTAGTTTGTAGTTTTATGTTTGCTAGATGGTTTGAGCCCAGGCTCACCTCTATAGCCCGGTGAAGCAGTGAAAGCCTCCTAGGTTAACTGCATAATAAATATGTCATGTTAAAAAAGAAGAAGGAGTGACAGTTGTTTCCGTGTTTTGATAGTTTTGTTCAGTCTATTTTGATCCATACTTGATAGCTTGTACGGGCAAGACTAATGCGACACAATACCTCTTAGTGTACATTTTAGGAGCTGATTAAATTAAGTCTCATATACTTATTTGTTCAAACAGCCATTCTCTATCAACATATATGATGTATAAACATTTTTTTATTCTAATTTATTTGAAAAATAAAGGTGTGGTTAAGTCTAATTCATTTATAAAAACTTACTACTAGGTATTTTATATATAATTATATTTTACGTATGATATAAAAATTAATAAAATATGAATATTTTTTATCGCGAGAAGTAGATCTCTATAGATCTATCCTCTATAGATGTTGGTGCAGTTGATACGGAATGACATTTTGATAATAAATGTAAATAAAAATGTTGGCGTGGTTGGCAAATGCTTGCTTTTCACGCCGGTGGTCGTGGATTCGATCCCCACCCACGACAAATATTTGTGTGCATGAACATGTCTGTTAGTCCTGAGTTTGGGTGTAATTATCTATATAAGTATGTATTTACAAAAGAAAAGTAGTATATGTAGTATATCAGTTTTCTGGTTCCCATAGTACAAGCTCTGCATAGTTTGGGATCAGATGGCCGTGTGTAAATAATGTCCCAGGATATTATTATTAACATCATGGAGTGAAAAATAAATGGAAAGAGAAGTCCAGACTGACCAACGATATCTTACATACAAAGTGCAAGAAAGGTCGTATTAAGAAATAATAGCGCTTGTCGATGACAAGAAAGAATGATAGAAGCCCTATCGACATAAACATTGCTCTTAAATTGAATAGATTGATAATTATACTAATTACGTTCCGCACGATACGTAGGCGCCGACCAATAATAAAAATAGCTCTATTTATTGAGTTCATATTATATGTAATCTAGTCATCGGTACCCATCATGCAGGCAAAGTTCTGCTACCTAATTTATAATAACTATAAATTAGGTAGCAACAACTAACTATAAAATTTTGCTCAAACCAAAATACTCGTTTTACTCACTGACCAACTCCTTGTATATGTTACGGGCCAAACCCGATTTCAGGACAAACTAGTTTTGCTTAGGATAAACTAGTTCTTCCTATACGCGATAGGATTAACTAGTATAGCCTAGTCCAAACTAATTTGACCTAAGCTCGATAGGACAAACCAGTTTAGCCTAGGCCAAACTAGTTGATCCTTACTCCATAACTTTCCATTCATAACTTTCAACGTCAAGTTTATCTATTTTGACTTTCTAGAAATACTATATTTTTTAGATTAGGTATGATTGTTTGTATTACCAATTGTCCTGTAACTTTTAACGGCGAATCATTATCGTTTTAATAAATATAATTATTTTTCCAATTTTGGAATATTTTATTCAGTTTATCTTTTATTTCGACTTTCCATATATTCTATAATATTTAGACGAGGCCGTACTAGTTCATCCTAGAGTGTTCGTATTTATTTCAGGATCAACTAGTTTGGCCCAAGTTAAACTGGTTTATCCTATTGGGTTTAGGAAGAACTAGTTTATCCTAGGCAAAACTAGTTTGTCCTGAAATCGGGTTTGGCCTGTAACATATAATAATATAATTATAATATAATATCTCGGGACAATGTCACACAGATCATCCTAGCCCCAAACTAAGCAAAGCTTGTACTATGGGTACCAGGTGACGATATACATACTTATATACATAGATAAATACTTATATACATAGAAAACATCCATGACTCAGAAACAAATATTAGTGCTCATCACACAAATATTTGCACTTACCAGGATTCGAACCCAGGACCACCAGCTTCGTAGGCAGGAGCACTACCAACTAGGCTACGGTGACCGTCAAATATATGTAAATATCTAGTATTTTACACACAGGCTCCACTTACGATTTAATAAAGCAGAATTACTCGAAATTCCAGAATCATAGAACCATAAATGCTGGCAAAAGCCTTACTAAATACAATATGAGAGAAAAATACCTGCTGACATAATTTCAATATAACTAAAAAGCTGTTTTTTTTTACCTCCCCCGCACCTAGGAATCTAGTCCCTGTGTCGCGGGGTACTTTACAAACACATAATAGACGGACACAAATTACATCCAGACTCAGAACAACTATTTATGGGTCACACAGACATGAATCGGCGAGATGACTGTCTTAGCCGCTGCTCAACACATAGGTATACACATGCACATACGTAGATCCTTTATTCTAAATGTTTGTTGTTATCATTTAGAGTTACGGGGTTCTGACATTTTAATGCTGAAAACATACATTTGGCCATTACTTGTTACCATGTTGTGTAAAATAGCCGATAATATGTATTAATCTATATAAAACTTTAACATAAATAATATTGTACATAGGCGGACTTAATTCCATAGACAGAAAGACCAAGGAAGTTGCACTAAAATTGTCAAATATAAATCTATTAGATTCTTATTGTGGTTTAATTATATACATAAACACTAGATATAACATAATAATACATACTATTTCTATATATATACATGCTATATATATGTTCCACACATACATTTATTTGTGTACATAAATATATAATATACAATATATGTAGGTATCTCTGTGATCTGTTAGCAGTAGGCCAATAGATTACAGACACACATTTTGGGACTGATAAAACAAGCGACAACAGCGAAATTTAAATAAAACGATCAAACACAAACATGTCTCATTCACAAACAACTTAATCATCTCTTAACAAAAACCTCACTTATACACATCCTCTTTTTGCCCCAATCGAGTTCGATTCGAACTTTTTGCTCCAATTGAGTACGATTGCAATTTCGGTTTGTTTATTTATGTTAAGTCAGTTATTAGTAAGTAATGTTGGTAAGAACGGGTTCACTAACGACCCGAGCCGATGACGTGAGTGATTGATTTCAACTCCTATGTAAGGGGCGCTTAACTTATGGACATATTATCTGCCTATTTGATTATTTTATTACCATGGAGTAGAATTTTGTAGTAGGAGCTATCGTAGCATTTCAGAAACCGTCGGTATTAGAAATTATAGGGTACCATTATAAAACTGAAAAAATATAAAAACTTGAGAGGTGTCAAGGGACACCCGGATGGAACGAAGTTATTTCTTATTATTTATTATGTACAAAAACCTGTATACACTCAACAAAAATAATCGTCGCGACACCACACTGTTCAATGCGAAATAGAAATGAAAATATCTGGCTTGCTTTCTATAAGAGAGAGAGAGAGAGACAGACAGAGAAACATGCGCACGCCGCACATCTGCAAAAAGTGTCGTGACAACTTTTCGTGAGATTTTTTTCAGTCTAGCCCCCTTTCACAACGCGCGATAAGGAACGTCGTTCCAAAAATATAAACAAAATATAAAGGTTTATTATTATACAAAGCGTATCGTAGCGGTAGGCGCTCTGCGTTAAGCTATGATCGATACATACTAGTAGATCAAATTTAGGCTTCCGTTTCTAACAACCTTTCGGTGAATCCTAAATTTAATCTTCCAGTGTGTATCGTTCGTAGCTTAACGCAGAGCGCCTATCCCTGATTGGTGCTGGTTCAAGACCCTCCGGACTATTAAATTCATGGTTTCCGCTTAATGAGTTTAGATTAACGCTTTGCAATGCGAATTATGCTATAAAATTAAAATTCAATTTAAAGTTTTCTGAAATCATTTTCTTCATATGCGCCGATTTAGGGTACTTCTGACCTGCCCTTTCTTGAGAACGTCTCCGATTTGGTCAGAGAATGTTCTACGAGGTCTTCCCCTTCCAGTTGTACCATTCACACAGGCCAGGTATACTTCTGAAGAATATAATATCAGTTAATGAGGCGAAAGATGTGTGCAAGGATCGTGGCAAATGGAAGTCCGTTGTTTCTGCCTACTCCTCTGGGAAACAAGCGTGAGTTTATGTATGTATGTTTGTTAATTTATATAATGTAGTCGTAAAGAGTATTTGAATTCTTATATTACTACATTAAATCCCAACTAGTTCAAATTCGTTACATATATACAAGCGAAATCTGAATGAAATTTATAATTTGATTAAGTAATAATAATAATATCCATTATTTACACACGGATATCTGATCCCAAACTAAGCAGAGCTTGTACTATGGAAACCAGATAACTAATATAATACATATTATACTAATTTAAATAATAAGCCGTGAATAGTTAATTTAATAAAAGATTAGGTAACTTAATAGGTACTTTTGAGACATAATTAATAAACTGACGCTTTTATAAGAATTGGGGCCAACTGACAAGTAAATAAAGTATATACGTCTATAAAAGAATTTGTTTTTAGGAACTCGTAATACGTAATGAAACACAATAAAACTATTCATGAACACTACAATAGGTTCATTTTACTGAAAATTGCATGAACTATCTGACCATTTGCATATACATATAGATAGTTAAGTAGGTTTTTAAAAGTAAATTAAAATGTCTTATCAGTTTTTGGCAACACAATTCTAAATTCTACTTGAATAACAAATAAATAAGTAAAACAAAACTTCCAAACACTACACAATAACAAACAGTAGAGTTAAATTAACATTCTTATCGTACATACAATCCAATTAGCTATAATCTAACCGAATTAAAACTTACCTATTACTCGTAACATTGTTATGCAAATAAACTAGTTAACAACTCTGCTTAAATTCGATACAGCTAGCGTGAAGTTATTAGAATGTCCAGTTAAAAATAAATAATCTAATAAAGTTTATTTTTATGTAAATTTGTCGGTATTGAGCACCCCTGGAGCGGCGAGTTCAAAGGCACACCGATCCGTCAGCATTTTGACATCTTTTGATATGGACCGACAAATAATAACAAAAATATTATAAACTAGCTGTTTGACCGGGGTTCACTCATTAGTCTTGTTGCTTATTGATCTATTTATTGTGATAAGTGTACGCACTGCTGTCAACGGTTAAGACGCAATAATGTTACGAACGGATTTTCTTTGTGAGGAGTCTACTGTTTACTAATATGCGTGTGGAAGGCGGTCTGTCTATTTTAGTACTTTTACCTGATTATACGAAAGAGGTATTAACGCAACTAACCTTTATTGTTAATTAAAGAAATATAATACTAGTTGACTCACTAGAGCTGTTAGCGTAGTAGTATAAATTAGTATAACTGTAAAGGAGGTAGACAGTGGTCATGTATGGTAATCACGCTGTTAATTACAAAAATAAGGGTCTGTATCTGTCTGTACTGTCTTTCTCTAACAAACGGATGGTCCAATTTCAATTTTAGTTACGTTTTAGAGATATTTCTTGGCATATTTTTATTTAAATATTGAACCCGTTTAAATCTTTTAACTCTTTAATCAGTTAAATTAGAGAGTGAAAGATACAGGCAGATTAAACACGTGGAAATACCATGATTTGCCAGTAATAGAGAAAACAGATTTGAGATAATTCTGAAATAGACATTTAATTACTATCTACTCAAAAAACAGACGTTAATCTCTCTTATCGTTCACAAAACAGGCCGTAACTTTAGTAAGACCATTCATCAACAAAAAAATTATAAATTAGTTACACAAGAAATCACAAACAAACACACTTACCAATTAACATTTCACGCTGTAATTTGAAAACGAAAATACAAAACTACAATAATATAATTAGAACAATAACTAACGGTGAGGTATGTGGTTCGGTTCCCGTGCCGCGCATATCAGAGGAAATAAACGTCAGACAAATGTTTCTCTGCGTTTTAGATACGGTATTCGCTTACTCATAGTTTTTGACTTATATCAAGTAGTCATAGTTTGTAGATCGGTAACTTTGATCGATTGAGGTACGAGTATATTTACTATACACTAAGTAAGTAACTAGTGCCAGCAGCTGGCGCGAGATGGAGAAGGAGTATTTGTTTTAATTCAGTTTACTAAGAAGCACATTCTCCGCCGGTTGGTAAGTGGTTAACATAGACGCTTGCAACACACACCATGATGAGTGCAGGCAACCGAATTGCTACTTATTCTATGAGGTGGGTATACTTACCCAGTCGACTTTCAATTGGAATTAAATAACACTTAACTGAACCAAACCATACTTCCCTTAACACACAAAAATAAATTTCAAATCAGCAATAACCTTGAATTCAAAGCAATTTTTCATATGTACCTAATAACATTAAGTAACTTCGTATTTGTTACGGTCGGCTCTGTGGAGATGTAGAAAAAACCACTGTGTAAATAGAAAACGAGTATAATATGGCCCATCGAGGTTTTAAAAAGAAGCAAACAAGTGTTGCTGACAATTTCCCCCACCCCAATGAGCTCTTACCTTACTCACACGCGGAAACACAACATTAAAATTATTATTAAGGAATGTCTTCTGTAAGGTGGAGGTACTTCCCCAGTCGGGCTGCTCTTTGAGCGAATGAACGCTGTGCCGTACCTGATGATTTTGTCATACCTACTCGTTGACGTTAGATGATAGTCTGGAGAGATTACAAAAATGCATTAATTATGACACTACGGTTTATTTTCTATTAATAAGAATTTGTAATGATAAGAAAATAAAACGCTCGCAAGAAATATAAAATAAAGATACTTGTTACAGAAAATCTCGTAATCTCGTAATAACGCAATAAAATTCTATCTCATACGTATTTACAGGATAAAAGAATTTCTCCTTTCTGATTCTTGCAAGATCGTTCCGCTCTCTTACCCGCATTTTTGCTTTTTTTTTACCCGCTAAAGTATATAATCGTAAGTAATTGTGTCTGTTATCTAAGATATTGTTATTTAAAATCTTCAAGCAAAAAAGGATATCATTTGTTTAATATAGGTTTCTAACAACCTAGACCGGTTGTCAAAATGCCTTCGTGAGGACCGGGAACTACGGTTATACGTGGTCTGCAATGAACAACGTCTAGATGTTTCTAAACCAACCAGACTTCGAAACCAATCTTTGTTTTTACATAAAGGTGCTCGGTGCCTGCCTCGAGTGGACAGTTATACTGCTCAAACTTAAAGGTCCTCAAATGGTATAGTCAAGAACTACGACTAATTAATAACAACGAAATATTCTAACAAAAATGATAACAGCAATAATAACAACAATTATAAATTAAGCTGCACTCACAGCCCAAACTGCACCAAAGCTGCGGGCACGCGCGTCATAATGATGGTTTTAATTGAGTTAGGACACGCCCCCCAGCCTACTGACAATTTGAATAAATTGGCTATGTTGATGCTTAGCCAGATAACAGATAAATTAATCAGTGTTTATGGTTATTGTCCAAATTGTAAGCATTCGTTGTAATTTACTAAATATTTTAGGGTGCTCAAATGGAATTATATGATATGGTGATGGATTTGAATATGTGGTGTTAAAGGGAACGCCAGTGTCAATTATTTACGCGAAATAAAATAAGTTCATATCTTTTCTCAGCGAACTGTACAAATTTCTTGCTAACCGGTCAAAGTTCATTTGTCAAAGCACGATTACATACTGATTTATTTACTTTTCCATACAATACCTGTGTAGGTACCATAAGTTTATATTATAAAGGCAGTAAACATACCTCACAGTTGTAAATTAAGTACGTTAGCTATTTATTTATGTATCACATCCCGCGTGCTTTTTTCTTTGTTATTTTTTGCATCTAAATCTAAAAGTAAATTATATAAAATATTTTGTGTTTAAATTGATCGAAATAAAATTTTTAAAAACCTATTTCCGAGGATACAAACAAAATATTTAACTTACCTGTAGATATATAATGGTTCTTGCATCATATAAGTATTGTGTCGTTGGACCTAAATTGTAGATTTCCTGAAAAAATGCATTAAACAGATTGTATTAATACAGTAGTATCGAAATATAAGGTTTAAGATATTTATTTTCTCAAAACGAATTACAGTCACTTACATGAGAAAAAGCAATATTTCTAATTAATTTTAAGAAGTTACGGTTATTCAGCGTTAGTTACACAGTAATAAATTAAACTTATACAATTTATTGTTACGCTATCATACTACAACAGTGTTACGAATATACACAGATATAGTGGACTATTTCCACTATATCCATGTATTTTTTTAACACTGTTGTGAGTGGATTTGATGTGAAACTTCCTCTAAGACGTGCTTTTTCAGGGCCTTTTTGAAAGTGTACATAGATATCTGATCTTTAACACTATTTGGTACTTAGTCAATTGTAAATCTGTGCTCGCTCATAAACAGTATTACTTTTACCGTAGTTGGTGCGAGGAGCTTGTAACACCATTTTATTTTCTTGTCTAGTTAATATATGTCGATATCCTAATAAGTAAAGTAGATAAAGTAAAAAAGTATAATAAGTAAAGTGTAATTTGAAAGTTTTCTATTTTATCTAATTAATATCCCAAGAAGTCCTTCATATATAGCATCTTTTCACTTAATTATTAATAGAATTATAATTAAAACATCTTGCATAAAATTACGATAGCCAAAATATTTCCGCTGCACAGTTTCTGTTCCGGTCTCCGGTCTATGATCGATCGCCACCAGGGGGCGTTATCTACGGAACTAAAAAAGTAAGTAATAAAAATGTTTCTATCGATAACAATTTTTACGGTTTAATATGTTTCCTAAAAATATATCTGATGGGGTGAAAAGATAAGCGAAGGTAACGGCTGTTCGGTCACCGTAGCCCAGTTGGTAGTGATCCTGCCTACGAAGCTGGTGGTCCTGGGTTCGAATCTCGGTAAAAGCAAATATTTGTGTGATGAGCACGAATATTTGTTTCTCAGTCATGGATGTTTTCTATGTATATAAGTATTTATCTATCTATATAAGTATGTATATCGTCGATTGGTACCCATAGTACAAGCTTTGCTTAGTTTGGGGCTAGGAAGATCTGTGTGACATTTTCCCCAGATATCATTATTATTATTATTACGGTGCCGATGGCGCAGTGGTTATAAACCGCACCTTTGCAACAAATACACGTAATTTGCTCCCAAGACGTAGAATTACATAAAGGAAAGGTCTTTCATAAGAGTTTCCGACTGGGCATAGTAGTAAAGGCAGTCGCCTCTTTACTACCTCCGCGCCCATGTGGAGCTCGATCAGCAGACAGTACATGTCAACTATTTATCTGACCCATAAAAAGTTGTTTTGAGTCTTAATGTGCAATTTTTCCGTAAATTGCATATTTGTAGCCCTCAATACATGGATTTAGGTACTTAAGTAATGCGAAGTCATTATAGAAAAGCACTACATAAAAACATAAATAGGGGACGTAACCTAAGGATCGCTATCTACTCATTTTAAGAAAACCAGTTTGTGAAATATGAAAAATATATTTTATTCTCTCCAAATTTAATGGGAAGAATAAATTGGTAGAGAGTAATAATGTCCTCCTAGCCGAGATCCGGCCACGGCGGCCAGTCTTAAAGGAGACTAGCCATCTGCGCGGGACATATTATAGTGCTCAAGTGTGTGCGCAAACACAGGAGCACTTTCTATTCCATCACTCTCATGATCCGATGGGACGCCTAGCGACACGACCGGAAAGAGGTCAGGTACAGGACCGACGGCTTTACGTGCTCTCCGAGGCACGGGGGTATAATACCGCCAACTCCCAGACTTCGGGCTGATATTAAACTTATTTCGTTTTACAGAAAAATCCCAAAATCACTTTTGGCCCGACCCAGGATTTGAACCCAGGACCTCGTTATCTGCGGTTGAACACGCTACCGCTAGACCAACGAGGCAGTTAGTAGAGAGTAAAAATTAGTTGGTGCTGGGGTAGGTTTCTCAAGTGGTGACCACAAACCGGATGATGCAGCGTGGGCAGGCCCCTCACAAAGTAGACCTTGGAGGGTCACTGGAAGTCGCCGGATGCGAGTACCGCAAGACCATTTTGAAGAAGTTTTGGCGAGTCCATTACCCAGCAGTGTACATATTTCAGCCGACAAAATGATTATGATGATATGTTTGTACCTGCCTACCCCTGTTGAAAACAAGCGTGAGTCTTAATGTTTTATATTGTATAAATAATCTGGCCCGTTGATCTAGTGGTTAGTGACTCTGGTTGCTAAACTAGAGGTCGTGGGTTCGATCACCGCCCTGGACAAATCTTTGTCTGATGAACACTATTATTAGTTTTGTGTCTGGGTGTAATTTATCTATATGTTTAGAAAAAACATAAGTATGCATATTTATCTGTTTACTGGTTGCCATATTACAGGTTATGCCTAGTTTGGGACCTTCTTAGTCTGTTCTTTTTTAATGATTACAGCTGTACAGGTTAACACAGGCACTCCGTAAATAAATATTAAAATAAATTTGTGATAATCAGTAATTTACGATTAATGTGAATAAATAGATACCTACTGTTACTAAGCCGAAGTGAAAACGTTTGCAACGCGAAGTGATAACCATTGACTTAATTAAACTCATAAACAGTGGCCGTACCGAAGAACAGCAGCCGTTTTCGATGTGCTTTTCACTATAATATGATTATATCACACGGATTTCAACCTGAATAAAACTGTTATAGTGTTATCGTACCCACGGAGTTACTACAAATATACCAAAATATACGCAAAAGGTGCTGGAAGAAAAAACACCGAGTAATAAAGCCGTTGACATAAATATTGTAAACAAACATTCAACAGCCGGCCGTTCGCCCCTCTCAAACTATCGGATGCGTTCCATAGTCGGTAAGATCGGATACGTTCCATAAACCGTCGTTCTAACGAACGCTTTTTCAACGCTGCGTTAAAAAACAGCTGACACGATATTATTTATTTATTCTTAAATAAATAATATCGTGGTTTTGTATCGGAATCGCTTACATTTAGCACTGCACTAAACGAAGATTGCTATCTGCTTTACAATATGGATGAATTAAATATTAATACGCGTCGAAGAAGGGCGCAATCTTATGACCTATCAAGAGAAACATTAGACGAATTGAATTCATCAACCTTATTTGACTCCACTATACATAGTCTTCCAAATAATTCAATAGATAATTACGAAGTCATAGACTTAAAATTGCAAATGGAAAAAATTAAGGAAGATTTGAATGCGGCACACAGAGAGATAGAAAATTTACTTATGGAAAATAAAAATCTTAAAGAATCCGTAATGCTAAGTAATAAAAAAATTGAGGTTTTAAAGAAAACTTCTATTATTACAGCAACACCAACAAAAAACAAAAAAAATGCGTCAAAAAAGACACCAAATAAGCATATTAAATGTGACCACATCAAAATAACCGACACCAACGAGCTAATAAATACTGCAAAAGGCAAATCTAACAGAACCTCTGAAAGGAAAACACCTCAAATAAAGCCAGTTGATAAGAAAATCGCGGAAAACCAAATCCTGACACAAAAAACACAAAATAAAAATAACACAATGCTAGATGATGCTGTATTTGTAAATAACAATACAAAAAAAGTTACTTCGACAACCATACCATTAAATAATAAAAGGATTTCAGAACAAAAAAATGAACATAATAGCGTGTATCATAAACCAAAAATCTGTATTATTAGCAGCAACAAAAGAAACCACATATTATCAATGGCAGAAGAAACTTTTCCCGATGCAAAAATTTGTCACTATTTGACTCCAAACTGTGGAATTCGACAACTAATTAGTAATCTACATAGTAAGTTACTTAACTTCAGCTTAAAAGACTATTGTATAATCATGATTGGACACAATGATTTTATTAATACCAATGATTATTATAATTTAATTCTTAATATAAGAGAACCAATGTCAGCTATACAACACACAACTATTATAATCTGTCTACCAACGTACAAATATGACTATCTTAGTGTTATGTTTAACTGTAGAATTGAATGCTTCAATAACCTCTTGTACCTCGATAACAATATTCATAAATACGCCATGTTATATGATTCTAACCATGACCTACCATGCGATTACACCATGTTTTCAAAAAAAGATGGTATACTCAATAACTATGGTATGAGAAATATTTTTAACAACCTATTTTATTATATTGACGTATATAAAAACAATACATTTTACAAAGGCATGGCATGTTCAAATAAAATCGCTTGTAATAGAGAGAGAGAAATCGAGGAAAACTATAATTGTAATGTCGATGAAGATTTTTTTCGTCAGCAAAAGCCTAAACATACTTCACCAAAATATTGCGGGCCTTTTGTCTAAGTCCGATATACTCTCTATTTGTCTTGATGACCTATCTATTAAGGAAAAAACTGTAGATGTACTATGCCTTACCGAACATTTTATGCCAACGGGCTATGAATCTCTACTTAACATTCCTAATTATGAACTAGCTGCTTGTTATAGTAGATCAATTAGCAAAAGAGGTGGAGCATGTATATTAGTTAGAAAGGGACATAAATATAAAGAGCTATCCAAGATTGCTCAATTTTCACATATGGGTATATTTGAATGCTGTGCTATAGAACTTCTTAACTATAAAATAGGCATCGTATGTGTGTACAGAACTCCAAAAGCAGACCAATTGTCATTATTCTTTCAAAAGTTTGAAGAGCTATTGAGAGAAATAAACAAAGAAAAATTAACTAATATAATAATAGCGGGTGATTTTAACATAGACGTATTGAAAACTAATAGTGTTAGCATGGATTTTAAATGTATTCTCCTAAGCTATAATTTTCGATTAGCTTTAGAACAACCTACGCGTCTAAAAAGTCAAACATGTATAGATAATGTTGCTCATAATTTCAATAAGGTTTGCAAAACAGAAATAATTGAGTATGCTTTATCTGACCACACCGCCCAGCTACTACAATGCCCAGTGAATAATAAATGCATTCTCAAATATTGGAGGAAAACGCGAAGAGATTTCTCCAAGGAAAATATAACAAAATTTGAAGATTGCTTAATAAATATATCTTTTAGTGATATCTATGAAACAAATGACCCTAACATAGCTTATAATTTGTTCATAAATCAATTTAAGCTTTTTTATGACCTTTGTTTCCCTTACCAACGCATAACGGTGCACGTCCATAAGAAACCGAAATGGATATCCTGTGGCATTAAAACCTGTAGCAAACGGAAGCGTCAACTCTTATGGAATTATCGAATCAAACGCACTAAAGTGAGTCTAAGTCACTACATAAAATATGGAAAATTATTAAAAAAGATAATTCACTTAACAAAACGTGCCCAAAATTGTTACAAAATTAAAACGTCTGATAATAAAAATAAAACCACATGGCAAATTATAAACAATTCAAAACAAAATGTACCTAAAGATACCATAAACAGAATAAATATTGACAATAAACAAATAACTAACCCATTGACTATAGCAAATAAATTTAATGACCATTTTATTGACAAAGTCATACCTGTACACGGCTCAAAAACACAACCTACACTAAACATAAACAACAAGAGAGACTCGATGTTTATGAACCCAAGCATACCATTAGATATCCTAAGCATTATTAATAATCTTAAAAACACAAATTCAGTGGGTCAAGATGAGATCAGTACCAAAATAATTAAATCTGTAGGATATATTATATGCCGCCACATAAGCCACATTGTAAATGTATGTGTCATCAATGGTGTCTTTCCAGAGAGCTTGAAAGTATCCATAATAAAACCATTACATAAAAAGAATTCTAAGGAACTAATGCAGAATTATAGACCAATAGCACTCCTTTCAGTTATGTCAAAAATATTTGAAAAATATGTTTATAATCAAATGTATGCATACTTAGAGAAAAATAAAGTGCTCTGCAATGAACAAAAAGGTTTAAGACAGAATATGACTATAAATATGGCTATTTTTGACTTTCTACGGAATATTATGATAAACATAGACAATAGGAAACCTATTGCGGCCGTGTATTGTGACATGACGCAAGCTTTCGATTGCGTTGACCACATCATACTATTGAATAAGCTTGAACGTTACGGTATAAGGGGAAACATTCTAAAACTACTTGAGTCCTATCTTTCAAATAGAAAACAAATAGTGTCAATCGCAAAAATAGATAAAACCACTAAAACTGAAATAAAATATATATCGAAACAGCGTAAAATTAAATTTGGAGTCCCCCAGGGAAGCGTCCTCGGACCACTTCTTTTTATCATATACATAAATGACTTACCTAAATCAATTGACCAACCTATGACACTTTTTGCTGACGACAGCACAATAACTATAAAATGTAACGACTTAGAAGCTTACGAATATGACATTAATAATTCTATAACATCAATAATTTCTTGGTTAATCAATAATAATTTAAAAATAAATCTAAATAAAACTAATATCATGCACTTTAGTCAAAGAATGGAAACTTCATCTGACATGAATATAAAATATAATGACATAAAAATTCAAGAGGTAGACAATACAAAATTTCTTGGTCTTAATATTGATAAAAAACTGAACTGGAAATCCCATATTGATATTGTATGTAAACGGATAAGTAAATCATCCTATGCACTCTACAAACTGGCCCCTACTGTTAGTACTGAAGCGTTAATCACTGCTTACCATGGGCTAGTAGCCTCCATATTAAGGTATGGCATAATTTTTTGGGGAAACTCAACGGATAAGGATCTAGCTTTCAGAGTACAAAAACGCTGTATTAGAGCCATGTTTGGACTTAAAGTCACTGATAGTTGTAAGCCTCTGTTTATTAAACACAACATACTCACGCTGCCTAGTTTATACATCTTAGAGACTTGTATATTTGTTAAAACAAACCCTGGACTTTTCCCTCGGGTGTCAGATTTTGTCGTCCGAAACAGACGAGATAATTATAGATTATGTATGCACAGCGCTAGAACTGCCCATATGGGAAAAAGTATACTTTGTATGGCACCTAAATTATACAATAAATTACCAAAAGACTACAGGGATATGAGTGTCATTTCATTAAAAAATAAATTAAAAAAGGTATTAGGCAATAAGGCGTATTATAATATTAATGATTTTTTAACTGATAAATTATAAATTGTTTTGACTGTTATTTAATGACTACTGTAGAATTATTATTATTTTTTTATATCTATTGACATACTAGTAGCTTATTATTATCATGAAATTATGTTATTATTATTCTCAAGTTTGACATCCATAATCCCTATATAATTTCTACTTAAATATTCATAAATGCTGATGTGTTAACTTGCATGTCCTGATTTGTACACCTATTAAGGTAGAACATGTTGAAACAATATTTTAAATGTAATATCTTTTAACTACACATGTTTCTGACAAATAAATATATCTTTATCTTTATCTTTATCTTTAACAGCACCTCAATCTCAAATTTACTGGCGTTTAAAGGACTAGTAGTAAAGAATAAGTCAGGTTTATCATTAATTATAGTTTATGATTATGACTTTACCGTCTTAACTGAAAGATCAAGCTTATCAATTATTGCGCAAAATAATGAAAAACACACCTCTACATTAACTTTCAGACAGCAAAGACGTATTGATGTAAAATGGTAGCCTTTTCAATTTAGGATCAATACATAAAAATACGACAGTTACACTTTATAGCCTCTTAAAATTTTAAAACAAACCTTTTAGCTCGTAAAATGGTTAACAGTATGGGTTAATTAGGATATAAAAGTAACCAGATTAGTTGTGAACCAAATTGGGATCGTTATGGATCCGTAATTAGCATGGAGACGCTCATAGCCAATTGTCTATGAGCGTCTCCATGATAATCACAGACGAATTGCACTCATCGGTACGTAAGCGGTAGGCGAAGTTCAAGAAGATATTCTTTTTACCTTTATCACTGCGCCACACGTAATTTTAAATACTAACAAAAATAGGTGTGGTTTGAAGCCGTTATCTGTGTCTATGAATCCATCTGTAGTAACTCTTCGTAACTCCCAAACAGATAAACTGATTTCAATACGTACAACACGTATTGAACGGTACGTAAGCGGTAGGCGAAGTTCAAGAAGATATTCTTTTTACCTTTATCACTGCGCCACACGTAATTTTAAATACTAACAAAAATAGGTGTGGTTTGAAGCCGTTATCTGTGTCTATGAATCCATCTGTAGTAACTCTTCGTAACTCCCAAACAGATAAACTGATTTCAATACGTACAACACGTATTGAAAAGTAACTCTTCGTAACTCCCAAACAGATAAACTGATTTCAATACGTACAACACGTATTGAAATCAGTTTATCTGTTTGGGAGTTACGACGAGTTACTACAGATGGATACTTAGACACAGATTTAACGGTTAATAATTGGTTAACTAACGATTATTTATTATTTATTATTACTTATTAAAATAAGTAATAATAAATAATAAATAATCGTTAGTTAACCAATTATATTTATAAAAATAAGTAACAATAACATCCTTGGACATAATTCCCACAAGGTCATCTGATCCCAAACTATGCAGAGCTTGTACCGTGGAAACCAGATAACTGATATTATACATATACCTATTCACTACTTTTTTTTATAAATTCATACTTATATAGGTAATTACACTCAGACACAGGACAAACAGACATGTTCATGCTCACAAATATCTGTAAGGGGCGGAAATTGAACCCACGACCTGCGGCGTGAAAGGCAAGCATTTACCAACTACGCTAACTAGCCCTAATGAATGAAATGAAAACTAAATAAATGAATATATGCTATTAAAACCGTTGTGCCCTACAAATGTCAACTACTACTAAGAAAGAAGTAACTACTATAAGTTAACTCCTTTACTAGTTGGAGTTTATTGACGGTTAGTTGTTGTTCCGTCGCGTCGCCTCGCATACGACTGTTTCCAAAGCTCATTTTAAGAGAGCTAAACGAGTGGTAATGAAAACAAACGGGTGTGCGGATGATCTAAATAAACAACCAGCTGCGGATTGTGCGCAGACGCGTGCCGCACCCTCCACCAGGAGTTACCAACCTTTGTGTAACTTATACGACAGTATTCGTCTTTTAGCAGTCTGAAATTAAAACTCCTTTGTCTAGCCCACCTCTGATTTAACTCCTTGTCAAATTTAACCATGGCAGCAGGTCTCAAGGGCGATTAATAGTGCGCAGGACGCATTATAGTCTACAAGTATGTCTGCAAACACAAGTGCACCCTCTATTCCTTCACCAGGTCGGATGGGACTATTTTTCCGACACAACTAAAGAGAAGTCAGGTGCAGGACTGACGGCTTTACATGGTCTCCGAGACACAGGGGTGGAACGTCAGCAACATCGAGGTGTTATTGAGAATTATTCTTACAGATTAATGACGTTAAAACTCTTTGGCCCTGGAACTTAGATATCTGACTGATTGACTATACTACCGCTATACCATCGCGGTAGTCAGTTCTTTGAATAGTACATAAGTACTATTCAAAGAACCTCAACTGCGCCAGTGGAGACTGAACTCCTCCACACTACACGCGTTAACCGGCACGGTATTAGGGTTACCATTTTTGATGTGAAACATCTATAGCTGCACGTAAAACAGATTTCTGGCGTGGCGACGCATGCCGTGGTATTTTTTTTTTTTTAGTTCCTATCACTATATGTTCTTTTCGACTTCGACTTCGTCTTCGACTTCGACTTCTACTTGGACTTCGACTTGACTTCGACTTTGACTTCGACTGCGACTTATACTTCGACTTCGACTTCGACTGCGACTTATACTTCGACTTCGACTTCGAGATGGCTTCAAGTTTGACTTCGACTGCGACTTATACTTCGACTTCGACATCGACTTCGACTTCGACTTCGACTTCGACTTCGACTTCGACTGCGACTTATACTTCGACTTCGACTTCGACTGCAACTTATACTTCGACTTCGACTGCGACTGCGACTTATACTTCGACTTCGACTGCGACTTATACTTCGACTTCGACTTCGACTTCTGCATATTACTTATACAAAATAATGTCGATGTTTCACATCTGCCAGGCGTCCCGTGACGGCTCACATTAAATAAATAAAATAAATAAAAAAGGTTTTTATTCACGTAGACTTTAAAAAAGCGCTTGTAAATAGTCAGAACATGTTTGTAGTAATATAGTTGTATACATTAGATATTATTTCTAGTAACATAGGTATTTAGGTACATCTTGTATGAAAACATTTATAAAATTTATTTTATTACAGAAATGATATTTAGCTAGCTCGTATCAAGTTATTGTCAAGAGATTATGTTTAATTATCTAGTTAAACATAATCTCTTGACAATAACTTGATTTTACAGACATTACATTTTTTTTAAAGACAACGCCCGCACTATGGAATTTATTCCCTGTGTCGCGGGGTACTTTACAAACATATAATTCGACGGCCGCAAAGAACAAACGGTCATCTACAAAATCACTAGTTTCCAGGAGAACGTTTTTAACGCGAAAATGTAATAACTCCTACAAATTTATAGGTAACTTCTTCAATTTTGGAATAGTTAATTAATACGGCATTTCAAACCAAATAGTGATGGTCATTAATTGATACTATATATTCTTGTCGAAATATTTCAGATGTCGTTATCTACTTTGCACAAAATACATAACTAACTGAGTCAACTGCCATATGTTCGCTTTTACTTAGGACTTTTAAATTATTGGTTTCCATACAATTTTACCTCAAAAATTTGATAATACTATTCCTTTCAGTAATATAATTTTTAACTATGATTAAAATAAAGGCTACCTACAGTGTAACATCACAATATCGTAGTTGTCTGAATTTACTGCGTAATTAATTCTAAATGTGTAAATAGCAATATTGCTGATAAACTATATCTATGCAAAGGTTTTGAGGGGAAATAATAAGTGATTCTAATTACAATTTCTTTTTAATGATGACATAGTACAATATTGACAAAGATAATCACAATTCTATAGAGGTAGGTACCAGTATACGAACTATAATCTTATATAGGCATGGAACCCAAATGAAAGCAATACATAAATTTTGCTATTGTTATCACATTAATCAATAAAACTTATTAAACAAAAATAATTTCTTACCTTTTTATTAAAAAAGTAATTAAGTTATTTATATTTAATCTAATGTACACCGACCACTGCCTTCTTAAATAATCCCTATTATTGTCCATTCTTTGGTTGTCTGGAAGAGATCACATTTTAGTGATAAGACTTTTCGAGAAATCTAAGACATCAATTCAACTTGAATTATTTGCAGCATACACATACATTTGAAATATTGAGCAATCAACATTTTCTTTATCAGCATTATTATATTTATTTTTATAAGCAGTGCAGATATTGTATGCGTCCTTTTTAGGAATGAAAAATCCTATATTCAAGTTCAAGTTTACTATGTTCCTATATTGTCTGAGTATGCTTACTTTGTCGTCAATATTATTTAGAGCATTCCACTCGTGGTACATTTAAGATATTTTGACAAAGTTTAAATCCACTATCAAGGTGTGGTAGAATCTTTTTGTAATGCGATTCAAAGAGGCGAAACTATTTCACATGTTCACATACACCTTTGATAATGGCTTCCATCAAAACCATCATTTTATTTGAACGTAAATGTTTTCGTTTTTGGGCCAAATTTAACAATAATTTATTTCTTCTATTAAATATGTTTATTATAATGTAATATATATATTAACACAAAAAGTAAACGTAACAAAATTTCAGGATTTAGCAATAAATAAATGCGCGAGCAATAATCCTCCCATGACGAAACGGCCATGTGGCTGATATCTTTGTTTATGTCATAAGACGCACCGAATTGCACGACGCACACACGGATACCTGTAGATGTGCGTGTGTACTTCGTTATTTTGTAAAAAAACATGTAGTTGACTTTATTTACACGAATAAATATAGGTAAAAAATAGGTATTTTTATTAAAAAAAAAAAAAAAAAAAAAAGTAAATAATTTTAGATTCAAATATGTAAAAAAGTGAAATTCGCTAAAATGTAGTTGTCTTTTTGTTCTTTGCTGCCGTCGAATTGACGGACACAAAGTACATCCAGACTTAGAACTACTATTTATGGGTCACACAAATAGTTGTCGTGCGGGGGATTCGAACCCGGGACACGAAGCGGCAAGCCGACTGATTTAGCCGCTGCGCCATACGTGCAGTCAATATTGCCAAAACTCGCTATAATACCCGTATATAAAATAGGTCATACATGTAATTTATATATGACCTATTTTATAGGGTTACCATGACTACCGAATGACGCTTCGTTCTCACGTGTCGATCCTTTTTCTCACCCAGGACCACAGGACTACGACATATTAATACTATTACTAAGGTGAATCCACTAAAGGGCACCGGATCAGTATACCCGCGCGTTCCCGGGGCTCTTCCCATCAGGCGCCCAGAGAAGTCCACGGTAGGTTAAATTTAGTCGGTGCGAGTCCGACATATCCACCTGCAGACACTTTTTGCGGGTATCATGAGTAGGCAGCACCATGCCTTCTATTCTCGCAAAATAACAAAGCCTTCTGTCTTCTTTCAGTATTGAGAGCGTCTCTGTGCTATGGTTAGAATAAATTCAATTTCAAATTATGCTTACTGCTTACTTACTTATCGTATGGGCAGTGCGTAGTGTCACAGTTGTTCAAGCTGCCCAATAAGCCTCTTGCATGGCTTAATGACTGTTGCCATATGGCTTCAACCGGGACCGCCAGCTTAACGTGCCCTCCGAAGCACGGAGACGCTCAGAAATTATACCTCTTTGGCGGTCACCCCTCAATGGACTGACCGCGAGCCTAGTTGCTTAACTTCGCCAATCACTTACGGAGTGGTGAGAGCATCGGGCTATGAGTGCCTACTTATTGCTTATGATAAATTAAGAGATTTGTTTGGACATATGTACAAACTTCTTTTATACTGATTTTTCAGGATCACCTTGAGGGATGGTCTTGTAAAGTTTCGTAGTTGCATGATCATCAGATGATTTTTTCTAAATTGTTTAGAGTTATATATCTCCTATAAATTCAGATGTTTGTTACCTAACAACACAAAAATGACCGAAGGGGTTTTGTTGAAATTTAAATCCTATAGAATTTGGTAGCAAACTGATCAATAGCCAATTTTTAAGATTTGAGTATGGTTGTGTTATATATTCCATAAAAAGATTTTCCATTACGTAACGGATGCCGGGTACCTACAACTAGTTATTATATAATGTAGGAAAAATAATTTCGGCAGCTAATATTCTTATCACCATTAAGTGGTATGTTATTGCCTCAGAGCATTAAATACTAGAGAGAGGACAAACTAACGCGTATTAGCCGCCTACAGTGTGCTCAGATGGGCTTACACCGCCAAATGCCGCCAATAACCGCCATCAGTCCGCTCACTTATGCGCCCAAATGAATACGTCTGTGCTTCTGACACAAATATTGAGTTTTATCCGAAATGGCGTCCTGTGCTATCGTTACATGTAAACATCATAGTGACACTACTAATTTACACACCAATGGGATCACATTTCACAGGTAAATACAGTTTATTTTTATAACCACTAAAACATCATATTTAATTAAGTATTCCGACTTTTACTGCAAAAATGCAAGTGGTGAATTTAAATTTATTAGTTCGAATTGCTGCTTTTCATAGCTAAATGTGTCAATGTATAGTTCTTACGCTGCAATGAATAATGCAGAAAACGATATGATCGCCAACGTGTTTTTGCGCAGTACGGCCGCTGCTCATGTTCTTGGTCCAAGCCATGATGTCTGAGACGTAGTGATTGCCTTCGTCACTGTACTCGAACACGTATATCGATGGCTCTCACGGTTTTACCAAAGTGACCAATCACCCATGGACAATCACCTTATTATACTTATCAGAGCTGTAATGGAGAAATATATTAATATAAGGATGCATTATTTGTCAAAGAATGCTGTACCCAAACTTTCGAAACGACAGGTGCTGAATAAATATTTACATTTTACTGGACAGTGATCAAGAAGTTATTTGATTTGTTTTATTGTGTGCAAATAAAAACCAATTAATAAGTATTTTTGACTTGTGATTTCGCGTCATCGAATACTTAAATTGCCACATATCGATAACATTCTATTAACTACCCGTTGAACTCACTAAGCCTGTACTGCCTTTGTGTGAGTGCATGCTGACGCGTGTATGTATTAACAAACACATAAATCCTTTTTGAATGTGTTACCCAATGGGAGCGAAGATCTCCAAGGGTGCGTAAATGCAATGTGTGCGTGTCTTTGTATTTATTCAGTGAGTCATTGTGTGCGTGAATTCATTTGGCGACACTTGGACTGCATAGGATATTAGTGGGACGGCCTATCTCCTATTTTTAGATATCTGTGGTTATTGCAGTGTCCTCCGGACAGTAAGACAGTCGTACTCTTTGTAGTACTGTGTGAGTACATATAAGCGGAAAAGGTAAGGATACTGGTACGTCGCGTGGGCACAAACAGGTCTTTTGGTCGTATTTCTTGATAATAAATAAGTCGAATACATAAATAATAAATACCTTGGGACAACTAACACACTGCTATATGATCCCAACCTAGGCAGATCCTGTAAAGTACATGCTCTGCCCAGTTTGGGAACAGATAGATACTGGTTGACCATTTACTTACATATTATAGATAAAGATCGCACAAAGATTTGTCATGGGTGGGAATCAAACCCTTGACCTCTGACTTAGCAGTCAGGGTCCCTAACCACTAGACTCATTAAAGTAACTGTTAACTGATCTATTAGATCAGTTAATAGTTACTTTAATGAAAACTTTGATTTATAAAGTCTTTTTTAAAACAATGTCATGAAAATGTTGTCAACTTATCGTTGCACATCGGCGTCCGCGCAGCAATTGCAACCAGATTATTCAATCAAGTACTTTCCCCAGCTGCTGACCTGCGCCCTCCTCTTAATATATTAACAGCTGTACCCACTTATTTAGTTGCTTTGGATTAAAATGCTTGCATGCCGACATGAGCTACTCACAGCAACAGAAGTCTTACGCCATTTTGAAATTATGTAAGTCTTAAATCAGGCAAGTGTTCTCAATTAATAATTAGTTGTCAGCGTGCAAGATGTGGTTCCGGCTGTTATTATGTCAATAGTAGTTTCTGCCAATACCTCGAAGAACACTTAAAGAGGCTTACGTTAGTTGGTTGGGTCAAGAGCCTGATTCAAAAAGCCGTGGTTTTAGACACGGCTGGCATTATTGTCAGGAAGTTCTTGCCACTGGAGCCGTGAACGCCGCACGCCGGAAGCCTAGACCTAGTGATACCGACAGCAAAACCTATTTATTATACTCTTAAACATATTTAAATATACAAAATTTGACAAAGGAAGTACATAATAATAAACGTGCTCCTTGATTTTGGCTACGGCAGCCATTCTAAATGCCCATATCCTCTCTAACCCCTCATTCTCATAATCCGATCGGAAGGTTATCCAACACGACTCGGAAGAGATCAGACACATGAACAACAGCTTAATGTGCTCTCATGGGCACATCTCAAAATGAAGACGTCCAGACTCCTGGCTACCGGCGATCTTTGCTTTGTGTAAAGCTTGACCCGACTCGGGATGTAAACGGGGCCTTATTATTTCCGGTTGAACATAGTACCGCGAGGCATTCACTCTATTTGTAGAATATGGCATCGTTAAAATCCTTTAATATCTGTTACTCGAGCTATATATTGTTTATATATACTTAAAATTTATGTACGAAAACATTATATAGTTAGACATTGCCAGACTTCTATGGAAACCTCACTCACGCATGACTAGTTTCTGAGAGCCATGTTTCTAAATAATTATGGCCATATGGAGCAATGATTAACTAATCCTCCTCGTCAGTAACTTAGCTGGTCGGATACCCGGACAGAGCAACTAGATGGCTGTTCATAAGGATGATTCGAAACTCTATCATGACACATAGATTTCCCTCGATGCAGTTATGATATTAAAAAAATAAAAGTAATGTTATTGATTGATTATTAATTATGTCATGATAAGAAAATATATTTATGTAACATGATTAAAGTCCCTTAAACTATTAACACAGTATCGAAACTGTAGGAAATTGAATACAAGTTATCTTCGACACTTTGATGCCGACGACGGATCCTTCTCTTTAAAACAACTCATATCTTTCTCTGATGTCAGGACCCTTTTGGGTTTGAACTTCGGATATTTACAGGTATCTTTGCAAGGCTCTGGACCCCTACACGGCTGTTTCTTCTTAGGTTCCAGAGAACAACTATTAGTTGGTATAGCACAGGGCCTTTCGGTTAAACAGTTCCGATGATACTTTGAATTGGTTCTATGAGCGAATGGTATAAAAACTTCAGAAGCTTCCGGGCTTTTTAGTTTACAAGGTGAGGGACGTCTGCTGCAGACCGGTGTCTGCCGCCAACTAGGCGCTGGTGACAGCTTGCAAGGTGATTTCGATCTCATTTGAGGACATGGTGTCGCAATTTTCGAATCACTTATCCCTTCATTGTATAAATTTCTCCTCGAACAAGTAGATGTTATTGAAGGCTCTTTCTTAAGCTTAAAACAGGATCTGAGCGAAGAGGATCTCTTTGCCATCTTATTAGTACCTCGATCATCCTGGAAACTGTCAGAAAATAATAGTTTGCGGCCACTTGTGAAAGATTGCTCTACACAACATTTCTTAGAAGGACATGAATTATCGGAGCACACTTTTGACACTTTTTTCCTCGGACACTTTGCTGGACAGCACGAAGGTTTGTCGTCAAAGGATACACAAGATGTTGCAATACCAATTTCAGAACAAACAGGTGACGCTTCCATCGGAGTTTGTCCGCCACAACTAGCCTCCTCCACCTTTCGTGTGTTTGTACAGCCATCGCAGAAAGTCATTATGTTGTCTTTGAAACAATGCGGCTTAGTTATACTTCTGCAGGAAAGTTTAGCGACACATTTCCCCGATCTACAATTCTTGCAATGGCAAATATGTTTCCTATTGATATCTGCAACAGAGCTATCTGGTGGAGGGTTCTTATGGGGGCACCATCGAAAGGCCTGGAGTAACGAAGGGTAGACTGGAATTACACATCTTTTCCTTGTTGACTTTTCAGTATGCGATGTCACTCCATATGCAGACCCGCCATAGCAGTTAGATCCTTGAAAATACGATGAAAATTCTCTTGTAGAACGTTTCAAGCGGTTGCTCAATTTATCAAACAACTTGGCTTTTAAACTCTCTTCAGCCATCCTGTCATCATCGACTATGCTGGGCAGTAACAGTCTTCCATTCACTATAACTCCTTCATAGTTGTCGTTGGGATTCGTTTCCCATGTGTTCCTACTTTTATCATACCTCTGTGTCATATCAATTGCGTTGTTTACTTTGACTTGGAATTTTTTTATGGAGCCATCTTTCTGAAGTTTCGTTTGACAGCGGGCAAAAGAGTTTGTACAGCAAAAAGTTTGCTCACTTCAAGTAGTTGTCCAAACAGAATGTTGTCTTAAAACACTTTATAAACAGCTGAGGCGGAAACACCTAGTTGATCGCGAACCACTTCAATTCATATCCTTGTGACAATAAAGGATTGAGTAACATATTTCCTTACAAACATAACAGTCCCTCTTGCACAATCAACTTTCAACGCTATCTAAATACCGCAAGCATTAATTTAACCGCACGCATATCGCAGCAGTATTTGTTAAATCCAGGCCACTGTAAATTGGTCTCCCCTCCCTTCTCCCGTCTTAGTGAGGGGAGATATCAGGACAATTTAAAGATCTTATATCATAGAGGGGGAAGGCAGATGCGTGCAATTGTCCGAGTCAAAGATCAGAGGAAGTGGAGATCGCACGCGCCGGCCAGCTGCGGATAATGTTTGTCACTGATGAGCTCATGATTAATAAGAATTGGTTATTATGAAAACTGATGAATTAGATACGAACAAAGAAATTTTAATCGTGATAAATCTGTCCGCCTAACAACTAGCCTTGCGGTGAGACCATAGATGGGTGACCGCTAATGTGGTTTGATTGCTGAGCGTCTCCGTGCTTTGGAGGGCACGTTTAGAAGTTGGTTCCGGTTGTAATCGGTTAGATAACAGCCGTTAAGATATGTCGGAGGTCTAATGGGTGGCTTGAACCACTCTGACACTAGGGTAACCACTGCCCATACAATAAGTAAGTAAATAATAAATTGTAGTATTATTTATAGTGTAAGCAATTGTTCATGATCATATGGGGTATACTTTTAAGTCTCTTTACTTTGTTAGACGGATAAACTTATGGTCGTAACCAATGTATCGGGTGATCAAAATGCCGATTTTCATCTATTCTGGCGCACATAGCCAGTTGGTCTTACACCAAGAGACCTTACGGACGACGGACCTTAAGAGGTCTGTACACCAACTGGGCAACTACCACGATCGACATCTTAACGTGCCTTATATTGGAACTATTTATGATTTGTATTAGTAATTGAAACTTACGCATCATAGATTTTATTCCTATTTAGTATTACAGGATAAGGCAGGAATATTGATAAGCAAGCTATACCATTAGCCAAAACAATTTTTTATCAGTTTATAATCCTAACTTAGGTACACATATTATAAATGTGAATTTATGTTTTACGCATTCACGCCTTAGCTTCTCAACCGATCATCAAAAAATATCAAGGGTAAACAAAATAAGTTTCAGCGATCGGAACCAACTTTCCACGGCTTGAAACTTTTTATTAGACATATTATGTAAAACTTATAATTATCTAGACCGTTTATGACTCCGCCTTAGAAGCTACGGATGAACCGTAGCTTCTAAGGCGGAGCTGCAATAAGCTGTGCAAACGTTGACTACAAAACGATTGGTTCTTACTCTTTTGTTTTAAATAACGATTGATACCTGTTTGGAGTAGCCACTCCACGCTACAACGTTCCTATATTGGCACTAGACAAATTTCTACGTAATATAGATATCTACCACAGCTATGTCCGACCTTTTCTCGCCAACAAAGTCTCAATAATAAAGCATATTTGGGTAGTAATTTACTGCAAATCAAAAAATGTTCCTTTTGAATGACAAAAAATTCAGTTCCATAAGCAAAAATACTGATTTCTCACCCAAGTAGTTATCTCACAATATTATTATCTTAGCAGCAATTTAATTTCATGACGTATTGCTATTACTTACTGGTTCGCTCGCGTCGCAGCTTCAGTTACCTACGCGCGGGTGATGTGAAATCAGTATATTTGATAGGAACATTATTTAATTTATGAATATAAATTGATGGGTGATAAGTAGTGCAAGTAAATATTCCCTTTTAAATTGGCGAAATTGTAACAGAATTAATGAAATGCACAGCCTATTCTCTTCTCGTTTGATTACTGAAATCATGCGGGGCAGTCTTTGGGGACTACTGATAGAAGTGAAAACTGTTTTTAAACTTCGCATCTGAAGAATCTACAATACAATAGTGGACACTTCACATTGAAATAAACTCTTTGTATAATAATGTCCTTCTAGCCGAATTTCGGCCACGGCGCGCGGCGCCTAGTCTCAATAGAGATTAGCCATCTGCACGGGACATACTATAGTGCACAAGTGTGTGCGCAAACACAGGAGCACTTTCTATTCCATCACTCTCATGATCCGATGGGATGCCTAGCGACACGACCGGAAAGAGGTCAGTTACAGGACCACGCCTTTACGTACTCTCCGAGGCACGGGGGTATTTATTTATTTATTTAGGACAACCAGTAACTGTTACATTTTTGCTATTCTAAATACAACACTTAAAAATTTAAATCAAATGCACAGTTTATGAAGGTGTCACAACATACATAATACTGCCAACTCCCAGACTACGGGCTGAATTTTACTTTTTACAGAAAAGTCCCAAAATCACTTTTTGATCCGACCCGGGATTTGAACCCAGGACCTCGTTCTCTGCGGGTGAACACGCTACCGCTTGACCAATGAGGCAAACAATATATATAATCTTTGTGTATATGACTAGCTGTGCCCGGCGGTTTTACCCGCGTTAAATTTCATAAATTATCACAGCTCCTTGATGACCCGACCTCTTAGTAATATTCATGCAAAATTTGAAATAAATCCATGCAGTACTTTTTGAGTTTAACCCGGACATACATACAGACCAACAGACAAAAATCTAAAAACAATATTTTTGGCTTCAATATCGATTATAGATCACGCCCCAAGTATCCTTTTAAAAAAAATTCAATGTACAGTTTTCACTTTCCTACGATTTTGATTACTTTACTTATTTTACGATTCGATGAGTACTAATAACGCACGGATATATATACACAGTATACATATAGCGATATAGCTCATGGTAAGCGTGCGGTGATGATGGCGTGAGTTCCATGAGTTATGTTCACCGGAAAAGTGCTCAACGCGCCTAAAGAAGTTTTTACTTCAAAAACTTTAAATTTGGTACAGTTTTGGAGGAGGAAATAGAAGAATATGAAACCGATTTTGTCCGTATTGTTTTTTATCTCTTTTTCACACGTATGCGGAGAGTGAGAGTCGGTAATAAGGTACCTCTTAATGAGCAACCGACACACCTCTAGCCATACATCCCCAATAAAATAGTGAGTGACAAAAAACCTCATAAAATATACATAAAACACACGGTGGGCCGCCATTAAAATTACTCTGCGATAAACATATAAACGTATAAAAGTTTTATTGCCAATAAAATAATGTTATATGTCCATTCTAGATAGTTGGACAGCTTCTAAAACAATTACGGATTATGTTGCACTTTCATGGATGATAATATAAAAAGGCATTCAATGTCTGCTAAACACTTAAGATGCTGACGACTGCCTGATAGAATTTCCTGCAAGCAAGCAAAAGAAAAGTTAAATATAATATATAAAATATTATAAATAGTTTTCAGGCGCCACCGCCCAAATAAAATAATAATATGTCTAAGGAAACAAAATCCTATATACAATGTCCTATATATAATCTATACAATGTGCAATATGAACATATGACGAATCTTAAGGAGCTTAATTTAGTATTCAGTATAGGGAGTCAAAATTGAACTCGCCGGACGAAAGTACAACCTTAAACTTGCTGCAAGCACCATCAGTACGACTCCGATACCGCCGCAAGCACCAACAGTGTGTCCCCGAACGCGCCGCAAGCACCATCTGTACGACCCCGAACGCGCCGGAAGCACTATCAGTTCGACCCCGGCCGGGCCACGAGCACCATCAGTACGATCCTGAAAGCGCCGCAAGCACTATTAGTTCGACTCCGAACGCGCCACAAACGCTAGACCCCAAAAGCGCCACAATCACCATCGCTCCCATGATGCTTAGTTTGCATTCGTATCGATAAAATGGTGCATTATATATATATAAACCGGACAAGCTTCTCTAGTGTTCACGTATTAGCGGAGAGCGATAACAGTGGCACAAAACGTCCCTAAAAATGGACTAGAATTGCTAAAATTGTCTAGTTAAGCAGTGAAAGCGTCCTAAGCTAAATATTAACGTTAAGTTTAAAAAAATGGCAGCCAATAACAATTTTCTGTATTTTACAAACCTGTTATCATTAATTTGTTAAGTTTTGTTGGTAGATTGTGGGCCATAATCTTCTTAAATTCTCAATTTTTTATGTCATTTGTTGAATATCACAAGCATTTCACAGAATTGTAGTGGTGCTCTACTGTAATAAAGGCGAAAAAACCCTTTTGAAGCCATGTTTACAAGTTTATATGAGTTGTGCCTTTTTATATTTGTATCTATATTATATATTTATATTGACCTACCTCGGAAGTAAACTAACTAATTTGATTTAAATAGATATGTCTATGATATTAACAACTGTAGAAATTTCAAACACAAGTAAGTAATAGTACACAGAAACTATAATAATCTGGCACAACGACCTATAGTTGAAAATAATATAAAAGTTTCCACAAGTTCGTACGCACCCAAGTCGTAAAATTCATTAACGAATGCTTTTATAATTTACGAGGCAAACAACATCAACCATTCTGATATCTAAGAACTAAAAACTAAAATAAACCAAAATTGCAAAGTAATTTACGACACGATAGTTACCTCAGATAAAGTGTAACTAATAAAAACTTTATAACTATTAAAACACAATAAAAAAATGACCAAACAAAGCTTTCTAGTGTAAATAAAGTTTTTGAAAACAGTGGGAATGGGAATTTTGAAACTGTATGTGATGCCATTAAAAATATTATGATGATCATCAATTTTGTTCTGTCGCCGTACTTTTAGTGGTAGTTTTAATTTTGGACGTTTATTAGTTTTTAGTTGGAGTTGGCCTTCTGTGGGCCCCATATCGAAGTGCCAAGACACTTTTGTACAAATATTCTGTAGATAAGGTTAATTAGTTAGGCGAATAGTATCCGACCTCTCTTTGCGGCTATTGTGAATAAATAACCTTAATGGGCTAATTGAACTATTTCAAGTCCGTCCAGAAGCCCAAGAGAGAAGTGCAAAATACTGATAGGAAGGGCTAAGGTCTTTTGAAGCTGACCACTTCCTGCCTCTAAGCTGCTACTGAGTGAGTGACTGAAAGATTTATTATTTATTTATTTATGAAACAATACACCATTGACATTACCAAATACATGTTTAAAATCTACTAGATATCGCAATTACAGTCCCGCAAACTTATCTGACCCGGTGGCAGCGTCGCTATTATCGCATTTAGTGTTGCTAGTAACTATTGTTTGCAATAAAGTGGGTAAAAATAATATGCACATTGTAACGTAAATGTTACTTCACTAAAAAGCAAACAAATACTGTCATGTACAAATCTTTATATTTTTATACAATAATTTACATAAAATAATGATCATTTACATAAAATGTATGCTGAGTGTTCTCTAACGGAGATACTCCAGGTATTATTATGTCACTGGAATGGTTTAATTCAGAAGTCATTTCATCATCATCATTATCGGAATCACTGCTTTTACTTTCACTATCACTACCTAAATGAATGATTAAAGGCTCGTCTAAGTATCCATCCCTTTTTCGATGCTTTTGCCATTCATTGACTGTTATTTTATCAAAAGCTTCTGCGATCAATGATAGGATTTCAGAATTCGATCTACCAATATTCTGATCTGCTATAAATTTTTGCATCTGCTTGCTCTTTTTCTTTCACAAGTTTTCTTACAAATCGCTCCCGGACACCTACAAAGGAAATAGCAAAAATTAAATAAATAAATAATATTTTAATTTAAAGTGCGAGGGGGATTTTAGTATTTTTTCAGAAGCTGACAACACTAACCTGTAGCAGCAGCTACGCGTTTATACAACTTATTGAAGGGTATAATTGGTGCCTGAAGGCGTTTTTCTTCCTTCATGTAATTCAATACTTGTAATATAACGTTCCTCGCATCACTTCTTAAAGCTTTCGGCATTTTTCACAATTAAAAACCACATAAATAAAAATAAATACGCGCAACAAACAATCAATGGCAGGAATGTCATGGAATAACAGGCCGATTGACATTTCAAACTGGCTTGTTAGTTCTACTTTTGGCCACCGGGCCAGATAAGTTTGTAGCACTATACATGAAATTCGACCATTAAGGTTCTACTGTCAACTTCGAGCATATCGAAGAGTGTCAACGACTATAGACATTAAAGACATCATATTAATCTGTTCCCAATTTTGACATTCAGTTTTTTTAAGTACTAGTTAGGTGTTATTTGCCTTTACAGGTGCATAGGGTGCATACAACACTTACAATATTATATTTTGTATCATCTATCAAGAAATATAGACAATCTAATATTTTTAGAAGCTACAAGCCTCCTCGCGATTTCTGCGGACCAAGCTAACGCAATTTATAGGAATAATAAATATAGGATTAATATTTCAGTGGCCGAGGGAGTCAAGGACGGTGTTACGTTGTTACGTAATAGCTTCTGTCTGAATTACCTCGGCCCAAAGCTTTTCTGGTCCGATGCCATCGATTGTTCCGTGTCTGAATCTACTTTGTGACCGTGAATTGCATGATCGTAAAGTTCTCTACGATATGACATAGGAATTCGCCTAGTGCGGGCATTGTGTTCACAACATAAAAGAGTCAATTCATGCTTGGTTTTGACCATCTCAAACACCTAAATAAATCAACTAAATACTTATAACATCTCGCTGACGTAAAAGTTACCGAAACAAGAACCCTCCACCGCGCGCGGGGTCCAAATGACCCCGATAACATCTGAGCACTAACAAACATGTTACAATTGTTAACGAATGTATATTTTCCTAATAAAGACCTCATACAAATTACATATATACGATATGCTTATGTAAAGTATCTATATTGATGTTAATAGAGTAGATTTTAGCTTGCTAAGTATATTTTTGAGTGGTAATACGATAACAGGCGCCCCGTGGCGACGCCCGTGAGTCTTTTGTACCGGTAATTTCACTGCGACCCCTCGATAGAATAGCATTGTATAAGTCATTAGATATTGTACTCGTTAGTTCAGATGACGATAATTGGTTTGTTTTTTTTTTGTATTGCATTTGTTGTGTGTTCGTGTTCCTAAATGTCGTTATAAGACAAGTTCAGAAGCTGGGGTTATTTCCAGAACCGAATAAAATTGTGTGTATTGCATGTTTGTATAAGTAAATATCTTCGGACGATTAACATACTTCCGTCTGATTACTAAACCAGCCAAACAACTGATGAACATACTTATATATTTCTAAATACATACACATTATATAAATAACACCCAGACACAAAACAAATAACCGTGCTCGTCACACAAAGATTTGTCCTGGATGGGTATCGAAGCCACTACCACTAGCTTAGTAATTAGGGTCACTAACCACTAGATCCAAACAGTAAAGTGCTTAGAAGGAAGGACATTTTGGGACATACAGCATTATAAATGGAAAACCAATAGTAATAATAATAATAATAATGTTTTATTCTTTCACCATAATATTACAGAATACATTGTATAAGGTGTATTAGTTATAGGTAAAAATTATAATATTGTGGGAGACTGGTGCCTAAACTAGGCTCAAGGCCTGTATTTCAGGACACCAGGTCTCCACGCTTTATGAAGAGATACATTTATTATACATTCTTAGGAATAATAGGGTCACATGCTATTATTAACAGTGATAGTAATTACATCTTAGCGTAATTATTAGTAAAATAAAATAAGTACGGATTTTTTAAGGTTAGACTCTGAGCCTCTCACTTTTGAACTATTTATTACCTTGATACTGAAATGTATTTAATGTGATATGGCTGAATAAAACCTCATCGTACAAATTAACAATTCGAGCTTCCAATCAACAAGAAAGTTCCAATTATAAGCGTGCTAGCACATGTCTCGCAGCTATTACACCACCCACTGTTCTGCCTACCCTGCAGTCAGGTGACAGATTTATACACCATACCTCATCTACACACGTAATTTATTTAAATATTCATTTAACCCGAAAGCGTATCAGGGGTAAAATAAACCCCACAATAAGTATTCGTAATAAGTTCAGTGAATATTACATACTAGCGACACTCCCTGGCTCGTCTTGGACAGATGTATAAGTAAGTATTTCAAATTAGAAACTCTTTATATTGTTAAGGGTTAAAATCATGATACCAATGTCACCATTTTGTTATTTTACCCGCGTTTTACGCGAACCAAGCACGGTTACTGCGACTTGAACTATTATAGTTAGATATCCTGAACCAATTTTGGGTAAAAATGAGTACCTCCTATAAACAGGTAGTACATTTTAAGCTTCAATGCAAGTCAAATAATGAAAAGCGAATTATTGATGATGAACTTAAGGTAAGTTACATTATGTTTAATAAAAAAAATAGATATTAAGTTTCACCATTACAAAAAACTATAATTATTACCTAGGTCACAATTATTGAACCGTACGTCCTCCTTTTCCCCTTGTCACATATTTAACATTGCAAATGCAAGTCATTTGCAAGTACTACAAAGATACTGTGTGACTTACTATATGGTCGAAACACTTCTGGACAATCTAGTATTAGTGGACTTAACTATGATTAATATTTTAATATTTTATAAAATAAAATATTAAAAGATTGTTAGAAGTGATTGTATCATATAAATTAGAATTGCAATTTTGATATAATAAAAAAAATATCGCTTATCATCTATTAGCCGTTTTATTTCAATTTTAAATGGTTTGGAATTTCTTTACAGAACAGGTTTATTTAGGAAAACGTATTCGAACCAACGTGATACAAACATATGAAAACATTAGCCATTTGATAATAAAGTCTATAATTAATAGATATTGAATTGTACAATATTGGATGTTGCTTGACACAACTGCTTGATTGAGCAACCATCATAAAAATGGCCAGTTATTCCGTTACCCGTCGCTTGGCCTAAGCTTTTTAGTACCGAAACAATAAAATGAATTAACCAATGTTGAGCTATTAACAACCTTGCATCAGTAGATTATTACTGGTGAATTAGGTATACATTATTAATTGTATGTTTTGTTTTAAATAACTGGTAAGAATCTTAACTATTAGAGGAACTGCAGCATATTTGGCATACTGCAGGTAACTTGGAATATCTAAAAAAATATAAACGCCATCTTTGTTTTTTTGCCGTAAACATAACGTCATACGACACACGAACGTATCGAGTATTAAAAACAGGACGACATCTTGACATTCCGGCTGCCAGCCTCAAGGAAGCGACACACGTGCTTTGGGAACTTTTTCAGTAAGAATGCAATTAGTGATACATTTATTGTAAAACTTTACATCTTCATTGTAATTATTTAAACTGTTAAATGACCTTCTTAGCTTATGATGTTACTATGATTTTGTGAATATTTCTAGAATAAAAAATGTGACATCGAATTTTAGATTAGGATGGTATGTTGTTAATTTGGTACACCGAGAGTGAACATACTTTGGTATATTCCAAATTTTATGCACCTTTTTATTAGTAGATATAAATTATTCTGTTTTTTTTAGAAATGGCAACATGGCCCAAATACAAAAAGAGAAAGAGGTGGGAAATGGAGGAAAGGCCCGCTGCTATTGCCGCTGTTAGAGAAAATAGAATGGGATATTTAAAGGCAGCTAAACAGTTCAATGATCCTAGGTCAACACTTTTTCGATTTGTAATGATAAGGACTCTCCGATTGAATCAATAACAAATAAAGTTATTGGACGAAGGCCAGTTTTGGTCAAAATATTGAAAACCTGCTGGTGGAGTACCTATTAGCTATGGAGAGTAAGTTTTATGGGCTGACCAGAATGGATTTGGGCCGATTGGCATATCAATTATCTCTATAAAATAATTTGATAAATCCTTTTAATGGTGGATTTGTTGGCAGATACTGGCTAAAAGGGTTTTTAAAACGACATCAGGATTTTTTTCCATAAGACAACCAACTGAAACTTCTCAAGCACGAGCTAATAGATTTACTAAAGATAGAATGGACGAATTTTACGACTATGTTGAAAAAATCCTGACTGATAAGTCTTTCCCTGCTGCGCGCATATTTAACGTTGATGAAAGTGGTCTCTCCATACTCCAGAGTAAAATACCAAAAATAATAGTGTGAAAAGGAAAGGATTTTGAAGAGGATCTAAACTGTCAAACTAATTCAATGACACTCCACTCCCCATGGTTGCTTCTCTGCCAGTGGAGAATTTAGAAGACACCGAGCCAGAGCCGTCTGGTAGTAGGACGAAAATAACTCCCTTATTACTCCCTCTCATATTGTCGAAGAAAAATGTGAATATAATTTGGAATAGTATATTCCATACCTGCACCTCATGTCGAATCACGTTTTTGGAGATTTTTAGTTTGATAGGCATTTTGATAAGGTTTTTGGTTTTTGTTATATTTCATTATTTGTATTATTAAAGTTTAATTATTTGCCAACAATTTCGTTTATTTTTTATTAAGCTATCCCTTTTCTCCTTAAATTTATAATCAAAAAACAAACTGGTATTCCAAATATGCTGCAGTTCCTCTAATCGTTTTTTTTTAACTTGAAAAAAAGTCTTGTCACTTATGAAAGTTTTCATTAAAATTACGATGATTAGCCTAATGGCAAGCTACCGAGTAGACAATATCATGAATGGGGATTTACTTATAAATAGAGCGTTACTTTTGAGCAATGTATTATGTCATCCATCACATCCATTCATGGTATTTTGACCGACTGATTTGGCTAGGTTCATAACGAGAAAGTAATTTGATATTTGATTAAGTAAAAATAGATCAACAAATAGGTAAGTACAATGATTTAATTTATAGTTCTTATGGAATACAATTAAGTTGGTCATATACTTGTGATAGTACTTGCAGATATGATATTATCTATAAAATGTATTTATGATTTCTTTTTAATTTAAGTTATTTAAATATCGTTACTGTTATAAAATAAATCTTATTGTAAATTATTTCCTACAATCCGTGTACCTAAATATCTATATGTACCTAGAAATAATTATAAATTAAATATATATTACTACGAATATGTTCTGACTATTTACAAGCGCTTTTTTAAAGTGTACGCGAATAAAAACCTTTTTTATTTATTTAGTTACTTGTAATTTTTTTACTAGGAAGACCAACAGCATTTAATAACGGAATGTTTATTATGTGAAAGCAGCTGAAAGTCTATACGAGTAAGAGCCCGTTTAAAAAAATATTTGGAACAAACTAAGTACTACTCTAATGGCACTCTTATACAAAAATCTCACTCTGGCAAATACTTTGCTGGTAGAAAACCCGTATTGAGTTTAGCTCGTACTCAGTACATAATAGAACAAGATCATATAATTTATAAATGTAATTTATATGTGCAATAACAAGTGACACATACAGATTTATAGTATGTTGCGATGTCTGCTAGTAACGACGATATAAATAATATCTCATTGCAGGAATCAGTACAGGGTTTAATTAGATTAATATCACGCCGTGAAATAACGTAGCTAATGTCAAATAATGAAATAGATTAATATCTTAATAATATTCACAAAGAGGTGAATATCATATAATAACATAAAATGCTAATCTTAATTACCGAAGATAAAGACACGGCCATAGACATCAAGCCGCATGTTTAATAAACTTTTTTGTTTGTGGCAGGTGTAAGTTGTATTGTATTAGTATGTTATAATATTAATGTTTTATTTTGGCAAGCGGAGACGCGCCCCGCGGTATGTGGGTCTAATCTTATGGTGTAAACAATAAGTTAAAGCGATTTTTTTATCATGTAATAGGTGGTAAGTAAGGTACAGTATTGTAACCAAATGTAATACAGCACAAATACAATTCCATAATTTGGCATAATTAATAAAAATTTAAGACTATATATATTAAAGTATTTGCAAACGATTAAGGCTGCTTGTACTTTTAGTGAAAATTGTTACAAAGTATTGTTTAAAAAAACCATTACCAAAATGCGGTAGCAGACCAGGAAAAAAATTATACAGTGACCTCTTAACCACCTGACAGTAGTCACAAACATTTTTGCAAACAAGTGCAATTTTATAAGAAATATTTGAATAACGAGAGAAAAACATTCCTTAATGTCAAAGGTGCCCGGTTTGCAATGTCTTAAAACGGCAGTCATTGCATCTGTGCGAGCCGCAATATATTAACGCAAGAGCGACAAAGACAGGTAATAACAGGTATATAAATAAATAAATTTATTTTATCTGTGTCCAATAAAATTATTATAAATGTCTAGGGACAATGACACACAGATCATCCTAGCCCCAAACTAAGCAAAGCTTGTACTATGGGTACCGACGATATACATACTTATATAGATAGATAAATACTTAAATACATAGAAAACATCCATGACTCAGAAACAAATATTCGTGCTCATCACACACATATTTGCACTCACCGGGATTCGAACCCAGGACCACCAGCTTCGTAGGCAGGAGCACTATCAACTAGGCTACGGTGACCGTCAAACTAACATTGAAACTCTGATACTATTTGGATAAAATATATCATAAATAACGATACTTTCCTAATTTGAAGATTCCGCTCTATAGCAGAAACAATTCCTAAACCCGCTACCTCTTATCCCTTGCTAGGGCTGACAAGCATAACCCTCTGCTGCCAGCGGGGGTCTCTCAAGCCCACGCTCATCAATTATCGCGGACCACGGGACCTCGGGGCCACGGGCCCACGTCAACAGGTGGAGAGAGACATGGCAACTTAATTTACGAAAATATTCACAGTAGCGACCCCGTGGGCTGTTGGCCCATGGATAATGGGCGGATCTTGAAATTATATTACTCTTGTTGTGAGATAAAGGTTTTATATTTTATTTTTAATTAGTTTGATAACGGTCTGAGTATTGATTAAACGGGTTCTTACTCGTGAAGATTTACCTGCTTTTGTACATCTTTAACATAATGTTTTTAAATGCTGTTGATCTTCTTAATAAACAAATTATATAAATAAAAAAATCATAAATAAAGTTAATCAAATCATTGTTTTTACCGGGACTAGTCCCTCCCTCTTACCCACCACTGTAAGCCAGGATCAACAGTGGCACACAATGAAATGACACTGAGCGGTGAAGCTCAGGCATGTCCCGGAGAATCGCTTTGACTGTCTTGGATCCCGCAACGAGTTTAATCAGAAAGAGAAAAAGGAGGAGTTAGAAATCATATCTACGACTTCTATCCTATCACAAGTATTTGACCAACTTACTAATATAACATAAGTAGTATAAATTAAATCATTGTCAAAATCATGTCAGTCGAATGACGACCACCGCTGGATAAATGCCTCAACAAAAGATTTCCATAATGGATTGTGTCCAACTTTTGGAGAAATATGTCATAATTGCCACGCTTGGCAGATGGATTAGTGAGCGCAGTATGACGGTCAAAGTTCGATCACCGTAGCCTAGTTGGTAGTGCTCCTGCCTACGAAGCTGGTGGTCCTGGGTTCGAATCCCGGTAAGTGCAAATATTTGTGTGATGAGCACGAATATTTGTTTCTGAGCCATGGATGTTTTCTATGTATTTACGTATTTATCTATCTATATAAGTATGTATATCGTCACCTGGTACCCATAGTACAAGCTTTGCTTAGTTTGGGGCTAGGATGATCTGTGTGATAATCTCCCGAGATATTTTTTTTTTTTTTTTTAATTCTCTTTTACGGCTCTGGCTTCTTCGGCCTTATGAGCCTTCCGTAAAATATATTTTTATTTCATTTATTTTCGTCATGTCAAGTAAAGTCCGTCACAGTCAAGTCATACGTAGTCCTTGTCGTACCCCAGTAAAGCAGTGGAGACTTTACTAGAGGCTTATATGGAGTTTTAGATTCAACACAGAAAATCGCAATTCACGGCAATATGGCACTTTCCTCCACTTGTTTACGTTGTCCATGATGTTATGTCTAAAAAGCCACCATATTTACACATTAAAATTTAAATTTACACCAGTTTTTGAAAATAAAACAATGCTTTGATGCGTCTTTTTCCGCGTTGGCGCCAAAACTCGTCAAAGTTCATACAGAGACGATGTTGCTCTTTCTCTGAAATATATTCGTCAGAACTTCTACGCCCCACACGGGATGAGATAGTTATTTTAGGATATTATTTATATATGTACCTACTATATTATGACTACTTATGGTATAAAAGATAAAGAAGACCTGGCCAAATTATTCGGTGGATAATGATTTGTGAGGGATAACATAATATATTGCTCAAACGCCCTTTATGTAAATACCAATTCAAGTTATTGTGTGCCCGCTTGACAGAATCGTTTGCAATTTGGATAGGCTTCCTGAAGCCGCAGCTGGAAGCTAGTAATGTAATATGTAAAATATTTTCTTAATTTATTACTGTAATATCTTAAAATTGATTCAATTTGAAAAATTGTTCCTACCTAGCTTTTTTACATGACGGCCTTGGCTGCCTCGTTGGTCTAGCGGTAGCGTGTTCACCCGCAGAAAATGAGGTCCTGGGTTCAAATCCCGGGTGGGGCCAAAAAAAAGTGATTTTGGGATGTTTCCGTAAAAAGAAATTTCTCAGTATCAGCCCGAAGTCTGGAAGTTGGCGGTAATACACCCCCGTGCCTCGGAGAGCACGTAAAGCCGTCGGTCCTGTGCCTGAACTCTTTCCGGTCGTGTCGCTAGGCGTCCCATCGGATCATGAGAGTGATGGAATAGAAAGTGTCCCTGTGTTTGCGCACACCCTTGTGCACTATAATATGTCCTGCGCAATTGGTTAATCTCCATTGAGAATGGCCGCCGTGGCCGAAATTCGGCCGGGAAGACATCATCATCACATGACGTTTAAAGTTAGTGCGCTTTGACTGCTTTCCCAATCATAAATCCAAATTATTGGTGTCCCGCATAAAATGCATCAACTGATGGTATATCTTTGATTATTTCTTGATTATATATAATGATTATGTTTATGTCCTGAGTATACATTATATCCCTGGCATATTATAGGATATCCTTGCATTTTATTTTATATGTTGATGTGCTACACATTTTTCCACTTCATAGGCAAGTTAAGCTACTTAAAATAAGCGGGAACCAATCCTTAGTTAAAGAAGGACCGATCGTTCCAAGTTCAAAATGAAAAGACATAAATCTTAACCACAGATAATTACCCTATAATAGTACCATAAACATGACAAAGAAAATAAACGATACTTGTGTCCCTAATTTGGTCGATAGCCATAAATAAATAATATTATTTATTTTTTATTTAAGCCGATCATTACATTCGCGTATGTGATTTATTGTACTGAAGCCGAACGAAGAAAAGGCCCGATCCGTCGCAGCAATAGATCGTGATTAGGCGCGCGCGCAGCATGATCGTATTGATCGAATACTTACTGTAGGGTTAGCTACAAAAATTTAAATAAGCTATTATTTTGAGGTTTTGTCTCGGAAATTATTTATCTATAGGTTATTTTTTTTTTATTTAGTTATATAATTTAATTTTATACCTAATTATCCAAATTAAACCTATAAAGGATGTCTTTGACAAAACTTAATATAAGCTTGCTAAATATCATTTCTATTATAAAAAAATATTCTAAATGTTTTCATAGAATCCGTGTACCTAAATATCTATATGTACCTAGAACTAATTATGTATACTTAATTATAGTACTACAAACATTTTCTAACTATTTACAAGCACCTTTTTAAAGTCTAGGTAAATAAAATCTTTTTTTATTTTATTTTTATACAGTAGATGTATAAAAATATATAGCCGATGGCTCATTTATAGCCGAGACCGACCGTTCCTAAAAAACCATTTTCAATGCTTTTGATGATACACGTTAATGAGAAATAGTAAGATTGCTGGATGAAATCCTCTCCCTAGAACGGTGGGATATGTCGCTTGGCAGACGGGTTGGCGGTCGCAGCATGATAATCATAGAACTCAGAGAGACGCTTTTCTCGAACTTTTACAAAAACATTCAATCGAATGAATAACCTTTTTATTATATTCAATTCATTTTGATTAATTTGCATATTGACATATAACTAAAACTTACATATATAATACCTATAAATAAAAAAACTGATAGTAAATCGTCGCCTGCGAGCAAGGTGCCCAGAAAGCTGGCCACATTACCCCGTTGAATAGCGAGGCTAATATGTTGTTTAAAAATAGATTAAAATATATAACTTAAGATTTATTTATTTTGAACCAGCTTGCTCTTGGCAGCCCTGATCTTAGCCAACAAATTGAGACATCGGTAATTATTTACCGACGCATCATTAGCGGTCGCGGGGCATAACTCTCGCATCGGTTATTGATTTATATATCCAACCGTGTAATGTATACCGGCATTATTATATGGACCTACTGGACTATTTACAATTAACTATGGTCAGAATGAGATGAGAAAATTCATCTAGATTTTGTTGTTTTTTTTTTTTAAATGGTAGCTTTAATCTATACATATAATAAAATCGTAGAAAAGTCGAAACTGTACATTGAATATTTTTTTTAAAGGATACTTGAGACGTGACCTACAATCGATATCGAAGCCAAAAATATAGTTATTAGAATTGTTTGTTTGTCTGTATGTATGTCCGGGCTAAACTCAAAAAGTACTGCATGGATTTACTTAAAATTTTGCATGAATATTAGTAAGAGGTCGGGTCAACATATAGGGTACATATTATCACACTATCACCTACGGGGGAGGAGCTGTGATAATTTATAAAGTTTAACGCGGGTAAAACCGCGGGGCACAGCTAGTATTTTATAATCTTAACATATTATCCATAGCTATGTGTGTGATTTCGTCATATCCTTCACGCCAATTTCCAATTCCTACAAACAAGCAAGCAAGCGACACGAGTGGAAATGGCTCATTCAAATATCTAAACGCTATCTATTTAAATTCAACTACCTTCATGGTCGCTGCAGTTAAATACAACCGGCCGTCTCGTAAGCATCGTCGTCCTCAGAGCGTCTCGGACGATCAGAATGTCGAGAGCACTACTTACTTAGAGCAAGTCTAGACTATTAGAAACTCTTGTGACACTGTACACAAACTGGTACATCGTTCTCGCCGGATGGGAGTACGACCACGAACGGGTTGAGACCACCAATGTTCTCCATGACCCTTTGTTTAAGAGTATCGATGAAATGCATTTCTGATCTTCAATCGACGAAGAGGCGTCTTCGCGTAGTGTCAGTTGCAAAAAACGCCCCCAAAAATAAACAACACTCTCATACATCCCACGCCTGAGGTTACAATGCAAATAGGGTGCCATCCGGCGCGGAAACTCAATTTGAAACTTTATTGCTAGACGGGCTGTCTTAGCCTACGAGGCTTTCGCGTCTTCACCAGACAATAGAGGTGAGTGTGGCCGCCTCTATAGTCCGGTAAACTATTAACGTCATTTACTTATAAAAAACATGTCAGTCAAATCATAACTTAAGCTACGGATAGTTGGTCATGTTTATAAAATTCGAGGGTCGATATATATAATTCCTAACGTTCCCTTTTTATTTAAACGTAGTATTTATGTATAACTGTAACTTCACCAGTTAATTGCCTGAGTATATCTCCCGCTCCCTCTCGCAGTAAGAATTCATTTAGCTCATTCCAAACCTCACTAACAACTCTATTAAACACGATTATGTAAGTTAGAAAGTCAGTAAACCATTATATTTGTTGTATTATGATGCTAATCTTTAATATTGTGTTGAAATAACATATTTCAGAGTAAGCTGTAAACGTCAAATGGAAATGAGATAATTTGTATTGTGGAAATAATCCAGATTAAAATGTATTTACGAGAACGGTAGTTTTAAACTGTACTGAGATTTACTCCACAGATTATCAGATAATTATCGTGCTGTACAGATAATTATCTACATTATTGAGAAAAATGGATCGGCTTTAATTCTAACTGGAGGCATAACGGGTCATCGGCTTATACATTAAATCTGGCGACCTTTTTTTCGTGTCAATACGAAATAATATGCTAGCCCAATAAAATTTTAGTAAATAGGTATAGTAAGACTCCTGAGTGCAGCACTTATGGTGCAATTATTTGGCAATGACAGATACAATATATTCGTATGATTTTTTCTTCATAATATTCTTAAGTTCTGACCATTTGACTCCCATCTTTTTTATGATATTACACATTATTACAAGTCTCGTCACGAGTAGTTATTATACTAATACACTAGCTGTTAAAAAACAATTGCCTATGTGTTATTCGAATATATAAGCTATATTACTACAAAGTTACATCAAAATTTATTCCGTAGTTTCTGCGTGAACGAGAACAAACACACTCACCTACTCACTAACTTTCGACTTTATAATATTATTGTGATTATTTGGTCCTGTATTTTTCATTTCATTTTACTATTATCTTTAGTTAACTCACCATTGCTCTCAATCCGCCTCTTCCCATACTTTACTATAAATCAAAACGATAGAAATGAGTAACAAATATCCATACATCTATACACTCACAAACTTCCGTATTTATAATATTAGAAGGATTTGATATCAATTGTCATGTATCTTGTTATAAATAACATTCTAACTGTTCTTGTTCAAAATATTTAGAAACTTAACTTTCATTCAACTCTTTGGTAAGCATCATAAATTTACTAGCAACACCTCTAAATTATATTTTACAATTGTTTACGTTAGCAACACTGCGGCCATTGTCTCGACAACTACCCACAAAGACGACATAACTTTTACAGGCTTGGGCTGAACTAGACCACTCACTGCCACTTTATGGCGAGGAAATATTAACTTCTTTTGTTATTGAATTTATGTTGTTGCTGTAAAGAACTTTTGTAATGTTTGTTTTGTTTTATTGGACGTGTAAATTAATTTTGTTTCTTTAGAGCTTTCGTTGTTGGGATTTATTTCATTAGTTGCCTTCCTTCATTGCAGAAACATTTTTAAGTCCTTAATTTAAATTCATTTATCAGATTATTTTTTCAAATTACGGGTTCTTTTATTTTTACCCAATTTTTTTATTTAGTTTTCAATTATTCAATAACAATTTTTACATCGTGTCTGAATATTCGGAATATTATTTTGGAATCACAAGTATTAGTATTGACATTTGCAAATACAAGAGTTCTATTTATATAATATTCAAAGTAATTAAATATTATAAACTAGGATTCGGTATAATGACTGATATCAAATTAAAAGTATATTTATTATTTTAAAACTAGTTCATTATGAACCAATGTTGCTATGATATAAGAAAGTGATATTTTTTATGGACATTAAACGTATGAAATTTTATTTCTCTCTATTTTTAACATAAATTATAAATTAATTCGTTTATATTATACCAACAGTGATTCATCAAGAAATAGGTCATCAAAAATAAACTCAATAAATTTTATTTTGAGGACCTTGTTACAGATCTTTTGATAATCATCTTATGTACCATATTTGTGTGACAACATTCACATTACCATTCTTATAACGCTAAATTGATGCAGGAGCAGCCGTATTAGTGTGTTGTTTAAAGCTTTAAGACGACTACAATTCTAACCAAGTGGGTGCCTATCCACCCATTGCATTTAGCTTGTCGACCATAATAATAAGTATATCACACTTACGTCACAGACATCCTTACCCATATGATTTCGATTTTTCTTTCGTCTAATGTTCAAATCAAACAAACCTAGTCACATAAATCGTACCGCAAAATTGGCTGATATTACGTCATATACCATCAATCAAAATCCTTAACGATGTCTTTCAGCTAAGTAAGGGACTATACCTAAAAATATTGAAGTATTACGTGCACCAAGTAGAGAATCAAGTGCTGCATGCAATGAATACCATAAAAACAAGTCACCGGAAAAACAAAACGCTGTTTGTGTTTAAATTTTACAACGATCGTGCATTATGCTCTCCTGCAGTTTTATGACTTTTATGAGCCTCTGAATGGTCACAATTGGTCACAAATAGTCACAAGTAGACAATGCAAGCGCACAATGTATCAACTAATTTGTTTTGGTTGTGACTAAAGTCGCATTGTTTCATTGATTTGTTACTTTAATTCGCATTTTTTGTTCAAAACCTACGGGTGGCTTGTTTGATTTGTAAAGATGTTTGAATATTTTGTTTGGGTCAATGTTTCCAAATCTTGGAAAAGAGAGTTGACTTCATATCGTGTAACGTTTAGTATTAGCATTCCAATACATCTACTTACCTATCTTATAACGCCAGAAAAGGTGAGGTGCCAGAATAAAGTAACGGTGGTTTAAACTCAAAAGAAATTAAATGCTTACTATGTTCATCAGTACACGTTTCTTTCAATTCCACATTGAGAACATATTACAGAAACGAAAATAGGATATAACTTTACCGATAATACACCCAAAGGTTTTCTTAATAAGCGCGAAACGAAAACATGTGGCCCGATGACTACTGTATTATAAGAATGTCCTCCTGGTTGAATTTCGACCACGCCACGCCAATTATAAATTATAATAGTTTAATTGTTATCATTATAAGGTGAAGGTGTACTACGTCTAATTATATTGACTTGACCATCTCATATCTGAGCTAACTAAAGGCAGGAATATTTGGAAAGAATAACTTAATTATATCAGACTTTGAGGCGTTAACTCACTGAAGAGTTTCAGCCTGTACCTTTGGTTTCGTCTAAACTTGACCAACTTCGAATACACTAATCATTTAGGAACTTAAGCACAACTCCAAATCGAATTGCAATGTTTTGTTTACTTTATGCAATAGAAAATACACACACGTTTTTTAGGATTTTAGCCAACCGATAATACTGATAGGGTACTCTTTAATGTACACGCAAACAAGGTAAATACGTTGGATACAATGACAATATTATGTAATCGGGAGACCTTATCGTACTGAGGGTTCCCTTGCAGGCAACCTTTGAAAAGTGACTGAATACGAACCTAAATATCTATAACAAGATACTTATAGTCTCGATTGAAGATATTAAAATTTGGGGATAAAGAAATTCAGGTAGAATGTAAGACCGACGCTCATAAATCTCAAACAAAAACTAATAGGTTATCAACACTTATTTAAGTTTTCAAAAATCAATATTTAGTTCAAAATCTTCTCACGTCGTTACTCCAAGTTAACGTGCACAAAACCGTAAACTTTACGAATAAAATCATAAAAAGTAAATAAAACCGGACTTTTACGGTTAACATAAATCAGGGAGGGGACAAAACTTTACCTTTTAATGGCTAAATAAAGTTTTTCTTGAAAGATTTGTGATTACATGTGATATCGCTTGTTCGACGAGTATATCGAGTTTCAATGCTTTAGAAGAAAATAGTTGTTTCATAAATTCTTTTCTATTAACAAATATACATCGTTAGCATAGTTATCTAATCAAGTATAAATGACTACTAATGTAATAAAATCAAGGCACACACAACGTTTTGACGAGCCGGTTGGGGTGGTTGGTAGAAACTTACTTTTCACGCTGCAGTTCGTGGGTTCGATTTTACCCAGGACAGATTTTTGGGTGTATGAATATTTATGTTCACCTGAGTCTGGGTGTAATTATACATATAGGAATGTATTCACAAAAGAAATGTAGTAGGTATGTCTAATATAACAGTTATCTGCTTTCCACAATACAATATTTTTATTGTAATACAAAAAGAACATTTTATTATGTACAGTTAAATACTAACCAATAAAAAGGTCAAAATATGACAATTATGTGACGTCATCAGTTTTACAGTTATACCGCTTATAATTCTAAATCTGACGACATTGCTAAAGATTATAGCTTTCACTAATGTGCTTATCTTCTTTAGGTGAGATTTTGTAGATAAAGGGCGCTCAGACCGAACGGTCCGCGATCAATCCGTCAAACTTTCGTTCGTGGAACGACGTTGAAGCAAAGGCACCCCCATTCAGCTTGGATTTTTTGTCATTGTTTAAACTAGAAACAATAATAAACAAACATTAGGAGGTCTTTGGCAGCCACTGTGCGGACAATGCGACCACGTCATACGGATTGACAATAATTATGACTATACAGGGTGTTGTTGGAAGTACAACATTATATTGATCTTTCTAATCATATACTCGGTTTACAATTTATATGAGCCTGTATTTAGAAATCGATCAAACAGTGAGTGTAAAAAGTGCTAGGAATTAATTTTGCAACAGCTCTATCCGATTTTTTCATTTTATGTGATATTTTTAGATAGATACTTATCTGAGAACATATGTAGGATAATAAATTTACGTGAGTTACGTTTTTAAACTGGATGAATAATTCTAACAAAAATATTTAGAACCGCTAGCTGTAACAGCTGGAATTAGCGTCTCAAGTGTCAAAAAACGCCAGGTTCAAGTTGAGATTTATTTCCAAATGTGGACAATAGTATAATATATATTAATATTATATAAATTACAATATTACTAGATATCCTAGTAACATAGCACCTCAGAGAATATTGTCGGCTCGTTATAGTTACATTTGCCCAAAACGAAGGTAGTTACATCGATTTTGCACACCCTGAAATAGGCCAAGTATTTTATCAAAACTATTGAAATGCTTTTCGAGAATTATACAAATGAGTTAAGTTGTACTGCCAATGATTCAATTGTAGATGAACTATGAAGCTTTAGAAACTACATTTTAAAATAATTTAAATATACATAATATGCATTTACTAAAATAATTAATATATATAGAATTGATAATACAACATAATTATAGTTAGAATTTATCATGATAACAAATTCCAATTCTACATTAACTGGATAAAGAAAATATTATTGTTTATAACACAAATGAAATCAGATAGAGCAGTTACAAAATAAATTCCAAGCACATTTTACATTCACCCTATACAAAGGTATCAGGAATAACGGGGCAGCCCAAGGCTACGACCGCGCAGTAGCACCACGAGGTGAGGGTGATGGATGGACGACACTCCTACTTAAACACCATCCACAATGGCGACCAGCGGGGGCGAGGGGAACAAAAACAATGACCAAAGTACAAAATACTCCTACACTCACAAATAATAATATAAGGGACTAATTCATGGAAACGTGCCTTTGACTGGAGTAATTTATGCCACGCAAAGACTATTGTTGGTTTAAAAAATATCATTAGAAGTTAAGAACGGTAATAAAATTGATGGTGTTCATTCAAATCAAATCTACGATTTTAAACTTGTGTTCTGCCTAGTGGTCTAGTGGTTGGTGACCCTTGCTACTAAGCCACAAGTTGTGGGTGCGATGCCGTTTACCATGTAGTGTTTACCTAGGGATTTGGCCGAATTTGACCTATTGGAGTTATGTTATGGTATTGTGGAGGTCGAATGCCTAGAATATATTTTAGATTCACTATATCTTACATATAATAAAATCGTAGGAAAGTCAAAACTGTACATTGAATATTTTTTTAAAAGGATACTTGGGGCGTGATCTACAATCGATATCAAAGCCAAAAATATAGTTTTAAGAATTTATGTCTGTTTGTCTGTATGTATGTCCGGGCTAAACTCAAAAAGTACTGGATGGATTTACTTAAAATTTTGTATGAATATTACTAAGAGGTTGGGTCAACATATAGGCTACATATTATCACGTTATCACCTACGGGCGAGGAGCTGTGATAATTTATAAAGTTTAACGCGGGCACAGCTAGTAAATACTAAGGCATTAAAGTCTGTACTGTCTTAATTTCTAAACATTCCTTTGGGCATTTTATATACTAACTACTACTATACAATGTACTTAAGCCCCTCTGATGGTACAGGTGTCTTTGGGCGGCGTTGATCACTTACCATCAGGTCACCCGCAAGCTCGACTACCTAGCTAGTATATACTAGTATAAAAATACTACACCAAGAAATTCCAAAAAAATAATACTCCTTTTTACATAGCAAAACATTAATCAATTGAAATATCTTTTAACATTTTTTTTCTACAATAATTGTAACAGAAAAACAAACCCATAAGGCGATAGTAATTTGTCACTCCTACGCAACAAAAACTTGTTAATATTTTGAAAACGGATACCCATTTCATTAATTATATTTTGGTTATAAGTTATTTCTAATGTCTCAATCAACCACAAAACTCTGTTGATTATTATCTATTAATGATATTAATGATATTTAATAGCCAAAACTTATATTAAAACCACATGATTTATTGCACATGCTGTATATTGAATAGGTACATTTGCATAATCTGTTCATTATTATAAAATTATATATTTTTAATTTGCAACATTTTATAATTATGTTGGCATTGAAAAAAAAGATTAATGGCACGAGGCGTAATATTTTATTTTAAAATATCACGAAGTAGATCATACTTTTATTTAGATGATAAATCCCGTTTAGTATAAGAATAACAGAGTGCCTCGTTGGTCTAGTGGTAGCTTGTTCAACCGCAGATAATGAGGTCCTGGGTTCAAATCCCAAAGTGATTTTGGGATTTTTCCGTAAAAAGAAATTTCTCAGTACCAGCCCGAAGTCAGGAAGTTGGCGGTATTACACCCCCGTGCCTCGGAGAGCACGTAAAGCCGTCGGTCCTGTACCTGAACTCTTTCCGACCGTGTCGCTAGGCGTCCCATCGGATCATGAGCGTGATGGAATAGAAAGTGCCCCTGTGTTTGCGCACACACTTGTGCACTATAATATGTCCTGCGCAATTGGCTAGTCTCTATTAAGACTGGCCGCCGTGGCCTAAAATCGGTCGGGAGGACATCATCATCAACAGAGTGATTTTAAAGGTAATAAGCACCTAAGTATATTAATAAAATTTTTGATGGCATGTAATGGCAGGAGCAACAGCTATCCTATTTTAATATGTACTTGGCATCTCACTTTGCGGTCTTAAATTTTTGTTTTTTTTTTATGTATTGCCATATATCATTGACAGGCCGGTTAACGTGGTTGGCAAATGCTTGCTTTTCACGCCGGAGGTCGTGAGTTCGATTCCCACCCAGGACAGATATTTGTGTGCATGAACATGTCTGTTTGTCCTAAGTCTGGGTCTATTTATCTATGTAAATAGGTATGTATTTGCAAAAGAAATGTAGTACATTTAGTATATCAGTTATCTGGTTTCCATAGTACAAGCTCTGCTTAGTTTGGGATCAGGTGGCCGTGTGTAAATAATGTCCAAGGATGTCATTGGATCAGAGCATTTGCCAGTGTCGTGTATGAATTCAACATTATGCAGTGTTTTCGTCATATAGTCTTCTATAGATTTTGGAATCAATACAGAAAATCACATCGTAATATGCCACTTACGAGTATATTGTATTTACACCCCTGTGCCAGAGGCCCGATGACTTTAGGTACACTCCGAAGTACCTAAAGTCATCGGACCTCTGATGAACCTGACATCTTTCCGGTCGTGTCGCTAGTTGTCCCATCGGAGCATGAGAGTGATGGACTAAAAAATGCTCCTATATTTGCGCACACACTTGGGAACTACATATAATATATCCAACCCAGATAGCTAGTCTCCATTGAGACTAACCGCCGTGACCGAAATTCGACCAAGCCGACATTGTTATTGCGTACAAGGTTTTAAGTGTTTTTCTGATACTTATTGTATTCATGAGGTAAAGAAGTTAAGTTTATCTAATTCCTGCTGTACTTGTCTCTTTTAGCTCCCCAAGTTACTTAATCGCGACTAAGATTTGATTTATCTCTAAATAAGGGGATAAAACTTGTCCCAGTCTTAGAAGAAACGACTCAGTATTTTTATTTGTCATGTTAAACTATACAATAGTTTATTAGTGATATAGCAATCACTGGTAACAAACAAAGACACACAAATATGTGACAGGAAGAAAGATTACGCCACTCTATCAAGCGATCTGACAACAGAGTTGAATTCTTACGATTTGTCCCGTCATTGTCCCTCGTAAAAGTTGGGACAAAGCGGGAAGAAGCGTGTAATGGTGCTCATAAAACAATAAACCACCCACTGCTGGCAGCGCGCACGCAGCACGACCGAACGAACGCTGCCTTTGTCCTCTTATTGTGAACGCATCTCAACATGGCGCGAGCGATCAACAAAAGCGCGCCATTTCTGACGTTTCAACGTAATCATCAGTGACAACAGTTGACAATCACTATTTTTACACATAATACTAATTTATTTATTTAAAATTGATATAAGCTGGATCGATTTGGTAGCAACAAAGTGATTTAATAAGCTACTTTTTATGCACTAACACTTCGCTGAATTAATTGACTCCGAAGGTATTTCCCATCCGGTATGACATGGCAACCTTCAAGTTGCGATCCTATTCTTCTCTGGTGTTGCAAGTGTCCAAGGGCGGCGGTGTGATAACTTACTATCAGGTGACCAGGTTGCATGTTCGTGTTACTATTCTATATAAAAAAAAAACAAAACAAAATACGTAGGCTAATAGTTGTGGACCTACCTAACCCCGACCAAGCTCAGTGATATAGTAATGTGACTATTCATTTTAATGGAATCGTCATAGAAAGCTTGACGTCGCGTCGGTAGTTTTTTCTCTGTGGTGACGGAGACGATCATCATCTGTCTAATTCCGTGGGGGCGCTTAGAAGTCTTCCCGACTGAATATCTACCAATCGGTCCCGATCGTGACAGATTTTCTAAATGATTCTTTGACGAGCACTAGACATTTTTCAGCTGACATAATAATTGTTCAAAAGGTAGATACTTGTCTAAAGACGGTGGCTTAGATGAGTGACTACAGATTATTTGACTATTTATTTTGATGGGATTGTTAGACTAAGCTTTGTTTTGTAGTTGGTCAACTTTGATAAAAAGCCCGACTTATACTTGTTACGTTTACGGGAGATTGATTATTAATTGTTAAGTGCAAAGTTCAGAGTAAAATACTTTAGAACGTATAGGGACACGCCAACTTAACTCCCCACATAATTAAAAAAAATGTAAATTAAGCATTAGATAATAATGGCGACATTTTATTTATTTATTTATTTATTTCTCTCCTTAACACCTACCATTACAGGTCTTGACCTAATGCGATAGTGTTAGTATTAAGATTATAAATAACTTATTAAACTAATTTTAATAAGATACACAAAAAAATAATTAATGGGAAAACTCAATGGTCATAGAACCTAAAGATTTATTTTTTCGTCCGTAGGCTTCAGCCCTTTTGGCCTACATATGAATCCTGGGCCTGGGTAGTGCTAAGCGGTAGCAATAAATTAACATAGCTCTTTTGTGCTCTTTAAAGACCTCGACTGGGGAAGGGGAAGCTCGACTTCTTCGCCAGACAATAGCGGCGAGCGGGGGCTCAGGGCTCTTTTTGGGATGCTTTGTGCAACTTTCGCTTTAAGTTAATACGCGAAGAAGCTAGTTTCTCGTCCAATTGAGGATCGGAGAGGGCCCCACCGTCACGAAAAAGAGTCATGGAGGTGACTGGTGGTCGTACTCTCGGCCCAAGATTTTCGGATTGTGTAATGGAACATCCTTGTATTGCAATATACAGACTGACAGTATAGCGCTGAACTAAATTATTTTATTAATGTTACATAAAGAAAATAAACCTTTAAAAATAACTAACAATGATTTTTACCCTTGTTAGATAAATGTGTAGCTGTCAAGTTAATACATACCTACCAGCAACAACTTTCTAATGTATTATAATACTAGATAATCGAATATTTACAAAAGAAAAGATAAAAATCTAAAACGGGCGACTAATTCATTGATAAGCATCACCAAACCAGGTTAATGTTGCAAAATAAACGGCAGGGTTGAGGCGTTTAAGGCACTCATGACGTGGTGCCATGTCGAGGTCTACCTGGGCTGCTTGATCAACTCTTACGCTAGGGTAACACACATTCGAGAAAGAAGACAAACACCAGCATGTTAAGGGCCTTCTCTCACAATGTGAGGGCATAGGTGCAGAGTCCACCACACTGCCACCAAAAAGTGCCTTAGGACAATATATAAAATGTATAGTGATGAGTCTGTAAGAGATATTTTCAGATCGAAGGGCTACCTTACACTGACAGGGATCTATATTCTGGAACTATGTCTATTTGTTAAAAATAATATGCAATATTTTAGTTTTAAATCAGACTCAAAGAGGAACATTCGTAGAAAATATAAATATGACATAAATTTACCCAGAATAAAAAACATGATTTATTATAAAAGTACTTATATATCTGCTATTCGTGTAAAAACCACTTACCATCTGATATAAAGCAATCAAATGGAACATTGTTTAAAACGAAATTAAAGAATATGTTAAAAGAGAATGTTTACTATAGTCTGCATGAGTTTTTTGCCAAAAAATAATGTGTTATTATTACTAAGAATAAATTAAATAGACTTGTATTGCTCGGATATGCAATACAAGTCTATTTAATTTATTCTTAGTAATAATAACACATTATTTTTTGGCAAAAAACTCATGCAAACTATAGTAAACATTCTCTTTTAACATATTCTTTAATTTCGTTTTAAACAATGTTCCATTTGATTGCTATATGGGTAGACTGTTGATCCTAAAAACTGTTACGTTATGATAAGACCTTATTGTACACAGTTACGCAATAAAATAAATCTTTATCTTTATCTGTCACAGTACGGGACTTTAAAAGTCATCAAGAAGTTGAGAACTTTAAGGCATGCAGGTTTTCTCACGTTATATTCCTTCACCGTTTTCAGTACGAGATATTTGAGGCGCTCATAGCTATTTGCACTCACCGTTCGGTAGGTGATCATCTAGATAAAGCAGGTAGTAGGCAGTGGTTTAATTTCTGCGTCTCCGTCTGCTCCGGAGAGCACGTTAAGCTGGTGGCCCTGTTTTTGTCGTAAGATAGCAGTTTTTAAGCCACATAAGAGACTTTAATAAAGTGCCCAGTTTCATAAAAGAACTACCATTTTTTTAATTTAAACGTTATTTAACCAAATTTTTAACGGATAAATGTTTTTATAGTATACAAGAATACCTTGACTATAAGCTGTGAGCCTTGTGTGTTTATATTTAAAAAAATCTATATTGCTATGTATTATTATTAATAATGAATTAAGTAAATGTCTATAAATTGTATGGTAATTTTTTGTATTAAAATATATATTTGGATGCTGAAAAGTAGAGTACTTATTTGTATTATGTTAAGAACTTTTGTCACCTTATTCACGCAAATAAATGAGTTTTATCTTTATCTTTCTGGGCGGCTGTATTAACTCTGATACCAGCGTAACCACTGCCCATTCAATAAAGAAGTACGTGATAATTCATTTCTAATAGACGGTCACCGTAGCCTAGTTGGTTGTGCTCCTGCCTCTGAAGCTGGTGGTCCTGGGTTCGAATCCCGGTAAGTGCAAATATTTGTGTGATGAGCACGAATATTTTTTTCTGAGTCATGGATGTTTTCTATGTATTTAAGTATTTATCTATCTATATTATTATGTATATCGTCGCCTGGTACCCACAGTACAAGCTTTGCTTAGTTTGGGGCTAGGATGATCTGTGTGACATTGTCCCTAGATATTATTATTATTATAATACGCCCATGTATGTATTCATAAGGACGTGGTGCGCGCCTATATTTATATTATATTACATTAAAAGCTGAAAAGTAGCTTAAATGTCCTTCCATTCATGTCAAACTATTTCAATGGAAACTAGCGATGCAGAGGTTTTGGAGTGAATGCCGCTTAAATAAGCTTTCGCGTTCATAATGTTATAGTAATATAAACTAGATGGAAGTATGGATACGGGCCTTTTGACGTAGTTGGCAAATGTTTGCTTTTCACGCCGGAGGTCGTGGGTTCGATTTCCACCCGGGACAGATATTTGATTGCATGAACATATCTGTTGGTCCTGAATCTGGATGTAATTATCTATATAGGTATGTATTTACAAAAGAAAAGTAGTATATGTAGTATATCAGTTATCTGGTTTCCATAGTACAAGCTCTGCTTAGTTTGGGATCAGATGGCCGTGTGTAAATAATATCCTAAGATATAATATTATTGTTGATTTTTAAGTCCATTGCTTCGCGAGTTGTGTAGATATGTATGTTTGCGACGCTAAAGCTCTTATGAACGAATCACGCTAACAAAACTCGTAACCTTAGACATAGCAAAATTTGTCATACTGAACTATTTCATCCGTCAATCTGTATTTTGAGCAGTGAGTTGAGATAGTGGCATTCTTTTACGACGGTCACCGTAGCCTAGTTGGTAGTGCTCCTGCCTACGAAGCTGGTGGACCTGGGTTCGAATCCCGGTAAGTGTAAATATTTGTGTGATGAGCACGAATATTTGTTTCCGAGTCATGGATGTTTTCTATGTAGTTAAGTATTTATCTATCTATATAAGTATGTATATCGTCGCCTGGTACCCATAGTACAAGCTTTGCTTAGTTTGGGGCTAGGATGATCTGTGTGACATTGTCGCTAGATATTATTATTATTTTAACATAATAGGAGCAATGTAAGCAACGAACAACCTTCCACTGCACAAAGGGGCCGTAGATAAATCTATTACAGTTCCAGTCTCAGAGCCGTCAATGATTATTGTTATTTTAATGTTATTATACAAATTATTATAATCTGGCGGCTATATTTATAGCTCCGGTAAGCGCTTTTGATACGCCGCTTATGAGGTACGTGAGTAAGGAACAACGCGCACAGCGCTGTGTACAGCACACAGAGCTCTATTGGCGCGGCGGTAATAAGCTTAGATGCATATTTACCTTTTGTTTTTATATAAGAGGGCAACAAACGAGCAAGTGGGTCCCTGATGGTAAGTGATCACCGCCGCCCATGTACACTCGAACCACCAAGTAGTCGCGGGTGCATTGCCGGCCTTGACAAGAGTCCGCAAACAATTGTTGCTGACCCTCCCTCTACACCCCCACCCCGTGATCTTCCCACTACATTTTGGGAAAAGAGCGTGTCGTAAACTTCAGCAAAACGCCGAACTGTGATAGAATAAGTGTTAGATCTATCTTTTAGCTATGCTAGCTCTACATTTCTAATTAAAATTCGATATTAAGTAGTTTTACCGCTTTTTATGTGAAACCTAGTACCAAAAAATCTGATTCTGGAATTTAAGTGCCACTGCATACGTAAGGTCTACCTCCAGGGAGGCACGGCAAATAACGCATTATGAGAAGCTCGACTGGGTAGTATGTAGGTACCTAATAAAAAATATACAAGTAATAATAGTCATTGCGAAGGAATTTTCAATATTCAACTGTTGAAATAAGTATTAGTATTTTACTTAACCCAGCTAGACATCTTCAACTTAATGAAAAATAAGACTTTTATTTGTTCAATTCTAAACCTAACTAATACAATATTATAATATATTTTATTATCTTCTAAATAACTAATTAGTTTCCAAATATAAATTTTATAAATAACCTCAAAAACGAATTAACTTGGATGTATAAGTGTTGGTCAGACAATTTGGTACTCAAAATCCTTGGTAGAGCTTTGTGATTCGAAATTTCGACTACAAACCATCATCACTATATTCAATGTTTTAAATATCTCCTAGAGAACGGGCAGCAGCGTACTATATCCTTCATACTGCGATTGTAACCCGTCTGCCAAGCGTGGCGATTATGGAAAATCCTTGATAATAATAGACAAAACTCCACTTTGGAAATCTTTGGGGATCCTTTGTCCAGCAGTGGTCGTCTTTCAACTCTGCCATGATTATAAGCTAGCCTATGCCGAGGTTTGAACCCGAAGGGGGGGAGGTGTCCTCAGGCGCGGGTTACTTGATTTGTAGTTTTATTTGCTAAACGGTTTGAGCCCCACTCGCCTCTATTGTCTGGTAAAGCAGTGAAAGCCTCGTCGTGTAACTATTTACAACATGTTAGTTTATTATAATAATAATTCTTTATTTTAGAACTACATAGGCTCCACTGTGTTAGTAGACCAAATAATATCAAAATCCCATAAAACGTATGCCTTCCCCACCGCACCAAGTATCCGTTCACCCTACTAAGGTGTAAATGCGGCGTGATATACGCTCGGGGATATATCGGGGACAATTTATTTAGAAGACACTCACAGCAACCCTGCTTCCTGACCTAAACATTAACAAATCAAAAGCAACCTTGAAATCATACGACTAAAATTCAAATTACTATGGAAAAAAATCGAAGGTTTGATATGGAGGTAGAGACAGAGGAATTTGACGCATATTTATGGCATGTTAAAGTTTGTTTTGCCTAGTCTTAGTTTAAAAGCTTTTGCGATTCCTATAGGCCCCGTGCTGAGCCGAGATGATTGCAAAATGAATAAATAATACCAGCAAGTTGCGCGCGCATATTACATGTCAACCATAAATGTGTTTATTTTTAAACAACTTGGCGACTTTAAAAAAATGATAAAATTATAACTTTATTTAAAGATGTTGAGGGCTTTATTTTTAAATTAAAAGTGGTGTTGGGTAATGGGAAGCGGCTTTTCAAAGTGTGGACTTTATTTATTGGTATCCTCATTGAAATGCCATACGAGTAAACTGCCTCGTTGCTCTATGATCTGATCTCTTAATCTATCTGATCGGTAGCGTCTTATATCTAACAAAAACTAAATGTTAAAAAAAATTATTCCAGTTAAATATATCAGTGTATCGCGGAGGACTTTAAATCATATCAAACATGAACCCAAAGCACACCCAGACTCAGAACAACTTACTATGGGTCACATAAATTGGTCACACAAGTAGTTGTCTTGTGCGGAAATCGAACTCGGAACAGGAAGTGGTGAGGCGATGTCTTAACTCTCACCTGATGCGCCACAAGTGTGTCTACGTGTGTCCCTGTCGTGTGCCCTGACTACAAAAACTTTAATCTTTCAGTGTTTTTTTTTAATAAGTACAGAAATATATTTGGTTACGTATTCTCTTATTACATCCTACAATATTTCTTCAGTAATTAAACGCCAAGTAAATTGGATAGGGCTACTTTTTTGTTGCAGGTCGACATATTATTTATTTAACAGACTTTTATTATTGGCAGAAATAGGCCTTTTTATTGATTTTTGGAGGAAATTTATGGGTATTGTGACGAAATGTTGTAGCTAATATCTATACATATGTATAATATATTGGTCTACCCTTAAAATCCAAGGTGGACAATGCGAAATACAGCTAGGCAGCTAGAAAGCTCATAACCGCTTCATTACACAATGATAATAGGAACTTAGAAGGAAAGGATTTTATATTAGAGAAAAATTTAAGTTCTTTCTTGCGGTTGGGTTCGTTTTGTAGAGTAAAAGTAAACTACTTTTTACTCTACACAAGAAAAGGAAGTACACATAAAGTACAACTAGATGTATAAATACATTGGGCGGCCTTAGCGCTGCTGCGATTTCTTCTAGGCAAACTTGGTATGGAATATTAATTGCAGCCAGGAAAAGGTTGGTGTCCGACCAGTTGTCAGTGCAACGCATATCATATTGCACTGAATGATGTTCTAGAAGTTACTCATTTGGTCTATCCAAATGAGTAACTTCTAGAACATCATTCAGTGCTATATGATATGCGTTGCACTGACAACTGGTCGGACACCAATATTTTCTTGGTTCCAATTAATATTTCATACCAAGTTGTGGAGATATTTTACAGAATAGCTAGACAAACGAGAAAGCGGCTCCTCTGGAGTGACCGCAAGGGCATTTCGGGATTTAAGAAAGGAATAGGCTCGTTCTTGGAGGCCATGTCACACCAGAATCACTCAAGTTGTTTACTTAAGCCTAGGTACCTACTCCTGTTATATTTATTGTATCGTTGCGCCTGTGTTGTCTGTGTGCTCTCGCAGGGCGTGGCTTGCCCGCGGCACGTTTGATCGGCTCACCCCCGCCTACTCGCCGTCGGAAACGGCTCAGATTTCAACTTCCTCTGCAACCCGTTCGCGTCAGCCTTAATTATATAAGGAATCCTTTTATTCTCTATAAAAGGCTCAAGAATTGAGGCGTTTTCAAAGACTTCGTATAAATATTTTTAGTGGAAGAAAATTATGCGGAGTTTTTTGTGTTTATTAGGTCTTGGTAGCGGTCGTTGGTGTGACATAATAATGTTTTTTGTACAGTTCTGACCTCTTTATTCTGTTAAGTTTAATGAGAGCTCAACGTATGTTTTACTCATATTTTGTGTCGCTTGTAGTTAATGAGATATATGCCTGTGTCAAACGGTGAGACGGTTTTCACTATTTTTATTTTTTTATATAAAATAGGATGGCAAACAAGCAAGTTGGTCACCTGATGGTTAGTGATCACCGCCGCCCATGGACACTCGCAACACCAGAGGAGCCGCAAGTGCGTTGCCGGTCTTTAAGAAAAGAATAGGCTCGCTTCTTGAAGGTTGCCATGTCATACTGGATCGGAAATACCTCCGCAGCTAATTTATTCCACAGAGCGGTAGTGCGCGGTAAAAACTTTTCGGTTATTGTGAAACGCATCCTGCGTTTGATGCGGAACCTTAAAAGTATTTTCGCCTAAAATGTCTCTCAATAGTATTTATTGTCTTCGGGTGCGGGTCTGACTCGCAATGGGCGGCATTTTTAGGGTGCATATGTGGAACTGTCGCTCTACGTTATTAAGCGAAGACGCAGACCGCTCACCCGATTGAAATAGGAAAGGGTATTTCATTGATACGAATGAAAACAAAGTGTCGTTCTAATAACTTTGACTTAACCTCTAGGTAAGCCACTGACCGACTGCCTCGTTGGTCTAGCGGTAGCTTGTTTTACCGCAGATGACGGGCTCAAATCCCGGGTCGGGCCAATATTGATTTTCTGACTACACTGTAAAAAAAAATTCTTAGTATCAGCCCGAAGTCTGGGAATTGGCAGTATTACACCCCCGTGCCTCGAAGAGCACGTAGAGCCGTCGGTCCTGTACCTGGTCTCTTTCCGGTCGTGTCGCTAGTCGTCCCATCGGATAAGAGTGACGGAATAAAAGTGCCCCTGTGTTTGCGCACACACTTGTGCATTATAATATGTCGCACACTATAGCATGTTTTCCCCAACAGAAACAACATCTCATCTTCTCTCATCATCAACAATGTATAAGATTCTATAACAAACTTCCCAATGATATTAGAGAATTGTCTACTTACGAATAAGTTTAAAAGAATTATTAAAGCCAAATTGTGTAGCAGGGCATATTACAAAATTTCTGATTATTTAATTGATACAAGTGCTTGGGATTGAGTTGTTCTGAGTCAACACACATGATTGTAATTAATCTTAAGTATATTTTATTTTAAAAAAGGATTCCTACTGAGTTTTCTGGCAGTGTTTCTCAGTAGCTGCCACGTCATGCACTGCACGGTAGGGTAAAAAAATATGACGATTCCACATAAATGTAAAATTTTTACGGAATAAATAATTATTGACTTTGACTTTGACATCGTGGTAACTTTCAGCCAATAAAAGAGCGTACTCCGTTGGGATTGAAAATCGTGTTTATCGGCCGACATCAATGTCCTGTATAAATTGTACAGACGCCAGCACATCCAGCTACCCTAATCTGTCAAATTTCTCTTATAGATTTGCAACTTCATCACATAAGCATAAGGTTCAGTTTCAATTGGGCAAATTTGACAGATTGGGGTAGCTTGACGTGCTGGTCTCTTGATAGCTGTCTGTAGGTACCATGTGCCAATGTCGCCACCATGCTTCTTGATAGACAATAATAATTGCAAATCGGCGTGATAGAGATACCTAACATTATACATTTTATTATTTGTTTACAAAATTCAGAAATAGCGCATACCTCGACTACGAAGTGTTCCGACGGAAAATACAATGGCTATTGTTTTTGTGATAATTAATAGTCAACCTTCGGCTCAACACCAACAGATATGTTGTTATGTCATGCTAAGGTTAATTAGGTCGGTATCTATTAAATAGATATCATTATCGATCACTTACTTTAATACTATAACATGTATAATAGTACCTAACTCCCTTAATATTCGCATGCCCACTAAGGAGAGATGTCGTAACCTACAAAACAATGTACAGTCAGCTCCAAAAGTCGATGAACAGAATGTATATTTAACAGTACAGTTACGGCGTCAAATCAGGGTAATCTAATGATATATTTAATGGATGTGCTGGCGTCTGTACAGACTTTTTATCCATTAAATATATCATTAGATTACCCTGATTTGACGCCGTAACTGTACTGTTAAATATACATTCTGTTCATCGACTTTTGGAGCTGACTGTACTTACCATCTTTGTGACCATATTTGAAGCGAATAAAGATATTCAATAAAGATATACAAGTAAGTTTAACTACTAATAATAATAATTTTGTTAATACTTTAATCTATAGATATTCATAAAGATATACAAGTAAGTTTAACTACTAATAATAATAATTTTGTTAATACTTTAATAATAAATTATATGTCTTATTATTTATTTTATTAATTACTTAATTATTAAAATTAAAATATATTTTTATTGTATTATATCTTAGTCATTAATTAATAATTGTAAACGATTATTAATAATGCTATTATGCACTTCCCAAACAAATTTTCATGTCTAAATATAAATTAGGTACAGACGCCAGAACATCAAGCTACCCCAATCTATCAAACTTCCCCAATTGAAAGTGAACCTTGTACTTATGTAATAAAGTTGAAAATCTATGACAGAAATTGCCAGATTGGGGTAGCTGGATGCGCTGGCCGTCTGTACAGTTTAACTAAATATTTTTCACAACATACGAATATGATATATATACAGTATGTTGAATATAGTGAAACTCTGCTACAATATCGTTAACTTCTCTGTAATCTATATTCTGGCAAATAAATATTTCATTAATTGATTCATAAAATCTCAATATTCATTACCAACTAAACTAATTGTCCTAATATCATTCCATTATATTCTAACATGGTTCTTATGAAAATGACAGGGTATCTTTAGTAGTGTCAATTTAGGCACTGTGAAAGTCCATGTGCAGCGGTTACCACTTTCCATCAGGTGGGCCGCTAGCTCACCTGCCTCCAAAAGCAATAAAAAATATTGTTTTGACGCAAAATCCTTATGAAAAAATAATCGGCACGTTATAAATAACCTGTACCTAACCCAATTATCCGACGCGCGAAGTATGAGCATTGTTAGTAGACTGACAGTTCTTTGTATGCCCCGTTCTTTTTACACGAGCTATGTTAGAAAGAGATGTAATGCCATTTTTTTTTAAATAAAATAAAATAAAAAAGGTTTTTACTCACGTAGACTATAAAAAAGTGCTTGTAAATAGTCAGAACATGTTTGTAGTAATATAGTTGTATAGGTACATTATTATTTCTAGTAATATAGATATTTAGGTACACATTGTATGAAAACATTTATAAAATTTATTTTATTATAGCAATGATATTTAGCTAGCTCGTATCAAGTTATTGTCAAGAGATTATGTTTAATTATCTAGTTTAAGTCTAATATTTTTACTACATATCGTCAATGGTTCTGTCTATATTAAGGTATTATTATGACGGACCTTGTGTTAATAACGACGGTAGCGCTTTAATGCTACCACCGGATCCAATGCGCCCCTCAGTTGGGGCCCAGCGAAACAAACTCAGTGGGTTTTTGAAAACAATATATCTTTTAAAATAAATGCGATTTGAAAATACTAAATGGCCAGTATTTTTATAGACTAGCTTGTATGGTGCTGTTGAGCGACGAAGTCCTGTTCACCTTAATAGCCACAACATAGTGTACTGATTTGCATAATACGAGATAATTAGCTACGAATACATATTATAGCAGCAATGATACTTCTTTTTTATGTTTAACTAGCGGTACCCCGCAGTTTTACTCGCGTTAAATTTTATAAATTATCACAGCTCCTCCCCCTAGGTGATAGCGTGATAATATGTAGCCTATATGTTTATCCGACCTCTTAGTAATATTCATGCGAAATTTGAAGTTAATCCATGCAGTACTTTTTGAGTTTCGCCCGGACATACATACAGACAAGCAGACAAAAATTATGTGAAACTATATTTTAAAAAAATATTCAATGTACAGTTTTGACTTCACTACGATTTTATTATATGTATAGATATCATTGTATAGAAGGCTTTTATAGAATTGTGGAAGAGTTATTAAAATCATCGTATTCCCACGAACTGTTTGTGCATGCGTGTGTGTATGTGTATATGGGTGGGTGGGTATGTGCATGTGCGTGTGTGTGTGTGCGCATACGTATATGTGACATCATACTTACCTGGACTACTATTTAAATTGGTACGTATTAGTAATTATACGGAGTATTTTGTAAGACTTAAAGCAGGGATCACGTGGTGTTGGTACTTGCCTTTCATTTACGTAAAAGTTGCGAATTTTCCAAATTTTGTTGTGATAATTTTAAAGTGATGAAGATTTGAACCTGCATTCTCCTGACAAAATCCTGTAAGGTCATCTATACATATAATAAAATCATAGAAAAGTCAAAACTGTCCATTGAATATATTTTTTAAGGATGCTTGGGGCGTGATCTACAATTGATATCGAAGCCAAAAATATGGTTTTCATAATTTTTGTCTGTATGTATGTCCGAGCTAAACTCAAAGAGTACTGCATGGATTTACTTAAAATTTTGCATGAATATTACTAAGAGGTCGGGTCAACATATAGGCTACATATAATCACGCTATCACCTACGAGGGAGGAGCTGTGATAATTTATAAAATTTAACGCGGGTAAAACCGCGGGGCACAGCTAGTTGGAAATATTTCTAATTTAAATGTTAGCGCCATCTATCAGTAAGTATAGCCTAACAATTACTCGACCGATTACATGTTACATCTATAGGTACTAATATTATAAAGCGGTAACGTTTGTGAGTTTGTGACGTTGTAAGGGGTAATCTCTGGATATACTGAACCGATTTTCAAAATTATTTCACCAATTGAAAGCTACGTTATTGTGGCTATAACATTATATAAAAAACGGGCAGGGTCAAAAATATTTATAACGCGGAACGAAGTCCGCGGGCACTGCTAGTGTTTTTATAAAAATGGCAACGTTGCCCAAAATTACAAATATTTAAAAAATAAATGATCCGTAAATAAGTAGTTTGGCGACCTAATTGGATCCTCTGCAGTTGGCAAAACGTTGGGGGCTTTAACCCAGAGAATACAGGGTCATTCTGTCGGAAGTATAAATTTATTTATCTCAAAACTTAAAAACCGGCTAAGTGCGAGTCGGACTATCTACTACTACGACTACAGTTACTGTCTAACTCGGTTCATGAGACACAGCCTGGTGACAGACTTTCTTTTTCTTAATCAAAACACGTGTGCTTTATTGTAACGTATTTCAAATACTTAATCCGTTTTACCACTATAATACTAAAGATTTTTTATCTTTTAAAATGAGGTTTCGCGTTGCGGGCCAATAGGCTGAGGGCATTCTCTAGTACTAGCAGTCCTTGCCTATTAACTCCAACCAACTTGTTTTTAAAGATTTATCTGTAAAGTTAATATGGCTCCAATATTCTTGCTTCAACTGTGTATTTAGTGGAGTAGAGCGTAGCGATTTTTCGCTCTTTGACGAGCTCGACTGGGGAAATAAGTCTACCTTCCAGCAGACGCTCCGGACTAGCTATGTTCATGTTATTGCTCTATGGGTGTAAGTAACGTCACCAGAGCTCACCGGGAGGCCGTCCAAGCCATGCGTGGATACCGTAACCGTTTACCATTACTTACCATCAAGTGGGACGCCTGCTTGTTTGTTGACTTGGTACTATAAAAGAAACTCTAGGCATAAAATCATGGAAACCTCATCTCACCTTTATCACCTTGTTATACTCATAATTTTGGTACAGCTTGGGACAGGTAACACACTGCTAAACGATACAACTGATAAATAAACTTTTATATTTCTAAATACATACATTTTATAGGCTAAACTAGCGGCCCGGTACGTGTTTCGCTACGAATAAGGCATAGTAATAAAAACAAATGATTAAAAGTTCATTTATTCAAACAAATAAATATTTTAAATTGCTAAAAGATGTTGATTTTACACTTTTTCAAACTTTTTTTAAATGTTCCCTACGTACAAACCTTCCCTGGACTTCCACGAATAATGCAAGACCAAAATTAGCCAAATCGGTAAAGGCGTTGTTGAGTTATAACATTACAACGAAAAGTGGCATTGATTTTTATATATATAGATGTGCGAGCTTCGAACCTGAAACCTTTGGATCAGAAGGCAGGGTCTCTAACAAATGAGTACTGATTTATTTGAGAATGTGATTTATTGTTAGAAATATAGCTTGAATGGATAAATTGTATAAATAAATGCATAACTTGCTGCGCCCAACTGATCCTTTCCGATCCCAAACTGGGCAGGGGCTCTACCGGCTAAGTCGCCGAACATCGATTTCCTAAATAGCGTTCAAATAAATAAAGGTTAAAAATGACTTAATCAATCGTTAAATCGGTTTCCATGACCACATATGACGTCATAAATTGTCCGGAATCGATTGAAAACGTTGAAGCCGATTTAACGATTGATTCAAGTCATTTTTAACCCTTATTTATTTGAAAGCCATTTAATAAATCGATGTTCGGTGACGTAGTCGGTAGAGCCCCTGATCCTTTACTATGGCAACCAGACTACTGATACCTATAAGTTTATATTTCTAAATAAGTATTACAGAATAATTACCCAAAACAAATAATGGTGCTGGTCACACAGCTTTGTCCTGGGCGCGAACTTCTGGCTTCTGGGCACTAACCCTTACACCAACTGGCAACAGGCCAGTCTTTAGGTTCAACTAGTTTGATTCAACACATATCCATGTTCTCTCATTTCTCGTCCCATTTTGTGTGATTTTTACATATTTTCTTAAGTGTGCCGTGTAGTAAGATTGCTAGCTATTTTTTTTTTATTTATATATCAGATGGCGACAAACGAGCAAGTGGCTCATCTGATGGTAGGTGATCACCGCCGCCCATGGACACTCGCAACACCAGAGGAGTCGCGGGTGCGTTGCCGGCCTTTAAAAGTCAGCAAACAAGTGTTGCTGAGCCTTCCCCCCACCCCATAGAGCTCTGGCGACCTTACTCACACTCGGAAACACAACTTTAAAATTATTAATGTTATTATTAATAACATTCATAATTTTAATGTATATGTATAATAAGGTACTACCCCAGTCGGGCTGCTCTTTGAGCGAATGAACGCTATGCCCTACCTCTACTATTATAGGCTACTGACTTACTCGATGATTTTATTTCTTTAAATAAACAAACTCTCCATACTATCCTACGTACAAACAATTTCTTTGACCTCTCTATATCATACCGCACAAAGATCTGTGAGTAACTCAATACCGGCGGATTCATTCAAAGACTAATCTTTTTACGCCATAGACTACAGCTGAACTTTTTATCAAAGCTAGAGCCGCAATAATGAATGCTATTATTTCTCAATTATTTTATCATCTGTCATGGAATGGGGATAAGTTTTGACAAGAGCAGGAAGTGATTGATTTACTGTTATAGGGTAAAATACCTAATATTGGGTTTGACGCAATTCCCGCCCGTAAAACTGATACGGGTAAAAATAAACGGAAAACTAGCAACACGAGTTAAAAATCTATACATATAATAAAATCGTAGGAAAGTTAAAACTGTACATTGAATATTTTTTTAAAGGATACTTGGGGCGTGATCTGCAATAGATACTGAAGCCCAAAATATAGTTGTTAGAAATTTGTCTGTGTGTCTGTTTGTCTGTATGTATGTCCGGACTAAGCACAAAAAGTACTGCATGGATTTACTTAAAATTTTGCATGAATATTACCAAGAGGTCGGGTCAACATATAGGCTACATATTATCACGCTATCACCTACGGGGGAGAAGCAGTGATAATTTATAAAGTTTAACGCGGGTAAAACCGCGGGGCACGGCTAGTAATAGAATAAACTAATAAACTGTAAAAAAAATGTTTTCTTCTTTCAAGCAAGTCAAGAAGTTGTTGTGGGGTATGCATGGCATCTATACTCGGCAGAACTCTTTTGTGGAGTATACCCCATGAGTGATCAATTGAGTGGAGGTCTGGCGATTGAGCAGGTCATGCCAGAACGTTGATGTAGCATCGGCCAGCGTGTGCGTTACGACTCTAGCCGTGTGTTGTGCATAAGATGAAACGTATCAAGCTGACCAACTGGATGATTAACACCTAAAACCATACCATAATAAATAATGAATATAAATTATTATGATTGTACCACTCATTGTGCTTGGAATTATCTGTTTAGCAATAAGATATCTGTAATAATAAATAAATGAATAAAATAAATAAATAAATAATCAGCTCTTCGCAGCGGCATAATTATGTCTGAAGCCATCCTCTCCGCATAAATCTGAACAATAAAGTTGACCCTGGTCCAAATGAGATCGAATCTTCCACCGATCCAAATACTGGCCCAAACCATTATTCTTCCATATGAATGAACTTCCTGACAAAATTTCAACAGGTCCTCCTAACTCTAGTACGTCTTTTATCCGGCCTCATACCGAAAAGATATTTATCGGAAAAGCAAACACAGCGCCAGTCTTCTTCCTCCCAGTTTCCTTGTTCGCGAGCCCATTGTAAACGAGCCCTACGATTGCGGGTCGTAACTCTCAAAGGCCTAGGTTAAACCAGTCTCAATGCACTTAAACAATTTCAGATGGTTTGGTCGCTTAGCCTGGAGAGCTGTTGGGCGTCGTACCCCCAATATCATGGCGATCATGGTGTCATTCTGTTGAGTTATATTTTATATGTACCTACCGGTCGATAATGCGAGATCGTTCTCCATTGCGCCGCGCCACACACCACACAGCACAGTACACAGAACGCTACCTGGCACCTGCTTGTAACCTTCCGACTCATCTCTTCTCGTGTCAAATGATGTCGTTGCTCCTTTTCTTCGCTTCGTTTCGCTTTCTTCAACTATCGATTCCTTTTAATTCCGTTTTAATGTAGAACTTATATGCTTTGGTCTTTTTTGCCATTTATTTACAGGAACACAATTTGCAAATATTACGATTATTCGTAAGTTTTACAAAAGATAATAGTGAAAATTTCAACTGTCTACCTAGTTTATAATATACCTACAGACGGACGGGCATGCAGCGGACGCTTAATAATAGAGTTCCGGATGGAATTATGATAAGGTATGACATCTATACATATAATAAAATCGTAGGAAAGTCAAAATTGTACATTGAATATTTTTTTAAAGGATACTTGGGGCGTGATCTACAATCGATATCGAAGCCAAAAATATAGTTTTTAGAATTTTTGTCTGTGTGTCTGTATGTATGTCCGGGCTAAACTCAAAAAGTACTACATGGATTTACATAAAATTTTGCATGAATATTACTAAGAGGTTGGGTCAACATATAGGCTACATATTATCACGCTATACCTACGGGGGAGGAGCTGTGATAATTTATAAAATTTAACGCGGGTAAAACCGCGGGGCACAGCTAGTATTTAATAACATAATATTACCTAACATTAAAAATGTAGGTAGGTACTACGATGAAGCAACTACACCAAAGATAAGGTTTTTATAGCAATGACAATACTTACGTGATTACCCCCCCTGTCTCGTAATCAAATAAGGGATTCTCACGGCAACGAGGTTGATTAGCAAAATACGTATGACTATGATTAGAGCTTTGTTTCTCAGTATAAATGACATACCAGCTGTCTATATAGATAGCTCCTATAAAAAACAACTGCACTACTTTTTCAGTTACCCTAGAAACCGATACACACCATCCCTATCTGAAAATATTTAGTTAGTAATCCGATTACATGAAATAACAAGAAAACACGGCTTTGAAAACACAAGCCAATCTGTAGCAATATTGAATTACACACGTCCTCAGCTCCTCACTGTCACTGTGACGCAGAGCACAGTGTTGTTTCAGTTTCTTTGACGGCTTGAATAAATAAGTTTGTGGTTTATTTTTTGTGTAAAGCAAAAAGCTAAGTAATACGGTTAAGATAGCGATGCGTAGTACAGCTAGCGCCATCTAGTAGCAAGTAGCTAAAGCTAAATTCTGAAATAATTAAATAGTAAACAATCATCTGGTTAAATATACAATTTACCATTTTAATGTATATAAATAAAAAATAATATATTTCATTTATTATTTACTTTTAGCTTTAAGATTTCGAAGCATTTGTTCAAGTCTGAATAGCTGATTGTAATTTATCAAACTTTGCAAAATTAAGGTTATATTACACTTTATGAAATTATTACACTTCACTCGTATTGGATCGATAGGGAACATGACAATAATAGTAAAATAAATATCCGGAACACCATACAGCGCCATCTAGCCCAACAAGTAAGCAAAGCTCGTTCTATGGATACAGGGATAGATACTAGACAAACAGATATAAATACTTATTTACTTTATTTGTAAATATATATATAGACGATACACAGAAAACACTCAGGCCCACCTAATACACATGTTCAAGTCCACAAATATTTGTCTTGTTTGAGACTTGAACCCGCAACCTTTGGAACAGAAAGCACAGTCTCCATCCACCTAATGAGTCACGGCATACGCACAAACACTGCCTTTTATACGTATTGATTTATTTGGGAATATGATTTTTGTTAGGAATATAGTTTCAAAGGATAAATTAAATAAATAATGCATATATTGCGTCTGCCATCTGATCCCAAATTTGGCCGAGCCTGTACTATAGCAACCAGACAACTGATAAAGATACGTATGTATTCCTAAATACATACATTTAGGTATAGACAAATTACACCCAGACACAGAACAAGTAATCACACGAATATTATAAAGGCGAAAGTTTGTGACTGTGTATGTTTGTTACTTCTTCACGTCTAAATGGCTGGAGCGATTTTAATAAAATTTGGTAAGGAGTTAGCTGTCACCCTGGATTAACACATAGGCTATAATTTATAAAGTTTGCGGGTAAAACCGCGGGGCACAGCTAGTCGCAAATAATCTACAAACATATGTCCTGGGTTTTGAACCGACAACCTCTGGCTTAGCAGTAGGGTCACTTATCACTAAACCAACACGTCAAATTGACTCGGAAAATGTATTTTGGCATTTCATTATATTACGATCACCGTAGCCTAGTTGGTAGTGCTCCTGCCTACGAAGCTGGTGGTCCTGGGTTCGAATCTCGGTAAGTGCAAATATTTGTGTGATGAGCACGAATATTTGTTTCTGAGTCAAGGATGTTTTCTATGTATATAAGTATTTATCTATCTATATAAGTATGTATATCGTCGCCTGCTACCCATAGTACAAGCTTTGCTTAGTTTGGGGCTAGGATGATCTGTGTGACATTGTCCCCAGATATTATTAAAAAAAAATATTCTTTCTTATAAAAAGTTATATTTTATTAATAGTTATGCCCCTCTATTTTCTGTATAAACGAAGAATTCATCCCCACCCAACCGTTATGTATTTAATGGCTCTATAAAATGTTTGTATGTGTACCAATTGTATTATTCTGACTATCAAGTTTATTAGCTAGTATAAAAAAGTATCATTGCCACAATTTTTATATCAAGTTGATATAAAAATTGTGGCAATGATACTTTTTGTAGAACAAGAAAACCGTTATCGGGTAAACAATAGGTAGAATTTAAAATATATTTATAAATGTCCATAGCCGTTTATTGACTTTTTGCTCCCCTACTCCTAAATTTGATGAATAAGCGAAAAAATTAGAATACATTCATGATGATTACTTACCCCACTTTCTAATTTTTTGTGTCTTTCGCAAATAATGACTACTTTCAAGGTTATCATTTTCGCAGTTCGAATGTGCACCGTTAGTTCCTATCTCACACTATGTCGGTTACACATAAATTTAAAAATGAATCGTGTCTAAAATTGTAGGTAAGTTTTACACAACTCCATGTATAACTAAAAAAATATAAATATTAGTAAGCTGGTAACAAAGGGCTAAAGTCTTGTATCTGGTATAAAGTTTTAGATCGAATACGTAACCATTAATTACTATATTTAAAAAAACATACAATATAATCCCATTAGAACAAAATTTACGTCTCCAACTTATCTACTTCCTTTATAGAATAAAAAGAGTGGTATGATAAGTATGGTCGTTTTATGATTATCTCTGTTTTAATTTTTTATCGAAAAGATCACGTTTATGGATATTTTTGCACTACATTTACTGCCTAAGAAATCAAGCTTTGTCGAAGCAAAGAGCCCACCTCCTCCCATAGTACACCGCTATTCAACGCTAAAGAAGAATGAGCAAAATGGTACCCGGCTCCAATAGATATGATTGTAGTGTCGTTTAAAAGGTCTTACCAAGAGGAACAATTTTTACTATAGCCGCCACTCTCAAATCTGATTGCGTTTGAAGATAAACGACAGTCTTACTAACTAATAAAAACCCTGTTCCTTCAGTTTCCCTTTGCTTTCCAGGGCCACAGTAACCTGTTTAGACAGTCTCGTGGCAAGTGGCAAATGGCCGGTTTAAACGTGATTTTAAGCTCTTGCGGCAAAAATATTTTAATAAGTCACTGCCCAATATGTTCACTGATTTTAAGATTGCCGCAGCTATCACGAATCACTTCCACCAACCCATCGTGGACAGCGTACACGCAGACGAATTCGTCCATATAATAAGGCAGAAAATAGATACCCCGAATCTTCTGCATATGTATGTAGAGAGAAAACGGCTTAACCACAGAAGAGTATATTTTCAGAGGATGGAAGCGAGCCAGATTGAAAACTTCCCTTCAATGACGGAGGAGGATATAATTCTATTAGCGCTAGGTACATACCAACTCAAGCTGGCAAGATCTTACTGTGCCGAGCATTTATCAAATGGTCTATATATAATTGAAACGTACAGAGAGGGAGCACTTGATGATCTGCCAGACTATGGCATACACGAAGATGCCTGGCTTTTGCGTGGACGAATCCAGTCGCGACATGTCCGTGTAAAAACATATTTTTGTTATATATTAATCAGCAGTGCAAATAATATTGTCCAACAGTATTGCACATGTTTAACCGGGCGACGTACGATCGGCACTTGTGCACATATAGTGTCCATCGTATGGTACTTAGGCTATGCGAGGCATACGGGATTTACTGCTCCGGCATCTTTCCTCAATGCTGTTATAGTTGATACCGATATGTAATGTTTTAAATCTACTCACTTATTGATAAAATATATGTTTTGTATTTAAAGAATGCTTGTTTTCTTAATTCTTTTAATAATAGAATCCTAAATGTGTTATATCATGTTATTCTAGCTTTATTTTACTTATATAAGTAGTTTGTAATAAATTCTTCATCATTTATAAAACACAAGCTGTTCCCCGTGGTTTCACCCCTGCTGCTCGGCTCCTTTTAGTCGTAGCGTAGCGATGATATATAGCTTATAGCCTTCCTCAATAAATGGGCTATCTAACACTGAAAGAATTTTTTAAATCGGACTAGCAGTTCCTGAGATTAAAGCTTTATAATAATAAGTATAGATAGTGAGATTACTGCTTTCCAAACGTGAATAGGGACAGGCGCCATGGTAGACGTTTTTCTGCATCAAAATGTCTATTCAATGATATATTAATGAGGACTATTGGAGCGGGTACCACGTTCCATACATTTTTGCCCATTGTTCTTTATTTGTCCCGAATATTGTCCATTACTTTTATTATTAAAATTATTCAACCAAACATTTTGCACCTTCAAGAACACTTGACACTTCCATTATAGTAAGCATATTTACTTTAGTAAAATTCCCACGTTTGAAAAGTTAGTTCTTATTGAGAAACCCAGTGCAGTGGAAAAATCCGTGTGACTTGTTGACATCTCGCTTTGTATGCTTTGTGAGATTAGAGTTTTGTACTTATTGAAGTACAATAGAATTCAGACGAATTGTAAATGGCAGTGTGATCGTTATGAACAGCAAGGTGTTTTGGAGATTAGCTACAAATCTGTCGAGTAATTGCTAAGTTACACCGGTTGATGATCTTTGTCGAGGTTGGAATCTCTAAGGGGGTGTTATATACCTACTAAAACTATTCGTGTAATCAATGAGTTAAAAGTAAAGTTCTTCATTTCAATAGGTACTTGCAGGTGTAAGTACATATTGAATTTATTAATTTTGTCATTAATTTAATTGCATTTTGTAAACTTTTACACAGGTTGGGTAGCACCTTTATAATGTTATTACATATTTAAAATAAAATATATTGGTAATATTTTGATAATTACTAACTGAATCATTACGATTCACATTCATTAGAATTCAATTTGGCTCATGACATAATTTTGTTAATAATTAATTAGAAAAACGTAAATTGTTTACAATAGCTGTTGTAGATGTAATAAAATAATACTATATGTATGTGTGCAACCTAACTTAGTCTGTTTAGTTCCCCGCGGCCTCACTGATACAGGGTGTGAACTCGGTGTCGCTATCGGCCAGCAAAAAAAAAATGTAAAACAGCATATTTAAAACATGCCGTGTGAAAAAATATATGTCTAGGTACAAAACTGTTGGCCACAGATCGCATTATCTAAGTTTTTGGTTACTGAAAACAAATTTAAATGGGGTCAGTCTTGGAGAAAATGAAACCTTCATTGTATTGACTATAGCAGTGTTTTCTTGTGTACCTACATATGTGTAAGGAGTGAGAAGGCGTATATAGGTACTAAACATATCCATTCAGTTGAATTTCAATGCAAATTGATCGGCTTTTTGAGATATTAGTTTCATTTGAAAAATATCACTCGCCTATGCCGTAAACAGAAGTACCTACAACCCAAGTCAATAAATGATATTTATATGTTTATACTTATCTAAAATACTGGATAAGTATAATTTAGATTGTTTGGTGTTTAACCTTTGCCCTTAACTTAGTACTTACTTAGTTAATAGATACGTGTTGTATAGATAGGATGGACTTTCTAATAGCGCGTTGGTATCGCTAACAAATATGATAGACAGACCTACATTTTGAAATAACAAAAACGAGGTATAATTTTTATGGTCTGGCTATTAAGCAATAATTATACCATGAGAGTTTACAATTACTTGGCACATTACAACATACGAAACTTCCACTCTAACAATTTTATACCTATTTACTTAATAAATCGAAATCACTCAAGGTACAGGTATAGACGCCAGCACATCCAGCTACCCCAATCTGTCAAATTACTTTTATAGATTTTCAACTTTATCACATAAGTATAAGGTTCACTTTTAATTGGGAAAATTAGACAGATTGGAGTAGCTTGATGTGCTGGCGTCTGTACATCAGACTCTTTCGATTATATTTATTATTATGCATACTCGATTCTTAAATAGAACATCAATTGTATAAAATATTTATAATAATATTATATATATTAAACAATACTTAAAGCGTTAAAATTCAAGGATTTCTAAATTTTCTGATATTTTTACCGTGAAAGCATGTTTTATAATAATTAATTATATTTATTACATGCATACTAGTTAACGTACCTTCCAATATTACTAGTGACACCTAGTTCTGAAAGCTTTAGTTTACACAGTGACATCTATTGTCGAATAGCGTATCAAAGAAACTACTTTCTAAAGATAATAACTTTTTGTTTGACCTTTGTATAGATGGCGCTAAATTAAGGAATATGACCCAAATTGATATTTTTTGATGTTATCATTGTGTGACAAGAATTTGTAAAATGAATAAAAATCGTAGAAAAAGAAGCAAGTAACTCGTAAATATCTTATTCTCAAGGTTTCCCCGATTCACGGGTCTGTAAAACCTGGGCCATATTATATAAGGCAATTAATTAAATATATTAGACGCTAAAATAATTAGCTTGCTGTTGCCAAAATTGCTATAGAACATTACATTGTACAGACAGGCTCGAGGAAACCGCCTCTTACTATAATTTTCAAATGAAGACAAATCCCTCCACCGCACCCCACGCTACTCAAATTCAAATTTCATACTAATATTACATTTGCGTGGAGAAGTGCGCGAAGTTCAAGTTTTTTACTCTACTCTCCGAAATAATTAATTAAATTTGAACTGACAAAGATCCAAAAGCTAAAACCATAATAACTTTTTGAAATAAGATACAGTGTAAGTAGTACAGTACAATATGGCTCCAGACTGTATGTATGTATGTACCTACCTGCCTTCTAGTAGGGCTGAAATCAATTCTATAGTTTGATAGAGGCGTGGTGTGTAAGTAATGATATCTATTTATCCGTATCATGTCAGGAGTAAACATAGCTGTCGTATTCACCCTGGCATAGTATGTGCATTTTACGGCTCTGGCTTCTTCGGCCTTATGAGCCTTCCGTAAAATATATAATTATTTCATTTATTTTCGTCATGTCAAGTAAAGTCCGGCACAGTCAAGTCATACGTAGTCCTTGTCGTACCCCAATAAAGCAGTGGAGTCTTTACTAGAGGGTTATAAGGAGTTTTAGATTCAACACAGAAAATCGCAATTTACGGCAATATGGCACTTTCCTCCACTTGTGTACGTTGTCGAAGATGTTATGTCTAAAAATCCACTATATTTACACATAAAAACTCCAATTTACACCAGTTTTTTAAAATAAAACATAGCCTCGATGCGTCTTTTTCCGCGTTGGTGCCAAAACCTGTGAATGTGAAGTAAGTGCAGGGTTGCCATCTGTACGGGATTTCCCAGATTTGTCCAAGTTTAGATGGTGTCAGGGGATCGTGAGGTAGGGGAGTCATGAAGAATCAAACGATAGTGAAATTATTAAGATAAAACATAGTTCAGAATTCTTTCGTAGCTCAGGCAGCGCTGCAAAATAGTCGATAATTCCGGGGAAAAACAATATTTTTACCCAGGGTTTCCAAAGCTTTTATCCGGCACGGCGCAATTTATATAATAGAGAAAAGAAGTAGGGGCATACTGCATATTTGGTTGCAAGCAATTATGAAGTCAACAGACTCGTAGATACTCTTATGGAAACCTTGTGGTCTACAACTGTCTTATATTGTTCAATATCTGGCGAAATAGCTCCAGCATACAGAATATACTCCAGGTAAATGTCATCTCACCATCAGCCTATTCACCTATGGTTATTTCTCAAAATTGGCTCAAGTTCTTAGAGATACCGCATAGTAGTTAGTAATAAATAACTTGATCAAGTTCAGCGTTTATCATCCAGAGTTTTGCAAATTCTGATTCATCATGGATTCTATAACGTTGTCATGGAGGGGTTTGCCATAATAGTCACTGCACTTGGCATGCGAGTTGGCGACCAGTCAGGTGGTCGTTAGTACACAGGTGGCGCTGCTGCCCGACCACCTTATGTATCTCTTAGTCGCTTTTACGAGACCTACACCTTGGTATAGGGTGGTTCTGTTATTCTTTTTCGGCCAGAACCCACACAGATAATTTATATTTATATATTTCTTAATATCTATATATTATAGACAACACGCACCCAGACATAAAAAATAAATCATGCTCATCACACAAAACTTTCTCCTGGGTGGGGATCGAACCCAAGAGCTCTGACATAGCAGTCGGGGTCACCAAGACCAACAAACAATTCTACCATTATGTTAATGTTGTTATCCTCCGCATGAGTAGGGAAGGTCACCAGAGATAATTGACGAAGTAGGAAGGGTAGACAACGCGTGACTAATAATCGATGAGGCGCAAGCTACGGCGATCACTGACCATCAGTATTATAAAAAACCGGCCAAGTGCGAGTCGCACTCGCGCACGAAGGGTTCCGTACCATCTACTATATAAAAATAAGTCGGGTTTTTCTTCCTGACACTATAACTCCAGAACGCACGAACCGATTTCTACGGTTTTGCATTCGTTGGAAAGGTCTCGGGCTCCGTGAGGTTTATAGCACAGAAAATTTATAAAATTTAACGCGAGTAACACCGCAGGGCACAGCTAGTTATCTATAAAACGAGCAAAAAAATTCACGTTTTTTGTATGGGAGCCCCCGTAAATATTCAGCTTATTTGTTGTTATAGCGGCATCAGAAATACATCACCTGTGAAAATTTCAACTATCTAACTATCACGGTTCATGAGATACAGCCTGTAACTCTACCACGACTCCATATAGTTTACTTACCTACTCGATGAAACTTACCGTTTTTTAGTATGGACATTTTAAGTTCATTGAAGTTTCCGCTAGGGGCGCTGCTAGTTAATGTACTGGAAAAACTGCAAGTATCATCGAGCAAGTAAACTACATGAACTTGTGCTAGCCATGCTGGTGACAGACGGACAGACAGACAGCGAAGTCTTAGTAATAGAGTCCCGTTTTACCCTTTGGGTATAGAACCCTAAAAATGAACAAACATAAGTAGGCAGGGTATTATTTATGATCATTGAATCTGGCTCTTAAGAATTTCGCTGTTCCCGGAGCCCGCGAACTGCAGCGCGCCGTCCACCGGCACGACCGCGCCCGTCAGCACGCGGCTCAGCGTGTCGCTCGCCAGGAAGCAGATCATGTGCGCGCAGTCGTCCCCCACCGTGGCCTTGCCGAAGGGGATCGTGCTCTCAGCGGTTTTCAGCCACGCCGCGTATTCCTCGTCCGTGTAGCCAGTCAGACGCTGGACGAATGTACTCACCTGAAATGGGTGACATTGGAAGGAGATGGTAAAATAAGATAAATACACTTTATTGTACACCATTTACAGAACACAATTTGATAAAGTTAATTGTATTAAAAAAAGGTACAATTGGCGGTCTTATCGCTTACAGTGATCTCTTCCAGACAACCTTCAGTTGGACCATATTGTAAGGAATTTGGAGTAGGGGTATAGTGTATGGTGTAAGAATTTAGGTGATAATAACTTAATACTAATAGTGATATCTACTTAGTTGTAGTATTAACACTAATAAAATACTTATAATACTAAAACTTATCTATATCTAAATACAAATAATGATAATCCTAACTAATATTATAAATGCGAAAGTAACTCTGTCTGTCTGTCTGTCTGTTACTCTTTCACGCCAAAACTACCGAACGGATTTGAATGAAATTTGGTATACAGATGGTCTAGAACCTGAGAAAGAACATAGGCAAATTTTTATAGTTAGGAGGCCATATTTTATAAAGTTTAACGCGGGTAAAACCGCGGGGCACAGCTAGTATAATATAATAATAATACATATTTTTTTATTTTATTAATATTTTTTTTCTATAAGTTTTGTAGGCAGACAAACTAGCGGCCCACTTGATGGTAAGTGGTAACCGCTGCTCATGGACATTCGCAGTGCCAGGGAACACAGCGAACCGCTGCCTACCGTGAGATTAATACTCTTTTTAAACCTTGTTTGATTTCATCAAATTATTACAATGTAGGCAGTTCCAAGAAGCTGGTGTCTCACATAGCCTGGTAAGAACTTATCAACGAAACACAAGCGAATCTATTAGCCTAATAAACAATCCGCAACGATTGGTATAATACACGTTTTATTACACTTGTATGGAGGAAGAGTTCAAATGATGGTCCGTGAGGTGAATATGTGGAGGTGAGGTGACAGTTTGTAGTGTTCTTATACATGGGTAGGTAATAGACCAATAATTTGACTGCTTTGTTGGTGTAGCCGTGACGAGTTTAACCGCGGATAGTAAGGTCCTGGGTTCAAATACGGGTATAAATTACCCAAAAAGTGATTTAGGGTTTTACCTGTACTCAAAATCAGCTCGAAGTCTGGGTGTTGATGGTATTTTACCCCCGTGCCTCGGAGAGAGAGCACGTACAGCTGTCGGTCCTTTCCAGTCGTGTCGCTAGTCATTCCATTGGATCATGAGAGTGCCTTTGTGTTTCCGCACACACTTGTGCACAATAATATGTCCCGCGCAGATGGCTAGCCTCTATTGAGACTGGCCGCAACCGAAATTCAACCACAATTAGTATAAAAGAAGTTCCATTACTAATCACATCACTCCGCAAACCGCAAATACTCTTAGTCAACGAACAAGATGTCTTACCGTAATCCCAGGACTGACGACGTTGCAGCGAACGCCTTTGGGTGCCAATTCATACGCGATCAGACGAGTGAAGTGGTCTAGGGCAGCCTGGAACATAAATCAGTCATTAAACTCCGTAGTAGCTTCCATACATTCCCGATATAAGTATAAACGCAATCGTCCTAAGAATATTGGACACATACTCACGTAGCAATATGAAGCACAGGGGTGTTTTATAAGTCGTGTGCATGTGAAATACTAGGTACTATAGTTTGGTCGATGTATTGTCGTTTTTAGCGGACATTAATAATAGAAGATGCAAGTCGCTCGACCTAGATTAAAGATGGCTTTCCATGTATACTAAAGAAATAAATCTGTGAGATAGATGGCGTACTCTTGTTTAGGGTTCGATCCTTCATCATCACCATCATCATCATCATCATCACTAGCCTAAAATCGTCCACAGCTGGATACAGGTCTGTGAAATTGTATTATAGTTATCCTGTGTTCGATTCCTTCACAGGATAAATATTTGTGTCGCCTTTAAAGATTTTCTGAGTCTAGATGTGATTTGTATCCGTTAATTGCATGTTTTAAAAGTCTCTAACCGGCTAGTGTGCTTGTTTAAAAGAAAACAAATAAATAGCATGAACCTTAGAAAGGCTGTACGGCAGATTCCCAGTTGTCACCATAGTAGCCATAATACTAGAAACATTGACGATGTTCCCCTTGGACTCGATGAGCGCCGGCACCAGCAGCCTGGTGAGGTTGTACACTCCTCGAATATTCACGTTGAACACGTGGTCGAAGGTTTCCATATTGGCTTTCAAGATGGTGGTCCTGGCTCCCACCGCTGCATTGTTTACGAGAACATCTAGCCTATAAACAAAAAGTTGACTATGAACTTGACTGGAAACAAGATTAATTTGTTTGCACCGGTTGGCGTGGTTGGTAAATGCTTGCCTTTCACGCCGCAGATTATGATGCCCACCCAGGACAAATATTTGTGTGCATGAACATGCCTGTTCGTCTTGAATCTGGGTGTAATTATCAATATAAGAATGTATTTACAAAAGAAAAGTAGTATATGTAATATAGGTATCAGTTATCTGGTTTCAATACAAGCTAACCTTAATTTGGGATCAGATGGCCGTGTGTGAATAATGTGCCAGGATATTTCTCAGGACATATATAAAGGAAGCTTCCAAATTGACAAGAGTGGAAATAAATTGAGATAAATTAAAATTAATCGCATTAAGAACAGGCTGACTGGGAAGGTATAATACTATCAAAAATGTCAAGGACATTTTTTTAACACAAATAGGTACTATTTTAAGATCTTATTTATAATATCGTCTACGTTTATCTTGTTATGGTAAATAGATGTTAAAATATACAATAACAAAACTTTAATAAGAGCATAGATGTTGTCTACCATGTTAATCGTAGTATTATTCACACTTTTACTTACTTTATTGTATACGCAGTGGTTATACTAGGTTGAGAGATGTTCAAGCCGCCCAGTAGACCGCTGACATGGCTTAACCACTGTTGTCCAATGACAACAACTGAGACCGTAAACAACAAGCTCAATGTCTCTTGGGACGATATAGGGCGACAAACGAGCAAGTGGGTCACCTGATGGTAAATGATCACCCCCGCCCATGGACACTCGCGACAACAGAGGGCTCGAGGGTGCATTGCCGCCCTTTATGAGAGTCAGTAAACCTGTGTTGCTGACCTTTTCCCCTACCCCGATAAGCTCTGGCGACCTTACTCATCCGCAGATACACAACATTAAGTTATTAATGTTATTATTATAGAATGTCTTCTGTAAGGAGCGAATCAAACGGAAGTTGCACGCCCGCAATAACCTGTTGCATCGCCTATAGTCACATCTAAATGGAGAGCAACGCCACAAGTGCTGCGGTCGTCTGGATTTAACGTGCCTTCTGAAGCATTGTAACTCTCAGAATTTAAACCACTCTGGTGTTCACCCATTTTTATTCTGCGGCCCGACGAGAGCGTTTACACTTACTACAATCGTAGTAATATATATATATCATTCGTCATTATGGCTGACATAAGTCCACTTCTGGACAAGCGTCCCTCAAGAAACATCTTTGGGATATGCTATAGTCACCACGCTTGGCAGACGGGTGGGCGATCGCAGTAAGATGGTCATAGCACTCAGAAGGAAGCTGCTGCCCGTCCTCTGGTAAATGATCCCTCTGGTCGACTTCTACACCTCCTACGGGATGAGATGGGGTGGGGATGGGGATCGCCGTCACCACACAGCAATAACATATACCACTGCTACAAACATTTTAAAACCATAGTTATGCCATAAACCAGCAGCTCACAGCAGTCTGTGTTTAGAGCACACGACTGAAATAAAATTATATTGAATATTCTACGAAACCTAACTGGCTATGAGAGAAACACAGAAATAAAATTATATTGAATATTCTAGAAAACACCACTGGCTATGAGAAAAATACAGAAATAAAATTATATTGAATATTCTACGAAACCTAACTGGCTATGAGAGAAATACAGAAATAAAATTATATTGAATATTCTCCGAAACCTAACTGGCTATGAGAGAAACACAGAAATAAAATTATATTGAATATTCTACAAAACGCCACTGGCTATGAGAAAAATACAGAAATAAAATTATATTGCATATTCTACGAAACCTAATTGGCTATGAGAGCAACACGGAAATAAAATTATATTGAATATTCTACGAAACGCCACTGGCTATGAGAGAAATACAGAAATAAAATGTGTGCTCGAACCTCTCTCTTGTCCCTACAGTAATATACAAAACGTATGTCTCTCTCTCTCTCTTTGTATCTTAACTAACTTATATCTCCCTCTCAAATTTTGTTCTCGTTACGAAAAGTGCATTCATTCATACACCAGCCTACTCCCCAAGTCAAGCGTGCGTAAATAAGTTTTACTACAAAAACAACATACCTTTATTTTTTCCAGACTCACCTTCCAAAATGATCCAAAGTATCCTTCGCAATCTTTTCAACTCCCTCGTCAGTTCCAATATCAGCTACTATATACAACGCCTTGACACCTTTAAGTCCCTCACATTGTTCTGCAACCTCCTGCAGGTTCTTCTCATTCCGGCCTACCAGCGCTAACTTGGCCCCGTACTTGGCGAACAGGAGCGCAGTGGACTTCCCAACACCTGCACTAGCCCCAGTTATTAAAACTACTTTATTTGTGAAGTCCATTTTTCCAACTGCTGCAGTGAGGTGCTAGGGACAGACTGACGTATTCAACATCAGGTTCTTATAAAGTATTAATAAGTGTGTATTCTAATTTATGATAATTGATATGATAATGTTCGATATTTTTGTCATTTTCTGAGAATTCAATACTCTAAAAGTTTTGCACGTGCGCGGAGATCTCTATCATTAACATACATATATACATAAGTATCCGAACGGAATGTTCCATGTGAATACCTATATATGTATTGTTTGGCTCGTCATTGACTGCATACATTTGAATATTCTTCGCTGTTAGTTCCTCATGCTGCTCACATTGTGTGTAAGTGCTTGTTGCTTTTTAACAGTTAGCTTTGGAAGCTTTTACTGCTTCTCCGGACCATATAGTGAAGACCCAGAGTGATAACTTGTACAACTTATACAAGTAATAATATAATGTCTTTCGAGCGTCGTAGTTGCCAGCACCCGCGCATATTCCACGCCGCCGGCGATGCGCTGGAGGGCACAGCGAGGCGCCAAACTCAGCGCTGGCGCCACGCTGAAACGATGACGGCGCTTTGTAAGTCCAGCGTTCGGGCGCCGCTCAACGCCAACGTGGAGCAGGCGCTGCGCTGGCAAGACGACAACGCACATAAGACGCTAGTGTGAGGGAAGCCTCACTAGGCTGATTTGTAGCTGAGCACCAAAATGCCTTGTTGCTCATAAGGATCATATTCACAATTATTTTACTTTGGGATTCTTAACTTAACTGAAGTTGACATGCATGAGGGTATGTTTTTAGGCGCGAGAGGTTATTTTAATTGATTGAGTGAAATGGAATATCACTGTTTATTACCTCACAATTATTTTGATTAACTAGATGTCATCGGTTTTGTGCGTGCATTAGCCCACATACCAGTCAATGACAATGTAAAAACAAAAAACTATGTTAAAAAAATCGAAAACAAAAAGCAAAAGAAGACGAAAAAAGCAAGCCCGGAGTTTCTTTGTGGCTTTCTTCTCCGGGTCGTCCGCCTAGGTAGCTAGAGAAAGCCGCATGCTAGCTTGGGTAGGATCCTCAGCGGCGAGGATCACGTTGCCCCCTTAGCACGTGATCGGTAATCCCGTGCAGGTGATCTGACCCCCATTTTGAACTCCATCTTTTGACTTCAGCGGCCGCCTGAAGTGTGGCCCGAACCCCATTAGGGTGCCGTAGGTACAGACCGCACGGACGGACTTATTCAAAATATTTTGTTGCTTTAATTACTGTTTTAAAACTGTGTTTATATAATACATTGTGAGCTTGACAAGTACAAATGTATGTATATACCCAAGTGCTGCATAAATTTCATTATTTAATTTCATCATCATTTCATTATGGACGTTTTGTGTAACTGGCGCTCTACGGTATGACACGCAGTCACGGGCCACATTATGGATGCGAATGCGAACGTGCCACAACAAAGAAAACGGCTATAATCAACATTACAATAATACTTAATATTAAAATTCTGGTCACAATATTAAAAATAGAACTTTAAGACTAGATATTAATTAATGAATATATAGTGAATAACCAATCTGAAACATTCACTTTAAGAAGTAATATTCAACAGTTCAAAAACTGTAACCGCTGGCAGGAATTGCGCCCCCAGCTGTTAGAAGGAAAGTAGCTTGTGGTGTTGAGAGGTATAAGCAGGAGACAGATAAAAACACTCTCTTTATAACTTTACTCCAGCTCCCCAACGATTGAAAAGTCGTAAAAGTTTCGTGGCCACTACCACAGCTACGATCGATACACAAAAAGCGAGGGCAACCTTATGGCGAGATAAATTTGCTCCTCCTCTGTTTGTCCCGCCAAAGGAAAAATTACCTCCGGGACATAATTTGCCATGGCCAACCTGGAGGACTCTTAATAGACTACGTACCCAGGTTGGTAGACCAAAAGAAAACATGTGAATGAGGAAATGGGGTTACATTCCCACATCACAAAACATCTGCGAGTGCGGCGTGTCACCCCAAAGTATGGCACATGTATCTGATTTCCCCTCTTGCCTAGTCTCTTGTTCCCTTCAGGAATTGTATGACGCTTCAGCCAAAGCAATCAGCGTCGCCTAATTTTGGGAAGATAAAATATAATTCTTACCATCGACACAATAAGAAGAAGAAGAATATTCTAAATTAAATCATTTGATTTAATTAATAAAATAACTTCTAAACAACTTCACACAATCACTACAATGGAGAAAATTCTATTTTATTAAGGAACAGAAAGTCAAAAGTACGGAGGCTTCCGGAAGACGCAGCGTGGGTAGGCCCCCTACAAGATGGACCGATGATCTTGTGCGGGTCGCTGGAAATCGCTGGATGCGGATAGCGCAAAACCGGCAATTGTGGAGATCTTTGGGGGAGGCCTTTGTCCAGCAGTGGACGTCTTTCGGCTGATATGATGAAGATGATGATGATGGAGGCTTCCTTCATACATTATTCGTGGGCGCGTTTGGAGCCTACATTGAAAGCCATAAAATGATTTTGATGCATATCTTATTATTTTATTTCTTTATTATTTTGCAAATTCTGCGCACATTGAACATATACCGGTATCTAATGTATTCCTACTGGATTGTCAACAGATCTTTTATAGATACGTTATCCTGTAGAGATAGTCATCCATCGATCGATAGCCATTTCCCTGTGACTACCTACGATATTTTAGATGTTCGTGGTTATCGAAGGTCAACCAGAACGGGGCAGATCAACTACTTCTCGGCCTTGAATGTTATATACTATCTGCTGGCTCTGTAAATGTTACATCAAAATATCTCAAATATTTTCTCCCTTCTTCTTCTTCGCAAACTTATAAAAACTTCACATCAATATTTCAATACAAATTTGTATCCCCTATTCCATATTGTTATTATACACCCTTGAGGGTAAAACTTTTACAAACTTTGAATGTCATTTTTTAGGGTTCCGGAGCCAAATGGCAAAAAAACCGAACCCTTATAGATTCGTCATGTCTGTCTGTCTGTCCGTCCGTATGTCACAGCCACTTTTTTCCGAAACTATAAGAGCTATACAGTTGAAACTTGGTAAGTAGATGTATTTTGTGAACCGCATTAAGATTTTCTCACAAAAATAAAAAAAGAACAATTATTTTGGGGGTTCCCCATACATAGAACTGAATCTCAAAAATTTTTTTTTCATCGTACCCGCACATGTGGGGTACCTATCTATGGATAGGTCTTCAAAAATGATATTTAGGTTTCTAATATATTTTTTTTCTAAACTGAATAGTTTGCGCGTGAGACACTTCCAAAGTCGTAAAATGAGTGTGCCCCCCCCCCCTGTAACTTCTAAAATAAGAGAATGATAAAACTAAAAAAATATATGATGTACATTACCATGAAAACTAACAACGAAAATTGGTTTGGACGAGATCTAGTTAGTAGTTTTTTTTTTAATACGTCATAAATCGTAAACCGCAATTTACCTTTCATTTAATCAGCTGAAAATACATGCTGCTATGGAACCCTTCATGTGCGAGTCCGACTCGCACTTGGCCGATTTTTATTATAGCGAATCAACAGTCTACAAAAATAAGTTTTACTACTTATATATTTCCATCCAATTTTTCATCCCCATTTTCAAAACCTTGCAACCCTTTTTTCGCATTGAAATGTCCTTTCCCAGGCTCTAAACTATTGTTGCTCCAAATTTCATTGAAATCGGTTCAGTAGTTTTGGCGATAAAGAGCGACAGACAGACAGAGTTACTTTAGCATTTATAATATTAGTAAAAATATGCGTGTGTTTTTAGCATATATGATGCTAACTGCATCATATATGCTTAAAACACACGCATATTTTTACTAATATTATAAATGCTATAGTAACTCTGTCACAAAAAAATATTTAATTTATTTATTTTGGTCATGTTTATATATGTAATCTTAGTGATCTCTATCTAATCGTCTCGAAACATATAATAAATTTTTCTTTAAGATACCTGTTTAAGTAAAATACATTATTTTTGGCACGCTGGGTACATATCCCGATATTTTGAATAAAACGAATCATCTCAACAGTGTAGCCACCAAAATAAAAAAAAAAATGTGATTTTGATTATACAGAAATACAGTTGAACCAAAAGACAAAATCAAAATATCGTATTCTTCTTTTTCCTCCGATTTAATTTTATATATCAATTAACAAGAAAATGAGCTACGTCAGAACGTTTAATTGCTTTTAAATAATATCACCAATTTGTTAACAAGTTTTGGAAGTCAATGTTCATGCATCAGTCATATTTGTTTATCCACAAAAGCTAAATTTTTGTACCCATGTGTGCCTAAGTGTTACATACTAACATTTTTTTTAAGTTTGTACCGATTACTAACATGATATGGGCCGTCTACGCCCAAAATTAAAATAATATTCTGGGACACTATTAACACACGGCCAGCTGATCTCAAATTAAGCAGAGCTTGTACTATTGAAACCAGATAACTGATATAATACATATACTACTTATCTTTTGTAAATACATACTTATATAGATAATTACACCCAGACTCAGGACAAACAGACATGTTCATGCACACAAATATCTGTCCTGGGTGGGAACCGAACCCACGACCTCCGGCGTGAAAAGCAAGCGTTTGCCAACCACGCTAACAGGCCCTTCATAAAAAAAATAAACTATTATTATTATAGTGTTAGATTGGGACAAGTGTTACAATTCAGGGAGGAAACTGAGCGAGGAATAGCCGGTGTAGAGATATTCTGACTATAAAAAGTTTTTTTAGTAAGAAGCTCAGCTCAAGTCTAATATAATATTCAGACCAGGTTGCCTAGCAAAAATGACAGCCGCGCAAAGGGCGCATTGTATTTATACCTCCGTTTCTTGGGTTCCGTTACTACTTGAAGATATATAGCTAAAGCTAAGCATACCTAGTATTTAGTAATTTAAATGTACAAGTATATTTTTCGAGGATAATAACTTTGAAATCCCCGCCTATTATGTATAATATTTTGGGCAATTTCTGTAATTACCTTTTGTAATATTTTACCGTTATGGAACTTAAAAGATTTAATAAGAAGTATTTTATTTAATAGCATTTTTATGGAGGAACATCCAAATATGTCTTCTACACTTATAGTCGTTATATCTAGCGTTTTTTAATTTAATTTATACACCAGCGCCTTTGTAGGTTTTGCGCCTGCTGTCCATTTATAGCCTTATTTTGGGTTTAACTTCTGACATTTTCGTCGTTACATAACATGAAATTTCGTTTATGCTAAACATATATACAAGTTAATTGTTTAACGTTCTTTTTTATCGTAAAATCACAGAAACTTAAAAGTAAGGGTCAATCAAGGAGGTTATCTCTTCAAATTATGTAAATAGATAAGCTTACTTATAACAAGTGATAAGACACACTAAAAAATAAGCATTTATTCCACAAACTTAGATGGTAAAGTAATTAAGGAACAAGGCACCACAACAATAGCCCTTATTTCTAAGGACATACAAATGTCAAGGTCTAGGTAAGTCCAAGGTTCCACATACTTAGCGTTGACTGTACGTAGATCACTATTTCATTTGACAGGACAAGAAAGTCCCCCCACTAGCAAACCTCAATCCCCCATCGACTTCTATCACAGTGCCCGTCACAAGTCGACTGTTGTCACTGGCGAGATGGACTATCATCTTGGCTACGTCCTCACTCGTGCAAACTTCACCCATGGGTATAGATTCTGCTGTCTTTGAAAGCCAGGACTGATATTCTTCTTCTGTGTACCCTGTCATGCGTTTCACAATGTTGGAGATCTGAATGTACCAAAAAAATCGTATCAATATTCTTTAAAATTTATTAATTGGCCGCCGTACATTCACTGGACGAACTATACGGCAGGTAATTAACAGACTTACTAACTCCGCGGAATTAAACATGTGTGCACAGACACACGTGCACACTCCAACTCTCTCTGATCCTATTGAAGTGTTCTGCGAAGAAAGCCAAATGGGCTTTCTTAGAGATGGGGATGTTGAAAATGTATGACAAAGTTCCCAAGAACTCCTGTAGGAACAGGGAAATGAAGAAGCTCCGATGCGGTGTCAAGAAGAAACATAAATGAGCACACGGCGGTCAGGCACTTCCAGTAAACATTTAAAAATGAAACCGTTGTCCCAGACCTTGCCAAACGCTTTAGACACATCGACGATTCATCCTGATCTTGGTTCAATTAATTGATCGTACGGGTAGTGGTTACCCTAGGTTTGAGTTGTCCAAGCCGTCCTATAAGCCTTTATCATGACTAACCGACTTTTGTCTAATGACTTCAACCAGGAAGAAAGATCAAGCAGAAGCATGAAGACGGTTAAAGCTCAAAAATCAAATTACTTTCATGGTCATAGACGGGTCTCTAGCCTCTGAACGTTTATGTACTTCATAAGGCGCATCAAGCTTCTAGTTTTACCAACAGAAACCTAGCAAACAATTTGGAACAGCGAATTTAATGGTATCTTATGGTATCATCATCATATTTGCCGAAAGACTTCCACTGCTAGACAAAGGACTCCCCCAAAGATCTCCACAATTGCCGGTCTTGCGCTATCCGCATCCAGCGATTTCCAGCGACCCTCACAAGTACATCGGTCCATCTTGTAGTGTAGTGGGGGCCTGCCACGTTGCGTCTTCCGGTTCATGGTCACCACTCGAGGACCTTTCTGCCCTAGTGGCCGTCGGCTCTACGAGCTATGTGCCCTGCCCACTGCCACTCCAGATTGGCATCTGTCACTATACAGAAAAAGGCTAAATGAAGCTGAATCATAGATGAAAGTAAGAAACACTCACAGCAATTCCTGGACTGACGGCGTTGACTCGGACACCTTTAGGAGCCAGCTCGAGAGCCACCAGCCGTGTGAAGTGGTTTAGCGCTGCCTGAAAATGTACAATGTGAAAAATAATCCGAATGTAGACAACCTGGAGAAGAAAGCCACTCTGGGCTTATTTTTATTCCAGACATGGGTTATTTTATATATAGGCTAAAGCACACACTGAACCGTTTGCATTTATTTTACCAAAACCATTATCTTACATAATAAAAAAATATTCAATCTCTCAAGCAATTAGAATAATCCCCTGCAAGATAACTATCTCAAAATTATTCCAAATACCAACTCGATAGTATTGGTGATTGCTGAGATATACGGCTGTGACAGAGGTATGGGCCGACGAAGTCCTTTTTAATAATTTAGGACGGAATCCTTAAAAATGTAAAAAAGATTAAGAATGTAAAAGATATCCTACCTTCGCCATCCCATACGGCAGACTGCCAACCGTGATGTTGGTTCCGGCGATGCTGGATACATTGACGATATTGCCCTTCGATTGCACGAGCGCCGGAACTAGCAGCCTGCTCAGATTGTACACCCCGCGGACGTCGGTGTTGAAAATCTCGTCGAAGGTCGCCATTTCTGCTCGCTGCAGGCACGTTCTGCAGCTTACACCTGCGTTGTTGATGAGGATGTCTAACCTGGAAACGGAACGAGTGGAACAATATAGCATCAAAAGAGTAAATGGAAAAACAAGAGAGGCAGAAAGATATGTTCCTGATTTCTCCCATCGTATGAGGACGTACCTAGTTCAAAGACACAATCCAAATTCAGAACAACTACAGTCCTGACTTACAGGCATAGACTTGTGTATATCCCGTCGTCAAGCTAACTCGGCTGTTCATGTCTTATACACTGCACTGCTTTGCTGTGTGGCTGACGGCATAGAATATTGCAACCCCATCTCCTGCCGTGGGGGGCGTAGAAGTCGTCCCGGGGGAATTTTTACCAGAGAACAGCAGCAGCGTCTGTCTGTGTACTATAACCATCATATTGTGATCGCCAACCGCGTGGCGATTATGATTTATAACAAATCCAATCCAATTATGGACACAACTTTTGGAGAGACCTTTATCCAGCAGTGGATTATTTCTATTTCTAATACGATAATACGACGAAATAATTGTGTTAAGTATCTATTTAATTGTAATTCTCGTTTTCCATCTGTACAATACGGACAAGTAAAATGTTTTTGAATACGCAAGTGCTGAAAAATTTTTATATTTAGTATTTGTAGGCAGTCGGCTGGTTATGTCACGAGTACCTACCCTATTATCTACGTTTCATATCAATGCTATAACATCTGACCTTCCAAAATGATCCAAAGTTTCCTTAACAGTCTTCTCCACTCCATCATCAGTGCCAAGATCTGCTACTATTGCCAGTGGCTTCACTCCTTTTTCTTTCTCACATATATCTGCTACTTGTTTCAATTTCTCCTCATTCCTCCCCACTAACGATAACTGTAGAAAATGAAGATTTATAGTGGTGGCTCTGCCGATGCTAGATTACTTTTTTTTAATATGATCGTAACAGTTAAAACTACAAACGAAGTTGCCTGCGCTAGAGGGCACCCCCTTTGGGGATTGAAACTCTGCTGGGTGACTGACGTGGCGATGTATTAGAGGGTCGGTTTTGAAAGTAAGTCGGCTTGACACTTAGTGGGTCCTTGTATCATTATAATTCAAGTACAACTAATAGCGTGTTGGTCTATTGGTTTGTGACCCTGATTGCTTAGACAGACGTAGTGGATTCGATTCCCACCCAAGACAAATATTTCTATAAGCATATCTATACTGTACCTACTAGTTTGGGATCAGATGACAGAGTGTTAGTTGTCCCAAGATATTTATATTGACAATAAACATCTGCGTGTTACAAGACTTATAAAAGGCCTAATTCATTTACGAGAACTTATATTAAAATTACCATTTAAATATACAACACATTAGTATCTATGTTTTTAGACACGCATCGACACCGTATCCAGCCAGCATTGTTTTGTGAATAATACCGGCACACGTGACAGACTAATTACTGAAACAATTGCGTTTTACTTATGTTGACAAGCTCGCAACAGAAGCGGTACGTAGCATAATCAGTACTGATTACAAACCTTGGCACTCAACTTCGCGAACAGAATAGCAGTGGCTTCCCCGATCCCGGCACTGGCACCAGTAACTAGCACCACTTTGTCAGTGAAATCCACGTCCATTTTGCACGAGTTCCTCAGACTGTATGACCGAGTAGATAAAGTATTACCCGTACAGATAAAAATATGTTTACGAATTAACCGACTTCTTATTTGGCCTATACCGATTATATTTATGTCTTCCGCGGTGTTCGTTGATGGCTAAACCTGCTATGATTGTTTTCGTAAAACACACAATTAGGGTTTGTTTGGTTTTGAATACTTTATTTTTATATATAAATGACACACAATACAACTTAGCATAAACGTAATACCTACGTATAAGCATTAAAAATTATGACTCTAGTCTGTTTGTATATTTTTGAAATTGGTGTATTTGTGGCCAACGGGTGATGAAATCGATAACAACAAATGAATGAAGCCTTAGTAGAAGTAGATTAATCTCGAACCGCAACGCAATTAGCAGTAAGCCTTTAACGTAAATGATAAAACTATGGTGGCTTACCATAGTTTCATTACGTCACATTGTAAAAATCTCAGAGCGTATGGATCGTACGACCTCACTGAAAAACAACAAAATCACCTTGAAGCTTGTAAATAGGCATACTAATTAGAGGATTCTGAATCTAATTGTTACCTGTGGAGAAACGTGAATTCTGTATGATAATCTAAAACGTGTGCCTGAGTCTAAATTGTGTGCCCACACATTGAAGTCTGTTTTACAGACTTTACTGTAGTAAAGTCTGTAAAACAGACTTCAATGTCCCACGTCCCAAACCATTGCTGGAAGTAACATGTTCTTGAGATTTGATATCATTGGATTTAAACTTGTTAAAATTGAGATAAAATATGGAAGAAAAATAAATCTGTTGGAGCAAGTTCTAGTAAGTTAGATGTAGTTGTTAGGATGACTATTTACTGCAGTAAATAGTCATCCTATAGTCATATAATTAGACTATTTACTGTAGTAAATAGTCTAATTAAAAAATAGTAAATAGTCTAAAATTTATTTTTCTTCCATATTTTATCTCAATTTTAACAAGTTTAAATCCAATGATATCAAATCTCAAGAACATGTTACTTCCAGCAATGGTTTGGGACGTGGCACCAGGGACGTTCAACATGATGTTCATCTTATCCATCTTAATTTTCATACTCACTTGTTTAGAGACGCAGTTGAGGTCATCGAACAGTATACCGAACATGACTAGAATTTCAGCGGTAAATCGAAGGTGAACTCGCCATTAACATTGATGCCAAAGCTTACCCTGTCCAGAAGACATCTTGTTTGAAGAAATCTTCTAAAGCGGTGAACAGTTTCGGACATATTTCATCTGCCTGACTCATCCCTCGTTACAATTGGATAGGTTTCGAATTCGGGCCTGGAACCGGACTGACATAGAGGCGACTGACATAGAGACGAATTTATAAGATAGTTCTAGGCGTTAATTCTGGTAGCGGCATGGAGAGATTTTTAAGAGGTGTAAGATGTTCACTGGTGTATATTGCATTCTTTTTAAAGAAAAATAACGTCAAAATCCCCTCCTACTAGTACATATTTTTCTGTTTACGTTATGTAGAATTTTTCTAAGCCCTTATGACACTTTTCAGATTCCCTATTTTTGAGGTGAAAGTATTGTCTGCAATGCATTAAGCTGCTTGTAGATATTGAGCTGAGTATAGTTAAACAGATGTATTTACTTTTACATTGATTTTAATGGGGCATTTGGTTTTTCGGTGATTATTCCTCCATGGCATCTCCGATTTTTATAACTTCATATATACTTACGAGTATGGTCACTACCACTGTGTCAAATTTGAAGACGATCGGTTCAGCCGTGCAGGAGAAATACGATCAAGAACGGACTACATAAGTCGTCTAAGAGCTTCGTTTACACTCATTTGAAAAAGCTTATTTATAACCAGTGATACTGATAACACACACTATAAAGGTAAGTATTTATTCCGTAACCTTAGCTGGTAAAGTAAATGATAAGAGCGAATGTTGGTAGATACACTTGCACTACGAAAAGAGTCCTTACTTTCTACGAATTAAATATGTTAAGGTCTAAGTGGCGTCAACTGCACCTACGATACTATTTCATTTGACTGGACAAAAAAGTCCCACCACTCGCAAATCTCAATCCCCCATCGACTTCAATCACAGTTCCCGTCACCAGCCGACTGTTGTCACTGGCGAGGTGGACTATCATCTTGGCTATGTCCTCACCAGCGCATACTTTTCCAAGGGGTATAATTTCTTCTGATTTAGAAAGCCATGATTGATATTCATCTTCTGTATAGCCCGTCATACGTTTTACGATGTTGGAGACCTGGAGGCAACATAAAAGATACAAAATAACAATTAATATTATTGCAATAGTCCTTAATTAGCGGCCGTACATTTCCTGGCCGAACTATTCGGCGGCAAATGAAGAGACTAACTACACATTTATTTATTTATTGAGGACAGCCAGTAATTGTTACATTTTTCTTACAAATGAAAAATACATGAATATAAAACCTAATGCACAATTTTTTAAGGCGTCACCGCATGCACTTATTATTATAACAGTAAAACTAGAATTAAAAAATACTACAGCTATATATTAAGAACTAAACTAAAACTAATTAATTAAATACAATTTTTTTTTTTTCAGATATATATATATTATATTGATATAAAGTTTATATAATATTCACTGAGGTGAAGGAATAATTTTCAATAAATATTGAGTTCGAGATCATTTCCTCAAGAATCCCAGCACAGAAAATTTGAAGTTTCGCAAACTGCCTGCAAAAATGTCCACTGTTTGTCTGACAGAGTGAGAGACATGCGTGAAATTGCTGAAAACTGTTTGAGATTAGTCCTTGCAGCAGGTACGTTTAACAAGCCAAGCGTGACTCCGCGCCTTGGTATGTGTCTAGGTACTCGCAATTCTATTTGTTGAAGAAGGGCTGGGCAGTCGTATTCGTTTCTTAAAATTTTGTAAAGGACCGTCATATCATGCAGCTGCCTGCGGGTCGATAGACTATCCATATTAAACCGTTTAAGTTTAGCGTCGTATGAGAGAAGTTGTTTGTGAAGCCTACAAGAAAAGGTTATTACATGGCATATTACATTTGTAAAGGTGTGCGCAGAGACATGTGTACTCTCTTAACCGATCCCATAGAACAATTAAGCGTGTATGGAATAAGTGTGTGGGTTTGTGAAGCAACAAAATGTACATGAGCAGGTAAATCAGGTTAAGTATAAAAAGACGGAACTAACATTATAATAAAAAATACGGTTCTAGCTCAGAAAACAGATCACATTGGCGGTCACCCGGTGATAGCATTAACAGGTCACTAGAGTCTGAACGTTTCTGAACTTAGAATGATCAAGCTTCTAGTTTTCCCGACATGAACCTATCAAGCAACTTAAAACAACGAATTTATTGGCATCTGTAGCTATTGCCTAAATGAAGAGTAATCAAAGACTAAGTTAGAACACTTACAGTTATTCCAGGACTAACAGCGTTGACCCTGACACCTTTAGGAGCCAGTTCCAGAGCCACCAGCCGCGTGAAGTGGTCTAGCGCTGCCTGAAAACAATACATCCAATATTATGACAAAAGATCTCAACACGTAGCGCGGAACAAAACCGAAGATACCATGTCCTTTTCATAAGAAATATTATACGTTAGAAAGAAATCCAATAACATAAAATTTGTTTAGTTGAGACCGCGATTCGATTTATTTCGAACCTGGCCCGAAGATCCTAACCAACGTTACACTATTCTGAACCTATAGGACAATTCCTTATCTAACCTGGATTTATGTAAGTGAATTGTTTGTCTAAATGAATTTATTTTTGGAACTCGCGGGGCTGCCTCCACGGCACGACGCGACGTGCGTTGTATGGTTGCAATTCTAACCTAACCTACTTTTCTAGTAGCAAAATATATTGTCAGTTAAATCGGGGGCATTATTTTCAAGAATTAAATTCCTAAATTATGGCATCCTAATATTTTACATTGTGATTTGCTGTCATGTGGGCATGCTCAGAACCGTTACTTAAAATTATTCTAAATTCCACATCGATAACATTGGTATTCCTTAGATATACCGCAGTGACAGACGTATGAATAGACGAAAAATCCCGTGACCATACGGGTCGGAATCATACGGGATTTTAAAAATGAATGTTTTTAAAACGGGCTCCTAAATATGTAAAGGAAAAAATATACGACCTTAGCCATTCCATACGGCAGACTGCCGACCGTGACGTTGGTGCCGGAGATGCTGGACACATTGACGATATTGCCCTTGGACTGTATGAGCGCTGGAACTAGCAACCTGCTCAAATTGTACACCCCGCGGACGTCGGTGTTAAACACCTCGTCGAAGGTCGCCATGTCTGCTCGCTGCAGGCACGTTCTGCAGCTTACACCTGCGTTGTTGATGAGGATATCTAACCTGGGAACCGAACAAGTGGAACAATATAGCATCAAAACGGTAAATAGTAAAACCAGAATGGTAAAATAGTGAATAAATTAAAAAAAAAGAAATATTCCTAATTTCACCCATTGTACCCGTCTATATTATCACTACATCCTCTATCTACAAACAAGACTCTAAAGTTTAAACAAATCCTCCATAGTTATAATACTAGAAACACCAAAATAACGTGGAGAGTGTTATACAGTTCTTTGAACGTGGAAGACAGCGCAGCGTTTAGTTAGGTACAATTTAATACAGTGCAGATCGCTGTGGAAATGTAAATTTTCTTGGTGCACATGAATACAACAAAGTGGAGCAAGACAGCCTTCCAGTGCTATAATTAGTACTTAATTTTCCCTGTAGAGTTCTCATAGCTAAATTTATGTCAATAAGCCGACTTCTCTGAAGCATTTGGAACGAAATATCCATCAATAAATGGCAGCTACGGAGTCTACCGCCTGACCCGTTAATGGAAGATTTATTGTTTGAACAAATTAGAACCGCTAACGCGTGAGTTTACGTTTGTACGATATACAATTGTATCTTTTAAACCACAGAAAAATTAAATGTAATTAAGTACATCTCTTTCAAGTTTCAATATAGCTAGTATGCATAATTAGCTATAAATGATAGTTAGCTAGTATGAACTGTCAAAATACTAAAACTATGCACTAATACTGGGCGCATAATTACTAATAATTAGTTGACAGGTTCTAATGTCTCGCTTATTTACTCATATTTGGCGCCAAAACTAAAGTTGCCATCTCGTTTTCATAAGAAATATGTCAGAAAGAGATGCAATAATATGTATCTTCCTAATTAATGTATTTTATGTCGTAATTTTTTATTGTAGTAGATTTTTGTTAATTTTTTATTGTATTTTGTTGAACAGTAATATTGAACTTAAAAAATGTAATAATTTCACATGTCTTCTACTACAGACAAGATAGGCAGCATGCACTTTCTAGATTAAGACCTTTAATTATGTACCCTATTTTTGTGAAATAAATGATTCTGATTCTGATTCTGATATCTAAATTAGTTTAAGTGATTGCTAGAATCGGAATCATTATTTTCAAGAAAAAAAATCCTAAATTATGTATTCTACAATTTATAAATATATTTAGATAGTATGCTTACTTTTTTATCCATCTATTAAAAATAACCAAAATATTATTTTCGGACATGTAGCATTGTAGTATATACTTATAAACATAATGATAATATTTATGTTCCAATATCTTATTTCGATAATAATTACGTACAGACTGCTTATCTGACAGAGATAAAGAAATACTCAAACGGATGACTCGTTTTTCTTACGCCACAGAATTAATAACTTCATGGTATAGAAATCTCGAACAAAGTAGTACTTAATTTCAAAAATAAGTCACCAATAGCCGAGACTGGCGTCTGTACGCCAGACTAAGTTATCTATTTAAACACACACATCACACATCTGTTATGCTCGGATTCCATTTGTGCATTGTAATACGTATAAGTTAGTACAAGTGTATGTGAATACCCCAGTACTGAATTTATTTTTCTATTTTTAATGGCTAATATGTCACCAGTATCTTCGTTTAATATCAATATTATAACATCTGACCTTCCAAAATGATCCAAGGTTCCCTTAACAGTCTTCTCCACTCCATCGTCAGTGCCAAGATCTGCTACTATTGCCAGTGGCTTCACTCCTTTTTCTTTCTCGCATATATCTGCTACTTGTTTCAATTTCTCCTCATTCCTCCCCACTAACGATAACTGTAGAAAAGGAAGATGGATAGCGGTGTAGTAATCGTGGCACGAAACATTCTAGGGGCTCTGCCAATGCTAGATAAGTATCTTTTTTAACATGATCTTTACAGTCAAAATTTTTGATGTCCTTCCGACTGAATTTCGGCCACGGCGGCCAGTCTTGATGGAGACTAGCCAATTGCGCAGGACATATTATAGTGCACAAGTGTGTGCGCAAACACAGGAGCACTTTCTATCCATCACTCTCATGATCCGATGGGACGCCTAGCGACACGACCGGAAAGAGTTCAGGTACAGGACCGACGGCTTTATGTGCTCTCCGAGGCACGGGGGTGTAATACCGCTAACTTCCAGACTTCGGGCTGATACTGAGAAATTTCTTTTTACGGAAAATTCCCAAAATCACTTTTAGGCCCGACCCGGGATTTGAACCCAGGACCTCATTATCTGCGGTTGAACACGCTACCGCTAGACCAACGAGGCAGTCAACAGTCAGCAGCAGTCAGTCAGCAGTCAACAATCAAAATTAAGTAACCCCTAGAGGGGTTCCTTTGGGGTTCGAACCTCGACTCATTGTGGTTACCGACGCGGCGCGGTGACGACGTGGCGATAAATGAATGGGTTGGTTTTGAAAGGCAATTGACTGGACACTTGGTGGGACCCTATGTATAATTATAATTTAAATACACCTAATTAATCAAAAAATTAAATATTCCTCGGTACCAAGGAGTAGAATTATTTAATAAGTTACCAGCATATTTGAAGGAAATAGTTTACAATACGAATATATTCAAAACAAGGTTGAAGGCCTTCTTATTGGAGAAGTGTTTTTATGCTTTTATAATCTCACTGTTATTTGTAATGACGTGATGAATTAATTTTTTGTAGTTGTTTTTATTCTATTAAAAGATAATGTGAGAATTACTAATAATGTTAGAAATTACTGTATTATTTTTATTTTATTGTTTGTTATTATTTGAATTGGTTGTTTTCTATTGTATATTAATTAACATTTATTTTAAATGGATTTCAAATACAATGCAAATTGTATGCAATAAAAATAAACTAAACTAAATCAGTGTGTTACGAGTTCGATAGATGGTCAGTAATTACAAGAGTATTCGAATACTCAAGTGCTGAACAAACATAATTGATTAATGTTATACATCGTCACATTCATCAGTTAAAGTGAGATGTGTACGAGAAGATCATACTGAATAATTTAGCACCAGAGAGCATACAGCATCAGGGAGAGAGTTCGTTTTTGGGGTAACTTCCACAAAATATAACTATACCTCCTTAAAGTTTCTCGTGTACTCCTCGTGGTAGCGGTATTCTGTTACTGCTAGCGCAGATAATAAGGTCCTGGGTTCAAATCCCGAGTAGGGCCAAAACGATTTTTTTTATTTTTATTATTATTTATGGAAAAGTCCTAATAACATATTTTGCCCGACATTTAAATCTCAGGTCGGGCAAAAGATGTTATTAGATATTTTGCCCGACCTGAGACTTGAATTCGAACAAGCTGCACCACTCATCATCATCATCATCATTACAGCTAAATAAGTCCACTGCTGGACAAGCCTCCCTCAAGAATCGTCTTGAGGGGATATGCCATAATCGCCACGCTTGGCAGGCGGGTTGGCGATCGCAGTAAGATAGTCATAGTAATCAGAAGGAAGCTGCTGCCCTTCCTCAGGTAGATATTCCCTCGGGTCGACTTCTACGCCCCCCACGGGATGAGATGGGGTGATGATATTCTGATTCTGATATTTGTCGCCGTCACCACACAGCAGTTTGTCGCCGTCACCACACAGCACCACTAGTTTAACGAAACTCTCTTATCATTAAACAGTGTGTTAACTCAACTTAAAACACGATTATCTGTGCACTCACGTATTTGTTTGCACAGATATTTAAATGTAGAACACAATGGTATGTTCTTATATACGCCAGGAAACCGTATCCAGCCAGCTCTGTTTAATGCATAACCAAGTTACGTAAAGCGGCACACATTATACATTCAATGCCCCGTTTGTATGCAATACCAACTAAAGTACATTTTTTTATATATTCAGATATTACATATGTTATTTACATATGTAAGTAATATCTTAGGACAACTAACACACTGCCCTCTGATCGCAAACTAGGCAGAGCCTGTACTTTAACAACCAGAGAATATAAACATAGTTACTTATATTTTTCATAATAATAGATAATTATATCCTGGGACATTATTCATACTCGGCCATCTGATCCCAAACTAAGCAGAGCTTGTACTATGGAAACCAGATATCTGATAGACATGTCCATGAACACAAATATCTGTCCAGGGCCTCTACCGTATAAGTCACCGAACATCGATTTCTTAAATGGCGTTCACATAAATAAAGGTTAAAAATGACTTAATCAATCGTTAAATCGGCTCCCATGACCACATGTAGCGTCATAAATGGTCCGGAATCGATTGTCATCGTTGAAGCCGATTTAACGATTGATTAAGTCATTTTTAACATTTATTTCTTTGAACGCCATTTACGAAATTGATGTTCGGTGACTTAGCCGGTAGAGCCCCTGGGTGAGAATCGAACCTACGACCTGCGGCGTTATAGGCAAGTAGCTCCTAACCATGTAATTATGCATGTATGCCCTGTTCTTTTCATACGAGCCATATTAAATACAGATTTAAAATAGTTTAGTCTTATAAAAGGCAGAATCGCCATCTATTGTTACACAAAGGCGTCTGCCATATGTTGCCATGCTCGCAGCAGGCGGGATATGTAACACACATGAGACCTACCTTTGCACCTAACTTCGCGAACAGAATAGCAGTGGCTTCACCAATCCCGGCACTGGCACCAGTAACTAGCACCACTTTGTCAGTAAAATCCACGTCCATTTCGCACGACTTGCTCAGACTGTATGAACAAGTAGATAAAGTATAACCCGTACAGATAAAAATATGTTTACGAGTTAACTGACACATTATTATGAGATCTTTACCTATTACACTGCCGATTATTGATGTCTCCCGCGATGCCCGTTTATAGCTAACCGTGCTATGTTTATTAAAGTGAAACTTTATTATATTGCTTCAATTTTTTTCGTCCGTCTATCGCATGTTGCAATATGGCGGCACCCATGGCTCGCATCTGAGTGTGTGTGCGCTGAACCCGTAGCATTTACATACTCACTCATTTGTGCAAGTGCTCCACGCTATTTATATTTTGATCAGATATAAATTTATTATTTTTTATTATTGTTTATTAGGTCAACCAACATATCTTAACTTACAGAATATATTTTCTTGTGTAGCAACTAGTAACAGGTTAACTCCACATACGAAATATAAAGATTAGCGTGTTTAAATAACATTAATTAAAAATTAAATTACAATTTAACACAACGAACAACTTTGATAACGATTCAGCTAGTGTCAAAACAACCGCTCAGGGAGGGAAAAACCAAGAATAATGCAAAAATATCCGACATTTGATTAATTTTATCATGGTTCATACATAACCACAGAAAACATTTTTATTTATTGGCGTAAATAAAGTTCGCCAACCCAAATATAGTTTTGGATACACACATGACCAACAGAACAATATATTATAAACGATATAGGTACCTATGTATAGTTAAATATCGGATTTGACAGGCTTTTAGTTTCGGCGTTTAGCGTTTGGATTATTTAACTGTGCAGACTCGTAGTGCACAGTAGTCTGATCCTACCTCATTCAGGACATTGAGGGGCGAGTTCTCAGTCGCATGGAATATCATATCCAAATAGGTGGCGTTTAAGAACATTCCTTTTAAGCAAGCTTAAAAAAGAATGTCAATTTGGGGAGCCCTGATTCATTCATACAAACAAAATATTCTCACCATCAGTGTCGTCCACTTATAGGTTAGGTTTCCATGCTTTTCAAAGTAGAATTTCCGATTTCTGCCACATAATGTGCAAAGTAGACCTTAGACACTTCAAGTAGAAGACGCTGAGGCGTTTTATGGGGACTAATCGTTAGATTACCAGGATGGCGCCTCCTTTCGTCCAACTAAGCCTTGCTATTAAACAAGGTGTCTTTTTGGGCACCTTCCCCAAAGTGAATCTAAAGTCAGTTATTATTTAGGGGCTGTATATTATAAACCAGTCGTATATTTCATTATAATTATAAGATTATAGGTAAAAAAACCATTAAACAAGATTTCAGTTTCGAATACTTCTGATTTTATTTCATATATTTTTAGATGGTAACAAAAATTAAAACCTTTCATACGATAAACCATAAAACCTGGCGTAAGTACTTCTTTGAAATATCGAGCCCATTTTCCATTGCAAGTTTGCAAAGACTTAAACGTATGTATCAAACGAGGAGGATATATCTTTGTCAATAGACAATGTTATTTATAATAAGTAACAACATAGTTTAAAAATAAAGCTTTATTCCGCAACGTTAGCTGTGCAGGTAGAGCAGTAAAGTGACCGCCATGTCAGTGGATACCCTTGCACTACGAAAACTAAGACTTTCTTTTCGTTCAAATGAAATAAAGCCATCAAGTTTTAAGAGTTTCCACTGACGTGATATTGGTTGTAAGTCACTGTTTCATTTGACTGGACATAAGAGTCCCCTCACTAATAAACCTCAATCCCCCATCGACTTCAATCACAGTGCCCGTCACCAGTCGACTGTTGTCACTGGCGAGATGGACTATCATCTTGGCTACGTCCTCACCATCGCAAACTTTCCCCATGGGTATATATTCTTGTGATTTAGATAGCCAGGACTGATATTCTTCATCTGTATAGCCCGTCGTGCGTTTCACGATGTTTGAGACCTGGAAGTGACAGAAAAGATAGATTCAATATAAATAATATTCATCCAATGATACTGATTCTGGTGGAACTACGGCTCCCTACTTGACGGAGGCTAGGTAACTTATTAGCGCACGAGTGTGTGTGTGCAGAAACAGTTATAAACTGTAATCTTCCCTCTCCCACATGACCAATACAACTGGAATGTTGTCTATGAGAGAAGAACAAGATGGGCTTTATTAGGGATGTGGATGTGAAAAGTAAATGACTAGAACAGAAGCGGAGAAAGGACCGAGGCTTTCGTATTAGAGAAAAATGCTTCAATTCAATATCTGGAAGTTAGGTCAGAAAGGTAGTCTCATAAGATGTGCACAAGACGGTCAAACACGTCGAGTTGAAACAGCTTAAACATTAAGCCTTCGTTCTGGCCAAGGTGCCGGCTAGGGGTCGCAAACCGGGATCCCGGATACCGAAAATACCGGGATCCCGGACCGAAAAGAAGCCATTACAATACAAGTATTTAATTTTTGAATACCGGGATTTACGGTATTCATTAGACAATGAACGAACGAGTAAGTACTCCAAATTGTTTCATTGAATTATTATATTACTACAGCTAACCGGGTTCACTATCACTACGCCGTTCCGAAACACGTTCAAACACAACATTAATTTTCCATGTAATGGTTTTAACACATTTTTATGTTAAGAGTCTCTTATTTATTAAATGAAAGGATACTAAGTAACCTAACATAACCTAAAATATAATAATAAAGAAATTGCAGTATGGAACATTAGACTTGGCTAAACTTTGTCTAGAGATTTCATGACTTTTTAGAGATAAACAAGCAGCTTGGCTATTTTTTTACAGAATGTTTTTGGTGGAACTTCACTTCTTTTTGCACAAAGCTGATTATTTTTACTGATAGATAGTAGGGATATGGACATTTTCATTTTATGTTCATATTAGAAACATACCCACTACGCAGAATAAATTTTGTAAAGGTAAGTCGGTCGATAACGCTAATAGTTTGGGTGTGCTTTTACGGTTTCTCATCAGGGTCACTAGGTAACCCAGATCTTCCATGATCCCAGTTTTGATAGTTTTTCCTCTATGTGGGCGTTAAACTCTAACTCTGTACCAAATTTCTGCGCTCTAGGCTCCTCTTGGTCAATGGGAAGTACCAGTTCTGTTTTGATGATCATATGTCAGTGTCAAAAATGCGTAACTTTGCTTTCACTTAGCTTTGGAATTAAAAGATCTAACGACTTAAAATTTTGGACTCCAAGTGTGTGATTATAGCTTACAAGATGAGGAAAATTTCAGTGTTCTAGTCCCATCCAGAGGTTCTCAAACCGGGGCCTGAAAATGCGGCGAAATGGTTCCAGAAAAGGATGGTACGGCAGTGTTGCTTCGCGCTCGACTTGACGGGGGCACTGCCATACCCCCAGATTGTACCTAACCTTTGTAATGTTGCAAGTTCGATAAGTGGAACTGAGGGAGATACTCGTTTTATTTGATTAAAATTAGATTTTCTCGAAAACACTCTTTTATTGTTGTGATACTTAAAATTATAATACCTTTTAAATTAGAGATTTCACAATACTAAAGGGTGTATTTTTTAGAGGTATAGAACTTTAAATTGCAATAAAACAACGATGGATTATTCGATTGACATTAATTTTATTTATCCGAAAGATAATCTGTATGCAATGTAGCATTACATTTTAAATATGATTTCTGGCATATGACCGCCACGGCTGGCTCGGATGTAGTCCAATCTGGACGTTCAATTTTCGATGACTTTTTCCAACATTTGTGGCCGTATATCGGCAATAACACGGCGAATGTTGTCTTCCAAATGGTCAAGCGTTTGTGGCTTATCCGCATAGACCAATGACTTTACATAGCCCCACAGAAAGTAGTCTAGCGGTGTTAAATCACAAGATTTTGGGGGCCAATTCACAGGTCCAAAACGTGAAATTAGGCGGTCACGTGTCTTTCAATAAATCGATTGTGGCACGAGCTGGGTGACATGTTGCGCCGTCTTATTGGAACTACAGCTCCTGGACATCATGGTTGTTCAATTCAGGAATGAAAAAGTTAGTAATCATGGCTCTATACCGATCACCATTGACTGTAACGTTCTGGCCATCATCGTTTTTGAAGAAGTACAGACCAATGATTCCACCAGCCCATAAAGCGCACCAAACAGTCAATTTTTCTGGATGTAATAGTGTTTCGACATACACTTGAGGATTAGCTTCACTCCAAATGGGGCAGTTTTGTTTCTTGACGTAGCCATTCAACCAGAAGTCCGCTTCATCGCTAAACAAAATTCGCTTATGAAAATTGGGAACAACGGCAATCTCTTTTGGGCCCATTCGACGAATCTACGCCTTACTTGATGATCGTTTGGCTTCAATTCTTCCACGAGTTGGATTTTGTAAGCACGCAAACCAAGATCCTTCCGCAAAATCTTCCATAAAGTGGATGGATACAGATTCAATTCCTGTGCTCGATGGTGGATAGATTCATTCAGGTCTTCCTCAATGCTACGCTCTACAGCAGCAATAGCTTCTTCTGTACGCACCGTGCGAGTTATCAATAAGAGTAAACGTGGTGCAAAAACGTTCCATGTTTAATCGAATTAACTGCTCTGATGGACGATTTTGTAGACGATAACATGGACGTAGTACGCGATACGTATTCCGCACAGAACCATTATTTTCGAAATAAAATTGCACTATTTGCAAGCGTTGTTCAGGCGTGAGTCTATTCATAATGAATTGCCAAACCAAACTGAGAATAAATCACTTACAGCTGTTAAATCGGTCGCCATCTTGAACAGTAATGCCAACTTAAAGTTCTATACCTCTAAAAATAACACTCATTATAATCAATTAATGACTTTAACGGAAAAAAACTCTAAATGTCGAAAATACCGGAAATACCGGGATCCCGGTATTCTCCTAGACCTAATACCGGTAATACCGGTATTGGAGAAAAGCTCCGGTATTGCGACCCCTAGTGCCGGCCTAATTTGACGAGGATAAGTTAGGCGCCGTGAACACAGTGTCTGGCTCGGAAGCTGAAATAGTCTTGGGGATGAAAATTTCGATCATAATTTTGTAAACCAAAGTAACTGACATAGCCCGAAGAATTGTCAAGCTAAAGTAGCAGTGGGCGGGGCACATAGCTCGTAGAGACGACGGCCGCTGGGGCAGAAAGGTTCTCGAGGGGCGACCACGAACCGGAAGAAGCAGCGGAAGATGGACCGATGATCTTGTAAAGATCGCTGGATGCGGATAGCGCAAGACCGGCAATTGTGGAGATCTTTGGGGGAGGCCTTTGTCCAGCAGTGGACGTCTTTTGGCTGATATGATGATGATATACGGGTTTAGGTCCCTGTATACTTTATTTTACTTGTTATCTGCTACAATTTGATGATAAGCTTGTTATCAACAATTTTTGTTTAAATATATTTATTTTCATGTTTTGTAATTAGTCTGTAAGCTTTCATTAAAAAAAAACAATAAAAAAATATATTGTATGTCTAAGAGCTGATGAATAAGTTACATTAATATCAGTTCTGAATAGTAATAGTAGTTCCCGGTTAGCCTCCCACATGGGAAGACTCTCAATAATCCAACCAAATGTGCACACATCTGGTCATAGCATGAGTGACTAGTTTTTTTTTTAATATATATACATGACGCCATAGTTAGCCTAGGAGGCTTTCACTACTTCACCGGACTATAGAGGCGAGCGGAGGGCTCAACCCGTCTAGCAATTAAGTAACCCGCGCCGGAGGGCACGCCCTGTGGGGTTCGAACCTCGACTCTGGGCGGTTACTGGCGGGGAGACGGCGAGAGATCATGGCTTTTTGGGGGCGGGGAGAGGGCGAGAGATCATGGCTTTTTGGGATGAGTGACTAGTGTCTGTAAGTTTCTGTACCTACTTCAGGTGGCAAACTTCTAGTTTTCCTAACAGTAACAACTAACTGATAGTTATCTGTAACCAGTAACAAAGATGAAAATAAAGTAGTAGATTCTATAACAAACTTCCCAGTGATATCCGAGAAATGTCTACAAATAAGTTTAAAAGAATTATAAAAGCCAAATTGTGTAGCAGGGCTTACTACAAAACTTCTGATTATTTAAGTGACAAAACAGCTGGGGATTGAGTCGCTCTAAATTAACACATTTAAATACAATGGAATTTTATGTAAGAAATAAATATTAAAAAAAAGGATTCCTACTGAGTTTTCTGGCTGTGTTTCTCAGTAGCTGCCACGTCACGCACTGCACGGTAGGGTAAAAAAAATGACGATTCCACACAAATGTAATATTTTAACAGAATAAATGACTTTTGAGTTTAGTTGAGTTTGAGTAAGAAACACTTACAGTTATTCCAGGACTAACAGCGTTGACCCTGACACCTTTAGGAGCCAGCTCCAGAGCCACCAGCCGCGTGAAGTGGTCTAGCGCTGCCTGGAAACAATATTATTATGCAATGTAATGACTCTTAAAACATTTTATTTGAAATATTTCAAATTAATAATAAAAATATGAAAGATAGAAAAAGCAGCTGTTCTAAAATGTCGTAATTACATTCCGCCATAATAATAACATTTAATTCGCACCTTAATATAGACAGAACCATTCAGACAATATGTAGTAAAAATATAGCTCAAATTTATTATTTTGATAATTAAACCTACACATGATCCTTGACAATAACTTAATTTAAGTTAGTTAAATATCGTTACTGTTATAAAATAAATGTTAGTGTAAATTATTTCCTACAATCCGTGTACCTAAATATCTATATGTACCTAGAAATAATTATAAATTAATAATATCTTACTCCGAACATGTTCTGACTATTTAAAAGCGCTTTTTAAAAGTCTACGTGAATAAAAACCTTTTTTATTTTATTTATTTTTATTTACATTGTGGCGCTCTCCTTTTTTATTTTTTATTTATTTAAAGAACAACAAATCGTATAAGGGAAGTGAATCCCTGTATCATGGGTACAAACATATAACTGACGAACACAAAGCAAAATCAGACTCAAAACCTACTTATGGATTAGGTATACAACAACACACATCAACAGAAGCTAATAATACCTTAATCCTAAATTATTTACTAGTTTAAAATCTTTTTATTTTTCTTAAATTAGATTTTATAAGATATTTTATTTTGGGTTAAAATTAATAGTTTATATTGCAGCTTTTTTATCATTCTAATTTCCTACAGTAATTAATAAAACTACACAATTAAAAAGAAAATACGAAGAAAATCATACTAATGCTTTTTAATTTTTATTAAAATAACCTGTAATCGAGTCGATTTTTTATATTTGATGAAATATAAAATATCCCTAGATTCTGTTGATGTGTGTAGTTGTTCTGTGCGGGAATTGAACCCCGGGCACAAAGTGCCAAGCCGACTGTCTTAACCGCTGAGCCATAAGTGCTTGTTGTGAAATAGAAAAATTAGCTTGCCTTTGCTTTGAGAGAATGGTAGGTGTTATCCATAGGCTTTGATTTCCGACGATCACCGTAGCCTAGTTGGTAGTGCTCCTACCTACGAAGCTGGTGGTCCTGGGTTCGAATCCCGGTAAGTGCAAACATTTGTGTGATGAGCACGAATATTTATTTCTGAGTCATGGATATTTTCTATGTATTTAAGTATTTATCTATCTATATAAGTATGTATATCGTCCCCTGGTACCCATAGTACAAGCTATGCTTAGTTTGGGGTTAGGATGATCTGTGTAACATTGTTCCAAGATATTATTATTATTCTTATTTCTATAAACATAGCCATTTCTAGTGCATAATTTGTCGTTTGCTATACATTTGGGGAATATTTAAAGTAGGATTACTTTAAATATTCCCCAAATGTATAGCAAACGACAAATTATGCACTAGAAATGGCTATGTTTATAGAAATAAAATGGCAATGGAAGTTGCTGAGATACGCCGCTGTCACAAATATGTCCCACCTTAGCCATCCCATACGGCAGAGTGCCGACCGTAACTTTGGTGCCGGAGATGCTGGACACATTGACGATATTGCCCTTGGACTGCACGAGCGCCGGAACTAGCAGCCTGCTCAGATTGTACACCGCGCGGACGTCGGTGTTGAACACCTCGTCGAAGGTCGCCATATCTGTGCGCTGCAGGCAAGTTCTGCAGCTTACACCTGCATTGTTGATGAGGATGTCTAACCTGGAAACCGAACAAGTGGAACAATTTAGCATCATATTATGCGCCTTCCAAAATGTATACAGAAACATCGCGGATTTCTGCTATTGTACTCGTGTAATCGACATACTCAAGGTTCCGCTTCCAAGGGGGAAGCGGAACCTTGAGTAAGTAAGTCACTTTTAGTGTTTTTTCTCCTTCACAGTTTTAATTACCTAGTCATTATTTACGCATACGACATATTATGCTACCGCATCCAGACTCTCAGCTCTAAAACACCTACACGTGACACCTGGGTAGGGCTAAATGGTAGCAATATTTCCGGTAGTAAGCCAAAGCTGATGACTGATACCCTGGCTAAACCGAGGCGCAAAAGGCATAGTCGTGTAGGTATCATGTGGATGCCACGTGTAGCCGTCGGAAAAAATTGGCTAGTTCCAGAATGTTGACGTTATGTCGCTGTTCTTGGCGGATAGCGGGATTCTAAGCACCGTTTGCTTCAGCCGCTGGCTGACTGCAGGTAATAAGGGGCCTAAATCTCGGGGAAGCCTGTGAAAAATGCCGGTGATAGACACTCCGGCGGGGTTCTGGCATCCGCACAGTCTCCAGCCTAGGCCACTCTAACCTTACTGTTGTGCGTTTCGATGGATACCTGTATACACATAGGTATTCATGCGTATACACTTCACCTAAGGTTATCTCTCAACATTGGTCTAAGTTCTTACAAAGGTAATAACCGCGACTTGAACTCAGGCATCTGTCGTCCAGAATTTGTAAATACAATTTAAGAGCCTTATTCATAAAACACTTGGCCAGTGTCTGTTACATAATATTAGAAGTGTCATATTTCTGAAGTGAATAATCACATTAATCACACTGAATAGTATAAAGGCGAAAGTTTGTCACTTCTTCACGTCTAAACGGCTGGAGCGATTTCAATTCATCAAAAAGTTAGCTAACACCCTGGACTAACACATAGGCTATAATTTATAAATTTTAACGCGGGTTAAACCGCGGGGCACAGCTAGTGTGTTATAAAAATAAAGAAGCAATAATAACCGCGTTACAAAACTGACCGATACATTAATCAGATTCCATTTCTGCATTGTGATTCGGAGAAGAGGATAAGAATACCCAAGTGCTGTAATGTTCCTAATTATCTATGCAACATATAGGAAAATATTATAACGTCTGACCTTCCGAAGTGATCCAAAGTTCCTTTAGCAGTCTTCTCCACTCCATCATCAGTGCGAAGATCTGCTACTATTGCCAATGGCTTCACTCCTTTTTCTTTCTCACATATATCTGCTACTTGTTGCAGGTTCTTCTCATTTCTTCCCACTAACGCTAACTATAAAACAGAAGAGGCAAGTGTTAAGGGGTAGTAATCGTCGCTCGGGACGTTCTAAGGGATCTACTCACTCTATGACCATAACTCGGATAAATATAGGGCATACATAGGGCACCCCTAATGGGGTTCGAATGTCGACTAATGGCGATTACGATGACGTGGAAATGAACGAGGGGATTTGAAAGTCTTCTGCGCTAGAACCTTGACATAAAAAAAAATAAAATAAGAAATAAAATAAGTAATTAATCAACTTGTTAGAAGACTAATGAGTAACTAATACCTACCTTCATTGTAGGTACAATCAATTGTATTTGAACAACCAAGTGCTGAATAAATATTACAATTTTAATGTATAATAATAATATCTTGGGCCAATGTCAAACAGATCATCCTAGCGTCCTAGCCCCAAACTAAGCAACGCTTGTACTATGGGTACAAGGCGACGATATACATACATATATAGATAGATAAATACTTAAATACATAGAAAACATCCATGACTCAGAAACAAATATTCGTGCTCATCACATAAATATTTGCATCGGGATTCGAACCCAGGACCACCAGCTTCGTAGGCAGGAGCACTACCAACTAGGCTACGGTGACCGTCATAGTATATATGCATAAGTTATTACCTATGTTGTTAATCGTCATAAATATCTTGTGAAGTGGCAAATCTCCTTTGAGATTCGCCACCGCGGCTGATATTCAGCCAGTCACTATTGATAGAAACATCATGTTGCCAGACCCGGGATTTTAATTCGAACCAACTGTACCAGAAGTAAGACATGTAGGTAGCTTGTAAATTCAACAATGTATTCATTCAACAAGATTTATTGCGCACTAACGCATTTATTCGCATGGGTCATATTTAAATATAAACATTTATTATAATTATTATTAAGCCGCTGGATGCGGGCAGCGCAGGACCGGCTATTGTGGAGATCCATGGGTGAGGCCTTTGTCCAGCTGCGGACGTCTTTCGGCTGATATGATGATGATGATGATTATGATTATGATTATGATCATGAGCCAATCGAGCTAGGTACTCTCCTTTAGATCGGGACATACCTTCAACATTAATTTGCAGTATTAGGACAGAAGGTCCCAAACTTATTGTCGAAAGGCCCTTAGAAGGGCCGTTTTTTCGAAGCATTACTTTAATAATTTCGGGAATAACTGGGAGACTCAAGCGAGAGCAAGTCCAGTTTGCCAGGAACAGTCGGAATCTTTTGCCCGGATTCGTGATGAAGCCGTTGCCCAGGGTGGACTACGAGGAGGTAGATTCTGACCAATTACTACCCCCATTGCACACATTGTCCATTGACCATTGGCCAGACCATTGCACACATTGTCGAAGAGTGCCCCATAAGACGTTTCTCAGGGGGACTTGAGGGTCTGCTTGCGCTTACCACCGAGGCAAGGGGCTGGTTACTAAATCTAGACATATAATAAAATCGTAGCAAAATTCAAAACTGTACATTGAATATTTTTTTTAAAGGATACTTGAGGCGTGATCTACAATCGATATGGAAGCCAAAAATATAGTTTTTAGAATTTTGGTCTGTTTGTCTGTATGTATGTCCGGGCTAAACTCAAAAAGTACCACATGGATTTACTTCAAATTTTGCATGAACATTACTTCACCTATGGTTATTTCTCAACATAGGCCTAAGTTCTTATAACCGCAACGTAAACTCAGGCTTTTGTCGTCCAGAATTTTGTAAATACTAGTTAAGAGCCTTATTCTTAAAACGCTATCACCTACGGGGGAGGATCTGTGATAATTTAACCGCGGGGCACAGCTAGTCTAGACATAAAATTGGAATTTTAGATATAAAATTGTAACTTATAATAACGAGAAAATAGCCATACGAAAAGAAGAAGATTATAATTATTTATGCACCGCCAACTAACCCTATCTCTAAAACTCCGTACCACAATTACTACTTAAGTTGCCAGGAAAAGATCACACCTTGCGATAATACCGCCAATTGTACCTACTATATGATTATAACGTATTGTATTATGTTCAATAATAAGTTTATCTATATTTACATTCACAACAAACCGATTCCAGCCTGCTATGTTTAATGAATTATACGTAAAGCGGCACACACACGATTCAATAGCTACACAATGACGTCTGTCATATGTCGACACGCTCGCATCAGTTGGGATATAATAATATAACACATGAGACCTACCTTAGCACCCAACTTTGCGAACAGAATAGCAGTAACTTCCCCGATCCCGGCACTGGCACCAGTAACTAGCACCACTTTGTCAGTAAAATCCACGTCCATTTCGCACAAGTTGCTGATACCGTATGACCAGATAGATAACGTATATACTCGTATACAGGGTCGCCGAGGAGTTGACTTTCAAACGCAAAATTTAGATACTTTATGATACTTTATCATAATCTCCCCATTTTAATTATTTTTTGATCATTTGAAAATTTATGAGTCCTGAGCTCAAAACGTAATTTTGAACTTTCAAATAAATTCTAAGTGAGTTCTGCAATGATTAGCAAACCATACTTTTTAGGGTGTTAAGTTAAACTACCTATGCTAAGTAGTTATCGCAACAAAGTTCAACCAGAAATGTTCAACAGAACGAGAAAAAAATCGAAAACTGATGTTAGGTGAAATTTACGCAAAAAAACATTAAACATTTTGCGTTTGAACGTCAACTCCTCGGCCACGCTATATATAGTATATTATTAATATACTTAGTGCACCTACCTACTGTTTAATCTCTGCACCACCTCAAGGTCGTCTGGGGGAAAATGCCTACGGCATTAAGTCCACCTGTGTACAACTTTGTGCATAAAGTTTTAAAATAAATAAATTAATAACGTATTACCAGTACAGATAACAATATTTCTACGAGTTTACTAAAATATTGTTGCTTAATATGTTGTAATGAGGTGGGGAATAATATAGCTATAACATCACAATAACACATAGACTTATAATCTATAAAGATATTGTGGGAATTGTCCAAAATATAACGTGTGTCAAGCATTGATATAAACTCTCAATGGTGTCTAGTAAGTAGGCAAAATGATGTCATCTGCGAATAATTCTGGAATACGGTGCAAAAACAGTTAGAATAACATTGGGGTGGGGGGAAAGGTCAGCAACACTTGATTGCTGACTCTTAAAGGCCGGCAACGCACCAGCGACTCCTCTGGAGTTATGCTCAGTAGCTATGGCAAACATGACTGTTATATCTTAAGTGTACAATCTTGTATGCAAACTGTGTGTATACTCATGTTTGGACAAATAAATATCTTATCTTATCTTAAATTTGTATGAAAATTTGTCAGTTTTTAAGTTAAACGCATGATTTTGTAAAATCGATAATTTTCTCTTTTTTTCCTTTATCTCTTGGTGACAAATTTCAAAATTGTAGACTAATGCAAAATTGTATGAAAACCCATAATTATGCGTTAATTAGTGAGTCAGGGAAACCTTTATTATGAAAATATGCTTTAAATGGCCGTGGTTTTTTATGTTGCGTTACTCCTTTCTGAGCGTTGAACTTAAAACATAACTTGACTCTATGGGCCTGTGTAGAATTTAGTACCTATCACTATTAATTTTAATCGGATAATTTCTCAAACCGTTTCTGACAGATACGGCATACATCATTTTAATGAACGTCCTTTCTTTATTTATTCACATTCATTTTACAGTTTCTAAATGTTACCCTTTCATTTATGTTAGGACCTTTTGTTGTTTTACATTGGTCATCATTCAAAATTGTCGCGGACGAAGTCGCGGGTAACAGCTAGTATGATAAACATTTTCATGTGATACCGCATGACAGCATATATCATTATTTTTTGGTGTGGCTGGTAAATGCTTACCTTTCACGCCGCAGCTCGTAGGTTCGGTTCCCACCCAGAACAGATATTTGTGAGTATGCATATGTCTGTTTGTCCTAAGTCTAGGTGTAATTATCTATATTTATAAGTATCTATGTATTTACACAAGAAAAGTATTATAATATGTAGTATATCAGTTATCTGGTTTCCATAGTAATGGTGGCCGTGTGTGAATAATGTTCCAGGATAGTATTTTATGTGTTAGCCACTATCGCCAAGATAATCAAACATAATTATACAATGTAAGTTGACGCAAATTGATCCTTATATCAAAATAAATACTTTTATCGCTTCTGGTATATAGATTAACTTCATATACATATGTATGTACATCTAAAATAAAATTAAAAAGGTTTTATTCACGTAGATTTTCAAAAAGCGCCGGTAAATAATCAGAACATGTTTGTAGTAATATAATTTAGTATACATAATTATTTCTGGTTACATATAGATATTTTGGTACACAGATTGTAAAACATTTACAAAAAATATTTTATAACTAGCTGTGCCCCGCGGTTTTACCCCCGTTAAACTTCATTAATTATAGCCTATGTGTTAATCTAGGGTGTCAGCTAACTACATACCAAATTTTATTAAAATCGCTCCAGCCGTTTAGACGTGAAGAAGTAACGAACATACACACACAGACACAAACTTTCGCCTTTATAATATTTGTATGATAGTTATGATATTTAGCTAGCTTGTATTAAGTTATTGTCAAAGATATTATGTTTAGGTTTAATTATCGAAATTTATAGTTTAAGCTATATTTTACTACATATTATCTGAATGGTTCTGTCTATATTAAGGTACGAATTCAATGGTATCATTATGACGGACCTTAGGTTTCTCACGACGGTCGCGCTTTAATGCTACCACCAGATCCAATGCGCCCCAACTGAGAAAACCCAGCGAAACAAACTCAGCGGGTTCAACTACTACCGGTTTCAAGTAGTTTCAACACGGCCCAGTTGAGACGGTCCGGCGAAACATACTCAAGCGGGCATGAAAATCCCGTGGATTTGATCCACTTAAAGTAATTATTTAGTAGGCAAACACAATATCTGATCGATCGGTTGTCTGACTGAATGCATATTATTTTAGATTATATTTTGGAAGAAAAGAAAATTTTAAATTGAGTATATGTTAGCAATCATAAAACAGATAGTTCGCGTAACTCAACAGATTAATCATGTATATGGCTACAAGATCTCCAGCGAGCCTGGTGCAGGTAGGTGGTGAGCGCCAGACGTCTTTGTCAATCTATCCTCACAAACTATAGCGTTTATAATACCTATTAGTGAGATAATCATAAAAAATACCATAAGGCTCAATTTACATACATACACAATTTAGAAATAGGGTCTCTCAATGTAATACGCATGTATTTGAGGCCCATAATTTTTACTTTATGATTTTTGATTTACATGCATACTTTAATATATAATAAATGTTAATAATGTAACAAGGGTATGTTACGCTTTCACGAGTAAACCGCAGAACCAGTTACGACGGTCACCGTAGCCTAGTTGGTAGTGCTCCTGCCTACGAAACTGGTGGTCTTGGGTTCGAATCCCGGTAAGTGCAAATATTTGTGTGATGAGCACGCATATTTGTTTCTGAGTCATGGATGTTTTCTATGTATTGAAGTATTTATCTATCTATATAAGTATGTATATCGTCGCCCGCGTATACCCATAGTACAAGCTTTGCTTAGTTTGGGGTAGGGTTGTAACGGATCTTCGCCTCCGCTTCCGTTACTGCGGAAGTTCCGCATGAAATCGTACCTTCGCATCCGCCTCCGCCTCCGCAAATTCTTTGCGGAGTTATAACGGAGTTTTATTTACGGCATAATCATATATCTCTGCATCACCCAAAGGTCGACTGGCATAGAATGCCTTTGGCATCAATTCCGCCTTTGTCAACATCATCGTCATATCAGCCGAATGACGCCCACAGCTGGACAAAGGCATCCCCAAGAATATTCACAATTGCCGGTCTTGGGCTATCGGCATCCAGCGACCCGCACAAGATCATCCGGTTCGTGGTCGCCAATAGAGAACCTTTCTGCGCCAGCGGCCGTCCGCTCTACGAGCTATGTGCCCTGCCCTCTGCCACTTCAGCTTGGCAAATCTTCGGGTTAAGTCGGTTACTTTGGTTCGCCTGCGAACCTCAGCATTTCTCATTCGATCTCGCAGGGAAACTCCAAGCATAGCTCTTTCCATTGCTCTATGGGTGACCTTGAGCCGCCTGATAAGACCTATAGTGAGCGACGACGTCTCTGTTCCGTTAGTCATCACTGGCATCGCACACTGGTCGAAGACTTTCGAATTGAGACACTGCGGTATATGCGACGACAAGTTATTGAGTAGCTTCCCGAATGCTGCCCAGCCAGCAGACAACAACTTGTAAACATGGCTCAGCATTATGATGGGTCTGTAATTTTTCAAGAGGGTATTATCGCCCTTTTTGTAGAAGAGCACCACCACACCTCTGTGCCATACTTGTGGCGTTTGACCTTATATTATGACGGTGTTAAATAACTTCTGAAGGGCCCATCCATCATCACCAGGCGCCTTGTTGTTCTTAAGCTGTTTGAGAGTGATTCTTATCTCGCACATGCTGCCTTCCGGGATGTCTTCGGTGAAGTGTCGGGTTAGTCGTGCTCTGGGATCTGAGGCACAACTATGGACAAGTGACTGGGTTCTCGTATACAGCTGTCCATGGAACCTCTCGATCTCTCCCAGCAACTCAGGTCGAGGCGTGACGATTCTGCCATCCTCAGTCTTCAGCTTCGTCAGTTGGCTCTGTCCAACACACAGTTCTCTTGCTAACACATTTTTTTTAAGCTTTATTTATTTTACAGGATTTTCGTATATGAAATGACGATGCCAATCCCATCGTACCTTATAGGGGGATTGGCATTGCTAACACTTTAAGAGACTTTATTCCGCTCGATGGCTTCTTTAATACATTTTGTATTAATTGGGCGCGTGTCGCGAGTCAATGACTTTGAGATCTGTCTGTTGAGCTGCCGGTATCTGGTAGCATCACCAAACGATGTCAAAACCATTTTCCGTGTTTCTTCCTTTAGGTGCAGGGTATACTCAGAGATCTTTTTGGTTCTATTTTTACAGCGGGGCTTGAAGACCTTAGACTCAGCCGTATGGACGCCATCTACGAGCCTGTCGTGGTATGACTCCACTTCCCCGCAATTCAAGCAGTTCAGTTTTGCAGTTCGAGCTGAAAGGGTTCGGGGTTTTCGACGTGGATGGGTAAAGGTCGGAACGTAGACTTTATCAGTCGGGACCTCTGAAGCTTGACATTAAGGTTCAACGGCTTCTTGAAAAAGGAGTTCATCATAAAGAGCCCCTCCTTCTCCATGAAGGCCAATGCAAATTGCCCCACTCTCAGCTCATTCCCGAAAAGTTTACCCAGCTTCGCGTTAAAGTGTCCCGTGACCACAGTGAAATAAGTGTTAGAGGAATGTATGGTTCTAGATATATCCTCATACATGACCTCAACCTCATCGTCGGAGTGCGTCAAAGTCGGCGCGTATACTTGTATGACCTTCAACGAATAAATTCTGAGTATAAGGTACGCAACCGTAGTCGACACACTCCCGATTTTTACTAAGTTATGGACGAGGATTTGTGGACTATGAACTCAACACCACCTTGAGACTGTTGGTTGCCCTCCCGGAAATAAATCAAGTTCCCGGATTTGAGGATTATCGTGTCTCTTAGATCTTCAGATAATCCTATTATATTCCAATGTAACCTGCTCAATTCTTCCTCCAGTTTGATGATTTTGTCGTCGGTTCGCAGTGTGCGTGTGTTGTATGTTGCCAGGGCCAGTGGTCGTTAGTTTTAGTAACGCGGAATCTGTCGGGAATTCGTAGCATCTTCTGCCCTGCCGAATACACTGCTGTTACCACGGCTTGGAATAACATGGCTGCCGGGGACTGGGGGCAGCGGTTTAGTTGTGTCCTTCATTTGAGGGGATCTGCCATAATCGCCACGATTGGTAGACGGGTTGGCGATCGCAATAAGGTAGACACGTCCCCCCACGGGATGAGAGTGGGTAGCGATATTCTTTATGGCCGTCAGCCACTCAGCCAAAAATTTCCGCCATTGTAGTTTTGTGGAATAAGTTTCAATGAAATAAAAATAAATCATAGAATATAATAATGCGCGAGCCGCGACGCCCGATTACGACTCAGTCGTACGGCCGAATTTTGCTTTGCAATGCGAAGTAATTGTTATTGTTTACTCAAGTCACACGAAGCCAAAAACAAGTGAGGTATGAAAGTGTTTTTATGGAAAGAGATTAAAAAAATTATTAATATTACTCATAAAATACTATTTTTTCACATCCACTTTCATCTTCGCATTCGCATCCGTTAACCTCCGCATCCGCGGAGGTGTAATCCGTCATCTTCGCATCCGCCTCCGCCTCCGCTAAGAGGCCTCCGTTACAACCCTAGTTTGGGGCTAGGATGATCTGTGTGACATTGTCCCTAGATATTATTATTATTGTCCCTAGTCCCTAGAATTATGAATTTTGGTATAAAAATAGATACGACCTTGGCGAAGAAAATAACCTACTCGAAGTCGCGGAGACACCCAGATCCACCAAAATAATCATGTTCATCGCACATAGATTTGTCCTGGGTGGGGATCGAACCCACGACCGCTCGTTTAGCAGTCAGGGGCACTAACCACTAGACCTACAGGCCAGTTAATAAAGTGTTCCTATTTATTTAAAATTTAATAATAAAACAATAATTACAGTTAAGATAACTTTACTACGCAATTTTAAATACATAATAGCTACAAAATATATAATACACAAAAATTTGATTAGAACTAAATAAAAAGTTCTGTCCTACCTTATATTCAAAAATTCGATATACATTATGCCAGGAATAAATCAATTGCTATCATAGGGGCCCTTTCCAGGTGTATGCCCATTGCCCATACAAAAATCATTATAAGGTCATTTAGTTCACACTTTTGAATTACTTAACTGCTGGCGATTCTGTATTATATATGACTAATTTAAATGTCATATCATCTCTTTCTATTATCTCTGGAACGATAACGACTGGGCGGAAAACAAAATCTTATCCGGAGCGCGCAATTAGTCAACAGGTCTCGCTTTTTTTAAATTGAAACCATTTTTACATCGCCTCAATTTTTTTCGTCCATCTATCGCATGTCGCAATATGGCTGCGCCCATGGCTCGTATGAGCTAATCGTGTAGCATTTACATTCTCACTAACTTGTGTAAATGCTCCACACAAACAGACATGTTAGTGAGTCAAATAAATTAATTGACCGCAACGAAGGAAAAAAAAAGAATAATGGGAAAATATCCGAATATTAATTTTACGCCGTAAAAGACAAAGTTTCATTTGCATCGTGGTTTCATAAAACCACACAATATTTTTACACAGGCAGCAGCAGCAGCTAGCTTTACATAGCTAAAGGGCATCTTTAGATTTAGTTTAAAAAAATGCAATTTTATAAATACTAGTTTAGTAGGTATTGCTTAAAATTGTGGTCTCATCTACCCTTCTATGGGAATAAAAAAAATCCGTCACGGGACGCCTGGCAGATGTGAAACATCGACATTATTTTTCAAAATTAATATGCAGAAAAGAACATATTCTGATATGAACTAAATATGTTACTAATGATAAAATAAAATATTACGATTAATAATCGCACAGTCGATTGTTTTGTTTCACATCAAAAAAAATGGCGACGTGTCGCTCCCCCAGAAATCTTTTTTACGTGCGGCTATAGATGTTTCACATCAAAAAGAATGTTTATTTAAAACTTTTTTTTGCAATATTAAGCTATGGAAGGGTAGATATTATAATACAGAATACCATTTTAGTTCCATAATAATTAAAAAAACCTACAGAAATCCGTGGATAAGTATATTCATAATAATGATAAGAGCTGTCGGGCACAGTCCACTTATCACAGTTGCCGTAATCTGTGATGTCCACACATACGGGGTGAGCCCAAGAGAGCAAATACATCGATAAAACTTATTACTTACATTTAAAACAATAATTTGATAAATATAATAAAAATAAACAATAATTGCATTAAAACACAAATTTCATTCGGCAAATAAAATATTCAAATAACAAACGAGATTTCAGATGAATTTCGCGTTATGAGTCTTTTCTGCGTCCGAGCAATGAAATTGTGGATTTAACCATTGTAATAAATGTTTCCATAGTTTCATAAATCGAACGCGGGAAACCATAGTTCCCGTAACTACTTTGCGCATACGCATACGTAGCAGTAGCATAATTTATACTTCTCCATGTATTGATGCTACTGTACATCTTTCAGCAGCTAATTTAAACATGAGACGTATTACATACAACATAATATCACGAAGTTTGTTGGAAACATATGCAGATATATAATAACAGCAAGTTTCCAACAAGCATGGCTGCTGGTACGGCTCCACTCAGCTTCGTCAATAATATTGTTTAGTTATCAAGAAATTGTCTCAGAAATAAACAATTCTAATGAATTAAAAGTAAAATGAACTAGTTACTTATTTTAAAATTGGTAAGTATTTCTTTACTTATTGAAGTTGTATTATGGTTATAAAATATTTTTCAGACTTTTATAGTGTATTAACTATCTCTACAATGTGTCATGGACAACTCATACTTCACTAAAATACATTACAATGTACAATGGCACTTTAAAATAAAACAAAAAATTATTTCACAAATCACGTTTGCATCGCCAATATGTCTAAAACCTAGATGCAATTAGGACAAGTAAAAGGATGTTTGATGACTATTCTCAGCTATTATCAACAACAATGTAAAACAACACTAGTCTAATAAAACATTTGCAATAAATGTTTATTGTAGTAACAGCTTTCTACACCAATATAATAATATGAGTATGGATTATACTACAGTATCGTAAGTTAAATACAAGTATCTAGTTATTAACATAGACGCAATATGCTGCAATATACAACGTGCATACCTAATATAATACAGGCACTGAACATACTTAAGGCCACATCACCACAGCCATAAATATATGATTAATAGAGATTAGTTGAACATCTCCACTACACATAACCAATCTATACATATAATAAAATCGTAGGAAAGCCAAAACTGTACATTGAATATTTTTTTTAAAGGATACTTGGGTCGTGATCTACAATCGATCTCGAAACCAAAAATATAGTTTTTAGAATTTTTGTCTGTTTATGTTTGTCTGTATGTATGTCCGGGGTAAGCTCAAAAAGTACTGCATGGATTTACTTCAAATATTGCATGAATATTACTAAGAGGTCGGGTCAACATATAGGCTACATATTATCACGCTATCACCTCGGGCGGAGGAGCTGTGATAATTTATAAAGTTTAACGCGGGTAAAACCGTGGGGCACAGCTAGTACATAATATGACTAAAATGAATAAATATATAGTTTCGTCCCATCAGTATGATTATTTTGTTATGAATTTATTAATGCGTTACAACTTGAGTTAAGTTTTCCTTAAAATACACATGTATTTGAGGCTCATAATTTTTACTTTATGATTTTTGATTTATATGCATACATGAATCAACAATAACTGTTAATAATGTAACAATGATAAAAGAAAAAAATAGAATATAGTCCTATCACTTAAATATTGCACTAAACTTCACGATCAAATGAGCAGACAGAGCTGCACATATTGAAAAATATAGGAAAATGCTATAATTTTAATTTAAACTGGAATACATTTCGCCAAAAGTTGTCACTGCCAACAAATCGCGTAACTGTAAATACTTGTATGGAGCCTATAGAAAGTTATGCAAAACAAACACAGACTGAGTGGTACATAAGGAAACAAACAGAAAAAAAACTAACTTTGGAAAACAAAGTACACCAACATTTCAGTGAGGCTTTTCATATTAATAACTCAGGTGCAGGAATCTGCAGGAACTTCAGAATTATGTACGTCATATGTCGAGTAAAATTGTCACTGGTGTCCTTAACGTATAGAAAGGGTACAAACCATCAAATCTGTAAGAGGGAAATATTGAATTACTACGAATTTTATGGTCACAAATGATTTACAATAAACCACTCTGGCCAATCCCCAAAAGTAAGTTGTAAGTTCATATAATAATATGATGATATAAGAAAATGAAGATGGCAAGGACATGTGCAAAGAGAATAAACCTACCCTGTGAAATAGGCTTTATCCTGGTAACCCACTAGAACACCCAAGGTTGGTGGTGTACAGTGAAAAAGGAACCAAAAACACTGGAATTTAGGTTCCCATACCTAAAATGTACTGAATATGCTTGTGAAAGTCTATTCAGTCTATAACTCTCTGTAAAATGAATATTTTTATGATACTGAGCTGGACTGTGAAGATGTATCCAGTGGCCTATATCTAGTTCACATCAAGTAAGAAGTTATACTGATTACAACCCAACCAACTAGCACGATGTGAGAATTTTGGCCAAAGTTTACTGATGGCCATGCTTGGCTAGTTCATTTAGGAAACCATTAGGCTATCTATAGTGGCTACTTATGGCTGTGGTAAATGAATTGTGTGTTGTGACCCTAACACTAGTTACTTATCTTTATGATGTAAGCAGTGGAATATGAACAAGGGTAGAGAAAAATGCACCATGATCTTAATGATGAAATTAGAACATTCATATTTATAGAACAATTTAAAAAAATTAAAACTTGTCTATATTTTCAAACAATTTACTTGTTATTTATTTATTATATTAAGGAATGGAAAATTGTATGAAAACCCATAATTATGCGTTAATTAGTGAGTCAGGGAAACCTATATTATGAAAATATGCTTTAAATGGCCGTGTTTTTTTTTGCGTTAATCCTTTCTGAGCGTTGAACTTAAAACATAACTTGACTCTATGGGCCTGTGTAGAATTTAGTACCTATCATTATTAATTTTAATTGGATAATTTCTCAAACCGTTTCTGACAGATACGGCATACATCATTTTAATGAACGTCCTTTCTTTATTTATTCACATTCATTTTACAGTTTTTAAATGTTATCCTTTCATTTATGTTAGGACCTTTTGTTGTTTTACATTGGTCATCATTCAAAATTGTCGCGGACGAAGTCGCGGGTAACAGCTAGTATGATAAACATTTTCATGTGATACCGCATGACAGCATATATCATTATTTTTTGGTGTGGCTGGTAAATGCTTACCTTTCACGCCGCAGCTCGTAGGTTCGGTTCCCACCCAGAACAGATATTTGTGAGTATGCATATGTCTGTTTGTCCTAAGTCTAGGTGTAATTATCTATATTTATAAGTATCTATGTATTTACACAAGAAAAGTATTATAATATGTAGTATATCAGTTATCTGGTTTCCATAGTAATGCTGGCCGTGTGTGAATAATGTTCCAGGATAGTATTTTATGTGTTAGCCACTATCGCCAAGATAATCAAACATAATTATACAATGTAAGTTGACGCAAATTGATCCTTATATCAAAATAAATACTTTTATCGCTTCTGGTATATAGATTAACTTCATATACATATGTATGTACATCTAAAATAAAATTAAAAAGGTTTTATTCACGTAGATTTTCAAAAAGCGCCGGTAAATAATCAGAACATGTTTGTAGTAATATAATTTAGTATACATAATTATTTCTGGTTACATATAGATATTTTGGTACACAGATTGTAAAACATTTACAAAAAATATTTTATAACTAGCTGTGCCCCGCGGTTTTACCCCCGTTAAACTTCATTAATTATAGCCTATGTGTTAATCTAGGGTGTCAGCTAACTACATACCAAATTTTATTAAAATCGCTCCAGCCGTTTAGACGTGAAGAAGTAACGAACATACACACACAGACACAAACTTTCGCCTTTATAATATTTGTATGATAGTTATGATATTTAGCTAGCTTGTATTAAGTTATTGTCAAAGATATTATGTTTAGGTTTAATTATCGAAATTTATAGTTTAAGCTATATTTTACTACATATTATCTGAATGGTTCTGTCTATAATCAATCAATCAATCATTTATTTATTTGCTAGAATGTGGTTACAATAGCAGGTAGTAATACATAGAATACAGAATCCAACACATTCTGCCGCTTAGGGCGTGCAAATTTAGTAACAATACAATAACATAACAATAAAACATTTACATTAATAATACTATATTTGAAATGTCCTGTCTTCTAAGAATTCTCTAATATTATAATAATTTTTATTCAGAAGGAAGTCAAATAATTTGTTTCTAAATTGTTTGTATGTCAATTTCTTTATGTCCTTTGGCACATGGTTATACAATTTAATAGCCATACAGTAGGCGTTTTTCTTGAAAAAATCTAATTTTATTCGAGGCAATTTCATATGGTCTCTATGTCTGGATGAAATGTCGTATTTTTCAAAAAGTTCTGAATGTCTTTTTGTAAATGTACACATTTCTAATATATACAAACATGGTAGTGGCAATATTCTATGTTTTCTGAAGAGTGGTTTGCAGCTGTCTAGAAAACTTACTCCACTTACAGCACGAATACATTTTTTTTGAGCTCTAAACACTCTATCAAATTCGACTGAATTGCCCCAAACAATGATACCATATCTTATTATGGATGACACATATGCGTGGTAGGCAATTAATGCTGTATTAATGTTTACAGTTTGTCTTATTTTTTTTAAAACGTATACAAATCGGTCTATTTTATTCACTAATTTTTCAATGTGTGGCTTCCAGCTGCAGAATTTATCTATTGTAATACCTAAAAATACGCAATCATTTACACATTTTATTTGAGTGTCTTTATATTGTATGTTCAGTGGGGTTATGTTTGCTTGGTAAGTTTGAAATTGTATCATGTTAGTTTTGGTCATATTTATTTTTAGGTTATTTAAGTTCAGCCAGTTGATGGCCTTGTCCAGTGTTTTATTTGTGTTAGCTTCTAGTTGGATTTTATTTGTATCTTTAATTATTAATGTTGTGTCATCTGCGAAAAGTATTGAGTCATGGCTTATTGCGTCTGGGAAGTCATTGATATATAATAGGAAAAGGAGAGGGGCCAAAATACTTCCTTGTGGTGTACCGTAATTGTTCATTTTGTATGTAGATCTATAGATTTTCTGTTCGTTTTTAATTGTTTTAGTTATTTCGGTGGATTGCGATCGGTTTTCCAAATAACTTTTCAACCATTCATATGTATTTCCTCGTATACCATAGTTATAAATTTTCGAGAGCAATGTTGTATGACAAACGTAGTCAAAGGCTTTCGTCATATCTAGGAATAGACAGGCAATCATTGACTTGTCGTTTAGGCTTTGCGTTATGTGTTTCACTAACGTAAAGCATGCTAAGTCAGTGGAGCGTTCTTTTCTAAAGCCAAACTGTTCATCTCTCAGAATATTAGAAGTTTTTAGGAAATTTTCTAGTTTGTTGTACATTATTTTTTCAAATATTTTCGCCAATATGGGAATTAAGGTTATTGGGCGGTAATTATGCATGTCTGTTTTGTTTCCCTTTTTATATAAAGGTTTTACAATTGATATTTTTAGGCGTGACGGGAACTTACCTTCGCTAAACGACAAATTTATAATGTACGTCAGTGGGGCTAGAAGACTTGGTGCGCAATCTTTCAATATCTTTGTATTTAAGTCGTCGTAACCAGTTGAATGCGTATTTTTTAGGGAATAAATTATATTAAATGTATCAATTTTGTCAATAGGGGTAAGAAAAATGGTTTTAGAGTTTTGAGAGACAGTTATAGGTGTTTGTTGGGTTCGTTGTATAGGTTTTTTGGTTAAGGTAGTGTAGAATTCATTAAATAGTTCACAGATTTTTCTAGGGCTTTCGTATTTTTTGTCGTTAAATTCTATGGTATCGATTTCTGTTTTGGTTGTTATACTGTTTTTATTGTGTTTTATGATATTCCAAGCTGCTCTACTGGCATTTTTTGCATTTTTAATATACTTCTGACAGTTTAATTTTTGTGCATTGTTTATACATTCTTTAAGTATTTTTTGGTAGTTTTCATATTTTGTTTTGTTTAGTTTTTTATTATGTTTAGTTAAGTGGTATTTCAAGTATAGCATTCTTTTTTTAATACAGCAACGCCGAATGCTTTTTGTTAAGTTACGGTTTTTTGTATGTTTCTCAGTATATTTAATTTTTTTTATGGGAAAACATAATTTATAAAATAGAGTAATAAGGTCGTGAAAACAGTTAAACGCTTCGTCAGTTGTTGGGTACTGATAAACTTCTGAGAAAGACAGATTCGACATGCACTTTTTAAATTTTGAAACATTTTCGTTGCTCATATCTTTTACTGTTTTAAACCAGTAACGAGAACTCTTCTTTAGGGCGTGTTGGGTTTCTAAGTTAACAGTTAAAGATTGAGCGGTTTCATGGTCAGATAAGGCTAGGTAGTGCAGATTTGATTGCCCATCATGAATATTGCTGACAATAAGATCTAAGCATGAGGATTTACGAGTTGGTAATTGTATATGGTTTTTGAGATTGTTGTTGCTTAGTATAGATAGAAGATCTTTAGACGTATTGCTGGGCTTTAAGATGTTGATATTCCAGTCTCCACACATGACTATTTTTTTTTTCGATTTTTTGCATAATTTATCTGTCAACTCTTCCAATTTATTTAGGAATGTTTTTGCCTCAGAGGAAGGGGTTCTGTAAATACATATTATTATTAAGTTATATTTGATTATTTCAATTGCACAGAACTCAAAATGTAAAAGGGCTGGCTGCGGGAGATTTTTGATTTCTTTGTACTCTAAGTCATGTCTTACTAAAATGCATGAGCCGCCTCTACGTTGATTTGGGCGGCAAAAGTGTGATGCTAATTTGTAATATCCCAAACGAAGATTCGGCTCCGAGCCGCGTTTCAGAAAAGTTTCTGTTAAGCAAATTATGTCGATTTTGCCTATGTCTTTTGTTAGGTCTGTTATAGCTACTTCAATGAGTTCTTGTTTATTTAATACGCCCGTAATGTTTTGGTGTAAAAGTGTAATTTTTTCTAATTTAGACTGATTTGCGAAAACAAACAGTATGTGGTGATTTGTTCATGTGGCTTTTTTTTGTAAAAAATTTAGTGATTTTTGTTTGTTTTTCTATTAATTTAATTCTTTTATTTTTTTGTATTGTACGTGTGCCATTGTTTTTGTTTTTAAATTGTGACATTATTTCATTTTGGTAACTTATATAATCAATTTCAGTATTCAACTTGAGACATAAACGTACAAGGTATTGCATATGATCACTCGAAGGGGAATTACCGTTATATCTGTATAATGTGACGTCGTGTATTTTTAGGTATTTACAATTATCATAGTTCCTAGTTATTAATTCAATTTTTTCGTTTATCATATTCTCATTCAGATACGGGTTGTACCGTATGTTTGTGACAAATACTGTGTGTTTGCGTAATTTGGATAGTGTATTACATATCTCTGATAATAATACATATGGACGTTTGTCATTTGAACCAATTATTAAAACTATGATGTCTTCAGGGATCAGGGTAGTTACGAAGTCATCGTTGCAACTTTTTAGGATCTGCGTGCTCGTAGCGTTTGGTTTGATAGTTGATCTGATCTTGTATTTATCATTCCACTTGTTTGCTCTACTTTTTGTAATATTTTTGTTTAAACCATATGCCTGTTGATCGCCAAAAATAAAGATATTTGGTGTAGTCCTAGTTGGTATAATGTCTTTATTTATGGATGAGATTTCCTTTTTCCCTCTTTCCTGTGATATCTCTGACATTTGTATCTGGATGTCATTTTTCATTATAATGTCAGATTTTAACATAGGTACTACTACCGCCATCTGTTATGGAGTCGTCAAGTTTCAATTCTAGGCCTTTGATACTTGTGTTTAATATCAAATTAGCTTTATTTTTTGTATTAAAGATAACTTTGTGTGTTTTTTCAGAGAGTTGTACGATTTCGGAGTGGACGGGGAACTAATACATAGTTGCTTCAAATTTGCAATATTCCGTTCTTGTTCCAGCACCTGACCTTTGAGTCTATTATTTTCTGTTAGTAAGTTTTCTATTTCAAAGTGTGCTATTTCCAGCTGTTCTTTTAATTTTAAGTTGAGTTGTTTGTAGTGGTCCATATCTTCACTATACAGGAATCTTGAGGTTAGGTCTGGTAGACTTTTACCGGAGTAATCTGAGGTGGTTGATATAAATGATGAGTTGAGAGATTCACTCATTTTATTTTTATTGTATTTTCGAAGTGTAATATTTTGTGAATCCATATTGAGTCAATAAACAAATTAATCGATATTATCACCAATCTTACAAAGCGCCCTCTAGTGGCGCTAGTGGTAAGTAGGCGCGTTCTGTAGACTTTGAGTCTGTAGCGAATGAACTGATTTGTTAGTTCCTGTTATTGACGTGAGATGTCACTTTTTTAAACTTCTGTTTATTTGGCGCTAGTGTCGCTTTCTTAACAATATTTGAATTTGGTATGATATTTAACGGTGGTGAAATTACGTAAATTTATATTTTTCTGTTAAATATACATGTGCACTATGGATTTTATTCGGTAAAGGTATGTAATACGCATGGAAGAAACCGTGTTATCACTGTGCTGTTGTTTCTTGCGATTATTACACTAAATAGTCACTTCCTTCACTGCATCCTTCATTTCCATTTAACTCCGAGGTCTATTGACGGATTTTCGTGCAAATACTTTTTGTGGCTATTTATGATGTCAGCTCACTTCGACACTGGCTACACTTTGGGATTTGCACTTTAACTTTTAATTATAAAACAAACTATGAAGAGCTTGATGTTTACGTGTTTACTTGACTATATTAAGGTACGAATTCAATGGTATCATTATGACGGACCTTAGGTTTCTCACGACGGTCGCGCTTTAATGCTACCACCAGATCCAATGCGCCCCAACTGAGAAAACCCAGCGAAACAAACTCAGCGGGTTCAACTACTACCGGTTTCAAGTAGTTTCAACACGGCCCAGTTGAGACGGTCCGGCGAAACATACTCAAGCGGGCATGAAAATCCCGTGGATTTGATCCACTTAAAGTAATTATTTAGTAGGCAAACACAATATCTGATCGATCGGTTGTCTGACTGAATGCATATTATTTTAGATTATATTTTGGAAGAAAAGAAAATTTTAAATTGAGTATATGTTAGCAATCATAAAACAGATAGTTCGCGTAACTCAACAGATTAATCATGTATATGGCTACAAGATCTCCAGCGAGCCTGGTGCAGGTAGGTGGTGAGCGCCAGACGTCTTTGTCAATCTATCCTCACAAACTATAGCGTTTATAATACCTATTAGTGAGATAATCATAAAAAATACCATAAGGCTCAATTTACATACATTACACAATTTAGAAATAGGGTCTCTCAATGTAATACGCATGTATTTGAGGCCCATAATTTTTACTTTATGATTTTTGATTTACATGCATACTTTAATATATAATAAATGTTAATAATGTAACAAGGGTATGTTACGCTTTCACGAGTAAACCGCAGAACCAGTTACGACGGTCACCGTAGCCTAGTTGGTAGTGCTCCTGCCTACGAAACTGGTGGTCTTGGGTTCGAATCCCGGTAAGTGCAAATATTTGTGTGATGAGCACGCATATTTGTTTCTGAGTCATGGATGTTTTCTATGTATTGAAGTATTTATCTATCTATATAAGTATGTATATCGTCGCCCGCGTATACCCATAGTACAAGCTTTGCTTAGTTTGGGGCTAGGATGATCTGTGTGACATTGTCCCTAGATATTATTATTATTGTCCCTAGTCCCTAGAATTATGAATTTTGGTAGAAAAATAGATACGACCTTGGCGAAGAAAATAACCTACTCGAAGTCGCGGAGACACCCAGATCCACCAAAATAATCATGTTCATCCCACATAGATTTGTCCTGGGTGGGGATCGAACCCACGACCGCTCGTTTAGCAGTCAGGGGCACTAACCACTAGACCTACAGGCCAGTTAATAAAGTGTTCCTATTTATTTAAAATTTAATAATAAAACAATAATTACAGTTAAGATAACTTTACTACGCAATTTTAAATACATAATAGCTACAAAATATATAATACACAAAAATTTGATTAGAACTAAATAAAAAGTTCTGTATTACCTTATATTCAAAAATTCGATATACATTATGCCAGGAATAAATCAATTGCTATCATAGGGGCCCTTTCCAGGTGTATGCCCATTGCCCATACAAAAATCATTATAAGGTCATTTAGTTCACACTTTTGAATTACTTAACTGCTGGCGATTCTGTATTATATATGACTAATTTAAATGTCATATCATCTCTTTCTATTATCTCTGGAACGATAACGACTGGGCGGAAAACAAAATCTTATCCGGAGCGCGCAATTAGTCAACAGGTCTCGCTTTTTTTAAATTGAAACCATTTTTACATCGCCTCAATTTTTTTCGTCCATCTATCGCATGTCGCAATATGGCTGCGTCCATGGCTCGTATGAGCTAATCGTGTAGCATTTACATTCTCACTAACTTGTGTAAATGCTCCACACAAACAGACATGTTAGTGAGTCAAATAAATTAATTGACCGCAACGAAGGAAAAACCAAGAATAATGGGAAAATATCCGAATATTAATTTTACGCCGTAAAAGACAAAGTTTCATTTGCATCGTGGTTTCATAAAACCACACAACATTTTTACACAGGCAGAGGCAGCAGGTAGCTTTACAAAGCTAAAGGGCATCTTAAGATTTTTTTAAAATAAAATGCAATTTTATAAATAGTAGTTTAGTAGGTATTACTTAAAATTGTGGTCTCATCTACCCTTCTATGGGAATAAAAATAATGTTTATTTAAATCTTTTTTGCATTGTTAACCTGTGGAAGGGTAGATATTATAATACAGAATACCATTTTAGTTCCATAATAATTAAAAAAAAACCTATAGAAATCCGTGGGCAAGTAAATTCATAATAATGATAAGAGCTGTCGGGCACAGTCCACTTATCACAGTTGCCGTAATCTGTGATGTCCACACATATGGGGCCCAAGAGAGCAAATACATCGATAAAACTTATTACTTACATTTAAAACAATAATTTTATAAATATAATAATAATAAAAATAACCAATAATTGCGTTAAAACACAAATTTCATTAGGCAAATAAAATATTCAAATAACAAACGAGATTTCAGATGAATTTCGCGTTACGAGTCTCTTCTGCGCCTGAGCAATGAAATTATAGACATTGGGCGTATAATATAATGTTTCCATAGTTTCATAAATCGAACGCGGGAAACCATAGTTCCCGTAACTACTTTGCGCATACGCGTACGTAGCAGTCGCAGAATTTATACCTCTCCATGTATTGATGCTTCTGTACATCTTTCAGCAACTAATTTAAACATGAAACTATTTACATACAACATAACATCACGAAGTTTGTTGGAAACATATGCAGATATATAATAACAGCAAGTTTCCAATTAGCATGGCTGCTGGTATGGCTCCACTCAGCTTCGTCAATAATATTGTTTAGGAATCAAGAAATTGTCTCAGAAATAAACAATTCTAATTAATTAAAAGTAAAATGACCTAGTAACTTTTTAAAAATTGTTAAGTTATTCTTTAATTATTGAAGTTGTATTATGGTTATAAAATATTTTTCAGACTTTTATAGTGTATTAACTATCTCTACAATGTGTCATGGACAACTCATACTTCACTAAAATACATTACAATGTACAATGGCACTTTAAAATAAAACAAAAAATTATTTCACAAATCACGTTTGCATCGCCAATATGTCTAAAACCTAGATGCAATTAGGACAAGTAAAAGGATGTTTGATGACTATTCTCAGCTATTATCAACAACAATGTAAAACAACACTAGTCTAATAAAACATTTGCAATAAATGGTTATTGTAGTAACAGCTTTCTACACCAATATAATAATATGAGTATGGATTATACTACAGTATCGTAAGTTAAATACAAGTATCTAGTTATTAACATAGACGCAATATGCTGCAATATACAACGTGCATACCTAATATAATACAGGCACTGAACATACTTAAGGCCACATCACCACAGCCATAAATAGATGATTAAAGGAGATTAGTTGAACATCTCCACTACACATGTGGAGATGTTTAACCAATACATAATATGACTAAAATTACTAAATATATAGTTTCGTCCCATCTGTATAATTTTCATTTTTGTTATGAATTTATTAATTGCCAACTTGAGTTATGTTTTCCTTAAAATACACATGTATTTGAGGCTCATAATTTTTACTTTATGATTTTTGATTTATATGCATACATTAATCAACAATAACTGTTAATAATGTAACAATGATAAAAGAAAAAAATAAAATATAGTCCTATCACTTAAATATTGCACTTAACTTCACGATCAAATGAGCAGACAGAGCTGCACATATTGAAAAAAATAGGAAAATGCTATAATTTTAATTTAAACTGGAATACATTTCGCCAAAAGTTGTCACTGCCAACAAATCGCGTAACTGTAAATACTTGTATGGAGCCTATAGAAAGTTATGCAAAACCAGCACAGACTGAGTGGTACATAAGGAAACAAATGGAAAAAAATTAACTTTAGAAAACAAAGTACGCCAACATTTCAGTGAGGCTTTTCTTATTAATAACTCAGGTGCAGGAATCTGCAGGAACTTCAGAATTATGTATGTCATATGTCGAGTAAAATTGTCACTGGTGTCCTTAATGTATAGAAAGGGTACAAACCATCAAATCTGTAAGAGGGAAATATTGAATTACTACGAATTTTATGGTCACAAATGATTTACAATAAACAACTCTGGCCAATCCCCAAAAGTAAGTTAAAAGTTCATATAATAATATGATGAATATAAGAAAATGAAGATGGCAAGGACATGTGCAAAGAGAATAAACCTACCCTGTGAAATAGGCTTTATTCTGGAAACCCACTAGAAGACCCAAGGTTGGTGGTGTACAGTGAAAAAGGAACCAAAAACACTGGAATTTAGGTTCCCATACCTAAAATGTACTGAATATGCTTGTGAAAGGTACAAGACTAAATCAAATCATTATGAGAACCCCATCAATTAAGTAACAAAGTAAATTTAATCTACTCTAAACAATACATGTATTAATATGTGTTTTATTAATTAGAATAGGAGATGTCTATTCAGTCTAAAACTCTCTGTAAAATGAATATTTTTATGATACTAAGCTGGACTGTGAAGATGTATCCAATGGCCTATATCTAGTTCACATCAAGTAAGAAGTTATACTGATTACAACCCCTAGAATTATCTGAGGATTTTAGCCAAAGTTTACTGATAGCTATGCATGGCTAGTTCCCTTTGAAAACCGTTAGGCTAGCTATGGTGGTGGCTACTTATGGCTGTGGTAAATGAATTGTGTTGTGACCCTAACACTAGTTACTTATCTTTATGATGTAAGCAGTGGAATATGAACAAGGGTAGAGAAAAATGCACCATGATCTTAATGATGAAATTAGAACATTCATATTTATAGACCAAGTTAAAAAAATTAAAACTTGTCTATATTTTCAAACATTTTACTTGTTTCTTATTTATTTATTATATAAAGGAATGTTTATAATTTATTTCTATAATAAGAATTTCAAACACATATCTTCATGAAAATTTGCTTGTGAGAATGACTTAATTACTAAGGCTTGCATATTGCTAATCTAATTTAACCAATAAGTCAATAAATGCACTTTTGACATTGATTCTCTACCCTGACATGTTCATGTATATATGTATAATTCTAGCATTCAGAATCAAGCTCATTAAGTCTTTCATTTAAGCACAGAAAAACTTTTTTTGTAATGGTTCACTGTCGTCTTCACTATCAGAGAAGCAAGCAGCAAACCCACTACAATCTCTCGCAGAGTCTTTTCTCAAACTGGCTCTTCTATCTACAGATTTGTTGGACCGTAAATGTCTTGTGACACGCTTCTTTCTTTTAATTTTTTCCTTAGGTTCAGCGACTAGGCTTGCTACATTCATACTGACCATAGAACTGACCTGTTCAGTGGAGTTACTTAAGACTAATACTGAATTCTCAGGTTGCCGGAGTGCTAGCCCTATATTTCTACCACTCCTAGTTTTTGAAACATTATTATCAGGATTTTCTTTACGGTCAGAGTTATTAAAATCATGAGAAATTTTACAATTTTTTATTTTCTTATCAATTTGACTCACATCTGTATTTTCCTCGGCAATCTCTTGTGTTGATTGATTCCTGCAACGTTTGGGATAACGAGAAGGAGTGTTCTGTGAGTGGAAAGAGACATTGAGGTTAGTTTTAGATTTCCTTCTGCTAGACTCAAATTTATTGCGTCCACTTTTTTTTTTTGAAAAATTTCTTGAATCCATAAACTTTAACAAGGATGTGCTTTTAGACAATTTAGCAGACTTGTCATTACTTTTACTGGTGACTAAGTTGATGACATTCTCTGACTCTGTACTACAGTTGAGGGCAGCTGGCTTGGATGCTGTGTTCACAGACTTGTTCATACAAACAACCATTGTGCTCTCTTTGGGCTCACTCTGTTGTGATTCCTTGACAAGGTTCCTGTTGTTCTTACATCTCAATTTTCTAGGTGTTTTTGATTGTATCTTAGTAGATCTAATATAATTTGCTGTAAATCCAGACACATCACTGAGGTCCTCAAATTGTCCATTAAGTACATCAGTTTTTAGTTTGTTATATTTGTTAACAATAATATTCTTCTTATTATGGACAGTCTGGTCCCCACCAGCAAGCAATTCAGTAGGCTTTTTAGTTTTTTCTGCGGATTTCTGTTCCATAGGACCATTTTTTAGATGATTACCATTTAAGACACTATTATCTAAAATTTCAAAGGAACTATTCAGTTGGCTATTGTTGTTGTGGCTCTGCCGTGCTTGACGCAGGCTCCTCCTCAATATGGACACCTTTGGAGTAGAAGTGACCACCCTATTTTTCTTGTGCAAACCAGTTCGTGATTTTTGCAGCTTAGATTTTTTTGTTTTCCCTGTCAGTGATGCATTCCTAATGTTGAAGTCTACATCGGATCTGAGAGTGTCAGATTTACAGCTAGGCACAACTTTCTTCTGCTGGAAAGAAGTATCAAAGTACACATTGGCCTGCACATCCGATGCAGACTCTGCATCCAACAGTGACAGCTTCCTCTTCTTCTTCCTTTTGGCTGCAGGCACTTCGACGAGTCCAGGGACACTTTCAGGGTTCGTTTTGGAGCACTGAGCTTCCTCGGACAATTTCTTAGCATTGTCATAGCTCATGAGGCACGGGGCCCGCTTGGTGTAGATCCAGTACGATATCTCGTCCATGACGCGGCGCAGCCCCACCGCGCGCTGCCGCCGGACTAGCCAGCCAGCGCATGCAATGCATCCTTCGCGTGACTCTTACATCCCATCCACCTGAAAATTTGAAATTTTCCTCTTTACTGGGCGGTACGAATTACGATGGAAATCAGTGGTGTACCAGGTTATATACTAACTTCTGCGACTCCCTTCTATAAAACTAGTTGTTTTTGATGTGTATCGTAGGAATTTCTCGTCGAAACTTAAATCAATCAAGAGAAAACTAAAGCGGTCTGTTACCGACCTATGTTTGCCGATTGCACTATAATTTATACAGTGGACGCTAATGGAACTGACATAATTGAGAATACATCACAGACTGGATCAGAAACTTTTTGTTACGCAAGATATTGTAACATTTAACGTAAATTTTCTTTATCCACAACAAAATAATACAGAATAAAGCTTGGAATCAACCATAGACAATACCAAATAATGAAATGAAAATAAAAATGTCAAATCTTATCCACCAATGGATAAAAATAATGAAGTAACCAGTTTGCTCTTGCTGAATTCCGATTGGTCAAAACTCACCAAACCGCTAAAATAAAATGTCTATGATGTCAGTCAAGCTTTTGCATGGAGTGTAAAAATATGTATTCTGTGGTTAAGATTAAAGAGAGAGTCGTGAAAACCGAAGAGTATGTAACAAAGAGGTTTTTACGGAATTGTTTAGTAAGGGCACGTCAAGTCTCGCCGTACTTAAACTTTTTTTTAAATTGCTAAAACCAAGTTTAAATTCTAGTTCTAAATACCGTATATGTAAAACAAATTGTATTTTCCAGTAAATAAACTTAAACCTAAAGATATGATACGACGCAGTTTTAAAGATATGAAACCAGCTGTAGTTTTTAATTTAAATTTGGGGTAGATACTGATATTATTTGGTGGGTTAAACTATTAACTGCAGTCATCAGAAAATACCTGTTATGTTATTCCACGTAATAATTTAAAAGCAAGAGCTTAAGCCCGGGTGACACGAGGCTAGTAAATCAAGCTAGTGAGCCAAGCTAGTGCTGCCAAGCTAGTAAGCTAGTGACACTAGCTTCGTGTAGACGGAACTAGCTTCGTTTACAAGCTAGTAAGCTAGTGTGGAAGCTAGCAAGCTAGTGCCTCAAGCCAGGATAGTTTTAATAGCTTGGGGTTCTATTTTTCAAGCTAGTAGGCGCCCCCCACCACCCGTTTTACTATCCTGGCTTCGTTACTAGCTTCGTGTCAACCGCGAAGCTAGCGAACCTAAGCTAGTGTGCAGTCGGAGAGCGTGGTGAGAGTGCGTGCAATTTGTTAAAATGCCGAAATTAGCGGACGAAATTAATTTAAAATTCGTTCAATTGTACAGAGAAGAGGAATGTTTGTGGAATGCAAGTATTCCATCTTACAAGGACAAGCAAATGCGAGACTCGTCACTAGAAAAAATACGCGACATACTAAATAAAGATGGAATAGAAATGTCGATAAAAGAGATTAAAAATAAAATTAAAAATCTAAGAGCTACATATTGTCAAGAATTAACAAAGATAGAAAAATCTGAGAGGTCTGGAGCAGGAACTGCAGAAGTCTATAAGCCAAAAATTATTTGGTTTGAGGAAATGCATAATTTCATAAAAAAGGTGCCAATGAAGAGAAAAACTTCGGTAAGTTATTTTAATATTATTTACTCTTTACAATTATTTACCTTAAAAGTACTTATTGAAATATTAATAATCGTCGGCATTTTTAATTTTTCTTGTAGTTTTGTCTGAATTAACGAATCATTCTTGCTTGCCATGGTACTGCTCCATCATTGTTGAAATATCTCTTAAATTTCTCCCTTTTTTCGATAGCTGACAGAGAAGAGTGGTTACTTCCCTGTCGACTGATACTGGGTAAACATAAATTTTCCATTCTCCATGAACCGGGAATAATGTTTCCCGCTTCAATGTCTTCTTGGTCGACATCACTACTAATGCAATAAGTGCTTTTTTGCTCTTTTCGTAACCAATTATGCAGAGCACATGATGCTAGTACAATTTTGTCTACTGTTTTTACGTCAACTGCGATTGGTCTTTGATAAACACGAAATCGGCTTGCCAATATGCCAAAGGCATTTTCTACAGTTCTTCTGGCTCTACTTAGCCGGTAGTTGTATACTTTTTCTTCATGTGTTAAATTGTCACCTGGGTACGGTTTCATAATATACGATTTTAATGGGAATGCAGCATCCGCCAAAATTACTCCGCCTTGTGGTATAAGGTTATTTTCTAGTTGATTATATATGGAGCAATTCCTAAAAACACTTCCATCAGATGCCATTCCACAGGCGCCGACGTCAATATAAATGAAATTATAATCGTAATCAACAATAGCCATAAGAACAATACTGAATGTTTTTTTGTAATTAAAAAACAAACTTCCACTGTTGCCAGGAGCTATGATTTGAACATGCTTCCCGTCGACGGCGCCATAACACGCTGGAAAGTTCCATTTCACTCTGAAACCATTTTCTATAGCTGCCCATTCTTCAGTTGTAGTTGGAATCTGTAACAATATTTTTAACAAATTTTTTATTTTCAGAACAATCAAGATTCTCCAAACAATAATAAAGATGACAACAGTGCAAGCAACAGTCAGTCATTAGAACCACCCGTAGCAGAAAATCTTTCAGAAAAGACAGTTGAAATGTCTCAACCTGCAAGCGAAATGTCGTCTATTCAAGATAAAACTTCTAAATTTATTTCCCCCGGAAGTAACATTCCGCAATTTAAGAAACGGAAGGTTTCGCAAGTGAGTTCATTGATAAATGAAATTAAGGTGATTAAGGAGGATTTAAACAGTTCACGAGAATTTCAGGAACCAGAGCTGGATGAACATGAGATATTTGCAAAATATGTAGCAAGTCAGTTGAAAAAGCTTTCACCCGGACAGGCCATTTTAGCTAGGGATCAGATCAACGCAACACTATCCCGCTGTCGGATGTATGATTTAAACTTCGGAAATACTACATTTTCGTACCAGTCACCTATCAATTCTTCAGACTCCAATATGTCAACCACATTTTCTTACAATAGTTCTGCAGCAAGTCCACTCTACACTAATCCACCATCACAACTACAACAGACTGAGCAACGTGATGAACCCATCATCCATCCGCCACCACAGCAAGAGTTGGAGCAAGATGAAGATCCCATCTATCAAGCATTTCAAAATGCTTGATACATTTCTCGCCATTTATGTAGCGTAAACGTACATTTTGTCGTCATTTATGATTTCTCATTTTGTAATTTAGAATTTAATCTCGCCATTTATGTAAGCGTATAAGTACCTACTTTAATTTGAAATAAATAAAATTCTACATACCTATATATCTTTCTTTAATGCCTTATAAATTTCACTGCAAACTTCTGGTATAAATCTAGATATAGTAGATCTTGAAACACGATACATGTGACTTAACTTCCTGTAATTGACACCAGATGATAGAAAATCTAGAGTTATTTCCAATTTTATTTTAGCCGGTATGGCTTCTCTCATATTAGTATTTAATTTTTGTATTTGTGGTCCCACTAGATTCAGTAAATTGTCAAAAATATTAGGTGTCATTCGCAAAATACTCTTGAATTCGCCGGAATCCTCAGATCGCAGTTCTTTTAAAAGTAATGCAGATGCTCCATGACTATGTCTTCTTAAGATCCAGGGTCTTGTCCAAGTACGCTTTTCTTCTAGCAGAGCTAATATTTCATCTAGCGCATGTTGACACAACTTCCGAATTAACTTTCTTAGTAGAATTGCTTTTCTCTTACGCACACTGTTCATTTTTACGTATACGTGTTATCAGGTTAAGCACAACTCACTACTGACTTGACTAGCTTGAAATTTCCTAGCTTCGTGTAGACAGCACTAGCTTGGTTACAATCCAGGCTAGTAGGTAAGCTAGAAACCAAGCTAGTGACCCCTTACTAGCTTACTATCCTAGCTTCAAAATACTAGCCTCGTGTCACCCGGGCTTTAGAGCTTTGACATCAATGTTGCGTTTCGTTTCGTGCTCATTCTTGTCTCTGACATCTGTATTTATTTTCCCCACCTCTGTCCCCCCGCTCTCCACTTTTTCGCGCCATACCGTGATCACGATTTGATGATAGCTGTTTGTTTTCATTGAATTTAATGGAAAAAAATTAATGTGCTCATATAACTTTAAGTTACATATAATTATTTAATAATGTTTCAAAATGAATGATATTCAGTGGTTGATCGATCGCCAGCTCGGCGTTTGTAAGTATTAATATGTGTTGTTGACTGCTTTGTCCGTAAATGTCATTTTCTTCACGACCGATTTATTTCAGATTGTCGTCTGAATTACGATAATATCTTGAAGCGATTGGTGGTGGATAGTGAAGAATCATTCTATGGGCTGCAGAATGCGAACATTGCGGCTAGTTTCGACCAGGATCCTCCGATATTCGCGTGTCGATTCGCGGAGGCTTCCGGCTATGAACACATCCTTGCTCTTGCGAATGAGGATGGCAGAGTCGCTATTCAGGTACGTACATGTGTCTGTTTTGTTTAAAAGTTCCTAAACCAAAGCTAAGTGAAAATTCTGGCCATCACATAGGTATATTTGATTATACATTTCTACAGAAATAGACTCAAAAAAGTTTGTGAGCACAGCAAGAAGGATATTCGGCATATTATTTAGCCAGCAGTTTGTTGGGTAAAATTGAATTCTTAATATGTACTTTTTGATCTTTTTATTAATTAACTGTCATAGTATCACAATATACATTGTCATAGTGTCACAATAGCATTGTTTAACAACTTTCTGTATAGTTAAGACCTTGATAGACATAGTTATAAATTAGAATGCATAAGACCTAGAAAGCTTGTGTAGGAATTTAATATAATGAAGTTTCAGTATGAAGAAAACATACAAAAGAAAATTAAACCAAATGTAGCTTATGATAGCAGATACTTTAATTCTAAGCACTTTTTAATCCAATACTATGTTAAACCAATACAATTAAAAATAAGGCCTTTGCTGTACTGCCATTTAATACTTGCGAGTGAGTCCAAACTAGGGTTGTAACGGATCTTCGCCTCCGCTGCCGTTACTGCGGAAGTTCCGCATGAAATCGTACCTCCGCATCCGCCTCTGCCTCCGCAATTTCTTTGCGGAGTTATAACGGAGTTTTTTTAAGGCATAATCATATATCTCTGCATCACCCAAAGGTCGACTGACATAGAATGCCTTTGGCATCAATTCCGCCTTTGTCAACATCATCGTCATATCAGCCGAATGACGCCCACAGCTGGACAAAGGCCTCCCCCAAAGATATCCACAATTGCCGGTCTTGGGCTATCGGCATCGCAGTTTCCCTGCGAGATCGAATGAGAAATGCTGAGGTTCGCAGGCGAACCAAAGTAACCGACTTAACCCGAAGAATTGCCAAGCTAAAGTGGCAGTGGGCAGGGCACATAGCTCGTAGAGCGGACGGCCGCTGGCGCAGAAAGGTTCTCGATTGGCGACCACGAACCGGATGATCTTGAGCGGGTCGCTGCCGCTGTCTGTCTGGTCGCGGCCGTCCGCTCTACGAGCTATGTGCCCTGCCCACTGCCACTTTAGCTTGGCAATTCTTCGGGTTAACTCGGTTACTTTGGTTCGCCTGCGAATTTCAGCATTTCTCATTCGATCTAGCAGGGAAACTCCAAGCATAGCTCTTTCCATTGCTCTATGGGTGACCTTGAGCCGCCTGATAAGACTATAGTGAGCGACGACGTCTCTGTTGCGTTAGTCATCACTGGCATCGCACACTGGTCGAAGACTTTCGAATTGAGACACTGCGGTATATGGGACGAGAAGTTAATGAGTAGCTTCCCGAATGCTGCCCATCCAACAGAAAACAACTTGTAAACATGGCTCAGCATTGTGATGGGTCTGTAATTTTTCAAGAGGGTATTATCGCCCTTTTTGAAGAAGAGCACCACCACACCTCTGTGCCATACTTGTGGCGTTTGACCTTCTATTATGACGGTGTTAAATAACTTCTGAAGGGCCCGTCCATCATGACCAGGCGCCTTGTTGTTCTTAAGCTGTTTCAGAGTGATTCTTATCTCGCACATGCTGACGTCCGGGATGTATTCGTTGAAGTGTCGGGTTAGTTGTGCTCTGGGATCTGAGGTCCAACTATCGACAAGTGACTGGGTTCTCGTATACAGCTGTCCATGGAACCTCTCGATCTCTCCCAGCAACTCAGGTCGAGACGTGACGATTCTGCCATCCTCAGTCTTCAGCTTCGTCAGTTGGCTCTGTCCAACACACAGTTCTCTTGCTAACACTTTCAGAGCCTTTATTCCGCTCGATGGCTTCTTTAATACATTTTGTATTAATTGGGCGCGTGTCGCGAGTCAAAGACTTTGAGATCTGTCTGTTGAGCTGCCGGTATCTGGTAGCATCACCAAACGATTTTAAAACCATTTTCCGTGTTTCTTCCTTTAGCTGCAAGGTATAGTCAGAGATCTTTTTGGTTCTGTTTTTATGGCGGGCCTTGAAGACCTTAGACTCAGCCGTATGGACGGCATCTACGAGCCTGTCGTGGTATGACTCCACTTCCCCGCAATTCGAGCAGTTCAGTTTTGCAGTTTGAGCTGAAAGGGTTCGGGGTTTTCGACGTGGATGGGTAAAGGTCGGAGCGTAGACTTTATCAGTCGGCACTTCTGGAGCTTGACATTAAGGTTCAATGAGCCCCGCCTGTGATAGCTTCCGCTTTTAACCGTATTGATCACAAAGACGTCATTGAACTTCTGTCTTATCGTTGACCAAATAAAGTCTATCTCGTTTTTTGTTTTACCATCGGGGCTTACCCAGGTCCATTTGCGGTTATCCGGCTTCTTGAAAAAGGAGTTCATCATAAAGAGCCCCTCCTTCTCCATGAAGGCCATTTCAAATTGCCCCACTCTCAGCTCATTCCCGAAAAGTTTACCCAGCTTCGCGTTAAAGTCTCCCGTGACCACAGTGAAATAAGTGTTAGAGGAATGTATGGTTCTAGATATATCCTCATACATGACCTCAACCTCATCGTCGGAGTGCGTCAAAGTCGGCGCGTATACTTGTATGACCTTCAACGAATAAATTCTGAGTATAAGGTACGCAACCCTAGTCGACACAATCCCGATTTTTACTAATTATGGACGAGGGATTTGTGGACTATGAACTCAACACCACCTTGAGACTGTTGGTCGCCCTCCCGGAAATAAATCAAGTTCCCGGATTTCAGGATTATCGTGTCTCTTAGGACTTCAGATAATCCTATTATATTCCAATGTAACCTGCTCAATTCTTCCTCCAGTTTGATGATTTTCTCGTCGGTTCGCAGTGTGCGTGTGTTGTATGTTGCCAGGGCCAGTGGTCGTCAGTTTTAGTAATGCGGAATCTGCCGGGAATTCGTAGCACCTTCTGCCCTGCCGAATCCACTGCTGTTACCACGGCTTGGAATAACATGGCTGCCGGGGACTGGAGGCAGCGGTTTAGTTGTGTCCTTCATTTGAGGTGATCTGCCATAATCGCCACGATTGGCAGACGGGTTGGAGATTGCAATAAGATAGACACGTCTCCCCACGGGATGAGAGTGGGTGGCGTTATTCTTTATGGCCGTCAGCCACACAGCCAAAAATTTCCGCCTTTGTAGTTTTGTGGAATAAGTTTCAATAAAATAAAAATAAATCATAGGATAATAATAATGCGCGAGCCGCAACGCCCGATGACGACTCAGTCGTACGGCCGAATTTTGCTTTGCAATGCGAAGTAATTGTTATTGTTTACTAAAGTCACAGGAAGCCAAAAACAAGTGAGGTATGAAAGTGTTTTTATGGAAAGAGATTAAAAAAATGATTAATATTACTCATAAAATACTATTTTTTCACATCCACTTTCACCTTCGCATTCGCATCCGTTAACCTCCGCATCCGCGGAGGTGTAATCCGTCATCTTCGCATCCGCCGCCGCCTCCGCTAAGAGGCCTCCGTTACAACCCTAGTCCAAACCTATAGGGTACTTCCTATTGTCCTAGAATCATGAAATTGGACAAGAAGCTGAATCACAAGAATGTGTTATAGTAGCAAAAGTGAAGGAAAAATAAAATGCTATAAAGTTTTACTTACACAAAAAACATGAACAATCTTTGAAATCTATAGATATGCTTCTAGACTTTACTTATCGGGAACCAACAACAGCACCATTATATTTGTTTGGTGTTTCCTACAATATTATCATCTTATAAAAAGTTATAATTATTTGACTAGTATTAAAGAATTTGGTTTCATATTCATTCCTCATAGGCATATTGGGTGGCTTGGTTGTTCAATAAGACATTTTGGGTCTATTTGGCAATTAATTAGGGAAGAAGAATTAACCTGTATGCCACCATTGCCACTTGCACCTAAGAGCTAATTATGGCAAAAAAATTGAATGTTCCAAGGTGTGCTATTGCATAACCAATCAGTGCAAAATGTCAAAATCTATGCTAACCTTTAAAAATACTTAAAATGCTATTTAACATCTAAAAAAAAATCATCAAACATCTAAACACCTTAGTTTAATAATTCACATGCTGCCTCTAGCTACACTATCTATATATATATATATATATATATATATATATATATATATATATATATATATATATATATATGCATTGTTGGCTCCTTGTTCATTCAAGTTTATTTTATTTTTATATAAACTTACCCTTATTATATATGTATAATTAGCCTAAAAAATTATAAATGTGTTGAATGGAATAATATGTGGCCTAGGAAAAGATTATTATTTGTATGTATTTAAATGTTCACATGTAAATCAATTATTGTAAATTCTTATGAGAAATAAAGATATCTCACAAACCTTTTTAAATTAAAAACTGTGATGCACATACTTTATACTTAACTGAACAATTACTAAATTATCATATTTTAATGCTGAAGCTTTATGAGAGAATAATCTTAAGTTTATTAAGGATATATTAACAGTTTAAATGGTGGGGGTGAGGTTCTTAAATTATCTTATATATTATGATGTTTTTAGTTATTATCAATTTTCGATCAAGACCTTATTGAGAACTCATTGAAACTGTATAAAAAAGGTTGTTTTAAAAATTTTAGCAATGCATTAAATTTTAACATTGGTGCCAGTCATTTTTGTTGTTTCAAAAATTTTTTATCAACATTCACAATTGCATTATCTAAGCTTACATTGGAACTATGTTTAAGACTTTATGTCTATGGGTTTATCATAGTCACCGTAGCCTAGTTGGTAGTGCTCCTGCTTACGAACCTGGTGGTCCTGGGTTCGAATCCCGGTAAGTGCAAATATTTGTGTGATGAGCACGAATATTTGTTTCCGAGTCATGGATGTTTTCTATGTATTTAAGTATTTATCTATCTATATAAGTATGTATATCGTCGCCTGGCACCCATAGTACAAGCATTGTTTAGTTTGGGGCTAGGATGATCTGTGTGACATTGTCCCTAGATATTATATTATATAGAATTCATTGATAAATTATAATATTAAAGGATTAATTATAGGTGTGATTAATGTTTTATAAGTTTATCAGTCACACAAATGAAATATGCACTTTTTATTTCAGGATACATCTAATATAATGACTGCTAGCACATTGGAGGGATTCCAGTGCCATAACAATGCTGTGTTTGACCTCACATGGATGCCCAAGAATATGAATTTTGTTACAGTTTCAGGTAAGACTATCAATTCTCCATTCTTCAGAAAGTTGTTGTTAAGTTAAGATTGCCATATGTTATAATACACAAGACTTTTAAAGATACAATCAAACTGTATTCTGGTGTAGTAGGCTCTTTCTTCTTGCTGTGTGGCTGAGGGCATAGAATATCGCTATCCTATCAGATCCCGTGGGAGGTGTAGATGTCTTCCCGTCTGAATATCTAACAGAGAAACGGCAGTAGCGTCTCTCTGTGTACAATGACTATCATACTGCAATCGCCAACCCGACTGCCTAACGTGGCGATTATGGCATATCCCTTCAAATGATGGACACAACTCCATTGTGGAAATCTATTCATGAGGCCTTTGTCCAGCGGTGGATGTCCTTTGGCTGACACAATGAGCCACTTTCTATAGAATATGTATATGATTATAATTTCTATATAATATGTTCTACTTATTTCAAACATTCATGGTTCCATACAATGTAGCCTATGCACAGTGTTTTCATCATCATCATCATCATATCAGCCGAAAGACGTCCACTGCTGGACAAAGGCCTCCCTCAAAGATCTCCACAATTGCCGGTCTTGCGCTATCCGCATCCAGCGATTTCCAGCGACCCGCACAAGATCATCGGTCCATCTTGTAGGGGGCCTGCCCACGCTGCGTCTTCCGGTTCGTGGTCGCCACTCGAGAACCTTTCTGCCCCAACGGCCGTCGGCTATACGAGCTATGTGCCCTGCCCACTGCCACTTCAGCTTGGCAATTCTTCGGGCTATGTCGGTGACTTTGGTTCGCCTGCGGATTTCGACATTTCTGATGCGATCCCGCAGGGAAACTCCGAGCATAGCCCTCTCCATTGCTCTTTGGGTGACCTTGAGCCTTCTAATAAGGCCCATAGTGAGCGACCACGTCTCTATTCCGTATGTCATCACTGGCAACACACACTGGTCGAAGACTTTCGACTTGAGACACTGCGGTATTTTGGACGAGAAGATGTTACGTAGCTTCCCGAACGCTGCCCATCCGAGTTGGATTCTACGATTGACCTCCTTCTCGAAGTTGGACCTACCTAGTTGGATGGTCTGTCCTAGGTAAATATAGTTCTCTACAACTTCGAGTGCAGAGTCACCAACTTTCAATTGAGTGGGTGTAACATGGACGTTTGACATGATTTTCGTCTTATCCATGTTCATTTTCAGACCCACTTGTTGAGAGACTCTGCTGAGGTCATCGAGCATTGTGCCGAGGTCTTCCATGGTCTCAGCCATGACATAGGTCATAGGTCCTGGAGTCGCACTGACATAGTGGCGTTTTCATACAAACACTTTATCACCTCGATATACCGGTAGTCAATTTGGCACCTTATGAGAGACCTCAGCACGGCCCATGTTTCGATAGAATCAAAGGCTTTCTCATAGTCCACAAACGCTAAGCACAGTGGCTTGTTATACTCTTCGGTCTTCTGTATAACTAGCCGCAGCGTATGTATGTGGTCTATGGTGCTAAAGCCTTTTCGGAAACCGGCTTGTTCGGGAGCCCTCGAAAACAACTTGTAAACATGGCTCAGCAGTGTGATGGATCTATAATTCTTCAATAGGGTTTTGTCGCCCTTTTTGAAGAAGAGCACCACCACACTTCTGTGCCATGCTTGTGGCGTTTGACCATCTAGTATGACGGAGTTAAATAACTTCTGAAGGGCCCGTAGGATTGGTGTACCACCCGCCTTCAGAAGCTCTGCTGTAACTCCACCATCACCAGGCGCCTTGTTGTTCTTGAGTTGTTTGAGAGCCATTCTAATCTCGTACAGGCTGACGTCCGGGATGTCTTCGGTGTAATGTCGGGTTAGTCGTGCTCTGGGATCTGAGGCATGACTTTTGACAGGTGGCTGTGTTGTCGTATATAACTGTCCGTAGAACTTCTCGATCTCTCCCAGTAACTCAGGTTTAGACGTGACGATTCTACCATCCTCAGTCTTCAGCTTCGTCAGTTGGCTCTGTCCAACAGACAGAGCTCTTGCGAACACTTTAGAGCCTTTGTTTCGCTCGATGGCCTCTTTAATACTAATTGTATTAAATTGCCGCGTGTCGCGAGTCAAAGACTTTGAGATCTGTCTGTTGAGCTGCCGATATCTGGTAGCATCATCTGAGGATGTCAGAACCATTTTCCGTCTATCTTCCATAAGTTGCAGGGTAAAGTCAGAGATCTTTTTAGTTCTGTTTGTAAGACCTTAGACCCAGCCGTATGGACAGCTTCTACGAGCCTGTCATAGTATGAGTCCACTTCCTCGCAGTCTGCTAGGCATTCGAAACGGTTTTGCAGTTCGAGCTGAAATGGTTCGGGGTTTTGGACGTGGATAGGTAAAGGTCGGAGCGTAGACCTTATCAGTCGGGACCTCTGGAGTTTGACATTAAGGTTCAATGAGCCTCTGACCAGTCTGTGATCGCTCCCGGTTTTAACCGCATTGATCACGGAGACATCATTGAACATCTGTCGTCTCGTCGACAAGATAAAGTCTATCTCATTTTTAGTTTTACCATCCGGGCTCACCCAGGTCCATTTGCGGTGATCCGGCTTCCTGAAGAAGGAATTCATCATAAAGAGTCCCTCCTTCTCCATGAAGTCGGCCAACATTTGGCCCCGGGGGTTCCGGTCACCAGTTCCAAATTGCCCCACTCTCAGATCATTACCGAATCGTTTGCCCCGCTTCGCGTTAAAGTCCCCCATGACCACAGTGAAATAGGAGTTAGAGGTATGTATGGCTCTGGATATGTCCTCATACATAACCTCGACCTCATCGTCGGAGTGTGTCGAAGTGGGTGCGTATACCTGTATAACCTTCAACGAATACCGCTTGGTGATTCTGAGTATAAGGTACGCAACCCTCGTCGACACACTCTCGATTTTCACTAGGTTGTTCACGAGGGACTTGTGGACTATGAACCCGACACCACCTTGGGATATTTGGTCACTCTCCCGGTAATGGAGCAGGTTTCCGGATTTCAGTATTATCGAGTCCTCCCCCTCTCTTCGGACTTCAGATAACCCTACAATATCCCAATGTAACCTGCTCAATTCTTCCTCCAGTTCGGTTATCTTCTCGTCGGACCGCAGTCTACGTGTGTTATATGTTGCCAGGGCCAGAGGTCGTCGGTGTTGGTAACGCGGAATCTGCCGGGGATTCTTAGCACCCCCTGCCCTGCCGTAACCACGCCTGTTACCACGGCTGGGAATAGCAGGGCTGCCGGGGACTGGGGGCCGCGGTTTGGTTGTGTCCATCATTTGAGGGGATTTGCCATAAGCGCCACGCTTGGCAGACGGGTTGGCGATCGCAGTAAGGTGGACATGGTACTCAGGAGAACGCTGCTGCCCGTTCTCTGGTATATATTCCCTCGGGACGACTTTTACGTCCCCCCACGGGATGAGAGGGGGTGGTGATATTCTTAGGCCGTCACCACACAGCACAGTGTTTTATGTGAACAAAATTATTTCCCTCTTCTGTTTATAGCCTTAATCTATCAAGATATGCATTTAAAATGAAGGACAAAAACACCCACATACCAATTTCAAATACTTCTTTTTATAAAAACTAGGTATTGAACTTTACGTGATGTTAACCAAAAATAATAAAAATAAATTCTGAAAACCTAAATATCCAAGATATTTATTTTCAATAAGTATTGTCTATTAAAACATTTTGGGACGCATATTTTCCGTTTTTTTATTTTTGCAAAATCATTTCTGGATGAGTTATTAATTCTTTTCAGATTTAGGTTATTATTTTTTTCTCCCTATAAACTCAAAAGTGGGACTTGTGGCTAGTACAGAAAGATAGCTCTTAAAAAGGCCTAAAAAGGCTCTTAAAAAGGCTTAAAATATGAAAATAATTAATAACTAAACTAGCTGTGCCCCGCGGTGTTACCCGCGTTAAATTTTATAAATTTTCTTTGCTATAAACCTCACGGAGCCCGAGACCTTTCCAACGAAAGCAAAACCGTGGAAAAAATCGGTTCGTGCGTTCTGGAGTTATAGCGTCAGGAAGGAAAACCCGACTTATTTTTATATAGTAGATATCCAGAGTTGATTTTCATAAAATAAAAATGGATAAACATGCACCTAAAGATGTTTCATTAGACTATATTTATTTAAAACAATCAGCTTGGATAGTTACGTTTACAGAATTAATTTTATTTTTTATAAGGTTACGTGACCTTAACCTAAACTTCAATAATTTTTATTAAAAAAAGTATTTGAAATTGGCACGTGGGTGTTTTTGTCGTGCATTTTAAATGCATAGATTGATCAATTAAGGCTATAAACAGAAGAGGCAACTTTTTTGATCACATAAAACACTGTGCTATGAAATGTATGGATTTCTAGTCCCTGGCGAAATCAGTTGACGCGAAAGTGTGCTACTTGTAACATCGATCATTGACAAAACTCAACTATTTACTGACCCCCTTTGTGCAAAGGATAAAGCATATCTACTCAGAAACCTTTTCACTAGCTGTTAGGTTGGTAGCTAGTCCCAACCTCGACCGACGAATTTTTTTCTAAGGCCGTGACTCTGAGGATATTCCAATGGTATTATTACTATTTAATGTATATCTGACTGGTCTCCCATACTTACCCGTTTATTTCGTCATTCTCTGAGATGTCAAGCCTTGGCAGTTTGCCAACGTCCATCGCGTACCTAAAGGTTTCCCATCCATTCTCTAAGATCAACCATGTAATAATGATCTCTGGGATTGGGCATTCGTCGACATCGTTTCACATTCTCAATCTACTAACGGATGGTTCTCTTATCAATATGGCGCTAGATGATGCTTTCTTTTTGTAACAAAACTGCATTGTGAAGTCTAAATATATAATAATTGCAACAGGTGACCACACAGCTTGCCTGTGGGACGTCGGCGACGGAACTCCAAAGAGTGTCCTCGTGTTCTCCAACCACACACGATCCGTGAAAACTGCCGTATTCCGACCTACGGAACCTTCAGTGTTCGCCACGGGAGCCCGGGACGGCCACATATTAGTGTGGGACATACGAGCTAACAATCAACCTGTTGTCATCAAACCAGATAATTGTCTCATGAACTGTCATTCAAGCTTCAATCCTAAAACTCCAGGCTCTCACAGCAAAAGACCTAGGATTGAAAACCATCGAGCGATCAGCATCACAGGATTAGTATTTCAAGATGATATGACTTTAATATCTTGTGGAGAATGCGACGGCAATATCAAAGTATGGGATTTACGTAAAAACTACAACATTTATAAACGAGAACCGTTGCCCAAGCACTCCATTCCTTACTGTGGCAGCTCAACTAAAAATGGCTACACAAACCTAATTATTGATGATTCCCGAATGAGGTTATATGCCAGTTGCATGGATAATGTCATCTATTGCTTCAATATATCCACTTACAACGCGTTGCCAGAGCAGAGGTACATAGGCCATGAGAACAGTACCTTTTACATTAAAACATGTCTCAGTCCCGATAGTCAATATTTAGTTAGCGGGAGTAGTGACAAAAATGCTTACGTTTGGAATGTGAAGTACTCCCAGCCCATAGTCAAGCTCACGGGGCACTGGGCCGAGGTCACTTGCGCCGCTTGGTGCCAGAAGGGAGACATGAAAATCGTGACGTGCAGCGATGACGCCCGACATAAAATTTGGAGAGTTGGCAAAGAATTCCCAGATAGCGATGTGGAACTTAAAGGTCGGGCGGAAGTGGTGCCTCGTACTGATCTAACCAGCCTACCGCAGTGGGGATCTTTGGACAAGACTCCAAATTCATTGAAACGAAAGCTTATTACTACTCCAGGGTCTTACAGTGCCAAACGTCTACGAACTAGCAATACTTCCTTTAGAAAAACTAAGAGATGCCTCACAGATCTGATGAATGCTTCTAAAGACGCCGAAGAAGCTGAAGCGTCAGTAAAAAGACTGAAACTAGACCCAGTAGTGGAGGAAGATGAGCCCAAGTTGCTTCCGGCTGGAACCAAACGTCATGGCGATGTTTTAGAAGAAAGTCCTAACAGGAAATGCCATATCGACGCCTCAAACGACTGGTGCTACATACCAAAGGCCGGGTCGTCTTTTATGACGCCTACAAAGAATTATGAGAATAAAAATTGCAAAATGATATCACCCAAAGCGATGAAACTGCTTTCCCCGAACACAATACACAATAGGTCGCCAAATGAAGTAACCCCGAGCAAAGTTAGAATAATATCATTTACAACGCCAACAAAAAATTTGCCAAACTTCGTAATGGACGGTGAAGCTCCACATCTCAGGCTGATGTCGCCCGTCAAGAAGAAGGACACCACGACGGACTGGCTGACGCGGCTCGTGCGCGACAGGAGAGGGAAGTGCCCCGAGCCGGCGCACAGCTCTCACGTCGCCGCTCCTCTCAGTCCGAAGGAGAACGTCCCAGCTCGGAGGAACTCGGTCTCGGAGAAAACACCAAAGTCGAATAAGAAAAGCAGAACATTGTTAAAATATTTTAGCATTTCGGTTAAGGAAAAGTAGTCGAGAATTATGGACTGATGCAGTATGGATGGATGGAATGTCTGTGTAATGTGATGTTAGGTTAAGCGCTTATAGTTTTACTGTTTTGAGTGACGACGATACATTTTACCTTCAACATGCTGCTAACATAGGGGTGGATTTTTTTCAATTAACTTATTCCGAAACATCTTAGGTATGAGAAGTCCAGCTAGACACTGAGATAGGTTTTGAGAACATGGAAATGGGAGGGATAAAGTGTCCTATTTGTATGTAGCCAGTACCTATTACTGAGACTTCTGTGCTGCCAGCCTAAAATTAAATAATTTTGTAATAGATTTTGGCGTTCCTATAAATTTTATTAATGTATTGTTCGAAAAGTCTCTTGATGGCGTCTGAGAACAGTTCTCACCTGCTGGTTCACCATCATAGATTGTAACTTTGATGATCGCTCTGTAGGTTGGAGTATAGGATAAAGGAGTATGTATGATATTTGGAACAGTTAAAGTTCATACGGAGAAAGAGTGCAGAAAGCTAATATTTTTATGTTATAGGAATCAGAAATCAATTAAATTACACACACAAAAAATATTACACACACTGCCATGCTTTTGACACACTGACTAACTAAGATGACAAACGAAATAAGAAAGAACAGATTAATTTTATTTGTCTTTGATAATAGAACCTTGATGGTCGAATTTCTCTCGAATGTCGAATGAGAATCTCTTGAGAATCATTTGACTATATATAGCTCGTTGCGATTGCTTCCATAGATAAGTTATGTGCTTCTAGGTTGGAATGCGCCTGGTAACGTTGGCAACAATCTGGTACTATCGAAAGGAACAAATACTGTACATTTATTGAAAACACTTGTAGTAAGATCATTTGGGATTGGACAGTGTTGGTCCATCGTGTATGGAACACAGATACAGGTGCACAGAACGTCCCTAATATCTGTCCCCGTCATGCACCTCCACGGCTTGAGCTATCTCCCGTCTCTATGGTTCTGGAAACAAACTGGTAAACATTACGTTTAAAAAATAAGTTTCTTCATGCCCCTGTTATTTTTTTAAATACTATCAATTGAAATTCCCTTTTATATTGTTAGATATTAAGAGAATTTAAATACAATTAAATATTATTATATTCATTTTACTATAACTCAATATTAGGCCGAATATTTTCCCTCCAAATTAATTTCAGTTTTAAATTAGCTTTGGTTTTTTGCTGGTTGGCAATGTAACTGGTAAGAGGCTGACAACACCTGACCAGCCAACCCCGCTAGTATAGGTAAGTTATTAGGACTGTAAATAGATTGAACTGAAAGCTATGAAAACGAGAGGGAGATTGAATAATCATAAGTTCATTCAATTTACTGAATTTAATCCTTGGGACAAATTAAGCAAAGATTTTCCTGATTATACAAGGTACTACATCATTTTTCGTAATGATAAGATGTTCTTTAAACATGACTTAGATATCTTCTTATATCAATTTGGCTGGTGTGTGCGCCGAAAAACGAAGGGAAGGTTTTTCGAAGCGTATGCTAATGCCGAATCGCACTTCGAAATGAATTTAATACAATTTAATTATTATTGTACAATGTTAAATCTAAATCTATACTTAGGCTGAGATCTATAGAGCGTACTTAGACTTTGCTCAAACTTTACTTACGTAAAACTTTGCTAAATGTATGCTAAGCTTATGCTTTTACTTGGTATTTATAGACTTTTTGAAGTTAAGATTATGCTTAGCATAAGCTAAGACAGACAAAGTCAAAACACCAATTGTAATTTCGTTACATGCATTAACTTCTGTCCAAGTAAAGTCTGAGCAAAGTCTAAGTTCGCTCTATATATCTCAGCCTTAGTCTGGCCGCTGAAAGAATACCTTCCTGACGTCTGTCTGGTCATCATGACAAGAGAGGATAACAAACGTGTTTCTTTGTGATCCTACTAACATGTCCTAGTAGGAGCACCAGCAAGCTTAGTTCCGTGTGGTCCTACCATTTATATTGTCTCCTTTATACATACAAGGATAATGTTTGACTTCACTTTTTGAAGTAATTTTTTTTTTCGCGGTTGGGGGTAAGCTGTAGAATGCGTGACGGGAGTGTTATGAAAAGTGTGATCGGGCGGAACGACCGAAAGATGAGAGGGATATACAACATGTAACGTAATAAACGCACACCCTCAAACACCCCAATTAGAATATTATGTTGTAATATTAATATATATACTGATTTATTTATTTAACATGTATATGCAATTGTTATTTACTAAATTAGTTTCTTGAAATAAAGTTTATTTTTCTTTATTTTGTATTGAATGATGGAATTTGTTTGAATACAAATAAAACTGCGATTTTAAAAGTCTTACTTTGATTTACGGCCTTAATTTGTTTTTACTGTACAGGGTTAATATGACAATAATTTCCGTAGTTCTAATTATTTTGGAATAAAAAATATTAAAAAATATATAAATCGATTCAGTAAACGATTCTGAACAAACTATATTCAGGATGTGCGTTAATTAAGTTACATGTTGTATAAGTTAGTGAAGAAAGTTACGTTTCATAAATTACTGTTGGGGCAAGAGAGAGTTGTATCGAGACACATTTTTTTTGTCTCATAGCTAGTTATGTTTCGTATATCTAAGTTTTACTTCAGTCGTGTGGTCTAAAGTATACTCGTTATATTTTGTTTATATAATTACATATAACTGTGGATGGTCTACAATCTAACCTAACCCACCTGGTGCGACCACCTCGTTATGTGTAAAACTTGTACTTCCAACAATTTCTTTCTATACAGGAGACAGATACATAAACGGTAGGACCACGCGGGCTAGGCTTCCTGGTGGGCCTAATTGTAGGACCACGAGGAAGCAAGGTCATAAACATAAATTTATAGAATAACTAGCTGTGCCCCGCGGTTTTACCCGCGTTACATTTTATAAATTATCACTGCTCCTCATCCGTAGATGATAGCGTGATAATATGTAGCCTATATGTTGACCCGACCTCTTAGTAATATTCATGCAAAATTTTAAGTAAATCAATGCAGTACTTTTTGAGTTTACCCCGGACATACTTACAGACACACTGACAAAAATTTCAAAAACGATATTTTTTGCTTCGATATCGTTTGTCGATCACGCCCCAAGTATCCTATTTAAAAAATATTCAATGTACAGTTTTGACTTTCCTACGATTTTATTATATGTATAGATATTATTTATGTTTCGTTCGCATTATAGATTCTATGCAATCCAACTGCCAGACCTCAGGAGCGCCTTGTGTGAGTGGCCGGACTTTAAGATCGGTGTCGGCTTCAAAATGATGTTTCGTCAACATGTTTACAATATTAGTGTCAGTTACAAATAATTCATAAGCTAAAATGTATTTTTACTCATAATTTATTGCATTTACAATACTGATTTAAGTTTCAATAAATCTGTAATTGAATCAATTTTGGTATTTTATTTCAATAATGTGCCTTACATTGAGATATTGATTACCTATTACGTATTGTTGTATCTCATTTTCCCGCTCATCTATTGCGTAGAATAGTTGTGATCCACGTGTAGACATGTATTCTACAAGGTGTAACATGAATAGTGGGCGAAACTTAAGGAGCTTTATGGGCCTATGACACTGAACCACGTGGAGGACAAATGCACAAAAATAATATTAACCTCACATAACCAATGTCGATCAAGTGCCGCATTTTGTATGGGGAGGCAAAACTTTTTATCGTTTCATTCTTTCAAAGAAAACTTAAAAAATATTTGATTGAATATTTTGAGTTTTGTGCTGCCGCACAAATTATAAACGCGTAAAATAAAATGCGGCAGCGTGGATAGATTGCGTTTCTTAAATTTCATTCACTATGTTACACCTTGTATATATATTTCTTTTGAAAAGGAAGTAGGGCGCAGCGTTCATTCGCTCGAAGAGCAGCCCGACTGGACCACCACCTTACAGAAGACATGCCTTAATAATAACATTAATTAATTATATGTTGTGTGTTTCTACGTGTTAGTAAGGTCGCCAGAGCTCGGGGTGGAGAGCAGAGTCAGCAACACTTGTCCACTCAGTAGTAACGTTACTTTGAACGCTGATATCTCATTATCTATAATTGTTAAGATTTCGGTGTGAACATCCATTTAATTATAATATTAACCTCATCAGATTGACATACCGTTTTAAATAAACTTTGGTGGCATTAAATGCTTTCGGTAATTTGGACATATTAATACCTTCTAGTAACAGTTTTACTGCATCAAATCTTAAGTTTTAAGGAAATAATCGAGATTAAAGAAACATCAAGTGCACGATTGCGCGGCCATAACTTCCAAGGTGAATATTTCATGAAATATTGATCTTAGTCTTATAATTCTTTTTTCGACAATTGTTGACAAATGAAATGTTCATTTACTTAACAAAAATAATTAGATCTCTATCCCAAGTAGTTGCTGAGATCTCCATGGCCGCGCAATCCTCCACGTTACGTTCGCGCGGCCAACTTCAAACCCCTGTAACTTCTTTATTTCTTCTTTGGCAAAGTTTTGGTTTGTTCCTTTCGATTTTGACTAAATTTGACAAAAATTATAGCGATTATTTTTCTGTTTGGATAACGTGGCGGAGCCATCGTGACGCACACCCTATGTAGTAGTAAGCGCTTAGTAAGGTAAGATCAACAAAATAAATATTCCTCTCAATGAGGGTAGATATAATAGACTATTTGCATCATTGTCACCACCGGAGGCCATGTGAAATTGTGTATGCAATATACGGTACGGTATAATAATAATATAATTTGCTATTAGGTATACCTATAATGTGGAAAATAAGTACAGTTACTGTTCTAGAACAAAAACGTGTTATAAAAAATATCAAGACCTGTTAAATAATGTTGTAAGTTTTTAACATTATATTACAATATAATGTTAACTACGTGTTTGACTACACGTGTGGCGCAGCGGCTAAGACAGTCGCCTCGCCGCTTAGTGTCGCGGGTTCGAGTCCCGCGCCGGACAACTCTTTGTGTGACCCATTAAAAGTTGTTCCGAGTCTGGATGTAATTTGTGTCTGTCTATTATAATAGGTTTGTAAAATCCCTACAGCGGGAGATGTTTTATATATAAAAGAACAATATAATGAAACTTGTAATGGTATGGTCTATTTTCTAGTTACTGATTATGATAATGATTGTTTATTTTTTATTAGATTATTTGCCATCTCCATGCAGAAGTAGAGATGGACTTCATAAAAAATAAGCAAGGAAATAAATTAAAAAATAAGGTTATATATTTATCTATTTAGAAATGTGTAATTAGGTACTCCAAGTGGTTTGTAGATACTATTCTATTGTTTTCCATCAAACATGCTTACGGTCCACCTGATGATATATAGCTAGCTTACTCACATCTGGCGTTTTCGGTGAAGTGGAATTACTTCCAGTCTTTGCATAGGCTTTATATAGGTAGAAAGGAAGAAATTATGGCACATATTAGAAATTCCTTTGGTGGTTGTGGCCGCGGTTAAGGTTTGTAATCTATTTCAAGCATAACTTTAAGCCTAGAGTTGAGCGGCGATGCTAAGACGTCACTTATTTTGATATCTTCTGGAGGGTAGTCTTGCTGCGAGCTGGCGTCCGACACCAGCGAGCTGACGGAGCCGAGTCGGGTGGGCGTGTTGAAGTGCACACCGGGGCTGGTACCACGTCCTTGCTGTTCTTGGCGAGCCTTTTCTTTACATAGATCATTAAACAGCTTTACAAAAGAAATTTTCGGTTCAGAATCCATAGCTTCAAAGTTCGGTAGGAACGGTTCTTCGGGTAAGATTGGATTGCATTTCATAAGTCGTGTCTGCGGCGGACCGTAGTTTGCTACCAATTTACTTTTGAGTGGTTTTCTAGTTATAATAAGGGTGTCCATGGTATATTGTAAAAAAATTGAAAATATTGTTGGTCTGTTTACTTGAATATTGTCAAATGAAGATGTGTCAGATAATCTGTCAACAGGGGGCCTTTGTTGTTGGGCACTCAAGAAACTTCATGTAGACAAACTCCGTGTAGAGATTTGGGACCATCGCGGAAAAAGACATTGTTTCATTTCATAAATCACAATAATATTATAAAGCCGAAAGTTTGTGAGTGTGTATGTTTGTTACTTCTTCACGTCTAAACGGCTGGATCGATTTTAATAAAATTTGGTATGGAGTTAGTTGACACCCTTTTTTTAGAATAGAATAGAATATCTTTATTTGCTTTGAATGTAGGTAGGTACAAACATTGTTGTTAACATATATTTTGAAGAATCCTTGTACATTCTGCCTTAATAAAGCATGCAAATTCAGTGTTAAACTAAAAAGACATGGATGCATTAATTTAAATTTGCTTATCATCTAGGAATTCTTGCAAGGTATAATAGCATTTTTCAGCTAGCAGAGCTGTGAGGTGTTTTTTGAACCTTTCCAATGGGAGATCTTTAATGCTGTTTGGCAGCTTATTGAAGATAACAGGTGCCATACAAATAACACTTTTTTTCAAAAGACTGGTTTTGTATGCACCTGTACATAACAAATTCTGATATTGCGATCTCAGACCTGTATTTCGTTGTCTAGTTTGGTTGAAGTATACAAATAAGTTTTTATTACATTTAACAAATAATGCTAACTCTAGGATGTACAGGGACGGTAAGGTTAGTAATTTACGAGACTTAAATATAGGTGCGCAGCTATCTGTTACTTTCAGATTAAACATAGCCCTGAGGCAGCGTTTTTGAGCTTTAAAAATGCTTTCTCGTTCAGTACAATTTCCCCAAAAAATTACACCAAATCTTAAAACGGAGAGTACTAGGCCATGATAAGCCACTAATAGTGTACGTAATATAACTTTTTTGGATAGGTGGTACAGCATATATGCGGATGTACTGAGTCTTTTACAAATATTCTCTGCTTGGGCCTTCCATGTTAATTGGCTGTCAATTAAGATTCCCAAAAATTTTGTCGTGGTTACTGTATCTACTGTTTGACCATTATAATTTATATTCATCAAACCTACGGGTATTCTTTGGTAAAAGTGCATGATTTTGGATTTTTTAATATTAATAACTAGATTATTTTCGTCAAGCCATTTTACTAAACTATTAAGGGTATTATTAATGTCATTTTCATAGGATTGTTTATTTGAGCATTTGATAAGAGATGTGCTATCGTCAGCAAATAATACCATCGGATAAGGTATTTTACGTGGCAGGTCATTTATATACCTATAGCAAAAATAATAATGGTCCAAGGACGCTGCCTTGCGGTACGCCATATTTTATTTCTCTAAGAGACGATACGTATTTTAATTCTTTTCTTGTTTGGAAGCACACTCTTGATACCTCAGTACATTGTTTGCGACCAGTTAGGTACGATTTTATTAAATTATGCACATTACCTCGTATGCCGTAGATTTGAAGTTTATTTAGTAGAGTGTCATGACTTACGTGATCGAAAGCTTTTGACATATCAGCGTATATGGCACATATGGGCATTTTTGTATCTACATTTGGCATTATAAATTTTAGAAAATCGTAGATAGCCATGTTTATATTTTTATTTTTTCTAAAGCCCTTTTGTTCATCGCATAAGATGTTGAACTAAGCTAAGAAATTATATAGTGAATCATAGATAATTTTTTCTATGAAATTTGAAAAAACTGGAATTAAGGCAATGGGTCTGTAATTTGCCATTTCTTCTCTATTATGCTTTTTGAAAATTGGTTTCACTATAACTGTTTTAAGACTTTCAGGAAATACTCCTGAGTATATACTTACATTAATAATGTGAGCAAGGGGTTCAGCTACACAGTCAGAGACAAACTTTACAACTTTCGTTGAAACTCCATCATAGCCGAAACTTTTTTTATTTTTTAAATGTTTAATGGCGCGTCTAACATCTTGAGGAATAACTGGGGACATAAATATTGAATAAGGATTGAAATCAATAGTTGTAGTACAACTATTTATTGATTGTGGTACACCTGGAGCTTGATCAACAAAGAAGTTGTTGAATGATTCGGCTATTTCTTGAGGGTCAGATAGTATTCTATTTTGTATTTTTATTTGAGAAATAGGTTCACTTACAATCTTTTTGTTATTATTTATGATTTGCCAAGTTGTTTTTGTTTTATTTTTAGAGTTGTTTATAAGACAATTATTTTGAGCTGATTGTGTAAGTTTAATTATCTTCTTAAATCTCTTTGAGTAGTTATTAAACATGGTTTTATTTTCACATGTTGGCTTAAATCTTTGCTGCCACAGCAACTGACGTTGTCTCTTGCTGCATTTTCGTATCCCACGTGAAATCCAGTAGGCTTTTTCTCGGTTTTGATTGTAACTAATTTGTAGGGGAAACACAACTCGTATAGGAGTACAAACAATTCTAGGAAGTTATCGTAGGCTTTGTTGGCATTTTCTGTACTGTAGATATCGGAAAACGATAAACTTTGCAGATGTGTTTTAAATTTGATGAGATTTTCCTTGGTTACATTTCGTCTTAATGTTTTCCAGGCGTTGGTATGACAAGATTTATTTACCTTTAACTTAATTATTTGTGCTGTGTGATCTGATAATCCGAAATCGATGACCTCACATTTATTGCTTTGTTTATAATTATGAGCAAAATTATCTAAACAAGTTTTGCTGCTAAACCGTGTTGATTCGTTAATTTGTAGTTTAAGGTTGTAACTCATGAGAAAGCATTCAAATTCCAACGTGATTCTATTTTGTTTTAAAATATCTATATTAAAGTCTCCGCTTACAATTAATTTTGTGTGGTTTTTGGCACATACTTTTCTTAATATAATATCTAAGTTTTCGTAAAATTGACTAAGGTTACATAGCTTAGGCGGTCTATAAACGCATAAAACTATTAAATTATGTATAGGCATCTCAATGGCACAACACTCTATGATTCCTGATATGGAGTATTTCATAATATCCGGCAGTTCTTTATATTCATGACCTATTCTCACTAAGATGCAGGCACCACCGCGTTTTTTATTATCTCTAGCATAGCATGCCGCTAGCTTGTAATTAGGTATTTGCAGCAATTTTTCTTGGCCAGACATTATGAAATGCTCGGTTATACACAGTACATCCATGACTTTCTGCTTATCAAACAGTTATTGAATGCAAATACTTAGTATGTCGGACTTGTTTATAAGTCCGGCTATGTTTTGATGAAAGAAAAACAAATGATCAAAGAAAAAGCTCATGATGACACACAGCGTCTGGTTTGCCGTTGAGTATTAATTCGCATTGAGTTAAACAGTTGTTCGATATGGTTAACATTAAATTTTTAAAGATATTTATTATTATTTATTAAAAGACATTTATTTTCCTACTGAATTTTGAGAACATAGTAAAATCATAAAGTAAATCTAGGTTAGAGTCAATAGCAGTTGCGTAGTTATAGGTTTGTAAATCAAGATGTACCTAATAAATTATTAAATGTCTCTATACGCCAGTTAAACATAGTTGAATAATCACTTAATCTAAATGTGGGAACACATAAAATAATATTTGTATGCTGTACTTTAAGTAGATTCTCTCTTAGTTCTAATATGATGTTTACATAATTTTCAGTTTGTTGGAAGTCTTTTTCTCCTATTAAGATGACACAATAGTCACTCATTGAATAGTCACTTAGTTTTTTATGCAAGTTGTTGGTAAGGTGAAGTATTCCGCAGTTTGGGGAAACATGGTGACATATTTGAAAATTGTCAAATGACGTTTCAGCTATTGACAAAATTTTATTACTTTTATTCGCACTGACAACGCATTGATTAACAAATAGGCTATAATTATTTTTTATGCTATAACATTTATAAAGTTTAACGCGGATATAACCGCAGCTAGTCTGGTATATATTCGAGTTACTTATTATGTGTAAATATGGTGTATTTCGACTTCGACGACGTATACCTACACGAGTGTAGGAAAGTGGCAAAATACCGTGAATTGCGATTTTCCGTGGTGATTCCAAAATCCTATAGAAGCCTGTACTAAAGTCTCCACTATTCTAATAGGGTAGAACTTTGACTTGACGATTATTTATTATTATGTATTTATAACTTTTGCACAACATTGCACAAAGGAGGACTTAATGCCGAAGGCATTCTCTACCAGTCGACCTAGGGGTGATACAGAAACATTATGGTAGGTGCACTAGAACTGGACTTTACTTAAGTTTGACTAAATGACGAAAACATTCCATAATGTTGAATTCATATGCCAATAACTTGATTGATTAAATTACTTCACACTGCCAAATAATCTAAACGAAAGTCTAAATAAAAAAAAACTCCAGCATGATGAGAACAGTCAGGTGGTCTGGCGGGGTCATAATGGCTGGCCCCATCCCAAATAATTTTTAGATATCGATTTTTTTTTTTAATGGAACCTTTCTGGTCCCATTAAAAAAAAAATATACCACTGATAATACAATTAGACGGTTGGCGTGGTTGGTAGACGCGTGCCTTTCACGCCGCAGGTCGTGGGTTCGATACCCACCCGGGTCAAATGTCTGTGTGCATCAAGATGTCTGTTTTCCCTATGTCTGGGTGTAATTATTATCTATTTAATATGGTGTTAACAAAATAAAAGTAGTATATGTAGTAGGGACTTATATCAGTTATCTGGTTTCCATAGTACAAGCTCTGCATAATTTGGGAACAGATGGCCGTGCGTAAATATTGTCCCAGGATATTACAATGTAGTTACCTCAACTAATTGTATGTTCAGCTGACTCTAGTTCTGAGAAGTTTAAGAGATGGGTAGATTTCAATGAACTTAAAGTAGTCGCTTTAGTTAAATGATATAAGATATAGTGTCAAATTTTGGGGCAACAGTCTCAAAATGTGATATTGAAAGAGCATCAACCAAAAGCTCCGTAAAGGAACGGTGTAAAGAAATTTTTTGGTAAACTTTAAATATTACTCTTCCTAGCTCATATAATAATAATATCTGGGGACAATGTCACACAGATCATCCTAGCCCCAAACTAAGCAAAGCTTGTACTATGGGTACCAGGCGACGATATACGTACTTATATATAGATAGATAAATACTTATATACATAGAAAACATCCATGACTCAGAAACAAATATTCGTGCTCATCACACAAATATTTGTACTTACCGGGATTCGAACCCAGGACCACCAGCTTCGTAGGCAGGATCACTACCAACTAAGCTACAGTGACCGTAATATGTGTTTGTTGTTCAAATGGACGTTACCCAACATCCCTACAAATATGTAACGCCAGCAGCACAAGGAGAAAAGTACTAATACAATACAAGAAAAAAATAAAATACGATTTTAGTGTCACTACGACCAAGGATATAGAGGCATAGTGATGCATAACTGTCGCTATCAAGCAGTCACTAACTGCAATTCGCTACCTACTTGTTGAATTTAAAATAAATGCTATTCCAAATATGTTTAAACGTAATTTAAAAAGCGTTTGATTTTTATGTGTATTGTTTCCGACATTCCTGTTTTTGTTCACTATATGTTATTATACGTGTTAATTTGGTTTATAAGATATATTCATATGAATAAATTCGCGGCAGCTCCAATGTGTGAGCAAACCCTGAGAAACTAATAGAAAGACGAGTAGGATGGTACCCCAAGCAGCAAAATGTGGTCTAGTAATTGTCCTGGAACCACCATTTCATTAGGACTATAACGGAATAGTAAGCAATTATAACCACGGAAAAGGGCCCAATTTATAGGCGTATTTTAGCTAATTAAATATCTATAGTAGACTTGGTGAATACCATTTTGACCAATAACGGCCATATAGTTGGACTATGTAAAACTATTTTCTCCCGCGTAGCCAACTATCAGCGCTTAATGGAACCAATCACGCCAATAGTAACCTTATAGTTAGACCACGTAGAACTATTTGCTCTCGCAAAGCTAACTATGAGCGCTAAATGGAACCAAACACGACAATAACGTACACAGTGAATATCTTACAAACTCATACAAAGTGATGTGAATTGGTGAATGTTGCTATGCACATTTGTAAAGATTAATTAATATTGATAAAGGTAAGTTATTATATTTTTATAATAAATATTATCTAGAATAAGAGTAGGGTGTTAGTTAACAATAAGTGAAGCCGTGTTTGAATGTGCATGGCGCAGGTATATTTTCGGTGAAGTGTAATAAGTTTTTTGTCAAAATTTTTAAGCGCCCCTCGAAATTCACGTTTTCATTAAGTTGAATTTTAAAATAATGTTGGTTTCAGTAAGACATACAACGAAAAGTCGCCATCTTGACAAACTTGGTCTTCCCAAATACATTAACAAACCGTTATAGGCGTACTTTGTTTAAAAATGGTAAATATCAGAACTATTGCTTGGCCATATTGTTTGGAATTAGAGTTCCGCAAATATTGTAATGTTACTCTATGTTGTTTTTAGGTACCGATGTCTTATTTTCATATTTTTGTTTAGGTGTCAGGTGTGAAAATGGTAATGTTTCTGGACGTCGATAGCTTTATAACTAAAAGGGATTTTCGAGCTTTAAAAATTGTTTGAAATATTTTCTACTTCTATTTTTGTGCTTTCCCTTGCTAACTTGGTTTATTGTTTCACAGAATCGTGATCAAGACCAAATTAGTGAGATGCCAACGGTCTCTCGAGAAGATACTCGTTCAAATACTACAAGATCACTTCTTTTACAACAAAACTCGGCTACCATTCAATCCGGTTCAGCAATTTTACCTGTATCTTCTTTTGTCCCGCAAAACCCTCAACTTGTCATAACAGAAGCAGAAGAAACACTGTCAGATGTCAGTTTAAATGCTCAACATTGCTTTCTTTACAACACGGATAACCAAATACAGCCTATCGAGGTTGGTCAAATTCCACAACTTCAACATGAAGTAAAGTCAATCAAAGAAGACATTATAACCATCATACCAAATCAAAATGCACTTTATGAAATACAAACTAACATGTGCTGAGTGCTGTGTCGAAGAGAGATTCAGAATGAATTAAACTCGTACATTAAGACGTAGATGTAGACATGTTATAAGAGATCTAAGAGAACTTGAAGAATTTGAAACAAATACATTTATTCAAAATTTCGAATAAAAAATTGAATGCCGCATGTCGTATTGTATTCTACAGCCCATTTTCTAAGATCGCTATGTAGTTGAAAATTGGAATAGTTTTCAATATCGCATTCATCTTCTTGTACAGGTTCCTCACTAACACAATCTTCCAAGTGTACATTTAAAATTGCTTTTATCGATTAAACGTTTTTTCGTGCAGAGTCATTAAAATAAACATTTTGTCTTAAATTTTCACAATAACAATTTTGTACGGAACCTTCTCATATTTCTACGATTCAACAAAATCAAAATATCCGTACTGAGACTATAACCGAATTTGCAAGACCATTATAAACCAATGTTTTCTTGTTCAGGACACCACGGATATAGTTTTGGATACTAAGTATATTATATTAAACCTTTATAAGCGTGTTAAGATTATAACGATATTGGTATATACCACTATATAACCGCTCCATTTTACTGATAATTGTTCTGTAAAGTAAATTTATAAACCCTTATAAAACCAAGTAATAAATGCAAATAGTATCCAGAATGTTTAGTTCTGTTTATCACTCTTATTGGTGTACTTTACTTATAGTGGTTCTATAATGTTTCTTGTTAGTAGTTATAAGCATAGCTTACCAGTTTATCTGTTCTTGAGTGCGTTTACGCCCTCGCGATACTTTTATAGGTCACCCAAGCTTATATTTGACTTTTAATTTCGGCCTATAAGTAATTATAAGTTAATGTATAGGAGGAGATATACTATAAGGCCCAACTAACTCCATGCTTGCTATTATAAGCGATGCAGCAAAAACTAGAACCCTTAAGAGAACATTAAAAGTGCTGGAGTCCTATAACGTCTGCACTATAGGATAATTTTGCTGCTTGGGACGGCCACTTCAAGCGGCTCCCAGACGACCACAAGGCAAGTGAAGTATTACAATTGAGTGAGCAGCTCCGAGGTCATGGAAGGCCTGTAAAGACATGAATCAGATTGGGCAATAAAATTTAAAGACCCTCAATTACCACCACACGTACACCTTTACGACGGTCACCGTAGCCTAGTTGGTAGTGCTCCTGTCTACGAAGCTGGTGGTCCTGGGTTCGAATCCCGGTAAGTGCAAATATTTGTGTGATGAGCACGAATACAAGACAATACAATACAAATACTCTTTATTGTACACCAAGATTAACATATAAAGTATAAAGTTGTAATAAATCTAGTACAATGGGCGGTCTCATCGCTAACTGCGATCTCTTCCAGACAACCTTAGGATGGACAAGATCAGCAAGAAGAATAATTAAATGAGTGATAGGGGTGTAGCAACTTAAGAAAGAAATAGTAAATAGGAATAGACTAGTCTAGTAAATTAAGAGAGAAAATTGTGAAACATTATCTTGAAGTAATGCCTACAGCTCGTAGGTATTACATATATATATATATATATATATATATATATATATATATATATATATATATATATATATATATATATATATATATATATATATATATATATATATATATATATATATATATATATATATATATATATATATATATATATATATATATATATATATATATATATATATATATATAGGTATATATATTACATACCACATAGTATAAGTATTTTATTTGTTATATGTATGTGGTATGTAATATATATACCTATATATATATATATATATATATATATATATATATATATATATATATATATATATATATATATATATATATATATATATATATATATATATATATATATATATATATATATATATATATATATATATATATATATATATATATATATATATATATATATATATATATATATATATATATATATATATATATATATATATATATATATATAGGTATATATATTACATACCACATACATATAACAAATAAAATACTTATATAAATACATACATCCTATTAGTGATAGGAGATGACAGTAACACTGTTATTATGCAATAGTATCTATCTATCGTAAAAGGTAGTACTCCTTCACTAGTTTTTTAAAAGTGTGAAGGGATTGTGCTCGCCTTATCGCTACAGGAAAATCATTCCAAAGGCGCACAGCTTCTACTGTAAATGATTGTCCGTAGAAGTTAGAGGAATGCTTAGGTATTTTGAGTGGCAAATTTTGAGATGACCTCAGGGATCTTAAATGTGTGTCATTTAGGAACTCGAACCGTTTTTTGAGATAAAGTGGGGTGGCAGGATTAAACAATATACTGTATAGAAGAATTAAAATATGAGTATCTCGGCGGAGGCGAATGGGAAGCCACTTGAGCTTGGTGCGAAATTCTGAAACATGGTCATATTTGCGCAGACCAAATATGAACAATGGCAAGTTCCCATACTTCATTTTACCTGACATCGAATCGTAGCGTCTATGTTGAGAAAAATATGAAAACTATAGGGCTTTCATTACTTGAAATAATCACAGTTTTTTTTTTGTTTGAGAAGGTCACAGAAAAAATATATTTACATTTTTATATTTTGAGGTTATGATGTCAACATGAAAGTAAAATGCGCCCTGCCTAACCACAATTCAATATCTACCTAGAAACTCATACATTTCTAGCGTAACGCAGTCTTAAGCAAACCTTTATGCTTCGGGATATATTGAGGCCTATTTAACAATACCTAGAAACTCATACATTTCTAGCGTAACGCAGTCTTAAGCAAACCTTTATGCTTCGGGATATATTGAGGCCTATTTAACAATACCTACCTAGAAACTCATACATTTCTAGCGTAACGCAGTCTTAAGCAAACCTTTATGCTTCGGGATATATTGAGGCCTATATAACAAATCTAGAAGAGGGCATTAGTTAACGACCTATATGCAGTGATCGAATATAGGCCTTATTTAAAGTGAGACTACTAATGATTTATGAAACAGATGCCCGGGTGACGCGCGCAACCACCGCGACGACGCGACGTGGCGACGCATGAGCCTGCTCAGTAACCTACGTAGGTACCTATATAGGTACCAGTAACATATGTATATCGTCTACCAACGCAGTTAGATCTAATTAAATCTAACTATTTATCTTTGGCTTTCACAATAGCTAAAAATATTTTTTCACACCGACTACGACTGGCATTTTCGCCGATTAGCGCCTGTAGACAAACGCTCCAAGAATTCTGCCGGAGCTGATACATTTGTTTGATGCCTAGCCCATCCAAGATACCACACGAGCGTCATAACATGTGCGCAACAACCTACAGTACGCCGACCAACTAAACAGTTGCAGCAGTATTCAGCTATGCCTGATCTGCCTGTATTATTATTATTTTCTATCAAAATATAGACAAAGTACTTCTTTCTCGATTGTATTTTGCCTCTTATTAAAGTGGTTTCTCCATTGCCTCGTAAGCTGTATTCAGAGGAATTCAATCTTTCACTGCACACTTCAATCCTATATCCGCCATGAAAACGTATATGCTCGCCATAATATGAGCGGGCTTGACGTATTTGATACGTTCCCAAGGCGAACAATATTAAGTCTCTATAATCTAATGTAGGAAAGACCATTACATTATGTCGGTCTGCTGTGAGACTTTGGAAGTTGGCTGATCGTCGGTTCATATTATTAATTTCTACCACATTTGCCAGATTATTTTCCAAGTTAATTCTTTCGTTAATTATATTTAATATTTCATTAGCATACTCATTATTTCTTAGGCGAGTGCCAAACTTATTTAATAAAGCTGCTGCTATTTGGAAATTCTCCATCATGTGTGGTAGAGATCTATGAAAATACTCCTGCCTTAATATCTTGTAATCTCGTTTAATGTAACCATTTACAACCTCTACCACCCATCTACAAATGGTGATGCAGCGGCTTTGGTTAGCTTGAGCTGTAGTCAACTGATGCTCACCTTCTAACAGGGAGTGTGGCATATATGTGCGATAACCACATTCTTCCAATAAGCTAATGCTGTCTCTAAATCCTCTGTCTAATATAAAAACATCATTCTCTCTGAAGCCTTAGAGGAGATGTTTCAACACTAAATAAGGATGTCATTATGTCAGCATCTGAGGTTGTTGCCTTGTATGGGCCAAAACAATCCACAATATAACCATCACTAGCAACAATTAAGAAAGGTTTTAATAAATTCCTATATTTATGTAGTGAATAGGTGTCTTTTTGGAACATGTAATTAGAACTTTTATTTATGTATATATATGTACCATCACAAATTACTATTATGTTATTTTCATTTCCATATAAACCATTTGGAATGATTAAATTATGGGTTAGCAACTGCTCCCGGGATAAATGTGTTATACCTAAGTATCACGGCACAAAGTCTTGTATAAGCACTTCCCGGACTCGGTCCATCAGGGTTTCCAAGGTACGACGTGGCTTTTGCACTAAAGTTGCAATCCGTTCATCGGAGTCTCCAGTTCTCATCTTTATTAACAAAGACACAAGTCCTAGTCTTCCCCCTTTAATTTCTAAAATTCTTGGTACTTCTTCTAGAAGTAGATGGAATTTTTCTTTAGACAATCCTACCCAGTATGCGAAAATCCTTTCATCCATTTCTTGGAGGTTGTCAAAATCTACAGTAGGAAAAGCGTTAACAAATGAAAATATATGTTGAACATGTTCGGCATTAAATGTATTAATACTGTTTTCTGATTGATATAAACTGTCCCAAGAATTTCTAGCTAAATGGTCCCCACAAACACGAGCTAATTTTGGCAAATAATATTTGTGATTGCTCAAAATAATAGCACGTAATTGGTCAGAAATGCCATGCAATGTCCCAGTATAACTGCAATTGGTAAACACACAATGACCAGCGTTGGCCGCCCTCTTATATTCTGGTAATATAATATTTTCTAGTACGTTTGGCCTAGCAGTTTTTTCAGTTTGTGGACTCTCAGGGGTTTCATTATCCTGTGGTATTTGGGGTGTTGCTGCAGGTGATCTCATTTCATCAACAATATTGATATGGAGAGCTTCTCTCTTAGTGCGCAACCAACAGGCATGACACACTCTATCTGAAGGTGTCAGCTGCAATGAAAGTAAATCAAAATTAGGAAACATATACAGGTAATTCAATTACAAGATAAACAGAATTTGCTTTCTTTCTTTTTATAACCATTCAGGTCATTTCAGGTTTATAATTTTTATTTATATACTTCAAAAATAACATATATATTATTTATATTGAGCAAATACAAAATATGTAATAAGGAAACAGACCAAAGAAATATTTTTTTAAATTAATAAGACAAAGTCAAAGATCAATTCTTTCATACCTGTCGTGGTTCTATTTTCATTCGAATAACATTTATCATGTTCTGTTGCAGTTCTGTTGGGTTTTCTCTTAAAACTTTGTCATTTTGCTTTCTTGCAATTGAACAGCCACACAGAAGACACACATTAACATGGCCTCGTTGACTTGGTCCAGCTTGATTATCATTGGCAGTAATATTTTGCTGCAAATTCTGATTTACTGCAACCATTGAAAGTTCCCAACATGCTTCACAAACATAATCATCCTCAGTAATCTAAAAGTTAAGGAAAAGAATAATTATTAGCAATTAATGTAATTTAGCAATCTGTGTTGCCACCAGACTGGTGACTTGTGTTTGAGTTAAGTGCAAACTAGTTATATCTTAAACTAACACTGAAACAGACATTTACAATGGTGACTTGTGTTTGAGTTAAGTGCAAACTAGTTATATCTTAAACTAACACTGAAACAGACATTTACAATTTAGGAAATGAAAAAATATATCTGATTTTCTGCTATTTGGTACTTCTCCAGACATATATGCCAATGATGGCATTGATCTAATTATATTATGGAATAATAATAATAATCAGTTATTTATCCTCTCACAAAGATTTACAATACAGGAATGGTACCGTCCCTAAGAATACACACTGATTGTACATTTTGTTAATTTATCTAGAGACCTACTTTGTGAGAGGCTGGTGCCTGTTGTAGATTTATTTTTAAATCTAAGAGTACTAAGTAAGTATGGAATTAGCAAAATAAATATAAATAATACATACAGATAAGTATTGTTAAAACTTACGATTTGTGGATAAACCCAGTTGCAGAGCACGGTTCCTAAGAATACCCACTGACCCACGCTACAAACTTTTGTGTTTTGATCTAAGATCCGATATCGCCGCAGGGTGTTGACGCAAATGTTGCAATTCACGCACAAGATGCGTGTAGGCCTAAGACTATTCATTTTCGAGCACTCAACGATATACAAATCCTTAAGCACAATCGGTCCGTTTAGAGAAAGCAGTTGGTCGTTTATGCAGATAGGTAGTCCGTAAGAACGCACAAGTCGTCGTTTGGGGCAGAGAATCAAGTCCAGGGGGTATGCGAGGGTCAGAAATACAAATAAACCAAAGAATAAAACAAAACAACAAGATACTCGTACTAAATACAATCAAGAACAATATGTAGTTCTTCTTCTTCTTTTTTCAAATGGCAATTATGCCGATGTCGACAATTCTGCCAATGTCAGATGTGAAATGGGAATACGTGCGATAAAGAACAATGGGCAAAAATGTATGGAACGTGGTACCCGCTCCAATAGTCCTCATTAACACTTTGACAGCCGAAGATTTTAAAACGCGGATTCCATGGTTCGCCGGCGATTTTCGCCGATATTGCAACATTTATAAAATGAGAACTATCATTGATAAATCTATAATTATTTTTTTATTTATACTATTGACTTGTTTATTTCTAGGATAAAAATAAAAAACAGACGTAAATTAGTTTTTTTTTATTTAAAAATGTAGAATAAAAAAGAGGTTTTATGGGAAAAAAAAAAGTCGAACATGGACTTTTGCGTGTTCAAGTCGTGTAATTTTTGCGTGTATGAAAAATTTTGAAGCAAGGATGGTAGCATAAAGGCACGTTGCAGTCTGGGCAGTAAAATATGGTTTCTTTGCGTCCTCGTTTGCCAGTGTTTTTCTTAGAAATGTCTGCACAAACTTTACAGACTCTTGCCACCTTCTCTTTTTTTTCGGTGCTCGGTATCCTTTCGAGAAAGTGCCTTCCCACTAGTCTGGTACTGCTGCCTACATGGTGTGGGCCACGTGAGGGTCCTGGTTCAGCCTCTGGTGCAGTTTGCAGCAGCTGGTCACCACACTCCATCAGGAACTGTGAGAATCGCGGGCGGCGCCTTTGAGACCTTGATTTATTGTAAATGACGTAAGCATTTACCATTGCTCTTGCTACCAGGTTGAAAAACATCTTTTTCCACCACTTCATGCTCTTTCTATTCAAGGAGTAGTAAGACACATACTGGTCATTCAGATCTACACCAAATTTGTGGTGGTTGTAATCTAGTACACAATCTGGTTTCAGCCTTTTGGTCACACCGACACCTTTGACTTTTGCATCCACCTCTGTCCAGCTAGCTCCGTGTTTCGTAGAAAGCATGAGTACATCACGCTTGTCCTTCCATTTACAAGCGGTTAGATTGGCCCGGTGACAAAAGGCCATTTCGCCTTTTTCCAACGGTTGATGACGCCAATCCTGTGGCAGACCACGACGATTCGCCATTACAGTGCCAACAAGGCGAGTGTCCTTTATCCACAATAAGTCTGCGATTGTCGGACTTGTAAAGAAACGGTCCATGTATATGGTGTGCCACTTACCGAAGTATGGTTCACTCAATTCCGTGATAATCGTTTCCACCGATTTCGAGTCGCCTATGTAGGGAACCATGCGCAGTATGTATCCTGTTTCCGCGTCGCAGAGCATGTACACTTTCATGCCATATTTATCGGGCTTATCTTTGTTATACACTTTGAAGTGCACTCGTCCCCTAAACCCACAAGTACCCTCATCGATAGTCAAGTGCTCATTGGGATAATAACACTCTTGACACAACCGACACATGTCATCAAAAAAAGGTCGGAGTTTGAAAAAAGCGTCGTACTCGGGATCACCACGCGGTTTGTAGTTTGCGTTATCATTCAGATGGAGACAGCTATAAATGGCTCGGAATCTGTTTCTATTCATGTGCTTCCCGGCGAATGTAGTGGCTATTATTTCCCGTGTAGACCAGTATGAATCAAAACTCTCCTTGTGTACAAGCGTAATATGAATCACGATAGAAAAAAATGTCTTTAGTTCCGATTTTTTGACAGCTTTCCATTCGTACAACATAGTGCCAGGTTTCAGAATGCCTTTTCTTGCTTGTTTGGTTTTCATTTGAGCTGCGTAACGGTTAGTTTCCGTCTTTAGAGTGTTCCAAAAAGAATCGGGGAAAAAAATTGAAAAACAATCCAACTCTGACGAACTTTCATCTACTGGAGCCAATACTTGAGATACTTCTTGAAATACTGGATTTTCTGGGGGTTCTTGCAGTGCTTGGTATGACCATCCATTACCTTCATCCATTTCTCTGAGGGTAAGTGCTGCTGCTGATCTGCGGGTAACGCCGCGCCCGCGTGTAGCCGAACGCACCGCCGAGCGACCGCGACCGAGGCGGGAACTCGTATTTCTTCGAGGTGTACGACCCCGGCCCCGTACATGTTCCCCCCGTACAGGTTCAGATAAGTCGTCTGACATGTCAGCATCAACTTCTTGTCGATCATGAACCGATACAACCTCTTGCAAGTCTTGAATAAGGTCTGGAAAGAGAAAAAAACAATAAAAATATGTACGACGCAAAAAGGCTACATTTCTACAATAATAGCCCAACAAAATACAATAATTTACCTTGAATTTCAATATCTGGGGCTTCTTCAATATCCGAATCATCATCAGCAACCAAGAAGTCAATAATTTCGTTCGAATCGAGCCGATAACTTCGCCGTGAACTCGCCATTTCGCGCCAAAATTCGTGTACGTGCACTCGCAATAGCGGCGCGGGAACACTGGCGCAGCGCGACACTCGATAGCTTGTTCCGCTCACACCAAGCGCCCCACCACGGTTATTCTTACATGTGTGCGTAGCTAAAGCACTACACTATTATATCAATGCACGCCAAACACGGACTACGGACGTCGTACGTACGACTTTCTTAGTGTTTGTTTTAACAAACACTAAGAAAGTCAGTCACGTACTGAGAACGTGATCAGCGTCACAATACAATCAACCTGGGACGTACTCTGCACGTGATCGGCTGTGAAAGTGTTAATATATCATTGAATAGACATTTTGATGCAGAAAAACGTCTACCATGGCGCCTGTCCCTATTCACGTTTGGAAAGCAGTAATCTCACTATCTATACTTATTATTATAAAGCTTTAATCTCAGGAACTGCTAGTCCGATTTAAAAAATTCTTTCAGTGTTAGATAGCCCATTTATTGAGGAAGGCTATAAGCTATATATCATCGCTACGCTACGACTAAAAGGAGCCGAGCAGCAGGGGTGAAACCACGGGGAACAGCTTGTGTTTTATAAATGATGAAGAATTTATTACAAACTACTTATATAAGTAAAATAAAGCTAGAATAACATGATATAACACATTTAGGATTCTATTATTAAAAGAAGTAAGAAAACAAGCATTCTTTAAATACAAAACATATACTTTATCAATAAGTGAGTAGATTTAAAACATTACATATCGGTATCAACTATAACAGCATTGAGGAAAGATGCCGGAACAGTAAATCCCGTATGCCTCGCATAGCCTAAGTACCATACGATGGACACTATATGTGCACAAGTGCCGATCGTACGTCGCCCGGTTAAACATGTGCAATACTGTTGGACAATATTATTTGCACTGCTGATTAATATATAACAAAAATATGTTTTTACACGGACATGTCGCGACTGGATTCGTCCACGCAAAAGCCAGGCATCTTCATGTATGCCATAGTCTGGCAGATCATCAAGTGCTCCCTCTCTGTACGTTTCAATTATATATAGACCATTTGATAAATGCTCGGCACAGTAAGATCTTGCCAGCTTGAGTTGGTATGTACCTAGCGCTAATAGAATTATATCCTCCTCCGTCATTGAAGGGAAGTTTTCAATCTGGCTCGCTTCCGTCCTCTGAAAATATACTCTTCTGTGGTTAAGCCGTTTTCTCTCTACATACATATGCAGAAGATTCGGGGTATCTATTTTCTGCCTTATTATATGGACGAATTCGTCTGCGTGTACGCTATCCACGATGGGTTGGTGGAAGTGATTCGTGATAGCTGCGGCAATCTTAAAATCAGTGAACATATTGGGCAGTGACTTATTAAAATATTTTTGCCGCAAGAGCTTAAAATCACGTTTAAACCGGCCATTTGCCACTTCCACAACCCACCGGCATAGCGTTACCGATCGAGCTTCGTTGGATTGTTCAGTGGTCAGCTGTGTCTCTTGGCGGTTCTTTGTTGGTGGGACATAGGATTCATACCCACATTCATCAATGAGGTCCAAGCTGTCCCTAAAACCTCGATCTAATATAAAAGCATCGTTTGTTCGGAGTAACCAATGTAATGGATGTTGTCCATCATTCATAATATCGCCCATTATTTGCGCATCTGTTTTTGTTGCAGCGTATGGACCCATTACATCCAATATATATCCATCAGTACATACAAGTAGGAAAGGTTTCAGTAGATTCTGAAACTTGTGTAAACTGTAGGATAATATTTGGAATAAAAAGTTCGAGCTTTTATTTATGTAAATGTAAGTACCATCACCAATCAATAATAACTTATCATTATTTTCATTTCCAAATAAGGCTTTTGGTATAGTTAGATTTTTTTCCAATAATTGTTGTCTGTCAATGTGATCCACTCCCAAATGCAGCCCGACATAATTGTTACTGAGACACTCCCTCACAATAACCAATAAACGTTCGAGCTTTCGTCGTGACATGTTAAATAATGTCGCAAGTCTTTCATTTGGCTCCCCAGAACGCAGTTTTGTTAGATAAATACCTAATGCAGTTCTCGGCTCTCTACATCTTTCATTTAGTGCAGGTGTTTGTACCAATATATTATCAAACTCTTCGCACTTGCGTCCTGTCCAAAAGTGCATCTCTTCGTTGGTTAAAGCGCCTCTCGTGTTGAAGTCTAGCCGAGGTTCACGTTGTAAGGCCATTCTTAACATGTCACAAATGTCAGTAAACTGTTCTGTATTAAAATCATGAGCGACATTACATGTTTGAGGTAGCTCATCCCAAACGTTGTTCTCTAAGTGCTGTGTACACACTCTTGCACCATTTGGAATATAAAGCTTATATTCACAAAAGATGTGAGTTTTAATTGTTATTGGGATTCGATGGCGAGTTGCGTTTGGACAGTTGTTAAATATACAATGCCGTGGTGTGTTTGGAGCACGTGTATACTCTGAAACTTGAAATTCCTGAACATTTTGCACAGCTTCCGGCACAGCTTCCGGCACTGCTTCCGGCATTGCATCCGGCACTGCTTCCGGCATTGCATCCGGCATTGCTTCTGGCACTGCATCTGGCATTGCTTCAGGCATTGCTACGGGCACGGCAGGGTTCGCATGTCTTCTCACTGCATTATCAGCGGACTGCCAACATCGGTGACACACACGTCGTGTGCCATCGAATACCACCTGAAAGTAGTAAAAATATGATTTAATATTAGGTCTTTACCTATGAAATTGCCGTTCTGCAGTACTGGCCATTTCAAATCAAAATAATTTTTGTTTGGCTAAGAATTCTAATTTCAAATTAAATTTATTTTAAAAACATGGATTCTTTTTTCCAAAAGTAGTCATTTCTTTATTGATTAGTGTTACATTTTCATCGCATTTCAATCTTTTTCGTCATCATGGATACGTTAAAAATTCGAGTAATTATGGAATATGAGTACCGTCGTGGCAGCAACGCGGCACAAGCGGCACGCAACATCAACGACGTTTACGGAGCTAACACTACAAACCAACGCACCACCTGTTATTGGTTTGCTCGCTTCCGTTCTGGAAATTTCGACCTGAAAAATGAACCTCGCGGTCGTCCGAAGACTTTGGTCGACAATGACGAATTAAAGGCGGTTGTGGAAGCTGATGATACACAATCTACGGCTGAATTAGCAGCAGCTTTCGACGTTAGCGTCAAAACAATATTGGTCCATTTGCGTCAAATTGGCAAGGTAAAAAAGCTTGACAAATGGGTGCCCCACGAACTCAATGATCGCCAGCGCGAAGTACGCGTCGAGACGTGCCTTGCACTGCTCAACAGACACACAAATGAAGGAATTTTGAACCGCATTGTTACCTGCGATGAAAAATGGATTCTGTTTGATAACCGCAAGCGCTCAGCAAGTTGGTTGGATCCTGGTTCAGCACCTAAACAATGCCCTAAACGAAAACTTACCCCTAGAAAAGTGATGGTCACTGTTTGGTGGTCTAGCGCCGGTGTGATTCATCACAGCTTCTTACCAAACGGGGTGAGCATTACTGCAGATGTGTACTGTGAAGAACTGAGCACAATGATGGAGAAGCTGGCGCATCTCCAACCAGCATTGGTCAATCGCTCGTCTCCGCTGCTCCTGCACGACAACGCGCGACCTCATACTGCACAGCAGACGGTCTCCAAGTTGCAAGAACTGGGGTTGGAAGCTCTCCGTCATCCGCCCTACTCACCAGACCTTGCGCCTACAGACTACTACTTTTTCCAGAATTTGGATAACTTCTTGGCGGGAAAAAAATTCAATACCCGAGAGGCAGTACAAAATGCCTTTGAAGAATTTGTTGCCTCCCGTCCAGCTGATTTCTTTAAGAAGGGCATCAATAAACTGCCACTGCGATGGCAAAGATGCATTGATTGCATGGGTGATTACTTCGATTAATACAAATAAAAAAATTCATGAAAAAAATTCGTTTAAATTTTTTCATACAAAACGGCAATTTCATAGGTAAAGACCTATTATATATTTTTTTGGAACTAAGCTAAAAAACTGAGAAAACAACGTCACGTAAATACAAAATATTAAAGTGTCGATCGTAACCTAACAACTCTTTTGTTATAGTAAGCGCAGATTCAACAAAGTCGTCGGGCCATAAATCATTTCTCTATGTCCATCTTGCTTGCACTTATAAAGCTTATGGAACGCTAATGCAAAATAATAGGGCATTGGAATAATAAAAGTGACTTTCGAAGGTCCGATCACTCCACACGTGCGCACAGTGTCCAGGTAGCTAATATCGAGTTAGAAAGGATAAGCCCTTTTCTTTGTACTGCTAACCATTATCTATTGTTATTGGTAATGACCGTCTTAAGTGGCAGCACCTGTGCTATACTTAGATTAAGAGTATAAACGGCACGGACGAAGGGATGATGAAATAAAACCACACCTTGATTATAATAATGGAAGTGCTTACCTCCAGAACAGCATGTTCATGAATAAACGCAGCGAACTCAGGGCGCGTTCTTGACAGATTAGTTGTCAAAACATGTTGTTGGTATCTTCTGGTATATAAAGCTCGCCGACACATTACACAGTTGAGACGTTCCATTGCGATATTCCAGTTCGAAAAGTAAATCAGTATAGTCCACAACACTAGCACAGGTCAGCGTTAATTAGAGCGGGTAACAAGTCCAGTAGGAGCGCAGGGGTCAGTAGTTAATAAAACCGAGTTATGAAAGCACAAAAGAAACTCAAACAGCAGCTAAACGTCGTCACGAGCGCAAAACGAACGAGCGACTGACGCAGGACGCGAACACGTCTGGTGTCAGTCGATCCCCTCCTCTCCCTCCCCCGCTGCTCTTGCGCACACCCCGCGCTCAGGAGCAACGGGACTCGAGTTAAAATGAGGAGTGCATGGCAAAGTCTTACGTAAAAACGTTATTAATAGAAAACATGAACGGAAATGCCGAAAATATTACCTTGGTACTCATTTTCTTACATAAATAAGTGGTAACTTATATACTCGTATATGTATGTTTATCGCCGGGGCCACGAGACTGTCTAAACAGGTTACTGTGGCCCTGGAAAGCAAAGGGAAACTGAAGGAACAGGGTTTTTATTAGTTAGTAAGACTGTCGTTTATCTTCAAACGCAATCAGATTTGAGAGTGGCGGCTATAGTAAAAATTGTTCCTCTTGGTAAGACCTTTTAAACGACACTACAATCATATCTATTGGAGCCGGGTACCATTTTGCTCATTCTTCTTTAACCAAAATTTATATATATGTTATAGCTAATTGCGTATCTTGTCGATTAAGCTAAAACAAAACATTCAGACGTAACAATCACAATTTGATGCCATTGCATCTTATAAAACACATTAATACTTCGTAGAGTTCTGGGGAGGGGAATATAAGCAAAGAGGAAAAGTTAATGGGAATGGGAATTTTTTAAATTAGGGAGGAGTTCGTATAAATTATAGGCAGGGTTATTATTGGTGCATTCAAAGAAAATGTGGTCCAGTGAACTTGTTTAGAAGAAAGATGAGGTCATGTTTTTTGTGAAAAACACTCCTCACGTTCCGCTGGACTAAAACCAGTTTCGGAGCCATTTTTGAATTGTAGTAGAATAGGAATAAGTGAATTAGCAACGTGGGACGGTGATGAGATAGAAGAAAGAATCTGAATAATTAAATTGATAAGAAAAGAATCAGAAGTGGAGTCTAATTGAGAACTGCTATTAATGAAAGCGCAGCCATTAGGCTGTGAAGGTGGGGGAGTGGAGGTTAACAGATTTTGGGCGAACTTATCATAAGACGGAGAAAGGGGGGCATGGGTCTTTGGTTTTAAGAGATATGTTTTACGGTGTGATACAGACCGCTGCGGAGAAGGAGAGGACTTCACAGCGTTAGCATAGTTCCGAGAAACTGATGGTATAACTTTACTGGCCTCAACATAGGAGATGGTCTTTTCAGCCATGGTGGACTTTATTTTCCTCTGTCTATTGAACTCCGGACAATCCTTGCTATCAGCAAAATGATTACCCTCGCACGATATACAGAAGGCATCTTCTTGAGAAATGTTGCAGGATTCAGCTGAGTGGTCATGGCCACATTTACGACAGCGTGGTTTGGATCTACACAAAGATTCAATGTGCCCAAACCTACAGCATTTCCGACATTGTATGGTTGGGTAAATATATTGCTGTACTTGGAGAGATGTATAGCAACAAAAGACTCTTTTAGGGAGGGTCTGACCGTCAAAAGTAATGACACAGGTTTCTGTGGGCTTCCATTCTGATAAACCCTCTTGTTACGGTTATTCTTTGGGTTTTGTTAAATGAAACCCAAACTCCGTGAACAAAAATTGTTATTTTAATAAATAACTAAAAAGGAAAATTGTAAAAAAACAAAATGGTGGTAGGCCGTGGGTAACAGGCCGGTCGTTATCTTAATTCTGCCGAGCTTAGGTACTTGACTCCCCTTAGAGTGAAGCGACGACGCGACGCGAAGGCGGTGATCGGCAGCCTGGCAGCCAGGAAAGAGTGGCGTCCAGCCGTTCAGGAACCGTCTAGGGCAGCGGGAGACAGACTTCCTTCATGTAGGTATAGGGCCTCGACCAGATATAAGTTTAGCCCCAAACTTGAACCCTGGAACGTACGTCCAGCGCATTAGGCAAAACATCCTACTGGCTCCGATCTGATGTGACCCGTGAGGATAGTAAAAGCAGCGCAACGGGATAGAGAAGTCAAGCGCGGCGGTGCGGTGATTGCTTCGTCAATCAGATCGGAGATAAAAACAAATAAAACTACTTTAAATACAACTTATAGCTTGCTTAGGCATTTAATTTTACTGCACTTTGTTTATCATGTATTTACAACAATAAGCAAGCTATAAGAAGAAAAGAAGCGAGGCACAAGTTAAAACAAAAATTAACCGTTAAAATTAGGACGGTTACAACACTGTTCAATTAACTTACCCTGTATGGGGAGCGATAAAAAATAATCCGTTATACACGGCTGGTTTTCACTGATATATATATATATCTTCTTTAGTATGGTAAGAACTTGTTATTAAACTGTTATTCGTATATTGTTGCGTAAAATTATAATTATAATAAAAAGAAATGCGCGAGCAACGTCTACGTGTGCTTGCTTCCCGAGTCTCGAGAGTCTGAGGTCGCGGGGCGAGGGCCGCTAAACAGCGATAGCCACTCATCGGGAACCGGTTGTCTCGAATGCACGGCAAGCGAGATCATGCCACTAAAATAGGTACGTAACGTTTTATACGTTACATACCCCCCGCGCAACATAGGGTCTTGTTAGTTCTAAAAAAAACAAGATCCTACTCAGCGTCTGCTATACCTTGAGAAAATAAAAAAAAAAAGCTCAACTACACTTTAATCAACCCCCCCTAAACTAGCTAACTTCAAATCTTTAATATGCCACTTGCCTAGATTCTTACCCTTGATGTCCTCTAGCTCATAGACCAATGGTGATGTCTTGGCAATAACTTTTGCCTTAATGAATTTGGGAGCCAGCTTCTTAGAAAATCGAGATTCCTTATCACTCAGAAAATAAGTTCGTTTCATAACAACGTCACCCACATTAAACTCCGCAAATTTACGGCGTAAATTGTAATGAGACGTATTCTTAGCATGAGCCTGCCAGAGTTTGGACTGTACGTCATTAAATATACCCGATAAACAACCTAAATTTTCAGCGTAACGATCTCGCGGTAAAAAGATAATCTCATCACCCAAATCATTGTCTGTATAATGAGAACCACAAGCTACAAGCTCACGTCCAAAAACCAAAAATGAAGGAGTAAAACCAGTGGCCTCGTTCACCGAACTATTAATGGCAAACTGCACTTTTGGTATGAATAAGTCCCACGATCTGTGGTCATCGTTGACATAGGTAGATATACAAGTAATGATGGTCCTATTATAACGCTCAACCAAATTAACCTGAGGGGTATATCTGGGTGTATACTGAACATTCGGAATATTGTATTTCCTAAACAGCTCTTCGGTTACTTTGCCGGTAAATTGAGGGCCATTGTCCATAAGGATAGTCTGAGGAACGCCGTGGACTAGAAACACAGACTCCTCCAAGAACTTAGTGATAATGTCAGCCGTCGCTCTTTTAATCGGAAATATTAGGCAAAATTTGGAAAAACAGCATGTAACTACTAATATAAAATTATTCTGCTTCCTAGTGGTCGGTAGTGGACCCATCAAATCTATGGACAGCATTTGAAATGGCCGAGAACAATGCTTTGGCCGACCCATTTCACCCAATATCTGGTGGTTCTGAGATTTATACGATAAGCACTTCTCGCAACTACCCACGAATTTAACTACATCCTGGTACATACCGGGCCAGTAGTAGCATAACGCAAGACGACGATAAGTTTTGAAAATTCCCATGTGACCAGCAGTGGGCTCACAATGGTTCTTGGTAAGAATACCATTGCGCAACTCCAAGGGAATGACCTCTTTCCATGAAAATTCAGAAGTAAGCTCATGCTTGTTCTTGGTAAGTCTAAATAAGGCATCGCCCTTTATAATGAAATTGGGAAACTTTTCAGGATTGTTTACGCAACCATCATAAATTTTATTGTACCAAGTGTCCTGAGAGTCCAAATAAGAGTCGGAAAGACGAATGGTATTGACCGGAATACACCTTGAAAGCGCGTCAGGGATAACATTGTCTACCCCTTTTCGGTGCTTAATCACAAAGTTGAACGCAGACAAGCGTACACCCCATCGTGCCAACCGGCCAGTAGGGTTGCTTAGTGACAAAAACCATTTGAGAGCACTATGGTCAGTATATACGGTAAATTGCTGACCGTTCTCCAAATAGCATCGCCAGTGTTCGAGGGCAGCAATGACAGCTAATGTTTCGCGCTCGGTGATACTATAATTCCGCTCGGCTGCTGTTAACGACCTGCTCATGTAAGCAATGGGATGTTCCTTGCCATCCAAATTCTGCGTAAGCATAGCACCTATGCCATAGCTGCTTGCATCCGTGTGCACCTCAAACGGCCTTGAATAATCGGGACAAGACAATACTGGAGCAGAAACTAAGCACTCTTTGAGCTTTTGAAAAGCAGCTTCCGCTTCTGGAGTCCAGTTAAAGGCAGGAGAACCCTTCCTGGTAGACGTAAGTTTGTTCAATGGCCCAGCTATAGTACTGAAATTTGGGACAAAACGCCTGTACCAAGTTGCGGTTCCTAAAAAACGTTTCAGGTCCTTGCGACTTTTAGGTGTCGGATAATTAAGTATTGCCTCTACTTTCTCCGGGTCTGTACGCAAACCACCACTATCCACGACATACCCCAAGTATTTAAGCTGTGAACTAAAGAAATTACACTTTTCTAAATTCACCGTTAGGTTTGCTCGCTTCAATTTTTCTAGAACACGTAAGAGGAGTGTCACGTGAGTATCAAAATCTTTGGAGATGACAATGACGTCATCCAAATATGCGAAAACATTCAATTCCAATTCGGAAAACAAAAGATCAACCAGCCTCTGCTGGGAAGCAGGTGCGTTAGTTAATCCAAAGGCTGTTCTCTTAAAACACAGACTTCCCCTTCCTGGAACGTAAAAAGCAGTCTTGTCTCGATCTTCTGCGGCTATAGGAATCTGCCAAAAGGCCTTTGATAAATCGATAGTAGAAAGATATCGAGCTTCACGCAAGTTGTCCAATATCTCCGAAATGTAAGGGAGATTATAAGCGTCACGCTTAGTGACTGAATTGAGTTTACGACTGTCCAAGCAAAACCTTGGCTGACCGTTCTTTTTAGTGACTATAAGAACTGGAGATGACCAAGCGCTTTCACAAGGCTCGATCACATCCAATGCCAGCATTTCATCAACTTGTTCAGTCAAAATACGCTGCTTCTCGGGAGACATTCTATAATACCGTTGTCGTATTGGCTGAGCTGTTCCAGTGTCAATACGATGTGTGATAAGGCTCGTCTTCCCAAGGCCCTTGGTTTGAAAGGAAATGTCCTCAAATTGTTGTATAACCTTGCTAGCCGCAAGCTTTTGAGAGGCATCAAGAGTAGCGTAACCTTGAATATAATCCACCCGGGAATCGGAAGGAGAATTGGCCACACTTCCAGTAGTAATGCTACTGATGTATTTAGGGCAAAGTTTGAAACTGCGCCAAAAATTGATACCCAAGATTAAACTTGTTTTAATTTCAGGCACCACAATACCTCTGAGCACATGAAACTTGTCATCAAAATTTACGGGAATATCGATGTAACCTAGACTTGTAAACTTTTGTCCACCAGCAGCTGTAACTGTAATAAGTTCATCCTTAACTAATGACAACCCACTTTTCTCCAGGATAGAGTGTGCACCGTTCCCTATAATAGTGACAGCTGAGCCGGAATCTAAAAGTCCAGAAACTGACATATCATTAATCTTAACAGAAACATAAGGTCTGTCATCGAGATTACAGTCTTTTCCGAGAATCGTGTGGACCATGTAAGAATTAAAAAACACTCTTATAGTTTGTAGCCATTCGTTCCAGTCATTCAATTGGAATCTACTGTCAACACGATTCTCACAAACTAGTTTTTTGGAACGGGACTCTTATAACCCGCACAGTGTGGACAATCGGGAACCTTAACTCCCTTTTGGCCGCAGGAAAAACATACAATATCACGTTCTGTACACTGCCTTAGATTATGCGTATCATTACGGCAACGGGGACAGAAACGTGGTTTCTGAGAACTAGCACCAACTGCATGTACATATTTATCACTATGAGACGCTATTAATCTTTGTGCATTTCCGCTTAAGTGCTGACCCGAACTACCCCTATCGCCAATACTATTATTAACCCGGCTTCCATACTGGAATTTATTAGAATAATAGCCCTTACTAGTTGAACTGCCAGAATAAGCAAACTCTGGTGCTAAAGTTGTCGATGTTTGTTTTGGCGGTTCTCTGAATTGGGAAAATCGTGATTGGATGCTTTCATAATTGCGACATATTGTTCGCAAATCATTAATGTTATTAATAACTGGACTAGACGCTAATGCATTGAGATATGTCGGACGAATATTATGCAGTATAATTTCCATTTTTTCACAATCAGGCAACTTATTTGTTAGCCTGGAAAAGAGACCTTCCATATTTGATAAGTATATGACAATATTCTCACTTTCGCCCTGAGTACGACACCTTATTTCGTTTAACAGCTTGTAATCATAATCCACTTGATCAAAATCACGTTTCAATAGAGTAACTAGATCATTCCAACCAGACACCAAGTCCCTAATGCTCCTGTACCAATTTAAAGCATCACCAGAAAATATATCCAGTGCTTGAGCGAGAATTTTATCGTTGGGAATGTCCTTGGCGGCACAAAACTCTTCACAACGTTGAATAAACGCTCGAACACATGATTTCCCATCAAATCTCAATTTAGAAAACTTGTTCCCATTCCCTTCGCAAGATACTGATACGTTTATAGGTGCAATGGCAGAAAGCTGACCGTCAGCAATAGCATTACCAAGGTGATCTACGGTGGAATCTGTTAGAGAACTAAGTTTATCAGAAGCCGCCTTATATAAATCGACACATTCATTGTATGTTTTCTTAAGTGCATCACTACAAGCAATGCGATTAAGCCGATGGTATAGATGATTAAGCATGTTTTCTGTACGAAGAAAAGTATTCTTATCTAAGGGTTTAAGTTCCAAATTCTTATTAACTCTTTCAATTACGTCTAGTACACCCTCCAGATCCTTAGCCGGCTCATGAACCCCAATGAGAATATCTTCCGAAGGAAATACAGGTCCACATTCTGCTATTTGCTTGCGCAGTTCTATAACCGTGCTAGCAGGTGTTACGCCCCTTATAGCAACCTCATACTCTAACTCCGACTTTTGTAGTGACATAAACTTAATACGGTAGGCCATTATAAGAATTATCGCAAAAACAAATATATATATATAAACCGTTGCCGGGCAGCTATTGAACAGTATTGCTAATAAAAAAACAACAAACAACTCCGTCTGTTACAATAGTAACTAAGAATTTAGTAACGTTTGGTTGTTTTTCAAATTTACTCAAAAATAAAAAAAATTAAGTACTACAATAAAATAAACAAATAAGCAACATACAAAATTGCAACTAATGTGTACGAAGAAGATTAACAATTTATTTTAATTTTTTTTTTTTTATTTTTATATAAATATATAATAGAACACACAATTTAATTGTTTATCAATTCCGTTGCCATTATATTTCAACAAAATGAAAACATTTTCTAATCATAATAAAAATAAGTAATAATATCAATAAAAACTATACATTCAAATAAAAACAAACAAAATAATAAAATTACGGATTATTTAGTATGTAGATTGTAATTATAATAATGTGGAATGAATTAAATAATATTATTTTGCTGACTTTACCTAATAATAATATGGATTATAAAATGTCAAAATAAATTATATGTAACAAATAGATAATACAATAGAAAAAATGTAATGCTGACTATACCTACTTCTTAAAAGTAGATAGTATACGTTACACTCTTTCATAACTTTTCTATTCAGGCGCCTAACTTTAAGAATTTGTCCACATCCTGAAGGTACTTTGAGGTACGCCCTAGCCACATCCTCTGACATATCTGCCGGGACACCGGAAACTACACCCATGCGAGTGATGTTAAATGATGGAAGGACTGCCACAAATTTATGGGTGACGAGAGTTGTATTAGATAGAAAGGTGTTTGCATCTTCCGCAGATGCAAACTCCACAGAAACCCGGTTTCTACCAACCTTCTTAACTCCGTCTGGCACTACATTCTTGATACAGTTGTTTAAAAGAAACAAGCCGAAGGAAACAGGATGGAGGGTAGTACCTGAGTTAGGTTGAGCTTCAATGTGCGAAACATGAACAAGAAAAGGGCCTTTATCTGAAATAGAATATTTATTTCGACTTATGTTGCTTTTAGTAAGTTTAGTAGGGGCACTGGACGGGACGTTGAGGGAAGCCGAAGTCGCTGCCATTGGAAGGGATTCCAGAGCGCAAGCAACATTAGCGAGTTGGGATAGGGGGTTTGGGGAAAGTATAGGAACGTTATTAGGGAAAGGATTGTACGGAGGTGTAGAAGGGCGATCCGGGGGATCTCCCGGATCAGGCGGTTTATCCGCGTCCATCACTACGTGATGGATAGGTACGGAAGTAGGTGTAAATTGGGGTTTCTGGATCAGAGGAGATCCAGAAACACCCAATTTACCCATCATTCATAATATTCAAGGAATGAACAAGTAGCTGTTTATTATTAATCGAGTTTCATGGTAACAGACAAGGGCTGTTATGTGTGTTCGAAGAGCGGTTGACACTGTTTAATGTTCAAATTATAGGTTTTACATAAATAAGACTACAAAGTAATACAAATAGAGTCTTTATTTACTTTAAAAAAGTCTTAAATAAATATCTTATTTTCTATACACCACTTATTTAAACAGAACACATTTTTTAAAGCACATATATTATTATGTTGCAAACAGCTTAAAATATCAGGAGAAGTTGAATAATTCTTATACAATGTTACTAAACTAGGACAGTTTTTATTTTCTAAATTATACATGTAAATTATACTACAAGAAATAGAAAAGAAAAAATGAAGAGGAAAAAAAATATATCAAAATCTTTAAAAAATAAATCCTATATAATGCGTAAAGAGCCCGGGCATGTTCACCGAATAATAAAAATAATTGTCCATGATGTGGATGGTCGTCGTATGGAAGAAGTAGATAGTGACCCTGATAGTGCAAGCGTGAATATACAATATTTAGTGCGAAGTGATGTTGATGAAATCATGAGTGAAACTGAGTATTTAGTTACTAAAATTGTTAAAAAATTAAGTTCAACATCATGTATTTGATATTTATAATATAATCATCCTATATAAATAAATCAATATTAGGTACTTTGCTTTTTATTTCTCCGTCATTATAATTAAAGTAAGTAGCCACTGCGCTATATATAAGGCGGCGTGATGGACAATAGTGAGGCCCATTCCATTTTCGTTGTGTGGAACAGATCCCGACTGTTGCTCGACATTTCATGCGCGTGTCATTGAATTGTTGAAATAATATAATAATTTAACGATGAAAAATTTGAAACTTTCATATTAATGTTGAAAGTTAATGATGAATGAATAGACTTAAAGTTGACTACTCCATCATTCTTTTGATTAACTGTTATTGAATGAAGTATTGAATAGATGTAATTATTTGACGGCGATGAAAAGTAGAATGCACATATATACATATCATACAACATACATGAATGTCGAATTAAGATAAATGTACGCATTTAAATTGAATATCTAAATTTCTCATGATATCTATAATATGTTAATAATAATATAGACATAAAGTTAACTAGTACAAAAACTTATTCTGATCACAGAAAATATTGTCATATTTATATTCTGAATAATAAACAGCTATTTGTTCATTCTTTGAATACTATGAATGATGGGTAAATTGGGTGTTTCTGGATCTCCTCTGATCCAGAAACCCCAATTTACACCTACTTACGGATATCAACGAATACGAATTACAATAAAATGTAAGTACCACACGTATAGGTACTCACTAACAATAACGTAATAAATATAAAAATTAAACACAAATGTCAAAATACCACAAAAAACCCAAAAAATCCCCAGACACACGTGTTCACCAATAACACACTGTGGCGAGAATATACTTTAGTCTTCTTGCGGCAAATCGTAAGTTAAATTTTTCATGATGACGCACAATCAGCCGTTATTTTAAATTTTTCACCAAGATGGACGTTTTGATATCATTTTTCCGATTCTTCTCCACAATATGTAGTTATCTATGGTAGGGACATTCCGATACTAGTAAATACGAGTACGTACTCGATACTTTTGATTCGATACCAAGTACTAATAGAATCGAATCAATTTTGCGATACTTACTCGGTGTCGAAACAAAAGTACTTGGTATCGAATCGAATCAGACCGAATTTATTTAAAATACCCAAACTTCTGAACGCATCAGACAGAACGAGACAGTGAAAGCTCATCTACTACTCCAACCGAATATGATGTTTGGAAACACCATAAGGATAACTCCTTATGGTGCACACGGACATAAAAAAAACTCATCAGGGCGATGAAGTTTCTCTTTATATCGAATCCAGTAGATTCGCTTAAAAGCAACCCATTTATAGAATGGGATGATATGAAATTTGTATTTCCTTGTCTGTACAAATATGCACAAAAGTATTTAATTGTAGTCGCAACATCGGTTACAAGCGAGTTTTTTAAAGCCGGAGCAACTATGACACATACAAGGAACAGGTTGTCTCCAAAATACCTAGAATAATTACTGTTTTTGGGAAAACTTGATTCTAAGGAGTTTTTTGTTTAATACCTATATGTAATAATAAAAGATATTTTTGTTAATTAAATATAAATTAGTTCATTCATTATACTATTAATTTTTGCCGATACGTAGTTTCATAAAAAAAAAATAAACGTATCGATATGAGTAAGTATCGATACTTTAGGAGTATTTAAATGAGTAGTATCGAAAAATGATTAAAGTACTATTTATATGAGTAGGTATCGATACTTTGATAGTATCGGAACATCCCTATCTATGGTGTAAATAGTACCGCGCTACACAGTTGTCAAAATGACGTTGTCATGACGAGAGGTGTTGCCATAACATTTTCTTTTATTTCAAATAATAATGGTGTTTAATAATATATAATATCAAATAATAAACCTAAACATGAAAAAATAAATGTGTTAGTAAAAATATTTTAAATTAATTTGTCAATTTCTTCGATCTACTTACGCACCATCTATTTCAATCGGATTTTATATTCATTATTTTCTAATAACAAAGTACACGTTTCCTTTTTTGTGGCAACTCTGGTACTTCAAGCCACGAACAAAACCATCACCGGATGTGATTTTAATCAAATACAAGTTAATTAATTAAATAATGTATCCTCGGCTTTTACATGTAAAATGAATTACGTGCAAAAACTGAACTAATTAAATGATTAAGTTTTGCATAAGTCAGATTTGTAGACGCTTCCTAAGACAGTCAGGTAAATATTCGCCATTGTTCTTTTGAAGGCGCTCAAGTTTGTCAAGTTGGGCTTCGGTGAGATCAGGATAGCTGGTATCTGCATAGTCAAGGATGGGTAAAAGAAGAGATTGTGCTAGCGCAATTTTAGTGGCAGTGGGAAGGAAGTTCCGGATTCGTCGCAAAGACCCTGCTGATGCAAATAACTTACGACTGACTTCCTGAAGCTGAGGATCCCATGATAAGGTCTTGTCAATGTATATACCTAGGTTTTTTACTTTGTCGAATTATTATTTGTTTCTGAGTCATGGATGTTTTCTATGTATTTAGGTATTTATCTATCTAGTATGTATATCGTCGCCTGGTTCCCATAGTACAAGTTTTGCTTAGTTTGGGGCTAGGATGATCTGTGTGACATTGTCCCTAAATATTAGTATTACCATTACCTAACCTATGTTAGAATATGGATAAGGCTAGAACAGATAGAAAACAATTTTACCTAGATTTTTATCTTTCAAAGCACAGCTTCGGTCCTTAAGCTGGTTGTATGTAAACAGTGCAAGCTTTGCACAAAGTACTAGTACCTACTCTTAGGCCGGCTCATGAAATTCAATAAAAAAATTTGATTCTTCGATTTTCACATATTCTACCAAGGTACGTAGACACTGTTTACACAAGCGCTGAGCACAATGGCTGGTTATTCTCTTCGGTCTTTAGTATAATTAGCTGCAGCGTATGTATGTGGTCTATACCTACTACTGGTGGTCTTACTAGATATACCACGGTGCACGGCGGCGCGTGCGTCCGCTCCGCGTGCTTGATTCATGTCTTTTCAAGAGCTGCGCTGCGTGAGGCGGGTAGCGTCGCGCGGGCAGGGGTGCCGCGGCGCTATCCGTATCACACGCGCCTAGGGTTACCATATGTAAATAGAGGGATGCCTGTCTATGGTACCTAACATGCCTGAATTTTCAGAAAAACGCCTGTCTTAAGTAAAACGCTGTAGGTAATTAGTAAAGGGATATTATTAATTGCACATCAAATAAATAATCACATATCAATATATTTTCATCATTTATATGCTTTTTTAAATCAAATAAATTACTTTACTACAAATAAACTGAATGTTTAACAAAACTATAGTACCAAAAACTTATCTGGCCCGCTGGCAGCGTCGCTGTTATCGCATTTAGTGTTGCTAGTAACTATTTTTTTGCAATAAAGTGGGTAAAAATAATATGCACATTGTAACGTAAATATTACTTCACTAAAAAGCAAACAAATACTGTCATTACAAATATTTATATTTTTATACAATAATTATGATCATTTAGGTACATAAAATGTATGCTAAGTGTCCTCTAACGGGGATACTCCAGGTATTATTATGTCACCGCAATTGTTTAATTCATTACATCATCGTCATAATCACTCACTCACTTTCACTATCACTACCTAATTGATTGATGAAAGGCTCGTCTAAGTATCAATCCCTTTTTCGATACTCATTTTCAATATTTTTTACATGACCGCAATGCTTTTGCCATTCATTGACTGTTATTTTATCAAAAGCTTCTGCAATCAATGTAGGCATTTCAGAATTCGATCTACCAATATTCTGATCTGCTATAAATATTTGCATCTGCTTGCTCTTTTTCTTTCACAAGTTTTCTTACAAATCACTCCCCGGCACCTACAATGGAAATAGCAAAAATTAAATAAATAATTAATATTTTAAAATGAATAAATTCAAAGTGCGAGGGGGGAGTTTCGTATTTTTTCAGAAGCTGACAACACTAACCTGTAGCAGCAGCTACGCGTTCATACAACTTATTGAAGGGTATAATTGGTGCCTGGAAGTGTTTTTCTTCATTCATATAATTCAATACTTGTAATATAACGTTCCTCGCATCACTTTTTAAAGCTTTCGGCATTTTTCACAATTAAAAACCACAAAAAGAAAAATAAATACGCGCAACAAACAATCAATGGCAGAAATGTCAGGGAATAACAGCCGATTGACATTTCCAACTGGATGGCGTCGTTAGTTCTACTTTTGGCCACCGGGCCAGATAAGTTTGTAGCACAGTAGTACTGCAGAAAAAAAAATATACATCAGCATGACATTACTTTTATCCTCGTAATGCGATACAAATAAATTTATTTAAGTACAAAAATTCTAAATGTTTATCAAAAATAGTAACGGCACAGCAAATTAACTAGTGCGCATGTAGAAGATACTCTTTGTCAAAGCAAAATATCTATCCGAGTAGCATGTATACTAATAGGCACCACAAAACTGGCTCATCATATTTGTCTTAATTTTGAAGAAGACATGCAAGGCATATTTTATAGCTACAATTCCTTTTTTCATCGCATTATTTCTAAAAGCACAGCAAATTAACTGAAAAAGTCTAGCTAGAGTTACCGTAGATCCCGCGTAAGAGCGAAATAGAAATATTTCGTCAGTGCAGGTATTGTTTTTCGCAATTCACGTGTATTTGTTTGTTTACCTACTTCGTTCGAAGTTGCGTTGCGCCGCGGCGCCGGCGTGCGTGCCCTGGAGTGATAGTCTATTAAAAACAATTAATAATTACGATATTCGTATACGTAGTGTACATTTGACTTTTAAGTTATTGTATTGTTTGATGAAACTAATATACCATGGAATTTGATGCTTTAATACCTACATCAAGTAACATACAACAACAAAGTGATGTTCCGATGTATTTTTCGGACAGTGAACCAGAGACGCAAGAGGAACCACCGCCTACCAAACGAAATAGAAAGAGTGACCTACACTGGATATTTGACAAAAAGTTTGAAAATTTTGACGACGCACAACAATTTGCTCGTAAATTTTACTCATATGACAGAAGAAGGTAAAAAACAGTATTACCGTTGCAATAATGTCCTCAGTGAGCAGCTCAAATTTATTTGCTTTTCGACTCAAACTCCGATGCTGTTTTTCTGTACCGCACAGGTAGTGATCATGATCATGACAATATTGGGACCAAAAATGATTATGGCATAGGCCAAGAGACGAAGGACGAAATTAATAAGTTATACGCTTAATAATAATAATCCAATGAATGAGTTCAAGTTACGATTTGTATATAATTTTATCATTTTTTGCTAATCTCATTATGTTGTACTTAATAAATAATAAGATGATTATGACCAATAAATTGTTGTTTCATTTAGAAAAACTGCTGTAAGTAATATATAAATAGGAGCTATATTACAATAAAAAAGTTACCAGGTATAATGTGCATTAGTCATTATAAGCAGTGCTTTAATAAAATTGCTTTGCATTAAGATAAACAGCCGTACTTTACGAAAATAAATTTTAGTGTGTTTTCTAATACTTTGAGTTGAGTATTCTGCTGTGCAATCAGTAATTTTGATGGAAATTTGGATTATTATTTCATAAAAAAAGTATTTTATTTGATTTGCGTTTAAATACCACCCATTAGTAAAAGCCGACCGATTATAATGAAGAAGGATATTTATTACTGATATTTGTCAGAGGTCATTATTTTTTTTAATAGTTCTTCATTTCTATATATATGAACGTAAAAATCTACACAAGATACAGTTTTGTAATTTTCCTGTGCAATCAATATAGCTTTTACTGATTCAACTGTCAGCCGATTTCTTTCTTTACTCCACTTTGCTGTCGAGATCCTGCGAAAATGCCTGTCTCAGACCAAAGCCAGCCGCACGCCTGTCTAAACCTTAAAATGCCTGTAAAATGCGGCTAACGCATGTCATATGGTAAACGTACACGCGCCGGGCTTGTACAGTCTTTGCAATGAGTTGAGAACTATGAGTTTTATTGATATGGAATAGGTTATTTTGGAAGTACAGTGTCGCCCCGTTTTATGGGATATGTCTAATGACTTTATACAGACAGGGATGCCCGACAAGCTGCATGGCGTGGAATTATATGAAAATTTTGAGGACTTGAGTAACGCAGAAAAAAAATCAATAAAAATATAATTGATACTCTGTCTATTTTCGCCGTATAAGAACTACGTTTTAAATATGTTGCAAGTTTCTAATACTGTAGAAGGTGACACTTTAAAATAACAATAAAAATGTTTTCCATTTTCTCTTAATAACGCAAACTTGGTAACAAATTCTCCACACAACAATCCAGACGTGACATATGGGCTGATTGGCTGACGCCTTTGTTCACTTCGTTTGTTTTGGCTAAGTAATATAACAATAAATAATCAATATATATCGACTGTAGACGTACGTGATCAAAATTATACTGGCGTCCCTGCGTAAACGCAGCGAAACTATAAGGATTCATTAAAAAACCAAGCCACCGCTGTCGCAACATCTTCAACACGCGCCGCTACATAGGACGCGGCCGTTAATACTTTTTATTTTATGACGCGGCGCCCATGTTTAGTAGGTGCTGTATATTGGTGTTATTTTCTTGTTTGGTTTTATTTGAATACTACCATAACCAGGAATGCACCCGCCGCGCGCCGATTTAGTATGGTTGTAGACGTCACAAACACATGGGATCAATAAAACATCGATATAAGATGTGCTTTTGCTCACTCTTTATTACGATTGTTAATATATAAAAACATAATATAAATTATTTTGTAAAATATCACCACTGATTGTTGCAAACAGACCGCGGCCTAACTCCATGCCAGCCTCCCCTACTCGCGTACCTCGGAAATTGATCCCCTACTCATTATCATATTTATTGGATTATATTCCATTCTTGAAAAAATACATGAAACAGACCATTTTCTTTCTATTTTCCACACGATGACTATAATTATAATAATAAACAGAAAACGTATCTGTTTACACCGGGAGCAGTTTCCACTTCTGCCTGATCGGTCATAAGCTATTATTCCCCTACAAAACCCATACAAAAATTCTCTATCATTATATCCTCCAAATCACTGATCAGGAAGCGGTGGAAATTGCCTTGGGAATCAGTTTCCGACTAAACCTTAGCATTAATCACTCACGCGAGCCATGGAAGTGCGCAATCAAACAAAATGTCCTCCAAAATTGTCGGATTTAAGTAAAAATTGTATGAGATGCATCAGTGTGCTCGACACGCCTGGAGCCGCTCCGGCTCCATAACAAGACGCTAAGAGCCGCGACCCTCGCCGGCTCCATAATAACACGTCTGGAGCCGCGGCCCGCGCCGGCTCTATAACACAACACATGGCCCCGCGGCCCTCGCCGGCTCCACGACAACACGCCTGGAGCCGCGGCCCTCGCTGGCTCTACAACACGCCTGGAGCCGCGGCCCGCGCCGGCTCCACGACAACACGCCTGGAGCCGCGGCCCGCGCCGGCTCTATAACACCACACCTGGAGCCGCGGCCCTCGCCGGCTCCACGACAACACGCCTGGAGCCGCGGCCCCGCAGGCTCCATAACAAGAGAAGTGAGTAACGAAACTTAAGCAAAATAAAAAGTAACACAAAGAAAAGAGAAGAATCGTTAACAATAGTGAGCGCGACCGCCCGCAATACAATTTGTTATACCTACTACATCTAAGTCTGCTCTTACGCTACACTTAACGCTATTTACATACAATATCTTTATCCAAGCGATTTTTAAAAAAGTCTTAGTACTTTTTATCATATTAATTTGAAAATTTGTTAAATGTCTTTATCGTTAAATTCACTGAATCCATTCGCACCACATAATATTATTATGTTCTCAATATTTTTTTTCGTTTTCGTTTTATAACACAATACGAGTAACAGAACGCGCCAGCGAGCTGGACGCACTAACATAAGTATACAGCTACAGTACAACCGACATTACTTGTACGAACGACGAGTCGGCGACCGGCGACCGGCGACCGGCGACCAGCGACCAACGACACTGCCTGTACCTTCTGCCGCCGTTGGAAAAGGTCGCAACTTCAACCAGCTCAACTAGCTTGGCTAACTTAGCTACACTGGGTAGCAGTGAAAGCCTCAATAATTAAAAAAGGGAAGTCATGGTAAAAAATATACATTCGGTATATTATAAAGGATTTTCAGATTATAAAACCTTCAATATTTCACAAAACTCCGACTTAAACCCATTTATGTCTTTTGAAACAGCGATTATATTATAAATGTTTGCGCTTGAAACCATTACAAATTGGGAAATAATAAAATTTATAACCCAGAGGGGAACAATCCAGGGTATGCACTCTGCTGTTAAGCTAGAACGGCACACACACAGCAGTAGATCAAATTTATGAGTTCCTTTCCTCTATAAGGAAATACGCTTTGGGAAAAATTATATATCAAATTCAAGTTTTATGACAGCTGTGGGTTGTTGCTTGCGAATCTGTATATTCCTACATAAAATGTAAGTTACGACCTTTCTTCTTTGACGGCAGAATTCCACACTGAGATCATTTCGAACGAATGCTTTAACCGTGTGTAAGGCGTAACAATCCAGCACGGTGGAGTATTCTCTCTTGATAGACGTCTAGTGTCCGAGTAACGCAAACTTTGTCGTTTGCTAAAGTTTGACATTACGAGACTTTATGGTACAAAGCCGCGCCAACTCGTCTTCATATCAATTGACATTTTAAACTGGTAAAATATAAACGTTAATCTATGAAGGAATCACGTTTTAAAGCAAGACTGCCTGTGACGTGCCGTGCCGGGCGTGGCGTGACGTGTCGCGCCGCGCCGGGCGTGGCGTGACGCCACAGACAGCCCGCGCGTCGCAATTCGAGATCAAAAGCTCGAGGCGCGTCGTCACGTGACCCGTCGTCACGTAGCGCGGCGTCACGTGGCATGGGGTCACGTGACGCGGCGCCACGTGCGTCGGCGTCCATCGGACGAGAGCCTCGCTCGTATCAGTCCATTGAATATCATAACAATACCATTTTATCACAATAGACAAATTAAAGTATAGTTTCGGGCTATCACCCGGAGATGGCCTTTACAAACTTGCAGTTTCGTTGATATCATTAACTAAATTATTTATTAAAATCCCGCGTTCGATAATCTAATTATCGTACAAAGTGATGGATAAAACACAGTATTGATTTATCAAAACGAGTAAATTCTTCGAAAAACTGAGTCGACTGGCGGCCTCCCTATGTAGTAACTTTTGTACTTTGATCATTATTAGAGTGCGATACAAAGGAACTGGAACTTGGTGCGGCGGGGACCATGCAGGGGCTCGCGACAGCTCCAAAGCGTGAATGTTCGTGTCCAGGGAAACACGTCAGCTCGTGTCTTAGTCCAGGGTGACCGTGGCGGTCATAGTCTAGGGGAATAATCACTACACTCAATTTAAAATCCCATCCCGCCACTGCAAGTCCTATACACCAGGATCAACAATGGCACACAATCAAAAGGGTCTAAGCATTGCTACTTAGGCGTGTTCAAGGGAAACAGTAATTTGCCTGACACCCGCACTGAATTTATCCACAGCAATGTAACAAGTCGTGTCATGGACCAGCGAAGACGCACGACAGCACGTGTGCGTGCACAATTGTACATTTCTTCCAATGTTTCAAGCTTTAATTGATTTCAAGAACGTATGTTTTCTAAGAATAGCCATATGTATCGTTGTGGATGCCTTCTAGGAGTCTCACCCACGTGTTAGAGACGCATTATGACTAACAATTATTACACATGGACATGGACTAATTATTGGGATAGATGAAAGACGATTAAAATGTATTAAAAAAGTTTCGCATATCATCAATTTGGTCGGTCGCCTGTCGCGGCCCGCATGGCTCCCGGCCGCACGCAAGCGCAGGACATGTCACTAGACAGTACAACTATTAGTCTCCGACACGGCTCTTATTAGCTTTTATGACTTCTCGTGTACGAATATTATGTTCTTGAATGGGCTACCAAGCCCAAGAACGTTTTACCAATGGCAAAACCAGTAAGTAGAAAGTCACAGGAACAATAAGAAACGCGGCCGAGTCACCTAGCTAGGCGAACCGCGCCAGCTGGCCACCGGCGATACATCTGGAGCGCTCTGCTTCAAAGATAACCAACTTTATTTCCTTAAGAATGAAGAGTGAAGCTCGAACGTCAGTCAATACGAAATTAACTTTATCTTAGTTAATTTCGTCTCGACCATTGTCCAGATATTAGGCGCGGCGTATCACGATAGACGGCTCAGGCGCGGACTCGCACTCGGGACGTAAGTACAGTAGTGTGGGGCGGCAACACGCGATATCGCGTTGCGCCGCGTCGCAAGTGTCACATGGCGTCGTCCAGTGTAAATGAGGTGCGAACGCGATATCACGTTGCGTCGCGTCGCGGGTGTCACACGACATCGCTTCGCATCACGTGTGATTCATGCGTGACACGCGACATGCGCGCCGCCCCGCCGACAGTCTGGAAATGAGAAAATTCAGGGTTAGAGTTTACATAGATGAATTATACAAAGACGGGAATATCTGGGCAGGTATTATCATAGATAATAAGATATTTTATGTATATAAGGTGTATACTTAAAAATGACTAGAACATGGCATCACATGTGATGTTCTCCCGACCGAATTTCGGTCACGGCGGCCAGTCTTAATGGAGACTAGCCAATTGCCCAGGACATATTAAAGTGCACAAGTGTGTGCGCAAACACAGGGGCACTTTCTATTCCATCACTCTCATGATCCGATGGGACGCCTAGCGACACGACCGGAAAGAGTTCAGGTACAGGACCGACGGCTTTACGTGCTCTCCGAGGCACGGGGGTGTAATACCGCCAACTTCCAGACTTGGGCTGATACTGAGAAATTTCTGTTTACGGAAAAATTCCAAAATCACTTTTTGGCCCGACCCGGGATTTGAACCCAGGACCTCATTATCTGCGGTTGAACACGCTACCGCTAGACCAACGAGACACATGTACACAAGCACTCGCGATACTACAAGCAGGAAGTACTCGCAATGGGCAGAGCTGCGTCCAAGGTTGCTTAAGAATTCCTCATCCTATCGATCATCAAACACATATGATCCTCAGGTACATTAATTGTAGACTCCTGAATTCAAGTTTATATTTGTACCGGAGCTAGCATAGCGTCGGGGACTAGTGCAGGCTCCGGAGCGTGGCGTACCTGGCAGGGCGCGGCATCACCAGCAGAACACGGACAGCTCGCCGCCGTGCGCGCCGCCCACCGCGCGCCACGAGCGCACGCCGCCGCCGCCCACCTTCAGCTGGAACAGTACACCGTGTATCAGACATGCTTACTTCGGTACCCACTATAGGACCACCCGCCGATAGCTTTACGTCTATGTGCCACGGCAAGAGAAAGACTTTTAATTTAATTACTGTGTTTATGTAATACATTGTGAGCTTGACAATTACAAGTGTATGTAAATACCCAAGTGATAATAATATCTAGGGGTATCTAGGGACAATGTCACACAGATCATCCTAGCCCCAAACTAAGCAAAACTTGTACTATGGGTACCAGGCGACTATATACATACTTATATAGATAGATAAATACTTGTATACATAGAAAACATCCATGACTCAGAAACAAATATTCGTGCTCATCACACAAATATTTGCACTTACCGGGATTCGAACCCAGGACCACCAGCTTTGTAGGCAGGAGCACTACCAACTAGGCTACGGTGACCGTCGATCGTTACTTGTCTGTTGTTTCAATACCAAGGGTTCAATGGGGAATAGGCGTGGGATCAACAGACGATAAAGCACCAGTCGCAGACCTTAATGTCAGATCTGGGGCTCTACCGGCTAAGTCGCCGAACATTTTTAACCTTTATTTATTTGAACGCCATTCGTGAATGGCGTTCAAATAAATAAAGGTTAAAAATGACTTGATCAATCGTTAAATCGGTTTCAACGTTGACAATCGATTCCGGACCATTTAGGACGTCACGTGTGGTCATGGAAGCTGATTTAACGTTTGATTAAGTAATTTTTAACCTTTATTTATTTGAACGCCATTCACGAAAACGTTGTTCAGCGACTTAGACGGTAGAGCCCCTGATAGTCCGTGGTTGCCGGAGGGGACAATGGGTTGCGGTGGCAAGTTCATTGTTTATTGCTTTTCGTCTTATATCCGATAGTCCGTTGGGGAAAGGGAGGAATTCACTGACGGTAATGCTTTGGTCATCTATTTGAGTTCTAGTGGAAATGGCAGACTGCGGCTCTACCGGCTAAGTCACCGAACATTGATTTCTTAAATGGCGTTCAAATAAATAAACGTTAAAAATGACTTAATCAATCGTTAAATCGGCTTCCATGAGCAGATGTGACGTCATAAATGGTCCGGAATCGATTGTCAACGTTGAAGCCGATTTAACGATGGATTAAGTAATTTTTAACCTTTATTTATTTGAACGCCATTTAAGAAATCGATATTCGGCGATAGCCGGTAGAGCCCCTGGTTGGCGATGGTGCGTTTGTCGTTGGTTGTCTTTGTTTGTCGTTGGTTGTGTTTCGTCTCATTTGCAATGGACCGTTGGAGATAGGGTATACATACGAGTTGTGTTCCACAATGGTCAGATGAAGCCCGTGGGCGACTAGAAAAAAGATTAAGTGGCGGTGTCGTTGTCGCGTCACTGGTTAGTTGCCTTTTGTCTCAATTATAATGCTCCGTTGATGCGAAAACTAACAACAATAACCCTAAAAAAAACGGCCAAGTGCGAGTCGGACTCGCACATGAAGGGTTCCGTAGCAGCAAGTATTTCAGTTGATTAAATGAATGCAAATTGTGGTTTATGACGTATTAAAAAAAACTACTTGCTGATCTCGTTCAAACCAATTTTCGTTGTTAGTTTCTATGGTTATGTACATCATATATATTTTTTAGTTTTATCATTATCTTATTTTAGAAATTAGAGGGGGGGGACACTCATTTTACCACTTTCGAAGTGTCTCTCGCGCAAACTATTCATTTTAGATAAAAATGATATTAGGAACCTCGATATCATTTTTGAAGACCTATCCATAGACGCCACACATGTATGGTTAAGATGAAAAAAAAAATTTTGAGTTTCAGTTCTATGTATGGCGACCCCCCAAAATAATTGTTCTTTTTCTATTTTTGTGTAAAAATCTTAATGCGGTTCACAGAATACATCAACTTACCAAGTTTCAGTAGTACAGCTCTTATAGTTTTGGAAAAAGTGGCTATGACATACGGATGGACAGACAGACAGACAGACAGACATGACGAATCTATAAAGGTTCCGTTTTTTGCCATTTGGCTACGGAACCCCAAAAATCAGACGCGGTATAACGTCTTCGTTCATTCGTTCTTATTCAATAGTAGAAGCGACAAGTAAAAAGTTCTGGTTTCGCAGCTAAAAGCTAATCGCGCGAACACGCAGAAATGCATCGGGTTCCTTATTCGGGCATACAAAAGGTAGTTAACGTGAGGAAAAACGACACACCTTAGAAACGCGACGTCCTACATATCAATATAATGAATGTTGGCAAATGCTTTTCACGTCGGAGGTGGGTTCGATTCCCACCCAGGACAAATATTTGTGTGCATGAACATGTCTGTTTGTCCTGTGTCTGGGTGTTATTATCTATATAAGTATGTACTTACAAAAGAAAATTAGTATATGTAGTACCTATATCAGTTATCTGGTTTCCATAGCACAAGCTCTGCTTAGTTTGGGATCAGATGGCCAGGTGTCCATAATGTCCCAGGATATTGTTATGATTATTTATTATATAATAAATGATCTTGACGTTTGTTAGTCACGTGCAAGGAAAGAAGGAAAATTTAGAATATGGCGTAATGAATAGTACTTATACTAGGTTTAGCAGGAAAAGAAGACTTTAATTTTACTATTTTAACTGACGGTGTAGTAAATTCAATACATATAGTATTTTGACCTTTGTCGGAGAGATACATTTAGGGTTATTAATAATATAAATTAATTAATCCTCCAAATAGCGACAGCATAAAACAATTAGCTTTGGTAACTGAACGGAGCTGCGTTAATCTCAGTTTCCCAGGAAGAAATATTCCAGAAGACACGTAGATCGTTTTATTTAGATAAGTATATTGGACGCCGCAACGAAGCGAGAAATCCAAGTCGCAGTCATAACTAGTCAATTAATTCTGGATCGCAAAAAGCGTATAATGTGAGGTTTTCATTAGTTTTCATTCCTCTTCTATATAGGGGTCCGGCGGCCGGGCTGCGCGCGCACGGAATGCCGTCCATTGATGCCGCGCCACATGGCACCGCGCCGCTCAATGGGAGCGACCATTCAGAGCGCTCAGCGCTTGCGGGCTCCATCCCGACACATGCCACTACAGACCTAACGAGCATACATTTTGATTTCGTCGCTTAAAATTAAGCTACTGGTTGAGAACCTTCTGAGCTAGAAAAATACTCGTTGTCTTCAATTTTTCAAATTTAATATAATAATACTAAAAATAATAGCTAAGTAAATTGTTATTTAATTAAGGAATTTAAAACATATATGTGATAAAACAGACAACACGGTCGGACTAATTACATATACTGTATTCGACTATGTTTATGTAACTACTCAGAATAAATTTCATTATTTCGATGTATTTTATGAGTATCATCGAGATTTAAAGTTATGAATTAGTGACAGTATGTAAACTAAAGAGTACTAGGAAAGAATGAAACGGGATGGCTCTAATGAAACAATCTCACAAAATATTCTCCCCCAACCCACATCAGATTAGCGGCTTCCATGTACAAAGGTAACCTTGTCTTATCTTACCTAATATTCTAAAGTGTTTTGTTTTTAATATTTAGAATAATAAATCTTTCATTCGCCGGATATAGTACAAGAGTGGTATCAATAACATTTAGATTAATCCCACGTGTCGCCGTGTTGCTGTCTTCCATTTGTCCAAACTAAAATCTAATTTATTTTCTATCTATATAGGTACCTGGGCGTGCAAACCCGGGGCAGGTGCTAGTATATTATAATATTGCACCGTGATATATATTTTAATTGCACATAAGTACTTCAAGGTACATAAATATATTATTACGACGGTCACTTAGATCTCTAGAAATATTCAGTGCCAATTCTGGCAATATATACAAATATCTGCAGTAATTAAGTATTCCAATCATGCTACAATCCGTATCTGGATCTGCCCCAAGTGATAATAAATAATTCATGCAAGTAGGTATACCTACCTAATCACAAGCAAAGCATTTTTGGCATGTAATTCGCTGCGGAAAATTCCCAATATTACAAAAACAAGTGCGTACCACGTAATTAATATAATAAACACATTACGAAGGTATATTTGCGAACTATATCGTTAGATAGATCAATATTTAATTATAAATTGGCACGCGTTGAATCAATATCGTAATTATAACCCGGATGTCCCCCAAACCGCTCACGGTCAAGAATGAAGTGTTCTATATACAGTTATATAACATTAATAACGCTGGGTTATATTTAAACACCGACTGTAATGTATCACATAGTTGATTGCTGCCACATTGTCAAGCCAAATCTTTAATGAGTAAAGTCAGTGATCCGTTGGCCACATCTTTGTGACAGCTTCCGCTGAACATTTTTTGCGGAGACATTTTGATGCTCCAATAGCGAGCCAATTAGTTATAAAAAAAAGATGCGAGTTTATGCCTTCTCTAGAGGCCCGTACTTACAGATTAAACCCAATTGAGAGGCGAACTTAAGTTCAAACTTGTAGAGCTGTTCCCCGCCCGAGCCAGCATAGCTATTCATGTCTCATACAGCGTTCGGCGAATCACCAAGTTCGCAGATATAGACTGTGTTTTTGTGTGTTTTAATTCATCTTAGTCGCTAAACATGGTGACTGTCTGATTTGCGTAGCTAATACCTCTCGTTTTATTTAATTGGGTTATAAGGTATGTAAATAAGCTGAGTACTTACAGAACCGTGTTGTTGACTGCACTAGTTAAACTTGTTGAGTTTAACTTCTAAGTCAAGTGATAGACTTGTCCACTATTGAATTCAACATAACGTTTACATCAATTTGAAAATGTTCCTAATCTTGTTCGTGTGAAACACTCAAAACTATGGACTTGCAGGATGGCACACCGGTTAAACTGTTAAGTCATCCGCATCACAGTCCTGTCTTGGAACAGTGTGACTTCTTTGCTCCCCAATATAAAAAAACAACTCAAAGGAACACAGTTATCTTCACCAGAAGATGCACTCGCGGCGTTCGAGCGAGCTAGCAAATAGAAAAGGTGTCTGGGATGACTAGAAAATTGCTTTCAGAATTGGTTAGACGCATGAAACTTTGTATAGACGCTGATGGAGAGTACTTTGAAAAGCTTTAAGAACCTATTTTTAGTTTCGAGAAATATTTCAAATGCCCCACGTATGCGAACAAGAGATGCGTCGTCGGCCCGCATGCAGGGTCGTTGACCCCCGATAAGGGCTGATAAGCTATCAGCAAAGGTGCAAGCGACAGAGGTATGTAGGGACTGATAACGACTAGGAAGGTACATATTTGATTACTTATATTGCATGTCGTAAGGTTTGGAAGCTTAGATAACTTATGCATGTCGTAATTTTTTACATTTTATTGGATGCGAGATATCATTAATATCACCGTAAATGTTAAGCCTCGCTTTGGTTAAGTACACTCCTAGAATGTACCTTAGTAAGTGTGTATATGTAGACTAATATATTTTTGGTCTTCGAGTACGTGAAATGCAATCCGGAAACACAGCACATGCGCACGTTTGTAAAGTTTATTGCAATACCTAATGCGGGCGTTGTATTTAAAAACAATTGCTATAGTATAAGCCTAAAAGTCTGCAGGTGCTGTATTTAACCCCGTTGAAAAACGTACTATGTTTTTTATGTTCTTATGTATCATATAAGCACCCTGGTGTAGAGTTAATTTTTTTGCTCAGAAGGCCTCCAACAGTGTGTAGTTTAACGTCTGTGGTCTAACGCCAACAACTGAAATCGACCTGACGGTCACCCCGGCCAACCTTGCTCAACACTTGGGAATCGGTGAGTGCGACTAGTTATGAGTGCCCCCTACTCATATATTTATTTTAGAAGTAGGTAAGTATACGTCCAAGTAAAACGGGTAAACCCATTTCAAGGCAGTTTTAGATCTAAAAATTAAACCTTGTATGATTATAGAATCATACAAGGTGTACCTAATGAAAATTATTGAGTGTTTGTCACTTCATATTCTGACAGATTTAATTATGTTAAATTAAAAACTGAAATGTGTCCCAGATATTAAAAATAATTTCTACAGAATGATTTCGCAAGAAAAACTGGTTCGACGGTCGTTGAAAGCAGCTGGATACTGGAAGCGCATGAACAGCAATTGTGGAGAATTTTGGTGGAGGCTTTTATCCGGCTGTGGACGTATTACGGCTGACAATAATGATGATAGATAATTCATTAAGGTACAGGTAGAATTTGGAATTAACATTTGATTTCGCCCAGTAATGCTTAAGTTCAATAAGAACAGTCTATTTGTGGCCATATGCCATGCACTCGGCTTGACATAATGTCCACAACTGGCCTGGTGATAAATGGTGTGCAAGTGACAACTCTCAGCGAGGGGTAAATGACTGTACTTAAATCCATATTTCCAACATAATATCAGGCATGTGGCGTGAGAACATTGTCCCACGCGTAGAATACAAAACTGGAAGAAGTGACAAATCGTTTGAAGTTATTGTAAACGAGGAGTTATTAAGATGCACTAAGAATAAAGAAAGGCTTTCTCAGTAATCGTCCTGTTAAGTTAAACAATTAGTGAATATTTTGTGTGTATTTCATATTTCTTTTAGTTAAAATAAGGTACTTGACGTTTGGCACATATCTACATCTTGACTATATGGATCTAGTATCACCAAAAATGATTAAGAATTTCCTTTATTCCGCGGGATCACCATATTTTTAGGATTTAAGTAATAATAATATCTAGGGACAATGTCACACAGATCATCCTAGCCCCAAACTAAGCAAAGCTTGTAGGTACTATGGGTACCAGGCGACGATATACATACTTATATAGATAGATAAATACTTATATACATAGAAAACATCCATGGCTCAGAAACAAATATTCGTGCTCATCACACAAATATTTGCACTTACCGGGATTCGAACCCAGGACCACCAGCTTCGTAGGCAGGAGCACTACCAACTAGGCTATGGTGACCTTTAAGTGAAATATTTACTCTAATAAAAAATCCATAAAAGCATCATTTAATTTCGTAGTTAATTTATTTCTCAAAATAAATCTTCATTTTCGTGTACCTACAAAAACCTCTAAGATACTTTTACAGATATTTTAGCTCGAATAATTCTATAGATTATTCGACCAGAATAAAACGTCTAAGGGAAGAGTCTTGATAGACCAGCATTATCGGTTAGATACTGCATGCCTAATCTTTATTTTTGTATTAACAGACCGATATTATAGCATTGACCGAATGAGTTGACTTCCTGCGTTATTTAAAATTGTAATAACATTTTTGATAATATTTTCTGTGTTCGTATGCAGATCATATCAGTAGGCAGCATTCACAGGTCGCATACCACATCTGTGTATATTCTGGTCTTTGTTTGCACATGTGCTCATTATGCGTGGGCATGTGGCATCAGTACCAGTGGCTTAATGTGATGGCTTTATTGCGGCTATGTGCGTGTGTGTGTGTGTGTATGTGTGTATCAACCTACCTATGGGATTATTACCATATTTATGTGTTATAGTGTCAAGTAACGATATCTGACTATTAATTATGACGGTCACCGTAGCCTAGTTGATAGTGCTCCTGCCTAGGAAGCTGGTGGTCCTGGGTTCGAATCCCGGTAAGTGCAAATATTTGTGTGATGAGCACGAACATTTGTTTCTGAGTCATGGATGTTTTCTATGTATATAAGTATTTATCTATCTATATACATACATACATACATAGACTCACGCCTGTTTCCCAGAGGCGTAGGTAGAGACAACGGACTTCCATTTGTCACGATACTTGCATACCTCTTTCGCTTTCTATCTATATAAGTATGTATATCGTCGCCTGGTACCCATAGTACAAGCTTTGCTTAGTTTGGGGCTAGGTTGATCTGTGTAACATTGTCCCCAGATATTATTGTCCCCAGATATTATTATTAAGGTGTTGTAGGTTCCAGTTTTCGAGTGCGCTTACAAATCACTTTACGACATGCAGATGAATATCTGCCGAGTGGCTGGCGGTAAAGAATATTATCACCCCATCACATCCCGTGGGGGATGAGAAGTCGTCCCGAGTGAATTATCTCATAGAATGGGCAGCAGCGTCACAAGAACAAGAGTAGGGTAGGCACTAAAGTGGTGGAGGTGTGATGAAAAGTTACGTGTTGCACTCGAGTGCAAAGATTTTCACCTTGTGCTCTTTTGATTTCCTCGCTAACGCTCAGGATTCTAATTTTAGAATCCTTCGCTTCCTCTCGGATATTAAAATTTAGTACGCGGGTAAAAAGCAACTTTACACTCTTATATAACAAAGAACTATTATAATGTTGGCGCTTGCAGTATAATGAAAACGATCATAGGACACATCCCATGACCATCATACTGCAATCACAAACCCGTCTGCAAAGCGTGGCGATTATGGCATTACGTATATTTAATATTTACACGTTATCTATTAACTAATTACTAGGAATAAAATATTGATGTAAGTATTATTCCGTTCATAGCATCTTTGTAAAGCAGGAATAGATAAGAATCGACCACGCCTAGGGAGAGGCGTTGTGTAGTCAATAACGAAAACAAAGTACCGAGAAAACAATTAATCTGCAGTAATTTATTAACGATAATAATTACATGGCAAAATGCACACATATTTTCTTACGTAAAGTAAATACCTACTAATAAATAAACAAATGACAATCCTTTTAGTGAATAATTAAAATTATTGATCGAATGAACTAATTGAAAACCTCAACTCAAACTTATTGAGGCCGCGTGGAATCAACAAGTGGGTGCACTGGCTAATAATGTTATTGACACCTTAAGTGACTCTTAAGCTCACCTGCCGTTTCAGTTAATCCAAAGTATGATAGAATCGTCGACGAAATACTATACACACACAAAACGCGTCGACTGATATAACTAATAAAATATGTAGGTAGGAAAGCTACGCTCCTACATCTCGCGCACGGGGACTTCTGTCACGGCAGCAAAAAGTTATAGATATGTTCCCAAATAAGTTTACTACAAAAACGCCCTATCTTTAGGATAAAGTTATTTACGAAGATCTCTCTGTTTTTGTGACAGAGATAAAGATCGCCCGATAACATACTGATTACATTTTAGTTGTACCGATAGCAGCACCAAGAAAATTACTCAATAATACATTAGCTGATCAAATTTACGAGTTCCCTCTAACTGCTTTATGGATTATTCTTTCTTATTTACATTAATGACATGCCTTCGGTAACAAATCATGACATCACATTATTTGCTGACGACAGTACTGTACTATTCACAATTGACAACACAATTAATTTAGAATCTGACATTAATAAAACTCTAGGAATAATTATAAATTGGCTTCACATGAATAATTTAATGATTAACATTGACAAAACTAAAATAATGAATTTTAAAATAAGAAGTCGACTCACGGCCCCTTTAAAAATTTGCTACCTTGATAGGGACATCGAGGAAACTGAAGTACACAAATTTCTAGGACTACATATTGATCAAAAAATTAATTGGAAACACCATGTAGACTACGTGTGTAAAAGGCTACGTCAGTTCTCGTTCGCACTTTATAAATTAAGAAAGGTTGCAAACTACAACACTCTACTTATTGCATACCATGGCTACGTAAGCTCCATCCTCAGATACGGTGTGATATTCTGGGGAAATAGTACAGACAAAGAGCGTGCATTCCTTGCGCAAAAGAGCTGTATCAGAGCTATATTTAACATATATCGGACTGACTCCTGTGAACCTTTTTTTAAAAAGAAGAACATATTAACATTGCCCTGTCTATACATATTTGAGGCCGCAGTATTTATTAAAAATAATATTGAGTTGTTTGAATATCGTACGCGTATACGGAACCAAAATAAATTGCACATGATTCCCAGTAAAACTCATTTTATGCACGAAAGTTTTTTTTGCTCAGCTTCACGTATATTTAATCATATACCGGAGGCTATTAGAACAATAACAGCAATGAAAGTATTTAAGAAAAGACTCCATGATTTATTGGTAAACAAATGCTACTATTCTGTAAAAGACTTTCTGTCTGATAAAACTCTGATGTAATAAATACCCAGTCATGATGCGTTCAGTATTCTATAGTCCTGACATTTTGTATACCTGAGATCGAATGTATGTAGAGATCTTAATTATTATTAATTTTTATTATATAACTTAACAATTATTTAATTTGACATATATTTATTAATTAATTTATTGACATTGTGTTATGTAATTATTGTTTTAATTTTGTGTTAATTATTGTATGCCCAAAGGGCGGGACATGGCTGATCTTAAAATTGTTCAACATCTGTATTTTGTACCTACCTATGATCCACAATAAAGTATCTGAATCTGAATCTGAAGATAAAAGTGTCACCCATCAAACATATAAGCCGAATGACGTCCACTGCTGGACAACAGCCTTCCCAAAAGATTTCCAAAACGGATTGGGTCCATCATTTGGGGTATACCATAATCGCCAAGCTGGGCAAACGGGTAGGCGATCGCAGTATGGTCATAGTACACAGAGAGACGTTGCTGTCCGTTCTCTGGGACATATTCCCTCGGGTCCACTTCTACGCCCTCCAAGGGATGAGATGGAGTGATGATATTCTTTGCCGTCAGCCACACAATGATTTTATTCGATGAAATTATTTTTAGTATGTACCAATGTTACGTGATTCCTACGTTGTTTTTGAACCGATTTAGATAATTTTATAGGGAATGCTTTTGCATTATGTAACACTAACCATTGCTCCACACCATTGTGGTGTACGGCCTTTAATTTGAATTAATTCGATGCTCAATCAACTTTACGTAATGAAAACGCTTAACGCCATCTAACCGGGCTTAGCTATGTTTCGTTTTAATGTTTTTGGACCTTATACCATAGTGATAAGATTAAAATTAATGTGGTCTCGAATACTTAGTCCACAGCATGTTTATGAGTTAAAGATCAAGATTTATTAAGCTCTTAAGGTACATTATAAGAATAACTAGTTATATGTACCTATAATACTTAAAATACATACGTAGGTAGAAAATCTAAAAATGACAAAGCCTCTCATTTTTCTACTAGACAGGTAGAAATTGGATATACATACCTACCGGTCAGGCGAAATATTATGCGTAAGGCGTAAACACATATTCATGCGATAGCTTCTTTTTGCGGTATTGCTACGTGGGACCTGGGCGAACGAACTCCATTCAATTGGCTAGTGATTAAATAAAAATAGTACACACGGCCAAAGAGCAATGGAAAGGGCTATCCTTGGAGTTTCCCTGTGAGATCGAATCAGAAATGTCGAAATCAGCAGGCGAACCAAAGTAACCGACATAGCCGTAAGAATTGCCAAGCTGAAGTGGCAGTGGGCAGGGCACATAGCTCGTAGAGCCAACGGCCGCTGGGGCAGAAAGGTTCTCGAGTGGCGACCACGAATGTGTCTGTCTGTCATATTACATACTAGCTGTGCCCGCGACTTCGTTCGCGTGGATGTCGGAACTTACCAATGTATTTTTTAGTGTAAAGCGCTGTGGGAGGATACCGAAAATATTTTTTTTATTTAATTTAGTGCTTCTTTATTTTACCTGTGGAACCATCTGGAGCGTACACAAAAACGTTATTGGGTTAGTTTACGCGTGAAAGAGCTACGTATAGTTGACCATGGGAAAAGCATCCAATACTTAGGTCCACCCCCGCAACGGATAATGTCTGGACCTGAGCTTTACTAATCGTCATGGCATAACAGAGACTGACTGGGAATTGCACTCGTTTGAAAGAGAAAGGAAAGTTTTTAGGAATTATAGGTATCCTTGGAATAAAAACAATATCACCGGCGCCGCAACGTGTTAATATTTCAGCTTCGATAATGTTGCAGATTTGTGACTTTGAGCCGAGTGCCGTTACAAAGTTTGGGAGGACATAAATTTCTGAGGAGAATTATTGGTACACCAATTTTCAAAACTATTTTGTGGGCTGAAAGTCCGGGTGTGCTGAGGGAATCCAAAAATTCTACCGGGTAGTGCGTGGCGTTATCTTCTTCCAGAAATGTATTTATTGAGCTATATTCTCTACTATTACCGGACGCATGACTCAATATTTTGAAATTAATTGCCGCAGCTTGGTCATTGTGGGGAGTCAAAATAGCTCGCTGACATAGCCAAGAACCGGCTTGATTTCCCATGTTTGTGGTAACTCCGTACACAGAAGAAATTAGCTCCTGCTGTGATGTAACGTAAGATCAGAGATTACCAATCATAATAACTTTTCCATCTTCTTGTACGGGGTATGTGCCATCGCCTATTTTTAACAATAAATTGGAAAACTCCTGTGCATTTTCGCAGCCTCTGACTGATCGGGTTCCCTCCTATACTTATAACTATCATTTGAATAGCCAATAAGGACCTGTTGTGACAATTTTCACGTACCCTGTCATTAATTTGTCCATCAGTATTTAGTTGTACATGTCTCATAAAATCTTCAGCAAACTTGTCATGGTACTTTTGCCATAACTATTTAGCGTCCGATAACGCACAAAAGGTCAATAAGATGGCAAACAAATGTCGCAAGCGATGTGGACTATCGCTCACGCATGCTTCCGCTAGAGCGTCGTCCCAATGCTGACCTCCAACTAATAAATGGCGTGCTCGGCAAGCGGCCTGGTATGTGGGATGTTCAATATCATCCACTTTACGGCGCTCAGCAAAAGACGTAGGTCCTCGCTCTACATGGATCAGACTGTGGAATGAATTCACACGTGAGCACGCCACGTGAACCTGCCCGCCTTCCTCAAGTCAATTCCAGCTAACTTGAGAGTTTGACTTTGCGATTTCTTGATGGTTATCGCGACACACACTTTTATAACGAACTACAGTATTTTAAACTGAAAAGGGAGATCATTTGGCACTAACGGAATACGTGACACGAACACTGTTTCTCCCTGGGCGGATCCAGGCATAATAGTAGACTCTATAACATGATGCAAAGTTTTGACTTGAAGCCTCGTGCCGTTGTAAAGTTTAGGTGGTTTCAAATTCCTCAGAACCACTATAGGTATACCCACACGCAACATACATCCCCTATTATGCGCCCTTAGGGGCGGAAATTCCTAAAATCCTGAAATACATACTTTTTATTTTTAACGGAAAGGCCAAATACCAATTTTCATGCTTTTCACTTAAAAAATTATACACTTTTCATACAAACTTACATCCCCCATCGCCCTTGGGGTGGAATTTCCAAAAATTCTAAAATATTTATTTTTATTTTTAGCTGAACTACTAAATATAAGTTTCAATGCCTTTAACTTAAAAAAATGACGGATTTTCATATAATCTTTCAGTCTCTGTTTTACCCCCTTAGGGTTAGTATTTCCAAAAACCCCTTCCTTAGTGAATGCATACGTCATAAAAAGTACCTACCGGCAAAATTTCAAGTCTCTAACCCCAGCCGTTCAGGCTGTGCGTTGATAAGTCAGTCAGTCAGTTTCCTCTTTTACATAGGTAGGTATATAGATTTGTGCTGAGAAAATTATGAGAGACCGGGTTAATTTACTACATTCAAATACATTCAATCGGACAGGCTCAATAAAACTCGAATCGTCTGTACATTCGCGTTACAAACGAATCGACAGCACAAACTTTCGATCGATTGACATTATAATTTAAAATTAAATTATAACAAATCCAACCTTGTACATAATTCAATTTGCTCAAAGAAAACAGAATATTTTAATAACCAATTTTGGACAACGACATACTTCTAGCCAACCAAGACCTTATTTCGAAACAATTCGGAACATTCAAAGCCCTACGTAACTCATGCAATTAGCAAACACGGGCAAATCTTAACACCGCGGGTCAAAAGCAATGCACAACGACATCTATCGAAATAAAAATCAACTACCAAGCACAACAACATGTATCGAAACAAAAATCAACTATCAATTATTTAAAATTAAATTATAACAAATCCAACCTTCTACATAATTCAATTTGCCCAAAGAAAACAGATTTTTTAATAACCAATTTTGGACAACGACATACTTCTAGGCAACCAAGACCTTATTTCGAAACAATTTAGAACATTCAAAACCCTACGTAACTCATGCAATCAGCAAACACGGGCAAATCTTAACACCGCGAGTCAAAAGAAATGCACAACGACATCTATCGAAACAAAAATCAACTATCAACCTAGTTCATTCAGTAAAGAGATGTCATAATATGCACAATGACATCTATCGGACAGTTTAGTTCAACTATAAACATTAGTTCATCTTGAAGTACCGAAATGTGTGTTATTTTTCTCCATGATTACTTTAAAATGTAATATCTTTTGATAGACTGAACCGATTGCATTAAAACAAAAACTAAATGTTACCTCAAGTTACGTTCAATCGTTGTGTATAAAAGTTATTTACATTGCTTTCGTATATTTTACGTGATACCCGAACATATACAGACAAACAGACAAACAGACAAAAATTCAAAAAATGCTGGAAATGGGTTCTATTGGTTGTTCTTTAATACCCTGGCTATTTTTTTCGGATTTATTTTTGATGTACAAAAATGATTTTTCTACAGATTTATTATATGTATAGATTATGCGAACTGTACACATATACTGTAGGTATAATTTATTTTATCGTGTGGACATTGGTTACTCTCGTGTTAAGAGTTGTTCGAGCCGCTTAGTTGGCTTGAACATATGGCTTAACGACTGTTGTCCAACTAATACAACCGGGACCGACAGCTTAACGTTTCAATGGAGTTCTGTCACTCAAACCAACCGCGTGTCTAGGTCTCCGATACCTACGGTTCGGTGAGAGCTTAACAGTAGCTGCAAAGTCAAAGTCAAAAATCATATATTCCGAAAAAAAAATTACATTTATGTGGAATCGTCATATTTTTTTACCCTACCGTGCAGTGCATGACGTGGCAGCTATTGAGAAACACTGCCAGAAAACTCAGTAGGAATCCTTTTTTAAAATAAAATATACTTAAGATTAATTACAATCATGTGTGTTGACTCAGAACAACTCAATCCCAAGCACTTTTATCACTTAAATAATCAGACATTTTGTAATATGCCTTGCTACACAATTTGGCTTTAATAATTCTTTTTATAGAATCTTATACATTGCCCCATAAAAGAGTTACTTATTTTATGGAGACGGGTAGTATGCAATATGAGATTATTCTTATATCTAGTATTTACATTACGTGTATCGCTCTTTTTACAGAAGGAATCGATATTTTTATGCACATATAGTAAGTTTTCATATATATACTGAGATGGTACAGTTAGAATGTTAACCTCTTTGAACTGCCGCAGTACTGCTGACTGTACTAACACACTTTGTTCTGTAATCAGGAGGAATACGTACAGGTTGTAGGCTTGTAAGTAGCTCAGTTATCAAGTTAGCATGTCGGTACAAGCTAGTGCTCGCACTAATTGCGGCTGCGACTGATATGGTATTCATATGGTAAACTAACACATCCTGTACTGGATCCTAATCCTAACCGACACTTATTATTAGAACTTGTTGGTTATCAATATGTGCAATGTGCATGGTGTGTCATAGTAGCCTATATTATAAAACAACAGTTGCCACGAACGAATGCCGGTGTGCCTCAAGGGCAAGATTTATAAAATTACATAGTACATACTACAGTCATCATGTCAAGACATTGTAGACACGAGCCTCCCCAAAGATTATCTTAGCAATAGAAGCAGACAGGTTGCCAACCGGTCTCTGGTAAGTATTACCTCGGGACGACTCCTACTCTCCCCACGGGATGAGATGGGGATTTACTTAATATTAGATTAATTTGGAATTAACGTGTTTCCTTCTGCTACCTTCCTGTTTTCCTTCCATTCCTTCCAATACTGGTCCATCCAATGCAAAACGTTGCGTAGAAGAAATTGCGAATGCATTACATTTTAAATTATATTGCAATAAAGTCTTCTTCTACAGTGAGACCCGCAATGATCTGGGGCGCAGAGTGCTGGTCGATTGAGAAGCAGCGGGTGGATGATGGTTAGGTAGTGGTCAGTCACAATGTTTGATACCAAATAGTTACATCCGAGAGGTTAAGTGTTAAGTTTCAACGCTATTTCGGTGGTATGGTCATGATCGAGACAAAAAAGTGAAAGAAGAGTCTAATCCAAATAAATGTCGGTTATCAAAAAAATAATCGCTAATATTAAATATTTTCTTTCTCCACTCAATCAGAAACGGGGAAAAGCCTGAAGAAGAAGAACAGACAACCATCGAAAGAGAGAAATAATCATGACCCACAGGCAAAGTCATCCAAAATTTAATTGCTTGGCACTTGTCTGTGTAGCATTCACCATTTATCCCGTTGTAGAGCCATCTCTTTTACTTCTTTATAACTGTCCACTTGTAATTTTTCTTTAAGTAACTAACAAAAAACGGCAGACTTTTCATAAGACGGGGTGATGACATGACACCATGGCAGGAGGTGAATGGATCAGAACAGCTGGAGAAAAGAGGAGATTGAACGGAGAAAGATGTGTACCCCTTTTCTCATGACGCAATGTCGGGAAGCCGTAGAATAAAAACGGAGATGCGGAACGATATTGCGTTCCAAGAAACCAGTTCAACGCCATCTACGTATGATGTAGATTCTTTAAAGCAAAGCTCGATAGATGGCGTTTAACTGATATACTATTTCTGCACATTGAGGATTTACATGATACAAGCTAGCTAAATATCACTACCATTATAAAATAAATTGTATAAATGTTTTAACATTCCGTGTACCTAAATATCTGTAATAAGTAACTAGAAATAATAACTGTATTACTACAAACATGTTCTGACTATTTACAAGCGCTTCTTTAAAGTCTACGTAAATAAAAACCTTTTTTATTTTATTTTATTTTATTTTACTACAAAAGTATGCAAAAATCAATTCACTATTTTGAGGTATCGGACTTTCTTTTAAAACGCATGCTACGTGCGGGGAAACATTATTTCGAAAGTATATTGAGGCATAAATGGCAACGGATCAGCCATTATTTACCAGATTGACCAGCTATTATCATCAGATTAGCTACTCCCGTTATATTCAATCAGAATGACACTAAAAATCGGCACCTTCATGACCTCCAAAAATCGAAAGAATATGTATTTAGTTTCGTGCACGATACCCCCATGGTTTTCCACATTCAAGTGAATTCAAAAATAAAACAAAATTCAATTAATGCACTGTTATATAATCATTGGAGTAACAAACAGTCTAACACGCTGTCAGTTAGTTAGGCAACAGAATACGAAACCGGCTAACAGATAGTTAGTATTTCGTCACAGTCTCCGGTTCGTTCAGGTCCCAAAGTTAACAGTAGTTCTAGATTGGATTTTCATGGTTACTGCGATTTGACTAATCGATAGAACAAATGGGCGGTTGGTGATTCAGATCCTCAATTTTAACAAAATAAATTCTATCGTTTCATTTTTAAACTAAATTTACAAGATGTTACGAAATTTAAAAGAATTTATAGATGATTTGAAGCATAAATTGTGAAGAATGAAGAGAAGAGCCCTCATCAACAAGCATCAAGGGTAGTAGTATCTGCTAAATAGCCCAGACACGCAAGGTCCTGGTTATTCTTGTCATGTGATATGTTAATTATATTGTGAAAAATAAATAAAATGTTCTCGGCACGGGTTTCTTGCTGTGTAATATTTTTGCTACACTTATACTATCAAATTTTACACATGCTACATTTATACTTTCACAGATTTTTCTCACATATTAAAATAGTATTTTCAATATACGATCAATTGAAACATAATGGATAAATGAACACCAAATAATATTTGTACAAACTGTAGGTAGCCAAAACAATCTGTAAGAATTGATTGATCATCATTACTAACAGGCTGGCCCCTTGATACTCGTTGATGGCGTTCCTAATCGACTATTTCTCTCTATTATTGTAATTCTCTCAAATGATTCCGGTATCATCATCTAACGCAAACGACTCCAGAGATGCTCAATGGGCTTTCCCAATAGTTCACTTCCAACAGCACTTATGTAAACATTATTTCTGTGAGAAATGATCTGATTAGAGTAAATCGCTGCAATTTCAATTTAATATCTTTAAACGCGGACAAAGCTTTTATTTTATACCCACAGATAATGAGGTTTTGTGCTGGAGACGCCAGACTGTCAGAATAAAAAGTGTTATTGGATATTTTCTTGCAACAAAATCAGTAGCAGTCTAAGTTCAGGAAGTAGACGGTGTCACGGTGCCCCGGAGGAGAAAACGTGACCTCGGCATCGGTCTGGCATTTAATGTCACTCAGGTCGCGTTCGATTGCAGCCTTTTCGGGATTTCAATACAGTCTTTATTGTGATTGACCGTTTTCATTAGAACTCAGGCGGGAGGAAATTTATTGTGCTTATTTTTTTTCTTATCAGATTGGTTAGTGTAACAATATCCATATATGGATGTCCCTAACTGTGTGAACTTAAAGATTACCAGATTTTCTCTTATTATTTATGACTTCTATAACTCTAACACTTAATGGGAAGTTGAAAATCCTATTGTAACAGTTTACAGCTTCCTACGGTCAATATACCACCATGTGTCGGACTTGGGTAAAAAGTCACCTCATATTTATGTATCGGCCATAACAAGCTACAAATACGTAATGCTAAAAATTTTTAAACAAAGCTTCGAGATTTTAATGTGAAATTTTGGAAGTTTTTGATTTTGAGATCGTGTATTTAAAACAAATACGTAATGCATATTCCAGTTTCTGGACAAGTTTAGACAGATCCTTATAGTTATCTCTCCTAATATTTCTTTTATTGTTCTCACTACATTGTAATGTCTGAGTGGTAGTGACCGCAGTGAGGGTCACATATTAGTATGCCCCACACAACCGTGACCCATTCGTCAAGCAGACAAGGCTGTTGTGAAACATCTCATTTGTTCTATATGTATGTATCGTTTTGCTTGGGGTGACCGATTATTATTTTGGAATAAATTGTTTTAGTATATATTTTGGTGATTCAGATAACACATTTGGATACGACAGTATTGCCCCAGAATCTAGGGAATGGATTGAGACACAGTAACTTGTATATGTTGAAAATCAATGTTAGACAATTAAATATTATTCCGATGATTACGTTTGAAAAGCGTCATAAATAAACTATTAGAAAAGGCCTTTTCTAATGGTTTTGGTCTTCAACTATATTTCCTGGTTGGAGTCAGTTTTCAAATTTAATGATTTGTTACAGAGTTAGAGAATAAAGTTTTAGTACTAAGGTTTTATTCTATTGAAATTGCGACTGTTAGGTTTTTATAGAAAACGATGTTAGGGGGATCTGGTCTCTATGGAGATTTTTCAGTACAAACCTGTTGCATCTTATCAAAATCGAGTGCTGGCCGGTGGCGCCGCGGCGGTGGCAGTGGCATTCGGCGCCGCCGCGGTGACGGCGGCGCACGCGCCCCGCTCCCCGCGCCCGCCCCCGCGCCCGTCCCCGCGCCGCCACACCCACAGGCGCTGCGCCGAGGCTTTAGCGCTTCTAGAGGAGGAGATGTGCGGAACCGCACTGGAGTCTCCACCTGCGGAACCATTAGATCCTCACTTCAATATGAGATCAACCATATCTTGTAGACTGTTCTTAAGAAGACATAAGGAGAAAAACTACGGCAAAGTCCTATTATTCTTCGTGACACAATACTTTAGTAAACTTGGTCGTCCAGTTGCAAGGAGATAATACTAATCACAGTCCTGGTGAATGACTTCAGAAATAATAAGGGCTTTCTTAAAACTTTTAATCATTCGTCCTTTAAACAGCCTTCACCTACAATGTTAAGTGTTGATTAGAACTAGGAGAAGATAGAAATTGTATTCAAATAATTGAACAACTAATAAACAGAATAGGTTGCTATAATAAATCCAGAAAAGGACCCGTAAAAAATTACAGCAAGCCGAAAATAATCGGTAATTTACTCTCAAATCATGGTCCTTACAGAGATAGAGTATTAGATATCGCTGTCCTAGTTCAACAGTAAGATATCTTAAAAAACAACAAAATTGAGATAAGTTTTGTTTCATGTGAAAAAATTGCTCTTCTATCTGGTTCAAAAATCAGATATTTGTAAAACGCAACCAAAGTGCCTAAATTTCAATGTCTCACTGAGACATTTAAGCATATTTTTAACGACCTTTAGTTCAAGATTCTGACATCTTAAGATATTTATAAAGTCATGCAGATTTTTACTTTTCTTTTATTTCTACACAGAGACTTCTTCAAATGTCCTTATATGGAATTATTAAAACATTTCTATGTTTAGACATCTTAAATTGTCCGAGTGTTTAACTAAAAAATCGTTAAATTATATTTTCTTTCTAGGACATTTTAAAATAACCTACCTACTCATCCAATAAGATGTCCGCATCACGCGGCTGCGTGAGGCGCACCCAGTATACTATAGTAGTCTTTGGGCGCACTGATTTTTCGTTCGGTTCGTCGAATGTCGCGCGACACCCCCCCGGGCCGGTACCCCGCGCTTCCAATACAATGCATGCTAGTTTCGCAAACAGTCTGTGTCTGTGCCTTGCTGTTGTTGTTATTGGTATAATATTTGTGTCACCTACGTCATAATTAATTGATCTTTTTAAGTAAGTATTTTTGTTACAATTTTCGTACAAGTATCAGTCGCAATGAAACGTGGGAGATTATTAGTTCAACTAGCAAACAACCAAACTCGTGAGGTAAGTTCCATAAGATTAATTTCAAACAAAGTACCTACTTACTTATTGAAACTAATGTGAATTGTTTTTGTGATTCTTTAATAACGGTATTCGCAAATAACATTGTATTGTTTTCATTTTGTACCTACCTATTTAATTGTTTTATTGTAATAGATTATTCAAGAACGGCTATCACCACCGGTCGGGGTCCCGCCAATTTTACCGGAAAAACAAAATGAATTGGTACAAGTTGCATACGAAGTATGCATGGAAGAAACAACAAGTGATAAGGTTATGATTGATGACTTACAGGTAAATAATATTTATAATTATAGTATGATGATTATGAAAACTATCTAAAAATTATACAAACTTATGTTAAAAGTTATACCAGACCAACCTGCTTGTTTTCTGTACCCGTATAATTTTATTCGTGTTTATTTTCAGAATGTACAAATTTTAGAAACAGTACTCTTGGACCGTGGGGTCCGAGCGCTCACGTTTTATTTAAAGAACTAGCTAAACGTTTAGTTGACAGTTCGCGTGACCCAAGGGCTGGCTTTTACCTCGGACAGAGGATAAGCATTGCCATACAACGTGGCAATGCCGCCAGTCTTTTGGGCTCACTTCCAGTCGATAGCGATGTGGACGAATTTTTTGACGCCTTGTAAATAGTGTATTGAATAAAAGGAAGAGAAAAATCATTGTCACCATCTCTATTGCAAAATAGTGAATATTGTGTTGAAAATCTTCGATCAATTGATAATACAGTAAATGAGGAGCAACAAAATGACGTAAGCTGTGTTCAATTTTGTAGGTAGTTTAAAGTTTGTACATTATAGAAATTGTTATTATTACGAGTGGAATGTACCTACTTGCAATCGATTTCCATTTTACTCAAGTATTACTTAGTTGCAGGGCGCGATTGGTGATTTTAGTGCTTCAGACACAGATGACGATTATCACCCGGACCCTGCACACATCGATTCTTCGATTGATTCAGATATTATTTCAACATCGGTGCTTCGTCAAATCCCTGTACTGGATAACATTGATAGTGAGCGGCTACCCAAGAAAAGAATCCGGAATGAGAAAAATTGGACCAAAAACAAAAAGCAGCTTTTAATAAATACTGGTCAATTTTATGTGACATCATCTGGACGTGAAAAGAGAGCCAAGAAAATGGGAATGAGCTGCGGTCAAAAGTGTAGATTGAAGTGTAGCTTAAAATTTAATGAAGATCAGAGGCAAACTACATTCGATAATTTTTATCATATGGGTAATCGTTCTCGTCAGCGTGATTTTATAAAGCAAATGTATGGAAGTAACAACACCGCGAAAATACAGACGCGAAGAGGCTTCCAGAAAATTAAATTACGCGTACTATTTATCTCTCGATAAGCCTGTAACGAGTAGATTAACTATTAATTCTATTGGTATTAATTAATTATATATTATTTTAATTTTATTATAATACTAAATTTTAGCTGCATTATAAGAATTACCTATTTGTGCCATTAAGATTCACATAAAATAAATAACATTATAGCACTGACTGATTATTATAATACATAGTTAAACTGACTTGTGCAAAAATAATAAAAAGATTTTAACTGATAATATGAGACTGATTTGTGCAATTACGATACTAGGTAATAAATAATACATTACAAGCAAACTAATTTCTCAGTTTTAATTAATTTTCCTATCCCGTTACCAAACATTTCCGCGGATTTAGTCGGACAACTTACATTCTCAAATATCGATGTGCTGTAATACTAAGATATCTTAAAATTATGTCGATCTCTGCTGATTTACCATAAATTTGGAAGCTTGGTTGGATAAATCTTTAGTATTTCTTAAACAAAACAAAAAACAATAACTCTATGAGTTACAATATAAACTTAATTTTTAATAAACCATTTTAGAGACAAGATTAAAAATACAAAACTTGTTTTATTTAGTCTGAGTTCAATATAAGGTTATCTTACCATTAAAAGCCTTAAAACTAATATACAAATTATTTTATTCATATTGAAATATAAATAACTCCGTAACACATTAAAACAAACTATAGTTTTAAAAAATCAACCACGTTTCAATTAACAACGAGTGAATTAATGACACTAAAATCATAAAAGTATGAATAACTCAAAACATACTTTGTTCAACATATCTTACTGTTGAACTAGGGCAGCGAATATATTTGTTGTAAAGAAATTCAAAGAAGTGAAGAGTCAGTAATCGCACACGATGGCACTAATGAATGCGGTGTTAGTACGCGGTACCTTGGTGTCGTCGTCGTCGTCGGAGGGCGCGCGCGCGGGCGGCGGCGCGGGCCACTTGCGCTTCTCGGGCGCGGCGGGCGGCGGGGACGACGCGCCGCGCCGCCGCGACTCCGCGCACACCGGCGCGCCGTTGATCACCTGCACCACCCCACCATCAGACACGGCGAGACAACATGCGTATGACATGCCTAACATATATGGTATCCGAATCATTTCTAATGGGACCTATCGGCTATTACACAAAAGGGGTTCATTTCCACCAATAATCTCTGTCTGATAGAATAAAATGGAATCAGTTAAGATGTAGCGAGCTATTGAAAGTAAGTGGAAGCTTTTGAGCAAATAGAAGTTCTGAGTTCAACATTTTGGGGTTTCACTAAATCGCAATCAGTCATTCCACTTTCTCTTGCTTACTATCGTATTATTTATTAAGTATGAGGTGAGGCCCTAGTACACTGCCCTGCAACACACCTGATTCCATACAAACCGGTTAATGATGTTTTTATATTGAGCCATGAAACATCTGTTACAGATTTGAATAATTGTATGTCTCCGAATGAATCTTCCGTTTGAATTGTATGGAAAGTAATTACTCTATGTAAAGAATTTACAGATGTGCTTTTAAATATAGAGATCCGTTTCTTAAGCACGTGGCATTATCGCGACATTTTCAAAAGGTTAGCCAGTTGAATTAATTTCCCTACAAAGCCAAACCAAATATTCCAATAATTATGTTAACATATAGTATTATTTAATAAGTTTTAGCCATCTCTATAAGTTTGGATGATATATCTGAATCTGTGTGAGTGATATTTACCCCAGTACTTGACTGCTTTAACAACATTTGGTGTGACAGTAAGAGTTCCATCACCTGTACTGTCACTGCGCTCCTATATACAAATATATCTGTATCTGTATATAGGAGCGCAGTGACCTAGACAATGGACTTCGCATTGTCTGCCGTTCGTTACTATATTCACATGCTTTCACCGTGTCATCTGCCTAAACCCATCTATTAGGGTTGTCTATACACCTAACTTACGGGTCCCAAGTTGGTTCAGTAACTTCAATGTCGATCGTGATGCTCCTGCGAGGATGTTTTTGTCAGAATCAAACAGCTGTCAATGTAGACTGCTGGCAAGAGTAGTAGTCCATCTATAGACACTTGTCGAAATCATTTCTTGTGATCACACGTACTCTAAACCTAAATTTTGAATATTTGAATTCTATGAATGGATTGCAATGGCTTTTTATTTCTCAGTGCATAAAAATAGTGGTAAGCTTTAGTTAGGAAGCATCTTTAACTACTGGGATACTTAAGCTCATTTCACAGTCTCTTTAGAACACGACAATGTGCGTCTAATACACGACTCTTAATAAGTACTGAACACCGCCACCAGCCGATACCGTCGCTGTCACTACGCATTTATTATTATCACACGATGTTTTTCTTTCTTTAGAAAGCCATTTCCTTCCTTTTTGCAATTAAAAAAGTGCGGAGACAAAAGAATTTCTAATTTGAAGCCAAGCGCAAGATAAACAAATGTAATGCAGCCGGCAGACGGGCAAAAATGAATAAAAACTCACGGATTGTTTTGTCTTGTAACTGAAAAAAGACGAGCGAGTGAAGGAAGACGGGGACGTGTGCTTAGTGCTATACACTGCGACAAAATGGCGGCGATGGCGCCACTATCGATCGGTCCACATACGCGTTATAATTGAAAATAATTATATTGACTTGATAACCTAATTTGCTTACGAATCAGCGGAGCGGTCAATCTGGCGCGCGTTTTAATTATTATTGCAAGCTGCTTAATTGTTCACGCGATCGTATACTTGGAATGTTCCCTGAAGGGGACAGGGGCCGTTCAGCTCTGTGCATACACACGTGCGTCAAGTGACTCGACTATTCTTAAACTAACGCGACAGCGAACCGTAATCTGATATCAGAGGTTAAGTGCATGGTTCCGAACTTCCTTATGATGAAATTTATCGTCAAGCGTCAATATTTAAGCAATGCAGTATATATTTCAAAATTTTTATGAGAAATATATGGAAAAACAAACTTGTCTTAAAACAGAAATTAAGATATTCTCATTTTGTCTTGTCTTAAAACAGAAATTGAGATTCTCAATTTCTGTTTTAAGACAAGTTTGTTTTTCCATAACAAAATGGGGTAACTTAATCGACTCAGTCCGTCCACCTCCCAGCTGTCTGTCTACCATAGGTATATTTAACATTACTATATTGCAAACAAGAAAATAATTATATTTTAGAGGCATATGAAAGGTTTTATGGCAGAACAGACTGCTTAATGTTAACTTCTTTTCGATTTATTATAAACGAAAAATAAACCAATCCAAATTGTGATCCATCTGAAATATTTGCAGTGGACAGATGTATACGTGAATATTACACGAAAATGAAGCGGAATTTATTACTAGTGTAGCTTTAAATCATAGAAAAAAATAATCGGCTTATTACTTAGCTTTTCATACGCCCAAGGAAGCTACGGTGCTTTCGTCGCTTGAAAACCACCCTACTGCGAACTTGAGTGGTTTTTATTTTTATACGACCTCCGTTAATAAATCTATTTTGCTTCTGACATTCCCCTCCTTCATTTAGTTAAGATAAATAAATTTATAGGTAATGGGGATAAAACATATCCATCTTGCACTTTCAAAGAGCGAGATCGCGTGATAAGTATTTTCAATCACAACGCCTCGTTCCTAATGCGAGCTCAAATTCGTCGACACATTTTGGTTTCTGCAGACTCGTACTAAGTTTACACCTGCTAATATCTGCTTTTCAGAATTGGGACATTCATCTACTCCCGGTATCAGTTACGCTATAAAGAAGAGAACGGTGTTTGGGCGGCGTACATGTGCAACGGACGGGCGTATAGAAACGCGAACTTAGCGGGGACAAGTTGATGGGTCCATTATGCCGCGCGCTGATAAACGACGGAGTTGTCCAGTCGGCGCGCGGCAGCCTCTCGACACGTGTAGTATAAGACACGGCTACTGTTTACAATATCACATCTCCATGTATATGGAGGAAACCGGTTCAGAATTACATTCTAAAGCGATACATACAATACACAACGTGACTGGGAAATCTCAATTTTCCTTGAAAATAATTTATAGGTTATAGTTTTATAGCATTAATAGCGATGCAAAGCGAATATCTGAACTCAAAACTGGGACTTTACTAATAGGAATTCAACCTGTACCCTCCATCATACCATGGTTCTTTTGACTTCCCGAAAAAATAAGTAAGTTATTTTTGTATGACAAGTTATTATGCCGGGAACTAAACCTACCATGGTTTGATAGAGGGTGCAAGTTCAATATTATTTGCTAATTATTTTTTTGATTTAACTAAGTGATTTTCTTTTATTAGTTCAGGTTCATAGGAGGTGGCGATCCTTAAGTATCCTCCATTATTTATGTAAACCTTGCGTCATGTTCTTAAAACAGTAGCCAATAGCCATACAAAAAAAATATGAAGAGAGGATTTAAACAGTAGCTAATATCATTTAAGTAATACTAAAAACATTCAAATTAGTAGCGTAGTATGACATTAGGTGAGTGAGACGGTAGGTTTTTTGCTCGTACGAATATTGACTCGCTCTGGCACAGCCGCAGCCCGCTCAGGGCGTTCACCCACACTCCTAACTTTTTAATCTGTCCACGTCATATAACTGCATCACACCTGTATGTCGTCGCGGAATTATTATTAACCGACATCCTCCGCGAATCTTTAGATACTCGTACCGAGCGAGAGTACTTTATGGGATTAACACTTTTTGCGCTTACCAGTATTTTGCTCGTGTTAAAAGACATCGCAATTTTTTGGCTTCTCTAAAGCTGAAGCTGCCTAGCGGTGTCGTGGCCTTTTTGTGGTAAAGAATTCTTTAATTTCCTCATATTTTTCTGTCCATAAAATAGGTTCTCAAACTATTAGAATATACTGAATAGGCTCCTAATATCGGTATCGGCAATCGACACGATTTGTAAATGTGTAAAAGATTGGCTCCCGGAAACAAGAAATATCTTGGAATTTATTGATAGTATTAGAATAGTTTCCTCATTTTTTGCTGGCCAAAACTGTTTTCGTGTTGTCCGGTGCTGATACAAGTATTATACTACAATTTCCGCCAATAGAAGTGTTACCTGCCTCGTCGAAAATATCGAGGTATACATCAAGTGTCTGCCTAATAGCCCCCGTGGCGGCCACTAAAGGGATGCAAGGGGGGTTGTCGGGGAGCAAAGGGAGAGGAGGTTGTCTACGGGTGTAATTTAGTTGCGGCGTGTCGCTGCGAATTAATGCGGCATGTGAGGTGCCGGCCGGCGGGCAGATACAGCGGTTGCGTAACTGCCAGCCTTTTTTATTGACGACCAATTGCCCACCAGTGATCAATTAATCTGTTGGAATAGGAAACGTATGGGTTTTTAAATGGGGAAAGACTTTCATACTGTCATTTTGAACATACTTGTAGTTTACAAATCACATGTTAGCTATTTATCTCTAAGTTGCATGTTTAAATCTGAGTAGTGTTATATATGCAACACATTCATATTCGACATTGCTAATATTTGTGTAAAGTCTAAACCAAAAAGAATCCTAATACCACCTTATTGCAGGATTTATGACCAATTTCCCCCAGCCAGGAATATGGCAAATGGATGCGAAATAAAGCCCAACAATAGAAGCGACTTCCATCAGCAAAAAAGTCCGTTTAGCTCCAATTACGTCATCAGCCATTCGATAGCGAATTGTCTTCCCCTCGTAAACTACCCTACACTTTTTGTACACTCCAATGCATCTCCGTGGAAACACTTTGAATCGTACCTCGCCTTTATTACTGAAGACTAAACTTCTTCGAATTTTACCAACGATATGCTGGCGCGGTAATGTTTCTGTTACATTTAGTACTTCTGAATGAATTGTTTTATTTGTATTACTGTAATTGGAGTAAAGTTTAGGGAGGACGTACCAACAAATTAAATAAGAAGATTCTGTGAATATACAATAACAAGCTACAGTACGTACATAAAACATTTAGCTAGAGTCTTTGACAATTAATATTAGGGAAAATGAGGATGGCTTGTAAAGGTAGTGTTTAGGTTATTCAAGTAAGGTTGTTTGTCAATATATTACCAGTTCTTGGCCATTGGATAATTAAATCCACACCTACAGACTTGAATAATTTTATGTTTATAACTTATCCACACCTACATTTGAATCTTGAAATTGAATCTTCAAGCAGTAGAGCATGGAATATCTCGTAGTATCCGTTTTGCCTAATCGAGAACGCGTTTGCTACCTTTAGTACCTACGAGGAGGTTGCTTAAGATATTAATAAACTATTATAGTTAATGAAACTGGTACAGGAGCGGATTAAGTGAGGTGCCCACCTACTTCCCGTTGCGCCTGATTACATGTATAGGCTTTACCAAGAATTACAAAAGCTCGGGTAAGTATGCTGCACAATTTGGTTGATTAGGCCCTGTCTAATCCTGTAATGATTGCACTCTCGAATAAGCTTATTGGGGTTAATACGTACTTAATTTTCTTTAAAAGAATTTTCTGTTAAGATCAGGAAAGAAATAAAACAACAAAATATGTGAGCGAACCGCACGAAGATTTGCGGTACAGATCGGAAAACACATGACTCTCTGTGTCGAATCTCGTGTTATGGTTGATGGGTGACCCCGGAACGTAAATACTAACAGAGTTTGGTTACTAATACTAAGTACCACAGCACCTGGTACCTACTTTATGTAAATATTAATCTGATAATAACTAAGAAGTCATAGAACAGCAAAAGATTCAAGATTTATTAGATTCAACTGCTCAACATTTCACAATTAGTAATACAGTCTCTAGATCTTAAGAAGTGTTCACAATGTTCTGAGCTCATCTCGAGATCTAAGAGTTTTATTTAGAATTTAATAAATCAACAAAGCTGATTAAATTTCCTCTTGACGTTTATCTAAATGGATAGGCAAAGAAATGCGTTGTGAAGTATGAAGGCAAAGTTGGAGGTGATTTATTTGGCTCTTTCAGCTCGTCCCTGAACTTTGTGCTATTATCCTAATTGCGAATATTTGGGAGCTTCTAAAATATTAAATTGGGGAATAACAAAATATGACGGAAGTTCAGTGCGGGGATGTTAATTTATAATATTAATCCATGCTTTTAAAATGTATTACTGGATAAATTAAAGATGATGGATTACGTTTCGTAAGGACCTCTTTTTGGGCACCTCTTGAACACCTCTCTCTAAGTATTATGTAGAGTGCTACCAAATAAATCTAGGCTTTTCTAATGAACTTGATAGGTGATATACTAGGATGGCATTCGGAACGGAGCTGTTCAAACTTGCGATAGTTATTACGAGGCTGACAATAGAACCTAGTTTACAATCTCACGCCGATCCCGCCTAAAAAGGGTAATCCTTTTTAGGCGTTAAAATAGCTTAAATACAATATTAAACATATTTGCGGGCAAAATACAAATTTTATGATGACTAAGTCAACAATGATTTTTATAATTATAAAATTCACGACATTTAAAATAACGGTTCGTATTGAGTGTGCTTAAAATTACAAAGTCGTCTCTAAAAATGCTTAAAACAGAATACTCTAAGTATTTTGTTTTAAGCATTTTTAGAGACGACTTTGTAATTTTTATCTATCGAGTAAAAGTTGTAGAATCGTGTTTTGGGGTCAAACGTTCTTCAAAATTCAAAGAAAGACGTTATTCAAAATATATTCAAATGAGAGATATTTTGTTTAGAGTAGTAAAACATTTTGGCTGAAACTTGCAGAATGATTACATTTATCCATGCTCCGATCTGAATTTCACCCTAAATAGGGATAGAGAAAATAGGTTAGTTACTTATAATAATGTATATTTAAATGTAAATTTTCTTTCACGCGGATAAGAAGTAGGAAGAATAATATTCCGGGTGCTTCACTCTCTAGAATCGAAGGATCGAAGTTTGTTTAGTTTACTCAAAACTGAACGGATTTCTTTTTTGCAATAATCAAACTACAAGAAGCGGTACAAGAGACTATACCGGACCGTTTTACTTTTTCCTTTCATGTCGCCTCAATTATTTACCAAACACTTATCGGCAGTTTTAAATTGGCATTTTTATTGATTTTTGGAGGGTCATAACTTCTACAAACATAGGTTTACCATCCAAGGCTCATCCAATAGGAAGGTCAACTGCCGGATTAATAGTTGGACAGAAGTAGGTAGGTAGGATTATGCCTGAGACCTAGATTGCGACACTTATTAAATGGTTGGAATTAAAATGTATTGAGCTCGTTCGTAAAGTTGTGACGACTGGTTTTACTACGACGATTGCACACGATAGTATTAGTGGCAATACTGCATTCATAATGTATTGGACATTTTAGGTAAAGTAAGAGATAACTTGTAACATTTTTGACTTTATTCTGTCTACTAACGACTGTTTCCTAGAAGGGTACGTAAAGACAACGGATTTCCATTTGTCACGGTTCTTGCACGCTTCTTTTGCCTCCTTTTCTTCATACATGATCGTCTTTTATAGGGTATTTTTGTCCTGGCCTTCCTTGAGAACATCTCCGACTTGGAGCTCCGAGAGAATGTTCGACGAGATCTTACATTTCCGGTTGTACCATTCACACAAGCCAGGTATATTTTTTTGACATTCTTCATTAACAGTTACATAGAGAAAAAGGAGTGAAAGATCACAAGAAAAAGTGAGTTTAGTCTAGTTGCCTCATTGATTACGGTTTAAGAAAACAACAGAGATAAGAGAAAAGGTAAATAATGAAGGATCAAAAACGTTATGCTCGCAGTTCAATAAAAGTAAATAAAAGAATTTGGCCAACGTATTGGGATAAAGCTCACTTAACTGCAATTGTTAAAGAAGTCTATCGTATAAGAAAATTTTAAATAATCATGATTAGACCATGGGTATATCTACAGTGAATGAAAAAATAAACATGCAATCAGACATCCTTAGATTATGTTGGCAGTACTGAGGCAGTCAGGCAAAATTACCTAAGCAACGTCAAGTGAAGTCTCCAAGTCAGAGCTGACAACATAATCTAGGTATGATCACAGACTAATTGTAGATACACGACAGAACCCAGTCACAACAAATCGTCGAATAGTTGGGATTTAATTTGATATTGATTTCATCGTGACAAGTTTCCATTGTGCCAAAACAACAAAAGTTGATGTTCGTTGTTTGCCTTCGTGGAAAATACCTCTAGTTCTTCTTCTGAAGAGTGGTGGTCATACAGGTGGTCTGGCTCGGGTTCTGGTAGCAACCGAGGAGGCGTCGGTGCGCACGCGCATGATTCACCGCCCATACCTGAAGATAAGAAAGCAATGAATTAGCAAATAGCGAGATAGAAGTTTTTAAGATCATCAGAAAACTTTATGTAGCACACTCTGCTAAGTCCATGGATGAATCGTTTCGCGAAAAAGTTGTGTCAAAGATTTGATTTGACAAGATCTTGTATTTTTTGTTAAATACAATACAGTGTATTTTATTTTAGTATTATATTACTGAGTAGTTCTACAACAACTCATAAACTTCAATATGCAACTATCTTTTCCTAACGAGGACTTCCCCATTCCAAAGCTTAAGAAAAAGTAAAGTCAGCTGCAGCAAGGCAAAAGTTTGGAATCCAGGTTTTCATTGAAGGTACATTTTTGTTATATCTAGGTATAATATTTTAGACATATACCGTTAGTGTAACAGCATATCCTTCTTTCGACCTATGAGCCCCTCACTTTATTATTTTACTGAACCTGGCAGGGCAGCCCAAAGACGTCTAGACGTTTTGAGTGGGATATGCCATAATCGCCAGGTTTGGCAGACAGGTTAGCTATCGCAGAACCAGCAGCGTTCTGCGATCGCTAATCCCGTTCTCTTGTGGGTGTTCCCTCAGGACGCCTTCTACGCCCTCACGGGATGAACCTTATAGAATATTCTACAGGTTGTTGTTGTGGTATTGGGCGTTAAGAGCTTATCGGAGAGAACGGAAGCGTCGGCAAATGGGAAATGCCAAGCATATCGGCAAGTGTCATAGGTAGGCTACAGAAACCGCTTGCCATCAGGTAAAACATATTAGGTAATTGTTAGCGTGTCGATGGTAATTTCATTTATAATTTCCTTGCTATTATTGGACAACGCCGACTGCGGGCTGTATTTAGGTACGTAATACTTTCCTGCTACTGTGCCGTATCGCAATGCTAACCTACCTGTTGCAGGCAGGTTGGTAGGCCAACACGCGAATTTTGGAATAAATCCCATCAGTAAGTAACGGTCTCCATTACGTATACGGCAATAGTTTTATAGTGCCGATAATAAAGGCCGTCAATGCCCTCTCCGTTTTCCCGACAAAGACATTATGCGGATTTATTATGCAATCGCGAAGCATCCTGTCGTAAAGAACCGTTGTTCAATAAAAATCTTGTTCACTGAGACCTGCCGCGATGACACATAGAGCCCTTTTTCTCTACGCTAGTGTGTACTAGCGTAGCCGAGGTCTGGCCGCCGTGGCTAGTCTCCTTTGTGTCTGGCCGCCGTGGCCGAAATTCGGCTGCAGGACATTATTATTATAGAACCGTGTGGTTCTATAATAATAATGTCCTGCAGCCGAATTTCGGCCACGGCGGCCAGACACAAAGGAGACTAGCCATATCTCTGTCGCCTCTGGCGACCTTACTCACACGCAGAAACATAACATTAAGTTATTAAGGAATGTTTTTGAGCGATGAGTTTCGAGGGAATGAACGCTGTGCACTACCTTTTTGGGCCGACCCGGGATTTAAACCTATGACCTCATTATCTGCGGTTGAACCCGCTATCACTACACCAACGAGGTAGTCAAACGAAGCTCCATCATATTTATGGTACCCGAAGATTCTTAAATATGGTGCAAGAGTTTGTGAACCGACTCTTGCACCATATGTCCCAGTATAAATCATGCTATATAACTAGTTTTCATATAAAAAGAAACCCCATTGAAAACGGTTTATTCTTTTGGGAGCCACAATTACACATATAAGTATTGAGACATGCAGCCGGACACTTCAAACTATACCACCTCTTGTGTCGCGTCGCGGGTTAAAATTTATAAGTATCTCTCAAGCAGCTTTGAGCTTTCGCCAAAGCTGAACACGAGGGAGTCTCGAGCGCCCAGCCGCTGGAGAGTGCGGCGTAATCGAACACTTGTATGAAGCGGATTCGTTTTTAATATTATTTCCTCTCACTGGTCCAATAAGCGATCGCCGAGGTTAAACACTAGGAACGCCGTCAGCCCATAAATAGGTGACAGCTTAAACGGTTTAAACTTCGAGCATCTCCGTGCTTCAGAGACCACACATCAGAGGCATACTGCCATTTACTAAGTATTTAACATTTCTGTATAAATAACTGTGTCATTGTACTAACGGTAGCGTGAACCACAGCTAATGAGGCACTAGGTTCAAATCCTGAGAAGGCCAAAAATATTCTTAGTAGTAGTGGGTCCTGGCTGCGACCCACAACTACTCCATGTCATCTAATATTGCTTTCACCTAATTATTTCAATTTAATTTCAATTCAATTCAATGTTTTTTGTTTAATGTTAATAATGTTATTTTTGGTATTTAAGCTTTATACTTCCACTATTATTTTATTGTATGTTATTTTTTATATATTATATAGCTATTAAATGTTATTAATTGTGTATGTTCTGTAGTTTAATATTTGTCCGTATTCTGCTTTTCATGTTACTTTTTGTCTCGTCTCGATGTTTATTGTTTATGACTTGTTTTTGTAATTAGTGCAAGTTTTTAATAAATTTATTGTAATTAACTTCAATAATGTAAAATTTTAATGCTGTGGTCGTCTTTAAGTGTTGCAGCACTATTATTTTAAGTATGTACGTGTCCTACAACTGCATGAGTGTATGTAACGTTGACGATCCTTAAATAAATAAAATAAAATAAATAAATATAGCGAATACTTGTGCTCCATAATATACAATATCCCACTCAAGTGCCCAGTCTCCATTGAGACTGGCCGCCATGGCTGAAGCTCCAACAGGAAGACATTACAAATGTACAGCCTCCTTACTTGCCACCGTGGCAGAACTCCCACTGGTGGTCACTGGTCTCACATTCCGTTATTTATAGACTACTAGAATTCTACTTTATTACAATATTCATTATACTTTAATGACCAATCATAAATTCAGTTTCAATATTAAATTAAATTTTACGTGAAATTTATATAAGATGAATTTCTCCAAATCGATAAATGCATTAATTACCTGCTTACTATTTCTAACAGCCGACCTAATCAACTTAGGAGCTTGCCTAAATATTTAAATTTGTTGTTTTCAGGAGTTGCTGCGATCACTTCCAAACAACACAAACAACTAAGTATTTAAATTCGATTACAATGTTAATTTGTTAGCGCTTGTAGCCGCGCGCACTGTGACTGCCAATGAAGGCCTTTGGGTAACTGGATCTGCCTCGGCCTCTCTTTGTCCTGTGCTAATGCTATTTACTACATGTCCTAACAAGTCGGAGCCTGCTGCTCTCCTGCCGCATTCGGTATAACTAGGTGACTCATCACTACACATCACTAGCCAAATTAAATTATGAAATCTAGTAGCACTTGGATATTAACATACACTTGTACTTGTCAAGCTCACAAGCAGTTAATTAAAGAACAAATTATATCTCATAAAGAATTGTATACACAATTCACTTACTTATCACCGTAGCCTAGTTGGTAGTGCTCCTGCCTACGAAGCTGGTGGTCCTGGGTTCGAATTCCGGTAAGTGCAAATATTTGTGTGATGAGGACGAATATTTGTTTCTGAGTCATGGATGTTTTCTATGTATTTAAGTATTTATCTATCTATATAAGTATGTATATCGTCACCTGGTACCCATAGTACAAGCTTTGCTTAGTTTGGAGCTAGGATGATCTGTGTGACACTGTCCCCAGATATTATATTATCTAGTGAGAAACAATTTTTAGGACTAAGATTAATAATTGGGGCACATAAATGTACGTACGTATGAGTTAACGAAACGATTTTCTTTAAAAACTTTAATGTGGGTAGGCAAATAACATAAACGGTAGAAAAGTCGATCGTAAATTAACCAAGCAGAAAATGGATGTATGAATTTTACTAGACGCGACGTGGCAATTATGGCATACTTTTCGATCAGCAAGTTTTTGTAATATTATGATATTTTATTATAAACCTATTTTATTTTTGGTAAATTACTTATATTTGAGGTATATACATTATATATAGTTTATAAAACATTTCATTTTATTCGTATTCATTTATTATTATTGTTATAGACTGAACTCAGTTCAGGCTAAAACAATAATAATAGCTCAGTCCCGTGCGTCTTATCACATGGATGTTGTGAAACACTTAAATAACAAGATATTTTTTATATGTTTGTTTGGAATGTTTAACCCTAACATTTACCCTCACACCAGCAAACAGATTTATTTATCAAACACGTAATTTGTCTTTAATATGCATTTATTATGATTTTTGGAGGACCATAATAACTTCTTCCAGAAGGATTGCAAAGCTGAAGTGGCAACGGGCACGGGCACGGCACACAGCTCGTAGAACGGCTGCTAAAACTTTCTCTAACAGAAACGTTCTCGGGTGGCGACCACGAACCAGAAGATGCAGCGTGGGCAGACCCCCTACAAGATGGACCGATGACCATATGACGGTCGCCCCAAGAAGCTGCAAGATTCGGGTAGTGCAAGACCGGCATTTGTGGAGATCTAGAGGAGGCTTTTGTCTACCAGTGGATGTCTTTCGGCTGACATGGTGATGATGAATAACTGAATAGGTTCACCAAAAGAAAACATGTAACATAATTAGTGGACGAATTTTAAACACCTTTTTACTAACCTACGAAACTGAACAACATGCAAAATACCCAATAAATATATTAACTTTCCCACATGAGAATAACGATTATTAGAAAAAAGCTTATAGGTACCACGAAAAATTTCTTTCGTCTGTTTCATCGTTCCCCACTTTTTATATTACACCTTACATATAGAAAGTATTGGTGTTAATAAGGCATATGGCAATTAGGAATGGCTCTTAAACTAGTCTGAATAACCACAGTTTTGTGTAACAAGGTGAAATACCACAGAACATGATCCACAGATCAGAGGAAACTCATCAGTCTTCAGCGCGCAGCCATCTCGCTCGCACATGTAGATGTTTCAGATGCTATAAAATAGATGGATACACTTTCTGAAAATGTGCTTCAGCCATCTTATTAGATTAATGTTCCTAAATATTTAAAACAAGTTTACATCTTGATATTTATTGTAATGTCACTAGATATGGGAAGAACCGATGAATTCAAATTTTTTGGCGAGTATTATAGTTATATAAAAGTTCTGAATATTATGGAATAGGAATTAATCTCCAAAAATTAACGAAGCACATTTTTCGCAAGCGCTTGCATTAATTGTATATCCTATAAAATCCTTAGATGCGCGTGCGAGATAAATGCGCACTGAATTCTGGGCCTTCAGACACAATAAATACCTAGAGGGGTCAAGTTATTTATTGTTTTTGAATGCTCAGAATACTTATAGTGTATCAAATTGGGGATATTTCGTAGAATACTGACATATTTAAATGGACGAATTATTTCAGTAAACTTATTTACTATACCTTCTCGGTCGAAAATCAGCTGCTCTTGTGTACATGCTTTTGGTTTGATAAATAAACAAAACTATAAAGTTACATAATAATGTGTACCTAAACATCCCACATCGTGAGTAAAGTCTCACAAATCTTCGTCTATATTTTTGCTACGTTACGATGACTGTGAGTTTGAGTCACGACCGCTATGTGTATGTGTGTATTCGAAATTCAAACGACGGCTGTAGTGTGTGTGCGCCAGCCTCTGTTCCATTCTGAGTATCGGAAGCGAGTGCACGAGACGGGAAGGTGGGGCAGTAGGGGGAGGGGGTGCGTTCTTGAACTTGCGGCGAGCAGGCGGCCCGGCGCCCACCGACGTGCCGATGTATAACTATTGTTTATTACACAGCTTAGGTAATACCTAGCCCATTTTGCTGCGAATTGTGAAGAGTTGACTAAGTATACAAGTTGTCCAGCTGTTGCTTTACCTACATACTTGAGCGATAATTTTGTCTTATAAAACTTAGTCTTTAAGAGGCTGACTAGACCGAATTCGTAACGGCAAAGTTTTCTTAAAATACACAACATACATTATAAAATAACAATTGAAACTACGTGCAATTGTATTTAATTGTCAATTTTAAGGCATTTTAAGGAGACTTTGCATTTTTCGTATTTAGGAAATAGTTCAATCATGTTTTGGGGTCAAAGAGTTTTTTAAATGTAGTCAAAATGTAGGTCCAGACGCCAGCACATCCAGCTACGCCTATCTGTCAAATTTCTTTTATATATTTTCAACTTAATCACAAACGTATAAGGTTCACTTTCAATTGGGGAAATTTGACAGATCGGAGTAGCTTGACGTGCTGGCGTCTGTACAAATGCTCCAGTGTGCACAACTGAGTGCCTATAGTTGCCTTAAAATACGCGAATAAAAAAACCAATTTTGCTATTGTTAGGAGCATTTGCAAATATTGTGGATTTCTTTATCAATTTAGTTTCTGTATAACTACGTAAAATAATTGAAAGTAAAAAATAATAATATCTGTTTTACATACAACTTATTTCATTTTCTTTACAAGAACCGTTCAGTTGCATGGGTATAAAGCGTATACTCTTAAGTTTCCTTACTATTTATGTTACACCCTGTATAACAAGCAAACCTATTTTATAAAACAAAATGCAAAGGTACATGTAACTGATACTAAATGAGACACATTCATCTACGAGTATCTATCCTCGTGTTCTCTTAAAATAACGTATTCCAATGAAATCTTTGCACCAGTCGGTACGGCTCAGATACGTCGGCTATTGAAAACCACAATTCAATAGACTAGGATTGAATAAATCCTTGGTCTTGATCGATGATCGCCGTTAGGCCAATGTCGCATATGACTTTATACAACTGGCTGTACTTTAATACGGCTGGCCTTGAAGCCCTCACCACTCAATTATACTGTCCATAAATAAGTCACAGAGATCGACGCGTTTAGCTTTCAAGTTCTCAATTGATATTACGACGATTACAGTTAGTCTATGAGGCTTTCATTGCTTCACCGGACAATAAAGAACGAGCGAGGGCTCGCCATCTTGCAAATGAAATACTCAAGCATTGTGTGCAAAGTATACGTTATTGGTTCAAGATCTGATACCGTAGTGACACAGTTGTTTAAGCCGCCCAGTAAGATTCTGAATAATAACTGTGGTCATAGAACTTCCATAGTCATCATCGACGATTAGAGAGTAAACCTTCGTTGAGAGTCACGTCGAAGTATACGGCGTCGCTGTACGGCCAGAGTGACACGTACGAAAAAATAATACTAAAATCAATCGACAAATTCTAGGTTTTGTATTATATATTCACCTACTTCCCCCACCAAAACAGAATCCATTTCATTATTGTTTCTCCAGTAATCAAAGTACAAGAAAATTGGCTATGCTTGGTTGTTTATTATTTTGTATAGGTTTATACAGAAAAAGTAACTGTCGGGGCCTTAAAATCCAGGAAGCAACTTGCGGAATAGGTTCAAACCTACAGTATTGACTCTTAACTTCGCCGATAAGGTATTAATGACCGTTTCCTTTTTTTTTTTTGTTATCTATTGGACTTTTCCATTGATCCAGCGGTACCGCTTTTAACCGCGGAAGAGGAGGTATCATGTTCAAAACCCGGGCGAGACAGAACGCCAACACCGAAATTCGACCATGTGGATATAATATCATCATTTTTCTATCGCGCCGCAAAACAAAATTTCTCTCACCTAATCAAACAATTGTGTAATGTTGATTTTGAGTCATGAGATCGCAAAAATAACAAGTACTTTATACATATATACCACACAAATCTAAAGCACACAGAATTAAAACATAACTAAAATAAATTGATTGGTACAATATAAACCTGCCACGAAGGATACTTCCATATCACATAATCAACTCACATGAAGGCAAAAACCGTACCAAATAAACAAAGGAAAAGCTTCTAAGTTACTTAGATACCTAACTTGGAAGCTTATGACAGGGAATGAGACAAAAACTATGGAATGTGGGCGTGATTTATAGCATGAGAACCCCGAGTTAATCTCAACTATTCGGTACTTCGGCCCCTGAACCTTATAAAGCGGAAGGAACAAGGAAGTGGATGGGATCTCGATAAGGGCGTTTGATCCTGCCAGTTAACCTCGGCCCAAGATAAATGTGTTTGTAGCGAACATTCATCAATGTACTTGATTACGGGGCGACCTTCCCGACACCATTAGCAACATCATATAACCTCCGGGATGAAGCTCATTATAGCAGCTCATTTCGATTATTAGAGATCCCGGAATTTCGCCTATAGCGGCTTTTCTGAACGGGTACTAGCCAACCGCGCAATACATATGTGTGCACAAGTGTGTCCGCAGATATAAATGCACTCAGTCTTCCCTTCCCCTGGACCGCCAGTTCTACGATCTCTCTCAAGTACGGGTGTCTAATAGCACTATCTTCCAGACTCCGGGCTGGCACTGAGTTTCCCAATGCCCCCGATTCCACGCAATAGTAAGTAAACTAATGTCAATATCATCGCATTTCATCCTAACATAGTTCTAGTGAAAAGGAGGGTTGTGCTTTTCATTAGAACTATGTTAGAAAGAATATATCATCTCTGGTTGTGACCTTTTAGTAATGGCGCGAAATTAGGGTCAGGTTGGACCTATCGACTAATAAGTGCGTAGTTGTAGGTGTTTAGCAATTCTATGTGTACCCAGTTTTTTCATAGGTAATTTTTCAGAGTCGCCAGCAATAACAATCTTTGGCCAGAAGACATTATGAGCTATGGTTGGATATACCGCTACCGAGCTATAGCTGGCCAACAAAGCAGCCAGACGTCGACAGCTATGGTGTGTAGCATCACTAGCATCTTTGTTTAACTTTCTTTGATAAGACGTATAACATTACAGTGAGTACCGGAGTAAGTAAGAACTATCTATTATCTTGACCCGAGAGAGAAAAGTTCAAAGAGTTTAACAGTCTAACTTTAGCATATCAGTATATATTTGAAAACCGACATTTGTGCATAATAAAACATCGATTCCTTCTGTAAAAGGAGCGATACACATAATATAAAAACTAGATATAAGAATGATCTTATGTAACATACTACCCGTCTCCACAAAATAAATGACTCTTTTATGGGGCAATGTCTATAGCAAACTTTCCAATGATATGAAAGAATTGTCTACGAATAGATTTAAAAGAATTATTCAGTCAAATCGTGTAAAAGATCATGTTTCAACATTTATTATTCAAGTGAAAAAAGTGCTTAGGATTGAACTCTTAAGTAACTAAGTCAACACATATAAAATATTTGTCATTAATCTTAAATCAATTTTCTTTTAAATAATCAAAACTACGTTTAAAAAAACCGACTTCAAAAACTAAAAAGTATACATGAGTCTAGCTAGACTTGCTAACATTTAAAAACGTCTGTGCCAAAGACATAACATCGTCCACATAAACAAAAATTTTCATACTAAAATGTCCATAAAATGAAAACTACTGGGCCAAACTTTATAAAATTTTTATGGGACCAAATGGCAACTATTCCGCATCAAACTAAAAAAGAATGACGTAAATCGGATCATAAATCTCCGAGTAATCGGTGTACATACATAAAAAAAAAAAAAAGAAACCGGTGAACTTGAGAACCTCCTCCTTTGGAAGTCGGTTAAAAAGGATTCCTACTGTGTTTTCTGGCGGTGTTTCGATTGACGATGACAATAAATGTATTATTTTACAAAATTAATGAATTTTAATTTAAAAAAATTAAAATATAAGGAATTATGTATTGGAACCTTGCTAAAGGTTAAATAAGACATATGATGAAGATGCATTCACATGTCTTATAAAACTAAATGATATATTATATTCTGACGTGTAAATTCTTCGAGGCTAATTCCAACAAGCAGATAAAATCAAAACATTAGCCACAAGCATAATAATATTATGTACATTTTTAGTAGAACACAAAGAGCCAAATAACAATAGTAAGCCAGTTAGCCTTATTACTATCAGGTTTGACTGCTCGGCGCGTTACTAAACTGCTTCGGATCAATTTGAGCACATGACGCGCTCACCTTCAACGCGACTACAATTCATTTATGTTTAGCTCAAATTGTTTATAGGTAAAACTTTCTAAATTATAAGAAAATCATTATTTTTATCGTATGGGCAATGGTTCCTCAAATTTCACAGTTGTTTAAGCCGCCAAGTAGGCCTCTGACATGGCTTTACGAATTAGATAGGTATAACCGATAGTTGGTAGGAACATGCCTTCCACGCCGCAGATCGAGGGGTCGATTCCCACCCAGGGCTGATATTTGTGTACAGGAACATGTCTGTTTGTCCTGAGTCTGGGTGTAATTATCTATGTAAGTATGTATTTATAAAAAAGTAGTATATGTAGTGTATCAGTTACCTGGTTTCCATAGTACAAGCTCTGCTTAGTTTGGGATCAGATGGCCATGTGTTAAAAGTATATCATACATATTAAAGACTCCTACAATATAAATGAACTTTGTCAATGTTGTCTTACGATATTATCTCCCTCTGAAAATGTCTCCCTCTTCACCGATACCTGTGTAAAACATAACATTTTTCTTTTAACAGAAAAGTCCCAAAATCACTTATGGCCCGACCCAGGATTTGAACCCAGAACCTCATTAACTGCGCGTGAACAGGCTACCGGTGGACCATCGAGGATAAAACATAGTATATGTTACTACATATACTATGTATTATCCTCGTTGGTCTGGTACTAAAGTTAACTTAGAAATTAGAATTATTACAACATTGTATACTTTTTAAGGGAAGACACTAGTCTCCACGACACAGGGAATCTTAGTGTGGAGTCTAGTGGCCCGCCAACCTGTATTCTTACTGTTAAGTACTCGTAAATATGTAAAACTGATATGTACTAACTTATTTGGATTCAATAAATAACTTATTATTATACATTATTATTATTATATAATTACACTGTACTGTGTACACTGTACTACATATTTAACTATCTTTAGCTTATTCCTTGGTATTTAAGAGTGATAAAAAATTGCCTGATTAGCGTTAGCCAAATTATAATTACTTTAAAATTAACGAGAAGTTTCAATCAGCCCATGAAAGAGGGAGCACGCTCTTCTTTGTTGTGACGTCCAAAAGCAATCACCCTAATAGTTATATGTTAAAGTCGTTTCGCAAGAAAGAGACAGAGCATCACCACTGTTCCAACACCACAAAGTTTGAACGCTATATTATATCTCAATTTGTTACATATCTTTATCTGTATGCTACAAATATCTCATTATTTCAACAACATCAACATTAGCCAAATACCGAATCGCTCCCGCGCAGACGTGGAAAGATTAACAATCAAATACATAATATCCAGTAAAGTATATCGAGACCGGTTGGGCAACTATCTACAAGTGAGTAAATAAACAGAACGAGTTGGCATCATGAATAATAAAGCCAATTAAATAATATCATCGTCCGCGCCGCCATGCGCCCGCGCCGGCCTGTGCCAGTGGACAATAGCTAGGACTTCTTTACGCAGCACGCTTGATTTGGGGAGTAAGTTGGTGAATGCGTGACGAGAGCGTTACGAAAAGTGTGATCGGACGAGGCGAACGGAAGTTTAGAGAGAATTTGTGAAGATACAAAGAGTGGAAGAGAGTAACGATTCGTACTGTAAGGGCAAGAGAGAGAGGTGGTTGAAGGTATCTCTCATAGGCAGTTACGTTTCGTATATCTAAGTATATTTTATTATCTGTATGGGCTTATCAAATATCCCTGTAATATTTGAACCTTATACCAATAGTTACTTTTAAAATTTGATTACAATAACTAATCTTAATGTCCCTTGATTTATTAATAAATAAATATAATAAATATCTTGGGACAACTAACACATTCCTACTGCCATCTGATCTCAAACTAGGTAGAACTTGTACTATGACAACTGATAAACATACTTATTTATTTCTAAATTTATACCTATAATAGATAAATTACACACAGAGACACAACAAATAATGGTGTACTACACACAAAGATTCGATTGGTATGGGTCACTACCCACTGGATCAACAGACCAGTCATTGATCTGAAGAGATACCTCTACAGCAAACGCACACGGGATTTATACAAGCGGCATTTTGTTTTAAGGTATGAAGCCCTCAAATACTGTATAGCAGCTCCATACTTACTTGTTTAGTGTTGGCTTGCTATACAAAAAGTCTAAGCAACGAGAAAACGAAATAAAAAGTAGTACATCACAATGAGACGTAGAAAGGATTCCGGATTAAAGGATTCAGGACACGACAACAATAAACGACTTATAAACGTTGAGTAACTACACACGACAATGCATTTCGTTTATGAGCAGGCGGATTAGTGCTAGAAAGGGTTCGCTCTCAATTGGTAAACCGGTAGCTAAAGAAATGTAAGCGTGAATAACCAATAACGACCCAACTCGGCAACAGACCTGAACTAGCTAATGGGAACGTGCAGCGGTCGACCGAGTTTAAAAATACCGATAAAAATCGTTACTAAGGGATTATTTCCATCAGCGGGTGGGCCAAATGAAAATAGACGACGAGATAAGTTCCTAATTCGGCCGAGCCGGGGGACGGCGGGGGTGCACACAACCCTCGCGCGCCTCACTGCACTAATGAGAGTTTTGAAAAGTGTCCAGACATGCCACTAGGACGAGTGGAACAATTAGCGTGCTTGATATTTTCTCGAAGAAATCCCGTGTAAGTGCGGCTGGAAGTTACATCACGATGTCAACGTCCCTGACAGCCACGCATAGATAAGGCTCGCATCGACAGGGCCAACGTTCAGTGCCACAATACTGTTCCGCTTGTGAATAATTGAAGGGCCCGCTTCGACGCACACATCTCAAGCTATCTTACATCTGCCGACGTCGTCCGTCACTCGAGAAAATACTCAATCGCGGTGTACATACGGCTCAAAGTTGGGGAGGCAGGAGGGACTGGCTAAGTTATCGCGGTCGGCGAGATCAAGATTCAATATGCCGCTGACGCGGGCGAGTCACGAAACGTCAAGATGTTGGGTGTCCACACGTATGCAGTCCCTGACACTTTATTAACCACTAAGGCCGTCTGTTTGTTCATTTGGCCAGTCGGCTTATTACGCTAACCTTATTAGGTTTGGTTGCTAGAATCGGTTACATTATATTCGCGCCTTCCAAGTTTATGAGAGTAACCGCAGAAAATTAAGAATCAACACTTTACTCCCAAACGTTATCCAATGAAGCAAAACTTAGCAGTTCTACATTTAAGTCTTTATATTTTGTTATATTTTTTAGTACTTTTAATTTGATTATTTAAGTTCATAGTGACATCAAAATGTTGTAAAATGTATTGATACTTCTACTCTTAACCATTTAAAGATATATTAGGTATATTCTTCATTTAATTTGCTTATGAACAGTGGTTCGATCCACGAGCTCGAAAAAAAGCCATCGGAAATTGTATGAAAAACGTGCTTCGAAACATTAACACTATAAAAAATTGTGAAAATCAAAGCTGTTATATAAACTATAATATTAAGTATTCTCGAATATCCAATAAGTGAACGTTGTCGAAGTTTGTTAGTTTCTCAGAAAACGAAAGCTAATGTTGGCAATTTATCGCAAAAATCACGGTCTAATGTAATAAAGGCCTCTTTATTTAGGGTCTATTATACCTTACAAGCGAAAAAGTAAAAAGTATCGAATTAGTTCTAGCTGGAATTAATTAATTTATAATAGCAGATATCACTAATATGCTGGTAGGTATAATACCAGTGTTGAAAATGATAATGTTCTTACAGAGTGGTCACCGAGCCGAGATGCTAATGCAGTGTTGCTGGTCCGGCGCGGCGTGACAGAGCGTGCGTAGGCAGTTATGCTCTATACGCGCTCTAAGTGAACGCAAACTGTACTAATAATGTGCAGTTTGTATGTTCGAAGCTACAGAAAGTAGTTGGGAGGCAGCTATTTAAATACAAGACAGGATAACAAGACGTCGAAGACGGAAACGTTCATTCGGACAGGTAGACTAGGATTCTCATAGATGCACCGTATTACTGACTTAGCATGAGAAATAATTTGTCTTCTTCGCTCAATACTGTTTCTACATTTATACATACATAAAAAAGTTAACAAAAAATCAGTAATTATCATAATATAAAACGAAAAACATATTTTTGAAGCACTATTCATAATTTATGTAGTGATCGACATTTTTGTAAGCATAAGTAAAGTTTTTTGTGTATTGACAAATGTTTTTCGTCCACTATTAATATTACACCTTGTATAAGAAAGCGACATATCACTTACTGATTAACTGACTTATCAAGTTAACTTAATTATTGTGAGACATTGTAACGGGTAATTCACGTAATTAATTATATGATGGATTCGACCAACAGTTTAGGCCTCGTAAGGAATACAAGGGTGAACAGAAACGGGACCAAAATATTACTTAAGTATGGATATAGTCTCTATTTATTTTCACCCCGTTTGTATCCTGTAGTTGACCTACTAAATTCAAGGTAAGAAAAGTAAGCTTTTATTTATATTTGTCGTTATTCTGAGTAAACAATTTATAATAAATAAATAAAGTAATATTTTTTTTATACAGATGGATTAAGTTGGTCCAAAGAGGATTAAATGTTTTCTTTGGGACTCTTAATTTTTCAGAGTTATAATTATTTTTATTTTATTTATGAAGGGTTTAAATTCGCTATTTAGGTTAATGATATATAAGATATTAATCTTACGATTGCGTTGGATTTGATCATTAGGATAATGAAAACACTGTTCAATGATTGAAGCTTGCAAATTGGTACGTTATTACGGTTTTGTTGTCATAAGTACTTCAAATTTAAAACAAAAATTAAAGCCAAATTGTGTAGCAAGGCATATTACTACGTAAGTACTCTTTATTCTGTGATATTACCAAGTTTCTGAATATGTGAATGATAAAACTGCTTGAGTAGATTTAATTCAACGCGTCTAGATAATATCAGATGTTAAGTTATTATTTTTAAAAAGGATTCCTACTGAGATTTTGGCAGTGTTTCTCATTAGCTGCCACGTCAAGCACTTCACGGTAGGGGTAAAAAATTGTGATGATTCAAAAAAAACTTAGTACATTTTTACTGAATAAATATATATGACTATGACTAAATATAAACTGATCTGGGCCCTGTCCAGAGAGACTTATTCTCCAGCTCCACAATAAAAATAAAAACAAATAAATCTGCGTAGGGGTCACACTGACATATGCAGGCACGATCACGATGATCGGTGACTTAGGCCGTAAAGGTCCCCAGGTTGCAAGTAGGTAATGGCGGAAAACTGGCCAGTTTCAGACTTTAATGTGAAAATTAATGGCAGAAAACAATCCGTTTCATGCTTACGAAGTCGCGAGTAACAGCTAATCAAATATTATAAATACGAAAATGTATCTGTTACTCAATAGTATTGACACATTCTTTTTCGTTTCCGATTAAAAGGGGACGCAATCATTACGAAAGTTGGCGAGAATGTAGATTGAACCTGGGTACGCTGGGAGGACACTGATCCCACTTCTGATCACAGGTTCCGCCACATAAAATGGAGCCAACCCGAGTGATTCCTCGGACGGAAAACTAGCCGGTAATATATTTGAATAGACATGCAATATACATATCTAAAACTAAAAGTGTTAACAAAAAGGTTGATAAATTATTCAGTCACAATACCCACTCACAATATAATTTGGCAAAGCTTGCTACAATCGTAGTACGATGAAAAAGTCCAGCATCCCAGCGCTCTCAACGAAGGCCAAATTCCATAATCAACGTACATCTGTGATGCCAACGATTTGTGTGAATGCGTTATATATACACTGTTGGTATCATTCATATCCTGAGACATTATTTACACACGGCCATCTGATCCCAAACTAAGCAGAGCTTGTACTATGGAAACCAGATATGATGAAGAGCATATACCTACTACTTTTCTTTAGAAAATACATAATTACATAAAAAATTACACCCAGACTCAGAACGAACAGACATTTTCATGCACACAAATATCTGTCCTGGGTGGGAATCGAACCCATAACGGTGTAAAAGGCAAGTATGATACTCGCAAGCCTCGCCAAACGACCCCAATGGTTAAGGCTGCTTTTTTGCACCTCACCCACGCACAACTGACAACATTCCGATACGCATTTTGGCAGTACTTATTTTTCTCGAAAGTCTCTGGTGGAAACGGTTACGTAGCTTCGCTCTTCACTGTCATACATTCTGAAAGCAAACCCAGACTTCTGGTACCTAAAAAGGGCAACTCCACGACCATGACAGTTTTTGTAGACCTCGACGCATCCTCACACATCAACGGTGGAAAAGACAAAATCATTTTGCAGCTTCCCTACGCACCCTGGCACATCTATGGTAGAAACCAAGACTTAAGGCATCTCCAATCCATGAAAGTTTTCGTAGAAACCTCTCTTCATATTGATGATCTATGTCCTGTCCCAAGTGAGTGTACGTATATACAAGCGTTTCTACTAAACATCACTTTGTATTGTGTGCCAGCTTTGGACCGCGATGTGCTATGAATACTTGAATGCTAAGAGTCAGTTTGTTTGAAACTTTACTTTGATTCAATTTAACCAACTCTGTTTGATTCTCAATTAGGTAGGTACTTCAGCCAACTTGTTTTTGTTTTAACTAATTACATACATTTTACGTTTTATTATGGCGATCTTTATTAATCAAAAGAAATTGGTGTCAATAAGAGACATACGAGTACATTGTAAAATCTAAATAAGGTACCACCGTAATAATGAGTAAGACACCTCAAGGTCAGACTATGTAAATTAGTAATACATGTAAGTAATTAAAAACCAACAAATTTACGTTTGCTGGAATCTTAAATACATAATGATAATAAAAAAATGGAATGAAACCCATCGGTCAACAGCTGGCGCGGCACAAAACCTTGCCAAGATGCCGCTGTGGCGCGACATGTTGCAAAATGCTCGGAAACAGATCGGTCAAGTTCAAGGTGCAATGTATAAAAACAATCCTACATGTGTACAAGAATCTGTAGTGATTGCTTCTTAGTCAAAATAAATCTTTCACACAGCGCAAATGTTGCATCAAGCATGCTACTTAATATTTGTCCTGATAAGGATGTTCTATTCTTAGTAGATGTTACACACCCAAACATAAATACTCCCAAGCGAACTGTCAAAAACTAACACCCACAGCACCAGCATTAAATAACATCGTTTTAATGCCTTCTAATTTCGATATCGGATCCACCTACCAATATTGCTTCGCTGTGGTGGTGTCAAAGTATAGCGGTGGTGGGCTTATTAGGAACAGACGACGATTAGTTATGTACTGTGTAAGAAATGTAAATTTTAATGAAAGATCATAAGGATGGTTTTTCACATATTTGTTGATATACCTAGTTATCAGTCATCTCTCATCTGGTGATGAGCGAAGATTAATTTTTAAGGCTGGTATAGGTATGACCGATTTTTAGGAACGCACGCACCTAGTATTGATAGATTAGATAACCTTTATCATTAATATCATGTCAGCTGATAGACATCCGTTCCTGGACCAAAGCATCCCCTCAAAGACCTCTAAAACTATCAGTTTTCCGCGATCTAACGGCTACCCGCGAATCTAACAAAATCGTGGGTTTAGCTTGTGGGGGACTGAATATCCACTGAGTCTTCCACTTCCGTTTGTCAATTCTTCGGACTATGTTAGTCCCTTTACTTCACCTGCAGATGCAGAGATTTCTGTATCCACTGCACAGAAACCTATGAGGCAATTCTAATAGGTCCAGTAGATTTCAACCTTGGTAAACTCAAATCCGCGATATTTAATAAGATTTTCTAATTGTGGCAATTTGTTAGTATGCCAGTGCAAGCGTTAGGACGTGGCATAGCTTGTGGTGCCGTGGTAATGTCGGCACAATGATGGAGACGTGCCTGGAGTACTACTTAGCGCTTTATAATAATACGGTCCTTGATATACACCACACGGTTGTAGCACTATAATCAATGTGTAAAATATTGGGTTCGTTTAGAATCAAAATGATGTAAGTGCTATGGTGAATGCTAAGGAGTACTGTCCGTTTTGAACTAGATTTATTGATACAATTTTATTGGTTCTTGGCATTATGCTTAGCCATAAGCGACCAACAGCTCCATCTCGATTGCTTAAATTAACGAACTGTTGCTTGAGAGACTTCTGCACAAAAATAAAAAAGGTTATTATTCACGTAGACTTTTAAAAGCGCTTGTAAATAGTCAGAACATGTCTGTAGTAATATAGTTAAGTATACATAATTATTTCTAGTTACATATAGATATTTAGGTACACGGATTGTTGAAACATTTATAACTTCATCATGCACTCGTAACTTCATCTATGTCTCAGAATTTTTATTTCTAGCTAGTAGCAAAATAACTTGTTATTCATCTGTGGTATTAACAACAACAACAATTTTATTACAAGACAGATTGCAGGGAATGAATAGGCCATTGGCTTACATCTAGTTTTACATATTTACGAAATACATGATCTTATAAATATAATTAATACCAATATATAAAAAGATCAATAAGTAACAGTTTGTTTAAAATGCATATAAATAATTGTATCTACGCCTAGTTAGGGACCACATAAACTATTTATTCTTATTTTTTACTAGTACATTGTAAGCTTCATAGATACTCAAGAGCTGATAACATGGTAGCACGTATTTAACCAAAAATAGGTGCATCTTATCCAGGAATACCACGCAATCACGTTGACTCCGGGTTGAGTATGTGGCACGAGGAGTGAAGATGAATGAATGCAAGGCATTGCTTTCCTAGAACAGTCCCTACCTGCTAACTATTTAAATTCAATGGCCGGTGTCCAAGTTAGTAATTCCCATATGTTGCAGTCTTTAATTTTGCACGACTATACCCAAGCATGGTAAATAGGTGAATGGAAGAAATTGAATTTACTTACTTCTACGATATATAGTGAATTAATTTAGATAGTGTCATGTTTACTGGTGAAGTCGTCTTGCGACAGCGCAGACACTATTTGGCGCTTCCTTATTTAGGTACGCAGTGCTTCATAGACTACAGTGACCACCCAACTAACATTTTGGTTATAAGAATTAGTGCTAGATGAGCTGCTTAAGAGAATTTTAAGAACCAAAGGTTCTGTAAAGGCACTAACCATTGGGTGATAAAGCGTTCTGTATCTCCCCTATAACCCTGGTTTGGGCCTGTTCATGTTAGAGCTTGAAGTGACTTAATGCTTATAGAGTAGTGATAAATGAGTGTTTAAGGAGAGTTAGAACAGTGATATTGCAGCAGTGATTACCACTTCAAGTGTTTTATAAGCTATACAAAGATTATAACTGCAAGCTAAAGTAGTAAACAAGTTATGGAAATCACTTTAATGACATTTTTGGTTAAACATTGTTACTTCTTGGAACCAATAAATAACCTAAGAATGTAATCGGACTTCTGTAGTAGCAATTAATAGCACTGAAAGCGATATTTAAACTGATTTCATACATGTTTTGTTAAAGCCAATAGTGATATAGTAAGTAAGTATTTTCATGATGGTGACGCGAATTGTACTTTAATAAAATAATTAAGGTAAGTCAAGTGTTTAGTATTATTGGGTGTTATATTAGGTCTTTACCTATGAAATTGCCGTTCTGCAGTACTGGCCATTTCAAATCAAAATAATTTTTGTTTGGCTAAGAATTCTAATTTCAAATTAATTTTATTTTAAAAACATGGATTCTTTTTTCCAAAAGTAGTCATTTCTTTATTGATTAGTGTTACATTTTCATCGCATTTCAATCTTTTTCGTCATCATGGATACGTTAAAAATTCGAGTAATTATGGAATATGAGTACCGTCGTGGCAGCAACGCGGCACAAGCGGCACGCAACATCAACGACGTTTACGGAGCTAACACTACAAACCAACGCACCACCTGTTATTGGTTTGCTCGCTTCCGTTCTGGAAATTTCGACCTGAAAAATGTACCTCGCGGTCGTCCGAAGACTTTGGTCGACAATGACGAATTAAAGGCGGTTGTGGAAGCTGATGATACACAATCTACGGCTGAATTAGCAGCAGCTTTCGACGTTAGCGTCAAAACAATATTGGTCCATTTGCGTCAAATTGGCAAGGTAAAAAAGCTTGACAAATGGGTGCCCCACGAACTCAATGATCGCCAGCGCGAAGTACGCGTCGAGACGTGCCTTGCACTGCTCAACAGACACACAAATGAAGGAATTTTGAACCGCATTGTTACCTGCGATGAAAAATGGATTCTGTTTGATAACCGCAAGCGCTCAGCAAGTTGGTTGGATCCTGGTTCAGCACCTAAACAATGCCCTAAACGAAAACTTACCCCTAGAAAAGTGATGGTCACTGTTTGGTGGTCTAGCGCCGGTGTGATTCATCACAGCTTCTTACCAAACGGGGTGAGCATTACTGCAGATGTGTACTGTGAAGAACTGAGCACAATGATGGAGAAGCTGGCGCATCTCCAACCAGCATTGGTCAATCGCTCGTCTCCGCTGCTCCTGCACGACAACGCGCGACCTCATACTGCACAGCAGACGGTCTCCAAGTTGCAAGAACTGGGGTTGGAAGCTCTCCGTCATCCGCCCTACTCACCAGACCTTGCGCCTACAGACTACTACTTTTTCCAGAATTTGGATAACTTCTTGGCGGGAAAAAAATTCAATACCCGAGAGGCAGTACAAAATGCCTTTGAAGAATTTGTTGCCTCCCGTCCAGCTGATTTCTTTAAGAAGGGCATCAATAAACTGCCACTGCGATGGCAAAGATGCATTGATTGCATGGGTGATTACTTCGATTAATACAAATAAAAAAATTCATGAAAAAAATTCGTTTAAATTTTTTCATACAAAACGGCAATTTCATAGGTAAAGACCTATTATATGTATTAAATCTCATGCGGCGCGGCGGTAAGTTTACTGTAGCAATATATACTAGTTATCATCTCATTTTTGAAACGCCTTAAAAATAAACTAATTTTGATTATAAAATGATGTAAAAATATACTGCCTAAAATTTTATTTTCTTTATTTATCGAATTTATCATATTCTGGTACCACCTTTAAACATTTTAATTGGAAAATATGAACAATATAAGTAAATAAGTGGACCAGTAACATTTAAATAAGCTTTTTCTTTCACATTTTTTTATAGGTTATCTTAATTAAATGGCGTCTTAGTTCTAATTACTTAAGGATCCTGATAACTCTTTTAGTCTTCCCATAGTGATTAAATTCTAAAAGTAAGCACTTCCATGGCACTAGTAGTTCTAAAAGATGCTTATAAAAGAGAAAAAACAAAGAGTTTATAGGTTTAACTTGTTTAATAATTCTACGTGGAGCTGTAAGCTGATAATTTTTGGGGTTCTGTTATCGTTTGATGAAAACGCTTACCTATATATCAAACACCTGACCAGGCCCGGCTCACTACGAGCTGTAGTAGGTATAAAGTTAGACACTGAGCCGATTCGGCAATTCATTCGGTTGCCACCTAGTTCATGGAACCCCTTTCAAAATAAATACAGTTATTATAAGTTTTACAATAAACGTTCAATTTAGTATTTATTTTTTATTTTTGATAACATAGATGATAAAAGTACCTATGCTTTGCACTAATACCTTCTTATTTACCTTTTTTTTCTTTGTTTTTATTTTTTCAGATTTTTTTAGTCTTTCAAAATCGTCAAGTAAATAAGTCAAGAAAATAAGAAAGTAATAAAGAGGAATTGTTCGCAGTACCTTCCTTCTTGGAAGACCAAAATATATATATTAAAATGGCCACGAAAAAATAAACATCAAAAAATATATCTACACCGGAAGCCGATTGGAAGCAGCAGTAATGAGTGGTGAAAAGACATTCGCAAACCACATCCTATCTTTTTTTTGGAAGATGTTTAGTATTTGGGATAAAATATACACAGTTAAGGAGAATGAAAGTTTTTTCAAAAACATCCTAAAGATCCAAAAAAAGAGAAAATTTGAAAGAATCAACGAGCTTCCACGTCAAGTAAACTTTCAAAGGCGGAGCTTTTTTACAAATTATTACGAAGCAAGTGATGAAGATATGTCTCATGAAAGTAACGACGATTCTATTAATAATAAAAAACCAGTCACAAAAAAGAAAAATCAAGAAAAAGATCAAGAAGCTGAAAAAGAAAGTGACATCGTCGAAGAAACTCCATTTATAGAAAATAACCCAGAAGAAAAATGGCAAGAAGCGGAGAAAGGAAGATACATTGACGAAGTGAATAAAGTAATGATTTACATAATTTCGATATGTGTGCATTAGCTACTGCGTATATTTCTAGTTATCTTAGGTTTAATTTTAAATCAGAGGGAAAATGCCGTAATGTGTGATGATCAAGAAGCCTACACTACAAACACTATCATCTTGCACGATCTACATCATCTACCTACATTATGTAAATTTAACATTTTAAAGCGACATCTCTTTCGCTCATTCGTTATTATAGAGGTGGTAATATCTTAATATACGCTGAATTATCAGCAGAAATCCTAAATTATACTACAAAGAAATTAGCTAGCTTTTTAACTTTGATTATTGAGATTTTTTACTTTGTTACTACGATTAAGTATTATGTTTTCATTTTTATTGTTTATTTTCATAGTCTGTTTTGTGTGTTTAGTGTTTGACTGTTAACATTTTACTTATACTTTTATGATGGTTCCTTCATGGCTATACCAATATTAAAATTTAATGTAAGTAAGAATAGTTGAATGATTGAACTCATGTAGATTTTGTTCATGACTATGTTGCGCTATTGTACTGAGTCTTTCGCGATGGAGTGAAAGTGTTGGAAATTATTCATGATTAAATTACTTTATGACTGATATATATTACTAGTAGATATGTCAATTAACTGATGAAAGCTGTCTTAAATAAAGCACAATTTCTTAAAATAGCAATCTTTTATTTTCAAACTGTATGTAAAAGAGGTAAGAAGTACTGAAAACCATTTTAATACAAACTTATTTACTTTTTACATCTTCACAATATAGTATAATTTCACTTTTTTACTTAACACAAACTCCTTGCTTCAAAACGATGCTCATTTCGTTCACAACATCTTCTAGGAATGGATTTAGGTTTTTTGGTTTACCATTCCCATAATAAATGCTCGATAATAAATGGATCACTAGTTTCACCTTGATAGATGTTATCCAATATAGGCCAGAATTCATATTTCAAGCTTTTGAATATAGGTAAACCATCAAGATTTATATTCAGGAAAATTTTATTTGGCAGCGGTACAATACATTACAATTTTTAAGAATACTTGATAATGGCATAATAATCCCATGATGCCAATATTCACCACCATCGATTGTTTTAAGACAAATTGCTGTTGGCGTTTGTAACATTGTTCGCGGGTCCGACTGTAAAATATCCGTAAATCTCTTATTTGATAACAATAAAAACAAATCTTTTAAAGCGGCTTGGCTTATATTTTTTTGTAAAGCCCATGTTCGGAAATCATTTTGAAATGTTTATTATTTTCCTGTTCGTCATCCGAGTTGTTTGAACTACTGAGAGGTAACGGATCGTCATATTAAGTTAAAGAATATGAAACGTCAGAGTTATTTTGCAATTGTACGGAACCCTGTTGTATTTTATTAGGTTGCTCTTGAAATGAATCGTTATCGAGTTCACTGGATTTGTATTTTGTACTGCTATTATTGATAGATAACAGAACTTTTGCCTGGGATAACATCAGAACCTTTTTCTGGATTTTGATTTAGGAAACACTGTTTCTCCACTCTATGCAATGCTTCTGTGTCATATTATTTTCCTCCACTGATGTAGGCTCGTCGCAATAGATTTGCGATAGCCAATAATATTTTTATATTTTCTCAAAGCCCTTCTTTTGACTCCGCCCATTTGTTTTTTAATTGTCCATGGTCTCATTTTAAAATAATTAACTACTCGTATTTCCAAATAAACGCCGCGTTGCAAACGTAACAAATTACAGTATTTGAGGTTAGGTTAGGTAAACTGACTTAAAGCCAACTTAAGTAATAATGAAGAGTTATAAAAGTTGCACATAATGTTTGCTGATATATTGATGGTTTTATAAAAACCACAATATAACTTATGGTTGACCGATAAACTCCATTATGTTGCCTGCAACGATTTAAAGGTGGATTCTAACTCTAGCTGAATCTAGCTCTATAGGACTTATAATCAACACTTTTTTGACTCTTATAGCTTTCTTACTAACTCTTAAGGCTCGAGAAAACTTGTTAGGTGGTACAAAGTATTTATCTGACTCTTTTTAACAATACCAGTAGACAGTAAGTGTTAGTGCACACCTGACTATCACTTACAGCGTTTAATACTTCTTGAAGTTATTAGGTTAATCCTCAAGGTGTTACAAGACATTTTACTACCTCAGTAGTAGAATATCAGCCGTTAGTAAGTGTTAGTAGACACTATAGAATTGCTTTAATTGGTTTGTGTCTCCTAAAGCTGTAAGAATCATTTATACAATGGTTTCAATAAACTCCATGCTACCGCTTTAAGTTATATTTTTTCCTTTATTACTGTTATCCATCTGGGAGGTTTAATTAATTATAACTAACCCCACTATAGGGTCAGATGCTGCTATCGGAGTTCTTATATATCAAATATAACACTAAAAGCTCTTAAAAAAGGCTGCCGTAAGCACTATAATGTTTGTTGGGCACTTACCATGGGGTTAGTTGTCTGGCTATGGAATCATAGTTCCGAAGCGGATGAAACGACTTCAATGTATACTTTTCTGGTCTAGAATCTTTACTACTAAGACTGAAGAGTTCTTAACTATGTTTCATGAAAATTATATTATATTATTATTATATCTGTATAAATGGCGGGCGCGCGCCCAAAGCCCATCGTTGGACAATCGCCAACCTATAGTCCCACTGCGTTTAGATCTCATTTGTCCTTTATATAGCAATGATAAGTAGATACGCCGGTCTGTTATTGCAGTTATAACCTTCCTACAGACCCTTGAGCTGTTATAACGCGACTCACAAACACAAAACTGCGAAAGGTTATCTTCTCGGGGTAATGAAACCGCCATGATTCTAAAGTTACTCACCGGCTGATCAAATTTACGAGTTCCCATCACTCTCATGATACGATGGGACGCCTAGCGACACGACCGGAAAGAGGTCAAGTACAGGACCGACGGCTTTAGGTGCTCTCCGATGCACGGGGGTATAATACCACCAACTCCCAGACTTCGGGCTGAGGCTGAGAAATTTTTCTTTTTACAGAAAAGTCCCAAAATCACTCTTTGGCCCGACCCGGGATTTGAACCCAGGACCTCGTTCTCTGCGGGTGACACGCTACCGCTAGACCAACGAGGCAACAACGGTCCATAAGCCATGTCAGAGGCCTAGTTGGCGGCTTAAACAACCGTGGCCCATAAGATAAGAAAGAAAGAAGCAGGTACTCTATGTGAATAAACATATTATGTATTAGTTTATTTATTACATAACACTCCCCGATACGGAGAAGGTGACGTCCATCCCACTTTTGAATTTCAATTCTCGCTTTGCATTGCGGAAAATGCTAATAATTAGAACTGCTCTCTTATTGCTAGAGCATACAAAAATACCTATATCAAAAGCAGTTTGATTTCCACCGCTAGCCAAAAATAAAACCTGGTGGCCGAAGAGAAGAAAAAGTTCAAACAAGCGACTGACTAAAAAGGCAACTCGTACCTAACTAACAGCTCAATTATCACCAAACCAGTTTGTGTTTTGTGTGTGCCCAACTAATGTACAGAATCGTGTCAAACAACCACCTTGGCTTTCTCACAAATACGAGCTGTATTAACACTACATTGCGGTTCTAGTTAACAGGTTCGATAACATCCGGCGTCAAATGGAAAGAAACAACGCAATGAATTAATGTGCATGGATTGAAACCGTTTTTGTTTTTACACCAAATCTGGCAGACTTGGTGTGGTACTGCAAGGAAATATGGAGTGATTTTATACCGAAACGTTGGGCACAACTAAAATGTTCAAACACAGTATAATAACAAGCCCTACATGGAGTGTAGTATATAATGGAATATATCATGAATATTCTAGTTAAGGCACGATCGACAGCACGACATACGAAGCGAGTATGGTAGACTGGTGGGCGCATGTATAATTACGGTGTAAAGTTGAACGCTCACCTTGGCCGTGCCCGAGCAAGGCCAAGGTCGCCCCACCCCCCACTGCCCCCACTCGCTGCACGCGCACGCGATTTTTTTGCGCAGTGATGTAATCTGCAATTCGGCGCGAGCGCAACATGGCCGCCGGTCACGCTCAGATAAACATTTTGCTCAAACTTACTGGGTTTTTAAGTACTTAATTTTGTTATTTTTGCCTACACTAAATTTGGCGGAGCAGTTAAAAATATAAGGCTAGTTTTTGCACGCTTACAAGAAAATAATATTTGTTTAGATGGTCGTACATTACAATATTCACCTCTGTATATCAGACAGTAACGTGTAAAGTATAGCAGAACGCAGAGCGCTATTGACACGCATTTATTGATAAATGCGTGTCAATATTAATTAAGGATTAATATTAATTAAGGATAAGCCTGGGTTATTATCGAATTGTTTTGGTAGTTTGTACCTAAAGATTGATCTTTAGGTACAAACTACCAAAACAATTCGATAATAACCCAGGCTTATCCTTAATTAATATTGGTTGGTAAATCTTTTCTTATTCAAATAAATGATATGAAAGCATTTTAAATAGAAAACCGATTCCTCGTGTTTCATTGACCAAATGTATGGAAACTACTGAATGGAAATGTCTCGAGTAACCTGCCTACTTTGTTTTATCGTACCAATATTGTAAGCTAATCTAATCACACTTTGTATTTTCAAAAACAAAAACAAAATTTTGAATGGAAACTTCCTTCGGTAAGTATTTATTATAAAATTTATATTATTCTTAAACTAGTCGTCGATAGAATCAATTTTATTACCAAAAAGAACATAAAATTAAATGTTCTTTTCTAACTTTCATTCTACTTGCACAATACAGATACAGGCTGCCAAACCGGTAATGGTAAAAAATAAAGGAACATTTCCACGTAGGCATGCCTATAGCAAAAAATCTGGCTGTTATAATGTTATATCATGATCGTTATAGCGGACAGCCACAGGAAGAAAAAACCCGACAAGTGGTCAAGACGAGGTGTCACTTTTTTTGGTGTCGATATACCGGTGGAATCCAAGGTTACCAATGAGAAGCAATGGAAATACTTCAAAATGTAGATAGTGACAACGGCACCATACCGAAATAATTATTTGGTTGGTAAGTAATGAACATATTGAAACATCCTACTGGCTCCTGCTTACCTTTTTTTACATTACGGAATTATTTTAACAGCTGTTCTTGAAGTTTATATTTTCATCCCCGATATGGCAGAATATTATTTGTTCCCATAAACGTACCAACACGATATATTAAATGCACAATTCTTTCAAAGGTTGGGGACCTGGTGATCTCAACTACAGGCCTAGTGCCTAGTTCAGGCATCAGTCTACCACAATATATTGTATATTGATTTAAAATTATGTAATGTCTAACCAGAACACAATTTTATGTTATAATTTTGTGGAGAGGAATAAATAATATTGGTTGATTTATTGCCTATGGGGGATTTTGTCGCCAAGTTTTGGACCATTTAATTAAATTTTTTATGTACGGACATGATTATGAAGTCCCGGACTCATTAATCTAACCTTCAAACAACCGTTCCGTAAATGCTGGAAATTTCTATCGTCTTCCGCCTTATCAAATATAATAAAATAAATTACTGAGACCTGTGTATTTAGCGTGTGTGCCTTTGGCGTGGTTGGTTGATACTTGTCTTTTGCGCCGCAGGTCGTAGGTTCGATTTCTTCCTGAGTCTGGGTGTAATTATCTGCATAGTATGTATGTACAAAAGAAAAGTAGTGTATGTCGCATATCAGTTATCTGGTTTCCATAGTACAAGCTCTGCTTAGTTTGGGATCAGATGGCCGTGTGTAAATAATGTCCCAGGACATTTATTATTTATTTATAGACACAACACATTTCCGATCCTTAATAAACCTTTAGCACACAATAGATACCAATGCAATGGTTGCACGAACCGTCGGTAGTGCAAGTGCGTTGGGCAGTGAAGCCGGCGCGAAACCGCGAGCGACCGCAACCACAGCTAAGTGTGCATTACACGAGCGATTAGCTCCGGCCTGGTGTCTGGGCGATGCTTCTAGAACACGAGATTGAACAGACATAATCACCTGGCAATTACGGAGATTACAATTTTGATGACCAGGATTCTGCTCAAGATAAAATGTTAATGGTCTGTAAGTGTCTGGGATCCAAAATTCATCCAACGTGATAAGATCACTGTGGTCGCCATACTGGTCTACAACATGCAGGAACTTATTTTTATCAAAAATCTATCTAATATTTACTTTTGATAAAAGTCAGTTAGATCGACAAGAAAAGCACGTGAAAGTTGGAATTAGGGCTACCTGGTGAATTGCAGCTAATGAGAAGAGTATGGCAAGTTGTGCGAATAATCAGTTCCTGCAGAGAAAATAATCAACACAATATTATATAGACCAGTACTTGCATAGTTGGTAGGGACTTAGTGTGCGATTAAAACCTAACACCCCCCACTCCGACCGCCCTCTATCGATAAATACCAAAATTTTAATGACTTTTTGAAATATCACGCTTGTATCTTTAGTTCAGCAACCCGCCTTTAGGTGGCATTGGTTGTATTGGAAAACTACCGTAATCAGCTGTTTGTGAGAAAGTATATAGGTGTATAGGTATTTATCATCTACGTACAACAGTGAATATCTGTACTCGTATAATTTGTGTACGAAGTAAACAAAGTGCATTTATTAATGAAGAAAGTCACGAAAAAATAGTGAAAGAAAATGAGTAAGTACTCTATATACATTCATTTTATTATTATGATCACAAATGCAGTATTATAAAATAAATAAATAATTATAATTGCATAAGTTGATAAAAAATGCTACGCAATAGCTTTAGCGCGGCAGTCTCCGAGTGCCACACGTCTTTTTTTGTTGAATGGTGAATATAATACCATGACGAAGTATTAGAATGACGATTATGGCACGGCTTCTTTCCAGCAGCAGTGTATTTCGTGTATGAATTGATATATTCAATGTGTTTTGTTTTACTTCTCTATACTTACTTCACTTTACAAGTAATTTAGTTCATAAAGTCAGTCAAATAGATTCACAACAGAGATGGATTGGCTTAATAACTGTAATGATTGGATACGGCCACCGAGAACGATCCCAATCTAATCTTACTCTCAGCTCGAATACCGATTGATTCCTAAATGATACCTAATACACAATACAGATACTATGTACTATCAAATTGCGGAAATAAGCATGCATTTACGAATTCATTATAAAATTATTTTTGTATAAGTATAGTGAAATAAATTGCTATATCGTGGGGGACTTTACAAACGTGCAATGTACCGAGGTAGTTCACGTAAAGCACTCGTCTGCAGCCTAGTCCACCCAGGACTCCTATCAATATTTTTGCCAGGTGCTCTTCGAGGATTGCGTATGTTGTTTCGTTTCATCGCCAAAGGAAGCCCTTTTAGTGTCCTTCACTATTTGTGTTACACCTTGTAGGTATGTGCAAGTGCAAATTATAAGTTTTATATTTCTTCTGTCTAAATTACATATTGACTGACTCATGCCCCTAATTGTATAATCTAGATCGGGGACCACGAAAGCAGATTCTTTACATTTCCAAGTAATTGATTATAAACAAGTATTGTCCTCCTAGCCGAATTGCAGACTAGCTATCTGCGCTGGATATATTATAGTGCACAAGTGTGTGCGCAACACTGGGGCACTTTATATTCCATAACTATCATGATCCGAAGGGACGACTAGCGTTATGCCCGGAAAGAGGTCAGAGCTTTACATGGGTGTAATACCGACAATTCCTAGACTTCAGGCCGATACTGAGAAATGTTCTTAACAGAAAAACCTCAAGATCATTTAATAACAATAAGCTCTGGTTGAACACACTACCGCTACACCAATGAAACACTAAGTACCTAAGTAATAAGCACATCTGATGTAATCAAATACGGTCCATTTTATTAAATCTGCAACAGTGTAGCCATGTACAATGCGAATGGTTTCCCTACGGTTTCCTTTCGGCCGTACCAAGTTGCTCCACCTCCTACATTGAAGTGACAACACCGACATCCACTCAGGCTAATTCAGTCCTCGTAGCGTCGTAAACTATTGGCTCCCGTTAACTATATTGACGGAGCTCATTGCAGATAAGTTTCCGGGATTACACAGAACCACATAGTGTCACTAAGAGACTGTTGGTGAGGAATATTGTGTTCGCCTGTGTAGTCCTTCTCCACTGGGCCGTGTTGAATCCGGTAGGAGAGTAACCCGCTGAGTTTATTTCGCTGGGTCTTCTCAGTTATAACGACGGTCGCGCTTTAACTGAGAAGAAGGGTATTAATATGGAATTCTTATCCCACAATCTTCGAGCATTTAGACCTCGAAGCCCACAATAGTCAAACACGATGTTATTATTATAATATTTACGCTTAAATATATTCAAAACTATAAATATTGACAATTTATTTTTAAATAGCTATTATGACAATAAATTAGCTATTTACTTAAACCTATTACTATCATAAATTAGATATTAATTCCAAATGATATACCACACACCTGTACGTAAAATTAATTTAGTAATACTACAGACATAGCGCTTTTTAAAGTGTGTGTGTGAATTTTTTTTACACCAGAAATAGCAAATTCAATAATTTAGGGCTACTGTCCGTATACTACGGCGACTATTCACGACGGAGAATAGCCACTACACATTATTCTGCACGAGTATGTGCGCAAACACATGTTTCCCTTCTATTCCCACGTTCTCTTCTTCTAATGAGACAACGATCCGTCACGACCGAGAAGAGTTCAAGCGTAGGACTGACAGTTTTACGCGCTATCCGAGATACGGGCGTATTACACCGCGAAGCTTTGTATCTTGTCAGAAAATTCCTTAATATCACTTTATGGACCCATGTCGGTCCAAAAAGTGATATTAAGGAATAATAATGTCCTGGGTTTCATATATTAAACCCAAGACCTCACTATCTTCGGTTGAACAGCGAGACCAACGAGGCAATCAAACTTGAGTGTGATAATAATAATATCTGGGGGACAATGTCACACAGATCATCCTAGCCCCAAACTTAGCAAAGCTTGTACTATGGGTACCAGGCGACGATATACATACTTATATACATAAATATATACTTATATATATAGAAAACATCCATGACTCAGAAACAAATATTCGTGCTCATCACACAAATATTTGCACTTACCGGGATTCGAACCCAGGACCACCAGCTTCGTAGGCAGGAGCACTGTCAACTAGGCTACGGTGACCGTCAGATAGGCAGTGGGTAGGTACAAATTTATGTAACTGACAAAGTTAGTAAAGAGCATCGCCTTGATTTGTAGTCATAAATTATAATAAAACAAGTCGCCTTGCTACTACCTACGCGCGCTCGTGTCTTGGATTCGATTTCCTTACAGAACTACTGTTTGTGTGACACATTTAAATAAATAAATAAAAAAGGTTTTTATTTATTTATTTAAACAAGTCGTAGTCGTAGTCTTTAAAAAAGCGCTTGTAAATAGTCAGAACATGTTTGTAGTAATGTAGTTGTATACATTATTATTACTAGTTACATAGATATTTAGGTACACATTGTATTGTCAGAGTACACATTGTATTATCAATATTGTCAGAGAAAGGGTCTTCTCAGTTTGGGCGCATTGGATCCGGTGGTAGCATTAAAGCGCGACCGTCGTTATTAACACAAGGTCCGTCATAATAATAATAATACCTTAATATAGACAGAACTATTGACAATATGTAGTAAAAATATTAGACTTAAACTAGATAATTAAACATAATCTCTTGACAATAACTTGATACGAGCTAGCTAAATATCATTGCTAGAATCAAATAAATTTTATAAATGTTTTCATACAATGCGTACCTAAATATCTATGTAACTAGAAATAATAATGTATACAACTATATTACTACAAACATGTTCTGACATTGGCATTTACAAGCGCTAAGTCTACGTGAATAAAAACCTTTTTTATTTTATTTTATTGATTGTATGAAAACATTTATAAAATGGATTTTATAATAGCAATGATATGTAGCTAGCTCGTATCAAGTTATTGTCTACGTTATACCTATTGCCTATTGGTTACACTGATTATTAAGTCAGAGGACGTGGGTTCGATCCCCATCCAAGACACATCTTTGTGTGATGAGCAAGATTATTTGGCCCGTGTCTGGGTATAATTTATCTATATCTATACATATAATAAATCTGTAGAAAAATCATTTTTGTACATCAAAAATAAATCCGAAAAAAATAGCCAGGGTATTAAAGAACAACCAATAGAACCCATTTCCAGCATTTTTAGAATTTTTGTCTGTTTGTCTGTTTGTCTGTTTATATGTTCGGGTATCACGTAAAATATACGAAAGCAATGTAAATAACTTTTATACACAACGATTGAACGTAACTTGAGGTAACATTTAGTTTTTGTTTTAATGCAATCGGTTACGTCTATCAAAAGATATTACATTTTAAAGTAATCATGGAGAAAAATAACACACATTTCGGTACTTCAAGATGAACTAATGTTTATAGTTGAACTAAACTGTCCGATAGATGTCATTGTGCATATTATGACATCTCTTTACTGAATGAACTAGGTTGATAGTTGATTTTTGTTTCGATAGATGTGGTTGTGCATTTCTTTTGACTCGCGGTGTTAAGATTTGCCCGTGTTTGCTGATTGCATGAGTTACGTAGGGTTTTGAATGTTCTAAATTGTTTCGAAATAAGGTCTTGGTTGCCTAGAAGTATGTCGTTGTCCAAAATTGGTTATTAAAAAATCTGTTTTCTTTGGGCAAATTGAATTATGTAGAAGGTTGGATTTGTTATAATTTAATTTTAAATAATTGATAGTTGATTTTTATTTCGATACATGTTGTTGTGCTTGGTAGTTGATTTTTATTTCGATAGATGTCGTTGTGCATTGCTTTTGACCCGCGGTGTTAAGATTTGCCCGTGTTTGCTAATTGCATGAGTTACGTAGGGCTTTGAATGTTCCGAATTGTTTCGAAATAAGGTCTTGGTTGGCTAGAAGTATGTCGTTGTCCAAAATTGGTTATTAAAATATTCTGTTTTCTTTGAGCAAATTGAATTATGTACAAGGTTGGATTTGTTATAATTTAATTTTAAATTATAATGTCAATCGATCGAAAGTTTGTGCTGTCGATTCGTTTGTAACGCGAATGTACAGACGATTCGAGTTTTATTGAGCCTGTCCGATTGAATGTATTTGAATGTAGTAAATTAACCCGGTCTCTCATAATTTTCTCAGCACAAATCTATATACCTACCTATGTAAAAGAGGAAACTGACTGACTGACTTATCAACGCACAGCCTGAACGGCTGGGGTTAGAGACTTGAAATTTTGCCGGTAGGTACTTTTTATGACGTATGCATTCACTAAGGAAGGGGTTTTTGGAAATACTAACCCTAAGGGGGTAAAACAGAGACTGAAAGATTATATGAAAATCCGTCATTTTTTTAAGTTAAAGGCATTGAAACTTATATTTAGTAGTTCAGCTAAAAATAAAAATAAATATTTTAGAATTTTTGGAAATTCCACCCCAAGGGCGATGGGGGATGTAAGTTTGTATGAAAAGTGTATAATTTTTTAAGTGAAAAGCATGAAAATTGGTATTTGGCCTTTCCGTTAAAAATAAAAAGTATGTATTTCAGGATTTTAGGAATTTCCGCCCCTAAGGGCGCATAATAGGGGATGTATGTTGCGTGTGGGTATACCTATAGTGGTTCTGAGGAATTTGAAACCACCTAAACTTTACAACGGCACGAGGCTTCAAGTCAAAACTTTGCATCATGTTATAGAGTCTACTATTATGCCTGGATCCGCCCAGGGAGAAACAGTGTTCGTGTCACGTATTCCGTTAGTGCCAAATGATCTCCCTTTTCAGTTTAAAATACTGTAGTTCGTTATAAAAGTGTGTGTCGCGATAACCATCAAGAAATCGCAAAGTCAAACTCTCAAGTTAGCTGGAATTGACTTGAGGAAGGCGGGCAGGTTCACGTGGCGTGCTCACGTGTGAATTCATTCCACAGTCTGATCCATGTAGAGCGAGGACCTACGTCTTTTGCTGAGCGCCGTAAAGTGGATGATATTGAACATCCCACATACCAGGCCGCTTGCCGAGCACGCCATTTATTAGTTGGAGGTCAGCATTGGGACGACGCTCTAGCGGAAGCATGCGTGAGCGATAGTCCACATCGCTTGCGACATTTGTTTGCCATCTTATTGACCTTTTGTGCGTTATCGGACGCTAAATAGTTATGGCAAAAGTACCATGACAAGTTTGCTGAAGATTTTATGAGACATGTACAACTAAATACTGATGGACAAATTAATGACAGGGTACGTGAAAATTGTCACAACAGGTCCTTATTGGCTATTCAAATGATAGTTATAAGTATAGGAGGGAACCCGATCAGTCAGAGGCTGCGAAAATGCACAGGAGTTTTCCAATTTATTGTTAAAAATAGGCGATGGCACATACCCCGTACAAGAAGATGGAAAAGTTATTATGATTGGTAATCTCTGATCTTACGTTACATCACAGTAGGAGCTAATTTCTTCTGTGTACGGAGTTACCACAAACATGGGAAATCAAGCCGGTTCTTGGCTATGTCAGCGAGCTATTTTGACTCCCCACAATGACCAAGCTGCGGCAATTAATTTCAAAATATTGAGTCATGCGTCCGGTAATAGTAGAGAATATAGCTCAATAAATACATTTCTGGAAGAAGATAACGCCACGCACTACCCGGTAGAATTTTTGGATTCCCTCAGCACACCCGGACTTTCAGCCCACAAAATAGTTTTGAAAATTGGTGTACCAATAATTCTCCTCAGAAATTTATGTCCTCCCAAACTTTGTAACGGCACTCGGCTCAAAGTCACAAATCTGCAACATTATCGAAGCTGAAATATTAACACGTTGCGGCGCCGGTGATATTGTTTTTATTCCAAGGATACCTATAATTCCTAAAAACTTTCCTTTCTCTTTCAAACGAGTGCAATTCCCAGTCAGTCTCTGTTATGCCATGACGATTAGTAAAGCTCAGGTCCAGACATTATCCGTTGCGGGGGTGGACCTAAGTATTGGATGCTTTTCCCATGGTCAACTATACGTAGCTCTTTCACGCGTAAACTAACCCAATAACGTTTTTGTGTACGCTCCAGATGGTTCCACAGGTAAAATAAAGAAGCACTAAATTAAATAAAAAAAATATTTTCGGTATCCTCCCACAGCGCTTTACACTAAAAAATACATTGGTAAGTTCCGACATCCACGCGAACGAAGTCGCGGGCACAGCTAGTCTTTAATATGAATGTATTTAGAAATAAATAATTATTTTTATCAGTGGTCTGGTTGCCATAGTACAGGCTCTGCCTAGTTTGGGATCAGATGGGAGCTTGTTAGTTGTCCTAAGATATTTATTTATAGTTTTATAAGTATGTGTGTGCTTTGTTTGAAAATTATGTGCTTGTTTAGTGGTTACCCCGGATACAGGGATTGATTGCCGCAGTTCAGGCGTTGCCTTTCATTAAAAAACCAGCCAAGTGCGATTCGGACTCGCACTTGAAGGGTTCCGTAGCAGCAAGTATTTCAGTTAATTAAATGAAAGCAAATTGCGGTTTATATCGTATTAAAAAAACTACTAGCTAGATCTCGTTCAAACCAATTTTCGTTGTTAGTTTCTATGGTAATGTGCATCATATATTTTTTTTTAGTTTTATCATTCTCTTATTTTAGAAGTTACAGGGGGGGGGGGACACTCATTTTACCACTTTGGAAGTCGCGCAAACTATTCAGTTTAGACAAAAATGATTTAGAAACCTCAATACGATTTTTGAAGACCTATCTATCCATAGACACCCACCCCACATGTATGGGTACGATGTACTTATAGTTTCAGAAAAAAGTGGCTGTGACATACGGATGGACAGACAGATAGACAGACATGACGAATCTATAAGGGTTCCATTTTTTGCCATTTGGCTACGGAACCCTAAAAAAAGATATAGAAATGTAGAAAGTTCTCGGTAGATGCACAGTATCAATACATAAATTAACTAAACTTACCTACCTTGATACAATGTCTAGTAGGTGTATGTATATGTCATTAACGACTACCTTCGGGCGCCGATTCCAATCGATAAGCTTCCTCATTGCGTCAGCCACCGAACTGATACTCGGTATCATACCAATAATTATATGAAGTGCAGCCAACTCTAAGAGAACGTCTGGCTAATAATGGCCACATTTGGCTAGGGACTCGTCTGATTCTTGGAAGGCATGCCTTTAATGTATAATCAATTCATTGACAGATTCCTCGATGTTTCTTTTGGGATTGTGAATGATAGATTGTGTTTGACTGGCCTGTTGGTTAGTGACCCGGACGGCTCATTTAAGGGTCGTGAGTACGATCTCCACCCAGGACGAAACTCTGCGTGATGAGCACGAATATTTGTTCTGGGTCTTTATTATTATTTCTTGTGTGTATTTTACCAGTGTAAGTAATAATGATATAATGAAATTTATTCAGCACTTGGGTATTAACATACACTTGTACTTGTCAAACTCACAATGCATTACATAAACATATTAATTAGTTATTAAAAAAACTATTAATTAGTCCGTCCGTGCGGGCTATCTTATCACATATATTGTTTTTAAATCCTTAAATAATAAACAAGTTAAACAAACTTTAACTCACAAAACGCAGAGATTGTATTTTCTGGCCAGGTAGGCAGCTTAAAAAAAGCCACGGATATGACTTTTGCTGGACGACAAACGGATTTGTTTATCTAAAAAAGCGGAAGACTCACCCCACATACGCATTAATTATGACTCGGATCTGGATAAGCTAAGGAATTCAACATGACTATTTCATGCTGTAACTATTTTTTTCAGTTTTTTATTAATTTATGTCATATTGCATGTTTTTTACTCCTTTCGTACTGTAAGTCACTTTTGTTTACATTTTAACATACTATACAAATATACACTACTCGTTATATCACATGTATCTATAAATATAAATTTAGTACTAATATATTAAAACACTGTAGTACAAGCTTTGCTAGTTTGGGATCAGATGGCAGTGTGTTAGTTGCCTTGACATAAAGTCGTATTTATTTACTTATTTATAAATCCTACCAATGGTCCTTATAGATAAAAGCTTCCGAATCTGCGGTGTATTGATTTCAAATTGCTGTTATGGCTCTTCCTGTATGCTAACAGACAAACCTTTGGCTCAAAGCGTCTGTACATGTGACTATTAGACTATGCTCTGAGGGCATGGCGACAAAATTAGTTGAAAGCTCTTTACTAAACGAATAAATAGATGTTAAGGGCATAGGTACCTCGAAGATAAAAGGGTAAGTCCCGGCGTGCGTTCTGAGTGCGATGATATAATTGCTTTATGAACGCGTGTTGTGAAATACTGCAGCTGTACCGCGGGCGGTAACGCCAAAATAAGAAAATATTATCCAACCCAAATACGAGATTTGTTTTTTTAAGTCGCGGACAACAGTCATATTGTTGTTTTTCTGCAACTTCTTAATCTCAATCTAAATCATATATATATTAATCATATTTATCATATTCTTCGTTACCAAATACAGAATATAATATAAACACCAAACCTGTGAAATATAGCAATCAAGCAATACCTACTTAGCTTGTTATTTATTCTAGGTTCCTATATTCTTCTACATAAGTTCTAAGCTATCGTGCAGTCATCGGGGTTTACACGTAACTTCTCCTTAAATTCATGTATCTTAAAATATGTAATGCATTAAATTAAAACATCATAAACAGATAGTCAATCTTCTTTAGAGTAATGATCGTTTAAAATAATTTAAATGACGTAACGTAAAGTTGGCTACTATGAGTAGTACGCGCGTACGATGCGCGGCCGCGTGGGCAGCGAGTGGGCGGCCATCTTGAATTTTTCGTTTTGGCTTGTTTGATGTTTTGTAACAGGAAATGTGTACAACTGAGACTTGGGCTTTAGAAGACTTAGTCGCAAACGTATATATTGTTACATTCGTTATTTGATTATGTATGTGTTTTTTTATTGACATTTGTGGTCATGTTCTATCATTGGATATTCAAAATGATTTCATATGCCCATCTACACATAGAGTCACTTAATCTGTAACATAGACATACCTATATGTACGCACAATTTTTTCGACATACGAGTTATCAATAGACAAGCCTAAGTATCTTCAGAGTTTTGCTTTAAACTAAGCATAAACCACGGGAAGAAAATAGAAAATGTATAAATAGAAAGCAGAGCGTGTTCCAAAGTGAACGTTGGCAGTGTATTGGAGTGTCAAACGGGTAGTATATTGGAGTGAAGCATTCATTATCACATACATGAACAAGCTTCAAAAAACTTAAATAATGGGTTTTATTCTCAATTGGTCGTATAAAATGCTGTACAACGGCTATGAACAATATTTACTATATGGAATTGAGCCAAGTCGCTTTGTCTTTTATCGATATAAAAATATACAAACCTTAATTGATAATTATCAATTGGTTTCGTCTGAAAGCGTACTTAAACATGAAGCACACTCAGAATAAATTTTCTCCCACTTAACGCTCTATCTCTTTAAGTATAGCCCTAAGTAAAATCATCCAGATAGATCAATTGCTTGTATTTGTAGATACAGTCACGGGCTCTTAGCTATACACAACAGATTCATACATAGCAAACATGCGAACAGAATAAATGTCATGAGGACTGTTCTGTCTACTTTTATGTAATATATCATGATCATCAAATCAACAAATAAAGATTCATACTGGCTGAAAGACCAATAGTAATCGAAGGACCAATTACGTGGATCAAAGCCGGATTTCTTCTGGAATTATGACTTATGACTTAATATTTATTTATTACTAGCTGACCCGACAGACCTTGTCCTGTCTTAACGATGACTATTAACGCACGCTATCTGTCAATACTATGTCAAATAAAAAAAAGTTACATTAAAAAAGGTTATATTGTCCAAAGCGCTAAGGTTAGATTAGAAATAATATTTGGTTGTGAAGTATTCTTAAATTTTCTTATTTTTCGCGCAATTTTAAATTCTTTTTTCACATAAGAACCTTCTCCTGACAATAACAAACACAATAAAAAAAGAAATAGTGAAATCGGTCCAGCCGTTCACGCGTGATGTCGTGACAACGGAAAACGGGTTTCATTTTTATATATATAGATTAGAATAGAATATAGTTTATTTGTAAGAATATAGTACAATAAAGGAATATAGGTGTTACAAATGCGAAAGTCTCATATTTCATGGTCTTAAGTTCATAGTCATTTGGAATGGTAAGCACAAATTCAAGGATAAATTTAGTAGCAATTTTAATTTGAATGTTCGGATAAACCAAGATATGAATATCATATTGTGAGTGAAGTCAGGTTATGAAGGCAGAAATCCGGATGAACCGATGCGATGGTGTAATAGCAAGGCAAACTTACTGATATCCGTGACGTCGTTCCACTTCATAATGACGTCTGTACAAAAGTCACCTGCAACAATAACGTACTCATTAATAAACGAACAATAACAATGCTGTTATTGTAATCACTACCGAAAATTGTTTGCACATCTGGTTAATGCTTTGTGGGGCTTGGCGCGACCTTCTCAAACCAAGTTGTTTCAAACGGGTACAGCCGTTTAGCAGTTTGAAAACAGATTATCATAATATGATACTTATTAAAAAAACACTCAAGACTTTGTTAAATCTTTCTTCTGTGATCGTTGGTATAGTTATAAATTGGTCAGGGGATAAAGTGTATAAAGCCAAAGCACGACCCTCGTTATAAAGAGGGGCAAATATTGAATTAATTATAGACAGAAGCATCTAGAAAAGATATAGTAAAATATATCTAAAACAATAAATTTCGATAATTTTACCTATAAACTATATTTTTGATAATTACTTAAATAAGCTTTAAGTAACTAAATAATTACTTATTAATTATATGCTTTCATACAAGCTGCACATCCAAATATCTATATGTAAAATTGGAAATAATTTTGTATTTATATATACCTACTTAAATATATTATCTACTATTTTATAAAGTATACGTTTGTGTAAATCTTTTATATTTATTAGGAGTAAAACTTCTTTACGCACGCTTACTTGGGGAGTAAGCTGGTGAACGCGCGACGAGAGCGATACGAAAAATGTGATTTGTCGAGGCGAACGGCAGTTGAGAGGGAGATATAAGCAAGTGAAGATAGAAAGAGAGTAATGTTTCGTATGTTACTGTAGGGGCAAGAGAGAGAGGTGCGAGGACAAATTTTCTTTCTGTCATAGCCAGTTGCGTTTCATATATTAAAGGTTTAGTTCAGTCGTGTGGTCTAACAAAACTCGTTTTTTTACAGTGGTCAAAGTAGCCAGCTCTCTAATAGCTAGGCGCCCTCGTGTTTCAGGTACGCTCTCCGCACAGGCTTAGTAGCGGTTTCGCCCTAATCTTGTTCGCCCGAATCGGGCGAATGAACTACTTTCGATTTTTAATATTTTTTAGGGCCGGTTTCGCCCGAGACAAATTTAATAGCGGGCGAATCAGCTCAATTAAAATTTAGTAATGGACTATTCGCCCAAATACTATTATACCTCAGAAAAAGTCGCACAGCACTAAAAATATATATATGTACTTGTAACCCATTCCTAGTAGTTCTACAGGAATGTATTCATTGTCACCGTGAATTTCATGTCTGCAAAGTACCCTGTGATAGAGAGATTAATTGCCCCCTAGTACGAGTGTTGTATTTATTTTTAAATAATTAGAAGAAATATACGAGTTTCGCTTCTGTTTTGTCGAGGGCTCGCGAAAGTTCTGTGACTGCCAACCGACACAAAAAGTGTCTAGCAACATTCTAGTTCATAAACACGTTCTAATAGCTGAACACCCGTTATGTAAAGTAAACGCGAAGCAATTGAATCTAGAATAACCAAAATTAACATATAATGTTATTTTTTTCTATGTGAGAGTGGGAAATTTCACAATGCTCCTTTAATTCCGAAGCAACATAATAGAAAGACTGAAAAAATGTGTTATAAATGATTGCAAACAATACGAGGTCCGCGACGCGACGCGCCAGCTAAATTTTTGACGTAAATCTTCTGTCGATTGCGAGACGAATGCGTTACGTAAAGTGTGATCCGGCGAGATGACCCCTCTCATCTTAGAGCGATATAAGTTAGTGAAGATAGAAAGAGAGTGAGTTAGGGGCAAGAGAGAGGGATGTGAGCACACATTTTCTTTCTCTCATAGCCAGTTACATATAGATGGAGCTAAAGAACTTTTACTTCAGTAGTGTGGTCTAAAGTACACTCGTTTTTTTCTTCGAACTCATGATTTACTTACAGACAATGTAAACAACAATTTAATACCAGTTAGGTACCCAGTACCGCAGTACGTCGAGCCAGCTCATTGCCAGTCTGTTCGACACATCCTTCGGAGCATTGCAACAACTAAGCATTAGCCATTTAAAATCAGGTTCCGAGTGTGTGTCGCCCGAGCCCCATCTGATAAGCAAATATGAGCCATTTATAACCAAGTCCTGCCGTTTTGACAAGTTACATTCAAAGTCGGTGGAGCTCTGCTGTGCAAGTTTGTAGTCTGAAGTCGCCATAACTGTGTGTACACACGGAAGAGTGCTCGGGGCGGGGAAGCATCATAAATAACTGTACACGCACGACCGTGCCCGCTGTTTCCACATTACAGAGACTTTGTACTAGGTGACAAACGTTTATTTGCCTAACAAAGTCAGAATATTACCTTTCTTCCGAAGCCATTAATGTGCAAATACATATTTTCTAACATGCAACCATTTCACAACGACTGAAGTCTGGCTTTCTTAAATATATTTCATGGCACAGGCATTCATATTTATGAGTATTAATAAGCATCCTGTGTACTTATGAATGAGCCATACTTTAGCTATCGTCTCCATGGAGAATATAGCACCTAGTAGCAGACAAATGAACTTAAGGACATTTCTTAGAAGTGAACACAGTTTATTCTGTGTGTAACGTGTTACAAGCTATTTTATTGTTTCGAGAACATATCTTTGAATAAATGATACGCTTAGTTTATTAGATGTTTAGAAGGCATGGGCTCATAGATAAGGGATAGAGGGTCCACGCAATATAAACGGCCCGAAGAATAAAATCAGAAATAATGTCCGGGCTTGCATATTAATTATTTTTTTGGTTTGTATCATTTCTTCTTCTTTTTAGACAAAACTTACAGAATTACCTTTATGTATTATCATAATTGAATTCTTTTACGTATATTGGCGGGCCCGCACTTACGTCTCTCCCATATGTTTCCACACTAAGTATCTATTGCAACATGCTATAATAATGACGGCATTGATTAGACGTTCAAGCAAACGCGTCACGTGACGCAGTGATGCGATATCCAACACTAATATGTGAATTTTATAGTTTAGTTCCATCATGATGAAATACTACCTACGAGGCATTAAAGAGATTATACTACGAGTATATAATGGGAATTATATAGTTTGCTATGTGGCTGACAGCATAGACTATCACCAGCCCATCTCATTCTGTGGGGAGCGTACCAGTCGGCCCGAAGGTACAGGTATATGCTCTGGTAGAAACGCTTTTCGAGCCAGCTTTTCTCTGAGCAGTATATGACTATCATACTGCGATCGCCAACACGCCTGTCAAGCGAAGCGATTATGGCATATCCGCCCATTCTTGGGGGAGGTTATTATAATGAGAGTAAATAAAGCAAAAGAGATGTACAAGTATCGTGACAAATTGAAATCCTATATGCCTACCCCCCTGGGAAACAGGTTGAGCCTATGTATGTAAGTAACATAAATAAATGCAATTAATACATAGTTTACTTCAGTCTCCCTTTTTTATCTCCGACACAAAAATATACACGTACACATACACAGATATACATTTAACATATAACATGTTAAACGTGTATATCTGTGTGTCTGTCTGTAGCACCGGAAGCATTTAGTAAACTACCTACAATATATTTCTATCATTCAGTACTTGCAAGCAACAATTGATATAATAATTGCTGATTGTCTCATCTAGAATTCAATGGCTCCCGGAAACATGACATTTAGATTTATATTCCAATATATATATTTTCGTTGAGCTATGTGCCCAACGAATTGCCAAACAGACCACATAGCACGTAGAACCGACGCGACGGGCAGAAAGGTTCTCGAGTGGCGACAAAGAACTGGAAGACGCAGCGTGGGCGGGCGCCCTATAAGGTGGACCGAGGATCTTGCAAGGGTCGCGGGAAGCTGCTGGGTGCGGCCAGGTCAAGACCGACCACTGGGGTGATCCTTGGGGGAGGCCTTTGTCCAGCAGTGGACGACTTTCGGCTGATATGATGATGATGATGTATTTATTTTCTTATCTTTAAGGTTTATGCCATGATAATAAATTAGTATATAATAGTTGATTGGTCGGTAATTGGTTACATGGGTGGGACGCTGGCGATGGAGCGTCGCTCGAAGCCGTGCGCGCGCGCTGGCGCACTAATTCGTTCGGTGTAGAGCGGACAAGGGCGCGCGGCGCGGCGAGTTCACCATGCGGCGACCTCGCGGCTCGCTATTACTTACCACTTGCGATATTACGAACCTGTTGGTATTGCACTTCCCGCAACACATATTGACTGCACTCTTCGAACTTTGACACGCAGTTAACGTGCGCCCGTCAAATAATGCCCACCTGTGATTAATATTAGTGATCGAATGGACGACGCACGCGCGACGTAGCTTTGAATTAGCGGTCTTATTTGCCCTACTAATCATTATCATTTTAAAACTATATTATAATGTCAACTGCCATTTAAAATTATTATTATTTGTGAGAAACCGATATTTTTCCCCCTATATCCATACATAGAATCACGCCTGCTTCTCAAAGGGGTAAGCAATAGTAGGCAGTGACAACTGATTTCCATTTGTCACGATCCTTGCAGACCTCTTTTACCTTGTAGACTGTCATTATTTTCTATATCCGGTTTATACCTGGTCTGGTATAACCAAAAGGGGAAGACCTCGTAGAACAGGGTCCGACCAAATCGGAGATGTTCTCAAGAAAGGCCAGGTCAGAAGTATTCTAAACCGGCGAGCATCCCTCTATATAACGTGTAATAATATTATTATCAAATATTTTAAAGGATAGTTTATTTGCCCATACTAAGAAAATATTACAGAAAAGATATTACGAGTATTCTATCTGATGTTTCAAAGGTATTATGAATTCGTGACTTTTTTAATTGGCTATGCAAAATATTTATGATATTAAAATTAATTCGTGCTAAAGTTTTATATTTTAAACGGAATTTAAATTGTCATAGCTGTCCCTAACAGCAAATCATAGGACTTTTAAAACAACCAAGAAAGCCTTGTGGACCCAATAATTAAGTCAGGGTACCTGCTAATTTTCTCATATGGTTCCTTATGGTTTTTATTGTATGTACTTATTTATATCAGGCTTTGAGCATTATTAAGTTCAGATTAAGGGGTCAAATGGTTTGCGCGAACTATATCAGTCATCAGTATGTATAGCAAGTAGTCTCTGTTGCGTGATTGGTTGGAAGCGATCCTCGTGATTGACTGTGTGAATACAGTATTTATGTTGTCATTATTATTACAATGTGTAAGATAAATAGCGTGGGATAAGGAGTTCAAGTTAGTCATAAAACTGAATAAGTTTCATAACATCGCCCGTACAAAGATATTCACTATATACCTAGCCTTACAAATATTCCGAACAGAACAGAGCTTACATAGACCTGTCATATATCTAGAGCTGCTTGTGCGGTGCGGTTCCAAAGTGTTATTATATGGCACCGACATTTAATTGACACGCTTAAGTAACGAAAGATATGCAATGATATTAAACTTACTTTAGTTCTTATTGCAGAGATTCGGGCTATTATCACATATTCAAATAAAATAAATGAACTAAAAAAGGTTTTAATTCACGTAGTCTATCAAAAGGCGCTTGTAAATGGTTAGAACATGTTTATAGCATAATTAAGTAAGCATAATTATTTCTAGGTACATATAGATATTTATGTACACGGAGTGAAAAAAAATCTTTAGATATAACATTTAATTAAGATTTAGTTATTAAGCTAGGTTATACTAAGTTATTAACAAGCTTATATATCGCTTTCATTATTGAAGTTTTTAGTAAGCAGAGCTTTACTATGGGAACCAGACAACTGATATACTACATACATATACTACTTTTATGTAAATACATACTTAATATAGATAATTACACCCAGACTCAGGACAAACAGACATGCACACAAGTATCTGTCCGGGTTGGGAATCGAACCCACGACCTCCGGCGTGAAAAGCAAGCATTTGCCAACCACGCCAACGGGCCCATAACGAAAGGGATGGAATTACTGATACATTAGCAAGGTCAGGGTGAAGAAATCTTGTATTTTAAACAAACTGAATGATAGTAATTCTCATAGCTGTAGCGTTATGGACGGGCCGATTGGCGTGGTTGATAGACAGGTACTTACCTTTCACGCCGCAGGTTGTGGGTTCGATTCCCACCCAGAACAGATATCTGTGTGCATTAACATTTTTTTTTCCTCTGTATTTACAAAAGAAAAGTAATATATTACTATGTAGTAAGTATATCAGTTATCTGGTTTCCAATATCTGGTCCAATATATGGTATCTGGCTCTGCTTAGTTGGAATAATGTCCCAGGATATTATGATTATGACTATATTATGTTCTGGCGTCTTCATTACGACGTAAAGTAATTAAGCATCGAATGACTTGTACAATTGCGGCTCGTGTAGCACGTTGCGATTGCGGAGTGGCTAACGCACACCGAGCCGGTTACACCGCCCCTCCGCACTTGCACTACAACTATTATTAAAGACTAGTTGTGCCCCGCGGTTTTACCCGCGTAAAACTTTATAAATTATAGCCTATGTGTTATTCGGATATATAAGCTTTATTACTACAAAGTTTCATCAAAATCCGTTCGGTAGTTTTTGCATGAAGAAGTAACAAACATAATATACCTTCACTCACAAACATTCGCCTTTATAATATTAGTATGATTTAGCAAAACTCTATGAATAATATAGGTGTGTTATGTGTGTATATTTATAGTATCAGAAGCCTATGCGATTACATAAATAAGATAATATATAATCTAATCATCTTAAAATGGCTAATCTTTTGAGGAAACTTCCACAATAATAATAGCTTTCGATAAATATAAAATTATGATATAATTCGCAATCAGTTTGCCAAGTTTAATCGCAATGATACGATAACAATTTTGCTTTGAAAGAAAGAATATTTAACGAGTAATTAATAGTACAATAGGCGCATTCTAAAAGGTTTTAGTTTAGTCAAATTAATGGAAAACTTCTACAAGGTGTAACATTATTAACCTATGCAACAGTACAACGTGTAGCGCACCAACATACAAATACACAAAAATATTTCAGTTCACATAGCGCTCCCTTTTTAAGTTACAACTTGTATAATAATATAGTAGGTACCAAAATTTAAACGCAACTAATGGATCTGGATGGAGGTCATGGATTCAAATCCCAGCACAAAATGTTACATCTCAAAGCAACATGAATAACAGCCTTTGAATGTGGTTGGTTTGGTTGTTTGAGGTTTATAGTTAACCTGGGAGGATTTTACTAATTACTATTTTAAGGCTAATATTTTCTATATAATAAGCATTAGAAGTAAATTATTTTAATAAAAAGAAACACACACTACCAAGCTTTTAACACAGTGACAAAATGAGAAGAGATGACACATGGATGACACACTAAGTGCCTAAACTGAGAACAGATTAATATTATTAGTCTTAAATGTCTATAGTCTTTGACAATAAAACCATATTGTTCGAATTTCGAACACTTGCGATCTCTAGTATCTATTTGAAGTAATTGAATTGTGAAAAAAGACGTTCCTGAGACGATCGGGGTGTATTCGACTGCCGCGACTTTGCCAACGAGGCTGATACTAAGTATATAGGCAAGATTTTTATTGATTTGTAGAAAGCTATCATCAAATAAGCAGGGCATGTATGGTGGTAATGCCGGTGCTCGGTTGGTTGGGCGCTGGGGCGTCGTGCTTCGAGCACTGCTGTGACACATTTGCACGAATTACATGCGATCGGCCGACGACCTCAGCGGTGGCTCCTTTCCCTAATTACTCACGATTAATGGCTGATTAGTTACTATCCTTTGGATGAATGGGTATAGATTTACTTTTACTAGTAATGTATGTATACCTACACTACGATTCCCATATAGATTGGCATGTGCTGATATTATTAAGGCGATGCATTGAACATATTGGCGGTATCATTCAATTTGTCTCAGCAATTATAAAACACACAGATCTGTTCTGCTTGACTGGCCTGTCCATTTAGTGGTTAGTGACCATAACTGCTAAGCCAGACGTCGTGGGTTCGATTCCCACCCGGGACAAATTTAAGTCCGTTTTAGTTAGTTTATCACAAAGACCTATTAATTCTCTTTGGTTTGTCAGTTGTCTGGTTGATGTAGTACAGGCTCTGCCTAGTTTGGGATTAGATGGCAATGCGCTAATTGCCCCAAGGTAATTATTTATATTTTTGACTTATTTCTGCTTATAGCTTAACAGGTTGATTAACTTTTATGTATTGGCGGAATCCGAAAGGGTGACTCTTGAGTATTTGACGTCATAATGAGTAGATATAGTTTTATATGATTTTGTATGTTGTAATTTATAGCATCATTGGTTAACCAGGTATTAAAAATTTCATAAAAACCTAATTCACCACCAAATTATGAATGTATTTTCATTCATAATTTGGTGTCAAATTGTCGTGTTGAGTGTAAAACTGTTAAAATTAAGTTATGTTATCTTGTAAATAAATAAATAAAGATAGAGAAAAAAATATATACAAAACCGCTCGTTCAAATATATTTTGAAATCAATTTAATTAATAAAATTTTAAATACATACCTAATTCGAATTGCATACTTGATAACGGAAAATGCATAGTTTCTAAGATTTAGCAAAATTTTAAAGTCTGCACGCGACATCTATGCAGTTTACTATTAGATAAGGTCTGTACAACACTTAGTCGCAAATAAACTTTTGACTTTGACTTTAGCGAGAAGTGCTCAGCGCTCGACCAGCCGCTTATTTTTGTTTATTAATGCATCGTATTAACATGTTGCTTGAAGAATTGAGTTCAAGCACAGTCAATGCCACGTCAGTGACGGGTCTGTATCACGTAGGCACTGAACGCCACCGCTTTCATACTTCAGAATACCCAACAAGTCGACTGTGCATCATCGATGTTCCATTCTACGTAACGAACAATACTTTGGTAGTGAGTAGATAACTAAGTTTTAGGATTTGTAATAAGAATTGAAAGAAAAGATAATTCGGTTGCAGGTAGTCGTGGCTAAAACCTCCAGCGTAGTAGCATGGCGAATAAAACTTCCCACTTTACACCATCCCACCAATGATAAGTATGGCCTAAAAACACCTTAGTCCATGACTGGGAGCAGATGTCTTTTAGAAATCAACTAAATCAATTGAGCAGCAAGAACTTCCATTAAAATTGCAGGAGGCTATAGCAAAGAGTTGATAAGGTCTTCGGTGGGTCAAGTAAAGAGTAGTTATTTACTGTGCCATTGAATAGTTACACCGTTAAATCCTGATATTTCACCCATTTATCTCAAATAGGAAATACCTATGACGCTAAATGCATCTATCCCGAATGACCTACTTAGTAGGAAGCTATAAGAGAATCGTTAAACCCAGGTTTAGTAACATATTGAGCAAAGAGCATGAACACATTTTACAAGTGTTAAAAACTCCTCGTATAAATGAGATATAACTGTTTTTCTTGTCCAATAATTAGTGCGACATGTTGCAACGTGTATTGGTTAGAGCCACAGCGAAGAGCAAACAGTAAGACGAGTTAATAAGAACAACACGAACGCACTGCTATGTTTATTTAAAGAATGTCTGTCAATTTTGTGAGACAACTTCCAAATTCTTGAAATATACATTGTTAAATCAATTATGCGTACGAAAAATAATGAAAAATGTATATTTTGTTACTGGCTCCTACACGTAAATATGTTACATGTACATTTTATGCCAATTACACTAGAGGCACGGCACAGTGGTTAAGATATTCGCCTCGTGTTGTCGTCGAATTAACAAAATAAAAATAGCTTAATCGTAAAAATAATGAAATTTACACAATAACCAGGGTTCGTGGGCGCCGATACATTATATCAGTGAATGTATGATTAATTAAGTCATTAACAATGAGTTTAGTGTGCTGCTACTATACATTTAATCACATATTCTATATTTATAACATATTATTGTAGCTAACTAGCTATGTTTAAATTTATTTTCAAACGAACCCTGACCCGGTATAACTCAGTTGACATATGTAAGTATTAAGAAGAATAACACATAGATACTCGTAAGAATTTTGTATCATACCCTGCCAAAAATGTTCTACTATTGACCTAAAATCAAACTGATAAATTATGTTGTAAAACTACTGAACAGTTATGCAAGACAGTCGTGATGAAATACTTTGATACTAACAATATTATTGACTTATTTAAATAATAATCAATTAACTATCGGTGCACAATCTGAGTGGTGAAAGATTATGACTTTAGTGGTTATACAAATTACGATTAAGATTTGGAGTGAAATTTCTGCATCCGCGTGCACTGTGTTAGCTCCTCGACCCGGTTTGGTTCAGAGTTGAACGGCCGCGCGGTACCTACTCGCTGCCTACCGCTATCCTACTCTGCGTTTTTCTCTTGCCACTATTTTTGCATTTTATACACGAATATTAGATCTTTTTTATGATACGATATAAATACTAAGGTTTTGAGACAATACAGTTACCTTACATTAGATTGTAATAGTGTATTTAAGAAAAGACTCCGTTCACGTTGTAAGCAAAGTGTTTTAGATAACATTTTAGAACATACGTAGAATATTTTGAAGACTCATATGTATGCAAATAAAATTATTGATTGATTGAACATATTTTTCAGGTCTTAGGCAATACCTAGTTTATTAGATTGCCTGGGTAAGTAAATCGATTGGTTACATAATGTATGGGGCGCTTGCGTACGGGCATCTCCCTATTTGTTTTAAATACACAACTATTACGAAGTCAACTACTGTATGTAATTATTGTAATGACGTCTGTTCGTACACGTGCACACGAAGGTGTTCTCAAGTCGTGCGTGCAGACGACACGCAGACTGCGGCGAAGTCTTCAACAAAATCATAAGTGGAAAGAAACACAAAGCCATATAGGTACAGTTAATGCCACGTCGCCGCGTCGTGTCGGTAGATACACCTGAACTGCGAAAACCACCCTTACTACCTACGTGATAAGAACACTGTCAAGGTGGTGATACTAACTCAGGTACTTCTATCATCAGGATGTAACTTCTCACTGGTTTGCTCTCCTTGTTACCTTGCCTTAGTAGTGTCTTTGATGAGCCATGACCCATCCTCATATCGACCTCGCTCTCTTTTAAACAACCCAGATACTAAGTTTACGTGCAGTGGTAGCAAGCAGGAGTTCAATTTACTCATGGAATTTATCATGAACCACCATAAGTTCCTCCTCCTCCTACCTCATAAGTTACAAGCCGACATAGCCATATATATTTAATGCATTTGTATGTTATGTTTTGCCATACACATATTTTAGTCTCATCAGGAAAGCGATGTTCGTGACACATTGTATAGCCCCAACTGTTTAACTACAGATTAAAACAAATTATTTTTCTTATTTCAGTATAGGCAAATACACTTAACGCGAACGCAGAAACTGCCAATCAAAAAACATGTAGGCTGATGCAAAATGTTTCTACAAAAAATTTCAAGTTTTCGCGAAGTTTCCAATAACTCTTCACGTTTCGCAGTAAAGCGTAAACAACCGCAATAATAATAAATGTTAATCGCTAGCAAATTAATTAAAGGCTGACTTGTTCTAAAAGCTGTGCCTATTGTACTACATGAAAAGAAACAGATTTGGCATGCGTACAAAAATGTTTTGCATTTGAATAACAAATAATAAGAATGTGTGATGTTTGTTGGTGTGGAAATGACTCTTGTCTTTGGTCGAGCTCAAAGTAACTGGGGCTTAATGAAATTCGTGCAGTTTAAACAAAACCACAAGCAAAAGAAAATAACCCCGTTCAGATGAAGCGTTGATCTAGCTACTCTGCTAAATCTTACTGCGGATTAAAAACATTATCTTTCATTTTATTTATCTCTGAAATTTTCCATTCGGAGAAACGTTTCCATGCAAAACTGTGGATCTGTGAGTCACTTATCTTCGCCATCGGATATTAACGTAGAGTGACAATTGCAGATAACGTCCTTAAAAACGACCCACACATTCATGTCAGTACCCGCCTTCAACCGAGACTCGATACCCAAAGGCGGTGTCTGCTGGTGCGGGATACTTGGGAGTCTTATTTGCTAAAGGCTTGAGCCCCGCTCGCTTTTAATGTTTGGAAAAGCAGGAGCATAGCCTCTCAGGATAACTTTAATCAACCGGTTAAAAGATTAGAGTTTATTACAAAGTCTGCCGAGGAACGGGTAGTGATATTATTTTTCGTTGAAAAACCCTTTACTAGACAGCACGGTACAAAATTAGGCCGTTTAAGCTACAAGCGTGTACAGGTTTGGCTAATCAGATGAGAATCTATATGCAGGTATATATTGGATCAACTTTATGTATCAGTAGGTCTGATAGAACTCTAGTTATCTTAGAAACTTTAAGGACATCAATAACTACATTGTTTATAAACAAAATAGGAGATTCTCTTCGGGCCAAGAGTTCAGCGAGCAGCTGTCTCTCTCTCTCGCTATATAGCTGCACGTTAAATTCTGTGCATGAAACCAGCATTAGATCGAACGCAAAGATTGCGATTACAACACATAATAAAAAAGAACCCGCTTGGAATTTCCACAAGTACGGACGAGATTAAATTATGTACATGGCATTACGTACATTGTATGTATTTTAATCGTTGGTTCATTCTTACTTATCTATGCATCCATGGACACTATTCAAGGCTATTTTGTCTGAAAATATACATGATTCCCTGGTTTTCAGAGGAGACAAGCACAGATTTTTTAATATATCCATCTCTAATTAGCATTAAGAAGTCGATAGTAAGATAGAGGAAGCAGTACAACGCTATCTGCCGGCACCGAACTGCAACGAGAAGCAGCGTATCAAAACTCACTGTCATTATCAGCATGGTAAAGTTTGAGAGGTAATTAGCACATAGTATCGGGCACAGAACGTTATCGGGTAGCACTATCGACCAGATATGTATGTAGGTTGGTGACCTCGACGGCGATACACAGATAAACAGCTGATAGCTTCAAGTAGGTATTGCATCTGAATAGTAAGATATTTTGTGAAGAAATTTGTGATTCAATTTGGTACGTTAACAGAAATGTATTGAACAATATTTTGAACATTTTGGAGATCATAAAACTGAAATTATCATTTTTTTGTCTTTGCTTCATGTAGACCTTTTGATGTCTACTCTTTATAAGTAAACCTAGTATCTTAAGAGTACTAGATAATCATCAAAATGGATTTGCAACTTAATTTCCTTAATAACTACTAATCTTTTTCGAAATTATCCGATTAAACTAGCTCGTGGTTAACAAAACCCGCATTAAAATTAGACCATCCGTTTGAAGACAATAAGTTGATTTTAATCATTGTGCTTATACTTATGTATTCATAATAATACATATATATGTATTATTATATAATTTAGCTCATAGATGTCTTTTATACAAAAAAAAATAGTTCACTCCAAGCACAAATCTAAATAACAATTGTAAAAGCAAGAACATTAATTAAATGTAATTCAGCGTAATGATATTAAATTCTGTAAGTCGATTCACCGTAATGTTATGTTGAGGTGTATAACTTAGCGCAAATATGTATATACTTAGAAAAATCTACTGTGGCAATACCTACTGTGATTAGTTGGTAGGCAAGGTAGCTACATGGCTAGTCACTGTGTCGCAAGATAATGATACTAAAACAGGTACTTTGTACACGTAAGGTACTGATATTATTGATTAATCGCGACCTACGACAAACCTTCTGTATGTAATGTTCTACTGAAGACGCGGTGCTTATGTTAACTCTAGGAACGTATATTACGATAAAAGTTCATGTTAATAAAATAAACTTTTTGAGTAACCAACCTGGGGGTAGGTTTTGAATGAATTATTGGTCATGGTGATAAGGGTATACTGACACATTTAACTTGCAAAAGCTAAAGCAAAATATGCCGGACATCAGAGCCCATCTGTGAATATATCTGCCCATACTGCCCTGCTCCTTGCACACTACAAGAGCTAAACGAGGCTTCAGTGTTCACTGTTCAGTCCGTGAGGATAAAAGTGGCGACCTTTTCTTTCGGTGACAAATATAATATTGCTTTCGAAAGGGTGACCTGGTCTGAGGCAATTTACGGATTATAAGAGGATTCGTGAAAGTGGCTGGATATTATGCAAAATGGCTCGACAGGTGTCTATGTCTATAAAACAAAATTAAGACAAAATCGACAGCGTAACAATATCCATCCAGACAAACCGGAATATTAAACAAAAGGTAAAAAAAAGAAGGGAATGCTGCCACCCTCATCTTTTTTTTTGTATTGAGAGGGGATAGACAATTATGGAGGTTGCTTGCTACATCGATAAGCGCTCACTTCAGTTATGAATGAATTAGGGATCAGCGAGGTTAAGTAAATATGTACGTTAGTCGTTGCGGCAAGTTTCTTAGTGAGGTGCGCAAACTCGTGAGGGCATCAAGTGGCCGGCCAGACGGTAGGCTGCACTCTTATAGGCAGCAGGTTCTCGTGGCTTGCTAAGCTCTTGATTTCTAATTTGACTTTAAAAATAGACCCTGCTTTTATCTGAGACTAAGCATAAGCAGACTCAAGGATAGAGCACGCATATTCAAGTAAAATAAGACTTTGTTTGGCTTTTTAATACAGTTTTATTAGGCGATAACATTTTGGTTTACTACGCATTTATATAACAGATTTTCACGAGAACTACGTAAATTTTGAACTAATTGTACGTGTCCTTCAACGGTGTACGGAGCTCCGACTATTGACACTACGAAAGATAATTACGGATTAAAAACTTCCAAGTTTTCTTTATAACTCAATTTATATGGGAGCTTGATATGGGATCTCGGGAGCATTCGCGATAAAAAGAAAATTAATGTTTTGGAATAACGGAGGCATAGAGAAAAATTCATAATCTCCTTTTTTGAAGTCAGTTTAAAATTGTTTCAAAGCTATTCCATTAAATATTTAAGCAATTTATGCATTAAACCATTATGCCCTCTACATCATCATCGCACTCTTTAGATATATTATAGCGCGATAATTTTACGGATGTTAAGATGCTCTATCAATCTGGGACTGGTTTCAATTTTTATGGGTCCGCTACTAAAAATGCGCCATTTAAAACCCTTTGGCGTAGGGTTACTTGTGCAGGGTTGGCCGTTCGGGAGCATTTAAACTACGGAGAATTTAATATTCTAAATGACATTCTAGATTGGGTCTTTTAAACTTGCAACTAGACGTAGAAATTAATTTATGTAGGAATGGAAAGAATTTTATACGATCTCCTGGAATCTTTAAAAGTGTCAACATTGGAGGAATTAATAGTGCAAGTTAGGTTATAGGCAATCGATTTCTGATGACCAACAACGATCTATACTGAACTAAATGTCGCCGTAGACCTTCAGTCTATGTTTTATGGGTAAAATAAACGATTGGCAATTTTGAATTGACAATTAATGTAAGTCAAAGAATCGTATTTACTGTGACACTCGGAAAAATACATCTACGCGATTTTTGGTACACCAAAAGACTACACACTGTGTAGTAGACAAAAGCTGGTCCAAAAAGCTTTGCAAATACAGCAGAAACCAGCTACGACTAACAGTAGCTGTATTCACGGGCCACTACGGCACCAACTAAACAAACTGGGACTGTCGAATAGCCCGATCTGCAGGACCTGTAGGGAAGAAAATGAAACAATGCTACATATAATATGTAAATGCGATGCATTGGCAAGACAAAGAATGGCCATCCTCGGGCTGGATATCCAGATACAGGAGACTACAAGGATCTACCCCTAAGAAGCGTACTAGATTATGTGCAGTCTTTCTTCAGGACCCTAGGGATAGAATAAAAACCAGTGGGGGATAGTACAAAGGATCCTGAAGGGTCGAAGTGCTGTACGCAAGTATATCCCAACAAAGATAAGATAAGATACACCGTGTATATGTACAGATAAGAAGACACACCGTGTAGGTAATACGAATAGTGTGAAATACTGAAGGAACTCAATTTCTTAATACGACTGAATCATGTGTAGGATCTAGCAGCAGATAAATAAATATTGTCTTCATACAACCGTATCTAGCTGATCGGCAAGTTAGCATGGATAGTGAAACATATTAATTTGGTGGGTAAACAGGACAATTATCTGTGTGACCATGCGCTTTCTATAAGTTTAATATTGTATTATATGTAGTTCTTTTTAATTGTAAGCCTGACAAACAACTGTATGTTAATACCCAAGTGCATTGTTGTACTGGGTCACTAATCTAGTTAAAATTGAATTCTGGCATGCAATTTCTACAAGTACATATCCCGTAATAAAAATGGAGGACGCTGCAACCCTGCTCATTACTGAGCGAGGACGTCTCGTATAAAACGCTATTGGAGTAAAAAGCAGCCCCTGAGAGCAGCCCGGCCCGCCGCGCCGCTGCCACTCACATTACTTATACTAATAACAAGATCTGATGACGGAAATCACGTCCTATCTGTAAGCTTTTTATCGCGAATTCACATTCACTAAGACAGTTTGTTGACTCCACTTCCCTTCTACCGTAGTACGAGATTCCACGACACTATATCAACGCTCGTAGTTTTATTTTTGTATTTGGCTCATACCGATTATCTCGCCGATAAAAACTTTAATTAGAAAAATATAAATTGTCTAATAAATCTTTTCGCGCGTATCTGATAAGTGTTTCACATCGGTCATTTTAGGAGAAGTTTGTCTGAAATTTATAAACTGTAGTATCGTTTTGAAGTGATACTTAATTTTTTTATTTGGGCGCAATTTAAACGTTGCTGGACAACAATACCTGTCAAATTTTATGAAGAGGTTTCCTACTTTATGAACTGATTTATGATATTATATACTGATGAATATTGTTTGTTATTGATGTTTATATATTTTATACTGATGAATATTGAATGTTAACCGTATGAACGTAGCAACAGTGTCGTGGTATCTTGTATTATAACGATACGTCAGATATTATCTCTAATGCTCTTAAGTCGGCAAACTTCATGTTATTACTGCGTCAGAAGCAATTTTCGTCAAATAGATAGTAGTTAAATAATATTGTATAGGCATTGCTATCCATGGGAGCAGCTATACGTAACACTACGGGGGTCTTTTAGAAGGAAATGTAAACAACTCGAGATTGGAGATTGTTCGTAGGAAGAACACAAATTGATGCGAATAAAAACTCAATTAGGAGTAAATATAGTGCACGAATGACATTAGGTAATATGCACTTTGTAAATGTGAGAGTATTATTGTACAGCTGTGTTTCCACTAGAAATGTGCACGGAGGATAGGCGGTGGGAGGGTGGGTAGTGGTCTGAGATGTAAACGCGCCAGGTGCAGTGTGCTAAATAGCGTGGTGGACACTGCCTCGAATACCCTCCATACAGAGTCATTTCTTTTGTAAGTACCTCGCTCCGGTCGGTCTTCCCACCAGAGCTGCACTGAGCGAGGATAGTCAAATAGAGGAACACTAGCTAACTCATAATAGGTCTTTACCTATGAAATTGCCGTTTTGTATGAAAAAATTTAAACGAATTTTTTTCATGAATTTTTTTATTTGTATTAATCGAAGTAATCACCCATGCAATCAATGCATCTTTGCCATCGCAGTGGCAGTTTATTGATGCCCTTCTTAAAGAAATCAGCTGGACGGGAGGCAACAAATTCTTCAAAGGCATTTTGTACTGCCTCTCGGGTATTGAATTTTTTTCCCGCCAAGAAGTTATCCAAATTCTGGAAAAAGTAGTAGTCTGTAGGCGCAAGGTCTGGTGAGTAGGGCGGATGACGGAGAGCTTCCAACCCCAGTTCTTGCAACTTGGAGACCGTCTACTGTGCAGTATGAGGTCGCGCGTTGTCGTGCAGGAGCAGCGGAGACGAGCGATTGACCAATGCTGGTTGGAGATGCGCCAGCTTCTCCATCATTGTGCTCAGTTCTTCACAGTACACATCTGCAGTAATGCTCACCCCGTTTGGTAAGAAGCTGTGATGAATCACACCGGCGCTAGACCACCAAACAGTGACCATCACTTTTCTAGGGGTAAGTTTTCGTTTAGGGCATTGTTTAGGTGCTGAACCAGGATCCAACCAACTTGCTGAGCGCTTGCGGTTATCAAACAGAATCCATTTTTCATCGCAGGTAACAATGCGGTTCAAAATTCCTTCATTTGTGTGTCTGTTGAGCAGTGCAAGGCACGTCTCGACGCGTACTTCGCGCTGGCGATCATTGAGTTCGTGGGGCACCCATTTGTCAAGCTTTTTTACCTTGCCAATTTGACGCAAATGGACCAATATTGTTTTGACGCTAACGTCGAAAGCTGCTGCTAATTCAGCCGTAGATTGTGTATCATCAGCTTCCACAACCGCCTTTAATTCGTCATTGTCGACCAAAGTCTTCGGACGACCGCGAGGTTCATTTTTCAGGTCGAAATTTCCAGAACGGAAGCGAGCAAACCAATAACAGGTGGTGCGTTGGTTTGTAGTGTTAGCTCCGTAAACGTCGTTGATGTTGCGTGCCGCTTGTGCCGCGTTGCTGCCACGACGGTACTCATATTCCATAATTACTCGAATTTTTAACGTATCCATGATGACGAAAAAGATTGAAATGCGATGAAAATGTAACACTAATCAATAAAGAAATGACTACATTTGGAAAAAAGAATCCATGTTTTTAAAATAAAATTAATTTGAAATTAGAATTCTTAGCCAAACAAAAATTATTTTGATTTGAAATGGCCAGTACTGCAGAACGGCAATTTCATAGGTAAAGACCTAATATTATTCTTTAGTTTCGACCCATCAGCATATTCATGAAATATCTATGTGTTGTAGTGTCAATGTGTTTGCTTTAAATTTATTATAGGTACTTGGTTATTTGGTCCAGTTTTGAATGATATATAAATAACTTAAAGGAAGGTATGGAACTCTCGGTACGGGAATCCGACTCGTACACGGCCAGTAACTATTATTAGAATATGTTTCCATATTTGAAAATGAGTGGAAATGTACCGAGGTCAAATATTTGCAGGTTGATTCAGATATAGTTTGACAGGTCATATAAAAAGTGCATCGTAATTCTAGATCGATGCTGGTTTAATCTAGGGGAGACCTACTGACAGAACTCGTCGAACGTCGTTGGGGCGAACCCGACCGCTGCGATTCGCAGAAGTATAATAAATTATAACGAAACTAAAAATATAAATAGTAGATTTTACTACTTAAATATCGCTCAGCAAAATCTTCTTAACTCTGAAGCCCTAAGATTTTGCTCAGTCTTCCTAATTGGTCAATAAATTACCTAGATGTTATGATAATGCCTGCCTGCCACTGGTTCCACATAATATGCTCATCCAACGAAAACTATACTTGACGTACACAAAACACTATGATTTTAAAGCTCACGTACTTTCACTGAATCTACCTAACGGACTAAAATAGCTGCGAAAACCTTTTCACAAATATTACGCTCCAAGCGATATATTTTCCCTCCAAGGACCAAAAGTTAAATAAGGTAGGACCGACACACGTCGCGGCGTCGTGAATCGCAACATTCTCGTACCTCAGTGACATCATAATTTTAAGTGTTGCCAGACGTAACAATCAAAATATCGGTATCGGTATCCGCGGATATCCGAGGGAGACAAAAATCCGTATCTGTTTTTGGGCGGATCTTTCATGGATCACTTACCCTATTCATTTTCAATATATAGATGAAATTCTTTATAAGTATGGTGATTAGGCAGCAATTAATAACAATTAAATTCTATTCGATTATTGTAATTGCAAACGTTTATCGTATTGAGTCCAACCAATAGTACATAACTCAAAGGTACTAAACAAAGTATCTTTATAAAGAGATCAATCATAAATCTTTGTGATAGGCTTATCAAAATAATGATATATATAAACATTTATTACAGTCAGTTTTTATAGATTACTAATTAAAATAACTTTATAACGACCAAAATGACAATGACGCATCGACACTCATTTTGTAAGAAATTTAAGAGATAAGTATTTTGACACGAGATATCCATGTTTTTATCCGCAGATTAGATTTTAACGATCCAGCACATCACTAGTAAGCACATTGTATTGCGAATCATGCGTGAATTATGAAATTTACAGAAATATGTAAAAAAAAACCGAAAAATGTCGAAAAGTGTCCGTTTTGTTATAATGTCGTTATATCATTAATAACAAGGAAGAATATTCAAGTCAGTCTAAAGTCGCTTACTCAGTAAAACTAACCGCCGAACATCAACACCATTCTGTTCACACTACTATTAAAAAAGCTGCTGCCAACAATAATTTACAGCAGTGACATAACAAGCAACTACAATAACTCGTACTTACGTAAACCTTTCTGTCAACAACTGGGGGGGTAGTTAGTACGCTGTAAAACAAACTTTTGGTGAGGAAAGAGGAAGATGAGAAGTAATATGTGTTGCGGTAGAGATGTACCACGGACTAAACATTAGATACGATAGGGCACGCACTAAATATTTCGTAGTCGATGGAGGAGTTGGGAGGAACTTCCACGTCCAGAGTTGGATATAGTTCATAAAGCGCCAGTTTTTAAAATAAATAAAAAAAAAAGGTTTTTATTCACGTAGACTTTAAAAAAGCGCTTGTAAATAGTCAGAACATGTTTGTAGTAATACAGTTATTATTTCTAGTTACTTATTACAGATATTTAGGTACACGGAATGTTAAAACATTTATTCAATTTATTTTATAATAGTAGTGATATTTAGCTAGCTTGTATTAAGTTATTGTCAAGGAGATTATGTTTAGGTTTAATTATTGAAATTTATATTTTACTACATATTGAGTGAATCTATTTTTTTAAAGATTTAATTACTAAAAAGACTTGAATCTTAGTATTTGAAACGTTGTAGTCTGGCTGCAGGAACAGTAATCAGAATATCCAGGAAAATAGTTAACGGAATGTGAAAACGTCAGATGGTTTAAACATTTAATATGAAGAAAACCGGATCTACACATTGTGAAATAATTGGACAATAAACGAAGAACTTACAGATAGGACATAACCGATAAGTACCACTTAAACAAATGAGATGTTTACACGATATGTTGATCTATTCTAACGTCTGCATTACTCCTCTAACCCCAAGAACCACCAGTAACCAGGGAAGTCTACTTTATAATAAATATAAACTTGACTTTGGAAATTTAATTGAAAACAAAATTGTTATATAATGTACGCTCATATTGTGCATTATGCAAACATCCGAGTATCGTTCAATTTGGCCAGAGGACAGAAGCTCCACAATGAAGACCAGCCTTTAGGAATCAAACGCATAACAAACAGTATGGCACTTAATGCTACGTCACAGGTTCCTAACGCACCTCGTAACATTCTATTACAATAATGGAATGATGTGTCAATCACGCAACAGGTGTCCTAAATAAAATTGGATAGTTTATGAACAAGTATTTTGTTGCCCACCCCACTAACACATGTGTTGTATCGGTACTATGCATTCCATTTTGCCTAAGGACTAATATCCAGGTCGTAGACTATCTACCTGAACAAACGTTCCATAAATATAAGAGACCAAACAAAAAGAAATATCTCACCGCTTTCCAGTCAACGCGCAATATGGTTATCACTCGTATAAGTTTTGATTATGCGTCGATTACGGACCCAGCTGATTTGAGGCGCGGGCGCAGTGCCGCGGGGGCGGGGGGAGCGGAGTAACGTACTCCTATTGGCTATTCTATCCACAATCTTGGGCGAATGGGCTGCGCAGTGCACGACTCTTATTATTCCTCCGTAACCTGGAGTTGAATGTCTATTTTGCGACAAAATATTTTATACTCTCAGCTAGTTTAGTTCGACCGGATACCTTATACGAGTTTCTGATTCGATTGCCAGTTAGGTACCAGTTTGTAGATTACAAATCTGGTGGCATTCACATTAATTATGTGAATCGAGATCAATGTAAGGACTATGCCGCGTACGATATGAATACTAATTCAGTAATTAGTTAACAAGACACAACTAGTGTCGCAGCGGCCGAGTTGACACGTTTTAAATAAATATTTATCAGGTCTTTAATAGTACATTAAAACAAATTGTAAAACTGGTCGACCTCACATGCCATAATAATAAACATTCTATATGTTTACAACGTAAACAATATGGGATATATCTTAACAAGAACCAGACAAAATAGTACAACGAATAATATAGTATGACTCGAAACAAGAAGTGACTCGCCTATTACGCTCCTCGTCTCGAATACGTTTTTAGAAGACTGTTAGGCAGAGCGTGTGCGCGGCCTGCACACAGTGCACGCTGGCTACGTACGTACAGGACGTGGCGTAGCTGTGTGAGTGGATCCCTCTATATCTTTTAAAATATATTAGCTAGTGTGGGCGCCGAGGACAGTCTAAACGTTAAGATAAGGTCCAACGAACCTAATTCAGTGCTCAATGCCGCCGATCGCAGTTAGCCGTGTTTGGACTAGCGATGAGTTTGATAACGATAATTACAACAAAAATATCATGTCTGTATTCTATACACGGGGCAGTCTCGAATTTTAGATGGCGGTCCATTTTGTGGACTAATGAATTTAGGTTTATGAATATTAAGATTTTCTTGTTTTAAGTGAATTTTAATCACCCTACTAATATTATAAATTCGAAAGTATGTGAGTATGGATGTATAGACGTATGGATGTATGTTACTCTTTCACGCAAAACTACCGAACGGATTTTGTTGAAACTCTCAAGTAACATAGCTTACTTATGTATATGTCCGAATAACACATCTTCTCTTTCGTTACGCTCTTGTCAGAGCGATCGTGGTCACATCGAGGCGAGGAGAATAACACATACTTAGGCTATATTAATAAAGTTTATTGCGGGAAAAACCGCGGGGCACATCTAGTATTAATATATAATAATTCCCTACAATAGGACGCCTTAACAGTACTAACTATAATATGTAATATTAAGTAGGGTAAGTCAAAGCTACATATTGCATGAAATATGGAAACTCTCATTCCATATAGTCTTCAACAATTAATTACAGCTACAATTAGTTAGGTTTACGAGATACAGCCGAGATCTCTGTTACCTGTATATTAGTAGGACTACAATCACATTTAACTTATGACTGGAGTATGTCTGGGTCTAATCCTTTGTCATTAGACTAATGATCTCTTGTGAGTTCCAATGTAATAGGAGGAAATCAAATTTGGTCGTAGTACCATTCTGATACCGAAACCTAGTTCGAGGCGCTGATAGCAATTTGTTCTCGCCGATGCGTAAGAGATCAGAGACGGTAAGCACCAAGACACGTGGTCCATGGATGGGTGAACACCAGTCATTTAATAATTGAGCATCTCGGCGCTTCGGAGGCCATGTTTTGAGCATACTGGGCGGCTTAAAATTCGCATTAGGGTAACCACTGCCCAGATAATATAAGTACAGTCCATCATTCATTAATTTATTCATGTTAACCTTGTTATATTAGTTTTAGTTTCTATCTTTAATTTAAAACCAAAATTTAGGTAATATAGCTTTTTAAGTTTTTGTTTGTGTATAATGTAAATAATGTTGTATGCACCTGTAATGGCAAATCATACAGAACTCGTGTTTAAACATAAAACAATTTTAAGTTGCATTGTGAACTGTCGATGGTGTGTCATTTATAAATAAATAAATAAAGTTCAGAAACATAAAATGATTGCTACCAAATTTTAAATAGAAAAATATTGAGCTAAATTAGTGCCCACATGGATACGACATCTGATCCAAAGTAACACACATGCATACAATCCCTCGTAATATGTATCTCATCCGGTGACCGGCTTGCTAAACAACTAAACAAGCCGGTATAAATATTTTGTAATACATTTACGCGATACAATGGGCCACACGGTTGTTTAGATCTAGGCGCGCATTGTGTCGCCGCGCCACGGAGACCCTACCGAAGGCATAGTGTACAGATTAGAGAGTGCGTCCTTATTAATACTCACTAATAATGGGAACCGTTTACGTTGCGTTGGTCCGGAGGTGATGCACAAGCACTCGTGGCTATAGAATTGATATATTTGGATGTATTCCAATTCCCGTATTTGTGGGTAATTTCAATAAAGATTTGTCAGCATAACAATAATGTTTCTGTTAGGATATAATTACATCTTTATGAAATATTTTTATTCAGAGAATCTACCCAAACCATGACTTATTTTATAGGTTCTCGAGAGGCGAACACGAATTGGAAAAAAGCAGCGTGGACAATACAAGATGGACCGATGACCTTGTGCGGGTCGCTGAAAGGCGCTGCATGCGGGCAGCGCGAGACTTATGGAGGTATTTCGGTTGACATGATGATGATGGCTTATTTGTGGAAATTTGGTTTCATTTGACAAGTCAGATTTAAAACCGAAGTGCTAAATAAATGTTATTATTGATTTGATGTATTTAATGATAAGATTTCTTTCCTTCTTTCCTCATGTTTAGGGTTTAGACGCTGGGGCCCCAAAGAACACCAGTCAATTATAATCTAAACATCACGTGGTATATGTAATGGCGGTAGCGCAATCATGCAAACTTACATTCGGCAAATTACCAGTCATAGCCAATTTACGTTCATATTTACAAAGCAATTTTAGTAATCATATATCTGAGATTGGACGGTGATTGGGAGAGCGCGATTTGTGCGTGAACCACCGAAATTGTTGGAATCAACGTATCTATCCAACACTGCGTATATCGGAATAAATGTTTCTACTATGGTCTTGAAAATTTACGTTACTTTTGATATTTACTACAAATGTATGGAAATAATCCTATACGCTTATTTATTTGTGCAGAATTGAAAATAAAAATGAATATAGACCTCTCCAGAAACGGATCATAGCTTCTAAGGAACATCGTCTTCATACTTTTTGAAGGAAGTCAAGATAAAAATATAATAATTGTCATGTGCAGGACTGGATGAAAGATCTAGCGGGCATTATTTTAAAAGAGAAAATCAATTAAGCATATACTAAGTAAATACCAAGAAAGACATACACGAAAATGTGATAGGTATAAGGCTACGATTAAAATCTATTCAGTAACAAGACTTGACTTGTACACTTCTACAATTAATACTACTTACATAAGTAGTACTTATTAATTGTAGAAGTGACATTTAACAGATCAACAAACAGATTGATTAAAAAAAAAAAAGTTTTTTATTCACGTAGACTTTTTAAAAAAGCGCTTGTAAATAGTCAGAACATGTTTGTAGTAATACAGTTATTATTTCTAGTTACTTATTACATATATTTAGGTACACGGAATGTTAAAACATTTATACTTTATTTTTTATCAATGATTATTTCAGAGTTCATTAAATATTAATTGTGTTCCAGAAGGTTTCCAAAGTAATTTGAAAGCCGCTGCCCTAAAGTACCTACACGTGGTTACTAGAAACAACGCCTACTCAACGATCTAGTCTTCCTGCAGGCTATGCTCCCACCATGCTATTACTCTACCGATTTGAGAGTTTGAAGCCAGTTCATCATAAACAACTGAACTCTAAAAATGTATAAAGCAAAACATTCCAACAGCACACAAGCAGTTTCACTTCAATCCTACTCCGTATACGTTCTATGAAGCCCCTGCCTTCCCTTCCTCGTATCAGATACAGTTAGGTTCAGTCTCGACACAACCCGATTGGTGTGCACCGTAGTTTTTGCTGTAGCCGGCGACAGAGCGCTCCATGTTCGGCGCCCGCGCAGGGGGCCCATTCACAACGCAATCGTCAATCGATAGAAACACGATTCACGGCGCAGGGCTTGCAAGCCGTTACTAACTTCCAAGTCTTTCACATTAAAATTGTTGTATACATTACAGACATTTTTTTTTATACAATAAGATGACAAATTTAAAGTGAAAATAGGCCTAGTTAACGGAGTGAGTACGGTAAGTGAAATTGTGGCCCGGCGCGCGGCGGTGTAAAACGCCCATACCTCAGAGAGCACGTAAAGCTATCGGCCCCCTCGTAATATGCCCTGCGTATTTGAGATTGTGATAGGCCACCGAAGCCAAAACTCTGCCAGGAGCTTTTATACATACAAGTGGAATTTTAGAAGATGTAGAATAAGGTGATTTTTCTCTTGAGCTGTAAGTGCTGTTATGAACAATGAAATTAAATAAACAAAATTGCAATCGCTGTGGGGCTTGTCATGTCATCAAGATCCATGTTTGCTTTTAAAACAACGCAAAATGCGTGTCAAGGTCATTAATTGGTTAGATAAGTATTAAGATAACTAAAGTCTTATCAATGTTTTGTGTAATACAATTAAGGTAATAGATTGCTAGGCAAGATTATAAGGTACAAAGATTGTAAGCAAATATCTAAGTCACAAGAGTGAGTCTGAGTTACAGGTTTGGCCACAGTAGTATATCAGGCGTGGTCTTTAGGACACATTAAATTAATGGATCTTGTAATGATCCGGTTTAATTTCCTAGTCAAGTAAGTAAGTAAAGCGTTAACTGTTTTCCAACGCTCTATAACTATTGCCGTTATCTTATTTTATTATTTGGGGTTATTTGAATACCTCGTTGGTATAGCGGTAGCGTGTTCAACCGAAGATAATGAAGTCCTGAGTTCAGATCTCGGTTCCAAAAAGAACCAAGGTTCTTCCGGCACACTTACATAAATATACACACTATCTTTCGAATTTATTATGTCTCTAGGTGTTGCTATTTAATGTAGTGAAGAAGAGTGGTCATTTTCTATCTAGATAGAAAGATAAATTAGTATTTTGAACAAAAAAACGTTATTATAACTACTATAGTTTGACTCTCACGGACTTTTTTCTGGGTAGACACAAACACTATTTAACGTAACGTCAATTCAAAAATTCCACAGCGTATTCTATTTAAATAATGTATTTTATAAATATGTATTTTTTAAAGCTATATATAGTAGCTATGCTAAAGATCTTTGAATTTTATTAGTTTTATAATCGCTGGTAAAGTAGCTTTCTATAGGTGAAATATTTTATTTAATTCAGTTAAGTAATTTTTGAGTTTATTCATTACAAACTATCTAACAAACAAACAGACACAAAGTCAAACAGTAATAGTATTTAGTGGAGACAAAAGCTTGCCAGTGGAACGAGCAGTGTAACATTTAAATGCTAAAATTAACTATTCTCGTGGGTAGCGGCCCTGCTGCAACAGTCCCAACGCATCCGGCAACCATCTCCAAGCTTCGGAGAAATGCCACCAATTAATTTATCCACTTTTGGAGATATGTTTTATTCATTTAACGACGCGTTGCGACGACGCGACGGATCAGCGCAGCGGAGTGCGGAGCATAAGTCGTGCGCCGGGTTGCGAGCGTGCGACTGTGTGTGGAACTTAAAAACACCGGTATAATTTTCATTTATTTATAACTGGTACTTAAATGAATTAGTTCTTACTTTGATAACATTTAATTCGTACCTTAATATAGACAGAACCATTCAGACAATATGTAGTAAAAATATAGCAAAAACTTAAAATTTAGATAATTAAACCCACACATGATCCTTGACAATAATTTAATTTAAGTTAGCTAAATATCGTTACTGTTATAAAATAAATCTTATTGTAAATTATTTCCTACAATCCGTGTACCTAAATATCTATATGTACCTAGAAATAATTATTAATTAATTATATATTACTACGAACATGTTCTGACTATTTACAAGCGCTTTTTTAAAGTCTACGTGAATAAAAACCTTTTTTATTTTATTTGAAAATCACGACATTCACGACACTTCTATTTGATGTTTATTTTACTCCCTTAGAAGTGTAATTTCCAAAATCCTTCCTTAGTGGATGCTTACAAGGTAAAAGGCATGAACTGGAAAAGTTTTAATTTTGTCAACGCAGCGCCTAAACCACTGGGGGGCCCACCCCCAGTGGTTCAGGCGCTGCGTTGACGAATCAGTCATTCAGTTAGAGAAGGTGTTGATGTCGAACGGTCAGCGTAGCCTATATCACTTACATCATACATGGTACCACTCACACGTTGCACTTAAATTTAAGAATTTTATATTCTTATATTGAAGCTCTATAATTCAAGTTTCAAATCAAAGCCACAAGCTATGCTACCTTAGGAAAATAGTTAACAAGGCTGTTAAATATAAAACATTAACATTGTAACACCGCGGGCGGCGCACGCGCATATACCACCTGCGTAAACAGAAGACACCCTGATAACACTCAAGGACATGCCGGTAGGCAGGCACATTGTGTTGTACCCATATTTTTTATTTGAAGCCGACACTTCAATATGGAGTTACATTGTATTGTGAAATAATGACGTTGACTTTACGATCTCTTCCTTATAGGTCCTGTATCGCGGGGCGCTGGTTACTTGCAGTCCAAGCCACCTAGTGGGTTCTTCACATGTCTTGAGGGCTCTTGTATAAGACTACAACCGGGACCGAATATGCCCTCGATATACGGAGAACTCAGTAATAAAACCACTCTGGCGGTCACCCATCTACAGATCTGTTCACATCTCCCTGCACGTGGCTGATAAAATTAATCGTAGTTTAGTTTTTGTTTACTAACTACTACTTAACGACGAATAATTAAAAAATAATCACTTATAATAATGCTAATATATATGCTCCCGGTCCAATCTCGTCAATAGCGGGTAGTCTCAATGGAGTGGGTCATATTTTTTTAATAATTCATATTTTTTTTAATTAGTCAAATAATTTACTTTCCATTCACAAAATTAGTACTACAACTAGTGTCTGAAGTGACCTTTTAGGCAAACATTGCCTGTGTTAGGGCACATCGCTCTTTCAAAATTAAAATTAAGCGAATGAACCTACTAAGAATTTAATTAAAATCTTAATAGTTAGTTAAAAGTCTTAAAGTTTTAATAATTTACATAAAAAAAGATAAGTATGCAAGAATGATGATGACAAAACTTTAATAAGAAAAAAATAAAAATAAATTGACGATAAAATAAAAAAAAGATAATCTTATATTATAGTTTATAAAGAGCAATAGAAATAGGGTGCGTGTTTTAGATGCGAGTGGGTGTGGGGTGTATGAGTGATGTGTGTAAGTGAGTGAGTAGGTGTAGGGTCATCACAGTGCACAAGTGTGTGCATAAACACAGGTGAACTTCCTATCCCTGACTCATATGATCCTGTGGGGAGGCTAGCCGACGCGAAATAAATATCACTTTTCAGCCAACTCACCACCAACTCATTCACCAATTCTGCTTATACAACATGTAACGTAATTAACGCACAGGGTGTGCGTTAATTACGTTGTACGTTACATGTTGTATACAAACACCCCAATTAGAATATTATGTTGTAATCATAATGAATACACTGAATTTTTAATTTAACATGTATATGCATTGTTATTTACTAAATTAGTTTCTTGGAGTTAATTTTTTTTTTTAATTTTGTATTGAATGATGGAATTTGTATGAATACAAATAAAACTGCGATTTTAAAAAGTCTTATTACTTTGACTTGCGGTCCATTTCAAATTGTTTTGACTGTACAGGATTAATATGACAATAATTTCCGTAGTTTTAATTATTTTTGTATGTATGTATGTATTCAGTAAACGATTCTGAACAAACTATTTTCAGGATGTGCGTTAATTAAGTTACATGTTGTAGTTACCTACTGATTGCAGATATAAAAGAAAACAACAAAAAAAACTTTTCCGTCCGACCTGGGATTCTTCGGTTGCACCATCCTTAGTCCATCGAGGTAATCACACCTATCTTCACAACAAACTGTATCGCATTGTATACAGAATGACGCACCGTTTATTTCTATAGCGATGTGGGCAACTCGCACGATTTTACGATTGTGGACAATCCTCTTCCTATGAGTTCTAGGAACGGCTCGTAAGTATGCTGTCAATATTTGCTTCCTGTGCCTTCCGAGGCCTGTCTTATAAAGCCTTTACATTATACGTACAATAGCGCGCTAAGGAATGCTCCAGCCTCATTTGAAACCAGAATATTTTGAGAATGAAATTCACAATTGTTACTTAAGTCATCTTCTTTCGAAAGTTAAAAAATGAAAGTATAATAATTTAGTTTTTACAATGTTTTGTATTTATTAAAACATTGTAAAAACTAATGTATTGTAATAGCAATATCATAAAAATATATTAAATATTAAGTTCTTATTTACATAGACTGTAAAAAATTGACTTTTTACCGCATATTTTTATTTTTACCGCATAACACAAGACATTAAAATTCCCCGTAATGGTCAGCCTTGACTAATAAAAAAATAAACATAATTTTATAAACGTATATATCTGATTGTATCACCGCTACGACTTCTACTATTAGTACTACTACCACAGCACTTGTTTCGCTAAACTAGAACTGTAATGCTAATTGCATTTAAATACCTTTAATAACTATTTACAATAAAATCAAGTAATTTGCTGTTCTTAATAATGATAATATAATTTTATATGATCAAAAACAAGGTCCAGATCCAATAATATATTTTTACTTTGAATTTATTTACATAGTTCATTTATAATACCACAATCCATGCTCTATTTACAAGCGATTTTTTACAGTCTATGGTTCAATTTAGTTTGATTCTATAACAATTGAAAATTTGAGTACCCTGGAAGATTACACAGAGAAAATGTTTTCACATTGTTTTACTAAATAATAATATCTGGGGACAGTGTCACACAGATCATCCTAGCCCCAAACTAAGCAAAGCTTGTACTATGGGTACCAGGCGACGATATACATACTTATATAGATAGATAAATACTTACATACATAGAAAACATCCATGACTCAGAAACAAATGTTCGTGCTCATCACACAAATATTTGCACTTACCGGGATTCGAACCCAGGACCACCAGCTTCGTAGGCAGGAGCACTACCAACTAGGCTATGGTGACCGTCAAACTAAAAGGCTGTTATTGGATCTTCTTGGCCCGACTCGACCCTAGAATCATATTATTTGCGGTTAAATATACCAATAAGGAGACAACGTTATTACTGAGTAACCGTCACTTGAATATTCCAGTAGCGCACAGACGAAGTATAATAAACAAGGGGTTATCAGCAGCTGATAGCGCGTGGTATCGCAGCAGTAATGCTGAGCGATAGCACTTGTTTACACCGCTGCGGCTCCACCTGACCGTCTGCCAGGAGCGAACTGATACACGAGAATAGCCTGCTCTACAGTACTACTCTATATACAAACAACGAATGTTGTTGTGTGTGTGTGTGATAAAGAATACAACTCCACTAAACCGTCTTACGTGTCCTCCTCCTATTTCCTCCTCCAAACCTATACCTACTGATTATTTCTCTCTATCTATCGACAAGAATGACAGTCCGTTTTATTCCTTTTGTTTCAAGTTGCAGGTTTGTTTACCAGTCAGGTTATTTTAAACATTTTTAATAACGTCTTTACAGGCCCCTTTAGATAAGAGATTTTAAAAACTTCATAGCTTATACTAAGATATCGCTATTTAGTTTCGTAAATAGTTTTTAGTGAATATCTATTACCAATAACGTAACTAAAAAACAGAAATTTGACCAATAACCTAATTTATCAATGGTGCCTGACCTCTTGAAGTTAAATTCGTGATAAATTCTAAGATTACTGGATTATAACAATTTGTATACATATACAAGACCATGTCGCACTATTAGAATAAAAAAAAATCGGTTAATAAACACGGAAGTAATCGATGTGCACACACGGAAATATCAAAAATACAAATTGAGGACTGACTTCAATATGAATGGTGAAATAGGTTCCAAAATATGGGTCCCTATAATCGACTTTTATTCGGCCGCTACTAAATTACTACGACGTCTAGAATTACCACGTTATCAGCCTGATTTCGTCCACTGCTGGACATTGGCCTCCCACAAAGGATACTATAATGTTGCCATTGGGAGAGCTTTGCCGTAGTCATCGCGCTTGGCATGCGAGTTGGTGGCCGCAGTTAGGTGTTAGCTACACTACAAAGGTGGTGCTGCTGCCTGACTACCTGGTGTATTACTACTATTACTAGTATTACCACAAACACATTACTGAAGCTGCTCCCTTGAATTAAAACTTATAACAAAAAAGGTTATACTTAGTTCTAGGTAAAGCTACAACGAAATGAAATGAAATTTATTCAGCACTTGGGTATTAACATACACTTGTACTTGCCAAGGTCACAATGCAGTACATAAACATAGTGGATAGTATAAAAGTTATAAAAAAAATAATTAGTCCGTCCGTGCGGTTTGTTTTATCGCATATATTTTCTGAAATCCTTAAATAAATAACAAGTTACTAATCTATTATTTTGAAATTTAGTTCTACTATATTAAAATTAAAGAATGGAAGACTAAAGAAAAAGACGAAATTCTAAATGAGGGGGTGATCACATGCGTAACGATCCGATAGACGCGTACACGGTATAAATATTATTCGCAAAATTATTAATAGTCAAATGTGAAGAAGTTATAATAAGTGAGAACCGCCTTCCAAAGATAAATTTAAAAAAAAACTACCGACTGTACCTACTTGTAGCTTAACGGAAAATAACGATTTGTAGAAGATATTGTTAAAAATTTTATGTACTCACTAGTAAAATAATCAAATGTTCTACCGAAACGACCGGTAATTACCTTATTACAAAAAAATTTTAACATCACGTTTGTGTGAACTTTTCTGGTCAGATAAAACAACTTCCAACCGGTACAGTAACTTTTCAAAGTATCTAGAATCCTTTATAAAATAAGCTATGCGGTCCAGTTCATAGACTTCTTATAAATAAAAAAGAGGCGGGAGGAAACTCTCACTTGACCAATGTTTTTAAATAGATATTTTATATTATGACCATAATAATTTTAGCAGAAATTGGATTGATGGTGTACAGCGACTTTAGGAATACTAGTGCACAGATACTTTTAAAATACTCGTGTTTAACGACTTTAGTAAATTTCTGGTGTACAGGCTATTTTGTTTCCTAGTTCCGACTATAACTTATGGCATTTTTATTGTGAACAGGTGTTTTGTGAAGTTGATTCTGTTTATCGACTTTTGGTGCTGACTGTACGTGTTACATATAAAGTTAGCAACAAACAATAAGTTACAAAACTAGAAGTGCAGGTGCCCTGGGAACTATAAAGAGAAAATAATCCACAATAAATTACGAGAGATCTCTGTCTCACGAGCATTGTTGGCTTTGGTAGCGATAGGTGTTAATTGTTCGAGATAATTTTGTCTGGCTGACGATAACCTTAGCAGTATGAAGAAAGTCTACTTTCTCTACATTAAGTTAGCCCGTGCCGTACAGGAATGTGCTAGCATGTCCTTTCCATCGCAGTTTTAGACCTTCTACTTTCGTTTACTAATCGAAGAAAACTACAGAATGAGTTTTGGCCACCAATTAACATCTTAATAAAGACAAATTTGATATATTTTAATACAAGGTGAAATGACTAACATTAGCTAAAACCTTGCGGAGATCCTGGTTCAAACCCGCGAACCCTCGGGCAAAACCGTGATATTGCGATTAGCCTATTAAAATAGGAAATAATCTGCAAAATGTCAAGCGCAGCTGTTTAAGCTATGGGATCATCGTCAGGACCGCTCTCATATATTTAAGTAATAATTTAAAAAACAAACTGGACTAATGGATGGAAAAGCAACTTACAACTGGACTAATTAACTAAACCGGTTTGTGAATAACATTCTTTATTTCAAACAGAATGTCATTTTCTGTTCAAGTATTTTAACTCCTTAAGTTAGGCACTATTTATGTTACACCTTGTACAAAACACCTAGCCCCAAACTAAGCAAAGCTTGTACTATGGGTACCAGGCGACGATATACATACTTATATAGATAGATAAATACTTATATACATAGAAAACATCCATGACTCAGAAACAAATATTCGTGCTTAACACACAAATATTTGCACTTACCGGGATTCGAACCCAGGACCACCAGCTTCGTAGGCAGGAGCACTAAAAACTAGGCTACGGTGACCGTCAAAGGACAAGAAGTGAAGACCGATTTCTAATACTAGCAATATATACAAACGTCGCAAATGGAAGACTCACAATTCTACGCGCCATTGTATACTGATAAGATCGCCGGTATCCTCGATAATCAGTATCATAATCACCATCCGGTATCATCGTCATCAGAGTTCCAGAATGAAATTATCTTAAGTTAAGCTCTCTCTACTTCTCATTCTCTATCTTAAAGAACTGTTCCATTTTTCCGACTTCCATCGTTTTACAGCTTCACATTTTCAGTAGGTACTTAGTAGATATTGCTATGATTTTGGTGCCAAATATTACAATAAAAACGCAGGTTTCTCTATTTACTTTAGAAACATCTTACCTTGAGAAAAATAGAATTGAATATAATTTGGCAGCACAAGTTTAACAATTTCATTTTTACACAATTGGGTTATTTTCAAAACTATATTGATACGGAACCCTTTACACGCGGTACCGTCACGCTCATGGCCCGTTTTTAAATAAAAGTTTTATATAAGATTACATTTTATAGGTAGTACCTTATATTAATTTAAAGTTGAAGAAAGTAAGACCTCGCTGTGAGACAATATGAGTTAATATTTTAGAATCCTAAATAACAAATATAGTGAACAGCTAAATTTCAAATATTCATATTTTTGTTTTATTTAGATAGTGGAAGATCAAGTCCATGCCTCGAGACAGCAGATATCAATCGAGTGTGTCACGTAGATGACCTTGCGCGCGCAGGTTATACCAACAATTATGTTTTGTTGACTCAATCTCTCCCTTTGAAGGCTCGGTTGACAGGAAACGGGAAGGAGAACTTTCTAGAATTTGGGGTCTGCTCGACAGAAGAATATTATATTAAGGCAAGCAAGATATTACAAAATAATTCAACAAAATTTTGTAATAAGACAGTATTAAAATATTTAAATACCTAGGTACTTAATAATAATGTCCTCCTGGGGCTCTACCGGCTAAGTCGCCGAACATCATTTTCGTGAATGGCTTTCAAATAAATAAAGGTTAAAAATGACTTAATCAATCGTTAAATCGGCTTCCATGAGTACATGTGACGTCATAAATGGTCCAGAATCGATTGACAACGTTGAAACCGATTTCACGATTGATTAAGTTATTTTAACCTTTATTTATTTGAACGCCATTTAAGAAATCGATGTTCGGCGACTTAACCAGTAGAGCCCCTGGCTGAACTGCAGCCACGGCGGCGGCTAGTCACAATGCAAACTAGCCACCTTCGGGCGGGACTTAATACACGTTTTTTTTTATTTATTTCATTCTTTCTATCTGCTATCAGCCTCACAGCTATAATCAGATCTTGTGTTTATTTTGAGAGCTTTTATGAGATTAGCACATCCTATGATGTGGTCTCTCTCATTCAAATTATGATTTAAAATCATATTGTGGCTAGCTGTGGCCGTTTCGATCGATATGTACAATTATTTGTATTTAAGAGTGCCTTGGCTAATACATTTCTGTGATGGTTGAGTCTATGTCTGTCGTCCTCACAAGACTTAATACACGTGTGTGCGCAAACGCAGAGGCACTTTATATTCCATCACACTAATATTATAAAGGCGATATATTATAAGTTTGTGAGTATGTATGCTTATTACTTCTACACGTCTAAACGACCGGAGCGATTTTAATAAAATTTGGTATAGTGTAGTTAGCTGATACTCTGGATTAACACATAGGCTATAATTTATAAAGTTTAACGCGGGTAAAACCGCGGGGCACAGCAAGTAACTCATAAATCCGATGGGACGCCTAGCAAGTTGATAGGAACGATGTCAGGTACAGGACTGACGTGCTCTCCGAGGCACGGGGGTTTGATAACGTCAACTCCTATACTAAGAACCATTCAGACATTATGAAGTAAAATATAAATTTCAATAATTAAACCTAAACATAATCTCCGTGACAATAACTTAATACAAGCTAGCTAAATATCACTACCATTATAAAATAAATTGTATAAATGTTTTAACATTCCGTGTACCTAAATATCTGTAATAAGTAACTAGAAATAATAACTGTATTACTACAAACATGTTCTGACTATTTACAAGCGCTTTTTTAAAGTCTACGTAAATAAAAACCTTTTTTATTTTATTTATTTTTATTTTATTTTAAGAAATATGATTTACAGAAAAAACCCAAAATCACTTTTCGCTAGACCTTAATATAGTTTTCTTCTTCATTTTCCGAAATGTAAGGTAATGATCCGAAAGACCTGGTACACACTACCAATAAATTGTTTTTAGTTTTATATTCTTTGATATTAGTAGTAATCTAAATGTAAACCCCGGCTAATCGTACGATACCGGCAGGCACTACAAACGTGAATCAAGCTCCAGAACATGTTTACGCATCGCCATTCGCGTTTGTAGCATTGTTTGACATCTGTCGCCGGTTACGGAGTTCACAAAGACTAGAGTTTCCTTGAATTCTGTGCGCTTCTACATATACCATATCTATACAGATAATACAATCGTAGGAAAGTCATAACTGTACATTGGATATTTTTTAAAAAGGATACTTGGGGCGTGATCTGCAATCGATATCAAAGCCAAAAATAAAGTTTTTAGAATTTTTGTCTCTTTATCTGGTTGTCTGTATGTATGTCCGGGCTAAACTCAAAAAGTACTGCATGGATTTACATATAGGGTACATATTATCACGCTATCACCTACGGAGGAGGAGCTGTGATAATTCAAAAAGTTTAACGCGGGTAAAGCCGCAGGGTACAGCTTGTTATTAGATAAGCACGCGCACCGAGTGCACACACACTTCTCACACAGATAAGCTCTCAAGATTAGGCTCCTCAGACTTCTAGTCATTACTTCAATTGGTTTATATGAAATAATGTAGGAAATATAATATTAATCAATTGTAGTGTTTTGTTATTTAGCTTTCTTTATGTGAAAGAATTTATAAAAACCGTCATAATATATTGAGTTTATTCAATTCAATCATAGATACAAAACAAACGAGTGTCCTTTAGACCACAGGACTGAAGTAAAACTTAGATATACGAACATAAAAAAATAAAATAAAAAAGGTTTTTATTCACGTAGACTTTAAAAAAGCGCTTGTAAATAGTCAGAACATTTTGTAGTAATAAATAGTTAATATATCAATTTATAATTATTTCTAGGTACATGCATATAGATATTTAAGTACACGGATTGTATGAAAAAAATACAATAAGATTTATTTTATAATAGTAATGATATTTAGTTAGCTTATATTAAGTTATTAACAAGGATCGTGTGTAGGTTTAATAATCGAAATTTTAAATTTTAGCAATATTTTTACTACATATTGTCTGAATGAAACGTAATTGCCTATGAGAGAGAAAGAAAATGGGAGCTCGCACCTCTCTTTCTACCTCATCTAACTGATATGTCATCCTCAACTTCCGTTCGCCTCGCCCGGTCACACTTTTCGTAACGCTCTCGTTACGCATTCATCAGCTTACTCCCCAAAACAAGCGTGCGTGTCGTTTAACTTCAAAAAATGTAATCCTTTCTCTTCATAATATTTGTTCAGATTTTAGTATTTAATTAGCCTTGTAGACTTCTTCGTTCTTAAGCCGAGTTCGCTGACAATAGTTGGTATGTGATAAAATAGTGGCTTGGATATCCGAGATGAGTATGAGACAGAACGCTTTCAGCAAACCGTATCATTACGGCAGGCTTGACCGTATCACTCGTGCCTACACCCACCTCCACTCGCCTCGCGTGATAGCCATTGAGTCATGATCTAATCATATGTACACTTAATTATGCCATTACATTCCTACCTCAACAATAAATATTCCAACCATTTTGTGGTTTAGAGTTTTTTTCCTTATCAATAAGATTCTATGCTATGATTGGCATTGACTCAGCGACGTAGTTGGATTTAGATCTATATAATATGGTCGCTACAGTAGTCAAGGTCACAACAAGCATTCCGCATTTTCCTAACACATAGAGAACACAAAAAAATATAACATTATTTAATGTGAACCGATATTCTACTATTTGACGATAGATGAAGATAAAAAGATATTCGTCTACCGCAAAATTTAAGACATTTTTATTAATAGAAAACTCTCAAAATTACGTTTTGGCGCGACCTGGGTTTTGAACCCACGACCTTTCTATAATAATAATATCCTAGGACATTATTTACACAAGGCCATCTGATCTCAAACTAAGTAGAGCCCGTACTTTGGAACCAGCTAACTGATATTCTACATAATATACTACTTAGTAAATACTATACTTATACAATGTAATACTATGTAATACTTATATAGATAACTAGCTGTGCCCCGCGGTTTTCATCATCATCATCATCATCATTACAGCTAAATGAGTCCACTGCTGGACAAGCCTCCCTCAAGAATCGTCTTGGGGGGGATATGCCATAATCGCCACGCTTGGCAGGCGGGTTGGCGATCGCAGTAAGATGGTCATAGTAATCAGAAGGAAGCTGCTGCCCGTCCTCTGGTAGATATTCCCTCGGGTCGACTTCTACGCCCCCCACAGGATGAGATGGGGTGATGATATTCTGATTCTGATATTTGTCGCCGTCACCACACAGCAGGCACCCCGCGGTTTTACCCGCGTTAAACTTTATAAAATATGGCCTATGTGTTATCATAACTATAAAAATTAGCCTATGTTCTTTCTCAGGGTCTAAACCATCTGTATACCAAATTTCATTCAAATCCGTTCAGTAGTTTTGGCGTGAAAGAGTAACAGACAGACAGAGTTACTTTCGCATTTATAATATTAGTTAGGATTACACCCAGACTCAGGACAAACATACATGTTCAATGTTCATGCACACAAATAGGTGGGAATCGAACCCACGACGTCCGGCGTGAAAAGCAAGCATTTGCCAACCACGCCAACACGCAACCGCTAGACCAACGAGACAGTAACTGCAGTAACATAATAAAGCTACAATGTGCCAATAATATTTTATTTCTTATTTATTTTGTATAAATTGGAGAGTAAACTTGGCCAAGTGCTGTGCAGCGTGCTAATGTCATGTTGTTGTGGTTGACACGTACACACATACATACGTATGACGGCCGTACCACTACACCACCGGGTGTTGACATTGTGAATTAGATAGCGTTTATCGAGAATTACTAAATCATCCATAATTTACAGTGTACTGGAACTGCTAATACGCTTTTGTATTTTCTCCATTTATTATGAAATTATTAGGGGGGGCGTAGTAGTGGACCCGAGGGCATATCTACCAGAGGAGGAAGCAGCTTCTTTCTGTGTCCTATGACCACCATACTGCGATCACCAACCCGTCTGCCAAGCGTGGCGATTATGGCATACCATTGGGGGAAACTTTTGTCCAGCAGTGGACTTCTTGCGGCTGTTATGATAATTTTCTCACAATATAGAATAGAATAGAATTTTATTTGTATAAAATGTAGGTACATCAAGATGGATACATCATTAGTAAGCAGATATATAATAATAATAATATCTAGGGACAATGTCACACAGATCATCCTAGCCCCAAACTAAGCAAAGCTTGTACTATGGGTACCAGGCCACGATATACATACTTAGATAAATACTTATATACATAGAAAACATCCATGACTCAGAAACAAATATTCGTGCTCATCACACAAATATTTGCACTTACCAGGATTCGAACCCAGGACCACCAGCTTCGTAGGCATGATCACTACCAACTGGGCTACGGTGACCGTCCTATGTCGTATACGTGGTATGTCGACTCGAGTGCCGTCGAGTGTTGCGCGACAATTTTACTTTTACAATATTAAGCGACTTCAAATATACAAGTTGTAAGTTCAACCAGCAAAATAAAACAATAAAAATATTAAGTCCCCATACCAAAAAAACAGTTGCAGTTGTTGGTCCGGTTTAAGACAGTAAAAAAATATTTTCTCGACGATTCAGTTAAGTTTTCTTCAATCGTAAACTGTGGGTAAAGTTTGTGATAATATAAAACCGGCCAAGTGCGAGTTGGAACGCGAAAAAAGTTGTTACAGCGGTAATAGAAATAAATCATCTGTGAAAATTTCAACCATCTAACTACTTATAACGGTTCATGAGTTACAGCGTAATGACAGACCGACAGAGTAGTATTATTAATAAGGTCCCGTGGACCTTTAAGTGAGGAACACTAAAAATAAATTTAGCGGCACACAAACTAAACAAAATTTATATTACTCATTTTTAATCACACTTCCACGTGTATAATTAAGGCCGCCTGTGCCCAAAAGGAAAAAAAATAATACAATACCGCCATAATAATAACCTCGCCTACCGAAACGCAAAAACTCTTCCACAACACTCAACTGTAGGCACATTGCTCCATTCAACAATAAAGTTTATAAGTCAATAATAATGTTACACGTTGTACACATCATTAGTACTATTCTGCTGAAGGGCCGAGGGTCTCCAGTCAAGGTTGGCCGTGCTAACAATGGGCCACATGTACCACTGCTATTCTTAACATTTGGCCGTATTGTTACTGGTTCAAAAGGGCACGTTTGACTGACCTTGGGAATTTTAAAATGTTATTTGGGAATGGATGTATTGTAGAGTCAGTTTATAGGGCGAGGGGTCACTGCGAACCATTTACTATGTTAATAAAACACAAACAATGTAAACTTCAAATATATTCTAGCACTAGTGGTGGTAGATATAAAGATCAATATGTACTTAGTACGGGTTAATTAATTGTAATTTTCATATGATTTTTAAATTTTTATTAAAACAGATATATATTTCGCGGATAATGTGGATAATGTAGCTTACTACTGACTGCCTCGTTAGTTTAGCGGTAGCGTGTTCATCCGCAGGTAATGAGGTCCTGGGTTCAAATACCGGATCTGTCCAAAAATTTGGGATGTTTCTGTTACGAAAATTTCTCATTATCAGCCTGAAGTCTAAGAAATGGCGGTATTACACCCCTAAAGACTCGGTGAGTCCCGTCTGTCCTGTACATAACCTATTTCCGCTCGTGTCGCTAGTTGTCTGTGATAATTACACGATTTTAATGTTTTTAATGACAAACCGACATAGGTCCACATGTCGCGGAACACTTTACAAACGTGCAATACACAGATATAAAGCACATTCAGACTCTGAACAACTGTGCCAAACATATAGTTGTCCTGTGCGGGAATCGAAACTGAAACACATAGTAGTGAGGTCACTATCTTAACCACTGCGTCGACAACGTTTCCCAATGTATGTTAACCTAAACGCAACGATGGCTGTCGATAGTGGTGAGGAGTCGCAGACAAGCTGCCTCCGACACAGCGCAGTCCGAAATAGAGCGCCTGACTCAGCGGCACAATGTAGGTTATATTACGAAACTGTGGACGTACGGGGATACAATAATATACAATGCCGTTTGACCGATGATACGTTATGCTTGATCCAATGGAACGCCGTTAATACAGAGTGTTTTACGTTAAATCTCGTGGAAATACTCAACAGATAGATCGCTTCTAGTAAATAGTGTTACGAGCCAACTACTGGGCCCAGTACAGTAAACGACAAAAGCAGATGATCAATATCGGATATTCAATCCTTATTACTTGAAATTGTATCAAAATATTGTGGTGGTGAAGTGTTTGAAAATGCGTGAGGGTTACGTTTAGAAAATATAAACTCTCATCCGATTTGAACATCAACTTTTGCCGTTGACTAGTAGTCGTGCTGCTCAAATATAAACTCTCATCCGATTTGAACATCAACTTTTGCCGTTGACTAGTAGTCGTGCTGCTCAAATATAAACTCTCATCCGATTTGAACATCAACTTTTGCCGTTGACTAGTAGTCGTGCTGCTCAAATATAAACTCTCATCCGATTTGAACATCAACTTTTGCCGTTGACTAGTAGTCGTGTCGTGCTGCTCAAATAATTTCAGCGATAGCGGTAAATTTTCATGGAGACTAGCCACTACGTAGGGTATATTATAGTGCACAATTATGTGCACTAACACAGTTGCATAGTGTGTGGGTCAGTGATCCGACACGACCAACGGCTAATCAGGCGCAATACGACAAGTTCACGTGCTCTTAAACATAAATCTGACACTTTTTGTCTGGGCGCAGGATTATTTATTTATTTCCAAATTACACACTATTATTACAGTTAAACAAACAATTCAATAGTGGAACATGACAAATAGGTTAAACGCAACAAACTTAAATTATAAACAATATTAACAAGCTTTATTGCCATAAGTGTATTTATAGCCTTTGTGAATTCACTCTGCGTACCTTTTATAATTAATTAGGACATATTTATAGTACTATATACTTAAGTATACGTCATTAATTATAGGTACGTACAGACGCACATCCAGCGACCCCAATCTGTCAAATTTCTTTTATAGATTTTCAACTTTATCACAACAGTATAAGGTTCACTTTCAACTGGGGAAATTTGACAGATTGGTGTAGCTGGATGTGCTGGCGTCTGTACAATGTAACTAGATACCCGTTCGATGCCGGTAGCGCAAGACCGGCAATTGTGCTTACGAGCCGGTGACAGGAACTAGCTATGCGCGCGTCTACGTACCATATTTTAATATGCATGTTGATGATATCATAATGCAGTCATTATAAAAATTACGTGAAAGACATTGAACATGTTCCTGAAGTGTGCTCGTGATCGTGAACTCAACGACTCGCTCCATCCAGGGTCAAAGACGAGCCAGACGAGGTGGGTCTTTATGAACCCTCCGAAAAAGAGAGGTGTTTTAAGGCCAATATAATGCGTCTAGTGCCTATCAGAGCATAACACTCTGCAGTGATTTTAGTACGGCTATCTCAAACTAGTTTTTAGTTAGAATTTAATTGATTTGATTCATAACCATGTTTGAAGAAACAACTTGTCCCATTTTTTTTGTGACACTGATGGGTGAGACCCAGGTTCGTCCTGAGGAATCGCTTAAAACGTCAAGGAGAAACAAGGAGTTCTAAAAAAGTAGTTCTTCTACCAACAATCGTTCCATTTGCATTCATCAAGGTTAACAATCCAGGAGCGCGGTCATTCTAAAGACGGCATTAGTGGTTTGATTTCTGACCATCTCCATGCTACTTTTTTTTAGACAACGCCAGCACTAGGGAATCTTATCCCTGTGTCGCGGGGTACTTTACAAACATAATTAACGGACACAAATTACATCCAGACTCAGAACAACTATTTCTGGGTCACACAAATAGTTGCCCGGAGCGGGAATCGAACCTAATCCTACCCTAAAGGGCATTCCAGTACTAGCTGCTTCCACCTACCCGTATTATGGAAACGAGATGGCAAATTAATTATTTTTAATGACATATGTATGTTACAAAACTCTGGCATAAATTCCTAATCACCCTCTGAAAGAGCCGGGCCTCGAAAGTAACTAAGAATTACCTACTCCATTATAAAATGGATTAAGTAATTACTAAAGATTTATGATTAAGCACTTAAGCCCAGGTGTCCTTCCAATTTATCCCCCCGCTGTCCAAAGCGAACTTATTCAAGTAATCAATCAAATACCGTCAATTAAGAAAATGTTAATATTTCAAAGATATTTACCCCAGCCTATGTTAAACGTAATCCACTAGGAGTTTAAAAACCTATAACAACAATGATGGCTTTCACTGCTATACCAGGCAATAGAGGCGAGCGTGGGCTCAAGCCTTGCATCATAGACTGAGGGTGTGTGAGGTGGGCTTTGAGATTGGAACCTCGACACAGGGCGGTTTCTGACGAGGACATGTATTACACGGTCAGTTTTATGCATTGCCGACCTTTCCCCCCCTCAATGTGTTCTGGCGACTTTACTCACACCCATGAGTTCGTTGCCATAGTAATGCTATAACCCGGAATGAACTCCACTTCTCCAGTCGACTGATCATAGAGAGAATAAGACGCTATGGCTAACTCACTTACACGCGTATCGCTGCTGCGTTTAATACTAGCGGTACATGATTTGATAAGATTTCGCATGTCATTGTAGACAAAATATGTAAAAGTGTAATTGTGATTACTATAAAATCTTGTCTGGACCATATTTTGAGCGAAGTAAATATTACTTACTTTCTTCGTGTAGGGTAATTCTACTAATGCGAACGCGATAACTGCAATACTTCCCGTATTAAAAATATATCAAAATGGTGACTATATTAAAAAGAGGTTAGTTGATCCCAAACACGATTCAGTTAATGTTATTGTGAATGAAAAAACGCACAGCCACATATAAAACAATCTCGAAAAATATAAACCTAAACTGCATTGTTTAATTGTACACACGGCTACATATCAAGCTACACATTACCAGTATAAGCTGATCTGGCGTTGTAGGATTTCCATACAAAGAGAGGTCAGCTTATATGGGAATAGTAAAGCTTGATATGTAGCCGTGTGTACATCTTTGTTGTGTTAGATTTGTCAGAGTTTACATTATGACTGCAATTAAGGATTTCGTTAAATGTCGCCCTACTTTCACCCGTTTTGGGAGTTTGACGTTGACGACAAAATTATGCTTTCATGTAGATGTAGTTTCATAGATATTTTTTGTATCTCTTAAAAGTCTTAACTTTTAAGAGATACAAAAAATATCTATCTAATATTTTTTGTAGTCATTAAATCCAATTATACATTAAAACGATGGAGCCAAGTACTTCTCAAGTTTGTTTATAAGTAAAGGGCAAATGCTCATCTGTAAGATTGAGCACGGCCTCTATGTGTTAAGGATCTATCTACACAGTATAAAACTAAAAAACTGGTAAAAACATCTGTTTAAATAATTATTGTATTAAAAACATGAGACCGACTTAACTTTTAATAAAAATAAAACAATAGAGGATCAGTTACAGTAAGAACAAAGGTTCCTAGTCGCGATATGTACATCTAACAAGTCACGATCTCAAAAACCTGCGCCGCGCACGTGGAGCGACACGACTAGATAATTAGTCGGAGTCGTACTCTGTAGCAGGCGGCCTTATCACCGCGCTACACACACTTAGGTATGGCAGCGTGATAACGAGCCGTGTTTGTGTACTCGCCGATACCATTGCATAACGTCCATAGATAGGAGGTACCGATATAGAACAGGCACATACAGGCGACTTCGTGCAAACAATGACAGCCCTAGACTATATTTATAGAAATAATATAATAAATATAATGACCTACCGTTACATATGTCGCTAGCAACACACATAATTCGCGTGTTTCTTAATTGTACCCCTAGGAGGCTTTCAATGCTTCACCGGTCAATAAACGCGAGTGAGGGTTCAAGCCGTCAATAAATAGGACTACAAACTAACGTACGCAGCTACGCCAGAGGACATCCCCTTTTCTCAGGGCGGTTTACTTTTTATAATGCTTTCATGAGCTACATATGTCCAGTATGTTAGTATGTATATAACGGAAACTTTGAACATAATTTGAAATTAAAATTATTTATTAAGATTAAATCGAATTTTGGCATAATTATCAAGGACCGATGTCAATTCAATATTTTAATAAGTAGATTTGTTAATCTAATCAGGATTGGCGACTTGTGGCGTTCCCCTATGACTAGTAATGTCTTTGTGACAAAAACCGTGTTTTTAGTTTATAAACCATTATTCAAAACACTTTTTTGTAATACATAAAATAAAAGTTAAAAAAACTAAAAAATAAACACGCTTTTATAGAAAAACGAACTAAAAAATTGATTATAAATATAATGTATTTTATGTAAACTAAACCTCAGTAAATGCTCATCAACGATCAGCTGATGCATTTTTTCTATTTCACTAATTAGTTTTGTTGAATTATTTCAGTTTCATGGGAAGATAGACGGACAGTATTCCTTGAATAACGTCCACTATAGTCTACTATTTATCAGCCTGTTGTTGGTGAACCGCAGTTATTCCGTAGGATATGGTTTCGGTTGGTCCCATATAAATTCTGTAATTATAATATTTAAATTTAGAAGTTGAAAAAGTCAACTGGTCAGTATAAACTTATTACATATTCATATTCCACTTTCTTGTCAAACCGGAAAAAGGTGTGCTCCCACTGGTGAGACGGACAGTGTGTGCATAGCATTATCCGATATTTCACGTTAAGACGGATAACATTTATAAAAGAATCAGCTCAATTCGGTTGGAAATTGACCCGCCCACAAGATTATATAAAAATATATTTCTTTATACCTCTAAAAACCAGTGTTTACATATTTTCAGGGTTCAAAGGTGGATGACTTTATAATGTGATTAGGTAGCTATTTAAGCACGAATTTATAAAATTATTAGCGGACAAATATACCTAAGAGTCTATTTTTTATACAGATAATATTAGAGAAAAGATTTGTTTATTAAGATGTTTGTTTGAAACTGATTAACTCAAAACCTATTAACAATATATAAAAGCTGCATGATGGGAGAGTAACATGCGCTGTATTTTATATAAAAAAAATATTCCTACAAACTTCTCGTTCTTCGAAACCAGTTCTCTGGCCTTCTACTCCCCCCCACAGGATGTGATGGGGTGGTGATATTATTTGCCGTCAGCCACACAGCATCATATTCATAGCTTACCAACAGAATATGATCCAGGCAATACAATGAACTGGACCACCTCAGTGGGAGGAAGTTCTTCAGAGCTCTTCGAACACGGGGAAAGAGAGTGCTTACTATCAGGTGAGCCGGGCGGGGGTGTTTTGGTTACATATAATAAAATCGTAGGAAAGTCAAAACGATCGAACGAAGAATATTTTTTTAAAAGGATACTTGTGCCGTGATATCAAAGCCAAAAATATAATTTTTAGAATTTTTGTCTGTTTGTCTGTATGTATGTCCGGGCTAAAATCAAGAAGTACTGGATGGATTTACTTCAAATTTTGCATGAATATTACTAAGAGGTCGGCTCAACATATAAGCTACATATTATCACGCTATCACTTACGGGGGAGGAGCTGTGATAATTTATAAAATTTAACGCGGGTGAAATCTGCGGGGCACAGCTAGTATAGAACAGCTAGTGTAGTGGCCGTGTTACAAGAACTTGAAATGGACCCATGTGTTCAGTATCTGGTGATGTATGTATTCTGTTACAGGTAAGCACCATATGTAATGCATGTTGTGATTACCTGTAAGAGATTGATACACTTGATCCGATCTGATTCAATGTAACCCATAAATGTTTGAGTGTACTCAATTGTTGGGGAGCCAAATAGATAAAGAAAAATAAATAAATAAATATGCCTACAGATCTGCTCAAATGAAGCTCACACTTACTTATCGTATGGCCACTAGTTACCCCAGTGCCAGACTTGATACCTGACATGGCTTAACGATTAACGGTTGTCTAATGGCTACAACCGGGACCTTCAAATCACAGAAGTGAAACCAATTTGACTGTCACCCATCTATGGTTTGACAGAGAGCCTAGTTGCTTAACCTCACCGATCGATGAGAACATCTGGCTATGATGATTTGCTAGATGGCTATCAGGCTAAAGCTAACAGTTCTTGTAAAACATTTGGCCGCGAATGCATGTGTCCTCTGACTTCCTGTTGGTTCCCTAGCACATGAGAATTGAATAAAAAATGTCATCATCCCCCGTGCAATCTTACATATTTCTAAATCCTTAGACAAGTCGGTGAGAGAGTGAATCAGGACTGCTTCATATATGTTACCATTTAAAAGTTGATTTACAGATACATAGGCATATTAAAGTTCAGTGAGGTTCATTACTATTTTAGTTAAACCTTGTTTATGAATATAAACACATGACTATAGTATAACATAATAATAATATCATTTTAGCATTTCTGTAGAAAGTATTAGACTGGGAATGATCAATTTCGACCACCTACTGGACACACCGTCGATTAATAGTTTAAGCATCGGGGGCTTTAACCCAAAGAATACAGGTTCAATTCTGTCGGTAGTCAACATTTATTATTCTCAGAATGAACTTTGGAATAAAAGATAAAAAGCAGAGATTTGTGTGTAGTTTAAAGATAATTTAATTGTTATTTATGAGGCAAGTGTCCTCTAAGTTAACGGCTCTAGTAACAAATGGCGTATTTAAATAATTAAAACACGTTATTAGATCAGAACCGGTTCCAGCGGCCAGACCTAACCTATCATTAATTTACTTATAATGGCTACATAGTTTGCGTCACGCTACCACCGTAGTAATCCTGTGTACCAGCAGTAGGACTTGGACTTGGACTTTTCATTTATCAGTCTTCATTAAAAAAGTTAAAAGGAATAACAATCGGAATAATGATACAATTATAGTTAGTTTAGTTATTTTAGCATAAAATTATCGTTGAAAAATATAAGCAGTATAGGATTATTGGTTAAATAAACATTTTGGATTCGATAATTCGTAATCGCAAGTCTGGACTACAATCAGGCATATTGATTAGCATTTGTGTCAATAAAATGACCTCCCCGATACTCAATCGGACGAGAGCGGCCCGCATCTTCGCGTATACAATTGCACTACATCCTAAACAACCGACCGTTCCATGCATCTATGTCGGTAAGAGCCTTATGTCAAGGTTCGAACCCCGAAGCCTGCCAGTTACGTAGGTACTTAGTTTGTAGTTTTTTTTGCTAGATGGCTTGAGCTTGGCGTTGGTCCGACCCTAGGCGAACTGCAAACGTCAGGTTTTAAAATAAAGAAATACTATCAAATTTTTCTCTAGTTTCGGTGGAGCATAGCTCACTAACTGAAATCTGCAAGGTCAGGTAAGGTATTTATAACAACCACTAATCAACAACAAGGGCATACTACTTCGTGCAATCCGTAACCCTTTAGTCAATATGCAGCTCCAAGGACAATGCAATTCGTGGAAATTCTCACATAAATAGTGCTGATGTTACAAACCAGATCAGAGGCTGGTAATCCTCTCTACAGTGCACTAAAATGAATACTAACTGAAATATTCATACAAGGGCAAGCGGTGCAGTAATGCGTTTCCATAAAGAGATAGGATAGAAGATCTAATCGGTACCGAATGGAAACCTATTAATCACAGACGAAATAGAGCAGACAGTCATAATACTGAAATAATAGACCAGCCAGGACGCTCCAGAAACCTATCCTCTACATAATCAGCCTGATTAGCTTCTGAACTAATAATGTTCTGTAAGTTCTTTCTGTATATACAGCACAAACTTACTTACTATCAGACCACAATAGGTCATAGATGCAAGAAATTTTTTCCTTTCGCGTAACCAAATATCGATATTTTGATAGATCTTATCTCTTAGGATGTCATTGGAACCCTTGTTGGCAATTCATGGCTTTTTCTACGGACTGACTCCGGAAGTTGGGCTACGAACTAAACCTGTCTAAATATGAGCGGATATGCATCTGACTGATTTATTAACGTTTAGCTAAAACTGAAATAAAAATCAGAAATTTTGCACAGATATTCCCCCTGTAAGGAACTCCTGAGCTTAACTAGGGAGCGGAAATGTTGCCCGCAGAAGCAACTTGTACTATCACTTCACTACATATCCCGAAGTAATTTACCGATGTCTATAAGGGCTCAATTACTAAAGAAATCACATTAGCGGAGTTTCGATTTCTCGGGAAGGTCTCACCCAGGCAAAACCACAAGCGGAAGTTAGTGAGACAGCTGGAGCAAAACAGCCACATAAATACGAGCATTGGTACCTATTTGGAATGTAAACACATTTTATCAATGTGGGCAGCAATACTCTTTCCTGTTCCACCGGCGCAGCGCCGATAATAGTTACAATAACATAGACCTGTATGGTATAATAAATAATAGTATGGTAACTTATTATTATGTCCCACATAAAGTACTATGATACGTGTGCGCCCAAGAGTGCTCACTTTGCAAACTAGGCCTAAGTGGGATACACAGGGACGGCCATATTGGTGATACACCAACTTTTTGTATCTGACGATCTTCACTGAGCAACTTGATATCTGCCTCATTTAGGGACACCTGGAGTTAGGAATTGGATGTTATCTAAGGACATGCATACATACAGACTTAGGTACTTCGCGAATAGTGCTACTTGCTGGAGGCGTGGCGCTGGCATCTAAATATTATTTACTGATCGTATTTTCTCCAAATAAACTCGGTAAACTCAACCACTAATTCCTCATGAACGATTGGTCATATCAGAGTCATCAGCATGTTAAATATATTAATCTATTAATTTCCAGCAATGCTGGTATACTATTATCGCAAGCATCTGTTTGATTAATAGCAATACATAAAGAGGAAACGCCACGCGGCCTCTTGTTACCTCTTTCAATAATGATTATATTAGTATACCTACATACTTAGTTCTCATCCGGTCAGCATCACTCTCTAAACAATCGGTTTTAATATTAAATATATCAGCCTTCGCCATTCGGCCATATACTTAATACCGTTGCATACCTACTCAGTATAGAGTCGTGCCTGAATCCACACTTCAGCAAATGATTTACGAATCTACAAAGATTCACAAATCAGTTCCTAAAGATTCAACTTAATCAGATCATGAGTTTCATAGTTGGGTTTTAGTTCTTATAGCTTCTTTATAAGTAAAAATGTGAAACTTGAAATCCAAAACAAATTAATAACAAGTGCTTTTTGAATCGACGTTTAACGTTTTCTACTGAATCACCTTATAAATATTACATCGTTATATTTCAATTTATATGTTGGGTTACGTCGATAGAAGTTCAAGGTCGGCTTCAAGGTCATGTTAGACATTAACAAAGAAATGGGCTTTTATCAGTGAATAGTGCCACGTCGGTGCTGGGGGTGCAGGCAGCTACATATTGTGGAGTAGCCGTTCTCCTCGACAAGGCACACACACGATACATTTATGTTTCTGGTACATTCAATAGAAAACAAACAAACTCGACTGGGTGGGTCAGTATGCTAATAAGATTCTAATAATACAAACGATTACCATACACCCAAGGTAGCCCGGCACACACCTACGGGTATTGTTTTTATACTGACATTATCACCTGAGCGTTATCAAAAGCGGATTCCTTTTCGTGTGACGGATTGCAAAATCGATTTTCAATTATTCCGTGTTAACGCGCTGGCAGGTTTGCTGAGGGAGAGGTGGAAATATGAAAACTCTAAGGGGCTCATCCTTGGGGCATTGCGGGGCATGGAGGGCACTCACCGGGCGACGCGCGCTCCGCCTCGTCGTCGGACTCGGTGCCGGAGTCGCGCTCCTCCACCTGCAACAACAAGGCAGTGAGCGCGGGTCAGGCCGGGGCCAGGCCGGAGCCGGGCCGGGGCCGAGCCGGAGCCGGCACGCCGGGCGACTTTCCGCTCCTTTGTTCTCGCGGCGGCCATTTTCTGGTGGCGGGTGACCTTCGGTTGGCCGGCCGCGCTCGCGCTACACCCACCTTCTCGGAAACGCTCTCCTCATTCAACGAATGCGTTCGCAGCTTGTGAGTCAAGAATTTGAGCATTATTGAGCCTCGGCTCGCTCCGTGGCCGCGGGACGTGCCGGTGCGGGCCGGTACGGACCGGCGCAGCGCGATACGAACGATCCCGCTCCGGACGCTGTGCTCGCGCCTATGGGAAACGATCCAAAAACATTTTAAACCTCAATAACATATCCGCATATCACTGGGACGCGCCCGCACCCGACCGTCGCCTTCGAACGCCGGACTACTACTAGTTTAGTTAGAGTAGCCTTGCGTACGACGCAGTCAGCTGAAGTGGGCCCGACGTCCCACTGCCGAAAGGGCTTAAGAGCGATCGCGCTAAATACTGCACCCAGGAATCGAATTGAAGATCGAGGCGATAGATAGAGTCATTGGACGGATCATTACATGTCTCCCGGATCAAAATCTAGTTTAAATATAGCGTAAAACATGATGTAGCGGCACTCGAAATGGACTCGCCCGGCAACCCATTGATGACAAAGAACCGGAACACGCAGAGATCGGCCGCGATTGGACGAAACGTTACAGAATAGGATCGAAATTTAATGCAACATCCTCCATCTCGCTCTGGCACGGGCGGGCGCGGCGCGAGACACGCACACAGTTATATAATACTGCCCTGATAATAAATCGCTGATAAAAAACTTGCGCATGTTGTCATAGAGTGGACATGGCGACGATGTCATACACAATAGATATTTTTGAATACTTAATGCTAAAAGAATGGCAGATAAGACTATAAAGAAATGGCTATATTTTTATGATTGCTGTAGAGTGTAGATAATAGGTTATCGTTAACTATTTTTATTTTCCTGCTGTTTTGTAAATGCAGAATAACTTGTATATAGCCTTGTATTTCCTGAAGTTAAACAAGATAACTAGATCTTAAGATTGACAAAATAACCTATAAATATAGGTTGTCAATCGTTATTTAGCAATAGTGTATCAATGACTCCATTTGGGTACGGGACTTGATGATTGAAAACAAAATGATAACAGCATAAATGACACCAACGGGTAATTTTTAATAACATTTCACTGACGTTTAGAGTATAGGTATACTTACTAAGAATAATTAGATACATTATATACCTACTACTATTACTGTACAGTCTACAGTCAATACTCATATGTAGTGATATAGAAAAAAATTGTATCTAATAAGAGAATTATACCTATAAGTACTTATTATCACATATTTTATAAAATAAAAAATATAGCAACGCGACCCGGCTTTGGTTCCTAAGTATTTTTACACTACTTTACTTTACTCTGTTTTCACTCTACGGCGCCGACGCCGTAGAGTGAAAACCTCGAATGTAAAATTTTAACTAAATTAGCTTCTTTGCATGTTTTCAAATTAAAATTATTTTATTTGCAGAATTATGGGTCTTACAAAGAGAAGTTTTGAAAGAAAACCTCCAACAGCATATTTTGAATCGACTTCACTGAGCTTTTGACATAACGCCATCTTTGATCATATATGTGAGAACCTCATTGTTCGTGATCGCATTTAATCTGCCGTACCTACCTTGGACGTGCTCCTGAAAAGTTAGCTCGTGAACACTTCCAAGGTTTTCACTCTCCGGTGTCTTTTTATTTTTATTTTTGATTTATATTAATGTAGTTGTTTTATTCATATAAGTACATTTATTTTAAAGACTTTTTAAATTTATTACATTTTAATTTCTGTTTTCCAGTTTTACCTTATTGCTCACTATGTTAGTCGCTGCGAGCGTTCCGCATTAGATTCCCGTGCTCGCGTTTGGGAGATTCTATCTGTATTTTCAGTAATGCGTGCTTATGAGATTCTGGCCCGGTTTTCAGCAAGGCGCTGCGTACGTTCGGCGCTAGATTTTTTGGCTCACGACTGCGATAAATACTATCTCTGACTTTCGAGAGGACCTACATTTTCAGAAGAAGATTCTCCGATATGACGTATTTTTGCTAATCTCGCTTGGGAACTATTTTGAATTAGTTGCGACTTTCTTTTTGTAGGAATATTGATAGCTTCTTTTATAAAAAAAAAATTGAATAAACTAATTTATAAGTATTTCTTAAAAATAAATTAACCGGAAGGTTTGAATAGTTCTGGAACGAACTTTTTAATTGGGAGGTTTAAATAGTTAAAAAAATTGTTAATTGGAAGGTTGATATATTATTTAGTTTTAATAAGAACTTTTGGTAGTAAGCACTTAGTAGTTCTCAAACGAATTAAAAACGTGCTAAAACAAATAAATGTTTTTTTCAAAATTACTCAACGTTGGTTACGCCCGCTGCGTAGGGAGCCGAATGAGCGCAACTGCCTATTTCATAGATGTGTCCTCTTTTGCACGCCGGCCCCAACGCTCTGGCGTAATTTTATTTTAGTTTTGTATAACTCGTAATATCTTTCGAATGGAATGTCCGATTTTAATTAAACTAAAAAGTATTTTACAGGTGTTTAAACAGCCTTGCTTGAGAGATCATTTATTTAGGTAAGGATTAAGGCAAAGGTATAAATAACTCGGTCAGATTTTGGCCGGAATTCTATTAAATTTTAAAGTGTTAAAAAGTGGTTATAGTGACATAACTACAATATTTAGATACATGCTATCGCGAGATATTTTGTAGATATTGTCATGTTCTTTAATATTGTACATTCACAGTGAAACCGACCACACGGACGGACTAATTCAAAATATTTTGTTGCTTTAATGTAATACATTGTGAGCTTGACAAGTGCAAGTGTATGTAAATACCCAAGTGCTGAATAAATTTCATTATTTCATTTTATGTTCTGTCATCAATAGTTTGCGCAGTGCATGCGATGAAAGATATTTTATAGGCATTTTTTTACACGTTGGGGAACATTATTGAAGTTTAAAAAGGGATCCTTATTCTTTTCTTACAGTTAAAATAGCATATATTATTAATCAGTAATAATGAAGCATTCAAATGGTGAAAGATTTTTTAAATCAGTCAGTAGGTACTTTTTCACCCAATTCGTTAGAAATATACTTACATACAAATCTTTCCTCTTTATAATATTAGTATAGGTAGATTAACTAAAAATAAAAGAAACGTCCAAATTCTTGGTATTAGAGTACCATATAATAAGTGATGATGATATCTGGGTCAAGGATCCATTTAGTAAAGACTTAATGACTACATAAGTTGCTGTTATGTACCGGAAATAAACATATTATATGCTTTCCATGTTTGAAACGGCTTTCATTGCTTTTTATCCTATTCATGAATGACTCTTTACAATTAACACATTTCGCACATTCCATTTATTGATAAATGTGGCTACGCGTCTTTGCGTAAAAAGGCCCTGAAACGGGTCGATTATTCATGCATCTACCAGCTAGTGCCTATGTATACAACCCTGTATGGCGCGGGGGTACATTTTTTAGGTTTTTGTAGTTTGGATGGCTAGAGCACTCGATTAACTCTATTGTCAGGCGAAGCAATGCAAGCCCCCCTAGGATATCTGTTAACGCTATGACAAAAAAGGTTAATCCGGTCTTATCCATACTATACTTTCAGTACAATTTACATCGGTTGCCATAATGAATAGCGCGACGCCATGTCTGTTACCTGCGACGCCGCGCCCGAACTAGCGCCGTCTCGCTCACACACTACACGCCCGCCAAATTCAAATGACGGACTTTGTTTTTAAAGGTGTGTAAACACAATGTTATTATATTTGTTTTGAACTGATAATGCATTTTGTTTTGCTTTTAATCTGATAAAAGCTAATTCTGATAGTAAGATGTATTTAAATAAATGTATAGATAGTGCCAATTTAAGAGTACTAAATACCTATATATAAAAACATTTAGGTATTTCAGGAATAATTTGCCCTTGAATTTGCAAACCTAGTTTAATATTTTTGCAGACTGGTAATATTATAGTCCGCGTCAGCTGAACTACTCCAATGGTTTTCAATCTTCCCACATCATGACGTCATATAAAAGCAGAACACTAAATAAACAGTGCTCCTGGCCGATATGGCGGCCATATTAACAGAGAATTGCCAGCTACGTAGGCCATATAACGGTGCAGAAGTGTGTAAACAAAAAACGATGCACTCCAATATCATAATCCTGTGGGACCGATTTCTGATCCGGCTAGTGAGAGATCGGGCGCAATAAAGATGGCTTTGCGTTCTTTTCGATGCATGGGTGTATAACGCCGCCAACTTCCTGACGCCGGAGTGCTGCTGAAGTCTTTAAGCCCTTGATCAAGTTATATGTGGTTGAGCCGAACATGGCAACGAGGCCAAACATGTACTCACTTCATACTCAGTATAGATGTTCTCCTCTTCCCTGTATCTTAATTTTTTAATCGTAGTGACTCCTTGAGGAAACGTTTACTTGGACTCAGATGCATGCACCTGCCTAATAAGAAGCCTTAATATCATGTAAAAGGTACTTTTTAAGAATAAAGGAGGTTATTGCAAAATAAAATCTCAACATATATAAAACACAACATTTTTATTCCAAATAACAAAGAAAAAATCATGAATTATTATAATAGATTGACAGATAAGGTTTAAGTGAACTTTGAATTATTGTTTCTCAATCCCACACAGTTTCCTAATCATAATAACATTTTGTGTCTCCCACTATCCTGTACCAATCTACACAGGACCATGTTTTAGGGGTCACAAAAAATACTATACTTGGCCAAGTTCCGAATAGAATGTTTGTAGGTAATAATATATTTACAATAGTAATAAAAAAATAGTCTATTTCAGTATCTTATACTACTACAATTTATCTTACATAGGGGTCTCCTTTTAAGTATATTAAATACTTGTGATAGGAGGCCCCGCTCTTCACAGATCGTTCAAAGTGAGAATACATAACAAAAGTGTGTAGTAATAATAAGTCAATTCATATCAGTACAATAACATTGCCACACATTGTCACTTTGCGTCAAATAATGCTATCAGCATATCAAAATATCCAAGTACTTAATAAAAATAAAAACAAATCAGCACATAAACATATATGATATATGATAATGTATCTCTGTATGCACACAGTTCTGCCCGCGCCCCTACAACTCTGCATCTCATCAATGAGTAAAGTTCGCTTTTGTACATGACTTCTGTAACTATACTTATTTGAACGTTTCCTATGTGACATAAATATAGTAGCAGGCGATGATATGCATACTTATATAGATAGATAAATACTTATATACATAGAAAACATCCATGACTCAGAAACAAATATTCGTGCTCATTACACAAATATTTGCACTTACCGGGATTCGAACCCAGGACCACCAGCTTCGTAGGCAGGAGCACTACCAACTAGGTACGGTGACCGGTGAAATAATAGGAATGCCTAAATAATTCGCTATCTGGTTGTTATGGTGCAGGCTCTGCCTAGTTTGGGATCAGGTGGCAGTGCTAGATGCCCCAAGATATTTCTATTTATTAATTTAACTTATTTCTATATAGCATATCACGGGTGACGGGCTGTTGGCGTGGTAGATACGCTGCCTTTCAAGCTGCAGGTCGTGGGTTCGATTCCCACCCGGGACAGATATTTGTGTGCATGAACATGTCTTTGTGCCCTGAGTCTGGGTGTAAATTATTTATATAAGTATGTTTTTACAAAAAAAATAGTATATCAGTTATCTGACTTCCATAGAACTCTGCTTAGTTTGGGATCAGACGGCCGTGTGTGAATAATTTCCAAGAACATTATTATTATATCAACAATATTAGGTATGCATATGTATCATATTTATTGATATTCTTCTGTCAGTTTTCAATTCTCAACTACTACACATTACTACACATTTTGTACTCTTTTATATATCTCCTCTTGTTATTATTTAATATGATGCTTATTTAAATATAGCTAAACATTTGTTTCGAAACATCGTAAACGGAACTTGTTTCAAGTAAGTATAAAATGCTATATGATTTTAATACCCGGGCCCCGACAGCATAGCAGTGTTAACATAAGTATGTATTTGTCCAAAGAAATTGAAGATAATTAATTGCCTTTAGAATGTCGCGATAGTATAGTCGTGTCCGCTCATTGGTCGGCCGCACGAGATACGCTATGACCATACTGCTACGCGGCCAGCACTCGGCAACCGCATTTCTAAGATTGAGAAACAAGTATTCAAATTTTAAATGCACTTGTAACGATGACAAACCAATGATTGTAAGAACTAACATTACTTTGTAAATGAATGACTACTGCTTACAGACTATATTTACAGATTATTCTATTTATTACAACCGCACTTAACATTATAACAAATTGTACGCACGAGCTCCGCGAGCGCATGTACTTCAATAAAGATAAATATCTTATTAATATACAGTATATAATTTCCGAGCGATAGGATTTATTTCACAATAACTGAATTTGAATCACAAATTCGTGCGACATCAGGAACGTAATGCGAATTTGTAATTGAAGAGCAATTATTGCAATAATTTCGTTTTCGCTTGACTTCTGCAAGGTACGTAACACGAGGGGCCAGTCTCAATCTAGCTTTAACGAGACACTAATTTAATTAATATTGCTCAGCTTTTTTATTTCACGACGATGTGTTAAACATTAAAGTTAAAACAAAATTTCCAGTTTTAGTTTTGTTTCGACGGGGTTTCTCCGGCTAAGTAGCACGTTTAATAGATTAGTACGATATTCCTTGATTATTACTTATGGTGGTCAATCATAGTCACTTTACATGGTAAAAGAACTCCGAAATTTATTCGGCATCTAGCTTTAGTTAGCCAAATTGTAAAAATGAACCGATACTAAAATCAAGCGCAAGGTAATAACAATAGTTACAGAAAACCACAGCATATAACGTTGCATCTCATTAATCAATTAACGACAAAAATAAATGTACCGTAATATGTAATATGTATTATTTTTTCTTAAAGAATAATCTAAATAAGTAGATCCCAAACACGCCACACGCCGCGTCCCGTGTGGCGGCAGGCTGCGGATCGACATAGATCCGATATTATAGCCGACTTGCAATTGAAAGTATAAGTATTCAAAGTTTTATTTAAGCACTAATCAATACTTGAAATTATAAGTAAAACCGTTTTGGGTTTTGACTTACAATTTAGTCGATTATTGCCCTAAAAAGACTCAGTAATTTAGTACAGATGGAACATTCATAGATTAACAAACTCCAACTAGCTATTACTTGAATAACTATATTGTGTACACAGACAAGTCGGACCAATAAACTGCATTTTCAATGGCTGATATTAGGACTATTTCTATGTTTGGGATATTTTTGTGCCCTTAGGTGTAACAAATACATACAGATGTGAATTTACAGCGACAAACAAATTGGTTCACTCCGCTGAAATAATCTATATACAAAAACTACAACAAATAGGTGTAAGTATATAACAACAATTACACAATATCAATATACATATCATAAGTCAACAAAATCTACAACTACACAGAATGTCACATAATTCCTAGGTGCCAATACAAAACTGGATTACAGTCATATACAACAAATTAATGTAAGAATCATTTTTATGTACTTAAGACTGTAAAACTTCCGTCCCGAAAATGTTTATGAAAAACTCTGTACGAGGTCCTTGGAAATCATCTGCCAAGCTACGCCCCCCCCCTCTCTCACAATGCATCTGAGCAACAACTGCATACAGTGGGGCAACAACATTGGATACCCATTTCAAATATTCAATCATTTCTGGAACACAATTTCAAATAGTGCGTAAACAGACATTTCTTCCATGTCAGACGAAATTAAATTTACAGGCAATAAAAAAAAATGAATACAGTTAATAACTTGTGTAAATGTACCACGAACCTTAGTCAAATGTGTTCTCAGTTTGAACCCGACTGAGGACACCTTTGAAATAAAGACTTAAACAACAATCTAGGATATATCTAATCGACCTTGGTCAGCTCCCAAATTATGTTCTTCGACTGCATTTCTTATTAAAATGCTATCACGAAATATAAACTTGAAACTGATGATGTGTTATTATTAATTTTAAATAGGTATGTATACTACAATATAAAATATTATAGTAATGAAAAATAGTGTTAGTGGCTTTCCAAATAGGTTGTTCAGAATCGTTATTAGATCATAATAACAATAAAAATATGTTTACCGAAAATCATGCCTTGCCAAAACCAACAAACATGTTTTATTTTGTGTAGTCTTTTCCAATTGAACTTCCTAACAATGACACATAACATAACATATAAGTATAATTTGGGCAACATTTTTAATTAAAGTAACTTGTTGTTAATGCCCGTGCTAGAGCAATCCAGAAATAAAAATCGCGGCTATCGTCTGAAAAAGGGGGGCATGCATACCTATGTGGGCCCCCTATATTTTTGCAAAATATCAAATTATTTTTTGTGATCTATTTACGATTCTGAGCAACAATTTTGACGGCGAACACTTATCACTTAAAACCATGTACACAAATAAACCAAACTATGTATTATGTTTATTACGTATTACATGACGTATTATGTATAATCGTAATATATGAAGTAACTACCGACTAATATTAATTATCCGGCAAAGGGTACCATGTGACATTCGCACCAGACGTACCATACAAGAAAAGATTCCTCTTACTACAGTCGAAAGCGGTTTCAGTTTTAACAAAGTTTACAATCCGATTAAATTACTAGGAGCATTGCAGTTACACTGGCTGGACCGTAAGGGAGTTGATGGTCCGGCGAGGATAAAGTCCGGTAAAGCACATAGGTAGACGGTTAGTTCATAGATGGAACACCTAAAGTGGTTTCATTTTTCAACGTTCCCGTGCTATGAAGGACACGATACGGTTACCGTTATTGACAACTCGGACTGGGACCCATTCCCACCCGATGGCGAAAGAAAGAAGCACGTTAGCAAGGGAATCATGAATTTCATCTGTCAGTGTAGCTAGCGCCTACCCCGGATTGGTAGAGGGTGCTGGTTCGAGACCTGCCGGACTATTCAATTTGTCATCTCCCATTTATGATTAGATTTATGCTCAGCATTGCGAATAATGTTATAAAAGACAAAAATTTTGAAGAATTACAATGGTTAGTGATAAGTGTATCGCATGCATAGATAGAATGTATATCCCGTAGCTCTAGTACACATTGCTTATGTACCATATCTGTATGTTACTTGAATAGTAGCTCTAGTACACATTGCTTATGTACCATATCTGTATGTTACTTGAATAGTAGCTCTAGTACACATTGCTTATGTACCATATCTGTATGTTACTTGAATAGTAACATACAGATATGGTACATAAGCAATGTGTACTAGAGCTACGGGATATACATTCTATCTATGCATGCGATACACTTATCACTAACCAATTGTTTATAAACATATTAAAACTACATCTCGATCTTATTTGTTAATAAGATTATATTATTATAAAAGGTGCTGTAAGAATATTTAATATAAGCTTCCAATACAACTCAAAAACACACTATACCACATGGAATTTAAAACAAAAGTGAAAACGTTCTCATCAAAAGATCTTTATATTCCATAGACAATATTTATAAATTATTGTTTGTTTGTACCACAATAAAATTATTTCATTTCATTTCATTTGTTCGCTAGTTACACAAGATTACGTCGCAATTTTTTGTCCGTTAACAATATCTATCTATCGTTTGTTAGAAATAAGTGGCGTATCAATTTAGAGTGAAAGATCTTTACTAATTGATGTCCTTACTACTATGGTACCCAAACAATCTGAACAGTGATGATCAGATATAAGTTTAACAAAATAAATTTAATGAAAACTCTTTGAAAATGTGCTTTGTTTTCTTTGGAATTGAAATTGGTACTTAAGTATGTGTGATTTGTATTTTTGTGATTTCAATTCTCTTAAAAAAGCATAGAAAAAAGTTTTTTTTCGTATTGGTGTTTGTTTAGCCACCAAAAGAAATATCTCTCAGACAATGCGCCGTAAATCGTCTGTAACGGACGCAAAGGCCATATATATAGAAAAGAGTATTTAAGAATAAGAAGGCTTAGCGTAAATGGAATATAAGCGGTAGTCACAGGTGGGTATTACAACATTTTTCATGCAATTAGTATGCATTTATAGCGAGATGCTCTCACCGGTCCCCAAGTTTTCGACGGGGTTAACCGATTAGGCTCGCGGCCAGTCCATGCATGGGTGACCGCCGAAGGGTTTTAATTTCTGAGCGTCTCCGTGCTTTGGTGGGCAGGCTTATTGGGCGGCTCGGACTACTCTGGCAAGATGACCATTGCCTTTACGATTAGTAAGTATGGACTCGCTGTATAGTGCCAGATACACGCGACCGACGTATATTTTTGACATTCATGTATGATATATAGAAGGTTATTTGTAAAACAACAATAAACTCGTAATAAGATAAGATACTCGTAGTTAACATCATAAGCAACGACTTTTGTTCTATGAGTTCCGAGATAACTCAATACATGAGAAAGAAATATTAAATATTAATAATTAATTATAAATATTTAAGTTTTAGTCGTGATAACACTGCGGGTACTTAGTTCACTAAACTCGATCCGTAAGAGCTGGTTCACATTAGGTCGGGCCGACAGTTTGCCGTTCACCGACTGCCGGGTGTTGCTGTTCACACTAGACGCCGCCGACCCGACCTAATGTGAATATAACTGTCGGTACGGTCGTTTTACTGCCCGGCCTGGGTCGTCACAAAACAGTTGTGAGTTTGCTTTCGTATAGGATGGACGACGACGACGTTTTTATTGTAATGTGGTATTTAAATAAAAGGCAGAAAAAAAGAAAAAGGAAATATTGGGGGCATCCAATAATTGACGAGCGAAATTAAGTTGGAACTTTTCAAACTTTTAAAGGCGAATTAAGAAGTGACGAGCTAAAGTTTTATAATAACTTAAGAATAAAAAATTTTTGTCTCTCATTTAATTTCATAAAATATGCAACAAATTTCACCATGCTGCTAGTTTTAAACTTGAAATGGCAGGCGGGTGTCGCCGCCGCTTTGCGCCGACAAATGTGAACGGCGCCATACTTGCTAGTACGCCAATATTGTGTTCGATCGGGCAGAAATCGTGGCTGGACGTACGGTAAAAGTGTCGGCTCCGACAGTTTGCTCGGGTCGCCCTAATGTGAACGGCGCTATTGAGATACATACGCCAATATGGATACGACACGTTTGTCGGGCCGGTAAAACTGTCGGGCCGACCTAATGTGAACGGCGCTATTGAGATACATACGCCAATATGGATACGACACGTTTGTCGGGCCGGTAAAACTGTCGGGCCGACCTAATGTGAACGGCGCTATTGAGATACATACGCCAATATGGATACGACACGTTTGTCGGGCCGGTAAAACTGTCGGGCCGACCTAATGTGAACGGCGCTATTGAGATACATACGCCAATATGGATACGACACGTTTGTCGGGCCGGTAAAACTGTCGGGCCGACCTAATGTGAACGGCGCTATTGAGATACATACGCCAATATGGATCCGACACGTTTGTCGGGCCGGTAAAACTGTCGGGCCGACCTCATGTGAACGGCGCTATTGAGATACATACGCCAATATGGATACGACACGTTTGTCGGGCCGGTAAAACTGTCGGGCCGACCTAATGTGAACGGCGCTATTGAGATACATACGCCAATATGGATACGACACGTTTGTCGGGCCGGTAAAACTGTCGGGCCGACCTAATGTGAACGGCGCTATTGAGATACATACGCCAATATGGATACGACACGTTTGTCGGGCCGGTAAAACTGTCGGGCCGACCTAATGTGAACGGCGCTATTGAGATACATACGCCAATATGGATACGACACGTTTGTCGGGCCGGTAAAACTGTCGGGCCGACCTAATGTGAACGGCGCTATTGAGATACATACGCCAATATGGATACGACACGTTTGTCGGGCCGGTAAAACTGTCGGGCCGACCTAATGTGAACGGCGCTATTGAGATACATACGCCAATATGGATACGACACGTTTGTCGGGCCGGTAAAACTGTCGGGCCGACCTAATGTGAACGGCGCTATTGAGATACATACGCCAATATTGATACGACACGTTTGTCGGGCCGGTAAAACTGTCGGGCCGACCTAATGTGAACGGCGCTATTGAGATACATACGCCAATATGGATACGACACGTTTGTCGGGCCGGTAAAACTGTCGGGCCGACCTAATGTGAACGGCGCTATTGAGATACATACGCCAATATGGATACGACACGTTTGTCGGGCCGGTAAAACTGTCGGGCCGACCTAATGTGAACGGCGCTATTGAGATACATACGCCAATATGGATACGACACGTTTGTCGGGCCGACCTAATGTGAACGGCGCTATTGAGATACATACGCCAATATGGATACGACACGTTTGTCGGGCCGGTAAAACTGTCGGGCCGACCTAATGTGAACGGCGCTATTGAGATACATACGCCAATATGGATACGACACGTTTGTCGGGCCGGTAAAACTGTCGGGCCGACCTAATGTGAACGGCGCTATTGAGATACATACGCCAATATGGATACGACACGTTTGTCGGGCCGGTAAAACTGTCGGGCCGACCTAATGTGAACGGCGCTATTGAGATACATACGCCAATATGGATACGACACGTTTGTCGGGCCGGTAAAACTGTCGGGCCGACCTAATGTGAACGGCGCTATTGAGATACATACGCCAATATGGATACGACACGTTTGTCGGGCCGGTAAAACTGTCGGGCCGACCTAATGTGAACGGCGCTATTGAGATACATACGCCAATATGGATACGACACGTTTGTCGGGCCGGTAAAACTGTCGGGCCGACCTAATGTGAACGGCGCTATTGAGATACATACGCCAATATGGATACGACACGTTTGTCGGGCCGGTAAAACTGTCGGGCCGACCTAATGTGAACGGCGCTATTGAGATACATACGCCAATATGGATACGACACGTTTGTCGGGCCGGTAAAACTGTCGGGCCGACCTAATGTGAACGGCGCTATTGAGATACATACGCCAATATGGATACGACACGTTTGTCGGGCCGACCTAATGTGAACGGCGCTATTGAGATACATACGCCAATATGGATACGACACGTTTGTCGGGCCGGTAAAACTGTCGGGCCGACCTAATGTGAACGGCGCTATTGAGATACATACGCCAATATGGATACGACACGTTTGTCGGGCCGACCTAATGTGAACGGCGCTATTGAGATACATACGCCAATATGGATACGACACGTTTGTCGGGCCGACCTAATGTGAACGGCGCTATTGAGATACATACGCCAATATGGATACGACACGTTTGTCGGGCCGGTAAAACTGTCGGGCCGACCTAATGTGAACGGCGCTATTGAGATACATACGCCAATATGGATACGACACGTTTGTCGGGCCGACCTAATGTGAACGGCGCTATTGAGATACATACGCCAATATGGATACGACACGTTTGTCGGGCCGGTAAAACTGTCGGGCCGACCTCATGTGAACGGCGCTATTGAGATACATACGCCAATATGGATACGACACGTTTGTCGGGCCGGTAAAACTGTCGGGCCGACCTCATGTGAACGGCGCTATTGAGATACATACGCCAATATGGATACGACACGTTTGTCGGGCCGGTAAAACTGTCGGGCCGACCTCATGTGAACGGCGCTATTGAGATACATACGCCAATATGGATACGACACGTTTGTCGGGCCGACCTAATGTGAACGGCGCTATTGAGATACATACGCCAATATGGATACGACACGTTTGTCGGGCCGACCTAATGTGAACGGCGCTATTGAGATACATACGCCAATATGGATACGACACGTTTGTCGGGCCGGTAAAACTGTCGGGCCGACCTAATGTGAACGGCGCTATTGAGATACATACGCCAATATGGATACGACACGTTTGTCGGGCCGACCTAATGTGAACGGCGCTATTGAGATACATACGCCAATATGGATACGACACGTTTGTCGGGCCGGTAAAACTGTCGGGCCGACCTCATGTGAACGGCGCTATTGAGATACATACGCCAATATGGATACGACACGTTTGTCGGGCCGGTAAAACTGTCGGGCCGACCTCATGTGAACGGCGCTATTGAGATACATACGCCAATATGGATACGACACGTTTGTCGGGCCGGTAAAACTGTCGGGCCGACCTCATGTGAACGGCGCTATTGAGATACATACGCCAATATGGATACGACACGTTTGTCGGGCCGGTAAAACTGTCGGGCCGACCTAATGTGAACGGCGCTATTGAGATACATACGCCAATATGGATACGACACGTTTGTCGGGCCGGTAAAACTGTCGGGCCGACCTAATGTGAACGGCGCTATTGAGATACATACGCCAATATGGATACGACACGTTTGTCGGGCCGGTAAAACTGTCGGGCCGACCTAATGTGAACGGCGCTATTGAGATACATACGCCAATATGGATCCGACACGTTTGTCGGGCCGGTAAAACTGTCGGGCCGACCTCATGTGAACGGCGCTATTGAGATACATACGCCAATATGGATCCGACACGTTTGTCGGGCCGGTAAAACTGTCGGGCCGACCTCATGTGAACGGCGCTATTGAGATACATACGCCAATATGGATCCGACACGTTTGTCGGGCCGGTAAAACTGTCGGGCCGACCTCATGTGAACGGCGCTATTGAGATACATACGCCAATATGGATACGACACGTTTGTCGGGCCGGTAAAACTGTCGGGCCGACCTCATGTGAACCAGCTCTAAGACGCAGCGCGCCGCGCCTCAGGTACAAGCCCGCCGGCGGGAGATTTCATTCATTCTATACGCTCATACTTATTTTTTTACTAAAATATAATAATAAACAAATGATATTTAGTCCTGGGAGACTGTCAGTGTTTTACAACTAACCTTATATATATATATATATATATATTATGAGGAATTTTCAAGATCGCTGGGATGTCACGTGGAACTTTGCTTATACATATGGCGCGTCGACCGGTGGCTCTCCCTCAGTTGGGGCCACACATCCACAGAGAGCGGGAGCTCTGTCAGTTCACGTATCGATTAATCTTGAGTGTAATGTACAGTGGTTGTTGAGTTTGTCGTTACAAGTGATTTGTCATAAGAAAATTGTTGTTGATTTCTAAATGATTTATTCTGAAGTATGAGTAAACCTCATTTTTATAATAAAATCCTTTTAATTCCTAAAATATATAATATCTAGGGACAAGGCGTCTGTTACAGACGATTTACGGCGCATTGTCTGAGACATTTCTTATGGTGGCTAAACAAAATGTTGATATTTATAGATTGATATAAATACGTTTTATATGAGAACAACTATAGATTATAAGTATATATTTTATCAAGTCTTGATAAATTTATTATTATTTTAATTAATTTTTTTAACTGAAAATAAAATAATTTTATTATTTTACAGACTTTGTTTTTTATTGACATTGAAATGTATTAGCATGAATGTAAGTACTATATATTGTTAGCATAATGTAATTGCTATTTAATTTTGCAATACTATTATTTTATTGTAATATCAAACTATTATTTATGCTGGCTTATATATACAGCAAAATAATTCGTAAAATATTTTTTATTAATAAATAAAATTACTACACGAAAGATTAAGAAAATAATGTATGAATTTAATGGGATACCGACGATATGGTCAAAAAGAAGGTTAGGTATAGGACCGACGGCTTTATTATATGTATGTTCTCCGAGGTACGGGGGTCTAATATTACCATTTTATTAATTTCGGGCTTATGCTCAAAAATTATTCTTTTTACAAAAAAGTACCAAAAATCAATTTTGGAACGACCCGGTATTTGAACTTTGTTCTTTGCGGATAAACATGTTGTTGCTGACCATAATGGTGGAGTGTGAGAAGGGTGTAAAAGACAAGGTATTTTTCATTAAAAATAAGTGGATACACTTCCCCAAGGGAATGAAAAACATGTTTTAGATAATTCATTAAATGGATGGGAGAGTACTTGAAGGATTTTGTTGTCTAGACGGTCGATGGGGTTTCGAGGAGGACTTCGAGTGTGTAGCCCCCGGCGTGTGACACCGGTTTTGTCGAATTTCGGGTCCTGAGGGAGAAGCGCTCGCACGCCGGCTCCCGCACACGTGTGGCCAGCAGCCCCCCTCGCCGATATACGAAGCCTGCTCGCTGACATCGGAGGGGATCCGTCCCTACTACAGTTGTACACGCGATGCTAGCAAATGACTATACCAAATAGCATACCATGATCTCCTCCTGAGAGACGATCATGCTCCAGGATAAGGTTGACAAACGAAATTTAGAGTGAACTCGTTCCCCTCTCAGACGAAGAAAGCATCGGAACCGCAGCGGCAAGAAGAGTAGCGTCCTCTCCTGCTACCAAATACAAACAACGCAGAGATACCTGCGATCTGTTTATGATGGAGTCACTGTACCTAATTAAAAGGAACAAGTAATCCGCAAAAATATCCATGACATAAAAGAATGCATCAGCATTAACGCATCGTCAAAAGACCCGGTGGTGCAAATGCACCATACCGACTCGCAGGAATGACATAGACGTTCCCCCAACCTTATTAAAAAATAACCCATTAATTACAGTGAACAAAATCACAACCGACTATAATTAATTAAAACCACAATCCTATCAATAAAAATCCAACCATCTTTGAAATTATCCAGTACAAACAAAACACCGACAGCACCCTGTTTAGATAAAAAGTGAGGAGGAATAGTAAGAGACGGACTCGTCTGCCAACTAGAGCACAGCGCTCGCACACGGAACTAGGCACTTATAATCACATTGAATAATTGTACTTAATACTCGAGTTTGTACATATAACTAGACATAATTGTAGTTTTGCTTTATAGAAGTGGTATTGTGTTAAATGAGATAGGGAACGGTAGCGCCTGAGCAATACACTCCAAAGTAAACTCTGCAGTTAACTAACATCGGTATGGTAGTGTTGTGCTCGGGGAAGGTCACTACTTGCGCTCGTCTAGAGTGGGGTGCGCGCAGCACGTGTGTCGTGCATACGTTACGGTAACCGCGTCCTGCTAGGCTCCTTGTACGTTTATTTATTGTATGAAACTATTTTTTGTCATTGTAATTACAATTGATATGATGAGTTAACATAGGGAAAAATAGTTACGGATAAATCACGTAATTAATTCCATAGTCAAAACTATTGGCCGAATAGTTTCGCCCTCATCAGTAAGTCATAATCAGGGTGAATGCGATCCGTAAGGTGTTACTTCCCGTCTCGCACATACGGGTCGCATTCACCCTGAGGATAATCTCCTGACGAGATTGAAACTGTTGGCCGACTCAAACATACAATTAATTACGTAAGTTCCGCGTTACTATTTTTTAAAACATATGTTCAAAGTAAGAATTACTTTTTTCATAAAAAATGCAATTCGACACAAAATTATTTATAGAAATATCACGTTCTATAAATAATTTTGTGTCGAATTGCATTTACATCTGTTGAAATACTTATACTTTTTGCGTTGTAGCATGGTGCGGGTGACAGTTGCTTATTTGACGTTGACATCTATAAGTACCACATTACTAGGGATGTGCAATTCAATTTTATTGCTAGCGATACTAATAATACGATAAATAAAATAAAAAGGGACATTATGTCTGATTGGGATTGTGACATCCATATTGACAATATAATAGAGTCATCATTAATAATATCCGTCACAGATTCTGATGATGAATTAAGTGACAATTCAGAGTCAGGATCTGATACGAGTTCACACTTATTAAATGCATTTTTTACCTTACCCTAATGTTCTGTTGTATAATTATAGGCAATATTGCATTTTAACAATAAAAATTTACCTATGCACACAATACGTTTTTTATTTTACAAAAATATCGACTACCCATCGTAGCAGTCCATCCCATCACTAAATACGTCTATGACGTAACGTTATACGCATAACGCTTTGCTTATTTTTTCATTAAATTTAATTTAATTTGTAGAGATGAACATTCTGGTTGCATTTAATTCAATTTACTACAGTTATTAATGATTTAATATGTAACAAATGTGGTACAGCTGAGCTACTAAGACATAATTTGTAAATCGCTGCGCCTTTCAAGAGTGAAACGAAATGTTACTGAAACTGTCACCCGCGCCATGCTATAACGCAAATAGTATAGAAGGAGATTATTCGTTACAATTAATCACGTTCTGGATATCTTATAAAGAAAAATGGTTAAGACATCCTTATTTTTGAGAGCAGGGTGAAAAACTATAATTACAACTAGAGGCCCTTCGAAATTCGGGTCGCCCAACGGGGTCAGTGGCGTAACGAGACGGCAGCACGCTACAGCACCAGCAGCTCGTCCAGCAGGTAGTCGGGGTGCAGCTGCACGTGGCGCACGAACTCGTCGGCGGCGCGCTGCAGCTGCTGCAGGGCGCGGGGCGCGGGGGCGGCGCCGCCCAGGTCGCGGGCTAGGGCCGCCCCCGCCGCCGGCAGCAGGTAGCGCCGGTACGCCACCACGCCCGGCAGCACGTCCGCCGCCGACAGCTCCGCGTAGCTGCAACCGACAACCGCTGTCATACCACTACTGTCCACGCTGCACTGCCCGCAACATGCGCCATGTAACACTCACCTAGCTAAGTAGTACTTGTGGTAGGCGTTGTGGTCCCGCGGCGACTCGGCCATGAGGCGCAGCGCCAGCTGCAGCAGCGGCGAGCGCACTGCCCGCAACATGCGCCATGTAACACTCACCTAGCTAAGTAGTACTTGTGGTAGGCGTTGTGGTCCCGCGGCGACTCGGCCATGAGGCGCAGCGCCAGCTGCAGCAGCGGCGAGCGCACTGCCCGCAACATGCGCCATGTAACACTCACCTAGCTAAGTAGTACTTGTGGTAGGCGTTGTGGTCCCGCGGCGACTCGGCCATGAGGCGCAGCGCCAGCTGCAGCAGCGGCGAGCGCACTGCCCGCAACATGCGCCATGTAACACTCACCTAGCTAAGTAGTACTTGTGGTAGGCGTTGTGGTCCCGCGGCGACTCGGCCATGAGGCGCAGCGCCAGCTGCAGCAGCGGCGAGCGCACTGCCCGCAACATGCGCCATGTAACACTCACCTAGCTAAGTAGTACTTGTGGTAGGCGTTGTGGTCCCGCGGCGACTCGGCCATGAGGCGCAGCGCCAGCTGCAGCAGCGGCGAGCGCACTGCCCGCAACATGCGCCATGTAACACTCACCTAGCTAAGTAGTACTTGTGGTAGGCGTTGTGGTCCCGCGGCGACTCGGCCATGAGGCGCAGCGCCAGCTGCAGCAGCGGCGAGCGCACTGCCCGCAACATGCGCCATGTAACACTCACCTAGCTAAGTAGTACTTGTGGTAGGCGTTGTGGTCCCGCGGCGACTCGGCCATGAGGCGCAGCGCCAGCTGCAGCAGCGGCGAGCGCACTGCCCGCAACATGCGCCATGTAACACTCACCTAGCTAAGTAGTACTTGTGGTAGGCGTTGTGGTCCCGCGGCGACTCGGCCATGAGGCGCAGCGCCAGCTGCAGCAGCGGCGAGCGCACTGCCCGCAACATGCGCCATGTAACACTCACCTAGCTAAGTAGTACTTGTGGTAGGCGTTGTGGTCCCGCGGCGACTCGGCCATGAGGCGCAGCGCCAGCTGCAGCAGCGGCGAGCGCACTGCCCGCAACATGCGCCATGTAACACTCACCTAGCTAAGTAGTACTTGTGGTAGGCGTTGTGGTCCCGCGGCGACTCGGCCATGAGGCGCAGCGCCAGCTGCAGCAGCGGCGAGCGCACTGCCCGCAACATGCGCCATGTAACACTCACCTAGCTAAGTAGTACTTGTGGTAGGCGTTGTGGTCCCGCGGCGACTCGGCCATGAGGCGCAGCGCCAGCTGCAGCAGCGGCGAGCGCACTGCCCGCAACATGCGCCATGTAACACTCACCTAGCTAAGTAGTACTTGTGGTAGGCGTTGTGGTCCCGCGGCGACTCGGCCATGAGGCGCAGCGCCAGCTGCAGCAGCGGCGAGCGCACTGCCCGCAACATGCGCCATGTAACACTCACCTAGCTAAGTAGTACTTGTGGTAGGCGTTGTGGTCCCGCGGCGACTCGGCCATGAGGCGCAGCGCCAGCTGCAGCAGCTGGTCGCCGAAGTGCGGAGCGCGGTACATCACCGAGCTGTTGAGCAGCGGCGAGCGCACTGCACGCAAAATACACTGTCAATAACTGTCTGCATGGCAGGGATGGGTCGATATTGGTAGCCTTTGACGGCCAAGTTATTTTGGTAGCTGTCTTTCTATTCTACTATTTATGTTTCAGTTTTTTTTGTCAATCCGGTCTTGCATGCTCTTGCGGTACCGCTAACCTTGATTTATAATCTACTAGCTGTGCCCCGCGGTTTTACCCGCGTTAAACTTTATAAATTATAGCCTATGTGTTAATCCAGGGTATCAGCTAACTCCATACTAAATTTTATTAAAATCGCTCTAGCCGATAAGCCGTGAAGAAGTAACAAAAACACACACGCACACTCTCACAAACTTTCGCCTTTATAATATTAGTGTGATCTCTTACAGATGGCATATTTCCGGAAGTATGGAAAAAGGGCAGCATAATTCCTATCGTTACGAAAAGAGATTTAGCTTCTGTAAAATCAATACTTTCATATACTTTTAATATATCTAACCAGTATCAATACTTTCTTGTTTTGCCAAACTGTTCGAGTCCCTAATATGTCCAACAGTTTCCAGAGTCATATATAAGCCATACATATATGATTTTTTGCATGGATCATCAACTCGCTCAGGCCAAACCAACCTGATTGCGTTAATGTCAGATATATCTCAACAAGTTGATAAAAGGCTACAAGTAGATGCAGTCTATACTGATTTTAGTAACGCATTCGATAAGGTAAATAACTCGTTATTATTTCGAAAACTTAATGTTTACGGCATCAAAACTCCACCTACAGTGGTTTCAATCTTATCTACAGGGAAGACCCCAGGAAGGAGTTATTAATGGCAATAATAAATCTGCATGCTTTAATGGCACCTCCGGAGTTCCGCAAGGTTCTCACTTGGGACCGATACTTTTATGGCTTTCATCAACAGTATATGCCCTCAAGATAAAATAATACAGGTTCTCAATATTCGCAGAAGATTTAAAGATATATAGGTCTGTTAAATCAGTCAATGATCTAGATAACAGCTATAAATGGTGTCGGCCAATTTGTTTGACTCTCAATATCAATAAGTGCTACCATATTAAGTATAGTAAATTAAAACAACCACTTGTTACTAAGTATGAGATAGGCGGCGCGACCTTAGTTGAGGTAGATAAAATTCGCGATCTTGGAGTAATTATTTACAAGGCTCTAAATAAATAAAATAAAAACGGTTTTTTGTCAGGCAGAATTTAGAAAAGCGCTCGTAAATAGTCCGAACATGATTGTAGTAATATAGTTAAGTATTTATAATTATTTCTAGTTACATATAGATATTTTTGTACGCGGATTGTTAAAACATTTGTAAAATTTATTTAATAATAGCAAGGATATTTAGCTAGCTTGTATTAAGTTATCGTCTAAGAGATTATGTTGGGCTCTTTCATTTAAATAGGCAATAGGGTCCAAAGCTGGCAATATGTTAGGTTTTTAAAGAACTTCCATAAATATTATCGTACAACACTAGTCTTTAGTTTAGCAGCCATCTCGAATTTACCTCAAGTGCCTGGAACACGTATTACACGGTACATTCGCCAGACACAAGTGGAGGGTATTCAACGATCATTGACAAGGCATCTTGCTTTCAATACTCACGGTATCTCTCACCCGTACGGTGTGTTAACCAAAAACAAAAAGTTTCTGTTGCATGTCATTGCATTGCCAAACGTAGGTTGCGATCAAAGGTAACAAAGCGGGCCTATTCTAACTTAGTTTGTTAAATATACATTAAAATCATGTACGTGTATCGTACAATAACCATACAACCAAAAACTAACTTATGCTTAATGATTGAAGTGATAGGTTTTCTTATATAAATAAATTAATAGGAGTTTGAATTGTAATGACCTATGGCCAAGACCGATCAAGCGTATCGCTGTCAGTGCCTATAAATACCCCAGAAGTCGCATACACAGGCTATCTTTCGTTCCGATTGCCAAGACCAATTTCGGCTCACAATCTCCTTTGGTATGAATTTATTCAGACTGTAACAATTAAATTTTAGTTACAAAGTTGATGGCCCTTTGGGGTGGTTGGTAAATCCTTTCATTCCGCAGGTCGTAGGTAGGCCTGTTTGTTCTGAGTCTGGGTGTAATTATCTATATAAGTATGTATTAGCAAAAGAAAAGTAGTAGATTGTAGTATATCTATTGTCTGGTTTCCATAGTACGAGTTCAAGCTGTGCTTAGTTTGGGACAGGTGGCCGTGTCTGAATAATGTCCCAGGATATTATTATCACTATATAAAAATGCTATGTATTTTTTTTTATATCAGAGGGCGATAAACGAGCAAGTGGGTCACCTGATGGTAAGTGATCACCGCCCCCCATGGACACTCGCGACACCAGAGGAGTCGCGAGTGCGTTGCCGGCTTTTTAGAGTCAGCAAACAAGTGTTGCTGACCCTTCCCCCCACCCCAATGAGCTCTGGTGACCTTACTCACACTCGGAAACACAACATTAAAATTATTAATGTTATTATTAAGGAATGTCTTCTGTAAGGTGGAGGTACTTTCCCAGTCGGGCTGCTCTTTTAGCGAATGAACGCTATGCCCTACCTCTCTTAAAATTATTATAATGGAGTTTCGAGTAATATAAATGAAATTTAACTGCGTAAAGTAAGTAATGGAATCAGGCGTTACTTTGCGGAAATCCATAACAATCAAAATACAAAATCAATATTTAGTGTTAATTCCGCTAATTGTCAGTTTAATCATGCTGGGATGCAATTTGCACCGCCCTCCCGCCCGCAAAAACGTGCACATGCAAGAAGGACAATACAAAAAGCAAATTACATGCGCCAGTACGATACCCAACACGTGTTTCGGTCCTCCACGGACCATTCTCAAGGGCTGCTAACTCGTCGAGTGCTCGAAGGAGACTAAAAGCCAACGAGGCGAGCGCTCTTTTATATACTACCAACCGCATGGACAATTATTTCTAACTACCCCCAAATATTCGTAGTAAAGGAGCGACAATAAAGGGCGACAATAATACGTATAATATTTTACATAGTTGTGATAAAAGTTTCCGGTTATGTGTGTTGGAACAATTAGAAATATTAAAACATAGCAGTAATAGTTTTGCATTGTTGAATGACCAAACAAATTTAGTTTCATCTCCTTTCAAAGTCAAAGTCAAAGTAATTTTATTCCGTAAAAATTTTACATTTATGTGGAATCGTCATATTTTTTTTACCCTACCGTGCAGTGCATGACGTGGCAGCTACTGAGAAACACTGCCAGAAAACTCAGTAGGAATCCTTTTTTAAAATAAAATATACTTAAGATTAATTACAATCATGTGTGTTGACTCAGAACAACTCCATCCCAAGCACTTTTATCACTTAAATAATCAGAAATTTTGTAATATGCCCTGCTACACAATTTGGCTTTAATAATTCTTTTAAACTTATTCGTAGACAATTCTCTAATATCATTGGGAAGTTTGTTATAGAATCTTATACATTGCCCCATAAAAGAGTTACTTATTTTGTGGAGACGGGTAGTATGCAGTATGAGATTATTCTTATATCTAGTATTTACATTATGTGTATCGCTCCTTTTACAGAAGGAATCGATATTTTTATGCACATATAGTAAGTTTTCATATATATACTGAGATGGTACAGTTAGAATGTTGACCTCTTTGAATTTTTCTCTTAGAGACACTCTCGGGCCAAGATTATAGATAGCTCTTACAGCTCTTTTTTGCAATATAAATATGGTGTCAATGTCAGCAGAGCTACCCCAGAGAAGAATTCCATAGGACATTACACTATGAAAATAACTGAAATAAACCATTCTAGCTGTGTCAACATCAGTCAGCCGTCTAATAGTTTTCACTGCATATGCTGCAGAACTTAATTTGCCGGACAGTTTTTCTATTTGTGGGCTCCATTGTAGCTTTGAGTCAATAGTGATACCCAAGAACACAGTTGATTCAACAGGGTCCAACCTAGCTCCATTAAGTTGTACATTGGTTGTCGCCTGTTTCACATTCGGTGTAGTGAATTTAATGACTTTAGTTTTCTTATCATTAAGCACAAGATTATTGGCATTAAACCAATGAACAACTTTAGAGATTGCATCATTAACATCGTCAAAATTGCTTAATTGTCGGTTTATTTTGAACGTCAGGGAAGTATCATCTGCAAACAACACAATCTCATGCTTATCCCTTACGTAGTAAGGTAAGTCATTGATATAAATTAAAAACAAAAATGGGCCCAGAATTGACCCCTGTGGGACGCCCATTACCACTGGAGATCCCGGAGATATTTTACCGTTTATTTCGACCTTCTGAATTCTATTGCCCAAGTAAGAAGTCAGAAGTTCGAGAGCCTTGTTCCTAATACCGTAGTGGTGTAATTTTCTGACCAGAGTATCATGATGAACGCAATCGAACGCTTTGGACAAATCGCAAAAGATACCTAATGCATCTTGCGAGTCTTCCCACGCCGCGAATATACTTTTTAATAAGTTGACCCCTGCATCTATGGTTGAACAACCCTTTGTGAATCCAAACTGTTTCCGGTGTAGTAAATTATGTATATTAAAGTGTCTGAGCAGCTGGCTAAGCATAAGCTTTTCAAATATTTTACTAAGAGTGGGCAGCACGGAAACAGGTCGAAAATTTGAAGGGTCTGAAGTATCACCAGCTTTAAACAAAGGAATGATTTTACTATACTTCATCAAGTCAGGAAATACACCTGATGCAACACAGCAATTGAACACAGTAGCTAAGTGTGGGGCGATTATAGTAATATTTGATGAAACAGTCTTAACAGATAGACCCCACAGATCCTTTGTGTTTTTCATATTAATACTCTTGAAAGCATTTAAAATATCTTTAGGGCTAACCACCGAAAATTCAAAAACTGTGTCACACGACCCTACGCTTTGCTTGAGTATCTGCTCAGCAGATGTAGAAGAACATGAAAGAGAGTTAGTAAGTATGACTGGAATATTCGAAAAATATTTTTCAAACTCAGTCGCAATCTCCAAATCGCCTTTAATATCTATGTTGTTTATTACTAAGTTAAAATCACGACTACGTATTTTTGTTTTACCTGTCTCAGCATTAATTATCTTCCAAGTAGTTTTGATTATATTTGTAGAAGATTTAAGTATATTTTTTATGTGCAAAGATTTAGCAGCGGTACAGGCTCGTCTAAATGTTTTGGCATATTGTTTCACATATTCTTGAAACTCTGTATTATGATTATGGGATCTTTCTTCATACAATTCATACAACCGATTCCGACTTTTATAGATGCCTGGAGTTGCCCAATCACTGAATACCAGACGGTCACTTACAGACAGTTGTTTGGGTGTGAACATTGTGCAGAACTCATCATTAATCAAATTGAATAAAGAGTTGTACAAGTGATCCGGATTATCATGATAGGGCAGCCATGCTATTTGTTTTACTATATTACATTTAAATTTTTCTAAGCGGTTTTCACTAAATGGAATATAGCTTATAAGTTTTCTTTTAAATTTTGGAGCATTTGAATAAGTTACCAACTGACCTGAATGATCTGACTGAATTTTATTGATTATTGATTTAAATAAAGGTTTTACAGTGCTAAATATATTATCAATGCATGTAGCACTTGTAGCAGTTACTCTAGTTGGTTCTGTAAAATTGTGATATAAATTATAGGATTTAAACAAATTTACTAAATTGCAACTTATTGTGCTTTTCTCCAAAATATTTATATTAAAATCTCCACAAATAATAACTGTTTTATGGCTGTTAGATAATTTATTTAATGCATCCTCCATAATATCTGAAAAAGTATCAAATGGTGCACAAGGAGGTTTGTAAAGACTCAAAACAATAAATTGCTCCAACTCAACACATGAAATCTCTACAACTCGCTCAACAGAGAGGCTCACAACATCACTTCTTTCTTTAAACTTTAACAACTTATTTATTAGAATTAGAGAGCCACCATGAATATATTTTTCCCTGATGAACGAGCTTACAACCTGGTGATTATTGAAGCTGAAAATGAATTGATGGAGTTTTAGCCAGTGCTCAGTTAAACATAAAATATCTATATTGTTACAATTCAAAAACAGCTCCAATTCTAGCTCTTTTCCCATCAAACCTTGAATATTTTGGTGCACCAGGTTAATACAATTTTTTTTTGTATATTTATTGACTTTATCATGTATGTTTGATGGGTTCAAATTTTTTTTTATTACATTACGTGGATCCGCCTTCCCACTTAAACTCACATTAAAACCATGACCAGAATTTGGTATTATGCAAGAGAAATCCTCTATTGTCATACTATTTAATTTAAATTATTTTGAATATAAATGTCATTTGAATTGGATATATTCAAATTGTCATCATCAGTAGGCATACAACTGGCATTATTTATGTCAACGGTACATTGCTCAGTACTCAGTACTTGGCCAAACATCTCACTTCTAGCTAAAGGTTTAGCCAAGTTCCTGGCTGAAATGTCAAAGAAATAACATAGCGATGAAGCTATTTGTCTTGTACAATAGTTAGGAAGATAGCAATAGTTATCTTTTGTCAGGTAAAAAGGTTTCTTAACAAAGGTGTTAATGTCAATTACATGTAATTTCTCCTGCATATAGGTTGACAATGTGTGTAAAGTTAGATTCAAGTTATATCTAATCATATTTTCCTCCTGTGACAACTTGTGACTTTACTACGAATATTTGGGGGTAGTTAGAAATAATTGTCCATGCGGTTGGTAGTATATAAAAGAGCGCTCGCCTCGTTGGCTTTTAGTCTCCTTCGAGCACTCGACGAGTTAGCAGCCCTTGAGAATGGTCCGTGGAGGACCGAAACACGTGTTGGGTATCGTACTGGCGCATGTAATTTGCTTTTTGTATTGTCCTTCTTGCATGTGCACGTTTTTGCGGGCGGGAGGGCGGTGCAAATTGCATCCCAGCATGATTAAACTGACAATTAGCGGAATTAACACTAAATATTGATTTTGTATTTTGATTGTTATGGATTTCCGCAAAGCAACGCCTGATTCCATTACTTATCTACAGTCAGCAAGTATAGCTGAGCAGGCAAAACTTTACATCAAGCTAACCAAACTCCACCGTTTGGCAGCACAAAACGTATGGTTCAATCAACAATGTAAGAAATTGAATGTAATACCTCATTATATTAATTTGCGTACCAACACACATAACCGAGCTAGTAGTATAGCGTTGAGGAAGGCTAAGCAGATATGGTTGAATGAGGAATGCAAGTATTGGTTTTCTGTTAGAGATGGTATCAAACTCCACCTCAAAGTATTATATACCAAATTGAGTTTCAAATTACATAACGTGGAGTTTGATATTTTAGATAACAAGGCTAGAGATCTGGCTTCGAAAGAGGTGCATGAAAAATATGTAATACAATCGCGGAAGTTGGAGCGATTGTCTCGGGAGAGCCGCAATGATAATTTTAACCATTCTGATAATTTTCCGTTTTCAACGCATACATTTTATCCCCGCGTCAAAAATTATTCTAATACCCAGTTTTCACCAAATGAAATTTCTTTGTTAGAAAAAGGTTTGAAATGTAATATTCAACCTAGGCCTTCCCAGAAATCCCTTGAAACTTTGGCGGTTGACTCGGAAATTGCTTGCTTTAGAAGTAAACAGGATGGCATCATTAAGCATCAGATAGCAGTTCAAATCAAAAAAGCTTTAAAGACACCGGTTATCCACAGTAGGTCAGAAAATATTCTTTTTCGTTCTTTAAATGACAAAATAAACCAGAATAACCTAGTAATTTCAAAAGCTGATAAGGGTAACTCAGTCGTAATTCTGGATAGAATTGATTATAATCTGAAGGTTAATGATGTCATCCAGGGTGACGATTTTGAATGCCTTGATTCTGATCCCACCAAAAAGTTTACGATTGAGTTAAAAGATGCTATTAAGGGTACGTCTTACATCTCTCCAGATCAATTAAAAAATATTATCCCCATGAACCCACGATCACCTGTTTTGTATGGGTTGCCAAAAATTCATAAAGAAAACGTTCCTATTCGCCCTGTTGTCTCTCATATTGGTGCCCCCTCGTATAATTTAGCCAAACATCTTAACGTCCTTTTAAGTAAAAAAGCATTCTTTCAACCTCAATTCAGTTTAAAAAATAGTTTAGACTTAATTTCAAAAATTAAAGATACCCAAATTCCATCTTCCGCTAAGTTACTGTCCCTAGATGTTGATAGTCTATTTACCAATATCCCTCATGAGGAATGTTTACATATTCTGGGTGAACACTTTGAGAGACAACGGTTACATCCTGGAGAGATGTATGATCTACTTAAACTCACAAAAATATGCATGCAACAAAATTATTTTTGTTTTAACAATCAATATTACCGCCAAAAGGAAGGGTTGGCCATGGGTTCACCGTTAAGTCCACTAATGGCAGAGATATTTATGGATAATTTTGAACGTAGATATATAGTGGGCGAACCCAACATTTTATTTTATTATAGATACGTTGATGACATAATAATCTGTTGGTCTGGTACCAAACGTCAAATTGATTCATTTGTTACTAAATTAAATAATCTCCACCCTAAAATAAAATTTAAATTGGAATTAGAATCACAAAAATCCCTTAATTTTCTTGACCTCACCATCACTAATGTCCATAATAAATTAGAATTTCAAATATATCGGAAACCAACACATACCGATATGGCTATTCCAGCTTCATCATGTCACCCCAATCAACATAAACTAGCTGCCTTCCGCAGCTATGTTCATAGGTTAATGTCGGTCCCCTTGTCTAATGAGAATTACATAAAAGAACTTAATATTCTTTATGAAATCGCGTTATCAAACGGTTATCCAAAATCTATTATTGATAATTTGATTAAAAATAATCAGAGATGTAGGGTTCGCTCTTTACTGTATGCATGCCTGACCGTATTAACAAATATGTTGGTAGTCTGACCTATATGGGCCCAATTTCAGATAGAATTGCCAATTTACTGCGTAAAAATAATATTCACGTTGCATTTCGGACGGACCAAACTATACGACGTCTTTGTAATGGAAAAGATAATTTGGAAAATTGCAAGAAATCCGGCGTGTATAGGTTGGTCTGCGATGATTGTGACGCGGTATATATAGGTCAGACAGGCCGAAATTTTGAAATACGGTATAAAGAGCATGTAGCTGCTTATAGGAAAGGCCATCCTGATAAATCTCATTACGCCAAACATTTAATTGAAACTGGCCATTCCTTGGGCGACAATAATACGTATAATATTTTACATAGTTGTGATAAAAGTTTCCGGTTATGTGTGTTGGAACAATTAGAAATATTAAAACATAGCAGTAATAGTTTTGCATTGTTGAATGACCAAACAAATTTAGTTTGATCTCCTTTACTACGAATATTTGGGGGTAGTTAGAAATAATTGTCCATGCGGTTGGTAGTATATAAAAGAGCGCTCGCCTCGTTGGCTTTTAGTCTCCTTCGAGCACTCGACGAGTTAGCAGCCCTTGAGAATGGTCCGTGGAGGACCGAAACACGTGTCGGGTATCGTACTGGCGCATGTAATTTGCTTTTTGTATTGTCCTTCTTGCATGTGCACGTTTTTGCGGGCGGGAGGGCGGTGCAAATTGCATCCCAGCATGATTAAACTGACAATTAGCGGAATTAACACTAAATATTGATTTTGTATTTTGATTTTTGCGTAAAGTAATTCAATAAATAAACAAATTATTGTAGTATAGGAATACATGGAAACTTGTATTGATGGCAAGTCCTACCTAGAAAAATGCTCACAGCTTGTCACACTCAAAGGATACGACTCTATTCCATATATAGCATCATCTGGCGTTCCTCAGGGCTCTAATTTAGGTCCTCTTTTGTTTTTAATATTTGTCAACGATTTACTGAAACGTTTCATAAGTGAATGTTAGGCTTTTGCTGACGACATAAAAATATTTAAACGAATATCGGATCATAATGAATGTGAACTCCTTCAAACTGACATAAACACTATTATAAATTGGCGTAACGAAAATCACATGTGATTAAATGTAAAAAAGTGCCAGGTGATCACGTTTATTAAAAAGAAACAAAATGTTTTGAAATGTAATTACCATATTGACAGTACTATAATTGAGAGAGTTACATAGGTTCGCGACCTGGGAGAGATGGTCCAAGTGAGAAAACTTTATTATCAAAATGAGTGTATATTAGTGAAGTCTTAAGGATTTGTTAAACTTTTTAACATCCTTAGTTTTTAATTTTTTGTTATTGTCTTAAGTTTACAAACACAAAATACTTTCCCTTAGTGCATGACAAAATCTTATAGACTGTCATCCTGTAGAAAATTATAACCAAACACGTTAACTCAGCAGCTCTTCTGTACTGTAAAATATTCAATTTAAGGTAACTTAACCTTCATCCTCACGTTCCTCACGCTCTAAAGATAGTGTGCGTCACGATTGCTCCGCCACGTTATCCGAACAGAAAAAGAAATCGGTAAACCTTCTGTCGAAATTAGTCAAAATCGAAGGGAACAAACCAAACAATTGTCAAAGCAGAAATAAAGAAGTTTTTTTTTGCCTTCATTACGTCTGTTTAAATAAACTTTGGTGGAATTAAATGCTTTCGGTACTTTGGACAAATTAAGACCTTTCTTCTAGTAACAATTTTACTGCATGAAATCATAAGTTTTAAAGAAATAATCGGGATTAAAGAAATAATTGGGATTAAGGAAACACCAAGTGCACGATTGCGCGGCCATAACTTCCAGCGTGAATATTTCGTGAAGTTTTGATCTTAGTCTTATACTTAATTTTTCGACAATTGTTGACAAATGAAATGTTCAATTAACAAAAAGAATTAGATCTCTATCCCAAGTAGTTGCTGAGATCTCCATGGCCGCGCAATCCTCCACGTTACGTTCGCGCGGCCAACTTAAAGCCCCTATAACTTCTCTATTTCTGCTTTGACAATTGTTTGGTTTGCTCCCTTCGATTTTGAAAGAAAGAAAGAAAGAAAGAAAGAAAGAAAAATATATTTATTCCGTAAACAAGCACAGATAATAATAATAATATATAGGTACACATAACGAAGTTCTTAATTGCTATCTGTGCGAGTCCGAATTGGTCCCATCTCAGCACTAGCTGCGACATTACTGATGCAGCGCTGGTTTTCTGATGGAACCAGGTAAATAATAACAATTCATGTGCCAGTACAGCTCGCAATTCAATTAAAAGAAAAAAGTATCTGAACACTAATAATATTACTTACAACTAATTTAAATACTAAATATGTGGATATGGAGACTTATAAAATAAAAATATTAATAACTACAAACACTAATTTGTAATATATAAAATAAAAATAAAATTAATGTTGTGATTATGTCTACATTCTTGTCACACGTTTTTCATTTATTTGGACACACCAAAAACAAACTAATTACGACTAACTCGACTATTGCACAATATACATTAATTATTTAATCTATGTTACTAATCGAGCCGAGTTGTCTGTCATCCTTACATACTCTTGGATTCTGACTGTCAGATGGAAGAAAAAGGGACGCGGAATTTGAATCACTTATTAATCTATGTGCACAACAAATTATTTTGGTTCATTATACGCAGTAGGTACTAAATTAATAGCGTAAATATGTTTGGTGTATAGGTACGAGTGGTGATTGTGATTTTTTGACATAAAACTGAAATATGATGATTTATGAAAACAACACTAATGGAGTAATGGCGATGCTATTACCATGGACTTCGTCGCTGCGTGAACGTCAGGGCATAGTTGTTTTGAGCTGACACAAGCCGCTAAATGTGTGTGGTTATTTTGCGATACTCCTTCCCACCAAAATGTGCATAAAGACGGGTAAGTTCAGCCTTGTAAAGTAGTAAAATAGTACTTGTACTGAGCTTGAGAATTTAAGACATTAGTTTTTGTCGGTCTAACAATTCTTTTTTATATTTGGTATTAAAGGTATGCAATGTTTGCAGACACTTCAAAGGGGGTGGTATATTGCACCAGACCTTTGCGGCCGCATATTTGAAGGATCCACGAAATGCTGCAGTCTTATGTCTCGGGGTTAAGATCAGGTGAGCTGAAGACCTGGTTCTGTAACTATTAACATCCATTGACCATGTTAATTTCTCGTAAAGATACTCAGGCCTCTTGTTCGCAACCACACCAAATACTAGGGTTGCTAGGTGAAGTAATCTACGCTCTGACATTTTTAACATGTTCCCACTATTTATGTATGAAGTTACATGTGTTCGTGGGGGCACATTGAAGCAGAAACGAGCACAGGCATTTTGTACCCGTTGTATTAGCCTTTGTGTTCTTGCCAGTAGGCAGGCTCCATACACTGTGTCTGCATAATTTAGACGAGAGAGGATAAGTGACTCACATAGCAATATGCGTATGTCAGTGTTTATGTATGGTCTTATTTGATATAACAGTTTGAGGCGGTAAAAGCAATTTTGCACTGCACTTGCTACATGCTTTTCAAAGTGTAGTTGTGGGTCGAAAATAACTCCCAGGTTGCGAGCCTCATATACCTGCTCTATAGAATCTCCATTGATTTTAACAGTGGGGTGATACTGCTCCATAAGATCTATGGTGTGTTTTGACCCTATAATCATAAATTTAGATTTTGATGGGTTTAGGACTAGTGTGTTTTCACATGCCCATTTAGATACTCTATTCAAATCATCATTTATTTTTCTTATAGAGTCAAGACAGTCTGCGGGATGGCATGAGAGATACAGTTGCAGATCATCTGCATATTGATGGAATTTACAATAAGTAATAGAATGGACGATGTCAGCACTGTAAATCAAAAACAACAGGGGCCCAAGAATGGAGCCTTGTGGCACACCTCTATTTACTTGACGAAGTGAAGATGAAGATTCATGACTATTTTTGTTACCACCAATCCGTACTAATTGGTATCTCTTTGTAAGGTAACTATGAAACCACTTAACCGTCTCTGCATTGCACCCGTAGTACGTCAGTTTGGACAGTAAAAGTGAAATGTTTATACATTCGAATGCACGAGAGAAATCTAGTAACGTTAATATTGTTCCCATGCCCTGATCCCTGGCCTGGAGTATATTATCTACTACATCAATTAAAGCTGTAGAAGTGCTGTAACCTTTACGGAAGCCTGATTGCCTTGAAGGTAAAATACCAAATTGTTCTACATATTTGCTTAATTGGTCACATACCACCCTCTCCAGAATTTTGGATATACATGGCAATAAGCTAATTGGACGAAGATCCTTGATATCATTGGGACTATCTTTTTTAGGTATTGGTCTTACAATAGCAGTCTTCCATAAGTCAGGAAAAGTTGATGTTGACACTGATCTATTTATGATTCTCGTGAGAGTGGTCAGAGTTTGTGGCAGAGTCAGTCTCAACATGTCCAGTGATATGTCATCTATTCCCATGGCATTAGACCTAAGGTTACAGATAATCTTTGATACCTGTTCCTCATTAACAAACTGAATTTAAAAACTGCCACAACCAAACCTGTCAAATTCAAACTGCGTTAGATGAGATATAGTTACTTCATCATTACCGGGTATGTTGAGGAAGTGATTGTTTAAAACTTCAGGATTATTGCAGTGCTGTGGTAAATCTTGGCTTTGGGTTTTGTGTGTTGTTAAGTTTTTCTTAATGGACTTCCATAATATTTTAGGTTGTTTTATTTTGCTGTTAATGTGTGTCTTAAAGTAAGCACTCTTTTCTCGGTCAATGGCTTCTCTTACTTCATATTTAAGTTTTTTATAGAATTCTATATGAATGTCAGATTTGGTCCGCCTAGACTTAGTGTGCTGTTTGTCCCTTATGTGCATCATATCTTTAATAGTGGTGGTGATCCAGGGATAAGATGCTTCTTTAACAAAAATTCTCTTAACTGGAGCATGTAGGTCAAATAATGTTGTTATGTAGTTGTTCAGAGTCTCGACCATGTAATTTACATTGTCCAACTTGCCTATAGAGTCCCAGTCTATACACCCTATATCATACTGGAATGGTTCTTGCAGTATGTCATTTAATGGCCGATATCTTACACAGAATGGGGCAGGTTTATAAACCTTAAAGTTAAGGTCAGCTGTGACTATAGCATGATGTCCAAGGTCAGGTATGTGGTTTACTGATACTCCGTAGACAGAGGCATCAGTGCAAATTAAGTCAATCAAGGTTGCACTGTGGTCAGTAAAATGAGTTGGTTCTGTAATTACATTAATGAGATTGGTGCTGTGCAGGAAACAGTTAAGTAGCTTCATCTTGTTATCAGAGGTATTAAATAAATTTATGTTAAAATCTCCAAGTAATAATATTTTATCAACATGCCGGAAAGAAGTAACAGAATCAGTAATGGCGTCAAGAAATACGCTGACATCGAGCCAGGGCGGCCTGTACGCGGTGCCGACGACCACTGAGTGCGTGTTCACGCTCAGCCGGAGCCACATCTGCTCTACGGTTGGTACAGACGGGTGCGGCAAAGCGCGGACGCTCAGTCCCCGACGCACGTAAAACCCAACACCGCCACCTCGTGACCTTCCCGTGATAGCCGTACGTGGCATGTGCCGTAATCTATAGTTAGGGACTAATGGTGCCCTACCTTCCTCTCCCGCTTTGATCCAGGTTTCATTTATCGCCATCAAGTCAACATCCAGTTTCTCCATGGCTACTATGAACTCCTCATGCCGTGTTCCGAGTGATCCCGCGTTGAAAAGTCCAACTTTCAATTGTTTTTGTTTAACCATCTGTATATAATAAGTAGTATGTGTACTGATAAGAGGTGTATTGAGTGATGACTAATAATGTGTACTGTATGTTGTTTACGCTAAAACGTATGTATACAAATTTAGACAATTGACATAATGTAGATACAAAAATAATTATGTTTATATAAATAGTAAAATGTAAATGATAATATTTATATAAGCCATTTTTTACTAAACTCAGTAGATATACCATCTTCACTAGGTAAAATACAGGTCTTATGCAGAGCCTAGACTGTAAATATGACATAAATACAACATTAGGAATAATTATCATATTAGTATGATGGATAGAACTACTTATTACATTAAGCTTCTTTGTCAAACGCTTGCTCGCCAAAAACACGACGGATATCAGACTCTGTTCGTATGGCAAAGGTGCGCTTTCCATCCAACTCCTTCGCCAATATTTTACCATTCTTGGTCCATGTGTACCGCCAATTAACGCGCTGAGCAGCCTGTCGTACGAGGTAGAACAGATGCCTGTTGACGTAAGTTAGCCTCTCGTTGACATAGAACCTCTGGGGCTGGCCGAGGTGCTCGGTGTCGACAGCTCGGCGGACGCGCGCCGCGCGCAGCAGCTCGTCGCGCACTGGCGGCGCGCGAGGCGCAGCACGACGCGGCGCCGACCCACTGTCAGCGCCAGGCGAGCCAGGCCCGGCCGTTCGCCCGGAGCCCAGCCCCACCCGTTCGGCGAACACTATGTCTCGTGACTCGAGGGTGACCCCAAGCTTCTTAGCAACAAGTTCTACGGTGTGAATGATGTTCTCACCCTTATCCTCGGGGAGGTTAGTGATCTCTAAATCCGAGGCTAACAGATCCTGATCTCTATCATTTATCTGTAATTTTAGCTGCGCCACTGTATTTTCCAGCTGCTTAACGGTGTCATCGGCGGTTTTGGGTGGAATTTCTTCAAGGATTGTAATCCTTGAATCTAAGTCATTAACCCGTTGCTCACACTTAGACATCCGCGCCCCTAGTGCTGACACCTGATCCGTCAACTTCTTTATATCACGCCTAACTTCAGCCCTCATCTGCTGAATTTCAGACTTAATTTGTCTTAGCAAATCTACCTGCGACATGGGTTCGTCTTTCGCGTCCTCTTCATGTTCCAGGTCGGTCAGATCTCCAGCATCTTCAAATGCGGTGTTGGGGCTGCTTTGTGACAAAGAGCTGTTTGCGTCCGTCTCTTTATTCAGAGTTTTGGTTTTGGGCGTGGAATATACGCGACATCCGCCACACTTCCAGGCATTGCCTGCTTTTGGTACTCCAGACAGCTGGGCACAGTCCAAATGATATTTTTTTCTACAATTACTGCAGGTGGCGCCTCCACGTACAGACAAGAATTTACCACATTGTGCGCAGTTAGTCATTATGAGATGCTGGTAAACAGATGGCGTTAGTCTATCTAACTGATACTAGATGGCGCTGCGAGGCGATCAATGTCTGTGTTATAATTATTAAAATATTGTATCTAGATATAATTAACAACACAAGGAAGGTTAGTGCATGTACCTTGTATAATTAGAACGAATCCAGGTACGACACTGAAGCTTTATAGTACTTGTGTAAATATCACTTTCACTTTAGTGACTATAGGGTAGTTCATAAGACGCTATTTATGTTGAAGTTGTATAATTTAGTTTATATTACACTATATCTTTATAAAACACTTGTCCTTGTTAATCACAATATTATCCACCTCAGGCAACTAAGAAACTTGCACAGTTATTGATTTATATAATTAATATGAACTTTTTTATTTTTTAAACTGGGAGCTATACCTTCACACGATCATTTTGACTAATTTCAACAGAAAATTTACCGATTTCTTTTTCGGTTCGGATAACGTGGCGGAGCAATCGTGACGCACACCTAAAGATATACCTACCTATCTTCAGACGCTCATATAATTGCTATAACAAGCACATGGATAATGTAGTTCCAATTTTTTTTTATTGCAAAACTTCACAGAAAAGTTTATGAACTTATTATGTTGTTTAAAATAGTAATATTAATTTAAAATGAAGATCAAAGAAGGTAGCATATGTCAGCAACCTAGCGGCTACTAACAACTAACAGAGGATGTGACGTATCACAGTTGCCACTCCAATAAATATTCGCCGCTCAAAATCTATACTAATATTATAAAGAGGTAACGTTTGTCAGGTTGTGAGTTTGTGACGTTGTAAGGGGTAATTTCTGGATCTAATGAACTGATTTTCAACATTATTTCACGAATAGAAAGCTACCTTATTGTGGAGTTTCATAGTCTATGAAAAATTCCAAAATTAGTTACTCATCTTAACTTAAACTTGAATAGTGTAATCCAAGTTGCGGGAAAAACGGGCAGGGACAAAAATATTTACAACGCGGAACGAAGTCCGCGGGCATTGCCACTACAAAATAAATATGGTGTTAACTTCTTTCTTTTGTTTTTAACAGAAGATGCTGATAATTGTCAACCTTAACTTAATTTTATATTATCATTTGTCTGTCATTCTGGTTTTTCCACGTTAAAAATGTTTGTGTAAAAATATGGCTTATTAAATCTATTTGTAGAAATATAAAAATATAATATAAGGAGTAGTCGGTGACTCACGCGAGAAGTCGGAGTGCTGCAGCTGCGCGTCGTACAGCGCAGCGGTGGCGGGCGACTGCAGCAGCAGCACGCGCACGTCCGCCGCCAGCACGCAGCGCAGCCACACGGCGGGCGCCGCCGCGCACGTGGCCAGCACCTCCGGCGAGAAGATGTCCAGCACCTGCCGGGACGAGCGTTACATCAACCGGCTGCGTGCCTGCTGGAATTTGGCTCGGCACCATAGGAGTTTGGGTTACCTATTTCTATATATTGTATATATATGCTGTGCTCTTTATGAGCATAGGGTAATTCATGTTCAGAAATAAGTTGTAGTTGGCTGGACGACTGCAGCACGGCGAAAGGACGGTGATTCAGTTGAAAGCTAAGCTAAGGTTATTATTTTGCATTTGTTTTGGCCAGCAGTTGGCGTTAATATAAATATTTATGTAAATTTTGGTACCCCCCAGTAACTCCTCAAATGACAACACTTCGAAAAAAATTCTCAACCCCATAAAATTTACTTCTAGAGGTATATGTTTGATGTGAACGAAACCATAGCGCCATACAGCCGAGTTGAACAACGCCATCTAGTGATTTATGAACTAACAAAAATTGCATACCACAATTAAAATATTATAATTTGCAATATACACCGCGCGCTGGCCCAGCTCGTGCTCGCGCGTACAGCAGCACGGGGCGACCTGCAATGTGCGGACATGTCGCGCGCGTTACCTCCCCGCCGGTGACGCTCTGCACCAGCTCCTTGAGCGCGTCCACCGCGCGTACAGCAGCACGGGGCGACCTGCAATGTGCGGACATGTCGCGCGCGTTACCTCCCCGCCGGTGACGCTCTGCACCAGCTCCTTGAGCGCGTCCACCGCGCGTACAGCAGCACGGGGCGACCTGCAATGTGCGGACATGTCGCGCGCGTTACCTCCCCGCCGGTGACGCTCTGCACCAGCTCCTTGAGCGCGTCCACCGCGCGCTGGCCCAGCTCGTGCTCGCGCGTACAGCAGCACGGGGCGACCTGCAATGGGCGGACATGTCGCGCGCGTTACCTCCCCGCCGGTGACGCTCTGCACCAGCTCCTTGAGCGCGTCCACCGCGCGCTGGCCCAGCTCGTGCTCGCGCGTACTGCAGCACGGGGCGACCTGCAATGGGCGGACATGTCGCGCGCGTTACCTCCCCGCCGGTGACGCTCTGCACCAGCTCCTTGAGCGCGTCCACCGCGCGCTGGCCCAGCTCGTGCTCGCGCGTACAGCAGCACGGGGCGACCTGCAATGGGCGGACATGTCGCGCGCGTTACCTCCCCGCCGGTGACGCTCTGCACCAGCTCCTTGAGCGCGTCCACCGCGCGCTGGCCCAGCTCGTGCTCGCGCGTACAGCAGCACGGGGCGACCTGCAATGGGCGGACATGTCGCGCGCGTTACCTCCCCGCCGGTGACGCTCTGCACCAGCTCCTTGAGCGCGTCCACCGCGCGCTGGCCCAGCTCGTGCTCGCGCGTACAGCAGCACGGGGCGACCTGCAATGGGCGGACATGTCGCGCGCGTTACCTCCCCGCCGGTGACGCTCTGCACCAGCTCCTTGAGCGCGTCCACCGCGCGCTGGCCCAGCTCGTGCTCGCGCGTACAGCAGCACGGGGCGACCTGCAATGGGCGGACATGTCGCGCGCGTTACCTCCCCGCCGGTGACGCTCTGCACCAGCTCCTTGAGCGCGTCCACCGCGCGCTGGCCCAGCTCGTGCTCGCGCGTACAGCAGCACGGGGCGACCTGCAATGGGCGGACATGTCGCGCGCGTTACCTCCCCGCCGGTGACGCTCTGCACCAGCTCCTTGAGCGCGTCCACCGCGCGCTGGCCCAGCTCGTGCTCGCGCGTACAGCAGCACGGGGCGACCTGCAATGTGCGGACATGTCGCGCGCGTTACCTCCCCGCCGGTGACGCTCTGCACCAGCTCCTTGAGCGCGTCCACCGCGCGCTGGCCCAGCTCGTGCTCGCGCGTACAGCAGCACGGGGCGACCTGCAATGTGCGGACATGTCGCGCGCGTTACCTCCCCGCCGGTGACGCTCTGCACCAGCTCCTTGAGCGCGTCCACCGCGCGCTGGCCCAGCTCGTGCTCGCGCGTACAGCAGCACGGGGCGACCTGCAATGGGCGGACATGTCGCGCGCGTTACCTCCCCGCCGGTGACGCTCTGCACCAGCTCCTTGAGCGCGTCCACCGCGCGCTGGCCCAGCTCGTGCTCGCGCGTACAGCAGCACGGGGCGACCTGCAATGGGCGGACATGTCGCGCGCGTTACCTCCCCGCCGGTGACGCTCTGCACCAGCTCCTTGAGCGCGTCCACCGCGCGCTGGCCCAGCTCGTGCTCGCGCGTACAGCAGCACGGGGCGACCTGCAATGGGCGGACATGTCGCGCGCGTTACCTCCCCGCCGGTGACGCTCTGCACCAGCTCCTTTAGCGCGTCCACCGCGCGCTGGCCCAGCTCGTGCTCGCGCGTACAGCAGCACGGGGCGACCTGCAATGGGCGGACATGTCGCGCGCGTTACCTCCCCGCCGGTGACGCTCTGCACCAGCTCCTTGAGCGCGTCCACCGCGCGCTGGCCCAGCTCGTGCTCGCGCGTACAGCAGCACGGGGCGACCTGCAATGTGCGGACATGTCGCGCGCGTTACCTCCCCGCCGGTGACGCTCTGCACCAGCTCCTTGAGCGCGTCCACCGCGCGCTGGCCCAGCTCGTGCTCGCGCGTACAGCAGCACGGGGCGACCTGCAATGGGCGGACATGTCGCGCGCGTTACCTCCCCGCCGGTGACGCTCTGCACCAGCTCCTTGAGCGCGTCCACCGCGCGCTGGCCCAGCTCGTGCTCGCGCGTACAGCAGCACGGGGCGACCTGCAATGGGCGGACATGTCGCGCGCGTTACCTCCCCGCCGGTGACGCTCTGCACCAGCTCCTTGAGCGCGTCCACCGCGCGCTGGCCCAGATCGTGCTCGCGCGTACAGCAGCACGGGGCGACCTGCAATGTGCGGACATGTCGCGCGCGTTACCTCCCCGCCGGTGACGCTCTGCACCAGCTCCTTGAGCGCGTCCACCGCGCGCTGGCCCAGCTCGTGCTCGCGCGTACAGCAGCACGGGGCGACCTGCAATGTGCGGACATGTCGCGCGCGTTACCTCCCCGCCGGTGACGCTCTGCACCAGCTCCTTGAGCGCGTCCACCGCGCGCTGGCCCAGCTCGTGCTCGCGCGTACAGCAGCACGGGGCGACCTGCAATGGGCGGACATGTCGCGCGCGTTACCTCCCCGCCGGTGACGCTCTGCACCAGCTCCTTGAGCGCGTCCACCGCGCGCTGGCCCAGCTCGTGCTCGCGCGTACAGCAGCACGGGGCGACCTGCAATGGGCGGACATGTCGCGCGCGTTACCTCCCCGCCGGTGACGCTCTGCACCAGCTCCTTGAGCGCGTCCACCGCGCGCTGGCCCAGCTCGTGCTCGCGCGTACAGCAGCACGGGGCGACCTGCAATGGGCGGACATGTCGCGCGCGTTACCTCCCCGCCGGTGACGCTCTGCACCAGCTCCTTTAGCGCGTCCACCGCGCGCTGGCCCAGCTCGTGCTCGCGCGTACAGCAGCACGGGGCGACCTGCAATGTGCGGACATGTCGCGCGCGTTACCTCCCCGCCGGTGACGCTCTGCACCAGCTCCTTGAGCGCGTCCACCGCGCGCTGGCCCAGCTCGTGCTCGCGCGTACAGCAGCACGGGGCGACCTGCAATGGGCGGACATGTCGCGCGCGTTACCTCCCCGCCGGTGACGCTCTGCACCAGCTCCTTGAGCGCGTCCACCGCGCGCTGGCCCAGCTCGTGCTCGCGCGTACAGCAGCACGGGGCGACCTGCAATGGGCGGACATGTCGCGCGCGTTACCTCCCCGCCGGTGACGCTCTGCACCAGCTCCTTGAGCGCGTCCACCGCGCGCTGGCCCAGCTCGTGCTCGCGCGTACAGCAGCACGGGGCGACCTGCAATGGGCGGACATGTCGCGCGCGTTACCTCCCCGCCGGTGACGCTCTGCACCAGCTCCTTTAGCGCGTCCACCGCGCGCTGGCCCAGCTCGTGCTCGCGCGTACAGCAGCACGGGGCGACCTGCAATGGGCGGACATGTCGCGCGCGTTACCTCCCCGCCGGTGACGCTCTGCACCAGCTCCTTGAGCGCGTCCACCGCGCGCTGGCCCAGCTCGTGCTCGCGCGTACAGCAGCACGGGGCGACCTGCAATGTGCGGACATGTCGCGCGCGTTACCTCCCCGCCGGTGACGCTCTGCACCAGCTCCTTGAGCGCGTCCACCGCGCGCTGGCCCAGCTCGTGCTCGCGCGTACAGCAGCACGGGGCGACCTGCAATGGGCGGACATGTCGCGCGCGTTACCTCCCCGCCGGTGACGCTCTGCACCAGCTCCTTGAGCGCGTCCACCGCGCGCTGGCCCAGCTCGTGCTCGCGCGTACAGCAGCACGGGGCGACCTGCAATGTGCGGACATGTCGCGCGCGTTACCTCCCCGCCGGTGACGCTCTGCACCAGCTCCTTGAGCGCGTCCACCGCGCGCTGGCCCAGCTCGTGCTCGCGCGTACAGCAGCACGGGGCGACCTGCAATGTGCGGACATGTCGCGCGCGTTACCTCCCCGCCGGTGACGCTCTGCACCAGCTCCTTGAGCGCGTCCACCGCGCGCTGGCCCAGCTCGTGCTCGCGCGTACAGCAGCACGGGGCGACCTGCAATGTGCGGACATGTCGCGCGCGTTACCTCCCCGCCGGTGACGCTCTGCACCAGCTCCTTGAGCGCGTCCACCGCGCGCTGGCCCAGCTCGTGCTCGCGCGCGTACAGCAGCAGCACGGGGCGGGAGTCCGGGCGCTCGGGCGGCGGCGCTGGCTCGCGTGACCTGCAATTTACGGAAACGTCGTTAACACATGATTCTTAACATTATTTCTTCCTGGTTCAGGAATAGCGTTTTCAATGGGGTCCTGGTTTAGTTTCCCGTCGAGAACTCTTTGCTGGGCGGAAAGCCGTCGTTCTTGTATCTGATGTCTCCAAGAGTCCTTAGTATAATGGCGGAAAATAAACCTTTATTTCAGACTTTACTTTTATTACAGGTAGATTTTGCCGTTCGTACAAAATTCAAGATTGATAGTGCATGATAGATAGATAGATAGATAACACTTAATTGCACCAAATCGGAACATACATTGAAACATATGTAAGTTAACTTATATTATGAGGTACAAACGGCGGTCTTATCGCTAATATAGCAATCTCTTCCAGACAACCGATTGGATGAACCAAAGCAATGCAGGGAGACAAAGTGGTAGTTGGCAGTGCATCTACTTATATAAATTTACATATATATGTACCTATGTACGAATATTTATATATAAACATATAATATATATAAATATATAAATACTTTTTAATATACTATAATTAATATTAATACTAATTATGAAGACTAAGGAAGTTTTTGAGGAAGGTGGAAGATCGCAAGATGAGAGAATTACAGTGATAAATAATGATTCTTTAAAAGTGTTTTAAAAGATGTCAAAGTTTGTGCGCGTCTGATATGCAGAGGGAGTGAATTCCATAATCGAGCAGCCTGTACAGTGAATGATATGTCCAAGAAATTAGTGGAATGTGTGGGCAACTGGAGTTCTAGATTCTCTGATGATCTCAAGGACCTAAAATGTGTATCACATAGGAATTCAAACCTAACCTTCAGGTAAGAGGGAGCCGTGGGATTAAATAAAATACTGTAAAGAAGAGAGAGTATATGAGTATTTCGGCGAAGGCGAATGGGTAACCACTCGAGTTTTCTACGAAATTCGGAAACGTGATCATATTTGCGGAGCCCAAATATGAACCTTATGCAGAAGTTTTGAAGCCGCTCGAGTTTATCTAGTTTGTCCTCCGTAAGGTCAAGATAGCTGGCGTCAGCATAGTCAAGGATTGGAAGAAGGAGGGATTGTGCTAGTGCAATTTTAGTGGCAGTTGGGAGAAAATTACGTAAGCTCCTTAATGATCCGGCTGCAGCATATAATTTACGACTGGTCTGTTCTATTTGTGGACTCCAAGACAGTGTTTGATCAAAGTTTACCCCCAAGTTTTTAACCCTATCACTGAATGGTATTACTGTTTTGTTAAATATTACTCGAGGGGTATGAATCCAGTCAACTTTTCTGAGCATGCGAGAACTGCCTATCACAATAACCTGTGTTTTGGAGGGATTTACTGTAAGACCGTGGTCTGTGCTCCACTTATTGATAATTGCCATGTCACTGTTAATGATACCAATACCATCGCTAAGGTGCTCTACCGGTGTCTGGGTGTATATTTGTAAGTCGTCGGCATAAAGGTGGTAGGAAGAAGTTAACCGAGAGGTAATCGAGTTGATAAATACAGTGAAGAGTAGTGGAGATAAAACGCCACCCTGTGGCACGCCAGCGCTGGTGAAACACCACGACGAGTAGGTATCGTCAATGCGAATCCGCTGCCGACGGCCAAACAGGTAACTACGAAATCAATCAATTGCCATTGGAGATATGTTAAGTGAGCGTAGTATGCCAAGCAGAATGTCAAAGTCAACAGTGTTGAACGCGTTGCTAAAATCAAGCAGCGTAAGCACTGTCAACTTTCCACACTCCATGCCTAGTCGAATATCATCCGTAATATTTACAAGAGCGGTGACTGTGCTGTGACCTGGACGGAAACCGGACTGGGAAGGATTAAGTAGGACATTCTTAGAGAGGAAGGAGCTTAGTTGATTGTGGATGAGGCGTTCCAGGACTTTGGAAAGGAATGGTAGTATGGAGATGGGGCGATAATCGGAAAAGGATGATGGATTTAGTTTTTTAGGTAGTGGGGTGCATTGCATCGAGTTCATATAACTAAATTCAAGCGTCCAAAATAAAAAAGCCCAACCCCATGGAAAACTTTGGATTTTTGTTAGCTATTATTCATAATCTTTTGTTATTTATAATCTTTTCTTATGTAAATTATTAAAACTTTAAGACTTTTAAGTAACTATTAAGATTTTATTTAAATTGTTAGTAGGTTCATCGCTTAATTTTAAGTTTTGGAAGAGCGAAGTGCCCTAACACAGGTAATTTTTGCCTAAAAGGTCACTTCAAACACTAGCTGTAGTAAATTTTGTGACTGGAAAATAAAATTATTTTAAAAAATTATTTTAAAATTATATAACCTAGAATTATTAAATGCGAATTCCCGAAATAAGTTCTCACAGTACAAATGAGAAAAAGGCTACACGTGTAACGCAGTGGTTTTAAGGTCGTCTACATTACTAAGGCGCCCCCATATATCGGGTTCGATGTACGGGATGTATGTTATTCGGGTACGGGACAACTTTCAACGTAACCCATGTATGGTTGTTAGGTGTTTGAGCGCTTCGTGTCCATGAATTGCATATTTCGAAAATCCCCCGCGATACCTAGTGCGGACATTGTCTTTTTCAAAAATAAAAAATATTCATTAAAATTCAGATTTTACTTTGAGATACAGAGTTACGGAACACGTGCGCACTGCAAAGTAATTAACTCCGTTAGATCATGAATTTTTGCGGTAACATTTTAGTTAATTAGCAACTCAATATTATTTTGTACTGAACTTGGAATATAGGAGCCCAATTAGCTCTTGTCCGTGATGTTTTAATACGTAGTATTTAACTGATAAATCAAAAAATCTTCGTTTGTATTAAAATAAAATTCTAACCAATGTCTAACCAAAAATACTGATTGCACACCAAAATGGTTATCAGAAACATTAACATCTTTGCAGCAATTCTTCTTCTTCTTATCGTGTCGATGGTAAGAATTCAAGTTTATCTGCCCAAAATTGGGCAACGCTGACGGCTTTGGCTGATGCGTCATACAACTCCTGAAGTGAACAGGAGCCTGGACAAGAAGGACAAGCTGATAAATGGACCATAGTTTGGGGTGACACCTCATTTGCTCATGTTTTCTTTGGATCTACCAACCTACGTAATCTATTAAGAGTCCTCCGAGTTGGCCATAGCAAATTATGTCCCGGGGGTAATTCTTCCTTTGGCGGGACAAAAAAAGGGGTAGCAAATTTATCTCGCCATAAGATTGCCCTCGCTTTCTGTGCATATGTCCGCAGCTGCGGTAGTGACCAAGAAACTTTTTAATCGTCTAGGAGTTAAGCTATAACGAGAATGGTTTTTGTCTGTCTCCTGCTTATGCTTCTCATCACCACAAGCTACTTCCCTTCTAACAGCTGGGAGCGCCATTTGCCAACGGATACAGTTTTTGAACTGGCGTGGGTTTAATGTATCTATTATATTAAGTTCGTGACGCATTTCTATTAATTTAAAAGTGCATTGTTTGTGTAATTTTTTTTCTGGTATCAGGCTTTCTATGGTCGCCGTTATATTTGATTGAAAAAAAAAAAGATAATTGAATAATATCCCGTTTTTAATTACTCGCATTACAAATTACGTATAAGATTTTAATTAATCGTGAAACAAAAAAAAATAGATTTTATTCTAGTTTGCATCAATGACGGAACCGAAACATTAGAATATAATATAAAATCTATTTTAAAACATTTGTCATTTCTATTTCTTCAGAAGGCATTAAAATCTTGAAACCTCTCACGTGACCTGCAGGTTACACTTTATCACAATTAATAAGTAGCTTTTATGACTGTACGTGCGGCCCTGTGGTTAAGGTAGTCAGTCACCTCGGCACTTCCTCGACGCCCTCAGTTTCGGATTCGAGCCCCGTACAGTAACACTCCATATGTGACCCATTTATAGTTGTTGTGAGTTTGGGTGTTCTTATTCACTACTACTAGAATAAATGTGCTACGTTTTTCGGGCGTCGTAGTTTAAACCGACATGCTTATTAGGGATTATACAATAGGTGAACGGTGAGAAGGGTCAAGTCTACGTGCATCCTTAAAATAACCTCTCATACATGCATACATAGACACACGCCTGTTTTCGATAGTGGTATGTAGGGACAATGGATTTTCATTTGTCACGATCCTTGCACACTTGTTTTGCTTTGTTTACTCCCATTATATTCTTCATAGTTCATACTATACTAATCTTTCATATGGCCTATTTCTAGGGTACTTCTGACCTGGCGTTTTATGATAATGACTAGCACGAAGCTATTTAAGTGGTCTCTGCTGATCTCAGGAGTACTTGAAGGGTTGAATGTAAAATAAAACCACATCTAGTACTTGAACTATTGGTATATTGGACTGATTGTTCTCTGATAGCTCTCTGTTTGTACTCAAAATGCAACAAAATTGTCATGACCTAGGTGTGCAGTGTGAACGAAACCATACCGCCATCTATTTCAGCACTAATGCCACCTAGTGATACAGAGTGTGTACTTATTTAAGTATTTTTGTATCAATGGCAGTATTGGTCGTAAACAGATAACATCTCCGAACTGGTTACAGAATGTCCGAAGATCTTTCTAATCTTTCGTTGAAAGTATATACTAATTTCCAATTAAATAGGCCGCATAACAAAGCAACCTCTGCAAATTTACAGAATGATGCCGATCGCACATTATTATCCAAATTACTACAAATAATGCGTTTTATTACGATGCGTTCTCCAAACTGTTTCTTCGATGTGTGAATTTAGGCTGTTTACTTTCTCCACACATATATAGTGATATCAACGTATTGATTATTAATAAATAATCAATAGGGCTACATAGTCTACATTGTTTATAAATAAATATTTATTTAACAGTTGTGGATAATATTGGTGTCATATCAATATTTTCTACAGATTATACATATCTACTAGAACACATTCATAACATTATTTTATGATAGTGATTAGATTACACAATATATTATTTTATTTATGTGAATTTCTTTACATACCAACACAATTTCAATTGTTAATGAATGAATAAACTTGAACACTTACTTAGTAAAAGTATACAAAATATATTTTTAATTTTTCAAGTGAACTTACTAGAAATTTGAGTAATTAGAGAAATTGACATAATCTTACATATTAAAATTATTATATTAATTATATCTAAGCTTTGCAAATCTATTTGGATTGTATGCTCACGCTTAACCATTGGTCTTATTATAACCGATATTCGTAGTACGGCTACTTGATACTGGGTGGGTACCGTAGTCTATGACCGCTTGCAACATGTGGGACATCATCAGAGGTAATATTTCAATAATAATAGTTAAAAAACAACAACTATAATTTTTCTTTTAGGCATCCGAAAAATCAAAGAAAACAGATAAGTTTTACTTAAACCTTTGAGTAAAAACCTATAAAATAAAAAATGATTTTATTCACGTAGACTTTAAGAAAGCGCTTGTAAATAGTCAGAACACATTTGAGGTAATATAGTTAAGTATACATAATTATTTCTAGTTACATACAAATAGATATTTAGGTATACACAGCCACATATCAAGCCACAAATGTCCAGTATAAGCTGATCTCGCATTGTATAGGATTTCTATACCATGAATGTCGGCTTATACCGGAAATGTTCAGCTTGATATGTAGCCGTGTGAACAGGGATTGTTAAAACATTTATAAAGTTTATTTTATAATAGTTAAGATATTTATCTAGCTTGTATTAAGTTCTTGTCAAAGAGATTATGTTTAGCTATTTTACTACATATTGTCTGAATGGTTCTGTCTATATTAAGGTATGAATTCAATATCATTATAATGGCGGAACTTGTGCTTCATAGAAAAATTTTAACAAGTTAATTAGTATGACAGCCCTGGCACCTGTCTGCGGTGGACAGAAACTACTACCACATTACCATCGGATCCCAAACTAGGCCAAGATTGTACTATGACAACCAGACAACTGATAAACGTATCAAGTATATACATTTCATACATATTATACATACATATTTTAAATGAATTACACTAATTTCGAAATAAAAACCTATAAATTTTCTCTTTGATGAGCTAGCTAAGTAACTAAATCTTTTCTACTGTCATAAATTGTTAAATGTTCATACAAGTCGCATATCCAAATATCTATTTGAACGTAGAAATAATTAAATATATTACTACAAACATGTTATGTGTATCTACAAGCGCGTTTTTAAAGTATATGTGAACAAAAGCTGTTTTACGCCCAGACACAGCACAAATAATGGTCCTGTCTAACCTGTTGCTTACATAAATCAAACGACTGCCATCTGATACAGTAATAATACTTATTATTACTTATACTGCCACAAATCTTTGAGCGATGAGTACGATGGAAAGATGAAAAAGTACGAAGAAAAAAGAACTTTACCTACTATCAATTATAGCACAAAGTTATTCGTAGTTGAGAATTTTAAGGGGATATAGATATTATATGGACAACACTAAATAATAATATCTAGGGACAATGTCACACAGATCATCCTAGCCCCAAACTAAGCAAAGCTTGTACTATGGGTACCAGGCGACGATATACATACTTATATAGATAGAAAACATCCATGACTCAGAAACAAATATTCGTGCTCATCACACAAATATTTGCACATTTGCACTTACCGGGATTTGAACCCAGGACCACCAGCTTCGTAGGCAGGAGCACTACCAACTAGGCTACGGTGGCCGTCCATCAATTATAATATTAATTTTCCTTATTATGTTAAAGAACAATTATTATGGATAACCATTTATCGACACTAAAGTTCATAACCCCAAGATATATTATTTACCTAATGCGTCACGCGGCGCAGATAACAGACAGGCGTGTGTACTAAACGGGAGATATATCACAAACGACGTATGCATTGTTCAAAAAACATCAGGTTGTTGTTGGGTTCCGTGCAGCCCAAGAAAGAGTTATTCATTACTAATCGTTTCTGTACATTGTGGGAGCACGATAAATAGTGTGGGCACTCGGAACTTGCGTTCTAAGCGTTTCGACCACAAACGGTATATAATATGGGATTTCTAATCATATCACATGTTGTGCTGGTACTGGGAAAATGAGGTAGGATTGAGGTGTCGCGTCCCAAACCATACGTCTTCCAAACTTACAAAACAACTCGGTCAGTCAACAGTCTTAAGCCATCATAAGCATTATCAGTAAAGTAAATATTAGGTCTTTACCTATGAAATTGCCGTTCTGCAGTACTGGCCATTTCAAATCAACATAATTTTTGTTTGGCTAAGAATTCTAATTTCAAATTAATTTTATTTTAAAAACATGGATTCTTTTTTCCAAAAGTAGTCATTTCTTTATTGATTAGTGTTACATTTTCATCGCATTTCAATCTTTTTCGTCATCATGGATACGTTAAAAATTCGAGTAATTATGGAATATGAGTACCGTCGTGGCAGCAACGCGGCACAAGCGGCACGCAACATCAACGACGTTTACGGAGCTAACACTACAAACCAACGCACCACCTGTTATTGGTTTGCTCGCTTCCGTTCCTGAAATTTCGACCTGAAAAATGAACCTCGCGGTCGTCCGAAGACTTTGGTCGACAATGACGAATTAAAGGCGGTTGTGGAAGCTGATAATACACAATCTACGGCTGAATTAGCAGCAGCTTTCGACGTTAGCGTCAAAACAATATTGGTCCATTTGCGTCAAATTGGCAAGGTAAAAAAGCTTGACAAATGGGTGCCCCACGAACTCAATGATCGCCAGCGCGAAGTACGCGTCGAGACGTGCCTTGCACTGCTCAACAGACACACAAATGAAGGAATTTTGAACCGCATTGTTACCTGCGATGAAAAATGGATTCTGTTTGATAACTGCAAGCGCTCAGCAAGTTGGTTGGATCCTGGTTCAGCACCTAAACAATGCCCTAAACGAAAACTTACCCCTAGAAAAGTGATGGTCACTGTTTGGTGGTCTAGCGCCGGTGTGATTCATCACAGCTTCTTACCAAACGGGGTGAGCATTACTGCAGATGTGTACTGTGAAGAACTGAGCACAATGATGGAGAAGCTGGCGCATCTCCAACCAGCATTGGTCAATCGCTCGTCTCCGCTGCTCCTGCACGACAACGCGCGACCTCATACTGCACAGCAGACGGTCTCCAAGTTGCAAGAACTGGGGTTGGAAGCTCTCCGTCATCCGCCCTACTCACCAGACCTTGCGCCTACAGACTACTACTTTTTCCAGAATTTGGATAACTTCTTGGCGGGAAAAAAATTCAATACCCGAGAGGCAGTACAAAATGCCTTTGAAGAATTTGTTGCCTCCCGTCCAGCTGATTTCTTTAAGAAGGGCATCAATAAACTGCCACTGCGATGGCAAAGATGCATTGATTGCATGGGTGATTACTTCGATTAATACAAATAAAAAAATTCATGAAAAAAATTCGTTTAAATTTTTTCATACAAAACGGCAATTTCATAGGTAAAGACCTATTATGCGAACACACAAAGTTCGAGGATCGGGAGCATTTTATGGCGCCGTCGATAGCTGTTACGAGAACATCTCTCATTTCAATAATCAGTAGTAATGACTTAGGGATCAACTACCTTGTCTTAGCAAATCTTTTAGTGCCTTTTCAAAGGCTACTAGCGTCTTACTAGACGGTAGTGGCGCATGCATTTGCTGGTAACCTACAGGGCAAGCATTACAACAGTGTAGTTATCTACACCGGCACGCTGGCCTTGCCTCGCTTGGCACACACTTTACAAGTATTATGACAGCGTATTCAACGAAGCAATAAAAAAAAAAACAATATAGTGATTAGTAATCAAATTCATTAATGAAGTAATCGATTGTGGTTAGTTGGGCAGGTTACCGGACTTATCCTGTTGATTGATTTATATATACAAGGTATAAATATATATAGGTACCAATGATACTAAACATATTAAAGAATACTATTTTTTGCCACTCAGCTGATCAACCGTTTTGTATAGGGAGCAATTCTTATTTGAGTTTTTTGAAAGTTAATGTTCTACTCGTACCTACTACAACACGTGATTATCATTGTTTAAATAGAGGAGTGAGGCAAACGAAGAAGCGGGTCACCTGATGGTAGGAGATCACCGCCGCCGGAGGCACTTGCAACACCGAAGAGGCCGTACGGCGCAAGTGCCTTGAAGAAAGGAATAGGGTTGCTTCTTGATGATTGCATTGACATACCGTGTCGGTAATACTTCCACAGTTAATCGTTGAATGAAGCCGTACAAACACGCACCGGTGCAGTACATAAACGTGGACAAACATGAACCGCAATCTGTTCAACGGCTATTGGAGCACTTACATAAGGCAGCGTGGCCTACCCGAAGCATTTCAGGTCCATCCAGAAGCTGCGGAGACTTCAAATGTGCTCGAGTAACTCTTGGAGAGATCGCGGTTTATGTTTGCAGCTTTGTCGGCGTTCTGTATTGTACCGGGACGTGTATCTACATATTCCGTTGAACGTTTACTTAGTTAAACAATTGTTCACCTGACCCCAGTCAGGTGAACAATTGTATTTATATTGCTATCGTAAACAGATTCAACTGCTAAAATATATTGGTTCACAAAAGTTGTAGATCTGCTTATTGGAACGTTTTAAAAATATATGTCACCGTATGATTGTACATAGCGATATATTATAATCTATCACGCGAGATTGTGCACTGTCGAAAGATTGTGAACCGTAATATACTGTTTACCCCGGCGTATTTCGCTACTAGAAAAGTAGTTAAAGTTAGGTGGAAAGCGAAGCGAGCGTGCCGCGATAGCGGGCGGCGAGTGCCAGCAACAATTTTAATGAAACAAGCTTGTGATTTAACAGTTGCCCTTCGATAGATTATAATCTACCGAAAATAATGCGTTAAATTTTAAGCAGCTTACAATCTTTTGACAGTTTACATTCTAACGGTATACACAATTTTACGGTGCCCGACTTATTTTTATATAGTAGATTTGTAACGATAGCCATAAAGGTTGGAATGAGAAACAAACGCCGAAGTACTAGCGAGACGACTACCTTATCGCGCCACGCGTCAGTCATTTAAAATGAATACAGCTTTCAATTTTAGATTATACGAACCATCATTACTGCTTTTGTTTTGTATTCGATACAAATTATTAAAACAATAGTCCAGAGTCTAATGTGTGACATTGCGTCATTGAGCAAGGTTTGTATGTTTATATGCTCCGTACATTAGATACAAGTCTAGAAGGAGTAGCGTGCCTTAGTGCGTGTATCTATGTTAACGCTACACAGAATTCCAGTTAAACTGCTTTCATTAGAATACAGTTAGGTACGCCAGTGCTTAATGCCGAGCTCTCTCGTGCGTATGAGTTAGAAATACAACTTTATTAATATGCTGATTAGTGAAACCGGCTTCAAGTTGGTTGGACTATTTGATTGCAAACAAACATTAAAATTGAAAAGCTTCGAGCTTCGAAACGTTGGAATATTCAAACTAAACACAGGCCCAAAGTGGCGAAGGAAGTCATAAAAATAAATATTTGTAACACTATAATATAACGATTGCCTGGCTTCATTTTATGCAGCTCACGGTTACTTATATTGATATTTACTACACTTTCTATTATTACGACTCTCCAACTAGCACTGCCATCTATAACAACCAGAATACTGATGAACATACATATTTCTAAATACATGCATATTATACATAATTTACACCTATTATCGATAGCTCTTGGAAAAGACTAAGCAAATAATTAAATTAAAGGAAAATAAAAACTCTTGACCGAATGGTGCAGAAATTAAAACTATAATTTTATTGTTTCTTTTCTAACTTACATAGAAAAAGTTAAACAAAATATTAAAACAGATTAAAATAATAAAAGAGTTCGTAACAACACCCAAACAGAACAAATAATTATGCTCATCACAGGAAGATTTGTCTTGGGAGGGGATCGAACCCACGACCTCTGGCTTACCAGCCAGGGTCAATAACCACTAAACCAACAGTAGTCTGTTTATTGGTATACTAAATCATTTGCCTACATAATTTCAAATCTTAGGTAATCAAATTAATGATACTTGTAGAGTGTAAACGATGCCATTTATTAAGCCTTAAATCAAGTTGACACTACTATTGCAGAATTGGAAAAATAATTAAAGAAAATATATAATTTTGGTTCGTAGTTACCATTAAAACTAGTTACAAATCTGACAACATTCCATTTGAGATTAATCTTGATCTGAGTTTCGAAAATGATACAACCGTCGCCTGATCAATTAAGTTTATTAATTAAAGTTGAACGTCGATATGTGCGGCGCGTGCGATTGGCTGCCGTATTAGCGGGATAACCACGATACAGGAAAATTCTATGTACTTATATGTAATCCATACGTTAATTCTTTGATCAAATTAATATAATATCCCGGGACATTATTCACTCACGGCCATCTGATCATAGGATCAGGGCAAGGGATTTAGTCGGGAACTAAGCAGGGCTTTTTTTTCTTAATACATACTTATATAGATAATTACACAAATATTTGTCCTGGGTGGAAATCGAACCCACGACCTGAGGCGTGAAAGGCAAGTATCTACCAGCCACGCCAACTGTCATTGAAATGAAAGAAGGTCAACAGCGCAAGCATGGCGAGCTTTTGTAGTAAGCACATGTTTTCCTGGTCGAATTAGAGTGGTTTGAATCCCGGGTCAGGTTAAAATATTATAGGGTTTCTTTCTGGCAAGATAAACACCCAGTAATTTAAGAATTCTGAATCCCAATGTCGCTTCTCATTTTTGAAACCAGACTATTTACAATAACTGAAATCGTAGTTATCCTTCAATATAAATTATGAAATGTCTGTTAGATTAAGTGGATTAGATTTCAGGTTTAGAGCCTAGTACAGACTCCAGCTCTCTCTAAAGTTCTATTTAAGCACTTATAATTGCCTTAACATCGCAATGTAATTTATATTAGGTTGGGGAAAAAGTCTTTTCGCATTATAGTATGTATGAACTGGTCATAAAATCTCTTTGGCTTGTTCTTTTTCTATTTTTGTGTGAAAATCTTAATGCGGTTCACAGAATACATCTACTTAACAAGTTTCAACAGTACAGCTCTTATAGTTTTGAAAAAAGTGGCTGTGACATACGGACGGACACAGACAGACATGACGAATTTATAAGGGTTCCGTCTTTTGCCATTTGGCTACGGAACCCTGAAAAAGGTAAAAATTCAAGGAAAGCCGCGAAAAAACTTTGCGATGTTTATGGACCTAGTGCAGTATCTGTGAGAGTAGCACAAAATTGTAAAGATGTACGTCGCTCTGGTCGCCCTATTACGGATAAAATGGATGCCATTTTTTTTTAAAGTGGAGTAAGATTGGCATATCATTAGTTATGACGTAGCTGAAGAACTGGGAATTGATCAAAAACATATTGGGGCATTTGAAAAAAACTTGGTAGGTACACAAAAAAGCTCGATAACTGGGTACCTCACGAGCTCACTGTAAGAAACCTAATGAACCGTGTACTCATTTGTGATTCTTTGTTACGACGTAATGAAGCCGAAAGAATTTTGAACAAGCTGATAACTGGTGATGAAAAGTGGATCACGTATGACAAGTCAGGCTCCACAGACTGTGGCAAAACACGGGTTAACTCGCAACAAGGTGATGCTGTGTGTGTGGTCGGATGGTAGGGCATTATTCATTATGAGCTGTTACCACTAGGCAGGACCATTGATTCTGAACTCTACTGCGAACAACTGATGAGATTAAAGCAAGAAGTTGAGAGATAGCGGCTGGAATTAATCAACAGACGGGGTGTGGTTTTTCATCGTGATAACGCTAGACCTCACACATCTTTAGCCACTCAGCAAAAATTAAGAGTTTGGCTGGGAGGTGTTAATGCATCCGCCGTATAGTCCTGATCTTACACCTTCAGATTTCCTCCTGTTTCGGTCTCTTTAGAATTCTTTAGGCAGTGTCAGGTTAACGTCACGAGAGTACTGCCAAAACCACTTGTCGCGGTATTTTGATCAGAAGTCCCAAAATTTCTATAGCAATGGGATCATGACCTACAAGATAGCAAAAAGTTTTCGAACAAAATGGTATCTACATAGTTCAATAAATGTAAATAAACTATATTAAAAATGTGTTGATATTTCTTATAAAATGCGAAGAAACTTTTTCCTCAACCTATTAATAGGAAAATTAAGCTCGTTAACACACGTTGCACGTACATGGTAACATAGTTGCTCCCGTGCGAATGTTCACCGCTCATCAGTACCACCACCACATCATCCTATTCTTTTTTGTTATCGTTGTGCTCATTCCGAGAAACATTAGCATGTAAATTTGTTTCTTACTGTTTTTGGTTCGCTTATATTTTTTTAATTAACTCAAGTGCTATTCACCTCTAAGTAATTGTCACCTCTCCACTTTTATTATACATTTGATCTTTCGTGTTTTTATCGAAAAACCCAATAAATAAATAAGACTTTGGACTTGGGTTCCTAAGGATTATCACGTAACAGACTTATTTAAAAACGCTACTTAAATTTAAGCCGGCCGCTCGACCATGGTTTATCAATTTTTTCATTTAAAAACACGATTTAACTTTGACCCGCGGTTAAGCCATGTCAAAATTTAAACCGCGTCGGCCCCTGGTTTAAACCTGGCTCAAATATGACGGATTTTATTTGCATCAGCTGACGTTTTGTTTGACGTTTGTTTGTGAATGGAGGGTTTATTGAAGTAACTAACCGTTTTAATTTTTAAATAAATACTGATTTCCAGTTGGAATCTTATCACAAACTTCAAAATCCACCGAAGAAAATCAATAGTCCTTGAAAATGCACTATTACGATCATAAATCTATCATTCCATGTCTACCATAGAGCAAAAATCATAAAGTTTTGATACATAATCCGATTTAGTCGATTAATTTTGGTCAAGCTCTATACCAGTCCCAGAAATGTTGACAGTGTAAAATAAAATGACGTTACTTAGCTGAGAAACCTTTAAGTAGTTTTTAAATAAAGAAATAGTTGAGCGGGGTTTAAGTGGTTGAGCAGGGTTTAGCTGAGACATGGTTAAACGGCGGATCACGGAATTATCTATACAAATAAATAAAATTGGAGTGTCTGTTTGTAATATTGAAATAACCGTTTTTTCTACATAAATATGAATTTATATACGGTACCTACACCAAAAAATTTTTTTTACAATTTTTGTCTGTCTGTCTGTCTGTTTATTCCGGCTAATCTCTAAAATGGCTGGACCGATTTTGACGGGACTTTTATTGACAGGTAGCTGATGTAATAAGGAGTAACATAGCCTACTTTTATTTTATAAGAAAAAAAATATTTTAGAAAAAACAAAAAAAAAACAAATTTTTTTAAGTTTTAAATAAGAGTGTAAATGAATAAATATCATGTGACAACTAACACACCGCTATCCGATCACCAACAAGACAGAGCCTAACCTGGTAACCAGGGGCTGTACCGGTTAAGTCACCGAACATAGATTTCTTAAACGGCGTTCAAATAAAGGTTTAAAATGACTTAATCAATCTTTAAATCGGCTTCAACGTTGACAATCGATTCCGGACCATTTATGACGTCACATGTGCTCATGGAAGCCGATTTAACGATTGATTAAGTCATTTTTAACCTTTATTTATTTGAACACCATTTAAGAAATCGATGTTCTGGGACTTCGCCGGTAGAGCCCCAGATAACTAAACATACTAATAATATTTTTTTTTGTGTTTACTTATTTACAAACGGCCATCTGATCCCAAACTAAGGAGTGCTTGTACTATGGAAACCAGACAACTGATACACTACATATACTACTTTTCTATTGTAATAATATACTTATACAGATAATAACACCCAGACATGTTTCATGCACACAAATATCTGTCTTGCGTTGGAATCGAACCCACGACCAGTGGCGTGATAAGCAAGCATTCACCTACCACGCCAGCCAGCTCGTCAAATTAAAATAATATAAGTATGTTTATCCGTTGTTTGGTGACCATAGTACATATTTATCCATAATATAGTATTAAGATATTCCTAAATAAATACATATTATAGATAAATTACACCCACACACAGAATAAATAATCAAGCTCATACACAAACCTCCCAACTCAGCTTGAACCCACGACCTCTAGTAGCTTAGCAGTCAGAGTGTATAACCACTGGACAAGCAGGGGCTCTACCGGCTAAGTCACCGAACATCAATTTCTTAAATGGCTTTTATTATGTATTTGAATACAAATAAAACGGCGAGCGGACATTATCGCACTGACGTTTATTGATGTCAATCATGTACAGGCAAAGGTCCCATGTCATTATGCCAAACAGCCAGTACATACGTTACAGCTTTCATATAAATAAAGGTTAAAAATGACTTAATCAATCGTTAAATCGGCTTCCATGACCACACGTGATGTCATAAATGGTCCGGAATGGATTGTCAACGTTGAAGCCGATTTAACAATTGATTAAGTCATTTTTAACCTTTATTTATTTGAACGCCATTTAAGAAATCGATTTTCGGCGAATTAGCCGGTAGAGGCCCTGGTCGGTCTTCGGGTAATATGAACGACAGTAAAACTTAGATATGTGTTTATTACAAAAGAAAACCAGTGAGAAGCCCGACTAGTAATCTATTGACATTTCGTTCCAATGACCCTGAATATTCGCATTAAGAATAAATCAGCCCAATCTGGTCACAGCGCACGCCACGCCCCGGCCTGCGCGCCACTGTGCGCCACGTTACATTGTAATAGTGCTAATGAATAATGTATTCGCTTCTTGGCGTTATGATTAAACAAACAGTGTCAACGCAGTGGCCTGGGCGCGTAATGCATCTCGCGGCTTGGCTCATCTAATCCCTCGGGCTTCTATTTCTGGATGAACGGTACCGGCCGAATTCCGGCCACGGCGGCCAGTCACAATGAAATCTAGCCAATTGCGCGGGACATATTATAGTGCACGACTGTAGCACAGGGGCACTTTTTATTCCATCACTCAAGAACCGATGAGACGACTCAATACAACCGGAAACAGTTCAGGTATAGGACCGACGACTTTACGTGCTCTCCGAGGCACGGGGGTGTAATAGGGCCAACTCTCAGACTTCGGGCTGATACTGAGAAATTTATTTTTACGGAAAAATCCCGAAATCACTTTTTGGTCCGACCCGGGACTTGAACCAAGGACCTCATTATCTGCGGTTGAACATGTTACCGCTAGACCATCGAGACTTTTCTATACCCCAGTTTCATGATGATAGGTTAAATAGATAAAGCGTAAACAAATTCACATTTGATTTAATTATTAATAAAAACATTTAACGTTTTTTTTAACATGACATTTAACTGCTTCACCAGACTATAGAGGCGAACGAGCGCTCAAGCCGTCAAGCTAATAAAACTATAAGCTAAGTACCAGGACGGCTTTTGGGGTTCTAATCTCGACTCTGGGCGGTTACTGACGAGGAGATGCTTATGCGTATAATTTTAGCTAATAAATTTCGCTCTTCGTTAATAGCGCGGGACGCTATTCCGATTTTGGGTTCGGAGAGGGCATTGCATCGATACGAACGCAAACAAAGCGTCATGGAGGACGCAGGTTGTCGCGGAGCGTTCGCAGTCGTACTCTCATGCGGCGAGTACGATAAATCGGTTGGTGTGTTTTTTATTTGCAACACAAAAACTTGGGTGCCAACGGAACCTTATCACCAAGCCTCCCCTGTCCACCCGGCAGTATATACGTCTGCCAACGGGCTATAATCTCGTGAACTATAACAGGTACAGTTCGTTTGCGAATCTGCTCGCACTTGGCCGATTATTTCCATGTTTCCCATGATGAATATACCCTACGAATCGTGATATTGTTCACGGTACATTTCTGCCGCAATACTTAAAAAAAAGAAGGCTATTTAAAACTGCCGAATACAAACTATCTTACCGCAAACCAACCTTACTACTTGAAACAAACTAAAAGTGGCATTTTCGACTATTTTCTTGGTCGATAACTGAATACAATATTTCGACTTGTAGTTTCTGTTTTGAAGGAAGAAGAGGAAATAAGCATACGGCATACCTAATAGCAAGTTAACAGTAGCCCATGGACACCCGCTACAATTGATTTATCACTCGCGATGTCCACCCTTTAAAAACCTATTCAGTCCGTTTTTGTCCATATTCCAGTACCAATAAAACTTTAGTGCCTATCACATATTTTCCCTGTACAGTCAGACCACAGAAAACCCTTTACATCAATGTAATAGTAATAGTAAAACAAAGTTAATTGTTACAGATGTAATTAACGCGTCACAAGATTTCCTTATTACTTCCCCATACAACCTTAGCAGTCGTTATATTAGTCATTGTCTAACTATAACCTAAGCTAAATACTATTCGTTAAAGGTAAAATGGCGTAAAGAAAGTAAATCTACAATAAAGGGATTTATTTGTAAGACATGGCCTATAAAGCCGCAAAGAGTCCACGATTGTAACTAATTTTCCATATAAAATTTTTAAGAGAAACAGGTATTTTATAAAATCTTTAAACGTAAATAGAACTTTCGAGACAAATAGCTTCTTCAAATAACTTAAAAATACACAGAGACCTTTGAATAACAGAAAGATTACTATTATAAAATACCTAAATATTATAAATGTTTTAACAATCCGTGTACCTAAATGTAACTAGATATATGTATGTAACTATAAATAATTATGTACATATTTACCTACTTAAGTATATTACTACAAACATGTTCTGACTGAATGAATAAAAACCTTTTTTATTTTATGCCTGGCATTCGTCAACCAAGACGCTTTCTGTGCGGGCGGGGAGCAAAATGTACAGAGGTCGTTTGCTCAGGTAGCGTCTAAGTAAAACGGCTCTCATTCGTATTCGTTTTATATCACGGTTACGGTTAAGAATAACTTTATTTCTCATAAAGAATTGTATACATAATTCACTTACTGAGAACAATTTTTAAAACTAAGATTATTAATTAGGGCGCACAAAGGTACATATATAAATTAACAAAAACAATATCCTAAGAACAAAATAAATGTGGGTAAGTAAATATCATAACCGGTAAGAAACACAAGTTAAGTTAACCAACCACAAGATGGATGTACGAATTCGAATTTTACTGGATGTGGCATAGTTTGTTATCAGCAAGTTATTGTAAAATTATGATTTGTTATTATAAAAGTAATTTATTTTTAGTTAATTATTTATATTTGAGGTATAAATATATTATACATGGTTTCTAAAACATTTTAAGTATTGAATTATATTTGTATTCTCAAATTTTTTATTTTTTAATTAATGTTAATACTTATATATCAGAGGGTGCTATCGCCTTATTAAACACACACATCAAATATAGCCTCTGTTAGCTACCATAATACTTTATTTATATCTGATTATAAATACCTCGATATGGCAGTGAAAGTATTGTAAAGATAAAAACGAATATATAATATCACACTTATATTATAAAGGCGAAATTTTGCGAGTGTGTATGTTTGTTACTTCTTCACGTCAAAATGGATGGAGCGATTCATAAAATTTGGTATGGAGTTAGCTGACACCTTGGATTAACACATAGGCTATTATAAAGTTTAACACGGGTAAAACCGCGGTGCACAGCAAGTGTATCATAAATATAGTGTAGTAGATGTCTTAAGGATAATTTATCCAAGAAACTGAATAGGATGTTGATAGTCAGGTTGCTGTTTATTCAAAAATTAATAGATTGGTATGTTAGGTTGTATGGGAAACTGATGTCTTGTAAGTATACTACTGTAATATGTTGTTATGCCCGAGCGTCCTAAATGGTAACTTAATTTGAAACCTATCATCTATACATACACATTATGGAATGTAATACACGATTGACCATCTTAAATTATTTAATGTACAGACGCCAACACATCCACCTAACCCAATCTGTCAAACTTAATTTATAGATTTTCAACTTTATCACAAAAGCATAAGGTTCACTTTCAATTGGGGAAATCTGACAGATTGGGGGAGCTTGATGTGCTGGCGTCTGTACACGTTACGAAATCTTATTTTCTAAATTGTGACGTACCTAAATTTATTCGGTTGATTTCGCCTGGAGTCAAGTGCTGTAAGGCATAGAGTCTAAAAGACGGTAGGTATAATGGAGAATCTAACATGCGAGCTAGGCAGGATGATAGTTGATGCGGCAGTTTTATGGAAGAATAGTTCTTCCATAAAACTTCCATAAAAGTGTAGTGCCACGTCTTTCCTCTTTATTGTTATTCTCGGAGAATAGATCTCTCAATTGAAAGTAGTAGGGACGAATGTAGGAAGCTGCATCGATAATAATCCTAGAGCTGTAGCTCCTTAATTGGATAGATACATATATGAGGAACTTTAGATTTAGACCCTCTCATAACCAACATTATTAACGAAGGTATTAAGCTGTACGATTTAGATTTTGATGATACGCGTCACGGCTGACCTACCTGTTATTTAGCTCGAGAATTAAATTAATACATGGTTAAGTTCTTTGACCATATTTTCCTTTCCTTAAGGAAAAATCCGGAAAAGAAGAAATTTACTTGCTATAAATTTATTCGGACTTATGGACATGGAATAATAATAATAATGTCCTCCTAGTCGAAATTCAGCCACGGCGGCCAGTCTCAATGGAGAGTAGCCATCTGCGCGGGGCATAATATAGTGCACAAGTGTGTGCGCAAACACAAGGGCACTTTCCAATCCATCACTCTCACGATCCGATGGGACGACTAGCGTCCTGACCGGAAAGAGATCAGGTACAGGACCGACGGCTTTAGCTGCTCTCCGAGGCACGGGGGTGTAATACCAGCGACACCCAGACTTCAGGCTGATACTGAGTAATTTTTATAACAGAAAAATACCAAAATCACAAAAACAAGTATCTCAAGGCTATCCAACTACAGAGCCTGCCAGCCAGTCTTAATTATTATATTAAGCCAGAGTCTTAATGAATATGCATCAAAAATGAACTTCAAAATCCCACAAGAGCGCTAAGTAACTCTTTATGGAGCAATTTAAACGATTCTACAAAATCTCTCCAATGATATCAGAGTATTGACCCATGCAAACAAGTTAAAAACCAATTTGAAAGTCAAATTATGTTGCCGGCCTTTACAAAATATCTGATAATTCACTCGTAAGTGACTTCATTCTATTGAGTTGCTCTAAGTCAACAAACAGCAAAAACATAATAGGTCTTTACCTATGAAATTGCCGTTTTGTATGAAAAAATTTAAACGAATTTTTTTCATGAATTTTTTTATTTGTATTAATCGAAGTAATCACCCATGCAATCAATGCATCTTTGCCATCGCAGTGGCAGTTTATTGATGCCCTTCTTAAAGAAATCAGCTGGACGGGAGGCAACAAATTCTTCAAAGGCATTTTGTACTGCCTCTCGGGTATTGAATTTTTTTCCCGCCAAGAAGTTATCCAAATTCTGGAAAAAGTAGTAGTCTGTAGGCGCAAGGTCTGGTGAGTAGGGCGGATGACGGAGAGCTTCCAACCCCAGTTCTTGCAACTTGGAGACCGTCTGCTGTGCAGTATGAGGTCGCGCGTTGTCGTGCAGGAGCAGCGGAGACGAGCGATTGACCAATGCTGGTTGGAGATGCGCCAGCTTCTCCATCATTGTGCTCAGTTCTTCACAGTACACATCTGCAGTAATGCTCACCCCGTTTGGTAAGAAGCTGTGATGAATCACACCGGCGCTAGACCACCAAACAGTGACCATCACTTTTCTAGGGGTAAGTTTTCGTTTAGGGCATTGTTTAGGTGCTGAACCAGGATCCAACCAACTTGCTGAGCGCTTGCGGTTATCAAACAGAATCCATTTTTCATCGCAGGTAACAATGCGGTTCAAAATTCCTTCATTTGTGTGTCTGTTGAGCAGTGCAAGGCACGTCTCGACGCGTACTTCGCGCTGGCGATCATTGAGTTCGTGGGGCACCCATTTGTCAAGCTTTTTTACCTTGCCAATTTGACGCAAATGGACCAATATTGTTTTGACGCTAACGTCGAAAGCTGCTGCTAATTCAGCCGTAGATTGTGTATCATCAGCTTCCACAACCGCCTTTAATTCGTCATTGTCGACCAAAGTCTTCGGACGACCGCGAGGTTCATTTTTCAGGTCGAAATTTCCAGAACGGAAGCGAGCAAACCAATAACAGGTGGTGCGTTGGTTTGTAGTGTTAGCTCCGTAAACGTCGTTGATGTTGCGTGCCGCTTGTGCCGCGTTGCTGCCACGACGGTACTCATATTCCATAATTACTCGAATTTTTAACGTATCCATGATGACGAAAAAGATTGAAATGCGATGAAAATGTAACACTAATCAATAAAGAAATGACTACTTTTGGAAAAAAGAATCCATGTTTTTAAAATAAAATTAATTTGAAATTAGAATTCTTAGCCAAACAAAAATTATTTTGATTTGAAATGGCCAGTACTGCAGAACGGCAATTTCATAGGTAAAGACCTAATATTAAATTGCAGCAAAATTAGTATTCACATTTAGCTTTCTGGCAGTGTTCGCAAACAATATTGACGATGCATACATATATAATTTTAACGGAATAAATAGCTGAAATCTGAGAACCTCTTAATTCATAATTCATATTGCCATCTCCGTTCCTAATGTCCATTAAAATCAGCACAGTTAACTTTTTATTTGAACCCTTTGTGTTCTCAGTACTTAGCTCGCTGGTACGCAACATGCAATACATACTTATAATTAGTACAATGCACACGGGAAGCGTTGTATGGCTGTTATTTCAGTACAAGTTTGAATACTTCATGAGGTAATTTGATAACTCTTAACTATACATTTAGCCGAAATAGACCAAATATACATTGATATCACCGGAAGTGGCCAACGAGGAAAATCAGTTTCTGTTCTTTTTCCTGAATTATATCGTTACTGGTTCGTGAACATATTCTTAATCGAAATGTGCCTTCTTTTGAACATGCCTTTTAGAGTTAATCGCTCACGCTTTTATCGGCTCCTAAGTGATCGGCGATGTTAAGTCCGCGGTTATTTGATACATGGTTGACCGATAAAGTAGGTACATTTCTGAGCGTCTCCGTTTAATGGCCTAGTTAAATTTTGAGATTAAATTATACCTCCAGTGAACAAAGAACTTGCCACCCATATGGATCTCGATTCTTTTGTCGGTGAAGTCAAGAACGATTCATGCGGATATCACAATTTTAACCCGTTTGCAGACGAGACCATTTAAATAGATGAACAATAGGTAGGGCACAGCATTCATTCGTTCAAAGAGCAGCCCGACTGGGGAAGTACATCCACCTCACAGAAGAGATTCCTTAATAATAACATTAATAATTTTAATGTTGTGTTTCCAAGTGTGAGTAAGGTCGCCAGAGCTCATTGGGGTGGGGTAAGGGTCAGCAACCCTTGTTTGCGGCAACGCACCCGCGACACCTTTGATGTTTCGAGTGTCCATGGGTGGCGGTGATCACTTACCATCAGGTGGCCACTACCTCGTTCGATAAACGAGGTAGTGGCCACCTGATGGCCTCTGACATAAAAAAAATAGTGGCACACACGCCGCGGTTGCACAGTGAGAATGTCGCGGACGCGTGTCAGATAACCCCACGTTTTCGTCGCGTATTAACAGCGTCCAAGTAGACCCACTAAGAAAATTAATTCCGACGAGGAAGTACTGCCATTGGCTTTGTTATTTGGAGGATGAAGGAGGCGAAAATGAAAGCATCGACCAATTTGGGAGGTTCCATTATCAATTAACGGAATGGAAGAGCGACTACTTTGTGTTGTTTTACAAACGAATAAAAAATAATCCAAAAACAATTTCGTTCCTACATTCGAATGTATGTATGTATGAGTGACACATGACACACATTTGACAGTATCAGTGTCCCCCGAACAAATCTCGTCTACTGGCGGCCATCTCGTAGCGCGCGCAACCACTCGCATGCACTGAGTGCTCGCAATCCGCTCGTATAATGAGGCCCTTACCCACAATAATAAAAAAAGCCTGCAATACCATCATCCAAAAGTTAACCAGGGACCTACCGAAATTGCTTCAACCTAGCTGAATAAAATGAAAAGCAGTAACGCTTACGGACATTGTGACAGCCAAAGTAAACGCTCAAACTACTGAGAAAACACTTAAATGTTCGAAAATTAAACAGCTAAAACTAGGGACTGCAAATATGATATTAATTTTGAATAAACAGCTCTGGAAACAAAAAGAACCATCAATATCTAAAACTACATAAGGTTATCAGAACAAACTCAGACCAGCTAGTAAAAAGAGGAAAATCTATCCATTTTCCTGTTGCGGAGAGGGAAAGATAACAGAATATTTATTCGTGATTATTATTGATTAATTCGACTCCTTCAACGATGACCGGTGAAGACCTCATGTGACCTCGGAGCACAGAAAGGCTGTTATGACATTATTGTTTACTACGTCAGAAATCATTATATTCAACACGTGTTAAACTTCATGTCATCATCATTGATAGTTATTTGACACGTGTAGAGTACTTACCAAGTAGTGAAACGGGCGTATAGTTCGCCTAATGCTAAGTACTGCAGCCTATCACGTAACTGCACATGGTAAAGTAGTGTTAAGTAAAGGCATGGGGCAACACCCATGTGACCAGGCCAAATCATAACATTCAAAGATTTTATAAAAAAAATAATGTTGTCGTCCAAAAAGCAATTTTTCTCTATCACTCAGTATATAATAGTATTATTATGCTGGCGTGGTTGGTAGATATTTGTGTGCACGAACATCTCTGTTTGATCTAAGTCTGGGTGTAATCTATCTATATATATAAAAATCAATGTCACTTTTCGTTGTAATGTTATAACTACTTATAACTCAACAACGCCTTTACCGATTTGGCTAATTTTGGTCTTGAATTATTCGTGGAAGTCCAGGGAAGGTTTGTACGTAGAGAAAATTGAAAAAAAAGTGTTGAAAAAGCGTCAAATCAACATCTTTTAGCAATTTAATAATATTTTTTGTTTGAATAAATGAACTTAATAATATTTTTTTTATTACTATGCCTTATACGTAGCGAAGCACGTACCGGGCCGCTAGTTATCTATATAAGAATGTATTTACAAAAGATAAGTACTATATGTAGTTATATCAGTTACCAAGTTTCCATAGTAAAGCTCTGCTTAGTTTGATCAGATGGTCGTGTATGAATAATGTTCCAGTATGATATTAATGGTTTACCGATTTTACCCTTCTAAATGAAGAACCTTGCTAGGAGACTTGAGGATACCATGTAGCTAGTAGCAAAAAACGCTGATGCAAATAAAGTGATTGTGGTCCTGTTGACCACAAGCGGTCAAATTAAACAACGACAGTAGCTACCAGCGAACTCAAGCGACGACCTCAAGATAATGTATCTCGAATTGCTTGCCAATATCGCTTTAACGTCAACAGCGAATACAGAAAACATAAACAAGATTAGCAATTTAAATACGCACGATTGTGGACGTGACTCCATTCATTCTCAACTGTACAATAATAACACCCAGTACGGTACATCAAAACATTTATGTCATTATCTTTTGGACATTTGGAACTATAAATAAAACCAGCCAAGTGCGAGTCGAACTCGCCCATGGAGGGTTCCGTAGCAGCAAGTATTTCAGTTGATTAAATGAAAGCAAATTGCGGTTTACGATTTATGAAGTAAAAAAAAAAAAAACTACTTGCTTGGTCTCGTTCCAACCAATTTTCGTTGTTAGTTTGTATGGTAATGTGTAAATAAGGGAATGATAAAACTAAAAAATATATATGATGTAATTTTTTTTTAGTTTTATCATTCTCTTATTTTAAAAGTTACAGGAGGGGGGCACTCATTTTACCACTTTGGAAGTGTCTCTCGCGCAAACTATTCAGTTTAGAAAAAAATGATATTAGAAACCTCAATATCATTTTTGAAGATAAATAGGTACGATGAAAAAAAAATGTTGAGTTTCAGTTCTATATATGGGGACCCCGAAATTATTGTTCTTTTTCTATTTTTGTCTAAAAATTTTAATGCGGTTCACCGAATACATTTACTTACCAAGTTTCAACAGTACAGCTCTTGTAGTTTCGGAAAAATGTGGCTGTGACATACGGACGGACAGACAGACATGACGAATCTCTAAGGGTTCCGTTTTTTTGCCATTTGGCTACGGAACCCTAATAAGGGTATATTTGATCGTTTATCTACTTTTCTGACAGATATAAACAGTATTTAGTACCGGTCAGAGCAAGTGTACGGCTTTCATAGCGAATTGCTCTTACCTGTCTGTAAACGATCAGCGGGGTTAAGCATTTCGGTATAGGGTCACCACCCGCCCACTGCAGGTATGCATAGTGTATACTCACCGCGCCAGCCAGTGGTACAGGATGCGCTTGTGCAGCTGGCGCAGGCTGAGCTGGCGCCGCATGGCCAGCGCGCCGAGCAGCGCCGCCGCGCCCAGCAGCGCCGCGCCGCAGCCCCACCACACGGCCCACGAGTGCCCCGACACGCCCGTGGCAGGGGGAGGCTCTGTGTACTCTGCCGGGAAACAATCACAGTTGGCGAGGGTGCTCCGAGTTCATATTCGGCCTGTCTGGTACGAACCGGATCGAGTATGCTTGTCCTAAGATCATATCCAGTTAACTACACTGATCCGAAATGGTCGATCAAGTTAAACAACTAGATGCGCGATCATTTTATAAACAGATGATCAAAAAAGTAGATTAATTTCTTAGCGTGACGTGCTTGGGAAGATATGTTAAGCTGTCAGTGTGTAGTAGCGATTATTCCCTAGACAACAGTCGTTCAGACATATCAGAGGCATACATGACTGCTTGTACAACCCTAAAATTAAAATAACCACGCGTTATACTCAAGAATTTATTCAATGAATAGGATTCCATGTAGTTTGTTTGGCGTAAACCTAGACGGAAATTAATAAAATGATGTATTACAATATACTTTGACTAACGAAGAAATCTAATCATGATGTAGAAGCTAATAATAATTATAATTCTAACGTTGTTCTATTTGACAATTACATAAATTTAAGTGCGAGTGGGAATCGACCCCACGAACCATTGGGTATTCGGCTCCATGACAGTGACTATTAGTTAGTCCAGTAGCCGATAATGCCAGCAAGTGAGGGCTCAACCATCGCGCTAAATAAAAGTTCAAGCTAAGTTACTCGCGCCGGGTAGCATTTTGCGCCCTGGAGCGTTGTTATGGTTCGAATGCAGACTTGAGGCAGTGAAGGCATAAGATAGACGGTTTTAAGGACAATTTGTACAACTGTCGCCCTACATTTACACGAGGACATTCGTTCGATTACGGATTGGGGAGGACATTTTATCGATACAAATGAAATCAAAGTTTCAGGGTCGATGGTGGTTATGCGCTGCAAAGAAAGGCTTCGATTCTTACAAGAAGTACTCACCAAAAGTATAGTCGAAGACGTGGTCCCGGAAGTCGCTCCCGATGGACCAGGCGCCCGCGTGCGTGAACACGGCGCGGTAGCGGCCGTACGCCGCGCCCAGCGCGTACTCGCACTCCACGTCCTGCAAGTCCCGCTGGCTGCAGCGCTGCGGGACGGCCACCTGCTTGTCCTGCGCACACATGGCGCTTGCTAACATGATACTCTATACAGAGAGTAACTGGTAACACAACAATGTGGGATACTTACCTCTTAATTACGCACAAGGTATGATTTGTTATTACATGTTTAATATAAAGTAGAGCTTATGAAGAGAAAGACGCGAGCGGTTAATTAATCAGTTTAATAAAAAAGAATCCAATTGAACTGCATATCAATTCGATTAAATCAATTCCTTGATAAACCAATGCCAGTTAAGTTTAGAATCATTGACAGGTTTTGTTTGAATGATTTTATAACACTTATGTCTTGTTAGAACATGAAACAAATGTTAAATGTTTATGAATTTTTTTTATAAGATTTTCATCTCTATTGAAAGGGATATCTTCAGCAAAATTCTCCATGGTATCCAGTATCTTATATTAACTTATTGAACATATGAATCAGACTCCGGGGATGGTCCGTGAATCATATGTATTGCGTATCACTAAGTGCGTGCTTTGTGTGCAAATTGAGCTTGATCTACTTATATTTAACGGAATGAACACTACATCATAATTTTATATTTTGATTGACATAGATTCCCGCACACTAAAGCCTATTTCCTTTACTTACTTATCCTAAACAGCCATTTAAGTGCCTTAATACACAATTATGTATTACTTTTATTAAAAGCGAATGGTGTTGCTTGAACTTGTTAGTATAGAACACCTATCTATTGCTGAGTAAAGTTTTATTTATTACACAGAACTTCGATGTTTAATTTCTGTCTGAGACTGTTGTCTGTATTTGACATAGTTAAACCATGGCTTCCGCCATACATTGGTAGTTTGCCAGTTGAAGGGTTAAAAGAGGCTTTTTACACCATTGTTAAGTTCACTTACGCAAAATATCGAGAATAATATTGTCGAGGCCCACGTGTATTTTATCTATTTTCGCCAACATACATAGAAATACCGTCCAGAATATCATTTATTACATGGCCATTTCCAAAGCCATACACAAATTATGTAGATTGCCATTAATTAATTTAGAATAGTATACCCTTTATTCAGCATTAGCTAGATACATTGAAATATTAATATAGGTGGATAGATAGATGTAGATACAAAAATCAAGTTAGTCACTGTAATTACCTCAGGTACCTCAACATTTTCTTCAGTAGAAATTTTGTACAAATTAACGTTGTACTGAGTGGTCGGTATACCGGTGTGCCACGTGATGATCACATTGGGACTGCAAAATAAAAAGACATGACTATGGCCAAAGAGTCACAGGTTCATGGATATATTGAATTCGAAATGAGTTTCGACTGATAATCGAATTTTAGTATGATTGAGTCAACAAACAAACATATGGGGGGAAACACATCATATGGACGCTTGCAACGACATTCCAAGTTACGTCTAAAACAGATAAGGTTATTAAACAACAATTATCCTTCGAGAAACACGTTAATAAAACAAATTTTCTAAACATCATCATCATCATATCAGCCGAAAGACGTCCACTGCTGGACAAAGGCCTCCCTCAAAGATCTCCACAATTGCCGGTCTTGCGCTATCCGCATCCAGCGTTTTCCAGCGACCCGCACAAGATCATCGGTCCATCTTGTAGGGGGCCTGCCCACGCTGCGTCTTCCGGTTCGTGGTCGCCACTCGAGAATCTTTCTGCCCCAGCGGCCGTCGGCTCTACGAGCTATGTGCCCTGCCCACTGCCACTTCAGCTTGGCAATTCTTAGGGCTATGTCGGTGACTTTGGTTCGCCTGCGGATCTCATCATTTCTGATTCGATCTCGCAGGGAAACTCCAAGCATAGCCCTTTCCATTGCTCTTTGGGTGACCTTGAGCCGCCTGATAAGGCCCATAGTTAGCGACCACGTCTCTGTTCCGTAAGTCATCACTGGCAACACACACTGGTCGAAGACTTTCGACTTGAGACACTGCGGTATTTGGGACGAGAAGATATTACGTAGCTTCCCGAACGCTGCCCAGCCGAGTTGGATTCTACGATTGACCTCCTTCTCGAAGTTGGACCTACCTAGTTGGATGGTCTGTCCTAGGTAAATATAGTTCTCTACAACTTCGAGTGCAGAGTCTCCAACCTTAACTAGAGTGGGTGCAACATGGATGTTTGACATAATTTTCGTCTTATCCATGTTCATTTTCAGACCCACTTGTTGAGAGACTCTGCTGAGGCCATCGAGCATTGTACCGAGGTCGTCAAGGGTCTCAGCCATGACTACTATATCGTCGGCAAATCGAAGGTGGGTGATGTACTCGCCATTGACATTGATGCCAAAGCCTTTCCAGTCCAGAAGCTTGAAGACATCTTCCAATGCAGCGGTGAACAGTTTCGGAGATATAACATCTCCCTGTCTCACACCTCGCTGCAAGTGGATAGGTTTCGAGTTCTGGACCTGGAGTCGCACTGACATAGTGGCGTTTTCGTACAAACACTTTAACACCTCGATATACCGGTAGTCGATTTGGCACCTTTGGAGAGACCTCAGTACGGCCCAAGTTTCGATCGAATCGAAGGCTTTCTCATAGTCCACAAACGCTAAGCATAATGGCTGGTTATACTCTTCGGTCTTCTGTATAACCTGCCGCAGCGTATGTATGTGGTCTATGGTACTAAAGCCTTTACGGAAACCGGCTTGTTCGGGAGGCTGGAAGTCGTCAAACCTGCGTGCGAGACGATTCGTAATGACCCTCGAAAACAACTTGTAAACATGGCTCAGCAGTGTGATGGGTCTGTAATTCTTCAAGAGGGTTTTATCGCCCTTTTTGAAGAAGAGCACCACCACACCCCTGTGCCATGCTTTTGGCGTTTGACCTTCTAGTATGACGGAGTTAAATAACTTCTGAAGGGCCCGTAGGATTGGTGTACCACCCGCCATCAGAAGCTCTGCCGTAACTCCATCATCACCAGGCGCCTTGTTGTTCTTAAGCTGTTCGAGAGCCATTCTAATCTCGCACAGGCTGACGTCCGGGATGTCGTCGGTGAAGTGTTGGGTTAGTCGTGCTCTGGGATCTGAGGCACAACTATCGACAGGTGACTGGGTTTTCGCATACAGCTGTCCATAGAACCTCTCGATCTCTCCCAGCAACTCAGGTTTAGACGTGACGATTCTGCCATCCTCAGTCTTCAGCTTCGTCAGTTTGCTCTGTCCAACAGACAGTTCTCTTGCAAACACTTTAGAGCCTTTGTTCCGCTCAATGGCTTCTTTAATACAATTTGTATTAAATTGGCGCGTGTCGCGAGTCAAAGACTTTGAGATCTGTCTGTTGAGCTGCCGGTATCTGGTAGCATCATCAGAGGATGTCAGAACCATTTTCCGTCTTTCGTCCATAAGCTGCAGGGTATAATCAGAGATCTTTTTGGTTCTGTTTGTACGGTGGGCCTTGAAGACCTTAGACCCAGCCGTATGGACAGCTTCTACGAGCCTGTCATGGTATGAGTCCATTTCCTCGCAATCTGCTAGGCATTCGAAACGGTTTTGCAGTTCGAGCTGAAAGGGTTCAGGGTTTTGGATGTGGATGGGTAAAGGTCGGAGCGTAGACTTTATCAGTCGGGACCTCTGGAGCTTGACATTTAGGTTCAATGAGCCTCTCACCAGTCTGTGATCACTCCCGGTTTTAACCGTATTGATCACTGAGACGTCATTGAACACCTGTCTACTCGTCGACAAGATAAAGTCTATCTCGTTTTTTGTTTTACCATCGGGGCTTACCCAGGTCCATTTGCGGTTTTCCGACTTCTTGAAAAAGGAGTTCATCATAAAGAGTCCCTCCTTCTCCATGAAGTCGGCCAACATTTGGCCCCGGGGATTCCGGTCTCCAGTTCCAAATTGCCCCACTTTCAGCTCATTCCCGAATCGTTTACCCAGCTTCGCGTTAAAGTCCCCCATGACCACAGTGAAATAAGAGTTCGAGGTATGTATGGCTCTAGAAATATCCTCATACATGACCTCAACCTCATCATCGGAGTGCGTCGAAGTCGGCGCGTAAACCTGTATGACCTTCAACGAATACCGCTTGGTAATTCTGAGTATAAGGTACGCAACCCTAGTCGACACACTCTCGATTTTCACTATGTTGTGGACGAGGGACTTGTGGACTATGAACCCAACACCACCTTGGGAGAGTTGGTCGCCTTCCCGGAAATAGAACAGATTCCCGGATTTCAGGATTATCGTGTCCTCCCCCTCTCTTCGGACTTCAGATAATCCTATTATGTCCCAATGTAACCTGCTCAATTCTTCCTCCAGTTCGATCATCTTCTCGTCGGTCCGCAGTGTGCGTGTGTTGTATGTTGCCAGGGCCAGAGGTCGTCGGTTTTGGTAACGCGGAATCTGCCGGGGATTCTTAGCACCCCCTGCCCTGCCGTAACCACGGCTGTTACCACGGCTGGGAATAGCAGTGCTGCCGGGGACTGGGGGCCGCGGTTTAATTGTGTCCTTCATTTGAGGGGATCTGCCATAATCGCCACGCTTGGCAAACGGGTTGGCGATCGCAGTAAGGTAGAAATTGGTACTCATAAGAACGCTGCTGCCCATTCTCTGGTATATATTCCCTCGGGACGACTTCTTCGTCCCCCCACGGGATGAGAGGGGGTGGTGATATTCTCTAGGCCGTCACCACACAGCCTACATAGACATAGTAGATAGTCTATACATATATTAACATAATACACAAATTACAGCAAAAAGATTTTTTTACGATTTCTCAATTTTCTTATCGGCGTTTAACGAGTTAAGACCTCGGTAGTGTACTTGACCTTTCTCCAGTGGCGACAGCTAGCCCGTCTCGTCGGATCATGAGAATAAGGGCATAGAGAGTGTACTTATATTTAAACTTGTGCACTATATATGTCCCACGCTGTTGGCTATACGGCCCAGGTACCATTATCTCATCAAAACTCAAAGTGAGAGCCTAAACTAGGTACCTTTATTAAATCCATCATGGGCCTGCAGGAACACTCTTCAATATCTAAAATAGGTTATTGTTAATTAAGTTCAACGCAGGTAAAAGCGCGGGGCATGTCTAGTCATCAGCATAAAAAGTAAAATAAAATTCTATCCCATATCTGTATATGATTTTTTAGGAGGAGTCAAAAGTAAAGCACATAAACAAAAGAAATATTAAAAAATCTTTTTTGTAACGGAAATTATCGAAAATTGAACAATAAAAAAAAGCATACATGTTTGGACTGAAAGTTACAGATAGCTGTCAAACTTATTTTCGCAATTATGGCATTCTAACTCTACCATCATTGTATATTTTAGAAGTGTGTCTCTTTGTTAAAAGTAATTTGAAATTATTTCCAAAACTATCAGATACTGTTCAACGTAATAGACGAGATAATGAACGACTACGTATGCACAGCGCCAAAACTACTCATATGGCTAATAGTGTGATCTGTATGGCACCTAAAATTTATAATAAGCTTCCTCAACAATATAAATCTTTAAATCTTAATTTGTTCAGGATTAAAGTTAGAGAAATGTTAATGGAATAGTGCTATTACAATCTAAATGACTACTTAAATGACAAATTGTAAATTCATATCTTTTAATTTACTATTTATTTACCATTAATAATCATAATTGAATAAAAAAAAAAATACTATTATCATTTGACATTGCAATCCTACATTTTTTTACTTTGACATTTCTATAACGGACTTTTGATTATATACCTAATTTAATTAATTCTATAATAATTCAATTGCACATTCAATTTCCCGGTCCCGGTCAAGGTCCCGGGTATGAAGGTCCCGGGTATGACCTTAAACTGCCTCTATCGGGGGCTCTAGAATCTTAGGATTCATCAGAGGCCTACAATAGCATAGTTACTATCAGTACAGGATAGTAACTTAGAGCGGCGGCGGAAGAGTAGGCATAATTATGCATACCAACGGCGGCGCTCACAGGCCGAGTTAGCTGGCTTACTGTACGCTCACCGAGACGCAGGGGACGAGCACAAGTGAGCTATTTAGTCCGAGGGAGCATACCCGAAACAAAACCCCGATCCAAAGTGTCATCCGACCCGTGCTGAGGGATCCATGGCCAGCGGGTATTCTGGTCGATAACGGAGGGTGTCTATGTTGGCGGTCATAGGACACAGAATGGATCCGCCTTACCCCCGTATAGGGCTCTGCGAGGGTGGACCGTTTAGTCCCTAATACTCGTGGGAACGCAATGGAGATAAGAAATTTTAATCCTTTAAATGGCGGCGACGTGGTCCGCCACCCGTCACGTCTCGTTTCCCAGAGAGGCGAAAAGTGGTCAACGGAAAGCCGTTTTGCTACGTTGAATGTTGGAGGAGGAATAGAAGGTAAGATGGACGAAGTATGTCAGCTGATGAGTGAAAAGCGGATCGATGTGTTGTGTGTGAATGAGACGAAGCGGAAAGGGTGTGATACTACAAACCACGGACTATACACGGCGTATTGGTCTGGAGTACCGAACACCACCCGAGCTTGCCAAGGTGTGGGTCTCATTCTTTCCACAAGTATGTCTGAGTGTGTGACTGAGTTCGAATGCGTGAATGCAAGAGTAATGTGGTTGAGAATGAAAGTTGGTATGACCCGTATCTTCCTAGTAGGAGTGTACGCTCCTGTAGATATGGGTGCAGTTGTAATACAGCGAGAACAAGAGGAAAGAAAGGCATTCTGGGAGACCCTGAGAGATGTGTTGCGGTTAAGTCGGTATAATGAAAGAGTAATAATGTTAGGTGATTTTAATGGATGGGTTGGGGTAAAGTAAAACGTGATGGATTTGAAAGAGTACTAGGTCAATTCGGTGACGAGAGTGAGAATGAGAATGGGTACAGTCTGCTTGAGATATGTTTGGAATGGGGTCTTTGTGTTACAAATACTATGTTTGAACATAAAAGAATCCATACGTTTACACGAGAGAGGAAAAATGTGAGAAAGAGTATGATTGACTTCGTGATTGTAGATGAAAGACTGAGAAAGAATGTTCTAGACACAAGAGTCTATCGTGGGACCGCAATCCATACAGACCACTTTCTGGTGATGAGCCGAATAAGTGGTCTGTCCAAAGGATGGCGCCACCGAATCCCTGAGACTAAAAGTGTACTAGAGAGAATAAAAGTAAAGGAACTGCAAGAGGAAGAAGTGGCAGACGAGTACAAAAGTAAGTTGGTTGAGAAGTTTGAGGGATCTGAAGACATAAGAGAAGTAGAAGAGCTATGGAAGGTAGTCAAAGAAGGTGTGGTGAGTGTAGCTGGTGAAGTATGTGGTGTAATAAAGAGAAGAAGAGGAAGAAAGATGAAGAATATTTGGTGGGATAAAAGTGTACAAAAAGTTGTATGTGAAAAGAAGAAAGCGTGGTTAGACTGGCTAGCCACCAGAGCAATCGAACGAATGAATAAGGCGACGAATGAGGATATAGAAAGGGCCTGGAATGATTATAGGAAAATGAAAGTAATTGTAAAGGATGTGGTGAACGAAACGAAAAATGAACAAAAGGATAATTTTGATAGAAGGTTGTCTAAGGATTTTCAGACGAACATTAAGTTTTTCTGGAAATCTGTTAGATCAGTAAGAGGCATAACTCAAACCTCAGAACTGAAATCCATACGAGACCAAGATGGAAATATAGTGAAAGGGGAAGAATGCGTGTTAAAACGTTGGAAGGCGTATTTTGAAAGTTTGTATGCAAGAGGTGTAACAGAGAGTGAACGTAGTTCACTAAGTATAGACGAGAACAAATGTAAAGATGAAATTGGTATGGATGAGATTGTGAAAGCTATTAAGGGTATGAAATCAGGTAAGTCACCAGGGTATGACAGGATAACTTCCGAGATGCTGAAGGCTGGACATGGCGTCATAGCGAGTCAGCTGTACAGCCTTTTCAATCTATGCTATACCACCGGCCAAGTGCCAAGTGATTGGTGCAAGGCTGTCATTGTACCTCTTTACAAAGGGAAAGGCTCACGGCAAGACTGTAAAAACTATAGGGGCATTAGTCTGCTCAGCGTCGTTGGTAAGTTGTATGCAAAAGTATTGGTTGAAAGAGTTGTGAAAGAAACCGATGCGAAAATATGGGATGCACAGGCGGGTTTTCGGAAAGGAATGAGATGCACGGATCAGGTCTTTTCTCTGCGAAGCATAGTAGAGAAGTTTTTGGGCAAAAACCAAAAGGTCTACTGTGCCTTCGTAGACTTAGAAAAGGCCTACGATAGAGTGTTGAGGAATGAACTATGGTCGGTACTGTCCATGTATGGGTTGAACGACAACCTTGTTCAAGCACTGAAATCTCTTTATAGGGATTCCAGAGCTTGCGTGAGGATTAACGGGTCATACACCGAGTGGTTTAGCATCCAAAAGGGTGTTAGACAGGGATGTGTAGCGTCACCGTGGTTGTTTAACCTATTCATGGATAGCTGTTTAAAAGATTTGAAAGAAAGTGAATGCGGTGTAAGGATGAATGAGTTACTCATCAAATGTCTGCTTTACGCTGATGATCAAGTTTTACTTGCATCATCGGCGGACGAGTTGCAGGTGATGGTAACAAATATGTATGAATCTTTTGAAAGGAAAGGGATGAAAATGAATGTAGGTAAGACGAAAGTAATGGTATTTGAGAGGGATGAATACACGACAGCGTGTGATATTGTGATTGGAGGAGAGAAAGTCGAACAGGTGAATGAGTTTGTATATTTGGGAACTTTGTTTACGAGAAATGGGAAATATGAAAAAGATATTGTTAGAAGAGTAAATGCGGGGAACAGAGTGAATGGGGCACTACACGCCTTTATGAGTAGCCGGCAAGTATCAAAGAAGGCCCGACTAGCCGTGCACGATGGAGTGTTAGTGCCAACTTTAATGTATGGAAGTGAAAGTTGGGTATGGCAGAAAAAGAATGAAAGTAAAATAAATGCAGTGGAAATGAGAGCTCTGAGAAGTATGTGTGGTGTGACTTTGAGAGACAGAATTCGAAATACTGATGTAAGAGAGCGTTGTGGTGTGAAAGAGGATGTAGTCACAAAGATTGAAAAAGGCATGCTGAGATGGTTTGGCCATTTAGAAAGGATGAATGAAAGAAGATTGACAAAAGAAGTATACCTGGCCTGTGTGAATGGGACAACCGGAAGAGGAAGACCACGTCGAACATTCTCTGACCAAATTGGAGATGTTCTCAAGAAAGGGCAGGTCAGAAGTACCCTAAACCGGCGAGCATGTATGAAGAATATAATGACAGTAATCGAGGCAAAAGAAGTATGCAAAGATCGTGACAAATGGAAATCCGTTGTCTCTGCCTACCCCTCTGGGAAACAGGCGTGAGTCTATGTATGTATGTATGCACATTCAATTTGCAAGTCGATTATGGCAAGACATGTTGACACAATTTAATCCGTACAACTGTTTTAGGATGTATTTCCTGTAAACCACACATGTTTTACACAAATAAATATATCTTTATCTTTAAAGTCCTAACGTTATTAATCGCCAATGGCGCGATGACTCTTTTTAAACCACATTTTTCTTCTAGAAATCTATTTCCAAACTTGATTTAAATATATTTTGTTGTTTAATAAATTGTAAAATATCAGCTTTTATTTGATATTATTATCAATGATAAAAGCTTCTTTAATTCATTCATAAGTACAGAAATGTTAACAATACATTTCTAGATGCGTGTGAGTGTGTGGTCCCATTATATTCTGCCATTATGGCATACAAGAAGATCAATCACCTGTTGGGTCATACAAAGGTTGCTATTTAAGACTTTTTTATTCAAATGACAATGCACGCAACTGGGGAAATTAATCCCTGTGACGTACTTTACAAAGGTACTTTATAAACATATAATTGATAGACCCAAAGTGCATCTATACTCAGAACAGCTATATTTATTTTAGATCTCCTGAGCGAGAATTGAAACCGGCACACGATGTGTCGCGGCGACTGTCTTAGCCGCTACACCACATGTATTAGTAAAATATATCTAAGGTTTTAGTGCATTACGTCTACCTTTGCAGACATATACTCCATTATTTGCATATTTATGACAGCAGTCTCCTTGAATAGATTTTTATAAATGAAAATGAGTTATTCTTGTACATGTAATTAAATAAGAATAGAGTATGGACCCTAAAGTATGTATTGATACGCTACACATACAGTACAATATTGAAGCACTTTTTATAAAATGTCAGCAAAAGGAACTAATTTCAGAACAATTCCTCTATAGCTGTAGGATCCCTCCTTAAAACAAAAAGTGGACTTCAAAACCAACTCCATGGTTATAATTACATATGTATGTTCCCTATTCTTGCTGGCACCACTTTCAAAAGTCATCATTTGGTATGGGTATAGTTGAAATGATTTTATATGCATTATCTTGTTTCAATACCTGTTTTGTTTTTTATACTTACTGTTGTTTTAAATGGTCATCCTTGGGTTTGCATACAAAATACAAATAAAATGTTTTAGTACTTGTAAACACATTTAGTATCTATTTTATGGATTTATTTAGTAAGTTCGGTTGGCAGACAAACAAACAGGTTAGTATCTAGTTTATGGATTTATTTAGTAAGTTCGGTTGGCAGACAAACAAACAGAATAATAAAGGTAGGTTTTATAAATCTTTGTAAGAAAAAAATTATTGCCAAAATTAGACTATTTTTCTACAGTACACAAAACATACTCAACATAACTCATTTTATTTTAACATCTATGTGTCTCTGTGAACTAACGTGAATTTAAGGAAACTCCATTGCTGCTTCCTGCCATACTCAATGATCCATTATCAAATTATTATGTTGTACATGTTCAGGAATACTTCTCTAACAGTTTAATGAAATTGATAGAATAGTAAGAAGTCTCTTAAAAAGTTAAGCAAAGCTTGGAGCCTTTGTACTCAAATATAATAAAGCCAATGAATATCAAAGATATTTACTGCATATTTTAGTGTACATGTGTGGTCACAAACACTCTTTAGATATATGGCATGGTCACCATGGAGACTTGATAAGACATATGTGGAGTGCTCTGTATGGTTTTCTCAAACCTTTCAGTAGAGTGTATACTAAGTTTGCTGGCCAAAATAACAGAATAGGGAAAATACCTAACTACACTTACCCGTGGAATGATAATTCAGCACATGGTGCAATATTTGTAATATTTTCCACAGCAATGCTATCTTCAACTTTATGATATGAAATAAATGGTTGAAAGCTCCTCTTGGCACTTTTGAATGAGTTGTGTATCATGTAGCATGCATTGAACACCAGGTCCAGGTCTATAGAGTAACATACCTGAAACAGATGATAGTGTTCAAAAACCTGATTCAACCAGAGACAAAAAAAGTTTGACAATTTTTTTTGCCTCCATTTCCTTTAAAATGGAACTAAGAATAAAAAAAAACAATCAGTAGTTCCATCATGGAACTTTTAATGGTACCTATTAGTGAAAATGAACAATTCAGTTTTGGGTATTTCTCGGATACTTATATAAAGGCATTATAAAAAATATAACTTCTAAACACGAAAGCAATGTTTTTCCGTTGTTTTACAACACTGTAGGTATCTAAATCGCTATGAAATGTATCAAAATTATGTTCTGTTTTATGGATTCATATGAAGTTTTAAAAATTAATTTAAAAGTTTTGGCCCATCTCCGGCAGAAAAAAATATGGTTTATCACTTAGTATGAACCCCTTAATCACCCCATATACACACCTAACTCAAATTCAGGCAACTCAATATGAGATCCAACCCCATATTTGCTTTCTCTCTGGATAGTTTCAAGAAGAAAGTGGGTGACATAATTTACAAGGTTTCTTCTAGATTTTTAAATACCTAAATTACGGTTTTGTTCTGTATTCATAATACCAGATACATTGTAGAAGAAATGTATATTGTATTGGTTAAATAACGATGAGGGAATGTCTGTTACATTCCCTCTATAACAACAGTTAGCCTTTTATTTCTGGTTTTTGTATTTGTGTAGACATTGCTTTTCATTTCTTCTGTTTATATTGTATTAAGTAGGTATTCGCCTTTTGTGTCTTAGTTCTTATATTCGTAACTAATTAATGGAACTTTTTGGTCTTATTGTAATTCGGTCTAATATTGTATTGTTTGTTAGCGACTATATGTTTCCTGAATAAATAAGTAAATGAAAATAAATAAATAAATTTACTTATGGCCCATTTTAATATTGACAAATAATAAAATTATCGCTTATCTCCAGCCCTATTGGTGCAACAGCCGGGCAACTAAAAATATTATATAATAATAAATTTAGTTGATTGACCATGGGACAGTTAAATTGTATATATATGTATTCCTATTAAGGAGCATTGTATCATGTATTGTAAGATACTAAGTTATATGATGAACAAGGTAACAAAATAATATTGTTAGTGTAAGCTATCTCACACAGGTATGTACTCAGACATGGTCAGTTAAACTTCTTCAGGATTGTTGCCACCCAAGAACCTTTTAACCTCTAGCAGGCATTGGTACTAGGAGACCCCTAAGAATACCCACTGACCGAGATGGGTTCTAGAATCCATGTAAGTTATCAAAATATCCAGATTAGTTCAACCTAGAATACTTACATTGCTGCAGTTTAAGACATTGTGGGGCATGGACTCCGGTTCGATCAATGTCACAGTACTGTGCGTCAAAGGGTGAAAACGTCGACGTCGTTTCGGGTTGTTACAGACCGTGCAGTCCTTCCAATACGAAAGTAACATCTTCCGTTCTATTAGGTCGGGCTCAAAAGGACTACAAAATTCCGCTGTATATCTCCAATTGACATTGTCAGACGATTTTTTAAAGGTCGTGGTCGTTGCATTACTGTCGCTGCACTTATAAACTGCATCTCCATTAATTCCACTTACAAACAATAACACAAACACGGCCCCGAGCATTCTAGACGAGGCTTGCGATATGTTAATTTTTATTGCGAAAACATTATTTTTACGGACTGATTGAGGACAACAACGTCACTTAATTTGCACTCCATCTAAATACAAAGTTACTTTAAGATTATTACTGATACTAATAATTAGTGAAATAACTTAATTTGTTATTTTAATAACCAAGTTCACGGGTATACAAATACAAAATTTATGTGAGACTAAAAATATTTATAACGCCATTATTGTGTAGCCAAAGAGAATATCCATCCACAGATAACTATATTAATACCTATGTTGCCAAGTCCCGATGTAAAAAATAAACGAAAATATTTAAAAAATCAAGTGATGTCAAAAAATTTGTTGTTTGTTATCACCATAGATCGGAGAAGGAATTGCGATTTTTGGTACTTGCGACATGTTTTAGTTGTATGGACATGCCTAGGATCTAAGGATGCACTGGGATTTACATGATGTTCTTATTGTTAACGTTGGTAATGATTTTTAGAGGTTCTCATGCAAATGTGTGTTTATATGATACACTGAGACTTGACGGCATAAAATTATACTATGACTAAACTTATGTGAAAAAGGTGGATAAGTTTGGTGATAATGTCAGTTTAAATTGAAATAAATTTTATTGATGCCACCTTTAGTTAGTTTCAAAATTCACATACACATTTGAACTCTTTAGCCCTAAATAGCTCTATCTATTCCGAGCACTAGTTATCACATAAGACTAGAAAAAATATCAATTCAAGTTATATCTATTCGCGATTGTTTTAAAACAAAGTTTCACTTGTTACACATTTATTGTAATAAATATAACACTTATTAAGATTTTGATGTGATACATCTATAGCCGCACGTAAAACAGATTTCTGGCGTGGCGACGCATGCCGTGACGCATGCGCAATCGACTTTTTATTTTATCATTATGACATATTTAGTTCCTATCACAATATGTTCTTTTCTGCATATTACTTTTACAAAATAATGTCGATGTTTCACATCTGCCAGGCGTCCCGTGACGGCTCACATTTTTTTATATTTGATATCCCTTCATTTGATATTACAAAGCTTAAAAATGTGTATCTGTTACTTATGCATTTGTTCGCTCAAATAACACAGTGTTCTGGACCAATTACTGACGACACTTTTATACTACTAAGGTGATGATAAGAATTTGTAAACATTTTATCACGCAAACCACTCAGAGCCACAGAGCCCCGTCTGATAGTTAACACTATAAATGTGTTGAACTTGTAATCATTGCTATTGTTTTTATGAAAATTAACTTTTTAAAATTAAATTAGCTTTTATGAAAATTCTCTGAACATATCTCCAACGGCAATTGATTGGTTTCGTAGTTAACTGTTTGGTCGTCGGCAACGTATTCGCATCGAAGTCTTATTCTTCTTGGTGCTATACTAGTGCAGGCGTGCCACAGGGTGGCGTTTTATCTCCATTACTGTTCACGATATTTATAAATTGTATTTCCTTTAATTTAACTTCTTCCTACCACCTTTACGCAGATGATCTACAAAGAAGAATGAGCAAAATGGTACCCGGCTCCAATAGATATGATTGTAGTGTCGTTTAAAAGGTCTTACCAAGAGGAACAATTTTTACTATAGCCGCCACTCTCAAATCTGATTGCGTTTGAAGATAAACGACAGTCTTACTAACTAATAAAAACCCTGTTCCTTCAGTTTCCCTTTGCTTTCCAGGGCCACAGTAACCTGTTTAGACAGTCTCGTGGCCCCGGCGATAAACATACATATACGAGTATATAAGTTACCACTTATTTATGTAAGAAAATGAGTACCAAGGTAATATTTTCGGAATTTCCGTTCATGTTTTCTATTAATAACGTTTTTACGTAAGACTTTGCCATGCACTCCTCATTTTAAGTGAGTCCCGTTGCTCCTGAGCGCGGGGTGTGCACAAGAGCAGCGGGGGAGGGAGAGGAGGGGATCGACTGACACCAGACGTGTTCGCGTCCTGCGTCAGTCGCTCGTTCGTTTTGCGCTCGTGACGACGTTTAGCTGCTGTTTGAGTTTCTTTTGTGCTTTCATAACTCGGTTTTATTAACTACTGACCCCTGCGCTCCTACTGGACTTGTTACCCGCTCTAATTAACGCTGACCTGTGCTAGTGTTGTGGACTATACTGATTTGCTTTTCGAACTGGAATATCGCAATGGAACGTCTCAACTGTGTAATGTGTCGGCGAGCTTTATATACCAGAAGATACCAACAACATGTTTTAACAACTAATCTGTCAAGAACGCGCCCTGAGTTCGCTGCGTTTATTCATGAACATGCTGTTCTGGAGGTAAGCACTTCCATTATTATAATCAAGGTGTGGTTTTATTTCATCATCCCTTCGTCCGTGCCGTTTATACTCTTAATCTAAGTATAGCACAGGTGCTGCCACTTAAGACGGTCATTACCAATAACAATAGATAATGGTTAGCAGTACAAAGAAAAGGGCTTATCCTTTCTAACTCGATATTAGCTACCTGGACACTGTGCGCACGTGTGGAGTCATCGGACCTTCGAAAGTCACTTTTATTATTCCAATGCCCTATTATTTTGCATTAGCGTTCCATAAGCTTTATAAGTGCAAGCAAGATGGACATAGAGAAATGATTTATGGCCCGACGACTTTGTTGAATCTGCGCTTACTATAACAAAAGTGTTGTTAGGTTACGATCGACACTTTAATATTTTGTATTTACGTGACGTTGTTTTCTCAGTTTTTTAGCTTAGTTCCAAAAAAATATATATTAAATCATATTTTTACTACTTTCAGAGTATACACGTGCTCCAAACACACCACGGCATTGTATATTTAACAACTGTCCAAACGCAACTCGCCATCGAATCCCAATAACAATTAAAACTCACATCTTTTGTGAATATAAGCTTTATATTCCAAATGGTGCAAGAGTGTGTACACAGCACTTAGAGAACAACGTTTGGGATGAGCTACCTCAAACATGTAATGTCGCTCATGATTTTAATACAGAACAGTTTACTGACATTTGTGACATGTTAAGAATGGCCTTACAACGTGGACCTCGGCTAGACTTCAACACGAGAGGCGCTTTAACCAACGAAGAGATGCACTTTTGGACAGGACGCAAGTGCGAAGAGTTTGATAATATATTGGTACAAACACCTGCACTAAATGAAAGATGTAGAGAGCCGAGAACTGCATTAGGTATTTATCTAACAAAACTGCGTTCTGGGGAGCCAAATGAAAGACTTGCGACATTATTTAACATGTCACGACGAAAGCTCGAACGTTTATTGGTTATTGTGAGGGAGTGTCTCAGTAACAATTATGTCGGGCTGCATTTGGGAGTGGATCACATTGACAGACAACAATTATTGGAAAAATATCTAACTATACCAAAAGCCTTATTTGGAAATGAAAATAATGATAAGTTATTATTGATTGGTGATGGTACTTACATTTACATAAATAAAAGCTCGAACTTTTTATTCCAAAGATTATCCTACAGTTTACACAAGTTTCAGAATCTACTGAAACCTTTCCTACTTGTATGTACTGATGGATATACGAGTATATTGGATGTAATGGGTCCATACGCTGCAACAAAAACAGATGCGCAAATAATGGGCGATATTATGAATGATGGACAACATCCATTACATTGGTTACTCCGAACAAACGATGCTTTTATATTAGATCGAGGTTTTAGGGACAGCTTGGACCTCATTGATGTATGTGGGTATGAATCCTATGTCCCACCAACAAAGAACCGCCAAGAGACACAGCTGACCACTGAACAATCCAACGAAGCTCGATCGGTAACGCTATGCCGGTGGGTTATGGAAGTGGCAAATGGCCGGTTTAAACGTGATTTTAAGCTCTTGCGGCAAAAATATTTTAATAAGTCACTGCCCAATATGTTCACTGATTTTAAGATTGCCGCAGCTATCACGAATCACTTCCACCAACCCATCGTGGATAGCGTACACGCAGACGAATTCGTCCATATAATAAGGCAGAAAATAGATACCCCGAATCTTCTGCATATGTATGTAGAGAGAAAACGGCTTAACCACAGAAGAGTATATTTTCAGAGGATGGAAGCGAGCCAGATTGAAAACTTCCCTTCAATGACGGAGGAGGATATAATTCTATTAGCGCTAGGTACATACCAACTCAAGCTGGCAAGATCTTACTGTGCCGAGCATTTATCAAATGGTCTATATATAATTGAAACGTACAGAGAGGGAGCACTTGATGATCTGCCAGACTATGGCATACACGAAGATGCCTGGCTTTTGCGTGGACGAATCCAGTCGCGACATGTCCGTGTAAAAACATATTTTTGTTATATATTAATCAGCAGTGCAAATAATATTGTCCAACAGTATTGCACATGTTTAACCGGGCGACGTACGATCGGCACTTGTGCACATATAGTGTCCATCGTATGGTACTTAGGCTATGCGAGGCATACGGGATTTACTGCTCCGGCATCTTTCCTCAATGCTGTTATAGTTGATACCGATATGTAATGTTTTAAATCTACTCACTTATTGATAAAATATATGTTTTGTATTTAAAGAATGCTTGTTTTCTTACTTCTTTTAATAATAGAATCCTAAATGTGTTATATCATGTTATTCTAGCTTTATTTTACTTATATAAGTAGTTTGTAATAAATTCTTCATCATTTATAAAACACAAGCTGTTCCCCGTGGTTTCACCCCTGCTGCTCGGCTCCTTTTAGTCGTAGCGTAGCGATGATATATAGCTTATAGCCTTCCTCAATAAATGGGCTATCTAACACTGAAAGAATTTTTTAAATCGGACTAGCAGTTCCTGAGATTAAAGCTTTATAATAATAAGTATAGATAGTGAGATTACTGCTTTCCAAACATGAATAGGGACAGGCGCCATGGTAGACGTTTTTCTGCATCAAAATGTCTATTCAATGATATATTAATGAGGACTATTGGAGCGGGTACCACGTTCCATACATTTTTGCCCATTGTTCTTTATACTCAGGCATCCGTAGACGACTTAGTGAAGCAATTAGTATCATCAATAATGACTTAGGCCGGATAGATAAGTCAATGGAGTGCGGAACATGGTCTTACGGTGAACCCCATTAAAACCCAGGTTATTGTAATTGGTAGTTCACGCATGATATCCAAGGTCAACTGGTCGCAGATCCCCCAGATTATCTTTAATAATACTTTAATACCTTTTAGTGATAAGGTAAGAAATCTGGGGGTTTACTTCGACAAAACTTTTTCATGGGGTCTACAGCTTGAGCAAACTAGTCGCAAATTATATGCGGCAGCAGGCTTCTTGCGAAGAATGCGTAATTTCCTTCCAACCGCCACTAAAATTGCACTAGCTCAATCTCTTCTTTCTCCCATCCTTGACTATGCTGCTGCCAGTTATCTTGACCTTACAGAGGACAAACTTGATAAACTCGAGCGCCTCCAAAATTTCTGTATTAGATTCGTATTTGGACTCCGCAAATACGATCACGTCACCGAATGTCGTAAAAAACTCGAGTGGTTACCAATCCGACTTTGCCGTAATTCTCACATACTTTGTCTCCTTTACAATATTTTGTTTAATCCAACAGCTCCTGTTTACCTTAAGCAACGGATTGAATTCGTTTGTGATACACATTCTAGGTCTTTGAGATCATCAGAGAACTTAAAACTACATATTCCAGTGCACTCTACAGATTTTTATGATAAATCTTTTTCTGTCCAAGCAGCTCGGCTATGGAATTTACTTCCTGTAGAAATAAGACGTGCACAAACTCTGACCTCATTCAAAATTTCTTTAACAAAACACTTTTTATCGCTTTAAATCATCTTCATAATTTATGTTTTTTATCTCTTAACTGCTTTTTGTAACCTCCTTTTTCAAAACTCCTTAATTGAATAGATGTATAATATTTTGTATGTATAGTATAGTATTATTAGTATTTAAAATATAAGTATAATAAATAAATAAATATAAAAAAGGTTTTTATTCATGTAGACTTTAAAAAAGCGCTTGTAAATAGTCAGAACATGTTTGTAGTAATATAGTTGTATACATTAGATATTATTTCTAGTAACATAGATATTTAGGTACATATTGTATGAAAACATTTATAAAATTTATTTTATTACAGCAATGATATTTAGCTAGCTCGTATCAAGTTATTGTCAAGAGATTATGTTTAATTATCTAGTTTAAATCTAATATTTTTACTACATATTGTCAATGGTTCTGTCTATATTAAAGGTATTATTATTATGACGGACCTTGTGTTAATAACGACGGTCGCGCTTTAATGCTACCACCAGATCCAATGCGCCCCAACTGAGAAGACCCAGCGAAACAAACTAAGTGGGTTCATCTACTACCGGTTTCAACACGACCCAGTTGAGACGGTCCGGCGAAACATACTCAAGCGGGCATGAACACGGGATTTGGTCCAATTAGAGTAATTATTTAGTAGGCAAACACAATATATGCTCGATCGGTTGTCTGAATGCTTATTATTTTAGATTATATTTAGGTATACTAAAGAAAAACTTCGAAACAATAACATTATTCATTTTGAGACAGAGTCAATAATTTAAAATGAAGTATATGATAGCAATCATTTACAGATAGTTCACGTAACACATTTATATAAAACAATTGAACAAAGGATATCTATTTCATACTTTTCATTAAAAAGTTCTATGTCTAGAATTTTGCTAGAGAAGCGGTTTATATTTTGATGTGATAGAATTAGAAAGTTATGACACTTCTCTATTGTCATGCTTACATGTTTAAACTACTAACTAAATTGATTTTAATAACATTACTAGAAGATGGTATAAAAAGTGACTTCGTCATACCACTTATGACTGAGTTAATATGTGCCGCTACTAAAGTTGCAAGTATGTTCAAAAATTTTCTTGAGACAGTAACTGTACTCATGGTTACCCTACAAGAATCTATAAAACTATTTGTGTCCAAAAATATAAATTTTTTACTATAATGGCTAACCAAAAACTGTAGGTGCATATTTAGCTTGTGGATATAATTATTTGTACTATCAGGCACATTGGACACATAGGGGAAGGCACACAATATTATCTTATTACAGTCTAATTCTAACATCTTAGTGAAACTATCTGTAATGTCTTTTTTCTTTAAGTTCTTACAATTTCCTACCATTAGAGTTATACATGATTTGGCACTGTGTTTATTCTGAATTAATTTATCTATTATATCTTTATAATGTAATCCTGGCATACAATAGTTGACAAAGGAACAACTCAGCTTATTACAAAGCAAGGTACCAAGGCCCTTACCCATTGCATCGGAATACAGTATGGAGCTATGTTTAGTATTGTCATTTTGTGAAGATACTGGTGACTCTGATCCCAGCTGTGTGTATGACTCCACTACTGCACTACTGGTGTTAATCGGTTCCAATGTCCTATTGCTTTCAGGATTACACTTTCCAGCTAGCAATTGCATTTCATTTTTGTATGACTGGAAACTGTGATATGAGATTGCTAGGGACTTCTCAAGAGTTTTTATCTCAGAAAGCAAATACTGAGTATCTTTTTCATAAATTAGTTTGCTATCCTCTAATTTAATTTCATAATTTTCTAATTTGTTTAATAATGCCCTACGTTCTTTACTTAGTTCAAGTATATATTGTTTTAGCTTGTCACTACTTACGGAATTAACGCTTGGCTGGCAGTCTACACAGTCATCGCCAGTCAAATCAATGGTCACCGTTGTATTAATAGGGAGATCCACCGGACTGGCCAACTCGTCATACAAGCTCTGATTAATGGAAGCTACTGGACAAGTTGTGTTTTTTACATAATTTGACAACTTCTCATTACAATTAATTAATTCTAATTCAAGATCTCTAATTTTGAACAGTGCTTCTTCATATAACACTCTACACTTATCAAAAGACTCTGTCTCCGCATGCAGTCTGTCTCGCTCTTCAATAGTAGACTCTAGTTGGTGGTTGAGTTTCACAAGTTCTCTCTTCAGTGGTGTTTTACTATCAATGACCCTTTTTATCTCTACCTCATTCTCCTCATGCTCCTGTTCAAGTTTATGACACTGATCTCGGTATGTCTGTAAGTCCTTGAGAGCTGATTTCAACTTATGTTCAGCTACTTGAGTTGCAGCCATGCTTCGGGTCTGCATGATGTGAGGTGAATGAGGATGGGCTGAAAACAAAGAGAGGGTGAACAGAAAACTAGACAGAAATAGGAGGTTAAGATGTATTTGAAGTCAAAGGAGTGAGATATGAAAAATAAACTACAGAGATCTATAGGTAGAAATAATATAAGTAAGTATATACAAGACAGATGGGCAATTAACTTTATAATAGATTTATGATAAAGCAACACTTAAACATTTAGTTACAAACTGTAGTGGGGCACTTTTAACTTTATCTATATGACACCTAATCAGAGTTCATTACTAGGGTCTAGTCAAGTTAACTTAGTATGTGTAGATAGGAATAAATTTATCGAATGCCAATCTTATATCAGTATAGTTATGGAGTAATTGAAGTGTGTGATGTCTGTAGCCAGCTAATTAAGTCGTCGAATTTGCTTCCACAATGTACGTCAAGAAAATGGAGACAGAATATGGCAGTGTGAAATTGGACGTGACTCACACCAATGAGTCACACAGTATGTTTATGTAAATTGTATATAAGTACATAACTTTGAATACTTGACTGTACACTTACAACTACTGCCTTTTCTAACTTACTGTTTTCCTTGTCCACCCAACGGTTGTCTGGAAGAGATTGCTACAAAGCGATAAGACCGCCGATTGTACCTGTATTTGCTTATTTGTAAGTCATGTATTGTTTCTTTTGGTGCAATAAAGTGTACTCTATCTATCTATCTATTAAGACTTACCTCAAACGTGTCTTAAGTAGCAGAAATTGACACATGCAACGAGTAATAGCTTTTTTATTGCTTACCGCATAACGAGACTGACCATTTATTAGACATAGGATACTGTTCCTAGAATTGAAGAATGGCGTTTCTAAGAAATGTAAATATTTTTTTTAACAATGTATCGGTCGCCAATCTCAAGCCTAATTTACACCACATCATGTACTTATAACACCAAAGCTCAGCAAACAGCAAGCAACAGTCAACATATATGTTGACTGTTGCTTGCTGTGTCGTTGTTGTTTTTTTATTGCGTCTTGTTGAAGTTATACTTCTTTTGGCGCGATGGAGAAAAATGATGAGAGTGAATTTTTACAATGCGCGCGCACACCGACACCAAAAAATTTAACAGCATGGAGTTAGTTCTAGGTGGTATGAGAGTGAATTTTTACGATGCGCGCGCATCGTAAAAATAACAGCATGAAGTTAGTTCCAGGTGGTATGAAAATGTATGAGAGTGAATTTTTACGATGCGCGCGCATCGTAAAAATTACAGCATGACGTTAGTTCTAGGTGGTATGAAAATTGATAACTATGTTCAAGTTGTATATTAAGAAGTATAACTTCTAACGCGTGTACATAAGTACACACAAGTTTTTTTTATATCACATTATTAGTCTTCTAGTCCATCCTGATCACTTTGTATAGATTTTGAGTCTAAACTTTATTTACAAGTTAGGGAAAGTTATAAATGGATCAAATTAGTAAAAATTTAAAAACAGGATATGATTGATAACTTCAGTACCTAGATTTAATTAACAAATACCTAACTAGTTTAATATACTTACTCCATAGATCTGAAAAATCATTTGACCTGGCAACACTAACTTCTACAAACCAAAGCGTAGGTACTTTACAAAGTTTGAAGTCGACTTCAAACTTGATTTGAAGTCGACTTCAACTTTCACAGTTTGATTCATAGATAATAGTTGGATTCACAGAGCATAGTTAGGTATATAGGGAAACAGAAGCCGTAGGTTCAATTGTCACCCAGGAGAAATCTTTGTGTGATGAGCACGATTATTTTTTGTGTCTGGGTGTAATTTATCTATAATATGTAGATATGTATTTATAAGTATGTTTATCAGTTGTCTGGTCGCCATAGTACAGGCTCTGCCTATTTAAAGATCAGATCGCACTGTTACTTCTTCCAAAATAGTTATTTTTTGTTTCTAACTAAATTTAGAGGGCGCGGCGCGGCGTCACATTATTCCTCATTTCCTCCGAACTAAGGTCATGGGAAAACGTACCCAGAAAGCTGACCACATTACGGTCTACCACATATCTTTGCTACCACTTTGAATAGTATGGCTGGAGTTTTGGCGCCAAGGCCAACACGGAAAAAGACGCATCCGGGCATTGTTTTATTTTCAAAAACTGTTAAATTCTGGTATGATGAGTATGAATAATTATATTCAACCAAGAAAGGAAGGCAAGTTCGCTATTATATTAGACACCCCAGCGTTTAAGCGTTGCACTGATAGACGTACAATATCCTTACCAAATTTTCCTTTGCTACAAACATGGGCCTTGGGAAGCTGGTCCTAAACTAATTTAGCAACGATAATTTGCTTGCTTAGATTTTACAAAATTGCAAGATATTAGTACCTACCTACCATTAACTGGCATTCCCCACTTATGTTCTGTCATTTGGTTTATTATCTTTTTGATAGCTCTCGCTTATGAATTACCATTTCGTAAAAATGTACTGCAGTAATGTCGTAGTTTATTGTCGGGTAACGCCTACTAAGTGAAGTGCATAATAAACCACCACAGACCATAAAAAAGATCTTAAAATAAGATTAATCAATCATATGATAAACCTAATTAAATATGTACCTACAGGACAGGACAGCATTAAATCGATTGAAGGTCTGCTTAAATAAAATCGATTATTATTTCAAATCAAATAGGTTACTTTTACTACTTTCAGGCTGTCAAAAAGATAATAATAAAAATGGACTGAGTAAAGCTACCATGTATACAAGGAAACGGAAAAACAATAAATGAAAGGATAATCAACAAAATTTTATTCATTTCTCAACTCATATAGTAACGCACACAATCGCTTACATAATATACGAATAACTTAAAACACTCCGCTATACCCCCTAATATTTATAACCCATTTAACTTCTGAATGTTCTCGAGGCCAAAATGCGCCGGAATGTTCGTTCTAATACGATTAGAGAAGTTAATGTTAAATAGGACTTAGAGCGCAATCTGCTGCGCGAGCACGGCGTACATGGCGAGCGCGGCCAGCCCCAGCGCCGCCGCGTGCAGCCCCCGCAGCGCCAGCAGCGCCCACGCGCCCAGCCCCAGCGCGCCGCCCAGCGCCTCCTCCAGCAGCGCGCGGTACGGCGACAGCGCCAGCAGCGACCACACCTGTACACACCAACAGACCGACTCGTCACAACGTGCTACACACTAGCGCGCCGCCCAGCGCCTCCTCCAGCAGCGCGCGGTACGGCGACAGCGCCAGCAGCGACCACACCTGTACACACCAACAGACCGACTCGTCACAACGTGCTACACACTAGCGCGCCGCCCAGCGCCTCCTCCAGCAGCGCGCGGTACGGCGACAGCGCCAGCAGCGACCACACCTGTACACACCAACAGACCGACTCGTCACAACGTGCTACACACTAGCGCGCCGCCCAGCGCCTCCTCCAGCAGCGCGCGGTACGGCGACAGCGCCAGCAGCGACCACACCTGTACACACCAACAGACCGACTCGTCACAACGTGCTACACACTAGCGCGCCGCCCAGCGCCTCCTCCAGCAGCGCGCGGTACGGCGACAGCGCCAGCAGCGACCACACCTGTACACACCAACAGACCGACTCGTCACAACGTGCTACACACTAGCGCGCCGCCCAGCGCCTCCTCCAGCAGCGCGCGGTACGGCGACAGCGCCAGCAGCGACCACACCTGTACACACCAACAGACCGACTCGTCACAACGTGCTACACACTAGCGCGCCGCCCAGCGCCTCCTCCAGCAGCGCGCGGTACGGCGACAGCGCCAGCAGCGACCACACCTGTACACACCAACAGACCGACTCGTCACAACGTGCTACACACTAGCGCGCCGCCCAGCGCCTCCTCCAGCAGCGCGCGGTACGGCGACAGCGCCAGCAGCGACCACACCTGTACACACCAACAGACCGACTCGTCACAACGTGCTACACACTAGCGCGCCGCCCAGCGCCTCCTCCAGCAGCGCGCGGTACGGCGACAGCGCCAGCAGCGACCACACCTGTACACACCAACAGACCGACTCGTCACAACGTGCTACACACTAGCGCGCCGCCCAGCGCCTCCTCCAGCAGCGCGCGGTACGGCGACAGCGCCAGCAGCGACCACACCTGTACACACCAACAGACCGACTCGTCACAACGTGCTACACACTAGCGCGCCGCCCAGCGCCTCCTCCAGCAGCGCGCGGTACGGCGACAGCGCCAGCAGCGACCACACCTGTACACACCAACAGACCGACTCGTCACAACGTGCTACACACTAGCGCGCCGCCCAGCGCCTCCTCCAGCAGCGCGCGGTACGGCGACAGCGCCAGCAGCGACCACACCTGTACACACCAACAGACCGACTCGTCACAACGTGCTACACACTAGCGCGCCGCCCAGCGCCTCCTCCAGCAGCGCGCGGTACGGCGACAGCGCCAGCAGCGACCACACCTGTACACACCAACAGACCGACTCGTCACAACGTGCTACACACTAGCGCGCCGCCCAGCGCCTCCTCCAGCAGCGCGCGGTACGGCGACAGCGCCAGCAGCGACCACACCTGTACACACCAACAGACCGACTCGTCACAACGTGCTACACACTAGCGCGCCGCCCAGCGCCTCCTCCAGCAGCGCGCGGTACGGCGACAGCGCCAGCAGCGACCACACCTGTACACACCAACAGACCGACTCGTCACAACGTGCTACACACTAGCGCGCCGCCCAGCGCCTCCTCCAGCAGCGCGCGGTACGGCGACAGCGCCAGCAGCGACCACACCTGTACACACCAACAGACCGACTCGTCACAACGTGCTACACACTAGCGCGCCGCCCAGCGCCTCCTCCAGCAGCGCGCGGTACGGCGACAGCGCCAGCAGCGACCACACCTGTACACACCAACAGACCGACTCGTCACAACGTGCTACACACTAGCGCGCCGCCCAGCGCCTCCTCCAGCAGCGCGCGGTACGGCGACAGCGCCAGCAGCGACCACACCTGTACACACCAACAGACCGACTCGTCACAACGTGCTACACACTAGCGCGCCGCCCAGCGCCTCCTCCAGCAGCGCGCGGTACGGCGACAGCGCCAGCAGCGACCACACCTGTACACACCAACAGACCGACTCGTCACAACGGTGTGGAGGAGCGCCACGTCGGACTCACGCTACGGAACTAGAGCTAGTAGTGCACTGCGTTACCAGCGGCTCGTAGCGGCGCGGCAGGTCGGAGCGCGTGCGTAGCCACACCAGCGCGGCGCTGGCGGCGGTGGGGAGGAGCGCCACGTCGGACTCACGCTACGGAACTAGAGCTAGTAGTGCACTGCGTTACCAGTGGCTCGTAGCGGCGCGGCAGGTCGGAGCGCGTGCGTAGCCACACCAACGCGGCGCTGGCGGCGGTGTGGAGGAGCGCCACGTCGGACTCACGCTACGGAACTAGAGCTAGTAGTGCACTGCGTTACCAGTGGCTCGTAGCGGCGCGGCAGGTCGGAGCGCGTGCGTAGCCACACCAGCGCGGCGCTGGCGGCGGTGTGGAGGAGCGCCACGTTGGACTCACGCTACGGAACTAGAGCTAGTAGTGCACTGCGTTACCAGTGGCTCGTAGCGGCGCGGCAGGTCGGAGCGCGTGCGTAGCCACACCAGCGCGGCGCTGGCGGCGGTGTGGAGGAGCGCCACGTTGGACTCACGCTACGGAACTAGAGCTAGTAGTGCACTGCGTTACCAGTGGCTCGTAGCGGCGCGGCAGGTCGGAGCGCGTGCGTAGCCACACCAGCGCGGCGCTGGCGGCGGTGTGGAGGAGCGCCACGTTGGACTCACGCTACGGAACTAGAGCTAGTAGTGCACTGCGTTACCAGTGGCTCGTAGCGGCGCGGCAGGTCGGAGCGCGTGCGTAGCCACACCAGCGCGGCGCTGGCGGCGGTGTGGAGGAGCGCCACGTTGGACTCACGCTACGGAACTAGAGCTAGTAGTGCACTGCGTTACCAGTGGCTCGTAGCGGCGCGGCAGGTCGGAGCGCGTGCGTAGCCACACCAACGCGGCGCTGGCGGCGGTGTGGAGGAGCGCCACGTTGGACTCGGCGCAGGAGCGCACGTAGCGCCAGTCGAACTCAGAGCCGCGCGCGCCCACCCACAGCATCACGCTGCGAGTCACGACCACCTGCGTGTTACACCACCATACGATTTTAATGTGCATTCAGTGTTTCCTTATATTAATTACAAAACGGGGCTTCGGCTTTGTGACGGCGCCAAATATCTCGATATTTCGCCGCCAGCAGTCGTGTATGCGATGCTGGCCGGCGAGTCCACCAAATGAGACACCCGTGGCCGGCAAGCGGGCGTGGCGACTATTTGGGGGAGGTTTTGTTCAGCCGTGGACTGTTCGGCTGACATGATGTCACGTCAAGTTTTTAAACGTCTAATGCTGCTATAAATATAATTGCTGGTCTATTTCTAAGTTATGTTTCATTGCCAAAAGCTTCAAAAAATTGTTCATAGACCAGTTTATACAAGGTACTAAAGAATTCAATTGTGGAATTTCAACACGGTTTCGTCAACGGTCGATCTACTGTCTAAAATCAAATTTTCTCTTTGCATCAAATTTTCCCTTTGCATCAAACACAAAATCATCGATTTTGTGTTTGATGCAAAGGGCAACAGATTGATGTCATCAACACAGATTACAGCAAATGTTTTGATAGAATAGAACACAATACCCTAATTGGAAAATTAGAACTATCTGGTAACAGAGGAGACTTACTTAAATGGTTCTCGTCGTATATCTCTAAAAGATCCAAAGCGGTTGCTATTAATAATTACGTTTCGAGTTGGGTGATGGTACCCAGTGGACTACCACAAGATTCTGTATTGGTTGCATTACTTTTTGTGATCTTTCTAGATGACATCGGGCTATGTTTTCAATCAGCTAGACTGCTTTGCTATGCTGACTGATGACATGAAAATGTATTTACCAATCTCATCATCCACTGATGTCCCAGCTTTACAGGCAGATTAAGGAAACCTTATTGAATTTTGCACCCTACACAAAGTGGATCTCAACCCACCAAAATGCGAGCATTTTGGTGTCAAAGTCAAAATCATTTATTCCATAAAAAAAAATACATTTATGTGGTATAGTCATATTTTTTTACCCTACCGTGCAGTGCATGACGTGGCAGCTACTGAGAAACACTGCCAGAAAACTCATTAGGAATCCTTTTGTAAAATAAAATATAATAATAATAGCCTTTATTCAGACAGTATTTCATTTACATATCTTATATATTAAAATCTTAACTACTGAGCATCGATATGACCCCGTCTGTATGCCATTTATTGACAAAGGCCTCCTCCAACCTTTTCCATTCTTCACTGTTTTTGGCAGTTCTTGTCCATAAACCTGCTGCTACGGCTTTTATATCATCCACCCATCTCCTGGATGGTCTACCTCTTTTCCTCTTCATATGACTGGTGAACCAATTTATTATTGATTTTGACCATTTGTCTTTGTCTCTAACTATATGACCCGACCATCTCCACTTTAGCTTTTTTATTGTTGTTGTGACATGTTTTGTTTTTGTGTATTTCTTTATAGTATCCATTCTTATTCTGTCAGATAGTCTTTTCCCCATCATACTTCTTTCCATGGAGTTTTGGCAAGTTTCCAGCTTTTTAATATTTGCTTTGATGAGTGCCCAAATTTGACAGCCATATGTGAGTACAGGGAGTATGCTGACAAACGATATACGATAACGGAAAATAAAATATACTTAAGATTAATTACAATCATCTGTGTTGACTCAGAACAACTCAATCCCAAGCACTTTCATCAATTAAATAAACAGAAATTTTGTAATATGCCCTGCTACACAATTTGGCTTTAATAATTCCTTTAAACTTATTCGTAGACAATTCTCTAATATCATTGGGAAGTTTGTTATAGAATCTTATACATTGCCCCATAAAAGAGTTACTTATTTTGTAGAGACGGGTAGTACCTATGCAATATGAGATTATTCTTATATCTAGCATTTATATTATGTCTATCGCTCCTTTTACAGAAGTAATCGATATTTTTATGCACATATAGTAAGTTTTCATATACAGGGTGGGCCAATAATTTTTGCACTTTTAAAACATGAATAGAAATAAAACTACAACTGTTATTTTGTTGATTATATTTTTAACGTTTTGAAAATTTAATGAAATTTATTTTTTAAAAATGACATCGTCGAGATGTGCACCGTCTCGTCGTTGGCACTCTAGCAATCGACTACGCAAACTTTGGAAAAGTCGCTGACACATGCTGCGGGGGATCGCGGCTATCTCGTCATGGATGTTTCGTTTTAATTGGGATATATTCGTCGGTTTATTAAGGTAGACTCGACTTTTCAGGTATCCCCATAAGAAAAAATCGCATGGTGTAAGATCCGGGCTTCTCGGAGGCCATGGAATATCACCTCTGCGATAAATCAATTTATTCGGAAACATTTCTTTGACTACCGGTAAAGTCACATTTGACGTGTGGCATGTTGCTCCATCTTGTTGCATCCAGGTCCTGCTGTTGTATCGTTGAAATTCATGCAACTGCGGCGTCAAAAACTCTCGCAACATCTTGACGTATTCCGCTGAATTCACAGTTACATTATTTCCTTGATTATTTTCAAAGAAATACGGACCAATTATGCCCTTTGCTGTTATGGCAGCCCATACTGTCGTTTTAGGTGAATGAAGTGGCTTTTGGTGTTTAAGGCGAGGGTTTTCCCTGCTCCAATATCGACAATTGTGCTTATTCACGTGCCCGTTGATGTGAAAGTGGGCCTCGTCCGTAAACAATACATTCTCCAGGCTAGAGAATTGCTCCAGCATTGTGTCAGCCAATAACTTACGTTGAATGTAATCATTTGGTTTCATCTCCTGTCTCCTGCACAATTTGAAGCTTATACGGGTGCAGTTTGAGGTCTAGATGCAAAATCCGCCGTAGACTGGTTCTCGGTAATGCCAGAACCGCCGAACGCTTACGCGTAGATAATTCTGGATCGTTCCGAACGGTAATTTCAACCTCTCGAATGTTCTCATCGCTTCTTCTTGAACGTGGCCGGCCTGTTTGTTTAATATTCGTTGTCGATCCCGTTTGCTCGAACTTCACGACCCAAGCTTTGATTAAATTCACACTTGGACACTCGCTTACACGGCGTAATCCATATTCAATTCGAAACAGGCGTCGTACAGTAACGTAGGAATCGTTGTTTTTGTAAAATTGTTTAACACAAAAAGCACGCTGTTGTCCCGTGAAGCGCTCCATCGTGACTAAAATTGCATGTAGTGACGCATAGTTTCCCGCCACCCGCGCACCCCTCCCTCCAACGGTATTCGAGAAATTTAGTGTTGCTATTTGCAAAAATTATTGGCCCACCCTGTATATACGGAGATGGTACAGTTAGAATTTTGACCTCTTTGAACTTTTCTCTTAGAGACACTCTCGGGCCAAGATTAAAGCTCTTTTTTGCAATATAAATATAGTGTTTATGTCAGCAGAATTACCCCAGAGAAGAATTCCATAGAACATTACACTATGAAAATAACTGAAATAAACCATTCTAGCTGTGTCAACATCACTCAACCGACTAATCGTTTTCACTGCATATGCTGCAGAACTCAATTTGCCGGATAGTTTTTCTACTCCATTGTAGCTTTGAGTCAATAGTGATACCCAAGAACACAGTTGATTCAACAGGGTCTAACCTAGCTCCATTAAGTTGTACATTGGTTGTCGCCTGTTTTACATTCGGTGTAGTGAATTTTATGACTTTAGTTTTCTTATCATTAAGCACAAGATTATTGGCATTAAACCAATGAACAACTTTAGAGATTGCATCATTAACATCGTCAAAATTGCTTAATTGTCGGTTTATTTTGAACGTTAGGGCTGTGTGGTGACGGCCTAGAGAATATCACCACCCCCTCTCATCCCGTGGGGGGACGTAGAAGTCGTCCCGAGGGAATATATTCCAGAGAATGGGCAGCAGCGTTCTCATGAGTACCAATTTCTACCTTACTGCGATCGCCAACCCGTTTGCCAAGCGTGGCGATTATGGCAGATCCCCTCAAATGAAGGACACAATTAAACCGCGGCCCCCAGTCCCCGGCAGCCCTGCTATTCCCAGCCGTGGTAACAGCCGTGGTTACGGCAGGGCAGGGGGTGCTAAGAATCCCCGGCAGATTCCGCGTTACCAAAACCGACGACCTCTGGCCCTGGCAACATACAACACACGCACACTGCGGACCGACGAGAAGATGATCGAACTGGAGGAAGAATTGAGCAGGTTACATTGGGACATAATAGGATTATCTGAAGTCCGAAGAGAGGGGGAGGACACGATAATCCTGAAATCCGGGAATCTGTTCTATTTCCGGGAAGGCGACCAACTCTCCCAAGGTGGTGTTGGGTTCATAGTCCACAAGTCCCTCGTCCACAACATAGTGAAAATCGAGAGTGTGTCGACTAGGGTTGCGTACCTTATACTCAGAATTACCAAGCGGTATTCGTTGAAGGTCATACAGGTTTACGCGCCGACTTCGACGCACTCCGACGATGAGGTTGAGGTCATGTATGAGGATATTTCTAGAGCCATACATACCTCGAACTCTTATTTCACTGTGGTCATGGGGGACTTTAACGCGAAGCTGGGTAAACGATTCGGGAATGAGCTGAAAGTGGGGCAATTTGGAACTGGAGACCGGAATCCCCGGGGCCAAATGTTGGCCGACTTCATGGAGAAGGAGGGACTCTTTATGATGAACTCCTTTTTCAAGAAGTCGGAAAACCGCAAATGGACCTGGGTAAGCCCCGATGGTAAAACAAAAAACGAGATAGACTTTATCTTGTCGACGAGTAGACAGGTGTTCAATGACGTCTCAGTGATCAATACGGTTAAAACCGGGAGCGATCACAGACTGGTGAGAGGCTCATTGAACCTAAATGTCAAGCTCCAGAGGTCCCGACTAATAAAGTCTACGCTCCGACCTTTACCCATCCACATCCAAAACCCTGAACCCTTTCAGCTCGAACTGCAAAACCGTTTCGAATGCCTAGCAGATTGCGAGGAAGTGGACTCATACCATGACAGGCTCGTAGAAGCTGTCCATACGGCTGGGTCTAAGGTCTTCAAGGCCCACCGTACAAACAGAACCAAAAAGATCTCTGACTATACCCTGCAGCTTATGGACGAAAGACGGAAAATGGTTCTGACATCCTCTGATGATGCTACCAGATACCGGCAGCTCAACAGACAGATCTCAAAGTCTTTGACACGCGACACGCGCCAATTTAATACAAATTGTATTAAAGAAGCCATTGAGCGGAACAAAGGCTCTAATGTGTTTGCAAGAGAACTGTCTGTTGGACAGAGACAACTGACGAAGCTGAAGACTGAGGATGGCAGAATCGTCACGTCTAAACCTAAGTTGCTGGGAGAGATCGAGAGGTTTTATGGACAGCTGTATGCGAAAACCCAGTCACCTGTCGATAGTTGTGCCTCAGATCCCAGAGCACGACTAACCCAACACTTCACCGACGACATCCCGGACGTCAGCCTGTGCGAGATTAGAATGGCTCTCGAACAGCTTAAGAACAACAAGGCGCCTGGTGATGATGGAATTACGGCAGAGCTTCTGAAGGCGGGTGGTACACCAATCCTACGGGCCCTTCAGAAGTTATTTAACTCCGTCATACTAGAAGGTCAAACGCCAAAAGCATGGCACAGGGGTGTGGTGGTGCTCTTCTTCAAAAAGGGCGATAAAACCCTCTTGAAGAATTACAGACCCATCACACTGCTGAGCCATGTTTACAAGTTGTTTTCGAGGGTCATTACGAATCGTCTCGCACGCAGGTTTGACGACTTCCAGCCTCCCGAACAAGCCGGTTTCCGTAAAGGCTTTAGTACCATAGACCACATACATACGCTGCGGCAGGTTATACAGAAGACCGAAGAGTATAACCAGCCATTATGCTTAGCGTTTGTGGACTATGAGAAAGCCTTCGATTCGATCGAAATTGGGCCGTACTGAGGTCTCTCCAAAGGTGCCAAATCGACTACCGGTATATCGAGGTGTTAAAGTGTTTGTACGAAAACGCCACTATGTCAGTGCGACTCCAGGACCAGAACTCGAAACCTATCCACTTGCAGCGAGGTGTGAGACAGGGAGATGTTATATCTCCGAAACTGTTCACCGCTGCATTGGAAGATGTCTTCAAGCTTCTGGACTGGAAAGGCTTTGGCATCAATGTCAATGGCGAGTACATCACCCACCTTCGATTTGCCGACGATATAGTAGTCATGGCTGAGACCCTTGACGACCTCGGTACAATGCTCGATGGCCTCAGCAGAGTCTCTCAACAAGTGAGTCTGAAAATGAACATGGATAAGACGAAAATTATGTCAAACATCCATGTTGCACCCACTCTAGTTAAGGTTGGAGACTCTGCACTCGAAGTTGTAGAGAACTATATTTACCTAGGACAGACCATCCAACTAGGTAGGTCCAACTTCGAGAAGGAGGTCAATCGTAGAATCCAACTCGGCTGGGCAACGTTCGGGAAGCTACGTAATATCTTCTCGTCCCAAATACCGCAGTGTCTCAAGTCGAAAGTCTTCGACCAGTGTGTGTTGCCAGTGATGACTTACGGAACAGAGACGTGGTCGCTAACTATGGGCCTTATCAGGCGGCTCAAGGTCACCCAAAGAGCAATGGAAAGGGCTATGCTTGGAGTTTCCCTGCGAGATCGAATCAGAAATGATGAGATCCGCAGGCGAACCAAAGTCACCGACATAGCCCTAAGAATTGCCAAGCTGAAGTGGCAGTGGGCAGGGCACATAGCTCGTAGAGCCGACGGCCGCTGGGGCAGAAAGGTTCTCGAGTGGCGACCACGAACCGGAAGACGCAGCGTGGGCAGGCCCCTTACAAGATGGACCGATGATCTTGTGCGGGTCGCTGGAAAACGCTGGATGCGGATAGCGCAAGACCGGCAATTGTGGAGATCTTTGAGGGAGGCCTTTGTCCAGCAGTGGACGTCTTTCGGCTGATATGATGATGATAGGGAAGTATCATCTGCAAACAACACAATCTCATGCTTATCCCTTACATAGTAAGGTAAGTCATTTATAATAGGTCTTTACCTATGAAATTGCCGTTTTGTATGAAAAAATTTAAACGAATTTTTTTCATGAATTTTTTTATTTGTATTAATCGAAGTAATCACCCATGCAATCAATGCATCTTTGCCATCGCAGTGGCAGTTTATTGATGCCCTTCTTAAAGAAATCAGCTGGACGGGAGGCAACAAATTCTTCAAAGGCATTTTGTACTGCCTCTCGGGTATTGAATTTTTTTCCCGCCAAGAAGTTATCCAAATTCTGGAAAAAGTAGTAGTCTGTAGGCGCAAGGTCTGGTGAGTAGGGCGGATGACGGAGAGCTTCCAACCCCAGTTCTTGCAACTTGGAGACCGTCTGCTGTGCAGTATGAGGTCGCGCGTTGTCGTGCAGGAGCAGCGGAGACGAGCGATTGACCAATGCTGGTTGGAGATGCGCCAGCTTCTCCATCATTGTGCTCAGTTCTTCACAGTACACATCTGCAGTAATGCTCACCCCGTTTGGTAAGAAGCTGTGATGAATCACACCGGCGCTAGACCACCAAACAGTGACCATCACTTTTCTAGGGGTAAGTTTTCGTTTAGGGCATTGTTTAGGTGCTGAACCAGGATCCAACCAACTTGCTGAGCGCTTGCGGTTATCAAACAGAATCCATTTTTCATCGCAGGTAACAATGCGGTTCAAAATTCCTTCATTTGTGTGTCTGTTGAGCAGTGCAAGGCACGTCTCGACGCGTACTTCGCGCTGGCGATCATTGAGTTCGTGGGGCACCCATTTGTCAAGCTTTTTTACCTTGCCAATTTGACGCAAATGGACCAATATTGTTTTGACGCTAACGTCGAAAGCTGCTGCTAATTCAGCCGTAGATTGTGTATCATCAGCTTCCACAACCGCCTTTAATTCGTCATTGTCGACCAAAGTCTTCGGACGACCGCGAGGTTCATTTTTCAGGTCGAAATTTCCAGAACGGAAGCGAGCAAACCAATAACAGGTGGTGCGTTGGTTTGTAGTGTTAGCTCCGTAAACGTCGTTGATGTTGCGTGCCGCTTGTGCCGCGTTGCTGCCACGACGGTACTCATATTCCATAATTACTCGAATTTTTAACGTATCCATGATGACGAAAAAGATTGAAATGCGATGAAAATGTAACACTAATCAATAAAGAAATGACTACTTTTGGAAAAAAGAATCCATGATTTTAAAATAAAATTAATTTGAAATTAGAATTCTTAGCCAAACAAAAATTATTTTGATTTGAAATGGCCAGTACTGCAGAACGGCAATTTTATAGGTAAAGACCTAATATAAATTAAAAACAAAAATGGGCCAAGAATTGACCCCTGTGGGACGCCCATTACCACTGGATATCCCGGAGATATTTTACCATTTATTTCGACCTTCTGAATTCTATTGCCCAAGTAAGAAGTCAGAAGTTCGAGAGCCTTGTTCCTAATACTGTAATGGTGTAATTTTCTGACCAGAGTATCATGATGAACGCAATCGAATGCTTTGGACAAATCGCAAAAGATACCTAATGCATCTTGCGAGTCTTCCCAAGCCGCGTATATACTTTTTAATAAGTTGACCCCTGCATCCATGGTTGAACAACCCTTTGTGAATCCAAACTGTTTCCGGTGGTTTGAGATCCTATCGTATAACAACTATTACTCTTAACTAACATTATAACATAAGAATATAAGTAAATACAAACCTCAGCACTTGCCCATCCTATAGCAGATGTAAGAATCTTGGCATGACCTTTGCCTGGAACTGAGTTGAGAGCAAAGTAGAGGCCCAGCAAATCTGCAAAGTCTACTGTTGCTTTCAGGATTTCCTGTAATCCAAGATTAAACCATTATGATGACTTGCACTTGCTTGTTTGTAACCTACTGGCAAAGTTAAGAAACTATGCAAGTCCGAGATACCATACTCAGAGCACGAAGATATTGTTACATTTACATTTTATTTATAATCTATACATTGATTATGTGAGATCTATCAATATTCTTAATCACAATTTGGTTAAATGACATTAAATAAAAAAAAACTTTAACATAATGTTGAACTAAATGTCAATCTTCTTTCTTTCTTTATCATAGGAGCAATAGCTACACTGGTTTCAAAGGTGTTGGTGACATGGCTTTGTTGTATAACAAGAAGAACTGTGACCAACAGGTTAACATGCCCTACAAAACATGGAGCTCAGAAATGAGCCCACTTTGACAGTCAAAGTTTGTGAGGATGTTTGTTACTCTTTCATGCAAATACTACCAAATGGATTTTGACAAAACTTGGTAGTAATTTCGTTTATATATATCCCAATAACACATAGACTGACATGGGTAAAACCTCAGGCATCGCTAGTAGATTGCTATGCGATGCTAGTAAGTTATATTGTAAAGTTTTGTGTGTTGTTAAAGTATTCATTGACACTGTTGTAAGCCATGAAACAGCCTATATTTGATATTTATAAAAATTATGTTAGTTTGTTTTAATTTCTTGTTTTATCAAATTAAGTAAATTTTGATAAGATATAACTATTTAAGATATAACTATTAAGATATAACATTTGTAATCTTCTGAATGGTAAGGTTAATTACATAGAGTCTTTTATTTTATATTTTGTTCTGAAGATTTAATTTTTAGTGCATACTAATTTGCATATTTTGAAAGTAAGTTAAGAATCCAAATGAACATTTTGGGAAAATTAAAAAAGCAGAGTGGAGGTGCTGTTTGCCCACAGTAGAATATCGTAACTAAGCCATGCACAAACATGAGCATAGTAGTAGTGCAGTGTAGAGATCTGTGGCTGTGGATAATTTAGGAACCTTAGATTGAATTTTTTGTATACAATTTCAAATGTACTTAAACTGCACTTCAAAAACAAATAATTTAATGATCCCTTTCTTAAATTGTTCTTTATTTCACAACTCCTTAACTATAAAAAAATATTAGTTAAGTCAAGATTATACATAGTTAAGTAGGATATATTGTATGCATAATTTTTGGAATAAACAGATTCTTATTACTATTAAATTTACTTTCTTTTCAATGACAAGTAAGATAAATTGATTCAGTTAAGTCTGCCAAGTGAAACAATATCTTCCTGATATTTTTATTTGGTCTACTAACAAATAATTTTCATTTAATAACTATATCAGCTAGCAAAAAATATTATTTGTCCTAGTAAGAATGGTGTGTGTGTGATATGCAATATAAAAAGCAGAGGTAAATTATTCTATTAGCTAGTGGTCATCGTTACCACAAATAAGTTTGAGTGGAATGGTTCTACATAGCCTGACATAGAGATTTATATGAATAACTCAGATTAACATATTGAGTTATAAGTTATTCATATAAATCTCTATCTCAAGCTATGTAGAACCAACATAACTATATAAATATAATAAAGGTGAAATAACAACAATATTATGATAATATTGCATGATATGTAGGTAAACAAATGGGCAGGGGGTTAGATGATGTAGGAATGCTCACAAACTGTAAAGTAGAATTACATAGGTAGCCTATTAATAAACAAGAACAAAGTTGATTCTACTGACAGGCAAATTATATTTACCTGTCCCTTTGCTCATGTTGCATTTACTTTAGATATACTCTTGGTTTGTGTATGCCTGCACCATAAGAAAATTCTAGATAAGTCTTTGCTAACAGCAAAATCTCATGGAAGGAGCAGGAGATTGGACAAGAGGCACAGACAGACAAATGGACCCAAAAGATCAATTTTTGGGATGAATAATGTAATTAATTTAAAATGTTTTCATTACTTTTATAAGAGCTCATCCTGAATTTGTTTCATTGGGAATTGATTGGGTTAATATCTCAAATCAAGTCGCCTTGAAACGTAAGTAAATTGAGGGGGGAGGGGTGGAGGGGAGAGGGGCTACTCTCCTGTACCATCCCCAACCCGCGGAACCCAATGGTTATGGAGATATCCATGGTTAATGTTTTTCTAGCGCTCGGCGGCCGCTACCGCGGCACGCTCGCTCGCCTTCGCGCGCCAATTGGTCACCGTTCTAACCTAACCTAACCCAAATTATTTCATAGAAGTGCATTTTTCCAAAAATATCATGATAGTGACAATGAACAATTCAGTTTTGAGTATTTTTCGGATAATTATATAAAAAATAAATATAACTTCTAAACACGAAAGCAATGTTTTTACAATGTTTTACAACGCTGTAGGTATCGAAATCGCTACAAAATGTTCAAAATTGCGTTCTGTTTTATGCATTTGTATGAAGTCTTATGATTTTTAAAAATTAATAAAAAAAAATAGGCAGAAAAAAATGCGTTTTATCACTTAGTACGAACCCCCTTCACCCCCCCATATACACACTTAACTCAAATTCAGGCGCCTCGATTTGAGATCCAATCCATTGATTGTTTGGTACAGTTTTGTAAGTTTACAAAAGATATAGTCATGTGACATTAGTTTTTGTATCAAACAGAAGAACTAGTGTTCATGACCTAATAACTATTTAAGTACTTAACTACTTCTACAGCACCATGTTAAAAGATTTATTTGAGACAAAAGTGGGAATATGTTTGATACACAAGTTTAGTGTATTCCATACAAATACATACCAAAAAGACGTTGTATTCTCCTGAAATATGACTGCTGTCCGTGTCTGGGAAGAACGTCGCCAGCAATAACATTTTACAAAGCTGCGTGAAGATGTACAGCCCACCAGCATACACACATTTGGAAAACGTCGCGTATTCAGATCTAAAACATTACAAGTTCATATTAAACCTTCCAAGTTCCAACTAGATTTATAACCTATAATTAAAATCTTACATTCCCGAAAACTTGTAAGCCATATGATACGGCGCGTATACGAGCGCTAGGCAATTGCCAAAATGATACAGAGTCATCTTAATTGAGTAAAATACACTTAAATATTAGGAGAGTTAAGTTTTATAAATCTAACTTAATCTATCCACTATCCAGCGCTAATCGCTATCCATGTAGTTGTATTACGTATTATGTAGCATTTATGTATTATTCCTTTTTAAACGTCTGTCTACGTTTTTAAAGTACTAATACTATTGCTGTCTCTAGATAATATGCTTGATATTAAGCGAATTTTACCCTGGAACGTGTCCATAGTATAATGAGTTCTGTCAAAAAAGTTATAGTACAACGTCAACTTTACATTTAAGTAAAATGGAACGGAATATAAAACTAATTCTGGCACAAAGTTTGTCTTCAAAACTAGGTCTAAGATAAATAAACAAAAAGTTCAATTGTATGATAATATTTCTTTTTCAATTATGGCATAATATAGATTTAAATTTTGATGATGATCATTTTTATGACATATTATAGCCATGTAATGGAACGTGAAATGTCGTTCCTTCCATGTTCCGTTAAACGATTTTGTTTTTATTGATACGTATAAGAACGGAACAAATAAATGTGGCTGATTTTAATTTTCTTGTTAATTAAACGTTATTGACAACGTTTATATTATCAAATTTGAGTAGCAAACTTTTGAATTTATTTTTTCCTTTACTTTTGCTTTACTTAACTGCGTGGTAAGAAACATAAAACCGCGGCAATCGGCATTATTTTTGTTGAAGTTTATTTATCTACATTTGATTTTTTAAATATAATTTATGTAGTGCCAGTATATGTTGATGTCATTGTTATTATCTTAACTTATTATTTAACTTTTGGACCATGTTCTGAACGAATGTGATACTACGAGTAGTAAATTATGGATTTACTTATGTTATACACTTGCAAATTTTTTATTGATTTGTACTGCCATTCATTGTTTTCATAACTATTTCAGGGATATCATCAGGAAACAAGTTACTTTACTAGTATGTAAGTATAATGATTAAATCTATTAGAATAGGGGTGAAGTCTGACACTTTATTAGAAAGAGAAGCAAAACAAGGGGTGGATTTAAAAAAGGGTTGTTTTTTAACCCTTTCGTTTTTTAGCACACGCGCAAAAGGGTAAGGGGCTAGCTATCCAATGAGAGGGCTGGGCTTCAGAAATTTTGAATGTTATTTGTCCGGAGAGATTTTCTGTTCCTGCTCGATCGGTGCCCGGTACATATTCTCTTGGCAGTAGCCCTCTGAAAGTGGCAAGAACAACCTGTTTATTCAAATTAGGGATTCATTTTACACATATTGTTTATACAAAGTCTGTTTTGTACATGAGTTTAAAATATTTAAAAATATATTTTTATGTGGTTGCCGGAGATGATTATTATGCATTTTATAAATGGAAAAGGTGTGTTGCAATATGTATGCAAATTAAGTTCTTATCTAAATACTATGCAGAGGATAACATATTTGGATTGTATTCTAGGTAAGTATTTTTAGCTTATTAAAAATAAATTAATACCTACTTATAGTAATTGGAGGTGATGCTTATATTTGATTTAACCAATGGCAAAATTTCTTCCACATTTCTAAGATAGAAGCAAAGTGAGTTAGTTAAGGTATATTTTCATGCTTAGTTTGTAAGGTGTTCTATGTTTAAATTGGTTAATTACAGCTTAGTTGGTTATTTAACCTCTATAGTTGTATGGTGTATAAAATTGGTTTAGTGGTTGTGATCTTTATACATCATTTTATGTACCTTACATATTTTACTACATACATATTTTATTTTAAAGAAATTTATTTAATAAATATATCTTTTTTGGTTCAAGTCAAAGTTATTTCAACTAGTATGTATCCTTCAATCCTGAAAATATGTAAGTAATTTTATGGGCTCAAAAATAATTTATTTATTTATTTATTTATCGGAAAACCACCAGCAATTTTACACATTTCTAGACATTGCAATATAAAACAGGAAGCCAATTACAGGTTTTCACTAATAGTAATTGATTATACAGTTAAAAGGTGTAAATTCCATATTTAGGTTTCTTAATGCTAATGATATACCGCATATATGTAGGTACTACATATCACTTACAAAGAAATCAAGGCTTAGACACCGCTTTGCTGCACTATTCGTAAGTGTGTATGGATCTAGGTTATGCTTTTTACATAACTTATTAAAATTTTTGCTCGCTCTTATCAGGAAGGAATTTTGACGATAGTTAGTTGAAACTCTGGGAATAAACAAGGGGGGATTGAAACGGGTTACACTTGGAACATTAAAATACAACTTACTGACTAGTTCGGGAACGTCAATTTTACTAGACATAATGTTTAATAAATATAAAATATCAGATGTATCGCGACGTACCTATTTTAAGAGGCAGAAAGTGAAACGTTTTACAAAGCTCGAGATAATTCTCCGAACTATATCTTACCTTTGCACGAAAACACAAATATTTCACAAATCGCTTCTGTATGGCTTCGATTTGATCAATATATAAATTATAGTTGGGATTCCAAACAGAAGACGATATCAGTAGATAACTTATTTACAGATAAGTAAGAACATTTTAGTTACCATGAATACATTTCTGAATAGGTGTAGGTCTCTAAGGTGTTATTATTAAACCACTAAACATCCTGGCTAAAAATATTTGTGCCAAATCATTTCAAATCTGTTTATAACACAAAATGATAAGTCTGTAAAGATACTTAAAAAAAATCCTACTTGTTTTCTTGATGTTTATATATAATCGATTTTATAAGTCTATGTTACATTACGCAGCAGACATTTTGGGTACAATAGTAGGTAAAACATCAAGAAAAAAAAATATATTAGGAACCTCAATATCATTTTTGAAGACCTACCTATTCATAGATACACCACATGGGTACAATGAAAAAAAATTTTTGAGTTTCAGTTCTATGTATGGGGCATCCCCCAAATTATTATTCTTTTTTTATTTTTGTCTAAAATCTTAATGCGGTTCATTTTTTTCTAAACTGAATAGTTTGCGTGAGAGACCCTTACAAAGTGGAAAAATTAGTGTCCCCCCTGTAACTTCTAAAATAAGAGAATGATAAAACTAAAAAAAATATATGATGTACATTACCATGTAAACTAACAACGAAAATTGGTTTGAATGAGATTTAGTTAGTAGTTTTTTTTAATTCGTCATAAATCGTAAACCGCAAATTACCTTTCATTTAATCAACTGAAATACTTCCTGCTGCGGAACCCTTCATGGGCGAGTCCGACTCGCACTTGGCCGGTTTTTATACTATCTGATAGGAAGGCAATCGGACTGAGATTAGGTGCAGTAGGTATTGATGACTTGACATTATCTCCGAGGCAAAAGGTCGTGGTTTGATCGGTCAAGCAGTGAAGCTAGACAAGCATAGTGATCTGCATATAAAGCTAGGACCACAGGACGCGATAGTAATGATTGCAATTAGCAGAAAGGTTCTCGAGTGGCGACCACGAACCGGAAGACGCAGCGTGGGCAGGATGAGGCTGAGCCCGAGCTTATCCTGTACTAATAATTTTTTTTTTTATTAGTACGGGATTTTCCAGGCGGTAATCATCACGCACGCTGTATGCTTGTTGCTGACTTAGTTGTATAAAAAAACAGAAGGGTATTCCAGGCTACTAAGATATTTTATTACTAGAAAAAAATCTAATTGTAGGTACGTATTGTGTATGTACCTGGGAAATAACCAAAGATAAATTGTCTTGAGTACCTAATTCTATTGTGCCTGGGTAGTAGGGTAACTAGATAGACAAATTTAAATATTGGAAGAAGTACATATATTTTGGTGCATTTTGTGGCTAGTCTGCAGCTTGATAAATCAGCTGTGTCCCCTACAGTTCTGAAACTATCTTCCTCGCTTACTTTAAAATTTTACCATCAGCTGTTTCTGTGTTTAATTGAATAGTATAACTTGAATGGGATATTACATAACAAGCAGTTTGGTTTTACAAGGGGTTGCTCGTCTCAGGATGCAGGGTGTACCCTAATGAAGTCTATATTGGAGGCTTGGGAGGGGTCACAGGATGCGCTGGGAGTTGAGAGTCTGTGATCTCTCCAAGGCTTTCGATTGCGTTGATCACCGTACACTCGTTGTAAAACTGCAGTACTATGGAATATCTGGTACGTCTCTTGATCTTGTAATGTCCTATTTATCGGGTCGAGAACAGATGTTTTCGATAGACGGTATCATTTCGGCACGTCATCCTGTGAAAATGGGGGTGCCCCAGGGATCTATCCTGGGCCCATTTTTATTTCTAGTATATATTAATGATCTCCCTTATCTGCTGGAGAAAGTATCAGACATAGTTTTGTTCGCTGACGATACGTCGCTTATATTTAAAGTAAATAGGAAGGACAAAGATCTTATTGAACAGAATAAAACACTCGGCCTTATATCAAAATGGTTTTCAGCAAATAACCTCTCATTAAATGCCGGGAAAACGAAATGTATCAAATTCTCATTACCAAATGTGAGACAGGTTATACCAACAGTTCCATTAAATGAGGAAATTTTAGATTTAGTTCCGTCGACCGTATTTCTGGGATTGACACTAGACGCAAAATTGCAATGGGCTCCTCAGATTGAAAAGCTAGCAGCTAAATTGAGTTTGGCTTCCTATGCCGTTTGGAAAATAAGACAATTGTCAGATTAACAAACTGCTAGATTGGTATATTTCGCGTACTTCCATAGTATTATGTCCTATGGCATTCTGCTGTGGGGTTCGGCAGCTGACATAAGTACTATTTTCATTTTACAAAAAAGAGCAGTCAGAGCCATTTTTGGGTTAGGTAGTCGCGAATCTTTGCGAACTTTGTTTAAAGAAGTAAATATACTAACGGTGCCATCTGAGTATATATATCAGAATATATTGTATGTTAGAAAAAATATTAATAACTATAGAAAAAAAAGTGAACTGCATAACATTAATAATAGGTCTTTACCTATGAAATTGCCGTTTTGTATGAAAAAATTTAAACGAATTTTTTTCATGAATTTTTTTATTTGTATTAATCGAAGTAATCACCCATGCAATCAATGCATCTTTGCCATCGCAGTGGCAGTTTATTGATGCCCTTAAAGAAATCAGCTGGACGGGAGGCAACAAATTCTTCAAAGGCATTTTGTACTGCCTCTCGGGTATTGAATTTTTTTCCCGCCAAGAAGTTATCCAAATTCTGGAAAAAGTAGTAGTCTGTAGGCGCAAGGTCTGGTGAGTAGGGCGGATGACGGAGAGCTTCCAACCCCAGTTCTTGCAACTTGGAGACCGTCTGCTGTGCAGTATGAGGTCGCGCGTTGTCGTGCAGGAGCAGCGGAGACGAGCGATTGACCAATGCTGGTTGGAGATGCGCCAGCTTCTCCATCATTGTGCTCAGTTCTTCACAGTACACATCTGCAGTAATGCTCACCCCGTTTGGTAAGAAGCTGTGATGAATCACACCGGCGCTAGACCACCAAACAGTGACCATCACTTTTCTAGGGGTAAGTTTTCGTTTAGGGCATTGTTTAGGTGCTGAACCAGGATCCAACCAACTTGCTGAGCGCTTGCGGTTATCAAACAGAATCCATTTTTCATCGCAGGTAACAATGCGGTTCAAAATTCCTTCATTTGTGTGTCTGTTGAGCAGTGCAAGGCACGTCTCGACGCGTACTTCGCGCTGGCGATCATTGAGTTCGTGGGGCACCCATTTGTCAAGCTTTTTTACCTTGCCAATTTGACGCAAATGGACCAATATTGTTTTGACGCTAACGTCGAAAGCTGCTGCTAATTCAGCCGTAGATTGTGTATCATCAGCTTCCACAACCGCCTTTAATTCGTCATTGTCGACCAAAGTCTTCGGACGACCGCGAGGTTCATTTTTCAGGTCGAAATTTCCAGAACGGAAGCGAGCAAACCAATAACAGGTGGTGCGTTGGTTTGTAGTGTTAGCTCCGTAAACGTCGTTGATGTTGCGTGCCGCTTGTGCCGCGTTGCTGCCACGACGGTACTCATATTCCATAATTACTCGAATTTTTAACGTATCCATGATGACGAAAAAGATTGAAATGCGATGAAAATGTAACACTAATCAATAAAGAAATGACTACTTTTGGAAAAAAGAATCCATGTTTTTAAAATAAAATTAATTTGAAATTAGAATTCTTAGCCAAACAAAAATTATTTTGATTTGAAATGGCCAGTACTGCAGAACGGCAATTTCATAGGTAAAGACCTAATACTAGGAATAAAGACAAACTTGCAATACCAGGCTTTAGAGTCAGCAAAACGAATAAATCATTTTTAGGAAATTGTATTAGGTTTTATAACAAGCTTCCTACTCATATTACTGATCTGCCTGACACAAGTTTCAAGACACATATTAAACGTGTACTTATGGCAAGGGGTTATTACACCACTAAAGAGTACATCGATGACAAAGACGCCGGGCGCTCACCACCTAGCTGCACGTTGCTCGCTGGAGATCTTGTAGCCATATAGACATGACTAATTTGTTGAGTTATGTGAACTATCTGTGACTATCTGTAATATGATTGCTAACATATACTAAATTTAAATTTATTGACTCTGTCTCAAAATGAATAATGTTATTGTTTCGATGTTTTTCTTTTGTTTCCTAAATATAATCTAAATTAAAATTCATTCAGACAACCGATCGAGCAGATATTGTGTTTGCCTACTAAATAATTACTTTAAGTGGAGCAAATCCCGTGTTCATGCCCGCTTGAGTATGTTTCGCCGGACCGTCTCAACTGGGCCGTGTTGAAACCGGTAGTAGATGAACCTGCTGAGTTTGTTTCGCTGGGTCTTCTCAGTTGGGCCGCATTGGATCCGGTGGTAACATTAAAACGCGACCGTGCGTCGTTTTAAACACAAGGTCCGTTATAATAATAATACTGAATTCGTACCTTAATATAGACAGAACCATTCTGACAATATGTAGTATAATTTAAATTTCAATACATAATAATAAAAACTTCAACTAAACATAATCTCCTTGACAATAGCTTAATACAGGCTAGCTAAATGTCACTACCATTACAAAATAAATTGTATAAATGTTTTAACATTCCATGTACCTAAATATCAGTAATAAGTAACTAGAAATAATAACTGTATTACTACAAACATGTTCTGACTACTTACAAGCGCTTTTTTAAAGTCTACGTGATTAAAAACCTTTTTTATTTAATTTATTTTATCTTATTTTAAATTATTCATTATATAGCTTGGCAATTATTAGTTTCACTTACTTTTGAAGTTTTTTGTTTATAATACAATCCGCTAAAATTCTGTCTATAATTTATTGACTAGTTCATAGTATCACAATGCTCAACGAATATTGGTGTCGCTTGCTTTAAAAGCTGCCCCACTTACTCTACATAACCAATAAGTATCTGCTAAATTGCTTACCTTACAACATGGATCAGTTTAGCGGGACTTAATCATTTTATGGTAGGTAAATAGACATATCAACCTCAAATAATGACCTGTTGCGATAGCATTTTCACTCTTACGGCGCATGTCGTTAAAGTTTGTAGCCCGTGAGTGTGTGCCAAATGTTACATGTTAAACAAATCGACATAAACTATTTAAATATTTAAACTAACTAATTAACTTGGACAATATGGTTTTAAGAAAAGGATCAGTTAATTTTTGCTCTACCTTATTAAAAGATCAAACCTTTTTGGGATTATAAAACAGTTTTTTTATTATCTCTGCTTATGATCAAAAGATAACTGCACAACAAGTGGTCGGAACTGGCCGGATACTGAGACTTAATTATTTAGCTACTTTTTAAATAAGAAAGAAAAATGTAATATAAACATAACGATGATTATACTAGAGAGTACCTTGCTATCAATACAGGTTAATCTACGCCAACGCACAAACATAATGAATACGACAATGCCTTATATTCACAAGTAGCGCACGAACATTTGAGGAATAAAATGAAAGTGGAATAAAACGCGTCTCGTGAGGAGTCCACTCACGTCATCCCTCCATTACAGCATTGTCCTCAACAATGGCGAAAGAGAATAAAGAATCGCGCCCATTAGGTAAATTTCCTCAAACATTTTTTTGCGTGACACCCTCGACGGATAAAAAGCGGGGAAAACGCACATTAGTCATGTGGAAGAAGCTCTCGCTAGATCTCAATCTCGCTGGCGTGAACAACGTTTTTTGCCTACCTTACCTAATAGTGGGGTGGTGCGACTGCCGTGGTGCATCGACTATGTTTCAGACATTTATGTTAAAACGTGGTTCGATACTAAATCTCAAGTTTCATTTCAATAAATTTTCTATGATATTTAATATTAATTACTATATGCGAATAAAATTTTATCCTTTACCTATGCCAAATCATCTTAACATGACGTCGACGAAGTCTAAAAGATGGCGTTTTCAAGGTTTCGATGACTCTAGTTGATAACTGCACTGGCAATAGTATGTATTTAGCATATATGTTTGTTAGACCATCTTAGTCTCGTTGGTGTAGAGGTGCCGTGTTCAACCGCAGATAATGAGGTGCCGGGTTACGCCAAAAAATCTAATTGTTTAACATTGCTTTGTCAAGAGACACACATTTGCAACCCGGAGTCTGGAAGTTGGCGATGTAATACAACATGTAACTTAATTAACGCACATCCTGAAAATAGTTTGTTCAGAATCGTTGACTGAATCGATTTATATCATTTTTAATATAGGTAAGTGTTTTTTTTATTTCAAAATAATTAAAACAACGGAAATTATTGTCATATTACTTAACCCTGTAGGTACAATCAAAATAAATTGAAATGGACCGTAAGTCAAAGAATAACTACTATTAAAATCGCAGTTTTATTGTATTCATACCTTCCATCAGTTAATACAAAATAAAGAAAAATAAACTTTATTGCAAGAAATTAATTTCGTAAATAACAATGCATGTAGGTAGGTACCTACATGTTAAATAAAAAATTCTGTGTATGTATTATGATTACGACATAATATTCTAATTGGGGTGTTTGAGGGTGTGCGTTAATTACGTTACATGTTTTATAATAATATCTCTACGTCTGCGCCTGACTTCTCGCCGGTCGTGTCGGATAGCTTACCCACCAGATTGTGAGATTAAGGGAAAAGCGAATTAACTGTTTTTAATTCCTGCAATCTAACTTCCTTATAGCAATTGGCTAATCTCCGATGATATTGGCCGGTGTAGTCGAAATTCTGCCAGGAGTAGGTACTGTTATTAAGCATAATTAATTTATAAAGATGCTGTGAAGGTACATTTACTGGTCGTATTGTACGCCAATACATAATGGAGAGGTAAAATCTCAATTTTCAAATTTATAGTTTTCATGTCGATGATACGTATGAGGAAACAGAATAAGCATAATAATGTTACCATTTTCCTATAAAATGTCTACGAACGCAAACTCCACATCGCGTCGCAATCAATAATCTATTATAGGAAAATAATTTCAATTTGGTGTGTGAGTGGTGGACAGTGGAATGCATTATTCAGCTCACGTCCATTGCAGGCGAGTGTGGCACGCAGATAAGCGAGTATTGAGCCGAAAGTCCGAGCACTTCGCCGGGGGGCCTTATCGGAAACGGCTTACGGTGACCCCATGCAAACTCCCTAATGCGACATCGCTCACCGGCCACCGGTCCCTCCGCTTTGCCCTTCGGCGATCGATCTCGATGCAAAATTGCCGATTGGGGATGCTAGTTTTGTTTCTTGTGCGTAATTTTTTTATTGCCGTATCTTGATACGATTGAGTTACAGCCAGCAGGTGGTCTCTGAATTGGAATTGCTTGTCGCGGAATGTGTACCTATTTGTTATTTATACATCGAATGCCATTCCACCGTATATATAGCGTTCATCAAACGTAACGGTCGGCGAGATTAAGTACCCAAGCGAGTGATCAGTAATCACTGATCAATCTATGGATGATTGACCATCAAAAGTAAATTAAGTTCTGAGCATTTTCGCACTTTAGTTGCGCGATTTCCTTAAGGTCACGTTCGCATTGCCTAATCTGCAACAACTTGTTTACACTATTTAGTGTGAACAAGTCGTTGTAGATTGGGCTATTCGTCCCGGCTTTTGTCATTCGGCGAAGGTAGTTAAGCTATGTCAGAAGTGTCCTGATCAGCTTGAACTACTGTGCCTTAAAGGCTAGAAAAGCTATGCGATGCCAAACAAACTAATTGTAATATCATTACATTTCGTTGTAACATCTTTCTCATGAAAATTACAGGGCATCTTTAGTTGTGTCTATATGGTTTTGTCACGAAATACTGTGGGAACATAAGCGACACGTTAGAACCTGGCGGCGAGTTATGCGTCCGGTGCGCATATTATTAAGCAAATTTAGTAGTCTATGTACGTCCGGGTCTTTTCATACAATCTCATATTGAAAGAACGAAGTTAAAATTAGTTTAGTGGTGTAAAATACAAGATCGCCAGATTGTCGATATGAATCAATTAAAATATAACAATTGTTAATAATCAGCTTTGAAATAAGTAACCTGACCATTTAATGCCTATCTTAAAATAAAGTCATTTTGTATGTATAAGATGTTGCCCGTACCTACTCACTCATATGTGATACTCTAACTTATATGGCACTGAATATAGAGCGGTCGAGAGGTGTACATATTTTGCAATGAAATACACGCGATCAGTCTGGGAAGGGAGAGTCAGAGGGTGGCTGGCACAGAAAATGAATAATTCGATCTAATTTACTAACATCACGAAAAACTTTAATTTACCACGTGCCGTTCTGTTTATTTCTGCCGACTTAATCAGTGGGGACCCAAATGGATACCTACTGATCATTAGAATTTTAACAATCAATCGGGGACCATTGTTTTACGTAGCGGTGATATTTATTTATTTAAGGTCAATCAACAATTGTTTACACGATACATTAATAAATTACATTAAATACAGGCAAGTTATTAGGTGCAACAATTAATTAAAGGTTAACACCGCATGTACTAGTTACAGCTTAGAATTAATTAAGACTAGAACATTATATCTAATAACGAATATCAAAAATAGAATTAAAATTGAATATTATTATAAATTGAAGTATATGGCATTCATCATTACAAAAATTATAAGTATTTATTATGATTGTTAACATAAACAATATGGAACACCTATTAAAATAGGGAAACCAATGAAATCACATTTGACCTGTACCATTATTTATGAAGGCTTTTATATTATATATTAAATCAATACACTTTACCTAACCTAATTTGTTTCATAACGTTTCTAGTAATAACAGAGTTTTTATACTTACTTACCTGTACCCAGCATCTGTTGCAATGTCAATGGAAAATCCAAAAATAAATCTGAAGATGCCTCAGAAGGTGGGTATATTATGAAGATGTCTGATTTTGCAAGATACCCAGGGGGTTTGTATAGAATGACGTTTTGTGGTACATATTATTATGGAACGTACATATTTAAATGCAAAGATTTATGACCTACATATGTGTTAATTCAGGTTATACCTAGCTTATCAACAACAAATATGGTCTACTACCAAACATAAACATCTATATTGGTATGCAAAATATAACACAAAATCTATTGATCCGATTGCTACCAATCTACAGAATCTCCCGTTGGCCTAATATGAAGTAGGCTCAAAGTAAAATCATAATGGTTGCACCCGTTTTGGAGTCCGTAAGGAATATACATGTAAACATTGACTTTTACTTAGAAGGTATAGGATATATATATATATATAAGGAAGGTATATATTTTACCTATATGTGTATTACTGTAACTGTAACTGTGTTGTGCGACAGGAATTAAAACATTTCACGCACTACACAGAAATTTTAATTGTGTAGATTACAAACATCGATATTAATGGAGACATGTATTTTTAAATTTTCTTATGCTGAACGAACTATTAAGTGACAGTAAAGGTCTAGGCTTCTCTATGGTATAGATAAGAGTATACGCCTGATTAACGAATGTGTGAGGATGGGTTACCTGCGTACCTATTTGTTAGATATTGACCGAAGTTACGAGCTTCACCATTGAGACGGTCATGTGCCTCGTTCCTATAAAATTTATTATTTATATTATTTATTTTTGGTATTTATGTATCAGTCAGTAGGTACATCTTATCTCAGTTAGATTCTTAAATTAAATTAATAGAAATTAACATTTACCCTCCGATGCAATTAAATGAGATCCTGGGTTCAAATCCCAGGTCGGGCAAAAAGTGATCTCAGGACTTTTCTATAAAATTATTTTTTTTCAGCATCAGTCCGAAGTCTGCGATTTGGCGGTACCCCCGTGCCTTGGAGAGCACGTAAAGCCGACGGTCCTGTACTTGACCTTATTTTCGGTCGTTTCGCTAGGCGTCTCATCGGATCAGGAGAGTGGTGGAATAGAAAGTGCTCCTGTGTTTGTGCACTATAATATGTCTAATCTCTATAGAGACTGGCCGCCGTGGCTGAAATACGGCTAGGTGGACATTATTGTTATATAAGTACATTATCCTTGCTTATCAATAGCGACGCACTTTAAAAGTGTGTGTTCCTACAAACAAAAACACATGATTTCAATAAAATATGTTAAATATACCAGATACGCACTAAGATGACAATTAATCTGTATGTTAATTCCGGGTGCGGAAATTCTGAGTGTCATCCATTTCAGGGTGAAGCAGTAAGAAATATACCGACATGCAAACATTTAAGAGAGGTAGGGCACAGCGTTCCTTCGCTCAAAGAGCAGCCCGTCTGGGGAAGTAGGTACCTCCACCTTAAAATTCTAAAATAAGATAAAGATAAAACTAAAAAAATACATGATGTACATTAACATGCACACCAAAAATTGGTTTAACCGATATCTAGTAGATATTTAAGTTGTTTTTTTAATACATCATAAGTCGTAAACCGCAATTTGCCTTTCTGTCAATCAACTACTAGAACTTTAAATAATAAAATTAAATAAATAAAAAAGGTTTTTATTCACGTAGACTTTAAAAAAGCGCTTGTAAATAGTCAGAACATGTTTGTAGTAATATAGTTGTATACATTAGATATTATTTCTAGTAACATAGATATTTAGGTACAAATTGTATGAAAACATTTATAAAATTTATTTTATTATAGCATTGATATTTAGCTAGCTCGTATCAAGTTATTGTCAAGAGATTATGTTTAATTATCTAGTTTAAGTCTAATATTTTTACTACATATTGTCAATGGTTCTGTCTATATTATGGTATTATTATGACGGACCTTATGTTAATAACGACGGTCGCGCTTTAATGCTACCACCGGATCCAATGCGCCCCAACTGAGAAGACCCAGCGAAACAAACTCAGTGGGTTCATCTACTACCGGTTTCAACACGACCCAGTTGAGACTTTTATATTACGTTACTTATTGCTATGGAACTTTTTAGGGCCGCTTTTTAGGGTTATTTCTGGATATTATTGTTAGGTATTATGGTTTTTGAGGTATAGGTACCAGACTAGTAGACTAGAGGAGTCACACATATGGTTGTACTGTGCGGGGATCGAAACGACGACGCCAGGGCAACTAGCCCTAACCACTGCGCGTAATTCCCCTCCCCCCCTCATGACGCCGATCTCGTATATTTATTCATAGGCGTACGTATTTTTTACTCGGTCATAAATATTGAACGCGCCTCGTGCCACTAGGATTTTCAATTCGACGGCGACGCGACGTCGGATCCCCTTAGATTTTAGGCTTTCTCTCTTTCCGCGGATTAGAGTGGTTTGATGTATGGCCGCGGGTGGCGGTAAATCAAATTTTGATTGCTATTTTCTTTGTGGAAAGTCGGAATCCTCCGGCGGGGACGGTAACGTGGGTTAACCGATCCCTAGGCGCGCTCCGTCTTATGTGGATTCTATGTACAACACGTATATTTCGTGTTGCTTAGTCGGATTGACGTAAAACCGGCTTTATTTGTTCAGCGTGTCGACTCTGGGGTAAATTGAAAGTTGAGTGGTAGAATTTGGTCGTCTCTCACTTAGATATGAATACGTACTCAATAATGCTCGGCCAATCTCAACGGTGACTAGTCAACACGCAGGACATATAGTGCACATGTGTTTGTACAAATCTCATTCTCTAATCCCCACCGGGGATAGATCAGGCGCAGGGCCGACAGCTTTATATGTTCTCCGAGGCATGGTCGAGGCAGCTTCAATTTCCACATTTTGGGCCACTGGGTGTTTCATTTGCCAAAAAAATCGCGATAATCTTTTGTCGAAAAAAATCGCGATTATCGTGACTTTTTTGTGAACAAGTGAACCCACGGCCTCAATACCTACGGTTAACGCACTATCGCGGCAATATACAAACATAACAAAGCGGAATTACTTTAATAATAAGGTACATTTACTGCACTAAAAGAAATCCCAAGTAGATCGTCATCGTTTATGATGCTAAACATTTATGAAATCCACTCCACACATGAAACATGACCAAAAATCCGCCTGGCAAGAGACTGGAATCGGTCTTTCCGCTGGGAAGCCTGACTATACTACCGACCGCAGACTGATACTCAGATACATCTGCAATACTTAAAACGAACGCCCTTTAAAATGCCTCTCGGAGTTAATGAGGCCTTTTATTGCGAACAACTAAATGTACCGAAGTCAAATCCAATTTGTAGAAAATTTCTCCACATACATTTTGGACCGAGTAGCGTCGTTGAGGCGGATTGATACAACTTTAAGTTTACTTAGGGCTATTGAAATCGAATTTGCTTGGATAAGTAGATTTTAGTGAAATAACTCGCAAGCAGGGAGTCTGCGTAGTAACCGCTCGTGTGATCCAATTGCGGGCCGCTCTACAGCGATCCAAACGGATGGAATCAAATTCAGCCGCCCTTTAAATATTTGAATTGATGCTGGAGGCAAAGCGTCCCTCGTAGGGGTTGGGCGTATAGGGAGGGTACACAAATCACAAATTGGTCTTGTTCAATTTATTGTCGTTCTAACAACTTGCTATCTATAAGGAGGATATTGAAACTTAGGACAGATTTCTATAAATAAATACCTTCCTTTAACCCTTAATCTGACAATGGTATAATTATAACACCTCATTTTAAACTCTATCGTGCTGTAATAGGACTGTAAAAACCGATGAATTATGAACACACGCTAATACCGATTTAAGTGTTAAAACAGACTACTGAGGAACTATTAAAAAGCGTATAGAACACTGCAAAATGGGGGTATATTCGAGAGAGTTAGGTCGGCGGCCGGCCGCGGGTCGCAGCGCGTAGGGTGGGGGCCCACCTCCGGATAAAAAAAGGATCTCGAGAAATTCTCGACCCTTTTTATACTAAATAGATAGCTAACACGGGCTGAGTGGAGTTTCAATAGATGCTTTCTCGACGGAAGAAGCGACCTGTAAGGAATCGAGGGGCCCAGTGAAAAACCGTGTTATATATCTACCGACTTGTGTAGTGCGTGTCACACAGTTTTTCCTTTTATTTTTTACGCGAGCCCTCCTCTGAGGGATAAGAGGAATTCTTTTTAAATTGGAAATGTTTTCTAAGAGGATTACGATTTGCGGAGGTGTGCGAGGATGTCGGGCGCTGGGAATAAGGGATCGTGTTACACTGTTTTATGTTTAACATTCTCAAATTTTTCTTTATTATATATCGTATCAAGTGGGATTTGTGTTATTATTGAAAAGATTTCGACTCCCCTAAATCATGGGACATATTGTTGACGGATTTCCTATCACAATGCTTTCCTTAATGCTTAAGTTAACTATTTACTCCCATTTCATTTGACGAATTTGTCACGGTTAATCCTATGGATACTTTCTTTAAGCTGGACAGTAAAAAATCGTCGTTAGTATAAAATTATCGTGTACCGAACAATGGGGCCGATATTCCAAGTGACCATTACTCGTGTGAAGTTGATGTAAGCACAAAGCCAGCCATTTGCCGAATAAGGATATTTTTTCAATGGCCTTTAGAGGTGCTATTTAGATATACTTTATGAATCTTACAATAGAGACTACTTTCCTATAGTTGACTACGTATTAACGATGGTGGGAAAGGAGGCGATTATCCCTTGCAGTTGCAGCGTTAGTAATGGGGCTTGGGTTTAAATTTTCTCATCGCCCCCGCGCGTATTGCTTGTAGTTTACACAATTTGAACGCTTTTTGTGAGCAGAAATAAATGAGGGCTTTTGTTATTTATTGATTGGTTTATTTGACACGGAATTATTCATAAGGAGTGTCGGTTGTATGTTGGTATAAATGTGATAGACGCCAAACCACCTGAATTTGTTTAGTCAACTTGTTACGGTTAATTAACTTAGCCTTTGCTTTAAAATTGACTTCTGTTATCTTTTGTTTTCATTGGTCGGTGGGTGGTACTACTACAACTCTTCAAATGCCATTTGAAGAGTTAGTACCACACACCGACCAATTGTGAATGGCTCTCGCGGTATAAAAGTTGTTATCAAATCAAACATCACTAAATTTAAAATAACTACTACTTTTTAACAGATTTAAAACATAGGAAGTTTCTCAATACGACTGTTTTTTATATATTATACTATTTGAGCAGATTGGATTGTAAATGCTTTCGCGATGGTTCCATATACTTAAATGTTCTTTTAATCGCCTTATTACTTAGGATTAGTAAAAAGTCCAATGTATGTCTTTTAAAACAGGATTATGTATCAAATGTGATATTCCAAAAACACTCATTTATTCATGATTATAAAACATCCAAAAAACTTAAATAACTTACAAATCACGAGGGAGTCCATGTTTCGCATGTTCTCAAATTTATTTTCGTTGTAAGGCAGGGGATACAGTTTAAACTGTGACCGCCTACTTTAATTGAGTTTGATGCTGTGGCAACGCTATTGTGCGACTGCGGCAGGTGGCCGTGTTGTCCATGAGGTGCTGCACTATTGTAATATAACTTTAAGGGTAGGGTGCGGAAATATCAGTCGTAAGAGATTAAGGAGAAGGTATGTATGTGCGATAACTTTTCGCAATAATAGTATTCATTATCAATGATAGGTGACTTGGTGCCGGCTTGTTATAAAGTGAACGTTTGGACAATTCTGTCAATAATAAGTAGTTATTGGGTGAAATTAGCAATTATCAGGTACGCATGAATATGTATCATATCAATCTATGTTCTTGTAAACAGATGACGCTTCGGTCAGCGCGTGCCGAGGCGGTCAGCGTTGCCTAATTGTGCAAATAAAATTTAATTCTTACCATCGACACGATAAGAAGAAGGCTATTTCTTCGCAATTCACTTCAAGATCACAAATACATTACTTACAAGTTGTCTGTCAGGTCATAGACAAAAATATTGCTGGAACACTTCGTTTAATTGGTTCCCAGTCCCATAGATAACCAGTAACTAAGTTGTTTAGACCAGATGTCAGATTCTATTAAGCTTATGACATCCTGTAGCGATTGTCTTAGATATTCTTATGTTTATATAGATAGACGGTTCTATGTTTTCTTCGAGGCACGGAGGGTAGTCCCTCAACCAAGAAGATCCTTTGTTTTGGGCCGGATAACAAAGTCTGATCTGACCGTTAACGCCCACATGGACAAACTATTAATCTTTCTAGGCGGTAATTATTGTCTTCTAAAAGTAAAGTAGAACATTTTAGCAGATAATTGGGGGATATGAGGTTAATTTGCGATTCTGAACCTAATATCCCGCAATTATCTTCTAAAAAGTTCTACATCAATTTTATCCAGTGGATCCTACACAGCAAAAGCTTCATAGCCATTTAACGGTAGAAGTCGGGATAATGCCTTCTGAACCTCTATTTAGAACTACAGTTAGGTTAGCCTACCGCGTATATATTAAATAAAACATGTCATAATTAAACCTGCCCTAACCCCTACTAAATAAAAGGCTGTAGGTACATATAATTTTAATCAAAATATTTGTTATGATCATAGATTTAAGTAGCTTTTAGTCAAAGTACGTATACTAATTTTGCTATTCTAGAGCTACGATGTTTGAACAAGCATATATTCGAACATCCTTCTTTTGGTGCAGAAGAAAAAAAATTAAAGATGTTGGTGATTACTTTCTCGAGACAACCACAAAACAAAATGATGACACTAAACCTGTAGTAATAAGTGCAATATCATGTCAAATTATGTGGAGCGGACGTTAGGCGAGCATAACGTGCGGTTTATGCTATATTAGATCATTTTACTATTACGACTACATCTTGGAGCAACATAAACCGATGGTAATGCCTCACCGGTCGTTCCGAACTACTAACAAAAAGAGTTATTGCTTGAAGGTTAACGGACATTCGGGAGAAATATTACAAGTAAGATATAGGTTGAATGCGAGTTATATATCTACTTATTAACTAAGTTTATCCAATATTCCAAAACTGACATGAATATCTACCTACGAATTAATTAAGAAAAGAAGAAACAGAAATTAGTAAATCAAGCAAAAGCCAGATAGTACGTCTGACAATTGATTCATAATGTTCCTAGGTACTAAATATACCATAAATTATGGAATTTGGATAATAAAAAATATTACTACGTGTCGACCAATCTAAAACTTACTCTAATACAGGTGTTTTACGCGAAGTTAAAGCGTGTCGCGTTACATGGAGAAAGTAAAGAGAATGTATCAAACTACTTTGACTAAATATATATTTATGCTAAATGTGACAGCTATCACTATTTCTAGATGGCTGCCGTGCGCTGTCAAAGTTCGCGCGTCCCTATTGTAAAGCCCTTTACTTGAAACAAACTTAAAACACCAAAAAATATTTAAATTAAGTATTATTTTTAGCTTCTTAGTATCCTATTTAAACGTAATTTTAACGCCAAGCATAAAAAATAGAGGTATTATAAACTTGCGGCCTATGTCTCTGTGCCACGTCATGCACTGCACGATAAGTAAAAAGAAAAATGTATATGTCTGTGGTACACACACCTTACAAGCAAATCAACAGATTTCAATGTTGTTTTTTCATCTTTAAGGTAAATTAACCAAGAAGGTTCTTAGCTATTTACATGCAAATCCATGTTTTAAAGAAACTGTACATAACACACTAGTTAATGTCGTGTGTTGATGCTGGTTGGTTTTCAATTAGCAGAGCGTCTGATTAAGATGACGCAACGCCTGAACCCGACTCTTCGAACCGAAGAATGGAAGGTGGTACACGCAACTGTCGAGGCAATGTACACTCGACGAATAGTCTTGATGGACAAAGCCTCGGCGGAGCAGATCAAGGCGGCAGGCTTCAAGCTGCACACAGGGCGGAGACAGCCACTTTAAGCTCCTGGACGACGGGGAGAGAAAAGAAAAGGAGGCTGGGGCTGACGTCGTCCCATAAAGAACCCATCACGAGCAAGGCGGGTGGCTCCAACCAGAAGGGGTTCGCCAACACTGAGGTATACCGAGAGACAGAGGGCATACTTTCACCAGCCACCTCTATGGGGGGCCCTCAGTCACTTAGATGGACCCAGTGACACCCTGACCTGTGAAGAGATGGAGGGATCCGAAGAGGAAGGAGACTAAACCAGCACCTCTTCTTCAGTTATCGCTATAGATGAGGGTCGTGATCTCAACATTAGATGCATAGAGCGAAGTCCTATAGGTCTCTTTTCTTCCATTTTGCCAGTGATGAGTAGCTTTTCCTAATCACGACTCTGATTCCTCTGAATGTCTACCTATATAATGATACTTAAAACATTACCTATATTATAATTCATTTATTTCAGGCGTATGGATTAAAACTAAAGCATCAAAGTTTACTGAAAACTGTAACGCGCTCACGGGGTTCAGCTAACAGTTTCAATCTGTTTAGGAGATAATAATCTTCAGGGCTAATGCATTGTGTATTACATTGTATGCATTGTTTAAGAACTAAATTAGCTCCCCACGGCAGAAGTTATTAAGATACAGTAATTTATTATTTATACAAGAAAACATTTATTATTTTTTTGACAAGTTAAATACGATGAGGTAACTATTTATTTTAATGATTATTCATTTTCTTATTCTGACTCTAATGACTATTCTAATTCTTATTCAGTATGATTGCTGGATTTGTGCATACACAAATAAATAATTTGGAATTGTGGCAGATCAATAAAGAATATGTCAAATGTTATTTTTATTCGATAAAATGTTTTATCTTTAGTTAAAAAAACGATCTGAAATCGAGTAGTGGCGACACGGAGATAAATTATTTTCATATCATATAATGCAACATTTTAGTAATCTAATTCCATCATCGATAAACGCATAATAACTTGTTAAAACTACTGAGTCCTATAAAACGTAGTTTAGACACCACCCTATGGTAATAAAAGAAGAGACATTACAATAAAAGGTAGAGATACATTATAAATCGTATGGTATATTGTTCCGCCACGCGTGCTGTACTTAAATCTTTTATTGTGTTTTCACGTCTACGTATATATTAGTATTGTTATAATATTTTGCTTAGTACACAATAACGTAACACATAAACGATGTTATGTCCGGCGTGTTTCACGGAAATTAGGCTTCGTAAAACGTTTGTAATGGATTTTTTGTTCTACCGTCACCATTTCAAACAAAACCTAGTTATTATCATAATCACTTACGCGGGTAACAATGATCTTAGTGAAACGTGTTGGATCACTTAAGGTACTCGAATGTATAAGTCATATTATTCACCGTTATTGCTATTGGTAAGCGGCAAGCGGTTGTGATTTACGGACGCTTGCATTACCGGGGGCATAAAAGACGTTTGTGATCCATACCCCTCCTTAAAGATCTGGCAGCCTTACTGAGAAAGTTATTATAGCTGTATGTATTCTGTAAGGTAAGTCTTCAGCTGAACTGCAATATTCTATACAACTATAAATAATAATCTCTTAAATGAAATCTTTAATTTAAATTAATTTTATATTAATAAAAGTTACAGATTGTCATTGTTTATATTCTTCTGTTACGCTCATAAGCCTGAATATCTAATGACATTACTTTAAAAATTGTGTTCCCATATACCTAACTGTCTATCCCCTATTTCAATTTAAATTTCTAAGGCGTGAGTTTCCAAACATCCTTCCGTAATGGTAAAATATTATTGAAATTTGCTACAATCAACATTTGCTGTTCTTAATCGCAGTTGTTTTGTCTGTGCGGCGATAGATCAGAGGGTCGGGTTATCTTTCTTTATATACTTCAGTATATAGACGGCAGCAAGTGTGCTACAAGTGCATAATATTGCCGTAGGTAATGTATAAGCTCTGTATATTTTATGACGTCATTCAGATAATAATGACTGATGATCTTTGTATTGACACGTAGCGAGTGATCTTCAGTAAAAGGGTTGCGAGTTCGGACGCATTAGCTGTAAGTGATGGATGGACTGCTTTGTCTCCGTGACTTGATATCGCCATTAGCTGTATACACTTTGTTTTCTTCAACTACTCTATATTTAATAGATATAGATTACTTTCCCTAATCTTCCTTATAATTGGCATGACGCCATCACTTTCTAAAACGCGTGGTTTGAAGATTTCCTGGAGAACGGGTGTTTCTGTTTGAAATGTTATGCTAGTCGTCAGAGAGGGGCTTATAGCAAGCTGCTCTCATAGATCCAATACTGATCGGTCTCGGGAATTAATAAAATAAAAAATTGTGTTTATTTCTGTCGTAAAATTTCATGCATGATATTGCTATGTTAAGACGATCATAATTGCTTAAATAGAACTTGAAACCTGTATGTCAGCTCTCCAGACATTCTTTAATATTATATAAAAAATTTAATGAAAACTAAGTCGCAAACAATAAGCACCTAGTTGCATCGTCAATTTATAGATGGGTGACCTCAAAATGGTTTAATAATAAATAATAATAATGTCCTCCTAGCCGAGATCCGGCCACGGCGGCCAGTCTTAAAGGAGACTAGCCATCTGCGCGGGACATATTATAGTGCTCAAGTGTGTGCGCAAACACAGGAGCACTTTCTATTCCATCACTCTCATGATCCGATGGGACGCCTAGCGACACGACCGGAAAGAGGTCAGGTACAGGACCGACGGCTTTACGTGCTCTCCGAGGCACGGGGGTATAATATTATTTGACGATCACCGTAGCCTAGTTGGTAGTGCCCCTGCCTACGAAGCTGGTGGTCCTGGGTTCAAATCCCGGTAAGTGCAAATATTTGTGTGATGAGCACGAATATTTGTTTCTGAGTCATGGATGTTTTCTATGTACCTATAGTATAAGTATTTATCTATCTATATAAGTATGTATATCGTCGTCTGGTACCCATAGTACAAGCTTTGCTTAGTTTGGGGCTAGGATGATCTGTGTGTCATTGTCCCTAGATATTATTATTATTATTATAATACCGCCAACTCCCAGACTTCGGGCTGATATTAAGATTATTTCGTTTTACAGAAAAATCCCAAAATCACTTTCGGTCCGACCCAGGATTTAAACCCAGGCCCTCGTTATCTGCGGTTGAACACGCTACCGCTAGACCAACGAGGCAGCAAAATGGTTTAATTTCTGAGTGTATACGTGCTTTGGAGAGCACGTCTGGCAGGCGGACTCCATTACTCATGCCTGCACTCATTAGGCTAAGGCAGAGGCGAACTGGGCAGTTTGAACAGCTCTGACGCTAGGTACGATATTAAACCTTGGTTATTTCATGAACTATATATGTATATTATTTGCGTTTTGATGTATTGAGCTGATGAAATCAGTTTATCTATGGACATGGAACTTACAACACTGCCCAAATATCGGAGATGAACACTAATATAAAACATGGTAAATTCGTTTGTAATAATTTAATTGCCTAGTGAATATACAACATGTAACATAATTAACGCACACCCTCAAACACCCCAATTAGAATATTATGTTGTAATCATAATACATACTTACACAGAATTTTTTATTTAACATTTATATGCATTGTTATTTACTAAATTAGTTTCTTGAAATAAAGTTTATTTTTCTTTATTTTTTATTGAATGATGGAATTTCTATGAATACAAATTAAACTGCGATTTTTAAATAATAAATAAATAAATAAAAAAGGTTTTTATTCACGTAGACTTTAAAAAAGCGCTTGTAAATAGTCAGAACATGTTTGTAGTAATATAGTTGTATACATTAGATATTATTTCTAGTAACATTTTAAAAGTCTTATTACTTTGACTTACGGTCCGTTTCATTTTTTTTGTCTGTACTGGTTTAATATGACAATACTTTCCGTAGTTTTAATTATTTTGGAATAAAAAATTATCTATATTAAAAATGATATAAATCAATTCAGTAACCGATTCTGAACAAACTATTTTCAGGATGTGCGTTAATTAAGTTAGATGTTGTATATACATAATATGTATTGTTTCATTTGAATCAAATCTATTATTAATTAAACCAGCAATCGCGACTTACCTTTGGTTAGATGGATAAGACGAGATTCGAGTAGACATTAGTAATTCCTACCATTTTCGGAATTAATGCCGGCCTAGGGTAAGCTCTGTCGCTTAGGTTTATAAACTTGATGGTGAGAGCCTATTCTTGCCATCTGCTGGGTCTCTAGGTATAAGTTACATACTTGAAGTAAACTAAAATACAAACAGAAACTGTGTAGCTCGTCCGATAAAACAAATACTTTAATTATGTTAGATTGCTCAGATAGTAGGTATAGGTAAAAAATAAATTTTATTTTATTTATTTATATTTTACTACAAAAATAAAAAACTATCATTGATTTATTTAGATATCAGCTACAAGTAAAGTGTATTGTAAAAAAACAAGCGATTTCGCTGATTTATTGATGCATATTTCATAAACATCCTCGAACCGCTCATGGCTTTTATCCAAATAGAACCATTTTTTATCTACCCTTTTGGCTATTTGACTCGGCATGACCGTGCAGAATCCAATCAATTTATTCCATTAACATATAGTTTCTTTATGAAATTTCCCGCCTGAAGCCTCCATGATTAATATTTCAATCGTGACTGGCCGAGCTTAACCGACCGGAATACGTACATCGCTTATCTAATACACATACATACGTACGTACGTACGTATCTTGTATGATATGTCTACATTCATGGGATATTTTTTACCATATTTATGATTAAATATATAGTTTCGTATGAAAATGTTTGAGATGTTTTGTCATTGGAATCACACTAATATTATAAAGGCGAAAGTTTGTGAGAGTGTATGTTTGCTACTTCTTCACGTATTAATTAAACGGCTGGACAGATTTAAATAAAATTTGGTATGGAGTTAGCCGACACACTGGATTAACACATATGCTATAATTTATAAAGTTTAACGCAGGTACACTCGCGGGTATAGCTAGTTATTTATAAATGATCGTAATGCACTGTTACTGTCCCATTGCAAGGTGAGGCTCTCCTCTAACTCAATAGAGGAGATAGACCATAGGGGATAGTCCTCCACGTTGACCAAGTGCGGTTTGGTTGACTTCACTTGCACTAAAATAATTTAAATGGCATCATCTCTTTGTATATAGCTCATACTAGATGTGCCCCGCGGTTTTACCGGCGTAAAATTTTATAAATTATCACTACTCCTGCCCCGTAAGTGATAGCGTGATAATATGTAGCCTATATGTTGACCCGACCTCTTAGTAACATTCATGCAAAATTTGAAGTAAATCCATGCAGTACTTTTTGAGTTTAGCCCGGACATACATACAGACAAACAGACACACAGACAAAAATTCTAAAAACTATATTTTTGGCTTCGATATCGATTGTAGATCCTTATCCTTTTAAAAAAATATTCAATGTACAGTTTTGACCTTCCTACGATTTTATTATATGTATAGATAAAAATAATGTGAAAGAACTAGAACTGCTTACAACAAGCGCCTACGCATAATTAGTCGATAGGTTGTAATGTGTCGCTTATTTCCCATGGTAATTCGTGCCAAAACTAAAAATCCCTTGTATTTTTTATAAGATCTATGTTATAAAGAAATGCAACGATATTAAAATATGTTGGTATTGTACGCAATGGGAACAATATTTGTATGTACTACCTCACAAGGATTGCTATTGAGTTTTTTCGCAGTGTTTCTCAATAGCGGTCATGTCACGCATTACACGGTAAAAATTACGGTTTTTTGTATGAGAGCACCTCTTAATTATTAGTTTTGTATAAATTTAGTTATTTATTTTCAAAGTGAATATATAACTAAATATTCTGTAATTATTTCAAACTTCTAACTTTTGCCGTTATCAGTATAGAGCAAAAACGAGTAATTAAAATTACGTTCGTTGTATTAAGTTTGCACCCTTAAATATTTATTTTATTCGGTTTTTTAGTATTTGTTGTTATAGCGGCAACAGAAATACACTCGTCTTACTATTCATTTAAACTTTAAGTACAGAGGCGGACTTAATGCCTAAGTAACTATCACGGTTCATGAGATATGGCTTGGTAACAGACAACCTTGTTTGGGTACGGAACCCTTATAAAAATTACGATTCCACATAAATATATTTTTTTTTTATATCAGTGGGCGCCAAACGAGCAATTGGGTCACCTGTGGTAAGTGATCACCGCCGCCCATGTACACTCGCAACACCAGAGGAGTCGCGGGTGCGTTGCCGGCCTTTACAATCAGGAAACAAGTATTCCGGACCATTCCCCCCACCCCGATGAGCTCTGGTGACCTTACTCACACGCAGAGACACAACATTAAAATTATAAATGTTATTATTAAGGAAGTCTTCTGCAAGGTGAAGGTACTTCCCCAGTCGGGATGCTCTTTGAGCGAATAAACGCTGTGCCAGGTAGGGCACAGCGTTTATTCGCTCAAAGAGCATTTTTTGGGATTTTAACGGGATAAGTCGAATTCAAAAGCTTTCTCCCTTTTAAATTCAATTTATTTTTTACCTTTCTTAAGAAACTACTCCAATCGTCAATGTATAGTGTCTTTCGCGATGCATACTTTATTCTGCTTGGTAGTGGACGCTATACAGCACATGCTTCGTCCTATTTCCGTGGTTTGGCATAAACGATATTGTGGCCTCAGAAATAAGCTCACGAAGATCATTATGCCGGCCATGACTTATGGCTACAAAGACGCATAATGTATTGCTATTATCATATCTGGCAACACTGCGTCTATTTTTTATCAACGTAAACAGTCCACGGAGAGTTATTTTCGGCATATTTTTTATGTGGTCCGGCTAGGGGTGGACGCGGCACGCAATCCATTAAAGCTGAAAAAACACTTGAAATTCAGCGACTCATACAATAAACATGGTGGTCGAGATACTGTTTTTGTGGCGCGCGTCTTTTTGCCGATGCTTCTTGTGGACAGTTTTTGCGATCCAAGAGCCGATTACGATAACGCGTTCCTTCAAGAGCCTTGCCATTGAGGTACCTAATTGTATGTAATTTTTCTGTTATACGCTGGAAGGTACTCAATGGAAGACACATGGAAGTCACTTGCATAATAATTGGTTAAAGGTGTCGATGTGGATGTATGTTTGTTACACTTTTACGCCAAAACTACTTTAACGCTGGTGAAACCGCGGGGCCAAGCTAGTATAATAATAATAATATCCTGGGACATTATTAACACACGGCCATCTGATCCCAAACTAAGCAGAGCTTGTACCTAATATGGAAACCAGAAAACTGATACACTAAATATACTATTTTTACTTTTGTAAGTACATTCTTATATAGATAATATACACCCAGACTCGGAACAAACAGACATGTTCATGCACACAAATGTGTCTTGGGTGGGAATCAAACCCAAGACCTAGGTATGTCGTGAAAAGCAAGCATGTGTCAACTACGCCAACAGGCACTAGGTAACTACTTGAAGGTTAAACAAACTTACCTTAAGTGAAGTTTGACCATAATTATATGAGTCGCTGCATCCTCGAGATTTTCATATAACACAGTAGTACACTCTTCAATGTGCTGGACATCGAACACTTTTTTAGAGCTTGCAACATTAAAAAAGACAAAATGGCGCCTCTGCACGCCACGTGGCCGGCTGGAAAAACTTCATTCTTTTCAGAGTCCTCAGTATCTACCTAAGATTTCACTAAAGGCAAAGCATTAAAAACAAATAACGGGAAGAAAGTATTCACAAGAATACTTTAAGGGCGGGAGGGATGAAAATCTCTTCGGATGCAGCGACTCATATAATTATGGTCAAACTTCACTTAAGGTAAGTTTGTTTAACCTTCAATTATATTTCGTCGCTGCATCCTCGAGATTTTCATATAACACAGTAGATGTTTAGAGCTTTAGGGAAATCGTTAGTAAGAGTATTGAACCAATACCCAAAAACGAATTGTTACATGTAATAATTTGCTTTATCTAATTAACTTAATCATATTTAACTATACTTAACAGTAATAAACTGGCACTTTTAAAAACAGGACCATTATTAGATCTGTCATAAAATTTACTAAATACGCGGGAATTTCATGACCATCCTGCTGCCTTCCTAATCACTTCAATGGAAACGCATCCACGGACGTCTCTGCGTGGCGAGCGCTATGCGCAGAGTATATTCTTGCGTCAATATCTGCTCTCTTGCAATACTTGCTGGATACAGCATCTGATTGTAGATGCGGTTGCGTTGTGGTATAATTTTTTAGTGGTCGGAATTAACCTTTCGGCATTAGACGTGTCTCTAAACGGTCCTATTAGTTCTATGTATGCGATCAGGGTTTTCTCTGGGCATATCTCCTTCTAATTGTGATAAAAGAATTAGATGCGATTGAGGCCTTGCTTTCAAGAATTTTAAATATTGGAATCGTTATTTGTAATATTTGAAACAACGTATCTTATCTTGGGTTTAAAAATTTCAACTTTAATTTTGGATACACTTAAGGCATTCCAAAGGGCCTGCGGCCAAAGCTCATATGCTGAGAGTTCATCTTTATTAGATTATGTGGTCAGGGTAGCAATATCAGCGGTAGGATCGTGCGTAGCGACAACATTATCAAAAGTATGAGTATTCGGGTCAATATTATTCGATATCAATGGAGCGTATAACCTAATTAGCTAAAAATGAATGCTCACATGCATTATTCGGCGTTCGTATATTCGGTCGTAATCGAATCACGACTCTTTAATTTTATGCGTATTAGCCTTGACCAACGATACGACGGAACATATTCCAAAATTTAATGAAAATGAATGCTCAGATACATTATCTGCATCAGAAAAATACATATTATTATGCGAGTAAGTGACCGTAATCGCACCATGGTTCAATTATTTATATTGGTATTGTGTTCGTATATTCGGTCATAATCGAATTACGAATCTTTATAGGTCTTGACCAACAGTATCAATACGACGCGTATTCCAACATTTAATGAAAATGAATGCTCAGATACATAATCTGCATAAGAAAATATATATGTGAGTAAGTGACCGTATTCACTTCACGGTTCAAAAATAATATTGATATGGTGATCGTATATTCAGCTGTAATCGCCTCGCAACTATTTAATATTATCCGTATTAGCTTTGACCAACGATGCGGCGGAGCGTATTCCCTGATTTAATATATATGAATCTTCAGATAAATTATCTTTATAAGAAAACATACATATTATTATGCGAGTAAGCGACCGTAATCGCATCAGGGTTCAGAAATAATATTGGTATTGTATTCGTATATTCGGTAATCTAATCATGACGCTTTAATTTTATGGGTATTAACCTTGACCAACGATATCGATTCGACGGAGCTTATTTGCTGGTATGATGAAAATGAATGCTCCGATTCATTATCTGCATCAATTACAATATAAATGTGAGTAAATTACCGTAAACGCATCACGGTTCAATAATTATAAATCAGAATTCATTTATTCCGTAAAAAAAATACTTTTATGTGGAATCGAATATTGGTATGGTATTCGTATATTCGGTCGTAATCGCATCACGACTCTTTAAAATATACATTTTAGACGCCAGTTAAGGCTACTAATCTGCATCAGATAAAATACATATGTGACTAAATGACCGTAATCGCATCACGGTTCAATAATTATATTGGTATGGTATTCGTATATTCGGTCGTAATCGCATCACGACTCTATAAAATATACATTTTTAGACGACAGTTTAGGCTACTAATCTGCATCAGATAAAATACATATGTGAGTAAATGACCGTAATCGGATTACGGTTCAATAATTATATTGGTATGGTATTAGTATTCGGTCGTAATCACTTCACGACTCTTTAAAATATACATTATAATAAAGTCAAAGTCAACGATTTATTTGCAAATAAATATGGTTTTAGAAGTGAATGTAAGAACATTGGTAACACAACAGGTACTATATATATATATATATATATATATATATATATATATTTGTTTTTTTTTTGAACTGCAGGAATTCCTTTACTGTACAGAAAAAAATCTCAGTTAGCCATTTGCGTAAAGCCTTTTTGAATCGGACCATTGGAAGTACCTTAATTTGATCAGGAATCTTGTTATAAATACAGTTTATCTGTATTCGTTGTGCAGTCGACAACGCGATTAGACATGTCAATATATATTTCTTTTTATTAATATTATTATTTAATTGCCAATGGTATTCCTTCGTTTGGGCACCATCTACTCACAAAACAAGTTCCACAGTATTGAGTTTTGTAAATACCTTTAAGCCATATCCTGATATTAGCATCTGAACGAAATCTGGTTTACTCAATATGGGAGAAAGTGCTGAACGGCATGTGTTTTCAGATGAGAAATTAGCTCCTAACCTGAACTGTTATGTAATGAAGTTTAATGCTACAAGATTGATTTTTGTTTAATTTTTTTTTTTTTTTTTTTTAAGCAATCATCAATATTATTATTAAGACCAAATTTCCATAATTTTTACACGCTGTGTCGTTATTGTTTTAATGTGTTTTGAGATAGAGATGAAATCATTAATTCAATTGTCTCCATTTTGAGTGCTTGTTACGAAAACGCCTCTTTATTGACTTCGCTAGATTATTATGTTGGATTCATGTCTCACTAGGCCAGTGAGGAACGACAATAAAATCTATTGCCAGGTTATTATCTTGCATAAGCATTTCAAAATAGGTGAAAAACGGAGGAAACAAGCAAGAGAAAAAGTATTTCCAATTAGGGGTAAACGTTTACGTCGAAAGCGTTACGATCCTTCTTCCAGTAAGTATATCAAGGTCATTTTTCATTTAAAAAGTAGGCCTGAACTTGTTGTCTAGATCTGGGCAGCCCAATCTCTCTGCTAAACATAGCATACTAAATAAAAGTAAATATGTGTATGCATCTAACAATACGAGTACCCGTGTCAAAATACACGATAATTTTAAATTTAATTTTAATATTGGCCTCTAATGGTTAATTTTAATATTCCTGACTGCTAACATTAATACTGGTGTGGGTTCGATCCCCACTCGGGACAAATATTTGTTCGATTAGCGCGATTATTAGTTCCGTACCTGGGTTCAATTTATCTATAATTTGTATGTATTTAATAATAAACATGTATATTTATCAGTTGTCTGTTGGCCACACTATTGCAATAGTACTGGCTCTGCCCCGTCTGGGATGAGATGGCAAGACATTTATTTATTGTTATTATGTATATAATATACTCTATTATTAACTTATAATATTCAAATTAATAGATCGAATATTTACAGCTACTTAGTTACGTAGTAAATTACTAATACCATTTCAAATTAATGGACAAACAATTAACAACATTTTCTGTTATACTTGATATCAAACAAAACTAATACACGTTCACCATATACAAATTATATTTTCCACAAGTTTTTTACAGCAATCACAGTCAACTAAACTGGAAAAACCATGTCTGCAAAACTAGCAAATCAATCACATGTTCGCTATACTGGTAACCCATGTTACTAATACATGTGCTAAAAGTCGACGGGATCAACATCGGGACTTGTACTTGAGTTGTACGTGTACTTGGTCAATCAAATATAATAAAAGCATTCTGGCTATGTGCGTACGTTTCTGTTACCTACTAATCTAAATAGAAACTACATTGCAGATTATTTAGAATAAAGCTATTGAATGGTTGAATGAAACTAACCTCTATAGCATTAATGAATACCTGGAACTGAAAATTTTCTATTTCAGGATTCAGTCCTATATTATCCTTGCTGAGTGCATCCATTATAATTTGCCCCCATTGTTCAGAGAACACCTGGCAGATATTTAGGTTAGTTGTGTAAGTAAAGTAATCAGGTTGTAAATAATAAATCATCACAACTCCATATGATTTTAACCCAAACATTGCCCCAGGGCATTGTAATTATTAGTGTTTTACAAACGGTACATACCTGTTGTAAAAACAGGGCTTAGACTATCTGACACAAAGGGTAGGTTTCCATAGAATGGCTAACTGTAAAATAGGTTAGAATAACCTAATAATACCAGAAAACATTCAGCTAGTAAAACTAAAATCTAATTATACATAAGACTCTCGCCTGTTTGCCAGGGGGGTGAGTAATGTAATCATAATTGGTAATAAAATAAAATGATAGTATCGTTGTAACAGTCGGTCACCTTAATATGCATGATCAATAACGAATAGAAAAAAAATTCGATAAATATTCATATTTGCTGGAGAGTAAGTATGTACTTACATTTTTTGCTGACACTCGGCATTTGCGTAGATTCAATCGGCACCAAATTATTCTTCATATTCCTTCTTCGTGCACTTAAACTAGCCCATTTTTATATGCCAATACAGTAATTCACATTAAATGTCACTATAATGTAATTATAACACTTGTTTACTGAAAATAAAATAACAAGAATTGGTGTTTCGAGGTCCGAACACTAAGAGCGAATGAAGTTTTTCCAGCCGGCCACGTGGCGTGCAGAGGCGCCATTTTGTCTTTTTTAATGTTGCAAGCTCTAAAAAAGTGTTCGATGTCCAGCACATTGAAGAGTGTACTACTGTGTTATATGAAAATCTCGAGGATGCAGCGACGAAATATAATTTAAGATTTTATTTTTTGAAAGACTACGCCTATTGTAATAAACCCGTGTATTTAATTTTCCTACAAAAACGTATGGAACATCAAATTCACACACTCACACATTCAGAGCAACTGTATTTGGATAATAAAATAATATAGTGCGGGCATCGAACCCGATACACAAAGACGCTGAAGTCTAGTCTAAACCAAAGAAATCAGTAAACCTCAGGCCCAAAAACTGCATGAGTTCACACCCACTAAATATGGAGTGTTTTTGTTATGAATCTATAATCTACATGTATTTTAAACAAATCATTTTGAACTTATAGATTTTCCCACAACCAAAATTTGATAGCGTCCAAATAGATATATATGAACATTACCATACCCTCTCAAGTTCCCCACGGTGTTTTTTATTTAGTTTGTTCGCTCAGCTTCAGGCATGTTATAATTCAGCGCATAAACGGCGAATATTTTAGCGTCCAGTCGTCGCCGAGGGATTTGGAGCTGGCGAAAAAATTGATGCGACTTATCTCACTCGCGCAGCCTTCTGTATGAAATGTATTATGTATGGAGGATTTAAGTTTCTTTGGGGATCAGTACGTAGTTTGAGACTCTAGGTACGATATTAAAGCTATATTTGTGTTTATCTGTTGGCACACCGCATTCATATTGTTGACACAAAACTCCACGATTCTTCATTTTTCTCAAATAGTTTTTTCAGAGTGTCTTATGCTACTGCCTTCATAGGCTTCCGCACTAGTCATGGTAATCGTGTCCTCTGATAAATAATACCTCGTTGCAAATTTCAAAACACTAACGTTGTATTTTTTTAAATAATAATAAGATTTTATTATCTCAATGTCCATATAAATAGAAGGTACTATATATGTTTTTTTTTAATGTTTATCAAATGACTTTGTATAACAGGTATTTGAAAACAAAATTATGCCTTTATGATATCGATATCCTGCATATCTGCAATAACTCAAATCAAATAGTTTATTTGCATAACACAGGTTATAAGTGCGGCATGTGCACTGTAGAACCTTCAGAATGTTGTTTGTGCTTCATTTTATGGCATTGTTCTTACCTTAAAATCTAAAATATAGAATACATAGATATTTCATATTCCGAAAGAAACCTTTCATATGTATTCGAACTTAAAAATAGAACTCAATGCTGTACATCCGTTTATACCTTATATTATCCCTCTTAGGGCTGATATATTTTAAAAAATCATCCTAAGTGGATTCTTATAACATAAAAGTCACCAACAGCCAACATTTCAAGTTTCCCAGCGGTTTAGGCCATGCGTTGATGGATCAGTGAGTTAGTCGGGACGAGTAATATATGCAGCTGTAGATTATTTCTGCATCACTAAGATACAGGACTTTGAATACTCCCTTCTCTATGTGCATATAGAGAAGGGACCAGTGCTGAACATTTTATTTTCAAACCCAGTATTCAAAGTAGTTCAAACGCATTTAAAGGTTAAAAGTAGCAAAGTCATGTGGGTAAAACGCTTTTTTTTTTCACGCTCGCAGGATAATCGACGATAGAGATCTAACAAAAAAAAAGCTGTAGTAGTTTAACTAGCAAAGTAACGCTAATTATGGTGTCTGTAAAGTTTATCTGTTTTTCAGTTATTCTTCTTTAAGAACTTACTTAATCAAAGATGATGTTAGAATTAACATCAGCTTTGATTAAGTAAGTGTAAGTTCTTAAAGTCTGTATTTGACTTGACTAATTCATGTTTGCATTTTCATCTTTTCTTTCGTTCTATAAGTTATTTGATCATAATAGTTTCGATGTTCCAAAAAACAGTATTCAAATGTTTGGGATGTGCAATGTGAAGCTGAAAGCAGGACTGCCCTCGAGTCTTGCGTTAAGATATTCAAACTCATCGGAGGGTCATCTCATATGTGCGGCGTTACCCCTAGTCTTGACCTCACGTCACGAGGGTACAAGGGGTACGGGGGTAACTTAACATTCACTGCATTGTTCTTTTATTGCACGAGCGATCAGAGGTGTAGATTGGGGGAGACTTCACTCATTGATGAAGTTCTACAAAATGTATTTAGGTATAAGAGACTTGAAAAATATCTTCTAAACTTCCAGCAATATGCAATATGTATTCTCACATTTGTTAATTCCTAGATAGATTTACTTCGATCATATTTTGATTCAAATGCTTGTTGTTAAAATTATTAATTCTAGCGATCGGTCTCTCGGTCATACGTTTAGAAGTAAACCTTTAAGCGTGTATTCCCCGAGAGACCAGCAGACAGAGGTTGTTGGAATAGTAGACTATATCGATGGTCTAGGAGACTAAGTTTATTGGGTATTAGTTGGTACTTAGCATTTTTGCCTTTAAGCCATATATAGTATTGAACAATGCTGATCTGAGCTCGGTAATTATTAGTAAAATGTGTAAAAAGAGTTCTTACATTTGACACAACAAAGCAAATATGGACAAGTGGGTTGCCATTCCTAGACACGTATTAACAAATAGAGGAACGATCGGTACCTACTCGAGTTTATTATTTTGCGTTTACTTGCATGTTGTGAGTGAAATATCAGCGCTTTTTATGTGGCAATTATTAGCATATTGTGTGTCGATGGGGGGCCGCGGGCGCTGTGTGGCCGGAGCCCGCCCGGGGCCCCGCTGCGCTCATAGATAAACTTGTCGGCCCTTCCGAATACCGGCTACAGATATTGATTTTGTTTTTCTTGCGATATACAGTGCGAGATACAACTAATTTGTATAGTCTCTTCGTTTGTTTTGCAATTTTTTGTTTGTGAATAGTTATCTACGCATTTCGTTCCTCATGATCGTGACAATAATGAAAAGTTTTCATAAGATGCACTACTCTGTTGGTTAATAAGGAATGCGTAGAACTAGTTTTTTATTAACGATGATCTAATTTAAGTACCCATGTATTTTATTAATAAAAAAGTTAAAGTTTTTAATATTTAGTGAATCTTTGAAAAAACATTGATTTTTATTTAAATATTTCACAACATTTTGACCTGTAATCAGACAGGCAGGCAGACCGCACGGATGGTCCGTTTGTGAGGTCTGTCTTAATACTAGTTACCAGCAAGCGTGAGTCTGATGGCGAACGCTTACAGGAAGCCATAGACAGGATAGTGGAATAGAATCTTGAGAATAAGCTCTACTTTAACGTATCGAAGTGCTCGCTGATGAGTTTCACTCGCCCACCTGCACCTTTACTTCTCGAGTTCGTGGTGGATGCAGCGCAATGCAACGATTCACACCGGGCGGGATATAGGCGTTTCTATTACTCATAAGTTGTCGTTTCGAGTTCACATATCTAAGATCTGAAAAAGTGCCTTCAGAAATTTGGGATTGATGCTGAGACAGACTCGAGACTTCGCCAACAGTTAGGGTTCTGTATGGTGCACTAGTCAGGAGTCTTCTGGAACATAGTGCTATCATATCGGCTCCACATGAGGCTAAATAATCCGTTTTGTTGGAGCGCGTTCCAAATACGTTAACACGCCATTTGTACAAAAAGGTATATCCGTTTACCCGTTGATGTACCCCACTGTTCTGGGTATGGAAGGATACAATGAATTGAGGATATGACGGCAATATACACTTATTTTTAGTTACCCAGGGCCTCAGGGCGTAAAAGTATTTGCGTACCGGACAGTTATGTGGGGAGGCGGCGGCGCCTGCCCCTGCTGGCCGTGCCGACCAACTTTCTCGCCAAAATACCACTAACCCGAGCAATTAGGGTCATTAACGATCTTCACGTACAAATTGACATATTTACATGTTATTTATTTTATGTTATACCTAAAGTAGAATAGTGTTGTATGTTTTGTTCTATTTAGTCAAAGTTATATTATACAAGCTGTGCACCGCGGTTTTCCCGCGTTCAACTTTATACATTATAGCCTATGTGTTAATCCGGGGTCTGAGCTAACTCCATACCAAATTTTATAAAAATCCCTCTAGCCGTTTAGACACGAAGAAGTTACAAACTTACACATTCATATGAGTGTGATATTTAGGTAAGTGTAAGTTCCTAAAAGGTTTCTAGTAAATAATTTGTATAAAGACTATATAATTATAAGAGCCGCACTATCGCATTAAGTGATGAACCTGTAATGATAGCTATGAGGGAGAGATAAATAAATAAATAAAAGTGCTGAATAAATTACGTTATTTCATAAGATTTTACGCCTGTAACTTTATTAAGATATCTTACCTTTATATCTTTCTCGAAACAAAACCATCAACCAATTGGCTCGGTTACATCGCACGATCGCAAGACTTTTTGATATTTTTTATTTATTTTGACCGTTCGAAGTGCAAGATTTTTTTACAACTTTTCTAATTGTGAGTAATAAAAAGCTGGTGTTGCCGCATATGCATGTATGTGTAGGTGGTACGTGCGTGCGTGTCAGTGCCGTGCCGCCCGCAAATAAACCATAGCTTTAATTACTATTAAACACAATTAAACGCCGCGCATGCTTCGTATACGGGCTTGGTACGTAACTGTTGCGATTCGGCCAGTTTGACGCTGATATTTCAAATATTTTGGTCATTTGGAAATATGGACGTGATTCGTACTTTACTTAAAATTAAATAACAAGTTGGCAGATTTAGATATACCTTTTCTTTAAAGTCATAAGAATAAAAATATGAAAAGCTGTTGTACAAGATGACCGGACGACATTTTCAAAGGCACTACAATAGTTTTATATCCTTTTAAAAATGTTGTGTCCTGATTTGAATACCTATTTATTCAGCTGTTCTAGTAATAGCTTACTTAGCTGGGGCACGTTTAGGCTAGTATGGAATCCACTGCTACTTATGGTTGGGCAAATTAAAAGTCTAAACTTAAAACTCGGAACTTTAGTAAGTATACATTCCATAACTTGAGCAATTTACGGCGCAATCAAATAAAATAGAATCTCTCGCAAATTATACATAAAATGTGTTTCTAATAAAACAAGTGACATACTCGCACGCAGATCACACTTTAATTAAAATCCAAACCCATCGAGCTACGTCCCAAGTCTATCTATATCCAAATTCCTCTCAGCGATTTATGATCGTTGAGATGCGCACGCGCAATTTCTCGGAACCCCCCCTCTCGCTACGCTAGTTTATTTCATGACCTTATGGGCTCCATCTCTGCTTTTTAATTATGGCACATTACATGCTATTGACGGTTATATCGTTGCGGTTTTTAGTCAATCAAGGAACACAGATATTACTTACATAAGTGTTATCTTATTTTTAATCGACTAAAGGAAAGAGGATCATTTGTATATAACCTATTTGGTTGGAACCGATTTCGATATTGTTTTTTTTTATTTGAGACCGGTACGCTCGTGATATGTTCTCATGTAATTGTTATATATCGAGCGTTAAACATAACGATTTTTATTAATAAAATGTGCTAGGTATGACATTTGCCAGGAAGAAAGGGCCGCAATTTGCATTGTCTTATCCAAAGTTCTTTCGTTTTTTTGGATGTATCCCTGCTCTACAAAAGATAATTACTTATTTAATTACGTTCTGTCTTAGCTGAACAGTCCAAGTACTATTTCTTATGTAGCCAAGGGATCTAAAGAGAATAGTGTGGGCAGTCTTTGTCAAAGGTCATTCAAGGTAGAGATTACCTGCTACCGATCGCTTATATTTATATTATCATGTAATGCTTACCATACTAATGATTTATCATTTGAATCGTCGGTCGGAGATGGGTGCCTCTGTGTCGGTGTGTATGATGCGGCTGCGGGTTCGCGCGGCTTCTTTGTGCCAACCACAATTCCGTTCACGAATGCCTAATGAGCTACCGACGGCTAGGGCTACCACATCGTTCTAGGAACTACACACGTTTATAACTAATGTGACTTTTGATCGCAATTAGATGCACCAGAAGTGTGATACATAAATGGGTATACGCTTTGATTAGAAAGTTATTGAAGATGTTTTTATAGCTCATAGAATTTACGTTTAGTAATTAATTGTTCTTAGTTCATTAATGACCAGATAGAGGTAAGTTTAGCTTGGGGTAAAATAGCATTAATAGAAATAATAGTGACACCATATTTAGGTACGTCATGTCTTGCAATAAAGTCACGTTTAATTCTAGTCTAACGAGAGGTTGTAACTCTCATTAGCTGTCGCTATTTTTGAGTTGCCACTAATTGAACGAGTGTAGCATTCCTATTCTAGATATTTATTTTAGAGCCGTCCCTGGCTTTGCGGCGCCGACGTCACCTGTCATCCATCAGTCGAGGACAACGCGCTTGCGCATACCGGCCGTGAATCTGCGCTTGCACCGCGCCCGCGCCTCGCGGATTCAAATTTAACGGTACAAAGCTGGAACGCAACAAAACATGGCCGCATTCCAAGCAGTTAGACTAGTCGGTTGACAAAAAAGGGATGCACTTAAGAATTCTATTGATACAACGGATGTTTAGGGTAATCTAGAGCATATATTTTTGCTCGTTAGATGTAACGGGTTTTGATTTTTAGTATAGCATGGTAAAAGGAAATTGAGAGCAATGCTGAGTTAACTATGGGTAATAGTAAAATGAAATGAAAAATACAAGACCAAATAATAATAATACAATTTGAGGTTTGAACTCCTGTGGACTATCGTGTCCCTAAGCGTTAGCTCTATTTAACGTAAATATCAGTCCTGGGTAGACGTTATCAATAAGTTTTCAGATAGTTCAGGTAGACTATAGCGTTCTTTCTGTTTATGAGCAGCAGGACTTCAGTTAAGAGTTATTTTAATATTGTGGTTCTATGTTTGAGTAAGGTCGCTACACCTCATCGAGAAGGGAAGGAATCAGTTAGGGCGCCATGGACCCGGTGGTAGCATTAAAGAGCGGTTCGTGTTTATAAAGTTTTAACTTAATACGGCTCGAAGAAGCCTATCTTAAGCTCAGTGCGTAATATTAACAGAACCATTTAGATACGAAGTAGTAAAATATATGACGGGCCTGTTGGCGTGGTTGGCAAATGCTTGCTTTACACGCCGGAGGTCGTGGGTTCAATTCCCACCCAGGACAGATATTTGTGTGCATGAATAGGTCTGTTTGTCCTGAGTTTGGGTGTAATTATTTATATAGGTATGTATTTACAAAATAAATGTAGTATATGTAGTATATCTGTTATCTGGTATCCATAATACCTACAAGATCTGCTTAGTTTGGGATCAGATGGCCGAGTGTAAATAATGTCCCAGAAATTATTATATCTAACACTTTAAACATCAAAAATTATGTATTTAAACATATATTTTTATTGTAATAATTACTTTGATAATAACTTAAATATCAAAATCATAAATATCATAAATTAATTGTTATACACAAACCGCAGATCGAAATATCTATAATGTAATAATTATGTATAGATTGATATTATTTTACTACAAACATGTTCTGACTATTTTACAAGAGCTTTTATAAAGTCAACGCGAATAAAAATCTTTTCTATTTTACCTTCTTTTTATAGCCAACAATGGTTTGATGTGATGATGTATGTATAATATATGCATTTATGCATTAAATTGAAAAAATGTTTTAAGCTGAAACGGACTAGACTAAGGTGAAATTCAATACAAATTTTATTTCAAAGAACAATTTAGTAGGATTCCGTTCTTAAATGTTGGTGAAGAGGAAACCTCATGTCGGGAATCAGGCGGTTGTTCAAAGCGGTGTACCTTCTTCTAAAAGCAGCGTTTTGATATTGAGTGCCATACCTTGTATGCTTATATACTTTTGCAAATTAAATTATTGGTTGAGAACGAAAAAATAAAAATTATATAATGTGAAAAGTGTATATGGTACACATATAGGGAGGTATCATATAAATGGACTTTATTTGACACTTACTAACACATATTTATTCCATGATACTAATCCCCTTATCTCTGTAGTTTTTATGCAAGAATTCTGAACTCATTATCATTGTAATGGGTAATTAAGGAACTTGACTCGGTGTAGGTAGTATAATAATATATCAATGGTATAGGACGATCACCGTAGCCTAGTTGGTAGTGCTCCTGCCTACGAAGCTGGTGGTCCTGGGTTCGAATCCCGGTAAGTGCAAATATCTGTGTGATGAGCACGAATATTTCTTTCTGAGTCATGGATGTTTTCTATGTATATAATTATTTATCTATCTATATACGTATGTATACCGTCGCCTGGTACCCATAGTACAAGCTTTACTTAGTTTGGGGATAGGATGATCTGTGTGACATTGTCAAAAAAAAAAAAATTAAGAAAAATCACGTGAGCACATGGGTGACCGCCCAAGTAGTTTGATCTGTGATCATCTCCGTGCTTCGGAAGTCACTTTAAGCTGTCTGGGTTGTAGTACATATTAGATAAGAATAATTAAGCCATGTCAGTGACCTACAGGCTTAAACAACTCTGACACTAGGGTAACTGTCTATACGATAAGTAAGTGGGCTATATATTATATACAGCAGTTTTATAATAATGTATTTAATTATGTAAGTATCTTATTTATACGATTGTATTTTATATTATGTGTACCCTATTGTAGTACTTAATGTTAATTTGTATGCCACATCAAATCGTCTACCATATTCAGTATATTATCTATCAAACTTGTTAACTTAGACTCAACTGACTGGGAGAGAATGCTTTTGGCATTAAGTCCGCTTTTGTGCACAAACTTTTCAATAAATAAATATTAATAAGATGAGGATTAATTTTAACAGCCGTATTTTAATTACTCGTTATTATATAGGCAGATATATACTATATAGGTAGATAGAGTAACGGTGGAATGTGTGGACCACAGAAGTAGGATTCAGGCCTAATAACCACATTAGGTTGTGACGGAGGTGGCGGTGGTTATTGACTATTATTATTTTACTGCTAATGATCATACTTCAAACATCCATTAACAGTCCAATAAACCTGAATTGGTAATGAAGGTTACGCAGATTAATTTTATATATACATTTCAATAAAATTCCAAGGAACAGTAGATACCACTGTATCATGATATTGTGCTCTCCTGTGAGACTGTTAAGCCAAAGGGCCGTCAGCGTAGGCCGAGGCGCGACCCCGACATTAGTATGCCGCCGCCCGCGTTCCAACCATTTGCCTATATTAGCATACTTATACCAGGCGCCGCCGAATTCTCCTTGTATCACTACTATCAAAGAGCTTACCGACCACACTTAAAGTTGAACCGAAATTTCGTATCTCACAGAGTTCAGAATAGTTTAAACTTGATACTTGAATTTGTGGCAATGCTTCTGAATTAGAACATACAATATGAATCTTAAGTCTTTATGTTAAGATATTATTTTGCACTCGTATTCAAAGTTTAAAAGTGTCCGTATTAAGATCGCCCGGCGAACTCTAACCTGTAGTAATGGATGCAAATTGATCGCGGAGGCAAATTTCACAAGTCATTATGCGGCACGATCACAAGAGACCTTGTGAGCAGTCTATAGTGGCGGTGGATATTATATGGAATGATCCACTTATACGAAACAGCCTTTACTTGATCCAAGATCAAAATAATATCCACTATAATATTTTTAAAGCATAAATTCTGTAGTCATTAAAATGTAGAATTTATACTTATTATTACTTTACTTATATAAGTTTTTAGTTTGATACATATGAATATCCGTTGGTCGCTCTAGAAAAAGGAAGGATACATAATCCTTCATTCGCCTGCTAATTAGTAGTATGAACTTTTCTAGAGCGACCAACGGAATGTTAACGATAGCACGATGCCAGGAATCTGTTGAAAAAGTAAATACCCGCGAATAAGAACATTTCATTGTACCGTCAATTGGAAACGACCTCTGAGGGAAAATCACCAGTGATTTCATTAGAACGTGATGATTCCATCAATTAAGACTTAACTACTTATGCTTAATTATCTACATAACAAGGCCCTGACACGGATTTGTATACCTAATCAGTTGCTTTATTCGCATGTTTATTAGTTTTTAGAATACGTTAGTTTATTATGCAGCTATTTTAGTGCCAATTTACCTACTTACTGACTTACAGTTTATCGTGTATTAAAGACGATAATCAATAATAGTTATTAATAACCGACTTGTCTCTTCTACAGGGTGGCCGAGGAGTTGACGTTCAAACGCAACATTTAGATACTTTATGATGAGGAGTATCCGAATCACCCCCATGTATGTTCTCCGATTTTGCGTAGTTTTCGAGATAGAATATATTTAATGATTTTTTTCGTAAAGTTCACCTAACATCAGTTTTAGATTTTTTCTCGTTCTGTTGATCATTTCTGGTTTAGTTTTTTTGTGATGACTAATTAGCATAATTTAACCTAACACCCTAAAAGGTATGGTTTATGTAATCATTGCAGAACTGACTTAGTATTTATTCGAAAGTTTAAAATTAGGGTTTGAGCTCAGGGGGGTTGGGGGTGATTCGAGTACTCCTCAACATAAAGTATCTCAATTTTGCGCTTGAACGTCAACTTCTCGGCCACCCTGTATATCCAAACGTCAGGTCTTGCCTGATGTCACTATATAGGACCGCACCGTTTGATGTTTCATGGTTGTGATCTTCATTTGTGACTTCAAGAAAAATATCCTTATAATCCTGTCTTATGGCTATCTGTAAAAAGAGGTTTTCCTCAGATACTATGTCCCGTCAGAATTTTAAATTTGGTGAGTTGTGTTGCAACATAGTTCACTATCTTTTTATTGATTACTGTTTTAATACCGATTTGATTGTATTTATATGCAAATATCTCAAAAACATACTTTTTCTAACAAACTCACAATTATTAACGTCAGTTCACACACTTCAAAGAAATCGTGTAACATATATAGAAATGAAAAAATACATAAGGTTGACTGCACGTGCACGAGTGGCGCAGCGGCTAAGACAGTCGCCTCGCCGCTTCGTGTCCTGAGTTCGATTCCCGCGCTGGACAACTATTAGTGTGACCCATAAAGTTGTTTTGAGTCTGGATGTAATTTGTGTCCGTCTATTATATGTTTGTAAAGTACCCCGGGACACAGGGATTAGACTGCCTAGTGCGGGCGTTGACTTTAAAAAAAAATAATAGGTTGAGGTAGGTATATTGAGAAGAGAAGGAAGAGTCGGTATAAAAGTGAATTTTAGATTTAAATGCTCAGATGTGCTACCTATTGGCCCGCAGGTTTGCACCATGTACGAAAAAAGTTTAACTTTTTTAAAGCATGCTTCCAGCGATTTTATTGCTATAATACCGCCCTTTGTAATAAAATATTTATACGTACGTTGGTAAAGATAAATGTTTGAGTTTGACCTACAGGCCAGTTTTTTTCGTTTTAAAAATGAAACTAATAGTGGGAAATTATAACAATAGTGGGACGGCTACTCTTCGGCAGCCAACACATAGGGTCCTCAACACTTTGTACATTATCGTTCATTCAAACTAATGAATTGTGTCTACATAGATATAATTGACATTACTTACGACATGGTAATGAAATAATGAAATTTATTCAGCACTTGGGTATTAACATACACTTGTACTTGTCAAGCTCACAATGTATTACATAAACACATCGGACCATTTATGACGTCACATGTGCTCATAGAAGCCGATTTAACGATTGAATAAGTAATTTTTAACCTATATTTATTTGAACGCCATTCTTGAAAACGATGTTCGGCGACTTAACCGGCTGTGCCTCTGGGTGGGAATCGAACCTACAACCTACGGCGTGAAAAGCAAGTATGTACCAACCACGCCAGCAGGCCCGTTATGAATTATAGATAATTTTACCAAACTGCGTGTGAGTGATGACCCATGGTAATGCAAAACTTTATATTTCATGGTATAAATTACTTATCTACTCGTTTGTTGATATATTTAGTAAACTACAAGTTTAAGAATGCAGTTAGTTTTACTTCATGACATGGTGACCTCTAATTTATATTTCTGTAACGGGGAAAAATTGGTGGCATAAGAAATTATCTCTAATAATATGCCAACAAATACAAGCTGGCCGCAAAGTGGCTTGATGTCAGTCAGCAATCAATATACGTCCGCATGATGGAGAGACATGTGAATTTCGCTAATAGCTGTGAAGTTTATTAAGTACAATAATAAGGAGAATATAGCAGAGAGAGCGCTGGACAGGCTGACACCACTTTTGCCCTTTACGTGCGCACTACATTTTGCTTTTACTATTTTTTACCCGGACACTTCATTGCTTGCTTTCTCCTAATTAATGATAATTAACTGACTAAGTGTATTGAAGTGCGACTTTGGACGTTCACGCTTGGAGTTTGTTCACACGTGAACTGCAACCTTTAGCGGTCAAGGACAAAGAAAAGATGCTCTAGTTTCTGAGTATTTGTGGCCATTAATACTTTCTCGTTTGCCCTCCCTTCGAAGGTCGGACTACGAATACCTGTGCTAGTTGCTGTTCTCAGGAAAATAATAATGTCGTCATTAAATTATTGGTTTTGGTATGTCACATACGACAAATCAACAAGGAGTCAAGTAGTTAGGAACACGGGCCTGCACGCCTCTAATTACAAGTCAGTAGTATAAGTCATTGTGAATTCTACCCAGAAATGAATACATCGATACTGTCCCAATATTTTATAAATTTGCTAACGTGCCTTTGTGGAAAGGCTACTATAATGCTAAAACAATAAATAAAATATAAGCACATATTTAGTCCCATGCTGCGAATAAGTAATATGATGGGCGCAGAACAAAATATCTATTTTATATAACTAATCATTTTATATAACCAATCATCGACTAGAATAAAAAGTTTTTAGGTTATTTAATTTTTTATTCACCTAAAAATAGTTATTATATATAGCAATCAGAATAATTTTATGTACCAGACAGTTTTCTGTTATGTGTGAGAGCCATAGACTGTATATAAGGGCGTTTAGGTGAATTACTCCATATAAGGCTCTACCTCAGCGAACTGTTGTACTCGTATCTTACACACAGCCAAGTAGTTCCAACTGTCCGTTTCCAAAATGGTAATAGTAAAAGTAAACACATTACTACCCTTCCCATGCAGTCACGCATTGCCAAAATATTTTCCCACCACAAGTGCAGTGACATTTGCATGTTATTAATCTACTTTCGCCATCTGTGCGATGCGTACAGTGCTGCGCGTGTGGGCCGCGGCGCATGACCTATCAACATTATAGCAACCCTACGTGGATAACAATTTATCGCCTTTTGTTTTATATAATATATCTAGATCTACTACTAGCAGGTTAAAAAAGACAATGAAAAGTCAATGATTTCAAGTTCTTTAAACTACCTTACCGCAAAGATAAAGTAGATTTTAGTAAATTTTCTTATCTCGTGTTTTCTATTTTTCGTAGAGTCGTATAGTAAACGGCAAAAGTGGACGATCATAATGAGACATTCAATTCTAATCGTAAATTACGTCAAAATAGTGTGGTGGTGAAGTGTTTCCTAAGTACGTGGCTGAGTTACGTACCTATTAGCTAATGATACCGTCGCCCAATATATCGCAATATATGATCCTTACTATTGACTCTCCGATTTTGATCATCTACTTTTGCCGTTGACTGTATCTCAGAATTAGGAGTCAAGAGTGACTAGGACCGCAGTTTGCGTGCTGTTGTCCTGAGGTCTTTAAGAATCATTTGTTAGTCGTAATAATATACTTAAATTATTAACAATTGTTTGTGAAGGATTATTGATGGTTATAAAATAACCGCCAAGGCTTGAAATATAATTCTATATTGCCTGCAATATAAAAAAAAATATATATTGAGTTCAACATAGACATGATATTTCTTTCGAATTATAATTTCATGGTAATTCTTTGGTATTCATTATTACGTTCTTAAGTGCTTGAAAATAAACAAACAATTTTTTTTCCGGTTTTCTGCCGATTTTCATTTAGTTTTCAATATTAGACAGAACACCCTAAACATAATTTAGGTAAACAATACTCATTTCCATTAACAGATACTGCAATGAGTTGCGTTAGCTTAGAACTCATATCAAAGTAATTGATATGGCGCGGAATAAAATAATGGGCAGCAGAACTATCAAGCTTATTATTAAATTCAAAAACTATCGTCTAATCTAATCCACAATTCATTTTAATTATTTTTACACTAAAATAGGCTATAAGTATCACTGTAACATGTACATTTGAGGTGTACAAAAACTGTTATGTGTAATAAAATGCATTGTATGTATGTTTATATATTCTCATTTGCATATTATTTGATATTAAACGAAATAGGTATCAGTTAAATTTAGAATGTAAATGTAGAATAGTGAAGCACTCTCAACTTGGCAGACTTCTGTGTCTAAATTATAAACTTTTATAAACGATTCCCCCATAATATGTTATTTCTATGAATTGAAAAAATGTTTAGTTTGGTGCGCTATTGTAACAGCAAATAGGCTTGTCAGCCTCCCCTCTATTGTGTCCTCCGCCCCTCGTCTGGACGGCTCATGCCGCGCTCTGTTTACACTCAAATTTAACCCGCCATCTCTACAGGAAGCGACGTCTTAGCTAAATATTTAACGTTGACTTGCGAGTTTCATAAATCATAACTATTCTCTTTTCAAAATAATTTTGATTTGTGAAAGGATGGGAATTATGTTGTGGAGTCTACTTTGAACTTAGGTAAACACAAGGCGTATTTGCATTTGTTATAGGTAAATTCAATACTACATTTAAATCCGGTTCATCCTACTAACATTATAAATGCAAAATTTGTGAGTATGGATCTTTGTTAGCGTTCCGTACGCATAGGGTAAAACGGGAAATATCCCAAAAACTTGTCTGTCTGTCCGTCTGCCAGCAGGCGGTATCTCATGAACCGTGATAGACAACGGAAATTTAACAATTGATGTATTAATATTACCGCTATAACAACAAATAATAACAGAATAAAATAAATATTTAAGGGGGCTCGCATACAACAAACGTGATTTTTGTTCGTTTTTGCAATATTGATAACGGCAACAGGTAGACGCTTGAAATATTCACAGAATAATTAGTTATGCTTTCATTTTAAAAATAAATAATTAAATTAAAATCAATCAAATACCTAAGGAGTCTCCCTTACAACAAATGTGATTTTTTGCCGTTTTATTGATAATGGAAACCTTTGTGCGCGAGTCCGACTCGCACTTGGCCAATTTTCTACTCTATCACGCAAAAAATACCGAACGGACTTACTATATAGCTTATATAGCCGTATATCACATAGGCTATAATTTATAAATGTTAAAGCGGGTAAACCCATGGGGCACATCTAGTAATAAATAAATCTAAAGCCATTAACAACTATCTATTCTGAAGCTGTGCTGTAATACTTTACATTTCCTAAACTCTGAATCTGTAAAGATACTGTACTTACCAAATTATAGATTAGTTGCATACTACACGAGACCTAATAAAATCAGGGGAGGTAGCTTAATTCTAGCTCATAAGAATAGAGAATGTGAAGAGATTGAAGCTATAAAAAAACTATACAAGTCAGAAAGTTTTGAAATTTGTGGTATTAAAGATCTGGAAACTGGTTTAAATGTATGTTGTTGTTATAGAAGCCCCATAGACAAAAATCTTGATTGTTTTATGCAGAGATTAGAAAAATTATTGGATTATTTCATTGACAAAAAGTGTATTTTATGTGGTGATTTCAATATTGACGTATTAGTAGATGGTAAAAAAGCTTCTGAATTCAAAAGTTTACTGACATGCTATAATTTTCGAAACATCATAGATTGCCCTACTTTCATTCGAAATAACTCGAGTTCTTGCTTGGATAACATCATCACTAACCTAGGAGACGATTATATAGAGCGTTACTTTGTAGATCATAATGGACTAGCAGATGGCCATGGGGCACTATTGTGTGACTTAACTCTGGATAACATTAAAAATAATAGGAATAACTCAGAATACACCATAACTATCCAAAAGCGAATTTTTAATGACAAAAACCACGCCTTATTTAAAGAAAAAATTTTAGGTACTAAATACTGGAATATCATGGGAATAAATATTTTTTTAGCAAAACTAGATTCATATTTTCGCAATAGCTATAGAAAAAAGGAAATAAGAATAAAGCCCATGAAAAGAGTCGCTATAAAATGGATTACTAAAGGAATTAAAGTATCCAGCAAAATGAAAAGAGTATTATGTTCTAACACATGTAAAAATATCGGTATAGTTAATTATAAAAAAAGTTATAAACGCATTTTCCAAAGAGTAATTAACCAAGCAAAAAAAAAAAGCCATAGCAAATCATATCGATAGAGCCAAAAATGTAACCAAAGAGACATGGAAACTGGTTAACTGGTTGGTTACACAAAAAAGAACAAAAATGAACGGAACACAAAAATTATATTACGCGTAGATAATAAAATAATAAGGAATCCTCAGGAAGTTGCAACTAAGTTCGTGGATGGTTTTTTTATCAAGTCATCTTTGTTAAACCAAGAAAAACAAAAAGCCATGTCATTTCTGAGAGAAACCACCAATAGAGTGGAGACTGACATTACCTTTAGACTTACCACGCCATATGAAATTACAAAAATTGTAGGGAAAATGACAAACAAAATCTCATGTGGTTATGACGATTTACCAATTTCAGTAATTAAAGAGAATATACGATTATTAGCTGCCCCACTTTCTGCCTTCTTTAATAGATGTATAGAAGAATCTGTGTACCCAGATCAGCTCAAATTGGCTAAAGTGGTTCCCATATATAAAAAAGGTAGTAAGACAGACCCGAAAAATTACCGTCCAATATCTTTATAACCTACTTAATCTAAATTATTCGAGAAAGTAATTAAAAGTAGACTAATGGTACATTTAAATTTAAACAATATAATAAACCGTAGACAGTTTGGTTACCAAAAGGGCATAGGTACCTCAGATGCCATAAACACTTTAATCAATGACGTAATTAATAAATTAAATGACAAAATGAAAGTGGCTGGTCTTTTTATCGACTTAAGTTCTGCTTTTGACACATTAGATTTTGAACTACTTCTAGAAAAACTTGAGTATTATGGAATAAGAGGCAATACTTTAAAACTTATGACATCCTACTTACAGAATAGAAAAATGTATGTTGAAATTAAAGACATTGACGAGAACCACCATGAAACTATACACAAGTCCAAAGTTACAAATATAACACGAGGTGTCCCTCAAGGTTCAATCCTGGGTCCTGTTTTATATATAATTTTTACTAATGACTTACTTAATTTCATTGATAAGACTCTGCCCGAAGTAAGGGCTGTTGTATTTGCAGATGATACAAACTTAGTTATTGAAGCGACAGACTTAGTACAATTATCAACACGTGTAAATAAATGTTTAGAAAATTTGGATGAATGGTTTTCAGCAAATAATTTAATAATTAATAATAGTAAGACAAATATATTATTATTTAAAACTACAACACGAAATAAAGATATAATTGATGTACACTTAAGAGGCAACAAGATAAGCTTAGTAAATAATGTGAAATTTTTAGGTATTGAAATTGATTCTTTACTAAACTGGAAACCAGAACTGGCCAAAATTGATTCGACAATATCATCTGCATGTTATGCGCTCAGAAGCTTACGATATGAAATCGATGTAGAACGTTTGAAAATAATATACTATGCCTTAGTAGAGTCGAGATTAAGATATAGTATAATGTTCTGGGGAAATAGCTATAACTACAACTGCCAAAAAGCTTTTATACTCCAAAAACGTGCCATACGAACTATTGTTAACATTCCTCAATATGAATCTTGTAAATCATACTTTACTAAATTAGGCATATTGACTGTACCAAGCCTCTATATATTGATTATATTAAGCAATTTGTCTAAATAGATTCATGAGCAAGAGTCGCAAAATGAGAGGGAGCTTAGAGAAAGCACACGAAGAAAAGATATCAAAAATCAAATGGTGCCTAAATTTAATATAGCCATACATAGTACCCAGTATCAAGCAATAGAAATTTTTAATAAATTACCAACTAATTTAAAATTGATTGTTTATAATACACAATTATTTAAAACGCGGTTAAGGACCTTTCTTTTAGAAAATTGCTTGTACTCAGTATCTGACTTATCTAATGTAAACAGCTCTTCTTAATAATTGTATGTAAATTTATTATTTTTAATTAACCTGTAAATAACTTTATTGCTGTTTAATTTTAAGTTTAATATTGTAATGATTTGGCTTATATAATAATGTAATTTTCATTTTTAACAGTCTAGTGTTATAAATTGGTTTATTGTTTAAATTATGTGTAATAAGTATATAGTATTATGTAATTTGGTCTATAAGAATGTAATTCAAACACAATGTATATTGTTATTGAAGTAAATAAATGAAATGAAATGAAATGAAACTATGTAAGATAAATAGCGAAATAAATATAATATAATAATAATAGTTATAATTCATATAGACTTTATAAACCGCTTTATAATAGATAAAATATGTTTGAAGTATTACAAGTGAAATATTTTTATGTTTCAAAAAGCGTATAAATGAAAACTTAATTTAAAGATATTTTTTTAATACAAAGACAAAATTGCACTTATGAGTCTAGCGTTGAGTGTTTAGCGTTCTGTCGGACTGATTCCACCAATACAAGTTGCTGACATCTAATAAACTACTAATGGCTCAAAATTGACGGCAAGTACACCTCCGGAGAGCGCGCCTTCACTTTGCTTGGGAGCACTTAAATTGGTCATACCTTCAATGTAGTAATAGTAAGATTATACTGCGTGGTGATGACGGAAGAAAGAAATTTTGCACTAAACTTATAAGAATCGTATATTTATATCATCATAATATCAGCCGAAAAACGTCCACTGCTGGACAAAGGCCTCCCCCAAAGATGTCCACAATTGCCGGTCTTGGCCTATTGTCATCCAGCGGGTTCCAGTATATTTATATAATAAAGTATACATTTATTGATATAAATATATTTTAACAGTATATCTAAAAGGCAATTACCGCTGTACCTCTCACTAGCTGTTTATATAGAAGGTATTTTTCAAACTTCGCTTTCGTCAATTTTTTTACCCTACCGTGCAGTACATGACGTGGTACTCGGTGGTAGCTACTGAGAAACACTGTTAGAAAATTCAGTGGGAATCCTTTTTTAAATATTTATTTCTTATAGATAGTCAGTATTCATATATATTGCCTTCAGTATAGATTGCCAGAGTCCACAGTCAGGAACTAGATATGCCGTATATTTGCATAATAAATATTTTATCTTTAATGTATGGAAGTGAAAGTTGGGTATGGCAGAAAAAGAATGAAAGTAAAATAAATGCAGTGGAAATGAGAGCTCTGAGAAGTATGTGTGGTGTGACTTTGAGAGACAGAATTCGAAATACTGATGTAAGAGAGCGTTGTGGTGTGAAAGAGGATGTAGTCACAAAGATTGAAAAAGGCATGCTGAGATGGTTTGGCCATTTAGAAAGGATGAATGAAAGAAGATTGACAAAAGAAGTATACCTGGCCTGTGTGAATGGGACAACCGGAAGGGGAAGACCACGTCGAACATTCTCTGACCAAATTGGAGATGTTCTCAAGAAAGGGCAGGTCAGAAGTACCCTAAACCGGCGAGCATGTATGAAGAATATAATGACAGTAATCGAGGCAAAAGAAGTATGCAAAGATCGTGACAAATGGAAATCCGTTGTCTCTGCCTACCCCTCTGGGAAACAGGCGTGAGTCTATGTAAATATTTTATACATTTTTTGCCCACGTCTCCGCTAAAGCATTCAGTATCACATATGTTAGTGTATGAAATGCATTTGATGTTAATCTAGTATTTAAATTATTTTGCCTAATTGAAATTCTATGAATTTCATTTATATTATTATTTTGTGATTTAATGCTATTTTTTTAAATCCATACTTAGGTACATATTTCTATCTTCTTCACTATATTAAATTCTTTTTATTTGTATTATTAATGTATTAAGTTTATCAAATATCTGTTATTTCATTTAATTTTATTATAGTATGTAATGGGGGTTAACTATCCGTGGACCCCACAGTCGGGCGCTATCAGAATATCAGCGCTGTCGCAATATTGCGACGGCCAATGCTGAGATAGATGCCTTTTCACCTAGAACGGACTAACGAAAATTAAGTATAAGATTTTCATTGTTTGTTTTTCTGTTATTGTGTAATTTCATTGTTATGTCCGTCCTGGTAATGAATAAATGTTTTTATTCTTTCTTTCTTAAAATAACATTGTACTTAAATGTGATAATTTAAGAGCGACTCAATCCCAATCCCAAAATTACTAACTCATGTGTCATATAATTGTTTTCTATTCGAGGGATTCGATTCTAGTTAGGTGTACTTAATTGAATACGAGCCGTTATAAAACGTACCGACTAGGTACAATGCAATAGAGTTCACATTACAAACATTACGCTACTGAGCCAACGAGAGGATAGTTTTACTGACAATCAATTTGATAGAGTAGCTACATTTCGTCGAGGCATGTTTGCTCTTTAAGTTTGCAATGGCTGCCTCGGGGCACAATTTAATTACCAAATGGACCGTTTTTTGTGATCTCTGGACCGTGTAAACAGGGTAACGATACGAGCCCGGCTCCTTTGTGTTGGGACAAATCCGGCCGGCTTCCTGCACAGGTGGATCGTTCAACTTTTAATTTCAGGATCGTTAATTGATTTTGAGAGACGTGGTGTGGGCGAAGGTACAAACGGAATTTTGGAAGTAAAAAATCTTGACACCCGCGTTACTTAGGGAGTAAACTTGTGGAAGCGTGACGAGAGCATTACGAAAAGTGTGATCAGGCGAGGCGAACGGAAGGTGACAGGGAGATATAAGTTAATACAGATAGAAAGAGAGAGTTTCGTATATAACTGTACTTATAATTCAACAAACGATGATAGCTAAAGAAATTTAATTTTTAATTTAAACAATTTTATTGTCTATATGAAAAGGTTTCGTTTAGCGAATATTAGTTCTTTGAACGAAACCTTTTTACATAGCCAATTATCTGTTACTATTTTGTATTGTTTAATGTTAAAAAATACATTAAACTTATACAAAACCGAACATCAGGGGTGTTTAGTTTTTTATGAGAAGTGTATTTCACTGAACCAGTGTAACTTTGTTTTGCGATTGGCTGTAGCTGTATAAAGGTTTATACTTTTTACTTTGATATGTCTTCGTCAGAGTAAATATTGTAATAACGTTGATATATTTTAGTCAGCGATTAGTATCTACTTATACTAGTTGCTGACTTAAATATAACAATGTAAAGAACAGTTTCCCACCAACAAAACTATCCCGGGTATCCCCTTGCGAAAAATGGCAACATCACTAGCAAGTCAAACGATCCCTCGTTATTTTAAACAATTCGATAATGGCCCCTGTTCTGATTGTAGTACAAAGGGCGTTTCTAATGAGTTCCTACGCCATGTTTGCTCAAGGCGACTTTGTTGGTTCTGCGTTACTACGGGCATGGAATGAAAACTATGTTTTGTTCCAATGTAATGTTTTAATGATCCGTGGGGGCGGTAGGGAAGGAAAACCATTTATTTTGGGTTACATAGTATTTTTTAATGATGTATGTGTGTGCCTAGTTAGTATTGAATTAAACTAATTCCAAGTGGCACTAATTCCAGATACCTACAATATGGGTGACGTCTGCAGGTGAAGGGCTATGCCAACACTTTGTTGCACGCATGCAAGGTAGCCATGCAGTGAATAAATAGTCGACATAGAATAGAGTGAAATATATATTTTCATTTTAAAAATTGTAACGGTACTAATATTTTAAGTCATAAAAGTAATTGAAATACGTGTATAGAAAATTTTGAAACTCAACTAAAAAGAGAGTCAAAAACTAAAAATATTAAAAATGCGATAATACAGTAGACATTTTAAACCATTGCGTACAAATTATATTGGACACAATGGTTTATAATGTCTACTTTTTTGAATGATGATGCAGGATTGAGTGATACATGATTATAAAATAATGTATTTTTAATTAATTGTAATTACACTAGTTTATTTAAGGCAAAACTTACCGTTGTTTTTTAGGGTAACCCTAACACTAGGCAAATATATCTTTGAATCACGGAAGACTTAAGCAAATTAACTATCAGACTGCCCAGCCTGCCTACCCAGCCAGTATTAGACTACCAGACTGCTATGATCCCAAATATACTAGGCAAAGCCTACTTTGTACTAAGGCGACAATTGATAAACATACATACCTATGTATGTTTATCAATTGTCGCCATACAACACAACAAGGCAGGCGGACAACACAAATATGTACCTACATATTTTTAAATACACATACAACTTATACATAGATAAATTATACCCAGACACAGAATAAATCTTTGTGTAATGTTCACCAGCTGGGCCGGCATGGACCCGTATAGCAAGAGACAGAAATACTAGGAAATCTTTAGAGGAGGCCTTTGTCAATGGACAAGCTGTTCCAGATAAATATCCAGTCGCCGATAATGCTTAACATTATTAAATATATTGCATGAATTTTATTTTAGTAAGAAGGCAATCTTTGTAAGCATTATGTAATAGTGATAAGGAAGCAGCAATAAAGGCTATTTTATTTTATTTATTTTAATGTTCACGATTATTTGATCTGTGTCTGGGTATAATTAATTAAGACCAAAATATTATCGTCCACATCACACAAAGATTTGTCTTAAATGGGGATCGAACCCACGTCCTCTAGCTTAGCACTGAGGCTTACTAGCCACTAGACCAACAGGCAATTGCAATTGAACATACAACTCACGGGCACAATGCTAACCCAAACTCAGAACGACTGTATGTGAGACACATATAGTTGTGCTGAGCGGGAAGCGAACCCGATAATCGCGGGCACTGAGGTGGTATCGAGGCGAGACTACTTTAACCACATCACATACAAAGATTTTGTTTTGTCTGACTTTATTTATTGGAATTATAATAATTAAGCATCTATGTAATTAAGTATGTAATTCATTGCGACGGTCGGGTCAGTCAGTAATTATATTCTAATTTAGTGTTAGTTAATCCCATTCTAATCAATTTTAATTCTGTTATGTTAAAATTGATGTTTGATATTTTTTATCACAATTATTCTTGTCGCTGTTTTATCGAATCAATAAAAGTAACGGAATGAGTGATTGCTGAATTATTCAAAGTAGATATGATTGATTAAAGATATTCATCAGTTAGGTAGGTAGGTATAGATGCCAGCACATCATGGGTATATAATGTCGCGAATTTCCTCCACTATTCCTGTCACAACTACGATTGACTGAATTTGTGAAACATGAAGATATTTTAGTAAATACTTAAATATTACAAGTTAGTTTATTTTGCATATTCAACTGAGTCTAACTGTTCTGGTCGCGTAAAGCATCTGGTCTGTGAATGTGTGTATAAGCAGTGACTAAACAATCATCACTTCTTTTTAATTGTGTGAGAAACACAGCGCACACATCAGATCATAATTAAAAGTCATTGATACAATAAAGATGGAAAGTTATGTTTTAATTTCGTTAATATTAAAATGCGCGTAATCCTTCTAAAAATAAAAACAACTATCTATAGAATTCTATATTAATTGCAAACACACCATGTGTTTGCAATTAATATACATTTCTATGCAGGTGCGTCCCTCTCCACAATGGGCACTTCATGCTCCTATCACAGCCGCGCGCCAATACTGAGAGCGAGACTATATGCGAACTCATCTGCATGCACATCATGTGACGTCAGCGAATCAAACGACCGCGTTCTAAAATGACACTTTAAAAATAAATCGTCGCATTGCGCAGGTCCGTACGCAAATTATCCGCCAATGGCGGGCCTCCATACCTTTATGTAAATGTTCTATATTCAAATCAGTTTAAAATCCAACCGCGCATGCACGCGCCGCGGCCTTTTTATTGGTGCTTTACATAAAAGGGTCTTTCACTCTTACCCTTTGGACGCGTGTCTGATAAAAAATAGGGTTGAAAATATTTTAAGGGTTGTAACCCTTCCGCAACCCTTTGCAGATGTTTTTTAGTTGTGTTAGTTTGTGCCACGCGACGTTAGATTTGACACGTTTTTTTGTTGTGTCTAAGTATTTCTTTATCACAAGTAAGGTACACCTGGTGTTAATTTTTTTTACCTTCTGTGATTTACGTTGGCGCATGCTTTGTTGCGAGCTCGTGTCTCGCACAAGTAAGGATTTAAAAGGAACAACATTAAATGGAATATTCAAGGTTTATTGTTCGCATGTAGTTCCGCACCGATATCAACAGGTCGTTTAAATACTATTGAGGACGTGAATAGTCCTATTCATCGCAGCTAAAATGTAATGGGCTATAAATTGAAACAATAATACGCGTTATTAACAGAGAAATGCGTTTGAATGGGTGATACTATGGAATCTGTTCCTGATTCGACTAAAAAGGTACCAATAAATTTACGGACCTACTTGAATTTTTCAGGTGAGTTACACTTTGCTAATTGATTCTAATTTAATCCGCTGCGGATCCCTTTATCCTAGCGCTTGCTTGACGTCGCTCGGTGAGGTATGTCGTTGCGATTGCTGTGCAAGAGTTGCAGTGCCGGCTATGTGAGATTTTTCATACCTTACTATTACTGTTCCAAGGACGCAAGGATGTCCGAGACATTTTCTTTTAATAATCATTTGAAATGGTTGAATTTTTTTTACGGCTTAACATTATTCGCATATCAAATAAGAAGAATCTTTGAGTTTTAGGCGGACACTTTTGAATCTGACATTCAATACGGATGGAGCTTAATTTCAATCGGAATTAATAATAGGCTTACATTTGCCTTTAACAAAGAATATTATGTACCTTAATCTGGTATTAGGCGAACTATAGACTTAATAATCACACTTATATTATAAAGGCGAAAGTTTGTGAGTGTGTGAGTGTTTATGTTTCACGTCTAAACGACTGGAGCGATTTTAATAAACTTTGGTATGAAGTTAGCTGACACCCTAGATTAACACATATAGGCTATAATTTATAAATTTTAACGCAGGTGAAACCGCGGGACACAGCTTGTAATTTATAAAGACTAGCTTCAAAATGTCTTTTGGCTTAATGTACAAATCACATTTTACAAATATTAGATAAGATGGTTTATGTCAATGGTATTGTATAAAAACTTGGTATGCAAAGACACCTTGTTACTGACATGAATAAATCATCCAGTCAATATTGCTCTACCTAAACCTTCAACGATGATATTATTATGTTACCTGTGGTTCCATGATACTCCCAATAAAATTAATGGCAATAAACTTGTTGATTCAGTTGAAAGCGTGTGTGGAAGGCGCGTCGGCAAACACGACGGCTCGGAGCGACACGGGACGCGCGCCAATCAGCTAATGCGAGGTGTCATGTAGCTCGACTAAACCATACCTTAAGTATCAAGTGTATAAATGCAATAGCAATTTAGAGTAGTTAGTGTACCTATACAAATCTCCGTGTTCGACTAGATCGCACCCCGCCTCTCGACAATATTAAAAATATATATGTACTTACTTTTAGTATATTTGACTGCACGTGTGGCGCAGCGGCTAAGACAGTCGCCTGGCCGCTTCGTGTCGCGGGTTCGAGTCCCGCGCCGGACAACTATTTGTGTGACCCATAAATAGTTGTTCTGAGTCTGGATGTAATTTGTGTCCGTCTATTATTTGTTAGTAAAGTAGGTACCCCGCGACACAGCGCTACATTTCCCCAATGCGGTCGTCTTTCAAAAAACAACAAACGAATAAAAATAAATATACTTTATTTTTCATATTGATTTATGTGAGACTAAAAACCCTATATACCTATAACGTATTATATGTATATTTTTTTTCAGTAAAAATATTTATTTTTTATTTGCTTGACGTCGCAGCTACTGCGAAACACCGCAAAAAAACTCAGAAATCCTTTTTTTAAGTTAGGTTTTAATTATCTAAATATGCTGAATTAAATGTTCTCATTCCCAAGAAATTTTATCATTTATGTAAATAGTCAGAAAGTTTGTAATATGCTTGGCAGTTTTCTGATAGAATAGAATAGAATAGAATTTTATTGAGAATAAAAACATGTTACATAAAATATAAACCACCAAACTGCATAGCAGTTTGTCGGCGGGATTAGCGCTCGTTAACACAATGACAATAATTATATCAATAAATACAAATACTAAAATACAAAAGTAAAAACTAACACGAATAAAAACTAATACAACAATTTTAAGCGGAATTTAAGTAGTCACTGAGTAATATAATTTTAAGTTTATATCTAACTGTTTGTTTTTTTACTTTATTAACATTCGATCTTATTGGGGAGATGTTATTGGGGAGTTTGTTGTAGAAGAGGAGTAGCATGTGCTATAAGATTAGGCTTACTTCGAGTATTTATGTAACGAGTTGCACTTTAATTTCTAAATAAATCGATATGTTTGTTAATTTTGTAAATCTAACTAACCAAATAACGAAACAAATAAATACTGTTGGCTTTATCTGGATTAGTGGAAATCTATCATGTTTTGACATCACATTAAATAGATGCCTAAGATATCTGTTTTGTGATGCACGAAATTAAATAGGTTCATGGTTAGCAAAGCCTCTAAAACAGACCAGCGGCACTGCAAATAGAAGAACTCGGAGGACAAAGGCTTGGCCGTGCCAAACAAAATATTAGCAAAAGAATATGGTGTAAATATTCGATAATTGTGGCTATTAGCCGTAATATCGGCGATATGGTCCACATTAAGAGCGGTTAATGTAGGAAATGAAATATCCGGCACGCCACCCGCGTGCTCGACTCGAAGGAACCCACTTGGTTGGAAAGACGCCGCGGTTCCTTTGCGATATACATTTTATTTAAGGGGTTCATATAATATGAGCATCTTAAAGGAGAACATATGATGGCTGGTATGTCTCTTCTTTACATGATGATATTTCTAGTTCGTTCAGTAATTAACTGTATATAAGAACCAAATGTTAGCTGTACTAGACATGTAATATTTGCTTACTGATTTCATTTGTAAGATGACGACACACTAATAAAGTCAACCAATTTATGGCATAGGTAAATCGAAATATATTTGAAGCAAGCGCGTAATAAGCTCTTTATATTAAGTTTATACAAGAATTTCTTAATTTCCTTTATGTACCAATACAAACGCAAATTGAGAGATTAATTATTTTATATTAGGGTCGAACACGGTTATATAGAATAAGGCCTCTTTCGTTTAGGCATCATTAATTTATCTGGAAACAGGGATGTAGCTATCATCATTTATCTGTGAAACAGCTCTAAGATCGAAAAGGTATCATACTGTTTATTACCTAGCTTAGCGATTAAACGCTGCGTTTGAACGGATCAGTGCGACTCATCCGCGTGCGTTACGTTTGACAAACATCAGAAACCGTCAGCTTTTTTGCCCAAGACGCGATACAACTCAAATATAGTTTTCTCATATTTGCCTTCACTTTAGTGATGTTTGCCTCAAATTATTTTCAGGCTCATGTTACAGTGTTGATTTCAGGAAGATATAATGTTTTACTGGTACCAGAAATTTGATGTATTTTATGGTGCGACTAGTTTTTATTCCCATACATATTTCGTCAACATAATTTTAAAATCATTAAGTTTGTGTGTGTCTAATCGCCAACCCAAGCTCCATTTTAAGGTCTTTTGGGGAGGCTTTAGTCCAGCAGTGGACGTCATTCGGCTGAAATGATGATGATAAATACAAATACTAATTGGATTTAGTTTTGGTCAGTGATTAACATAACGACGGCTGTGGCTGAATTGGTCCGTCCGGCCGCGAATTCGATTCCCGCGACTATTTGGCAGAGTCTACATATGTATGTGTAAAACAAGGATTTGTTTTAGGGTCTGGTTTGTTGAAGCATCCTCTGTGTCTCGGAGAATGATGTCCTCCCGACCGAATTTCGGCCACGGCGGCCAGTCTTAATGGAGACTAGCCAATTGCGCAGGACATATTATAGTGCACAAGTGTGTGCGCAAACACAGGGGCACTTTCTATTCCATCACTCTCATGATCCGATGGGACGCCTAGCGATACGACCGGAAAGAGTTCAGGTACAGGACCGACGGCTTTACGTGCTCTCCGAGGAACGGGGATGTAATACGGCCAACTTCCAGACTTCGGGCTGATACTGAGAAATTTCTTTTTACGGAAACATCCCAAAATCACTTTTTAGCCCGACCCGGGATTTGAACCCAGGACCTCATTATCTGCGGTCGAATACGCTACCGCTAGACCAACGAGGCAGTCGGAGATTAACGTCAAGTTGGACCGTCGGTACTGGTTGTCAACCGGGACAATCGCCGAGCTAAGTTATGAGCCCTGATCTAACCATTTTGGTTACTTGTGGCATGTCATGGCGGCCGCTATAGGAATTGAAAAAAGCTGTTAATACTATTTCTATACGAATTATGATTTTCAATGAATATGATTAATTGATAAACCAATTTGTTTTTAATGTTGAATCGATCTCGTATCTAATTTTATATAAATTGTTTTTCCGATATCTACAGTATCCTATACCAGAAAGTAATAATACATTTATGTATGTATTAGCTACATCTCCTTGTCTGGAGTGGCCTCCCTGCGGGGGTGAGGGTAGCAACCCTTTACGCCATCCATCACTGCGACTAGCGAAATGTATTTTAATCCACTGCCCGTGCGCGCTTCATGAAACGTGAAAAATGATCCCAGTGGGTGCACACATAGAAACACTGTAGGCACACTACGCGCGTCAACTGAGTAGGTGTGTATGTGTGCGTAAAAGTTATTGCCTTGAGATAGATCGTGTTCAATTTGCGTTTAATTTAAAAGAAGCAAAGGAAATATTACCCTAAACTTTGATGTCTCAATACCTTGATGTTGGGTAGCTTTTGTGATTAGTGATATTGTTATAATATTTTTGTTTGTATCAAGTTATTTGTGTGTTATGTTTCTAAAGCCATAACAGTGACTTATTACCCAAGGTCAAGGGCTGTCTTTTATATAGTGAGAGTTCTTTAATATTATTATTATTATTAATTATGTCCGCTCCATTAATAACATCCGAAACTCTTAAGGGTCACTCTACGATAACTTATCTAAGAAAAGTGACGTTATTTCTAAAGTACCTACTGTGTCTAAGCAGCAACCAATTATTAAGAATATGGGCTCCTTACTCATGCAAACAAAATATAGCAGTGGGCAACACTCTCTACGAGTATAGCAGCATATCTTTTCCGCTTGTCGAATTTCGGCTGTGGTAGCCAGTCTCATTGGGGACTAGAGAGAGACAAGACAAGGCATAGAGATGCAGCAATATAGAATAAATGTTTGTTTTGCCTACAATCTGAGGGGAAGTGTCCTTCTAATCCCATTCCCTACCGACGCTCACGCAATCTTCCCTTATGCGTGAACTTTTATAGTTTGAATCGTTCCCTCAGGAGCGGAGCAGCGCTCCTCGTGACGTCATTAATCATACACAAATTGTTGCCACTAGCGCTGCGTAGGCCTGACTCGAGCCAGTCATGCTGTATTGAGTTTTGAGCGGAATCAGTTTATTCGGTTATCTCGTGTCGACTGGATGAGCGATGGTTGTAACTTGTATGGAGCGGGTAAATGATCTTCGAGAAAAGCTGCAGTCTTTTTTTGGGTTAACTTCATGTCTTATCAGTGTATAGATTCGCTTTTAGTATTCTGTTTCCTGTATTTGTAGATTGTCGAAAATATTAAAACCGATGTTTTTTTTTATTCTCAGCATGGCGTGTTATAAATTGACTAATTTCTGAAAAGAATTGTAGATACTGTTGTATTTTATACTAGTTGCACCTATGATTCGGTCAAAGTTCGTAGAATTCGGGAAATACACTACTTGCTTAAGTAACTGAATATGAGGATAGTTTTATGCATTCTAATGTACAAAAAGCTACAGGCGAAGTATGTCATTATTATTTATAAATAAAGGATTCTTATAAAGCTTTTGGTACAATTTGTAAATAAAGAAACTTAACTATTTTGTGTAGATAGTAGCCACTCCAACATCAGGAATGGTCAAGCAGCCCAATAGATATGACAGAACTAGAGCGTTATTGATGGACTAACAGCAATTAGTACACCTTCTGTTACCTTCATCAGATTCTTTTCTATTGTAGTCAACGCAAAACGTTAGCCTGGGAAGATCGGTTATAGGGATAAGGCAGCCAATTGCATCAGAAAAAACATAATATTCGTTGTTTGTATCCTTCTTCTTCGTGTAACAGCTTAACGTAATCTCCGACATTTGGAGACGTTTAGAAAAAATGTTGTCAATGGCCAAAAAATAATAGTTCTAGTGATTGCACATTAATATCCATGCAATTTTTGTTATATTTTCCCAATGTATGGGCATGGTTTGGTATAAATATATTTTATCTATAGGAACAATGAAAGAATTCATTGAAATTTCTGTTTATTAAGACCATAAAGTGTATTGAGATAACAAAGTTAGAAGCCTCTTTTTCTTATGTTTTCTTATGTACTTTACTTTAGCTTTAGCGCTGTCATTTTGAAATCTCTATAGGCAAAAGAGACTTCGTCTAAATTTGTTTTAATTTAAGTATTTTGATAACTATATTAGATTAAATCTACTGTTAATCATTGAACACATAGACACATTTGAGTGAAGGTAGGGTGACCGGTTTAAGTATGTTTTTGCTATATCATGAAACCAAATCTATTTATTTTATTTTTCTATTTTATTTAGAAGGAATCTGAGGTTTCCATTTTTATCTAAAATATGTTGTAATCTTATCTCGCGCACGAGCTATACTTACATCAATAAAACCTAACACTTCGACAAATTTCAATCTGTAGAACATTAAAATACATTTAAATCATTTATTAAAATGTCCACCTGTTATAGGTGTAAATTATTTAAACTATTGGCGATCTACGACTAGTGCAAGTCTCAAGATGCAAGATTTATCGAAAATCGTCGTGAGTGGCAGCCAGGCGGTCACTGTAGAGATTTTATAAGGGTTACATTTTCACAGTTGGTATGGAAACTTGAAAAACAATAAACAAAACGTATTTCCGTACAGTGTGACTTATTCGCGTTTCCTTTTTATGAACATTTTCAACTTCATGACTTAATAAATATGAATAAGTTTGGGAGTGACCCCATCATGGTGACGGCACATAACCCTGATGTTTTATTGTATGCGTATCGCTCTGGATTACTAAAACATCTGTCCCGGAAAATTCTCCGCCGAGTGTCTCGAGCCGTTTATCGGTGGAGGGTAGATAGAGAAAAAACTGCAATAACGCGGTGTCATAACAAAGACGCGGCACCGGCCGATAATACTATGATTAATACCCGACGTTATCTTGAGAGTGCAGGCCGAGCCCGCCCTAAGGAAACCACACTACTCCCAGTCGACTAAACGGCATAACAACCACGTTGTCCGATCTCAATTTCAACTATAAGTTATGAAAGCTAAGGTTGATAATTGTCCGGAATGACCTCTGTTTAAGGTATTCTCCGGACCCGACATAAGAGTTACGGATTTCGCATAATGCATATTATATTCGTGCGGGGGTGGCTGCGAGGGTGCGCAGCTCGGAGGAGGCCGCGGGGGTGGATGCCCCCTGAAGAGGAGGGGAGGGGAGGGCAGGGAGGTCCGCGTGACCGCACGTCTTTTGCACGCGACAAGCTCTCGACATTTTTTTATTATTATTGCGCTTCGATGGAATTTATTCCACCAAGGGTCGGTAATAGAATAGCCACGCTCGTTTTGGCCCTAATAGCGATTTTGAATATCATTTTTAAATCACATAATGGAGTGTACTCGCCTTTTTACAGTTATTTTAAGGGGAAGAGGGTCGTGATTTGTGAACTATGAATTTTTGTTGTCATTACTTCTTTTCACGAAACTTTATGGGGTCATAACTTGACTATAAAATGAATTAGACGTAGTCATAAAGTAAAGCCTGTTTTATCTTTTTCAATAACTTGTAAGAATGAGACATGGATTAAAATTTAAATTAAAAATTTATTTAAAGCGAAATATTTTATATTTGTGTGGAATCGCCATTATTTTTACCCTACCGCGCAGTGCATGACGTAGCAGCTACTGAGAAACACTGCCAGAAAACTCAGTACGAATCCTTTTTTAAAATAAAATTTACTTAAGGTTAATTACATATTGATAATGTGTGTTGACCTAGAACAACTTGCAGTCGCAGAGACTGGAACTAGAAAAAAATGTATGATATGAGAAATAATGTATTTGATTATAACCAAATACTTTATCAGTCAAAGACACAGTAATGCAGACGTTAATATAATACATTGTTTCCACAATGTTCATATTAAAATCCCATATTTGAACGCATGATCAGGTCTGTCCGTCAGACACAGAAACAATATCGCAAAATATTGTAATAGTTATGACACAATAGTATATTCATTTATAATTTTGCTACAAAATAATTTATACTGAGCTACTAATCCGGTGAGCACAGACGGCTGTAAATCAGGACCTAAATAACATGGTCGCCGAAGCACGGAGGACGTTCCCTACACCAACCAGACCTTGAAACCAGTATTTGTTTTACACTATGATTGTTCGATGGGAAAGTCGAACCTACAACCTCTCAGGTGCAAATGTTTAACTTCTACGTTCCTTCGTATGCCTGTGTGCTTATATGTGAGAAGTCTATTTACATACAAGCAGAAAATAGAACAAGTTTGTATATAATATGTTCCTTAGGAGGTTTACATGTACAGTGTTACATGTAAGTGTAATATTATAAGCTGTAACAATAGTCGCTACGACAATAATTAGAAAATAGAGACCATTACCAAAGGCACCGATAATTACTATAATTAATTTCGCGGTCTGGTAACCACGGATTAAACAAACAATTAATTGTGGCCATAAACGATGTTAATCCCAGCCTTCACCACCAGGTGGCGTTGTCAATGTTATGAAAAATGTCCTAGTGCAGTAGGGGTGTAATTATACGGGGGTGGAGGGAAGCTGTCATATGCACACATATTTATGTTAATTGTAGGTATGGTTATGATAATGGTATGGGGCTTTGTTTTGGAGGATACTGATCATGGTAAGGCGGTGAGGGGCCTCAAACTGTCTAAGAACCTCTGTTATAATTTATGTTAGTCACCAACGAATGTACATCATCAAGCCAGAATAGTGCTGTGTACAGGGATATGCATATACTTTGAGTTTCCAGCATTGGCGAATATTGAATTATTATAACCGAGATCAGACACGTCTAACAGTTGTGTTAGACACGTCTAATCATTATTTACTTAATATTAATTATTATTCCGGAGATATTTTATGTATTACTACTAGTTTTTTACTACTGGTTACTGCTGGTTGTACATACACGGTACAACAACCGCTCACTAACTCGCAAGAGATGGTAATACTGCAGTAGGTAGTAGTAAGGTAGCTAGGTGAAATATTACAACGTGCTATAATAACAATGTTATACTTAACAAAGCTTAGGAAAATTGATTCATGATAGGTAATTGAATTCACCTAACTACACAACTGAGGACCTGATTCTTAAATCTATCGGTATAATCATACTAATATTATAAAGGCGAAAATTTGTGAATGTGTGAGTATGTATGTTTGTTACTTCTACACGTCTAAACGGTTAGAGCGATTTTAATAAAATTTGGTATGGAGTTAGCTGACACCCTGAATTAACACATTGGCTTTAATTTATGAAGTTTAACGCGGGTAAAACCGCGGCGCTAGTTGTGCGCCGCGGTTTTACCCGCGTTAAACTTCATATTCATTCAAATGTGAAACGTGTGTCCGCGATACGTTTGATTTGTAGATATGAACCTAAGTATAGCTAAATAACCTCTACTATATCCGTAAGACAAATATTTAAAAAATATAGGGTCTTCCTTAAATAAATATCGTTAGCCGTTTGGTAGGCTAGTATGACATGTCACTATTTTGCTATTTGAGATTATATATATCGTTAAGTTCCCACGCTTTTTACAGCGCTGTCAGTATATAATTGGACAACCCGTTTATATACACATTGTTTATCGGTTATTATATATACATACCAATATTCTACTAATACATAATGCTCTAAATATAAAGTTTGGTATTAAGAAACCAATCTAGAAATTTTCATCACAATATCCATAATAAACGACATTATAAATTATACTGCGTCTAAATTATATTCTCTTTGTTCACAGATCCAAGGCGATGAACTCAGACGTCAATAAATTAAGACTACGAATTTATCCCACTTGAAAATAAATGTGAGAGCATTATAGTCAAAGAGTTTGTTGATTTTGGACACAGCAATCGAAAACTTATGGGCTAAAGAACCATATAAGTTGAACAAGCACGTTTTTATCCTTTGGCAGGACCTATTTGCTATGGTATGGGTAAAAATACTTGGTAAGTCAAGTCCTGTAACATAAGGTAAAGATTTTATGAATAATATACCCTTAACTTTTACAATTACAATTATTTAATAATGTGCTCTCCTGACTAAAATTAATAAGCACCCACTAAATTAATTATATTTTAAAAGTGTCAGTACTTAATTATGTGATGAATAGTACAGTCGAATAATAATAAATAATTACAATGGTGATTGTTGTGAACTGTGATTTCACTCTATGAGCAGCTTAACTCGGAGAGTAATTCCAACCTAATCCTTTTTATTTAGTATTTTTTTTACGTGGGGAATCCTTTTTGGATCCTTTGTGGGTATGCGACGGGGTATGTCGGACTACTAGACAGATGGAACGGCTAATTTACCTCTCAATGTTCCTCAGCCACCTTCAGTTCCGAGCACGGGAGTCGCTCGCATATTCACCGGATTCCGGACTGGTGCACTTTTTAGTGAGCCCCGCTTCAACCGTGGGCTTTCTTGTCAACTCTCCTCACAACAAACGACGGAACACGACGCGCCACCGTCCCAGGCCTATTCTGGTCGAACGGTGGACTGCCTCATGATTGCCCCGGAGATTGATAATATGCGCCCTTCGACGGCCGAACTCCGATTCCATTTCTCGCTCCGCCACCTCTTTTGCAACCATCACCTCCTCACAAAAGGCGGCAACGATAACCCAGGCACTCTCGCTTGCAACCAGGAATTCGCTCACCTTTCCAAGCGAGATGTCAACCGAGTCCATTGCAGCCCTGAGAACACGGCGTTGTATCTCCCTAGCTGCGCGTTCCACTAATGTGTGAAGCTCCATGTCAGTGGCGCCACCACGGTGGTGACAACTGGGTGTCTCCAACCTAACCTAATGAAGGTCCTTCCCGAAACACCCATGATCGAGAGTACCTGTGTAAACCGATAAGTGTGGGCACCGTGTCTTCTCCAGCCATTCCTCCATGATGGGTGTTACCGCCACTATTGTGGCGTGCCCCACCACTTGCCTAATCTGGAGCTTGGGGAGCTTGGTGTCCTAGTTGCTGTAAGTAAGTTTGCCAGAGCTCGGGTTGGGGGGAAGGGTTGAAACCGGTAATTTATGCCATGATTGTCGCAAGGGTCATAGGCTACATTACCACTTATAGCCTTGTTTGTCGACTAAGTAGTTTAACAAAATATATGGTTTTTTATTTTACTTAACGAAAACTGTCTTGCTATAGGTGATACAGTTTTCTTTAAGTAAAATACTGAATTGATTTATTTTAGTTTTACCTAAATATTATGATCCATTCTAGATCGTGTTAATTATTAGGTCTTTTCTATGAGTGTCTGAAAGATTTATAATATAAAAAAATAACATTACAATCAAATTAATTTAAAATTATCATATAATTTTTCGTGTTCAAGAGTATACGAAAAAATGTTTGTAATTTTCGAAATTGTAAGTTTTATGCACTATGTGAGTGTTGTATAAAATTACATATATAAGTTTTTACATGACTGAATGAATAACACGTTCTCAATTTAAAGATTTTTTGTTATTGTTGGCATTCCTAGTTCTTCTTAGATCAGATATGATTTACTCGTATATTCTATACCATAATATTCCTGAAATGACCATTAAGTTAGGAAGATAGTAATTAATTGCCTATCGTTAATTTTCCAGGCTGGTGCTACGACGTAGCAGCGTAGTCACTACGTGCTACGAGTTGCCAAGTGTAGTAGGTTAGTACACGTTTATTGTTTCATATTGATTATTTTAGCAATAATAAGAACAATTTTATTAAAATGACCGCCCGTAAGATGTCGGCTTAGTATGTAGTGATACTATACTGTATTTAGACGAAAACTATTATGGTCTGAATCATATTTAGTAAGTTACTAATACATCCAAAATCTTTATGCTATAATACATTTCAGTGTAATCGGCACCACCTTGATTATTTTAAATTATTATGATATCACATTTTTTCTAACTCAAATGATATCTTTATGCTATTGACCTACGATATGACGTTTACCATTAATTTGAGTGTAGTTTGTACTACCTATTTCTCAAGAGAATACATACTGGTAACGGACACTAAAACTAAAGAACACTCATTGAAACAATAGTTTCTAATGACATGTACCCACCCACGAGCAGGCCACAATTCCAACTGTCCAGTTGAATATAATACGTGTCGATACTTGCGTCTATACGTCTTTTCCTCACGTCGCGCTCTGCAAAGCGACCAACATACACAGACCCCTAGCGACACATTACAAAGCCCCCACTTCCATACACACACAATACCTCACGAAGAGGGGAGTAGGTCGTCGTAACCTGGTAATGGATCGTACATATTTCTGCAATTGATTAGGCGGGGGCGGTTGCCATGGCGACGCTGCAGCTACCCCTCGCAGGGGAGTGCGGGTCTCTTTGTACGGAGTTACGGTCGTATTGATAGATCGTTGGGGTATGCGAATGTCGGAATGATAATTAATTTAGTAAGATACAAAAAATGTACGAAATGGTAGTTTCAATTAAATACGGCAACAGGCTTGATACCTTACAGGACAATTTACGAAAGTATACGTTTACACCTTATGGTCAGGGTGCAACCTAAGTATGAGCTTTGCCCAAAAGCACGAAATTTATAAGCGTGGTGGTATTTTCCCGCCAAACTTGTCCCAAGGGCCCAAACAATCATAACTTGAAATATGTGGAATTCGCAAATACAATTAATGGAAATACAAATATGTACCACAACACAACTTTAGCCGGCCGAAGGTAGCACTACCTTAATATACATCTTACTTAATATTACCGCTGATAAACCTCTCTTTATGTCATTTACAACAACTGACCGAAGGTAGAGATGATGAATGCAATGTCAAAAAAAGACCTTGTGACTTACAAAAAAGGCCGCTGCAAATAATTCTGGCATGGTAGGTACAATAAAGCTTTTAAGTAATAATAAGTTAGACTCTTTAAACTTCACCAATTACTTTGGTTACTCATCATCATCATCATCATATCAGCCGAAAGACGTCCACTGCTGGACAAAGGCCTCCCCCAAAGATCTCCACAATTGCCGGTCTTGCGCTATCCGCATCCAGCGATTTCCAGCGACCCGCACAAGATCATCGGTCCATCTTGTAGGGGCCTGTCCACGCTGCGTCTTCCGGTTCGTGGTCGCCACTCGAGAACCTTTCTGCCCCAGCGGCCGTCGGCTCTACGAGCTATGTGCCCTGCCCACTGCCATTTCAGCTTGGCAATTCTTACGGCTATGTCGGTTACTTTGGTTCGCCTGCGGATCTCAACATTTCTGATCCGATCTCGCAGGGAAACTCCAAGCATAGCCCTTTCCATTGCTCTTTGGGTGACCTTGAGCCGCCTGATAAGGCCCATAGTGAGCGACCACGTCTCACTTTGGTTACTGTTTTAGTGAAATTATGCGGTTAGTGAAGTTCCTAATGGTTGACGTGTAATAAATAAAAATAAAGCAGTCTGAGTATTGACGTCAATGCCCTTTTATATTCTGGGCGATGCGTTTTAAAACACAACTACATGTTTACCTACAGAAGTTATCCAAGAGTTTTGCCAACGAGGTCAGGAAGTAGAGCTTATTTCCGAGTTTGAGGTGGAGTGGTGGTTTTAAATAGTTTGATCACTAATTGGCAATATTGGCTACTATAATTAATTTGTAATCATATTTATTAAACCTCATTTTAATTTATCTAATTTCCCAAGGCAAGGGTTGTGTTATATTTTATCTCGCAGTTTAATTATATTGACAAATTGTTCATACTTAATACTTACTTCTAGTTTATATTTCTATTTTAATTTAGCTATGCTTTGCATATACATTGATTAGTGACAGTTTCTTATACTTTGGTGTGTTTAATTTTAAAAATCACTTCTTTAATCTTTTTAACCTCTAATGATTCGCTCCCGGGTTTTGCCTCCAGGTCAGAAAAACGTACAGTCGTGTAAAAGAGTAGGCGGTGCTGCACTTCAAGTCCTGGGGAAGAGAAGAAATAACTAAAGTTGTGCACTTAAAAACCTCCTACGTATTTGGCTTGTTTTCTATGAACTAGGTCGCCTTATCGAGAATTAGTCGAGGAACACAGTTATTATTACACTAAGGAGGATATGTACTTACTAGGCTAATTAGCACCTAGTTTATTCATCTCTACATACTTTAAGGCTTCCTCGTGGAGTAGTACTATTGCAACGGTGTAGCCGCGCCTTCACAATCTAATTGTAACAGTTAAACCGACCATTACGGACAAAACTAATCTCGGAACAGTGCAATCGCTAAATCGCGCCAAATGCAATAAACTGGAATTCCCACATTTCCCACACGAAATATTTTCAATCAGGCCTCGGAGCCAATCTCGAATACCTGTCTTTAATAGCCGCTTGTAATTGCGCCGATTGTCGGAAGGCTAGAGGCGTCTGAAATAGGGTCCAGGAAGTCATCGGGTTTCAAGTTAATTTCCCCGCCGAAGGCTAATCCACTGCCTAATTATTGCACCCCTACCTCCTGTCGGGAGGGAGGGAGGGGGCTCCTCCTGGCGAATTGATTCAATGATCCTTCAGACGGTAACTGAGTGATTTAAGTTTGTATGTAGCTGTATGTTGATGTTAGGATAGAGAACGAGACAGTAAGCGTTAAGTTAGCGTTACAATCGCTTAATATCGGCCATGTGACATAAACAATACAAATTTGTACTCATATATAGATGAAATGACAATACAAATCATAACCTATATTTTATTTCATGCTATTGTATAATATAGGTTCTGATTTTATATTTTTTGCAAATAAATTTACTTATAATTAAGCAGTTGATATAATTCCGTTTGGAAAACTTTCTAAGATGTGATTAGTTTAACTAATCTTACCACTATATTGGTTTAAACAAAATGAAAAATACACGACATCTTTTAAATAATCTGAGACATTTGCTCGATTGGGGATTACGGTTATAACAAGCTGCTACTGAAACGGTTATGAGTTCAAATCCCAATCTTAGTTTGTTTTAGTAGTTCAACCACACATATGATCGTAGCGATGGATACTTTACTTGACATATGTAAAAATATATCATACTAGCAGCTGTGCCCCGCGGTTTTACCCGTGTTGAACTTTATAAATTGTAGCCTATATGTTATTCGGATATATAAGCTATTTAACTACAAAGTTTCATCAAAATTCGTTACGTAGTTTTTGCGTGAATGAGTAACAAACATCCATACATCTATACAACCACAAACAAAATCACAATCTTTCGCATTTATAATATAAGTAGGATATTTCTGGGAATATACAAAAATAATAATATACAAGTATAAAATCATAATTATGATATTAGGTAGATATGAGACATAATATCGTTGATGCATGGATTTTTGTATATAAATTCAAACAGGTTATTTCAAGTGCATGTAAAGAATAAATAGTTGTTCTGCCGATGTCACAAGGTCGATGCACCGACACCTAATAACGTGGGTACATATTTAAACGAGCCAATCTCATCCATAACGAGCTCTCGACGAAACGGTCGGTCGATAACTGGTCCATTTACATGAGGGCCCTCTAGACCGGACCTACCGTAACGAGGCGCCAAGTGTCGCGAGAGGCTTAATTACGGGCCAGGGGGTAGGGGCAGGGGCCGGGGGAGGGGAGCTGGGGGAGGGGGGAGACGTCTAGCGGGGATGCAGCGAGGTGTTTCGCTAGTGCTTTGTTTATTCTTCATTCTGATGTTGCGATTACAGTATTGATAAGCGCCTGGGTGTTTAAAGATGATATAAATTTATACTTACCGTCTACTAATATCTAGTTATTGGGTAACCATTTCACTGATATGAGAGCTTCATTCTTTACATTAATGGGGTGTATATGTAAATGTAAAAAAGGTAAAAATACGCCAAAAAGATCAGGGATTTTGTCATACTAAATTTATATTCTTAAAAATTTTAAAAATTACGGGTCAGTGTGTTGGGGCATGCGCAGTGTAAAATGTTGTAGGTGCTCGAGACTATGCTGACTTTGAAGGGGACATTACATAAATAGTTTTCATATTCTAAATTAACTTTACGAAACGTATTACTCGTTATTTATAGAGCCGACTTAGCTGTTATAGTTAACCTTTTAATTGCTCTATATATCCTACTGTCATTTATTCATAACAACAAGCATTAGCTGATACGGAGTGGATCACGTGCGTTGAACATAAATCTCCAGTCTAAAGTTCAATATTCTGTGAACGGATTTCTTTAACCAGAAACCCCAATATTTTTGAAAGAGCTATCCAACGAATTGATGAGTACTAAAATCATACCGCTAGGAAAACAGCAGAATAGCGCAAAACAAAATATATAAATCGAGATGTTTTTCACAACTTTGTAAGCGCAATTTATGTGTATATGCTAAACATGAGCTCTCTGCAGCAACAATACATTTCACCAGTTGGTGGATTAACTATATCTTTTTTGTAAAAAGCCAATGCGATAAATATTTAGGTAAATCATTACCTTGTTTACCCGACGTTTCGGCATGGATTGCACCAGCCGTGGTCACGGGTCGACTGGTGTGGCTCGGCAGCGTCGTCTCCGTAAAGCTCGGGTTTGGGTATCTACCCTCGCATGGTCTTGATATTTTTCATTTTCCTTTACGAAACTGTCGGTACACACGACACTAATGACATCAGCGCCCGGGCGCACTACGTTGGTTACGCGACGATGGCACTTTGTTATTACAGGATTCCAAGATGGTGAGAGGCGGTATCCGTCTTCCCGGTTGAAATTGATATGTTTCTTTATTTCAACCGCTTCACGTACTATTCTGGAGTAATAGTGACGATCGGTGGAGAGGACCTGTGGCTTGTGTAAATTTGTAGTGGACACAGGATCCCAGTGTTGGGATCCTGTGTCGACTACGTGCTCAGCTATTGCTGATTTATTAACCTGTCGGTTCCTGACAGCTGCGATATGTTCTTTGGCCCTTTCAGCAATAGATCTTTTATCTCTATGAGACCCGTGTCCACAGTATATAAAAATGTGTACAAATCGCGAAAGTTTAAAAACATTAAAAAGCCAATGGTTTAAACTATTAATGATCTAGGAAATTTCTTGGACCTTTTCTTTTCTATAGGAGCCAAATTCGAGAAATTTAAGTACAGACGCCAGCACATCAAGCTACCCCAATCTGTCAAAATTCCCCAATTGAAAGTGAACCTTATTCTTATGTGATAAAGTTGAAAATCTATAAAAGAAATTTGACAGATTGGGGTAGCTGTATATGCTGGCGTCTGTTCATCGGCATATCTATGTTTATAATACTCGCGCATTTCACCAGTTTCCCGGATAGATCCTTCTCATTTCAGTGGTCGTCTGTGGAATGTATTTACAATTATGGCACCAGCACTTTTTAATTATATGCTCCTATGTATGTGATGTTATTCGTGTACAATAAAGAGTTTCTGAATTAATAGTAAGTTATATTTCTTGTAAAAACTTACAGACATTATATATGAACATAAATTAGTAGGAGTTTATGAAATAATCTAAGAATTAAGCATTTTATCGACCGTATGTAATATTATTTCATGTGAATTCAATAGTATACACGTATAGCACAAATATGAACATAAAAACCGGCCAAGTGCGAGTCGGACTCACCATGAAGGGTTCCGCAGCAGCAAGTATTTCAGTTGATTAAATTTAAGGTAAATTGCGGTTTACGATTTATGACGCATTAAAAAAAACTACTTACTAGATCTCGTTCAAAACAATTTTCGTTGTTAGTTTATATGGTAATGTACATCATATATTTTTTTTTAGTTTTATCATTCTCTTATTTTAGAAGTTACAGTACACTCTATTTTCTACTTTAGAAGTGTCCCTCGCGCAAACTATTCAGTTTAGAAAAAAATGATATTAGGAACCTCAATATCATTTTTGTAGACCTATCCATAGATACCCCACATGTATGGATACGATGAATTTTTAAATTTTTTGAGTTTCATTTCTATGTATGGGGAACCCCCAAAATTATTATTATTTTTCTATTTTTGTGTGAAAATCTTAATGCGGTTCACAGAATACATCTACTTACCAAGTTTCAACAGTATAGCTCTTATAGTTTCGGGAAAAAGTGGCTGTGATATACGCACGGACAGACAGACAGACATGACGAATCTATAAGGGTTCCGTTTTTGCCATTTGGCTATGGAACCCTGAAAATGCTATGAGAAAACCCAGTAACAATATAAGATGCAAGAAACAAGGAAATCTGGTAAATACGATATGGGAATGTGTAGAATACGAACACACAAAAGTGTTAGCATCCATGAACTACGAGAAACTTATGGAAATCACTTAGTAAAATAGGCGAAAAATGTGTTAAATTCCCATATTAACAAAACCAGCGGGCCTTGTACGTAGAGTTAAGATATATGGATATTGTAATTTAAAACCTGATTCAGTTTCCCTCTAAGACTACTTACGTGTTCCATTCTATTAACTTACAAGTTCTATTCATGAAGAAAAATATTTGAATAATTATTCCTCCTAGTGTTACAATAAGTCCTTGAGTTTAATTATTTATTGATCTAAATCTAAAAATCATAAGTATATAATAATATATACTTATGATTTTATATACCAATAATTTTCAATCTTCATTATTATAGAATTTTTAAAATAAAACAAGTCTCTGTGAAAAAGTCCATAAACGAGCGTTAGCGCCCATAAAGTTCTTGTACCCAACTGTTATGTTTTTACTTACTTTTTACTTTTATATAAGATAAATAAAAGTAAAAAGATTTTAATGGTAGCACTACCGTGCAGCCCAAAAAACTAGTAAACATTTACTATGTTATTGCATCGTAACTGTTTAATCAAAATATACCCAGCTCTTCAACATCCCTTTCTCCTCGTACCTAAACAGCAACCCTACATAATGAGCCCCGCTCATCAGCTTATGCAAATACCAGGGGGTGCGGTATCGATCGATGCGAACATCTACGCGGGGTGACTTAATGAACGTACAGCCGTAGGTATAAGTATTGCCATGCTAAAGTATGCAGCTACAACGCAGGGGGAGGAAGTACACGTTATTCGTGGAAATCAAAACTATGCACAGCTTTTTCAGATCGTCTTAGTCTCGGTAGTCACATGTAAGCTCGTCGATGAATTATATTTTATTTGAATAGGTTATAGGCATAACAAAGTATAGACAGAGACAGAGATAAAATAAATAAAACTCTTATATAATCTACCGTAGAACTGGATGTATACTTCAAAATAACAACACTACTAGCTTACGCTGGTTGGCTACATATCTCATCTATACAAATAAATAAAATTGGAGTGTCTGTTTGTAATATTGAAATATTCGGTTTTTACCACATTAATCTATACAAATAAATAAAATTGGAGTGTCTATTTGTAATATTGAAATATCCGGTTTTTACCACATTAATATGAATATATATACGGTACATACACCAAAATTACATTTTTTTCAATTTTTGTCTGTCTGTTTGTTCCGGCTAATCTCTGAAATGGCTGGACCGATTTTGGCAGGGATTGGGGCTTTTATTGGCAGGTAGCTGACGTAATAAGGAGTAACTTAGGCTACTTTTATTTTATAAAAAGTCTTTTATTTTACAAGAAAAACGAAATAAACTAATTAACACGCGGACGAAGTCGCGGGCACAGCTAGTTAAAAAATAAAAATAAATCTACAACATTGTAAGATACAAACACATCGGTATTACGCCGATACATGGTGTGAATATTTATCAGAGTGACATATTGTGAGATTGAAAAAAGATACTTAGGCACGTTTAGCTCAATGCAGATATTTCCATAATGTATGCAACCATTAGTATGCGGTGGGTGTCAGGGGGTGACCGCCATGACATGTTGCTGCGAAGATTAATGATATCTATAGACATAAAAACTACATGTTGTACTGACAGGTTACTGTGTGAATATCATAGGAGTATTTTAACACACTGTACACTGTGTGTACTTAAATCCTAATACTAAATTTCACCCACGTGTAGTGGTTAATCTACATGTCAGCTGAATTATATCCACAGCTGGACAAAATGTTTCCACAAGTTTGAGGGATATACCATAATCGCAACGCTTGACAGACGGGGCGACGATCACAATATGACGATCATAGTTCACAGAGATGCTGCTGCCCGTTCTTCTTCTAATCTTGACTAATAAGCACAACGGACTCGGGACTGTAACGACAGTTACATTTTTTTATAATACAAATAAAAAAAAAAAATTTTTTGTACCATAAATTATGTTGTATGTATAGAATTAATGTTTTATATTTTCTAGAAAAACACGTTATTTATGGTACTAGATTTAGAGTAAATTTAGAGTTTTTAAGAAGTGCTCGTTTCAACGTATCTACAAATCGTGAGAACATTCGTGTTAATAAAGCCATCACTGAAAGATTATTTTCTTACATAAGACTAATCGTGTACAATTTTATTTTAAATGCAAAACTATTTGTTTGCCATTAATGATTTTGATTTATTACCGTGTGAACATTTAAGAAATCTCAACAGGCGACCAACTTGGAGCAGGGAAAGATAAGCAAATAGTCATTATTATTTTTTCGTAAAAACTACATAGTTCGGTCGGATGTATGCAAAAATAGTAAAATGCAATAACAATACGCACTTAGTATTGTGTTCCGTGCGCTGGGGCGGGCGCTATTGTAATGATGCGAGATTGGACCCCTCACTGCTAAAACGACAAATTTTATTATTCCTCATATCTCTGTTTTCCCTAAAAATAGTTTTGACAGATGAATACGTGTGATCATTTTTGATGTTTTGTGTTAAACTAAATGTGTTTTTTTCGGCTGGCGCGATGATGATAAATAAAAATTTACATTCAAAACGTTAGAAAACTTGCTTGTCGATTATATTAATACATCGGATCATAAATCTCAATGTTCCTCTAATTGAATATTTTCATTATAAAGTACCTAATTATCTATATTGTATTTATGTATCATTTTTCGAACAACACATGTAAATATTTACAATATAGCAGACTAAGGAACCACGTAGGTATGTCCGACCTGCTAAAGTTCTACAAATATCAGCTGTAAGAAATCCACTGCTGGACAAATGCTCCCGCAAGAATCATCTTGAGGGGGTATGCCAAAATCGTCACGCTTGGCATACAGAATGGCGATCGCAGTAAGATGGTCATAGTACTCAGAAAGAAGCTGATGCCCGTCCTCTGGTAGATATTCCCGCCGGTCGACTTCTACGTCCCCCCACGGATTGAGATGGGGTGATGATATTCTGATATTCGCCGCCGTCACCACACAGCATACCTTAATATAAAGGAGGAAAAAACAACCGAGAATAACATTAGACAAACACATTAGAACATGCAGCGTGCTACCGCCGCCGCCTCTGCATTCTAATTTGTATATCATATAGTGTGCTAAACCTGTATCACATCAGATATCTATAGGTTTATAAATTGTGTTTTAAATTTATGTTTATTATTCGTCTTTATATGCTCCGTCTAAAAGTTGGTTCCAATTTATTCACTAGATGGGGAAAATAGGTACAGGACGATTTTCTCACCGTAAGCATTTCTTGCACTAGTAGTGACTAACTTTCCGTCAGTTTTTTGTCGAATTAAAATAATATATATGTATGTCTATTAGTTGACTGTTTATTTTTTCCAACCAATAGTAGCCCCAAGTGGATGTTTTATTTACTTTGATTAATCTTGTTTTAGTCTTATTTTTTTTTATTTTCATGATGTAATTTTATTTTATTATACGTTTTGACACAATAACCCCTATTATTGCTTATATATTTTGTAGTTATAATGCAAAATTACGTTTTTGTAATTTTGTATCTAAGAAACTTAGGTTTTGATGATTTCTGACATTATACCCTTACCGTCACGCTGTACTTTAACGGCATACGACATGCCTGAGCTTCACTACTCAGTGTCATTTCATTGTGTGCTGTTGATTCCGGCTTGCATCATTTGCATTAGTGGGTAATAACACGGTTCCGCTTGACCCGGGATTTAAAAGCAGGACGTCATTATCTGCCGTTCACTACGCTGCCGCTAGACTAACAAGGCAGCTCTAGGAGAATATTAGCGACGGAAGGGAATCATTGAGGGTATTCATAGTTATCCTTTATTTTACTACAAAGGTGCTCCATTGAAACTATGATCTTATTCTCGACTCTCAATCCCAAACATTTTATTCCTTGAACCCTCTTACTATAGATATAATTAAGTCCTTGCTCTCATCAATAGTTAACGTTTTACCTTTCCGCTTTGCCGTGGACCCATAAGCCGCCATAACATCTCCGAGTGCAGTTTACGCCGCAGTTGTGCCGCGCTTGTCCCGCCGCTTTATTAAACTATGCTGTTTATTAGCTGTTTAACGCTTTCCGATATTGGACCAGTGCCTTTATGGACACTTTACGGCGGTTTAAGGATTTAATTCCAGATATTAATATGTGGAGAGCTTACTTACAAACGCATTTGGAATATAATAATATTTTACGTATTAAAAATTACTGCCAAATTTACTATTTTATTCGACATATAATATCGGCATTGGTTTGTAATAGTCAAAGTCAAGTTTTTTATTGTGGTACATAGGTAGTAGGGTGTTATAATACAATAATATTAATGTTCAGCTATGACCCGCCGTACTGGCATACAATAATAATAAAGTTATTCCGTCTACATATTATGATCATTAAAATATTCACTTAGACTATAATAACATTTACTAATTAAAAAGGTATATAATGTGTTTTTATATTTTTTTATGTCTCTTATATCTCTAATGGTCTTGGGTATTTTATTATATATATCAGGGATCAGATAAAAAAACACTTTTATGAAACAATGCTGTTTTGTGGTGTACACGCGTCATTTTATTTCTATGTCTAGCTCGATCACAAAAATTAAAAAGGTCAATATTTGATTTCGCGAAGATGGCACATTCATAGATATACATGCATGGAAGGGGTAATATATTTAGCTCTTTGAAGTAGGGCTTGCAGGAATTAGTTGATTCAATATTAACTATTGATCGTATGCATCTTTTTTGGGCTTTGAAAGCTATATCTTTGTTTGTGGAGTTACCCCAGAACATTAAACCATACCTCAGGATAGAGGCAACGTAGCCGTGGTACGCAGCCATTACTGCGGATTTTTCTGATATCTTGCTCAGTCTAAACAGAGCATATGACTGTTGATTTAGGCGCTTACACACATAATCAATATGGTTTTTCCAGTCTAATTTCCTGTCAATGTGTAAGCCTAAAAAATTGATATGTTCTATTTCTTTAATCGGTATATTTTGAAATGTCACATTAAGATCTGAGGTCATTTGATTTCTTTGTCTAAATTTCATAATATTGGTCTTGGTTAGGTTTAATTTTAAATTATTACAAGAAAGCCAGTTCGTTGCATTGGTCAAAAAAGCATCAATATCATCAGTAGCATTCGAATGGTTACCTATAAATAGAACTGTACTGTCATCCGCAAATAACGTCATCTGGTGGCTAGTCGTTGATGGTAATTCGTTTATATAAACTAGGAAAAGTAGAGGGCCCAGCATGCTACCTTGCGGGACACCGAAACGAATATTTTTGTACTCGGACTGGTATGATAGCTCAGTCTTCAATACAGGGCATACTCTGTTTATTTGCGTCGCCTGATGTCTATTTGTTAGATAAGATTTTACAAGATTTAATATGTTACCTCTTATGCCATAATTGTTTAATTTTTTTAGCAGAATTGTATGGTGAACACAATTAAAAGCCTTAGTTAGATCAAGATACATAGCTATAGCTGAACTGCGATTGTCCATATTAGTTATTACAGTTTTAATAAAATTATAAATTGCCATATTTACCGATTTTGTTTTACGAAAACCGTACTGGTTAGGTGTAAAGATATTGTTTTTTTCGAAGAAGTTGTATAATGACGAACTAATTACTTTTTCATAGATTTTTGAAAAGACTGGTATCAAGGCTATTGGTCTGTAACAGTTAGCATCAGTGACATCACCCTTTTTAAATACCGGTTTTATTATGGTTAATTTCAATTTTTCTGGGAAGATGCCATGTACTATACTTAAATTTACAGTGTAGCTTAAAATTGGCGAAATTATATGTGATACATTCTTGATTATTTTCACTGTCACTTCATCATACCCAGTACTACCTACATTTTTTAAAGAACTAATTATTTTATATATATCGGTAGTCATTGTAGGATTAACAAAAATCGATTTTAATTGTCCTATTGATGTTAAAACTGGCATATCACCCAGTTTATTTTCACAATTAGCTACGTTAATGAAGTAATTATTAAACAATTCAACCATATCTTTAGGATCTGAAGTTATTTTGCCATCGTGTTTAATAGTATGAATATTCTCTTTTAAATTAGAAGTTTTGTTTCCATTTATGACTTGCCACATGGCTTTAGATTTGTTTGTAGATTTTTTAATATAATGACTATTTTGAGATTTTCGTGTCAGATTTAAAATAGTTTTATATCTTCTTGTATACGTTTTAAACTTATTTTTATTAGTATCTGAAGGCATCTGTCTATAAGCCCACAAAAGTTCCCTTCTGCGTTTACTGCACAACTTTATGCCTCGCGAGATCCATCTCGGTCTTTTATTAACCATTTTTTTAACTTTAACGCGGGGAAAACATAATTTATAAAACATTATAAAGGTGTCATGAAAACGGGAAAAAGCATAATTAGGATCACTTGTTTCATAGACATCACTAAAACTCAGGCTACTAAGGCACTCCACAAACTTAGTCCTATTCTCTTCAGAGTAGTCTCGTTGATATGCGTACCAGTACTGTAGAGAGCAGCTTTTTTTAACCGGACATTTAAGGATTTGAGCCGTATGATCAGAAAGAGCAAACTCTACTAAATCTCCCTTACATCCTTTAATATTATGGGCTATGTTATCTATGCATGTGCCACTGATCAAGCGTGTTGGTGAGTTAAATTGAAAATATAGATTATAAAACGCAAGAGAATTTATAAATTCGGCAGATACTTTATTCTGCTTGAGTATGTCTATGTTGAAGTCTCCTGTAATTATGATTTTTTTGTCTTTTAATCTATATTTATTCAGTATACTGTGGAGTGTTTGAAAGAATAGGTCATAAGCTCGAGAACTATTTATTGGGACTCTATAGAGACAAAAAATTAATATGCTGTGTTGTAATAGTTCGATTCCCGAACATTCAATTACATTAGGTACTGATAATGACATGATATCATCAAGTGTTTTGTACATATGTATATTTTTCACTAAGATACAGGAACCCCCACTTCTACTATTTCTGCAAAAAGCTGTCGCTAATTTATAGGATGGGATTTTTAATCGAGACATATCATCCGCAATCATATTATGTTCTGTGATACATAAGACATCAATAGATTCAGAGGTTAATTCGTTCAGACATACAGTGAACATATCTGATTTATTTATTAGTCCTGCGATGTTTTGATGGAGAACATAAATATAATTATACACGAAATAAGTTACAGTTGATATTCTTATCATTATTATGATTACAAGCAGTATTATCAATCTCTACATTATTTTTAGATTGATCTTGTTGGTGGTCTGAGAGGGTTAATAAATTATGTCTTAGTTCAAATTTTAATTCTAAATTATCAGAGTATTTTATTACAGTTTTCCAAAGATTATCAAAAATGTATTTCATCCCGTTATTATTAAGTATACCAGACCATGAGAACATCGAGTAATCACACGTTAAATTCAGATTTGAATCTAATATAATTGCATATTTATAAGTTTGTACATCTTGAACAAGCATGGTATTAAACGTTTCAACTCTCCAGTTATACATTGTAGAGAAGTTACTTAATTTGTACGTGGGTAAACATAGTATAAAATTAGTAAAAGTTATATCTATTAATGTCTTTCGTAGGTTAGTAATCAAATTCAAGTAGTCACTAGTTTTTTCAAAATCGTCAGAACCAATTAAAATAGTAATTTGCAAAATGTCAATTTAATTTTATATGACTTTTTCGTTTTATTTTGTTTATTAAAAAAGACAACACCCACACTAGGGACATGAATCCCAGAGTCGCGGGGTACTGTGCAAACATATAATTGATCAATAGATCCAGGCTCAAAACAACTATTTATAGGTTACACAAGAAGTTATATTGCGTAGGAATAGAACCTGGAACGTGAAGTGACGAGGTGACATTCTTAAACACTGCGCCACATGTGCAGTCAGACCATAAATGGCAGTCATAATCTGACGAGCCGCGAGGGTAGGTTATTTTTAACTCACTTAAAAAACCAATATTTATTACGACTAAACGTTTAATTTGTTCAAGACATAATAAAAAAGAAGTCCCATTTAGATCGTATGTGTACATTTAAAAGAGACTGCATTTTATTTTATAATATTTGTAAGATTGTGATGAAGTAGGTATGTAAATGCAATTTGAAATGCCTTGAACTGTAGAGAATTGAGCATACTATTTATTTAAATAAACGCGTTTTGTAAGGCGTTTAACCCAGTGCCAATAATGACTTTCCTATAATGGTGTTTCACGCTTGTAGTGCACAGTTGCTACGTATCAGCCAAAGCTGAATGGTAGAAATGCCTGGCAATAATTCGGGCTGAAACGATGCCATTCCTTTGTGGCTGGAACAAAGACCCTAGTTGGCGGAATCCAATTTAAAAGTAGCGTTTACTTCGCGTGTAATCGTTAGTAGACGTTAGGCGGCAGCGACGCGACGTAGGGCGCACTCATACGTACCGGCTTTCTACAACGTGTCACTCAAATAGTCTGCTATTTTTATCGAGTTCAATCTACCCATTATATTATATTTCTTTAAAATTAAATAATCACTGTTTATTTTACAGGTTGTATGGTCAGGTGGTTTTTCTGTTAGTGTTTATTTGATTATATATTTTTTTCTTTATAAAACAACAATGTCCAAGTCAAATCACAGATCCATAGTAATTATGAGATTTACCCGTATATGTCCTACGCGACACCTGGTGACACTTTAGAAGGGATATTGTGGTTAACAGACTATTTAATTTTACCCAAGATGACACGATTCTACTATCCGTAGGATACTTAATGTGAGCTCGAAATGAGTGAACTAAATGCCACCCTGAAAATATATTCTAATTGTAATTTATGGTATTAAAACTTTTTATTAATACCTATACAAAATCAAAATCATGATTTAAATTTTGCTGTTGGCTCCGGCGATCCTCTCAGTGCAGTTATTTGTAGCTTAGCAATACATCCTATAATTTAACGCGTGGCTAAATGATGTGGTGGATGACGGGACTCTAGGTGGCGACGTAAACACTGTATACAATGACTTGCTAAACCTTAAAACTTAATCTGAATTCACTTGAGATAAACCTTTTGAAATGTAAACTCTTCTTTCAGAAATTTTTATCAACATACCGACGTTCTATTATCCAAAAATTTTACAATTTTCCCGGAGTTTACTAATTTTAGAAAAACGACGAAGAAATACAAAATTTTAATGATATTTTAGAAAGATTTAACAAATTTATTCCTCATTTGGCCGATACTATTAATCGGTACTGTTGCTTTGTTACCAAATTTATTTAAGTGTTACGTTTCTTCCACCTTTGGAAGCAGGTAGCTTAGACCTGGACGACCGAGCATGCCTACATGCCGGTCTTCCTGTGCACCTGAGTGCACTCTCAGGCATTTCCGTCCGTAAAATTATGGCATCATGTTTTAAACCAGTTACCGTATCTTCTTCTTCTTAGCATTTCGATGGCAAACTCGTTATATTTTTGTGGCCCAGAACGTGGCTGTATGCCGTGCTTGTGACATTGCTAAGGTCCTGCCATGAACATGGGGCAGGGCAGGCTGGTCAAGCTGTTATATGGGCCATGGATTGGACTGATGCTCCCCAAATACAGTGCATTTTGAGGCTGCTTAACAGTTCCCACCTAGACATATTTTATATCTTTGCTTTGGCTCACCTGAGTCCGGAGTCTGTTATACTTATAATGTAGAAAACAAGTAGCAGAAATTTACATTATTTAAAAAGACAATACAATGGTATCAAGTCAAAAATAGTTATTATTAATGTGTATTCGACCCATTGCTTGTTTGCTTATCGTATGGACAGTGGTTACCCTAGTCCCATTGCTCTCTTTAATGTTTATACGTACCTGACCAAACTCTCCATAATTGTGACCAATAATTATACTATAGAATACCAGTGGCTCTCCGTAGCTTCGTATGGGTAGAAAGATTGTTTGTAGTCATTATTTTCAAGTAATTTCTAGTGTACATTTATATGACATGTATCCACTAATATAACTTAATTCAGCGAATTTGTAGAAGGTGACGTAATCTAGTTAAGTTTTAAATACTTACCATTCGTTACCTGCAGGAGACCAGTTGTAAATTCTGGATGGTGTAGGCGAAAGAATGCAAATTTAATATGTTTACCGTCGTTTCGTACTGATATTAAGCATAACATTAAATAGTAATTAAACTCAAGTGGCATTTGTAGACAAAGCCTTAGATTGCACGCGACAGGGCGGGCGGAGGGCGGGGGTTCCGCCCAGCAGCCAATATTATACGGCCGTAGTTAGCGCGCACTGATATTAAGAATTCCACAGTGCACAGAGTAGACGGCATGATGGTATTTTAAACAACTAACTTGTTATGATTTTGCTGAAATAATTCTAATTTATATGAAAAAAGATATAAATATATCAGACTGCACGTGTGACGCAGCGGTTAAGACAGTCGCCTCGCCGCTTCGTCGCGCTGGACCACTATTTGTGTGACCCATAAATAGTTGTTCTGGGTCTGGATGTAATTTGTGTCCGTCTATTATATGTTTGTAAAGTACGCGGGGTACTTTACAAACAGGGACACAGGGATTAAATTCCCTAGTGCGGACGTTGTCTTTTAAAAACAAACAAAAACAGATATAAATGGTTTTATTTAGATAGAAAAGCACTCGTAAAGCCTATCATGTGTGCAGTATTACAATTTAACTATATGTAATTAGTAAAGTTCAATTTAAAAGGTTAATTTAGAATCATCATTTATTAATATAAATTATTTAATCAATAGCTTTATAATATTTAGTTATTACCAAAATCATCATCATTTGAAAATTTTACGACGCGCTCTATGTGGCCTCACTGAGAAGGCTCGGTGAAGCTAACTCTGCGGTTGCCTCATTGGGTTTCTTAACTCCATATATTATTGAGAACAGAGTAGTTGAAAGTAAAGTCAGCCATTGTCATGCTTATTCTATTTAGCATTATTATCTATGATGAAATATAAATAAATAAAATAAAATAAAATAAAAAAGGTTTTTATTCACGTAGACTTCAAAAAAGCGCTTGTAAGTAGTCAGAACATGTTTGTAGTATTATAGTTGTATACATTATTATTTCTAGTAACATATATATGCGGTCAAGATCAAAACATCGCTCAATTTTTTTTTTACGTATCTTCTCTAGTTTTATCGTACTCTATGTCTGAGATTGGAGCGAACGGCACAAAGTTGGTAATTGAAAAATCTTTCCGGTCTTCCCCCTTGTCCCTGCTTCAGACTCACCCCCTCCAGACCCCTCGTAGAATTAAACTTTACTGTAATTACACGTGTTATGTTTAATTGGGCACATGAGCTCGATGGGGCTCTATGGAGGCTTATTAAGGTAATCTTGATGTTAATATTAAAATAAAATAGATTGAACTCTTCATACTTACTATGTTTACTTATTGCATAGTCTCGTCGCTCGCATTCCTTGCTGTGGCCTTCAAGAAAAAAAGACAAAAACAGTAACTTTGAAAATTCTAGCCCTATTCCATGACTACAGTTTAGGTCTGTGTAGGTCAGTTTGACCTGGATGTTGTTGAATCAGTATTTTTTAAAATATGCAAACATTGATTATTGTATCTGTATCCTACCTTTTATCTAAGATTTCCCAATTTTGAAGTCACTAATAACAAAGTATGGCCCTAAATGCAGAAAATAAGTTTACATAATACCCAAAAAATATGGCATATTAAATAATATATTGAAACAAAGGAATTATTATTATAATATATAGGCATGAATACAAGATTTATTATTCTATATTAGTAATTACATAACTAAATACAGCACACTTTATTTACGCTTAAAGAACTACAGCCTATTTCAAATGCTTTTATACTTTGTATTTGGTAATTTTAAAAACATAATAAAAAATCAAATGTTACCTACGCACACCTGTGATTGCAATTCCAAAGGTCATAATTATCTGAATATAACTAGAACCAGTTTTTATAATTATTTTTAAATTACATATATACATTATTATTAATATACATTTTTATATTTGCTATCTTATTTAATTATCTTTAAAATCATATTTTATGAATTCTCTCTGACTCTGGCTTTAATGTTATTTACAATATTGAAATATGTTTAATATATTAATTATTTACTGATTTAACTTATGAACAAACCTACAAATGAATACGAAAGTTATATATGTATGTATCTGTGTTTTTTTAACAATTGAAAGACAAGAAACGTGTTGCCACACGGTACGCGCTTGCTCGGCGCATATGTCGTACCTGTATAAGATTAGCTTCACTTCATCATTACTGTTATATACTCGTATTATCAAGTCATTAAACTGGCATACAGCCCACCGGGTAAACCTGTATTAAGGTGAGTGTTTATAACGTTTATAACCTTCTTGAATGTTTATATTTTAATTTTCATAAAATTTGAATGAATTGTGTTATCACCACAGAAAGACCGTAGCGCCTCGTAGTCTACACGGGTCCGTAGCAAAATTACAATATCTATGCTACATACCGTAGCATAGGTAATTTGAAAACTCGCAGCTGTCATATTACGACCAGTGGGTTGTCGCGTCCCCCCTCGCAGAAAGTAGGGGGAATAGGGAGATGTAGGGGAGGGTAGGGGCGGCCATTCGTCAGCTCCACAGAAATGTTTTCATTTTTATTTCATAAATAAAGAGTGGAATTCCGGTCGGGCGCGTAATGAGGCTGCGGTAAGCGTTTATATTGCGTACTTGTGAAACTTTGCAACTGTGATGCCGGGGCTTCGGCTTTTGATATCCTATAACTGGGAAGTTTTAATGCTTACAAAGATTAGGTGCTTGGTATACTTTGTTTGATGTTTATAGCAAAGGAAAAGCTTAAAATTGCATTTTATTTTCAAAATTACTTGCGCGCAAATTCATTTCCTAGATATTCTTATTTATTGAGGTCGGTCGAACCCTTTAGGATTTTATTGCATGACAGGACTATCCGTCGCTGTTTATATATAAGTTAAATAACACTTACCTTAAAACTGCACAGAGGTTCTATTTATAATGTAGACAAGGAAAGAGCATAATTTTTGGATAAGTCTGGATAGAGAATAAATAAGGAGCTATTGAAAACATTGCGGACAGAATTGAACGCTAAAGTTAGAAATAAAGTCATAAGCATTTTTCTTGATGTTATTAGAAATAATATGGATATCTGTGGATATCTGTAATTGTTACAACACAAGGAATGTATATTTAAATAACTTACTGTCATAAATATCTCTGTGTATGTAATGTTGATATTCCTTAATAAATAAAATAAAAATAAAAATAAAAAATAAAATAAATATTATATTCTCTTCTAAAACTTGACCCCCAAACTCATCTCATAGCCATACATAAATAAGTAGGCAGTGGATGGTGTCAATAAATTCATATTTGAGGTGGTATAGATTTGCGTGTATCCCGAGGGCGCAGGTTTATCGCCGCCCGCCCATGAATACGTATGCCTCTACTCAAGAGTAACGCAGGGTTGCCTGCTTTTTGCTGCTAACGCTTAGTTGGATAAGTATCATGACGTTATTATTGGAAAGTAACAGAATGCAATAATTTTGTATCTGCTTTTTATGTCACGGTAACCAAAATAAAATAAGAAATAAAATTTATTTCCAATTTTAATTAAAAAAAATGTATAAAGTTGTTCTTTTTATAATTCTCTCATAACTAAGTTTGTGCTGGGTATGATATTGGTACCTATGACTTGAAATTATACTAATTCGACATGGATATTTCCATTTTTATAGCAGAAAAAGAAATTAAGCAATATAAATAAATAGGCAGTTAGTATAATTATAATATAACCTATTCCGTCAGTCAGTTTTATAATCCTAATAATATAAATAACACTTAGAGAGCAATCAAGTGGCAAAGAGCAGAAGGCTCTCAACCAGTGGTCTTAGAAAACTAGGCAGCACAAGTCTGAGGGGACTCCTATGGAGTAATTAAGACTAATTGGGTATGCTTCAATCGCTATTCTGACGTTGCAGTCGTAGAACTTTAGCCGCTTACAATAAATCTTGCAAGCTAAATACTTTTAAGAACACTTTGTCGTGGAAATAAAAGCGTAGAGCCAGCAGCCCTAGGTGCGCTCTACATCGGGGTCGCTCTCCACCCTCGCCCACACTTTTATAATAATTCCTTCACATTTTATGACTCTATCATGTTTTGTTTTTATTCTCTTTTTACTATTACTATACGGATAACACGATGGCTAATTGGATTTAAAATGCTAGATAAATAACTTAGTGTTAATTATGTATGTTTACATAGTTATTTTCAGCATTTACATATACATAGTGTTTTATTATATTTTCGATTAACTAGAAGAATTAATCGAGTTATTGTGTCTGGAATATGTGCCTGATGTACGTTTTATGTGTACAGTCGTATTATTTTCACGTTACGTATCTTTGGGCGCCTTCTGCTACTCTTATCTGTGCTCTAGTGATAAAGCCACAATGTGCATCATTTTTATTAATGTATAATGTAACATTTTTTATAATAAAATAATTTATTAACATAAGTGCAGCATGAGTTTTAACACCGATTTAGAGCAATAATCATCGACTTTTGTTGATAAGATGGATAGTTATTAAGTAACGGGATAGAAGTGTAAGTGATGAAGCTTTTAAATACATTAACATACATTCACGCTTGTTGCTCAGAGGGGTAGGCAGAGAAAATGGATGAGTTTATCACGATCCTTGGACACCGCTTCAGCTTATGAAGACACAATTTATTACCTACTAGTTATTTAAAAGAACAAGTACAATTTCAGCAATTCTAACTACTACTAATGTTATAAATGTGAAAGTTTTGTTACTAAATCACTTAAAAATTAGCTGCACGGATTTTTATGAAATTTGGCACACAGATATTTTGTTACCTGATTAACACATAGGGATATTCTGGAAAGATTTGGAATTCCTGAACAAAACTTAAGTCTTAAGTCTAAACTAGTGTGTGATAAATGCTGTCGTCATTTTAAAGAAATAATGCTAAATAATCAGGGAGAACACGCAGAGCTTTTTCTGAATTTTTTACTACTACTACCTTTTATGAAACATTATATAAATTCCTATGTTGCGAATACAAATAATTGTTCTGTGGAGACGGGCATCGAACCTACAACATGCGCATGTAGATTTAGCGAGAGCGAGAAAACTTTAACTGGATGGTTATAGTTACGTCGCTGAATAGGGTAGCGCCAATAAAATAATGGTAAAGATACAACTATCTTAACCATTATTTTATTGCTTGCCATTATCCTATTAGCCATATACTATATTTTACTTGTGACTCACCTTTACATATGTAATTTATAAGAATTATTAAAGTGACTTTGAATAAAGATTCACTACCACCCTCATAAACCACGCGGGAAAAATTGGATATAAATATTACTTTCGCCCCATTTTAAAAATTGAATGTACAACGGTGATGTGGTGGCGCGGCGCCCTAACATGCCATTACCTTGTAAACAGTTCGCTACATTCCTCAGAAGCCCTGCAGCCCTACGACATATTGCAAACATATTCTCCGTTTGAAATTTATTGTAAATCGCGGGGGGATTTGAATTCGGCCCTCTGAGAAGGTACCCCAGTGCCGTCTCACTACCCCGCCCCTGTCAATAAACCGAATGGACTTTCTAAATTCGCTACATTCACCCGATGTTTGTATTCGCTGCCTCCGCTTTTTCTTGCGAAAAAACCTCCCCCCGCTGAAGATTTTATTTATCTAAGGTTTTCTATTCAGTTGTAATTGTGTGAGTTAGAGCGATTGTTGCTAAAGCGAATATTTATTTGGGCTTCAGTTTGCTTTCCATTTGCGAGGTTTTACACTTAAGGGGATACATTGAAAAATTCATTCACCATATTTCTTACAATATATGGATTAGAAATTTGATATTTACTCAGTCTATATTGAATTTAATTTGTGCTCTAATATCGCCTAAACGAAACACAATGGCTTGAAATTACGTGTATAGAAAAAAATAACATTTGGCCTTAATTGACTGTGTCGATGAGAGGAAGAAAAGAGGAGGCAAAGTATATCACAATCCCATCTTATCCCGTGGGGGACGTAGAAGTCGTTCCGAGGGAATATTTGCCGGAGAACTGGCGGCAGCGTCTCTCTGTCTACTATGACCATCATGATGTCCACCCGACCGAATTTCGGCCACGGCGGCCAGTCTTAATGGAGACTAGCCAATTGCGCAGGACATATTAGTGCACAAGTGTGTGCGCAAACACAGGGTCACTTTCTATTCCATCACTCTCATGATCCGATGGGACGCCTAGCGACACAACCGGAAAGAGTTCAGGTACAGGACCGATGGCTTTACGTGCTCTCCGAGGCACGGGGGTGACTTCGGGCTGATACTGAGAAATTTCTTTTTACGGAAAAAATCCAAAATCACTTTTTGGCCCGACCCGGGATTTGAACCCAGGATTCATTATCTGCGGTTGAACACGCTACCGCTAGACCAACGAGGCAGTCATGACCATCATACTGCGATCGCCAACCAGTCTGCCCAGCGTGGTATACTCCTCCAAATAATTGACACAACTCTGTGCTTTTTTCGGAGACGCCTTTGTCTAACAGTCGACAGCATTCGGTTGAAATGATGACGATTTTCTTTTTTCCTGTTTCGTCACAATATGCTTAAGAATTAAAAAGATTTTATCAAAATGAGCAATTTAGTTTTTTTGAACGGTTACGTGTTCGTACTCAGATGGCACGCGGGGAAGAGCGCGTTCACTTTGAAGGTAGACCTTTAAGACAACGTACCTATGTATATGCGGTGCGAAACTACACTACTCCACTCACTTTTGGCGACGTTGTGGTACAAATTGAATTTGTCGGCCTCAAATCAAATGTTGTCGCAAGAAATGAGTTGTCGCGTCGACTGACACTATCAAAAAATTGATCGTAGCGCGCTTATTCGCTCACAATCGCTCAGTAATAGTATCCACGGCTGCGATGTGATATAATGATAGTAATATACCCCTGCACAATAACAAGTTTATTTATATCGAAGTAGATGCCAGGAATATAATAAAATATGTAGTATAATTCTGAATGAATACAAGTTGTATCAGAATTTTCTTCTGTGCTCAATTTGGCCAATGCGGTAGAAAGCTAGTCTCTACGGAGACTAGTCATCTGCGCGGAACATACCATAGAAGACAAGGGAGTGTGAAAACACATGCAAGTGCACTCCGGTGTTAACTAGCAGTGACGGATCGTTCAGTGCCGTGCGAGACACGGCGATTTATTAACACGTGTATAACATTTATATGTTTTACACGTGGTTGATTATTCTCCCTACGTATACTTACTTATACGTATTTCGTCCATTATTTATGTTGCACGTAGTACTTTCACACTGCCTGTCAATGTATTTCGAAGCGTAATTTTTCAGACAGTACAATTTCATTTTCCTGTAGCAAGTATCCATTTAAAGTTAATAAATAATTGAGCAGGCACGCCAACCAGCTGCTGCAATGCATACCTACGTATTTAGTTCATCGTAGTACAACGTACAAGTAATAGTGACTGACTAGTTGGTATGGTGGTATCGTGTTCAACCGCAGATAATGAGGTCTTGGATTCATATCCCGGAATGAGCTTAGAAGTGTTATTGGGATTTTACTGTCAATTAATAGCCATATTCATTATGTAGGTGGTGTTAAATCATGGTATCTCACGATGTATCTCTTGCACCTGATCTCTCTCCGGTCATGTCAGCTACCCCATCCCATCAAATCATGACAGTGAGGAATAGAGAGTACACCAGTGTATGCAAACATTTGTACACTATAACATGTACCACGCAAATGTCTAGTTTCCATTGAGACTGCTATGGTCGAAATTAGGACCAGGAGGGCTTCATAATAGTAGGCACCTATTCATATTCACGAGGGCCCAATTCAATCTACATAGCGTCCATAACAGGATTGCAGTGAAACAGCGCAATCAGCATTAGCGGGAATATATTTGGCGTAAATCTTTCACGGCGGCTTTTATGCTTATCGTAAAAAACGGCAGTGTCCGCCGCCATAAATATGCCCGTAAAGACACCCTCCTTTACGACATACATACACAAATTATAACATTTATGTCTACAGCATTGCTTATTTGTCATTTTGCTTCCATGAGGAGTTTGCTTTGAATACTGATCATACATTTTATCAATTATTTATGTGTACTGAAGCAAATGTAGCCATTGCGGTTATATAGTCCTTAACAGGCAGATCACAAAAACTATATCCTATTCATATATACTTCTTCGTGACGATATTCATAGCAATATAGAATTTTACATTCATTGAATGGTCGTGTTGACCACAAAAACATTGAACAAATTGAATTATAAGAGTGTAACCGCGGGTGGTGGCGTAATACTAAAGCAATTTGTCTAGAGTTTACTTTACAAGAAATGTGATGCCTTCAGTTGTACATATTAGTTTTCTTCTGTGTACTCTATAACGTAGCAGAAACGGAACTGAACAGTGAATTAATAACTTGATACGAGCTAGCTAAATATCATTGCTATTATAAAATAAATTTTATAAATGTTTTCATACAATCAATACAATGTGTACCTAAATATCTATGTTACTAGAAATAATAATGTATACAACTAAACATGTTCTGACTATTTACAAGCGCTGTTTTAAAGCCTACGTGAAAAAACAAAAAGAAATTGATTAAAAGTAATGAATTTAGACACTGCGATATATATTGTAATCAACAAGAAACAGGCAAGTCAATAAGTTCAAGTGGTGCCTGGCATAATTAAAAAAGAAAAATAAACAATTATAAAAATAAACAATTAATTAATAAACAATTAAAAATAATAATACACAATTTTATTATTTTCCAAGGCTGAACTTACCTGTGATATGCATATTTTGGTAGGCAGGAGTATCAAAAGATATCCAAACACATTTAGCGGCCTGTGTCAGCTCAAACAACAACGCCCTAACGCTCACGCAGACGAACTCCATGGTAATAGCATCGCCATTACTCCATCAATGTTGTTTAGATACATATTTCAGTTTTATATCGAAAAGTCACAATTACCACTCTCACCTATACACCAAACTTATCTACACTATTAACTTAGTACTGCGTATAATAAGGAACCAAAATAATTTAATGTTCGTATAGTTTTATTGAAGTGATTCAAATTCCGCGTCCCTTTTTTTCATCTGACAGTTGAATCCGAGAGTATATAATTAGGATGACAGCACGACTCTGTTAGTAACATAGAATAAAATCTTCTAAATATATATAAATAAATTGCTGTTCGTTAGTCTCCCTAAAACTCAAGAACGGCTGAACGGATTTATCTCATCTTGATCTTGAAATGTTCGTGGAGGTCTAGGGAAGGTTCCAAAGGTGAGAAAAATTCGAAAATGCTACAGACAACCCTTTTTTTTCCCATACAAACGTTTTTATTAAGATTATTTTATACAAAAGTTTAGGTCTTTTATTTATCGATTGAGGCAGTGCGAAGTCTGCCGGGTCAACTAGTATTTAATATATATTTGTTGCGCAATTGTCGGAAGTTGTTTATGGTGTCTCGATTGGAATGTCCAACGTATGACAAGATGTCCAAAGTATTTCGACTTAATAACAAACATTCTTTATTTTGTTTTTATATACTGTGTGGGTTATGTTTTTACAAATTAGTCTTAATTTATTAATATTTTATTTTATAAGTATCTTTTTTAACATATTTAATATTTGAATTATCTATAAGTAATATTATTAGGGTTCAGGTACTCTTAAAATTGTATTGCAAGCTGTACTGACCATAAAGTTAGTATAGGTAGTGCTCAGATGGGACTTCATGGGACCAATTCGGACTCGCACAAATAGCAATGAAAAACTTCTGTATGTGTACATATATATATATATATATATACATATATATATATATATATATATATATATATATATATATATATATATATATATATATATACAACTAGCTGTGCCCCGCGGTTTTACCCGCGTTAAACTTTATTTTATATTATAGCCTATGTGTTAATCGAGGGTGTCAGCTAACTTCATACCAAAATTTTATTAAAATCGCTCCTGCCGTTGAGATGTGAAGAAGTAACAAACATACACACTCACAAACTTTATAATATTAGTGTGAATATTAGTGTGATATAGAAAATATATTTATTCGGTAAACTAGCACAGGCTAGTTTACCGAATAAATATATTTTCTTCTTCTTTCTTTTTATAACATAATAATAATATCCTGGGACATTATACACAAGGTCATCTGACCCCAAACTAAGCTAGATATACTACATATACTATTTTTCATTTGTAAATACATACTTATAGTCACACTGGAGGAGGCGTTTCTATATTAATAAAAGATCACATAAACCATTATAATCGGAGTGATATCACGAACATGTCAATAGAGTACGTTATAGAGTTGTGCGCTGTTGAACTTCCTGAAGAAATTTATTAATTTTAACTATTTATTGGAATAGAAGAGAGGAAGAAGTATTCTATCAACAATTAGGCACAATCTTAAAATACATTAACAAAAAATCCTCGTAACTAAGTTATTATAGGAGGTGATTTTAACATTTATATACTTTCGAATAATATAAAATCAAAAGCTTTTTTAAACCTTATGCATGAATACAAGTATACACAACATGTGAACACACCTACACGTATCACACCATCTACCTCAACATGTCTCGATCTAATATTTACCAATTTTGAGTACACAAACATGTATACAACTGTAGAAGATTACGGCTTTTCTGACCACAGTAGCACTATTTTACATCTCGTATTAACACAAAAACCAACGGTAGCTTCATGGATTATTAAAAAAAGATTATTTTCTAATGAAAACGTACAGATATTTAAAACTAAACTACAGGAAATTAAATGGGCTGAAATAATAATAAAGGGAAATAATATTAATCAAAATTACAAAGCATTTAATGACACACTTGTTAATATTCTAAATCAATACATGTCTCTCCGTAAAATAAAATTAAAACGATCATTTAAAAAATATTGGTTAACTGTTGGTTGGTATTAAGAAATCTTGTAAACATAAAAGATTACTCAAAATTTTTACAAGTAAATCTAATAACCCAACCCTAACCAAATTCTATAAAAAATATGAAAAAGTATAAAAAACCACAATAAATACCTCTAAAAAATTTCATTACAAAAATAAAATGATGACATCGAACAATAAAGTTAAGACAATGTGGAGTATAATTAACGAACGTACTAATAAAAAAAATAAAAAAGACAAAGTTAATATAACATTATGCACAAACAATGTCGAAACTTCTGAGCCTAAGAAAGTGGACAATATCTTAAATGAGTTTTTTGTTTCCATAGGGGAAACCAACATCAATCCACCATTACATACCACTAACATTAATTTACCTACGCTATGTAATAGAGAAAATTCTATTTTCTTAAAACCTATGGAACCATACGAAGTAAATAAAATAATAAAAGACCTAAAAAACAAGAAACGTCATGGATTTGACGAGCTCCCTCCATATCTAATCAAACAATGTGCTGATGAATTGACTTTACCATTTTACTTAATAATAAACCAGTCTTTGGAAGAAGGTATTTTTCCTAACCTATTAAAAAAATCTATAATTAAACCAATACACAATAAAAACTCCAAGTTAGACCCAAATAATTACAGACCAATTGCCTTGTTACCAACAGCCTCAAAAATTATCTAAAAAGCCATGTACTACAGAGTAAACAATTTTTGTGAGAAATATAACATATTTAATGACTCTCAAAATGCCTTCAGAAAAAACCGTTCCACAGAATTAGCAGTTTATAAGTTCATGCAGTCAGCTCTCAATATAATAAATTCAAAGAAATATGCATTAGGATTATTACTGGACATGACAAAGGCCTACGACCGAGTACAATTTAATATATTACTACAAAAATTAAATAACATAGGTATCCGAGGAAAATGCCATGAATGGTTCGTATCCTATTTAAATCAACGTGAGCAACAAGTAGAAATAGAATCGTACAACCAACTAACAAAAGAAATAGAATTAATTAGCTCAAAAAAAAAAGTTATAGAAGCTTCTATACCACAAGGCAGCGTTTTAGGCTGTTTCCTATTCCTTGTATATATTAATGACCTCCCGGATTATATAAAAGAACCAAGCATCCTATTTGCAGATGATATCTCAATAATTACTTCATGTGAAAACAGAAACTCTAACCCGAATGACAAATTACAAAACCTATTAGAAGACACAACAACCTGGATGACAGCCCACAACTTAGAAATTAACTATAATAATACAAAAATAATAACCTTTCACCCTAGACAAAAAAGAAAATTAAATGTAAATTTTTCCTACAAAAATAATGAAATAGAAGTTGTCACCACGGCCACCTTATTAGGAGTCGAAATAGATTCGCATATTAATTGGAAACCTCATGTCGATAAAATAAGAGCCAAATTGTCAATATTCTCATATGCATTACGTGAAATTAAGAAAACTACTGACGTAAAAACTGCAGTAGTTGCGTATTACGCATATGCACACGCGTGGCTAAAGTATGGTATCATCTTATGGGGCAACAGTACTGACGCGCATTCATTATTTGTCTTACAAAAAAAACTTATTAGAATAATAGCAAATATTGACCAACAAGAAAGCTGCAGACCCCACTTTCAAGATCAACAAATCCTCACATTACCCAGTATCTACATCTTAGAACTATGCAAATGTGTACGTGCACATCCAGACTTTTACAGCATAACACATTCAAAAGAAATATTCATTTAGACACAAAAATAGGCTAAACCTACCTAATTCACAACTAGAAATGCATGCCTCTAGTACCCTAGTTATGTCCATAAAAGTATACAATAAGTTACCTGAAAATATAAGAAACGAAACCAAAATAAAGAGATTCAATTACAAATTAAAACAATTCTTATTAAATAAAACATATTACGATTTAAGTGATTTTTTCAATGATAAATTCAAATTAATTAATTAATCCAAAACGTGAATTATAATAATAATATATATATATATCAATATGTTTTTTTTTATTCTATCAGTTAAACTATTTCACTTATATATTTAAAAACACATTTACAATATTAAAGACACACACACACTCAACATTAGCACTTAAAGAAACACAAAGTATTCCTGCAAATGAGACGAAAACATTTAGTTATCCATTTAAATATTAATGCGCCCTTCCTCCTCTCGCCTACACTTATGCTGTGCCCGACAGGGTCTACAAATGATACTTACCAATGTACAACTTACCACCTATTATAAAAACTTTGTAGAACGCAATAAAGTATTGAGTATTGAGTACTTATATAGATAATTTACACCCAGACTCAGGACAAACAGACATGTTCATGCACACAAATATTTGTCCCGGGTGGGAATCGAACCTACGACTTGCGGCGTGAAAGGCAGTGCATTTACCAACCACGCTAACAGGCCCGTCATTTTCTTCTTCTTCCTTTGAGTATTATTATATTTTACACAAATACTCCAAATTGCAAATCTGTGAATCATTCGTTAAAAAAAAAGTAGCTTATGAGAACACGGTAGACTAACTTCTGTTCCACTATGTGTGGGACTATTCATATTCTGACTCTTCCTTATTCTTCTGATTAAATTCGTTGCGAGATCCAAGACAGTTAAAGCGATACCCCGGGACATGCCTGAGCCTCACCGCTCAGTGTCATTCCAACTTCAGTTCAATAGCAATGGGATCCGTTACATACTTAACTGTTTATTTTTTGTTGTTTCTCATTGCTATCGAGGACCATTGCCAGTCTAATCTGGTCTGGGTAGCTACTCATAGAGATCATAACCAAGATGGTTAGACCTGGTTTCAAATTATATTAAAACAGACAACCGATCGAGCAGATATTGTGTTTGCCTACTAAATAATTACTTTAAGTGGACCAAATCCCGTGTTCATGCCCGCTTGAGTATGTTTCGCCGGACAGTCTCAACTGGGCCGTCTTGAAACCGGTAGTAGATGAACCTGCTGAGTTTGTTTCGCTGGGTCTTCTCAGTTGGGGCGCATTGGATCCGGTGGTAGCATTAAAGCGCGACCGTCGTTTTAAACACAAGGTCCGTTATAATAATAATACTAAATTCATTACTTAATATAGACAGAAACATTCAGACAATATGTAGTAAAATATAAATTTCAATAATTAAACCTAAACATAATCTCCTTGACAATAACTTAATACAGCTAATTATAACTACTATTATAAAATAAATTGTATAAATGTTTTAATATTCCGTGTACCTAAATATCTGTAATATGCAACTAGAAATAATAACTGTATTACTACAAACATGTTCTGACTATTTACAAGCGCTTTTTTAAAGTCTACGTGAATAAAAACCTTTTTTATGTTTATTTTTACAGTCCGTAACGATTGTAATAGATGTTATCTTGACAATCAGAACACCTTAACGCTTGTAGCTTATATAATTATTTAATATTTTACCTATTTTAAATATCGTCTGATGTAAATTATTTAACTACATAGTAATATCTCATCATTATCATAGTTAACCAAAAAATGCTTTATGCCAAAAAGTGACCGGTGTCAAATACCTAAGCACGAGGTCTGTCTATAGATGGGTAATGGCCCAAGTGGTTGTAATTTCTGAGCGTACCCGTACTTTTTTTAAGCTCTCGATCCCAGTTGTAGTCATATGACAACTGTCGTTTATCTGTGTCAGAGACCTACTTGGTGGCTTGAACAACTCTGACACGTAGCGAACTAAACTAAGTAATTTAATAAGTAATCTATCAATCCACAGATGCAGAATGGTGCTACTCCTACCCGTTATCAGCCGAATACATCGAAGATTCTTCGCTTTTATGAAGGTATACAAACGTATTTTTATACTACGAATGATATGAACAATATAGGTTTGTTCGTGATTCGCAATCTCGGTAAAGACGCGTCGAGCAGTAACGCGGAGCCCGGTTTAACTGCCAGTACAATATCGGATGGCAACACTAAAACATCACAAAAACATGGGAATCTAAGTAGGAGGCTTTTTGGCTATTTAAACTCACCGCGTTTAATCTGATATGACATGACGTGTGGTGCACGAGTTAAAGTAGGCCCCGCGCTGCCCGCTTGTTTCACTGCACGCTCAAGACAACTATTTGTGCGACTCATATTTATTTATTACGCGAACTGTTAAAGAGAGCCAAACATTATGCTTAATTTTTTTATTAGGTCAACTAGTGGTCTCAAACTTTGTAATGCGATGTTTTCTACGACTCTTGAGTTGGCTTAAAACCACTACCAGATTAAGATTGAAATCAATCTTAGATCGTCAAGATCAGTATCGCGGGTGTCACCAGTCAGTCTCCGTAACTGTTACAGCCACAACTCGATTCATTGTAGCTAGAGCTTTTAAAATCTAAGCTGTAATTTTTGTGTCCTAGGCTTTAGACATTCTACCCGCTGATAACCCTACAACGTTATTTAAGTGACGTGAAAGTATGAAGCTGGCTCTATCAGCAGCCGTTTGGGGAACTGAATGAATAATTTACTAATGTGGTGGTCCAAGATGTGGTTAAAGTTGCGAAATTAAACAAGTTAAATAATATTCTACGAAACATATACCACATCAATTTTGTCCAATAACCTACATCTGAGCCCCGATTGAACACGATCCTAAGACAAAGTGTGTTATTTCTCGCGGGAGGGGGCGGTAGTAATATTTTTACGAGAGCTTTTTATTGTTGTCGCTCGAGATAAATTTGTCATCGCGATGCAAGAGGATCATGAATTGTAATCATTGATGATGGAATCTCTACACATTTGTTGAAGCTGGAACGTTCATTACCTTTTATTTTTGCCACTGTGGAGATGTGAAAATATTAACGGGGGCAGTTTAAACCGGAAAAAAGGAACAATTGACTGGTCAATCGTAGCCAAAAGTTTCAATATTTGTGCTCCATTTTGAGACAAGAGGATGTGTGAGAAAAAGTTAGTAGACTAAGTGTGGCAAGATTTGTGGACTTACAGAGCAGGCTAAGACCGTATCAGCATGTATTGATATACATGCATAATATATATATATATATATATAGCTCTTAGATGAAAACCACCGCCGAAATAAATGTACGCCAAACGACGTTTCCGTGAGAAAGCTTTGCAGGAACGAAGTAGTTTACAACGGCTCGAGAATGTTTAGCGAAATAAAGGGCAGGTCTTTGCCCAGAAATTTACATATTCTGCATTATACTAACAAATATTAGGCAGAACATGTCAGATCAAGCCTTCATAAGTTATCTTCCAAGTATTAATTAATATGAACAAAATATAGATTTCTTTTTTACTTTTTATAATTAACCTGAGGACCACATTAAAATGGTTTATAAATATTATAAAAATACTTACACTTGACTGACTTGTCAACGTCCAGCACAAACTTTAAAAAACATAGTCCTCGTATACGTCATACAGGAAAATTGAATTATTACTTTTTTTTTAGATTCCCAGGGGATAGAGAATAATAGTTACAACTAAAGAACACACAGGAAGTTGCGGGCACATATTAGGCTTTGTATATATTATATGATGTAAAATACAGGTGCATCATTCTGTTGGTGGTCTTACAATATTTTTTAAGACTCCTTAAAACTCCTAGACTACTCGTTGTAATTACTACGTACGAATGGTTAAATTATCCAAACCGCTTATAACATAAAATAGCTGTTTTAAACATATGAGTAATGATTTGGATAAAAGAACGATGGAATGATTGGGCACGGTAATAAATGTTAATTAACGACTGGCGACTAAAAGCAGACATAATCCTCTTCAGAATACACATCAATACGTACCTAGTTAGTAGGCTCTTCAATTAATTTCTTAAAGAATGTCAAGTGATAATTCATGAATTCGAGCTTTTTAAACTTAAGTATTTTAAAACACATTTTAAGCTCTTCCTGGTTTCCGATCAATAACTTTAGCGCAATTCTTCCAAAGGTGTGAGTTTTAAAGGTCTTCGTTACTGCAGGTGTAGGCTCGAGTTAACACGGAAATAAGATGGATGGATACCATTGTGTATGTCTGATTAATTCATCATCTTTATTTTATTGATATTAATAAAATACCCGTACTACTATGAACAGCCCAAACGTTGACTGATTGTTAATGCCTATATATAGTATGTACTAACAGCTCGCCCTGGCTTCGCACGAGTTTCAAGAAAACATTTCAAAAGTTATATAATTAATAAATAAAAGAAGTTATTTCGTTGACACTATCATTCCTGGGTGATACTATTGCCCTAGAACACAACCAATGAAAGTCCTTTTCCTGCAAATTCGCTTACATCGCTTATTATTATTATGGTGCCGTCTAACCTTGCGGCCTGAGCGGTGACCAATTTTTCAAATAACTTACATTTTTAAACTTGTGATATCTTTCGAATGAAACATTTCAAAAAGTTATATAATGGTATTGAAGCAGACTTAAATATAAAGTCATTTATTTTGATAAGGAGGCCATTGTATGTATTTTTTTTAATAAAAAGAACATTTATTGTGACACAACTATAGTAGTTAGACATATGCTGTTGCGATATTTTTTTTTGATAATTATATGTTCTGCAAAGAAGTAGTACATTATTTTTATCTATAATCAATAGTTTTCGCAGCGCACGCGATGTAAGAAAGTTATTTGGAATTTTTTTGGGTTACATTATTGGAGTTTTAGTACGGAACCTTAATTTTTTTGAAAATTTAATATAGCCTATGTTCACCGGAGATAGTGTAGCTTCCCGACGGTGAAATATTTTTTCAAATCGGTCAATTAGTTTCTGAGCTTATTCAATGCAAACAAACAAAAAACAATAGAATCTTTCCTCTTTATAATGTTAGTGTAGATTAAGTCCGCCTATGTACATTCCTCTACAATACGATATGTAATAAAATTTTAAATAAATTCATTAACGGCTTGGTTTCAATGAGACATATAAGTTAGCTTGCTGTGTAAAGTGACATCAAGACTCTATTGTGGTAATGTTTGTGTTTGAAACAAACCTGGGAAGATTTGATATTTATTTCTATCACTGTAGTCTTAGGAGTATTATTCCGCATAGGTGAACGCACACACAGATACCCTCTGTGTTCTGGTACTATCAGGAGCCAAAGCGGTCAGGTGCAAGACTGACAGTTTACGAGTTCTCACAGGCATCTGGTCAACACGGCCAATTTTCCCATTCCAAGTTCACTGATTTTCTTGCCAATAATTCCAACAATGTTATACTGCGGGATCATTAAAATGTATGTTATTTATGCTGTTTTTATAGCTCTATAAAAATATAATAGCCAAAACTAGCTATTAACTAAACTACAATTTTCTTTAATTAGTTCAATTGATCACGAATGTCTTGTGGTGATTTACGCTTACACCAGAATTGGGACGAGGCGTCGTTCTAAACATACCTTCAACGATATATAGTAGCTAATAGCTATTTATTACACGGCCATTTACACAAGAAAATCTCCACGGAGCTTAGTGAGGTGGCCAGGACCACATCTTTTGGGCTCAGACACCAGTCATCAACTGTTATACTTTACAGCAAGCTGAAGTGCGCAGTGCCTGGTAATCTTCCTTTAACTTTCTAATCTACATCCTTTCTGCCTCACCTCAACAGCTTAGAGTATTTTGTACTGTGTGCTATTATCCACCCTGGAACACAGGAGTTAGGCCCATAAATAAGCCCGTACATCGCCGACGTTTTTATTATAGAATACATATAAATGCAGTGGAAATGAGAGCTCTGAGAAGTATGTGTGGTGTGACTTTGAGAGACAGAATTCGAAATACTGATATAAGAGAGCGTTGTGGTGTGAAAGAGGATGTAGTCACAAAGATTGAAAAAGGTATGCTGAGATGGTTTGGTCATTTAGAAAGGATGAATGAAAGAAGATTGACAAAAGAAGTATACCTGGCCTGTGTGAATGGGACAACCGGAAGGGGAAGACCACGTCGAACATTCTCTGACCAAATTGGAGATGTTCTCAAGAAAGGGCAGGTCAGAAGTACCCTAAACCGGCGAGCATGTATGAAGAATATAATGACAGTAATCGAGGCAAAAGAGGTGTGCAAGGATCGTGACACATGGAAGTCCGTTGTCTCTGCCTACCCCTCTGGGAGACAGGCGTGAGTCTATGTATGTATGTACATATAAATGATTCGACAAACATCTACAAAAAGAAAGTATACTTCTAGCACACATATGTACATATCTGGTGACATAAAATGTTTTGAAACCAATAAGTCAGAAATAGCATATTTTCTTGTGGGTTAACGTAGAAGAAGCTTTAGCATCGTAACAGTATCGCCAGGATGAATGCCTCAATGCCGATGACAGTCTCGCCAGGATATCTTAATTAATTAATAGGAACATTTTTTGTATCGTTCGATTAACTAAGATTTAAAAGTTGTGATGGAATGGCCCATCATAACTTTTAAAAGATATTATAATATCACCAGGATTGTAATAATCTTTCTTTAGTTAAATTTATTTTCTCTAACAAGACAATACTAATAATAAAAGGGTTAGGAAACTTATTTCAATAAATAAAATTGAGATATAGTGCTAGTACAAGAGCAACATCAATACGTGCGTTTAAAAAATAAATTGGTGTAGCTAACTAACATATCACGGGCTGCTATTTACGTCATACGGGCTAATATTTACGTCACGTGTTCTATATTTGCATTGAGCTCTATGAGAAATGTCATGACATCACGGTCACACTGGATTGTAACTGACATATCATCCCCATCCTGTAAAGTATACGTAGCGAGCTGTTATTTTCAGTCCTGTCGCTACCCACTTACACCGCTTGCGCAATGTTTTGATGATGATTTCACGCGGGATGACTACCAACCAAAGGACTACCAACAGAACAATGTGCTTTAATTAAGTCAAAAACTTTTTATTCGTGTTTATACCTATGTAAATATGTGTATAAAATGGAGAAAGATATAGAGAAAGACCCTAAGTCATATCGACCAGGTCACTAAATCATTGACCATAAGTTGCCCGCAGCGCTTAGGGATCGCGTAGAATCTATGGAAATTAGGCTTTGATGACTTCTGGCTTCACCCTTGCCGTTGCGGGATCCAAGACAGTTAAAGCGATACCCGGGATATGCCTGAGCCTCATCGCTCAGTGTCAATTGCAGGAGTTGCAGTGGTGGGTAAGAGGGAGCAGCGAGTCCCAATAAGACAATACTGAATTCACCAACAACGCTCAACCCGGTCTTATTGGAGTTTGTTCTAATAATGTGGGTGTGGCTATCTTTCCAAACCCAGATTAGAACAAACCAGCCTGTAAAGTTCAAATACGGGATAAGGGATAAGGATTAGAAATATAATATTTGTGTTATTATAATGATGATTCCTAACGTTTCTGGTACGTTTTCCGCAGACGGAGTGGCGGGGGCATCTGGCGGCGCGCGCGGCGGCGGCGTGCGCGCAGCGCTGTGGTACTTATTGCTGTTTGTGTACTAACTGATGAATAGATGAAACATTTTTTAAGGAATTTTGTTTGTTTTCTTTTGTTTTTAGTTTAAGGATATGAATGTGAGAATGTGGAATGATACAGAAACAAATTATGTACTACACTTGGTATTCCGAACGTTGATTGCGTGAAATGCATGAAATTATAATGAAGTAATCGACCCTCGACCTCTGGCTTAGCAGTCAGGACAGTAACCACTACACCGACACGCCAGTCTAGTCTATACATTTAGACATCTTTTCATTTTTGAAAACAGTATTCAAACCATTCATTATTAATATCACATAATGCATACTATAAGATAATCAATATTTTAATTTCATCAATATTAACTCATCTCGGCGATAGAAAGCCGTATTATCTGACTTATTAGTTAGAGTTTAGTAAAAAGAATACTTTCGTATCGATGAAATTCCAATTCCTTTGCGATCCGCAATCGATTGAGCGGCCCGCGTTTTTACATAATAACCTAGAACGACAGTTGCACAAAATGGACCTAAAAACGCTCTGTGACATCTCTACCTTAGTGAACATTTTGAATCTAAGTTCAAAGAGGATGCCCTCTGGCGAGACCTAGTTAGTTTTGATTGTTGTCCCCGCACGCCTCTATATCCGGTGAAGGAGTGAAAGTCTCCTACACTAACTGAAAATGTCATATAAAAGAAAAAGAAAACAAGACTATCATCGGCAAATCTCATAATCATCCTATACTTACTGTATTGGGGCCTGTGATATACAAGCATTCATTCGTCGATAGAACAAAGTAGTACTGTCTATCATTGTGTCTAAACACTTATCACTTCTAACCGGTCCTTAAAAGTCGTACACCACAATAAACATATTAACAGAAATGAGACGTTTCTTCATTCGTTGGCCTTCGCTCTCGTTATTTGATAGGACGGCTATGCAATACAATAGCGAGAAGTTAAGAGTAGATTTGAAAGCTTTACTTACCTCCAAGGCAAGGGAAAAGAAGGCACCGCGTGAATGATACCATGTGTGTTGCAAGAGTCATACATATGTAGGTTACGGTAATTGCTTTACATCAGGACTGACGCTTGTTTGCTGCCTTAGCAGGATAACAAAGACATACAGACAAAATCGCTTTCTCATTTATAATATTAGTTGGGATGGTTTTCAAATTAGAATATGAGGTAACCAAGGGAATTTCCCCAACGAATGCATGTACTTGTCTGCTAATATTGAAAACAATCCAATTAGATTAAAATGGTTACAATGAGCGGAGTTAATAACATATTGATGGCGGAGCCAATATTTGCGTTGGCTATCGGTTAGTGCCTCCGAGCCCGAGCCCCGAGTGTTATGAATATGTAGGTACGTAGTTCGCAACTATTCCAACTTGATAATATTATCCAGTTGGAATAATTACAAGTAATTATAGTAAAGAGTGTCTAAGTACTCCTCGGATATTCAATGAGAAATATTTCTTATAGATACGTATGATGTAATCATAGTCAGGGTCACGGATTCTTAATAATTGCCATTGTGTTCGAATTTTCTACAAAGATAAAATATTATTCAAACGGAGTTTTTTAATAAGCCTTGTTAAGAATTAGGACTCGACTGGTATAAACCTAAGGAAAAACCAAAATAACCCCTCCATGTGACTTCCTCTCTTTGTCTGTATGTTCCACATTTTGCTCTTGTGTGTGCATGCAAATATACCTACGTAACAAGGTCGGGCAGACGAACATTACCGTTCGCAGCTGATACCCGCGACGCTTAACGCCTGGATTAATGTATGCATGGAATTAATCATTTACACGAATTAATATTTACAAAATTGTCAACAATGTAATTATAAATATAATTTTATAATGTCATCCTGGTTTTAATTGGAATGGAAATTAAACGGCGCCACGGCAGCCCGTCACAATGGAGACTAGCCTTCTATACGGGACATGTTATAGTGCACCGGTGTGTGCGCAAACGCAATGACATTTTAAATTCCGTCACTCCTGATCCGAAGAGACGACAGTGCATACCGGAAATAGCTCAGGTACAGGACCGATGGCTTTCCGTGCTCTCTGCAGGACGGGGGTGTAATACCGCCAACTCCCTGGCTTCGGGCTGATATTGAGCAATTAGAACTCATTATTCGCGGTTAAACACGCTACGTCTAGACTCTAGACCAACGAGGCAGTTTCTAATAGAAATACCTGTATTGTTTTCCCTAAAATATAACATTCCAAATACATAAAAGAACATATATGTGTTCAAATCGTCCAAAATAAGGAATCTAGGATAATGAGCGACGACTCATCTTCCTATTCAGCCTTCTTTATCCTACATAACCCAGATAATAGGATTTAACGTATGTCAAGTCTACTTACTTATAAAGTATATATAAAGTGCTCTAGCAGCAACCTTGCTACAGTTATTTGATGTCAGGTGGTAGAGATACTAAATAGAGAACAGAATAGAGACACTTTTCAATGAGATATGCCTTCAATGCCCGAGTATACAAGGCAATTTTCAATTCTATAGGAAGCCTCTTAAACATCTCATCGAGTAATAGTGCAAGCTGAGTTTAATTGCGTTGACCGTAGTTGCCAAGTTAGGCGGCAAGTCTTTCCTTCTAGGTAACTCACGGTTTGATTGTCTTCATAAGATTTATGGTGATGGATATATTTTGCTAGGTTTGTTGGCCAATATTTTGGGAGCATTTTAAGTGTGGTCCTCATGACTCCTGTTGATTAATATAAACTATGCTTCTAAGCCTATAACAAGTCAGGTAGAGTTTTTAGAGAAAACAGGCATGATCGTGTGTTAATATTGTAGTTCTATCTGTAAGCTAGGTTGTCCGAGCTCATCGGTTGCTCATCGGTTGCGGAATGGTCGGCAACGCGTAAGTGATTCCATGCGTATTGCAAGACGAGGATAAGCGGTCGCTGCAAGTTTATTACATAATTCAAAAAAAATTAAATCATATGTGGCGCAGCGGTTGAGGATGTCGCCTCGTCACCTCGTGTCCCCGGCTTCGATTCCTGCACAGGACAACGATTTGTGTGACCAATAAATATTTGTTCTGAGGCTAGATATACTTTGTGTGCATCAATTATATGTTTGTAAATAGTAACAGGGTTTCGCTGCCTTAGTGCGGGAATAGTCTTTTTAATGAAAAAGAATAATAATAAGTTTTCTATGATTATTTTGCTATTCAAAAGATATCTGTTTGAATGTTGAGTGAACATTGTTGAGTGTATTTCCTTCGGTCACCCATACGCAGTAGGCGCGGGTGCGTCACGCCAGGTCAGTGTATGATTGCCCTCATTTCTTAGCACTTGTATGATAATGAGTAGTTACGAAGAACGCACCGCTTTCAAGCTGTTTGCTCAGATAACTTTCACGATATCAAATCGACGCTTATCGACCGCAAACATCGCGTATCTGCGTCTGACATAACTACAGCACGAAAAGTATTTCAATTTAAGTACATGTCTACTATTGAAATATTCGCTTATTTGGTTATATTATACAAAATAACAAATAATTATGGTAATATATTCATATTGAACCAATTTCATAAAAATAACAATAAACATATCTGAAGTTATATATATACATATGTATAATGCTCCTGGATAAATTTTTGTGGTAATTCTAACTCGAACGTAGACTAGCCAACTAGTAAACATATGTGTGTGCACGCACACAGGGACAGACTCATAATCCGGTGCAATATTTCGAATAAACAATAAAATGTAATTAATAAATTTCGACTCCGGTCTGGTGATCTTGTCATAAATAACTAAATACAAGCTAGCTAAATATAATTCACTTCATCACTCTTATAAAATAAATTTTATCAATCTGTATACCAAAATATCGATAATAATAGGTCTTTACCTATGAAATTGCCGTTTTGTATGAAAAAATTTAAACGAATTTTTTTCATGAATTTTTTTATTTGTATTAATCGAAGTAATCACCCATGCAATCAATGCATCTTTGCCATCGCAGTGGCAGTTTATTGATGCCCTTCTTAAAGAAATCAGCTGGACGGGAGGCAACAAATTCTTCAAAGGCATTTTGTACTGCCTCTCGGGTATTGAATTTTTTTCCCGCTAAGAAGTTATCCAAATTCTGGAAAAAGTAGTAGTCTGTAGGCGCAAGGTCTGGTGAGTAGGGCGGATGACGGAGAGCTTCCAACCCCAGTTCTTGCAACTTGGAGACCGTCTGCTGTGCAGTATGAGGTCGCGCGATGTCGTGCAGGAGCAGCGGAGACGAGCGATTGACCAATGCTGGTTGGAGATGCGCCAGCTTCTCCATCATTGTGCTCAGTTCTTCACAGTACACATCTGCAGTAATGCTCACCCCGTTTGGTAAGAAGCTGTGATGAATCACACCGGCGCTAGACCACCAAACAGTGACCATCACTTTTCTAGGGGTAAGTTTTCGTTTAGGGCATTGTTTAGGTGCTGAACCAGGATCCAACCAACTTGCTGAGCGCTTGCGGTTATCAAACAGAATCCATTTTTCATCGCAGGTAACAATGCGGTTCAAAATTCCTTCATTTGTGTGTCTGTTGAGCAGTGCAAGGCACGTCTCGACGCGTACTTCGCGCTGGCGATCATTGAGTTCGTGGGGCACCCATTTGTCAAGCTTTTTTACCTTGCCAATTTGACGCAAATGGACCAATATTGTTTTGACGCTAACGTCGAAAGCTGCTGCTAATTCAGCCGTAGATTGTGTATCATCAGCTTCCACAACCGCCTTTAATTCGTCATTGTCGACCAAAGTCTTCGGACGACCGCGAGGTTCATTTTTCAGGTCGAAATTTCCAGAACGGAAGCGAGCAAACCAATAACAGGTGGTGCGTTGGTTTGTAGTGTTAGCTCCGTAAACGTCGTTGATGTTGCGTGCCGCTTGTGCCGCGTTGCTGCCACGACGGTACTCATATTCCATAATTACTCGAATTTTTAACGTATCCATGATGACGAAAAAGATTGAAATGCGATGAAAATGTAACACTAATCAATAAAGAAATGACTACTTTTGGAAAAAAGAATCCATGTTTTTAAAATAAAATTAATTTGAAATTAGAATTCTTAGCCAAACAAAAATTATTTTGATTTGAAATGGCCAGTACTGCAGAACGGCAATTTCATAGGTAAAGACCTAATATGTAACTAGAAATATTATGTATACTTAACTGTATTACTACAAACATGTCCAAATCCCGTGTTCATGCCCGCTTGAGTATGTTTCGCCGGACCGTCTCAACTGGGTCGTGTTGAAACCGGTAGTAGATGAACCCACTGAGTTTGTTTCGCTGGGTCTTCTCAGTTGGGGCGCATTGGATCCGGTAGTAGCATTAAAGCGCGACCGTCGTTATTAACACAAGGTCCGTCATAATAATAATACCTTTAATATAGACACAACCATTGACAATATGTAGTAAAAATATTAGACTTAAACTAGATAATTAAACATAATCTCTTGACAATAACTTGATACGAGCTAGCTAAATATCATTTCTGTAATAAAATAAATTTTATAAATGTTTTCATACAAGATGTACCTAAATATCTATGTTACTAGAAATAATATCTAATGTATACAACTATATTACTACAAACATGTTCTGACTATTTACAAGCGCTTTTTTAAAGTCTACGTGAATAAAAACCTTTTTTATTTTATTTATTTATTTATCATGTTCTGACTATTTACAATCGCTTTTTTAAAGCCTACGTGAATAAAAACCTTTTTTTATTTATTTATTTAATCTACGTGGGCCCGACCCGATATTTAAATTCAGGATCTCATTATTTGGGGTTAATCACTGCAAAACTGAGTAATCATAAATTTAAACGTCGAGTGGGGATTGAACCAGCACTCTCTACTAATCTGGAAAAAGCTACGGATGATATATACTGGTTGGTAAATTTAAAAGCTCCCTTACCAATAGTCTTACGTAGGATATTCAATCCGAAAGAATACATTTATGGATTCAGTTCTAAATTTAGATTTACGTTTTGCCTTGAGAATATTGATGTAAACATAAATATGAAAGATTTGGGATCTGGATAAGAAAAGAAAATAAAAAAAAAATCAACAATCAATAAAGTTGTGTAGCTAAATATATGCTATGTAGAGCAAACAATGATATAGACGTGTCGTCAAGTAACACCTTAGCTAATACCAGTTGAGAGATGTGAGCTATATTAGAGAGTGGATACTGAAACTGAAAACATTAACTTATTCATATAATCTTGAATTTATTTTCTGTATCTAAAGGATTTTTAGTAATTAAAATTAATAAAGTATTTTCGCAATAGTTAATCAATTAAAACTGAATTATTTCGCACGATGGATTGACGCGCACGATGGATTGACGGCACGAAGGATTATGGAATTGATTGATTAATTACACTTAAGACATGCATATTTATTAGCGAACACTGTAAATATTTATGGCTTTAAGTATAATTGGAAAACCGTTTAAAATTATCGGCATAAAAACTTGTATCAAGTAGATATTGGATAGGGAACTTACCTAATTTCCGTGACAAGCAAGCATTGTAAGGTTTGAAGCGGATCTGATAGCTATTTCATATCGCAACTATGTATGTTAATACGCCACCACGTCTTCTTTTCGCTTCACAACTGCTCTCTGTCCCCGGATATAACTACATCTAAATGTTCATATATTTATAATTATAAAATTGATATAGAAAACAAAACAAAAATGTATTAATAAATATTCAAAAAAAAGTTCCTCCTACGGCGAAATTGTACGCCCTAGGCCGTCGCTAGTCAGGGTGACAGAGTAAGGAACCTCCTCTCGATGCGTGCCGTTTCCATAATTGCCGCCTTCTGTATCCAGTGAGAGCCTCTTACGATGTTGGTCGAGGCTCTTTGCTACGAGACCGTTTACCGACACGACTATCCCAAAACTTATTGTTGAGTTCACATCCCACATGACGGTAACCTGGTGAATCAAGTTTATGTACTTTGACTTGTCATTCTCGGCTCTTACGAGGTTATCATCAGAGAATAATTGCACGGCGCTCCAACCGGTCTACCAAGATAATATCAGGCTTATTGGGAACAATAGTCGTGTCCGTAATGATAGACCGGTCCCAGTAGAACTTGGTCGCTTTCGAGAACTGGGTAGTTCCTCGTCATGGTAACTTCGTGAGCAATTGCACAAATAAAACCTTCAGTTCCCCAAATAGGTCACCGAAAAGGATCCAGGCCACAGATCCTTGTAGGTCCACATAAGGACCGACAGGGGCCTGGTGGAGCCATGAAAAACGTTGCTCTTCCATACTACATACTACATACATAGGGCTAGTACGTCCGGCTTACAGAACTTCACTTAAAGCAACGAGAGCGGCGTAAGTCCGTTGTCGACTGCGAGAACATAACCGTCGTTGCAGTTGACAAGGGAGGAGATATTCTCTGCGATTGCATACTTTACGGTTGTGTAGGTCCTTGGCATTTATTATTATTATTTTCATGAACGACGCATGTGCTCAAATTGTCTTATTTTATGTATGATCATCATAAAAATTATGAAAATCAAGGGATATGACGTTGATTAATTGTTGTTGAATGACGTATGATATAAATACGAGCCCCTAAACTCACACGGGGTAGTGATAATAATATAAAATAACAATCTTTTTACGAACGGGTTAACACTGGCCAAGTAATAATACAAATAACTTAAATCTATGCAATTAAGATACAAATTAGAAACAACCACAAAGCAAATTTCACAGGAACCTAGCCATTGAAGGTTTTCTACAAATACCTCTAAGATACTCTAGGGTAAAGCATGATACAATGACTATGATTGAGATTTGAGTGAAATAAAGTCATTTGTCAAATTGACATACAAACAATTAACTGCAAGCTAGAAAATGCAACGAGTTTTCGCGCTTTCCCTGTCAGAATATGTTATCATTTTCGTTGTGCTGTCAAATTGTTTTCTTATCGCGATACTTAGATATGTGTAGAAGATGCGCTTGCGCCGCTAGTTAGTATCGGTCGAGTAATCCGTGCGTGGTGTCACCGGCCTCACTGAAATAAATCATCGCTGAAGCGTGAAAGCAGGATTTTATCGAAGTACTTACTGAACTTAAAAAAAAAGTTTTGTTTCGAACTGTTTTGTGTTTTGTGAGGTGAATGCGGGGTGCTATGGATTTGAGTCAGGTAGGTTATTTTACTTGTAGTGGTGGGGGTTTAAACAATATTTCCTTATTAGTGATTTTAAAGCTAACGGTATGTTTTAAGAGAAAAGCTAATTTAATTACTAAGGTAAAGCTGGTACTAAAATGTTACCTACCGAAAACTTTCGTCTACATAAAACTTAATGACTGAACACACACATTTGTTTTGCTAAAATTACAGTACATTTACAATGACACGCCATGGACCTGATTGGACAGTTTTATTAATTACAGAGAATTTCTCCTATTTCTTGCCAATGTGATACCGAATCAAATAGATGTAATTTTCTGGGTCATAGTGGCTTTAAAAGTTTGGGGTTCTTTGACGTCTCTTTGGGTCTAAATAGACGGACCGCATTTCAACTGCAATCCAACTGCAAATTTGCAGTTCGGATGCAGTTTGAATGCAGTTGACACGACTGAAATAGAACTGCAAACCAACCGTGCGGTCCAATTGCAGTCGGCGTGCAGTCGTGTGAACTGCACACCGACTGCAATTTGCAGTCAAAACTACATTCAAACTGCATCCGAACTGCAAATTTGCAGTTGGATTGCAGTTGAAATGCGGTCCGTCTGTTTAGACCCTTTGGGAATCACAAGGTGAAGCTTATATTTACTGAGCAGGAGTGCATTATTTGGCTCGGGCACACTATCTCACTTATGAATTTTATCTTACGGGTTTTTATCAACAATTTGCACAGAAAAAATATATACATGCTGTGATTTTATTACTATTGAATATTTTTAGAAACTTAATAGCTATACTTAATAAGATTAAGTAATTACGTAATAGGTAATCTTTGTTGAATCTTCCTAATAAATAAAATATAAATAAGTAATCTGGTCCTAGAAACATGAACAAGCGATTTTTTTTCCAGTTTCATATTTCTTGTGATCCCAAGATATCTCGTGAGTGTGTATGTTTGATACTTCTTCACGTCTAAACGGCTGGAGCGATTTTAATAAAATTTCGTATGGAGTTAGCTGACACTCTGGATTAACATATAGGCTATAATTTGTATAATTTTTAACGCGGGTATTGCCGCGGGGCACAGCTAGTTATAAATAATTTATTGACACAATAATTGTTTCCTTGACTGTCAATGCACTCCCGGGACGTACTTGAGCCTCATTGCTTAGAGTCTTTTCGTTGTGTACCACTGGTGACCTTGGCTTTGAAGAGTTGCACAGATAGGTAATAGGGGGGGACTTATAACCTTAACTGACGTTCTGTTTTCCCTTTATTCTGGACGTTAGTTGTAAAATTACACTATTTTCCTCCTTTTACTACTCTTAAAAATACCTTTAACTAAATTATTCGTTAGTGGCTGGTTAGCAACAATGGACACAATTTCATCTGGTGGAAATTAATACAATAATAATAATTAATATTTTTAATATCACCAATATAAAAAAAATTATTCACCATATGTAGTGTTCTCCCTTGCCTTGAATAAGCCCGACACCTCCTGACCAACTATGGAAATTGCATCAAATAATTATGAGCACTAAAATAAAACAATGGCGCAATCCAGCAAAACACCTGACAGGCTTGTCAAGAAGTAACATTACAAGGCCATGTAATTTGTTAAGTTTTTGCCGGAGGATAGTGTTACATCCTTAATTGATTACAATTAACACCAACTAATTCCTTTTATTATTTGAGTTGATAATTGCGGACATATTTGAATTAGAAGTTACAATCGATTGCGTGATTGAAAATAAGTTGCAAAACCTAATAACATACTTTTACCTGCCTACCTGCGTCAAGTTGAGAAGCTAAGTTGGTGGTCATGATATACCCACACGAAGACTTACCTACACTCACTTACTTACTGGTAATGCTGGCAATGCATTACTTTCTCTTTATAAAGATTGTCACAAAAGGACAGAGCATAACTAGAACTGCTAAATCAATACCGCAGCTTGCCCGAGCGCATATTTAGTCATCAGATTGTAACGTGACGTTAATACTATATTATACATATATACTCAGTATGTATATCGTATACTCAGTATCATGCTGCAAAAAAGCTATGTAATTTTTATAAAAAAGGGAGTGTGCTTAGACCACACAACTGAAGTAAAACTTCAAACGTAAATGGTTATAAAAGAAAGAGAGAAAGAAAATATGTCTCTTGCCCCTTTAGTTATATACGAAACGTAAATCTCGCTCTTTCGATCTTCACTAACTTATATGTCCCTCTCAATTTCCGTTCCCCTCACCCGATCACACTTATATATACCCGATAACGCTCTCGGCTCGCACTCACCAGCTTACTTTCCAAGTCAAGTATGCGTAAAGAATTATTACTTCAAAATACGCTAAAAATAAATTTGCTCATATAAACATTTGCGAGGACATTAATGTAATTTAACAATGGTCTCGTTTATTTTAAATTAATTTAAAATTTTAAGGAAAATAAGTATTTTAGTATGGTACTATCTACCGCCCCACGAGGTGCAGCAGGTTTATAATTTGTTTACTGTACCTATACGAGAGTTGAAATACTTTCTTAGGTTCTCAGCCGTTGTCAACTTTCCGTCACCATTCGAGTCTACCGACTGCGATGGCCAAATGGCTATATGTTCTTAAGATCAAATAAAACCAAGAACATTAGGTGTTTGGATCTAACAGCCCGCGTAGTTAGCTACCACCATCACGTTCAACCCTGTCGTCAATCACTTTTACTATTTTTAGTTATTTATGTATCTGCTACATTTGAGGATCTGGTCTAGCTTAGAATCCTACTAATATTATAAATGCGAAAGTTTGTGAGTGTGTATGTTTGTTACTTCTTCACGTCTAAACGGCTGGAGCGATTTTAATTAAATTTGATATCGAGTTAGCTGACACCCTGGATTAACACATAGGCTATAATTTATAAAGTTTAATGCCGGTAAAACCGCGGGGCGCAGCTAGTTATGTATAAAACTATGGCCAACTGAAATCATAACTTAGTTAAAAACAAAGTAATAGCTTGAGTAGAAATACAATGTATCGGCAGTATACTTACTGCCGGCACATTGTATTTCTGCATCCCATAATTATTAATGTAATTTTTTTGATATGATCTTTCACTTCCATCTTTGAACGAACGATCAATAGCACCTACAGCCCCTCCGGCTACAGCTGCGTAAGGGCAACATTTGATTTGCCGACGTATACAGTTCGTAACCCGGGATAGGTAGACAGTACTGGTTCGATTCCCACCGGACAATTCACCATATAGCCGAAAGATGTGCAAATACCTATAGATATAAAAACCCCGCCTGGCTAGCTACCAGATACGGGTGGCGATCTGGTGGATGGTGGTGGAGATCTTTGAGGCAGCAACCAATCCATCCGCACTATACCAAATACAGTCATTATGTTTACGTTCTATTTTACGAATTGTGAGGCGAATCCACGCCACGTCACAAGCCCCTGTTGTCCTAATTGCTTGTAATGTTCATTTTCTAATGGCCTTACGTTTTCTCATAAAACATTTCTCCTATAAAAGTTTTATGATGATAAATGGATGCTAGTTATTCGTAGAAACTTAAGTAGATAGCTACCTACTTTTTGTACATGTTGAAACTGGCTAGTAAGGAAATTGGATAATCGTCGCAATCCGCCGAAGTATTCCGCTGCGTGTCGCTACGTTTTGTTGCTACAGTCATACAGTGAGAATCGAGTGCCTTATTATTTCCCGGTATTTAATTAATATTGACGTAACGTGCAATATGTCGCGCCTCGAAATGTTGTGGCGCTAGGTCAGCTTTATTTCCCTTAAAAATCAGTATAATGAAGGGTCAGGTGGATTAGTGCAGTACTACTTAATTATTATTTGTTTAGGTAGAAAGAACGGACCTTATGACCAGGTCCATACTTTCCTGTACGAAACTTAGCTAATATTTTATAAGAAATCAGAGTAATACATAATTTCACTCTCGGTTATAATAAATACATTTAATATATAGTTCAAATAAAATACATTATAACGACCTATTTTTAGTTTATATAATTATTCTTTTCTAATTTCTATAATTCTTTTCAAATCTTAAATATATTGTAATATTGGGATTGACAGAAGCATTTGTTATATAATTGATCTGATATAATTTTTTTACTGTCAGTCACTTATGGGATTTTAATAACATATAAATAAGCAACACATATTTTTATTGTATACATGCGTCACCATGATGCATGTTCAAATTGTGTTAAACAAAATTTATAGAATTATCGATTATTACTCATTAAAGCCGGGCCGCGCAGGCACCCGCGCAAGCACCTCGGGGCGGAGGGCCGAGCGATCAGTTATCTGCATTCAACTGCTACTGATATTAGTCCGACATATTATATAGCATTTTATCAGTTTTATTAACAAGATTTTTTCTTATCAAACCTGTGTAAAGAGGGATGGGCGATAAGTAATTAAATCATTTGCAAATGTTTAAAATGTATAATAACATTTGATAATATAATCACTTTTTATTAAGCAGGAGAAATTATATGGTGTTTGCACGTTCTTATATGTCTTGTATATTTAGTGCTAGTATGAAATAGGTTGCTAATATAAACGGTATTCATTTTATAGAATGTAATTTTAGGATTCAATGTAGATACTCAATATATTTATTACATTCCACAATGAATCATTTCATCAACATCATCGATTCATCACTATCCTATCAGTCAAATGACGTCAGCTACTGGAAAAAGGCCTCCCCAAAGGTCTGCACAATGGTATATTGTCCATCATTTGCCATAAATTCCTTATTGATTGAATAAAGATTATTGAAGTTATACTTCTTTTGGCGCGATTTGGCGATGAAGTTACGATGCGCGCGCATCTGCGCGCGCATCTTAAAAATAACAGCATGAAGTTAGATCTAGGTGGTATGAAAATTGATAACTATGTTCAAGTTGTATATTAAGAAGTATAACTTCTAACGCGTGTACATAAGTACACACAAGTTTTTTTTATTATTATTTATTATTACTCTCGCCGGACTTCGGATTATCTTATGATATCCTGATATCCCTATGTAACCCGCTCAGTTTCTCCTCCAGTTCCATAGTTTCGAGGGGCCAGAGGTGGTCCGGTTTAGTAACATGTATCTGCTGGCTTAGCCACTCCTGGCCCATCGTTACCACCGTTGTTACCAAGGCTGGGAACAGGTGGGTTGCCGGAGACTGGGACCGCGGTTTACTGTGCGCCATCATTTGATGATTTCGATGCCATAATCGCCACGCTTGTCAGACGGGTTGGCGATCGCAGTATATTACTCAAAGAAACCTGCTGCCCGTTTTCTGGTAGGTATTTGTATATCTGGTAGACTTTCCTCACGTCCCTCATGGAAGGAGATGGGGGGGGGGGGATATTCTTTGCTGCCAGCCACACAGCACATTTAAACATTGGATTGAATAAATTACTAGCGATAGCTTATCAAGTGGACGTTATCACGAACACACCTTCAGAATAATTATGTATTATTGTGATTCAAATTCCAATGGTTGGGATGACTAATATCTAACCGATTCCACGTAATAATAGATTTTTCCAAGTAAATCGTGTAATCACGGTCGCCTGCTGATAAACATGTTTTTATAATATATACGCCAATAATATCAACTTTTACATCATCGTATTGGCAATAGGTACTGTTCGTTAACAGAAAAGTTTTAAGAATTTTATACGGATTGCACTGTGTTAATTCGTATCATTTAACACATACGTTTTAATTATCACTAGCTAGTAGTACTGATCTATTTTAAATACTGTGTCACTCTGCACTTTTGGTGCGACTGCCTATCTGAGCTAATGTACTCGGGTCAGACCGATCTTGTGATGTTCGAAGCAAAGAAAGCTCTTGTGTGCAATGTTTCGGTCATATTAGTCCGCGTGCGATCTTTAAGTAAATAAGGTCAATCAATTATAAGCTGCTTTGCATTTATATATGGCGTACGTGTGAGGTATTCGAAGTGGCGGACGCTGTAGCGTCTGCCATTTTAGAAATCATCACCTAGCATTGTGTTAAAACCTAAAAGGTATTTCTGCTAGATGTTCCTGCATGTTATTTTTCTCTAATAGCTTAATACATACTTTTACCAAGTAACTTAAAACAGTGAAAGTACTCCGCTATCCCCCCGTGAATTGTAAGTTTATATTTTGCCCCACGATACAGTAATTATTACGTACAATATAATTAAATAATGAGACAACTAACACACTGTAATCTGATCCGAAATTAGATTGAGCCTGTGCACAAGACAACTGATACGCATACTTATATTCTTGGAATACATACATATTATAGCAAAGAAATGTTTATATGAGCACAATATAAGCTAATTGAATCCTACGAGAAACTAAACTACGAAAAACTAAAAACCTACGAGAAATTCTAATTACTTTACCTTGTAGAAAAACTATATAAAACAGTATCAGCTACTAAATGTTAATTGCTACCAAGGTGGACACCTGACAGGCTCTTCACACCTTCATCGAACTCCATAGTCAAATAGACCAAAACATCCAATATGAATTCCAAACATGCCTGTAATAGACATAATTATATCCGTTGATAACTTATAGTTGGGTTGAGTCATTTTTTCATTAGAATATGTGAGCGATCGACGGAAGTATCTATCGCACGTTTTTATAAGATATGGGTATTAAAATACCATGTGGAGACATGACAACTGGCGACGTTCTGTTGTAGATACTAAACTATACAGAGACATGTAGAAATACCTAATGTGTGTGAACACTCGTACTACACCTAGCACAGTTTTGTTCGTGTTTAAGATTATTTGAGACGTATGTGTACGAATACATATTTAAATGTTGAAAGACTTAATCATAGTTTGGTAACTTGGAATTGATGTAATTTTAGTTATTCAGTAAATAAATATAGAGAGATACCTCACGCTAATGGCAAGCATGTGTACCTATATATCTTTTCAAATTAAATAACCTACTTCATTTTAAATAATATATCCAGTACCATCATACTATGAATTATAATAGTATGATGTGCGTGTAGAGTCATTTTCAATAAATATCTAGTTATTTTAATTTGTGTTGTTCGTATAGATTGTTCTCTATAATAATGAGTTGTGTTATGTTTCTAGTTTTGTATAGAATTGTAAAGTGACTACAAAAGTAATTCATTGAGTGTGCGTGCGTGCGTGTGAGTATGTGTGTTTTCTCCTGTTTCTTACTTGCTCTTTGCGGGCCGGTGCCGCGGTGGTCACAGGTGCGTCTGTGACCCAGATATTATGTTCAAAGCACAAATAAACAGGTTTATCACTATTTGTTCAGATAACGTAGAATATCGCTGAATATTGATTCCGATTCGCGACTGTTTGTGCAAATTCTTTAAAAGTGAATGATGTTTGCTTAATGATATATAAAACTTGTGAAATATAAATATGTAGGTCGCCACTTGTCGACATTACAATGAATTATTATTTAGATTATAGATTGCACCAAAACGTTAATCAGTATGTAACTAAGAAGATTAGTTTTTTACACTTACTCCGATTATTTAAATGGAGATTTGTTGTGAGAAGGTCTTACAATCGAAAATGGGTCTCCTTCTACGTTGATATACTTATCTACTTGAAGTTTTAAGAGACCTACAGAAATTTGGGTTATATGTTTTGATTTGGTTTATTAATTAACGCCAGTTATCGTTAAATTACAAATTTGTATCTCAATATCATCATCATCTATCTACCTGACATTGACAGCACACACTTGGCAGATTCCCACTGGTCAATGTAATCTAGGATTTCACAGGAGTGAATGGAATTATTGAATAGTACCCTAGAGCGTTGGTAGCTGGGACTATCAGTTTGATTTTGCTTCGCTTGGCCCTCGATGCCACGTTAGTAACCAAAGGAGCAAAATAAAAAGCTCGATCCTATTCAAATAATTAAATGACCTACTTCATAGGAAGCTTCCATTTGTCGAATCTTATCTGTCATCTTTTTAGAACCCTGCCCTTCTCGCTGATTCATGACGGCTTTTCCAAAATAAGTTCGTAGCACTTTCCTTGCATGCAGAAACGCATTACAGAGAATTAACATAATATTGCTATTTCGCTATTTCCCGTAGCGTACTCCTTAAGCGGAGACGCTTAAGGCAGCGAAGGCTCGAGCTGGTGCACCGCAGTGCTCTACGTATTCTATTCGCTTTTCTGGTTTACTTACCATGTTGGTTTGGGCTTTCTGAGGTCATATTCCAAATCAAGGGCAATTACCCCTTTAATTCTTACCTAGTCTCGGGTACATTTGTTTTCCAATAATATATCTGGAATTATATGAAATCTATTCCGGATCGGTAGAAAGTGTGAAGACTATTGTTATACCGAACGTTAGGGTTATAACAGTTGTTTTCAGATTTACTTTTTATACTGCTTATATTACTGAAGGGTAGTCTACTCTTATCATTAAATTAAAGCGGTGGGCTTACAAAAATAATATGCCAATTCGTTTAAGAGTATAACAATTGAATTAGTTTAATCTAGGTATTGGATAGGCTATGCAACGTCGATCCTTTGCTAAGGCGGAGTTTAGTTGATAGTTTAATTTCAATTCAATCAATCAATTGGGTATTTTATGTTAAAGGGACAAGCTGAAGTGGTTGCTTAGATACTTGCCTTTCACGTCGCCGGTGGTAGGTTCGATTCCCATCCAGGACAGATACCTATTCGTGTTCAAGAACATGACTGTTTGTCCTGAGTCTGGATGTAATTATCTATACTCGTATAAGTATGTATTTACAAAAGAAAGTCTGATTTCCATAGTACAGGCTCTGCTTAGTTTGGGATCAGATGGCCGTGTGTGAATAATGTCCCAGGATATTATTATTACTATTAAAATTGTACACTTCGGATAGGATATTATTATTTGGAATATAAATTTGATATTTAAAAGTATTGTTTTTACTATAGTTATTAAATTTAAATAAACCTCGTGCTTCAATCACCTTATAATAACTGTGGTGTTACACCGTCATAATTCCAACGAAAGGCACAGGCCATTGTGTCACTATTGTGTCTGTAATGTGCCGCTTTGCCTACCCAATGATTGCGACAGTGTAACAACAACACGTCAAGAGGACGAAGTAATTACATAGGTAAGCGCAATATCATGTAAACATTAATAAACATTACCCAAATCGTTTTACAGCCGATTTCTAAGTACGAACCAATTAGGCACGTATCAGGAAACATTTCCGTACGTTTATCATAAATTAGGCATAATGTAAGTAAAATGCAATATACGATAAGCGTCGATTATATATTGCTTTCATTAGTAGATAATATCTATCCACACTAATTTTGTGTATGTTCGAGTAGATATCAGTGATACTTGTCAATCAAATACGAGGGTTCTACACGGATTGAACCGTCCGATTTTGATGTCAAACAGGATTATATCATTGCAATAATATGCTTTTTATAGTGTAGCTGTCCGATCCGAGTAATTGTGTAAAAAAATTAGCAAATTTGCATCCTTTGCGGATCCAAATGCTAGTCACCACACGACAAGTAGCATGTGATAGTTAGGACTACTGAATTGAACATTTATTCTGTTCATTTCTTATCATAAACTTTACATAATATAACATAACCTTTTGAAGTAAGTGATGTGTTCTAATATGAAGGTTACTAGAGAAAGGGAGATGGTGTCAACATCGCTAGAAATGGCCTCCTATATTACGTCCGTGGGCTTATGTACACGGCCCTACATGTCCGACAGTAAGCGCATGCCACAAAGACTGAAAAGTCGCACCGCTTCTCAAATGATGTCCTTCCACATTATTCGTCCACACTGAAATGGCTGACAGTACTTGGCTGAAATTTGTAATAGAAATAGTTGGGTATACATTATTTTTATACAAATTTAATTTACATCCCAATAAAGAGCTCATCAAGTTTATAATACAACGCTGCATAGAAAGTAATCATCATTTGAACTTTGGGAATTGATTAAATCCTGTTAAGTGCAGACGTTAATAAAAAAACGTTAACCACTGAACAAGGTGGAAGAATACATTTTAACAGCACATTTAACTGTAAAGCATCTCCGTGCTTCGCTGAGCAAGATAAGCTGTTGCCCTCAGGTGTAGTCATTTGAAAACAGTCATTTAGTAATACTTGAGGCTCACTTTAGGGTTACCATTTCCTATTGATTTATTAAAATTAATAATCAATTTTATAGGTAGAATTGGTAGTTACCGTTGCTTCTGTTCTGTTACATACTACCTTATATGGTTATAAATAATAACAGGTTATACCTATTACCACAGAGGCCATCATTACAAGAGAAACAGGATTGACTTCGTTTCCAATGCATTTTATTCTCCAAACACAAAAACTGCAAGATAGTAGTGTAGTATAACTGGAATAAGTTAATTGAGCCGGTTCTACACATTTTATGAAATCTTGTGTTATTTTGCCTCTTATCGTGGTCAGTGTTTGAACTTTACGACTTATTAAAAACATTAGCTCCAACTTCATTACCCCACGGATTGTATGGAGGTGATATAACGCGGAACAGTTTATGACAAGCACCACACTGCGCGCCCGTAAAGCTTAGCTCTCCAACACAACACAGTTTATTAATAAGTTTGATAAAATGCAGGCATTTGATGAGTTTAATATCTACCCATCTAATTACAATTAATTTGTAAATAAAAATATACTTAGAATTTCAAAATCTTCGCAGTACTTCCCATAGCGTGATTGCTAAGAATTAAGATTTTCCATAAATAGTTATCAAACTCTTGAGCTCCTATGTAATAGTAACGTAGATTGGTGAAGAATTTATGCAAACTTTTAGACTCTTGGTCTCTCTATGCTCTAGAGTATCAAATCAATTAGTATGATATGTGACGTAAACAAACCTAAAGTTTATATACGTATAAAGAGCTAGCAATCCGCCCAGAGTTCGTCCGGGTTGAACGGTTTTGAATATATTGCATATTAACCCTCTACCACCTACCACCTAATCTTGTTACACAACCACCTACCATACGTCTCACAGACGGGCGAGTAAAAAGTATGTAAAACCTAAGGGTTTTGTTTTTTAATTAAAATCAATTAAAATAAATATCAACGTCATTATTAAAGCAAACAAGGCACATAAAATATAACTTTTTTTTTCTTAAAATCATAATTTGTTTGAAACTACTCCTAATTGCAACGTAAAATTTTTCATATTCAAAAAACGAGATCTACAAATATAATCACAAAACATAGGAACTTATTTCTTTCTGTTTATAAAAATATAATAATCAGCAAGTAATATAAAATCAAAACTTTCTCATTATAATCATATCTTTTTCAAAATTGCTGGACATCAATCTTACAGATTTTTCCAGACAGTAAATGCACATTTTATGGGAGAATTCGATACAAATCGGCTTTTTACACTCAAAACACAATATGTGTTGTGTCCTGCGTTTCGTTTTAGGGTCGTAGATTGAGCAGTTTTTTCGAGAAGCCCATCTGTCTTCGGAACTGCTTCCAACCGGTAGAGCTGGTGGGATCGATTCATTGCCGCAGTGAAGTATGCGCCGAAGTGCGATTCGAATATCTCCTTGAATCTTCACATTGTTTTCTCGACGCTCCATATGCGGTCTGGTCAGGTATTCAGCTAGCCTCTTCATAAATTGGAATCTGCTTTCAATTTTGTTTCCTTGGGCTTGAGCAGAAAAACTGACGACGTAGCAGTTTGAGGCCGAAATATCGAGCAGCCTATAAAATACTGCCAATGGTCACATGCCCGTTCGAGTACCTGTAGTATAATTGGAAAATTAATTTAATTGGAAACTTTGGTCGAGTAGGTCCACTCCGATCTTGGTACGATTGTAGAAAAGTATGATTTCCGGTTTCTTGGTAACTTCATCTATGTCTGGCATATGATACATACTTGAAACGGTGATCCATACTTCATTTGGCTTGGGATCGTAAGATGATATAGTTGTATCTTTTGTTAACCCCAAGATCGTAAAATCAACAAGTCGGTGATGGGCTGGTAAGAATTTTTATAACCAACGCTCAATAACACTATTACTAGAAGCCATTTTTAACGGAAATAGAATAAAATCACAATTAAAAAGAAGTCACGCAACCACCTACCATACGTCTCATAGACGGAACACGACAATTTTTTACTTGTCAGTGACAAATGTGCGCACCTAGGACCACGACGAGCGCTTGGACAGCAGTGGGAGACGTGGCGGGAAGGTACAGGGACGTGCAAGTTGATACGTACTTTGCGCGCCAAAATATTAACGATTTAAATTTTCTTGCGTCTGAGAGACGTATGTCAGGTGGTTAAGGGTTAACATAATATAGAGCTTTTCTCCTTCTGAACCGATGTATGTTTAATGGAATGAAATAATGAAATTTATTCAACATTTGGATATTAATATACCCTTGTACTTGTCAGGTTCACAATGCAGTACATAAACATAGTCAAATACAGTAAATATCTAGTAAAAAATTACTAAGCTATTATTTAATGTTTTATTATTTCAACTATTGAAATAATTATCGAACTCGTAAGTGATGTTTCGGAGATTCAGGAGGGAATCTCCGAAACATCATATACCATAAACTTAATCAGTAGGTAATTTGCCGTTACTATTTGAAAGCTGGTTTTTATTAGCGACTACGTTAAACGTAATATTATTATTATAGCTAAGCAGAATTATTGTCGTGTCAAACAATTGTAAGCCATTGATCGACAAGTCATGCAATTAACTTTATTATCGCAGTTCGTAGTAATAATAAAAAGGTGTTAATTCCCTGTATTGAAATTGAGAAGTTTTAACCTTGGTAGCTTGCTACATAGTAATTTAGTTTTATAAAGTCTTTTTAGGCAGGTTACGTCCGCAAAGTTTGTGAAATAATCTGTGGATCAACAGTCTTCTTGCCACTGTTCGAAGGTGTCACTCACGATCAGAGAACTTCTCCGAATTTTCACGCTAAGTCTCTGATACAATGCCTCACAAAGGCTCACGATATTGTTTATTAATTAATAGGTTTAATGTTAAATTACGCTGCAAGATGATAACTATAATTAGGCAATAATTAAATAATATTTATTTTCTTTTATATAATGTTTCTAGAGCTAGTTCCATGAAAATATTATAATTTTTATCTTTAATGAAACGGGAACCAAATATAATATGTTTTAGTTAATTTAAAATGCTCAATATACCAACAAAGATTGTAAAAAATAATTTGGATTATACTCGTGCACAAAATATACTTTCAGTATAGTATCCAATTTTATGGGCACTGGAAATGCCGATCACTTTCAATGAAAAAACAATTTTTATTTACTGTTGTGTAAACTGATGTTTTAAGGTTTGTATTGTTTTAAAATAACCGAATCTCGGACACGGGCTTAATTTTATACACGATGAGTGGTTTAAATGACCAGATATATTAGTCAACCTCTCAAGTGTAAAGTTTTATGTTACATGAACTATCTGTAATAAAACTATCTATTATTTAAATATTCTACGAATTTCAGAACTGTTGGTTGTGTCTCAAAATGATTAATGTTACTTTTATTTTGACGTTTTTATTTTCTCTTTCTAATAAATTAAACCTAAAATAAATAAATAAACAGACAACCGATCGAGCATATATTGTGTTTGCCTGCTAAATAATTACAGTAAGTGGACCAAATCTCGTGTATATGCCCCATTGAGTATGTTTCGCCGGAGCGTCTCAACTGGGCCGTGTTGAAACCGGTAGTAGAGACACCCGCTGAGTTTGTTTCGCTGGGTCTTCTCAGTTGGGGCGCATTGGATCCGGTGGTAGCATTAAAGCGCGACCGTCGTTATTAACACAAGGTCCGTCATAATAATATCACCTTAATATAGACAGAACCATTGCCAATATGTATCACAAATATTAGACTTAAACTAGATAATTAGACTTAAACTAGATAATTAAACTTAAACATAATCTTTTGACAATAACTTGATTCGAGCTAGCTAAATATCATTGCTGTTATAAAATAAATTTTATTAATGTTTTAATACTATCAATACATGTGTACCTAATATCTACAAACATGTTCTGACTATTTACAAGCGCTTTTTTGAAGTCTACGTGAATAAAAACCTTTTTTATTTTATTTATTTATTTATTTAAAGCTAGGCGCAGCTCTAAGCTGACATTCGCTTTTTTTAAGAGTTAGTTATTGTCATGGATTGATTGGCTACTTGAGAACCATTCATAGCTGCCATCTTTGCATTAAAACGTATTCTAAGTAGTACCTAATAACAATAGGTATATTTGCTTTCAACTGCGCCTGACCGTTTTGTTGTAGTGGCAAGCTCTTATTTTCTAAAAGTTACGTACGACGTTCCAAAATATCATATATTAATAAGGTCATTTAAAATTGCCGAAAATAAACGTCTGTTAATAAAACCTGAGACTTAAAGCAAAAAAATCCGACAATATTTAAGTTATTAAACAAAGGTGCGCGCGCTCTGGGAATCATGCAATATAAGTCACGGCTGATTTAAAACGAAAGCAAATTATAAATAACATACATACATACATAGACTCACGCCTGTTTCCCAGAGGGGTAGGCAGAGACAACGGATTTCCATTTGTCACGATCTTTGCATATTTCTTTTGCCTCGATTACTGTCATTATATTCTTCATACATGCTCGCCGGTTTAGGGTACTTCTGACCTGCCCTTTCTTGAGAAAATCTCCAATTTGGTCAGAGAATGTTCGACGTGGTCTTCCCCTTCCGGTTGTCCCATTCACACAGGCCAGGTATACTTCTTTTGTCAATCTTCTTTCATTCATCCTTTCTAAATGGCCAAACCATCTCAGCATGCCTTTTTCAATCTTTGTGACTACACCCTCTTTCACACCACAACGCTCTCTTACATCAGTATTTCGAATTCTGTCTCTCAAAGTCACACCACACATACTTCTCAGAGCTCTCATTTCCACTGCATTTATTTTACTTTCATTCTTTTTCTGCCATACCCAACTTTCACTTCCATACATTAAAGTTGGCACTAACACTCCATCGTGCACGGCTATTCGAGCTTTCTTTGATACTTGCCGGCTACTCATAAAGGCGTGTAGTGCCCCATTCACTCTGTTCCCCGCATTTACTCTTCTAACAATATCTTTTTCATATTTCCCATCTCTCGTAAACAAAGTTCCCAAATATACAAACTCATTCACCTGTTCGACTTTCTCTCCTCCAATAACAATATCACACGCTGTCGTGTATTCATCCCTCTCAAATACCATTACTTTCGTCTTACCTACATTCATTTTCATCCCTTTCCTTTCAAAAGATTCATGCATACTTGTTACCATCACCTGCAACTCGTCCGCCGATGATGCAAGTAAAACTTGATCATCAGCGTAAAGCAGACATTTGATGAGTAACTCATTCATCCTTATAAATAAGGTATAACTAAATTCAGAACGCCTTGCGTTTAGTATTGAGTATACAAATATAACTGACTGAGCGAAAACGGACACTGTTCGTTTGCTTGAATTTTGATACTCGTTTATGATAGCGACACAAAGAGAAAGTTGTATGGAAGAAGGACTTTTACTACGTGACGATTTCTACCAGTTAAGTCCCACAAGCTGTGTTATGGATAATCGTTGCAAAACTTTTTAACCGTTTAGTTATGTAGGAGAAAAAAAGAGAATTAGAAAGTATAATATTGATGATTTCAGTATTGATTACTTTTTCTGTAGTTTATGTAGTATGCGTGGAGAGCAAGAAATTCATCATACTTTTTACGTGTTAGATATGTATCTATAAAATACATCTAGTATAGATAACTTTGCTAATAATAATTGTAACGGAATCAGGCGTTACTTTGCTGAAATTAAAAACATTCAAAATACAAAATTAATATGTAGTGCTAATTCCGCAAAATGTCAGCTTAATCAAGTTGGGATACAATATTCACCGCCCTCCGGCCCGCCATTGCATCCCTTTTCATGTTACGCTATTTCCTTCTTAAAATGCTTAATTGTGTTATTATTTTCTTTTATTTAAAGGTTAACCAACTAAATACGTACACAACATTAAACAACAATCTTTGATACAATTTTAAGTCTTCCATGCATCTAAATTAAATTCTATTTCCTGGTAGTGATTAGGCGCCGCGCCAGCGCGGAGCTCGGGCTACGTCCCATAGGTATCTCAGCTCAGTTATGGTTCTTTTTGACACTTATGTAGCCGACGTGATACATGGGGTGCTGTAAACATCCGACCGGAACTCGAACCCACGTCATAAAGCGTAAATCTTAAAATTTTACAGCCAGGAAATAGGTGCTACTACGTGTTAATGGCACTTTTAATTTTAAGGTGGACTTTACGGGGAGAGCATGGTTAACGAAGCGTAAATAATGCTATGCGCTAGCGACGCGCAGCGTCATAGGCTACAACAACCGCTTGCCATCAGGTGATGTATGCTTGTTTGGCAAATTGTATATTCGCGACTCATTTCTTTTCTCAATCGATTGAATAAAATGTATCTAAGTGTAAAATGAAAAACTGAACTGATTTTGTTTATCAAATTATCACATATCAAGATAACCTTAAGTTTTTCTTTCTTCTTTCGCAACCTATGACCATCACTCTTCGTATGATTATCAGTTCCAATTCATCATGTTGCAATCAAGATACTACGTCGAAGAATTCATTTTGGCGCTATGGTACAGAGCTTTCGTGTGGCAATCGCGCTAGGCACGTTCCCATTAGCATATGGATGGTACACACATTAAATTCGTAAACAGAAGAACCAGTTCGACAAAAACTTGGTCACTATGGATACTATTGGCTCAGCTACTGTACTAACAGTTTATGATTCTAATAGTGACTAATGAAACACTGGTTAGGATATCTATTAGTTTTTTTGGAAACAATGTTAAAAACAAGCAAATTCAGATATAAATGCTGCCATTTATTCTCACTCATCAAAATATTTTTAAAGTTCTTTATCTGATTATTCAATTTAGAAGATATAGGTGTACGTTTAGTCGGTTCTACCAATTCTTATTTTTTTTCTTATTTTTACCAAGTGTTTTGATACGACGTGACTTTTACTTTGCCTTTAACTTGATCAATGGTGTGGTGATACTCCTTGGTCTACTACACCTACTACCTTTACTTTTCCTACTATGACGACGCGTATAAAATATCTTGATACAACTAACACACCATCATCTTATCCTAAACTAGGCGGAGGCAACCAGATAATAAAATCGTAGTAGGAAAGTCAAAACTGTACATTGAATATTTTTTTAAAAGGATACTTGGGGCGTGATCTACAATTGATATCGAAGCTAAAAATATAGTTTTTAGAATTTTTTGTCTGTGTGTCTGTTTGTCTGCATGTATGTCCGGGCTAAACTCAAAAAGTACTGCATGGATTTACTTCAAATTTTGCATGAATATTACTGAAAGGTCGGGTGAACATAAAGGCTACTTATTATCACGCTATCACGGGGGGGGGGGGGGGGGGGTTTGATTATTTATAAAACCGGGTAAAACCTCGGGGCTATTTACACTCAGCCAGGAACACTAAAAACTAGACCAGCAGGCCAGTTGAAGTCAGCATGGAAGTGGCAATCAATTGCCCCAATATCATTTATCTTTTATCTTCTACTGTCTTTTAAAAGTATAGATTTCTTCTCGCCTACCATTTCCAATACTTAATTTGTTTATCTCTCTGACAAAAAATGCTTTTAAAAGACGGAAGTGAATGTTATTTTACTCATATTTTCATGCTTTTTTTGATTATTAATTAATTCTGAGGAATCATCTAAACTCACGACATACTTAACTTAAACTTTTCTGTAGTTTCGTTATTCACAGATAAAACATCGAAAGTGGTTCTTCTGTATTATCTTGTGGATAGCTAACTGTCCGAGGCCAAATAATTAGCCATATCTGGGATCTCAATAATTGCAGATGATTGATAGGCAGATATTTGCGCAGGTAACGCAGGGGCTACGCATTGTGCGCTAATTTATTTCACCGCTTAATGCTAATAAGAACTGAATTCATTTACAAATATTTGCTCAGGGGTGCATATATTTTCTCATAATTGTTGGGCAAAGCTTTTGATATGTTGATATAATTTTATGAGTTTGGCATAATTAAGTAGGTAGATTCTCGTAGATAGAAGTATCCTGTTGTTCTATTGTTGTATCTTCTTATAATCATTTCATCTTATAAACCGATAAAGCGGATGCGTGGTAATGGTTTTCATCAGATAACTATGTCGATTAAATGGCATGCTGACATTGCCAACAATCACAGCTTCTTTATAAAATCTACCTGAGTCTTGGCCCGGTATGGTACCATCAGATGGTCTTCACGTACCCAGTGTCTCTAAATTTATAATATTTATATTAAATTTAAAAATATGTAGCAAGATTGATTGCACGTGTGGCGCAGCGGCTAAGACAGTCGCCTCGCCGCTTCGTGTCCCGGGTACGAATCCCGCGCAGGACAACTATTTGTGTGATCCATAAATAGTCGTTCTGTGTCTGGATGTACTTTGTGGCCGTCAATTATATGTTTGTAAAGTACCCCGCAACATAGAGAGTAAATTCCAGAGTGCGGGCGTTGTCATTTAATAATAGAAAAAAAAAGAAGTCTCAAAAGAAATAAATAGCAAAATACTTTATTTATTTATGGATTTTACAACTTTTATGTCAAATGAAGACCGTATGGAAGGACGCAATTTACATCGCCTGGCATATACTGTGGGTTATTGTTCTAGATTAATTGGTGTCTTCCATGGCAGGCAACGGACGCTACCCAGATAAATACATACCTACACTACTCGTCTATCATCTTAATGAGACGTCATTAAGATAGAGACACGTAGCTTAATGAATAGGACTACGAGTTACCTCCCCAGGTACATTCTGGTATTTTTTGCACAAAGGAACATTAGTTAGTTCCTATTAATTTATTCAATATTGTGCACAGACTTAGGAATGTATGTCGCGTATACTTAAATGTAATAAACGTCATTTATAAGATAAGCTAATCTTAGTACGAAGAATATTTTCTCTTCAGATTAGTTATGCTTATAGTATTATTCTTTAGTGTCGTGTTCACTCACAGCCAGTTTTCTCACGGCTCCATAGACCTGTGACTTAAGGCACCTAGACATTAGGTCATTCAGTAAGTTGATGAGTGAACGCTAAGTGGTTTAATTTATAAGACTTTATAATACTTTTACGTCTACTCAAATTGTCACTTGTTTAGGAATATTGTCTAGTCTCGCTCTCATGTATTGATAGTATTATGTTTTGTGTGCCAATAAAATAAAATAAATAAATAAATAAGTTTCTCCGTGGATAGGTAGATGGTGCTAGTTCGACACCCGCCGGACGATTAAATTTATGATTTGCCATTTTTGAGATTAGATTAAAGCTTTGCCTTGTCAATAATGCTGTAAAATACAAATTTAATCCTAGATTGTTCTTAGGTTTGAGAACCTCAAAGATGTCTCTCATTCTCTCAGCAGGTTAGTATGCAATAGTACGCAAACCCAGTGTGGGATTGTTTTACAAAGCTCAAGAGCATTGTAATACCCAATACTTTGAATACGGTCCCCTCTTCCTGGTCATGCGTGGTAACCGTCCCCCAAATTTTTAAGTGAGGTTATAGAGAGTGCACCTCCTCCAGAGGGTCTTGCGTGGACACGTGCACTTTAATATGATCTCCATTGATAGCTAATCCTGTAGAGGAAATTAAAATAAATAAAATAATTAAAAAAGGTTTTTATTCACGTAGACTTTAAAAAAAGCGCTTGTAAATAGTCAGAACATGTTCGCAGTAATATATAATTAATTTATAATTATTTCTAGGTACATATAGATATTTAGGTACACGGATTGTAGGAAATAATTTACAATAAGATTTATTTAATAACAGTAACGATATTTAGCTAACTAAAATTAAGTTATTGTCAAGGATCATGTGTAGATTTAATTATCAAAATTTTAGCTATATTTTTACTACATATTGTCTGAATGGTTATGTCTATATTAAGGTATGAATTAGATGTTATCATTATGGCGGACCTTGTGTTTATAACGACGGTCGCCCTTTAATGCTACCACCGGATCAAATGCGCCCCAACTGAGAAGACCCAGCTAAACAAACTCAGCGGGTGTCTCTACTACCGGTTTCAACACGGCCCAGTTGAGACGCTCCGGCGAAACATACTCAATTCGGGGAGAAACAATAAAATATTTACCAGTTAAGTATTTTGTTAGAGCTTGAAAAAGTAAGTAAAGGAAGCAGCCGCCTGGGCACTAAATTTATATGTGTTTTTTTTAATATTTATAGTTAAAAAGATAGGACCCTATACAAAACGATGCAGACTTGGTAATAGGTTTCAGTTTGTGTGCCTGAGACAGTGACGATGATGGTCCAATCGATTTCAGCTACGGTTACTGCTTCAACTCGTGTCCTTCATGTGCTCTCATGGGGCTTCTTTATGAAGGTTCTCGTACAATTAATAAATGAAGTTATAATTGATGCACTGATAAACGCTTGGCAAAGAGCTATGCAGAACACTGTTTTTTTAATTCGCAGACTCTGGTTTTAGCCAAAATCCTCCACTCTTGTCTTTGAGCAGCCAGCTACTGGCATTGAGACAGTACTGTGTCTAAAAAATGTAAATACATTGAATATGAAGTCAAGTCTATAACCTGGTTTGTCTTCATCCGGCGCGTGCAATAAAATAATAAATATGAATAGGCCGTTCATTACACAACTGGTACACGTCGTCGAGATATGAAAGAAAGTATGATCTAGCCCAGTGTTTTTCAACCTTTTTCATGACGCGACCCCTTTAATATTAAGAAATATTATCGCGACCCCCCGTACCCGTTTTTCACCCCCTTTTTTGCATGTATTTTCCAACATATTTATTAATTTTCTTAATTAGAGTTCGAATCAATACATAATTAAATTGCGAGTTGAGGCAATGAGTATCAGAGACCCGACGAGCGTTACGGGGGCGACACTTGCTATGCAGTGGCGGAACGCCCGATCGTGATTCGCTTGCTTTTTACGACTTTCCAAATTCAGATTTTGCTGTGATTGGGGATAAATAAGAGAACAAAAAAAATAATTTAGTAGTCTCCTTGAAATTTGATGAATCTACGAATATTACGGATTGTGTGCACTTTCTAGCTTTTATGTGTTTTGAATCCAATGAGACTTAATGGAACAAATACTTTTTTGTACAGCGCTTGCCATGAATGCCACACGTCAGTGCTTGTATCACATGTTTCCTGGGAAAATAAATGTATTGCTATTTGCAGTGATGGAGCAAAACTGGTGAAAACAGTGGTATTCTTGACAGACTGGAAAAACAGCTGCGAAACGCTTATTGACGCATAGCTTTCTCGATCGCCAATCCCTTGCGGCCAAAACCTTACCACAGGAATACAGTCAAGTTCTAAATACTAATAAAAAAGCATCCAACTGCGAATCCAACTCGCCCATGAAGGGTTCCGTAGCAGCAAGCAACATAGTATGTTTTTTATTTATTTATATTTGAGTTAATTGAATTGCGGTTTACGGTTAAAACTAATAGATATACTAACTACTACAACTACTTAATAGATATCGTTGAATCATATTTTTTAGTTTTATTATTTTCTTATTTTACAAGCTACAGGGGGAGGGGCACTATCTAACACTTTGGAAGTGTCTTTCGCGCAAACTATTCAGTTAAAAAATATATATTAGAAACCTCAATATCATTTTTGAAGAGTATCCATAGATATGTACTCCAAATTTTTTTTGAGTTTCAGTTCCAAGTATGGGGTACCCTCAAAATTTATTGTTTTATTTTTCTATTTTTGTGTGAATATCTTAATGCAGTTCGCAGAATACATATATTTACCAAGTTTTAACAAGTTAGTTCTTATAGTTCCGGAAAAAAGTGCCTGTAACATACGGACGGACATACAGATACACAGAAAGACAGACATGACGAATCAATAAGGGTTCCGTTTATTGCCATTTAGCTAGGGAACCCTAAAAATTGTAAATTCTATTAAAGAAAAAGCGTTTCAGACACCTGTCACCAGTTTGTTACAAAAATATTGCTAATCTTCACATTTTTTTTAAACAGACGTCGACAAAGCACTCCTTCTAAATTTACTTTATGTCAACTACTACTAACCAGAGTTTTGGAACTTCGCGCTTAACTTCTAATGTATTTGTAGCAGGCCTAATTATAATACTCCAAATTTATTTGCCACCCTGTGACTAGCTTTCCCAACGTTTTGCAACTTTCCCATAGAAGCGTCGCGACCCCCCTAAAGAGGCTTTGCGACCCCCCGGGGGGTCGCGACCCACAGGTTGAAAAACACTGATCTAGCCGGCATCAATATTGATGGCGACTGGCGAGGCGACGTCGGCCGCATACCCGCGCCTGAGAACCAGGAACACGCCACATGAATCAACCTGAAACTAAGTACACATTTTTTCCATTCGTTCATGTATCACATCATTCATTTATTGGTATCGTTTATTTTATCTTGGAAGAATGTCCGTGTCTCTGTGTGTCCGTTCACAGCATTATAGCTTCCAACTGGACATACCGACTTCAGTGCTCTTTATAATCTGAAAGCTAATTAGGATAAGAGTTTTTTGTTATGTTACACGAAAATCTGTTCAGCAGTTGTAAAGTGATGGTTATTTTTTAATTCAGGGTTTGTGCTGGTTAAGTTTTATATTCGCAATGCAAAGCGTAAATCTTAAAAAAAGAAATTTTGAATTTTGTCACCCGGTGGCTCTCGAACTAGCACTCTCGGTTTCTAGCACTTTCGCCGGACGATTCAATATATGATTTCCCATTTAAGTTCCGGAGTGTTTATGTTAAGATGTTTCCTTTAGTGACCAATTTTTAGGAAGACAATTTACACTACGTCGTGATAATCATGAGCCAGAGTCCTCACAGTAATATTTTAAGTCGGAATATAGTATAATAATAGCTATTCCCACTTTGTGACTAACGCATAGTAAAATTTAGTATCGTTAATGTTATTGTTTTCTGTTAAAATAAAAGAGAAAATAATATAATTCCAAGCGTTTTAAAATAAAATCCAAGGAAAGTTATTACGATTTTGGATAAGTCAAAGTCAAAAATCATTAATTCCGTAAAAAAAATACATTTATGTGGACTCGTAATTTTTTACCCTACCGTGCAGTGCACGACTTGGCTGCTACTGAGAAACACTGCCGGTAAACTCAGTAGGAATCCTTTTTAAAATAAAATATACTTAAGATTAATTTCAATCATGTGTGTTGACTCAGAACAACTCAATCCCGAGCACTTGTGTCACTAAAATAATCAGAAATTTTGTAATATGCCCTGCTACACAATTTGGCTTTAATAATTCTTTTAAACTTATTCGTAGACAATTCTCTAATATCATTGGGAAGTTAAGTTAGTTATAGATGAGACGGGCAGCAACGTCTCTTTGTCAACTACGAACATCGTAGTGCGGTCGCCAGCACGTCCGTCAAGCGTGGAGGTTACAGCATACACCTCATTCTTGGGAAAGGCTTTTTCAAGCGGTAGATGACATTTGGCTGATATACTAATGAGCCCATTGATTGTTCTGTCTATACTACTAAATAAAGTACATATGATTTACTATAGCCAAAAAATCTGTAAAATAGTCAAGTAAGTAAAAATAATTAAGTTGGTTTAAATTAACTTAATATTCGCTTTATGTAGGTAGGTGTGCATTTAATAGATTTTTATAAAAATAATATTGCTGTATGACAGTTAAATAAAATATGAAAATAGGTTTCATTAAATAATGGAACTTTATAGTTAAAAGTATCGAAGGTTTGAATAGCCTGCTAGAAAATTTAATTTAATTTACTTTTTAAATGCCTTTGCCTATCTCAATAATTGTTGTTGTCTTCAGCATATTCCTTAGCCTTATTTCAGCATATTGTTATCAAAGATATTCTACAAAGTTTGTGTTATAACCTAGGTATAGCCAATTTAGTTCTACTTTTTATTTTTTTTATTTACGCAGTGTACCTTCGTCAGGGTTTGGTCAGAACGTCTGTTTATACTAAGCCACTAAGTAAAGTTCAAGCTTATGGAGTGCATCCATTAGTTAGAGATGCAAAGACATCTTGATTCAAGTTTCTTAGAAAGATTTACTTGTCCATCTATTTTGCCTTTGTGTTAAAATAAAAGGTTTTTATCGTGTAAAACGAAACAGCTTAGCACTAGAACAGATCACACTAATATTATAAAGGCAAAAGTTTGTGAGTGTGTATGTCTGTTACTTCTTCACGTCTAAACGGCTGGAGCGATTTTAATACAATTTGGCATGGAGTTAGCTGACAACCTGGATTAACACATACTTTATAAAGTTTAATGCGGGTAAAACAGCGCGGCACAGCTAGTTAGGAATAATAAAGCAAGAGCTAATTTAAGTGCTTAATGGTATTATTTTTATATTTATTATTATACTCTCTTTACTAATAAATAGCACGTAGGTCAGTACTTAGTGGATACGTACGCGGGTACCTAATTAGAGTCATACATTACGTAGGCAATGACATGTGGTTTAGATACCCATACCCATTTACGTGAATTAAGTACTACCTCGTACATATTAAACAGGCTCCATCTGGCTCAGATATGTACACACATGCATGATGAGAAGGAACCTAGGCGCTAGACTGAATAGTGGGGTGAAGGGGCGTGGTCAACGCAACAGGCGGCGTGCGCGCACAATCCCACGATACTCATTGGCTATCGTTAATTTCATAGTTTTAAATGAAGCATCTCTATTGGTGTATTATCAGTTATTATAATACTAGATGTTTTCGCAGATAGTGATTCAATGTAAATTGCGAATTATTGATGCAGACTCCATTGTTTCGGGTAATTAGCTTAACAAGTAGAGATGGCACCTGATTGTGGCTTACGATATGCTGTCTTCAAAAAGCTGTCCAACATATATTTTGGTCTGAGCGATGGTAATGATGTTTATTTGAATAATTAGGTCTCCGATACTTTGGGAAGGAATTCTAAAGCATGATTAATGTCTCAAAGAATATTACATTCTATAGGTATCTAATAATATTCCATGACAAGAATTTCACAGTTGGTACGATACGTTTGTGATTACTTCTAAATTACACTTTTACATTTTGCCTTTTTGATTACGAAAACTGTCGATAGTCAGTCAACATACATGTTGTGATGTTACAACCTATCTGATAGTAAGTGATCCCAGTAGCCCATAGACGCCTTCAACACTTGGGACATCACATTGTATTCTTTTTTCATTTTGAAGGAAACCCGTAAAAATCGTGTCAGCGAGTTAATTTCACAGCCTCAGCATAGGTTTTTGGAAGTGATTGTATAGTTGATACATGTTTAACTAAGTACTTACTTTATCGTAGGTATATATGCACAGTGGCAGTGATAACTTTGACTATCCTCAGAGTTATTCGAGCCCCCTTTTTAAATAGGCTTCAGACATGGATAACCACTGCTCTTTAACTTCTACTAAAAGCTTAATGGAACAAATCGCCATTTTGAGGATCACCCATTTATACTAGAACTGCCCCCTACCTAGTTATCTTAGAGTTATGTAAAATCTTTGCCATTTCAATTATTATTTATTTCATTTCATCATTATATCTACGATATGTATGATTGATGAATTATTCGCAGGCCCTCTAAAGGTAGATATGTCGGCACCCAATACTATATACCTACCACCATATCTATCTTAAGCGAATAAAGATCTTATCTCAGGTGATTAACCACGCCGATCATTTAAGGACCGGTTAGAACTGGCTATCAGCGTCACCACCTTCTTAAATAAGAAAACAGGGTGACCATTGGATCAATCGTGTAAATGAAGTAGAGCTGTACCTTTGTTTAAGTACTAATGTTTAGCTTTTTCTTAACTTGGTTACAATATAGGTACCTAAGCTTCAGAGTTAGCCTGCTGATTAGAAAATTCGAATTTTAGTAAACCTACTGAATTGTTTGACAAAGAGTAACTATGCATTATAAGCGTCAGAGTTGCTTCAGAAATTGAGTGAGATGTGTCATGCATGACTGGCAATATTGACGTTGATGTGAGACAAACTATCGGGTGCCGAGGGAGGTATTTATGTCGATGAATATAATTCTTTTGTTTCAGGTTTTTTAGTAACTCGATGCCAGTCGGGATAAAAGTTTTTTTTTTGTAGATGATATAACTCGTTCGGCATAGAAACGTGCCTGAGAACCAATTCTTCTTGTTGTACGTCAGTATTTAATAGGTTGTTTTACCTACTGAATTTCTGTTAAAATATCATCGACTTCAAAATCAAATGAAAAGCATTAAGTAATTTATACACTAAACTATAACATTTGCAGTTGGTGCCAACAATTTGAACGAAAAGCTTATCATAATTATTGGTTCAAAGATGAAAAAAAAATGCATACATAAGGTAAGTATTAATTATTTACCTTTCACCGTGTAAACACATTATTATTAGGAACCAGTTGAAATAATTATGTTGAAAATATAGTATACTAGCAGTGCTCGTGGACTTCGTTCCGCGTTATAAATATTATAGTCCCTGCCCGTTTTTTTTTAATTATTGATTTTTATCCCGCAACTTGACTTACATTATTCAAGTTTAAGTAAAGATGCGTCATTAACTTTGGAATTTCCCTAGCCTATGACACTCCACAATAACGTAGCTTACTATTGGTGAAATAATTTTGAAAATCGGTTAAGTAGATCCAGAGATTACCCCTACCAACTCACAAGCTCACAAACGTTACCTTTTTTTTAATATTAGTATAGATTTGTTTATCTAATTAAAGCTCAGCATTATTTTGGTTCGTAACGTAGTTCATGTATAATAATATTGTTTTCTTGAATTTGAGCACCGCGCGAAGTATAGCCATAGAACGGGTCCAAAAAGTAGGTAATTATGTCATCCTGCAAAGATCGGGCGCAAGGACATTTTCAAGGTAAGCCCTTAACGTTATAAAGGTACCCATGGTATAGTAAAGTACATTATGATGATGATGATGATGCAGCCCATAACTGTCCTACTGCAGGGCTCTCACAATGAGAGGGCATAGGCCATATTCCACCAGGCTGGCCTAGTGCGGGTTGGCAGACTTCACACGCCATTAAGAACATTTCAGGAAACTGTCAGGCGTGCAGGTTTTATCACGAGGCTTTTCTCTCCGTTTTAAGTAATTTCTAATACGAACGTGATGTTGAAAAGACAGTAGTGCGAGCTTTTGGATTAAACTTGAGATCACCGATTCCACAACACAGGTCTAACCTCAAGGCTATCTGGACTTATATACAATTGACTACACGAGTGGCGCAGCGATTAAGACAGTCGCCTCACCACTTTAAGGGTTCGATTCCCGCGCTGGGCAGCTATTTGTGTGACCCATGAATAGTTGTTCTGAGTCTGGATGTGCTTTGTGTCCGTCAATTATATCTTTGTAAGGTACGCCGTAACATAGGGATTAATTTCCCTAGTGTGGGCGTAGTATTTTTCTCAAAAAATAAGTATAATCTCAGTAATAAGTATTTAGTGTTAATCACCCTTCTTCTTCAGGATTTATAACTATGTTCAGGCACAAACTTGGATTAAATGTGTTATTTAATATTTTTTATGCTAGCAAGTCTGTAAACTATTAAGTGGTTGACGTAGGTTATGGCGCTTGCGACACGCATGTTTGTAACACGCACGGTATTCTGTAGTTGTTGGAGCAAGTTGGAGGTACGTTCTTCCCAAGGTGAGCTGGACATAGAGCTAAACAACGCTATGCTCTAATGATCTTAACTATTACGATATCTTATGTACTGTCCATGTAGAAACTAATTATTATGGGTGTATTCTTCGAAAGGTCTCTGAAAGGGTTACTCAATATACCGAGCTCAAGATATAGGTCCTACAACCTACAAATCTGGTTCGTCTCAATCAGTCTGCCTTGAGGCTGTCATTGTTGACTATCCTTTGTGACACTGGAACTGTTAATAATTTAATGATTTTTATTGAAATGAAAACTTCTTTAGCGGCGTTGTGCACTTTTTTGGATGGGTAAAAATGTTAAACTCGCGTCAGGAGACGTGACCTGATCGAATATTCGTAAGGAGGATCTTTATTTTTAATTTGCATTGGCCGCTTATACACTCACATAACTGCAGCATGTTTGAAGTGAATACTTACTAGCGGCGTTGTGCACTTTCTTTATTAGATCACTCAACTGATTTGGGTGTTTTTGATGGACGCAATCGTCCGAGAAAACATTTGGTTGAAAGAAAAAACTGACGTTCCTACGAAATTTGGAAATCTGGGTTTTAGGTGCTGTTACCATGCAATTTTTGTGTAAACTCGCGACCACAACTCCTAATCAAAACGACGGCTTTTTTAAATAACTAATTAAAAACCCTTGAAGATATTAATAATATCCTGGGACATTACTGACATACACATTTCATTGACCATCTGATCCAAATTAAGCAGAGCTGGTACTATGGAAATCAGTAAATACATACTTATATAGATAATTTTGCCCATATAAGTTTTAAAATTTGACATACAAGCACGTCAAATTCTGTTTATTTTTAATATAATGTTTTTATCTCATACAATGTTTTTATTTTATTATCTATTTTGTATCGTCTTTTTGTGTTTGACATTTTATTTGTTTTAAATTATTTATATTATAGTTGACATTGTTTAAAATTTTTGCACGACAAATATCTATGTCAAATATAGTTGGATAAGTTTATAATGTACCTAACAAACCTGTACCCATATTTTAGCAAATAAATATTTCATTCATCAGGCTAAATAGACATGTAAATAGACGTGCACAACGACGCCAACCGACCGTCCGTCAAACATTGTCGTAATTTGAACAGGACCGACGTCTAAAGGATCAGATAGTAGGCATTGAATAATAATACCGGTGATGTTGTCTGACTATTTAACTCAGCAGTAATCAATCGGCATGCTTATCTGATGGTGGTCAATTGGTGTGGCGCATCGATTCCTAAATGATGCACAATTGATACGAATGCGATCTGGTTGCCACACAGAATTGAACTAATAAATAAATTAAGCTTTAATTGGGAGTCCTTACAATTCTAATTCATTGATGGTCGGATACGATTAAGTACTGTTACTTGGTTGAATGCGTGTTACAGACCAGGAGCCACCACACCATACGATTTTGTATTTTATATACCTACTAGGATGTAGGACGTGACCGCAAGATGTAGACCATTCTCATTGCTGCACATTTACAAGAAAAATTAAAATAGGTAATTAAGACGGATACGACAGCTAAATATGAAAGCGTATTAAGTACATTAATTCGGCTACCAGAAAAATTTGAGACGCAGTATCCACTCTAGTTAAGAATTTAGTGTAATTAGTAGAAATCCATGTCAAACAAAAATTGACTGATTTTCTTGCCTCAAAGTCAAATGCCCATAGACAGTATCGTTTAAAACTAAGTTGTGCCACATGAACATTATAAGTAAAAATCCTATTTTTAATTATCATAATTTAGTACTATAATATGGAGTTACACATTTGCCGGATAAAATAAAAAACAATTATAAGTCCTTTTATTGCTTTTGCATTATAAACAAGCGGCGCCATTAACAAAATGTTGCCGCAAATGAAAATAAATTCATTCGGAATATTTAAGGTCAATAATCGATGGACAAAAAAGAAATAAGGATTTATTTCAGTCAAATTAGTGATGTTACTACGCAATAAAATGGCCAATTGCACTTAGTAATGGTAAATTAGCGCTAAATATTCTTAAGTCTATTCATTTTCGATGCGTTGTGGTGCGGGTTCACCTGCTTTGTGAAATAACCTAGACCACTAAGCCATATTCCAACTGAAACATTATTTTTGTTCAACCTAAACTAATTATAGATTTATTACTATTATTTCTTTTACTATTAATTTCTTTTATTTTCTAAATGCTCGAATATAAAAACACGAACATATAAAAGGAATGACACATGACAAGCAAATCGATAAAAACATCGATATCTGATTAATATTTTTGGCAACACTTAAGTGATCTTTGACGTTATGTGCCATCGCAAGTCACAACTGGTTTTTATCATAGTGTTTGGCGAATGTTTTGATATTTCTTGTGTGTGCAGTTGTGGATTATTCGCAACAACTCGAGTGACTTTGAGAAAGAGACTCCATTACGCTAATAACTGTAATCTGAGACAGAGACTCCTTATTGTGAAAAATGATTTTGAGACGGGAGACTTAAATTCATTATGGATAGTACAGTTCACCTATTCACTCCGATTGCGGCATGGAAGTTGGCAGTCATTGTGCGAAGTCAATGATAATATCGACATTCTAACTACTTGGATTTCGTTACTACTAAAACCTACCGTTCTCTGTATTTTTGTTGTAAATAAAAAATGCACATTCACTGAAATGAGTATTTCTTTCAAATGTCAACCCAAACTAATATTATAAAGAGATACTTGCTATGTTTTGTATATGAAGTAAATTCTCAGACTACTGGACCAATTTACACAATTCTCTCACCTGATATAGGCTTTGTTTTATTTAAAAAGATGAAGCCCGGAGACAGGAAGGTGCTGGTATTATACTAACATGTCTCGAAAGCATATGAAGCCGTCTATCCTGTGCCTAAGCTGTCTCAGGATCGCTGCCCCATTAGACAATCAGAGCGATGAAATAGAAGTGCACCTATGATTGCACATGGACTACAATATATCCTGCTTAGTAGGCTAGACTCCGTTGAGATTAGCCGCCTCTACTGGGGTAGAGGCGGCTAATCTCAACGGAGACTTTAGTAATATTATGGGTAATATTACTAAAGTCATAATTTGCCTATAAACTAGTCGGCAACCAACGTTTCTTTACTTAAGATGTTCTATGTTCACCCATCTCTTTCCTTGAAACCCGGCAAATTACATAAATCATGTTAATTTTAGTTGAAAGTATATATTAATCCCAGCATAGAAAAGTAGTTTTCATCCAGGCACAATAATGTTTGCACCGATACTAAGTTCCATAGTCACTTGGGCATTCCCCTTTAGCCTTTGAAACTGTTGACCATAAATTATCATTAAACTGACCTGAGTTGTAGTGCCTGAGAGGTAGAGCTTTGATACTCCTTTGAAGCTTGGTGTCTTCTAGTAACAATGTCGAAAAATTACGTGAAAGACACTAATTGTGTATGCAATGATTTTCTCCAAGACACAATACTTGGTACAATAAAGTTATTATAATAACGGATATCTATTTACCTTTAGCTTTTTTACAAATGTTTCCAAACGTAGTAGCAATAAGTAGTGTGGCAATGGCCTTATATATGTAAGTTGGAATAGAACTTCGGATAGAACTAGGTAGTAATGAGCTATTCCCATTTAATTTGGAATAACCTAAATACCTAGTAATATCAATAGGACTACAATTTATGAGACTAATTAAAAAAAATATATGACATGTAAAGTAAACACTATTAGACAACAATCATATATTTTTGTATTAAACAAGTTGTATTATGTGTCGAATTATCTATCACCCAACTAAATAAAGTTGATCTTAAAACTAAACTAAATATTCATCACATTTTTTAGGTACTCATTTATATTTCGTGTGTTGTCCAGATTAACGTCCATTTGTTAACCAAAAGGGCTAATTCCTGTCGCCCTCCGGCTAAAAAACTCCCACATATCATGATATCAATAAATAACAGCAGGACATTACCGCGCTAATTGAAAACGTAAACATTTGGCCATGGGGGTCGCCACTGCCACTTGACGGAATTAAAAACACATAATTTGTTGATCACTTGATGAATTGAACGATACTAATGAGTGTAATTGAGGGAAAGCGATTGAAATCGTGGAATTATTCAGTCGCATTTGTAATTAATTGATAGTAATTTGTAAGTTTGGGTACTGATAGGCATCAAACATTTAGTTCATTGAATAACTGGAATTATTGATTGAAGCAATTAGGTAACGTTTATTTTAAATTAAGTACAAGTTATTACTTACATTTGTACGAAGTGGCAACATAATTACTAAAAACCAAAACGTTAGCTGAATACCTAATTAGGCGTTTGAAATTTTCATAAATAATAGGTTGGAAAAAAGTTTCTTCGCATTTTTTAAGAAATTTCAAAACATTTTCTAACATAGTTTGTTTACATTTAACTAAAGTATGTAGGTACCCTTTTGTTCGATAGCGTTTTGCCATGTTGTAGGTAGGGACATGATCCCATTGGTATACAAATTTTGGGACTTCTGATCAAAATACCGCGACAAGTGGTTTTGGCAGTCCTCTCGTGATGTTAACCTGACAGTGCCTAAAGAATTCTGAAGGGACCGAAACAGGTAGAAATCTGATGGTCAGAACTATACGGCGGATGCATTAACACCTCCCAGCCTAACTCTCTTAATTTTTGCTGAGTGGCTAAAGATGTGTGAGGTCTAGCGTTATCATGATGAAAAACCAAACCCCTTCTGTTGATTAATTCCGGCCGCATTCTCTCAACTTCTTGCTTTAATCTCATCAGTTGTTCGGAGTCGAGTTCAGAATCAATTGTCCTGCCTGGTGGTAACAGCTCATACTGAATAATGCCCTTCCAATCCCACCACACACACAGCATCACCTTGGTTTCGCCACAGTCTGTGAAGCCTGACCGGCCTTTGACCATGACCTTTTTCGCACGTTCTTGTCGTATGTGATCGAGATTTTATCACCAGTTATCAGCTTCTTCAAAAATGGTTCGGTTTCATTACGTAGTAACAAAGAATCACAAACATCAAACATGAACCGTGTACTCGTGAAGTACCCAAATATCGAAATTTTTTGTGTATCCTAATTTTTAATTTTTTTTTCGCGGTTTGATTCGAATTTTTACCTATTTTATAGTAAAATTTTAAAATGTATCCAATTTCTTCATTAGATTCTCTCATCTTGACAATACGTAAAACAAATGAAAATCACACATTTTACTAATTTGAATTTGGAATTACGTTCTTTAAAATTAAAACTTTCAAAGATACCAAAACCAGCCAGATACAAATACTATAGCCAAAGAGATTTTATAACAAGCTCACACATACTATAACGTTTTGTACACATTTTTAGTGAATAAAAAATATTATTATTATATAAAAATGCCCCCAAATTGGAACTTATTTTTGACTGAGCCGGTCTTCAAAATTAATATTTGTGAGTCCAACTATACATGAAATGTCTTTCTAGTAAGAATTTCAACAATTTGATACATTGTTGACTGTGCTATAAACATGTGGTAAGAATACAAAAAAAATCCGCTCTTTAATACTCTCGCACTAGGGAATCCTGTAGAAAGTATCCGTCTTTTAAATGTTTGTAAAGTACCCCGCGACACAGGGACTATCCTTGTGTCGCGGGGTACTTTACAAACATTTAATAGACGGATACAAATTACATCCAGCATCCATCCATCCATTATAAATATATCGACTAATTCAAAGATCGTCTTGCCACCATTTAATTTTAGACCCAGAACTTGTTTATGCTGTAAGAATTGAAGGAAATAATTGTAATTTTGTAAATAGATATATTAAAATTGGCATTACTGGCTGTTATTTCATAATAACATTTAAAATACGCACTTAATGAAACTGCGTGAACCCCGTATGCCGTGATTAAATGTAAATTTAAGTAAGATCTATACAATGTGGTAAACAGTCGACACGCTTCTCTGGAAGCTTAGAATATTAATGGTGATCATCGCCGGCGGTCACCGTCGGTGGTACCTATTTAAAGGTAAATTAGTGCAAATTTCCCGGGACCGATCAATGGCCCCGTTCTTCTGCCCATTCTGACATTGTGACGTTTTTGTACATACTTCGGGGAGGTAGCCACCCAGGATTACTAGTTTTGAGACACAATTGCTGGAATTAGGGAAACTAGGGATTTTCTTTTGGACAGCTAATATAGAATGAATAGAGAAGATCCTTGTATTTTTTTTTAAATTGACAACGCCCGCACTAAGTATAATAATCCCTGTGTCGCGGGGTACTTTACAAACATATAACAGACAGACACAAATTACGTCCCGACTCTATAAGTTGAAGTGCCTTAAATTTTGATTCGCGTTACAGATCTAATGGTAGAAACGTGTGGAGCAGCAGATAATGAGCCTATGTTTAGATGTCGGCTCGTGTTTAATTCATAATTGACAGAAATTAACTTGTACACCCTCCCGAGTTCAGCAACATTTGTGAAATTTAGATCTAATGAAGCATGAGTCAGTTAGAAGTATAGAGTGAAGGAACAGATAATACACGTCCAGAATCAGAACACGAACACTATATGTACGTCACGAATAAGAAGAGGACCTGCATTAACCACTGCGCCATACGTGCTGCAACGCTTAAGGGCCCACCGCGAAAATTATTACTATATTATTATAATAATAATAATAATAATAATGTTTATTGTTCAAAAAACTTAAGCCTAAGTACAAAATATTTTAACAGGCTAATTTAGGTCAGATTAAATGGTAGTCATCTGTAGCCGAACTAGGCAGAGCCTGTATTTCGGCTATCAGCGCCCAACCCCTCGAGTATTGTACATTTATTTAAGCCATTTACATAATATCATAATTATATGTTACATGTTATATCCTGAATATAATCAAATTAATAATTTGTAATGTATTTTCTTACAATGCAAAAGGAATTAAAAGAAAAGTAAAACATAATAAAAACGTTTGTGTAGTGTTTGCATGCAGGTCCTCTTATTTGTGTGGGATGAGAATGTATGTGACTGGTGTGTAAGAGGTTGTGTGTGGTGTTGTGTGTGATATTGTGTAGTGTTATGTTTTGTGTAGTAATGTGAGTGAGCATGTGGGCGTTTGTGTGAGTGTGTGTGTTTTATGAGAAATGTATGTACTATCGTATTGCTTAGGTTTTTTAGGATGTTATTTGCAGTAGGAGTTCAGTCTGTTCATAGGTAAGACTTTTCAGGTATTCGGTAAGTTTCTTCTTACATTGTATTTTTGTTAATGGGTATATGTTTAGAATTCTGTTCAACCTATTGTAAAGTAATGGTCCAATGGAGTGGGCAAATCGTTGACAAAATGTAGTGTTAGACAGCTTAGTTCTCTCGCATACTATGTCTTTTCTTCGTTTTTGTAGGAGTAATGGTGTGTAACTTAACTTACTGTGTTGTAGGAGGACAACGCTTAACATGTATAATTGTCTCACGGTCAAAACCTCCCATTTTTCATATAATGTTGTTGTAGAGAATCTAATGGGCTTGAACGTAGCGACTTTCAGTACTGCACGCTGGGCCACCTCGATAGCCTTAAAAGTGGTTTTTGACGTTCCTCCCGAAGATGATAGGCAATATGTAAGAAGTGATTGACAGAGGGCATAGTATATCTGCTTTAGCAACTTAAAGTCAGCAATGTGCCTTAAGTTTTTAAATATATATATCAGCTTTCTAATTCTACCGCATAGCAACCTAATGTGTTCTTTGAAATGTAGATTGCTGTCTATGTTAACTCCTAAATATTTTATTGTATCGACTCGTTCCAGTGGAAGACAGTTGCAATTTTTTTCGGAGAGACACTCGTGCGATGTGATATTTTGCACGATGCCATCCTCAGTTAATTTTTTTATGCTAAAGCAGATATACTTGGTTTTGTCGACATTTAATGTGAGAATATTTCTCTGAAGCCACTTTCTCAAGGTATCGAAGCCCCGCTGTGCAGCACTGAAAGCCTCTTCCCATGTATTAGCAGCAAAAGTAAGGGCAGTATCATCTGCAAAAGATATGATTTCCCCATGGGTAACTTCAAGACTCGTGAGACCATCTATATATATAAGAAATAACGTAGGTCCAAGTATGCTGCCTTGTGGTACGCCGTGAGTGACCATGAGATGAGAACTTTTATATTTTCCTACTCGGACACACTGAGACCGGCCACTCAGGTAACTAGAAAAAAGTTTCAGCTGTGTACCTCTAACTCCCAATCTTTCGAGTTTTTCTAGTAAGAGGGAAACAGAAATCGTATCAAATGCCTTAGCAAGATCTAGAAAGATAGTCAGACATTTTTTCTTTTTATCTAAGTTAGAGACAACAAATTTAATAAGTTTGTTAACAGCTTGCTCAGTTGATTTTCCCTGTCGAAAACCGTATTGGTTAACTGAAAGCAAGTTATTTTTTTCTAAATAATTAACTAATCGTGAATTTATAATTTTTTCTATTATTTTTGATAGTGCTGGTAAAATAGATATAGGTCTATAATTGTTGATACGATTTCTGTCCCCACTCTTATAGATTGGACAAACTTCTGTCTTTTTAAGGACGTCGGGGAACACTCCATTTTGCAGACAGTCATTTATGATCTTTGTAAGAGGTGGTACAATGATGTTTATATAGGTTTTCAAAAATTTATTACTAATATTATCCCCACCACTTGCACAGTCTGATTTTGAGTCGAGAATGAGACGTTCTACCTCCCCTTCGCTTGTGTCTATGAGAGCAAAAGAGTTCAGACTACTGCTGGTAGTTGTGGCTGTATTTGTTTCATTACTGGGTATGGTATGCGTATTTTTTTGGTGTAAATTGTTTGCTAATGAACTTCCTACGTTTATAAAATAGTTGTTTACTTCATTTAATGAGTTTTCAGGAGTGGTCGATAGCGTTAGTAGCTCTTTTGGATGATTTATTACTTTTGTTGTATTTGTGATGTCTTTTATTGCTTTCCATAGTTTTTTATTATCTCCTTGTGCATTTTGTAGTTGATTTTTATCATACTCCATTTTAACTTTTTTTAGCAACGCATTGCAAAAGTTTCTGTATCGCGTGTATGTTACTTTTAGTATGAAATTCTCTGCTGCGCGTTTTGATTTCAAGTGCAACTTATCCCTATTTCTTATACACCGTAGTAACCCCTGTGTCATCCATGGTTTTATAATTTTGTGACGTTTAGATAGAGTAATGTGTTTAGTATTGTTTATAATTGCGTGTTGAAGACTATTTGTAAAGTAATTTAATGATAAATTTGGGTCTGTTAAATCATATATAGGGTCAAAGTTAATTTTTATGAGATCTTTGTCTAGGTTTGTGAAGTCTATTTTCGTAATTGTTGACACTGCATATTGACGTGTTTTCTTAGCCGTAACGCACAATACCGTGTCACCGCCGTATTGTCACCGCGTATGATCGGAGCGAGATGGTATAACTCCGCGTGTGTGAGATGCGTGATTGCATACATACATACATCCATAGACTCACGCCTGTTTCCCAGAGGGGTAGGCAGAGACAATGGATTTCCATTTGTCACGATCTTTGCACACGTCTTTTGCCTCGATTACTGTCATTATATTGTTCATACATGCTCGCCGGTTCAGGGTACTTCTGACCTGCCCTTTGGTGAGAACGTCTCCGATTTGGTCAGAGAATGTTCGACGAGGTCTTCCCTTCCGGTTGTTCCATTCACACAGGCCAGGTATACTTCTTTGGTCAATCTTCTTTCTTTGCGTGATTGCACGATGTCCTAAATTTACAGATTTAGTGTCTACAAACTGGCGCATACTTATGCAAAGGTATCAGGCATATTATAATTTCAATCCATATGATAAGCAGATTAAAGTTCGTTTGTTCATGAAAATGTTACTAAATAAAGCCGAAATATATACCGGTATGAAGCGGCTTTTTTCGCATATTTGCCATCAGCGTCTTATCACGTTGTCTCTGGCTGCGTAACCAGCGGCATGGAGGCGGCTCGGTGCGGCGCCCCATTGTATCAATTAACTCATATTTTTATTGGCACAAAGTGATTACCGCCTCTAGAAACGGATACAAGATGCTATTTTTAGCAGCACTCATTGTTTAAGGAGTAATTAGTCTGCTTTCAACATCCGGCCTCAGTGTCGTAAATTGAAATTGCTGACATCTCAATGCTACTCTAATCGCTTGCGACAGACTTGAAACTGTCATAAACGATTATTGGGAATTGAGAGGTCAATCACAAGTACGCTAAATATCGCAGTTGGTATTGCAACAATCAGCCACGACAAATAAAATGCCATGGTATAGTTAAGAAAGTCACAAATATAACAGCTATTTTCCGAAAACGTGGCGATTAAATATTGTAAATAGTGAGTAAAACGGGGTGAATAGAAACCCAGAGGGGAATAGAAGCGTGAAATACTGTTCCCATCTCTATTCCCCCGTCTACCAAGACGTTTCATTTGATATCAAACACGATACCTATCAAAAATATAATTAATATTTTTTTTTTTCACTAAAAGTTTTTCAGAAAGACTTAATGCATAGAAAAATTTGGAAGTAAGTCTTCTGTTAAATACTCTATAATAATATTGCCAGGTCTCGTAGTCCAAAAGTCTACATCGCATGACGATCTGTATGCGGGACGAACTAACAATACGGGGCGATACGGCGCGGCGCGGGTGCATAGCAATGATATCTAATTGGCCCACCCGTGATACATTAGCACAAGAGATAACATCTAGCTAATTTTCTTCATTCAAATAACCTAGCAATAATATCTAGGGACAATGTCACACAGATCATCCTAGCCCCAAACTAAGCGAAGCTTGTACTATGGGTACCAGGCGACGATATACATACTTATATAAATAGATAAATACTTAAATACATAGAAAACATCCATGACTCAGAATCAAATATGCGTGCTCATCACACAAATATTTGCACTTACCGGAATTCGAACCCAGGACCACTAGCTTCGTAGGCAGGAGCACTACCAACTAGGCTACGGTGACCGTCTAAGTAAAAGCAATGAAAGAGATAAGTGTAAAGATACAGTTGCCGTTACGATAGTCATTGCACCTCTAGAACGCCTTTACTATCTACGTAATGACGATACTGTAAAGTACACACGCCAGCCAGCACATCAAGCTACCCAAATCTTTCAATTTTTCCAATTGAAAGTGAACCTTATATAGCTTTTGTCATAAAGTTGAAAATCTATAAAAGTTATTTGACTGATTGGGGTAGCTGGATGTGCTGGCGTCTGTACAAACACTGAATTCTGGTTTTTATGAACATACGTTTGCCTGCCTATAAATTTTATTTATTTATTAAAATTGTTCTTCTTTTCCCATAGTAATGGTATTAAAAGCACACATTGGCTGCAAACATGTTCCGGTACAGCCTCACGTTACAGCACTGCGGCTAAAAAGCTCGGTTGAATGCGTCAGTGTAGCAGCAGTGTGGCTAACCGCGGATAATAGGCTCTTGAAGTCCCAGGTTGGACATGACACAAAAAGATGTGTAAGTCATTGTTACGTAAGTAAGTCCTGATAACTATATTCAATCTACGTTCGTTATGTAATCACTTTCTAAAGTAATATGTGTATACTAGTATTGATACAGGTCAAACCCAGTACTTTGTCTGCGTTTCGGAGAGCTAATCAAACCTACAAAAACTTAGCCTCCAAGGAAAAAACAATAAACGAATGAACTTATCACTTTAGTTGGAAGATGTGGTATTTGTAATAAGGGTTTTGTAACGCATCAAATAAACATAACTGATAGTTGGCCAATTATCATATATTTATCGTATGCTTACCAAACATGTTCGCCCCATCGGACTTTGTCACAAAAAAGGTGTCACTTGCACTAAATTATCGTCTTTTTGATATCAAATCAGTCGTCAAAAGACGGGTAAAAATAATAAGCGTTTGATACTTAACAAGTATTTATGGATAATTTCTCTGTTTCCATACCAAACTCCAATAGTGTAATTAGCTGATTTAATCGGAAGCGTGTAATGTGATGCAAGTCATTTGCATAATACATGTCCAATTAATGGCGTCTGCGCATCGGACACATTAGTTAGTTGTGGATTAATTGGTCATGTTGTATCCAAGGTTTCATGATAAATCATTACTGGACTTTTATTGTATTTTATTATCGGAGATTGTTATAAGAAATAATATAAATAAAATAAGAAATTTCAGGAGACACTTTATATCGCGGATAATTTTAATATGAACTGTAAGTGTTAACGCCCGATCTACTTCTGTATTCCTAATACTCGTGTGGGCAGTGGTAAACCTTGTGTCAGATTTGTTGAAACCGCCCCAAGGTCCCTTATATGGCTTTACAGCTGTTGGCTAATGACTACTGCCAGAACTAACTTAACGTACCTTCTGAATCTCTGCGACGCTCAGAAATTAAACCACTTAGGCGGGCATCCATCAATGGACTGATCGATCGCTGCTCGTTTAAATACTGGATAGAAAACCTGACACTAAACGCCTGATAGTATAATTCATCTACTACGTATATAAAAAGATTTGCTAAAATTGATTATTTGGTAAACATATTGGTCTTGAGTAAATTCTATATTTTTGTGGCTACTTTAAGGTCTAGTTAATAACTTATATCCTAAATAGATAAATATTTTAAGTTTAAACTTCAATCGTAGAATAAAAGTCCAGCTTAAGGGCCAACATTCCGGGCTATCTCGCTCGCGTATTTATATAATTCATATGATATGTAATTATTGTATGCGCTTTCGAAAACTGTGTGTACGAGGTTAGTATTTCACAATAACTAGATTTTTCCCGTTGTAAAAATATATAAATAAGCACAAAAGAAATAAGTGACAACTTGTTGAGATTTTTTTTGCATTACTAATAAGGAAAGACGGCTGAAGCACATTTTATTAAACTTAATGTGTAATATTAATGTGCGATTGAGATAGATTAGAAGGAAGGCCCTAGATTCTGAGCCTTTTATAGATACAGCGCAAAGACTTGAGTCAGTTACGTTAGCTTTTAATGTATTCATATTCATCTTCAATTCATGTACGCGCAGGAACTTAACCAGTTACAAATGTTAGTACGAGGCTAGTATGCTGAATATTTCACGTAACAAATGTCACAAAAACCATAGCATCTTATGAACTAGAAGTAAAAAGTGAACTATTACCAAGTACTAATGAATCATTATCTAGTTTAAGATAAATAATCCGAGCTGTCACAAAATACCCCGCCTGGCCGGCGGCGCGGGCGCACGCACAAAAACAATAGTGGTGCAATTCCAATCAATTAATAGTACGGGCAAAAACGAGATCTCGTCGGGAACTAGTCGGAGATCCGGGGAATACGGGATAGTTTTACTTCCTTGTGGAGCTTCGTACAAAAGGTGTGTATCATCTTTATAAGAGATTGATGCGTAAATATAGACTATTATATTGCTTTTATAGGTCTAAGCTTTAGTTCTCACATGGTCTGCTATATTAATCCGTCCGTCATCAACATATTTCACAATATTATACATTAATATGTAACTTTCTTTTATTTTAATTTTTGAACATACGTCTAGTGAACATAAAAATGTTTGGTAGGTTCCTTTACCCAAGCTCAAGGAGGTATAAAACCTCCTTTTTTGAGTAACTTAACTTTTTTTTTCTTTACTGTGTTTTTTATATATTTATGTTACTGTGAGATTTTTCGTAAAATTTGAACCAATACGTGTTTTGAAATTAATTACTTACTGTTTAGCAATTTAGAAAATACTCATCAACTCAATAAAACTAAGTTTTCAAGAATAATATTATTTTTTGAAGTTGACAGAGATTTGCTGCTGCCCGTTCTCTGGTATGTATTTCCTCGAGACGACTTCTGCATCTCACACGGGATGGTTTGGGCCGGTGATAATGGTAATATATCACTGCATGAATATTTTGAAGAAAATAACATTTTCTGCCATATTGTATTCTACGTGGAATGGGTAGCAATAAGATTTGTTGAAACTCTTTACGCGGAGTTAGGCACATGCGTGATATAGTGACTAGGCACGGGATGCCACGTGGTTTAATTCTTTACATTACTGGTAAACACGCTGCATAAGTCTCCGTTATCCAATACCATATCATAATTCATAAGCATATGAGCGATGTTTGTACAAACTTGGCATAATGTCTCTGCTTGTTATCGTCGACATTATAATATCCGGAGTACATCGTTAGCTAGTTGATAGCTCCGAACCGTATAGTTATGAAGACATTAAGCTAACGTCATCTTACATCCTACTCCATATATAAACGTAAAATAACAACCATTTGCGTTGCCAACAATAGCAGTATCAACGTAATTTAGAGGACAGGGTCCGTGAACGTGTTATTACCAGCGCGGGCGCATAATGCGCGTACGCAAATCACGGCGCACCCGCCCCGGACGCACGAATAATTGCACCCGCGACCGCTGCCATTATCTCAAACTATACACAATTACTGACCAACGCCAATACATCGAAGATACAAACGACACGGGATTAACATCCAGACAGGCTTACATTGAACGTCCATGGAACGTTTTGTTTAGGAAGTTTCATTTTGATACTCATATTGGGTCGGTGATGGATGGCGGTAAGATTTTAGAATTGTTTTATAGTAGTAGGGGAGTTATTCGTCGTGCTCATTACAATATTAATCAATGCTTTCACATCCAGGGCTCGGAATAAATAAACCGATGCACAATATTCTTTAATATCGGTTGCGCAATAGTAATGCGCAGGTTGACTATAGAAAATTGTAGGCTGCGATGACACGAGACGGCCGTGCGATACGGTCTGACATTTTGGCTTAGTTGAGCTAAAGCTAAGGGCCATCCAAAATCAACATATCAATGTTTTTGACAGTGACAGTAGGGTTAAATTTAACCGCACGTGTGGTGCAGTGGTGTATCAGCGTAGTCGTATTTTGGGTTCGATCTCCGCACGGTACAACTATTTGTACGACCCATTTATATGGGCAGACTTAGAACAGTTTTATATTTGTTCGAGTCTGGGTGTGCATTATATCCTTTTATTTCACGTTAGTAAAGTCCCCCTTAATACAGGGATTATTTTTCCTATTTCGAGACTAGCACCTACTGAATCTTCCTTGCTACAAAACGTTATAATTTTTATCCCGATCTGATATTCGAGCCCAGGACCTTATTATTAATGTTTGTGCAAATTGGAATAAATAAAATAAATAAATAAAATAAACAAGGTTATTATTCACGTAAACTTTAAAAAAGCGCTTGTAAATAGTCAGAACATGTTTGTAGTAATATAGTTGTATACATTATTATTTCTAGTAACATAGATATTTAGGTACACATTGTATGAAAACATTTATAAAATTTATTTTATTATAGCAATGATATTTAGCTAGCTCGTATCAAGTTATTGTTAAGAGATTATGTTTAATTATCAAGTTTAAGTCTAATATTTTTACTACATATTGTCAAAGATTCTGTCTATATTAAGGTATTATTATTATGACGGACCTTGTGTTAATAACGAGGGTCGCACTTTAATGCTACCACCGGATCCAATGCGCCCCAACTGAGAAGACCCCGCGAAACAAACTCAGTGGGTTCATCTACTACCGGTTTCAACACGACCCAGTTGAGACGGTCCGACGAAACATACTCAAGCGGGTATGAACACGGGATTTGGTCCAATTAGAGTAAGTAATTATTTAGTTGGCAAACACAAATATGCTCGATCGGTTGTCTGAATGCTTATTATTTTAGATTATATTTAGGTGTACAAAAGAAAAACTTCGAAACAATAACGTTATTCATTTTGAGACAGAGTCAATAATTTTAAATTAAGTATATGATAGCAATCATTTACAGATAGTTCTCGTAACTCAGCAGATCAGTCATGTCTATATGGCTACAAGGTCTCCAGCGAGCAATGTGCAGGTGGGCAGTGAGAGCCAGACGTCTTTGTCATCGATGTACTCTTTAGTGGTGTAATAACCCCTAGCCATACGTACACGTTTAATATGTGTTTTAAAACAAAAGAATATAAATAATAGGACGTTATAAAATCGAGATTCATCTGGGAAAGTACATCCCTAAGTAAGACATTACCCAGAAGAGAGCAACAAGCTTCGCTATCACTACTTGTGTAATATCCATTTCATCAAAGTAGAAAGGCACCTTTATTAGAAAGTATCCAATCTGAGCAAACGCTCGGAAATTAAGTAAGTAGTAGATTACTGTTCTCAGGACAGAGAGCTTACTTAGATTACTAGGCTGTACCTGCGGGTACAATACAACACTTGAGAATTTTAGTCAAGCACTTCCTGAAACTTGTACTTTTCAAATGACGTGGTAAAAACTTAAGCCTCGCGCTACTTTTTTTCTGCTACATGACATGTTCTGCCGGATCTTAACTTACGTCATAAAAACTGAAAGCAGTGAGGCGTAAAGTCTTGTCTGCCTGTCAGCGTGTTTGTGTGTATATAGTGGCGTAGGTTAAGACGGATACAATGAAGCAAATGAATTTTATTTGAGGACCGGATATTCCGTTTGTTACTAACGTACGAAGGGGAGTAGTAAGGGTCATCAGAATTGATGAAATATAGCTTATAATGTCTGGGAGAGGTACTTTTTGAAGCATAGCTTATGGTCCGACATGTCTGGGTGAGGTAAAATAGAGCAATCTCTATATGAAGATTGGTCTTCATATAGAGATTTCGTCTGGGGGGGCGAAGCCCCCCCAGACGAAAAAAAATAATTATTAAAAGACTTGACATAAGCGTGGGTCGAAAAGTCCTGCTATCTTCCCGTGGCGCGTATACTATTTTTCATCATACCAGGACCGAAAGTTTAATGACATTGTATATAAGTAAAAGGTCTTCATCAATTTTATAAACGATGCAATTTCTTCCAAGCAATAAATTGATTGTAACAATTTTTATATCGCTGTACCGATTTGGAGGGTGCTAAATTTTGAGTTATTTCCGCAGCTTCCGCAGCAATGTTTCGTCGCACTTCTTCATCTTCAGAGTCGTCACTTGAATAATCCGATGAATTCATTGTCAGGTTTTTTTTTACACAGCTGTATTCACTTATTTTTTATACACAAGGTTTTTCTATGTATATTTTTGATGTAATTTTTATCAGAATCAGAAAATTTGACTCTTAGATAAATATTATTTTATTTTATTATTATTAAATGATGTTATTGCCGCGTGTATAATAATATGGGCTTGAAATAACAACTGCACGGTTACCATGGTAATGAGTTATGTCAAATAGATAACGGGAAGAAAACTTTAACTTTCCGCCTCGGAATGATAAACTGTCACTAATTGTGAGCAGTCTGAAATATGCATCTTTCTTCCCGCAAACAAGAGAAGAAATTCAAACTTTCGGCCTCGGGATTTTCTATAACTCAAGAGTTTTAAATCCCTTTAAAAATATTACAACTAGACTACTATGAACGCCGCATAATACCAGGCCTTAACTATGTGTATTACATAGCAAACTACACACTCACCTGGTACTACCATATTATCTGTACTTGCAGTGTGACTCACGCCGCCGTTTTGATCGTCTATCTGTAATAACTTACGCAGCATCATTATATGATTACTTCAACCACATGTGATCATCTCACATCATCATTACGAACATCCTAATTAGTATAATCCAGTTGATTAGATTTAGCGTCAGCTGAGTCCGTAACTATAGTCTGGGCCTAGCCGATAGAAAGTAATGACAGGTCATTGTTTTAGCAAAACTATAGGCCCGATAGAAAACCTAGGATTCATAATCTTGAATATTTTTATAATAATTAAATACATCTTTAGAATCGTTAATTTTATTTACAGAACTAGAACTCTGTTTTAATCTAGGCAAAAGTGGCTAGATACTCTTGTCTAGATTAAAACAGTTGGAACAAGTAGTGTTTAAGCATTAGTGCTTGGAGGATGCTTATAGCTTGTCGTGGTGTATACTTAGAAGTAACAGTAGCGGGATCGTGATTGCCTTTAAAACCTTTTAATACCTCAGGTTTGATGCATTGCACACTAGTAAAACACTGGCGTCTGTCATATTTTGTCATGTTTGTGGCATTAGGGTTCATTTAAATATTTTTTGCTACCCATATTCCACATTTAATTCTGAGAATAATTAAATTTGGAATAAGGGTTGCAATTCAATACCGATTTTAATGTTGGATGGCTAAATTAGTTATTGTCGGAAACAAGCTTACAAAAAAATACTAAATTTGTCTCGTGTCACTGTCGTTTTTTAACACCTTCTTTTTTAAGAAGAATTGATTATTATATAGTAACTTTGTTATTACTCTGAATAGATAGTGATAGAGAATAGATAGTATTAAACAGATATCAGAGTAATAAAAAACAGATAAATAATATTCACGGAAAACGCAAAAATATTTTAACTTATTTGTTCCATTTTAGACGTGGTTGGTATTTACTCTGACCCAAGTCAGAATTCAGTATAGGAGTAGTGTAGGCAGAACTTTTATTTACAATTTATTTCTACAACTGCGATGGCTGCGTGCTAGATTTGTTTGAAAATTTCATCGTAGTAAAAAATGAGGGTTAAACTTAGAGTTAAAGTGTCGGTCTGTTCGCCGCACCATTTTAATTTTCTTACGATCTTTATCAACAGAACATGCAATAAAATCATCTGCAACGAAAGTCTCATATTCATATAAAATCTTATAGCAATATAATTTTGTATTCTAACATCGATGTCTCGTGGCGCTGCGCCCGCGCACTGTGTGATTAATATGATTATTTGATTGTTTAATCGCGGGGGCACGCAACGATACCGCACCGCACACTCTACATATACTCTGACTCCTAAGTATTGACGTTTGTTAATAGCTGCACTATTTTTATTAATTAGTTTGGGTAGATTAAATTATTTCAGCTTAATAATATTTATAGCTTCCGATTATATTTTATAAGCTTAACGAATTCGGATTCATTACCAAAACAATAATTAGTGAAGTCAGTACTGATCCTCTAAGTATCCTACTTATCTTTTTACAGCGATAGATATTTTTAAACATTATTAAAAAAAATTGTTATGAATTCCCTCACCCCGCGCCCCGTAAAATATCCTTTTACGTGTCATTAAACTAATTAAAGCGGATTATATTTTCTGTTAGGACTTTGTTATATCATTTTAGCGTGGAATGTTAAGTTTCCTTTGACCTTTGTGCAATAATATTCTTTCCTCCATGTTGATCGAGCTGAGTATCACTCAGCTCGCTCAGTTGCAATACTTACAACCCTCAACCTGCATAGCTACATAACTTCATAATGAACTTTTAATTGTAAAATCAAGGCCTCTTTGGAATATCTCCAACATAAATAATGTAACTACCAAGTTACAGTTATCCCACTATAGAGAGCATAAAACATTTGTACTTGTACATATGTAGAGTCATCAGTCTCGGGGCTATTTAAGGGTATGCTTGTTCTGCTCTGCTGAGATTAAATTCACCGCGTGTGCTCTACAATCATACTCAAGTATAAAAGTAGGAAAGTTATTAGATAAGTCATATATATGAAGACTACATTTTTGGTTCACCGGTGAAATTAAGATTGACTTATCCTAAGTTCCTCGAGTGGCGACCATGAAACAGAAATAGCGTGGGCAGGCCCAGATACAAGATGGACCGATGATCTTCTAAGGGTTTCTGGAATACGGAGACCAGAAAATGTTCTAAGCATTTGCTGGTCTCCGTATTCCTTTTGATTGAGGCTTTTGTACAGTATTTTTATATATTCTTTCGGCTGATATGATGATGATGATGATGTCCCTGTTTAGACTTTAGCGCTTGACTCGTCTAATATTTACTTAACTTATTTGAAGTTATTAAAATCTAATGAATAATAAAGTATCTAGTTATTACTTCATATTTTAAAAGATAATAATGTATCTACGGGCAATATTAATTTAAATTAATTTCTTGAAGGTTAATTAAGTTGTTCAAAGAATTATCTTTTATCAGTAGCATTATATTGTTGCTTTATAATTTCGCCTCATTATCATAATTTATTGAACTGCACTGTAGATAACGACATTGTAAGGGTATCCATTATCCCAGTTCTTACCAATAGGATTACTTTCAAAGGATATTCTTATTCAAGCACAGATTTACTCCAATACCACCTATTCTGCGAATTAAAGTTCGCTCAACAATGAATTGCTTATGTGTCAAATATTCCAATACATAATTGTACGCAAAAGTTTAATTAGGACTGAACCGCTTTTGATTTGCGATCCCGCTACAGTTTCACGGGATCACAATTCAAAACTATAATCGATATTTGCTAAGTTATCCTTTTAACTCAATCATTTTGTTTCAAGTAAAAAAATAGCATTTAAGTATACAACAATACCTACTGATAACATTTGATTGGAGATAGGTCACGAAACCGCTTAGTGGTATTGTTGATACGTAATCCGTGAATATCATTGTAATAATTGTAAACTAGAAATAAGGTCAGGCGGCATTTGGTACTCATATTACTTATTTTATTATTTAGATCTTTGACATTCTTTTGATTGCTTTCTGCTCATTCTGAAGCTTTACACGATTGGTTAACAACAGAGGAAACAATATTAAAGCATTTTTGAGAAATATTTTAAGCAGAATCGATTCCAAATTAAATACATACCTACTATCGCCAGATTTCGAAGCGTTTGGTTGACGTTTCCCGTGACCAGATGGCTTGCTTTTTCTTTGGCCAAAGAATTTGTTTAGCAATACAACGTGGCAATGCAGTCAGTCTTCTGGGCACATTTTCTCATGGCCTCGATTCGGAGGAATACTACGGCGCCATCTGTAGTTAGTTTTAATTTATTTAAGTATATAATTTACTTTTTCGTAGATTTAGTTTTTCTTCCTAATGTAGGTAGTTATGTATATTCATAAGTTTATTTAGGTTCTTTGTTATTAAGTTAAGTTAAGTTAAATACTTGTATTATTTTAATACTATATAAATAAACAAATTAAATATAATTACTAACTTCCTACTAAACAAGGAAAAAGTTTTATATTATGTTCGTTGATTTTCGGCAACATACCTACTTAAATTTGTTTACTGGAAATCCAGTAAACAAATGTAAGTATGCGCCAAACAATATTACTCTTTTAATGTAAGTACACGTACCTACTTATAAGGATAGAGTCGTTTTGACGCGAACGATACGTCGACCCCAACCTGAGCGCGCTAGTATTTGTATTCAGTCTATTAGTCAGTCCGTTTAGTTTTGTTTAGTAACGCGTTACTTTAATTATTTCGTTAGAATAGAAAAACAAGAGCTAAAGAAATTAGCGACAAAGCAATTTTTGTGTGAACGTCGTTTTTAATTTAGCATTTTGCCAGACAGTTTTTGACAGTGATAGTGACAGGTGATGATGCCTAACATTATATGGAAACATCACGGTGATCATATTATATCCATGGAAAACATATTATCATTGATGTATCAATTGCCTGAATATATGTCAAGGTATGAATTAATATTGGCGAAGCATAATTTCTATTCTGAGAAAATTAACATGTTTTCGGTGAAAGTAGCTTATGATTCTGATTCAAAAGCAGATTCGTTACGTAAAAGTTATCTTCGCATCGAACCTACTGCGCCATGTATTATTTTTATGATAAATAAGAGCTAAAGACACACATTTTTTATTAAATTAATATCTTGGGATAACTAAAACACTGCCATCTGATACCAAACTAGGCACAGCCTGTACTATGGCAACCAGACAACTGATAAACATACTTATATATTTCTAAATACATACATATTACACCCAGACACATAACAAATGATCGTGTTCATCACATTTGTCTCGGGGGGGAATCGAACCCACGACCTCTGGCGTAGCAGTCAGGGTCACTAACCACTAGACCGACGGGCCAAACTGGGGATTCTAATCAGAGAACCGGAAGACATGCGACTGAAAATGGTATGAAAACTATGAGAAAGTCGTGGAAAACTTAAATCAACTGTATTAAACTGCATTCGAAAAAATAAAAAGAACACCGTGCAAGTGTTTTATCAGTATATCAGTTGTTATCTTTATGATTTGTATGTACAATAATGTACATATACCACAACTTTATCGAGTCTGTAAACAGACGTGACCGATTCCATTGTCGCACTTGTACATGTTTGAATGGTTTATAAATTCTATTATAAATCAACTAATACTATTAGGTACTTCAATACAACTTCAAGTTTATAGTTGCAATTACTACTTGTGATAGAACTCATGAATTGATTGGACAAAAATGTCTCTACTTATATGGTTGTTTCGTGCAGAAACAGAGACAACTAGATTGTTCAACCAACCTGAACACGGACAGCTGTGTCTCTCTGTGTACTATGACACGCGTGGCGATTATCACCGTAGCCTAGTTGGTAGTGATCCTGCCTACGAAGCTGGTGGTCCTGGGTTCGAATCCCGGTAAGTGCAAATATTTGTGTGATGAGCACGAATATTTGTTTCTGAGTCATGGATGTTTTCTATGTATATAAGTATTTATCTATATAAGTATGTATATCGTCGCCTGGTACCCATAGTACAAGCTTTGCTTAGTTTGGGGCTAGGATGATCTGTGTGACATTTTCCCCATTATTTATTATTATTATATTATATCCTCCCAAAGATCTTTGGGCGGCCTTTGTGCAGCAGTGGATGTCATTCGGCTCACATGGTGATTAAAAATTGTTTTTACCATATTGTAAAGCAATAACTATTTCATATTTTATTTGGCCTAGAATCTTACGTGAAATCCGTTAAAAACTCACTCCTGTTGCTTCCTAAAATGTCTTCATCATCATCATATCAGCTGAAAGACTGCTGGACAAAAGCCTCCCCTAAATCGATCTCCACAATTGGGCTATTCGCATCCAGCAGTTTCCAGCGACCCGCACAAGATCATCGGTCCATCTTGTAGGGGCAGGTCCCCACGCTACGGAATAACCAATTTTATATATGATTACCTAGTTCCACGTTCTGAAAACGATATTCAAATGTGTTCTTGGATGTTAAATGGAAATATAGAGATCGACGGACATATTTTTAGATTGGTTTGCGTTAATTCAGTGGCGACAGCCGATTTTACGAGTGCTCTTAACTAGATGCTACCGTTCTGTGAGTGATCCGCTAAGCAACTAGTGGTCAGTTCATTGAAGGGTGACCACCAAAATGCTTTAATTACTGAGCGTCTCCGTGCTTTGGAATTGTAGTCATCAGACAAGAGTCGTAAAGCCATATCAGAGATCTACTGGGCGGCTGGCCCTAAGCAAGTAGTATTTTACGAGTAAATGTTATTTTCATGTTTACCGTCGTATAAATTTTGATCGACTGATTTGAGGTACTAATCACATAGGTACCTGAAACCATGGATAAAAGTTCCACAAGTAAACTAGCAGGTACGAACTAGTCAAGCGTAATATCTAAGCGGAATAATGATTATGTATTTCGATATCAGATAGTCAGTGAGTCAGATGAGGTAAATGATTGCAGTCAGAGTATTAAGCGGTGATGTGTTATGTCAGCGTAGGTAATCATTAGGTAGCCAGAATAACTAAACTCATTCACGATACTGAATTCTGAAACGTGAAGAGATTTCGTCAAAATCTTCGACATATTATTTATATAAAAAATTCACAGAGCAAGTTTTAGGCTATGTATGAGTCACAATAATAGTTGCAATTCGCAACAAGTTGGCCCGCAGGTAACAGCGTGCACTCACACACACGATAGTAATAAATAAATATAAACAGATGAATGATGATCAATTTATCCATGGTGGTCTTCTTTCTGTGGCATACATGGAAGTGCTCCGGTAATTCATTGAACATATTTCGGTGCGCTTCCCGTGCGATAAACCAAAAAATGCATCTCATTGGAAGAAAACCCAGTTCCTTTATTTATATTTCGGTTGTATCTACAAAAACTGACTACATTTTGCTGAAGAAATCCCTTAGTCAATTTTTTTTAAACACCTTGAGAGAACACCGAATGTTCCAACGACCGTGAATATCCCTAGCTTTCCATGGGTACTACTAGATCCGTAAGCATCATCAGCTCCTTCCTTTTACATCATGCAGTGAATATCGTAGACAAATTATTTGTCTTAGCGTTATAGGTTAGCAGAAGAACTTGAAAAAACTTGTATCGAAGAAGCTAGTATAGTTGTAATTTTGTACATAAATCACACAACAGTCCGTTTCATGAATCGATATAAAAATCTAATTATGTAGACAATAAATAGGAAGTCTAAAAAATATTGGATAGGTATTTTCGTTTAATCTTTAAAATTATTATACAATATAAATAAACGTAACCTTGCACCCTGCAACACTACTCAGCAGACAGTTCGGGCGCGCCGCTAAATCAAGTCGCGTGTTATGAGGCGGGCGCGCGTGCGCACTACATCGCGATAGTCGCCCGCGCCGCGCCGCGCTGCCCCACAGCCTGCGGCGAGGACGCTCATAACCAAGAGCATGCTTATCACACATAAACAGAGTATTTAGTAATGTTGTCGATTTTGCGGATGTAACTGGCTAGATTAAGCTCATATTATGTCATGTCTGAAATTCTACCTTGATGCTGATTATAGTATGACGATTTGACGATCACCGTAGCCTAGTTGGTAGTGCTCCTGCCTACGAAGCTGGTAGTCCTGGGTTCGAATCCCGGTAAGTGCAAATATTTGTGTGATGAGAACGAATATTTGTTTCTGAGTCATGGACGTTTTCTATGTATTTAAGTATTTATCTATCTATAAATCCTAAGTATTTATATCGTCGCCTAGTACCCATAGTACAAGCTTTGCTTAGTTTGGGGCTAGGATGATCTGTGTGACATTGTCCCTAGATATTATATTTGGTATAGTAGTATCTATAAGCTAGGTTAATTTGGATTATTCACAGCTAAGGTCAAAATCTATTTAAAAGCATTTGAAATATAGCCGCAGTCAGGGGTTTGAAGTTGTTAGGCTAGGTTATCTTCCGTGTCTACACCATGTTATCTCTGATTATAAATTATAAACACATTTTGACAACGCCGATACACATCACCCGATATGTTTCTCGGTAATCGTTAGGTGAAATAAAAACCGGCGCTTAATATATCTTTGTCATATCAAAACTTGGACCTAATGAAAACAATCGCACAAACATTGCTATCACAGATAACAATTAATTATATAAAGTTTCCCGTTTCCGAAGATCACAGAATCTTGTATTTATTATGAAAGCGTGCGCAGGTTGTTCCGAGGCTGTATTTTGTAGTTTTATAAGTTTTATTCTTTTTGCTGTAAGGAACGGCGTGGGGCCGCGCGAGGCTCAATAAATAAATTTAACTAGATTATCAGTGGCGAACGGCCGCCCTGCGCCTGCGCAATACTGTAAGTCATTGCCTCTTTCGTGCTTCAAAATATACCAAATTATAACTTATTTGGTGGCACTGTTTTAGATATAAAATAAATTAAATATCAACCAAATAAAATACATATGTGTTATGAAATTGTAATTTATCCTATGACATTATAAAGTGTGTATATGACGAGTACAAATATGTGATATAGGTTAAGTTATTTATTTATTTTTGTTTATTTATTTACAACCAGCAACTATAAGAGCAGGTTAAACCTAATTTTGCTCGATTTCATATATTTGTAAGTTTACCCCAATCATACGAAGTGAAGTCTAAATCTATGATATCACGTTTAAACTGAACGGTAAAATAAAAACGACCTTTATAGAGACAGGATGAGATGCGTGTCATACATAATATATAAGTCAATAATAAAAATCAAGACTAGAGCTCCCTGGAGCACCCTTTTCTTTTATTGATCCTATTTTTATAAGCTTCTAATACTGATAGATGTTATTTGTACAAACTTCTGGGCCCTAGCTCATAAATGATTTCTTCACGAGTCATATGGGTTAATATATTTATTATTTCACATACGAGTACACATGACGCGATAATATCTGTGCGTGTCATTATTTCTTATCATCTAAAACGTGTTTAATCTTTGAAATCTCGGTGTGATTGTGTAAATACATTATAATTTTAAGTAACACTTCATTATACATTTGTAAATGCGCATTCACTTAAGGGTTAGTTTATAAGGAGGTTCTTCAGGATATCTGTAAACATTTTCAGTGGAATTCTCTAACTACTATTAAGGTCAACAGGAAAGCGCCAGTTGAGCTTAATCATTTAATTATCATTTTAGATTCAAGGATAAAATGAAAATTAAATAAAATGTCCTTTCATACTCGTACTTGAACTCAAACTCAAACTCAAACTCAAATATTTTATTTGCTTAAATATGGGTTATAAAAGATCTTAAAAATAATACAGCGTACAATCCATATTAGCCTTTCGGCGTGCAAATATTGTCATATAGGTATTTACCAATTTCATAACTAATCAAATTTAATAAATTATTTAATTTGCCCATTTTATTAATACACTTATATAATTACACATTATTCATTTGTTTACATTTTATATTTTACAATTATGGATTCCTACTTAATAATGTCATCTTAATCATAACTTATCATTTAAATATTCATCAACTGTATAGTAGGCTTTATTAATAAAAAAATCATACAGATTTTTCTTAAATATTTTTGAGTCTTGGATACCTGTTATATTTCTTGGAATCTTATTATAAATCCTGGGCGCCATACAGAAAACACTCTTATTAAAAAGAGCTGTCTTATGTAATGGCATGCACACTTTATTTTCATGTCTTTTACTCTTTAAATAAAAAAATAGTTCCTTGTTTGTATTGACGAAAAGAACTGTTTCATACATATACAAACAAGGAAAAGTCAAAATCTTATATTTAATAAAATGCGGTTTGCAGGAATCTGTTTGCTGCATATGAAATACTGCCCTGACACATTTCTTCTGGGCCCTGAAAGCTCTATCTTTCTCGGTTGAGTTTCCCCAGAACATTACCCCGTACCTAAGAACAGAAGTGACGTATGCATGATAAGAAGTAAGGACAGCGTCTTGATTCACAACCTTGGATAACATAAAAAGGGCATATGAAAACCTACTCAATTTATTACATATGTAGTCAATGTGTGATTTCCAATTAATATTTTGATCTATTATTAATCCTAGAAATTTGTTTTCATGTTTAGTCATAATAGGCTTATTTTTGTGTTTTATGTCAATATCATAAGTTTTACTCTGCGTCCTATAATTATTTTTAAATGTCATAATATATGTCTTGTCAATGTTTAGAATTAAATTATTTAATGTCAACCATTCTATTATTTTTATTAAGCCATTATTTATATCTACTTGCAAATCAGATTCATTTTTTTGAGAAAATACTACCGTACTGTCATCTGCAAACAATATCATGGGTTGGTCAATTGAGTGTGGGAAGTCATTTATGTAGATGATAAATAATAACGGCCCCAGCACACTCCCTTGTGGGACCCCGTATTCCACTTTTCTACTATCAGACATGTACTTTATTTTTATTTTAGTGTTTGGGCATATTTTACTAATCTGAGTAACTTGACTTCTGTCCTTTAAATAAGACTTTATTAAATTAATACAATTACCTCTAACCCCATATACGTATAGTTTTTTCAATAGAATGTCATGATCTACGAAATCGAAAGCTTTTGTCAAATCCATATATAAAGCACTCACTGGTTTCTTCTTATCTAAATTGGTCATGATCTTGTTAAGAAAATTAAAAATAGCCAGGTTAATATTTTTGTTTTTTCGAAAGCCCACTTGACAATGGTTTAATATATTATTTAGTTCTAGATACTCATATAAACAGTTATGTATGTATCTCTCAAAAATCTTGGAAAAAACTGGGCACAAGGCTACTGGTCTGTAAAATTTCATATTTTCCTTGTCCTCCTTTTTGTGAATCGGCAATATTAATGTCTCTTTTAAACTTTTTGGGTATTCTCCAGCACTTATGCAACAATTCAATATGTGCGCTAAGATAGGTGTTATAGTAATAGCTACACTTTTTATGACTTTGGTACAAATGTCGTCTATTCCAGTACTGTTTGTTGATTTTAAGCTATTTATAATGCATAATATTTCTTCAAACGTAGCAGGTTTTATAAAAATGGAGTTGGGTTTGTTCCATGTGACCTTGATATTATTTTTATCACTTCTTGAACATTGTTTGGTTACTTCATCTATAAAAAAATCATTGAAGGCTTGTGCTATTTCACTCGGGTCATTTATTTGTTCGTCGTTCCTTTTTACACATTCAATTTCGTGATAAGTCATATTGTTTTGACAGTCATTTATAATTTTCCAGGTAGCTTTCGCTTTATTGGTTGCATTCTTGATTGTGAAGTCATTTTGTGCTTTGCGAGTCAACTTAATTATTTTGCTCAGTCGTCTATTATACATCTTAAATTTAATCTTATTCGGTTTGTTTGGGTATCTTTGATAATTAATTAACATTTGCCTTTTACGGTGAGAACATGCCTTTATCCCTTTAGAGACCCATCTTGATTTCTTATGTCTTGTTATTTTCACTTTTACTTCCGGAAAGCAGAGATTATAAAAAAGCTTAAAAATGTCTAAAAACTTATCATAGCCAATATTGGGATCTTCACAGTCATAAACTTCCTGAAAGTTAATGTTTTGTAAGGCGCTTTTAAATTTATTTATATTTTCTCTATTATAATCACGTTTTAGTATAAACCAATGTGCATAATGATAATTGTTTTTAGCTGGACATTTTAAAATTTGAGCAGTATGATCTGACAGGGCTAATTCTATAATTTCTGTTTCACAGCCCCGTATATTATAGAAGAAGTTATCAATACAGGTTTTGCTGATAAGTCTTGTTGGCGTATTTAATGCAACTTTGAGATTAAAACCATTTAAAAGTTCCTTAAACTCTCTGGATATATTTGTATTTTTTAGCAAATCGATATTAAAATCCCCGCATATAATTACCTTATTTTTCTTCTTTAGGCAATATAAACTTAGAGCGTCATTAAATTTCTTAAAAAATATATCTAAGGCATCTTTATTAAGTTTAGGGGGTCTATATACACATATAATTATAATACTATCTTTTACAATTTTTATTCCACTACATTCTATGATATTAGAGACAGAATATTCTTTTATTTCATGCAGCGTTTGAAATTCACATTGTTCCCTAACCAGAATACAAGATCCACCATGCCTATTTTTCCTATAAAATGAAGAAGCTAACTTAAAATTTGGTATTTTTAACATACATATGTCAGCCTGCATCATATTGTGTTCTGCCACACATAAAACATCAATAGATTGACTATTTCTAGAGAGTTCATCTAAGTGCATTGATATAAGATCTGCTTTCCCTATAAAACCATTAATATTTTGATGTAAAACCCTTATTATATCTTTAGGAACGAAAATTATTTATACCACCAATGACACCTCCATTTGCAGTATTGCCATTTTCACAATCTATAACGTCTTCGTTACTTACACATTCATTATTTGTTTGAGTACTTTTATCAATTTGTGTCCTGTTATTCACTTCTTTATTTCTATTAAACAATATTAATTCATTTTTATAATTAATATGGAGTATATCTCTTAACAAATTTCGGCAAATACTTACTGCTATCCATTTTGGATTAGAATGAATGTTATGATAATTGATATTTACACAACTTACATATTTATACTGATTACACAAAAATTTTAATTCATAGTTGAGTTTAGTCTCACTGAGATGTTTGTTGCATGAAATTTCACATATTAGAACATTTGTATGTGATACTGCGAATAAAAAATGATTAAGATGCATTATAAATTCAGTTGGATTAGTTTCATTAGACCCGCCCATTACAACTACATAATCTTCCTTACTTAGCTTCCGAACATCTTCATTTTCGACGCTGAGAATATCTTTCAGCTTTGCACCAGATTTCCATACAGAAGTCACCAAGTATTTAGATCCCACAAGTTTTTGTAAGGTCGACTGCACCCAAGCCCCTTGTTGATCCGCCAATACAATTATTTTTCTACGATCTTTTGTTTCCGCCTTCTTATTTGGTTTGGTTTGGCTATTTATCTCATCTTCACTTGGTGTTATTATATTATATTCTAATGAATCCGATTTACCATTTCTTCCAGTAGTATTTACGTTTCTTAGTATTATATTTGTATCATGCTGTATTTTGTTACTTGTCATTGGTTCTTCCTGTAACTGAGATGTATGAACTTTAGTATCTTTTTTGAGCGGAGTTGAGTGTATTGTCACTTGTCTTTTATTTTTCTTCGCCGATATGGGCGTCATACATTTTCTTTCAGGTTACAATCCAATCTTTTTGTATAAATTAATAATCTTTTGACACTTTTCCAGATCCGTTTTCAACTTATGATTTTCGCAATTTAGGTTATCAATCTCATGGTTAGCACTATTTAATTCATTTGAATTTTTTTGTATTTTAATGTTCAAATCTATTATAGTTTCATTTTCTTCAATTGAGATATTAGGCAAACTCATTATGGTAGTATCAAATAACGATGAGTTGTTGGCTCTATTTGATTCTTCTTCTAAGGAATCCGATTTAGAATATTTTTTCCTCTGAGTTATATTTTCACTATTCATTTTGCTTGTAATTGAACTATGATTATTAATAATAAAAAAATAAAATTATCTTCTGATTTGCGATAATTAATAATTTGATTTTTCGTAAATCCACCATTCCAGAGACGATATCGTTTCTATTCACACTGTATGGTCCATAGTCCATAGATTATAGATTTTTAGTAAACCTTTCTAGACGAAAATGTAAACATCACTTCTATTTGTCTAGTCCATTGTCACTAAACTTGTCAGTTGTAAATAATTATCATGTCAATAATTGGATACCGCCAAACATAGAAAAAGTACAATTCTTCGATCTAAATATACGTTTTTATTGGTTAATTTGAACTTAACTTGATCAAGTTTTCAATGTGTGAGTGAAAGTTTTGAAAGTAAACTGATAAGTTAAATTCCAAATTTTACAATAACTTGTCCGAAAAGTAGTGTTTATGATGATTATATTCTTCAATGAGTCCGTGCTTATTTAGATGTGATATTCTTGTGCACTCACGTGTTAAATTCAGCTTTTTTGCACTTGAATTATTATTAAATTTCTGGAGCTCCGATAAAACACTGTTTACATGTCACTACACACACACACGAACATATTGAACATATATTCAATGTTAGTAATGTATCGAATATTATTCCGAGTACAATAAATTATGCCCACTGACAGGATTTGAACCTGCATAAATGATCTGGGTATGATTGGGGTTATCATTAATTTTGATAACCTGATCCCCTGTAGCTTAATTGAGAAAAGTTTGGTGTTCTACTCAGATTCTGCGGGATAAAATACTGTCTTACAAATACCTAATTATTCCCAGAATATCAAACTAAATAATAAATGTTTTTATGTTACTACATCCGTGCAGTTGTATAGATTCGTGACAAGAGGTTACCAAAACATTAGTCAGTGAATCTAAAATATCAATCTCCTATCATACTTAAATATGTTCGATCTTCAAATTTTTTGTCAACTACTTACCGTGCGGCTGCAGTCGTCCAATAGCAATATTCAGTGCGCGCGACCGCATGCTTTATGTCGGCAGGCCAGGCAATTACAATACTCCGCGCCTCCGGAGCGCCCGCGCCGCGTGAGAAGATCTTCACAGCGCTCTACTGGACTAAGCTAAACATTATATGAATAGCACAAGCGAAATGGAACTCAGTGTAACCTAAATAAAGTTCTATTTACCAGACCATGTACTTCACTAAAGCAAGTATGCAGCACAAACTACTTTAAACCTTGTGTCAACATAGTAGGGTAAGGTTTATGAAAAAAGAATATTAGGGAACTAAATTGATCACAGAATACACAAATAATATTTATAAAAGGCTGATTCACGATCTAGCGTTTGCTCTCAATGTGCCAGCCGGGTATAGATGTAACACTGCTTTAAACAGTACAGTATTATAATAGCAATTTACGTCTTGGGCTAGACGCGCAAGGCGTAGGACCTATGATAAGGCTTTGAAGACATCCACAATAGTAGTAGAAGGATATTCCAATGAATAAACATTTTTGATATAAATACGTTTTAGAATAAACCTATGAAAATAAATAACGAAAATTCAACGATAATTTAACTGATCTGTCTCATCGCATGTTCTTCAAGTGAACACACGCTCTGGCATACTCGACCCAACCTGCGATATTCTGCGAAACGTTCCCCAGACCAGCTGCCATTAGACCCCACTAATTAAGTGCACTTCATTTCTTAAAATCACTCAAAACTACCAGAACCATGGCATCACTTAGGGGTTGCCAACCTTTTCCCCCTCCCCTAGGAACTCTGGCAACCTTACTTGTAAGTAAGGTTGCCAGAGATCCTAGGGGAGGGGCTCAGGAGCATAACACAAATTAATAATGCTATTAGATGAAGTGTCTTCTATATGGTTGAGGTACTAATCTAGTCGAGATGTTTATATGTAGAACAAAACATAAGTTATGATATGAAGGTCGATGGGTGTTCAAATAACAGTTTTGACCAAAAAGTGATATGGTTGAGGTACCAATCTAGTCGAGATGTTTATATGTAGAACAAAACATAAGTTATGATATGACGGTCGATGAGTGTTCAAATAACAGTTTTGACCAAAAAGTGATATTGAAATATTGCTGCTAATAAAAACAGAGCATAAAAGGCCGTTGGTCCTCTGCCTGGCCTCTTTCCTGTCGTATCGGGTAGCCATCACATCGGATTATGAGAGTGAGCAAATAAACTCTGTATTCGCTCATTCTCATAATCTGGTGTGACTGACATCTACCTCTGCGCCCACACTAATATGTACAGTGCAGATGGCTACTCTTCAATGATAGTCCGCGGCCAAAATTCAGCCAGAAGGACTTTATGTATGGTGGTTCTGATTTATCATAATTTTTATGTCGATACTCCACTAAATACAAAGTTTCATCTTAATTGCTCGTTTTTAATCTTTAGCGAAATCTCACGTTCAATGAATGTGAATGGGTAATTTATTCAGCGGAAAATCAAAGCTGGGATCCTTTCCGTCGAATCCATTGATGATCCGACGGGACAAAAAGCCGCCAGTGTAAATCACTCGGAGGCAAATGACATGTGATTGCGGCAATTAAAACGCCGGGCGATCGCACAGCTTCGTTTGAAGTTGAGATGCATAAAAAGTTGTACGCATCGGACTGTTATGCATAAAGGTTGTCTAGGCTGTGTAATCGTGGTACGAATTAATAACTGCCCTTCTGAGTGTATTTGACGAAAATGTTTATGTCATCCAATTAAGAGTCTGTATTTGAGAGGCGATTAAACTGCAACCTCTCTAATAAATTTATGCTTTTCAAGGTGCGAGATTGGATTAGGAGGTACTTAATTATAACAGTATTGCGCACTAAACTTTAGACTGCCGTAACCAGGTACACATTCTACTCTAGTCTAGAAGCGCAAAGGGAAAATTTAAAATTAATTAGTGCGTTCTTATGATTTGGGATCTGTAACTTCAGCAGATCACTTTTCATGTGCTGAGGTAGGAAGGAGCTCACAGTCCTGGTTTTCCCAGAGAGTTACATGAAGTCCATTAATGAAGGAATAAAAAGTTGAAGGCAGGGTAGGTTATGCGCCGCGATGTCAATAGTGCGGCTGGCTACGGTAGTCTCTTAATATCGGGAGGGTAATGCACTAGTTGTCTTATAGATGCTATACTTAGAGGGACACATCGAGCGACACTCTCACGCCCATATCAATAAATCTTAAACTTTAGATTACTGAAATTTTATTTTAGATTACTATCATAATATTTGATAAGAATACGCTTAACGTAATTTATTGAAATTTTTAGTATATTATATTATCATAGAATATAATTTGGTATAAACCTGTCTTCATGAATAATCCCAATGGAGATGTCAAAATCAACTTTTATAAAAAAAATATTTATTACTGTTTAGTACGATGGTATTTAGCCAGGCAAATTCTGAATTGGCAATTTGATTTGGTTCAGTACGCCTTGTTTTGTAATCTGAAATAGTCGTAGCGTATTCAATCGCTAATAATAAGATCCTGAGTTCCAATCCCTGGTCAGCCCAAAAATCGTATTGGGATTTATCTATAAATGAAACCCTGGACATCAGCCCGTAGTCTGCAAAATGGCGGTGATATAACTTTGCAGAACACGCAGAGCCATCCGTTCTGCTCTTGCGGTAGTGTTGGCTGATCGGCCCATCGGATCCTGAGAGCGAGGGAATAGAAAGTGCACCTGTGTTTATTCTCTTAGTCAAATGTCGGACAGGATAGTGTAGTGGATGCGGATACTTGTTGAATACCTTGTCCGAAATTTGACTAGAAGAATATTATGATTACTTCATACGTATAGTAATTTACGTAGACGTAGTTAAGTTTTTAGAGAAGTAATATCTCTCTAATTATAACAGCATGGCAATATGAATAGTTGGGGTGGTTGTCCGGCGACAATCAGTGCGTCCGGTTCAGGTGGCATTTCCTCGATTATCATGCGTTTAGTTTTTGCGCGGCACAATTACTGCGCATCAGTATGCACGCGGCAGACGCGCGAACAATCCGCCCGCGCCCCGCCGCCGGAGCACGCTGCTCAGCGGACATGTGCAGAAGGTTAGATTTGTTCTGACTCTTTAAATGTAGGTTACATTAAAACTTCTTGAGCTCATGTATTGTAATATTACAAATATGTAATAGCGCTCCACCCTGGTGGAAATTCTAGTACGGCGTAATCCGATAAGAGACTATTCGCAATGACCAGGTAGAGACAAACTTCCATATTCCGGACTGATAATGTGAGCTATTATTTTCAGGAAAACCCTATTAATCGTTTTATTTCTTCACCTGACCCGAGTTTTGTATGCAGAACCTCATCATCTCGGTAGAGCACTAGAAATGGGGCAGTTCAAATAAGTATCTTATGTCATATCGATTGATCTGATATCAATTTATAATAAATATCAGTAAAATGCATTTGAGTTCGACTCACTAAAGAAATTATATATAACTTATACATCATATCTTCAGTCTTCAGGCCAAATATTTGTTGTCCATAACTAAGAAAACTACATCAGTTAAGAACTGCTTTGCTAAACATTTTAGCTTTTCTGTAGCCTATACATGCTTGAAACACCCCACTGATCTATACATAGTTCTGGCAAACATTCATCGACCGCAGGAACACATTTATTTGTTTTCTCCCAAACTATAATTGTTTCTAACTAAAATGATGCCTCCATATCGTCTGTGTTTCATAAACTCGCTAACTAGTGAGCTGAGTACTAATCTCGGTCCAAAATAGGCTTGGTTAAGAACGTGAACAGCCCCAAAACGGTGGCAATCACAGATGGTTTAACTTGAGTTAGGTTGGTGGTCGTTATTTTAAAGGAACTAGATATTTTTAGTATCAGAGCTAAGAGGAATATCGTATTAATTTTATTAAGTTGCAGAGCTTCTCACGTAGGTATATGGAAAAACAGCCAATCATTATAATTTGACTAAATTTAAGGTACAGATAATCTATTTGAGACTTGTTTTACTGGTGTGTTTGCAGTATGTTAGAAGAAGCTCGCGGCGTGTTTTTGCGCGCGCGCTGCGTGCCCGCGCCGTGGGAGCCGAGCCTGCTGCTCAGATTACATTTACATCGCCGAAGTTTAGTGGCTGGACGGTATCTTATCAACATTTAGGGTGTATAATAATTGGCACATACAAGAAATAAAAAAATGTGTTATGAAGATAAAAGTCAATTGAAATGAAATTATAATTCTACCGAGAAGGACTAATTCTAGAGACGGTGTCTTTGGACGAAAATAGTTATGAGGGACCCTATGGCACAGAGTGCTGTCCAACTATTTTTAGGTACATAATGCATGAAGTAACACGCGGAGCAAACTCTCTATGTACGCCAATCCAGAGCCTTAATATATAATATAGCAACGTGGAACATAAAGAGTTAGTAATATTTAGCGCTATTATTAGTGGTAATTTTCTCATAGAATCGTTTTCCCCTTTTTTTCCGTGAACTTTAAGGCTATATTTTCAGACGTAATATTTGTCTGTGATCATTTTGTGGACAAACCTAATTATAATAATAATATCCTGGAACATTATTTACACGCGGTCAGCTGACCCCAACTGAGCTTGTGCTATGGAAACCATATAACTGATACACTACATACATTTACTTCTTTTCTTTTGTAAATACACAATTACACCCTGACTTAGGACAAATAGACGTGTTCAAGTAAACAACTATCTGTCCTGGGTGCGAATCGAACCCACGATCTGCGGCGTGAAAGGCAAGTATGGTAGATACTTTCACGCCACAGATCCACGCCAATTTTGCGAAAGTTTGCACTACTAACAGTAGACAAATCTAAGTAAGGTCACGTCTTGTTATTTGGTAAGTGTCTATTTTTTAAAATCGTTTGAATAAATTCGTTGTCTTTTTAGGCGTTCTGAATCATACCAACGAATTTTTTCTCTTTTTTTACATATATACATTCGTCCAGAGTGAGATCAGCGCGACACTACCAATTCTTTTTGCAAACAGATTTCAATTATTAAACTGACCAATTTAGGTATTGCCTGTTTGTTAAATTACGGGGCCAATTAGGTGTTGAATTTGTAAACTGTAATTTGTTGATACTATTCACATGGTGCTAAGTTTTTTAATAGTAACATCATGAAATAAATCCTTGTATCGTGGGGGACTTCAGCAACATGTATTTGATAGACACAAAGCACATCTAGACTTAGAATAACCATTAAATGGGTCACATTAATAGTTGTCTTGTGCGGGGATTGAACCCAAACCCGGCAGCGTCGAGATAGTAGCAAGGATACCTTAACCACTGTGCTACTCGTGCAGGCGAATCATTGTATTTAGTAATATTTCAACTAGTACGTCCGTTGTACACATAACAGCTGTACTTGACAATTAAGTATGTGAACATAAATACCTGGTTGGCGTCTATGCATGCGAAGAGATTGTAATTACTAATTTTCTTTCAGTTGCTCAATTTCTGAATACTCCAACCAAACCTGCACGTAAAGCCGTCGGCCCTGTACCTGACCTCTTTCCGGTCGTGTCGCTAGGCGTCCCATCGGATTATGAGAGTGATGGAATAGAAAGTGCTCCTGTGTTTGCGCATACACTTGAGCACTATAATATGTCCCGCGCAGATGGCTAATCTCTGTTGAGACTGGCCGCCGTTGCCGAAATTCGGCTAGGAGGACATTGTTACTCCAACCAATTTCTATTGCACAGCAGTTCCTATTGTATTGAGCGATTGAAATATGAGAGTATTTCAACAGCACCATATTCTCCGCATGTTCCGTACATTCCATATAGGTCTGTGTTGTTTTATTTGTACTGGGTAAATGATGTAAACTCAATCGTTATTGTTACTGCACGTGTGGCGCAGCGGCTATGACACTTGCCCCGCTGCTTCGTGTCGCGGGTTCGAGTACCGCGCCGGACAACTATTTGTGTGACCCATAAATAGATTTCTGAGTCTGGATGTAATTTGTGTCCGTCTATTATATGTTTGTAAAGTACCCCGCGACACAGGGATTAGATTCCCTAATGCGGCCGTTGTATTGTCCTTAAAAAAAATCGGGGCCTAGATAGATCTTAGAAAGTAATTATAAATTCCCAAGCAGGTGTACTCCCATCAATTGCTATAATTACGCAAATATGAAAACAATCTCCGCTTATTAAAACCAAAACACATCGCGCTTCAAAATTTCTCGCAATTTAATTTTTTCTTCAGTAAAGCTGACCATTAAATATAAAGGAGTTATTTTATGCAAAAACTTGATGCATTTGATCCACCAATATGAATACATGCATTCAAATAACTTGCATACAATGAATATTTCATTTATTCAAAGTGTTGAAAAAGCCTGAGTTGCGGTATTCGAGGTTCGGACAAAAAGTGGGACATTCAAACGACCGAACCTTGTTAGGAGGCAATCCATTCACACACAGGCCAAAACTCAAATGGCTTCATGCGGATAAAGCAGTTCTGCAATCAGGTGTCAATTGTACACCATGTAACTTAACTTAGATTGTTTTATTATTTTATAAATTGTTATAATACACGAAATTGTGCCAAAGTAAAAAAACTCGTTTAACAAAATAGGTAAATATCCTACTAATATTATAAAGGTGAAAGTGTGTGAGTGTGTATGTTTGTTACTTCTTCACGTCTGAACGGCTAGAGCGATTTTAATCAAATTTGGTATGGACTTAGCTGACACCCTGGATTAACACATAGGCTATAATTTATAAAGTTTAACGCGGGTAAATCCGCGAGGCACAGCTAGTCTTACATATGAGTTTGTCCCACATTATAATCTTTGATTTTGATTTCTTTGCTGTCTCTGTTACGGTAAAAGTACTGTACTTATATCGATTTTGTACTTTTTTTAAATAAGCGTACATCTTTGGATACGGTGTCTGTGAACTGACTTCCATCTTAACAATTGGGTGAACTAACCACGTACATTTATATCTTGGTGAATCTACAGAAAATATTTCACGATACCAAACAACCCTAATAAACTGCACCCTGGCCGGACAGACAAACAGACGGACGGAATGCTTTCTTGCGGCGCGTTGGACGCTATTTCAATATCATTGCTACTCATATTTGGAATGCCTTTCTGTCTCTGGTCCGATTAAGCGACAAAAATTGCTCCAGGTTTTGTGCAGCTATTAATTTTGACCTTGAGCTAAGGCAGGTCATTTTGTTCTTTTGAATTAGTTAATTCTAACTGTCTGAAGTTGACCTGTTTTTGGTTGGAATGTTGGAACTTTTGTGAGGAATATATATATACATAAATAAAATACTAAAGTATCGATGGAATAAAAGCCTTAAAGCGCACATAACTAGCATGATATTTCTTTTCTTCTTATTATGATTATGATATGATTCTTTATAGCAAAAGGGTGAAAATAATGTTAAGCATTGTAATATAATATGACTGATCTTTTGGTCCCGTGGTTAGAGACTCTGACTACTAAGCCGGAGAATACCACAATGACCACGATTTTTTTTCTGTAGATATCTGAGTGTTATTTATAATAATAAGTATCTATTCAGAAATAAGTTGTCTGGTGGCCAGAGTACAGTCTCTGCTTAGTTCGGGATGAGATGCATACAATAATTAGCATGCATAAGAGATTTAATTTGTCGATAAAATGATAATTTTCTCCCTGAACTTCCGGAATTTTGGAACTCGGGTATTCATTTTTATGGAGACATCTGCGGATTAATTGTATAGATATTAACCATATTTTATATTGGTATTGTACTTGGCCATTTGACTTCTCGATATCGGTTACCTATGTACAGTGAAGAATTAAAATATACATGCTACTCAATATTGATTAACTTATTTCTTTATAACTACTTAATTAAAAAAGATTTCTTTTTTAACCTATAGTCGAAAAAAAGGAAGTTGATCCCTGGAAAAAAATACTTAAAAGATGAAATTAGTATTTTTAACATCACTCAGCAATACATAATATCCTTGATAAATAAAATATTTTCATATAAACGCAGTTCTTTTTTTTAAGTGAAATCTAAATAGTTTTAGTGAATACGATTTTATTTATACGATTTTAGTTCATGATACTTTAGATTACTAAAATATCATGAACTAAAATCGTAGAAATCAAAGAAGGTAGGTATTCACTAAAATTATTTTTAAGTATTAACCAAAATTATTTTGATTTCACTTTAAAACTGAAATGCGTTTATATGAACATGTTTCATTTATGAAGGATATGATGTATCGCAGAGTGATGTTAAAAAACTCGATTAGTAAATTTATTTTGGACTTCGAAATTATTAGGATATTACTATTTTTCTCAAATTAATTATTTTTCTCATATTAAACAAAATAAATCACGACGGTTTTACTTCACATAGACTTTAAAAAGCGCTTGTAAATAATCAGAACATGGATAGTAGTATTACATAGGTTAATGATATCTAATTAATTTGTGTTTGATCATCTATCATATAACAGACGGTCACAGGAATGTTCTTGTTTCTCTCGACAAACATAACGATTATAAATTGAACTTAGCCTTAAGTACATTGTCACAGTCCAACGGTAGAAATAACATTGTTTTGTACCTCTTTGACTTTACATCTAACTTTATTTTGAATAAGCTAGATTTCTTTATTGTTTACTGACGCCTGTTCTACTAAAGTAAATCCTTGTGTCGCGTAGACCCTACAAACATGCGTTTAACAAATACAAAGCACACCTTGACACATAAATACTATATATGGGTCACACTAATAATAGTACTGTGCGGGGATCAAACCCAAAACACCAGGCCACTGAGGTATGACCACCTAACCACTGTGCCACATCTGCGTTCAGATTATTTTTTTACTCACAATTTAAACAAGTCATGTTTAAATGGTACATTAAACCACCCATAAACCACGACTCGCTCCCGAACGTGCCTCTAGGCCGAGCTCCTCCCGTCGCGGCGCCTAAACACTTTCGTCATCAATCATATAGCCGACGTAGAGTCATGTAGAGTCTTAAATGTACCACTATTATATTATTACCGTCAAACAGACGTATGGGAATGCAGAGGGGAATGAATTGTCAAAATATAGAGTTCAGGGAGTCAGTGTAGCAAGTGTTAGAGTGATAAATGTATATTTTTACCGTTGGAAGTAAATCTGAAATCGTTTTAGGACACAATTAAAAATCCGCTTAGCTGCCAAGTTGGTTCGCAAAATTTAAGGAAGTGCCAGGGGGAGAAAGTAGTTGATATTGTTACGTCACATGATGTTTTTCTTAACCTGCTTGTAAAGAAGATTTTCGCGTAAAAACGTATCGTATAAAACATGGCCTAATGACCGAGGTACTCGCTAGTTTAGTATTCCAGCCATACTAAATCCTTTCAATTTCAGATTATTAATTTTCTTAAGCTAATCAGCAAGCATGATATTATGCCTTTCTCGATTTCTACGTAAACAGAAATTATAACGACTAAGAACATCTCATCCCGTAGGGGGCGTACAAGTTTTCCCAAGGCAATATCTACATAAGAATGGGCAGCAGCGTCTCACCAAATACTTTGACCATCATACAGCGATCACCAACCTGTTTGTCAAGCGTGAAATATCCCTCTACAAGTTGGGCACAATTCCATTGTGGAGTTCTTCTAAGAGGGCTGGCATGATGAAGACTTTAGGTTTTGTAAAGTGCAGAATTCTAAAGTACAGAAAATAAGTCCCTGTATCTTAGGGACTTTACACACATGCAATTTAAAAATATAAAGTAGATCTAGACTAAAAGAAACTATATTTGGGTTCCAAGACCACTATCTTATACGGGGATGGAAACCTAAACATGTGGATACGTTAAACCGCTTGCTACTACTGCACATTATTGAAGACAGAAGACCAATGTGGCATTACATCCTGATGAGCGCAGTATCTGGGTTATGTAGGAAAGCGGATGAGTTACTCATCGCTTGTCATAGACTTAGGAGAGCCCGCTTTCTACCGCATATTATATGAGATAGCTAAACAGTAAAACATTGCATCCTGGTGATTGTAGTATCTCGGTACACACTTCGCCAGACTGCAGACTAAATAGTTACAGAAACGCTATAAAAACAGCGATCAAAACAAATACCAGCGCATCAAATGAATTACCAAAAACCTGCTCTAAACGACCAACATCCATCAACTTTATATAAATGTGCGGCGTATAATTAAAACCTAAGCGTCAGCCTTATAATGCATATAATACAACTCTACAACATTATTCTAATAACTTTCATCCAAAGCGGAACACGCGAAGCTTACGGAGCAATACGAATTAGGGTGGAGCGATATATTCTACACTATTATAAATTATAATCTTCAGAGCTATGAGTCAATGTACACTCACGTGTGACATTAATACATATGCAGTTTAAGAAGAATTAAAATTATTGTATACAGCCTAGCTTTGTGAGACGAAAATAAAGATAAAGATAAAGAATTATTGATTGCGTAACTGTGTACAATAAGGTCTTATAATAACATAACAGTTTTTAGGATCAACAGTCTACCCCTATCGGATATGCAATACAAACAAGTTTACTAACTAATATATTCTTAGTAATAATAACACATTATTTTTTGGCAAAAAACTCATGCAAACTATAGTAAACATTCTCTATTAACATATTCTTTAATTTCGTTTTAAACAATGTTCCATTTGATTGCTTTATATCAGATGGTAAGTGGTTATACACACGAATAGCAGATATATAAGTACTTTTATAATAAATCATGTTTTGTATTCTGGGTAAATTTATGTCATATTTATATTGTCTACGAATGTTCCTCTTTGAGTCTGATTTAAAACTAAAATATTGCATATTATTTTTAACAAATAGACATAGTTCCAGAATATAGATCCCTGTCAGTGTAAGGTAGCCCTTCGTTCTGAAAACATCTCTCAAAGACTCATCGCTATACATTTTATATATTGTCCTAAGGCACTTTTTCTGGAGAATAAAGGTGGATTGTATATTTGTTGAGTTTCCCCAGTAAATAATAGCATAAGTTAATAATGGATACACATTCCCAAAGTAGGCATTTCTAGTAACGGATTCATTTGTTGTTTCTGCCAGTATAGACAACGCATAACAGGCACTGGATATTTTTTTGTTAATTTTATCGATATGAGCCTTCCAATTTAAATATTGATCCACTGTTACTCCAAGGAAATTAATGTCACTTACTACTTCAATTTCTGCGTCGCTTACTGTAACTTTAAGTTCATTAGGTTTACTCTTATAATTTCTAAATTGAATTATTTTGGTTTTAAACATATTTACATTTAAATTAATTGATTTCAACCAGTGGGTTACTGTTGCTAGTGTTTTTTTTATTTCATTTTCATAGTTAAAATTATGTGAATCATCATTAGAGATAAATATAGTCGCATCATCGGCATACATTACACAGAGGTGATTAATTATATTTGGAAGTTCGTTTATATATAGTAAAAATAATGGCGGCCCCAATATACTGCCTTGTGGTACACCCAGTATTACATTTTCAAATTTCGATTGAACTACCTGTATCATTTTTGTTGCATCGTCATATACTTCAATAATAGTAGCTTGCAATCTGTTTTTTAAATAATTTTCTATTAATTTATGTGCTATACCTCTTATACCTATGTGTTCTAGTTTATCCAGTAAAATGTCATATTTGACACAATCAAACGCCTTTGACATATCTATGAAAATAGCAGAACATTGTTTTTTATCATTTATTTTATGCCAAATAGAATCGAACATTTTGTATATTGCCAGTGATGTAGTTTTATTTTTTTGAAATCCAAATTGATTAGTATTTATAATATTATTGACATCAAAATAATTTATTATTCTATTATATATCACCTTTTCAAAAATTTTGGAGAAATTGGAGAGTAGTGCAATTGGTCTATAATTGTTGACGTCATGTCGAGATCCCTTTTTATAAATTGGTTTTATAAGAGCTTTCTTTAAGGCATTTGGAAATTCTCCTGTTTCTAGCATTAAGTTAAGGATGTGTACAAGTGGGTCGACTATAAATGGAATACTCTCTTTAATGGCTTTTATGGGTATATTATCATGACCGTAACTAGCTTTGTTCTTTAATTTTTTAACAATATTTATTATTTCATATCTGTCTACTGGATAAAGGAATATACTGTTGGAGTAAGAGGAAGTATTTTGTGGTTTATAACTGTTTCTTATTGACGCATTGTAGTTTTGTTTAATATAGAAATTATTAAAAGTACTCACCAATTTTGCAGGTGAGTTCACGACGTTATTATTTTGCACGACATAGTCTACAGTAGGTTGAAGAATATTTGCGCTTTGGGTTTGACGTTTAATCAATGCCCATGTGGCTTTAGTTTTGTTGGTACTACGTGAGATGAATTTAGTGTTAGTGATTCTTCTAGACTCTTTTATTACCTGTTTCAGGATTTTACAGCAACGAGTGTATTTAATTTTATCCTTCCGAGAAGTGCTAACTATTGATTGAAGGTACAACTTGCGTTTATTTTTGCTAGCGACTACTATGCCCTTCGTTTTCCAAGAAGTATCTTTTTTATGATATATTTTTACTTTTTGGATTGGGACACACATGTCGAAAAGCAGTTTAAATATGTGGGAGAATTCTTCATAAGCAATATTTGCATTTGTCAGACGATATACGCTGTCAAACTTTACTTGGGATATGTATTTAAGAAATATTTCAATGTAATAATTTACGTTACGTTTTATCTTGTACCAATATTTTGCTCTGTAACTCACACTACACGGTATCTTTATTACTTGGCCCGTGTGGTCTGAAATGCCTAAATTCCATATTTCAGATTTGTATTTACGTATATTAGTAATGATGTTGTCTATGCACGTTGCAGAGTGTGATGTTACACGAGTAGGCTCATTCAGGGTTAGATGCATGTTAAAGTTCTTTAGTGTATTTTTAAATAACTTACTTTTACTAGTACATATTAGCGTGTCTATATTAAAGTCGCCTAGAATAATAATTTTTTTACGTATGGATCTGGATCTGATGGTAAGTTTAAACAATAAAAACTCGAGTTTGTCCATAAACAAATTAATATTGCTGTTTGGTGTTCTATACATACATAATATATACAAATTCGGTTCTGGAATTAATATACCGCAGCACTCAAAGTGATTTTCAACCGAAAGTTCAGAAATCCAGTCTATTTTTTTATAATTTATAGAGTTTTTTACATAAATACACACGCCACCTCGAGATTTGTTTTTCCTTGAAAAATATGTTGCCATTTTGTAGTTAGGCAACTGTAGTATTTCTGCACAAGTTTCTCGAAAGAAAGTTTCACTTAAACAGAGAACATCAATGTTGCTTGATTCTGTTAATAATTCCAAATCACTTATTTTTGATCGTATACCTTGTATGTTATTGTGAAGTATAGTTAAATTGTTTTCAGTCTCGAAAAAACTGATTTTCCGTTTGTGTTTCAACCGACACTGAATTTACTGTATTTAGTTGTGTGGTTTGTGTGGAAATCGACGTTATGGTTTTATTAGTCTTACTACAACAATTAGACTCAATGTACTTCTTATAATTATATTTATAGTGTAGATGCAAAATATCTCTCAATACTAACTTGCATAATACCCGATGGAATGAGGCATAGGGGACTTTATAATCTATATTCACAAATTTACTGTGACTGAACTGGGAACAGATGTAGTGAAACGTTTCACAGAGTTTAGGTACACTTAAATATCTGCTTTTCTTAGTGTTACAAAGTAATACATTTGTATGTGCTAGTTTATCCAAATAATAATATAAAGTTGACTGCATTCTCATTGGATCCCTATCATTATTTCCACACACAATTACAACATAATCGAAATTATTAAAGTCTTTACATAGTCCTATAGCAGATTCAAGAAGTTTATCAGTAGTTGCACCAGGTTTACTTAACATGGAGACGTGATATTCAGATCCAATCTGATTTTGTAAAATATTTCTCATGTATGTATGTTCATCGGAAAAAATTAAAATTCTTTTCCTATTATAGCATGTCGTTTTGTTTACGATTGACTTGGAACTTGAGTCTGACGAAGGGAGATTATCTACTTCACGTTCACTAATAAGCTGTGAGTTGACTGTAGGTGTGGTGCATAATGTATTTCTTCGCGTTATTTTCATGGAAGGTGTAACAATAGTATCATTTGGGGTTTCTAGTTCAATATTCAATTCGCTGTAGCTTTCATCTAGATTTACGGATTTCTTTCTTAAGGTAAGCTTCGATTTTATCTTTTTGTAACGTGTCTTTGGGGATACTGAACTCTTGAAACTGTTATTCATATTGCTAGAGTCCGTACAAAGTAACTTATATTTGTCGATTTTTGCTTGTTGAGAGGTAATTATTTGTTGAAGGGTGTGGTTTTCCGAATTCAGATTATCAACTTCATTTTGGGCTCACTTAACATAACAATAACTTAACATAACAATAATAATCTAGTAGAGGAAGGGCACAGTGTTGATTCGCTCAAAGAGCAGCCCGATTGGGGAAGTACCTCCACCTCACAGAAGACATTTCTTAATAATAAAATTCATAATTTAATGTTATGCTCCTGAGTGTGAGTAAGGTCGCCAGAGCTCATTGGGATGGGAGAAGGCAACACTTGTTTGCTGACTCTTAAAGGCCGGCAAGGCACCCCCGCGACTCGTCTGGTATTGCGCGTGTACACGGGCGGCGGTGATCACTTACTATCAGGTGACACACTTGCTTGTTTGTCGCCCTTTGATAAAAAATCACATATTTATAAATGTACTAACGGCATTTCCTATGGTTTGAGGTGGCTGACTGCTGCAACAACTAGGTGTTCAGTTCAGCATTTACCAATCCAGAGGTCAGGCGCTAATCAGTTAATTAACTTATTTATACTGACTTATATACATATACGTATTTTCACTGTACTAAATAAATCTCTTACAAGACAAAATTATAACTGTATAGGTATGATTCTGGATAGTCTAAATAAATCCATTGAACAGGGACAATAAAAGAGACATGAATTTACATCAATATGCTATTAAACTGACTATCACTAGAGCAAAAAGTTTTCAAACAAACTTCCAACGTTTTAAATTGCTTCATGCTTGAAGTAATAGTTAGTCTGTATGATCTGCATTCGCAAAAATATAAAAAAAAATCTCTTCTCTTCCTTCTATTATACATACAAAGAACAAGGGACAATAGTCTTCAAAAACTTACTCTTTAGTTTTTGGTCTACCCTAAAGTGCTGCTGTATGGATCTATACGGTGCCACAGCTTCAGGCGATGAGTATCATTAGGATGAATTTGTAACAATTATAGTCGGAGCATAAATATAATAGTTAAATTCAGTAACACCTTCATTAATAGAGCAATTCTTATGACCTTGCTATCATACAGAGCTAGAAACAATGTTGTACTCTATGTTTGATAATATAAAGTTCACATTTGTTTGATAACGTGGACTTCGGAGGTGGCGTTATTAAAAACGCATTAAGACCGCCGCGTGACGCGTCTCTACTAATATTGTAGCTACTTTTTATCTCACCGCGTGATGTCTATTGTACAAGAAATTATTGTAATGTTGCTCAATGTGTTAATTAAATACTTAATCATATTTATATACGCGCCTGAACTTTTCTTTGGATAATGCATACTAACGTTGACGCCATTTGAATATATTCCATTTGGTCATATTTTCTCCATGCCTTGTTTAATTCTGTTTATTTTTCTATTATGGTCTGATGATGCAGTGAAAGTTCGCTATGTTAAAAATAACTTAATTTGCTTGGATAGTATTGAGCTCAAGAAGAGACAATATGGTAATGCTCAATATTTATTCAATCTCATAGAATACTAAAATCCGCTATGAACAACGTAAACTGTACCTACACGTATTTTAATGACAATTATTCGTTTAAAGATGTGTCTACAATCTATAGAGACACATAATGTTGATCCTTTGCGATAGATAAATCTAATGCTACAAAAATAGAGTCAGTTTAAATTATGTATGTAGGTTCAATTTAGTGCCGAAAAAAGTGTCCGACACCTCGCCCTCCTCGTCTGATTGAAAATTTTACGCACTTAATTATGCTCAAAATGAGCATTATTTCTTTTTTCGATAAGGAAATATACTGCATATTTATTTCTAAATACAATATATTATAGATAAAGGACACCCAGTCAGAGAACACATAATCGTGCACTTCAAACAAAGACTTGTAATGGGGGGGGGGGGGGGGGCACGACCTCAGGCTTACCAGTCAGGGCCACTAACCACAAACCAACTGGCCAGTCCAATCCGTAAATAATATTGCAATATAAGCATCCATGTACAAGCAGGTTTTCAGTCTAGGAACTACACTTGAAAAATCATGTAAATAATATGCTTGAAGGGAAAACCTGAGATAAAGTTAAAATTCGAAATACCTACCCTTATCTCTATAATCAAAACAATAAAGTGTCCTACAACCTCCCTAGCTACGTTCCTACGTTGATCAAAACTGTATCCAGGCAGATTTATAGCAATCATCGACTAGCTAAAACAAAGCATTTAGACTAAATTCGCCCGATAGAACCAAATTATAGTAATTTGAATACAAGTCATGATTAATGAGTCAGCTTCCATTCCCGTGCTTAGACAGTTATACCAAGGGTATCGTTATTTCGAAAATTACTTTAAATGGTGAGATCAGTCTGGCTTTTAGTGAGTCAAGTTGTTCGTGTTTTAAAATAAACAACAAAATAAATAGAAAATGATGATCAATAAATAACCAAGATACGTAACTTTCGCAGATCATGCAGTAGGTTGATTTAAGAATTAAGATGATTTGTTCGGGTATTTTTGCATCTGAGGACAATATTTTCTCAATAGGTCGGGAGCACTTTTAGCTTTAACACCTTTATGTGATTGAAGTTAAATTTAACGGTATCCGATTTTTCCCTTCACGTGTAGTATATAACCGCTACTTAGATCTTGCTTCATGCTTGCCAGTGTTAAAATGTGTGTTAAAAAGCGGCTGTATCTTTTGGTTATGCTGTAATAAATATCGACTTTTCAAAACTCAAACCCGTCGCCCACTTTAGTATGTGACTTTGATTTTAATAACTTTACCCCGTCATGACAAGAAGAGTCTTAACTGACAGACAGACTCTCAGAATGTAGTGGTTCTCTAATTTATTTAAGAAATAAAATTATGGGAGACAAGTTTGTTCACATTGGCATGTCTCTTTGATATTTTGTAAGTGCATGCGGCTCGGTGATATAACGTTTAATGTTCATTAGCTCGCTTTATGGTGAAAGCAGAACAATAGTGGAAATCCTATTAACCGCATCTATTCAATTTTAACGAGACCAGACCAAGGTCTTCTTAGACTGTATGTCTAATAAATAGCTCTCATCTGGTCGTTATTTATTATTCAATACCGGGAATCTAGATTAGATGAAAATACTGCACATTATTATGCCGCAGAAAGTTTAAATCCAAAGTATAAATTAAGCGAAACCTGGACCTTTCCTCATACTCATTACAACTTACATAAGAAATAGATCCAGTAGAATGAATAGTCTAAGATTGCTATAAATCTGTGATTGATCTCGAAACAAGATCTCAGAGGGGACCGACAGGTTGAAATACTCAAGTAGACAGACCGATCGTTGAATTAAACTGCTATAATTGATTCAGTTGAATTAATAGTTGAAACAACGAATTAACAGTAAATAGGTACAGAGACAATCGGCCGCTGGGGCAGAAAGGGTCTCGAGTGGCAACTACGAACCGGAAGACGCAGCGTGGGCAGGCCCCTACAAGGTGGACCGATAATAATGGAAGGGTCACATGAAGCCGCTTCATGCGGGCAGCACACGACCAGCCATCGTGGAGATCCTTGGGGCAGACCTTTGTCCAGCAGTGGACGTCTTTCGGCTGATATGATGATGATGAAGAGACACTTTATCAAAATCATTGATATAAGGTGTTAATGCTACGTGATATTATACTTGTTTTGTTAAAATGAAATAATGATTATTGAAATATTTGTTCAAGTTAATTTTGATCTAATTATCTACATCATGATAATGTATATATTGATCAGTGATTGCATGTTAGTGTGCGTGCTTGGCGCTTACTATTCTCAGTACTCGGCAATACTGCAGATATGATTGACACACGACAAAAAAATATTATTCATTAGAGAACTTAGCAAGTGTATGGGAATGCTACGGGACTAGGAATGAGATCGTTTGTCCCGCGGCAAAAACCACATGCCGCGTGCCGCACACACATAGAATATAATTATCTAACCGGCAGATTAATATTTATTCCGCGCATTAGCGTCTACTCTAATAATTATTTGCCGGGAAACGCACTAACGTCGCGGATTTGATGACGGCGGCATTCCTACGCATTCGCATTTTGAATGTGTTGAAAGTCTTAATTGATACTTGAGATGATGGATCGCTGACGAATGATTATACTTATTGGTTGCCTGAAGGTGTGCCCGAGACGGCACGTAGCGTTGCTTTCATAGTTATGTAAATTGAATGAACTTAAAAAGAAAATCTTCTGAGAATATTCTCACATTGCTCGTTGCAGATGTTATTTCATTAAATATAAAACTATTTATCAAACAACAAAAAGAGCTCAATTCTTTCAAGATTACAATAAAAAAAAGAATCTAGACAAACATCACGTTTCTTTGTAAACCTGCCGTGACGTAACGTGAATAAGTCTGAAATTTTTTTCAGTCGGCCGTTCGTTATTTTAAAGTTCATTATATTCTAATAACTATTGTAATAAGGGATTAGACACTTACTAAATAAAAATCTGTCTTGACTAAGTTATCAAATAACCCTTTATTTACTACTGTTGCCAAATACCTCAACGCGGTGTTGAGTTAAGTTAATCGCTAAAACATTGTCGGCAACGCTTAAGAAATGCACCATGCGTACATAGGCTACGGTAACCGCTAACCAGTAAGTGCACCGTAGGATTTTTTTTGTAAATAATATATTTTGATGGACTTGGTACGTCTATTCTTGCCATAATGTGAGCAACCTATGGAGAGGTACCTGGCGCCACAGAATGGCCACAAAGTATGTCATTCATGCGCGTTCTATGATCGCAACGTAACGTAGCACTGGGCAGTGGGAACTGCTTCAATTACTGACCACGACGGCAGTGCGATGACGCCGCGTTTTTACTGGCCCGGCGCCTACGTGGATAAGCTTCGACAGCTATTTGTCACGTGGCTAGACCTCTTGGGAAAATATTAATATGTTTCCTACTGCTTACGGAACAACGATGGCATATTTATGATGCTGCTTACTGTACCTCGATGATGTCGATAGTTTGTGTAATACTGTTGTTTTTGGTATGTAATTTATGACAAGACAGATAGGCAAGGTACACAGTACTGCCCTCATATAGACTTAAACAGCCAGACTACTTACCGAAAGTTGCTTTACTTGGTCGTACGAATATTAGCCAGGAGTCCCTCTTAGAAAGACCACAAGCGAATTGATACCTTCTGGCATCTATATCTGTTATTAGATATCAAAGATTGTTGTTTAATGTTGTGTATGTATTTAGTTGGTAAGCCTTTAAATAAATAAATAAATATGTCAATAGATCCGTGGCTGAAAGTAAGTTGATGTACGATATTTGATTATCTTAAATATTTTCATTTACTTTGTAAAAATGTCTACTAAAGACTTCGTCTTTGATACATAGAATACACACATGTATTCTATGTATCAAAGACGAAGTCTTTAAAATGTTTCGCAAACAATAATTAGTTATATCTTTAAATATTTCTAATGAAGGCACGGAATCCTTCGTGCGCGACTCCGACTCACCTTAAGCCGGTTTTATTTCATGTGTTTGGACTTTACATTAAACGTTTCAGATAAGAACAGGCAACCAGATCTTTTGCAGGTATAGTTACTCATAAACTTTATTTTAGTAAGAAATGCAAGATTAAATCGTCCGGCGGGTGTCGAGCATTCACCTTCTACCAATTCAGGGTATATCGGGTACCCATAAGGGTGTTAGCATGGGAACTCGTAAATATGATCTGGTGGTGTATAACATCCGTTGCTTAGAGGCAGATCATGTGCCTTAGATAAAAAGAAGGTGCAGGTTCAATACCCGTCTCATAATTAATTTTATAATTTACCAATTTTATGTTTATACTTCTGGTAAGTATATAGTTGCAATAACGATTATAGTCAGAAGTTGGCTGGACTTTGCCAGATATCATAACATTCTATTGTTAATCATCAGAGTTATGTGCAATAAATTACTTTAAAGGTGTTAGTTTTATATGGAATTTAAATTAATCATTAATCCCGTACCATGAAAATCTGCGGCGCGTGCGACTGAAACACGCGAAAAATATATATAAAAAGGTGTCTATCACCATTCATATTGAAATATATTTTAAAATGTTTTAGTCGGTTGTTAGTTGCAAATTACTTTATGTTGGCAACACCAGGTTGCTGCTATAGTACAGCATTTAAGTTCCAGTGTTAATTTCAGTTTAAGCGCCTAATTTCTTTTATAAACAGGTAATTATTTCTTTTAATGTTGGTCCACTGCTGGCCAATGGGCTTCTAAAAATATAATATGGCATAATCGACAATCGACCTGCTTGGCAGACAGATTGGCGATCGCAAGGCGCTGTAGTCCGTTCTCTGGTAGAGGTCCCTCGAGACGATTTCTACGCCCTCTTGTACGTTGAGCGGTGATACGACTACTAAGAGGTGGGGGTGTGATATTCGTTGCTGTTAGCCGCACAGCATTATTAAAGTAAACAGGTGATCAAACAGTACCAAAAAATGTTAAAAATAAATTTTTGGTGATTTGCTGTAAAATTATTTGTAAATCATTTCTTTATACAGATATTTCCACAGCGCCAACTGTGTTCATAACGTATGTTTCATTTCTTGAACGGGATCTCAAAGTTTTATATTTACGATAATACTATAAGCATTTCTTTTTCTATGCCAATCCCAAATTCATTTTCATCCATTGATACTACTTACAATTAAACAAAAATAAAATGTCTGTTTGTAATGATTTGTTAAAATAATAGATTTTATAAAATGCATATAATATAATATATTTATGTATAATATATAAACAAAACTATTTTTTAAATGTTGTCTTCCGTTTGTCCAAATAATCTTTCAATAATTAAAATACAATAATTAGACGGTCGAAGGAATTTAAACGCAGACGCATACGGACGGAATCCAGTAAAATTATTATAATAATAATATTGCCCCGCGTCATCGCATTTTCTTTGCCACAAAAGTCCTATCAATTTCTTAAGTGTTATCGTATTATAAATCTTTATTTTTGAGGATATTAAATTGGTAAATAATATAATGGCTATGATAATTAGTAGCTATTATCAATGAAGTTGATGATAGTTGTTGTTACGTACAGTTGTGATAGAGGCACGGACCAAGATTGCTTTTATATGTTCTAACATAAAAAACCTCTGGTAAAACGGGGCCAATGGATAAATCATACCGAATTATTTAAATATAATTCTATCACACATGTTATGTTAGAATACATTTATGTGTATCAATATTAATGCTACACGTATAACACCAGCAGAGCGCAAATGTTAAAAATTTGCAATGACTTTTTCTTAATTATTGTGGACAACACAGTCCACTACAAAAATAAGTCTGCTATCCGTTGCCGGTTTTGTATCAAAATTTACTTTGCTAGTGTTTGTAACTCAACGATGCATATCAAAATATGAAAGAAACTCGTAGTTATAGTGGGCAATGGGTGCATGGTGGAGGTATGTGGCGGTATGGTCTCACGGCAATTCCCACGGCACAGATGTCCTTAATCGTCGTATGCGCCCGCGCCGCGCTCCACACACCAATTAATTTGCTGACCGTACACAGATTACGAGCTTACGATTTGATTTTATGAGTGGAAGCTAAAACTACTGAATAATATCATATTTGTCAGAATTAATTTATTTTAGCGGTAAACATAAATGGCGTTGCAAGTATGGCAGGGCTGATGATAATATATGATGTATGATAATATCATGCAATACGTAGCAGGATGAGCAATAGGATGGTAATGCGGTGTAAATATGATAGATAAGGGACTTTAAAAAAAATGGAGACATGAAAAATAGACAGTAAAGTTCGGTGTAATACAGGAAGTATACTTTACAATGAACAAGTAATGATCTAAGTTAGTAATGAAAGGAGAAGAGCCAATAATTCACTTTCACTGAAATATTATTTTCGTCTGATAAACCAAATGAAAACTAGAAAACTTTTCTAAAATGGCACTATATAATACTTATATAATAAAACTTTTTGAAGACGTTTCGCTTCAAAAAGTTTTATTATATAAGTACACACAAACCAGTTTTTGACGAGAAAGGGCTTAAGTACATGTTTAATAAATACTCTTATACGTGCGGTTACTTGTTAAGAATCAATATTATTGATCAACTTATTTTATAATAAGTATTTCAAAATGTTTAAATATTGAAAATCTTAAAAATAAGTTTATTCGTACTGTTGTGTATACAAAAAGTGTTTCTGCCAACCATTCTATTAAATCGTGCCCACAAATGATCTAGACTAATACGATACCTAACTTAAATAAAACAAATTAAGCGGCTGAATACCAGATACTAGGTAGATACAGTATTACTATGGAAAGGTAGGTAATTTAAACAGCCATTAAAACGAATTAATGCGTAGTTCTTTATGTGAAAGTATTGTCGTCACGAAAATATATTGAATAGGTACGAACTGTTTGGTATTCTAAACACCTGTGGCTAATGTATGATAACACAGTTTTATGTTGTTGCGACATCTGACATTCCCTCCTATGGTAATTAACAACGGCAATATATCCTCACCAGTTGAATGCATAATCGATTTCAACTTATTAATGTCACGGAGACATTTCTGAGTTATTTGATGTCGCGCCATTCGATCAACAATACGATACCAAAACAATGTGTATGCTATTTTTGTTTCTGCCAGCAGCACCGCTCATGCGAATACTTTCTTTGTCGTACATAATTGTAAAGAAACTACGATTAAAATTAAAAAAAAAATGTTTCGAAAGCTGGTCTGCTGATATAAAAGTTCAATTTAGGTACTTTTCAGTGAAGTATCATGATGTTGACAAACGAGCATCGGGCCATCACCATAACCTGAGGCAGTTACCGTGACGATGGCCAATTTATGTGCCATTACTTAAGGGTTGCTGAACTTTGTCCACCTCTCCGGTGAGCTCTGGTAACTTTCTGTTAGGTAGAGGGGCTTCCCCAGTTTGGCTGCTCATAGAACGCATGCTCCAATTAATTTAAAAAATTAAGTCTCTGAAAAAGTCCCTTTAGTCCAAACTGATAAATGTGTGGAGACGGCCTAAGAATATCACCACCCCCTCTCATCCCGTGGGGGGACGTAAAAGTCGTCCCGAGGGAAATATATACACCAGAGAACGGGCAGCAGCGTTCTCCTGAGTACCATGTCCACCTTACTGCGATCGCCAACCCGTCTGCCAAGCGTGGCGATTATGGCAAGTCCCCTCAAATGATGGACACAACCAAACCGCGGCCCCCAGTCCCCGGCAGCCCTGCTATTCCCAGCCGTGGTAACAGCCGTGGTTACGGCAGGGCAGGGGGTGCTAAGAATCCCCGGCAGATTCCGCGTTACCAACACCGACGACCTCTGGCCCTGGCAACATATAACACACGTACACTGCGGTCCGACGAAAAGATAACCGAACTGGAGGAAGAATTGAGCAGGTTACATTGGGATATTGTAGGATTATCTGAAGTCCGAAGAGAGGGGGAGGACTCGATAATACTGAAATCTGGAAACCTGCTCTATTACCGGGAGGGTGACCAAATATCCCAAGGTGGTGTCGGGTTCATAGTCCACAAGTCCCTCGTGAACAACCTAGTGAAAATCGAGAGTGTGTCGACGAGGGTTGCGTACCTTATACTCAGAATCACCAAGCGGTATTCGTTGAAGGTTATACAGGTATACGCACCCACTTCGACACACTCCGACGATGAAGTCGAGGTTATGTATGAGGACATATCCAGAGCCATACATACCTCTAACTCGTATTTCACTGTGGTCATGGGGGACTTTAACGCGAAGTTGGGCAAACGATTCGGTAATGAGCTGAGAGTGGGGCAATTTGGAACTGGAGACCGGAACCCCCGGGGCCAAATGTTGGCCGACTTCATGGAGAAGGAGGGACTCTTTATGATGAATTCCTTCTTCAGGAAGCCGGATCACCACAAATGGACCTGGTTGCGCCCCGATGGTAAAACTAAAAATGATATAGACTTTATCTTGTCGACGAGACGACAGATGTTCAATGATGTCTCCGTGATCAATGCGGTTAAAACCGGGAGCGATCACAGACTGGTCAGAGGCTCATTGAACCTTAATGTCAAACTCCAGAAGTCCCGACTGATAAAGTCTACGCTCCAACCTTTACCTATCCACGTCCAAAACCCCGAACCATTTCAGCTCGAACTGCAAAACCGTTTCGAATGCCTAGCAGACTGCGAGGAAGTGGACTCATACTATGACAGGCTCGTAGAAGCTGTCCATACGGCTGGGTCTAAGGTCTTCAAGGCCCGTCGTACAAACAGAACTAAAAAGATCTCTGACTTTACCCTGCAACTTATGGAAGATAGACGGAAAATGGTTCTGACATCCTCAGATGATGCTATCAGATATCGGCAGCTCAACAGACAGATCTCAAAGTCTTTGACTCGCGACACGCGGCAATTTAATACAATTAGTATTAAAGAGGCCATCGAGCGAAACAAAGGCTCCAAAGTGTTCGCAAGAGCTCTGTCTGTTGGACAGAGCCAACTGACGAAGCTGAAGACTGAGGATGGTAGAATCGTCACGTCTAAGCCTGAGTTGCTGGGAGAGATCGAGAAGTTCTACGGACAGTTATATACGACAACACAGCCACCTGTCAAAAGTCATGCCTCAGATCCCAGAGCACGACTAACCCGAAATTACACCGAAGACATCCCGGACGTCAGCCTGTTCGAGATTAGAATGGCTCTCAAACAACTCAAGAACAACAAGGCGCCTGGTGATGATGGAGTTACAGCAGAGCTTCTGAAGGCGGGTGGTACACCAATCCTGCGGGCCCTTCAGAAGTTATTTAACTCCGTCATACTAGATGGTCAAACGCCACAAGCATGGCACAGAAGTGTGGTGGTGCTCTTCTTCAAAAAGGGCGACAAAACCATATTGAAGAATTATAGACCCATCACACTGCTGAGCCATGTTTACAAGTTGTTTTCGAGGGTCGTTACAAATCGTCTCGCGCGCAGGTTTGACGACTTCCAGCCTCCCGAACAAGCCGGTTTCCGAAAAGGCTTTAGTACCATAGACCACATACATACGCTGCGGCAAGTTATACAGAAGACCGAAGAGTATAACAAGCCACTGTGCTTAGCGTTTGTGGACTATGAGAAAGCCTTCGATTCTATCGAAACATGGGCCGTGCTGAGGTCTCTCATAAGGTGCCAAATTGACTACCGGTATATCGAGGTGATAAAGTGTTTGTATGAAAACGCCACTATGTCAGTGCGACTCCAGGACCAGATCTCGAAACCTATCCACTTGCAGCGAGGCGTGAGACAGGGAGATGTTATATCTCCGAAACTGTTCACCGCTGCATTAGAAGACGTCTTCAAGCTTCTGGACTGGAAAGGCTTTGGCATCAATGTCAATGGCGAGTACATCACTCACCTTCGATTTGCCGATGATATAGTAGTCGTGGCTGAAACCATGGAAGACCTCGGTACAATGCTCGATGACCTCAGCAGAGTCTCTCAACAAGTGGGTCTGAAAATGAACATGTCAAACGTCCATGTTGCACCCACTCAATTGAAAGTTGGTGACTCTGCACTCGAAGTTGTAGAGAACTATATTTACCTAGGACAGACCATCCAACTAGGTAGGTCCAACTTCGAGAAGGAGGTCAATCGTAGAATCCAACTCGGCTGGGCAGCGTTCGGGAAGCTACGTAACATCTTCTCGTCCAAAATACCGCAATGTCTCCAGTCGAAAGTCTTCGACCAGTGTGTGTTACCAGTGATGACATACGGAACAGAGACGTGGTCGCTCACTATGGGGCTTATTAGAAGGCTCAAGGTCACCCAAAGAGCAATGGAGAGGGCTATGCTCGGAGTTTCCCTGCGGGATCGTATCAGAAATGTCGAAATCCGCAGGCGAACCAAAGTCACCGACATAGCCCGAAGAATTGCAAAACTGAAGTGGCAGTGGGCGGGGCACATAGCTCGTAGAACCGATGGCCGTTGGGGCGGAAAGGTTCTTGAGTGGCGACCACGAACCGGAAGACGCAGCGTGGGCAGGCCCCCTACAAGATGGACCGATGACCTTGTGCGGGTTCGCTGGAAACAGCTGGATGCGAATAGCGCAAGACCGGCAATTGTGGAGATCTTTGGGGGAGGCCTTTGTCCAGCAGTGGAAGTCTTTCGGCTGATATGATGATGATGATGATGATAAATTCCCCGAGTCTTCATTATCATTATTGTCCCACTAATACGCCAGTGGTTATAGTTTGCGCACTTAGTCCCCGAAGTGAATCACTGTAAGCCATGGCGGCCGTGATGCCACCCAGCCCACCTATTTCCAGAAGCATAATAGGGCTCCTAACCTTCTCAGGGCATCCATAAGAGTCCTTGGTGTTCCCAGAGATTTTCTCTGGATGTTCGTGATGCCGAGGAGGTGTACATGTGGAGGATCAATGGTGTGCAAGTGTTATGTAAGTGTCCGGTGATGGTCTGCACTACAACGCGCAGGCTTCTTCTGTCTAGACTTAGTAGGCGACTCGTCAGTGTTGGAAATCACCGATACTCTCCCTAGTCTTATTAATAGAAAAACTAGAAATTTGAATGACTAAACGGATATGACATTACTAAAAATCTCAATTTTATCAGCTTTTAGATGGAAAAAAATGTATTGAAATCCATTTGAGACAGTGTGAAAATTATTAAATTAATTAAGAAAAACAAAAAGGCGTGCATTAGGGTAACCCGAAGCAGGAGTGCACTGAGGCAGTAGCGGGACGACCTTTACAATTGCGCCACGTATGCACTCCAGATACACTAATAGGCTTTAAAGTTATACCTCTTTTTATAGCTGGAATTTATCATAATGTTTCGTTTAATCAAAGCTAGGTCAGTATTTTAAGTGAAATACTGTATCCGTCGAATAATAAGAGTTTTATATAAAATACTATATTTAATTAATATATAACTGTAGGAAAGTGTGCGTGTAGACTCTAGAGTAATAAAATTAACATGAAAGCATAATTAATTATTAAAAACTGTAAAATAGCCAGGAATAGATAGATGAAAGAAAAACAGTCATAAATTAAAGTTAATATCTACATAAATTTAATAAGGAATAAATAAACCATTTGTCTCATATGTTATACGTTAAAGTATGTGATAAATTAGACATTTAATATACCATAGAAATGGTACAGCGAATCACTTTTATGTGAATATGATACCGTCATTTAGCTAATATAGTTTGTGACACGAGACCTTCAAAATGAAGGACAGCTATATATACTTACTTTACAATTATTTGTTCCAAAGAAAATTTAGCGCTAATTACATTGCTTAAAAAATATTTAGTGTTGCCCGTTAATCGATTTATACGTAATATGTACAGGCATATGAATTTCCATAAATTATGTGCATTTCCATATGGGTGTATGTGACGTCACCACCGCCATTGCTCGCGCTAATGCAATGTTTATGCAAACGGGCCAAGCTTGCGCGTACGTATAATATTACGCTGATTTGGATTCTGATGAAGGCATGCCTTGTCAGTACAGTCAGGCACAGTCAGGCCGTAGTGTTCGGTCGACGCCACGTCAGTGCACTATGCAATCCGCCATGTAATATGTAATCAGGGGCCATCACCAGTCCGTAAGCGATAGCCCAGGCTAATCACGTAGACGCGCGGTCAGTCTATTGATTGGTGACCAATTAAGTGGTTTAGTTTGTGAGTGTCTCATAGCATTTTGTAACATAATTAGCTTAAGTATTATTAATCAGCAACACGGACCCTGAGAGCCCCTGAAACCATTATCATGTGTCAGAATATATTCAGTTTAAAGCGCCGAGTTTAATCGGAGCAAATTAATGGTAATTGAGGTAAAATATGTATTGTGTATCTTGTGGCGCAATGGCGACGTCGTGTCGTATGCAGAGTGAGGCGATTGAGTGTCAATCATTGGTTAGTGCAAGTCCGTAAATGTTGTGAATGCGACCTATTTGATGTCGGTAGAAAAACGTGCTGCATTGCAGGCTGCTGTCACTGGAGCCCAGCTTTCGGTTGCAGGGCGCGTAGAATGGTTAACTAATCAGAAATATATAGATGTAGAAGATGGTAAATCCATCTTCAACCGATTAATAATATGAAAAAATAGGGTTAAGTGCGTTTTAAGTTCCCTGAGAATTCGTTTCAAGAAAGGAAGTTTATTTGCCAGAACATGGCCACATTGTCTGATGTTACAAATAAGTAAGCGTTTTCAACACATTCTGCATGCTTTTGGGCGCGCAAATCATGTGTATAAATAATAATATACAATATATATAAATAATAATAAAATACTAAGTGATGTCATACAGTAATCTTTCATGGGTTGTGTTTGATATTTTAATTGCAACATTAATAAATTAATTTAATTTCAATATTTTCTTTAAATAAAAGAAAATCAGCATTTCTAATTATTAATTATTACTTCGAAAGATTTTATTAAAAAGAAAACAATTTTTTATAACTTTTTTTTTTAAATTTATTTACCAAGCACAAGTAACAATAATAGTAACACAAAAACCTCTTAGGCTTGTGCGTGCTACTATTGTAGTCCGTTGTGTAGCTGACAAAACTAAGATAGAACATGAGAAGCTCGACCTGCACCTTATAGAAACACTTCAGGACATAGTATTATTCAGTTAATGTGATCCAAGGATCAGGTGTGAGTCCGGTTACCTGAGCCCATCTCAAAGCGGACGGGGAAGTCGGTAACGCAAGATTTATGCCCTATGCATAAGCGTCGTAGGCTACGGTAACCCCTTAATATCGCGCGATCGTATGCTTGTTTACCACTTGATAGTTAAAAATAAGAATTACCTGATTTAACATACCAGGAATGTTAATTGATTCAGATGACTTTGCAAATTGCAAAGCAATATCGAGATCAGTTCTAATTTCTGTAATCTCTATCCGAGTTATGTAAAGTAATTGTGTCTGATGCATTCTTTTTGTACAAAATATCAACATTTTCATTAATTTAATTAGTCTACCATCTAAGTTCAATACTAATGTATTTTCATGACATTTTATAGGAACCTTCAATATCACTTCTCTAAAGGTAAGGTTGGCCAAGTCTATCATCAATAACAAAAGCCTCAAGAATCAATTACTGAGTACCCGTTATACTTTTCACTAGTTCCTAATGCAAGCTTGGTCACACTTTAAGGTATGTGATCTAATATAGAATGACGAGGATACGAGTTTTGACATGAGCATTATCGTTATACTCGTATGTTATAGACGGTGGCAATTCCGTGGTTTAGACGTCAAAAATATATTTAAATGTCATACAATTGTTCTCTAATTCATTAGTTTGAAAAAACTGCTAAGATTACTTGTCCAGGCTGCTTATTTCGTTAATAAGTTCTAACGTGTGGTTTATTTTCACACATTATTAGGAATATTTGACGTTTAGCGAACACTCCTTCAACTTGAACCAACGAAAACTCGTAACTTTGTATCAAATGTTTGTTGAGAACACATTTCACAAACTCTTCAGTTATATATCAACACAAAGACGCATTTAGTTTTCCCATTGGTGAGATTTATTATGACGACGATTTATTATGACGGTCACCGTAGCCTAGTTGGTAGTGATCCTGCCTACGAAGCTGGTGGTCCTGGGTTCGAATCCCGGTAAGTGCAAATATTTGTGTGATGAGCACGAATATTTGTTTCTGAGTCATGGATGTTTTCTATGTATATAAGTATTTATCTATCTATATAAGTATGTATATCGTCACCTGGTACCCATAGTACAAGCTTTGCTTAGTTTGGGGCTAGGATGATCTGTGTGACATTGTCCCCAGATATTATTATTATTTCATTTTTCTAAAATGTAAAACAACTTCATACGCGGTGTACTGTAAAAAAGTATGTGTCAAATTAATACGCTTATACATTTCGCATCAAATAAACTACTAAATGTCCATTTGACTATAGATCGATAAACATTACATATAAAGTATTTTCGTGAAACATAAGTAAATACAATACGTGTAGTACGTCAGTGCAGGGGCGGGCGGGTGCACCACCTGCCGTAATATCCTATTTATGAATAATGTTTTATTCTAACAGCGTGCGACCCCCCGCGCCACCTCACCCCCTCCCGTCTGGCTGAGGGTACAGGGTTGTGCAGTGCACTTAAATTATTGCTATGCTTATTTGATTCTTCTTTCAATAAGGATCTAGAATAGTTAAGAATAAAACACGTGACACATTGTCGCTGACGCAGAACAAAGTGCATGAAGAAATCAACGTATCCCAATCAGGTAAGTTACAGTGCCAACATTTAATTTAGATTTATACAATTAACAAACTTTGTTGTTAAAAAGGATTATAAATGAACGTCAGCTCTAACGCACTACATAACAATTTTTACGAACTATGGTGGATGGACTGAGAGATAAGGAGAGAAAAGCGGTTGTTGGCCAGTAGTCATCATCTGCGTACCAGTCTTTATGCACACTTTGGTAGGAAGGAGTATCGCAAGATAACCACACACTTTTAACGGCTTGCCTCAGCTCAAAACAACAATAATGCCCTGACGCTCACGCAGCGACGAACTCCATGGTAATAGCATTGCCATTACTCCATCAATGTTGTTTTCATACATATTTCAGTTTTATATCGAAAAATCACATTTACCACTCTCACCTATAGGTACACCAAACTTATCTACGCTATTAACTTATAATTAAGCACCAAAATGATTTATTGTTCATATGGATTTTTGACGTGATACATTTTTGTTTTCGCCAATTTGGGCAGGCTAAGATCAGTGACCATACCGCCTCGTCTTCAGTTGTAATATTTATATGTATTTCAAAGTCAATCAGTCATGTCCGTCACGTCCGTCACATTCAAGTCATAGTCCTACCCCAGTAAAGCAGTGGAGACTTTACTAGAGGCTTCTATGGAGTTTTGGTTTCAACACGGAAAATCACAATTCACGGCAATATCGCACTTTTCTCCACTTGTTTACGTTGTCGAAGATGTTATGTCTAAAAATCCACCATATTTACACATAAAAACTCGAATTTACACCAGTTTTTGAAAATAAAACATTGCCTCGATGCGTCCTTTTCCGCGTTGGCGCCAAAACTCCTGACGTGTTTCAAATTCCGTGTGCGTTCCTTTTTTTTCGCACTCTTTGGGCAGGCCAAGATCATAGACCATACCGCCTCGTTTTTAGTTTTGAATATTGTGCAATAGTAGAGTTTTTAAGGTTCCGTAGCCAAATGGCAAAAAACGGAACCCTTATAGATTCGTCAAGTCTGTCTGTCTGTCCGTCCGTATGTCACAGCCACTTTTTTCCGAAACTATAAGAGCTGTACTGTTGAAATTTGGTAAGTAGATGTATTCTGTGAACCGCATTAAGATTTTCACACAAAAATAGAAAAAGATTTCCCATACATAGAACTGAAACTCAAAACATTTTTTTTCATCGTACTCATACATGTGAGGTATCTATGGATAGGTCTTAAAAATTATATTGAGGTTTTAATATCATTTTTTTCTCAACTAAATAGTTTGCGCGAGAGACACTTCCAAAGTGGAAACATGAGTGTGTGTCTCCCCTGTAACTTCTAAAATAAGAGAATAGTAAAACTAAAAAAAATATATGATGTACATTACCATGTAAACTAACTACGAAAATTGGTTTGAATGAAACCACAATTTACCTTTCATTTAATCAACTGAAATGCTTGCTGCTGCGGAACCCTTTATGGGCGAGTCCGACTCGCACTTGGCCGGTTTATTTGTTGGTGTCTTGATTGGAATGACCAACGTATGACAAGAATGTCGACATAATAACCAATATTTTACATTTTTATTTTGTATACTGTGTGTGTTATGTATTTACAAATTAGTGTTAATTTATTAGTTTCTATTTCAACATCTTCAATACTTTAACAGATATAAGTAATATTATTAGTGTTCAGGTACTGTTAAAATTGGAATGCGGGCTGTACTGACTGACACATTAGTTGTCCGTGTGGTTTTACTATTTTACTTGGTTCCATCAGAAAACTAGCGTTAATGTCGCAGCTAGTGCTGAGATAGAATTAAGAATTTCTGTATTGTACCTATGATATATATTATCTGTGCTTGTTTACTGAATAAATATATTTTCTTCTTGATCTTCTTCTTAAATGTACACTAGATATTTGTTGTGATATTTTATATTACTACAGATATTATGGTGATATTTATCTAGAAGTATTGCATGATAATTATCAATATTCTGACCATCGATAGTCCTTTTTATTGTGACCTTTACAGACTCGTGATGTTAGGTTATTAAGTGCGGACATACACACTTAAGTTATAGTATAGTTTAATATAAACATAAAGAGTTGCGAGAGAACACATCATGCGATGATCTGTTCTTTAAAATTGCAATATATAGATATATAAAACACTTTTATTTATGAAACCATTAAATTTTATTAACCATTTACCCAAGCCGCCAAAATATGAATAACCATTTAATTACATTGAGACATAATTCCGTATGGATTACCATCTGTAGGCATGTAGTATTTGGTCTATGCTTTTAAGTTATTCATTACACATATTTATCAGCGGTCTTATACAATAATTGTGAGGATTAAATTATTCGTAAAATACCTCAAAATAACATTCGATGGGATAAATACAACAAATCTTTACATTAATTTTGGCATAATTTGCATTACCGTTATTTATCATCATCATATCAGCCGAAAGACGTCCACTGCTGGACAAAGGCCTCCCCCAAGGATCTCCACAATAGCTGGTCCTGCGCTACCCGCATATTATAACCTCATGTATTCACTTTACTCAAATATCTTTTTCATAATAGTCTAAGCTGAGCTAATTGCCAGGATCTTGCTTTGGACAACCCGAGGCGCACGGCGCGTCAGTGAATTCAGTCCTTTTGATTGAATAATGACAGCATATTCTTTTTCACGTTGCGTTTGAGCCCAAGGGTCTCATTGCCTAATACCGATCCAAAACAACCATGCGTATAATCGTTATATACATGATAAACATTAATAAACCTAGCCATGCATGTCTCGGATTAGTTTTTTTCCCACTAAAATAAAGAAAAACAAAGTAGGTTTGTCAATTTTTTTATAGTTATTACAGCACCTTAATAATTTAGTTTTTTAGTGTGTCATCTGACATAAACGTAAACTATGTATCAACTTTAATTCTTTCAGGTTTTATGCACAACAAATATTGGATTGAAGGAAGCAATGTTATTCATGAGTGTTTATTTTATGACCAGCAATCGAAGCCTTTTCTTATCTTAGTCCAAGGGGTGTCCCCTTGGACTTGACTGCATCACTTTTGCAAAGAGAATGAAAATACAGACACAAGTCATATTAGCAGCTTTACATGCTCTTCAAGGCGCGAGATTTTACCACCGCCAACTTCCTGAATCCGGGCTGGCTGTTCTTCTAGCAGAAAAAATCTCAATAAACACTATTAGGTCCGATCCGTGATTTGAACCGAGTACCTACCTCATTAAATACCGTTGAACACGTAACTGCTGGGCTATCGGGGCCTTATAATGCGAGGGTAAGTGATATAGCACCATCCCGGCGCTTGGCTTATACTGCTAACATAACAATAATAGTAAAGGTAAATGTAGAGCTATGTTCCTGTTTACAAACTGTCGTTAGCAAATACCTCCTAAAATTCCAGCTAAAGTTTAATAATAACTATTAAGGAATGCGTTCAGGTGTAACTTTGCAACGTTACCATAAATACGGGTCGCACAGCCCTGTCTAGTTATTGCTTGCTTTGTTTTTGCGCGCCGGGGGGCAGTGGGGGGAAGGGGCGGCCCGCCGTCTTTAATTAATGGAATAACTCCGAGGAACACCCCACTGCACAGCCGACACAAATCTTTAAAGTATCGCTTCTGAATGTGCTCGATTTATTGACGCACGAAGTTCGCTGATAGAAGGTCGCTGGCGCCAGCAGCGCAGTTGGTAAGTAAAGAGCACTACACTAGTGGTTGGCCTACAATGACTTCAATAGGTCACTTTAATTGAGAATGAAAATGTTACACAGTATTCACCTCGTACCAATTGAGAAAGCATTGAGGGCTTACCTAAAATACCAAGTTTGAACCCTGTGGATCGTCTAAATTTATTGGTTTCAGATTTATATTTGAAAATAGCTACGTGTCACACAGAAAAGATTTGAAAACATTTTTCACCCGAGTTCCTAGTTTTGTCTGATGGTCTTGTACACGATAAGCTATGTAAGCTTCTAGTCACCACCTTTAACTGTCAACGTGGTAGCTAGCCAGGTACCCAAATAGATCCTACTAACCAAACGCTTATAAGTCACAGTTATAGTCTGATGGTCACTTATGCAGTTACAAGAAAGTTGTACAGATAGGTAGTACGAGTAGCACCTTTTTATATTTTAACTCTTTTTATGTTCAGTACACATACCTTTCGCACACTAAACGACCCGCGACTGGTAATGTGTATGAAAGGGTTGGTTTGGGGTATTTTCATTCAATGTAACATACGATGTTTTAGTACTGTCATGTTCCTGTAAACAATATCTACGATCCTTTTGAACTTAAAATGAAGATTCCCGTGATCCGATGGCAGCCGCGGCGGTCGCAAAAGAAGGGGTGGGACGCCACCTCCCTTATATCACGTAAAAATAGTCGCAACTCCTTTCACGAGCCCGCTCGCTCCGCACCTTACATTATTATGATTTAGTGGAGCACAGTTGCAGCGCTGCAGATGCCCCGGGGCAGGGGTGGGGGTGGAAGGCACCCCGGGGGTGGTCCACAAGTCAGCGATGCCAGTAATAAAGCCGGCCATATTTCACACTTAGCGCGTAATGAGCGCGCGCCCAAATAATTGGATCACGTACATAACTCATTATTACCTCGCGCCTCACTTCGGCGTGCGAATGTATCATTACTTGACCCGCCACCCCCCACACCCCCTCTCACCTCTCTCCCCTGGCGACTTCGCAAACACAATAGAAGTTTGTTAAAGGTGCAATACGTAGGATACAGTCACCTCCCGCTACCATCTTATTTGCTTGCTCCTGTTTGTGAGAAAGTCGTAAAGCTGGAATAAAATTTTATTTAACAAATTCTACGATCACAATACGCTCATTCCACGAAGCATCATGCAATCGTGGAATGCGTTCATAAATAAATGAACACGAATATCCATGGAACGTTTTTAAAAGTAACTCACTAAACCTAATGATATGATATTTAAACACGCAGAACTCAGTTAATTACGTTTTCTCAAGTTTTTGCGCCTTTCATTGGCATATTTAATATGTAGATTACTTTCTATAAGCGATGGTTAATCCGGAGTCCGTCAGTGTGCACGTCGAGCGCCGCATAAATCGTGCGCGCGCACGCAACGCCCGCGCCGCGCCCGCGCAGTGCACTCAACTTTAACATTTACCACGCAGCCGTTAGCATATTCATGGCGGGTGAGTATAATTTCACCCTTTCTTTGTAATGAATATGGAAATGGAAGAAAGTTCTCGCGAGTTAAAAACTAGTAGCTGCTGTAATTGGCGCTGGTTTGATGGTTTTTGTTGCGCCACCTCGCGCCGGCTATATCTAGTGCACATTACATGTCCACCGTTTGTTGAATATTTGAATTAAGAATTAAAACAATCTTCATACATACATGAATTTGACTCTTAATAAAAAAAACTTGTGTGTACTTATGTACACGCGTTAGAAGTTATACTTCTTAATATACAACTTGAACATAGTTATCAATTTTCATACCACCTAGAACTAACGTCATGCTGTTAAATTTTTTGGTGTCGGTGTGCGCGCGCATCGTAAAAATTCACTCTCATCATTTTTCTCTATCGCGCCAAAAGAAGTATAACTTCAAAAAATGTATACATAGCTAATGCGCCATAATTAGGTCTATAGTTGTAGACTTGACATTTCAGTCTTGAATGCATCTACATTTACTTACATCTTGAAGTTGAGTGTTTTTTGGGTTCCGTACCCAAAAGGTGCCAACGCAACCCGGACACTACCCTTGCCTCTGCGGTCCATCCGTCTGCTAGCAAAAATATTGCAAAACTATGTTATCATTAGTTGTGCAAAACATGAACGGAACTGTCCATGTGCGAGTCAGAACGGCGTTTGGTCTGGAACTGCTATTTTACATAAGGCATATTTTACATAATTTTCTTGTCGAACATTTGGAGTATGGACATGAAAATGTTCGGCAAGAAAATTCAGCTTAATTAATATTCATAGAAATGGTAAAAAAGAATACGCGAAAACATTTTAAGAAATAATTTATTCATTATACCACGAAAAAAAGTATTTTTTAGCTGTCCTACAAAATTCATCGGCTGATCTACATTTTTGTATGAGAAGTTAATCTCTTGTTTGAGCGTTTTGCCAATTGATGGAGCACTCGTTATTAATTTTCATTGACAAAATAAGCTCAAGAACAAATAGCGTAACCATCTTGAGGCGAAACACGTCTTAGAAAGTTACTATATTTATTTTGTACCCAATCGCCTATTTTTCTGACTACCAAAGTCAGAAAAGTAGGCGATGGGATACAAATTATAGTATATATTTTGACTATTATTGGAAACAATTGATTGTTGGTCTACTGATGAGTGACCCACTGCTAAGCCTAGGTCGTGGGCTCGATCCCCATGCAAGTTAAATCTTTGTGCGTGGAGCACGATTATTTGGCCTGTGTCTGGGTGTCATTTGTTTGTCAGTGGTCCGACAGCATTAGTACAGGTTCTACTTAGTTCGGGATGGGGTGGCAGTGTGTTGGTTGTCACAATATTTCTAAATTTATTTTATGAATAACTGGCGACCCGCCGGTTATTTGCACGGGTAAATAGATGGAAAGAAAAATGGACAAATTTAAACGACAAACGGTTATTGTGACTTAACTGTGATAGACAATCGATTCTTTTCTGGGTTCAAGTACAAGGACTATACTGGTACATTATTTTATGTACTAACAAAAGACTTTTGTGGGCATGTTTTTGATACCTTTAGTTACACTGTTGTAATTCTTCGAGAGAATCTAAATTTTTTTAATATAAAATACACCCTGTCTAAAAATGTAAATTTCTATAGAAAGCACGCAAGAAACAAAACCAAATCTTTTGACCTTATAAACAAGTTATAAGAACCTTAACTCCTCTGCTAAGTCAGATACTTGAATACCAAAGTACTATAGATAATCATCGCTAGATAAAGGTAAGATAAGTTTTCTATTAGTGTAACACGATGTTCTGAGATAACTAAAACATAGAACATAAAAAAATAATGTTAATCGTCACACGTATCAACAATTGTTACGGAAAATTTTATTACGAGGTAAACATACTAGTAATTATTATCTATACAATACAGGATGGTACAACAGTGAATATAGGCTGAATATATAGATATATATACATGTAATTTCGCTTCAGAAATGCATGGCCTGTTGGTCTAGGGTTCGATTTCCACCAAGGACAAATCTTTATAGTTTATAGTTAGTTCTGTGTCCGGGTCTAATTAAACTATAATATGTATGCATTTGCAAAGCTGAAGTACAACACTGAAGTGGGAGTGAGCGGGATACATAGCTCGTAGAACCAACGGCCGTTGGGGCAGAAAGGTTCTCGAGTGGCGACCACGAACCGGAAGACGCAGCGTGAGCAGACCCCTTACAAAATGGATCGATGATCATTTGTGGGTTGCTGGAAACCTCTGGATGCGGGTAGCGCAAGAGCGGCAATTGTAGAGATCTTTGGGGGAGGCCTTTGTCCAGCTGTGGATGTCTTTCGGCTGATATGAAGATGTATGTATTTAGAAATATATAATATGTATGGTTAGTAGTCGCCTAGTAGCGGTTGACCCCGATGGCAGTGGGTTTGTTTTGTCCCAAGATTGAAATAATAATAATATCTAGGGACAAAGTCAAGAGCATCCTAGCCCCAAACTAAGCAAAGCTTGTAACGGGTGTCCGGTGGCAGAATAGGGATTTCATTTTTGAACTGTTTCTGAAACGTTGAGCGGAAGGGGCGGGTGAGAGGTCACGTTCGGATCGTCATTCTTGCGGGTTCCTTAGTCACGATGTCGCAGTGGACAGGTGAACAACGTGCGTTCGCAATGGAAGCGATTTTAAACCAAACGATTCCTGTGCTGTTGGTCGTCGAAGATTTTGTTTGCAGTACAATATGCGACGGTTACATGATGTGCCAAGGGAATTTGATTCGATTGTGGGTGCAGAGGTTCAGACAACAACAGGTTCAACAGGTTCAGCAGCAAATAATCCGCGGCCGAGACCCAGCCGAACGTCGAGGACTGACAACATCGAACTTGTCATAAACAGTTTACGCGACAGTCCGTGCGTAAGAGAGCGGCTGCTCTAGGCCTCACAAAAACTATTGTGCATGAAATACTTATTGAAAATCGACTTTAAAATTCACCACTTTAAAATTCAAATTGTGCAAGCGCTTAAGCCTAATGATTTAAATTTGCGCATAAGTTTCTGCGAGGCAATGTTGCAGCGATTTCGTACAGTGAACACAATCTTTTGGAGCGATGAAGCCCATTTTCATTTAAATGAAAGTGTAAGTAAACAGAACTGCCGTTATTGGTCACCTAAAGGAAGGAACCCACGATTGTAACACCAGCCACTGCACAGCTCCAAAGTGACGGTTTGGTGTGCATTGTCAAGCAGAGGAATCGGATCCAATTTTTTTGAAAACTGTCAAGTGCAAGCCGTTCTTGTGACTGGCGTTTCTTATCGGCGCATGTTTAACGATTTGTTTCTGCCGATATTAGAGAACATTACTGCCTACAGTTCACAGACATGGTTTCAGCAAGATGGCGCCACGCCTCGCACTGAGAGACCATGGCGCTACTTCGTGATTTGTTCCCTAGCAAATTGATAAGCCGTTTCGCTGACACATTATTTTTAATAAATAAAATCCGAACTTCGCTTCTTTGTTATAGTCATTAAAATTAAAAAAATATATTTTGTAGTTTTTTTATTATTTAATTTTCAAATCCTAATTCTGCCACCGCACACCCTGTACTATGGGTACCAGGCGACGATATACATACTTATATAGATAGATAAATACTTAAATACATAGAAAACATCCATGACTCAGAAACAAATATTCGTGCTCATCACACAAAAATTTGCACTTACCGGGATTCGAACCCAGGACCACCAGCTTCGTAGGCAGGAGCACTACCAACTAGGCTACGGTGACCGTCATATTATATATATGATATTTATTTATTATAAATTACAAGTTCCTGGACCATCTATAGGTATTCGTTGCAATACGATTAAGATATATACGTTTCGTGTGATAAATCGATCTAGAGACGCCTGGTGAATGGTTAATCAGAATTTTACCGGCTCCGTAGGTTTGAGCTCTAGTACCACGTGACTTAAGTTGGGCAAAACGTAGCGCTCCTTCCTTCACGCTATAGCCAGCTTGATATGCGAATCACCTTAATTATACTCCAAGTAAAAGCATTTGATGCTAATGCAGTGATCCTGGAGGTGAAGGTCGCCAGGCTTTAAAGTTAAGTTAAGCCTTATAGTTTCAAATCACAGTATAGGGATCATTTGGCGTTAGTAATTATCTTAATTAATCACCGTATGGTGACTAACTAGTATAATTGTGAAAAACTTTTTTTAATTACTGTTTCAAATGGGCCAATAGAAATTCATGTTAAGAGGTATTCCTAATGTATTTGTAGTATTTCTTCCCACATCCTGTTTCTCTTTGGTCGTATCAGGAGCGTATTTTACAATGCTAATGTGCTAATATATAGTGGTTACCGATATCAATATCAGAATACATCGGCGCTAACAGCTTTTGCAAAATGGTTTAATTATTGAAATTAATTTGCGATAACATCTACGATTGTTGATATATTTATTTGTAACAATAACTGTTAGATTTGAAACATGACCATCACGTGTATTCACTCGTTATACAACTCTGTCAAGAACGTACCGGGAAAAGATCAATAATATACAAAATGTTTGTTATTCATCCAAATTTATTTTATCATCTTCTGTCTGTTTGTTCCGGCTAATCTCTGAAATGACTGGACCAATTTTGACGGGACTTTTATTGGCAGGTAGCTTATGTAATAAGGAGTAACTTAGGCTATGAAAAAAATATTGTATTTAAGTAATAACCAAGAAAAAACGAAATAAACTAATTAACACGCGGACGAAGCGCAGGTACAGCTATTGTCATCTATACAAATAAATAAAATTAGAGGGTCTGTTTGTATTATTGAAATAACCGTTGTTTACTACATAAATAACTGCAAGGAACATCGCGTGACGATAATTTTCTTTTTTTTCCTTTATCTCTTGGTACCAAATTTCAAAATTGTAGGCCTCTGGAAATTTATCCTAAACTTAGTATGCGAGCCAGTGAAACATTATAGTGAAAATATGCTTTTAAATTCCGTGCTTTTTTCTGTATACCGTTTCGGACAGAAACGACGTACAAAATTTTAATGAAATGGCCTATCCTTAGTTATTCGCATTCATAACACAGTTTCTCAAAGTGGGTCTTTCACGTATGTTAGGACTTTTTGTTGTAGGTTACATTGGTCATCATTCAAAATTGTCGTGGACGAAGTCGCGGGTAATAGCTAGTTATAAATAACAAAATAATATTCAGTATGGACATCATCCTGGGGAACGTAATTTGCTTAATTATACGGTCTCACTGACACGTGCATATTTGTTGCAAATTGTATCCCGGCATGATATCACTCATATGCATGGGGATCGATGAAATAAAAAAATCCTGACCCTTAAAATTACATAGCGAATGTTGTTAATATTTAATTGTTAGTATTGCGCTTGTTAATTAAATGTTAGTACGGGTTAGTTCTTTTGTTGGATATGGACCCCACCTCGGATGAAGTCCTTCTCCAGTGTTTTGGACTCTTCTGTGTCCTCACCAATTGTTTGCTAATCATCTCCTGCTATTTCTATTAAATCATCAGCCCTTTTCACCTTGTAGTTGTGATCGTCCACCTGTTGTCTGTGTATCGTGATACATGGCCATTTTTAGGGTTCCGTAGCCAAATGGCAAAAACGGAACCCTTATAGATTCGTCATGTCTGTCTGTCTGTCCGTCCGTATGTCACAGCCACTTTTTTCCGAAACTATAAGAGCTGTACTGTTGAAACTTGGGGAACCGCAATTAGATTTTTACAATATTTTTTTTATAACAAGAAAAAAAATTAACAAAAATAGAAAAAGAACAATAATTTTGGGGGGTCCCCATACATAGAACTGAAACTCAAATTTTTTTTTTCATCGTACCCATACCTGTGGGTTGTCTGGATAGGTCTTCAAAAATTATATTGAGGATTCTTATATCATTTTTTTCTAAACTGAATGTTTGCGCGAGAGACACTTCCAAAGTGTTAAAATGAGTGTCGCCCCCCTGTAACTTCTAAAATAAGAGAATGATAAAACTAAAAAAAATATATGATGTTTAGTACAATGCAAACTAACAACTAAAATTGGTTTGAACGAGATCTAGGAAGTAGTTTTTTTTTAATACGTCATAAATCGTAATCTGCAATTTGCTTTCATTTAATCAACTGAAATACTTGCTGCTACGGAACCCTTCATGGTCGAGTCCGACTTGCACTTGGCCGGTTTTATTTTAAGGCTTTTGTGAGGGCATCCGTTACCTTTGTTTTATGTCTGATAAATTAATTTCTGACTTTGTATATTTTCCTTATATTTAGGTTACTTTTCTCCATAGCTCTTTGTCTTGCTCTTGTTGTGAATATATATGTTTTGACAACTGTACAACAGGTGTCTAATATAATTTTCTTCAGGTTTATCGAGTACTAGTCTCTTTTAGCATTTCTTTGAAAGGGAAAAATTTCTGCCAAGGTATAATTGTTCTTCTTTCAACTTCGACTTCGCTGTCTGTTTTGATAAATGACACCTGTGTGTCATCTATCACAGGTGCATTTATTCATCGGGATTACTACATTAAATTTATTATTAAAAAAAAAAAAAAAAAAAAATGAAACCAATGTCAATTAACAAAAAGTAGTTTAGAAACTAAAGGTTAAAAATAGTTCAATATAACTATTTTTTTTAGTTAAGTTCGGTATTTTTTATGTATAGTGATGCAGCTAGGTATACGTTTAATATCCGGCAAGTCTTTTTCATAAGGATAAGAACCATGGAATTTATGATAGTACCAAACAATATTAAGTAAACAAATTTGGTCAATAGTGAATAAAAATCGTTACCTTCATCACAAAGAATTTCGAATTGCCTACAGGTTCAGTGAGTGTTAAAGAAAAACTTATAACTTAAAAAGCTTATGAACTTGCCACTTTCATGATTTCCCACGCTAGACAATTTGATGATTATTACAGACAAAATAATATCACTTATTCATGGTTCAAGGAACGCCCTCAACACGAGATAAGACTAAATGATGCGATAATGTTACATTATCGTGGCGATTACAACGGGACCCAGTTATGCGCCAGCGCAGCGCCGCCGCCGACGAGAAAGCGCGACCTGGGCGCGCGTATGTGTAAAGAGTGTACATTAGAACAAACCAACAAATAGTGAATATTAAAAAAAATACCTTTTAGGGTAAGTTCTTATCAACTTACTCTAAAAAATCAACTAAAATTTAAGGCTATTCATTTTAAGCGTTCGTATTAATATTTACACTTTTCATTTTTGGTAAATATAAATGAAGGTGAATTTAATTTAATAATAATATTTTACCCAGTTAATTAAATGATTATTAATGTATGACACTGTTATCTTATATATTATAGTAGTAGTATTTATCTAATATAAAAAATTCCTAATTATAATCTCATAATAAGAAGTAAAGCAAATAAACATAATAATAGTAAATATTTTAACAACATTCAAAATAACTATCTAAAATGTTAATTCAAAATAAAACTAAAATACCACATAACTTAAATTTGCAGGAAGTATAGCTGTTTCAAAAAAACCCGTGCTAAGTATTGTAATAGGTGGAACAATGTTATATCTCTAGAACTGTGAAGTGATCAAAAGATTACATAGTGCATTCTTTAATTGAATATATTCATGATGATACGTCATTTCACATACTATGAATTCTCGGTAAGTAATTTTAACTTTATCTATGTATATTATTAAAACAAAGGTATAATACTACGATTTAGTTCTTTTGCGCACCATAACATTACCATAATATTCATCGTTTTACATATGTATGATGTTAAATAGTAACGACTGGTGTTAATATTCAAGTAGGATTGAGTTCTAGTAGATTTTTGAAGTGCAAAGCTCTTTTATCAAATATTAATTAATGCTTAGCTTTTATTAGAACTGATGTAATTGCTAGAGCCTCCTACACATTCGCGAATGTGTCTATATTCGTTAATGAGGAAGTACGGTGTAAACTGTAGAACTGTCGTTAAAGCATTTTGTTTAGTTATTATTGAATGTAATTTATTAACTTTATAAAGAGAAAATGTGTTTAAGCACGCCACGCAAAAACAGCAAAATAAAAAAGAAAGTTCTAGTAAATTGTGTTGATATTTACAATAACAGCTTTTTGCAATTTCTCTACTTTCTTCCATTTGCAAAGTTCAAGGAGATGCGTGTGAAAAAATTGGGATCCCGTTAGCGCCGCCGCAGGCGCGCGACTCCGCCACTGCGCGCACCGCGCGCGCTGACATTTACTGGGCACCTGCGCCTGCGCACACTACACGGCCACAGTATTCCATAGGGACACAGTACATATAAAAAGCTTGGAGAAATTGGTTTGATTATGATATATTTGGCACTAGACCCAAATATAAAATATGCTTGAAAACAAAGTTTGACATTTTGCGAATTTTACTTGAGTCCGCTTACACCATAGTAATCTATGTATTTGGAGTAAAGTCCAAAAGAAATAAATAAGAAAAAAATAAAAAGTTAAATTTGAAACGGTCTGATGTTCGTACGGGTCTTCATCAAAAAGGATCACAAGCAGAGTTGAGTTACTGTGTGCTGTTATGCACTGTTGCACCCCGCGATTAAACACCGCACTCACGATAAGTTTATTAATGAACTATTAACCGTGTCGCTATACCCTCCGGTGAATATTCAACCCAGTTAATATATAAGCTGCATTTTAATACCAGTCTCGTTACTGCCTGCCTACATTTAGATAACGATCCGTACACTTGAATTTATAGTTCGGTACTTTAGTAAAATGTCTCGTGCCTTATCTACATTATTTTAATGCTACGCATCCTTTGTTCACCAGTTCAGTATTATAACGCAATCAATAAATACTTGAGGTGACATGGCCCGAAGTCATATTCATTGCTACGATCAGTTATAGAATTTGTTTAATAATACATTTATTGTAGCCGCGCGTGCACCGATGTCGGGTAGTTTATTTTTTAATAGATTGTTAATTTACTTTATTACAATTTATTAAGGAGCGGTGGGATAGATAGAGCGGCCTCCCGCGCACCGGGGCTCTAATTGAAGGTGGAATCAATAAGTCAGTCGCGCTATATCGCCAATAATGATCGCGAGTTATGCGCCTGAGCAGTTCTGCGCACAGTTCGCTGAGTCGCGTATAAACAACCCACACTGCGCCTAAACGCACTAGCGTGTTTAAAAGCAAACACAGTTAATATTACTGGTGCGGGCATTGTCTTTTTAAATAAATAATAATAAAAATAGTATGGAGATGGATACAGCTGTTGCAATGCCACTATGAGTTTAATAAGACTATATGTAATTCATTTAATTGAAGATGGTTCAGTTTTTGCATTGGGTAATTCATAAATTTCTTTTGAAGTGGTTCACAAAAAATAAACAAGACACCGACACAAAACAGATGAGTTTTGATTTTCGTGAGCAAAAAAGTTTCTCTTCCTTATAAACCTCTCTATAGGCTATAATTAAGATAATGTATTTTCTCCTTTAGCAACTTACCATTAGGTATGCAAACGTGAGTTAGGATGAGAGGTCCATATTGAAAGACCCGTACTCCACAGCACGCAGCCATGCCTACGTTTAGTGTGGATTAATATTACGCGTCCCAGAGCATGGCGTTGATCCGCGATACGAGCCGGTCACGAGCCGTGCTAACTACCCGCACCATGAAAATTATGAAAATGTACACATATTTATCACGAAATCTTTATCTTCGTAATACTATGTAAAATATCGAGTATATTATGATCAAAAGATCGTTCTGTAGACATTTATTTATAGGACACTGTCGAGAAGCCTGTTAATTTGCTTATAATTAACATGTTTTAAAGAATTTCTTGACGAAACCTCGAAATTTACTAAGTATATACGCTTTATAGGCTAGGTGTAGTTAGGGTTATTGGCTACGGTATCCGCTTACATATATATGGGCCGCATGATTATTTGCTGGCTAGGTAGTAAAAAAAATATTTTCTCTCTCAATAACTACGCTCGCATTGCTGCCCGTTGATGAGCGATTGTGAAACCAACTTTGTTTACAAAGCGACTCAGTTAACTGAGCCAAAAGAAACCAAACAGACTTGTTTACGAGCAATTTAGCACTTGTCTCTGCACAATGCTCTTCAAATGGTTATTTCATAGACGTTTATAGCTCATAGTTGGTTTGTTGCACAAAAACGTGGGATTCTAGTATTTACATACATGGTGTAAGGGACAGCTTAACCAGGCAGGTCGGAGCCGAGTTAGTATGCACCTTTAGAATTAAAGGGACCTAATAAAAAAAATCATGATTTTGACTTTATATCAAAAAAAAGACCTAAAACTACAATGTTTATCGATTTAAATTAAAACACAGGCCGATTTTGGCGTAGAAAGCTACATCACCATTAATTACAAAAAATGTAACTGTTCAAATGTTTATGTAACGATTCCCAAAAAATCAGAATTTCTAATTAGGTTACTACAATTCTAAAGGTGCGATTATGATCAGGTTAAACATGTACCATATCTTTAGTACGTATATGTTCTTGATCTCCGGTGCTGAAACTTGAAGTTGGTATTTTAATGAATCTGTGTTTAGCAATTTTAAATTATATTATTAATAATCTCTCGTTTTCCAAGGGTGGCAACAATGGCTTATCCCTCCAGTCCCAAAGTTTTTATCAAATATACAATCAACATTAAAAAAAGCCACCGACACGAATAAAGGCTCTGAAGTGTTTCAGGGGATCCGCCAGTTGGGCAGAGTAGGAGTGAAAGTGGTAAGATCGATACATTAAAACCTGAGCAACTGGGATACTTTGAGAAGTTCTACAGACAGCTGTGTAGATACGAGAAGAATATAATAGCCCTTAAAGAAGTAAAAAAAAAATAACGCAGTTTTGAAATTGGGTCCACAGCACCAATACCAAAGACCCTTAAAAAGTTATTTAACTTATAGGTCTAACGCCATAAGCATGCATGGCAGAACACCAGCCAATCCCACTAAATATTGTTCAGTTTGGTTTCCCTGAACGGTAGGGAAAAAATACTTTCTGAACATTCAAAGATAGTAACCACGTTAAAAAAAAATTGTGTGTACTTATGTACACGCGTTAGAAGTTATACTTCTTAATATACAACTTGAACATAGTTATCAATTTTCATACCACCTAGAAAAATTTTTTGGTGTCGGTGTGCGCGCGCATCGTAAAAATTCACTCTCATCATTTTTCTCCATCGCGCCAAAAGAAGTATAACTTCAAAAATAGTAGCGTGTAGAATTTCAAACATGAGAAGTTTCAGCACAACGATGGTGCCCCGATGGACTAAATTTATACTTTAATTAGTTAGCCTGTCCCTTACATACTATATAAAAATGTTGTAACATGCTTCAGTGGGTATGATTTACATACGCCATGCCATAAGAAGACTTGTTGTGAGTAATGACTAATGCATCAACTTTATAGAATTTGCATTACGTTATTATGACTGCTCGTAAACATTAGTCTATTATTACATGAGCTGACGTACAACTGTATTTGAGGTGAAGAAATAATGAAGTATTCAACGGCTCAAGTGTCATCTATTACGACAGTTACATTAGCACATAGGGAATAAACCTTCAACATGAAACCATGGGGGATGTAAATTAAAATAAATGTAATAAATTAAAAACTATTAATCAATTTAATAAATGTTGGACATTTACAGCAACCAATGTAAAAGAAAGAGAGCCAGGCCGGAAAAAAGTTATTGTAAAGAAAATCATACAAAAATCTATTTGTTTCTAATGTTTCAATTTACTTCCATTAATTTATTGTTCATATACAATAAGGTTCCTAAAATAGAAAAATGTAATGCAAGTCATGGTTAGAGATTATCCACTCGGAGTTGTTGATGACTATATTTCTAGAAACGACTATCCATTTAGGTAGGCCCAACTTCCAGAAATAATTTAGTCGTTAAAGCGTCGGAAATTTACATAAAATCTTTTCGTCCCAAATACCGCAGTGTCTCAAATGGAAAGTCTTCGACCAGCGTGTGTTACCAGTGATGGATCACTTAAGAACTGAGATGTGCTCGCTTACATACGAGAGTCCTATGCCTTCATAAGAGAGAAGTCTATGGGTGAAGTATCCGCCGGAAACTGAACTAACTCAAATAGCTGCCAAGCTTAGTTGACGGTGGATGGGTCACATAGTTTGTAGAGCCAACTTCGGGACCATAAACTGAAAGACAGTTCATGGGCAGGACAAGGGAAGCTGGCAGAGTAACAAACCAATGTGGAGATCCCTGGGGAGACTTTTGTCGAGCAGTGGACGTCTTTTAGTTGATATGACGATGATTATAGACTTAGAACGCATACAATTGTTGCGCACCTGGCCGTGCGGTGGCGGTTGACACGGGAAAGAAGGTTCCGTCTTAGCACAAGCAGTTGCAGGGTTGACTTCTTCTCGCATTGCGGTACCCCCTAGAGTTTATAAAATTTACCAAATAATAAAATATTAAAGTAGAAAAAGTATCCCCTTATAGATATTAAAATTCATAAAGTTATAACAAAATATTCATGCCTTTAATAATTTAATTCAATTGATAAAGAATAGCGCTAAGAACATACATACACCTATGTAACAAAGTAGTGCCTAGTGGCAAAGTTACCCTTACATGTCAGTATGTCCTGTGCTTGCTAGTCGGGCTGTGCCGCATCTCTACGGCAACGAAAACAAAATTAAAATATCTTAGAATGATTAGTTTTATTCAGAAACTCGCCGCTCTTATAGCATTGAGAATAGCTTTGGGTACTCGTACATTTCAGTCGAATACAACAGGAGGATCAGTTATATAAATAAAACTTTTCTTACTTAGTTTCCAGACATATTTTATTCGTCTGTACCTCAGGGGAACGGCTTGTATCAGGATAAAAAACGATATCGTTTTGCTCAGCATAAGCTTGTAGATATATTTTATTCGATTTATACGAAATTGAGATACGTACAAATTTCAAAAAAATAATGTCAGTTACTCCTGCCTTGTAAACTTACCACTTTTGGTGGACATTGTTTCAACGTTTCATCGCGAATTGCAGATATACAGCCCTCTATATGTAATCTACTTGTCTAGTTGCTCTGCATATATATTTAAATAGTGATAAGGCTCGATTACGACCTATCCAAAATATAATAAAATATATGTAACTCTTTATTGTACACTAAAATTAATAATGATTTATAGATTTCTCGACGTTAGTGACATTATTGAGAACATAGTGACCACGAAAACAAGCTAGCTAGCAAATTCACATGCTAGCGTATTAAGTACGCGCAATGCTCGAGTGAGCGGCGCAAACTGCAATAAGTTGGTGCACTATTTTTCATAAAGGGAACATCAACTTTGTTAGAGAACAGCTACTATGTAAGTTTTATACAAACAATTAGAATTGTAAATAACCCTTTTGATTATTTTTCTATATTCCAGTCCTGCAAATTATTTCTGTAGCAAATAAATAAAAGTAATGACTATTTCAGCAATAAATTTATTGCCATTTACGATATCATCGGTAGCCATGACATCGTACATGGAAAGAAGTTTATTTATTACACCATTGACGTCAACAGTGTTGCATTTAACAAAGCTGGGTGTAAAAAGTTGATACTATGATAATGAGCACAGATCTGATCAATTGACGTTGTTGAAGTTACCTTTGCTGCATTACGAAGACGTGGTATTGTTTGCGTAAAATGACGATTTAGTGTAACTATGTAGATACTTGTTATATACATTTATGTATGTATATGTTGGGGTATTACTAAATCATTCTGTTCATATTTTGTGATGCAATATCTCAACCTCTAGGTGACACCTTTACCTTTAGCGTAAAGGCCTGCTATGTACTAGAGTGTATAAATATATACTATTATTTAATAAACACCAACTGTGTCAAATCAGAGTGGTAATACCAATTAAAGACGGTCAGCGGCTTTGTGCCTTCCGTGCTTTGTTTGATTTAGATATTTAGATGGCTGCTACCTATAAGCCCGCATATTTCGTATCTATACCCGTACAGTTCAACTATTTGTGATAACCATAGATAAGTCATCCTGGTCTGAGTGTGCTAGGGAGGTATCTGTAAATTGTATCCGAGCCAAAAGAGTTTCATAGTGCGAGTCTGTCTAAAACCAAGACAAAAAATTTAAACTAAAAGAAACAAGCATTTAAGTTGTTGTAGTAAATATTTAATCAATTACTATAGAATCTAAAATAGCTAATGGGATATTTAATCGCTTATAATTGCGATGATATACACGCTAGTTCCTTTTAAAAAGGTTAACAGCCATTTAACGAAATGCATCCGAGAAACTAGTCATGTGGTATTACGAATTTGATTCTCAGCAAATCTAATTGAATAGAAGACAAGAACGTCATACTTGGATGATGAAATTAAACAATGCTGCATTATAAATTCATACGGGAGATGTGGCGAGATAATCTGTTGAATTTTCCATGGTGCCCGCGCGCACAAAAACGGCGGCGGTGAATCCGACGCAGTTACATAATCAGATCTGATGTCGCCGCGTTGGGGACGATAAACTGACGCTTGGAACAACCGGGAACTTACGATTATCAAGTCTAACAATCTGAATCTAGTATTGGGAATCCGTTGTGTTGCCTATGCCGTGTCCAATTCTCAGACTCGCCTTTGTTCACCTGTCTTCCTTGACTCTACATCTAATCTTCCCACTCACGCAATCTTGTTGGTTCTGAGCTTGTCTATTTTGTACTACCTACTGCTTTTATTTTATTCGCATAATTTTATTTTTATTCAATCATCTATTAAATGATGTGTGTCTTGGTTTATATCGAAGCGGATCAAAACTTGTAATCAGGGTTTGTGTGGCAAAAACGATACCCAGTAACATTTCAGTATCTGGAGGTTGGCGGTGTTATATACCCGTGCCTCGCAGGTCACATAGTCATGTCGGCACCTAAACTTTTCCTGGTCGTGTTAGATAACCATCCCATCAGATTCATAACGTGAAAGGATCTCTTTTAACGGGACTAGTCCCTTCCTCTTACCCACCACTGCAACTCCTGTAAGCCAGGATCAACAGTCGCACACAATGAATTGACACTGAGCGGTGAGGCTTAGGCATGTCCCGGGGAATAGCTTTAACTGCCCTGGATCCCGAAACGAATTTAATCAGAAAAAAAAGGAGGAGTTAGAAATGAATAGTTCCACTTCCCTCCAGAGCAAAGTGGGAGACTGAATGATATAAAGAGGCTTAAGTCTCATAAAACGAGAGAATTGCAACTACAAGATCCGTATAATAAACTACTCCAGATATTGGTTGCAAACTGTTTAACGTAATATCACGCTGATTTTGCCAGAGATTACATTCCCGAAGTATGTGGTGAGCGGTTTGTTCAAATTCGTTAGTGGAAGTTGAGCACAGACAGATTGGTACAGTGATACTAATTTGAAACTAAACAATTTACTTTTAAAATTGCCGTGTCCGGTAAGAAATTGTGCAACACAGTGGTCTATGATAAGCCAAGTTTTATTTAACCGTTCGCGTACATCCGGAAAGAACTGGTGCAGATGGCGACCCTTGGATGGGGTATTCCTTCTACATTGCCATTCATCTAGTAGTTCGTCATTTAAGTTAGCTATTGGCATAAATAGCCTAGTTATTTTAGCACGGTCGCGTAATGATAAGAAATCGGACCTTATAGAACGTGTATGTGTATTTGGAAAAATAATCGTGGATTTAATTTGGTTCACTACAACTTTTTTTTTTTGTATGCATTTTCATTTTTTTTTTTACATAAAATTGAGTTACATATTAGGTCTTACAAACTATGATACAGTGCATCTATTTATTTATATGCTATTCAGAAACCTGCTGTAAAAGCAACTTAACTATACTCAGACAGTTTTAGCACACCCTAAATAAAGATTAAAATTACAGATTTCATAAACAACCCACTGACCTGGATGTTACCGCTTTTTCCGAATATGTTTTTATTGAAAGACACCAGGAAACTATAACACCCATTTAGTGTCTTCTCTTCTCTAAGGTAAAGTGACGATACCTTGGTATGGATACATGAAAAAAGCTGAAATCTTCACAGAACACCTTTGAAATGTTTGAATGAAGCGTGTGGTATGAAGGATTACTTTAAAATAAAAAAATGCTCCAGCAGAATGCCGAATACTAAATTAATCTCTATAGCATCGCCATATTATTTTACAAAATAGGGGGCATCGCCTAACCTACGTCCCATAAAAGCTGGAGTTCCATATGGTGGCGTACTAGGCCCATGCTCTACCTACTGATCACTACAGATTTAACGACGTCCGAACCCTTGTTAATAATATGATAGTAACCTATTGGATTCTTTGCCGGAGATATTGCTATACTAGCTGCGCAAAGTAAATCCAAGGATAGCCTAAAAAATGCCAACTAGATGTACCATTGGCCGAAAAAGTGGCGGATAAAAGTTATATTAAATTAAAAGAAGAGATTTCATCCCCAATGTAGAAGTTCAAAAATATATTGCTTTGCATTTGCACAAAAGACTTACAACATATTATGTTCTGGTATTCAAACATGAAGACTCCACTGGCTTATTGGGCTCAAAAATCCATTGATAATGAAATACTTTTGGAGAAGGCTATACTAAAGCTCATCTGCATCTTATCTTATCTGCATCATATACCCACATCTTGCTGAATTCGCCTTGGAAGGAAATAGACTTTAGTAGCATAACAGGAACAATAAAAAATCTCGTAAGTACGCCTTCGTCTCCGTTGAGAAGAGGCCGCTGTAGCCAGAAATCGTCTGGGAATGTGTCGCGTAACCTAGGTTTTATCAACGTACAAGATTAGAGTGCTTGCAGACAACATTCTCGGATGATAGAATAATTTTATATATAAAAACCTTTTATTGATTCTTCTCCAGCAGTGATTGCTGCGGCGACATTTTAGCTTAGCTGCCCGCGCGCAAAAAATCAGTCCATTCATATGCACGGGGAGGAGTGCGGTCAGTTTTTGCACTGCCGGACGTTCCCCGCGTTTTATTTGTAAATTGGGCGCTTCTCTGCGAGGAGAGGAAGGGGAGGCGAGGGGAGGGCAGGACGCGGTAACGAGACCAAGCGCGCGTCATTCAAATGCGCGACTAGTTTTTGCGCCGGCGCATAATTGAATACGAATGCTACTCGGAACGAATCTAATGCGCTGCGATGGCACGTAATAAGCGTTGTTTATACAGGCACGCCGCCTCGCGCCCTGAGACACCCAGGCAAGGGCTGCAGTCTGGACATCAACATCCCATAGCAGACTTAAGTGTTAATAAGCGCCACTTCGTTTAGTTATACCGAATTATTTTTACGACTAAAGAGATTTACATACATTTGTGGTTAAAAATAATAGTCTTCAGGTTATAATTGTCGTGTACCAGACCGAATTTAGGCTCCAGCGGCAATCTCAATGAAAACGAGCCAAAGGCGCAGGGCGTAACATGAACTTACATTATTAATAAATAAATATAGTGAACCAGTGTGTCCTTACACACACAGCTGCACTCTCTATTACCGAAGACATACCATAAACAACTCATTTCTGTATTTATATCTCAAAGCATATAATTGGTAATAAGTTTTTAAAACCGGTTACTTATTATAAGTTGGTAATACGGTTTGTTTTCTATATAAAATAAAAAAAAAAACCAGCGCAGGAGGAGAACATTTACGTTAAACCGTCAATTTCCAGAATTCGAAGTACTATTAATCTGATTAAGCATGCTAGAAAACGCCTAATAACACAAAAGTAATATCGGGAGCTTTTAGGCATAAAATTGAAATCACATGTGGGGTGTAAAACTGCGTTATCTGCGTTTGAACACGCTGCCACGAAGCACACATATAACGCGTAACGTAAACATGTAGTCATATTGACGGAGCTCAATCTGCCCACTGAGTAGAGCAACTTGATAAGTATCGTAGCACTCCATTTATATACAAATACATGATAAAAATACTACACTCGTGATTTGGTAGATTGCGTTCAAAATTATGACTACCTATCTAAGGTACACATTGATTAACTTGAAATGTCCGGTAGATGGATGTCTTAAATATACAAAATCATTGAAATTCAAATCACATTACCAGAATTTAAGTAGTACTAGTTAATTCCATTACCGCAACTAAAAAGTATCACAGATCGTGCCTTATCACCACAATCATCGATAACACAATTTAGATTTGTTGTTATTTAATTATAGAGAGTAGGCCGGGCGGTATTTACAATAATTCAAACGATGTTTACAATTCAAACCCACACACAGTCAATAATGGAGGTTGATCAAGTTTGCACAATATTATTACGGCTGGAGCGTTGGGAGTTGGTTTCAAATCATACAGCGGCTCGTTCGGTGTACATACCTTTGACATTGTCCTCATTTATTGCCTTTATGATTTCCTCTTTCCTTTGGGTATATATATTTTGTATGTACGTTTGGAATATTGTGTAAACCATTTCACTGAATGTTTGTACCCCAAGATACATATCTCATCAATCGGTAATGAACCGTTGAACATAGTGGGTAAGTACCCACGTCACATGAAAAGTAAAATAAGTGATCAATTCTTTTTTTTATGCAAAATGGGTTTGCACTTGGGAGGTTGTTCCACAGCTTAGCCGTGCGTAGGGTGAAAGAGGAAGCAAAGCGCTTCGTACGGCATAATGAGATGTCAATAACATAACGGTGGACAGCCTCCCGACGCCTTGTAATCCGAAGAAAAAAGAGAGATAGAGGGATAAGTTCATGGAGGCTTTGAGCACGTTCTGCATGAAACAGCCCGTAGAAAACCGATAAGCTTGCAACCTAACACCGATGATCCAAGTTTTGCGGTTTTTTACTTGTTAGGTCTCTATCGTCGATTATCCTGCGAGCGTGTCTGTCTATCGCATCCAAAGAGGCTGATACTTTGCGGAGCCGTCCCAAAGATGAGAGCAGTACTCCATGCAAGGTCGAACTTGAGCTTTGTATAGATTTAAAAGCTGTTCCCTCGTGAAGTACCGTCTCACCTTATTAAGTATACCAAACTTTTTGGCAGAGACCTTAGCTTTGGACTCGATGAATCGGCTGAAATTCAGGTCGCTAGATAAATTGAGACCCAATAAGTCCAGGTGATTGGATATCGGTACAGACACATCACGGAATAAAGGAGTCCGGTAAAACGGGGTCTTCGTGGCGGCAAAAAGATTTTGAAGATGGGAAGACGAGCTAAATGCATATAAACCGCACGAACCTGATGGAATGACGTCGATCCCTTAGAGTAGTAGGAGGCCGATGGAGTAGGATGCCATATCAGATCCCTCCCACTTCTTCATATTAGGGTCCATCCGGGCGTTGTCCAAGCGACTTATCAAATCTTTAGGTGTCTAGAGCGCTGGATCATATTTAAGCCGACGTATAACCTGTATGGTGACATATAAGAGGTTATATTGCCTGCTTTCTATATTTAATTTTTAATCAGGTCGAGACTAGCGTTCTTTCGTATTATGAGCAGTTTAACTGGGAACAAAATATTCTTTATTTAAGAGGATTATTCTGTTAAAGCTGTGGTTCTGGGTGTGTTCTGTGCATTAGTGGTCCTATGTGTGTTGCAAATGTCATAGGTTACGGTAATCTCTTACCATCAGGTAGGTCGTAGGTATGCTTATTTCAAACAAAAATAATCTGAAATAGCTAACTTATTACATTACATATTACAGATTATATCATTAGTACATATCTACCAAATCCTTCGTGTCGCGGGTTCAAATCCCGTGCCGGACAACTATTTGTGTGACCCATATATAGTTGTTCTGAGTCTGGATACAATTTGTGTCCATCTATTATATTTTTGTAAAGTACCCCACGACACAGGGATGACATTTCCTAGTGCAGGCGTTGTCTTTTCAATAAAAAACCAGCCACCACTTTTTTGCTATTCCTAATACTGGAATCATGTATAAAAGCTTACTTGATAGGTTCAAAAAAACATATCCTTCGGTCCTTTAAAGTTCGCTTTTCTTGTTGCAATTATTCTGTAGGTAGGACTTAGTAGATTGTATTCTTTGTCACTGCTATCCCCCGTCTGCTCTGGAGAGAAGTAGAGAATCAAATTTTATCTAGCTCCACCTTTTATTTATTTGAGAGTTGGTATAGAAATTTTAGAATTCTATCTATTCTCCGAGAACTGGCCACTGTTGATTCTGACATACAACTGCGTCTCTGAAACTAGTTCACGACGCATTACCCAGTGCTCAGTAGCGCAGTAGCGGGCGCCGCGGTACCGCAGCCGCTCAGTGAGACGATATGTTTGCATGGTCGCGGCGCTCGTGGATCATCGGTCGCGCGATAATCGTACAAGTGCGCGCTCCGTCCCGCTTGCGCACGTCTTTTAATTTATTGCCGTATTTTAATTGAGCGTTACGTCTACAGGCGGATTGCCGTCGGTAGCGCATTCAATGTAAATGTGATTTAAAAGTAATGGCCCTCTTGCCAATTGACTGCGAGCATGCTCTAAGAGCTGAACAATTTAAACCGCTTGGGTTCAGTACCCGGGGGTTTTTGCGCCGTTCGGGAAAATGCGCTCCAGTGACGACAGGCTAAACGATGCGATGTTAGGATAAATAGAGAAGAGCAGGAGGCTGTGCGTGCTCACTCACTCGGCCATCCTGGGGCGCGGGAGGGGAACGCCGCGATGCGCGGGGACATAAATCGCAAGTAAAAAGCGCCGCGTCGTCCATCCTTTTTTGCAGTTTCTTGTTATGTGCATTCCGCAGTTTTTGCGGGCGCATGTTCCCGACAAACGAGCTCGGCCAAGTTTGTCAGTTTTTGCTCACAAACAATGGTGGGTCCGTGGCGTAGAGGCTGAGATTGCGCAGGCGCAAGCAGCGCGTGCATTTGCATGCCGCGGCCAATGGCGCAGAGGCCACGCCCAGCTCTCTCCCGCGCTCCGCCCACTCGGCGGTCTAATGCTAATGCGCTAGCGCAACTATGCTCACTACGCCAGCTATTGTTGCGCACACGTATCGACACTGCATAATTTTCGCGTGACGTGTTGATTACATGCTGTCAAAGAGCAAACCTTCATTGCATTCGTTCATCCATTTCGATTGTCTCCAATATTGGCTCACATTAATATTTATAAGTAAGTTACACGTTTCTACGCCAGCAATTCCTAAACTCTATTTTCTACATTCTACAAATATTTTACTCCTACACTAAACTTCCATCAATCTTCAAAGCAAAGTGTGCCATACCATATTCGCGTTTGTTTGTAATGCGTTGGCAATTGTTTTCTTATATGCTGCGACTTCGACGAAGTGCTGAATGAAGTGCTGTAGGAAGTTATGGACGTGGGTTGACATCTGAAATGAGCGAAGAACGTCAAAACTACTCTATTCTGTTATACGACTACACATAAATGAAAATGACGTCAGAACATCTATATCATATAGCTGTATAATTGCACAAACGTCATCGCTCGCTCAAGCTCTAAAATTTTCGATATAAATGATTTTGTTTGCCTAACCCCTTACAAAGAGATCCTTTTAAATTTGAACCTCAAATGAACCTTAAATTTTCGATCAGAGATTGACATTAATTTATTGAATTCTGGCCCTGGCTAAATCAAATCAAATCAAATCTTTATTTGCTCAAATATGGTAATTACTATACATATTTATATTACAAGAATTACTGAATTTTATTGAAGTCATCGGTTTATAACTCGAAAGAATAATTTCAAAATCCCAAGAAAGTCACAATGCTTTAGTATATTTTTTATTAAAATTCAAATATCGTGTAATTTTGCTAAAATGATGGCCATAAGCAATCCACTCATTTATAGTCGTAAAACATATTAGCATTAAAATGTATATAAAAATGAATGTAATTAACAGTATTAACATATATTAGTAACTATGTATTGAAACTCATGTTTGGTCTTCCAACAACCTAACATATGCTGAACACATCCCAAATCCCAATATATGTAGTTATGTGGTTTTCAGTTTTAATTAATTAACTAGTGGTCACATATTCCCAGCAATCCTTCGTGCCCGCACAATGCAATGGTCATCGCTCCCTCACAGATATCATTCATCGAACACTATACATTTGAGACACGTCTGCAACAGGTTCCAGACTTTTTACGCGACATTTTGAGACAAACTCGTCCTTTGTTTAGTCCGATGCTTATAATTGTGTTTACGTGGGCTGTTGCCTGGTTTTTGCTCCGGAGCTGAATTGCGGCAGATACCAACCATCAGGTATGATAGTGTAATACTCATAAGTTGTACCTATTAGTATTAGGTTATTTTATTTCTTGTTGTAAGCTTCATAAAACCGTAAAAAAGTATGATTAATCGGGCGAATAGAGATCTTAGGACAAATTAGGCTTAGAGACAGTGACAATCTATACATAAGTCAAATTTTGTTCCGTTTCTATTCACCCCGGTAAACCGTACTTTTATACAACAATTTACATACATGCATACATAGACTCTCGCCTGTTTCCCAGAGGGGTAGGCAGAGACAACGGATGTCCATTTGTCACCATCTTACAACAATTTAAATATACAAAATTCAATAAATTATTGCCCTGATAACGAATGTCAGTGTAAGGTACTTTTGAATACCTATTTACTTATAATTTAAAAGCTTAAAACAAGACATCATTAAGCTAACCACTTACCGTATATGTATGTACGTATCGTGCCTACATAACGAGTTGATTGAAAGATAAAAAAGGTAATGCAAAAATAAATACTTAGGTTAAAATATTATATTTGTATGTATAATAATAGAGTATTAGTTGTAATAGCATATCATTTCTTTTCAGTAAAATTCAATCACACCGTTCTAGACGTTCCGGGCAGTAATATTGGCAAATAATGTCAGTCTTTAAAATTATATTTATTCAGCCCCTGTACTAGTCAGAATCGAAATGTAGAGATACAATATAAGTTTATAAGCAGGTATTATACTTATATTTATAAGTTTATCTATTAGCATCCCCAATATTTCGGTAGGTACCTAGTCAACAAACTTAAAATATATGTTTTAAAGCATGATTTATCCATTAGCACCGTCATGATTTCTTTCACTGGTTTTAAACCCACTGTTAATTTTTAAGAGAGCGTGCAAGATATTTCCTTTTAATTTGTTTAATGGCTGGGGCAGTGTTATTATGAATTTTAACGATGCAATTTTACTTATATTATTGATAGACTTGAAATAAAAATACGAATTGGTTTTCTTCCTATCACTTGAGCATTTCAAGTAATTCGAATATTTCAGTTTTTATTATATACATATAATAAAAACTACTACACCGAATATACGAAATCTGACACGTCCGTATAAGAACTCCACTAAAAGATGCATTTCGTTTGGCACCTATCTTCCTAAGCCATTACAGTTCAACCAAGTAGCGATAAAATTCCCACTGCAATCGCTAATTGGAAGAGCGCCCTGCGATAGTTGCACAAAACGTCCCTCAAGACCGACCCGCTCACGCTTTTCTGCATCAGGAATAGGCCTGAGCCGAGCCCCGACCCCAGAAGGGTATCTAGTGGTATATTTCGTTTTTACTAAATTTAAATTTATTGACTCTGTCTCAAAATGAATAATGTTATTGTTTCGATGTTTTTCTTTTGTTTCCTAAATATAATCTAAATTAATATTCATTCAGACAACCGATCGAGCAGATATTGTGTTTGCCTACTAAATAATTACTTTAAGTGGACCAAATCCCGTGTTCATGCCCGCTTGAGTATGTTTCGTCGGACCGTCTCAACTGGGCCGTGTTGAAACCGGTAGTAGATGAACCTGCTGAGTTTGTTTTGCTGGGTCTTCTCAGTTGGGGCGCATTGGATCCGGTGCTAGCATTAAAGCGCAACCGTCGTTTTAAACACAAGGTCCGTTATAATAATAATACTGAATTCATACCTTAATATACACAGAACCATTCAGACAATATGTAGTAAAATTTCAATTTCAATACATAATATTAGGTCTTTACCTATGAAATTGCCGTTCTGCAGTACTGGCCATTTCAAATCAAAATAATTTTTGTTTGGCTAAGAATTCTAATTTCAAATTAATTTTATTTTAAAAACATGGATTCTTTTTTCCAAAAGTAGTCATTTCTTTATTGATTAGTGTTACATTTTCATCGCATTTCAATCTTTTTCGTCATCATGGATACGTTAAAAATTCGAGTAATTATGGAATATGAGTACCGTCGTGGCAGCAACGCGGCACAAGCGGCACGCAACATCAACGACGTTTACGGAGCTAACACTACAAACCAACGCACCACCTGTTATTGGTTTGCTCGCTTCCGTTCTGGAAATTTCGACCTGAAAAATGAACCTCGCGGTCGTCCGAAGACTTTGGTCGACAATGACGAATTAAAGGCGGTTGTGGAAGCTGATGATACACAATCTACGGCTGAATTAGCAGCAGCTTTCGACGTTAGCGTCAAAACAATATTGGTCCATTTGCGTCAAATTGGCAAGGTAAAAAAGCTTGACAAATGGGTGCCCCACGAACTCAATGATCGCCAGCGCGAAGTACGCGTCGAGACGTGCCTTGCACTGCTCAACAGACACACAAATGAAGGAATTTTGAACCGCATTGTTACCTGCGATGAAAAATGGATTCTGTTTGATAACCGCAAGCGCTCAGCAAGTTGGTTGGATCCTGGTTCAGCACCTAAACAATGCCCTAAACGAAAACTTACCCCTAGAAAAGTGATGGTCACTGTTTGGTGGTCTAGCGCCGGTGTGATTCATCACAGCTTCTTACCAAACGGGGTGAGCATTACTGCAGATGTGTACTGTGAAGAACTGAGCACAATGATGGAGAAGCTGGCGCATCTCCAACCAGCATTGGTCAATCGCTCGTCTCCGCTGCTCCTGCACGACAACGCGCGACCTCATACTGCACAGCAGACGGTCTCCAAGTTGCAAGAACTGGGGTTGGAAGCTCTCCGTCATCCGCCCTACTCACCAGACCTTGCGCCTACAGACTACTACTTTTTCCAGAATTTGGATAACTTCTTGGCGGGAAAAAAATTCAATACCCGAGAGGCAGTACAAAATGCCTTTGAAAAATTTGTTGCCTCCCGTCCAGCTGATTTCTTTAAGAAGGGCATCAATAAACTGCCACTGCGATGGCAAAGATGCATTGATTGCATGGGTGATTACTTCGATTAATACAAATAAAAAAATTCATGAAAAAAATTCGTTTAAATTTTTTCATACAAAACGGCAATTTCATAGGTAAAGACCTATTATTAAAAACTTCAACTAAACATAATCTCCTTGACAATAACTTAATACAAGCTAGCTAAATGTCACTACCATTATAAAATAAATTGTATAAATGTTTTAACATTCCGTGTCCCTAAATATCTGTAATAAGTAACTAGAAATAATAACTATATTACTACAAACATGTTCTGACTATTTACAAGCGCTTTTTTAAAGTCTACGTGAATAAAAACCTTTTTTATTTTTAGTTTGTACGATATTCCAGAAATTCTTCTTTTTTACACTTTTAACAACAAACCTATAAGTGTTTAGAACTTAAAATGTTGAAATAACTTTTGTCAACCTTGATTCGTATCTGTTTTACAAATCTTATAAGATTATTTATTTAATTTATTTCAATTAATCCCATGATCGTCGATTATCAAACATTAAGGTATCTAAAGACCTTTCTATAATCATGATTATATGAACATAATTATAAGTTCCTATTATTACACATCACATACAAACCAATATTTTCTCCTACAGATCCACACACAAGCAATTATTGTTCTAGTACTTCAATATATCAACATTAATTTAATAAAGTAACATTAAATTAATTAATGTACATTTCAATAATAAATGTGTAGGATATTGGCTTCCTGAAAGAGCCTATATTTAAATGTAAAGCTTAGCCTAGTCAGTGACAAATGTGTGAATGCTGGAAAAAATCTAGTGTGTAAACTTATAATGTATCCGACCTACAAATAAATACATTTTATTGTAATTAGTTAAGCGTAAATAGTTAAAAGCGTTGTGGCTATTATTACCTGAAAGTTTTTTTATAAACTTATAATACAGTAAGTTAAAGATTTACCTATACTTATTAATTACACCTTAGGTTGTTGATTGAAAGCTAGCTTTATTGATAGTAGACACATTATAATTCGGTAAAATATTAATAGCGCAGTAAGTTAATGTTAAGTAATAACATTAATTCTAATGGTGCCTAGGCCTGGGCGATATTGAAAACAATCAAACAGGAATGGTTTATAGCAATGAAGACATGAACAACTATCTCGTTAAACTGACATCTACTATTGCTATAATTATGTATTAGGAAAAATATTTTACAATATAGAAATATTTTTATCATGATACATAAATTACAAGTTAGTGCTAAACGAAAAGCCGGGTCCCCTTGCCTCTAACTTGGCTTCGAATGACGAGGACATCATACTAGCTACTATGCCATGGTGTAGTATCGCACGACCCGAAATATTTTTTACTCAACGGGAAGTGTGGCAAGTGTTGCGGTCTCTAGTCGAGCGAGCCAGACGGCATACCGGCAGTGATGCTAAAGCAATGTGCCCCTGAGCTGTGTCTTCTACTTACGGCCTTTGAAAATTCGGCAACGCTCGATTGATGCCTCAGGTGTTGCAAGCATCCATAGACTACGGTGAAAGCTTTCTAAAAACATTGTTGATGACAGGGAGATCAACCGCACACCCTTGAACATTTTTGATCTCGTTTGGTGCGGTTTTACCGAAAATTGTTCCCACTTACGCTGGGGCTATGTGGAATGAACTCCCTGCCATAGTTTTCTCAAATAAATAAAACATGGGGCTCTTGAAAAAAAGAGTAGTATGTTTTCTAAAGGCTCGAGAACGCACGGGTGGAGATTATGAATATGGCTTTTTCGCTGCATCACTTACGCGATACCAACACTTTCACAAGAACCTCTCAAACGAATCAGATGAGGAGACCACGACACACCTAGAACAAGTTATTACAATCTCTACATGTTATTCTGAAGTACCCGTCGAGTACGACCGCGAAGACTGTATTTCTATCAATAAAATACCCTCTCCAACCCTTAATCAAATTTAGAATAGCAGGCAATGCATGAAGGTTGTATTACATGTACACATAAGTGATCGGTAGCACAGACGTGCGCCGGCGCACAGGCCGCGGCCGTCGCGATAGCATCGGGCACGCAGCAGGTCGAGGGTCGCTCGCACCGCTCTGTAATACCTAGCAATTACTGGATAATGTAGCCATCAGCTAAAGTCCTAGGATTGCATGGAAGTATGAGGCCGATTAGATTAAGAGGCAGTCCAAAGAAAATAGTTGAATAATACAAATGATAAGGTATTTTTTAACATATGTACTTATGTAAGTAAGACGGGTCGAACTGCTGTTGGGGTACCATTTATTTTTCTCATACAGTCGTCGCCTTTAGTTGAGTTCGTGTGAATTGTTAATTTTGTAAATGAGCGCGGATGCACCCACCGTTTGTTCATCTTGCAAAAAGTTATTCTTACTGCTTGAGTGAAATGGAATGTTATTGTTTATTACCTCACAATTATTTCGGTTAACTAGATGTCATTGGTTCTGTGTGTGCATTAGCCCACTTACCAACCAATCACAATGTAAAAACAAAAACACAATGTAAAAAAATACTTGTGTGTACTTATGTACACGCGTTAGAAGTTATACTTCTTAATATACAACTTGAACATAGTTATCAATTTTCATACCACCTAGAACTAACTTCATGCTGTTAAATTTTTTGGTGTCGGTGTGCGCGCGCATCGTAAAAATTCACTCTCATCATTTTTCTCCATCGCGCCAAAAGAAATATAACTTCAAAAAAGATATAAAAAAAATCTGAAACAAAAAGCAAAAGAAGACGAAAAAAGCCAGGGTCTTCCACCTAGGTAGCTAGAGAAAGCCGCAGGTTAGATAGGGTAGGTTCTCGTTGCCCCCTTAACACGTGATCGGTAATCCCGTGCAAGTGATCTGACCTCCATTTCGAATTCCATCTTTTTACTTCAGCGGCCGTCTGAGCTGTGGCCCGAACCCCACAAGGGTGCCCTGCTATTTATGAATGATGATGAAACATACCGCACGGACGTACTAATTTAAAATATTTTGTTGCTTTTATTAATGTGTGTGTTTATGTATTGCATTGTGAGCTTGACAAGTACAAGTGTATGTAAATACCTAAATGCTGAATCGATATTATATGGACAATAACGTAGCTAGAAGTTCTAGTACAACAGCGACTAAACAAAATTTTTATAACAATTTAACCGTTTTGAATAGAAACATAAGATTTTAATTTGTGTTTGTTTTTAAAGACCCATCTACACGTGGACATCATACTAAGGAATTCGCGGGGATTAGGGCCAGAAAATGTAATTGGTATCTGAAACAAATGTTAACTGTCATAGGGCAGCCTACGATGCATGCGGTGCATATATAAAAACAATATTTTCGACAATAAAATAAAATTGCTTCATTCAATACGCGCCAATACCAAATGTGTGCAAATATAAATAAAAATAAAGTAAATTCCTATTTTCGGTACTCTTGAGATTACGCCATTGCGCCTAAAATTATTACTTCTAAAATAAAATAAATAAATAAATAAAAAAGGTTTTTATTCACGTAGACTTTAAAAAAGCGCTTGTAAATAGTCAGAACATGTTTGTACTAATATAGTTGTATACATTAGATATTATTTCTAGTAACATAGATATTTAGGTACCTACATCTTGTATGAAAACATTTATAAAATTTATTTTATTACAGAAATGATATTTAGCTAGCTCGTATCAAGTCATTGTCAAGAGATTATGTTTAATTATCTAGTTTAAGTCTAATATTTTTACTACATATTGTCAATGGTTCTGTCTATATTAAAGGTATTATCATTATGACGGACCTTGTGTTAATAACGACGGTCGCGCTTTAATGCTACCACCGGATCCAATGCGCCCCAACTGAGAAGACCCAGCGAAACAAACTTAGTGGGTTCATCTACTACCGGTTTCAACACGACCCAGTTGAGACGGTCCGGCGAAACATACTCAAGCGGGCATGAACACGGGATTTGGTCATGAACATGTCTATATGGCTACAAGATCACCATCTGACATACAAAGTCGTTTAAACAATAATATTGTCAGATAAATACGAGTCGACTTATGAATTCAAAATGTCAATTCAAAATTGGGTAATATCGCGTTGTTACAAAAGTAACATTCCACGTCGTTTGTGATGCGCGACAATGTCGCCCCACACTGCAATCAATCAGAATATGATCCAGTCAACACTGTAAACGCATCGGCCATCGATCATTGGAGCCATTACAGCGAACATAATGTATAAAAAACAGGAATAATAATAAAGCTAGAAGCATTCCAGCCACAAGCTCCGATAAAGGAGTAGGAAGTACGCATCAGAACTGGGGAACGTTTACATTCATAATGTAAAACTTGATCAAATTTTACCTGATTAAAGTAAATTAATCAAGATGTCAAAGAGGAGGAACGCTAGGTACCGCGTAAGGATACCGTCATGTGTGTTGCAAGCGTCAAAAGCTATGATAACCACCTACTCTCAAATGGGTCGTATGCTTGTTTGCCTACTTGCTAGTATAATAATAAAGGAAGTCGTTGTGGTTCTGAACAAGCGTATTAGGAATCATCATCAACTACCTCACATCATCAGCCTGATATCGTACACAACATAGGCCTCCCATAAAGGTTTCTATAACATTGTAATTTGGAGTTTGCAGTAGTCGTCGCGCTTGGCATGCGAATCTACCTAATCGTTAGTACATAATTGTAAGCGCATTCCGGAAGGGTGCAAACTAAATTATGAGTGTCTGCTCCCAAGATCCCCAAGAGTGGTGCCGAAGTGGGCCAATAAAGGGTTAATAAAAAGCAAGGCGTGTTTGGCTCGCACCCTACCCACAGTGAATAGCGATCAGTTGACAGAAGGTAACACACGTGCCTCAATTTAAACCTGTGTTGTGCTATATATACATTCACTAAATAGGGATGTCACGACGATCTCCCTGCGCGCTAACACACTAATATATATTTAACGTATTATGTCTTGACTTTTACGTGTAAGAAAGATTAGAAGAACTTATCAAGTTTTTTTATTGGCGTTTGTGGCACAGTAGTTAAGGACACTCGGCGCCCTCGTTTTCGGGTTCGATTACTGATACATACCTAGTTGTTCTGAATCTGAATATTACACAAAGCACATGTGTATCCATAAATTGCAGTTTTGTAAATTGAACTCCAATCAGAAATATACTTACCTACCACGGTTAAATAATAAGTATAATCACAATTTTATGTCGATTACAATTTTATATAGTAATTTACAAGACATTAAGAGACGCTAAGGCCTATTTTTGGATTCCAGGCCACCAAAAACATATTAATGATAATTATTATTATTATTAATTGTATTAAAGTGATGTTACAGCCATTATTGATACAACCTTGTAGGTGAAATTCTGTTATCCTTGATGGGTTAATTACTACAGTAGTGCCAATTTAATAGATCACATTTGACATCTGTCAGTTACTAGTAAAGTGAATTGTAAAATGACCGTATTTGGTAATTATTACAGTAAAGATAAATCGTAATTGAAAAAAACAATAAGCAAATGTGCAGTTCTAACTACGAAAAATATAATAAATAAAATAAAATAAAATAAAATAAAAAAGGTTTTTATTCACGTAGACTTTAAAAAAGCGCTTGTAAATAGTCAGAACATGTTTGTAGTAATATAGTTGTATACATTAGATATTATTTCTAGTAACATAGATATTTAGGTACATCTTGTATGAAAACATTTATAAAATTTATTTTATTACAGAAATGATATTTAGCTAGCTCGTATCAAGGTAATGTCAAGAGATTATGTTTAATTATCTAGTTTAAGTCTAATATTTTTACTACATATTGTCAATGGTTCTGTCTATATTAAAGGTATTATTATTATGACGGACCTTGTGTTAATAACGACGGTCGCGCTTTAATGCTACCACCGGATCCAATGCGCCCCAACTGAGAAGACCCAGCGAAACAAACTCAGTGGGTTCATCTACTACCGGTTTCAACACGACCCAGTTGAGACGGTCCGGCGAAACATACTCAAGCGGGCATGAACACGGGATTTGGTCCAATTAGAGTAATTATTTAGTAGGCAAACACAATATATGCTCGATCGGTTGTCTGAATGCTTATTATTTTAGATTATATTTAGGTATACAAAAGAAAAACTTCGAAACAATAGCATTATTCATTTTGAGACAGAGTCAATAATTTTAAATTAAGTATATGATAGCAATCATTTACAGATAGTTCACGTAACACAGCAGATCAGTCATGTCTATATGGCTACAAGATCTCCAGCGAGCAATGTGCAGGTAGGAAGTGAGAGCCAGACGTCTTTGTCATCGATGTACTCTTTAGTGGTGTAATAACCCCTAGCCATAAGTACACGTTTAATATGTGTTTTAAAACTTGTGTCAGGCAGATCAGTAATTTGAGTAGGAAGCTTGTTATAAAACCTAATACAATTTCCTAAAAATGATTTATTAGTTTGCTTACTCTAAAGCCTGGCATGGCTAGTTTGTTTTTATTCCTAGTATTTATATTATGCAGTTCACTTTTCTTTTTATAATTATGAATATTTTTTCTAACAAACATTATATTCTGATATATATATATATTCCGATGGCACAGTAAGTATATTTATTTCTTTAAACAAATTTCGCAAAGAATCGCGACTGCCTAAACCATAAATGGCTCTGACTGCTCTTTTCTGCAATACAAAAATAGTACCTATGTCAGCCGCCGAACCCCACAGCAGAATGCCATACGATATAATGCTATGAAAGTACGCGAAATACACTAATCTAGCAGTTTGTTCATCTGACAATTGCCTTATTTTCCAGACAGCATAGGAAGCCGAACTTAATTTACCTGCTAACTTTTCAATCTGAGGACCCCATTGCAATTTTGAATCAAGTGTCAATCCTAAAAATACGGTCTATGGGACTAAATCTAATATTTTCGCATTAAGTGCAACTGTTGGTACAATTTGAGTCACATTCGGCAATGAGAACCTGATGCATTTAGTTTTCCCTGCATTTAACAAGAGATTATTTGCCGAAAACCATTCTGATATAAAGCTGAGTGTTTTATTATGCTCAATAAGATCTTTATCCTTTCTATTTACTTTAAATATGAGCGACGTATCATCAGCGAACAAAACTATCTCTGATACTTTCTCTACCAGATCAGGGAGATCATTTATATAAACTAGAAATAAAAATGGGGCACCCCCATTTTCACAGGATGACGTGCCGAAGTGACACCGCCTATCGAAACCATCTGTTGTCGCCCCGATAAATAGGACATCACAAGATCAAGAGATGTGCCAGATATTCCATAGTACTTCAGTTTAACAACGAGCGTACGATGATCAACGCAATCGAAAGCCTTAGAGAGATAACTCCCAGCGCATCCTGTGATCCCTCCCAAGCCTCCAATATTGACCTAATTAATGTGCAACCTGCATCCTGAGTAGAGCGGCCCCTTGTAAACCCGAACTGCTTGTTATGCAATATCTCATTCACGTTAAAGTGCGACAACATTTGGCTGAGCATCAGCTTTTCAAATATTTTACTTAAAGCTGGCAGTATTGAGATAGGCCTATAATTCGTGGCATTTTTTGAACAACCTGCCTTGAAAATGGGTATTATCTTACTTATTTTCATTAAATCGGGAAAGACACCATCACTTATACAGCCATTGAAGATGGCTGCAAGGATTGTAGCAATGTTTAGTATGATTGATTCAATTGCTTTAACAGACAGTCCCCACAAATCTTCTGTGCCTTTCCTTTTAATACTCTTAAAAGCTTTTATAATATCATCACTTGTTACGGATTCAAAACTAAAGTTAGGTACAGTTTGTTTTACGCTTTGATTTAAAAAGAGTTCAGCCACATCTGGTGATGATGCGAGACACTTAGTTATATCCACGGGTATATTTGCAAAAAGAGCAGCTAAAAAATTGGCAATGGTAAGCTTGTCTGAAACCAGTTCATCACCAATATTCAATACTAATGTTTGATCTCTTGATCTACTTTTACCAGTTTCAGTATTAATTATTTGCCAAGCTGATTTTATTTTATTATCAGATTTTTTAATTTTATCTCTTATATATAAAGATTTAGCTTGAATGCAAACCTTTTTAAAACTTTTTGAATAATTTCTAACATAATTAATAAAATTGACATCAGGGTTATAGAACCTTCTGTCATACAACTCATATAAAAAATCTAAGCTAAAATGTTCATATTAAAATCACCACATACAAGGATTTTTTTTTTACTTTTAATTTTCCTAAGAATGTCTTCTATTGTTGCTGTAAAAAGCTTTAAATCGGATGCTGGTGGTCTATACACACATATTATACAATAAAACTGCGTCTCTACACATGCCACCTCACACACACGCTCAATAGATAGTTGGCATATATCTTTACGTTCTTTAAATTTAATTTGGTCTCGAAGTAGTATCAGTACTCCACCACCCTCTGCCGAAACCCTATTATAAAAGCTGGCGACCCTATAGCCACAGACACTAAAAGCCATCTTGTGTGCCTTCAGCCATGTTTCTGTAAAACAAAGGATATCTATTTCATATTTTTCATTAAAAAGTTCTATGTCTAGAATTTTGCCAGAGAAGCGGTTTATATTTTGATGTGATAGAATTAGAAAGTTATCACACTTCTCTATTGTCATGCTTACATGTTTAAACTACTAACTAAATTGATTTTAATAACATTACTAAAAGATGGTATAAAAAGTGACTTCATCATACTACTTATGACTGAGTTAATATGTGCCGCTACTAAACTTGCAAGTATGTTCAAAAATTTTCTTGAGACAGTAACTGTACTCATGGTTACCCTACAAGAATCTATAAAACTATTTGTGTCCAAAAATATAAATTTATCACTATAATGGCTAACCAAAAACTGTAGGTGCATATTTAGCTTGTGGATATAATTATTTGTACTATCAGGCACATTGGACACATAGGGGAAGGCACACAATATTATCTTATTACAGTCTAATTCTAACATCTCAGTGAAACTATCTGTAATGTCTTTTTTCTTTAAGTTTTTACAATTTCCTACCATTAGAGTTATACATGATTTGGCACTGTGTTTATTCTGAATTAATTTATGTATTATATCTTTATAATGTAATCCTGGCATACAATAGTTGACAAAGGAACAACTCAGCTTATTACAAAGCAAGGTACCAAGGCCCTTACCCATTTCATCGGAATACAGTATGGAGCTATGTTTAGTAATGTCATTTTGTGGAGATACTGGTGACTCTGATCCCAGCTGTGTGTATGACTCCACTACTGCACTACTGGTGTTAATCGGTTCCAATGTCCTATTGCTTTCAGGATTACACTTTCCAGCTAGCAATTGCATTTCATTTTTGTATGACTGGAAACTGTGATATGAGATTGCTAGGGACTTCTCAAGAGTTTTTATCTCAGAAAGCAAACACTGAGTATCTTTTTCATAAATTAGTTTGCTATCCTCTAATTTAATTTCATAATTTTCTAATTTGTTTAATAATGCCCTACGTTCTTTACTTAGTTCAAGTATGTATTGTTTTAGCTTGTCACTACATAAGGAATTAACGCTTGGCTGGCAGTGCACACAGTCATCCCCAGTCAAATCAATGGTCACCGTTGTATTAATAGGGAGACCCACCGGACTACAACTGGCCAACTAAAAACCAATAATATTGTATGCCCGCCGGTTAAGGTTATGTTGTTGAATTTTGAAGAAGTGTCAAATGTGATCTATTATATTGGCCCTACTATAACCTGTAGTATATTGTAATTAATGACTTTAAGTACAAAACGTACAAAACGTTGTTAAATAGTAATGTTGCACATTTATTAGTTACTGCCAACTAGCTTTGTTAGGACTCTAGGATATTAGGAAGATACATCTCTAACCGGCGCAGCGTTCGGGCCCCAAACATCCGTCCGCCTACAAAAACACTCCGGCCCAAACCTGCTCGTGACAAGTCGGTTCGCGGTGAGCGGTGCGTGGGAAAATCGAAATCAATCATTATTATAGCTGCTTACTTTTGAAAACCTCTTACTAATAAATCTATTATTATGACATACGTACGTAAGTGAGATATAATGACTGCCTCGTTGGTATGGAGACCGTGATATTCAATATTGGGACATCCCAGTTTCTATTTTCTGGGCTGGCAATGTATTGTTGAACGTTTAGACAAACTTATTATTTAAGTTGCTGTGCCCCGCGGTTGTACCCTCGTTAAACTTAATAATTTATAGTCTTTGTGTTAATCCAGGCCGTCACCTAATTCCATACCAAATTTTATTAAAATCGCTCCAGTCATTTAGACGTGAAGAAGTAGCAAACATACACACTTACAAACTTTCGCCTTTATAATATTAGTACAAACTTATTATTTAATACATTAACACATGTGATGGGAAATCTCGCAGTGACGTATTAGAGCATACTGTTCCAGGTGGACGCCGAAAAAATTGTATTTATTATTGTAAATGGAACCATTCCAGATATTAAATATTATTTCCATGTCTTACTTTCAATACCATAAAGTCAATTATATTTTCCGATTTGTTTGGCACATAAGCTGTTATAAGTATATTTATAAGTAGCGAACCAATCTGGCTTCGCAAGGGTAGGTAAAATAATTACGTATTGAAAGATCAATTTGTATTTTGAACTAATACTGTATTCGAGAAACAGAAGATAACTACAATTCCATACACTAAAAATGTTGCCGTCAATGCAGTTGGCCGGGTAGGGTAAGGTGATTTACCAAAATAATATTTATTTAAAGTTTAAGACGTCTAACATTTAGCAGCATAGAGCTTCCCTATAAACAATATTTGATGTTGTCTTATTTTGTTACAGCAAAATAAATTGATACGAATAGTTTCACGCTTTGATTAATACGATTCCTCGTACATCTGTATGACTAACAATTTAGACCAGCTTGGTGAGACCGGTTACCTCCGAGCTGAGGCCCCAAATTGATAGGCCAACATTTAGATTGCCATGAGCAAAGCCTTCTTTTTGTAGGGCCATCCCTACTAATTACAGCAGTTGTTTTACAGACTTGGAAAATTGGTAGGGATAAACTGTATCTTAGGAATATACATATAAGCTTACTGAGCGGTTGCAGAGATGGTAATCATGATCACCACAATTAAAACGTCCTTCAATTCCTTTATAATCAGCCCATTGCACGTGCTAGGAAAACTACAATTTCGAAAACCATGACGGGCTATTCCAGTTTTACCACATCTCTCTATTTTAATCTCTTTGGTTTTATTGAGTAATTTAACTAACAAACAAAAATCTCCTTAAAATAATAATAATAATAATATCTGGGGACAATGTCACACAGATCATCCTAGCCCCAAACTAAGCAAAGCTTGTACTATGGGTACCAGGCGACGATATACATACTTATATAGATAGATAAATACTTATATACATAGAAAACATCCATGACTCAGAAACAAATATTCGTGTTCATCACACAAATATTTGAACTTACCGGGATTTGAACCCAGGACCACCAGCGTCGTAGGCAGGAGCACTACCAACTAGGCTACGGTGACCGTCAAATATCAGTTAAGACGTTTTTGAGTGCGTCTTTTACAAAAAAAAACTAAAATGAAATATGTTCTCTTTAGTATATTAGCTCACATTAGATCTTTGTCCGGCACATTTACTAAATTGTGTCATCGAAATTTGTATAATGTAATTGATTAGATTTACGTATCTAACGCCAGTACTCAAAACATGGAATAATCCAATCAGTCCTCGGCTTCAGATAAGTAGGTGCGAATTCTAACCTGGTAGTAATGGCTGGTCCCACGGTCGCAATGGCGCGCAGGTGGACATTAAACGTTCGAAATAAAATAAAAGTCGCGCGCGCGCTATAAACTGTAAATGCGGTATGACGCGCAGATATCCAGATTAGTTCCACTTCAGATTCGTCAGGCACCGTGTGAGTTCGCACCGCTCCGTATACTTCAAAGAGTTAAGTATCATTAACCTGACGTCGGAGGTAACACTTTACATTGAGACAGCACACCTTAAAATACTCGCATATTATCTGAACAGCGAGTCCCAGCTATGCACCCTCCAAGGCCCTTGCATGGTTATCGCGACATACAAATACAAAACATAACATGGCAAAATATGTCCCGCGCAGATACCTAGACGCGATTTAGACTGCCTGCCATGGCTATGGCTGAAATTCGACGTGGACGATATTTTTATTAGTATAAATAACAAAAGTTCAGAGAAGTATTGTGCGCGCATCTTCGTGAAACTCATTTGCTCCTGCTGCCATGGACGTAATGGCTGGCGCGGCCGCGACCCGTCGCCGGCATCACACTCGTAATACACGGTACTTGCACATTAGCTCTTTATGACTCGGTCGAGATGTTTATCCTTACACCATATATCAAGAATTTATTTTTGGTTTCTTTCTTTTTATAGTTCTCTGAAGTTCGGCAAGAAATAAAAACTTTTGTAGATTTTCTGAATAGTCATAAATGAGCCATAAAAGAATACATATACTTACGTACAAAGATTTATAAGTAATAAAATTGTTTTAAAAAATATGATGCCGACTTCATAACTAAATAAAATGTGTTAAATAATGTACGTAAATAAACGACGTTATTGGAACCAACTTCAAATGTTATAATCTGAAGAGGAAGAAAATTTATTTAGTAAACAAGCACAGATAATTATATATATATAGGCCACATATATATAGTTGTAGAGCTAAAGTTGTAGCTTATGGTGTTAGCTATCTAGTACTGCCAGGTTATTGGTGTTTTTTCAAATAAGCCTGAATATATGTGTATATAGGTACACATACAGAAGTCCTTAATGTTTATCTGTCTGAGTTTGAAGTAGTCCCATCTCAGCACCAGCTGAAACTTTAACTGATGCAGCGTTCGTTTTCTGATGGAACCAAGTAAAATAAGCCACGGACAATTGAATTTTTAATAATATTACTTATACCTAATTAAAATATTAAATATTATGTTGACCTAGCAAATAATAAACTAAAATATTAATTAATTAACCCTTATTTGGAAATACACAGAGTATATAAAATAAAATTTGTCATACCTTGGTCATTCCAATTAAGTCACAAAAAAAGATCTGCTATGGTACAATTTACGTTATATATTTAATCTATTTTACTAGCTGAGTTGTGCTATATCCATACTCTCAGATTCAACTGTCAGATGAAAGAAAAGCGGCCAAGTGCGAGTCGGACTCGCCCATGAAGGGTTCCGTAGCACCAAGTATTTGAGGTGATTGAATAAAAGAAAAATTACGGTTTAAGATTTATGACGTATTAAAAAAAACTACTTAGTAGATCTCGTTCAAACCAATTTTCGGTGGAACTGTGCATGGTAAAGTACATCGTATATATTTTTTTGTTTTATCATTCTCTTAAGTTATAAGTTACAGAGGTGGGGGGCACTCATTTGACCACTTTGGGAATGTCTCTCGCACAAACTATTCAGTTAAGAAAAAAATTATATTAGAAATCTCAATATCATTTTTGAAGACTATCCATAGATACCCCACATCTATGGATCCGATGATCCCGAAAAATATTTCGAGTTTCAGTTCTATGTATGGGGAACCCTACAGTTTATTGTTTTTTTTTCTATTTCTGTGTGAAAATCTAAATTTAGTTCACAGAATACATCTATTTACCAAGTTTCAACAGTACAGCTCTTATAGTTTCAGAGAAAAGTGGCTGTGACATATGGACGGACAGACAGACTGACAGACATCATGATTTTTAGACATATATCATCATATATACATACATCTTCGACGACGTACACAAGTGGAGGAAAGTGCAATATTGTCGTGAATTGTGATTTTCCGCGTAGAAATGAAAACTCCACAGAAGCCTCTAGTAAAGTCTCCAATGCTTTACTGGGGTGACTTGACTATGACGGGCTAGGCTGGACTGTGACTAAATGACGAAAATATCATCATGATATCAGCCAAAGTACGTCCACTCCTGGACAAAAGCCTCCCCAAAGAATAGCGGGTTATACCATAATCGCTACGCTTGGTAGACGGGTTGCGCAGTTCGATGGCCATAGTTCACAGAAAAACGCTGCTGCCCGTTCTCTGGTCGGTATTCCCTCGGATGATTTCTACGCCCCTCACGGGATGAGAGGAGGTGATGTTATTCTATGCCGTCATCACACAGCAAATGATGACAATATATAATAAAATATATCTACACTGAAGACGAGGCGGTATGGTCTCTGATCTTAGCCTGCTCAAAGAGGGCGAAAAAAGAGACGCGGGATTTGAATCACTTCAAAAATCTATACAATCAATAAATTGCTTTACATAAGTTCACAATGCTTCCTTATAATACGCAGTACTAAATTAAATGCTTAGATAAGTGTGGTGCATAGGTAGGAGTGGTAAATGTGACTTCGATATAAAAGTGATTTTTAGGGTTCCGTAGAACAAAACGGAACCCTTATAGATTCGTCATGTCTGTCTGTCTGTCTGTCCGTCCGTATGTCACAGCCACTTTTTTCCGAAACTAACTAACTGTTGAAACTTGGTAAGTAGATGTATTCGGTGAACCGCTTTAAGGTTTTTACATGAAAATAGAAAAAGAACAATAATTTTGTGGGGTTCCCATACATAAAAAAGAAACTCAAAAACAATATTTCATCGTTCTCTTACATGTTGGGTGTCTATGGATAGGTATTCAAAAATGATATTGAGGTTTCTAATACAATTTTTTTATAGGTAGTTTAATGTCATTATCTGCAATCAAAGCGTAACAATAAACTAACAACTGGGAAATCCTACTATAATCCTCCGGCGGGGATCAAAACACTACGAGAAAGAAACATGACCGACCAATCTTCCAAACTATCAAATCTTAGTAAACATTATATAAACTCGTATTACTAGAAACAATGCCAAAGGATCACATCCACCGTTTTGGGTGTAAGAGTTTGACACACTGAAGATAGATAGATTGAGATACGGACAGATGGATTTTGTTTCTTAATTTAGTGGTGCGGAACGCTAAAACAATAAAACATTAATTAAGAAACAATTATTTAAGCCAGGATTTAATCATTTACGAGGAACCTTTCAATTTATTACAAATATGGCTTAATAACACAACAAGAAGAGCTAAAGCAAATTGATAAAATTTCAAGCATTCATATTACTTCATATTCCATATTCATTTTCAATTCGTTTCAATTTACTATGCGTGCGGTAGGTGGCGCGCGCTCGGCAGCGCTCGTGTGAAATCGGAAATGATCGGAAATGTCGCGTGCGCGCATTATAACCACATTAGTGCTATAACTGCCATCGTGGCGACAATTGTTTACGGCTTATCTTTGAATTTGAATAATTTAGATGGATTACACTGAGGCTGATGCGTGATATTATTTATCTCCGGTGGAATTGTGTCTCGCGCCCCTGACCATATTGTCATTTGGTTTTGTGAACATGAGAAAGTTTTTATGTTTATTTATACATATTCTGCAAATTTTCTAGTGTCTTCAGTGTATTGGATTCATGTGAATTATAAAATGTTATAAATATCATAAATGTTATAAATATTTCATCTTTTACATATTTTGGTGTAAAGGATAAATACACACTATTACTTACTTTAACCTACCTAGAAATACTTTGATTTTACATCACCATTCGGGACAACAAACACATTTTAATTACCACCTGATTGTCAGCGGTTACCGTAAATTATCATGCTTGCGACACACATGACAACCCTCAGGCGTTTGCGTTTATGGAACTTCCTCCAACCTCGATGAGCTTTAGCGGCCTTATACTTATATTCAGTACTACAAAATTAACAATATAATAATTTCCTCCTAGCCGAATTTCGGCCACGGCGGCCTGTCTCAACAGAGATTAGCCATCTGCGCGGGACATATTATAGTGCTCAAGTGTGTGCGCAAATACAGGAGCACTTTCTATTCCATCACTCTCATGATCCGATGGGACGCCTAGGCGACACGACCGTAAAGAGGTCAGGCACAGGACCGACGGCTTTACGTGCTCTCCGAGGCACGGGGTATAATACCGCCAACTCCCAGACTTCGGGCTGATTTTGAGATTTTTTTCTTTTGAACCCAGGACCTCGTTCTCTGCGGGTGAACACGCTACCGCTAGACCAACGAGGCAGTAGTTTTAAACTTTAAGACACGTGTTTCAATACATTTCCCTTGATAACAGGCCGTGTGTTGAGATTCTCGGCGTCGACGTCGAGAGTGATCATCGGGTGAGCCACTTGCTCGTTTACCTTGCTATTATATAAAACACACTTTTGCACAAGACTGTACAGACTGAATGCAAAAGGCATTCTAATCTATACATATAATAAAAGCGTACGGAAGTCAAAACTGTACAATGTAACCATTGACAATATGTAGTGAAAATATTAGACTTAAACTAGATAATTAAACATAATTTCTTGACAATAACTTGATACGAGCTAGCTAAATATCATTGCTATTAAAATAAATTTTATAAATGTTTTCATAAAATATGTACCTAAATATCTATGTTACTAGAAATAATGATGTATACAACTTTATTACTACAAACATGTTCTGACTATTTACAAGCGCTTTTTTAAAGTGAACTTTTTTGAATAAAAACATTTTTTTTTTTACATTGAATATTTTTTTAAAGGATACTTGGGGCGTGATCTACAATCGATATCAAAGCCTAAAATATAGTTTTTAGCATTATTGTCTGTTTGTCTGTATGTATGTCCGGGCTAAACTCAAAAAGTACTGCACGGATTTACTTCAAATTTTGCATGAATATTACTAAGAGGTCGGGTCAACATATAGGCTACATATTATCACGCTATCACCTTCGGGGGAGGATCTGTGATAATTTGTAAAATTTAACGCGGGTAAAACCGTGGGGCACAGCTAGTAAATAAATAAAAATCTTTTGCGAAAAATAAGCGTTTACAATATGTAGTACTGGTGGCCGCAAAAAGGGCTAAGCCTGTCGTCATGGGCACCAAAACGTCTTAACTTAGTGTAGATACAATTATCTGATGGTACTAAAGACTTTGGATGAGTCGACCAAGAGCAAAACTGCGACTTTTGTGTCCTCCATAGCTACTTGAAAGGTATAAGTGTAGCGCTTGCTACTACTACTCAACGCCACATGTAGGGGTCGTTTTCAATCTAGCTGCTTATACAACCAAATACTTTCCCTCGCTTAAATGTTTCTACTGTCTAGCGCCACCCGTACCATATTTTAAACGAAATAAAGATTACTTACCCTTACTGCTTACCCAGTTGATAGAGCTAAAGCCTAAAGGCAAGGTCGCCCTCGACTCCCAATATAGTCTCGATAGGTACGCAAATGCTCAACGGGATATAGGTCTGTGTTATGTACTCTCATCTAGTGGGTTATTTTTCTACTTAGTCATATAAGAATGCTGCACAGTGGAAATGCATTTCCTAAAAATATAAATGATCCCAAGCCTAACTCGAAAAATTCTTCCTTAACTCAAACTAAAGTAGATAAGGACTCATCACTAAGTATTTCCCACCGCATCACTCCATCTCCCCACACATCCCAATTTGCACCAACAAATAAAAGAATCAATGTTAATTATTATCCAAGGAAGAGAAGATGGTAAAGTTTCTATTTTGATATAATTAGCGGAATAATCGGAACTTGGTAACAGTATGAAAGAAGCTTCAGATTTAGCGATAATGTCGGTCGACGTGCCTTTATGAGAACTGGGGAAATGTCTTATTGGTTAGCTCCTATGTTTATTAGTTTGAAAACCATGTTGGATGTTTTGGATTTGTTGTAGTTGCTGGCGTATGGCATAATATTATGAATAAGTAATTCTAACTAGAACTTTTTTAGAACCTTCTGAAATGTAACTTTAATGTTTGTAGTAGTAAACAAAATAGAAGTGTCTTCGGTCTGTAATATTCTTTAATCGTTTTTCGTTTATATTTAGATATGATTATATACAATTGTAATAGATAATATATTCATATAATGCTCCAAGTGAGTATGTACAAACATAATAGAAACCATTACGAAACTGGTTCCTTCCACCTAATTCTTAGTAACGTTTATGGGAAATCATTGTCTATTAAATTCCAATTCCAGCTAAGTGCCTGCCACAAGTCCACTTTGTGACAATACAAGACATACATAAGTATGCTAGGAGTGTTAAGTTCGCGTTAAATAAGAAGTACCTACATCGAACTTATTACCAGATACAATAAGTATTCATCGCGCACTTTGTACAGTCGTTAAAAACCAGTCTTTTGTTCACACTAAAAAATTTTCTCTTTATAGCAAATAGCTTTTTCCAAATCAGTTATAAATTTGACTAATGGAGCCTTACTGAAATCCTTCTACTTATTTACAATCATCTTACTTCAATTCATTCATTCACGCGACGTAAAGCGGGTCGCATTCACCCTGATGGTCTCCTGACGAGATGGAAACTGTTGGCCGAGTCCAGCATACAATTAATTACGTGAGTTACCCGTTACAGTTTTCACTATATTTTTATTAACACTGAATAACGACATTGCTTTTGTCTTTTTAATCAATTCACCGTAATCATTGTACATTAGAAACAAAATATCTGGTTGTATGTTATACTTATTACAGGCTCATAAAGTTTGGAAATATACAGAGCTAATATAATTTTTCCTGGCTACAATGAGAGTCACGTGGTAGCAGCAGGACAGGAATTTTTAAATGATGTAATGGTATCATATCTATGTAATGGCTATCATAGTATTTCAAAACGGGCACGAACTTCAATAATTGAGAAATTTAGAAGTCATATTGTTTAACATACCAACTTTCATTGAGTGGTCATGTCATGTTATGGCTAAGTCATAGGAGGGATCAGAATACCCTAAGTAATAACTTATCTCAAGTATATTAAAGTTCTTATTCTATATAAAAATTTATCGGAATTAGTGTAACTGTGCACGAGCTCCGTTCCGGGCCGGTGCCACGAGACGTCGCGCAGACGGGCGCGTGGCGTGACCACGAGGGCTCCAGGATTATTGCCATGCTCTTTGTGTTCTTCACAATTTGCCGTTGCGCTGTTAGCATATAATACTGATAAGCATTAATTATACTTTCGTAATGTAATTCACCAAATGCCAACCTGAATTTGGATGAAGTAATAAATTGGTCTCCATGTGCAAAGGTTCATATTTTGTTCTTTTTATATGATCATAGTACTTACAGTAGCTTCTACAGCTCTTAGGTTTATCTAAAATTGAGTATATGACTACAACGTGTGGCGCAGCTGTTAAGACAGTCACTTCGCCACTTCGTGGTACGGGTTAGATTCCCGGGCAGGACAACATCTTCATGTAACTACGCAGCTCCTCGGCAAAGGAACATCTTTCCCACAACTGCGAGGGCAGGATATGACCACAATACACTAACGTCCCTCTCCACCTCTCGCACAACCCACAAACCCAAATATTCTCTATTTGACCCTTGTAGTCGCCTCTTACCACAGGTAGGGTAGGTAGGTCGCGGCGTAATTCTTTTTCCGGGACTATAGGGCACCTACTTCATCTAGAATTCATTATGATGTTCTATAAATTGTATACGTTTTCGTAAACTTTATTCATATTACTGACGCTTCTTATTGACCTAGTGCTACATATATAGTAAATGAACAGGTGCCACTATCGGCACATTTTGGAAATATGTTCTATTTTGTAGTTATTCAACTTATTTACGGCATCTCTTCGTAAGTATATCAGTATCGTTTTGTCCACGTATTCATTGTTATTATTAAAATATAAAATTCATAATGGACTATTAAAAATGGTCTCGGTTATTTTGATCTGGTCAAATCGTTAATACAACCCAAATGGCTGATTTTGGGTGAGTTATATAGCTCTTCTGAGTCTGGGTGCTGTTTGTGTCCTTGAATTGTATGTTCATGAAGGGATATATCGCTAGTACGTGTAATAAAAAAATATAATTAGGCATGTAAACGAAGCAACATGTGGCAACTTACGTAGATAATTATAATGACTAGATTAGTGTTAGGGGAACGGGACCAAGTTATGCCCGAGCTCTATTATTTAGCTCATAAGAGCGATCATGTAAAGTGCATAGTGGTCGTCTAGTGCCTGTACTTATGAAGTTTCCAATTAAGTAAATGATAACCGCCGCTTATTGGAATAACAATTTCCAACGAAATATCTGTTTCGATCGCGATTAGGGCCCATCGTAGCGTTTCGCCAGAGATGCGCCTGTAATTCTGAACTAAATTTATTAGAAAGGCGCTCGCGCCCTTCTCCGCTCGCCAATTTACTAATCGTAACTCATCTGCGATAAGCGGGTATTACCGGGGCCGCTCCGCGCCGCGCCGCGCCGGCCCGGCCCGCGCCGCGCATTATCGATAGCGCATCGTCCGGTAATAAGGAGCGAGATTGGAGAGCTTTAAATAATATCGGTAACGACGACCGGCGGCGGTCGTTCACCGCGTCGCCTCCGACGCACGCCACCCATCACTACCACTATACTACACTAGTCCTGTACGACTCTACAAACTCCCCAGAAGCCACTCATATTTATTTGTCTACTTCCGCAGATAAATGAAAAACACAGCAGGATAAGAACTTTAAGAGAATAATGGATTTTGTTATCAATGATAGGTCACATTTCTTCATTCTTTGTCATTACAATGAATCACTATTTGTCCAATATTTTGCCCTATTAGAGATTAACCCATAAGAGGCCTAACGTAATTTGAACTGCGTAAAGATTATCCCCATGACTAAGAATATCTTTCGCGTTAATATTTTACAGGTAACATTAACTATTTTATAGTACTACCTTTCTCTTTGTTGCAGGTAAGTAATCTCGAGATATCAGGACAGGAGTAAGTACCCGTAGACAACAAACAGTGGCTGACACTCTGCGCACGCGCAACCTGACGAGGTAAATCAACAAACTACGCTAAACTATTGAATACAACTATTCGAACAATATATTATTGAGTCAACGTTAATTTCCATTTCATAAAGGCTAATCTCATTTGCGTTGTTAGTTTATAGTTGTTAAAATATAATTGTTAAGTGCAATATAAGAAAACATATGATTGATTATCTATACATATAATAAAATCGTAGGAAAGTCAAAACTGTACATTGAATATTTTTTTAAAGGATATCTGGGGCGTGATCTACAATTGATATCTAAAGCAAAAATATGGTTTTTAGAATTTTTGTCTGTTTATCTGTATGTATGTCCGGGCTAAATTCAAAAAGTACTGCATGGATTTACTTCAAATATTGCATGAATATTACGAAGAGGTCTGGTCAACATATAGGCTACATATTATCACGCTATCACCTACGGGAGAGGAGCTGTGATAATTTATAAAGGTTAACGCGGGTAAAACTGCGGGGCACAGCTAGTAAGTAATATACTGTTTTTTAACAATAAAAGTTTAGTAACTCAAGAATCCGCAAGTTCCTTACTAAAAAGTCTCACAATTTAATTTCAATTTTGTTTGTTTATATGACAAAGATACTAGTATAAGAACTTATACTACATACATTAGTACGTAAGTGCATCGTCATATTGAAAGATTTTTACAACTATTCTCACTGAAAGTTTTTAGTACGTCGCGCACAAGGTCTCAACTTGTAAACGCTGCAGCTATCTAATCTCATATCTGGGATTGTACCTATTTTCATATTGCTTGTATATTGGGTCTATTTTAGTTAATTTTTCTTTAGTTGTGTACTCACTATTTCAAAAATAATAAATCAATAGAACTTAAATTGGTACAATCACATTAGATAAAAAACCAGTAACAATGTTATTAGTCTTGTTACGGAATCATCTTCCTTTCCCAGAGCACAAAGGTCTTGTTAAAGTCATTGTCATTTTGTACTAGCTTCAGTCGATGTGTGGTCGTGACGATGACGAAACGGTAAGAAGACGATGGTCAGCGGTTCTCACGCGGCTCCCAATTGATCGCCGCGCAATTATACAATTGCCGTCGCGTCGCCACCACCACCGCACGGCGCTGCAGGCTGCGGACCTATTAATTGCTGTGGGTTTTTGTCTGGTTTGCCTGTTCCCACTTTACACTTCGTAAACTTTATAAATTGATGCTTGTGACTCTCCCACAATACTTATTATCTTAATCACCGATCAAAATGCCAATGTAACATTTTCTTACATCTATGAGATTATAAGTGAATGTGGCTGGCCATCGGTACGACTTTCTCGAATCGAACAATTGGTGCTACCAGTAATTATCCTTGATCGGTAATTTCAGAGATAGTCAAACATTCTCTATCTATTGAAGACTTTGTTCCTGCGCTCACTCGAAGTGATCTAACCGATATAATAATTAATGACATAACGTAAGTTTTCTTTTTGCTTGTGCATACTTAACACCATTTCTTTCAAATCACACCAATAAATAATAACAAACAAAAAGCAGTCAGCTCCACCGAAATGGCTACAAAATTGTGGGTTAAAAGTATCTGCGGCCGTTACGTATTGTTCTTATAATCGTTCGTGTGATTAATAAACGACGACTCTGAGCCCACAAATCACAATGAGAGCGGCGCCTGTGTGCACTGACGCATGTGTGAGTTAGCGATACTGTCGGATATATATGTGTGTGTGTGGTCCGTACGCAAATTATTTAATTGTCTTGCCGCCCGCCGCTCTATGGTTATACGCCATAAATCTAGCGGAATTATCCGCGAATTATTCAAAGAAGCCGCCGGCATGATGCAGCGTTCCGTCTGACCCGCGTTAACTAGCACATAATTATGCTCGCACGGATCTTTAAGTACTTGATATATCTACTGATTATTTGTTCAAATGATAAACAGATGTCCTTATTTCTTCCTCCAAATACATACACATCTCTACACTGTTCTATCTCACTTTTCGGTGAGGTACATCAAAGACGCAGTGGAACGCAGCTCATCAAAAAGAGTTTATTTAGCGATGATTAAAAGTAAATTTAGACACGTACATTTTCAATAGCAATAAGAAACTAAAATAATTGGTATTGGCTGATGGTGGAGTATTCCCGAAGCACACTTACGTGTCTAGGCATCGATATTGCACCCATTGTTACGCAATTCGAGAACAAAGCTCTAGTTATTTTTGCTGTCGGTTTGATTCATAGCCTTCGTTTGTCCTTCCTGCCTTGTGTCAGGTGATAGCGCGTTATCGGCGCGGGCGCACACAATCGCCTCTATCGTGCCATCTGCGTGAAATATTCCTACGTTGCCACAATGCTCTCCAGTAAGAACCAACTTAAAGCCTACATTTGCACCCATCCTTATTGTTAAAATAGTACAGTCTACTTTATGTAATTTCATGTGAATAAGTTGGTTGGTAATGCAATAACGACCTGCGGCCGCGTAATTCACGCCACTGCTTTCATCATGCAAAGTGACCGCAACAAAATCACTGGAAGATATTCTACCCTATTGTATAATTCTTAAGGTTGGTACTTCTTTGTTTGGTTAGAGATTTATGTCGCGGGGGAGTTTAGCGTTTGGTATCGGAATTTGAATTTTGTGCGGCGTAGCGCGTGCGCGGGCGGAGATACGCATCGGCTTGTTAGTGCTATCTGATGCCCGATGTAATTGGCACCGAGTGCTGACATTCATACACAATGAATTTTAAAACACACTTTATCAATATTTATTCACTAAAAGCGTCATAATGGCGTTGTAGCGCAAGTGCAGATAGCGAGACGCTGTGACACCCGTATCGCAGCTAGCGAGCGTCGACACAGGTTTAATTGTATGACAAGTGGACGGATTATATCACATTGAGTTGCAAGAAGAAATAACTGAACAGTGTTTTAAACCCAATAGTAGACAACATCACAATAATTTCTATAATAGTTTTCGTGAAGTTTAGGAATCAAACTTCTCCGTAACAGACAACAATTTAGGGTTTGCGTATAGCGAGAAATACAATTTGTGTCTTAATACTTGTAAGAAACGATTCTTGATAAATATTTCGGAAGAAGGTGGTAACACTGCCGTCGTTCGGGGTCAACTTGGTCTTATCAGGTTATGATCCCCGCGCTATGTGAGACGAACTAAAGACTGCACCTGTGTTTGTGCATACTACTCATGTGCACTATACAATTAAGTGTTCTATGATATTCTGAGACATTATTCATACACAGCCCTCTGATCCCAAACTAAGCAAAGCTTGTGCTATGGACACCAGATAACTGTATACTTCATGTAATACTTTTATTTTGTAAATACATACTTATTAACCCAGACTTAGCACAAAAACACATGTTATGACAACAAATATCTGTCTTGGGTGGGAATCGAACCACAACCTATGGCGTGAAAGGCAAGTATCTACCAACCATGCCAACCGGGTCATGGTACCATGTAAATGAGCTGTTAGTACATATAAGAATTTCCTCGCCATCATGTCACCGGCCAATTGTTTAAAATCCATTGCCATCCTGACAGACATCACGTTTTTTTACAAAAATTCATAAGAATACATGGGACACACTAAAATTACTAGTCTGAATAAGAAAAACTAACTAAGGATGGTAAATAAATTTATTGTTTCTTAAAGCCAGCCTCCCTGGCTTCAATGCAGTTTTTATACAAATAAACCATGGTCGTTCGGACGATCACGAAATCCGTCTCTGAGATATACGACCGCGGTTGAATTCTGCAAATAGAACGTACAGGACACATACAACAACTTATAGTAAATAATACTAGGGATAAACTCATAATTAGTTTTAAAATAATCTTAATAAAAGTGACTGAGTTCCAAATTATTGGCGCTCTGTGTTTACGCTGCGGCTTACACATATTTGAGTGATTATATATAAAACTACCTGTGCTCCTCGGTTATACCTACCTGCCTTAAACTTTATTAATTATAGCCTATGTGTTATTTGGATATATTACTGCAAAGTTTCATCAAACTCGGTAGATTTTGCGTGATAGAGTAACAAACATACGAGTACATACATGCGTGAACCGTGAGGTTACCGACCTAAACAGAATATGGGACAGGACCACCGCATACCATCCCGTTGGTGTCGTAAAAAGCGACTAAGGGATACACCAGGTAGTCGGCCAGCAGCGCCACCTGTGTAGTAGCTATCACCTACCTGCGATCACCAATTCGCATACCAAGCGGGGTGACCTTTAGGGGTGCCCATGTCCAGCAGTGGACGATATCAGGCTGATGATATTTGTACTTTATAATATACTTTATAATATCTGAGGACAATGTCACACAGATCATCCTAGCCCCAAACTAAGCAAAGTTTGTACCAGGCGACGATATACATACTTATATAGATAGATAAATACCTACTTATATACATAGAAAACATTCATGACTCAGAAACAAATATTCGTGCTCAACACACAAATATTTGCACTTACCGGGATTCGAACCCAGGACCACCAGCTTCGTAGGCAGGAGCACTACCAACTAGGCTACGGTGACCGTCTATTATAACAGTAATATACATCCACCTCACAAGCTTTCGGATTTATTATATTACTAGGATTTATAGATTTATACAATAAGTAGTAAGTCAATCATTATTTTCTTAAAGGCCGGCAACGCACTTGCCGCTCCTCTGGTGTTGCGAGTGTCCATGGGCGGCGGTGATCACTCACCATCAGGTGACCCACTTGCTCGTTTGCCTTCCTATTATATATAAAAAAAAATCGATGATAAGGAGGCTGATTTGTCGCAAATGATCGGAAGTCAGTCGCCTCGCCGTCAGCTGTTGTCACATTAGCATACAATGCGCGAGATGCCATCACAAATAAACTCTTTTGGATGCAGCTTTTGCCTCCCGCCCGTTAAGAAAACTATTAGTTATGAATATTTCTTTAATTTCCAGGCACCATAGACCTGCTTTAGACTTATAAACTGCCTTATCGCGGTCAAAGTGTGAGTTATTTTTTCATGACATTTACAGTAGGCCTGGGAGGTTTTCCCTACTTCACCGGGCTGTAGAGGCGAGCGTGCGTGTCTAACAATATAAAACTTCAAACTGAGTAACCGGGCCGGTGTGGAGTCCATTTAGGTTTCGAGCCTCGACTCTTTCTGACGCGGAGAAGCATAATAAGAGAGTCGGTGGTTTTTGGGACGTTTTTTGTAACTGTCGCTCTACATTAATACGCAAAAGTAGGCCTTTCGTCCGATCGAGGTGTCATTTCATCGATACGAATGTAAACCGGTGGTCGCGACGCGTTCGCGTTCGTATCTACTATCTGCCGGCGAGTTCGGTAGATCCGTTTGTGTATAGTGTCCGGATTGTCTAAGATGTTCCTGGGACGATGATGTATACAGGACAGGGCGATCGGGGTGTATTTGACCGCCGCAACCACCGAGGTAATTGGATATTTGATGGTAGGCTATTGGAAATCGGCGTGAAAGTTATTAATTCAAACGTAGACCCCGTGCTACGTTTGAATTAATAACTTTCACGCCTACGGCACGTTGCGTATAGCGGTTTGGATGTGTTTGGAGTAGCCACGGAAACTTTGTAGTGGCATGTTTATGAATCAGGCCGTGATCAAGATCAATGCAACTACGATGAAACTCGGAATAATATATTTAGAAAACATTAATACCCAAAACGTTCCATAAGACTTATTTCAGATGAATGTGCGATATTCAGGTGAGTTTTAATGAACTTATGTTTCCACTACCGCCACAATAAACCCGCGAATACAAATGAAGCCACCAAAATGGTTCGATAATAAAGACGTTTGAGTGATAATAGCATGCGTTGATGTTATACAAAGACAGCGCTAATCTGAATTAATTTGAAGGAATAAAAAAGCCTGACACACAATTAAGAAAGGCGCCGACAATTGCGCAGGCGCCACGGACGAATATGGATGAGTTTTATATTCGTGGCGTAATTAGTCGGATCAGTTTGGTGCCTAATTGTCTAATTCTTTGAATGTAGCCGGCAGTTCCGAGAATTGGTCCATTTTAGCCGTTGTAACGGACGTGGAAACCTTGAACTTGCGCGCTAGTTCATGAAGGGCAAACCGTTGGTGATGAGGACTTGATGATTAGAAACAAGGATATAGATATGAAAGCTACTAATACTACATATAAATTGCCTCTTATTAGTCATTATATACTATTAACCGATGACAAATGGGAAAGAATTGTGAAAGCAAATATATGTTAAGTTAGCTAAACTAGTCATGATTTTGAATTACATTAAAGAAATGACAGTGAGTATAAAACTGAATAATTTGAAATGCAAACTTGGTTGGTAAATGCTTTCCTTTCACGCCGCAACCCACGATGGGATCGATTCCCACCCGGGACAGATATTTGTGTGCATGAACATGTATGTTTGTCCTGAGTCTGGGTGGCATGTCAGGAGCCATATCGTCGGTGAAGCTTTGATTCCTTTCTATCTTCGCAAACGCTTTGGTATCGTGAAAGTTCGGACTTCTACTTTTTCTATTATTTAATTTATTGTCTTACATTTCGCATAAAACCATGTAATTATACCTTAAGTGACAAAGTTAGCAAGCAAAATAAAAGTGAACACTGAGCAGACATAATGGGGTTGTAAGGCCTCGGGCCGTTTATTTCAATATGAACACTGCGTTATGGCTACTCCTAGCAAAGGGCTACGTCGTTGAGCACTTCATTCACGGGCGGCTGATTAATTGACACAATGAATTAAACTGAAGGGAAAATTAACAGAAAATCACTTCGATTACATTTTTTGGATATGCCATTTTAACGATTGGTACGACAGAAAGTTTTAGCCAACAAACGATTTTTAAAAAATATAAGAAAAATTCTAAAACATATGTTCAGTTTTGTAATTATAAAAATGAATCATTGAGCTAGTGCAAAAACACCAATGGTTAATGTCTGTGAAACAAATGTATTGTATAGTTATATTGTATACCTACTAGCTGTGTCCCGCGGTTTTACCCGCGTTAAACTTTATAAATCATCACAGCTCCTCCCCCGTAGGTGGTAGCGTGATAATAATATATGTAGCCTATATGTTAACCAGACCTCTTAGTAATATTCATGCAAAATTTGAAATAAATCCATGGAGTACTTTTTGAGTTTAGCCCGGACATATATACAGACAAACAGACAAATCTCTAAAAACTATATTTTTGGCTTCGATATCGATTGTGGATCACGCCCCAAGTATCATTTAAAAAAAATATTCAATGTACAGTTTTGACTTTTCTACGATTTTATTATATGTATAGATTTGTGTGTCAAAGTGAAAGGTAGTCAAAAAAAATATATTTGAGACATATCTATTCCTATTGAACGAACAGTTTCTGGCTCAAATTTAGTTACGGCGGCCCATCTCATTGGGGACTGCCAATTACGTGGGAGTCGGGACATATTATAGGTCCCGGTAATGGCACAGCGATCTGACACGACCGGCGAATCAAGATCAGGCGCAGGACCGAAAGTTTTGCCAACTAAAACTCATTTTTTTACCCATATTGGCCCGGCCTGAAATACGAACTTAGGACCTAACTATTTGAGGTTAAACCGTAAAAACTCAATTTAGTCTAACAAATATATTTCCTATCCTTTAGTGAGAAGAAAATGGATAGTTGTAGATTACCCATCACAAGCATAAGCTTGTTGAGCTTTATGACTACTAATTGAATGTGCAAGCTAAGGAATTGGAACAAAATATTTCAAAAGTAAGGAATGAAAATTATGAGATTTCTAAAACAGATATTTTATATTTCCCTGTAGTATATTACAATCTATCGGTACTATTGTAAAAGTACATGTAGGTTACATAATACAACGTCGAGATATTATAATATCAAAGATCACGCTCAACTCACGATTGTCATGCAACTAAACGAACCGCCATCTTGCTCCAATATCATTGCAAGATTACAATGATACAACACGCAGATTAAATAGATACGACACGGTCGGAAATATTATCTTTGTAGATCATTCATTAATTGAGGCGATACGTTCATTCAACAAGTTTACAAATACCTACTGAGTCATATCTCACAACAATATACCGGACTCGGCCGCTGCAATAGAAGTTCGTTAAAACAGCAAAACGTGACACAGCTACGTAGCACCATTGCGGTGAACATTCTATAAAAACTAAACTAAGCTTACGCCCGCGCTAATTATTCGGCCGTCTAAATTATTTTTATACCACTTGGGAACAGTTTTTTTTTCTGGATGAAAAGAAACCTATGACTTTTTTTCCTTAACCCTGACAAGTAATCATGCACTAGGTAAATAAATCCCTGGGACACAATATACATCCACACTCAAGTCAACCACACATAGTTGTCCTGCGTGGGATTCGAACCCGGGACACGAAGTGCGTGGCGATTGTCTTAACTGCTGCGCCACACGTGCGGTCAAGAATTCGAGGAAACTTAAATTTATATTACATCATCTCCTGTATCTTTCTCGGTAATCTTTATTAAAAATTTAATTCATTGATTGTTGTTTCATATAGAAGCATGTAATCATTTGTAAAGTAGAACAGATTAAAGATCAACACAATATGAATACTCCACACAGTAGTATTAAGCAGTGAGGCTCGCTCCTATTGCGTTACCCCTGTCGCCATATATAAGTAACATAAGTTAACGATTGTATGTCAGCCGGTGAAGTACGACTTCATACTAGAGTAATAAATTAAAATGTTGTGACAATGAGTATTTTAGGGTAGCGGGATGCCGTTGATCTTTGGGGGAGACTTTTCCAGCAGTGGACTCCTTTTGGCTGGTATGATGATGATGATATGAGGTATATCAAAAGTATGTCCCTGACTGACTATTACAAGTGGCGTGTGTCGTAGAGTGAGAAGAAATATTATGTAAAAACACGACTAAGTTTACTTGTCATAATTAATGGTAAGAAATAAAGAGAAAATGAATAACAGAAAATTAACTTAAGCATTTATCGTACCCTTCATGTGTCAGGTAAGCCGATTGCATACCAGAATTGCCAGTAACTCATTGTTTAATAAAAGAAAAACAGACGGGGGTCATATTATGTGGATGCTACGCTACTCGTATATTTAATTAATTCGTAGTAAATTAGTCGTTATAAAAACGAAAAGTAAGTCTCCTAATTAGTTAATTTAATCAATTATGATGAATTATGCTCAAAGTAATGAAAAGTTAATGATTCGCATGTCACTCTGTAACTGAATATACGCATAATGAAGAGAAGATTATTCGCTTCGTACCAGCGGAACACGCAAAATGAGAGAAACATACTGTATATTAAAAAGTTTAAGATACGGCTCGCGACCACATTTACGTGAAAAAGATTTAATATTGTTAATTGTTGATACACAGTTTTCTATAATTTGATAGAAAACTGTTATACCCAACACAAAAACGAAAATTATGTGTTCTATTTAATATTAAAGGAATAGTATAGTGGTTTTTTTTTACAATAAATCTATATTTATAAAAAGTAACAAATATGAGGCATAGTGGTTTACGTTGCAGTTGATCGGCAAGTATCGTCGATAAACAATATGTAACAAATATACAATTACATAGAGAGACATCCTATATGTATACTAGATTTGACGGTCACCGTAGCCTAGTTGGTAGTGCTCCTGCCTACGAAGCTGGTGGTCCTGGGTTCGAATCCCGGTAAGTGCAAATATTTGTGTGATGAGCACGAATATTTGTTTCTGAGTCATGGATGTTTTCTATGTATTTATGTATTTATCTATCTATATATCGTCGCCTGGTACCCACAGTACAAGCTTTGCTTAGTTTGGGGCTAGGATGATCTGTGTGACATTGTCCCAAGATATTATATTATTATTCAATAATAACTTCTTATTTTATCTGGAAATAAATAAATGAAAGTATAAAAAATGTGTATACTACTACTACTAGTGTATCCCCTGGATTATACACCAGCACATTTGAGCAGCACATAGCCACTTTCTCACACCGTTTTGTGAGTGCTCGACCAGACGAGGCACCTAATCGTGCGGTCAGGTAATGGATGGCTGATCGCTAGTGTGCTCTGAATTCTGATCCTCTCCGTGCTGCATGGCGAGGTACGTTAAGCTGTTCGTCCCAGCTGAAGACATTAGACAACAGCCTTTATGGTTATGTCAAAAGCGTATTGTGTGTACGAAGTAATGAATGAGTATATAAAATCTTATATGAATGTGATGACAGACCTAATGAGTGCGTAGGTGTTTAACAAAACCTTATAATATAAAAGCATGATGAAAAGAAGATAATAATAACTTATATACTTTTTAATATACTATTATATAAGTATAATAAATACAAAAAATATACATATATAATTAAGATAATATTCTATGTTTTTATATAATTATATTATCGGGTAGGTATATCTACATCATATTGTTACTAATAATGACAGATATGATAAGGAAGACAACCAACTAGTTTATATTTTAGACTAGATTTGGCTTCAAAAACTGTTTTTTTTTTATCAGATACTTCGCCGCGTATCGATACGCATTTGCTTTACTTATAATATTATGTACTTACAAATAAATCATGTTAATGTGTAGTAGGTGAAACACGATCCCGCCAATAAATCCACATGAAATGATGGATTCGTGTCGGTAATGGAAGGTGAACAATTATGGTTCAAACTGCACACAATAGGGTAATAAAATTAGTCTACAAATGAGCAGATTACGCTTCGGCTGGTATTTGTTACTTTTCATTTTGGTGTCAGTTTTTCCGGTTCTCAGATGTCATGGTCACACTGGGTTCAGCGATGAACTACTGTGCTACTTGCCACTACAACTAAACTTCACGGTCTCACCCTGTAATATATATATATATAAATTGCAGAATCTTTTTGATAAGGCTGAGGCTAACATCCTCCAGCGAAGCCAGCATGAGGACGAAGACTCGTGCCGCTCTACAGCGGCTGGAGGAAACGTCGGCTCAATACGGTGTTACGTGCATGCATCGGTGATTCACATCGGTACAGGTAGTGTAGTGGCGTTCCATCTGCATCGTTACAGAAACGAGTGGCTCGCGAATTATCTACGCGCGCAGTCGCCAGGCGCTTTTTGACACAGAAATATTATGTGATTTACTTTGTCACAAAATCACACTAAGGTATTTCTATATGTATAGTTTCTCCTATTTTGAGCTATAATCGATCACCGTAGCCTAGTTGGTAGTGCTCCTGCCTACGAAGCTGGTGGTCCTGGGTTCGAATCCCGGTAGTGCAAATATTTGTGTGATGAGCACGAATATTTGTTTCTGAGTCATGGATGTTTTCTATATAAGTATTTATCTATCAATATAAGTATGTATATTGTCGCCTGGTACCCATAGTACAAGCTTTGCTTAGTTTGGGGCTAGGATGATCTGTGTGACTTGTCCCTAGATATTAAGATATTATTATTATTATAAGTTTAGGATTATAGTAAAACTAAGTACTAACTGTTAACATTTTGACATAAACCATCCGCTTTGTTACTTTTGTTTACCTCCGTAGCAGCCCGCAAGCCCCAGTGGTCACCATTTGTGAAACATTTGCTCCGACAGATGGGCGTGAAATCGTCTAATATTCACATCTGTCCCCTATAATTGTACACCATCTAATATATTGATTATCGCCTTTTTATCATTCCATTAGCTTTACTTGAACACACGTTTTTACATGAATGTAAATAAAGGTATCCTAGTGCGTTGCGGTGCAAGGTTATCGCGCGTGTTAACCTTACCTACTTGTTTATTAGATTATAGAAATAAAACATTATAAAATAGACTTTACACGTGCATAGATCAGCTTGGATGAGTTTTAGTGGTTTCTAATGTTATATGAGCCCGTCATAAAATACATTTAGGGAAATAATAATTAGTATTAAGTAAACAATAGTATATAAATCGTCTCGACGCACATGCGCAATAAGTCAGACCCAGATGAATCAACGGAATTAATAGGAATGAAAAGACGAAATGATTTGCAAATAAAAACTGTCGGTAAATTGAGCTTTGACTGTATGCAGTTAAAACTATTAATTCAACTTTTAACCGTGTAATAGTTTAAATTCACTGACTTTATGCAGCTAGGATAATTTGTTTTAGCTGTTCTTATAGTATAATTCCTATATGCAATGTTGGGTACAGCCGCCAGCACATCCAGCTACCCCAATCTGTCAAACTAATTTTATAAATTTTCAAATTTATCACAAAAGTGTAAGGTTCACTTTCAATTGGGAAATTTGACAGATTGGGGTAGCTGGTGCTGATGTTCTGGCGTCTGTACATATTGTGGAGTGGGCGGCTGTACTAATACAGCGATACTAGGTGCTATGGTAATGGTATTGACGATTCCACATACATGTGTATGTATTGAACAATATACAGTTACTTACGTTTTGTTTCAAATCTTTTAACGTTGAGAAAATGAGAGTTCTTTTGATTTCCGCCAACATAGTTTAATATAATTCAAATATCCAATAACTACTTAGCCCATTTTGTACTATTCGTAAAATACCATCTCTTGACTATGTAATTTATTTACTTCGAGATAGATGCAGTCCAGAACTCTTGTTTATTATTAGTATGTCACAGGACAGGGCAATTCCAAACTTCAGTAATTAAGTGATACATTACTTAGAATATAACTAATCAGATTATTCGCATACGAAGAACACCCGGGTGACATAATTGTCGTGTCGTGACATCTTGCCATGACGACCTACAGCGTAACACCAGGTTTTTTTAATCACCCTAATATTTTTTCAAAAAATCTATATACGTAATTTTATTTAAATTATTAACCTAAATACCATAGTTCAGATGTATAACAGTTATGAAATAATGAAATTTATTCAGCACTTGGGTGTTAACATACGCTTGTACTTTTCAAGCTCACTTTGCAATACGTTAAATTCACATTCAAATACACTAACCAAAAAAAATTTATTAGTCCGTCAGTGCGGTCTATATATTTTCATCATCACATACAATTTTTATATTAAACAAATACTTATAACAAGTTGCTAAGATATTATTTTTAAATTTAGTACTAGAATATGAAAAGCAAAAAAAATTAAGACAATATGCAGATGGTTAGCGCAGAAGGCTCCCAAAAGTCTTGTATTATATTTATATATAGAAGTTGCATTTATATGTAACTTCTATATTTAAATATAATAGGCGCTCTTAAAGTGATTGAAAGGTTATCCTTTCGATCACTTTTAGAGTGCCTTTATTTATCTCTGTTATGTTCTTAACTGATGCATACTCTCCATCGACAATTTATTGACAAGTTTCAACTTCATAGGTCAAGTGTTTTTCAGTAGTAGGCCCCAGGTGGTTTGTATAGATTGGGAGAAATAGTATATTCTATGATAACAGTCATGATGCCGCATCGCTGTGACAGAGGGCCGCTGTAGTCATAGTAATGGAGCCCCTATTGTTACCCTTTGAAGAAACTGGAGCCTAACGGACTCAACTACAAATTACTAACCTGATGAAATTAATCACCTCAGTGGAATGCTTAATATCTGTTGCACAATGTGCTGTTACAGATCTAATCGAACAATTAATTATTGACTTAATTTCAACAAATTTAGATAGACAATTAAGTATTTCATAAATTAATGAAACCACAATAGGCTGCGATAAATGTAATAATTACTGGTCATGCTAATTATTATGAATAACGTGAACAGATAGACACTCATCAAACATAAACAATTAATTCAAGCATTTAATATTTTTCTTGTGTACTATATAAAATGGAATTGACAGTTCATGTGGACGTGAGGACCCAATTAAAAAGTAAAGGGAGTGCGGGTGACGTTAGACTACAATTAGCGGCCAGCGTCGCTCTGCCTGCGACCTTTCCCAAAAAGAACATAATCATTAATTATGTGAAAGGCCAGAAGTAACACGTTGACTTGTATGATCAAGTATTATTCTTTGTCTAACTTCAATTATTCTTGTTCGTAAAATTTACCACAATTTACTAAATTACTGGGATATGAACAAAAGGTCCCAACTTCAGTTTAATTACTTTTAAAGTAAATAAAAACAAAAACGATCTTTATTCATAAAGACTTTAAAAAGCACATATATAAATAATCAGAACATCAATAATAAATAATTCAAGCATTTAAAGTAACTAAAATAAAATAAAAAAGTTTTTATTCACGTAGACTTTAAAAAAGCGCTTGTAAATAGTCAGAACATGTTTGTAGTAATATAGTTGTATACATTAGATATTATTTCTAGTAACATAGATATTTAGGTACTACATATACTACATATTTCTAGGTACAAATAGATTATAAGATCATGACTTATATTTGATCATACGGAATTCTTAAATGTGTTAGACATTGGAAATTCTATTGTCAAGTTGTTTTGTAAGTTTATACATATTTATAGTTTGAGATATATTTAACTACATCTTGTCTTAATGATTCTGTGGATATCGAGGTAAGAATTTAATATTAATATAATTATGATGGACCTTGTGTGCATACATTGATAATTATAAAAGTTGTAAATTGAAAAGTCTTAATTGAGAAGGGATTTTATTATTATAGATAATTGGGTACATTAACTGCTAGCAATATTAAAGTGACAAAGTGTAAAATCATTGTGTGCATGACGTGAGAGCTACAGACAAATAGCAAAAATGAGGAATCTTTACCACTTTAATGTTTAACCACTGCCCATACGATAAGTAAGTAAGTATTTATTTTTAACCTAACCTTATTGGTTGTTTCCTCTTATCTAAGTTTAACGTAAACACACTGATGCAGAAGAATGTTTTAGTGTATATATAAATGAACTAAATGCAGCACATTATAAAAAGAAATGAGTAAACTGTTAAAATGAGGCAGTTAAAAATAGATGAAATAATTAGATATCTGGCAATCGATAAGATCCACTTAATTAAGCAAATAAATACAAACAACATAGTTGGTAACCATCAAGTGAATTCCGATCAATATAACGAAACATAGTTGCGCTGGGCGTTAATCGTACGCATTACCATTATGCATGATCCTCTGGTGCTTGGTGCATATCCATGCACACTCACACAATCGCAAGTGATTTACTTAACTATTATTATTATGTGAGTATCTGTGCGTCTGCTTAGACGTCCCGTGGATTACTGACGTGTGATTAAATCTAATTGTTGGGCATGTTTGTGGAGAAGGTGTCTCTCTACTTATCTTGACCCGTGTCATTAAAAGTAATTTAACTGCTTTCGTCAGTTCGTCATATTTCTACAACGTTAGCCCTAGTTTACATTATTATTCCCGAAGTGGTATCAAATGCCAAATTGATTTCGTTATAGTTTTGCTAATGGACTATATTTTAAAAACAAGTTTAAGTATCCACGGAGCATACTAAAAAATGATTCAACTATTTAGTCGATAGATAAAATCACATAACAAATGATTGAATTAAATGGAACTCGTTTTTTAACTAAATTTACATTGTTATTTTTTTATGTGGAGTATTATTTTAAGATTAGGAAAAGCTTCGTTATAGTATATCTGTGATAAATATCATGTATTACCCGCAAATCATGATTTTATTCAATTTCGCCCCGATTTTATTTTGTTTTGATAGTTTTCAGTACACTCAATTATAAGCCGTACATACTTGTTCATAATTCTCATGGAGTGATGGATGGGAGTTATTACAAATAACTTTGTCACTACACCAAAATACTCAAAATAGATCTTCAAATAAATCTTCTTAAACAATCACATTTATATTCTTCATCTAAACATAGACAGGCAACAATGTTACTAAACCGCCCAGTGATTATGCAGCTCCATATGTTCACCACGTTATAAAAAGTAGCCAGACTGGGAAACACACTTAACTGTTGCCCGTGTGAATACTAAAACAGAGATATTTAGGGATATTAACGATTGCTGATGACCACCATGCTGGACCCATTTCAGATTCAACAGGGCTCACATCTACAGCAGAACTTGACATTACTGTGCATAATAAATCAACAAGTACTGGTGTGCGGTACTGGATATATATATCAATTCAAAAGATATCCTTGAATATTCCCAACTTAGGATATTCAAAGATATCTTCATAAAATATATAAATTGAAATACGTTAAAAATTATGATTAAAATTGCTAAGGTTTGACTTGTTTATCTACTACAATATTTTTTTTCAATATACGGTGGCTTGAAAAACTCCGATAGTATTTAACCATGTGATTATGAATAAATCACAAACTACCAAAAATTAAACCAACTAACTCTATTAGCTTGTGAAGGCTGTTTGATGGTTTCTACAAAAAAACCGTGTTGTTGTTGGAATTGGAGATAGTCTATATATTCCTGTGCATTTAATAACTGTAATAATTTCAGATTATTTGCTTTACAAACTTCGAAGATAGTAGACGGTAGAACATATTTTTAGTCATTAGTAAATAATAACAAAATGTACAAAAAGTTAAAAAACAAAAACTCGCTGGAAATAAGAAATTAAATCATTCTTCTTTTCATAGTGCTTGGACTAGTAGACGTACTTTGAAATTTCAACACTACATTTAATTTATTATTTGCTGTAAATCCGTATTAAACACAATAAGGGTAAGCAATATTAAAAACAATTTGAAATGTATCGTTAAAGTTAAATTTTTATATTTCAGTTATTGCAATAATACATGTCAAAAGCACGGATGGAGGCAACCATATGAAGTCATTTTATTATTTTGGTATGGAACCCTGAGATTGAGCGAAAGCTTAATAGCTGGCTGGTGATTTCAATTATCAATTAGGGGCATTTGAGAAGCTACATGTGAAAGGACCCTTAACTTAATTATTGCTACGTGGTCTCACTTAGGCCTTCTTTTAAGGTGGTGTTGAATTCGGATCCTCCGCAATGTGCGATGTTTTAGGCCGATTGAAGCATTGTAATGGGCGCGGTATTTCGCCATCAACCGTTTTTCTTTTACACAATTCCTAATTCGTCTTTACTCGTCTTGTGGCAAAATGACCAGCCTGATGACTTGTGTTTGCAATACTAAGTTTGGGTGACGACGCGGGGTTATGCCCTGTTTGAGTTTCACACGATTTAGTATACATTCGATTCTGCACGAAAAAAGTACTGTAATTGTTGAAAATGACATCATGGAGACCCATATAACCACATTTATAAATATATGCCATGTTATACATGCATAAAACTGATCAATATTTCGTAAGAAAAATTTAAGAATGTGGGTACTGCTATAAAAACATTACTCTGATAAAATTAATAATTGCGAACCACCTCGTTGCTAGTTAACTTGCCTTCTGATCCAAAGGTTGCGGGTTTAATCCTCGTACAAGACAAATATTTGTGTCCATATCTTCGTCTTGGTCTGGGTGTTATCCGTGTATATATTGCCAAAAAATGAGTTATGCTTCGTTTAGGCTAGATGGCGCTGTGACGTATCCCGGATCATTATCTATTATTTTCTTATTCAATCATGTCCGATTACGTCGACATCTTAAATTTAAATTTAACACGATACATAATTCCTACACCGGAAAAGAAAAAAGCCGAGCTCAACTTATTAATAAGTATATTCGAAGCTAGGAAGGCCGCACAAGATGCATTAGATATTTTTTGAGACTTTTCCAAAGCGTTTGATTGATACGCTGGTCAGAAAATTACACAACTACGGTATTAGAAAGAAGGCTCTCGAACAGAAGTACGAGAGCCCAAGTAAGAAGTTTTCTTACTTCTTACTTTGGCAATAGAATTCTGAAGATTGAAATAAATGGTAAATATGTAAGCTGGATCTCCAGTGATATTGGACATATTACAATATTTCTGATTATATAAGTGACAAAAGTCCTTGGGATTGAGTTGCTCTAAGTCATCACACATAATAGATATGCGATTAATCTTAAGCAAAATTTATTTTAAAAAAAGATGCTCGAGTTTTCTGACAGATTTTTTCAGGAGCTGTCAAATTAACGATTCCACATAAATAAAATGAATTGAATTGTAAATTTTGCTAGACGTATTGGTGTCTAAGCTTTCTAGTAAAACATGCATTAAGCTAGACGAAATATTATCACAGGCTTAAATAAATCTTAAGATGTTTTTGACTTAATCAAAACTTACTCCAAATTAGTGTAAATAATGTTTTGTTCCATTAGTTGTATCAGTATTCAATTTATTTTTCTCATAATTTTCATAGCCATAGTTGATATATTACTTTCATGAAGCCTTCGAGAGTCTTTTAATAGTAGGTATTCGCGAATTTTAGGGACATTCAAGGAATAATATGTATCCTTAACCTCTACAAAACCTCTATCCATAAAGCCTATAATCGGTATCATTAGCGAAATTGGGTAATATCAGCGTACAATATGATGCTCTCCGATGCTCATACGAAGTGCCGATCCACCGATGCGCAGATACTGCGGGTATGGTAATATTTCGCGCGCTCGTGCACGCCCGAGCGTTTTAATTATATCATATCGAGCTCCCAGGATCTACACAATGCCAACCACTGCAATAACCAGAAAGTCAATAAAATTTGTATTTCTCACGCTGAAATAGAAATTGATTAAGCACTCGAACCAAATTTAAGATAAAACTGTTGATAGCTTGGAAACTCAATTGCGAAATCAAAATTATAAATATGTATTTCACTATAAATCCTTTTTGCTTACATACTCGTATATATCCAAGCGATACCTTTACATTACATTTGTAAAATAATTAGGCCAGTACCTTTAAATTTCAGTATAGTATACTGAATAATTAAAAATATTTTCAGTATAGCATTTTAATTTGAACTATAGTTACTCAATGATTTTTTAATTAATTTAAGAATATGCTGTGGTTGATATAAGTAAATAGAATTTCCAAACGTTGTATTTTCTTATTTTATTTTGCCATCGAACAAGTATTTCGACTTGTCATAAAATAATAATATATTGCGTATGACTCTTTGCCAGTTGTGTAGTTGCTATCTTCTGATTACTGCTTTCATCTCATTCAGTTCTATATTCAGTCTTGGTTCAACATCCAATCGATTTTCGAATTTTGTTCAAAACTATTCTTTATACGAGCTTTCATATCTTTCTGTGTAACAAATGTAGCTCAAGGAAACTGCATTTTTTTTTTTCAAAAGTTATGGGGATTAATGCTTGTTATATTTAGTGTTTTTTTTCATTTATACTATTCTTTATTCTTAAATTCCTATAAGAATAAATGAGCTTGATACGGTTGCTGCCTCAATGTGATTTCTCTTTTAATAATGATAGGACCTTATAATTCTAGTAGTCGTATCGGACTTGTACCTCTGCATGTACCCGCGCGCGGGCGCAATATCGTGGTCTCAGATAAATCACCGCACTGCTTCATAATATAATGCACTCCCGAAACTGACTCATGCGCTAGATTATCTATCAGCTATCACGTGCATGTATCACGTTTACTTTATCCAAAGAGAGGAACAGCTGTTTTTATACGGTATTATAATTAAGTGCCACCGTACGACCTCTGGTGATAAAAATCGATACTCTGAAGATTCGGAAGGAAAAGACAATATATTTTTATATTACTAAGTCAACATTAACGTTGTAGGTGTTGTTTGTGAATCGCAAATTTAAATGTCATCACAATCAATGCCATGCATACCTGTAAGTTGGGTAGTTACTACATAATTGATATATTATTAGTGTAATATGTATTGTTTCCATATAATTATTCTGTTGATGTGTTAAATAAATAAATAAACATGGTTCAATGACAGCGGAAGTGTACATTAAGACTGTAAGACGATCTGGGAAAGTACTTCCATACTTTCCCAGGTCGAGCTCATAGAACAAATAAACGCTGTGCTCTATCTAACTTAAAGTTTGCTACCGTTTAGCGCTACCCAGGGAAGTAACTAGAGCGTAAACCTATGAAATCTTGAATCTTCGTTTCCGTGAAGAGATGAATTTCGGCCATCCGTTTCATTTTCTGTAGACTCTGACCAAACCTACGAGATGGATAGGTATTGAATACTGTTTACTCCGGGGTTTCCACTTGAGTACCACATCTTTTTCATTTCTACTCTTTTAGATCGGCGTGTATGATAATGAGAACCTGATCCATTATAGTGTCTGATTGTAGTTGTATATCTTCAAAAATATGAAGTTATTCTACACCATACTTAAATAGCGAATTTATAAATCGAAACAATCACAGAGTAAGAAATTTATTGACAACTATCTGTTCACCGCGGTTTAACCCGCGTCAAACTTTATAAAATATTGCCTATGTGTTAATCCAGGGTGTCAGCTAACTCCATACCAAATTTTATTAAAATCGCTCCAGCCCTTTAGACGTGAAGAAGTAACAAACATACACACTCGCACACTCATAAACTTTCGCCTTTATAATATTAGTGTGATATGATAATGCTAAGCCTTCTCCAAGGATCTCCACAATAGTCTTGCACACATAAGATCCTTGAAGGAGGCTTTTTTCCAGTAGTTATGGTCTTTTGGCTCAATTATACGATTTCTGGTATGAAATTATTACCATGGCGTCAGTAAGTTAAAATAAAGTTTGTTGTTGGTAGACATAATAGTTGGTGTAAGAGTTTTAAAATCGTCACTATTAGTCAGTTGTATAAAAAAGTCATTAAATATGTTAGATTATCTGTAATTATTTTGGCAATTTGTGGTTTTATGTTTTTTTCGTCAATGTTTTCAATAATAACAGTCCATGTCGCTTGAATTATTGTCAATAAATTTCGTGCTCTGAAATTGTTTCGATTTATAAATACACTTTTTAAGTATGTGGCTGTATGACTTCATATTTTTGAAGATTCACAACTAGGTACAGACGCCAACACATCCAGCTACTCCAATCTATCCAATTTCTTTACTCACATAAGTATAAGGTTGACTTTCAATTGGGGAAATTTGACAGATTGGGGTAGCTCGATGTGCTGGCGTCTGTACAATCAGAAACTACCTATAAGGGATCACATGCCATTACACACAGAAATGAAAAGGGTGTGCTACACTATTTCAATTTTAAAAATTTATTTCCCTGGCGTTATTCCAGTAAGTTTGGTGGCTTCCAGCGATCCTAACTAAGAGTTTATCGGTCCGCCTCATTATGAATACTATAGATATATTCTCTGAGTAGGGGCCAGGTACCGTTTGTGTTCTCCTATAATAAACCATATCGTCCTAGCAGCAATCTATTGTGAAACGATGTACTAATAATGTTAATAGCTCTAACCGGAGAGGAATTACGGCAATGTATAGTTATCTGCTATACTGAGATACGATCACTCATCAGCCTAATGCGCTGCGCTGTGATCTCTCGTTATGGGACGAGCTTCCCTTGTTATGTTATATGATAAGTACACATCAGTATATCCTAGTACATACCTACACGAGGAGCACAGAAAACTGTATTTTTGGTCACTTTACATGAAAATAGTACAGTTACTTCATGAAATATAAGAGCTAATTGAGAGATGAGAACGTCACATAACACAGAATAAAACGTTGCACCAAATAATAATAGTAATTGAGTTTAAGAACATTTTAAACAAATATTATTTCTTTGTATAGACAGGGTCTGAACGTACACTTACGTAGGTTATTGCAGTGATCTGGTTACATGGTTATTGTAAGGATGGTTAGACAAAATTCATGACACAAATCTGTTATACTTTTAAGCTAATCTGCCATCATTAGAAGTATTCATCACTATGAATACTTCTAATGATGCAGTGATGGCTATTAATTACCAAATGTTGATAATGTGTTATGTTTAGCTCAACATAAGACATAGGTACTTGTATGGCATCTAAAATTAACTATGCGATTTTAAATTGTATTTTATAAAATTCCTTCCAGGATTTTATTTATATCCTAGCAAATGTGCCTAGCGGTAGGATAAAACTTTTATCTTTCCACCTCTAACTAATTTAAATGTCACTGAATTTAAAATCAAATTGATTTATTTTGTAAACATAGGAATTACAGATTGTTACATAGGTACAAAGCAATGGTTCATTTTCCCACGGCATCCTCGTAGCATCGGGAACAACTCGGCAAGTAGATTCTACCAAGTTTGATCATGATGGAGGGGGGGGGGGGGGGGCGTCACAGGCCAGTTTGCATTTGCTCAAGGATCAAAAACGCTCTAGAAAATGAAAATTCGTTTATATACGATTTAAAAAGTCACCCCCAATTTTTCTCATCTTCTTGTTGTTTGTTTAAATTTTAATGTGTATCTGTTTTTTTCTACAAAAACTTCTCTTTCCAAACAGCACAGGATTGCACATCGCAATGTTGTACTACAATCACTCAAGAATCGCTCGCACGTCCAGACGTCTGGTAGCCGATGTAATGGCGGCTGATATCGCAGCTTCCCACGAGCATTCCCTTCCATCGTGAGAATGAATATTCATAAGATAAGGAGAAAGTGTCTCTTATCAAAGGTGACGATTAGCACGTAGCACTGATATGGATTAAACTGGAGCGAATCTAAAGAGTACGTGGGATTTGGAACTAGGAACAGTGGCTGAATTGAATTACTGGTTGCAATTCGCCTGGATTGCTCATACTTTATTCTGTGATATATCCAAGCTTGGTCGTCTACTATTATCCCTAATGCCTAATACAAAATTTCGATAGCACCGCTGCGGAGAAATACTTTAATGTTTTGTGTCTTGTATTTAATTATACAGAGAATACCAAAATTGGTATCTTTTAAACGCTCTAAATTAACACATTTAAATACAATGTAATTTTATGTAAGAAATAATTTTTTAAAAAAAGGATTCCTACTGAGTTTTCTGGCAGTGTTTCTCAGTAGCTCCCACGTCATGCACTGCACGGTAGGGTAAAAAAAATGTCGATTCCACACAAATGTAATATTTTAACGTAATAAATGACTTTTGAGTTGAGTTTGAGCTAGTAATAGTATTGTGCGAATAGATAAACATTGGGAGATAGTACTAGCGAATCTCCCAAATAAATGTATTTCTCAATTTAATACCTGGATTCGAAGACTAAAGCAATGTTTATTTAACAAAATATAGATATCTGCCACGACTATGCCTGATCGTTCAATCTCTGTAGTATCGATAAAACGCCCGTGCGATCCTCAATCAGACGAGCGGTCCTCGTTGTCGCGCATTAAAGGAAAGTGACGGTTGCAAAAAAAATCCCTAAAAATTACTCTCTTATGCACGTCCAGGTGCAGTTTAGTTATTTTGATGTCATCTGCTCTATAAAATAGATCACTACGTTTGTTATTAAAGTAATTTCCTAGATTTATTACATTTTCATTGCAGCTTGATGCCTTGAATTTGGATTGGTCCGACATCTAATTCTTCGAACATTGGCGAATCTTTTTAATGGTAAAATACTTGCCTTATATGATCGCCAGAATGACGCGGTCAGGTTGTGGAATTCTCTTCCACCTAACATCCGCAATAGCAATACAATAACGTTATTTAAAAAACGAGTGAAAGAACATTAAATTTTCTCTTAATCTCATCCTGATAATAGTATGTATATGTAGTATATTATATAGCCCTTATATATATATTCCCCTTATAGGTATCTGTGTATTATTAGTATGTACTGTATACATACACTTTGTATGTCGTACATAGTAGCGTAAACTACACATAATGTGCTCTTTTCTAGTTAGTTTCTCCTCTCGCGGGGCTGCTGGAAGAGATTTCTATTGAAATAAGCAGTACCTTTGTACAATCTTTTCCTTATATCATTTATTGTTATTATGTTTTTATTTGTCTGTACATAAATTGTTAAATAACATAAATAAATAAAGTAAACCTTCAATTAGTGTACATTTCAATGCATATACTTTAATATCACGTAGTAAAATATGTTAGTATGATAACAATTAAAAACATGGAAGGCGGATTGTAAAGACTCTGTTCATGACTTAAAACATAACAATAATGCTAATTCACCGTCTATAACTCGTACAACGTTTGGATTGAGACACTATACTTTACTTATCCGTGAAATTAGTTATGGATTGCTTAATTTTTAATTATACAATCATTGAATCATATCAAGTTTTCTCCTATTATATAAAAAATAAACGTTTATGAATAATTCAAGGTGATTGTTTATCTGCCTGCCGCAATTGAATCGCATCCAAATAAATTTATTACCTGTTGGCGTAGCGTGCCTATAAATAAAAAATAGTACTTCTAAGTGTGTTCAATTCCAAATCGCATGACGAGAATTCTATTCTATCATTTTAGTTTATTGATGCAAAGACCGCGGTGTTATATGTTTTGTAATCAACAGGTAAATTAAAATCTTAATCGTGGGGGGCTTAACAATCATGTATTTCATGGTCACATAAAACACTCAGAATCAATATATATAGATCACACAATTAGTTATCTTGTGCGGAGATTAAGCCCAAAACATGAGGACATTAATGAGGTAACTACCTTGACTGCGCCGCAGGAGCACTCCTTGCATATGTACATAATTGTTAAAAGTTAGCTTAGACTGAGGGTACTTAATGTCCTCCTAGCCGAATATCGGCCACGACGGCCATTCTGAATAGAGATTAGCCATCTGCGCGGGACATATTGTAGTGCAAAAGTGTGTGCGCAAACACATGAGCACTTTCTAGTCCATCACTCTCATGATCCGATGGGACGCCTAGCGACACGACCGGAAAGAGATAAGGTATAGGACCAACGGCTTTACGTGCTCTCCGAGGCACGGGGGTATAATAACGCCAACTCCTAGACTTCGGACCGATTAGAAATTTTTCATTTTACAGAAAAGTCCCAAAGTCACTTTTTGGCCCGACCCGGGATTTGAACCCATTACCTCGTTCTCTGCGGGTTAACACGCTACCGCTAGACCAACGAGGCAATCAAGTACTTATCTAGGCACTAAAATAATGGCAACCGATCAAGTGCACACTCCACTAGAATTATGTCATATCTCTTACTGTAACCAGGATGTGATCTAAGCAGGGTAGGTACTGCTCATTTATTAGAGGTCGTAACGCACAAAGGACTTTTTTAAATTGAATAATGAATATTATATATATGTTGATTTCATACATCGTGCGGAAAACAAATGTATCGCTTGTATTATTTTTAATCCATAGCATATCCAAGGTACATAACAAGAGTAGATGACATTGCTTATTATAAGTATACACACATAAGGCAACGTTGCCGCTATTTATTTCATTCGACTTCAAGTGATTAGTTTCTAGTAGTTTTAATGAGACAAGGTACTGTTGGTACTTAAAATACAATATTATAGTCTACAAAGGATTGCTAAATATTAATTAAATCATGACATAATTGATGTATTCGGGTAAAAGAACAGCTCTATAATCTAGAACATCACGAACACGTGGAACGAAACTTATAAAATTAGACATAAATAAAACTTTTTCATTTGCTACCAATTAATATCCAAGTCGGTAATAAAATAGTAACCTCAATGCATAGTAAATATGTATATTGAATTACCTTTTGAGCACATTACTTATCAGTAGCAAAGATTGAGCAATCATATTTTTTAGAAACCCTAATGAAAAGGAACCGCCTTCGCCATGATAATTGACGTAGCGTAATGTACACGGTTTCGGTTGAAGCGGTTTATCGTGTGCACGCTCGATTGCCAATCAGCGGCTGGCGGTGCGCCAGAGCAGCGATCAAACCGACGCAACAGACGGATATACAGATGAAACAATAAATGTACTTGGAGCCATGGTCATTATAAAATTAACTACACTGAAATTACTTTGTTTTGTGTAAGCCTTTTAAGAGGGAAACCGTCATGGATTCCCATCGTATACGCTGCAGAACAATGGGTTATACCGAACTATTAATCGGACATAAACCTGCCCAGGGTTGTGTTGAGCACAATAAGACGTGTTCAGTGACGATACGCTACGGGCACCTCTGGGACACTTCAGTTGGCTTGTTTTTATGTTGGAAATTTAGCGCTTTATGGATTTAACGGAATGTTTAACTTAAGAGAAGTGTTCATTTATGAAATGCCTGGCGAGTTGGAAGGGCTACATTGAAATTATGTTATGTATTGTGATGTTCTGTGTCGAACTCGTCTTATAGTTAAGACGTAAAATGCCAATGAAATCATAAGCCTAGCCTACCAGTTATTTACGAACTGTTAGCTGGCATCTATAATATAAAATATGTTATCATCTGTGTCTCATACCGTGCGGCTACCGTACACCTGATGGTGTGGTTACCGTGCCGGCCGCATACTTGTTTGCCTTGGTAGTAGAAAAAAATCTTCACTGATCAGTTATTCCATTTGTGGTGTGCGCATTAGTTTACATATAGCGATATTAATATTCGTCACGGAGACGTTTCTCGGTAATATCGTTTAAAGCGTTTAATAATGCCCTCCTAGCCGAATTTCGGCCACGGCGGCCAGTCTCAACAGAGATTAGCCATCTGCGCGGGACAGACTTGAGCGCTATAGTAATAGTGCCCAAGTGTGTGCGCAAACACAGGAGCACTTTCTATTCTATCACTCTCATGATCCGATGGGACGCCTAGCGACACGACCGGAAAGAGGTCAAGCACAGGACCGACGGTTTTACGTGTTCTCCGAGGCACGGGGGTATGATACAGCCAACTCTCAGACTCCGGGCTGATGATGCTGAGAATTTTTTCTTTTTACGGAAAAGTCTCAAAATCACTTTTGGCCCAACCCGGGATTTGAACCCAGGACCTCCTTATCTGCGGGTGAACACCGCTAGACCAACGAGGTTTATTTAATAGATGAATTGCTATTAACATAAGGTCCGTCCGGTTTGGTCTATATTCTACGTAATATTATTTACGTAAGCGCAGTACGGTGTCAATACATTGAAATCAATGCATACCAGAAATGTGGATGTTGGTTAGAGCGTCCAAACCAAAATCCTCAATAGCAGTTCTTTCAGGAAGCAACTGAAAACTACTCCTATTGACAAATTCATTAGCTAAAATTCTTTACTATTTTAAACTACATGTTTATCCTACAATTTTGAATCGCAAAATATGATTGTAAAGCTGAACTGCCAACCTTGCTTTATAACGAGTCCATTATAAACTAGCAAATCGGTTTCAAATGATAAATCGTTAACAAAACAATCGTAGATTTTGCTGAATATTCTAGTCTCGTAGGTGTGTTTAATCTGAGCCAAACAAACACAATATATACCTTAAAATATTACAATACAGTCGTCATTGTAACGTCAATGAAAGACTAGGGCTAGCGACAGAGGTTTATTGACCATTGAGATTAACTACCCACCACCTAACAATTATTATGCTTAACCTACTATATACAACGTCACAATGAGAACTAAATAAATAACCATAGGAATTATAAACCGTAAATAAAATTAATTGAAGTCCATTTTCGTAGCTTAGTACAGGGCTAAGATCATAATATAGGGGTGACATGAAAAGTTATGAGAGTACAAGACTTGGTTAACTATGCAAGTGAAACAAATGAAAAACTATATGATATTGGTATACTGTATTATATCACTGTACACAAATAATTTCATTGAAATTATAACAATAACTAAATATTATTCTTATTTGTTAATCTAACTACCTACTGTTTAAACTGACTATTGGTATTTTTCTCGACATGTACACCAATCTGTTTCCGATTTCACTTTTCCGTTTTTTTGATGAAGCAGACTTGCCACTAAAATTCACCGCGAAAAATAGTAATTTGATACCGAGCGTACGAGCGAGGTGATCACTAAACATCAGCTGGTCAAACATCTTTAGATTATCATCAAGCTTGCCAAGAAGAGAAGCCATTCATAATTTTCAGAGATATGAGATAAATAGGTGTTATTAATAAATCATATAATGTTGTAAACGCGTATCCGACTCATCCACGAAGGATTCGGTACTATAGAGAGACTACTACTTTTTCTTTTATTTTTAATACTTACTCAGATTACTCTAATTTATGAAATTCATCCCGCTGTCAGACCGATGTTCAAACGTAAAAACAGGCTGCGGAGGTTAAAAGGGTTCGGATGGCGCCCGTTGGGATAGGAAACTTAAAATCTACCAACCAGAATGTTTCGCTGTTTAAATCCCCAACCCTACCGCGCCTGGTTGTTATGCGCCGCGCGCGCCGCACAGGTGCGCGGGGCGTGACGCGCATGCGCACAGATTCACATTCATAATAATTCATATGCTTCTATGATAACTACGATCATCATTATTAGCCAGGAAATGAACCAAATGTTTAATTTTATTAGCCCGTGCGTTATGGACACCTTAATTAATTAATTATTTTATGGGAACCACCTGTATGTAGTGTCACACGAATTAAACGTGCGTTGGCCCTGACCGTGTTCTATCACAAAATTGATTTTTATAATATAACAATTAATCAACTACGAGCTAAACACACGTATTATAAACAAATAGTCATTAATTGGTAAGATTTCTTACATGTCATGAAATACTAAATATTTGTTTACAATGGGTGAAATTAACAATTTAACAAACAATTTGCTTATTAAATTATTAGATATGAAAGTTACCTATATCACTAATACACGTCCGTATCGCGCTTAGCACACGCCTCATTAGTTTTTGATTTCAATGCGCGGCCGATTAGCCACTTGGGTTCCTACACGAGCTGGAACAGAAAGGATTGGTATTAGCCTAGTTTATTGTCATTAAGATTAACGTTTGGCCATTAAGTGGCTATTTAACTGGAACGACATAAACTGACTAACTCTGTTATAGGGCAATGTATAAGATTCTATAACAAACCTCCCAATGATATTGAAGAAATCTACGAATAAGTTTAAAAGAATTGACGGTCATCGTAGCCTAGTTGGTAGTGCTCCTGCCTACGAAGCTGGTGGTCCTGGGTTCGAATCCCGGTAAGTGCAAATATTTGTGTGATGAGCACGAATATTTGTTTCTGAGTCATGGATGTTTTCTATGTATATAAGTATTAATCTATCTATATAAGTATGTATATCGTCGCCTGGTACCCATAGTACAAGCTTTGCTTAGTTTGGGGCTAGGACGATCTGTGTGACATTGTCCCTTGATATTATTATTATTATTAATTATTAAAGCCAAATTGTGTAGCATAATCAGAAATATTGTAATATGCCCAAATTACAAAATTGCTGGTTATTAAGTGACAAAAGTGCTTGGGATTGAGTTTTATTATAAATATACTTAAGATTGAATCTTAAGTATATTTTATTTTAAAAAAGGATTCCAACTGAGTTTTCTGGCAGTGTTTCTCAGATATTTTCGGTCAAGTGCAACCGAGCAACTGTTTAGTTTATCACTTACAAAGGTTGAAAATTATTAAATAATTTAAAAAATATCTTTTTACTATTATGGTTCGATTTCTATCGGAAAATTAAAATAATGTTTTGAGGTTAGATTAGAGGATTGCCTTGCACTAAACAAACATTTGACAGTCAGGTGGTGCTGTATAATATCCAACTGTAAATATTACTTGGGCATGTTTCTAGAACAAAGCAAATCCCACGTACGCGTACATCCTCGCCTCGGTACAACTTGGATTTACGCTTTGCGCTACGGAAAATGTTATCAAACTAAAACTAATCAATACGGTATTATACTGTAATAAAATTGGTTATTTATTAACAATATTACGAATAGTTACTGATTTTATAATACATACAACATTATACGAATATACGATACCGTATTGCGATTGCGACTTAAACAAAATGAATATGGGCCTAAACTAACATGAGCCTGCGGCCCTCACCGCACTAATATATAAATAATCATAATTATTCTTTAATAACATTCAGTTTTCCATTTATTAATTCGGGTCGCAATCACAATGTTCTAATACATTTGGCTTGTGAGCGTACGTTATACCTTGCGAAGCATCTCTGTTTAGTAAATAAAATTCAAATACAGTTAATGTTTAATTTTCAATATAACATAAAACAAAATAAAAAAGGTTTTTATTCACGTAGAATTACAAAAGCGCTTGTAAATAGTCAGAACATGTAAATATCTATATGTAACTAGAAATAATAATGTATACCTACTTTACTATATTACATAGTTAAGTATGTATACGTTACTATATTAGTTACATATAGATATTTAGGTACACGGATTCTTAAAACCTTTATAAAATGTATTTTATAATGGTAATGACATTTAGCTAGCTTGCTATTTTTTTCATATCAGAGGACGACAAACGGGCAACCTGATGGTAAGTATTCACCGCCGCCCATGGACACTCGCAACACCAGAGGAGTCGCGGGTGCGTTGTCAGCCTTTTAGAGTCAGCAAACAAGTGTTGCTGACCCTTCTCCCCACCCCGATGAGCTCTGGCGACCTTACTCACTCGCAGAAACACAACATCGTACCGATTAAGTTATTGTTAAGGAGATTATGTTTAGGTCTAATTATCAAAATTTATATTTAATATTATTTATTATGAAATGTTTTTATTTTATAGTTTAAAAAATAAATATATTGTATACGTATTCTATTTCTCGATCGAAGCTCGTCATCAATATGCTAGTCTAGGCATATGACGCTGCGTGCGCATGACGTCACCACCAATAAACAGGCACGCTTGAGCTTGCGACGTTTAATGTTCAGTGTCTTTATTCAAATATCAGTAATTGCAGGATCTTGACCAATCAGAGAGCAGGCTAAGTTACTAGAATATCAGTAAGCTACTCATGCACTGCACATTAGCTACTAAATAATTTCATGGAATTGGCATGCGTATGCGCGTACGCATGTGTTCAAATGTAATGTGTTCCTTCATTTACATTGAGTTTTCTATTGGTTTTAGATAATTCTATTTTTTTGGCAGTAGATAATATAATAGATTTATATGAATTCACAATGTAAGAAGAATTATTCACAGCCGTTAGGTATTACATAATTAAAAAGGTAACGTCTGGCAGGGCTGTCTTTCGGCATTGAATAACCAGACGTGGCAGGGAAAATCTCTTCCTTGTTAACAAACTGTGATCTAATAAATAGCTAGTATATTACCAGTCAACATCATAAATTTAATAAGATTTGGTAAAAGGTTACGTTCAACAATTACTGAGCATTTGATGTAAAATATCGGTATCTCCCTGATTATCTGTGTATATTCCTATTGTTTAATGAATCAATTGATACGAATGAGTGCGAGTCCTGGGGCCACACCGTGAGATCCAGCTAAACTGATTTCTATCAATCATATAAAACTTAATCTTGCCCGTCAATCACGTTCTCAATGTTAATAAACAAAAGATTACTACGTGCGTCAAATAACATATCGATTCATTACAAAATATATGTATGTGAACTATGGATTACCATCGCGATCCGGCGAATTGATGTGTATGGAAATAGTGCGCATGCATGGCTCGCATATGTAATGCCCATGCGTCACTCGCGCAGGTGCGGGTTCCGAGAGCGCTTCCTTCCCAGAAGTCCCTCCCCCTCCTCCCACGATGGACCTGGCCATTGTAATGCACGCACGTGGTGTAAATATTTATTGACCATGGTGACCCTGAAGGGCTACTGTCTGGTAGCCGTGAAAATTAAATAAGTAATAATAATTAAATGACGAGGTCGATACTGGGGACAGATTATTGCGACCATTTCGAGTAAGATTTGCTAACAAATGGCAGGAGTTACAAAGTTATTTTAATAATAATATAAGTTATTTCTCATCTACATAGTTTTCAATATTGATTAAATTTTAACAAATGTTTGAATATTTACAGAAATTATGATTTAGTTTCACAAACGATATATTGAGTTTTGTGAACAATTATTTCTAAATAAACAAATGTTGTATAATTCTCCTGTGTTTAGCGTATCGTTGGTTACACCAAATTACAAGATATAAGATCATGTCTTATTATAAGCATTTCACTGCATCACTACTCAGTCAGATTAGTAAAAAATACGAATTCTGTACACAATATTATGTCAAATACCGTGTTCAATGTGTCAAAGTGCAGGTTAGCTAGAATGGCATATTCGGAATCGCGTCGGCCCCTTGCACCTTGCCCTTACCGGCGCCCAGTGGGCCTTGCTCCGATCTCCATAAGGGTTAGTGAGTTAGTTGGGCGATTGATGAACTTATTTGACACTCTAACTTGGCTAGAGTGCGTCCTGCAGTGTATTCAGATCATTTAGGATCTTTACCAGTTCGCAGGCAACGCTCATTGCTGCCTCACTGTTAGCTGCTATTTATAAAAGTGCGTTACCCTGCATGTTACAACCAATATTGGTTGGAACGTGCAGCACCTGATAGCCAAAGGTGGTCCTTAGGCTATCAGATACTATCAGTATAATATCGGCGTAGCCATCTCTCAAACCGCAGACGCGGAAGGTGAATACGTGCCCTTGTGCAGTACTGTGACATTAGTATGGGACATTGTGCGCTGGTGTCGAACGCCACCTGATGAGTGTAGCCTACCGACCACAACAGAACATATTATAAGCAGAACAAAGTGTTGTACAGGCGACGTGTCGTTGTTTTAGCTTTATTTCGTAGGTCACTTGCTTTCGACATTAGATTACAATTTAAGCCTAGGATTATTAGTTCCTCAAAAACTAATATTGACAAGACTACTCTGGCATAATAGGCCTTTGCACTGCATTCAAAAGGATAGGGATAAACCCCATGTATCTGAATATTAATTATTTTGATTGCAATTTTTGTGATTTCAAAATTTTCCCACATCTAATTATAATTAAATAATTAGTACACCAATTCATATTTTGCTAAAAAAATTGTGCCTTGTTTTCGCTAAAGTCTCATCTGAGAACTTGAGATGTGAGTTCACTGTTTGTTCTTTAATTAGTAGTTAGCTTCTTCCCGCGACCTTTCCCGCGTGAAATAGTGACTTATTTTTGATATAAAAACACCTTCGGAAATAATGCATTATTTTAGAACAAATTTGTTCGGATAAAAAGGTTATAGTGAGCAAACCTCAAGGGATAGAGAGAGATATGCTGTCTACAAGGGGACAGACCGGAGAAATTTTATAAGGTAATTTATAATTCAGTATCAAAAATAAGTAAATATTACAATTATTATTTTCTATAAAATATATTTATCTGTAGCAAAGCGAGAAAGGGTTAAGTATATTATATTTATATGTATTATATAAGAGTATAAGATTAATACTATAAAAGCCGTCTTCAAACTTCAACGTTTAAAATCAGCAATATAAAAGGTATAACTAGTATTAATTATCGTTGAAATTAACTATTATTGACTGCTAAATGTTGAGAATAATATCCTTCAATAGATGCCGTTTGTGGTAATCAGTAATAGACATTAATGTTATAATAGGAATAGTATGAAACGTGCGGACATGAGCAGCGCGTTAATGAGTGCGGCTCATCCCGGGGCATGGGAAGCTTTGGACTATTAAATGTGCACTATGAGTGCGATAAGCGCATCGGCCGAACGGGACTATCTATATTCTATTGGGTGTGACCGATGTTGACTAACATAGATGTTGGCACAAAGGTGGAGGTAGTTTATTGCTGAAGCTCTCCTGGCCAATGTACAGAAGCCACCACATCCAGCTACACCAATCTGTCAAATTTCTTTTATAGATTTTCAACTTTATCACATAAGCTTAAGGTTCACTTTGAATTGGGGAAGTTTGACAGATTTGGGTAGCTTGATGTGCTGGCGTCTGTACATTTGTTGAACCTAAAATTAACAGTGATTACCCGTCTACGGGTTGTCAAATGACATCAGTGTATGTGGTGCATGTAATCTTTCCTATCAATCAAATCAATCTCCTATGTATCATCATATAGCCTTATTGAAAACAAACAAAGGCGCAATGCGTTGCGCATTCTCATCGATTCTTTCTGACTCTTATCTGCAAGAACCCCACGGGACCCCTCTGCATGTAAACCAGGTAATTACTAGATCACCGAAGTAAACAGATACAAAGACAGAAACAGTCACAGGAAGGAGCCGGAGGGAGCTGCACTTCCAGGTAGTATTGAACTAAGATGTTGTGTTTTAGAAGTTTGCCTTCTGCAGGGGGGGATGCCTACGCATATCACCCGCAAAAAGTGTCTGCGGGTGAGTATGTCGGACTCGCACCGACTAAACCTAACATGCCGTGGACTTCTTTTGGCGCCTGATGGTAGCAGCCCTGGGAAAGCGGGTATGCTGCTCTGGTGCCCCCCCTTTTGCGCCATGTCTCAGATGATCGGGACATGTACCCTGGGAGAGTTCTGGATCCCCCCCCCCCTATTTCTTTTACTTATTTATATATTATATATGATGATGATGATATTATATTAACTCCTATCAGTCCAGCTCAGAGACTGGGTCACAAACAGATCACTGTCTTCCTGGCCTGCTTGCACGTGGCGACAGTAGAGGACACCAATAGTTCCTTTATTTTTGTATTGAATTCAGAAACTGAATCTTGAAAGGTACCTAGTATTACCATCTCTGTGCCATTGGGCTTTAGGTTCGATTACGGCACTGACAACTACTTGTGTGACTCATATGTAGTAGTTTAAAGTGTGGGAATACTTTGCGACGGTTCGGTGCATATATATCAATATATAGAATATTATAACCCCATCTCATCCAGTGGGGGGCTCTCCAGATATTTGACGATTTCTACGTCCGAGGGAATATCTACCAGAAAACGGGCAGCAGCGTGTTTCTGTGAACTATGACCATCAAACTGCGATCGCCAACCCGTCTGTCAAGCGTGGCGATTATGGCATTATTTGGGGAGGCTTTTGTCCAGCGGTGGACAAAATCAAATATCTGGAGATCCCCCCACTGGATGAGATGGGGTTATGATATTCTATGCCGTCACCACCCAGCAGTGCATGTTTGTAAAGTTCTAGGCAACAAAAACATTTATCTCCCTAGTGCAGTTATTTTTCGAATTGTTAAAGATAAATTATCATTTATTCAGATATCAGATGCTCTTGATGTTAAATCCAACTAATAAACGACTAGGGAACGAAATCATTCACTACATAAACTCAATCGATCGATTACTAAAGTAAAGCCGCGTTTATATTCATCTAACGCGGTGTCCGAGCCTTTAGCATACCGCGTGTGTGAATAGGATGACCCATGTGTGCAGCGTTGCACCGACGTGTGTGCGCAGGCGCAGGTCCCGTTATGTCGGGTGACCTTTGCAACATTGCAGTTAATCGTCGCAGCCTTGACCTCGGTCAAACACATTTATGGTCAATTATAGTACGAAACTTTCTCTTATAACAAGCTACTTGTTAAATTAAAGAAAGCATTCATGAATATAAATTAAGATATTTATGTTTAAAGTATGAATAAATAGTTCAAACTTTGCTTAGTTTGGGCTAGATGGTGCTGGACATTTATTTGTTTATTATTATTTTTATTATCTATTAAATTTAATCATTTGAATTAACGAGGCGGCTATTAGATATTTCTAATAGCCGTCTCATCATCAGAGATTAGGCGCAGCCGACAGCTTTACGAACGAGCTTTGTGTCGGTGACAAGGAGCCTTGACCTCGCATGCTTCCATACTTCGGTAAAAGTTGTAACCCCTCAATTCTATCTCTCATTGACAGATTAATCATTTTGCTAGGTTTTAGAAACTCAGTTTATATTGAAAAAATTCAAAACAGTAGCAAATCATTATTGTGGAATATAAACAATATTTTTATTTATAAAAAGTTTGAAACTTATAACAGAAACTTATTTGACACCAATTTGGATAATTATTTTGGCTAAAGCTTCTGTAACACACATCAGACTGGCTAGTCCAGATGTCGTGTTGTGCACCGCGGCTCCGGTCGCAGGCGCACATGCCACACATATTGTAGATATGACCCTCACCACATAAAATATAAAAAATACTAGTATTAATATATTCAAGATAAGTCTGCTTTACATTTAATACTAAACATTATTACATTAAACTTTTAATTTGACGGACCTGTTGGCGTGGTTGGCAAATGCTTGCTTTTCACGCCGGAAGTCGTGGGTTCGATTCCAACACAGAACAGATATTTGTGTGCATGAACATCTATGTTTGTCCTGAGTCTGGGGGTAATTATTTGAAAAATGGTAAGAAATGTTGCCTTAAATACGAGTATTAATAAAACAACACGTAAACTTATAATAAGTTGGTGAACCTTTGTATAAAATCAGAATATTATGTACTTGATATCTCAGCGCACGGCTACGGCAGCCCATTGAGTTTCACCCTCGATTAGGCGCTCTCCCTCTGCTCAATATTGCCGTGACCATATTTACTTACTAGCTCTTTTCCGTCAACCCACTGCAAATTTTTAGTCTTCATAGATAAATTAAATATTGTCTAATATTAAAAATCTTAGAAAGTTTAGTATTACGTATCTATTATTTCAAATAATATAACATAAAACGCTCACAGCCGAAAATTATTGGAGAGGGTGCGTGGCTAGACTATAGATAATTAGTAAAAAAAAGATAATTGCATCATAACTGCTGATCTGTCGGTTCTGACTGTAATAATTAGATAACAGCTAAACATAACAGCCATGCTGAAGGCCTAATGGAAGTCTTGTACAATTTTGACACTAGAGTATCCATTGCCCAAATAAATGCATGTTACCGTTTGAAACATCTCCGCTCTGCATCGCGCTTACAGCCTCGGTCTGCTGTTGCAATCGTGTCACAAGTGGCACTAAAGTTTGGTTGGTTTAACTACGTGGTTACGCCTTATTTCAATGATTCGTCGTCGTGAGACGATTGGTCAGCTATTGCAAATGTTGTATAATATAAACTCATGACACAGTGGCGCTAGAATTTTAGGTGTGTGGTTTTCAGTATAACTAATCTAAAACAATAACAAAGGAATGAGCCCCTTTAGGTTTCTATCATCTTTGATGTTTTTCAGTGCAAAAATTCCGTGATCCTGAGCAGTTACCAAGGGAATAGAAACTTTGTAAAGCTAAATTAAAATGGCACAAGAGAGTATCTCGTAGATAACTGCTGTATCTTTTGTTATCCTGTCGTTAAATCGTAAATTCTCGCTTGTAAGACTTCGGTGACTACTTTTAAAGCTAGCTTTTTTTATTTAAGTGATCTAAATTTGAATCTCTGTCAAGTTTTAGTGCAATGCAAAGCTTTAATAAAAACATGGCCACGTTTCCAGAAACAAAGCCGATAAATGGTACCTACATCCGTCGTGAGCACGGGAATCATGGGTTTGATCTGCCGGATCTGTGTATCGTTCTTAGCTTAACGTTGGCATCATACACTAAAGAATATTTTCAACTTAAGACACTGCTGTAAATATTGATTTAATATAAACTACTTAAATGTAATAAAAACTACCCCTTTCAAATATTTATCGAGTGAGTAATGTTTTAGATTACATTATATGACAATAAAAGAATATTAGTGATGTGTGATGAACGATATGTACCAATACATTCGTGTATTATAATTTAATTAATGCATTTATTTAGTCATAATATTAACAAAAATGACCTATATCGAAAACGAAAGCTGCATATGCTGCTGCAAGCTATCATTAAACTATTTATTGATTCAATATAACAGCCTGGAGACACCATTACCAACACATGATTAAAGTATGACACATTAAATAAATTGACACTTCATTATTGTAATAAAATGCAGTGCGTATTACAATTCAAGTCCTTCCGAAGGTCTCGCACTCAACACGCGCCCCATGCGACGCACGGCTCCGCTGCCAAACTGAACTATTGTGCAGCTGTCAGCTTCTGCAAGCTGCTCAATGTTTAGAAAGCGAGGTATCTCTCTGCGTAGGTCACTCAGGTGATCGTACTCTCTTTTTTTAGCTTGTTAGCTCTACAGGACTCTATGTCGATCTGATATGCGTTGGTAGTTTTTTCTTTAATTGTTATGCTAAAGACTGGATCATACCTGCTAAGTTTCATTTATATAATATACTGTAACACTCCGAGGTACTAGTTGAGGTAATTGCTAGATCTGTTCATTAGATTGCCATTAAGATTGATAATCTGTTTTGGAATGTGGAAATGAAGCTATTTTTGATCATTACCCACTTGACCTGTTGCAAATACTTAGTAGTTATAATCCCCGCTTTGGCGTGTTTTATTAGCAATATATGAAACTATTCTAAATGTATAATTTATATAATTTTATTATAAGTTTAATTCCAAGCCTATTATGTAAGCTAAAGGATAACATAGTTATTCACTTACTAACAAAGTATTTACATTAATATCTTGTTTCAGACAAATAAAATAGTTATTAATGTTATTATTAGTAGACGAAAAGATATACCGCTATGACAGTAAGGGGGGGTGGGGTCGGTTTACAATTTTGGTACGGAATTTCAAAAAAGCAATAACTAATACAAAAAAATTGAGAATAATTTAAGGTAATTAGGTGTTGTTGCTGGTATTTTTAAAAGTCGTCGCTTTCGATTTAACAAAATGTCGAACTTTAGCATAATATCGCAATGCATCAATTAATTATGTCCACTTTGGAGCGTAATGATGATGAACACCGCGGTAAAGTCAAAGTGATAATCGGTATCATAATTAACTTGAATTATCATTGCACATAGCGGTCGTATAGTTGATGAATGGGAAATGGAGTGACGATTGACAGCCACCGGCCAGCGAGCATACATAAGTGCTGCTATCGGAAAATGGGCACTCAAATAACTGCAAATTACATGAGTGTCTCGATAGTTTAATAGGTTATAAGGCTCTAGAAAAGGAGGTTCAATATTTATTAGTTGAAGAAGAGTGACGTTTAGATTCAAATTAGAGTAATGGTTTCTAAAGGATCGGCAACGCGCGATTGAGTCGTGGTTTGAAGTCTCCGCGAACAGGTTGAGTTTATTATAATATGGATTATTTTCACTATGATGTCGAGATAGTAATAAAGGAGACAACGATAATGATGGTAATAGTGATCATCGTGATTTCTTCTCTAACAGGAAGATGTTATCTGTATAACTTCAATGAGCCTTGACGTAGATTCAAAACCCTTTACTTATATACATAACGTGACACATATCACCTTGAGTGATGGTTCGCACGGATCTTTAATCATATTTGAATGACAAAAACAAAACATGATTGCAATTCGGTGCAGAATATCGGATCAATGAGTAAAGGAGAGAACCTATTCCACATCCAAAAAAAATTGTGTCGGTCCATGAGCCAAACAACATTGTAAAAAATGAAAAAAAATGCCTACAGAAATTAAAAGAAACTTATTTGACGAGAACTTCGACCACAGCGCGTTTTATAGTCAATAAACCCCTTATGCGACACCATCGCCACGCGAACTTGTTCTAAGTTCCTACAAAAATGGCCGTCATAGCCGAACAGTCTATAACCGTTTGCTCCGTGATAAAAATAAAAAAAGCTGTTATAGTGCAGTGTGAACGTTAATATTGTGTTATAATTACTTATAGAACAGTTATTAGTGTTATCACAAAGTATCGAACAACAATTAATCGTATTAAAGGTTAATAACAACAATTCATATTCAATTCTTTATAAAAAAGAAGTAAATCAGTGTCTTGTTACAAACCGCCGAGCTGTGTTGAAAAAAACGCGTAAGCGCCGCGTTTTTCACGGCGCTTATGACCTTCTCGTCGGCGAAATCCAAGCAACGAAGAGTGTGCATATCTTTCATTGCTACTCGTCGTGTTTTTTACCCTGCGCGTACGCAAGTGAGTCATCGCAACTTAACTAAAAGCACCTTCTATTTGTTTAAAAGTAACTTTTGAGTGCCGCAACGATACAAACATCGAAAATGCAATGTGCAGCTTGTCAGTCGCCTGTCGAAGATCACCTATATTTGAAATGCCGGCTGTGTTTATTATTTTATCACAATCTTTGTATCAGCATATCTAATAAGGAGTTTAAAAACCTTAGTAATGATTCCAAGGCTAAATGGTCATGTCCGGCGTGTCGCAGTAATGCTCCTAAGAGTGATAATTCTAACACGCCTGTCCGGCCAGTGGTGTCACCCGGTTCGCGTTCTAACATTAATGCGGCTAGGCGCGGGGCGACTGAGCCGCGCGCCGCTAAGGATACGAATACTTCCTGCTCGCCCTCTAGTTTGTCACGTTCCGATATCCGCACTATAATAAAGGAAGAACTGCAGGCATGCATGACTGATTTCAAGACCAATATTAATAGCCAATTACGTGAAATGAAAGACGATATTAGAAATTTCAAAGATTCGATTACTTTTATGAACAAGAATTTCGAGCAACTAAATACTGACATAAAAGCATACAAAGTAGATATCGATCGCATCAAGAATGAAAATGAATGTCTTAAAAATGATATCATGGCTATATCAGCGCGCTGTACCCAATTAGACCAACTTATGCGTTCTTCCAATCTAGAAATTCAATGCGTACCTGAACATAAGACGGAAAACATAATTTCAATAGTCAAACAACTTGGTAAAGTGGTGGCTTGCCCCATTAACGATACAGAGATAACATACTGCAGTAGAATTGCTAAAAAACACCCGGAAAGTCAACGCCCCCGTGCAATACTGGTAAGACTAAGCAGCCCCCGTTTACGCGATACTCTTTTAGCGGCTACTATAAAGTATAACAAGCTGCACCCTGATGAAAAGCTGAACTCCAGTCAATTGAGTATTGGCGGAAATAAGAAATCTATATATGTGTCTGAAAATTTATCGCCCGAGAACAAGTCACTTCACGCTGCAGCGCGATTCAAAGCCAAAGAACTAAACTACAAGCACGTATGGGTGCGTAGCGGTCGTATATATATGCGTAAAACTGATACATCTGAATATATTTATGTGCGCAATGCAGTAACTTTAGATAAACTGTCAAATCAGTAATTATTGTATTATTCGTCATCTTTTTGTACTCCATAAAAATAATCTTTAGTTAATACTTATTACATTTTTAAAATTCTCGTCCATAAGTATATATTTTCAAAACGTTAGAGGTTTACGCACTAAGACGTTAGAATTATATAGACATGTTTTGAGCTGTGATTACGACGTTATTGTACTGTGTGAAACATGGTTAAACCATACTATATTTAACTCAGAAATGTTTGATGATCGTTACACTATATATAGACGTGATCGAGAGACCAGTGAATTTCACAAAAATAAATCAGGTGGTGGTGTTTTAATCGCTATATCTAGGCGTTTTGACTCACGTAGGCTAACCCAGATAGAGAGTGGCTGCGAAGACCTTTGGGTGGAACTAGATATGAGTAAATCACGGAACTCTCCAGATAAATTGTACATATGTGCCGTTTATTTACCTCCCCCGGTTCAAAAACATATTTTTGAACATTTTATAGACAATACTAATCGTATTTTAGAATCACATTTTAATACATTAATATTAGGGGATTTTAATCTAAGTTCAGTAACGTGGCCCAGTAATGAGAACATTACATCTTTGCCGCCATCTTTTCCTGGCCCACTCGGGAACAAATTACTCGATTTTATAGCTCTCAATAACTTAAGGCAAGAAAACACAATACTTAATAACCAAGGAAAAATTTTAGACCTAGTACTCTCTACTGAAACAATTGACCATATGCAAGAAAGCAAATACGTTCTCAGCAATATTGACCCATACCATCCGCCTTTGGAATTTGTCTTATCGCAATATCCTACAATAGGACTTTCCCCCAAAATTCCCAGTGATAAGTATAATTTTTACAAAGCAGATTATAATAAAATTATAAGCGAACTCAAGTCTATCCCATGGGTTGAAGAACTCTCGGTTTTGACGAGCGTGGATGATATGGTGGATATGTTTTATAGGACGATCAGAGAAACAATTTCAAAATATGTACCTCTAAGTAAGATTACACATCAAAAGTATCCCTGCTGGTACACTAAGGAACTCATAAAGTTGTTAAAAGAGAAGCATAAAATACGTACAAGGTACTACAAATACGGGAATCCTCTGGATGAGTTGTCTTTTTTGTCACTGAAAAAACGTTGTTTATTATTAATAGAATCGTGCTACAGGAACTATATTGATAACTTGGAGAACTCCTTTTCAAAGAATCCAAAATTATTTTGGACTCACTTAAAAAATAAACGCCAAAACAGAAGTACTTATCCATCATCAATGTATTTAGATAACAGGCAAGTTTCTAATGGTTCTGGTATTTGTAATCTTTTTGCGTCCTATTTTGCGTCTGTTTATAAGACACCATCTTCAATTTCCACACATTATCGTGACCCTACATTACAGTGTTCGTCAAATACTGAGTACTTGGCGGCAATGTCTTTCTCTCAGAATGAGGTGCTAACGGGCCTTAAACGTTTGGATCGAAATAAAGGAGCCGGTCCCGATGGTATACCCAGTCTTTTTGCAATAGAATGTCGTGAAGCGCTCTCCTTACCGCTCTCGATAATATATAACAGGTCAATAGAATCCGGATACTTTCCTACCGCATGGAAGGATTCGAAGGTTGTGCCCATTCCTAAACCAGGGGATATTGCAGCTATAAAAAATTATAGGCCAATTTCTATATTACCTGTTTTCGGTAAATTATTTGAAACATTAATAAAACCCACTATTAATTGGCATATAAAGCAACGAATATCACCACAGCAGTTTGGTTTCCACAGTTCTCGATCCACAACAACCAACCTTATTTCATTTGTGACCTTTTTGACTGATTCAGTTGATTCTAACATCCCAGTTGACACAATTTACACTGATATAAGCAAAGCGTTCGATACCGTCGACCACAATATCCTTATTAGTAAACTCTCCAAATTTGGTATAGCCGGAAACTTGCTAAACTGGTTTTCCTCGTATTTAAGCAATCGGACTTCCAGGGTAGTTGTTAGTGGTTATTCATCTCAATCATTTATAGCACAATCAGGCGTGCCCCAAGGATCGATTCTCGGCCCGATTCTGTTTAATCTATTTATAAACGATATTGTACCACTGTTCAAACATAGTAAATGTTATCTTTATGCAGATGATCTCAAGCTGACAAAACAAATAAAAACTCAACGAGACGCTTTTCTGCTGCAGGAAGATTTGAATTGTTTAGTTGACTGGTGTGGTAGGAATGGCCTAGCATTGAACATAGAAAAATGTAAATATATACGATTCTCACGCAGTACTCGACTGAACTCGCAGATATACACTATCAATGGTAAGGCATTGGAAGAAGTGACTACAATCAGAGATTTGGGAGTTCATTTGGATAGTAAAATCAGATTCCACACTCATATTGATAAAATAGCAAACAAAGCCTTTCAAATGCTAGGCTTTGTTATAAGGAATTCTAAAGACTTCAAAAAACCACAAACAAAAATTATACTTTTCTCAACCTTAGTTCGATCTAGTCTAGAGTACTGTGCACAGGTCTGGTCACCACACTATGACATACACATTAAGCGTCTTGAGAGAGTGCAAAAACGTTTTCTCTGGCACCTTTCATATCAGTGTCACAAAGCGAAAGTATTGCCGACATATGAAAGTCGCCTAAAACATTTTAAGCTCCTTAGTTTATCCGATCGGAGAAAATTATTGGACCAGATTTTCCTACATAAATTAATTAATGGTGACCTAGACTGTTCGACTCTTTTAGAAAAAATAAATGTAAATGCGCCATCAAAGTTACCCCGTGCAAGTAAATACGCTCTTTTTTCAATCAAATCATCGAAAACCAACCTGGGTCAAAACGCCACTATGAACAGATTATTAAGTCAGTACAATAAACTAACGAAAAATCTTGAAATCGGTTTGGATATTTTCTCAAACAGCCTTCCAAAATTTAAAAGAAACATAATGGCATCTTTAAATGTTTCATAATATATATATATATATCTAAAATATATCAATATGGTGAAGTGGTCTCGAACATGTTTATGTGTTTGTGTTATGCATGCCTAGTTATTTTCCTGGTTAGTTATAATAAATTAGGTTTTAGTACTCTTTGGATTTGTAGTAATATAAGTAGTTATAGTAATCTTAAGTTTAGTAAGTAATTAAAAAAGAACTGTCATTTACCATGCCGTGGCGACTTGTAAGTAAAGCAACATTTAGCACGTAATTTTATATCATGTATGTATTCAATGTATTAGTGTATGTTTTGTAAGTTGTCCTAAATAAATAAATAAATAAATAAGTTCGTTTGACAAGGGTGCGTCCGCAATAAAGTAAAAATAAGTTTCTGCATATTAACAGATCTGATAATGACTGGTAGTCGAACAATAGTATAGAAAGTAAATAAAGTTATAAAAGGTTACACCAAAAGGCCTCTTAAAAAGTTTATTGTAATATTTTAGATGAAAATTATTTTTTCTTGAATCATCATACCCACGTACTTAGAATACGGGAAAACAAATGATACTACCAGAGATCGTTATATAAAATAATTTATATCTAGAATTTACACAAACAAAACGTCCCGTTAAATAACGTTTCACAGATAAGATATGTAGGGAGAGGGGGTGAGGAGGGGTCGTGGAGTGAAGGAGTGGTTGCGCCACGCTCTTTGTTTTATATCATGGCTATGGAAGTTTGAAATGTGCACACTTTAAATTTGCCTTCCATTTACTATATTTTTAGAAAATGATATGAAATGCATAAATTGAATTATGGTTTGGTATCATGATAAATTAAGTTTCGAAGAAATGGTATCGTATAGTATTCCCTCTTTCAATCTATATCCATTTAGAAGTAGAAAATGAATGCCTTACCGAGGACTACGGACTCCTGAATTGGGATACAATTGTGCACTAAATTCGAATTAACTTATAAAAAAAATCAAATTGTATAATTCCTACAAACATCAACATCTCGTAGGTAATATAATATATAAAGATAATGGTTTATATTAATCTACAATATAATCAATAATAAATATCTAGAAAAAATCACATTGAATGATTTGGTATTACTTATTAATGAGTTTATAACTTACTTAATTTTATAAATTATTATTAATGAGGCCATTCCTTATAGAATGTATGATCAGTACTGATAATAATCAGTTCGAACATAGACTTAATACTACATAACTACCATATATTGTTTCTAACCCATCTCATATAAGCTCTCACTCTGACAAAGGTTTGCTGGAAGAGAACTCATAGTTGAGTTAAGCTCGCCTGTGTACATGCTAGCTCTAATGACTTATATGAATATGTATTTCTGTGTGCAATAAAGAATAAAGAATATATTTGTTACTTTTACTGAATAAGGAATAAAATTAAATAACCTACAACAATTACAGTATTTTACACAAGTTCTGGAACAATATTCTAAAAATCATATAAAATCAAAGGAATAAAAAAATAATAAAGAAATTCTAGTCACAGTTTTATTAACAATTTTTAATTTTAAAGTTATCAGGAGTTTTCATAAATATTAAATAATAATTTCTATCCACAATCCAACATTTATTTCGCCGTGCGGTTGTTCGGTTATTGTAGCTTTAAGGTTTTCATTGAACTTGGTTCAAGTTTAACTTTTTACGTTTTGAAACCCATGATTAAACTTAAAAACTAGTAACAATTTCATCTCACTAAGACTATACCATGACCGACAGGATGGATCTTATTATTGACTAGACCTAGTAGCGGGGCTTTTCTGTCATCGACCTAATGTAAATAAAAACGGGATGAAGTCGCCCGAGTGTTAGTAGTATATAAACATTAGTATATAGATCTTCAGGTACCTTCAGTAACTTAACCTTCACTTAGTATTCAGCATACCTTTAGACAGGGGTGAGGCGGGCCGTATTTTAAAAACAGACGCCGGTGGAATATTTTGCTACGGACTGAAAGGTTGTAGTAGTACTCAATAAACCTTACGTATAAACTAGGATAGGTCTCTCAAAATTGGATCATGTCTTATAAAAATCTTTCGATAAATCTTGTAGGAGGGCTGTTTCAGAAGTTGTTAGTAAAACTGATAAAAGTCATAATCATATATATAGATCCTATACTATAATTTTTTTTGAATCGTCACATCTCTTTCACTACCATGCGGTGCTTGACGTATAGCCATTCAGAGCACTGCCAAAAAACGGAGATGGATTTGAGATTAAGTTTATAGGTACATTGAGATTTTTAAGAATATTTATACATATAATAAAATCATAGGAAAGTCAAAACTGTACATTGAATATTTTTAAAAAGGATACTTGGAGCGTGATCTACTATCGATATCAAAGCCAGAAATATAGTTTTTAGATTTTTTGTCTGTTTGTATGTATGTATGTCCGGGCTAAACTCAAAAAGTATTGCATGGATTTACTTAAAATTTTGCATGAATGTTACTAAGAGGTCGGCTCAACATATAAGCTACATATTATCACGCTATCACCTATGGGGGAGGAGCTGTGATAATTTATAAAGTTAAACGCGGGTAAAACCATGGGGCACAGCTAGTAGTATAGAATTGTACTATCTTTTTTATAACTTACCTATCTTTACAATGAGAGAATACCAACATAATAATGCGGCCAGCAGCACTTGGAAATATTTTCATAGAATTACATGTCATTGAGACAGTTTCTACTATATTCTTCAGTAACCCCGATAACAAATGTAACAAGCAATAACAAATGGAATAGCCGATAACAAATGGAATTCTTTTAAAAAAGAATCAGGATTATCTTAACAAATAATTACAATTTAATTATCTTACGGCGTTGAATTAAACCAACTCATTCCCGAGCAATTTTATCATCAAAATAGTCTGAAACTATGTAACATGGCTTGCTACATAAGTTAGCTTCAATTTTTGTTTTAAATTTGTTGATTGACAGTTTTCTGATCTAATCGGGAAGGTTGTAGAAGCGTATTCACTGCGCATAAAAGAGTTACTGCTTAGTTTAGGTGCGAGAAATGTATACAACAAGATAATATTTATTTCAGGCTTTTATGTTATGAGTGTTCCTTTTCTATTCCAATTAATGAATATTTTTATGGACATACAGTGTATTATCCCATATATTTTAAAAATTATATATATTAAAATCGAAGATGGTCAGAGACATTTTCTAAGCAGGTTTACATGCAGATTATATTGCGATCTGTTACAAATGGATATGAATAAAAATAATGCGAATGCATCTCAATGTTGTGTTGAATGTTCAAACGAAAGATTTCTCACTGGTGTTTAACAAATTGTTAGAACAATCTAGATCTATGTACAGACAAAATGACAAGGCAAATAATATTAAGCTTGTCAAATTTAAATATCTTTGTGAATATGTGGAATGAAAATGAAAAAAATAGTTGATTCTTGTATGTACGAAAGTCACAAGTTAGACAGTTATAAGGTATCGCGCACCCGTATATTTACAGCTCGGCGTTGGCTCAACCTTATACTTCCACTAATCACTGAAGGCAATGGTTCGCGTATCATCTCCTAATTGCGAATTTAATACTGTCTCGGAAAAGTTATAGTTTTATTGGACGTTATAATTGTGCCAATTAAAATGGGCTCGTCACAACCGCCATAATTATCAACTGAACAGGACAAATTGCGGCGCTATTGTGTTTGGATGCATCATTATTTCTTACTTTAATTGATAAGGTAAAGACAGGTATAAAAAAAAACTTACAAATCTGCAATTGTCGGTGGTTTAGATCATATATAATGTTGTTTAATGGCGAAATGTTACTATTATTTTTGCGTTAAATAACATGTAAATTCAAAGAATTAAATTCTTAAGAAATATAAAACGTAAACAATTGATATTTAAGAAACATGTACAAAATATAATTATTTATGTACATAAAACTAACCTATCACGTTTCAAAAGTCCTTTTTGCTATTTAAGCTAGCGCCGGCACGACATAAAAAGTAACGTGGTCTATGTATAACATACCCGACTTGTAAAGAAAGAGGTTCTGAAAAAAGAGGTTCGGTAAAGAAAGAATCTTTTCGACTGTATATTCTTTATATGTATGTTACGCAACTTCGCAGTTATTTCTGAAATGATTTTGATTATGTTTTTTTAATCGATATGCCAGGGATGATTTCGAATTGCAAAATTCGCATATAAATTTTGATGCAATCAGTTGTCTAAAAATTGTTAAAGTCAGTTACATATTTTTTAAACTAATTTGTTATTATTAAATTGATAATGGCTGGATTATAATTAAATTGACAATAACATTTATTATTGAAGATGAGATGGTGATTTGATTGACTACGCATATTTTCGCGAGTAATCTAGCCAAATTTTCGTAGTTCATTTCCCATATCTACAAATTGACTACTTAAACTCAACCCTACATTGGCCGTCACCGTAATATATATAAAAACATGCCTCGGGTTATAAAATAAAATTAATATAAAATTATGACATAGTTTAGAATAATCGGAATCTCTAGAAAAGGATTTAAAAAAGTGACACCACGATTGTGTCGGTGTACTATTTCCCAAGCATTTACAGGCACACCTGTCTGTCTGTGTGCCTGTTTGTATACGTATGCGGAAGGGTGCGCACAGGTGGCGGCAAAGTCACAAAAACTCTTGTTAGAAGGCCGCACGCGCACGCAAAAAAACTTCAACCCTTTGTCACGCGTCTATTGCCGTTTTTTACCGCTTGTTTATAATCGACATCTAACGCGGACCCTTGATGGTACTAATTATTTACAAGATTCTCACGGGTACTACGGTTTCTAATTCTGTATGGTTATGGCTAGTTTTAAGAAACACAAAGCTTGTAGACACGTTCTACTATAGTGCTCCTGGACGATTTCCATTTCGGCGGCCATCTCTAGGGTGTGCATAAACACTACACATTTCTATTACCTCATTCTCATATTCCTATGAGATGGTTATTCGACAGGACCGAGATGAAGAGCAGGACCTATTGCTTTACATTTCTTCAAGGTACGAACGATTAACATTGCGGCCAAGTAATACACAAACTTCGGACAGTACGTACTGAATGTGTTTTTCATACCAGAAAATACCTCATTAACACTTATCCAACCCAGGAGTCGAACACACATTATCTGCGGTTGAACACGACACCGCTAGGCCAACGAGGTAGTCCATACTATGTACCTAAGTAGAGCTGCGTGTTAATTGAGGAGACGCTACCAAAGTATCTCTTAGAGCCTTGCTCTTACAGAGTTAAAATTATTATGTATTTTGTATGTAAATGAACCCTTTGAAATCGGATTTACATCGGGGCTCCCAGCGTGGGAGGGAACACCTAGATACATAATTTAACAGGCTTAAATCCGTACATAACGCGAGCCTCCCTTTTTCAGGGAATCAAAATATAAAGTGAGTAGTAGGAGGGCTCCGGGGGCGTTCGTTCTATCTCGCTCACTAATGTATTCACGTTTCCCGAGCCGCTCATTTTTTATCGCAGTCGCGCGGCGCATTAGAATTTCCAGGCGAGAAAATCTTACGCACACGCGAACACTTTCCATGCCCATTCAACTTTCAATCTTCTTTCTCCAGATTAGGATTGGTTTTCCTTCAAGAGAATTATCGGGGAGGTAGGTTGATAGCACAGGTGGGGGAGGGAGGGCTCGCTACATTGTAAATTCGCGCGGGGTGCGGGTCCAGGGGGGGAGGGGGAGAGCGCGGCTCGATAACACGAGCCTCCGCGGAAACCCGCCGCGCTACCACTCACATACATCTCGTATAACTAACTAGCTTATTCTAACTTATTTAAAACTTTAAAGAACGGTTATGTGTCACGATTTTACCTAGAAGTAATATTTCTTTTGTGCCAAATTTTCTATCGCACTATAGAACCCCATAAGTACTTTTTAGAAGTTTGAATCTAAACCAAAATCTCACGCTGATATACATATATATAGTGCTCCTGGTCGTATTTCAATTTCAGCGGCCGATCGAAATAATGACTACTGAATAACGAAATAAAGACTACTGCACTACACAGCACATAATAATAGGGCAAACACAGCTGCACTCTCTATCCCACACTCATTATTCAATGGTTGGGTTTTCGGCCCGTCCGGGGAGAGATCTGGTGCAGGACCGACAACTGTACGTGCTCACCGTGGCAAGGGCGTATAACTAAAACAACTTTTGGAACCTTCGAGAAATACCAATATCACTTGTTGACCGATCTGAGATCTAAACTGTAGACAAACACGCTGCCATCAACGCCGCATTTACGTACATCGAATTAGAAACTCTGAAAGTGGGTACTTCACTTACAGGTGGGAGACTACTGCTGTAAATTATTTTCGTCATTTCAATGCAACACTAAATTATCAGAATCAAAATCATTTTTACTAAGTAGGTAGATTTTCTATTTCTGTAAAATTTTCAGTAACTTAGTTACTTTTATAACAAACTAGCTGTGCCCCGCAGTTTTACCCGCGTTAAATTTGATAAATTATAGCCTATGTGTTAATCCAGGGTGTCAGCTAACTCCATACCAAATTTTATTAAAATCACTCCAGCCGTTTAGACGTGAAGAAGTAACAAACATACACACTCAAACACTCACAAAATTTCGCCTTTATAATATTAGTGTGATTAAAAGCGTCTTAGACTAATCGGTTGACCATTAGTGTCCGAACAATAGACGCCCTTTGGGCCCGCGTGTCGGAGCACGATACGCAATCGGGCCGGACACTCTCACGGCTCGGTGGGTGCACGGCGGCACGGCGCAGCTATCGCGTTCTACTACGCGTTACTTGGCTAATGTGATAAATGGAAATTGGAAACAGGATTTGTATACAAACCTGAAATTGGAATTATGTGGTCTATTTCTCCATGCACATGTGTCATTTTGTACTCACAGGAGCTGTAAAACTATATTATATGTTGGTATATGATGTTACACACAATATAAGTTCTATAATACAATATAATATATAAAATTAATTTGTTCATAATCGTTTGTTCATATTGTTTACTACATTTCTATATACGAGTCATTTCTTAATAATAATAAAAAATATACAAAAACAATTTTATCAATTTCAAATTTACCACAAAAACATTACAAAATCTCACTATGGTATTAATATAAATAGGTCCAACCGAATTGGTTCTAGGAAAAGGTCCAGTGACATATAGCTATGCTAGCTCTCCATGTTTTATGAGCTGATGTATTGTCCACAGAGACGTCGCGAGCCGACGTCATGGCTGGTGTACCCCGCTTCCCGTCTCCAACGCCTGCTGCAGAGTGCCTGCCCTCCTCCCGTCCACGACAGACCTTCCGTCATTACAGGTGAGCTCTCCTATTTCCTTAATTACTTTATAATGCACCATTCATTTTATTGCGTAATTCCAATTTGTTTGCGTAACATAGCATCGCAAGTTTTTATTAAACAACAAATTTTATAAATAAAACTAATGTGTAAGGTAAAAGCACCTATTACGGAGGTATTTCGCAACATTTGAAAGTAAGAAACAAAAATAAGCATTTGTAAGTATTTTGAAAGGTACCAAACAACTTTATTATCAAAAGTGGAACTTTCATATTGTATTGCTGTTGAGTCTATGTTTCTTTTCATGATATTTCTTATTTTAAAAAAATATTAAAATAGTCGGATCGATTTTCCCTAATACGGAGGTATGATTTTGGTCAGAGCCTATTACTGCGGTAGACTGCTCCTAATACGGAGGGTCAGAAATTATATACATTGAAGTTCCGTACAAATAATATTTATTAAATTTAAATTATAATTATTATATAATTTAAATTTACAGTAAATTAAAAGTTTTTCATTCATTGACCATTGATTTGATTACATTGATTCACTTTTAATGAAATTACACAATATATTATATTACAAATATAGCATAACCGTGCATTCATACACACGTTCTAAAAAGCATTTTGGGTTATTAAAATAGGATTGATTTTTCTTTTTACGTTCAGTAAAATGAAAAAAATGTGCAAAGCGCTTTTGGTTTTATCAAAAATAACAAGCATTTCAAATAAGAATTCACAAAAAAAAGACACAAAACTTTTTATTTATTTACGCAACCCTAAATCTTGTAATTTGATATTCTATGAATAGGGCCGTAAATGGAGATCATATAACCTAATACAGAGTTACCTGGAAATAACTACCACAGTAATAGGGAAAATACTCGTGTTTTTAATCATCCTAATTCTGACCCATCAAAATTTTGATAAACAAAAGAGTGTAAATGCTTAATCAAACGATAACAGTTTTTTGGCTCAGATGTGTAAAACTCAAGTCAACAGTTATACAAAATGAATGATTTATGATAAATTAAAATACACCTTCCTATTTTTACCCCTTCTAAGAAACCAACATTTTGTACTCAACAGTTTTCATATTTAACTAGATTTCTAATTAAGAACACATACCACAGAATATGGTTTCTAATTTATGAGATTAATAATTATTTCAAACAAACTTGGAAATAATTCAATAAGTTAATAAATTGAAAGTTATAAACAATTAAACATGCCCAGTATTTTTCCTATTTCGGAGTTATACCACCGTATTAGGATTAATCTATAAAATTCGTATCGTATTACGGCGGTATTTTATTTCTTATTTTTTGGCAAAAAATGAGTTACTAATATGAAACGAGCTATTAAAATAGTGGGTGTAATAGTAAGGAAAATGCTATAAATAATATATAAACAAACTTGAATGCTTATTAATACAAAAAAACTTAGTTTATAAATATTAGTATACTTACTTTTGTTGTTCCGCGTTTGTATGGAAACGCCTCTCACGTCGATGCCGTTACACAGATTGATTGATCTTGTTGTGTTGTCTTTGTGCTATACTTGCAAACGTCAGTTAAGTCATGAAGTAATAAATTTGGAATAAATAGTTTACGTTTTGGTGTACATAAACTGAATAAAACAAGAATACAATTCGAAAATAGAAATACCACCGTAATAGGAAGCGATTTTGACTACCGCCGTATTAGGAGCTTTTACCTTATTATTTGAATACAAGTAGCAGTTAGTATCTAGATATACTGGGTGGCCGAGGAGTTGACGTTCAAACGCAAAATTTAGATACTTTGTGATGAGAACCTTTTGCGTTTTTTTGATACTTGGAAATTTATGAGTCATGAGGTAACCGTAATTTGAACTTTCGAAAAATTCTAAGTCAGTTCTGCAATGATTAGATAATTTTTTTATTAGATAATTTTTAGGGTATTAGGTTAAACTATGCTAATTAGCTATCACAAAAAAAAACTGACTCAGAAATGTTCAACAGTACGAAAAAAAAATCGAAAACTGATATTAGGTGAAATTTACGAAAACAATCATTAAAATAATAATATCTCGAAAACTACGCAAAATCGTAGAACATACATGGGGGCGATTCGGATACTCCTCATCAAAAAGTATCTAAGTTTTGCGTTTGAACGTCAACCCCTCGGCCTTCCAGTATATCAGATTTAAAAAAAAACACGATTATGCAGTAATTGCATTTTGTTAAGATCTGATAAAAACGCAGTAATGGATAAAATTATAGCATTAGATTCTAAGCAGCGATATATAGACACATAGAAATACTTCCACCGCCATAGCTCGCGATTAATTATCGTTATATTACCTACTGCACTGTTCATAATAATCTGATATGTCAGATTATGTTCAGTTTCCAAATACGTCAAACATAGTTATCGGATAAATTGTAATAGTTACACAGTATGAACGGACATTCATTTATTATAATAAGTATTTATGTGTACTTGTTAAGCTGTTTTAAATATTTGTATGGATTTAAAATTACAATTAGCAGAATTATTATACTCTTAATCCATTTTATTAAAGTTATTTACTGTGTTATTGCATAAAATCGGGGGCTCTACAATGCCCCCGATGCTATGCAATATAATGCAATGGAATTAATCTATTTCTTTCTAACCTAGTTCTTATAACAATTATTTAGCTAATATATTAGATTAATAAGAATAAATGGAAATGTTTTAATAAATTGGCACTGTAGGTTTATGAAAAGAAAAAAAAAATGTAAATGCTAAATCAATACACCTATACATAACCTTAAGTAAATATAAATGTAAGTTTAATACTAAATATTGTTAACAGTAATTTTTTATCATTATTTATATTGTATACTAGCTGTGCCCCGCGGTTTTACCCGCGTTAAACTTTATAAATTATCATAGCTACTCCCCCGTAAGTGATATCGTGACAATATGTAGCCTATATGCTGACCCGACCTCTTAGTAATTTTCATGCAAAATTTTAAGTAAATCCATGAAATACTTGTTGAGTTTAGCCTGGACATACATACAGACAAACAGACACACAGACCAAAATTCTAAAAACTATATTTTTGGCTTCTGTATTGATTGTAGATCACGCCCCAAGTATCCTTTAAAAAAATATTCAATGTACAGTTTTGACTTTCCTACGATTTTATTATATGTATAGATAAATAGCGATAAAAAGTAAACAAGTATAATTAAGTAAACAATAGTATGTAAATAAACGTGAATACAACTCAAGGGAACTCACTGGGTGTTTGAAGCCGACCCCGGTAAATTTGCTGTATCCACTGGCTGGCATAGCGCCACCAGACGTTCGCAGGACTGTAGCAAGCTCCCTAGAAAGGGCCAAAATGGATGGTGATCCCCGGCACCCCCTCTATGGGCATAGGCTACCGCCGCAAAGGCTTAAAAGCCGAAATAGTTTTGCCAAATGCACCACGCCACTAACGACCGATCCCTCAACAGCGAGATGCAGCATCTGGCGTGCACAAAAAGGATTCATGGATCAGTTTGTCACGCTTTCCGAAAGCCTCCCACCTGGACATCAATTACCGTGGCCGATCTGGAAGTCCCTAAACAGACTCCGGACTCAGGTGGGCCGAAGCAAAGAAAACATGTCTAGGTGGGGACTGTCGAACAACCCCAAAATGGACTGTATTTGCGGAGCATCGGTCCAATCCATGGCCCATCTAACAGCTTGCCCAGCCTGCCCTGCCACATGTTCATGGCACGATCTTAAAAGTGCCACAAGCAGGGCAATCAGTGTGGCCACGTTCTGGGCCACAAAAATTTGACGAGTTTGCCATCGAAACGCTAAGAAGAACTCAAGGGAAAAAGATCCCAAGCTACAATGTTGCTGCAATACAATAGTAGCAGTGAATAAATAATAATAATAAAAACACCTAGTTTTTATGCTTATTCTGATTGGCGCATGATATTGCAGGATATAGTAGCGAAAGCCGCTTCCCTACTATATCTAATAACGCGCACTCTAACGGCCCCTACCGACTTTGGTCTCTTACTCACACAAACCAAGCATAAAAATTATTTTATATCATTATGCAACCGTACTAAAACAAAAAAGTAGATTCGGCAATTAGAGAGGGCAAACTTCTGGGACATGGCAACAGGGGGCACCGGAACAGCATACCCGCGCAAACTGCACCACCAAGCACCATGAGGCCTTATCCTAAGTACAGTCCGGTTTGTGATAGATAAAGCGAATGTAGCCGCGGGTAAAAAGTCTTTCTATATAATTATCCATTCAAGTTTATTGCAATAAAGGAAAATAAATAACAATTATTGGTGGCAGCAAGTGAAAAGGTACAGTTTGTTTCCCTGTTGTTGAGAGTAATAAAAAATTAAATTACCTTAGACTCCACTGTTGGTTCGGGCTCAGAATATTCAAGTTTCTGAGAATAACATAAATGCACAACCGTAATAAAATGTAAACATTTCCCAGTCAAATATTTGCGAGTTAATATGTCCGGTCCGAACCGATACACAAAAATAATGCAAGCGTGTGTTACGTATTGATTTGATAGAAACGAGAGCCACTGCTAGTGGCCACTCTGTGCACCAGTTCTGACAGCATAGTTGTGCCACCGCTGATGAGCTGCTCAGTTTAAATGTTAGTAAGAGAAAATAAGATGTCTCCGTTCAGAAAAAAAAATCAATATCAGCATAAAGTCTGAAAATTTGCGGTATTAAATCTGCGTTACTTGTAGAGGCTTGTCGTTAAGAATACGTAACACGCATGCATAAATGCATCATTGAATCACATTATCATATTCATAATATTTGTTTAGAAAATTGTAATACAGGGACCAATCGCAAGGGAGACTAGCCAAACATTCCTACAATATTGTAGTGCATAAGTGTGTACGTACACATTGCTATATTTTGCCACACTCTATTCCCTCACTGTCTTTATTCGATGAGATGGTTATTCGATACTACTAGGGAAAGATCAGGTAAAAAATTACTTGTTCAAAACACTTTTGACGTGACCTGACCCTTTATTTTTAAAACTATATTTTGCAACAACTAAAACACTACCATCTGATCCTAAACTAGGCAGGCATCAACGCATCCATATATGGGTAAGAGTCCAAACACCCTTAATATAATTAATGTAATTGATACTAACATTAGGCTAAGTTATACTAACATTATATGGATATTTTTCCGAAAAAAATAATAATAATAATATCTGGGGACAATGTCACACAGATCATCCTAGCCCCAAACTAAGCAAAGCTTGTACTATGGGTACCAGGCGACGATATACATACTTATATAGATAGATAAATACTTATATACATAGAAAACATCCATGACTCAGAAACAAATATTCGTGCTCATCACACAAATATTTGCACTTACCGGGATTCGAACCCAGGACCACCAGCTTTGTAGGCAGGAGCACTACCAACTGGGCTACGGTGACCGTCAAATAAATTGAATTTGAAAATTGAATTTGAATAATAGACAAATTACAACCAAATACAGAGCAATTAATCTTGATTATTGAAGTTATACTTCTTTTGGCGCGATGGAGAAAAATGATGAGAGTGAATTTTTACGATGCGCGCGCACACCGACACCAAAAAATTTAACAGCATGAAGTTAGTTCTAGGTGGTATGACAGTGAATTTTTACGATGCGCGCGCAGACGCGCATCGTAAAAATAACAGCTTGAAGTTAGTTCTAGGTGGTGTGAAAATTGATAACTATGTTCAAGTTGTATATTAAGAGTATAACTTCTAACGCGTGTACATAAGTACACACAAGTTTTTTCACACATTTGGATGATCTGTGTGACATTGTCCCGAGATATTATTATTTGTCCTGGTTAGGTATCGAACCTATGACCTCTGGCTTCAGGGTCAGCAGTCAGAGTCACTAACCACTTCGAGCCACAGGTCAGTCAAATCTGCTGTTATGCTGTTGCACCCGTTGTTGAACATGAACTCAGATGAAGGCATTCTATTTTCATACATTGTTTTATTTATATGTTTAGCACTTCTATCCAATCCGAACGATTTCTTATTTAGTTTCATAATAGTCGCGCCACCAAAATCATAAAATATGCAAACAACCATCAGAGTAAATCCACCAAGGGCTCATAATCAGTGACAAGGTCACCTTCTTACCCACTATGCTGAACCACACGTGAAATACAATTTTTTTAATAGACTACTACGGAACCTTACTCACCTAAGCAGGTAAAAGTGACTACTGGCCTTTTGGCCCAAGCCCTTGTTCTAGGATTCTAGGCTGACATGGCTAGTGCACCAGCCGGCCCGCTTGGCGGCCCGCCAGCGCGCACTTAATGTACGTTTTATGTCTTAAAGATAACGTTCACGTTCTAACGCGAACTACCAATTGACCAAACTCGCGTGATGCGGCGCTCTTCAAATACAGATCTGTTAATATTTTTTTTTGCGTATGTTGATAGATTAGAAGCTAAAATTACATATCACTTGTACATTATTAGTAACATTTCAAGTACGTGTAAAACACATTTAGCTTTTAGTAGTTTATAAAAGTTTTTTATAAACTACTTAAAGCTAAATATGTTTTACTTTTCGAAATTTTCTCTAAAGTGTTTTTCGGTATAATATGATAACGACCGATGAATGGGTATGTTTTTTTAAGATATTTGTCCAAAACTGACAACCGCCCTCTATCTGGAGCAAATGTACACTATGTACTCCTCCTGATAAATATATTTTATGACCAAAACTTGTCTCAATAACCACATGCCTAGGTGATCAAGCGAATCAGAGTCAATATAAGATTCAGTATGAATTTTGTTCAATTTCATGTTATATGTTTCATGGAAACTTAATAATTTCATTCAATCACCCATTTTAACGATCGAAATTCGATTCGCTTTTTCCATATTAAGTTCTAGATAGGAAGGGGTAACAGATTTTTTGTGACATTACAATACTGGAATGCGCAGTGGATAAAGTCGTATGTTATTTTCCGCGAAGGGGATGTTTCGTTTACATAAAAATCGAGCTACCTTTAGGGATCGAATGCTACTGCTTCTAATAGAGCTCTTAACTTGGTCCCTGGATTTATTTTTAAATACAAAATGTTAGTTGTGACTACACTCCAATCCACAGCAATAAACTACTTCCGAATTTCACATAATATCGTTTGGAATTCCTCCGTCCTTAAGTACACACTCATAGCTACCTGTGCCTGTGCCGGACCCTACAAATTGATCTCATTGCCTAGCACGTGGAGCATAAAATTAGAAGATGGACGAATTGGTCGCTCAGCCTTGCGCCTATTTCACACAATTTTGGTAACTCGTATGGTACGCTATTTTGTCGCAGCGTTTGGAATCACATTCCCAGTTAAGATTGAGTTTTGAAAACTTGAACGTACACTAGAACGATGATATAGGTATTGTTAGGGATTTGGAGGTTGCCAACCTAAATAATCGAACAATACCTAAATTTAATGCGTTCACACTAAGTTGCAATGACCACGCCTCGGGTAGTAACTAAACTGCTCGTTATTTTGCACCAATTCTCATTAACTATAAAACATAAACACTACATCGTGAGTTGTTTCATATTTTAAATTTACTTTAAACTAACTAACTTCTAAACAAGTAAGGAAAATGAAATGACATACATTTCCATTTCCTAACATGCAGGTGCATATATTTATTTTGATGTAATGCTTGTGTGTAATGTTTTGATTTTAAAATATATCTACTTTACAAGAAAAGTCGGTGACAATTTCAGATCTTTCAATGGTTTTATAAAATATATATGAGTACTCCATTGGGTCTAAACACACATAATCTAATCAAATATCTGGGTATTTTCTGTATTAGTGTACAAAAAAGAGCTCAAGTGATTGTTTTTATACTATATTTTACCTATTTTTGTTTCACGTTGTACATACGGAATAGTAATAAGATAAGGATCTGTTTGATCATCTCCCCGCACACAGATTGCGATCTCTCGCATCTCACGGGTAGGTACTTACCGGACCTTCGTTTTAATTCCAAACTTTTTGTTGACATTCTGTAAAGTAAAAGGAAATGCAATGGCTCTAATAAAATACTGTTTTCAAGTAATAAGATGATACTATGGAATGTATAAAGTGCTTTTTAAATCAACTTTCATGTCTTACATCGATAATGTTTCTGTTGGTCAGTGTTATTTAACTATAATAAACTATATAAAATACCCTGTCTTTCAATGCACTAAACGATACTAAATAAATTAATACCGGTGAGTATTTCCTATTTGGTAGCTACAAATAATAAAGTAAAATAAAGCTGCAAGAAGTCGACGTAAGAATAAAATAATATTGTGTTTTAGACCACATGATTGACGTAAAACTTAGATATACGAAACTTAACTGGCTATGTGAAAAGGAGAGAAAGAAAATGTGTGCTCGCACCTCTCCCTCTGTTACCATTCATTTACTTATATCTCCGTCTCAACTTCCGTTCACCTCGCCTGATCACACTTTTCGTAACACTCTCGTCACGTTTAACTTCAAAAATAGTTATTTGTGTGTACACATAATTATGACTTAACTGAAGATCCACCTAGAGAAGAATGTTTCTGTCAAGCTTAAGACTATTTGAATGACGCTGAAATATGCCAAAAGTTTTATGATTAATATTTCAATAGACTTTATTATTTTTTGGACAATCCATTCCTTACAAACAGGCAGTTACTGACTTATTGAAATAAAAGTAGTCTAAAAGTATATATACATGATGCTCATCGCAACTGTGCAATTTTTTAAGTAACGCTAAAGCTGTATGGCCCTCAAGGTCCCAGGTTGTTTATGAGTAAAGTATTTTGCAGGTCAGGTTTATTTATTCACATTACAATTTGAAGTATGATTAGCATAAAATTTGATAATTGTCATTAATATTAACATACTCATTATTAATTAGGTACGATAATATACAAATTGAGTTAATGAATACTTAATTTCCTAATAGCACTGATACATTCCAATTAATACTAATTTATAACAATTATGTGATCATTTCTGTTTGGTATTTTTTTTATCTTCACTCTCAACTGCTACCTGGGATCGGTCATGCAGCATGCTGGTGAGCACTTGACACGCCCTGCCCGTGATGCCATAGTGGTCTAACTTGATCTTGATCACAGTGTGGGTGGATGGCAACATCCGAGGCTCTCAACAGCATGGCAACGTGGTGGTACCGTTAACGCGCGTCCACGGCTCGTCGCACCGCCTCTCTGGTTAGGGACGTGGTTGACTTTTCCTGGTCTTACGAGTACCTACCTTATAAAAACTGACACTGACTGATAGGACGCACATAAAATTCGTAATGTCAATTTTATGTGCGTCCTATCAAAAATATAACCAAATCTCTTTTATTGCCTAATAATATTACATTTATGTGGATTTTACCCTATTGTTGATTTCCAAAAACTTTACTAACGTTAGAACTGTCTACAACTTGCACATACCTTATAGGTCGAGCGCTCTATTGTTTGTGGTACACGTGTTAAACTTGTCACTTATGGCAATATATTTATTGTCATTGTTAACGTCAAGATGGTAGATAGGTACGTGACCAGTGTCAGGACATTGTGGGGAGGAAACTGGATAAATCAATGGACGGATGCAGTCTGGGCGAATTGCCAATCATATTAAACGTACAAGTGTACAATTATCATGAATGGCAATTCGTCGTAAGAATTTATATTATTATTTTATATTTAACCGGTTTGATCTCCACAACACCAAAGCCGGCGAGGCTTGTTCCGGGTAACTTATCCATTAGTGTAGGAAAATACTATTGGTATAGCTTTTTGTGAACAAGGTACCAAATAAGTGTAGTGTCTACCTAATTCGAAGAAACGTTTTTTTTTATTTGATCAGTTTTTTGATTCAGAGCAGTTACTTACGTGGAGATTCATGAGAGCGTTGGATTTTTACGGACGTTTTGTGCAACTGTCACTCTACGTTAGTATGCGAAGACGGGGCCACTCGTCCCATTTAAGATTGGAAGAACGCAAAACAGTCGCCATAACCTATTGCTCTTAAACTCTTAATATTATGATTGTTAAGTACTAGATTATTTGTTTTAATTAGAATTAGAATTTTGATTAAACATTGATACTAACATAGGATAAGACTTTTATAACTAACACTTTATGGAGTAATCCGAAATAAAATTATTATTATTATTAAACTAGGTTTGCGTTTGTGCTACGCTATATAGGCTCGTAATAAGCCGGAAGATGAATAAGCTAGACATGAATAAGCCCGACTATGAATTAGCAACATTCTAATTGTCTGGAACAATGAAAAGAAAATGACATCAATACGTTACTTTGTATACAGTCCTACGAGTATAATATCAACGGCAGGTAATAATGAGAACGCCCAACAAACACCTAACAACTACTTACAACTGCTTTAGTAACCTCATTGAACATTCACCTTATTATTAAAATGCCATTACATTGTATCTAATCGTTGTCGACCACTTGCGTAGCGCGGTAGCTATTACTATTTATACGCGGTACTTATTTGATAACGTCTCTACAATGGTACTGGCATTATTAAAAGACAGTGCATTGACTTCATTTGGTGCATGGTATGTTAGTCTTCATAAACGGACCTTCGCCCATCCCATGATTATAGATTTAACAAGTAAATTACTGTATTTGCTTCGGCTTTAATTTTTATCGATAATTATTGATTTTCTCGAGTAATGTGCCTAATATTACTACTACTCTTGGCAAACTACTCACGAGTCCGTCTCATAACCCAATGGGGCGCTTCTTCGATTATCACTAACAGTGGCGTTGTGGGTCGGGTCGTTTCCTTCCCTCTAATATGGCGAGGGAGGCGATGGCTGGCCCACACGTCATACTCGTGAACGGGTGCTGCTTGCGGTAACTGGTCGAACTGCTGTTGGGGTACTCATATATTTATTTATTTTTTTCGCCTCTGGTAGACTTCGTTTGACTTGTTAATTTTGTAAATGTACGCGGATGCACCCACCGTTTTTTTCGTCTAGCAAGAGGATAATCTAAGTGCTTGAGTGAAATTGAATGCTATTGCTTATTTATTTTATTATGATTCACTGAATGACAACGGTTCTGTGCGTGCATTAGCCTACATAACAACCAATCACAATGTAAGTAAAATACCTACATGACATTTAAAAAAAAATCGTAAACTGAAAGCAAAAGAAGACGAAAAAAGCAAGCCCGGAGTTTCTTTGTGGCTTTCTTCTCCGGGTCGTCCACCTAGGCAGCTAGAGAAAGCCGCAGGCTAGCTAGGGTAGGTTCCTCAGCGGCGAGGATCGCTTTGGCCCATTAACGCGTGATCGGTGATCCCGTGCATGTGATCACACCCTCACTTAGAATTTCGTCTTTTGCTTTAGTCTTCAATTCTTTAATTTTAATATAGTAGAACTAAATTTCAAAATAATAGTTTAGTAAATTGTTATTTATTTAAGGATTTCAGAAAATATATGCGATAAAACAAACCGCACGGACTGACAAATATTTTTTTTTTTTGTAACTTTTTACTATCCACTTTGTTTATGTACTGCATTGTGACCTTGACAAGTACAAGTGTATGTTAATACCCAAGTGCTGAATAAATATTTCATTTCATTTCATTTCATTTCAGTAGTCATTAAACTATACCTACTACTAATTACTTGGACTGTTTCTGAAATAATTCATTGTTGTGAACGTCAATGGCACAAATGGTTTATTGTTATTATCGTAGTCACGTGTTTGGTATGCATTGCTAATTTATTGACGATTAAGTCTTCTTATTTCAAGACTCATGCCAAAAGGTACATAGGTCCTTACTTAGCAATAGTAATCGTGCATACATTAGAATAACGAAAACAAAGACAACAGAATAAGAAAGGTTTTCATTCACGTTGACTTTATAAAGCGCTTGTCAAACAGTGATAACATGTTTGTAGTAATAGATTATCAAATACATAAGTATTTCTATATAGGAACAAGTAGATAATAAGATCTGCGTTGTGTATGAAATCATTTAGAAATAAAACTTAGTTCATGATAGCAATGATTTAGTTACTTAGTTAGCCTATCTAAGTTATTGTCAAAGCAATAACCGCTATCTGTTTAATAATAATGTTACGGGTCGAACCTATAACCTTGTTCCGATTCGGAGAGCTAAATTAACCGACGGATTAAGAAATTAAAAAAATAAACTTTACCTACTACGTTAGAAGACGTGGTTTTTAATACAAGCATTTTGTAACGCATCAATAAACATATTTATTGTAATTGGCCAAGTACACTATATTATTATTATTTTATTATTTCACTATCACGAATTGTGTCTTTTTTTAAATCAAATCAGTTTGGTATCACTGTCACGGCATGCACACGAACACACAAACAACTTATCCGCGAATTTAACTCTAAACACAATCATACGCACCCACCGCGTTTCATTAATCAATTAGTGTAATATTGAATTTGAAGCATAACCTCTAAGGGAACGACGTCGCCCGCGCGCACTCTCTCGCTACGTAACATGAGCGTCCTGAGTTATACAACATGTAACGTAATTAACGCACACCCTCAGATACCCCAATTAGAATATTATGTTGTTATCATAATACATACACTGATTTTTTTATTTAACATGTATATGCATTGTTATTTACTAAATTGGTTTCTTGGAATAAAGTTTATTTTTCTTTATTTTGTATTGAATGATGGAATTTGTATGGATACAAATAAACTGCGATTTTAAAAGTCTTATTACTTTGATTTACGGTCCATTTCAAATCGTTTTGACTGTACAGGGTTAATATGTCAATAATTTCCGTAGATTTAATTATTTTGGAATAAAAAAATACCTATATTAAAAATGATATAAATCGATTCTGAACAAACTATTTTCAGGATGTGCGTTAATTAAGTCACAAGTTGTATACAGCTACCCGCGCATTTCGCCCGAGCGATTATACTAGTAAAAGACTATACCAATATACTAAACCAATAATAAAACCATAGTGTTGTTAAATAAATGGACAAAATGTCTGGAAGATATCACATTTTAGTGATAAGACCGCCATTTGTACAGTTCTCTCTAATGTGCATTATTCTTGTATTGATTAATTTTTTTGGTGTACAATAAAGAGTTTAATTATATAGTTTAACGTATATTTAACTACATCTTGTCTGGATAGGACTACCCCGCGGAATATTATTTGTAGTTACATAGATATTTAATCTTTCTCCTTTTACTGAACTTGTTACACCTATTACCAGTTTTCATTTCATACAACTCTTGTCCATCCTTAGGTTGTCTGTAAGAAATCGCAGCTAGCGATAAGACCGCCCTCTGTACATTATCATGCTACTATTTATGTTCTACTTTGTTTTTTATTTCGTGTACAATAAAGAGTATTGTATTGTATTTAGGTACACCAATGTAACCATTTAATACCAACAAAATTTACTTGTTGTCCATACATTTTGCGTATAAGTGGCCGTTTGATTAAGATTAGTACGTATTTACAAACCAATGTATATTGGTATATAGGCTTAGGTTGACCCATAAAACTTATTATTTAAATAACACTCACAGCTCCTATTCATCCAAAGGTTGTCCGGAAAAACTTGCTTAAAGCTAAAAGATCGCATGTTGCACAAATTTGTGTTATTTGCGTTCAATATTTTAATCCCACATGAATGTGTACAAGGAAGATTTAGATTCAATTATTTTATAAGCAGCTATATAAATTTTTTACCTCACCTCAATTTGAGGTGAGGTAAAAACTAATATTATCATGAACACTAGCAGGCACTCGCCTCGTTAACAAAATATCCTCTAGAGTGAGGCTGTATTCATTGTTGTGTTTTCAACATAGGTTCGTCTAGACGCCTTCGTTGAACAAAAATAAACTCTCAAGACAAGTGTTTTGGCAAACACAGACAAAACAATTGATTGGGTTCTATAGGTTATTATTAATTTACAAGAACAAAGTTTACGTATGTATGGAATACCTCAAATTTTTTATGGTTTGTTATACGGGTAGATTTATGTGTTTTGTTTTTTTCTTCATAGACCCATGTATATATATGTGATTTTGTTGTTTATAAGGCTGTACTATACTCCTATTTAAACCTGATATTTCACTAAAATATTTAAATCGGACATCTCAAATTTCCTGAGATAGCTACTGCGGAGCAAAAGCGATACACATAACATATATTAGATAAACACAATCTTCGGCTAAATACCACCCTCCTTAAACTACCCTTTTTGGGGTAATTTCAAATATTCTATAATAAACTTCCCAACGATGTCTGATAATTATTCACAAATAAGTACATACGAAACTGCTGGATGCGAATAGCGCAAGACCGGCAATTGTGGAGATCTTTGGGAGAGGCCTTTGTCCAGCAGTGGACGACTTTCGGCTGATATGATGATGATGATGATGAAGTACATACGTTTAAAGCAATTATAATAGCCAATTTGTGTAGCGCGGTGCATTCTAAAATGTATGATTATTTAAGAGACGAATTCGCTCTAAGTTCACACATATGAAGAAAAAGTAAATAAATTTTAAGTAAAACTTATTACACTAATGTTCTATCTGTTTTGGCAGTTCTCCTTAGTAGCTACCACGTCACGCTCTCGTTTGCACTGGAAGTGGAAGACATCACGATTCCACACGAATAATACATTTCAAGATAATAAATGTTTTGTGAATTTGAATATAATAATTTATGAAATTTTCAATAATGCGTAACGCCCAGAAAACATTTAGAATCAGGTTATAAACTCTTCCTGTGTATACATGATGAAATATTTTCAGACCAAAATTGAAATAATATGTACTGAATACTTTCGCAACACTTCAAAGTCCTTTTATTTGTCAGTTTGTCAGCAAATAATTTCATCATTTGATGATAGTTAATTAAACAATAATACTTGTAGTTTCAACGTAAAGTGCGTTACATTCAGCTCACAACTGCGCTAACCGCTACAAAAACGTTAAAATGTCACCGCACAATAACGTCCGCGAAAGGCAGAGGTCCTGCTGTTTTTGTGCCGCTAATTGGGATAGCGGAGGGTCGATGAAGCCATCATACAGCCGACCGTAACACCTTTGTACTGCCTCTGTGCAGCCTGCAGGCCGCGCCGCGTCCGCACCACAGCCGCCACCCGCACGGTGATTACCATCTCGGCTCTTATGACTCTAATATCGAACACGGCCGTGCCTCCTACTAGATAAGACTAATTTCAAATGAAATCACACCTTTTATGCGTGTCAACGATTTTTTCATTGTTATTAATCGTGTAACTCCTGTAATTTAGTTAAAAATACTATAAATAACTTTTAACTTACAATACTAATTTTTTCTTAAAATGAAGCTACGCTCGTACTAAGAAATTACATCCCTATATGGTATTTACATTCAATTCACGGACATCAAACAGCTTTATAATATATTGACAACGTAATAGTTGTCCTCTACGGGGACTAAACCCGAAACACGGGGGCGCCGAGGTAGTAGTGAGCCAATGACCTCAACCACTGCGCCACTCATAAACTTAAAACTATATTGCTACTTTTATTACATATTTTATAATCCTACATTTCATCACAACTTAAAAAAAGCATATAATACACAAGACAAACTAAACAAGTTGACAATATGTAGTATGTTGTATTCAGCTTTAACAAAACTATTCCCGTCTCTGTTCACACTTCCAACCGTCATGGTTGTTTGTTTTTAAACTACCGTTAAAAGAAAGCAATTACTATTTTGGTTCGAAGTAAGAAATTTTGATAACTATTATAAAACTGGTAAAGGAGGTAACAAAAAACAGTTGCGTTTGTATTGACAAAAAGGTTTTATGGCACCAATTATGTTCTAACAATATAATGACGGCTAACGGAACGCCTCGTGTTTCAGCTCCAAACGGAACATTTATTGCGATCTTTTTTAACTGTTTTGCAATGTTTCGGTACTTTGGATTCATTCTTCGGTGAGCTCTGTAACGTTACCTCCTAGTTGGGGATTGCTTCGAGATATATCTTTATATTTTTGGTCAGTTCATTACTATCAACAGCTTACAATAACTGATTATATATTAGGTGTATTTAATAGTCAGCCAATTATAACTCCCCGAAAAAGATATTTAGCCGATTTATCTTTTCTATACCAAACAACAGCTTTTATTCAGATCATAAATCTGCATGTGTGTATGGCACGGGTGCAGGGGAGCGCGCTGAAGGGCGATAGTGCCGAATGGACCAGGTGCGTGGGCGGCAGATGGCGGCTAACGTCACGCTTTGACCCAAATCCCGCTGTTGTGACAGCATTCTGCACGCTCAGGGTCAAACGACACTCAACCCGTAGTAATAGGGCTTAGAACAATTTGTAAGCACCGCGTTTCGTGTTCAAACGTACGACGACTCGTTGCCAATAACACAGAACGCTTGCTTCAACAATTTCGTACAAACGACAAATGAAAAATAGCAGCATTGACAGCTTAGTGTTGACTTTCCGTTGAACGTATAATTAAGTCTCATAGAAGCTGTTAGTTCGCCTGATATCTTACTTGATATTTAACATAAACTAAGTATATACGAATATAACCACCTCGTCTAATAGGACACAATTCTATTGTGATCTTTGGGGAGGCCTTTGTCCAGCAGTGCACATCATTCAGTTTGTCATCAGTCAATTTTTGGAATACGAGGCAGGCATCGTACTAAAACAAAAATAAACAACAGTGGCAGAATTCGGTCTATCGCAGGGGCTTTACAAACATGTCATTGACGGACACCAAGCTCACCAACTCAGAGCAACCAATTATGGGTCACTCAAACAGTTGGCCTGTGCGGGAATCGAATCCGAAACACGGGGCGACTACCTTAACCGCTGCGCCACACGTGCCAATTATTAACGTATAAAACATATCCTATTAATGACAAATAAATTTACTAACATGATCACAAAAACTAGATGTGATGAAAGTATAACAAACTATCCAAGGGTAGGCCCGTAATCTAAGATTACCTATATGTTTATGTTACACACTGCGCTGCTGAATATGCGCCGGAGTGAGGCCGCGCCGGTAAGATGACCGTTGCCCGTACGCCTCTTGAAATGGCCAAATCGTTTTTGTTGTAGTTTTTTGCCAGCATAAGAAAGAAGGTTTAATGGTAAAAAATAAGCTCAGGTATAAAAGTTACGTGAATTTTTTTCGTTTGTTAAATGTGCGTCTTACGTTGAACTGTACTTATTTATAATTATATATATTTTGAAAAAAAATGGTTAGGTAGGTGTAAGTCAAAAAACCATATTCTTTAAAAAAAGAAATTTAACTAATCTAATAAAGACAAGAACACACTGCTTTTGTATCAGGAGATATACCGTAGAACCTGGAGATCCTTTTTTTAAAGAAATGGTATTTTATGTCCGCCGCGCAACGAGCCGAACCAAAATGAGTCTTGAGCTTCAGTGAGACCGGCTGTACACGTGCTGATGAGATATCCTATCAGTATTATGCTGCATATACTTGAGGCATGTTGATAATTTCTAAAGCGGTGCTCCAAATTAGTGCCTTCTTTTTTGGACAAATAGAAGATAACAACAATTCCTTATAGTACTATGTATTTTACAAAAAGCGGTTATTTTGACTTAACTATAATAGTTATATGACTTAATGATAGTGTATTGGTTAGTGATGAGTAGCTACTACATATAGACATACCTACAATAGAACATTGCAGGTATCAATATTTTTTTCGAATAATGAACTTTGCAGGCAATGAGGAAATTGTTTGATACTTTGGGTTACATTATGGATTTTTTATAGGCTACTCTAATATATTTTTTTAGAAAATATAGCCCATGTTGCTTGCTGATAATGTAGCTTTTTAAAGATGTAAAATTTTCATAATCATTGTATTCGTTTTTGAGATTATTTATTACAAATCAATTTTGAATATATTCTTATTAAAATTTTAGTTCAGATTAGCTGTAGGTACTTAGTATGCGTAGCAATGGCACGTAAAAAAAGGGTTCAATTTAATACTATACTTTGTTCGGTTAGGAGCCTTTGCGGTTCAACGCATGGAGGACAAACATACATTTTATTATATATAATTTATAAATAAATATCTCGAAATAAACTAAAAAAAATTACAAAACTTTTGTTTTACAACTTGCCTTTAATTCGGTATTCAAAGGACTTATAGTTAGGGCTCGATATAATTATAAAGAGAGCTACATTAAAATCAATAACGAGTGGTTCAACTGATACCCTGGATACCATTACCGAATGGATTGCACAACAACCCTTAACAAATGCATACAATAGAGATCTATCCAACGTATAGATCTTAACTTTCTTATATAGAGGGGATGTTAAAGGTAGGGTAGAGATCTTAAGAATGGGGCACCTTATCAATTATATTGCAAGTCAAGTTGTACACCAGTTTCATACAGGTTTGGTCAAGTGGGGCCCAAGGGATTGTTGACTTAATTGTATCCTATTTTTTTGTATATTATTATTGTATATGAGTATTGTATGGCCTCAGAATTCAGTAGAAATATTTAAGGAACTATGAAACAAAGAAAGTTCAAGTAAAAGTAATTTGATGGGGTTATTAAATTACACATTACTAACTTATCTAAACATTTTTGCATTATTTTTCTTAATTTTAAACGGTGACCAAATAACAAAATGGATGCCACCTATACTTACGTCAATTTTGTCATTTGATAAGTCTGAATAAGAAACTGAAACCCTTGTTAAAATTAAATTTAAACTAAACGAACAAATTTAAAATTTATTTTTCTTGTAACTGTACATTATTTTTCTTCTAACATCCGCATTTTTAACATAAAACGGGTTGAATTAAATTTGTAAACTGTATGATGCCTGCTTGAATTGCAATTAACTGAACCTCCCGAATCTCCCGACGCACAGTTACTTAGAGTATAATATATATAACATTTAGAGTACTGGTAAAAAAATTACTTTAGTATCCTAAGTGTATTCCACAAATATTCTTATTCGTAGTTATTTTACGACTTTATTCTTTATTTTGCTATTATTAGTGAGAAATCCCGGTGTCTACTTAACATGTGATATGTTTGCTGAAAGTGGGTTTTCATGGTTGGGTGGTGAAGATAGTCGCCTAGCTACTACCTCTACTGCCATGTGCAAAAAGTTGTTTTAAACATAAACTCTCACTAACTACAACTTTGCTATAAAAATATGTAAAATGGCTATATTACTGTTATTTTAAATGTAGAACGCGTTTACAAACTAAATTTACATAGATATTTTACATCTAATCTGCATATGTATTATTAATAAGATTTTAAATTTCGTGAGAAGTGGAAATTTAGTTTTCGGACATTCTTTTGTTGTAAGCAGTATTTTTTTTTAATTTTCGATTGTTTATCTATAGAGGTAAATTGAATGTCTTTCAAATAACAATATGACTTATCTATTAATAACTTTTGATAAGTATAAAAGCCTCGGAACTTTCGGTGTGCGGTTGGACTCAAACTTAGCCGATATCCTTATTGAAAATATCTACCTACTGAAGTGAGGCAAAATTGTAGGTGTACCTACTAACAATCTAATAACTCTGTTGAAAGTTAATTACATGTATCTCCTAACATTGCTGGCGATGCGATTCCGTCTTTAATTTTACACCTCTCTCTAATATAGCTCCTATGAAAAGAACGGTGCATTCATAGAACTGTCTAACTACTAGAACTGCTTACAGTAGGCGCGCCGGGCGCGTCACTGTGCGACAGACTCGAGCGTGGCGCTTATTTTCCCTCAGTATTTCGCACCCAACCTACATGGACACAGCTAAGGATAGCCCTGTCCTTCTCGTTAGAACTATATAGGGAGCAACACTAGTACCTACTAAGAGGTTTTCCAACAAATAAGTCTGGCAATGTATGTTTGACTGTACCTACATACATATTTAGAGGTTGTAAGGCTGGCGAGGGCTGTAGAGTGTAGGTTCGATGGCGTGACATGTCAATTGTGTTCGTCACAGGTTCAAGTTCAGACGAGTCGTCTGGCGCGGTCGATGACCCCGCGCCCACCGCAGTGACGTAACACCCCAGCTCATTACTACTTCGACTACTCTCTACACGAGTACCTACGCACCAGTCTCCCTCCATCACACCGAGACGCCAGATGCAATGAACGTGTTTCTTAATTGCTAATTCCTAATGTATACCAAACCTCGAGAAAACATCCAAAGTCTCGCTTCACAAAAACCCCAGCCGCCGAGGAAATGAATGGAGAGCCCGCGTGCGAGTTTTTGTTTCAGTTTCAGATTCGGGCGCGGTGACATTCCTGCCGCCCGCCGCCCGCGCCGCGTATGTAAAACGTCGACGAGGAAAATCCATAACGGCACGCGGAAAACCCTTTTAATATACGGCACGTAAATAAGAGTAAAGGAGGAAAGGGGGGCGGAGGGCCGCGGGCGCGCGCCATTGGTCGGCGCCGCCCCGCCTCCGCCCGCGCCTAAAAAAACCTCAGGAAAAAAGCGCTGCTCGCACGGCAGTGCCTCGCGGACGCGCGCTGTGGCCGGACGCCACCGGAGAGACGGCGCGACCCACGACTGGCGGCCGCGGCCGCGCCATGCCCGCGCTGGCTCTGCGCGACCAGCCTCTCGACTGCTCCATGCGCCTGCGCGACCTGCCCGCCTGGCCGCCGCCGCAGCCCCACGGTCAGTGTCCCGGCCTCTGTCGCATGCCGCAACCCTGCTGCACGCGCCAGCCCCGCCGCCCGCGGCCTCCCGGTGGGCTGCCCCGCTACAGGTTGCTCCACGCTCCCTGGTTCGCCTGAACACGGTCATTTCGTGCCTACCGAGACATAGGCGCATTTGCGATGCGCGTACGCAGCTGACAAGTGCATTATTGGTCAAATTAATTGCTTCCCACATTCATACGTAGTGATAAAAAGTTTCAAGTTTTTTAGACAAAAAGTATTTGTTGTCTTCGTGGTACTCGGTACCTGCATAGCGCTCGGAGTTTGATAATATCGATCGTAATACTAGAGTCTAATAATATTGTGTTAGTGATGTTGATAAAACGGCCAACTGAGTTACCAGGTAACCACAACAAGGGTCGCCTCGATGGTAAGCTAACATCATTATTATAATGCTAAGCCGAAACGAAACGCACCGAGCTTTGAATACGAGTGCTTCATTCAACTTATAATACCTTTATGTACAACGTCTTAAATTGTCCTCGTGGATGGCAAAACGTAAAATAACTGAAGCTCAAACATAATTTTCTACAAGAAAGCCTAAAAAATACTAAAATGTGAGTGCTCATTATAATGTAAATGTATAGAATATTTTATTTGTCATAATGATATTTTATCCAACTCGAACCTCCGTAAGTGCTAGACTAACGATTTTTAAGTTCATAAAATGTAGGTTACAATTTCAAATCGAAAATAAATAGCTAGTACATACATTTTTATACTTGTATGCGTTAAAGCACTCTGCTGGTAAATAAATAGGGTTCAATGACATGTCATACACTAAATTATTTCATTATTAGAAATACATATTGTGATGTGTGTATATATAGCTGGTCTTAAACCACGTAGTATTGGCATCAGAAATAAATATGCAAGCAATAAATGTATAGAATTATTCAATTTTCATCCTGATCCCTTTCATCCGCTAATGGCGTGTATTGCCCACTACTTGATCTTTGAATGTTATATCTCTTACTTTCAAGTTTTGATTTACCATTATAAAATTCCTAGAACAACTATTTAATTATATAGGTATCTAAATAATTTGCTGTTTTCAAAAGTAAATACGCATTTATTTATGAATATAGTAACTGAATTACAAGGTCTCATTCTTTACATCGCAAATAAAGCAAAACTTTGACGCAAATATATGGAAAATAAAACTTTTTTGATAGAACATTTGATCTCGCAGATTTGAAGTCGAACGTAGTCACTAATTGAACGTACAAGTAGTTAATACTGTTCATTAAAGCCTGTGGTTTTATAGCACAATTTAATGTAATAACAATATATTGACAATAAGTAGGTACTTGCAAATAGTTACAAATAATAGTATATGAATAGGTATCAGATCAATACTTACCCTGTTTTCATAACATCATATTTACTCGCACTTTGCTAATCGTGTTGTTGGATAAGAATGTCAACATTGTGGCATCGTACTGTGATAACATAATTCAGTTTCATGGACTCTTTTACTAATTTATATGATTATTGCAAACTAGGTAAAACTCTGTAAAATTATTAAAATCCAATTTTAAATATCGTTTTCAAAAATAATATTAAATGTAGTAACTGTTTGACATGAGAAAGAATACTAGGTGTGGGTACGATAGGATTTTGAAATAAGTTACATACGATTATATGCAATAGTTGACGCCGTTTTGTGAGTGTCTAAAAGCACAAGGATAGCCCTTTCCGCGGCCCTACTTACTGCACTAAAGCTATTATTACCTGTACAGTATACATATAGATTTCTTTTTTTAATGTACCGTATTTACGATTAGTTGTATATTTGTTAATACTAGATAATATTAATTGATAGAAGTGCCTAGTTTAGGTCATTATTCAAATCCCAACCTGTAATTTGTGATAATCATATTCCTACGTGGATCTTACAAGGTAACTCATAATTAATTCCAAGGACTCGTATTTCGATACACAATAGAAGATATTAAACAACTAAATTTCGCGTATCCCAATTATATAGCCATTGGAGTTGACATTAATGCAAATATAATTTCTTGTTAAGGCTTTGTTAGGTAGTCGAACTCACGGTTACGTCAAACTATTTAGCAAGTATCACACTTTTGTAATTATAGGATATAAACAATAAATTGGATTAATCGTATTAATCCTCAAACTCATGCAATAGTCTAGCTAGCTATTTTTTCTGTATTACTATTTCGGTATCTTTGTAATTAATGAAATATAACTAGCTATGCCCCACGGTTTTACCCGCGTTAAATTTTATAAATTAGCATAGCTCCTCCCCCGTAAGTGATAGCGTGATAATATGTAGCCTATATGTTGACCCGACCTCTTAGTAATATTCATGGAAAATTTTAAGTAAATCCATGCAGTACTTTTTGACTTTAGGCCGGACATACATACAGACAAAAATACACACAGACAAAAATTCTATAAGCTATATTTTTGGCTGCGATATCGATTGTAGATCACGCCCCAAGTATCCTTTTAAAAAAATATAAAATGTACAGTTTTGACTTTCCTACGATTTTATTATATGCATAGATAATGTTTATCATCACAAACAGTATGCAACGCAAATATGTTGTTTTATATGAATTGACATTATATAATGGTTTTGAAAAAGAATAATTTATAGTTCCATGCTCACAGGTAATAGCTTTTTCAATAGCATATAAAAACACCTAGAAAACGGACGTTAATTTACGCGCCAGCAACACGCAATTATTTTTGTTATAGCTATGATTTATTTCTGTAAAATAACACCACGAAATAAAAAATCCGACCAACTACGAGCCGGGACTGGCTCTATTAGGTTTCCGTACATTTAGCTTTGCCACAATCTGTCCGAACCAAAATACTTTACTGATATTCCTTGTAAATTACAAAATATCACATCATATTTATTATATTACACATTAAATTTGACACGTTGATTTTAACAACTACATATTTGTATATTACTTTTGTATAATGCATAAGAAAAAATAAATTAAATTATTCAGGATTCGCGTACAACAAAGTATGCAAATGTCAAATGTGTAACTAATTCCGTCGACGTACGTGTGGATGGACGTATTGGGAATGATGAAGGCTCCGTTTTGCACTTTAGGCCCGGTATTCTAAATAATAATCTATAAACACTATGCAAGCGAACTCATGAGTAAGAGTGCTCGCACACAATAACTTACAAACACTGCGGTTCAAGTACATTACTCAAACGTGTAAGTAAACCTTAGGGGCGGAACAAAAAGTGAAAATAATGGTCGTAATTAGGCTATTTAAATAATTCATTGTATCATCCGCTTCTACTTTTTCTCGCTAATAAATTACCAGTTCCTAATAACACTCTGAGTAAATCGTCATGAGCGTAGTTTACAGTACAGAAAGTTTACTTTATATTTTATAATGAGCACTCGCATTCCTCCGTAAAAAAACGCTAATCTATTTAAAGCATTCACTCGAGAACCGTTGAACAGACATTCAAAGTAACATGGCGTCCGGCGACCGGCCGGCCGCGCCGGACGTCTCCATCTCGTATAAATAACTGGGAGCAAGTAATTCGACAATAATCCCTTATCGAAAGTTATGTAGGGTCAGGTGGCGTATTGTGATTTAGCGGGGTCGCCGCGGGCAAGGGTTGCGTACTTGCGTCCCTCGGGTGTGTCGCGAGGGCCCTCCGCAAATAATATTAACTCCTTTATGCGCGCCTTTTGTCACCTCATCGTGCCTTTCTGGCCCGCGCCGCGCCTCCTCGCGCACTACTCGTGTCGCCCCGTGTTGTGCCGTGTTGTACCGTGTTGTGCCGTGTTATACGACACAAATACTTCACCTCTTTATTGCGTGTCAAGTGTGCTCTACCAGAGAATCAAATGTTTTGTGTTTCATAATAAACTGTCAACACGGTCACATGCGACATTCTACGTAGGGTGCTTCTGTGTACAGGGTGGGACAAACTACTCAAGGGTTTTGCTAAAACATGCCAATTAAAGTTCGGTTGGCTGGGTCTAAAATTAATAATTAGGATTTGTTAAATTTGTAATAAAAAAAGGAACAGTACAAAAAATAGAGAAGAAAGTCTTGTTTGTATTTCGTATGGACATATGAATTTTTTATCCTATATCTTTGGTTAAATGAGTATGAGAGGAGAATACATGAATGGTTATGAAACCGCTACGAAAAATTTCAAAATATAAAATAAATATGATGCAACAGTTTTCTGCTATTTTTCAATTATCGTTCTGTCTAAAAAGGGTGAGTAGAACGCAGAAATTAATACACATTAATTTTAAACAAAACATAAAAGTAAAAAATGCGGTAACCCTACAGAAAATGAAAGGTAGTTTGAAAAAATGCCCATTAAATACGAAGAAACCATTTTCACGGTTTTATGTAGGTACTAGATATTCTGACCACTAAGTATGTTTAATTTATTTCAATACCCCTGGTTGGTTCATTATTAAAACTATGAGTGTTACCAGGTACCTGATTATATATTACACATTGTGTCAAAATTTAACTGAAATATAGTTTTTTGACTAGGTTTATAATAATTCCCGTGAAGTCATGCGTGTCCCACCCGGTATAATTCACAGGTTTCACTCTACTCACTCAGAGCAGCCTTAGTACCAGGTGTCAAATGACCATAACGACACTCAATAAACATGCCTTTAATTTGAACCGCTTCTTGTGTACCCTTATTATTTGTAGATTAGGCACACCGATGGAATTACGCGACTGGCGGAAAATTCTCTGCAACTCAATATCTTATTGTCACTTCAATCAAAATTGGAAATTTCTAGATATTATCGTAATAGCCACTGATCAAGATACAATCATCACAAATTTCTTCATCTCTAGACAATACAGTATACACTAATGGCGTTTTTATCGCCCCTCACGAATTATATTAAAATTACGTTCAGATCGTAATGTAACCGATGTAGGAGTCGAGGTGTAATTCGGTTGTAATAATGTCATCTATGTAACTGAATTAGCGGATGATGAAGTCACGCATTGTTTACGACCGTAATAATACGTGTCGGTGTCGTGTCGGCCCGCGGGTCGCCACACGGGGGTGTATGGGAGCGCGCTGAACTTTGGCACGGTTGCGCCGGCGCACGCAACGTGCACCTGTCTCCCAAATTACACCCACGCCGCGGCCATTACCCAAACACTATGTTTTACCATAACAATCGATGTTTGATTGGTTTTTTTCGTTACTATCCATACAGTCTTGTTCGCTCCAGCCCGCTGTGGAATGATCGGTTTTATTGTATCGTGACTCATGAGTATGCGGTGGAAATAATTTGATAATTTTGTTTATTAATATTGTATCTGCTGTGATATTAATGAGCATGTAGAGTATTGTTCGCCTCGTGAGCTTTATTGAAATATAATTGTAAGATGAGAGGGTACCTGCTACTAATCGCCGAGGGAGCCGGTTGGCGCTACCTGCCTATTGTCTAGTAGGAAGCGAAACGGCCGCGGCCTGCGGTTTTGGCATCTTTCTTTTTTTGGTTTAAAATTCTGTCGTTCTGGTTCTCTGTATGATTTCTTAGTCCACAATTAGTAATTTTACCGTCAATACAATGTGTATGTATGGTTATTTTCAAAAGCTTTGACAATTATGCATCACACCCACTCTTTGAGTTTGCTTCATTCATTTAATACTTACCTAGGTTTTTTATTTTTTCTTAGAAATGTATTTCATCTAGTAGGTAATGTAATTGTTAACACCTACCTAACTCTAAGAATAACATTATATTTCCTCAGTTTTTTTTTGTAAAAAAACATATGGTATGTACGCATGGTTGGTAAATGCTTGCCTTTCACGCCGCAGGGTCGTGGGTCCGATTTCCGTCCAGGACATATATTTATGTGCATGAACATGTCTGTTTGTCCTGAGTCTGGGTGTAATTATCTGTATAAGTATGTATTACATCATCATAATGGAATATATCAGTTATATGGTTTCCATAGTACAAGCTCTGCTTAGTTTGGGATCAGATGGCCGTGTGTAAATAATATCCCAGGATAGTATTTGAATGCTTGTAGTAAAAGTTAACTACTAGAGATAGTCACGGTAAATGTCAAAAATGTCCTGTCTATGCGACTGTCTCCCTTTCTCTGAGTCTTCCTATCATACAAGTACTCTAGTGGGAGTACATGTATGATAGGAAGACAAGGAGTAGTGGGAAATTTCGTTAAAACTCGATTTCCGTAATAACTTTGCTCCTGGCGGGCTCCTCAAATTTGTTTAGAGGTGCACCGGAAGTTCTTGGTCCTATTATGCACCAGTCACCCTGCTAATGTTGATTAAATAAGTTACGGGGTGACTTTCCATTTTCGATTTCTTACAATATGTTATTGAGTTGTTTTAAAGATTGGAATTCAATTTAGACTATATTGGTAATTGCTAAAGACAAAGATTTCTCTATTGCATATACTGTGTACATCCTCTATCGGGCGTGCTACATTAAGATTTATAAAAACTTCAAAATACAGTATTTTTATTTTGACTTTTTAGGGTTCCGTAGCCAAATGTCATAAAACGGAACCCTTATAGTCTTTCGTCATGTCTGTCTGTCTGTCCGTCCGTATGTCACAGCCACTTTTTTTCGAAACTATAAGAGCTGTACTACTGAAACTTGGTAAGTAGATGTATTCTGTGAACCGCATTAAGATTTTTACACAAAAATAGAAAAGAACAATTATTTTGGGGGGTTGCCATACATAGAACTGAAACTCAACATTTTTTCATCGTACCCATACATGTGGGGTGTCTATGGATAGGTCTTCAAAAATGATATTGAGGTTTCTAATATAATATTTTTCTAAACGGAATAGTTTGTGCGAGAGACACTTCCAAAGTGGTAAAATGGGTGTCCCCCCCTCTAACTTCTAAAATAAGAGAATGAAACTTAAAAAAATATATGATGTATATTACCATGTAAACTAACAACGAAAATTGGTTTGAACGAAATCTAGCAAGTAGTTTTTTTTTAATACGTCATAAACCGCAATTTGCATTCATTAGTATTAATTATTTTTAAATTAAGTAAATATAATTTTGTACACATTATTTCTTGAATAAAAATTTATTATTTATTATTATTATTTAATCAACTGAAATACTTGCTGCTATGGAATCCTTCATGTGCGAGTCCGACTCGCACTTGGCCGGTTTTTTTTTTAATTATAGGTTTGCTTTAATAGTTGTTACACTGTTTGTGTAGCCAGTATTAGGTTACTAGTTTGCGATAAAATAATTCATTTAAGTAAATAACCGAGCTGGTATTTTATTATATATGCTATGTATTTTATTAAATATTACTATAACGACAAAACACGTACCTAACAATGGAGCATGGAAACTATCATGACACATTTGGTAGATCCGCCGGTACCCGGTCCGTCTGTGTTGTCTCCTTATGTCTGCATATTGCTCCAATGTTACATTTCTGGCAGAGGTTTCTAGGCTTCATGGATGCTTGCATTTTGTGCAAAGCAAGAATTTAAATTATCTTATTGTCTTTAGATATGGTTACTCACTTAACCTATAATTAATTTTTCTCTCCTTAATTTTTAACATGCATTCATTTAAGTTTGCAATTATATTTTTTATGAAACTTAACTAATAAGACTCAAATAGCCATTTAGGATATAATTTACGCAGTTTCTAAACCTAATTTATAATTATTTTATGTATATATATTTCAGTTTTTTACTGAAATAACATATTTACTCAACTAAAATCCAATTAATTTAAACACTGTAGCATAATAATTACATATTTTTAGACAAGCGTGCGCCATACTTTAAGAAAATGACTAAAACAATTTATAATGCAAAGAATAGGAAGCAACATAGAACACAACTTAACGAGGCAGCCAACACAAGCATATTTTATTACACATTTACACCCTTTCGGCCCTCCTTGACATCGGAGTATAAATGTGTTGAGCAAAAGTAAAATGACCGTCGAGCCCTCGCGCCCGCCGTAAGCCGACGCCGTGGAATCTATTTACTGCGATTAGGATAATGTAGTGTAAACTACTTCTTATAGTTTAGCAGTTCCGAAGCTTCAGAATCTTCTCGTAGCAGGAATCAAAACACCGTGCAATCTTTTTGAGAGATATTAATCTCTAATACACGAAAAGGGAGGTTATAATGATGTTAGTGTGGGTTCACATCTGTATTGTACTAGCGCAACTAGGATGTTTGCGCTGTCATATATCTGTTTAGTAAATGTTTCCATTAGTCGAACACAATTAGTACCATTTGAAGTAATATCAACCCATGATAGTGTCATAGATTTTTTTTTTAAAGAGACAGGCCCGCACTAGTGAATCTAATCGCTGTGTCGCGGGGTATTTTACAAACATTAATATTTTTTTATTACATTTAAATTACATCCAGACTCAGAACCACTATTTACGGGTCACACAAATAGTTGTCCGGCGCGGAACTCGAACCCGCGACACGAAGTGCCGAGGCGCCTGTCTTAGCCGCTGCGCCACACGTGCAGTCAAAATAACTTGTACAGTTAGCCTACTGCTTTCATTGCTTCATCAGACAAAAGGCGAGGGGCTCAAGCCATCTAGTATATAAAAGAACAAAGTACTTAATACTTTTGGCGTTCGTACGTCGGCTCAGGGCGGTCACTGACGTGGAGACCATTGGGGGAGTTAGCTTCTAATACCGTCTACTTTATTAGACGATCAGCTAGGTGTATTTATCCATACGAACGAAAACATGGTGAACTGGGAGGGAGCTGGTAGTCGCGGTGCGTTCGGCTGGCAGTAATCTAATCTTTATCCTAACGAATGCACATTCCCTCAAACCATGTGCCTGTGAATCCAGCAGCAATCATACTTCCAATTTTGAGGATGTATTGTAAGCGGATAGTAGCACTTTTTACTATGTAAATTCACACCTATTAAGTTTTGTAATCGACATGTTATTACAGGTGAGTCCGTGACCCGTCGCATGATATCCTGTTATTAAGAGTTTCGTACTGAAGTGCCGCCGTGAGAACGCGTACGATTTTCACATGTTTACTATTTACTTTAGATTCTATATTTAATAAGTACCTATTATCATTTTAATATTCCTTTCTGTAGCAAGTACAAAAAAATTGTGCATTCATCAGTTTCTTCGTTTTACTGTAATATGTATATTCTTTTATATCTTCTATACATAATATTTAGATAGATAGAGTCATATTTAACGTTTGTTCGCAATTTCGTAAGATATAGTTACGACTTGATACTGGCAAAATCAAGGGGCACCTATATTCAGTAACCAGTGTTTTACGATGGGGTTTGAGGTCTTATATTCTGATCTAATGCAGTTGCTTGTTCACTTCTAGTAGGATGTTGCATCTAAGAGAAAAACACCCACCCACAAAAAGTTGAGATCTGGAAATAGTCAATAGACATTTGAAGTTAGTTCTTTATTTAGTTAGTTGTTTATAGTTTCAAATGATTTTACCTGCCCATGAGGTCCAATAGTCTGGTAAAATACAAAAAAGTAGTACAATAAAAGTGTATTACAGGCATAAACTGACACTCTTGCTGTATATTCTTGTTTACGGAGAGCATACACATGCTTTTGCGTATGAACATATTAATTTGAATAATTCCAGCATTTTTTGTTCAGTACATTTTTAATATTTATATTACAGCATGATATCAATTATAAAAAAAAAATACGCAAAACGTTACTTATATCTTACAATAAATCTAGCGCGCGTGCAATGATTGTGTAAACGGTGTTTCCTGTGTTTTGTTTACCGCAGTTTGGCACAATTATAATAATATGATAGCGGTGTTATCGATGCATAATGCCGTCATTACTGCACTCGTGTACCTCGCGTCCTGTCATGCGCCGCCCTTTGCATAATTGTGGCCAACAAACACAAGCGCCAACACGGACCTTAAGTACCTATGTTACGAGTGGGTATATTGCACACAGCTACAAATACTTGCCTTGAACCTTCTACAGCTAATATTTGTAGTCCGTATTATGAATTTCGTTATACAAGACAATAAAAAGCATTGTAGACAAAGAGTGGAGATTGCAGCTTTGTTCAATTTTAAAATATTATCGTTTGGTTGTCCTAGGTTAAACTATCTGAAGGTTTAATAGAGAAACCTGGTATAAGTCAATGACAATCGCATTACTTATACAAATTATAAATAGGTTTAAAGTTTGACACTGTGCACAAAACTGGCCAAGTGCGTCGGACTGGCGGCCTGCGATCGGTACTTTTACTGGATTTAGAATTAAAATATTTCATTTACATCAACAAATAACTTCAAAATGTTTTACACACATGAAATAGGCAGCCGAAGTTCCAGCATTAGTGCCTAACATGAAGCTTTCGATCTTGTCTATAAAGACTATTTTACTTTGAATTGAGCATTTTTCTTGGCTACCACGTTATGCTCTGCGTACTAACCTGCTAGTTGCTAGAGTGGGATAGCTTGCTAGCTGAAGCAGAGCGCGTACTGTCCGTAAGTGTGGGTTCATAATTGTAATACCGATACTTTACCCGCTTCTTAGTAGAATATTTCACAAGGAACACGGGGCTTGTAAGGTCTGTGTTACGAATAACTCAGTAAGAGAAAAGGTTGTTACTATAGATAATTAACTAAGCCCGCTTATTACCAGAATATTTCAAACTAAACCATAGCTCATTCTGTCGGCAATACCCGCGTGAAAAGAAAAGATTAGCCTGTCTGATATAATTTTATAAACCATTCATGTTCTTTATTGTACACAGAACAGATACAGCTTAAACAAGTATAAATTCAGAAGCCATGTACAGACGCCAGCACATCCAGCTACCCCAATCTGTCTAATTTCTTTTGTAGATTTTCAACTATATCACATAAGCATAAGATTCAATTGGAGAAATTTGACAGATTGGGGTAGCTTGATGTGCTGGCGTCTGTACAAATAAATTTTTAAATTTAATATGTATAATTGAACATTTTTATGGCGCTTTTACACAAAGCGCATGTCACCATCGATGACTTTAAAATGCCGGCGCGTTGATGTCTTTAAATAGGTGTACGAATTAAATAATGTACAGTTCATGACCGATATTGCTGAGCACGCGATTACCATGATTTCTTCATAGCATTTCTGGCTGAGAGGACGTGGGTGATTATACATAAATTAAAGGAACTAGTATACATAAAAATATATTATACATTACTTAGAATGAAGGCCTGCTAATTTCGCATTTCTGACTGTCATCATAACAAACGAAAGATGTCCAATACTGGACAAAGGCTGCTCAAAAGATCTCCACAGTTGCCGGTCTGGCGTTATCCATATCCAAGCTACCTTAAATTCAAAATGCCGATTTATGTTCAACTTTGCTTAACTTATTTGTCGTCTCCCTGGGGATGAAGTAGCCAAGCTAAGATTAATATTTATGAATTCTAATCATTTAAAGTTAAAAAGGAGTGCTTTTATAATGTTTAGTTTATAAGCATATTGATATATATATATAGTAATGGTAAAGGCGTAAGCTCTGCGCATCGTAATAAGGTATCGCGTTCGTTATGTTTGCGCGGCGGACCGATACTGGCTAAATGTATCGTCACGCTGCGCCGGCGCACACACACTTTATACTCTTGCAATTAGACATAAACATACATGGTAAGACAAATCCCAGAATAAGTTATTGTCTAATATACCACCAAAGCACATATCACGCACTCCGACGTCTGCGGCCAGAAGCATTCTGTGCGTAAACTAAATATTGGAGAGGATTGTTTTACAGTTGTATTACTTTTATTTCACCTGAATTATTTTTATTTATAGCTTTCACACCAGCATCGTACAAATATTATAAATGTAACATAGGTAACATTTTGAAGTCTTGTATTAATTGGAAAATCATTACGTACAAATCAAATCGACTATTATTGTTTCAGCTCAACTGAGAATCAATTTAAGAACAGACTTGACAAGCAACTCAACTATTTAGCAAAATATAGAAAATTTGTTTCAGTTATGTTTAACTGCCCGCCTAATGATAAATAATAATGTCTTACTACGAACCAATCCATTGCGTTAATAAAACCTACTATATTGTTAAATCTTCGTATATATTACTGAAGACGCCTTGTTTAAAAATAAATAGGAATTGTTTAATTAATATTGTCCAACTTTATGATATCAAAACTCAATATAAAATAAAATCCTGGGATATTATTCACACACAGCCATCTGATCCCAAACTAAGCAGAGCTTGTACTATGGATACCAGATAACTGATATATTACATATACTAGTTTTCTTTTCTAAATCCATAGTTATATAGATAATTACAACCAGACTCAGGACATACAAACATGTTCGTCCACACAAATATCTGTCACACGATCTGCGGCGTGAAAGGCAAGCATTCACCAACCACGCCAACCGGCAATTAATTAGGTAAACAAAAGATCGATTAAAAGGAATTAACATTTAACTGATATGTTTATTGTTACCAACGACGCAGTTAAAACAGACAAAATGGTATTTTGTCTGTTTTCACTGCGTCGTTGGTATAGCTAGCAGTATGTTCTACCGCAAATAATGAGTTCGGGATTAAATCCCGGTGTGGGTAAAAAGTTATATTGACATATTTCGGCTTCGGTAAATTCTTAAAACCAGCCTAGAGCCTGTAAAATGGTGGGGTTACACTGCCGTGCCCCGAAGAGCACGTTTATCAGTTGATCTTGCACCTGGCCTTTTTCTAATCTTGTCAGCTAACTTATCCAATAGTATCATAATGTAAAGGAATAAGCAGTGTGTGTTTATGCACACACTTGTGCTTTATAACATGCCCAGCACAGATGCTAGTCTTCATTGACCAGCCATGTCCGAAATTCTATCGAATACTTGACTAGCTTTCTAATTATGTAAAAGCAAGGCACGGATATGGATGCGAGAAATGTTTCAATCCACGGTAAGTTAGTTACCTTATTCCCTAAATAACTAGATTATAATTTATACAAGATTAAGTTAAGTTGCTATCATGGACTATAAGCTAAACTTTAATAAGTATATCAACAATATTGTCACTTGGGCTGCCCAAAAGCTCGGTATTCTAAGAAGGAATAAATATAAGGAATAAAATTTAAGAAACAAGAAACTAAATTATGTTTATACAATGCTCTCCGAGTAATCTTGAATATGATAGTTCTGTATGTTCCCTGGTTTATGTTGTCCACTCGCAAAGAATCGAAAGCATTCAAAGAGCCTTTACCAAAAGTCTTGCCTTTTCTAGTAGTGGCTTCTCTCATAGGAGTTCATATGTCCAACGGTTATCGAAGTTTACATGAATACTCTTTATAATCGCAGACGCATTTCTGTTCTTTGTTTTCTTTATAAAATAATTAATAATAAAATAGACACAAAATCAACAAAATATTTCATTTGCAGTTTTCGAAGACAAATTTCCGTGTCATCCGCCTTTTAACAGAATTCTTGATCAGTACAAAGCTCTCCTAAAGTCGCGATATAAACGGTAACATATTCGTTTAACGCATTTAAAACTAAATTAAAAATGATTTTGCCTAATCTTGAATTCCTAGTCGTTTAATAAATGTTACACATACTTATAGTTTTTAGTTTTAGTTTTTAATTCCATACATGTCTAAAATACTTCTATAATCTATAGTAGGTGCATGTTATGTAAACCGTAAATGTTATGCGTGTCAGATGCAAAAACGTTTTTATATTTTAAATGAGTAATATGCATAATGTGTGTTATTTAAATAATAATAATAATAAATCTTTATTTCGAACATACAGTCCATAGTGTACAAAAAATAAAAAGAGACAAAATAGGTACATAAAAACACAAAAACACAAAATGAAAATTCAGCATCATCGCACCTGGGCACGCAGGTAGGTCTTCAGTATATCTGAGTCGTACCTGTCGGCAATGATCCGCAGTATGCTATTAGAGCTGCCCCGTAATCTGCTTATTGATGATGTTAGCCTCTTGCGTATAATGGCATGAAATCCATCTGTTCTTTCTTGGGTAAACATACCCGAGGCACTACAGAATGGAGGCAGCCCCAACAACATCCTGAAGCCATTATTGTATTGGACACGCAGAGCATTAAACGATCTTTGAGTATAATTGAACCACAGGCTGCACGTGTAGAATGTCTGGCAATAAGCTTTAAATAAAGTGATTTTGACTTTAGAGCTACAACGTGCAAACCTGCGGGCCAACATATTACTCCTGATCGCCAACGCCCTGCGTTCCCTCTCTATGTCTACTTGGTCATCGAGTCCCTCGGTAACATAGTGACCTAAGTATTTAAACTGTTTTACCCGTTTCAATTCAATACCATTTAGCTTTATGGCGGGCACTATTGACGGATATTTACCCGCAGTCCATGATTGTGACTGTACGTTTCACATATAGCAAGAAGTTGTCTCATTGCACTAACAGATGGGGTCAGCAGTATCATGTCGTCGGCGTAACTAAAATTGTTCATGCAAATGTCCTCAATCCGGCATCCAACATGAACACTGCTGAGCCCAACTATGAGCTCATTGACATACAGATTGAAGAGCTTTGGAGAGGTCAGCCCACCTTGTCTTACCCCGCACTCCAGCCCGTATGAGTCGGAACAACTGTCCTCCCATCTAACACAATTTTTCTGATTACGGTACCAGTACTGAAACAGGTGTTGCACCTGTGTATGCACCCCTGTCTTCGCCAGCTTATCCCATAAGACATCATATGATACCAGATCAAATGCTTTGGAGAGGTCGAGGAAGCAAGCGTAGACAGGTGTACTTCTCTTCGTATAATATCGTACAGTGTGCTTCACACTCAAAATAGCGCTTTCAGTCGAGAGTCCAGCTCGGAAGCCAAACTGCGCGTCGTGTATATTAAGATGCTTATCCAGCTCCGTGTCAAGCACACTGTCCAACACCTTCGCCACCACCGTAGCTAAGGATATCGGCCTATAATTATTTTTATCGGACAAATCACCCGTTTTGTTTTTAACAATCGGTACTGTTATCGATTTTATAAGGTCATCCGGCAAGTACGAGTGACTCAAACATATGTTAAAGAACATAGCCAACACACTATATAATATAATAAATGAAAATTCCCCAAAAAAATACTTCATACGGCTCATGTCTACAGCATATTTTTTATTATGCCATAAACTAATAAAGGCACAAATTGCCTCAGCTCAAAACTACGCATAATGACCACGCTTCCGACTGTCATAATAACTGTGGCCTGCCAGCCAACCATGATCCTGCGCTACTGAACAAGTATTAGGCTCTCAATAACTTTTTATTAAATATTTGACTAACGAGACGTAGTAGTATACTAGTAGTCGAAACACTAACGGGCACCTATGTCCTTTGTATCAGAATATTTGAATTCTTATTAACTGTTGTCCAATGAATATAATTACACGTTGATTTGAATATCCAAGTAGCGACAAAGTGAAGGTTTCCGTCGATGGTCGTATACTTCAAATATTAATTAGGCGGCTGCCTTAGTGCGCGTAAGGTTTATGTTGTCTCCGCGATGTCTCGACACCCCGATTGTTTTTCTTTATGATTGTTCTATACACATTCCATTTAGTAATGATAGAGTTTCAAAAGGTCAACACCAACCAAAATCAAATCGTAAAACCGAACATAGCTTCAACTATTGGGTAGTGTAGTCGTTGAGTAGAACTGAATATACGTAAACAAGTATATGCAGTTTGATTATCTGCTGTAAAACCAATTTCATTGAGTGTCTTATCTTGTCCACCCGCGACGCAAGACGGTATTTCAATTTCAATTTATTTCTTTCTTTCAAGGGTAATTAATTTGAAGACTATCGTTCTCGAACAATTAAGTTTGCTACGTACAAAATTAATGTCACAAACCTAAGTTACCATATTAATAAAAAAATGTATTTATACAGGATTATTGGTAATTTGATAATAGTATTCCCGTATCAGGTGATAGGGGAATATTTGAGATCATTTAACCCGCATATGCAATATGCAAAAGTGAACCATATTTGAATTATCGTGTTTTTTTAGCTTTTTTCAAAATAATTAGAAATGCAATATCATATAAATGAATGAATAATAAAAACGGTTAAACAATAGTTATTTATTAATATCAAAACAACAATTATCGCTAAGTTCAGCACTGCAGAAATGTAGTACTAGTTAAGATAGGGTCATTATTCGAGCCAGTACGGAGACAATTTAATAATCTATAAAAATATATACTAAAATTGTTAAACATTTTCCATATATGATTTTAAAATACAATAATTAATTTTATTTCTTTCTCCAAATAAAAAAAATATAATAATATTTATTTCCACAAAGAAAACAAAAGAAACTTGGCGCGCAGATTATTTCAAAAATATAACCGTTTTTTTACGAACAACGCATAACAACAAGTAACTTATTTTGAAAGAACTAAAAAAAAATTATCACAAAGAATTCGTATTCGAACTAAACTTAAACTAAAAGTATTTAAAGAGTTCTTTTTCCAAAATCTTTTTTCGGAATCGTTATTCGAAGTAAATACACTCACGCTTAATTTTCATCGGAATTGAAATATAGAAGATTGATCACACGGTAACAATGAAGCAGCTCGTCAAGATTATTCGCGTCGGTTTCCTAACCGCCGGTTACCCCATGTATCAGTTTTTAATGGAGGTTTAGAGGCAAATCCAGGAAACTAGAAGTATTTAGAGATGACAAATTAATCCCGGAAGACCCCCTTATTTTGTTTATAACGAAGAGAATATTCTATAAGAATTTATCGATAAACCAACAATTGCGAGAAACACCCTCGCCACACGACTCTCTGTAACACATTGGAAAGCATGCTCTACAGTGCATAATGCAGGTTTCTATCCTTACCATTGCACTCCTGCGCAAGTTATTCACCAAGACAACTTGGATATGAAAGGAGAGTTACTTTCTATATATTCATGTTAATTGCGGATTTAAAAGACGCGTATTTTTATAATAAAATCATATTAACTGACGAATCCCAGTTTGATCAAGATGAATTTACTAACTATTACAAGGAACATTATGGGAGTGCACAAAAACCCTAACAAAAGAGGCCAAAAGGGTCGCAATGAAGTTTTCGAAAAATTTACGACGATTTAATCAGACCGATTGTTTTCTTACCGAGTAATCTAAATGCTGCTAAATTAACGCTAATTAACGAATGAAAAGCTTACCAATATTTTTTGACAATTTAAATGTTTAACCTCCCCTAACCTGCCTTTGACTACAAGCCAAAATATGATATACCAGCATGTAGCAAGACGGATGTCCTGTACATTTTGGTGTCAATGTTAGGCGATGGCTCATTGCCATTTTTCTAGTCATTATTGGATAAGGCGAGAAGGTCATTCCATGGTCTGCGAGGATCCCGGTCTTAACGCCGCCGCGCCGGTTGATTTCTATGTCTGAGGTCAGGTGAAATGCCTAGTTGACGAGGTCTCGCCTGTGACGACGTGTCATCCACGGGAGAACCGACCACAAGAATTATAAACGCAGCAAATGTGTTGCGGACTAGTTTGACTACATCGGTAGTTAAGTCAAAACTCAGAAAAAGAATGTGACTTTGCGCACGCAATAGGGCAAGTCACTTTGAGCAACAACTTTAATTAGGCTAAATTACAAAATGTCTCAATCGTTACTTTTTACTAATTGTCATTTGTTATTACTGGTTTTTAATTTTTGTCATGTCATTAATTATAAAGAATAATAACGTAGAAACTTGTTATTTATTGAATGAGTTAAAAATATGAGATAAGACAGACCGTACGGACGGACTATAATATTTTGTTTTTGTTACTTTTATACTGTTTCTACTATGTTTATTTACCTACTGCATTGTGAGCTTGACAAGTACAAGTGTATGTAAATACCCAAGTGCTGAATAAATTTCGTTATTTCATTTCATATTTCATCATTAACGACTTAACTTTAGTTCGAATTTGAATTTCCGCCTGCTTCCTTTGTGATCAACTATTTTTTTCAGTTTTACGTCGCGCATTTTTAAATTTGGCCCATATGGGGATTAAAATGGTTTCAAATGTACCCCTATCACTTTCTAACGGGAATACGTTTAATTGCAAATAACCCTGTATATACATATGTCTATGTAGAGTGGCTTTGTAGCCCCTAAACGAGCCTATAAAAATGCTACCTCCAAAGTAAATAAGAATCACTTGTTACTGAAACCTATAAAACCAACTTATTCAAGTAAGTTACGGGAGTAACATCTAAATTATTCAACTTTACCTTTCCTATTATCGGAATTTCAGTATGCAATAAATAAATAAATTAAAATAAATTCAGCCCTCGTAATACGCGGTACTTTCTAATACAGGAATTTAAACCGAAGAAAATAGCGTACATAACGAAACTCCTCACTTTGGCGGATAACCTACCAAATTTTTTCGTCTTATAGATGTTGTTAAATTATATAAAAACTAATATAGTGTAGTGCACAGATAATAAAAAGATTAATTGTCACGTTGTTTGACAATCGCAATAGTCTCTGAAAATGTGGTGAGCCTAGAGTGCTACGGTGGCCCTCCTCTGGCTACCGCCAGTACAAATAGCGTAGAGTTCGTCTCCCGGCGCACATGTAGCCGTGTGTATGTGTGGCGTATATTCGGCGGTAGGTACAGCTGGTGTCGCGAGTAGCACGTGTGTGCCGATCGATACGATGTAGGCCACGAGCGAAGGTCTCATCTCGTCGGGAGGGGGCGCAATTAGCCGCGGCCATCGACCCCTACTTACCGCCGTATTGTTGACGGCTCTGACGTCACTCATTCACTACGATTGATCCGATACTAACTAATATGTAGTAAATATGGCAGCTTTGGTGCTTTTCCTGTAAACCGCACAGGCCGACAGTATCGATTTGTTTTGCAGGGCTGTCTAGTCTCGAAGGTTGTTTACGTCTGGTTCTATACATAGCCCTTGCAGTTAGCAGTACAAGTAGGTATACCTACAAGAGTTTTAGTATGACAACGCACTCCTTGTATATTTTTCTCAAGCCTTTAAGTAGCCCCAAAAACATCTACGACTTCAGTAGAATGCAGTTAAAATCGGAACTACTACTACGGGTCAGTCACACAAATATTATACAGATCGTTTAGGAAAAACTATGTACTCACGGTCAAGTCACTCCACAGGACTTCAGAATTGCATTATTTAATTATTTATAGAGAATATTTCGAAAGCCTTATCACTCAAGTCTCTGATCGTGTCTGTATTATTAGTATGAATATTCTGATCAGCTCAACTTAGTCGGATAAGGCGCGCGGTCGCGTGCCAGCGGTGGTGTGCGCATATCTGTCTAATTGATGATCATCTTAATAAAGTGTGCCGACAAATATTTAGAAATTCGAGTAAGAAAGTGCTCCATTGTCAATAAATATATATATAGAATTTCAATAATAAACTTCAACACCTTGTTATAGGTACATGATGCTTTCTTTATCAGAAACATAACTCAATGGATTACAACTTTTTATAACGGATAGAGCATGGACGGCGGCCTTCCGTTTTAGACTAGTATCCAGTCGGGTGAGCTTAATATTCTATTAGGCTTTACCGATTCACTGTGATCTCAACAGTACAGTATAAGCCAAGTGCTAAATAAATTGAATTGTTTATTATTATATAAGTCGAAAAATATAATTATATGCATAAATAAATTAGAATTAAATCGTTTTGGGATGTGCTAATGACATTTTATGTGATTAACAGAATTTCGTAGAATGGAATTCGCCACACCTACATTTCCTATCTCATTGCATCATCATGCTCTCTTCGATCCTCGATCGGTCGTGTAGCCCGCCTATTCGCTTATTAACGTAGAGGAATAGTTGCACAGAACTTCGTAAAAATTTGCATTTCTTGTAACTGCCTAAACACTAAAGATGAACATTTAACACGGGTACCAAGCTGCTAGACGGCCAGAGCCCCCTCTCCGCTTCGCCTTTTTAGGTGAAGTAGTGAAACTTCCTTAATTTTTTCCTGGTACACACCTTTTTATGGGTCCCCGTTGGATTGATAGAAGTCCCTAGGGTTGCCCACTAAAACCTTCACGATATCCTAGCCACTAGATGCTCTGGGAAGTAAAGTAAAGTTAATGTTGAAATTAGAATGCATGTTCTATTACGTACATAAAACTACCTTATACAAAACAGCCAATAATTGTCAATAACGTATTTGTGGGAACTCGTACACTCGTTGCTAGATGCGAGGTGCCGCACGCCGTACCCTCGTAAACAAACCGTAATGTCTAACACATTAACACGAATTCATATTTTATAGTGATGCAATTTGATACACAGTTAATTTATTGCGCACCTAAAGGTTGATTTAATCGATATATGCTACAGTAACCGGATGTGGTCAGCATTGAACTAATGGTTAACTGCTCAATTGGTACACTACAGAAATAAACAGTCAACAATAAAAATATTCATACCTTCACCTCTCTCTTGGGGTCGTCTCAACAACAGCTACCAAAGGGTCTACCTGCGTGTCTGACCATATACCTCAAATAATTCGATGACCGATAAAATATGTTGCTTTTCCTTGCCTTTCTCTTATTTCAACTGACATTAGCTCCCACGTGGTGTGGGTTCTTGAAACCTATAAGGACCCGAATCACCAAGATGTTTCAGGTGTTCTAGAGTCTATTAGACTCTACACTCATACGTAATCAGACAATCGATCGAACAAATCTTGTGTTCACCTGCTAAGTAATTTCATCAATTTTTTATTTCGTGATTATGTTACATTTATGTGGAAACGTAATTTATTTTTACCCTGTCGTGTAGTGTATCCTTCTTGTCCCGGGTTCGATTCCAACAACTATTTGTGTGTCCATAAGTAGTAGTTCTGAGTCTTAGTGTACTTATATTTGTAAAGTACTCCTCCACACAAGTATTCAATACTATACTGCAAGCTTTGTTTTTTTTAAATATCTCGTGCACCTTACTTGAGTATATCTCGCCTGACCGTTCTACAGGGCTGTGTCAAAACCGTTAATAGAGCAATCCGCTAAGTTTGTTTCAAGGGGTCTCGTCAGTCGGGGAGCCGCCCGCACAAACATACTATTCACACAAAAACATACATTCACAAAAGCACACCTCGGTTCAGAAGAATCATATTGGTTATATCTATAGTAATCCAGTAGTAGCTAGAATGTGTAACACACACATTCTACGAGATAAGTAAACATAGCAATAAAAATATCACAAATAAACAACAATTTGACACAGTGGCTATTGAAACAAGATTGGCAGAAAAGAGAATCACTTCTTGCATACATAGCAACAGACACACACACACACACACATACCGTATTAGCTGCGCTGAATTTCCACCTTTACCTAGTCTGTCTGTACTTGCAGTCAGGCTAGTTGAGGTTTAATGTCAAACGTTTTGCAAGTTATTTCACAGTATTATTTCTGTCGAAAATTATATATTCTTATTAATTATTAGGTCAGATGACCATACAATTTGAAAAAAATCATCGAGAATGTCCAGTAAGCTAAACAATGATCGTCGTGCAACCGCTTCGAATGGCAAAACCTTCGCCCGGAGTGATCTTTAAAGTTCATACATTTACATAAATAGAGGATGAACTTTCATTATAATCGAACATCATTAAACGAAACAACATGAAATGTTAATAGCTAACAGTAAAGAGTAATAAAATACCACCAGACATTTACACGTGTGTGCGTGTATTTATTTATAGGTGTATGTAGTATGGTGGTCTGGAGACAATAATTACGCGATAATTGTGTTGCGTGCGTGCAGGGGCTGATAGCGATCTGCGCGTGCGCAGCCACTGCGACATTCACAACCTGCCACCTCACACCAGTTAAATAAAGTTAGCAGATCCCAACCCCAAAGACATAAAATGACTTTAGTTTACAGTCCTCCAATTGCATATAATATTTCAATGTAACAGTTTGCTCAAACGACTTCATATTAAGGAGATCAGCAGGGGTCTCCGCATAATGCAGTCCCGGCGGAGCGAGTATTATTTGTGTAAAATATTAGCAGACAACATGTAGCGATGTACAGGGGCGGCAGGTCGGGGCGGTAAGTCGGGGCGCTAGTCGTGCGTGCTCGCCGGCCGCGGGGCCCGCACGCGCCGCGCATTCCTAGCAGCGATGACAATGCGATCAAAGGATAAGCTTGCTGGTAACATCAGTTGACCGGCAGGGTAGGAAAAAGAAAACATTTTATCGGAATTTTCTTTAAAAGTATGCTTGCCGCTAATTGAGATTTCACTTAACGCTTTTCTGTGCGACCACGGGCGATGAAGATGATTCGATTAGAAGGCACATATCTGCCTACCCCTTCAGGAAATAAGATGTGATTTTAAAAATATCATTATATAATGGATCCTATGGTTAACTGTACAACTAATCAAGTGAACCGTTACTAAACAAGTGTAACCTCAAATTGTCTCGAAATTGGCCAGCAGGCATGCACAACATTACCGGCTGACCAATCGATACCGCGCTACCCATTAATAGAAATTCGGTGGATTTTTACTCGCACCGGCCGTTTTCCTCTCCGGGAGATTTAAAAGATAGGACCGCATTAAGCGCGGTTCGAACGGGACGGGTGGCGATACGGGACGCTTTCCATTTAGAACGGAGGACGCCATCGCTCATGGGACGCGCAGTAAATTGCGCGCGTGAATTACTGTCCCTCGGTTCCTTAGCACTGCAGCTTGCTCGGGAGCATTCCGCGAGTAGTACAGGCTCCCTTAAATTTAAATAAGTTACCTACACCAGTCCTAATACTAATCACGTAATCTATGAAGTTGTGTAGTAAATTAGTAAGTTGGGGATTTTTTGTATAGTGTGTATAAATAAATGTAACAAAAATCAATTACATTCCCGGTAAAGGCTTTTTCACTAACATCCTTTTTGGGCTAAAACTGGATTATTGTAGTTCTATTGCGAAAAAAAATGCCGCGCGGCTATAGGGCTCTATAGCCATAAGCGAGGATGCGGCAACACGTAGTTTAAACTTAAATTTATACACTAGCGTTGCAACAAACATTTACACAGATGCCGTGTCCAATGATGATGATGATGATTTCTAGAATCTAGAAACAATGAATATCGCAGCACATATTATTTTGTAATTATAACGTGGCATAAATGCAGACGCGAAAATTCGCCTAACTAATAAATGCGGTGCTAGCTCTGCTTATTTTTTGGTCTGTGGGCAGTCCCCAGTCCCCGGGGAGGACCGCTCCTCGCCGATATAAATCGTCCCCATTTGGCTAACCCGCGAATCAAAGGAAGGTAATTCACAATGTTTAAATCCAATTTGAAGGAGGGCCCGACCCTAGCGCTTTCAATATTATTGTAATCTAACGGCCTATTAATATACCGCAAGCGTTCTCAACGAGCTGAAGAAATAACTTTGTGAGTCGCGCGGTATTGTTACTCAATATTAATAACTATATTATTACAAACCAGGCTGAGCATTAAAAATATACTACTACGAAATAGAATGTACGCTTAAGAAAGTGACAAGAGAACCAGCAGGAATAGCTACTTAACACGTACGTTATTTGAAAATTGTATCACATATTTATAATCAATCATGAACCATTAACACACAGACACCCTTATTTAAAAAAGAAGTCTAAAGTTAAATTGCAGTTGATCCTTGGTTTAGTCGAAAACTATCCAATGAGATTGCTTGCTCCATAGTCCAACTGCATTTTAACTGTAGACTTCGTTTTTAAATAAGGGTGTTAGAGAATACTGCGTTGTTAAGTTATATAAACAATGGTGATTTTTGCAAAACTATGGAGCACTGTCATCACTCTGTATGAATATACTCATCCGGCGGCATTAGCCGACAGCTCAATCTCCGACCACTCGGTAGTAAGGCGCAGTTGCGCACGACATTTACAGTGTTGTCACCCTGTCACCCGGCACTATTCATCACGACAACTAGAGGGGCGGCGCGGGCCAGGAACGATCGCCCAGCACAGTACATAGCAATCATGCAGTATCGCAACCAGCCTTCACAAAACGGCAAAAATTATATGAGAGTTTCTCAGTAGTATTAAAATGTTAAATGATTGTTTTTCGGTTGTAACAAGCTGAACTGAACCCATATTAAGTCATAAATAATATATTGACATCAATTATTCATTGTCATTGTTTTGAAAACTGAAACAGAGATGGAAATGTACCAAGTATACATTTAATTATTATATTCTTCACAAGTATTAGTTTCTGCTAGTTTATGTACCTACATGTATCTGTCTAATCCTCAATTAAGGGAGCCTCGCAAGTTTCGTATATGGGAGGCTTTTAAGGAAGCTCCGTTTGGTGGGTGACGTCACTTCCCCTTCCTCTAGCTATCTGTGCATCGATGTTCCTTTATTTCGCCAACAAATTATGATTACAGTTGATTGTATCTGGTGCAATTATTTCGTGGTCAAGTTTGTATGCATAATGCATGGTTTACTGACAAAAATGATTGGTTATCATATAATGTTGGGGTTATATTTAAATAATTATATTCTTACTTTTACTGTCCGAAAACCTTAATTTTAAATCAACTATTGCATCCATGGTTTTATTTCGCAGCCGGCTATAAACCCACCGAAGCGATTAAGCAAAAGTCTCTACTTTGAAAATGGTATGTGCTTACTTATAGTAACTACGTACACGAAAGCAAATTTTATTGTTAGTAAATTTCATCGATAAATCGGAACCACTGAAATACAAAAAATGCGAGATTATTTCTATTGTATAAGTATACTACATGTATTTAAACTATCTGTTAACAATCGATAATAATTAAAAGTTTTTGGAACAATACATAAATAAATAAGTTAACTTACATCCGTGAACTGAACTTGACACACAAAAAAAACATTTGGAACGAATAATATTCATCTATTATTTTTCTTATTATTCTAAATTATAGTCCACAGAACTCATAAATCGATTATACGAGTAATTGTGAAAGCGTCGGCCGGTAGTCGACCTAAACTCAATTCCGAATTCATAATACACCAATAATTTGTAGAGGTTGCAGATGACTCAAGCTTTAACTAACCGTCACCGTAACCGGTCCGAGCCTTTCACTATAATACGTTGAACAGCGTCCACCGCTCGGCCGACATTCAGCTGATATTTAAAATAGCAACGGTCTGATCGGTCTTGAGTTATAATTTCGGCATTACCTGCGTACATTGGGTATTCCATTAGATTTCGTCCGCCCACACGGTTGAGGCAGTATAATAGCACCATAATGGGTGATTTTGCACCGGTCAGTGCACAATACGTGTTTTGTTCTGAACAAAAGATATAAGCAGCTGCACACCCCGTATTGCATTCGGACGCAGGCAAACAAACGCTGGACATAGTGACAGTTCTACCGGCCCTGATGCATTACTTAGTTTTCGTTTTTAGTTAACAGCCTACGGCCATCATCGTTACAAATAACCTGCACGATACCAGTATATCCCATGAGCTGCGATCTTACCAATCGAAACGAGACGTGCTTGTTTGACTGTTGTAGCTGTAACGTACCTTGCGTAACGTAGAAAACTATAGTACGGTCACCGTAGCCTAGTTGGTAGTGCTCCTGCCTACGAAGCTGGTGGTCCTGGGTTCGAATCCCGGTAAGTGCAAATATTTGTGTGATGAGCACGAATATTTGTTTCTGAGTCATGGATGTTTCAATGTATATAAGTATTGATCTATCTATATAAGTATGTATATCGTCGCCTGGTACCCATAGTACAAGCTTTGCTTAGTTTGGGGCTAGGATGATCTGTGTGACATTGTCCCGAGATATTATTATTAAAAAAAATAATAATAATCGGATATTCAATACTAATTGTCGTAATCTGTACGCGGTAGTTTCATACATTATCTTTTTTTTCAGTTTTCAATATTCATGTACTTAAATCCAAAAAAATTAATAGTATAGTATATTAATAGTAATAAACGTGTGCCCGGACTAGCAGATACTTCATACTATAATTTGACTATTATCGCCAACGTTAATAAATTGCCAAATCACAGGTTCTTAAATTGTATTCTTCACCGATTTAATTATTCAGGATTCAAAATTATTAATGTAAAATAATCATGTATGAATGGGACAAAAGCAAACGAGACCCTCTGAGCGAAGATGTAGAGTCAGGGTCGCACGGATAGGGACCGGCAGATTGTATGTTCTCTTAGCATATCTATGAAGTCTTATTGCCACCACTAACAAAGTATAATATATTGCAACATATGTACCCTTGTTAGTGATAGGTCGGTAACTCCAGACCAGAGCCCCGATTAGGTAAAAGCGTGATAGCGGTTTCCTTTTTAAACATAATAGTCAAATCAATGTTCAAGCATCCGGTTTAGTTCCGAACAATGTAACACGCGCCGAGGTCTTACGTAAACGTGAGCCTCTCTATTGAGATGTCGGGACACTTTTTATGTTCTCGCACAATGTTGTTGCTGTGATGTCTTGTTGGGAAAAGGTGATAGCAGCATCACAGGAAAACTCGCAGGCTACAAGTTTTGGTCAGAGTTTTCATGATTGACTGATGATGTGCCTCTCAGCTTGTAAGACTTCAAGTCGAAGTACTTGCTTGCTGTTTGATCATTTGTGTGCTCTTCTAGCAAAATAGAGTATCTTTGCAATGTGTCTAATGTTATGTGTTTGTTGCAGTGTCGGGCCGCGGCGACGTCAGCAGCTACTTCACGTCACAGATGGTGCTCGATCTCAACGGTACGTACCACATTTTATGTCAGATACAGCACGTTGTTTCCAAAATTGTCGAGACTAACATTTCTATTACATTAAAGGAAAAGCGCATATTAATTTTAAACTTTATTGTCATTTACTACTGAAAGTACCTGGCATAATTTTCATACCTACTTAAAATGTGTTAATACTACTTAATATTGGTTTTCGAAATGAAAAATTACTTTGATTCTGAACTGTCACAATTCCTTATATAATTTTACCAAATCAGAATTTAAGACAAGATGTCGAATGGTATCTTAAAACTCTTATTTAAGGAACCTTCTACTCTGACACGTGGGGTGCATGCCAACATCAGTCATATGCCTACCGAAGTGTGCTTTACGGCTTTCTACAGCGGAACCAGCCACCTCATTTCCGTCACACGGCTAAACAAAACGACGACATAATTAAATTAATATAAATTCACAGTTGAATCGGTTTTTGTGCAGCGCCGCGGCGACACCGAAACATTTCTAATTTTCGTCTAGGGCCGTTTTTACCGCGTTAATTACGAGATGAATGGAGCGGCGCGTAAAAAGCTTGCAATGGAAGCGAGTTTTTGTTATGCGCGTGCGTCACGGTAGCCGCGGTGCGTGCCTCCCCTCCGCCTCCCCCCACAGATAGGTACTTACTTCACTTTTATTCAAATTCTTGTGCTTCGGTACAAAAAAAACGAACGTCAACGACATCGAGATTTTCCATCTGTCACACTTAGTAATCCACGGTTTTTGTGCGCCACTGTCCACTTTATCGGTGTTTTATTCGAAAGATTCGCTTTATTACCTCCTTTGACAGCGACTGGTGACAAACGAGCCCGCCGTGGTTGGCCACAGTATTTTGATTTCGTTTCGTTAATCGCCACCAACGTTGTTGGGAATTATTAATTGAGTTTATTTGACATCTTGGTAAGTATTAAATAGAGAATCTTTTTACAAACTACATTTACCTGTATTACTCTCAAACCTTATGTTTTAAAAGATTCCAAGTGGTCAGAGCCTAGCATGTGTTGCGTGAACATACGTGTGTATGTCCCTGCGTCGCGTCGCGCGGCTCGATAAAAACGGCTCCCACGGCACGTGACGCAGCATCTCTCGCTCTGCCACAATTACGTACCAATTACATCTGTATGTTATGAGCCTCTGCCACTACCTGTCTTACGCGAGTGTACTCTAATCATGCATGAAATACTGCCGTCAAGTTCCCACCAAATTAAACGTTGGATACTATATACATACGTACGTCAAAAACATTATAGGTAGGTACAGACAAATTTAGAGGGACAAGCTGTTGGAAGCCTTTTTCTTACGATAGTAAAGTGTTAATGCTTTATTGTTATGTTTAAGTTTGAAATGATTACACTGATATGAATGAATTCTAACGTATTGAATAAAGGAATTGATACACTTTTTTCGAAACCACAAAGTGTGAAAATATACCGATGTTTTACAATTTTTAAGATGCAATTGTCGGTCTTATCGAACAGTAATTTACTGTTATTTTTTGTGGTCACAATATATTATTAAGACATTCACAGCACTAACTAATCCTAAAGAATTCCTATATCTAAGTTAAGTGTCTTCCGAGGTGTTCAGTCTATAGGGGGTAGGTACCTTAGGTGCTTGCATCTCCGTGCTTCTGGGGGCAAGTTAAGTTCTCGGTCCCGCCTGAAATCGTGCACGTAAGAGACTTCTGTGATTAACTAGTGTTAGGGTAACCAAACTAATGGGTTGGTACTTGTCTGAAGGCCGCTGTGACATTCCGTGCTAAAAGGCTCGGAATACGTCTCATGATGCGACTCATGAATCAAGCTCCTCTAAATAAATCGCTTCCTTGTTGTTTATTATGATAAAAATAAAAAAATAAAATAAAAAAGGTTTTTATTCACGTAGACTTTAAAAAAGCGCTTGTAAATAGTCAGAACATGTTTGTAGTAATATAGTTGTATACATTAGATATTATTTCTAGTAACATAGATATTTAGGTACATCTTGTATGAAAACATTTATAAAATTTATTTTATTACAGAAATGATATTTAGATAGATAGAGATAGATAGATAGAGTACACTTTATTGCACCAAAAGAAACAATATATAACTTACAAATAAGCAAATACAGGTACAATCGGCGGTCTTATCGCTTCGTAGCGATCTCTTCCAGACAACCGTTGGGTGGACAAGGAAAAAGTAAGACAGAAAAGGCGATAGTTGTAGTGTACAGTCAAATATTCAAAGTTATGTACTTATATACAATTTACATAAACATACTTATATTCTAAATACTAATAATACTATACTATAATAAATAATATACTATACATACAAAATATTATGCATCTATTCAATTAAGGAGTTTTGAAAAAGGAGGTTACGAAAAGCAGTTAAAGGAAAAAAGACAAATTATGAAGATAATTTAAAGAGATAAAAAGTGTTTTTTTAAAGAAATTTTGAAGGAAGTCAGAGTTTGTGCACGTCTTATTTCTACAGGAAGTAAATTCCATAGCCGAGCTGCTTGGACAGAAAAAGATTTATCAAAAAAATCTGTAGAGTGCACTGGAATATGTAGTTTTAAGTTCTCTGATGATCTCAAAGACCTAGCATGTGTATCACAAACGAATTCAAACCGTTGCTTAAGGTAAATAGGAGCTGTTGGATTAAACAAAATATTGTAAAGCAGACAAAGTATGTGAGAATTACGGCGAAGTCGGATTGGTAACCACTCGAGTTTTTTACGAAATTCGGTGACGTGATCGTATTTGCGGAGTCCAAATACGAATCTTATACAGAAATTTTGAAGGCGCTCGAGTTTATCAAGTTTGTCCTCTGTAAGGTCAAGATAACTGGCAGCAGCATAGTCAAGGATGGGGAAAAGAAGAGATTGAGCTAGTGCAATTTTAGTGGCGGTTGGAAGGAAATTACGCATTCTTCGCAAGGAACCTGCTGCCGCATATAATTTGCGACTAGTCTGCTCAAGCTGTGGACCCCATGAAAATGTTTTGTCGAAGTAAACCCCTAGATTTCTTACATTGTCACTAAAAGGTATTATGGTATTATTAAAGATAATCTGGGGGATCTGTGTCCAGTCCACCTTGGATATCATGCGCAAACTACCAATGACAATAACCTGGGTTTTAATGGGGTTCACTTTAAGACCATGCTCCGCACTCCATTGACTTATTCGGCCTAAGTCACTATTGATTATACCAATTGCTTCACTAAGTCGTTCTACAGGTGCCTGAGTATAAATTTGTAGGTCATCTGCGTAAAGGTGGTAGCTCGTATTTAGCTAGCTCGTATCAAGTTATTGTCAAGAGATTATGTTTAATTATCTAGTTTGAGTCTAATATTTTTACTACATATTGTCAATGGTTCTGTCTATATTAAAGGTATTATTATTATGACGGACCTTGTGTTAATAACGACGGTCGCGCTTTAATGCTACCACCGGATCCAATGCGCCCCAACTGAGAAGACCCAGCGAAACAAACTCAGTGGGTTCATCTACTACCGGTTTCAACACGAACCAGTTGAGACGGTCCGGCGAAACATACTCAAGCGGGCATGAACACGGGATTTGGTCCAATTAGAGTAATTATTTAGTAGGCAAACACAATATATGCTCGATCGGTTGTCTGAATGCTTATTATTTTAGATTATATTTAGGTATACAAACGAAAAACTTCGAAACAATAACATTATTCATTTTGAGACAGAGTCAATAATTTTAAATTAAGTATATGATAGCAATCATTTACAGATAGTTCACGTAACACAGCAGATCAGTCATGTCTATATGGCTACAAGATCTCCAGCGAGCAATGTGCAGGTAGGAAGTGAGAGCCAGATGTACTCTTTAGTGGTGTAATAACCCCTAGCCATAAGTAGGTATACGTTTAATATGTGTTTTAAAACTTGTGTCAGGCAGATCAGTAATTTGAGTAGGAAGCTTGTTATAAAACCTAATACAATTTCCTAAAAATGATTTATTCGTTTTGCTTACTCTAAAGCCTGGCATGGCTTGACATGACTTAGACTTGCCCACTCAATAGCCTCTCAACGTCACGTTACGAACTTATTTGCGCAAACATAGTACGTACTTATTTTAACCTATTTTTTTTTATTTAATAGGATGGCAAACGAGCAAGTGGGTCACCTGATGGTAAGTGATCAGGTGACCCACTACCTAACTATCATATAAAGGGATGTAACGGAACGACCTGTATCTGAGCAGCGGTAATCGTTCGCGCAAAGGTCCGAACCTTTACGCCCGGCAGGTTGCGGGTTCGATTCCCGCACCGAAAAATCTCCGCGTAAATACCAAATATTGTTTTCGTGGATCTGTTGAGTATGGGAGCAAGGCGCTTTGTTCACTACCGTAAGCCCAAAAACGTCATAGACGGCCTTGACGACGATATTATGATTTACTCAGAACACACCAAAGCTATTAGAAACTCTAATGTATATAGAGCCCAGAGTACAATCACGAACCTGGAGCGACCACCATCGTCCTCCATAACTCTTAGTTTGCTATCGATGAGATGCAGGGGGCAATTCAAATGAACTAGCAGCCCGCGTCTCCGCATACTAACATAGAGCGAAAGTTACACAAACCATCCCTACAAATCCAATCTTGCAATGCACCTCCACGTTAGTTACCGTCTTGAGCCGAGGTTGGTGTCCCAAAATGGGATCGCTCAGGCGCGAGTTACTTAGTTTGAAGGATAGCAGAGACGACTGGATCCCCCCCTTACGTCCATTATCCGGTTGAGCAGTGAAAGGCTAATTATATACTAAAAAAGGCCTAATATTTTTAATGCGAAAGAATTTATCAATATTTATTTAATTATGTGCTTTTATTAATTGTATTTTCCACCTTTTATTTTTTACAACTGGTAGAGCTTTCTCATATAACGATTAGAATACCTCGCAAAGTTATCCTTTATAATTTGTCAAATATATAGATAGTCCTAGTCGCATCGCCGCGAGCACATCTATGAATGCATCGCGCAGATTCTTGCGGCTCAGCCCACATAGCACTGCGTAATTTCCTATGTAAATTTAATCACTTGAAAGCAAACAGAATATATCTATACAACCACTCACTTTTGCAACTCGCGTAGGTATAGCCGTACAGAGGTACCTATACTACGTTACAAGTAACACGCAAGCCTTCACCGCAGTAACCTAATTTGGATTCCTCTACATTGAAATTAAAGAATCATACTCAGTTTTTATAAAGTCGATAGTGTACTAGAGTTTTCTTGTATGCGTGTATCATATCTCTTAATTCACTACGCTAATACTTTTTTAGTAATTTTGTGTTGATTGTTGACTTTTAATTTATTGTGTATTATTTAATAATACAAGCCATTAACGCTTACTTTCTTAACGTAATAGAACAAGATGCTACCATAATTGAAATTAGTATAATTTTAAATAACAACATAAAAACAAGCCCAGTCGCGCCTATGTCCAAACATTTGAATGTGGTGAAATAAATAATTATTATTAAAACATAATGTGTCGATTGAATATTAAACTCAATAAAAACAGTGCGCAATAAAATATATACAGGAATGTAATGGATATCTATATCGGAATGTAACATTCCACCACACGTGTGTAGTATAGTGCGGGCGGTAATGCGCGCGAAGCCGATGTGCAGCGAGCATCTTAAACAAATCCATCGAGCCGCGGAATAAATGAGTTATTCGTTTTGTTCCTCCATATTGAATCAAATAACTGTACTTTGCCAAAATAACTTTTAGTAAATTTTGTTATTTATTAGAAAAACTATTTTTCGTCAGCTAAGAATTGTACTTTTACTTAGTTAACTGATGAAAAATTCTTAACAATAATATAGCCTTCAATAGATATTACACGGCTGATTAAAAAAGCGCGTCATGCACGCGCGACTGTTGCGTCATTGTCGCGCGACGGCCGCGCTGTCGCCTGTCCCTGTCCCCTGCGTGTCGTACTCACCTAACTCACTTCATTAGTTTACCTCAGCCAATCATCCCATCTATTAGATTTAAGCACAAATAACACAACTATAATAAGTAGGTTTTTCAACATCTTGTGTAAAAAAAAGAAACAGCGTAAAGCGTTATGCTAGGAGCTCTACAGATATTTGGGCTGGTAACATTTTCATGTATTTCGCACTAGCTCTGACTCATTGCTCTAGTAGGACTGTACATAGATATGGGAAGAGCGACTTAAGACCGATTATATTAATAACGCTAACTGCGTGTAAATTTAGATTTTTGTATGTTGGTTGAGGAGTATATAGTATTTGAACTTATTCATTAAATATATTCGAAAGTAAAGTGTGAAATATTATTAAGACATGGAATATCATGGAAGCGGGTAGTTTGGTGCGATACAGCTCGGATAATGGTAACGAGATGCAATCCCATCACATAACTAGAGCATTCCAATTGTAAGCGTGATAGCATTCGTGAGCCGATATATTGATATTTTGTGCTCGTTTTCATATTTGTGTGAAACTATGGCAGTGGGTATTTTACCAATAGACAAATTAGAATTTACACACAGTATGCAACTAAAACAGGTAAATAACTTACTCATTACATTACAAACGAATCAATTTAAGTCTAGTAACAAAACTATAAAGAATCGAAAACAATCCAGAAGGTTACTTCTCTAAAATCCTACTCTGTATGGCAATGTTTATGTGTCGGGCAAAACATATAGGGAACGTGTCGCCTCACTTAGGCGTGCTGTAATTTTAACACAAAATTGATTTAAAACTAAACCCACAAATTTCTAGATATGATTTTAAAGTGTCAAATATAATCCCACCCCTATCCTAACCCATTAACCCTAAAAATGAAATGAAGTGAGGTTAACTTTTAAAAATCTCTTTAATGTAAAGTGAAACATACTAAAAATAATCTTCCTTTGGTAGATAATAATTGCACAATTGAAATCAATACTTATGTAGCCAATCAGGTATTCAATCAGTTTTATCACATTTAACCTCACATATTATTAATATGCGAAGACACCTTTTTAGGGTTCCGTAGCCAAATGGCAAAAAATGGAACCCTTATGGATTCATGTCTGTCGGTCTGTCTGTCTGTCTGTCTGTCTGTCCGTCCGTATGTCACAGCCACATTTTTTCCGAAACTTTCTGTGAACAGCATTAAGATTTTCGCACAAAAATAGAAAAAGAACAATATTTTTGGGTGTTCCCCATACATAGAACTGAAACTCACTTTTTTTTCATAGTCTCCGTACATGTGGTGTATCTATGGATAGGTCTTCAAAAATAATATTGAGGTTTCTAATATAATTTATTTCTGAACTGAATAGTTAACGCGAGAGACACTTCCAAAGTGCTAATAAGAGAACGATAAAACTAAAAAAAAAGATGTACATATTACCATGCATACTTCCACCGAAAATTGGTTTGAGCGAGATCTAGTAAGTAGTTTTTTTTTATACGTCATAAATCGTAAACCGCAATTTATCTTTCATTTAATCAACTAAAATACTTACAGCTACGGAACCCTTCATGGGCGAGTCCGAGTCGCACTTGGCCGGTTTTAAGTGAAGTGAACTGCATATTTATAATCTTAATTTTTTAAATTAGTTTTTTATTTTACTACAATATCGTTATGATAATGAAACCAAATGTTTGGTATATAATATAAGTAATAATATTAAACCAATGTATCTAAGTTGTAACTTGTTATTATTTAGTACTAGCTGTGCCCCGTGGTTTTACCCGCGTTAAACTTTAAAAATTATAGCCTATGTGTTAATCCAGGGTGTCAGCTAACTCCATACCAAATTTTATTAAAATCGCTTCAGCCGTTTAGACGTGAAGAAGTAACAAAGATACACACTCACAAACTTTCGCCTTTTTAATATTAGTGTGATTATAATAATTAATTTACTATACTTTAAATAATATATTAATGTAAAATGACGTACATTGTTCATATTAAAGTTAAGTAAGTATAATATGCTGTGTGGTGACGGCGACAAATATCGGAATCAGAATATCATCACCCCATCTCATCCCGTGGGGGGCGTAGAAGTCGACCCGAGGGAATATCTACCAGAGGATGGGCAGCAGCTTCCTTCTGATTACTATGACCATCTTACTGCGATCGCCAACCCGTCTGCCAAGCGTGGCGATTATGGCATAACCCCCCAAGACGATTCTTGAGGGAGGCTTGTCCAGCAGTGGACTTATTTAGCTGTAACGATGACGATGACGATGAAGTATAAAATTAAAAATAGTAGTTTTATTTCATTGTACAAAGTAAGTATGCCGGAATTAAAATATTAATATGTATAAATAAATCATTACTTTATTCAAATATCATACAGAAAAAAGAATTATGTACTGGCGCGCAATGCTAATAATTTTGCTTTTAATATAATACTTTAGTTTATACTTTATGACATATATGTAATGTATCTATAGATAATTGCGTTATAGCGCAGTTACCTAACTGAATTAAAATCATGAACATTAATTTTAACTTACTTGAACCAATCATATCAACTTTTATAACCTATTCATACAATTTTTCCTGTAATATTTAAAAACTGTGGCAAGCAAAAGCAAAAGCAAAACAATAATAATAATATACCAATGCATAAAACGTGTCTTTTTTATACATTTCCAAAGCGACCAAGAAGCATACGGCGCACATGATATTAGGTGGTTACAGTAGTCTATGAAGCCTGAAATAAATGGCATCACGCACGCGTTGAGGACCATATAGATATAATAATTTTATTGCTAGGCAAACAAAATTCTAACAAAAAAAATGTGTGAATATGACCTGGAGAGTATTCCTTAAGGTGAAGGTATTTCGCCAGTCGAGCTGCTCATACAGCGAGGGAAAGCTGTGCTCTCTACCTCATTGAAATGTTGCTTGCATTTAGCGCTACCCAGGAGGCACGCGTAGGGCTGCTACAGCTGAGATGTACGGACACGATAGTATTCAACCCCCAAAAAATATTTAATTTAAATGCCAATGCTTTCCGGATTCGTAGAAATGGTGCACCGATATGTTATAATATTAATGGCGCGACGTGCCCCTGTAGCGGTCGCTGGCGGTGCGGTGTTGTTTCGCCTGCGCTTTTATATTCGTCATAATTTGTTCTTTTCCGCCTCTACGGTATCGTAACGTTATATTAATCAAAAACCACTTTTTACACCAAATGAGAACACGTTTAATTAGCCGAAGTAACTGAGGTTATCTGCTTAGTATGTAATTGTGTTGTAACATAATTATTATTATAATGATGCACAAATTATTCTACATATTATATTGTGTGACGAGTGTTCCAACAGAGCGTCTGTAAACAGAGTACAGGATGAACAGAGAGTAATCATGTCGTCATTAATGTGCAATGCAATCTTAACTGAACATTAACAATGTGGCACATAAATGTAGCGTATAACTGTTGGCACGCGAACTAAAAATGTTATATGGAACACCACGTGTAGTAACTACGTATTTCGTAAGAGTGCATAACATGGTTATTTTCAACTCGTCCTCTGTTTATTTGGTAATCTGTAGGTGGGTCTCATTGACGGCACGGCTTCAATGAAACTGGAGGGTGAACGCTCGGTTTAATTGCTTTTATTATTAATTATAATTAGCATAAAATACTGTGCGTACACCGCCTTACTGACCTTCACAGCACTCATAAAATTATGTTCAACCAATGGTTACGTAACATTCGTTTTAACTTATAAACTTTATAACTAAAACTACACACTATTAGTAATAATAGACGCTTGACAATTAGTTAAAAAAAATATATTCCGACACACCATTGCTATTTATTGCCAGGAACTGGTGAATCCTTATAACTTAACGTATGAAATATACATACGTTACCATACCACCATTATAACTGATGGTTCATACCTTTGAATTGCAAGGAATCACTGATACTTGTTCCAATTTTGAGGCTGCCTGTGTCTGTAAATTGTTTTTTCATTATTTCGCTATAATTATTTATTTCGCTGGTGAGCAACGCCCGTGCCAACGTGAACTTTATCGTTAGCGCTTTTATACAACCTTTTATACAACTGTCGCTCTATGTAAATACGCGAAGACGCGGGCCCGATTGGAGGCGGCACTTTATCGTTACGTACACAAACTAAGAGCCATAGAGGAAGATAGTGTTGTTAAGCGCTAATGCAAATGGATGTTGATTGCCCTCTTGATCAGAGTGGTTGTTACCCTGACGGCTAAGTCAGAGGTCGTGGGTTCCCAGGATAAATCTTTGTGTGATGAGTACGAATATTGGTTCTGTGTATACGTGCATTTATCAACACCATGCATGTACTCTGAATTATATAAATATGTTTATCAGGTGCCATAGTACAGGCTGGGCCCAGTTTGAGATCAGATGGCAGTGTTAGTTGTCCCAAGATATTGGTACGACATAGCAACACATAATGGTTGTGATTTAGTTTAATTGTGGAGATGACCAGATTTAAAATATTTCAAGGTTGCATTAACATATTTTATGTTTATGCAAATAGCTCTAAATTACCTTTTTATTCGACTTTATTTCTTGCATTAGCGTACCTAGTGCATAAAATTAAAACCATTATACCGTAGTAGTATGAGCTGTGATGTAATCTCGTTTGTTTATCAAAGATACTGCATTCTAGTGGAGTATAATGAGGCTTCACTTTGGTGTACTTTGAAATCATTAACTAACTATTTATAATAATTGTTACAAATGCCGTTCTTTCGCTTACCTTCAGATAATACTAAACAATTACGCTTGTCCGATTACATTTTATTCAAGCTGTTTTGGAATAATATTGCATAAAACCTTCACTATGCGATCTCAAATAAATCCTGACTTTTAGACTGAAAATTAAAAAAGCTTATCATAGTTAGAAATCACTAAAAAGACCCATAATAAATTTAATTGGAATTTTCAATTATTTCGGTAAATATCTTTTGCTAAGCACATATTATTATTTTTATTATATTTGATTCAAATTTCAGATATTTTTTTGGTAATATTTAATGTTTTCTTAAAATTTTCTCTTTTTATTTTTCAACTTTGTCGTGGTTATTTAACAGTCAATTGTTTCCCAGTAAATACACTTCTCGACTATGCCGACACCAGCTATCTTGATCTCACACAAGAACAACTTGATAAACTTGAGCGACTCTAAAATTTTTGTATCAGATTCATATTTGGCTTACGCAAACATGATCATGTTTCCGAGTTTCGTGCCAAGCTCAAGTGGTTGCCAATTCGCTTTCGTCGGAATGCCCATATTCTCGCTTTATTATTCAATATACTTTTCAACCCCACTACTCCTTCATATCTTAAAGAACGTTTTGAATTCCTTTGTGACACACATTCGAGGCTTTTAAGATCATCAGAAAATCTTAAATTGCACATTCCAGCGCACTCTTCCATCTTTATGGACAAATCATTTGCAGTCCAAGCAGCTCGTTTGTGGAATGAGTTACCTTTTTCTTAGCTTCAAAAAACTTGTGAAAGACCACTATCTGTCTCTATCATAATAATTATTAATTTATTTTGTATGGATATTGTATTTTAATATAGTATTATATTTATAGTATACTATAATATAGTATTTTATTTACGTATATGTATGTGTAATAATAATATGATCATTAACATATTTTTAGTTTATAGTATACCTTTTTAATTATCTCTTTTCTTCTTTTTTATCTATGTACCACACTTTGTTGCACCATCCCCGGCATTTTTACACATTTCATTCCTATCCATCCAAAGGTTGTCTGGAAGAAATCGCTTTATATAAGACCGCCCATTGTACATTATAATTAATGTTTCATTGTTAAATGTTCTTTTATTTTTTGTGTACAATAAAGTGTATTTTATTTTATTTATTTATTACACTGGGAATCAGTTGTGTTCTCTGAAACGTGAGAGGTACAAGTAAAAGTGCGAGTGTGTGCCACGTTTAAGTGGATGCCATAAACATTCTCAAAAACAATTGCTGAGATCTATAGAGCGTACTTAGACTTTACTCAAACTTTACTTATGTAAAACTTTGCTAAGTGTATGCTAAGCTTATACTTTGATTTGGTATTTATAGACTTTTTGACGTTAAGATTATGCTTAGCATAAGCTAAGACAGAAAAAGTCAAAACACCAATTGTAATTTCGTTACATGCATTAACTTCTTAATTACTCTTTGGAAAACATTTTAAAACAGTCATAATTATAAATAAAACATGGTGCGCATCGTTCCTCTGTGTATTATTATTATTATTGAACTATTAAGAAAATGACGAGTGAGATATAAAAATAGATCTTATTAATGATCAACAATCGACATAAATTTTTATTATGAGAAACGGAACATTGTTGTGTCAGCTGTGAACGGAAACGTCAACTACTTTTTTTTTAAATTATTTTCGGCCCTGGCATCTTCGTCCTTATGAAAATGTCAACTACAGTATATCAATGTTGCCAGATGACAGATTAGATTTCTCTTCACGCTGTATCTAAAATTCCCCGAAAATTTGGTTTGAACACATAAATAAATAATAAATACAATGATAATGACTAATAATTATTGCTTTCTGTATTTTAGAAATATTTATCAATATATCTGTAGTATTCCTTTGAATACAAATTCCGTAATTTCCAATTTCTCTGGAAATCCTATACAATGTGGCATCACTGTCACTGATAATACGGAAAAATTAAAAAGTCGTGTAAGTTATGATGGTCAACTATATTTTTGACTACTTTATTTTTATTTGGCTTATAGTGTAAGTTTTTAGTAAGTCGTCGATTTTGTGGACTTAGCATTTGCTAAGCTTGCACTTAGAGGGATTTGAAGATTGCTTTATAAATACCGACTTTGACTTAAGTCGAAAGTAAAGTCTGAGCAAAGTCTAAGTACGCTCTATAGACTTATTTACTTCACAGAAATGTACCATTAAAAACGAAGTGTTCATACTCGCAGAAGATGACTTAGTTGAATGTTAATATAATAAAAATTAAATTACTGTTAAAAAAACTAAATTCATAACCTTGACTCATAAAGGTATGGTCACACACACTCCTAAGTAATATTTTTAAATCGTTATTATAACTAGAGCTGTTTAGTATATTGTCTTATGTTATAATTTGACGTTAAAAGTTAATTTAAATCGACTATTAAGCAGGCTATGAGCCATAATATAAACTCTTTGCTATGCATTGCATTGTGTTGTGAGATATTTAAAGTCACTAAGTTTAAACCTTATACACTACAGTCTTATGTAGTCTAGAAATTTATTTTAAAACTAGAAATGGAAACTTGAGGCAAATTAGCTGCATATACAGTTTAGAAATCTTTCTATTAATAATGTTAGCCACATGCAGTGTAGGAAGAGCTTTAGACTGAACGTCTCCGCATTCAAATGATTGCTAATTATAATTATACCCGCGTTGTAAATTAGCATCGTTACTCCGTTATTAATTTAAATTTTTAACAATTTTAACATATTCTCAGTATATTGTGTTCATTGTGTACTTCCTAGTAGCGAAAGGTTTTCACAAACGTTGTACTGGTACTTATAATTTATATATTTAATCGGAAGCTTGTGACCCGTTTCGAAGCCTTCGCTGCTCATCTATATTAGTGCGTTGATGTTTATCAGACGATTTTTTTTATCTCGTCTTGACCCAAGTAACTGCTGTCATAACTATTTCTTCAACAAAACGGATTTTAGAAAGTCTTAGAAGGACATTCGTCTCATGAGTATCAATAAAGATACTTACTGCATTGTCTTATATATGATATATTTTGAAGTTACTTACGGTAGTACCTATTACGCATCTTACATGTCTGTCAGCCAATTAGGCAAGGCTCGCATAATAATAGGAATATTTTGTCACTCACGTGTCTTCATCATGACAAATTCATGAATTATGTACCTATACCATTTAAATAATATGATGTAATACAATGACCTGTACACACTGCTCGATGTTTGTATATACATTCTAATCTAATGCCTTCCAAAGAAGAATAAATTGCACAAAAATGGATGAATGAAAAAAATTAGTCCGTTGAGAAGGTTTATTGTAAGAGACTGTTACAAGATGAACGGAGGCTTTTATTATAATAAGAAGCTAAATATTGGAAATAGGGAGCTCAGTAGGACGGAGAGCTCAGAGAGTAATGAACAGAAAATAGAGTAGTAAGTGTCCTTAGGTTTCTGCGGTGCCGAATGGGCATCCAATTTAATTACGAACGGCAAGAGGACATACAGTCATACTTACAAAGATTGAATATGAATCGAATGCAGTTATTCAGAAGATGGTCTAATGTATTGAGGTGATCTGCATTCAAATATATTATAGGCAAAAAGACGGGCCTGCAGAGAATATTTTTTAATCTGAACAAACACTGCAAGATCCTATTCACTCTTTGACTTACTTTGACTACTTTTTGCCTGTTTAGAGTGGCGTCAACAGAACAAGGTTCTTAACATGCTGGCGGATCGTGATAACCAAATTGTTCTATATAACAGAATGCTGACTGCCAGCATCCACTAAGCTCATCGTTCGGAACCTGTTCAAGTTGAAATTATTCAAACCTAGCACAAAAGAACTTTTTGATAAATTTGACACCATTTTTGCATGCCGGGATCTGCAACCTGCCCAGGTTGATCGCCACGCAGATCGTCTCACAGGCCTGTTGGCACGCGCAACTCATTTGCATCGTCGTCGCCGCTAGCGCCGTGTACGGCAGCCGCACCTGGGCGCAAAAACTGAGTAACTATAACTGCGATGCTCTGGATATGGGATTACCGTTACTCGGTGCGAACACCTCATCATCCACATGCGATGCGCAATTCCTCAAATATACCATTTAACCCTTTATTTTTAACCTAATTTTTACTAATCTGATGGTGATGGTCAAGGTAATGCTTGATGGTGTGATCTAAGAAGTCGCCGAAGTCCCTTAAACAGATGGTTAAGGTATTTAAGTCGAATTGTTTTCGATACCGATTAAACAGCCAATGCTCTTATTGATCAAGAAGATATCCACAACTATTTGAATCGATTCGTGGGGCCATTTGTCTGAGACTAAAATTATTCTTACTTGTTACCCGGGACAAGAAATACCCCGGACAATCCTATCCATAAATTACGTCATCATATAATAGCCTAGAAAGCCTTTTACTTGAATGTTAGTGCTTCATCTTGGACTCTGGTATGACTTGCTGGTGAGCTACATAGCAAACGTATTGAAATTCGTCATCACATGTTTCTTTGTTCATTTAACAGAAACGAACAATAAAATTGGTTCTTTAAAAAAATAAGTATAATTAATATATTATATTCGATCTACAATTTGGACCAAGCTGACTATTTGCATGCGAGCTCGTTTACCTGCGCACGCACATCTGCCTGCGTATTTTCATAGCCGATCAGTCCTTCGCTTACATATTTCTTTCAATTTCCATTTGCTTTTGTGCCTTTTTTAAGATTTATTGCAGAACGTGCATTTGAATACTAGCGTTAGTTATTGATGATGGCAATTCACAGTAATGTTGCGATATTAACGATGTGGGTCTCTCGCACAATGAATATTATTTATTCAAAGATACTGTTGAGAAACGGAAGACGCAGCGTGGGCAGGTCCCCTACCGGACCGATGATCTGATGGGTCGCTGGAAGTCGCTGAATGCGGATAGCGTAAATCCGACCATCGTGGAGATCTTTGGGGGAGGCCTTTGTCTAGCGGTGTGTGTCTTTCAGCTGATATGATGATGATGAATCTTGAGAAACACAGGCTAACATTAAATAGGGTTCACGCTTGCATAAACTTAGCTAAGTGAATTGGGCTGAGTGGGACAGGTTTTGGGGTAACGTTAGTGACGAAGTATGTATGTAGGTATTAGCGACTGCCGAGCACTCGCACGTCGTACCTCCCACGTATTTGAAATTAACTCTAAGACGGGTAATTTATTTTACATAAGCATTTGTTTATACATATTGCCGGGTAAGCCTATGTAAAAAGTTATAAATATTTGCGGCACAATAGCAGTTTAGATAGTATTATAGAAACTACTTAGTCGACGACTTTTAAGAAGAAACTTTTCAAGGAGAAAGGCCATTTAATAAAATAGTCCTTGTTTTCCACGTACATACACTATATCATTGTATATCTACTATATTAATAAACAATCAATTATTGATGATCGATTTTATTAAGGAAATATGTAGCGGCACTAAAATGAGACGGGCAATCAAATAAATATGGAAAATGTATACATTTTCAGTTACAATATCGATAAGCGTTATCACGATACAAAGCCGTCCGCCACCGTATCGCCTGAGGTATTCATTACACTACACTCAGTTGGAGCCACGAGAGTGACATGAGACCATTGTACCCGAGGGGCATTTAAAGTGAAACTTACCTGTCTCGTACTTTTCTTAGTCGTCAATATAAGTATTGTATAACATGAAATGAGGAATTTAGCATTATGCGACTTGTAACATAAATTGGACGCAATTAGTAATTCAACCTAGCCCTAACCTAGCTAAACCAGTTGTTTCATCCCACGCACATTAATCGATTGGCAGTTTAAATCTGAAGGGACTAAAATCAATAGACGTACGTTTTTGATGTACAAGAGTTACAACAAAAAACCTTGTGTGTACTTATGTACACGCGTTAGAAGTTATACTTCTTAATATACAACTTGAACATAGTTATCAATTTTCATACCACCTGGAACTAACGTCATGCTGTTATTTTTACGATGCGCGTGCATTGTAAAAATTCACTCTCATACATTTTCATACCACCTAGAACTAACTTCATGCTGTTATTTTTACGATGCGCGCGCATCGTGCGCGCGCATCACATTCACTCTCATACCACCTAGAACTAACTTCATGCTGTTAAATTTTTTGGTGTCGGTGTGCGCGCGCATCGTAAAAATTCACTCTCATCATTTTTCTCCATCGCGCCAAAAGAAGTATAACTTCAAAAATGGTATAACATGTTGAAGCTAGACATATCAATATTCTTCCCCAAAATTAATGGAATTTGTTGATGTTGGCAGTACAGTTAATTTACAGTTCTAAAAATATATGCGTTAAATGTTGTCTTACAACTGCGGAATCCCGCAAGCCAAAACATAAAATCATTGATACATAAACTCAATATACTCGTAACTATTTCAACTTGTTCTATTCTAGAACTTGATTTAAACTAAAGGTCATATATACTATCGTGTTACAAAAGCTGCCCTGTCGGGACAGTTCAAGTGTATGAGGAGAACAAAAGCATAGCATACCTGTATGACATCACAATAAAGTCACTACATACAAAATCCGTCAGCTAGTTTGTATGAAAAGTGAAATTAATATAATATATTAATTTCACTTTCATACATATTATGTATTGAGAATTTCGCTGATATTTCACGGGGTGCTCAGGTCCATTGGTAGATTGAGCTTCTTATATATAACTTGCCCAACAGTTTTATGTTGTAACATGGGAGTACATGTTTTATGTATTTTACAAAGGTAATGGCCCATTTAGTATGAAAAATATACCTACGGCGTACAGAAATGAAATATGGGGGGAATCAAAGACAAATGATTATACTTTTCAATGGTAAGTAGTGCATTACTGTGGCTGATGGGGATCATGAAATAAAATATAATACATTGTATTATTGCGCGACCGCAACAAAGCTCGGGTGAGACCGAGATAGCAATATACGTGTTATTTATTACCTCACCGAACGAGTTTGCTTTATAAGTGTCACGATGATATTTTTATTTAACAAAACAATGGCAAAGTAAAGCTTGTTTCATTTTCAAGTCTAAACTACTGAACCAATTTTGGTTAAATTGCTTGCCCCGTAGAGATATACATGTAAAGAATGAGTATTTGTTTAATACCTTAGGTGCATAGCATAGATTAAGAAAATACATTAATTAATTATTTTTTATCTATCATGTCATGTCAAATTCCTATGAATAGACAAAAAAATATATCTTATATACATATTAGATTTGTAGACGGACATAGTAAACTTTTTATCCCAGTGACATTTTTCCATGGGATAAAATAAATTAGAGACGGGCGAAACCGCTGGTGCAGCTAATTATTATCAAATTTTGATCGGTCTACTGCAAGATCTCTCCATTGAATTATTTTTTTCTTTTTACATATAATGAACAGTGGGTTATGCCTGCATTATTTGCCATCATTTTCGTTTTTGTACAAAAACATTTTTGAACCGGGTCGGATTATGGGCCATGACCAAATACTAACTCATAAGTTGTTCGCAACCCTGATACATAGTGATTCTTACCTTCATAATTACTATTTAAAATTTTCTCTATTTTAAACTACCATTCTTTTTCATTAAAGGTTATAAACGAACAAACAAAAACGAGGGAACTTAATTGTTGTTTATGTTGCGGCGAAGAATAACGTCTCAAAACTAAGTTGAAGGCTATGTTGGTGAAACGTCGATATGTAAAATTCACGTTTTTGTGTAAAAGGTGATGCACAAATTGTCCATCACTGTCACGTGCTACGTGCGCTGCGTACATTCGCTTTATTTAACAAAGTATTTGAATGTCTGGTGTAGATGTTTAGTGTTTTATTACTTGACGTGTTAATGTTGCTTCTTAAGTGATCCGTGTGAAATGTCATGTACTTTTTACATTATTTAATTTAAAATGTAGCCATCGTTATTTATAGAGAAGCAAAGTTGATAAAGTAGCTATTGTTACACAAACACGCACTTTTTATAATGCTTGCTGAGCAGGGCAGTGGTATTGCAGCCCTGTTAAGCTTTGTGATTCGGAAATCATTTCATAGCTAATGGCTACTGATTCGTAAGCCGTAAATTACTACGTAATATTTATTTGTCGATGGCATGTCAGCTTGATTACATGTTAGGTAGCGTCAGAGTAACATTCGTATGGATTATGATTCCGACTAAACAGTCTTAGGCTATGAAAGTCCCACTTTATAATGCTAGAACATTTTAGAAATGTACGAATATTGGCATGATGTGCGTATATATGTATCTCAGATCAAGTTTTATTCAATCTGAAATATATTGTAATGTTTACCGCATTTAAATTTATATAAACTATCGTCTTAGCACGCTTGACGTCGAGACTTATAACATCTCATAAGCTCGGAGTCTGGAAATTGGTAGTGTCATAGAAGCGTGCCTCACGGTGCACATAAAACTGCCGGTTGTGCGTTTGACCTACTCCCGGTCGGCTTGGTGAGCCATCCCATCAGTATGATAGTGATGGATGAAAAGTTTTTGGGCATACATTCGTGTAACATAAAGTCCTGCCTGCTTCAAAGGAGGCTAATTAACTATTAGCTAGCCTCCTTTGAGATGTACATTCATAGTACACAAATTATAACCCCCTTCTGGTTTTTCCGGAGTAGGATAGACATGACGTTTCGTATTATTCTATTCTATATGAGTTTTATTATGATTCCCAATCGGAGAAGGTCCGGAGATCATTAAAAAGGCTAAGTTAGGCTCACTGTTTTATTTGGTTTTTATATCCTTTTTGGTACGGAGCTACTTGTAATTGCAATATAGATTACTTTATTGGACAATACCGATGATTTGTAGATACAATTAGTTGTAAGATAGTTTTAAATCTGGTGAGTGACACAACAGGTTACATGGATGCAGTTTAATCTCTACTTACTCTAAATAATACACAATTAACTGATAATAAAACTAAATGTTAAGTTATTTATGGAGTGCATATGCAGTGTGTTTCGGTAATAGTAGTGCTTCAGTAAATCACCCGGCTACTACCTCGGCATCACCGTACTTCGCGTTCAAACCCATTTAGAACAACTATTTATGTGGCCATATACAGTTGAAAAATTTGCCCATGAACATTTACCAAATCTAGTCTTCCTGTCATCAAATCTTTTTAGTTTTCTATGTATCTGCTTATTTATGCCAGCATCACGCAAACCCTACAAAACTATTTGTAAAACAAATAAAAACAAACTAATGTGAAAAAATGAAAACCTTGTGACTAGCTTGTGCTTTGCTTAAGTGATCTCGTTGCTCTACCTCGTGGTCCAGTGGTAGCGAGGGCTGCAGCCAAGATTCAATCAGATGCTTATTCATATTTTGGGTTTATCGCGTAAGGTTTTCTGACACGTAAACCCAAAACTGAATAACGGACATCAGAACCTATATCTAAGTTAAGATTTTAATAGAATACATTATCCATAAACAATCCAAGGGATCCATTAATTCTGCTTACATTGCCATGCGGAAGAATCTGTGGGTAGAAGCTCAATAAGTCTTTTAAAAGATAAGGATAAAAGTAATGGATAAAACTTACGTGTATTACGTAAATTACGTGTATGTTATATGCAACAGACAACAGACCTTGAGCGGAATGTTTAGTAAAATACTGATTAATTACGTAGTACTTTGGACGCTTTTTGCTGCAGGCAAACATCTATCATCTACATACTTACCTCATTGTAATTTTATTAACGCTATCATTTAGTTTTCCTGGTAATTTGCATACTGAGAACATTAGTTCTACAAAATATGCACTTTATTTCATGGGACCTAACTTTTAATAGTATTTAATAGTAGTTGTTGTTATAAAAGGAAACTGAGCAAGAATAAAAACTATTTAACTGAGTTCTAGGGAAGTAGAAGTTCATATAATCTATATATCGTGTGCACGCGCTTAAGATGCGATGGTGGGTTCGATTCCCACCCAGAATAGATATTGTGTGCATAACATCTATACCAGTATGTATTTACAAAAGGAAAGTAGTATAGGATATTATTATTATTAACTTTATTTCGATTAAAAATTATCAAAAAGAAACAAAGTATTAACTTCAAAGGTGTCTGACTTATTTTGAATTGGTAATGTCATTAGACCCTCTATTCTCGGGCTTCTCGTATTATATGAAACAAACCTGTACCTGTACAAATAAAAATCCTAATACTTATAATCAGTAGAGAAAGTTCGAAAGAATCAGTGTACATACATGCATGCTAGTCATAGTTTTAAATCCATAAACATATATAATTCATCGTGAAATTTACCGTAAATATGATTCCTAAAAGTAGCGTTCAATTTTGAAAGAAATGTATTGATCCAATTAGACTTTTATTAGACTTCAATGATGATTGCCTGGACTCTAATCCAACGTTCGTAAGTAATCATTTCGTAAGTCTGCATTTTTGTTTATAGCATTTCTGTATAGGCATGAAACATATGACAGGAGTTCGCTTTTCTAGTTTCGTTAAAATTATAAGTTAAAATTATAGATATGACAAGTGTCGTGTGCTCGTCTCGTTACCTTTCAATCGTGCCGTCTCACCAGTCATAGCAATGAACTGTTCAATTTCTTCGCTTTCCTTAAATGTTAATAAATGCTATAAATACACGTAACAACGGGTGACGGGACGCGCACCTGTCCGCGCGATGTGTCTATCTGACCTGTCCAACAACACTGTTTTTCTTCATATACCTTACATTCATGTACAGCAGATACTTTTTGAAACATCACTGCACGCATGGCACAGTGAGGTAGCATGTATTATTTAGTAATGAATCGAATGCTTTGCCGATTGTGATACGGCGAGGATTTAATAATTTATACATGTATTCTAGTTATATCGCATATCGACGGTCACCGTAGCCTAGTTGGTAGTGCTCCTGCCTACGAAGCTGGTGGTCCTGGGTTCGAATCCCGGTAAGTGCAAATATTTGTGTGATGAGCACGAATATTTGTTTCTGAGTCATGGATGTTTTCTATGTATTTAAGTATTTATTATTTCTATAAGAATGTATATCGTCGCCTGGTACCCATAGTACAAGCTTTGCTTAGTTTGGGGCTAGGATGATCTGTGTAACATTGTCCCTAGATATTATTATATATGTATCTGTATTTAGTGTATTATATGTTTATTGTATAACATACTTTTATTTGTGAAGCCACACTAAGTATTTTGCATGCAATATATGTATTTATAACACGTCTCCCTTGTATAATCTATTACTTGCACTCCAGCTACTATCCTTACAGACTCCAGAGGTTGTCTGGAAGAGATCACTTAAGGTATAAGACCACCCGTAGTACATTATGTTCTTTTTCGCTTGAGTGTATACAATATTGTATTATAATTATTCTATGTGTCTATCTATAGCGAGTAAAATCTCTAAATGACGTTTTGTGCTATTTACTTGAATGATATTTTTGATTAATTTTGTGACGCATTTCACATCAAACAAATATTTGACTTCTCTAGTCAAATGTACGTTATCTGAAATGCATTACATTAATTATAATGTGTGTCGAAAGCCTCCTGCAGTTATTGGTGCGAATGCGACCAATGTATGTATTAACATCATGCAACAAAATATAATTTGAAAGTATCGATTCGCCCGTATCGTGCGAGTTCAATTCATACTTACTACACTATTATTTACTACACTATATTTACTACACTACTAAGGATTACATTGACGATAAAGACATTTGGCGGTCGGCATCTACCTGCACATAGTCCGCTGGAGATCTTATAGCCATATAGACATGAGTAATCTTTTGTGTTACATGAACTATCTGTAATAAAACTATCTATTATTTAAATATTCTACGAATTTCAGAACTGTTGGTTGTGTCTCAAAATGATTAATGTTACTTTTATTTTGACGTTTTTATTTTCTATTTCTAATATATTAAACCTAAAATAAATAAATAATCAGACAACCGATCGAGCATATATTGTGTTTGCCTGCTAAATAATTACAGTAAGTGGACCAAATCTCGTGTATATGCCCCATTGAGTATGTTTCGCCGGAGCGTCTCAACTGGGCCGTGTTGAAACCGGTAGTAGAGACACCCGCTGAGTTTGTTTCGCTGGGTCTTCTCAGTTGGGGCGCATTGGATCCGGTGGTAGCTTTAAAGCGCGACCGTCGTTATTAACACAAGGTCCGTCATAATAATATCACCTTAATATAGACAGAACCATTGCCAATATGTATTACAAATATTAGACTTAAATTAGATAATTAGACTTAAACTAGAGAATTAAACTTAAACATAATCTCTTGACAATAATGTAATATAAATTTGTTAATGTTTTAATACTATCAATACAATGTGTACCTAAATATCTATGTTACTAGAAATAATAATGTATTCAACTATAATACTACAAACATGTTCTGACTATTTACAAGCGCTTTTTTAAAGTCTACGTGAATAAAAACCTTTTTTATTTTATTTTTTTATTTTATTTTATGGACCATCCAATAAGCCCAACCATCCAATGCTTATCAGGTCGATTTTCAAATATCAAAATCACACAGTCTACTAATTCTACCAAAAGCATTTTGGTACGGCACAGTAAGTTATTATCTATTTGTTGGAGAATTCTCAATTCACGCCAGGTAGACGGGATCTTTTATGCCCCTATGCCTGTGATTGATACTCGCATTCTAAAACCAGACAAAAAGCTTCCTGGCAAAAAATCATCTTAGAACGTATGCAAATCTATTATGCGGAGAGCTCCGCAATCACGTAAATTTGAGTTTTATGATAGTATAAATAAAGTTAAGTTTTCATTGTCATTTCCATGGCGCGTACACGCAACATTTTTTCACGTGTGGCAGTTAGAGGCAATCTATGATCGCTCGTAAATTTCAACATTACAATATTCCCGCATTTGAAATTCTTGGAAGTTAAGCATTAACCAAACGCACTACTTGATTGATTTACTTACAGGGTGAAAAAATGTATTTGGTGGTACCATTCGACTACACTTTTTTTTAAAGGTGAACGTCCGTGAGTATTAAAGTCTTGCGAAAAACTTCAAATTTGGCTGTTGTTAGCCCCTTAACGGTTTCCGTAGAATATAGATAGGACCAGCTCGACGCCAGTGCTGCAGTGGTCATGTATCACTCACAACTTACTGAATTGAAAATGCTTTATAATTAACTTACGAGTTTGTGAGCGATACCTTCGATAGACAGACAACATATACATAGACATAAATTTGCTAAACATTATTTGTCACAAGGCACCAAAATAGTCATACCTTAAGATGGTATTACACGGCATGATATCGGTAAATACTATGCGCTCTACTAAAGATACTCTACGTTGCAATGGACCGGTGACAAAAATTGAAAACAAATTCAATGTCATTACCAAAATCAAGTAAAAATTTAATATAAAATATTTACAAAATTTACAAAACGGTAATTAATATTTTTTTAAGAAACAAATCAACTTAATATGGCTATACTCGTATGTCCTTGATTTGTTTCTTTAGGATTAGTTTCAGGTTTGATTGGTTGACAAGAAAGGGTCACTGATGCTTACCTGTGATGTCAGCGGACTGGCGAAAAGTATGTGCATGTGCAGTCTAGTAGTCACACACAACATTTGTATTTACGGACAAAAGATATGAGGGCATGTCGGTTGTTCGACTAAATGCCATGGTACTTCACACACGAATAAAATTAATAATATGAATGCAATAGGCGCTCTCATCCCTAATAACATTCAGTTTTCTTTAAAACTTGTTTTTTTAGTATGCAATAGTTTCAAGACCACTCTAGAATTAAGTAATATATCATGACAAAAAGACATTATTTCCTCATGGTAGATTGCAGTAACGCTGAGGGTGACAATGAACTCCCCCGCGGAGCACGCCGCTGGCTAGTGCCAAGTGCCCACTATTCCGTTCACTAAGTCATGCACATTGCGTTAACTCTGTGCCACTCACTAATTAGGTCATTTGCATATCGCTGAGTTTTATTCTCTTTGAGTTTACGTTCCGCCCCGAGATCACAGGTAACAACTCTTAAGCATTATAACTCTTGTGACGTCACAATAGTATCGCTATAAAAAGATTATCATTATCTACATCTAGATTCTATTTTTATTACTAAACTAATGTCTGATGAAGAGATTAATAAGATTCCGTCTGCTCAACATAAAAACCGCCTAAAATTTGGATGCATAATTCTCACAACAAAAAATGATAGATCAACATGTACGCTTAGTCATGACAAAGGGTTCATCTATGGTAACAATCCTGGTATATTTTGAATTTTTTCGGCGAAGCAGTGAAAGCCTCCTAGGCTAACTGTAAACCTTATGATAAAAAAAATAAAAACAAAATTAGTTATATTTATATATATGTATAGCCTCAGGGATGTTGGCCGCAGCTGGGGATAGCTTTTCGGCTATCATTAGAAAACGTATAGCGTCCCTATTACAGTGGTTCGTCAGTTCCAACAGCCTCCTGAAGACTGTGGCCAACAGACTTGACGTGGACAGTGCTATTTTGCAGCACTGGACACGCGTACACATAATCAAGGATACCGCAATTACATATAATCGGTATGTGTAATAGTGGTATCCTGTTATGTACTTATTGGAATGTAAATCCTAATATATTACTTACATAGTTATTTAAGATTACTGTTACTAATACTATGGATTCCGGTCCGAAATAAACGAATTTTATTTTATTTTATTATTTGATATATGGAAAATGTTTTGCATTGTCTTAAATTCCTAGCCCGCCCGTTAAGTTGTAGTACTCTATAACAGTAAAAGTTCATATAAGTTAAAGCTTCTAAACGACTAACATGGCATCGTGTAGAAAAAACTTAACCTGCTGTACACAATTATTGTTTACGAAAATTTTGCTAGATTTTATATTATTTTGACTACAACTTCTGATTTGAATTCTAGCAATAAAACTACATCGGAACGATGTTTATTACCTAGTGATTCTTGAATCCAATAAGACGTAGGTGAAGAGAAACATAATTATACTGTTTACAATGTGATGCTTGTAAATATAAAATGTATACAAGTTGTTTACTGAAAGCTATAAAAATGTAATGCAGTACCGTTGATAGGGTACAGCTAGCCACACACAGGTGTAAAGTGGGCCAGAGGTTGTCGCTGTAGGGCGCACACTTCGCACGTGTATCGGTGAGAGCACACACACCAGTGCAGGTTAGTAACTAAGTAGCTAAAGGTCTCGCCACCCCAGCACTTGAGTCCCGTTACTCGTGACATTTAAGTTTTTGTTGCATCGGGGTGAATAATGCCTAGACTAGACTGGACAGAGGGTGGGGGCGCACCGCAGCGCGCGCGCATTCATCGCGAGTTGTCGCCATGGACACCGCTGGTGGTGAGTCTTCATCAGTACTATTGCACATTCTGTAGCACCATCTCCTCTCTACTCTGGCATGGCGGTAGTGTTTAAAGAACATCTTTTTTCCTCTTCTCAAAACTTTTTCACCAACGCACTTGACGGGTATTATGGTTATTTACAATTTAACGCTAGGTAGATTCTTATAAGACCAAAATATGAATTATCTTCATTTTGATCTCAATTTGAAAAGGTTGATAGAACATTCAAGAACAAAGCGATGAACCTAATTTCTTTTAACCTTTTCTTTTCAATTTATTTTCGTGATTTTGTCGTATGCTTAATACTTAGTGGTGGGATGGTTTGTTTTAATAAATTAGTAGATTTTCCGACCAAAAGCAGATTTATTTAATCAACCAACAAAATAAATATAGTAGCGGATATAAGTGGATACTTACATATTCCACGTTCACTGTCAAGTAATAGTCATTAGAGTATTTATAGAAAAATTAAAAGGGCATCAAATAACCAAAATAAATTTCCAATTACTTCAAACTGTGTCCCTGCACAGATTGAAGTAATTAGTAGTAGTATTAGTATTAAGCATAAGATAAATACACGAAAATAAGTTGAAAAGAAAAGGATAAAAGAAATTAATTTGATCACTTTGTGCTTGAATGGTTTATCAACCATTTTAAATTGAGATCAAAATCAAGATAATTCCTATTTTGGTCTTATAAGAATCTACCTAGCGTTTTAAAGTATCCTGTCTTTACAATTTCAGTTTCGCTTTTAAATCGTTTTTTTATAGTAACGAATCCCAGGCTTAACACTAGAGTGCACGCGCGGGCTACATATGTAACCCAGCGTGTAATATTGTCGCATATAATTTTTGTTTGCCGCGCTACAGCGCAATCGTCCAATGTATTCCTCAAGCATTAACCCCCGCTCCCGCCAGGAGCGTGCCGACTCCCGCGGCTCACAGACGTCTGCAAAAATCGCCCTTGAAGTTGGTGGGCTACGCCTGTAGCCCGCGCGAGCGTTGGAGGAAATTAAGTGTTTAGTGTGCAAGTGGTGACATTGAGGTAAATATGAAACATTTGTTGCAGTATTACTACAAAACGTACTGTTAATTAATTTTTAAGTGTTTGTTGTGTGTATTTATGAGTTTTTCATGTATCTTTATTCTGTTTTGTTCACTTTTTACATGGCGGGAAACTCGAACAGATTGTGCGACCAAATACAAAGATGGCTGCTGGAGGATAATGAAGACGACGACATTTCGAGCGACAGTGAGAAACGCGGAGAATCCGCGAAACAAAGTGGCCCGCTTGGATCTCCTCACCATTCTGATACGGAACAAGATGGCGAGGAAGACGAGGACGAAGATGAAGACGTGCCTCTATCGACTTTGGCTTCCTATCAGTCTCGTAATGGTACAAAATGGAGCAAGATTACACCGCCCACTTCAAGAACCAGATCTCACTACATTCTAGTCCGTCCACCAGGCCTAGTAGGTGTAGCAAAAGATGCTAAAACGGCTCTCCTATCATTCCTGCTGTCAATACCTCCTACAAGTCGGATTTGATCTTGCAAGACCTTCTATTGACCGTCGTATATCCCAACAAAATATAACCAGAGGTATTAAACTGAAAGGCAGACTACTTCTAGGATTGGCAGAACAACCCCTGCAACAAAACATGCCTATTCGGGGAGGAGTTGGTCGGTGTGCTTTTTGCAGTAGGGCTCGCGACCGTAGCACGCGCAAGCAATGCAGCAAATGTATGAGGCGTATTTGTAGCGAACATCAGGCAGTCGTGTGTCCGGAATGTATGCCAATAGACTGATTTATTACCCGTTACTTTGATAATAGATTCAATTAGATTAAAATAAACGCCTTTTGTGATAAATATTATGTTCCTAAATGAAAATAAGACTAAGAGAACTCAACCTTCCAAATATTTGTTGATTTTTAAGAAGTTTATGTTTAAGTTTCAAATTATAATAAAGAATCTAAATTTTGTTGATTTTATGAGCCATTTTGATAAAAATAAATATGTTTAGTAATTATATGCTGTGTTTTACTAATTTTTTTGCTTTATTCAGAGAAATAATTGACCCATAAGTGGCCTACACCTGTAGCCCGCGCGTGCGCTTAAGGAGTATTTATGGGCGCGTGCACTCTAGTATTAATTTTACTGCTTCACTAGATTTTTCGAGGGCTCAGGTCATCTAGCAAAAGAAAACTACAACATACAACCCTTTGTGGTGTGAACCTTGACTTAGGGCCGTCAGCAACCGACTGGTAGTCGCATTAGAGGGTCCGTTTTTAGAGTCATTTGTGCAATTGTCGGCCTGAGCTAATATGCTATGACAAAAAGAGTCATGTAAGGCGGTATTGGCCAAATGGCAAAATGCGTTTGTGGACGTACTCTGAGCCAGCCACTAAAATGTTTCGGGTTCAAGTCTCAACTAACTAAACTTAGCTTACTCTAGGTAAGCTGTGATGTCATCTTCGTTCAAATAGTGTTTCTTACAACGTCTCAGTAAAATTCTATGATATTGTTACTGTTAACAAATGGACTGTACTCAGGGTCTGTTGTTAATAAAACATTTTACGGTTATGTACGCTTTTTACTTAAAAGCTAAATGTTTTTATATATTTTACAAATTAGGGAAATTTTAAAGCAATTACTTTTAAGTCGTGTTGGAGAAAGCGACTGCTGTAAAAAATCATTGGGATTGTGACAAAAAACGGACTTTCTAATTTATTGCTCGACCGAAGGAAGCGTTTAAATAAAACAAAACAATGTAATATAAATCGCACAATCGCTGGCCCGGCTGGCCGCTGGCTTCGTGGCCCGGCGGAACAATGCGAACGTCTAGTATGCACGTGTTCATTCACAAAGGCATTTCTCCTTGACAGCAGTGTTTCAAATCTACCTGCTACTATTTTTTAAGAGTCTGTTGAAACTCTGCTTTCGACATTTGTGATAGCTTGGATATAAAATAACCACACATAGCAGGCTCGCTACAACCTTTTTGCTGTTAAATACTTCTTTGCTTATTAAAAAAGTCAGTTATTTGTTCTTTATTGCTTCCAAACTCAGAAAATAACTGATATGAGCACAACTTAATTTTATAAATAAATTATTATTATATCATAATACATTCAAAATAACGTGTGTTTAGAAAATATGGAACTGACTTTAATTTTTCTTCATAACCTCCAATACGCGAAATACATAAACAGGTCCATATCAAAGGCATTATCTATCCAAAGAAACGGTTGTATTGACAGTCTCCTTCTTTTTATCACAACATTACTGAAAAATTTGTGACACTTGCCAGTGGCATAGTCGATTAAAGTTATCAAGGGAGAAGTAGAGATTATTAATGAAAACAAATATGTTTTATTCTTACATACCATACCTCTTTCTGAGGTTGCAATAGGTTGATACTTTGGTAGTGAATACTGTTGTAAAGAAAGCAGTGTTGTGTGAATGGTGACTGCCTGAATTTGCTCATCGTTTAAATAATCCCCTCATTATACAATATGTAGGACAAAAACTAGAGACCGTCGGCGTCGCGCTCGGAGGAACGTTCACGCGAGTCCTTTTAAAAATGCATGCTCTTGGGAAAGACACGTAATGTGTTTTAGTGGAGATATAGGGCTGGGAATACATCGTAAAGCCTCCCTCGTCTAGAAGAGCAAGGCTTCCCCTAGTAAAGTCCCGAATACAGTTATTAGAATCCACGATTATCCGTAAGTGCAAATGTAGTAAAAAAATGTATCGAAATCAAACTACTGCTTGTAGATTATGCTCAAAAGATGCAAGGTACAATAATTAAACTATTTAAAAGGACACAAAACATTTTTACCTTCTTGTATAAATTTTATGGGAAAATTATTTTTGGTTTTCAAATATTGTCAATTATGGTAGTATTATCAATTGGATAGGGATATCCACATGCAAGTATGAAACTAGTGACTACGGCACCGCGGCGGCTGAATGTTGCCTCATAAACAGCACGGGAGGGAGTCCCAACCAACCAAATCCCAAAAGTTTCATTTTTACACAAAGATTGTTTTATACGGAAATCGAACCCACAATGTCCCTACCGCGCCAAGGCTCTACTGCTAGGACACAAAGCTCGGAATTCTCTAAACATAGTATATATATATTAGTTAAATTTTTCTATAAACAATTCGTTTACAGAAATATACTGAGATATATGATTTTTCAGGAAATAAATTTGTTGTAATTCTTAAGAGAAATTTAGAAAGTTCTCCTTAAACCGACTGACAAAATTTATTAGCAATAGTAAGTTAACAAAGTGGAGCTAATTTGCTTAAACCATTTTGTAATTATTATATTTTTTCTCAAGTTAATCTAATAATTACCTTAAAAAACATTGGAATTCCAACTTAGTACCACTGGAGAATTAGATTATTTAACATGTATAATCTGGCTTCTTAGAGCCCTGGATCCAAGTGGGCCTGCTTCACTTGATCCAGATCATTGATGCAGTTAGTATAAATGGAGCGAGGGGTACGGTTTGACCTTTCCAGGTCCCGTTACGGGCACCTGCGCGAACGTTAAGGTCCCGCTAGTCCACGGCCGACTCTGTAATTGTCACTGCACATAGCGGCCACAGTAGAACAACAATGACTTTGTACACGATGTTCATTTCAAATAAAATTACCTTGATTATCTAAAGACTTCTATATGAATCATTTAAAAATTGAAACGAAATTGAACGGACGAATTTTGTTTCAATGATTATCAAGATTTTTATAATTACAACTTTGAGTTCGCTTAAAGTCTTTTCATGGAGATAGCTTTCTGGGCCATCTCGTATAGAATAGTGAAAACGTAGGCTAGATCCGTTGGCTATACAATAAACCTGTTGACACTTTCGACCTCTGCGTTCCGACAACACTAATACAATTTGATACTTTGCTTTTTACCAGTCTCCACAGTTTATTAAACAACAATGAAAAAAGTGGACTTTTTTCGGCTCGGTCTTATGCAGTTATCCGTAAAGTTAGCCGGCTTTCACGTTTAAGCTAGCTGTAGCGATTTAGGTTTATATAAGACGTGACACTTGTGACCTGCGCGTACCAGCTCCCTACGCTAACACTTTTATTAACTTTACTTTTTCTATAGCTGCTGACTACAATAAATTTTCCCAACAATGATGACACAAACAAACAATAACTAATCTAACAGTTACTTTTATTAAATTCATTTGACAACATAAAAGTCATGCAGTGCGTAGGTAAGAAGGGGCAAACTTAGGGTGTACGCCTCCAATTTTAACAAAATATTTCGCACAGAATAATTTACCTATACTTTTATCTTTTATCGTATGGACAGTAGTTAATATCAGAGTTTCTTAAGCTTTCCGGTAGACTTCGGACACGACTGTTGTCTACTGAGTAATACCGGAAAAAACACAGAATACGATCAGATTTTTTACTTCTTCAGCGGTCACCCATCTATAGACTGTAGCTATTATCCTTAGTAATGATTTTTGGGCTTCCTCTAATATTGTCGCGTCATATTGTATAGAATAATACTTCCGTGGTGACAAAGTTAAAGTAACGCCTCGATTATGGTGTTCAGCGCTGCTGCCGGCTCGGAGACCGCATATTCGATATTAAGAGCTTTAACTATGCTGACCGAAGTTGTTTAGGCCCGACATTCAACCTCATTTACTGGTATGGCCAACTACGTAAATAATGCCCCTATTCGTTAATCCTACTATCACACTAATATTATAAAGGCGAAAGTTTGTGAGAATGAATGTATTGTTGTTTGTTACTCTTTCACACTAAAGTTACGGAAGGGATTTTGATGAAACTTTTCAGTAATATAGCTTTAAAATCCAAAAAGAAACGAAGATATAAAACCTATAAGTATAATCTTGTGTTACATACCACCCATCTCCACAAAATGTACAATGTATAAGATTCTATAATAAACTTCTCAGTGAGATTTTTTTACAAATAAGGTTAAAAAAACTATAAAAGCCCAATTGTGTAGCAACGCTTACTCCAAAACTTCTGATTACATAAGTGACAAAATGGCTTGGGATTGAGTCGCTCTAAATTAACACATTTAAGTACAATTTAATTTTATGTTAATAAATAAATATCTATAAAAAGGATTCAAATTGAGTTTCCTGACAGTGTTACTCAGTAGCTGCCACGTCGTACCTACACTGCACGGTAGGGCAAAATTATGTTTACAGACAAATGTAATATGTAACGGAATAGATGAATAGTTAATTTAAATTTGAAGCGCATGGTTAGAATTCTTCACTAGTCTCTGAATATCCTAACAATATTCTTGTTTATTATGCATTTATTTTGTGTGTATTAAATCTCCGGTTAAAATATTTACACGTCGTTACCTTAACACGGTGTACCTGTCTCCCTTATTGCGCAACACGAAATAATGTAGCAAGCCAACGTGATTCGCTCGCAGTTCTGCTGCAATACCCTCAAAATTGAAACGATCGACGCGTGAGTTCGATCCGGATCAGCCGTTATCCGTTTCAATCGCCATGTTTCGACCGTTACATGTTAAATGAATGCGAATCAAAGTACTTTGAATTAAACACATAATGGGCACTGTTGCCGTGATCAGGATTTGATGATCATTTAAACATAGCGATCGTTTAAATAAGCGCACCGTGACTTAGCCGGAGAATAATTTTTACATGTTCTAAAATCCAAATCTAAAATAAAATATTTTAAACGCGCAAATAAAGTTTATACTTTTTGGAATTATGACAAATACAAATGGATGAAAGTTCGTTTTGCAGCTGTACGTAAAAGCCGATGATTTATATATTATCAGATGCTTCTTCTGAAAATATTCACTTACACATCATTGAATTATTTGACGATAGTGTAAAATATTAATAAAATTACCTAGATTAAGTTTAGATTGTTATATTTTAGAGTATTATATATATTTTTTAAATAAATTTCATGTATGTTAATAGGTGATGTGAAATGTACTAATAGATATATATTCGTTAAAAGAAAGTACTTATGAATTGTGATTTTATAGCATTATTCGCAATGCAAAGCGTTTATCTAATCTCAAAAATGGGAAATCATAAATTTAATCGCCCGGCGGGTCTCGAACCTGCACCATCTACCAATCCGGGGTAGGCGCTCTGCGTTAAGCTACGAACGATACACGCTGGCAGATCAAATTTAGGTTTCCTTTGCTAACACCCTTCCGGAGGATGTAGGTATTATCTATCGGTTTTGTTTTCTAGAAACATGGCCTACTGATATGTTCACAGTTGCATGTAAAAGATCATATCATATTGATAATACAATCCAAATTATAAAATTTTAATTTTATAGCATTATGCGCAATGCAAACATAAATTTATGATTTGCCATTTTTGAGATTAAATTACTTATGATTTTAATTCGCGATACCGTTGTTGGGAAGAAGGGTACACTTCTACATTACTTCCTCACAACGCGGCAACGGTATCGCTGGTGCTGCTCGATGATTAGCGAGTGTGCCGACAGAACCAATAAGATTCGTGCCAACGACCGATCAGCACGTGCCAGTAATGCACTGCCATTACAATACTTATATTCAAATGATGCACACGCATTGCGTCCGCGCCGCTATCATGTACGTTGGGCTCCACCCCTCATTTCCAAGGCTAAGACAATAATCAGTCGGTTTTATAAAGTATTGCAAGTTACAAACTTCATGGCATTATATGTTATTTAGTTAGCTGGTATGTCGTGTAGTTCTTTCTTACATGATGGTGATTACGGGTTTTTATTTGTTAGAAGTCAGATATAAGGATATAACCCATCGCTTTACCCTAGGGGTATCCAAGGCAAATTCCACCATTTACTTAGGTAAACTACAACCCCTCCGGTAGCCTAGGTTAAATATCATTAGTCAGCTAAATAATCAGAATGCTCGACACCATACCGAGGTTAAGGGAACAGCGTAACGCAGACCCCCCGCCAGGGATCAATACATGCTTTTGAAGCTATGACTGCTGAAATAACTGTAACTACAATTGTTTAGTGTTTTAAACGTACAAAATTTTATTTATAAAAGGAATTCTTAAACTTTGTCTTATTGGATTTTTTCTTATCCATATAATATCTTATAACGTTTTGTTGAGACGTTTAGCATCTTAAACTCATTTACGGCCATCTCATCTGCATCGATACAGGGACCTGCATAATAAAACATATTTTCTTTATTAACTGTGTTCCTCACGTACCGCCTACGCAAAACAAAACCTTTAAACTTAAATACGAGTATGTATTGAATATATGCCAAACTAAAAAAACTTATCCTATTGCAACAATAAAGCACATGAGAATATATAAATAATATGTCGAAATGTATATTTTTATTGATATATTTATATTTATAAATATATATTAATCTGTTCTAGTTTGTATTTGTGTATCGTAATTCATTTAAGTGTTTAGTCTGTCAACTGCACTCATGACGATTTAAGTGCGCTTACCTTGTTTTTCTCTCCATCAAACCTAACGTTGACTGGTAGAAATGCAGCCGGCTTTAAGCCCGCCTCTGTATATTCATGTGCAAAATACTTGAATAAATACAAAACAACATTCCCATTTCCTATTAATGCCATTACTGCATGAGTTTGACTTATTCCAAGGCTTTATTATATATGAAGTAGTGAGTAGTATAAAGAAACATGCTATCTTCACCATGCAGGTTTCTCTTTTATGACACTTGTAAAGTTTATTAACTTCTGACTTTAAATTACAGTTTGTATATACTTTTACACCACAGTTACATATCTGATAAACACTCTGTAATTGAAAGCTCTATTAAAACTAACGTTGCAGCGACCACGTCTGACAGAAGGTGAGTGACATACGATGATATTTGCGGCGCGTGCGCACCACCTGCGACGTAGAGGTCAAGGTCGGACCACAGACACCTCATTTTACGCAGTATCTATACTAACATATAAAACTGAAGAGTTTATTTGTTTGCTTAAACGCGCTAATCTCAGGAACTACTAGTCCAATTTTAATGAAAATTTATCGAGGAAGGCTATAGGCTATATATCATCACACTAAGACCAATAGGAACGAAGCACCAAGTAAGAATGTTTAAAAATCGGGGGGTTTTTATTCCCTTTGAGAATCGTGCGCTCCCTAAACGATTAAAGTTTTGCAAAAACCATGTGTGGCAGGGTTGTTCCTCTTTAAAGGTCCAAAAAAGTCCGCGATGGCATTTGTCTATCTTTTAAGGTTGGCTCACTATAACTTTTTTATGCTAACCAAATTTGTTCTGAAATAATGCAATATTGGCGAAGGTTTTTTTTTAAAAACATGAAATTAATCCTTATCCACGTAACGTTATTTATTACAATTTAAAACAAAATTTCCATTTACATCATTAGATTACAATGAATATTTTAGGAGATAGCGCAGTTATAAAATAACATGGCAGCAAAATGATGATGTGCAAGCCCGGCTAAAGCTAGAAATTTAAACATGTTTTCACATTCTACGTAAACAAATTCGTGTTAGAAGTTGTGAGTGAGAGAAAATGTTAGTGTTAGGCGAAAGTAACTGGTCCACGCTGACGAAGTAGGTGACAAACTGCTGTAATCGCTTGAAATGCACTATTTTAAATAAATAAAATAAAATAAATAAAAAAGGTTTTTATTCACGTAGACTTTAAAAAAGTGCTTGTAAATAGTCAGAACATGTTTGTAGTAATATAGTTGTATACATTATTATTTCTAGTGACATAGATATTTAGGTACACATTGTATGAAAACATTTATAAAATTTATTTTATTATAGCATTGATATTTAGCTAGCTCGTATCAAGTTATTGTCAAGAGATTATGTTTAATTATCTAGTTTAAGTCTAATATTTTACTACATATTGTTATTGAAGATATTTTCATATAAGGGTATGCAGTGTAATTATAAAGTGATCACAACGAGCAACAATCATCCCCTAACATCAGCCTATTGCTATATAAAATATAACAGCCGCTAATATTTAAAGCAATTTTACTGTAACACCTTATGTATTTATTACGGATTACCATCATCTATTATTGTGTCGTGTTCGTGAATAATTGTCTCGTGCATTCTATGTATATTCACTATTCCAATTAACTTTAGAAATGCCGTCTACAAATCGATTATCAGATTTATTTCATATTAATCATTTCAAATAAATAAGGATTAAAATATTTTTTATCATTCACAAAACAACAAATATAATGTTTTAATTTCATATTGAAAACGAAACAATTATTACAACCAAAACTTCCGAAAATGTCTATCATGTTTAAATACTGTAGCGATTACCATACTGTAACTTTATTAACGTGCGTGCGCGCAGCCCCCTCTTATCTCCCGCTACTTAATGAGAGGACGTGATGCGATCAATATTTTTATGAGCTATGGCTGATATTGTGAAGCACGTATCGTATACCGTGTCGTTTGACGACGGCTCAAAATGAGATGTTACTAACAACTTCTTGGTAATCAATTTTGAATATTGATGCAGATGAGATAGCCACAAGAACCTAAGTGAGATTTTAAAATGACGGTAATGTACGGTTAAATACTTATACTTTTTTAGATATGGGAGGAAGGTTTCGATTTGTCTGGCAGGCAAATTAAAACCGAATTTGTAGAAAGTGACGTTTGTGACATACAGCATAACTTTCACGATTTCGACCACCGTCCGGACCTCGGTGAGCACTGGCTATATTAAGCCCACCTAGGACCAGAACATTGACAGAATAGTGCTGGATTGTATTGTATAAGGTGAAGGTCGAGCTCATATCCCAATAATACTATGCTCTACCTCACTTTCATATTGCGGCCGTTTCGCACTACGCAGGGTGCATACTATGCAGGTCTAATAGAACCAAAATCTGCGAATGCGGTTGCCTTCAAATCCCAAGGTGTGAGCCTATTTGTCTATATTCTCCTTATTATTAACCTCATTATGTCCAAGCACTTTAAAAGCCTAAATTTTGAAAGCAAACAGTTATGATCCATTTCATTAAATTTATAAATGTCACTTGTCGGTTGGCTTGGAGAATATTCACAAAATTGTGCAACCGTTTAAATATTGTGATGAGTGTGTTCGCGTGCTGTCACATAATTATCGTATAATCGGTAAGAGTCAAGGGCGGAGGTCGGATATCCCGCTTGTCGCGGTATGCGTCGGGGGGCAACCACTCGTGTCAATTGTCGCTTCCAGTGCGTGGGCGATGCGACGCAAGCGCACGCAACGCGCCCCCGTCCTTATGTGCAGACTCTACAAATCTTACAACCTGTACCCACGTACATAAAATGAAGATGATTAATTTGCCATGTTAATTAACATATTTATATTAACAGTGTCACCACTTCAGATTTACTTATATGAGCTTATCAATTGCAGAATAAATAAAAAAAGAATGACTTTCTTGGATTGTGACTATTTTGTTGAATTGCTATCTTCAAAATAAGTAGTAAATGCGTTACATGTGTATGGTACGTAATATTCAGAGCATGACATTAATCGTATGTCCGATGGTCACCAGTGAAGTATGCCCGGCAGCAGACGGGCGCACGCCGCGACGCTAGGCGGGAGTTCCCCAGGGACGCGTTACGGGACTGTCCACTATATTTACGACAGTTAAAGGAATGTTTGCCTTCTCGTTCACTTTGTGTTTATATTCCGTGAATAATATAATAATTTGGTAGTCGATAATTGCAGTTTCAAGAAATCTACAACTGATAATATAACAACCAATTTCTATAAAAAATATGAAGCCAATATCGAAATCTCAGACTCACTTAATATAGATAAAAGAACAAAAAAAAAACTTGTGTGTACTTATGTACACGCGTTAGAAGTTATACTTCTTAATATACAACTTGAACATAGTTATCAATTTTCATACCACCTAGAACTAACTTCATGCTGTTATTTTTACGATGATGCGCGCGCATCGTAAAAATTCACTGTCATACCACCTAGAACTAACTTCATGCTGTTAAATTTTTTGGTGTCGGTGTGCGCGCGCATCGTAAAAATTCACTCTCATAATTTTTCTCCATCGCGCCAAAAGAAGTATAACTTCAATAAGACTTGATCCTTTGGAAGTTGACTAAAATCACATACTTTTGTGACGTCTGCCACCCGCCATGTTAGGTGGTTCTTAAATCCTGATAAACATTGAAGTAATGAATATATCCAATATTTTGTATGGAGGCGCCCACTATAGCGCAGTGATCAATGCTCGGGTAGCATTAGGTTGCGGGATGTCCCATCCTGTATCTTTTGATGGACATTTAATCTTGATGGTCGTAGCTCGGACTCTTATTGCCTCTAAACAAATTTTGTTTATCTTCACCGTTAGCAAACGCTCAAAATATAATCTTATTATAATACAAGAAAGATTACCAGACACTTGTAAGTTGTTAAATAGAAGCATGTCTGTGGCCGGTCGCGGCCCGCCGCTCGCCTAATTATAATCATTCAAATTAAAATTAAACCGCTGTTGGTCTCTCATTATAATATGTATTACGATAAGGTTTGGCTAATTAGCCCGGCTGTCAGTCAGAGCTCATTATAAATATTTCTGAGTTTTACCGGAGGTTTTACGAGCGCCCGGCGTATGCTAATGTTATACATCTCATACGTTAGATAATGGAACTGGCCAGTTGCTACTTCCATACAATATCTTCGTGGATAAATTGAGCTACTACAATACAGGAGTATAGGATAGCCGAAAGTATAATAATGCTCTCACTAGAACGCGCGAAATAGCCCACATTATTCATATTTGAGTTCCGAAAAAAAAAAGACATGTTAAAACTTATAGGAACTGATTAGAAATTGTTGCCAACTAGATGTTATTTCTTGTATGTTTTTTTTTTAATAATTCATTAATGTTAAAGCTTGTGTTTGTAATGCCTGGTAGTATTCTAGGTACAAAAAAAGCTGTTGACCATGTGATAATTCGCACCACTATTTCTGTAATCGGATGTTCTCCGTTGAAATTGGCCACTATAGCCAAATTTCAGACGGAAACACTATTATTATCAGTTTAATATTGAGGTGCATCTTGAACTGGCTTTCGCTACTTTGGAAATTGTTTATGTTTGACCATTGGGGTTTGAAAATTTGGCTAAAAAAATGTACACATTTAAAAAAGGTTAAAATATTGAGATGTAATGCGTGGTCAAGGGTAACCATTATTTATGGGTACCCCCATAAATAATTGTTACCCTAGACTGAACTGCACACGCTATTGAAAAATATTGTAAATTCTGGGCTATACGAACCAGACGGACCATGTGATAATTCGCACCTCCATCTGTGATGACCTTTGTCTTATAGCTACAGTTAATGACGTACATATACGACCGTCCTATTGGCCGCCTATTTGTAGTACCTTGCAATGTTTTGCCCTCCGTGGCGCTTCGTTTGCACTAGTATCGAAAATATTACCCTTTCTTTCTAACCTCAATCAAATGAGCTTCTTCAAGTAACTTATTACCGTAAAGCGACAATTTCAGATGCATCCATCCAATCAACTTGCGCCTTGGATCGAGGTTCGAACTCCAAAGAGGATGCGTTCTGGCCCAGGTTACTTAGTGTGTTGTTTTATTTTGCTACACGTGTTGAGACAACGCTCGCTTCGGCCGTCGGCTCAACTAAACGACACAAAATATCATATTGAACAGATCGATTCGGTATTAGAAAGAAGTTTGTGTCAGACATTGAAGAAATACATAAACTCCTAAGTAATATATTTTGATCTAAAGTTGGTTTTACTCCTAAACCATGTACCATCATTTGCTTTGATAACTGTTTCAATATGTTGGCAGCAATGACTCACCCTTGTGAGGCTTCCGTAGAAGCCACATAATCGTACATTTACATAATATTATGCAAAATACTTGCCCAAAAGTTAGGAGTTAAAACACGGCTTCAATATCGATGTTTTAACCGGCCGTTTCTGAGAAATGTGTCTAATGGGTCCGTTTTTAATAAATATTTTATACCACTGAGTTGGCCAACAAGCACACGAGCCAACTGGTGTTAAGCGGCTACCGCCTATGACGGCAGTCCCCAATGTAAGGGCAGTATTTCCGAAGCTATATTCAAGGATAGAGGGATACGAAAAAAAGGAAAAAGAAGGAAGGCTTATAGTCAGCAAGAATGTGAACTTTGTATTTTTGCTCCGGTGGATACGGGACCTAAAAGTGACGACAGCTTCAAACATGATGATCACTTCTACGGATTCTGGTGCATATGGCTATAATTGGACGCAGCGTTACAAGGTCAGCGTACAGTTTACAACAAGCGTGAATTATCGTCGCAATATTGTAATGAGCTCGCCATTTCAATTATTCGGCTGTAATGAGTTCCCATAGCGCGCGAGTTCCGCTCCGAATGCGAGGTGCGATGCGACGGGACCTATGAGTGGAGTGCGCTTCTGTGATTACATCTGTTCATTTCTTTGTACGTATTTTTTGTCTCGGAAACAGGTTATTGTATGAACACTACTTTGATTTAGTTCTAAGTCTTTGCCGGATTTTATATAAAAATACGCCTAATTTCGTTTTTTTTGTATATTCGTAGCTGGATTTTTCTTGTGTTTTATGGACTTGACTACATTGTATATTGGGTAGAAAAATAATAATAAATGTAGTCAATTTAACAGACGTCACACGGCATTAGGACCATTGTAAACTCAAACTTTTGTTACAAAAACAAAACTGTTAGTATAACACTAGGAAATCCTTAAAAAAGTATAACTGTACATTCTATAACACATCATTAATGCAATTTTCATATAATCATTGTCTTTATTTCTACGACCGTGTTCAAGTGAGCACCGTAAGTGAGACTTTAACTTCGATTGAAACACCATTTTTCGTTATTAATATTTGTAGATACTCAATGCTGCACTTTTGTCACATATTGAGGAGGCCGTCTTCTCAATAAAATGGCGCAAATAAGTAAGATAACATAGCATTTAAATACATAATTATACTTTACCTTTAAAGGGTTTTGACTCTAAAACAAATATTTTTTTTCTAAACTTCCTAAACTATTTCTTTGGTTATTTACAATGCTTATACAAGACAATAAAGTATCCATAATTCTAGGTTAAGAAACGAATTTCTAAGTAGTAATAATGTACCGATAAAGACATGCAAATTCAACATTTTTACGAAGCATTTAATGAGACACGTGTACCCAAACAATCAGAATAAAGTTTTACATTTTTACTACCTTCTTTTATATGCGTCATACTTTTATATAATTGCATGTTATGACGCACATCTAAACTAATACCATATACTTAAAATACTATAAAAATAGGGTAAACCTTTTGTTTGTTTGATGGGTAAACTCAAAAAATGCTTTGCTATTATAGTTTTATAACTTTTGCAAGTATAGAAAGCTGAGTAAGTAAAGCCAGGAACATAGACGGCATTTTGTATCAAACTATAAAAGTAATAATTTAACGTGCACTGCGATAACTATTGATGACCCAAAATAATGACTATACTACATATATGGTGATAGTACTCATCATTACTCACAAAAACTCCGTGAGGTTATGTCGAACGTTGTTAGTTAAGTCAAATTAACCAATTATTTATCAAATCAGTCAATTAAAACGCGTTCAATTAAAGGTTGGAAACCACCAAACACCAAACCGTTGTTTGGCAGTCATTGCCGAGATGCGGGAGGAGACCCAAGCGGAAGTACCTCCATGATCTTTCTTAACTGTTATATAAGTAAAGGTGGCATCCACTTTCAAAGATAATATACTTTTGATAACATTAAATTCAAACTAAATTCGTCATCTTTTGTAATACCTACGATGATATCTTTTGTAATTTTTCATGCTCACACTGCGGCGCTGTTTGTCCATCAATCAACAAGCAGTAAATTAAAAATCCATTGAAACAATATCCTCTTAACCAACATTATGCGTGAATTGATAATGTGTGTAGTGGCGATCAATCGGCCCACTCGTCCGGCTGATGGCCGCGAATTCCAGGGACGAGTGTTTATTCCGCTTATCTGAATTTTAAATTCAGTTTGTGCGTTCCCCTTTGCCCTCTCTACTTTCCTCACACCCCTACCGGTCCTGTCATGTTTGAATTCCTAGCGGTCTCGCCAAGCCACCCGTAAAAACCCAATCAACTGGCTATTTTTGTGATGCGGCCGCCGTTTGACACACGATTTCACTTTCGACCCGCGTCGCATACGCAAAAACTTGAGGTTGACTTTGTTGTGTTGCTATCATTGTGTGAGCACGCTGACCGGCGTTGTTTGGATTCGTCACGTGATCATCGCCTATAGTTATTTTATTATAATGACTATCTATCACTGTATTTTGTTTTTTTTTCTTTTTTTATATATTTAACGATCGTCTACGTTACAAACATACATGCAATTATAAGGACACGTATACATTCTTAAAAACCCCTAAATGTAGAAAAGAAGAAAATTAAGAGAATATCTTATTTTGATTTACCATTTTCCAAAAACCGCCGCGATGCATTCCGAATAAAACAGTGTCCACTGTGTAAAAACACATACAACATTAGAATATGATATTATAAGATTTAGTTAATAGACAAATTTAATAAATCTAAAACCACTGAGTAGCTAGCAGTAGGAAGTGCTAAATCATGACAACTCACAGCCACATTTGCATAAAAAGCGTGGCTTTACGTGCCGTAGTCCGCCTACCAATAAGCGTGTGTAGTGTGCTTCGTCACGAGCTCACCGTGTGCGTTACGAGACTTGGCCCAATTTGTTAGTCATTTGATTTAATACAGTGGCGTGGGAAGCCGACATCGCCGCTCGACCCTTCGCGGGAACCGAACCTGCGACCATTATTATCGTCACTTACATACACGCTACTAATTCGGCTCTACTGCGCCTATATAATCTTATTTCCTACTAAACTAGTTTTATAACCGGTTTGTGATATAAGTTTAACATAATCGTCCTTCCTTTAAATAAACAAAAGCCCTCAATAGAAACTAACGGTGGGTGCATATCATCCGCGTACAAATGTGATTGAACTCCTCAAACATTAAAAAGAAAGATTGAGTGGTTCAATCAGATTTTTCGCAATTCTATTTTATGTATTCCCATATCTCTACATAAACCCATATATCATTAATTAAACCCAGGTGTAGAGATAGTGTAATGGAATTGAGGGATTCTATACACGCTACCGCATTTCCACAAACCACTCCATATCGGAATTAATAATACGTACTCAAGTAACGTGGAGTATACAATATTTCCTCACTGCGCACTACGAGAAAATGCATATACTTAGTAAAAGTTAACACAACGGCACATTGGGTGGCAGGATGCTGCTCTGCTTAGTTATTTACAGTCACAACTTCAGCGAATGTGCGAGAAAGTGCGTACGCGAAAGAGTAATTACTTCAATATGTTTTATCTTATATCTTATCTGTGGTTATCACCAGGCAAGGCTAAGCCATGGCCTAAAAAACATAGGTGCAAAGTTGCAAAGTTCAATCCATAATTTCTTATTGAATACTAGTAGGACTTATTAATACAAAATTACTGATACTGAGTGACTCCATAGTTTGAGTCTACCTCATCCTGTCGTCAAGTACCTACCTAAACCTATATTATTGTTTTGTTGAATTCTGGTTGCATATTTTACCACAAGAAGCTAAATTCTAGTGATGCTGCCAGCAAGAAGAATGTGATCATTTGCATGGCGCCCCCCGCCGCGGCGCTAATGGCGTGGCCGCTGTGTAAATACTTCCTACATTATGCCAATGTTGTTTTTATTGACTTAAGGCTGCAGGCTTTGCCGCTACCCCCTGCTATCGCAAGCTGCTTGGTTAATGATTTCGCGTATCTTCACACGCTACTATACCGTGCTTTTATATAGAAACCACCTCAACTAAAACTGGATGATAAGTTAAAAGTAAATCGATATAAAATACAATTATACGTTTTTAATTTAAAAAACCATTTAGAGAAACTTAACATTTTCATAGTTAATAAACTTTGTACTTCGATTCGAGGAAAGATACATGACGGTCAATATTAACCGCTAGCGAATTGAAAAAAATGAGTCGGGTAATAAACAACGGAAACCTTGTGTAACATAAATAAGAAACATAAAGTCAAATAAACTCTTCCTATTTTAATGTCAGTTAAAATCTCGCTTTTTTAATAAATAATATTCCAACCACACACAAAGTATGAATATTTGTTTGAAGTTAAAGAACACAACAATACCAAAACTAGGTAATAGTTTTGGTATTGTTGTGTTCTTTAACTTCCTTTAATACAGGAAGCGTGTATAATTCTATATTATTAATAGATCATGGACATTAAGCAACACTTGGTCATTGATTTGTTGATTTCTGTTTGTTTATTGATGGATGACATTTGGCCAGTACGGCCATCGGCGGCGCGACCGGCGGCACCCTAATGAGCACACAAAGGTCAGATGTTAGCGCACCCCGCGGCTCCACCTCTATTCTTTATTTTTATTTTGACACGTGTCAATTAGCTTGCTAATTATCACAATCCACATTCAAATGTGTTGGTTTATCCGCGCTATTGTTTCACGAAACAATGCTTGCTACCGCCGAGCTCCAGCGCAGTGCGCCGTGCGCAAGCGCTCCACGGTTCTCATTGCCACAGCGCGCACGCATGTTTTTTTCCTCTCGCGTCCGTGTAGAGGTGATGATTAGAGACCGGCCGCTAATTAAACGTAATGACGTTGTGATAAACAAACAATTTAGACTGACTTCAAGAGGGAGAGCCTTTATTTATTTGGGCCCCGGGTTACGCATACCTTTGGCTGTTTTGAATAGTGCGAGCAAGTTCAGTACAATACATATCTCATTAAGTAGTAGTGTTATGCGGGGATCATGATTCGGGTGCCCAGAGTCATTAATTACGTCAGACACATCATTTTTTTAGGAAAATGTACCTGTGTGAACCTGGGTCGGAAAGGCATGTGTCGCTTTACGTATAATACTCATTTACATTTTCTTCAGACGAGGCTAAACGGGTTGAAAGGATAGATTTTAGAAAAGTATAATACATCTTTTAATTTTTTTTTCTGCCTCTGTTTACTTCAGGATTTGTGTTTACTCCGTTTCTACGGTAATTATATGTTTTTTTACGCATGACCAGCATCATCTTTGGGGGAGGCCTTTGTCCAGCAGTGGAAATCTTTCGGCTGATATGATGATGATATGTTTTTTATCCTTTACCGATACCTCGTATTTCCGCGATCTTACTTATGATTTTATTTTATATCAATGTGTTTTCTTATATATTTAGCTTTCATCCAAATTTTGATCTAACAGTGTCTGGCAACACTCGTGTTACACGGAGTCGGGAATCGCCGCGGGTTTGTTTGACGCGGCCGCGCCGCTGGATGCCGCGGGCTGATGAATGTGCTTTTAATTCGTCTCGTGCGTGCGTCTCCAACACACGATGCCCATACGCGCCGCTTACTGAACTATTCTACACTTGAACCATATTATTAGATTTCATAATTTAAAATTACTTGTTTACGTTAAAAATAAGCAGTCTTAGCCAATGGTAAGGATGCAGGGTCCACTATTGAGGGGTTGTATAAGATAGTATAACTAAATAAAGTTATAAATGTAGAATTACTTTCTATTTTATTTACAGGGATAAGAACATCGCGCTAGTTAGAGTCAGCATATAATGTTTTATGTCTCAATAATTTATGCCACAAGTAGGTAAATTTCGACAAATAACCACAACTTTGGGCACACTACTCGCATCTGGCTTGTTGGCGCATTCTGAAATGACACCAACCTCGACGCTAATCAGAAAGAGCCTGGACGGCTTCATTTTCAGCTCCTACCCTATTGTTAAAGTTAGATTAGAACGCCTTTAACGGATCAAACACTATCTTAAGAGCAGATGAGCTTAAGGCAGTCAGCGGTTTTGAATTTGTTGCATTCTGAGTCCTTCATTTTTCACCAACACCTCAGGCACAGTGCGCATCGAAAGTACTAGTTTACGTTCAATCAAGTCTGAACTGACATATCAGCGATTAAAAAGCAGCTCAATTTCGTGTCATTTGAGTGACTAATTCGCATTTTGGAAACTGTGTGAAGTCTTTAAACTGAATTATTTGAGCCATTCTTGAATGGCTTAACTAACAGCAATAAGCTCGCTGAACCTCCAATTTCAACGTAAACGCATGCCAATGTTTGTAGGCTGTATAAAGATTACCCACCTGTACGATGGTGATTATGATCGCCCGTTATAACGCACCTGTGCGGGAGAGCCTTCAAACATTGGCCGCAGTTGTGCAAATCACTTATTTACTAAGCTCTTTTCATAAAATTACGTTGTTTCGTAGCGGTGTCATTTTATCAGCTCGTCACAGTGTCGCGCGACTTAATCGCGCATTTCCATGGCGACATGGCGACAGCCTCATTAAAACGCGTTACATTAATTGTCGCAACTGGAAGCACCGGCATACACAATTAAACATATATATTCTTATTATGAATAATAATATTGTTACATTCGGATTAGATTAGTCTTCCGCGTATTATTCATGGGAGTATACTGCAAATTATACTTATTAGGTAATATTTTGTATGTTGTTTCTTATAAGATCGATAAAATAACTTAGTTTTGCTAGTGGTAATATTGAGTTAATTATTCGCAATGCAAAGCGTAAATCCAAATTCCAAACTGGGATACCGTCATTTTTAATGGTGATTGAACTAATCCAGAGTAGGTGCTCTGCCGTTAAGCTACTAAGGCTTTAGATCCCTGCGTAATATCACTCACTATATTTTATATCTAGATCGCAATCATGCACTTGCTGGAGTTTACGCCAAAACGTGAAACGTGACAAGAGGATAGATTTAATCAGTTATGGAACCTTCTTATCATATTAGACTCACATTTGAAATGTTATTGGTATCTTACTTTTAAATTAATAAGAATAAAAAACTAATAAAATTCAAAAATACTTATCATATTCGGTATAATCTTATCTTGTTAGAGTAGACAAGTCTCTAGTGACCAAAATGTAAACAGCATGTGGGTGGCATGTGCGCGTGCGCATATCCATACAAACGACATCAACGCGCACACTTCCGAAAGTTTTTATTTATTTAATATTATATTTAAATTAAATTGTCATTCCATTTTATGATTAATCTATTATTTAAAATTATTTCTTTATCTTATAAGATAAAATGAAATATCTTAATAATATTAGTGGCAATTTGAACAAAGATTTTTTTATTTGAAATGAGACATTGCTGCAGACCGAGGAATAAGTTGTCTTGTAAACCTTTTATCAGATGAAACTTATGATTTACATTTGAACAGATCTAATCGCCATCTTACAAAGAAGCTAGTAAGAACGAGCTCGTGAATTAGATCACATCTAGGGACTAGGAGATTGTTCAGATCTTATTAACATATTTGATTTATTGGAACTATTGGCTCTCAAAAAACGAATAGTAACTCTTATTGGTATTATTCTTATGGATAAAGGCGTTTGTTTGTGAGCCCGATGGTCTAACAAGATAATAGCAAACAAAGCTTGTTGAGCAGATAATTGAGATAAAATGTCGGTGGTTATGAAAGATGCTCGCTGGTAACGGGTGCGCGGGCGCCGACAACACAATGAGACAAGCCAAGTGTAAACCGTTCCTGTTAACTTAAAGGGTCAACTGTATCGATATGTTTAGTTGGTTATTGTCTGATGTCTTGCTAACTAGATTTTTCCACTTTCTCTTGGTCTATTACGATTTACGAAAGGTTCTTGCTACTGATTAGGTTGTCTTGCTATATACTCGGTTCGTCAGTTTATCAGACTTGCCTTGACGACAGAACACATACATATACACATAGACTTACGCCTTTCCTACAACGTGTACCGACACACTCTTCATAACAAAATATAGTGTAACATATTTCAAAACTTGTTTTATTATTTTTTAATTAAATATATGACATGAATATATTTATTGTAACAAGAGAAATATGAATAAATTCTTTTTCATAAATAAATATTTAACATAAATAAAGATGTATCAAAAACCAGTTCAAATCGTAGAAATAATGAAATTTCTGTAAATGCATACGTGAAAAGTATAGTAATCAATAAAACTTATATTATTATTCCGAATATGTACATGTTTTGATGTTAGTTTGTAACAGCTTCACGCCTTAAGGATAGATCTAACACAGGAGTGAAATAAAATACGGCAAAAATAAATAATACGGCATCATTTTGATTCCTCATTTCTTAGAAGTTAGTTTACAATGAAGATTATAATAATCTTTTCTGTTAGCTCTCCTTTTGATATGGTGTATAGCGTACCTGCTTACTTTCTATATTTCACGCATAATTGGCAAAAGTTTAAACAATACGGCAACTGTAGCCTATAGATGCGCGTGCGCCGGTCATTGTGCGCATGCTGTCGGCAGGTCAACGGCCGTGTAGCGATTAATAAATTAAGATAACAAATTAAAGCGAGCTGCGAACAATACCATACTTTGTCTAGCGCCGCGTCACCGGCCCGCTGTGACGCGTCTCTGGTACTGTTGGTATACCACTGTTATCGCACCAGATCCTGTTTATTGTGGTGTCTTCTAACACGGCGTAGGGCAGAATAAGTCGTCAGTTCACTTCTACTCATACTTACTTTGATGTCACCTGTTTGCTACTAACTAAGCCATTTCTGGTATTACTCCTAAATAACAACATATCTATACAAATACTAAATTTTATTTGCTCAAATATGCTTTTTATAAAAGGTGTTATAAATAATAATAATAATAAAAAAATTCAATACATAATATTAAAAACTTCAACTAAACATAATCTTCGTGACAATAATTTAATACAAGCTAGCTACTCGTAAATGTCACTACCATTATAAAATGAATTGTATAAATGTTTTAAAATTCCGTGTACCTAAATATCTGTAATAAGTAACTAGAAATAATAACTGTACTACTACAAACATGTTCTGACTATTTACAAGCCCTTTTTGAAGTCTACGTGAATAAAAACCTCTTTTATTATTTTTTAAATACAGAGAATATAGCATAGCGTTTCGACATGCAAATATTGACAATTCTATTTATTTAATCAGTAATCAAATTTAATTAATTATTCAATTTTTCCATTTTCTTAATATACTTTTATTACCTACTTTAAGTTTATTAATGCTTAGTTTAAATTTGATATTACATTATTATAGGTACCTATCTACTTAATAAATGTCGTCTTACTCACAACTCATCATTTAAATATTCATGTAGTACCCAAGAGTAGTAAAGTAGTTTTTTGCTCTGATGCCCACCTGCCCACGACCACTTTCTGCCATTGCACCTCTTGCCATCGAGAGGACGCTCCTCTATGTGAGGACACAGAGGAACTTTGGCGATCTCATACGGTACGGTTTCACCGCAACTTTTTCATATCTTGTATGCTGAAACAGAGTCTGCATGGGGCCCTACAAAAAAGATGTAATAAGCTTTCGAAAAGGTTAGCAACATGCAAATGATGCCTCAAATGTTGGAAGCGTCCATAGGTTACGGTGAACGTTGCCATTAGGTGGACTATAAACATGCTTACTAATTTGTTTGTATAAAATATTCACATACACTTCATAAGGAGCTCTATGCCTGGTTCTAACATAACTCTTTGATGCCTATCTTGGGATCAGTCCTGAACATAGGTGATGTTTTTTCTTTTTTTTAGGCATTATTGTTTATAATTTTACGTTGCAGGACAATTCATATACCTAAAATGGCGTAAGGTCAAAGTTATGGCGCGTAGGGAAGGTTGTGACAGTTATTTCGAGTTTGTTGCAAGTAGGTGTGTCAAACTTTGTTACTGTTTAGAAAGTCACCACAGTCACCCGAACCATAAATATTTGCGAACAAATATATACTCGTATAGTTTAATGTATAAGTCACCACAGTCACCCGAACCATAAATATTTGCGAACAAATATATACTCGTATAGTTTAATGTATAAGTAAAATATAGTTTTAGAACAATAAGCTTTGACAGACAACTTCGTATTGAAAACGAACAAATCTAACTGATCTAGAATATGAATTGAGATAATAGGTAAAGAAAAGAAAAACGCTGCAAAAGATTGCTCGTTAATGATTTTGTAATAGGTGCCACAATATCCATTAGGCGCTAAGTGTGCGATAACATCGGTTTTGCCATGCGCATGTGACGCGGCGGTTCGATGTTATCTGGCGCAGATGTCATGACGATAGCATCTCCTTTATTAAACTTGGTCTAGCAGCATCTGACTCGGGTGCTACGTCTTATGATACCAATAGGTTCAATGCCAACCTAACAGTTCCGTTTGTCATACCTACTGCTATGCTGCCGCCTGTCTGTTATGGACAATGTAAGTTAAAATTAATCGAATTTGACAGACAATGTACACAAATGGCAGGTGTTCTCTCGGTGCCCGCACTATAATGCAAATTAATTGGCTTTATACCCTAGATTTGTCGATTTGCATGGAAATTTGTGAATAAAAAACATAAGAAAGGAGACTTCCATACTATTATTAGACGTTTGCGTCTGGAATGAATCAAGGGCATGATACAGATAGTGAGGGCTACAATGTCACATAGAATCGTTAATATATATGTAAAACCGTGGATAGTAACTTGCTCTTGTAGTAAGACTGTAGAAGAATAGCAACAAGCTGGCCGAGCGTGGCGCTCGGCTGCATGGTGGGCTCTCGTCGCCGCGGTGACAGTAATTGATTGACGCGGCATCCGCGGCATCACAAAGCGGATAATATCTTCATAAATCGATATTTCCTGCGCTAATAAAGCGATATTAATTATCTAGTATTCAAATCTTGGATGTTGGGCATTCGTGCTGCGCTCGTGACTGTCCCCCTCCCTCCGCCCCGCGCATCCTCTCTCGATTAATAATCGCGGTCGACGGCCGCGGCCCGATTATGGAGCTCGTGCGATTAACGATTATGATTCGATTACTGTTCTGTTACTGGTTCATTGTCAGCATCTCATGCTCTTGTGTACCCCCGTGCCGCGCCGCGCCGGCGCAACATGCTACAACTAGCTGTTGGTTTAGCGATTGGAAGCAAATTAATGACATGACACTAATTTCGTCTTAGATGCCGATAGCTACTATGATTCGTTTAACATTTATTAGTGTTTTGTGAAATTAAGAAAATCCTGATTATTTGATCGACCCAATTATAAGTTCAAAATAAAATTTAATTATAATATAAACATATTAAAATTTTTGACAATGAGTTTTAGAAGATTACTTGATCTAGCACCGCATTCAACAGAAAAACCGTTTCTTTTCAATAGCATATTTTAAGAAACGTTCAGGTTTGATTGAACTCATAATATATGCATTTTGAATTGAAATATAAATAACTTCATCATGTCAGCCAAATTACGTTCGCTGGACAAAAGCCTCTTCAAAGAATGGGGGGTCATGCCATAATCGCCACGCTTGGCAGACGGAATGCTGATTGCAGTTGGATGATCATAGTTCACAGAAAGCCGAAGGTGCCCGTTCTCTGGTAGGTATTCGCTCGGGACGATTTCTACGCCCCCCACGGGATGAAATGGCGTGATGATCTTCTTAGCCGTCACCATACAGCGATAAGAATAGTTCGAAATTCAAAAAAATCCTTGAGAGGTGTCAAGGGACACCCGGATGGAACGAAGCTATTTCTTATTATTTATTATGTACAAAAAACCTGTATACACTCAACAAAAATAGTCGTCGCGACCCCACACTGTTCAATGCGAAATAGAAATGAAAATATCTGGCTTGCTTTATATAAGAGAGAGAGAGAGAGAGAGAGAGAGAAAGACAGAGAAACATGCGCACGCCGCACAGCTGCAAAAAGTGTCGTGACAACTTTTCGTTAGAATTTTTTCCGTCTAGCCCCCTTTCACAACGCGCGATAAGGAACTTCGTTCCAATAACTATATACACAAGTAAAAATTAAGACTACGTAAATAAAACTATAAGTAAATGGTGACAAAAAAATCTCCCGCGGTCAGAGAACGTGCCGGGCAGGCTGTATTTCCACGCTGGATGACAGTTAGTTAGTTAGTTGGGCGATAGGTTTCCGCACTTAGCCTCCCAATTGGGCCATTGTGCGTGATACTTGTTTGGCTACTCGAACCATTTTAGTTCCATCCAGAACTCCAGGAGACCACGAAAGCCTGGCTTGAGGGCCTCCTGCAGTGTCTTCGGATCATTCAGGAACTTTGCCCGTTGGTAAGCGACACTCTTGCAGTGTAGCAGTACGTGTGCTGGTGTTTCTTCATTTTCAATGCACCCTCTGCACAGGGGGCTGTCCGTGACGCCAATCTTGAAGAGGTGTTTGTTTAGTGTGCAGTGTCCGGTAATTGTGCCTATCACCATGCGTAGATCCTTCCTGTTCAGGTGTAACAGATTACGCGACAGGCGTTTGTTCAGAGATGGTAGAAACTCTTTTGTCTGTCTGCATGATTCCAGATCTATCCACTCTTTTTCATGTTTTTGTGTGGTTTTCTCACACAGCCATGTTTTCAGTTGGTTATAGGGTATGGGTACAATGGGTTCAGGTCCCATTGTTGTCGCTGGATGACATGACAGGATACTGATTCTTCGACCAAAATAAAGGCCTGCCTTCTGGTCACGTGAAACGTCAATTACAAATATTGCGTCATCCTAAAAAAGGATGCCCGCATTGGGACACCATAGACCAAGGGTTTCGACAACTAACCGCTCAATTATACAACCTTCAACGACGTTAGTGTATTTGCACTACTCATGGACCTCCCCCAATGCTGCAGCAGTACCTGCCGACTCCGACATATATAAGAATGGATGGCGCAAAGGTGTCGACACAACTTGCGTCACACATCACGTTTAGTTCTCTTTTGGAATTGTACACAATATTTGTGAATTGTATGTCAACACTCATTTTAAATTTTAACTAAAGACTCGTAGCATACTTACGGACATAGCAACATATAAATAGACCACCATAAGACCAACGATCGAGTGGCACAGTGCCACCAAACTCTTAAAAATATTTATAATATCTCCTCATCGAACTAGCTAATTTGCCTTTCCCAAATAATATTAATAAGACGTTGTACCAAATTGCATCCAGACCATTTCTTTACATCCTACCGCTATGCATACATGATTTACTTCCTTTTCCGTATGGGCCATGGTTACCCGATGGACACCCGGTGGACACCCGGTGGATACCCGGTGGACACCCGGTGGACACCCGGTGGCACCCCGTGGTGCCGGGGTCATAGACAGGCTACTACTGTTGTCTAATAAGCTAAGCCTTACGTATCATTCAAAGCACGGATTATCTTCGAAATATCAAATGAATAATAAATAGAAAATACCGATAAAGAAGTGTACAATGTAAATTAATGCTGTTTGTATTAAGTTAGTAACTTGAATATCACATATAATGGTGGCTATGCGCTCAACTTTCTCTACAAGTTCTTTCTTAACTCATTTCACATTATAGAAAGACTACCTATTTTTTGTAAAGCTCTGTTAAAATATGCACCGCGTTTACATTACTCCTCCAGGAATAGCAATAAATAAAAAGTGAAGTTGCAATTAGTATACTTCGGGCGCTAAGCACGCCCGCGGCTAGTATAGGCACATTCATACAACTCTACTACTGCACTATATTGTTAGTAAGGTGATATTCAACAAAATATTAAGGGTCTACTACCCGAGTCGGTTATAAACACGACGAATAAACTAAGCAGGAATCCTTTTTTCTTCAGTAAAATTTTAATTTAACCCAAAATTAGTTTTTTAATATTTAATAATAAAGTAAAAATGCGTTAATTTAGAACAACTCAGTCATGAATAACTTTTATATGTCACAGAAACTTCATGATTTTATGATGATGATATGCTGCATCATAGTTTCACAGTTCAGTCTTCTATAATGGTTTTAAATGTGCGTTACGGATTTCCTGCCTGACACTTACTTACGTATTTAGTTTCAATATAATACTACTCTTCAATAGTGAAATGAAATGAAAAAATGTTTATTTACAAAAAGATATCTTAGCATACGCAAGTATACCTATTACTGCAGCGCTGATCTTCCGATAGAGGCTTATCTAGGCCACAATGGAATAGTAATGTTTACAAACTTACTTATAATTTGGGAGAGCATTTAATATTAAAGTGAGATCCTCAGTGAGACCTTCATTCGGATTATTTATTTACAAATATTCGTAGTAATTTTGTTATTGATAATAATGTCGAAGGAAGTGGCACCAACAGGAACTAAAAGTAACTTTATGACATTATGATAATTTGTATTTGTAAAAGTAATTCTTAACAGAGAGTGTAGCTATTTGCAACTTATTTTATATAAACTTTAATGCAGGTATAGATACATTAAAAATATTATCGTTGTGATTTTCTTGTGTGTAGTGTAAATAGAAAATTAATTATAACAATATTGAGCGGCCTAACAGGTACATACGTACTACATATTCGGTAATTATAAGCTTGCAGAGTTAACGATCGTTACTGTTGGTGTAAAATATAGGTTGCGAACAGGTTCCGGAATCGATTATTTTCAAGAAATAATCCTTCTTCTTAACACACTGTATACACTGGCCTATAAAATAGTAACAGATTGTGTGGAGAAGGGAAGCATGTACTGCAAGAACACGCGTGTGGCGCGTCACTTGGCTACTACCCCGGCGTCGCGGCGCCCATAAGTTTCAGGTTCGAGCCCCGCGGTGGATTTATCCCCCATTTATATATTTGAGTGTGCTTTGTGTCCGTGTATATAATGTTTGTGAAGTCCGCGATTAAGTACATGCCCCTAAAGGTAATGCCCTTCGGGAAAGTGTAATGGGTTTCAATTGCCCTGAGGGCATTATCTTTAAAATATATATTTAGTGTGGATATGATATGACTACAGAGACATAGACATATTTTCGTTTATATGTATGTATGTCTTAATATTTACCATTATCCATTAAGTTGCTATGTACCATGCCGGAAGTTGACACTGTTTTATCAAGAACTAATTTAAAGCGCATAATTTTAATTATATTAATAATTTTCCAAATTGTCAATAAAAGTCATTTATTATTACACAGTAACAAATTATTTAACTGTTTAGAATACCATAAGAAACCGTATTAACTATATAGTAAGTAGCTTTCTACTTACTACCAAGATGTGTGTCGGGGGGTGGTTTGTTATGCTGTTATTTTTGAATAACGCCCGCACTATTGAATGAAATCCCTGTATAGTTTGGGACTATACCAAGGTGAAGGCCACCGGCACACAGTACGCCTTCACTCTTAACACATAAATGGTTCACATAAATAGTTACTAGCGCGTCGAAGTAGTGGCAATCTTCACCAGTGCACCGTACACCGCGTGCAGTCGTAGGCTTCATAAAGATATTATAAATACTTTTGTAGAGTACCCAGTTGGCAAGAGCAGCGTACGGCCCACGTCAGGATAGCCCAGTAACCCATGACGTTTGCGACGCATCTTCACCTATCACACATTGTGACCCTTGCTCTAAGCATGCGCGTTCTGGTGATCTTACCCAACATTTACAAGATACTGCTATTACCTGGAGTGTAATCTGTACGATGCAGGTAGTCCAGTCCAGCTGCCCATAGAGCGAAAGAATAAACAACCTCACTTACATCGTCCCGCTCAAATCGAGTCAGAGTCTTAGATGAAGCTTAAAAATATGCTCCTCAGTTGTAAGCTTGAGCAGCGGCTACCATTTTTGGTAGGAACTGTTTAGAGTAGAGTTGCTATCCAAATAGTCCAATAGACCCAAGCAACAAGTATGCCTTATAGACTTAATGACATACGAGAGGCATTATTTTTCTCAGCATGTGGTGAAGGAGTATTATGTTAGTAGCCCTCCACGCTTGAATTGTTATGACATTGATTCGGTGCTAGGAATATCGCAGGAGGGTGGGGAGTGAAGCATGACCAGGCTCATACTTTGTGAGTAAACAAGGTAAAGGCAGTTACTAGTCGGTGCGCAGTGGCGCCGCGCCGAGACTTTTGGTGCGCCGCGCTCTATTGACACGCGAAGGACATTACGCGTTGAAACGATTTTAACTGTGGCGGATTGTCAATTAGTTAGGTCATTATATATACGTTACATTTAACTAAACTTAATATTTTAAAAAAAGCTATTTTTAAATGGTTATCGATCTACAACTGTAGCAACGTATGTTACTAATAGACATACATAATTAAAAATACAAGCCTGGTACACTAACCTATACTAAGGTGTGAATTAAGGATAATTATAAGACTAGCTATCTGCGTGGGACATAATATTAAGTTAGAGCACCAAGTATGTGCGCAAACGCTGGGCCGCTTTCTATTCCAACACTCTCATAATCCGATGGGACGATAGGAAAGAGGTCAGGTACAGGAGCGACGAGTTTACGTGCTCTCCGAGGCACGGAAATACAAAACTGCCAACTCCCACACTTCGGGCTGGTACTGAGAGTTTTTTCTATCGTCCTTATTTATTTTATTAGTCCCCTTTTTGATTACCTCAAAATTTCTGTAGTTCAGTTAAAGTCTTTACTATATTTTTTTCGCAAACAAAAGAAATATAGTAATAACTACTTTTAGCCTTAAGTATTAATAAAATCTGTCTTAATAAGTTAGTTTCCGTCTGTACGTAACTAGTCCGGGTACCAGCGATACAAAGTCAGATACGCGGCTAACTAAGTGACATCGACTGCTTTTTGTGGAGTATGGATCACAAAGAAACACTTGCATATTAATACTCCAAATCTTGCTCGATGAATATCGTGAAGAGTATCTAATATAGCAATAAAATCTAAATAAATAAAAATGTGTGTATTGCCAGTGATGACTTACGGAACCAAGACGTGGTCACTGACTATGGCCCTTATCACCCAAAGGGCTATGGAAAGGGCTATGCTTGGAGTTTCCCTGCGAGTTCATGCCCGCTTGAGTATGTTTCGCCGGACCGTCTCAACTGGGTCGTGTTGAAACCAGTAGTAGATGAACCCACTGAGTTTGTTTCGCTGGGTCTTCTCAGTTAGTGCGCATTGGATCCGGTGGTAGCATTAAAGCGCGACCGTCGTTATTAACACAAGGTCCGTCATAGTAATAATACCTTAATATAGACAGAACCATTGACAATATGTAGTAAAAATATTAGACTTAAACTAGATAATTAAACATAATCTCTTGACAATAGCTTGATACGAGCTAGCTAAATATCATTGCTATAATAAAATAAATTTTATAAATGGTTTCATACAATGTGTACATAAATATCTATTTTACTAGAAATAATAATGTATACAACTATATTACTACAAACATGTTCTCACTATTTACAAGCGCTTTTTTAAAGTGTACGTGAATAAAAACCTTTTTTATTTTATTTATTTATTAAGATCTAATCAGAAATTATGAGATCCGCAGGCGAACCAAAGTAACCGACATAGCCTGAATAATTGCCAAACTGAAGTGGCAGTGGGCAGGGCACATAGCTCGTGGAGCCGATGGACATTGGGGCCGAAAGCTTCTCGAGTGGCGACCACGAACCGGAAGACGCAGCGTGGGTCGCTGGAAATAGCTGGATACGGATAACGCAACTTGGTCCAGCAGTGAGCGTCTTTCGGCTGATATGATAATGATGATGAAATAAAAGTAAAAATTAATATCAATTCTGTATGGGAAAAGCAGTATCATGGAAAGCGGCGCGACTCATTTACGTAATTTTATTAACGGTCTTATGACGTTATTCTTTGCATGTATAGGTTTAATACGAGTTTGATGAAAAAAAAAAGTTTTTAGACACAAAAAGTTATAAAGAAACATGCTTGTTCCCAACATCGAGTACAGCGCGACGTGCGACGGTCATTCATCTGAGTTCAGTTCAACTTGTCCACGCGTTCTCACAACGGTTGCGATATTTAATCATAAGAATGATTTGACTGACCTGTTGCTCTGCTAGTTAGTGACCCTGTCCGCTAAGAAGAGGTCATGCGTTCGATACCCAACCAAGAAAAATCTTATGTGTTATGAGCACGTTTATTTGTTCTGTGTCTGAGAGTGATTTATCTATAATATGTATGTACTTAATTAACAGTTGTCTGCTTGTCATAATACAGGCTCCGCCCAGTTTGAAATTAGATGTAAATGTGTTAGTTGTCGCAAGACCTAATGATAAATGTTTTAATATTTTGTTTTCGATTCTTATAGAACAACATCACTCAAATTTAGCTTATTTTAAGACTTGATAAAACTGACATGATAAACTATGCCACGGATTAATTACAACGGGTGGGGTGCGGCGGCGGGCGGCTGGGGGAGGGGGCGGTCCCGTTAGACATGCGAGTAATACGATATGCATGAGTTTTTCAATTATTCCGATGATTGAGGATAAAGCGGCGAATTATTGATGGCCTGCCTCGCAGGTGTGGAGGAAGCTTACAGAAACAAAGAGCTTATTATTATGAATTCAGTATAAACTTTCTAGTACTCAATATTTTATGATTGTAGAACGGGATCGTCATATTAATGGCTTTTGTTCTCCTACGAATGACATATATCAACCAATGTGGAGAGTTGTGCTTGGAGACAAACAAATACGCTTTTACGAAATTGAATGGCATAATCAGATTTATAATACTTTTCCAATTTGCTATAAGTTCACAATGTATCCAGCTCGACCAATGTGCTGCGTATATGTGTGTCTTTTGCTATCTATATTTCCTGATGAGGTCCTCTCGGTTCGCTCCAGACAGGCGATAGACGACTGCACGGTAAACTAAATAAAGCTTTGCAAATTTCAAATTGACCACAATAAATTGTTGTTTCAAGAACCATTTTATTTTGCTTTAAAACAAATCCAGTCCCTTTGATGCAGTACGTTTATTGAATAGTGGTGAAGTAGCCGGTGTTGCGGCGCGCAGGTAGGGCCGCACAGGTGGACTCTCGGACAATATGTGCGGACGGAGGGGACCGCGACCAAACCTCGTTAGCTGAATATGCACTCCAATCTATGCTGGAATCGAATTTGCGCCCTCGTCCGACCCGAGTGGCCTTTTAAAGGGTCTCGCGACGAGATGTTGATGGATTATTTGTGAAGTGGCCGGGGTCGCCTTTGAAATCTTTCGCGCGTTAAAACGGAGGTAATCTCGGCCCTCGCCCTCTGCCTCCCCCTTCCCGCGCGCACCACCCCCGCGCTCTCCTGCACTGTAAACAGCCCGCAGCCTTCGTTTTGTTTACCTAATCATTTTATTGCCCCCGCCGCCGCCAGGACCTCCGACCTCGTCCTCTGCACTCTTACCCCGCCACCCCCCAGTCGTTCTCCCGAGGTGATGTTGAAATTTATTTGAAACATTGTAATCGTCGCGCGACAGATGTAGCGCAACCCTTACGCCTTCTGTACTACAAGCCGCTATTAGATTTATCGTCAAATAAAAAATCGCTTCATACCTCCTCCTGAGAAAACTCGATCGCAAGCTGCGTCGTAATTTTTACATTTTTTACCCTAAAAATGTGTGTCAGGGGGGTTTCGCGGGGCAAGGGGAGGGGCGCGGCGGGAGGCGACAGGTCCCGTCTCAGACGCGAAATCTCTTTTTTAGCGCAAAAACGGTGGAGCGGAACAATGGGTGACCCATTTCCCGGCCGTGGGAAGGAATAACGTCTCCGCCGATCTGAGCGTTTTGTCATAAAAAGTGCATTACCCCACATTTTTAAAAAATCGACGATAAAAAAATCCGCGATGCTAACGCACCCATTGTGCGACGGGATATTGAAATTTCAAACTCGGAAGGGTGAGATTTTTGTGTAAAATAACGGCTTTTTGGTAAAAAATGGAATCAGCTGCGCTTGTAGTATTAAGTAAACACAATGTGATCATTAGCGAACTGAAGTCGGTCCGCCCCATTGACATATATCCCGAACACTGGCCACATTCTACAGAGCCAATACGAGCTGCCTTCTCCATGCTAATGTAGTCCTCATTTTCCTCCTTGGATTTCAAGACGATACCGATATGTTAAGCAATAAAACTGTTGACCATTTTTTGTTAAATGATTGTACATACATATATACAACTTTTACAACTTTTCTGATCTTGACTTATTCACAACCAAGCCACATGTATTCAGGCATACACTTACTAAACATTGGTTCGAATTGGTTCAGTAACTGTGATGCTTTATCAAGTGTAATTGTATAGTTAAACATAATATATCTACCGCATTTTCGTTGTCTTATTGTATATATCTTATATTAAGCAAACAAGCTATTTTTGTATTCATTTGCGAAAACATATAATTGGTAATTAGTTGTTATTACCTGTTTCTTATCATTAGTTGTTAATACTGCTTGTGGTCCTAATAAAATAAAATAAAAAACATTAATTGGTCCAAGTTTGGACAAGAACATATGAAAATACAAACCGACTATTTTGAGAAGTTTAATTTTGTTTCCTCTCTGTTACGTATGAGTGGAGTATGGGACAATCTGTCTGCACATAAACAATAGCCCCCATTTACGATACAACTAGCTGATATTTTACTCAATTCAAATTTTATTCAAAAGGAAAGTTATTCATTCAGTAAAGTTAAGTTCCTAAGACACCAAATTATGACTCCATTACGTTTGCATGTATTTCAATAACGTGCACACTCTCGATATTAACTCATATATCATATAATTAAATTCCATTTAATTATTATTGTATGCATTTACATATGTCACATATTGTTACATATGTTTCTATATCTAGTATTTATTAATATATTATTTAACACATGGTAACATATGCATCACTGAGGAATCCGTAAAAACATTTTGTTATCTTAACATTTCGCTGTCACTGATTCACCAGAGAATTGTAAACACGCAAAAGTACGTATTATAAGGAAGGCTTGCAGTATTGTGCATTACTATGTACAAGAAGGGGTACGTAGCAAGCTTCATACCTACTTGAAGTCATAATGTATGATTATTGAGCATGATCTATGTACAATCTAACCTGACTTATTTTATTATCTAACCTGACTTATTTTATTAAGAAATCACAAGGGCACATTATTTACTATAAACTTAAGTAATCACATTATGGACTTTAACATAGTTCCCTTTCACAGATCAAGAAGATAAATGACTTGGACCTTTTGTAGGTACACGATTATGCAAACGATTTATGACATTTATACAACATTTACGATATGCAGAAATTTTATTCATAACGCCTAAATAATATTTCTGTCGTATTGAAGTAACTTCAATACAAAATGTGTATAAGTATATTCTAAAAACCAGGACGATGGTAATAAGTCATATATATAATAGTCAAACATACAATAAATAGACAAAAATACGAAGAGATGAATAGTACAAAGGTGCTGCTTATTTCGCAAGAAATTTCTTCGAGCAGACCCGCGACAGGAAAAATTTTAAAGAGCTATAATAATTATAGTAAATTAGACACATCTATATAAAAAGTGTAACTGTAATAATTTGTATCGCGAGGAAACAATTATATCTACACGACAGAAAAACTTTATTCAATGTAACTATTTTAATATAATAACTTCACAGATAATTGTAGAGGTTAGTATAGTTTAATCTGTACTCACTTTAAATATGTTTAATGGAACTCCCGTATACGAGTACCTATATTTTGGGTCTAATAATTTAACCAAAACACTATTGATAAGCTTTAAGTTCGAAATTAACGTTACTATTCATTAAAAAACCAAATTGTACCGAAAATGTTTCTTTTTAACATTTTTTTTTGCTCTACCCAAGTAATTGGTATTTAATATACTTGATTATTTATACATGGTTCATTCAATATTTCAATCCCTAAGGCAAAAATTTAATTTTAGAATTCTAACTTGAAACAAATATTATATCAAAACTAAAGACCTTATGTTGAAAATGCAAGTTTCTAACACGTCGTGTAATTATAGCATATATGTAGTGTAGCAGCAACAGTTTGTGTCACTCTTACTATACATATACTATAATGGAAATAACAATAAAGGACCTCAGTTTCATAATAAAATGATTGTACTAATTTATTAATTATTCCATTCTATATAAATCTGCTTTTATTTAAATTATTGGTAATTTTGCTAGGTATATTAATATAGTACTAAAAGTGAATTGTTAGTTAAAAGAAAATCAGAGCGTAATGCTGAAGTAAGGTCGTCACATCGAATCAATACATATCTAGGTGGCTACATAGCCTTGTGTTTATAACGACGGTTTATAAATACTACACTATTTATTGAAGCAGTTATTATTTTTAATTTTCTTTACGTCGTGTCTATATTTTACCTGGGGGGGGGGGGGGGGGGGGGGGTTATAATACTAAATCACATCTATAAGAAATGAATTGTTAAACTTTCCTGCGTTTAATAATATTATAATATATTTGTAGACAGTTCACATTTATACTTAATTTTGCTATTGATATTTAAGTTATTTGTATAATTGTTTTTGGGTATAACAAACATTCTAATACATATTGAGCATACTTATTGAGCATTATAAATTTACACGTCCTCAACTTACAAGGTTCTTTTGATTAAAATTTTATTGCTATGCTTTATTTTTAGTTAACATGGCACACACAATATCCCATAAGTCGTTAAATTAAGGAGTAGGTCCGTTTATGTAGAAAACTCTTAAAAGAAATTTCAATATCCAGACGAGATTTTGAGCGCCTTATTGTGGGTATTTCATAATTAAGTATAGCTGGCGCAATTAGGTAACATTCAGAATCACACTAATATTATAAAAGCGAAAGTTTGTGAGTGTGTATGTTTGTTACTTCTTCACATCTAAACGGCTGGAGCGATTTTTATAAAAATTGGTATGGAGTTAGCTGACACCCTGGATTAACACATATATTATATATTTTTAACATTACTTCGCGGACATTGGTGAGGGTTACACGTTTACCTATTCTTAAAAAATATATTGTAATAATTTAACTATATCTAATGTGTAACTGTTTTATGTCCCAATAAAGTAAAAAAAAAATATATCGCGGGTAAAAGCGCGGGGCAAAGCTAGTCAATAATAAACTTATTATAGTACCTTCATAGTTAACTAAAAATAAGATATTCTGTAATTCAAATTGAAGCGCTGAATAGATGTTTGAACAGAGTAAATGAACATGAATTCTACTCACAGCTCTACAAAAGATTACTGCCTGATTACTTACACGTGCACTTTTACTTAACGGTTATTGTATGCCAAAAACCATGACAGTGCAATAATATATCCCACTTTTTGCATCGTGAATAAATGTGTTCTCATATATAAAATCTACCCATTTAGCCATTCTATTATATTCAAATCGAGCTAAATGCGTTGAAAAGATACAAATGAGTATGATTTCAATTAATAAGAACTACTGATAGCATACAAATACTTGTTGTTTTTTATAAATTGAGTATTGTTTAGTGCTGCTAACTTCACATCAAGATTGGTGTAGTTGGTTAAAGCTATAAACTGCATACGATGATTGAATGCTTGGATAACCGAGACATAGTGCTGTAGCTAAGTAGGTGTAGTTCAGAGTGGCTCGTTGCGCCGCAGTGCGGAGTGAGTGGCGGCGGGAGGGAAGGCGGGAGGTATGCAAACGAGCCGGAGGCGGGCCCGAGTAAAAAACGCCCAACGCTGTCCCCAACCTCTAACGGAAATGGATAAAAAACTGGCACAATCTGTTCCGCGCCACGTGAAAAGTGAAACGGTGAAGGGTGAGAGACAATATGCGAAGGGTTGTATGGTTGCATTGTGCGCGCGCGCAGCCTCCCCGCGCTCTTCCCTGCGCACACGCAACCCTCCGCGTGTGCACGTGCGACGTATAGCCATAGGAGCCATACGTTTGACGTGATGCACATACACTGTGCTTAGGATAACATTTCACTTTTAACGAGTTCATATAGTAAAAACTTAATAGCGTTTGTAGAGGCCGAGGTAATGCAAGCAATACGGGACATGTGCGACCGCCTGCTGCCAAATGTATGCTGACTCCTGAATTAATGCTTTACTAAGAGCCACAGCTGATAGATGTAGATTGGATCTACTCACTAATCGTGTTTAAAAAATATACCTTGGACTTGTAGTCCATAAATACAATGATTCGGCATTCAAAATATATGTGTATTTATTTTGAATGCTATTAGTCAACAGCCTGTTGCACTTTGAATGTAAATAACGATTTCGGTGGCATACACTTTATTTAGAAGAGTTATTGTTACATACCTAATATAGTACACTCCTGACACTTTTAAATTAAAATTTGGCATACTTAATAATTCTTACAAATAGCATAAGTTCTAAAACTTTTTATTATTAACAAAAAGCCTTCTTCGTCTCTTCTACTATGCTGTGCCCGACAGGGTCCATAATTGTTACATAATTATAAGATTATTATACCATCTGTTATACATTGTGAAAGCATAAACGATTGAGTAACTTATGACATGATTCTACGCCGATACCTAGCGCCACATCAAGCATCCTTCCATCCCAGCAAAACCAAATCTTAAAAATCAATCAGCTCTTTCTGTTACAGATTTCTAGAAAACTTGGACAGCTTCCAATTTATATTCAAGGTTTCTCGCAAATTGACACGCACTTCTCATAGATATAACTTGAAAAAGATGAAAAAAAAAGAATGAATGGTGGTGTTATACGATTTTTTTAAACTTAATTAGTTAGGTACTCGGTGTAGCGTAATGCTATACGGGTATAAGATATGTAATAAAATCCAACAAAATGGATTTCGATAAAGTTCTGACGTTTTTTAACAATATCTAAGTGACAGTGGCTATATTAAATCTCATATACAATTATGTATTGAAATCCAATATAAATAATGTACCTACTGACATTTTAAAAGTAAAGTTACTAAAAGTTTAATATTTGGAACTTCTTTTCAATTACTTTTACTTTATAATTTTATTCTGATCTCTTTTCGAATAATTTACATGACCGAACTCTTTTGTTGTAGGTATTAGATAGACTGCGTACCTGTTTGCCGACTGGGAAGTAAACATTAAAGTAAATACGTTCATTACTTTTCTTTTTACAGCCCAGTCGGCAAACAGTCCTTTTGATGGTAAGCGGTTATGGTTGGCTAGGACGCTTGCAACACAAACGCATTACTCACGTATGCGTTGAGAACCGTTGAATGATGAGCGCTGACGAGCTTTGTAACACGCAGCAGACGCACTTCATTAAGTAACCTGTGCTCAATTCTGTGAGCTGAAGGAGCCTGCCGAGCGCGTACAATATGCTATTATCTATATATTTTTTCTTTGAGCTTACCGTGATTCTTCATACATACTTATTTTTATAATATAAGGTAAGAAATTATCGAATTAAGTAAAATTACTGACAATCTTTTATTATAAATACTAGTAAAATGACTTATTAATTTTATTACTTAATCTGAAGAACTTTGGTAGATCTTGGGGTCTTTAAAAAAATTATGACGTCTTTTGAGTAGATTGTTCGATACAAAGTCTTAAATTCCAGCTAACTTGTTTCTATGTAATAAATATCATCACATACAAAAACCAAAAGACAATAGTGATTACATAGTATGCTTGCAGTAGATATTATCTTCAAAGAGTGCAGCAGGAATACAGCCGACTGAACGCAAACAATTTGTGCAAACCGACGGTATATTACTTGCGCTCCTCCCCTCGGCCTCCGCACTGCGCTTTGATCTAACAACCCTTGAACATGTCAGGAACACGCATCAGCCCGCGGCCTGGACACTACGAATGTGGACATTTGCTCGTGCACCAATACATCTCTTTACAAACTTCACTTGTCAATATACCGATGAATACCAACACCACATCTCGACCCGAGGTAATATGTTCCAGCAAACAGCAGTGTCTCTCTGAGTACATGATCACTCCGTTTGGGTGCGAGGTATAACCGTAAGCTTGGCAATAAACTTGTGTAAAATGGAATAAACTTCATAGCTCGATGGTAGGTGTAGTGTACGACGCCTAGCTAGCTGTCAATTATGTCCGATCTCCAGTTTTACTGTGGTCCAACTTGAGCTAGTATTTCTGATTTTAAACTTAAAGAGATAATTACGGGGATTCATATTATAATTCTCAATCTTAGTTCCTGATGAACCATTTGATAAACGCACTGTGTTTGACACCGCTACATCGTGGAAATCTTTTGGGGAGGCCTTTGTCCAGCAGCGGACGCCATTTGGCTGACATGATGATGTGATGAATAATGAACTCAAAAATATGTTTTAAATAATCCCACAAAATTGCATCGTATCGTCGCAATCTATAAAATAGCACTCAAACATAACTAACAGAGATACCGCGGTACAATTTCATTAAAAGTAGTAGTAATAGGATAACACTACTTCAGTTATCGATTACATTTTGCTCGTTAAAAAATGTTTATGTTTAAGGAGGTAAGTAACTCTCCTTAAACATTAAAAATTTTTAAGAAGCTGCATACGACCGAACTCGGCACGGCGGTCTACACATTACGGAACATCGCTATCAACTATCATTGATAAAAGTAAGACCAGCTCAGCAATCACTTGCGTCTCAAATCAACCATTTTTAAACGGAAATTGGCAAAATAGTTTTTTATGACGACTATTAAAATATACAAAAATATTATAATTTACACGTGAGGAACATAAAAACCCATATGTATTTAAAAAATGGGGAATCATAAATTTAATCATTCTGCTTTCTGCATCATGCTGCTTCGAGACCCGCCGGACGATTACATTCATGATCTTCATTTTTGAGATTAGATTTATAAGAATAATGTTATAAAAACAAAACATTAAATATGTATGTATTATAATAAGATGGAACCTAATCTACAATACCACATTTGTTTCATATTTACTGTTGATCTGTTATATTTTTTTACAAAACGGCAAGCGTGCAAAATTTGAAGCTGATATTAATTCTATGCGAACCTTCTTCTACAATAATCCCAAACTGGTGGATTAAAATATGATAATGAGTCCGATCAAGGTCTCACCATGGCGCGATGACGCTCGGCGGTCTGGTCACACCCTCCCGCAGACATGCCAGAGATGGAAACTGTTTTAGAGCATTACTTTTGATATACGATTATTAAAAGCGACCATCAAATGTGATTAAAGCAATTTATAATGTTTACTCGGCCGCGATATAAATGATTGAAGCGCAAGGCTGTCGCACCCGCATAGCTCCGCTTTAGTCTGCTCTTTAGATATCGCTGGCACGCGACCCCCGCCCCCCTTGGGGTCGATTGTTAAATTAAATAGAGTTAACTGCCGCTAAAGGGTTGCGACGCGTGCCACCCCTCCCCCTCCCGCGTACGGCGCTGCGCCCGCGCACCCCCACCGACACGCGCCTGCTGCCGCGTTAACGCATTGATTTCGATTTCACTATTGTGTGCACAATACTCTCTAATGTGACAATATTTCACCGACGCGATGTCAAATAACTATTCATGAGAAACGTCCAACGAAATCGTAAGCGCCTTATTCGTTTTGCATCTTCTTGTGCAGAGACAGATGTTTCGATTGTGTTGCAATACCGAATGACACCAGCTGCCTTGAAAGATTACCAATATTTTGTAGATCATCAAGAAATTAAGTAACACTTTAACCCTAACAAGTAATTTCGCAATGTATTATCTACAAAGCAGTATTTAAGGTAAATGGCGATACTAGACCTAGTATTATAAAAAAAACTAAAAGTTATTAAAACTTTAATTATGAATTTTCTTAACATATTTAATTAATTTCTCCTAGTTAAAAGTTAAATTTATTTGCATAAAACAGTATTTTATCGCGATTATGTCTATATCTATAAATACTCTATGTACTGTAGATTGAGAAGATTATAGGAAACCACTCAGGAAAATACCATACGATATGTTTTCCTCTGCATACGAAATGCGTCAGCTGAAAGACAGTTCTTTATTGAAAGTTACCTAATCGTATTTTGCTGAGTATTATGTAAGTTGATTTGTTCAGTTTCACAGGTAAATTCAGTCCCTTAAATTACTTCCATCATTCATTTTATATCAAATAATTCGAGAAAGAATTATTAATCAGATGAAGTAATCATCGAATCCAGCGGGCTTTTGTTGTTTTTATATTCGAATTTATGCGTTTCTTTTCCGCGAGCAACCAGGATGTATTATTGGGCTAAGTGTAAACGAAGCTCTTTCTTAGGCAACTCATGTCGTTCGGTGCTGATCGTCCTCCTCCTGAACGGCTGAACTGATGTTTTTCGAATTGGGAAATGCCACGGAGATATTATCTCCGGGAAAAAAATTACAAATGTCCAATAAAAACAAATGTCCAATTGAAATCAATGTAAATGTAGAGATATCTGCTTAACTACACTCAGCTCAATATTTGCATTTCAATTTCAACATTTACCAATGCCTTGTATTACACTCCTCGCCCGTCTTCTAGCAATGAAAACATATTATTAATTGAATATAGTTTCAAAAGCGAGTTTATTACTTTAATTTAAGTATTATTAATGACTTCACTGGTTTGACATTATAGAACATCTAACAAAAGTACATAGATGAACCTTACATGAAGGTACACGACCTTCATATAAGCAAGGAATCATTCGATAACTAGTTATTTGATTTGAATGACGCATAGGAGGTGCTTATGGCTTTCTGCAGTTTGTCGGTAAGCTTGCGAGGTTAAACAACAAGCCCAGCGGTTACTCTATACAAGTATTCACATTGTGCTATTGTAGACAATATGTTAGGCAAGCGCTCAAACAGCTGGAGTCTCCAGACTACGGCCACTGAGCCACATCAGAAGCCGTCGGGCGGCTTGAAGAGCTAACACAGTTATGGTGACCAATGCATACAAATAAATAGTAATTTTTAGTTTCTTCTGAAAGGATGATTATTGAAAATCTCTTGCAGCATTTATAAATAATATTTAATTTCAGGTTACATCTCGTTTTTTTATTGGGTAAAAACATGGCGTAACGTATTAATCATATTGTTTATATATTATTTTGCTTAAATGTAAGGCTTAGTTATTGTTCAGTTCCATACCAAAGTGATAAAGAGTACTCTTGCGTGCTAAAACCACCATCACAGCAGAATATTTATAAATTACAAATATACTACTGTAAACACTAACGCTAGGTTAGTTATTGCTGAGATTCATTTCATTTCATTGCAATTTATTTAAAAAATATATTTTGTTCTTGAGTCTCGTCCTAATTTCACAGTTGGGGTATGAGGCGTGGGTAATTAGAGATTACTAATATATGTACATCTTAGTGAACACTAGAGGTACATTAGAGATGACTCATGTTTGAATGTAAGAAAATATTTACGCAAATAAATAGCCCAGATATTAAAAAAAAATATATATTTTATAATTAAATATAAATAAAGGCTTATATTGATATTAAAAAGTGTGTATAGCGCGTCATTTGTATAGTGTGAATTTATAAATTTGAAATCTTTGTAACTTATTAAAATCATTTCAATCCAAACATACACATATAAACATGGCGTCATTTGGTACAGTTTGAAATTATAACGAGGGTATTATTATATTACATATAATATATCATAACGGTTTAAATTAAATCCGTCACGAGATTGTCGCGCGACGGAATCATTTACAAATGATGTGAAACATAAATCACGCGCCGGGTGTAACCCTTCCGCGCGTGCCTCCCCCCGGCCCCGCAAGCTGCGCGTCCCTGAGCCCCGTACTCAAATCAGTACGTTTTTTAGCGAGCTATTTACATATGGTGGAACCCGTAGACCAATCGCGTCGTGACTCGCGTAGGTACATCTACATATTATGATTTACATACGCGCGACAAACCGCGGCCCGCGACGCGCTGGCGTCACCTTATTTACATGAAGGTACACGCGTTTCATCTATTTACTTTTAAGTGGAGTTTAAAGGGTTACATCATTGAAGCTATTAAATTCTCACAGTGTTTGATAGTATCTCATTTCTTACATAGTTATTATCATAGATGTAATATTTACTTGCGCTACGATGCAATTTTGTTAGACGTTCTAGTATTCAACCGAGGTAGCCAGTATTTATACTTGCCTAAAAGTAATAAATTTTCAATGTTTAAGGACGGGTTGTAAGTGTTGTAATATGTAATAATATAGAACTGTTGAAATTCAAATTCAAACATTGAGCTGAGTGTAGTTGTAGCAGATGTCTATACTTTTACATTGATTTCAATGGGACATTTTTTCCGGTGATTATTCCTCCGTGGCGTTTCCGATTTTTATGAATTCCGATATATGCCCTCACGAATATGATTACTATACTACCACCGAGCCAAATTTAACGAAGATCGGTCCAGCCATTCAGGAAGAGTACGATCAGCAACGCATAACATGCATATGTGCCAGAGGAAGAGCTACGTTTACACTTAGCTCAATAATACATACAACCTGGTTGCTCGCGGAAAACAAACGCATAAATTCGACTTTATCCACAAAAGCCCGCTGGATTCGATGATTATTTTATCTGATTAATAATTATGAAAGTTCAGAATCAACATGTTTTCGTAGTCTGTGCAGTCGCAGCGGAACACATGTCTCTACATAAATTGTTGCCTCACATATAAGTATTATGCAGCAGTTCTACAATACCATTGAGTACATGCAATAGATGTACAGTCCAACCTAATGTAACACCCCATCACGGCGTTAGCTTGGTCACACACCAAGTTGTAATCAATATGATTTATAATATTGGATGGAAGCTTATCAGAGTTCGTACAGTGAAAATAAACGTACCGTGTATTAAATTTCCTACTTGACTGGCTATGAATGGGGCTTAGACGTAGACACTTAACGTCCGCTCCGGGAGTCAGTGCTATGAATATGAACTTAGGCGTATTTTGATTTTACCTTGCGAAGTGTTTCTGAACTAGTTACTATTTTGGCCATTTGTGTTCACTTTCTATGTTATTCTCCCCATCACATAATGTTAAGAGTACCTATGTTTTATCAGTTTCCTGTTTGGTATACATAAGCACAGGCTATTATAATACAATCTCAGGGACACCAGTCTGCATAATTAAAGTGTCGGTTGCGAATCAAACTTACGCAACGAGGATTCGGTACCTTCTTTGAACGTTTTTATTTTTCAATTTTTTTAATCAATTTTGGTGCAATAACTCCTCGGCTACAAAAATCTAATACTAAATTCATGTAGGCGGTATTGTTAATTGTTCTCCAGAAATTAAGTTAATCAATTCACAAACATACATCATATCAGCTAAATTATGTCCACTGTTGGACAAAAGCCTCGTCAAAGTATGAGGGGGACAGTCCTTATTCGGTACGCTTAAGAGACGGGTTGGCGATAGCAGTTTGATGGTCATAGTTCAAAAAAAACGCTGCTACCCGTTCCCAGACGATTTCTGCGCCCCCCACGGGATGAGATGGGGTGGTGATATTCTTCGCCGTATACAAATCTTATTTAATTATTCGTAGTATTTACGTATGCTGTGATTAGTGTGATTACTACAATTATTTCAAAGAAATAGGAGAGTTGCATAACAAAGTTTGGTAAGACACGACAGACTAATTGTGAGACTTGCTTAACGAACTCATTTTACAGAATATTAAAAAAACACACCAAGAATAGACCAAGGTTAATAATAATAGTTAAAAATAACATTATGTAAAATGCAAAGGGGTCGCTAAAAGGCTGAACTCACCCCTTGCCCAATGCGCCGTGAAACTCGCGACCAATTGTAAATGCAAATAGCTCGCTAATCCAACATGGCGACCGCCCCTCGCCTCCCGCGTCTCAGCCTCTCGTGCACCCGCTCAGAGGGATGCTGTCGCACCAATAGTTCTCATGAAATAATCTGATTAGCCGATGGTAATACTCTAATCTAGAATCTGCACAAAAGTTGGCTTGGATAGTCATTTTAGATTGGACCTGAGTGTTTTTGAATCTCTTGTTACTTTTTTTTTAAATTTTATTACTAATTTCTAAATTATAACATATTTTATAGGTATATATTTAGATACCTTTTATACACAGATATTTTAAATATATTGACTGCCTCGTTGGTCTAGCGGCCGCGTGTTCACCAGCAGAGAGCGAGGACTTGGGTTCAAATCCTGGGTCGGGCCAAAATTGATTTGGTCTTTATTGTCATAAGAAAAAATTCTCAGTAATAAATAGTCCGAAGTCTGGGAGTTGGCGGTATTACCCGCGTGCCTCAGAAAGCACGTAAAGTCGTCGGTCCTGTATCTGACCTCTTTCCGGTCGACGTCCCATCTGATCATGAGAGTGATGGAATAGAAAGTGCCCTTACTATTAGCACGGGATTTATTATTGTGAATAATTGTGTGCGCAAACACACAATTATCCACTATAATATGTCCCGTGCGTTAGCATATAAAATAAATGAATTTTTAAACTAATAACAATTTGCTCTTACGTAAAAAATATTGAAGACATGTCAATATTAACAAAATAGGGGGCCTCCCATTTTTCATAAAAAAACATAATTTAACAGAATAGTACTTCTCCCACATATAAATTGTACTAGTAAATGTTATGACTACAATAAGAACGAAATAAGATTAATAAAATGATGATGTTATCACGCGCCCTACACATGCCCCAACGTCCAGAGGGTCACAACCCTTCACCTTGCAAATCTTTCATTAAATAAGAGTAGGTGCAACCCTTAAGGGTTAGTCATAAAACAGCACAAATATAGAAATCACTGTTCATAAAAACCTCATAAGGAAGGAATGGTAAATAGCGAGGGTCAGTGCTACGGCAGGCTACGCGGGACTACGCGTGCTACGACGTAGACTTGGTAATAATATTCAAATATATAACTTTTTGTGTACACTACCCGTGGAATTAACATGCTTGGTGTGTAACTCAATAATTTGGTTTCATAGGTACTATCATACGGCTGGTATTTTGTTAACGTGTTTACATTTAAACTAAACGTCAACAGGTTATAGAAAGGGCGAACGCTACTTAAACCTATTGAGATGGAATAGAAACTTAGCTCACAACTTTACAACCGAAAATAATAATACTAATAGTTTTCGTCAGTACTGGTTTTTATACAAAATCTCAATTCTAATATATATTGATTAGAATTCAGTAGAATAAAACGTTTCAATCTGCTCTAAATAAAACAATATTTTACCTTTACATTATAATATTGAAAGGTTCGAGAGGCTACGCAAACAAACTACACATTCTCAAAACATTCGCCGTTTTACCGTTAAAGTAAACACATTTTATTCAATTCAAGACATCTCCACAAAGGAGAATTTCTTATTCAAAGTAGCAATATGTTGGCGCCTAAACAAACACGGCCACATTACGTAAATGCATTCGTCGTATAGATGCATGAGGGGATGGAGTTCAGGGGGTGTGGGGGAGGATCACTTAAACTTTCATCGGCCGGTGTTTGCGCGCATTACCATCACAAAGATACTCGTGCCATACAACCGATAGACCTGCCAGCAAGACGATAACGATGTAACACCATAGTTATCTTTCTAATGACAAGTCTACTTACAGCCTTGACTTGTACAAGCGTCACGCCGCGCGCCGCCGCGCTGTGTTGAACAACATTACCATTTGATATTTACCCTAACGACTATAAAGCACTCACTTGTGGACTTAAAACTGTATTCATATTACTCTACGGTTTAGTAGCAATTTCAAGAAGATGAAGCTATAACAATTTTAGACTTTCAAATTCTTTTCTTCGACTTTATTTTTAAATATAAGGAGGCATTGTAAACAGTTGTGGCTCCTAATATGTTTTGCGGGTAATAATAATAATAGATGTATATATTAAGATGTATTATTACTTTTTAGAAATAAATAAACAGAATATATTTATACATGTCAACCATACAAAGTTAGAACTCCTATTAAATAAAAATAAAATTAAGTTTACACACGAACAGGAATCGGAAGTCTATGTAATTGTTAAAAGTTGTTTTATTGGTACGTGTAGGCGTACGTGTATCTGTGGCTCGGCCGCCGGTCACTTGCAATTCTATCAGATTCACATCAAACAGGAACCAGCCCTTTCATCTCCCATCGCACCGCTACAGCCTCCAGCCGCCCATTCTGTGTACATTACGATAGCACTTCAATAGCCTGCCGACGGAACCTCTCACTTTTATCATCTAAATGTAAACGGTTCATTTGTTTGTCGTTTTAACATTACAACTGTAAATACTTATTGATACAAACAATAGCCGCAATGATTAACACAATAGTGTGTTTTGTATCCGACTGTGCTCTCGATCGAGATGCGTCTCTAGATGTCTATTCGATACGAGGAACGTTCCTATTATTGTCCAATAATAATAACAGTGTAACGACTTATGGCACACGCGGCTCCAACAACCAAACTATTTTTTGTTTTCTCAATCAAACCCGATATCGGAATTCGCGCATCGGTTAGCCGAACCCGTCGTTCCCCTTTCCTAAAAAAATTAAACAGCTTTTAAACACGATGCATTCGGCGAAAGCGAAAAAAATTCATCTCAGGTAATCGAAATAATAGCGAGGTTGCGCGAAAAAAATTCACTAAGGGCGGAAAAGAAACGGATTTGAACAAAAAAGTTAAAAATTTTAATTCGACGGTTGAGGGTTGAGCGGGGTGCTTGCGGCGGGAGGGGATACAGTCCGGCGCCGCGCCGAGCGCTGCGCCTCAGTGTGTTGCCGCGCCTTGCTCCGCGCTTTGCTCCACGCGCTGCCGAGTCGCGTACCCCTGTGTGTAACTGCCTCCGACCGCTCAGCATGGTGCTATCTGCGTGCGTGCGCGCAAATACACGCGCTTACTGCACTACCGGATACCGTGAGTATGCAGCCTTATACGCCTAATGGCTGGACATATTTTTTTATATTCTATAACTTTCATTGTGGGTAGTATACTTTGGTTAAGATAACACATTTTTAGTAGGTCTTCCGTCTGTATTTTGACAATTTAAAAAAGCGTAGTAAACTAATTATTATTTACAATCATCGTAATTATAAATCATGAGTTCCTACAACACATGTATCTGTTGACTAAAATAATATTGGAGATTTCTTGTAAAAAACAATTAGGTACTTGATTATTCAACAACGTTAATTACTTAAGTAAAACAGATGTTATTAACCTCTAATGTTGCATTAAAAGTAGTTTTATTTTGATACTTGTATGTTTCGTTTATTCATCTATTTTGTTGTGGGCTCCTAGACTAAGCTGTTACGGCTAGCCAGCCTAGCCACCAGCATGCATTGAGCGCCTGGCATCTCATTTGGAAACCCATTGGAAACTAGTATCCACGATGATAAGACCAGGAGTCCAATTCTTTTCGACATAGATCACTTATGACATTTGACTCTTGAGTGCCGCGTTGGCGTAGCGGTAGCGTGTCCAAACACAGGAAATGAAATCCTGGCTCGGTCCAAAAATTGATTTTATATGAAAAATTATCTATATCAACCGATCCTGCGCCTACCTATGCTCCGCTCGTGCCGGCCCGCCTGTACCATCATCACAGGACCATGAGAGTGCACCTCTTGCGCACAAACTTGTGCACTATAATATATCTAAAATTTACGGGTAGTCTTAAATTATTACATTTCGTCTGGCTGGTTGGCAAAAAATAAGATGGTGGGACGCTTGCAGAAAGGTAGCTGGAACAAAATGGCGAAGAAAAACAGCGCAGGGATATGTGGAAAATTCTAGGGGAGGCCAAACGGCAAACTGATAATACTGTTACCGATGTCGAAGATTGGAAATATTAGATTAAACATTAATTATTAAAATTGAAAGAGAATTCAGTATAACAAAATAGGTATCATTATGGGTTATAGTGAATTGTTTGATATAGTAAAACCATATATAATACGTTGTAATGCAACAGATGCCAGGATGTGTAATTATTATCAGTAATAAAGGCTATTTTGATTTTTGATTTTGATGTATGTTTATCATGGGCTGCCTTGGATCAGATGACAGTGCCTTAGTTATACCAAGATATTTATTTATTAATTAACAAGTGAATATTGTCATATATTAGGTATCTCATGTCAACTGGGACCGATGCGATAGCTAACATGCTCGCCGAAGCACTAACATGGCCTCGAGGGTCGAGACCTATCAGACTTTTAAATAAATCATTACTTTTACTCCAATATTATTCGGTGCGGAGATCGAATCGGAGACTCCAAGGGCGAACGTTTCCACCTGACGGCTTACACGGTACACCGCTCGGACACAGACGTCGTGTTATGTAAAGTATAACACGGATAGTCGATAAGACTTAAGGAGCGTTATCTCTCTGTGCAACTCATATTCATACTGTGTTCAATATGAAAACTAGTATCATTTTTTTAGCTCCACATACAAATATGTCAGCTTTTTCTTGTATGGAGAGTTGTTGTTTTTGTGTGTATTTTGTATCATAGTAGGCAAATGAAGCTACTCAACTTATATCCTTCAGTTACTTATTCTACAATAAAAAAGTATTGAATATCTTGTACCGAAGAAGTACCTGAGTTACCCACTATAATATATTACACAATATATGTACATTTTTTATAAGTTTGGACTTAACGCATCATAGAGTTGTCAGAGGTTTCGCATTAAACTTATTCATAAAAAGAGCTTTGAGCAAATCCTTCCTTGCAAACAAAGCGCAACTGTCGTTTTTTACAATTTGGGAATATTTAGTATCGAATCCACCTTCGCAATTCTATCATTGCACCCCTTTGTTAACACAAAAAAGCGATGACGTCTCAATGCGTCCCTTTTTTCTGCATATGAGTTTTTTATTACATGTCAAAAAGTTTTTTTAATATCGCATACATTTTATTCACGTATCAATCCTTCTTTATCCGCATGCAAGGATTATCCGCAGGTAGCAGATTCACTCTCACATTATTTTAGTCTTTCTCGAGGAAGTATTCCAGAATATGTTCTTGTATAATATGCTCTTTGTAACTTTTAGTTTTAGTTTATTGAATGTTTATGCAGTTCATGGCGCGGTTTTGTAGTGTTCTAGCACTCTTTGAATTATCAAGGTCACTAATTGAACTATACTCAAAATCTATCTTCAAACCAACCAAAGCAGTAACTTTTTAGGGAATATATCATAAGCAAGAAACATATTTTGATACCAAAACAAGTCTCTGAAACGGATTATTGGTTGATGTCTAATGTATACAGCTGCACACTCGCAGTACTGTGATGAATAATTAGGATTATTTATTAATAAAAAAAGGCTACCAATCCTTCAACTCACTGCACCTGCGCTAAGTTTGGCATAGATTGCAGCATATTGTCACAGCGCTCATATTCTGTGTAGTTAGTACTATGTTAGTGTTAACAAGCCACTAGGAGGCTGTCTAACAGCGTTTTAAAACCATATCAAGCTCGTTGATAGCGTGTGTTTCATGATCCAATATAAATCAACAAACATCTTGTGACAAGTAACTCACTGCCATCTGATCCCAAACGAGGCAGAGCAGGTGCTATGGCGTCCAGACAACTGATAAACATACTTATATATTTCTAAATAGATAAATTACACCCAGACATAGCGCAAATTAAGGTTTGTCTTGGGTAGGGATCGAACCCACGACCTCTGGCGTAGCAGTCTGAGTCACAAACCACTAGAACAACGGGCTAGTCAAATATTTATACAACCTCTCTGTATAAACAAGATTATTTTTGAAAATATATAAGGTGGCCGAGGAGTAGACGTTCGAACGCAAAATTTGTTAACTCCTCATCATAAAGTATCTAAATTTTACGTTTGAACGTCAACTCATCGGCCACCCTGTATAAACTAGACAATCTTTCAGCAGGACATAACAACCTTTCTAATTATTAAATGTATTTTAATAAAAACCTGTTTGATTACCAAAAGATTCTCATTCTCTTATTTTTGCGATGAATAGAGCCTAGTAATGTGACACCTAATAGAGATATTTTTAGATAGATACGCCTTACTAAGCTTTTCTGTTTTAAGATTAAGTTTCTTACTAGGAATATATTACGACTCCACATTGAAAAGCGATCCTAAGACATGAGGTGCGTATCTAATCCATATTAATCAGCATTATTTGTAATTAAAGAGTATTACAATGATGAGAGGCTTCTGATACCGCGTGTATGAGAGCTGTATAGCCTGATCCTATTAATTCGGCTATAATGAGATAATCCATTTACATGACGCGCACGACGTGGTTTTAATCTTTACTGAAACCCTAAATCTGCTTGTACTTACAAGGTTTTAGTGTTGTACTTTAGTAGTAAGAGAAATTGAATTTAAAAGTGAAGTAACGAGAATATTCGATACGATGTAACGCGGTACATAGAGATAGCGTCAGTATCCGTAACACACATTTTGTCCCTATTAGTAAGAATCAAAACGTATCTAGTCGTTTATTTGCTCCATCATTGCGTTTTTTTTATTATTGAATGGGCAGTGGTTACCTCTAGTATCAGAATAGTTCAAGCCGCCCAGTAGAACTCTGCATGGCTTAAAGACGTTTGTTTATAGACTACAACTGAGATCGACATTTTAACGTGCCCAATTTGAATCCTCATTCCTAGTGACAATCTCGCTCGCCGCGCTGACACGTGACAAAGAAAACAATATACCGAACCGACTCAATCTTATCTTGAATAACTAACGAAAGTTTTCAGTTTTGTATGCAGCCATTTATATACGGTAGTTAGAAATAGGCTCTATATAACTCAATACAAATTGAGTTATGTAGAGCCATTACTTATAAAAACATCAGGTTTATCCACAAAAATGTAACTGACTGATATAGTCGTAGCAGATATAGACATTACGACAAATATTGGCCTGGTCTTAAAAGCTAAGGAGGAAAAGGATCAATATGTTTGTATGGTAAAGTGGCAGCTAGCAACGGCTTAATATGTATTTGAAATTCATGAATTTTAGGTATGTTCGTTTTAATAAACTCGGAAACTACAAAAATGATTTTAAAATTTCTTGCATCTATAGTAAGCTACATTATCAGCAAATAACGTAGCGGCATTTTATTTTTAATAAAAATAGAGATCCTTTGTCTATCGATCTGTCTATAGTATGTTGTAAAGTACTTTAGTAGTTGGCCACGTAGTAGAACAGTTCCGCTACAACTCCCTGCAGGACAGGCCTAGCCTAGTGCGGGGAGTTTCGATATTCTATCGAACATAAATGTCATTATATTATATAAATTCTAATAAAAATATTGTTTGTGTCTTTTTGGTAGAACATGATTTTATATAGGTATCTAATAGATCTAATAGCTACACCTTAGAGCATTCTTATTTATATTTATTCGCCGATTGTATACTGTAGTTTTAATTAATTGGAACTAGACGTAAAATTAGTAATCGACAAAAACTAGTTGAGAGCGCATTACAGTGTCGGTTCTCCAAGATTCGGCCGCGTATGAGAAAAGTTACACTAAATTGACAGTGTATTGTTTTTGTGTTTCAGAAGAGTCGGGCGAGCTCATCAAATCGCCGTCGCCACCTCCGAGCCATGGTCAGTACTAGCTCTCTTTTATAATGTTCACAATATCCATTACTAATTGTCTCTAAATCTGAAATTAAAATGCTAGTTTAAGTTGTAGGTGTCATTTAGATTTACTACTCACCATTATTACATGTGCAAACCAGACAAGTTGGAAGGCACTCTATTATATCTATATATGACTCTATATATGACTTTACAGCGATGAGCTGTGCTCATGAAATCATTCATTTATTTAAAATGTTAGCAAAACAATATATTGTATATGTAAAGTTAAGTTATTAAACCATGTAAAATGAATGTGTAATTCATTTTACATGGTTTAATAATAATGTGATAGCCTTCTTAAACTTCTAAATTTATGATAACGTATCATCACAATTGTTACTATTTATGTATTATATTATATATAATACATATGTACTACATTGAAAAAAATATAATTATAAAATATATTTTTTACAATTTATAATTCATATGTAGTTGTATGATTTGTAAACGAGGCAAAAGAGGTGAGCAAAGATCGTGACAAATGGAAATCGTGGAATCCGTTGTCTCTGCCTACCCCTCTGGAGAACAAACAGGCGTGAGTTTATATAATGTAGTAATGTATAATTAAATTATTTAAAAAATTATCATAAAAAAAATGTTGACATTGTACCACGATAGTGTTATTTGGGTTAAAAAATAGGCTCTACCTTTGTTAACTCCATGCGTGGTTGGAGGTTCTAATCCTCTTCTGGTCTACTTGAAAAGTTATAGTCCGTACGTCATAAGATCGTCCGACGTTCTTTCATGAGTATGTTAGATTATTCATCATCACAAGCAGGAAGGCACTCAATGAGCAACCCGGCTGAGACCTTCCAGGATACGGATAACAAAACGTTGAGTTCCTGCGTGTAATTAAGTCTTCTATAAGTTTTGGCCTTTGGCCTTAATCACACACAGGTAACTAACAGAATAGTTAACTGTTTCAACACTATGTATTTAAACTACCGAAGTCATGCAATCTTGCTTCTCCCTCCTAAGAACCGTGCGGTACTCTACAGGGTCCATTGATGCCTACTTTACTTTCGTACCAACGTACTTACATAAATACATTGCGAAATGCAATAAAGAACTGAGAAATTGAGGTACGGCAAAGAGTAAACGACCACCGCATAGTACTTCTGATAATTTGTAATCAATACAGGCACTTATTTTTTTTTGTTTTCCGGTAACGATTAAAGTTTTACCTTTACTCCGAAGAGAAGAGTGAGGCAGAGCGTAATAGTAGGACCCATACAAATTAAACTATTAAGGTACTACAATATCCCTCACTTTAAAACTATCTTCTTCCATTTCGGCTACATTTTTAACAAAAAACCATCATTTATATATCGGTCGCACTAAGATTGGCCAAGCATTGTTTACATTAATATAAATTTAAAATTGATACCATCGGCAGATATTGCAATACGCGGATGTTACAGATGGATAAACGGCCGCTCCATTAATGATTACTTTATGTTGTCCCCAACTTAAAAATACGAATCGACGAAAAATACGATTCATTTTAACAAATTATCACAGCTGTCAGTCCACTGCTGGACAAAAGCTTCCCACAAGACTCATCTTAGGGGATATGCCATAATCGCCACGGGCTAGGCAGACGGGTTGGCGATCGCAGTGCGATAGTTATAGTACTTAGTAAGAACCTGCTGCCCGTCCTCTGGTAAATTATCTCGGGTCGACATCTACGCCCTCCACGGGATGAGATGGGGTGATGATATTCTGATATTCGTCGACGTCACCACACAGCAATTACAAGAATATAACTTAATAAACCCTTATACATTACATTAAGTTTATCACCTTAAACAACAAACACGAGAAACGATTGAAACCATACTCTCAGCGCGTGCGCATAGTATTCACTCGCATTTTTATCTTATTATATATTGGTACATCTCTTAATAAGTATCGAACCCCTGGGGCGGCGCACGACTTATATTTAAAAAAAACTGTTCCCTTACAAGACGTCCCAAAGGGTTGCGTCTCGTGCGACGCACGCGCATTGCAAAAAACTAAACCCTTTCACGCGCAACCTAATCTTTTATCTCTGGAGGCCAGATCACACTTACTTTGTGTGGTACGTGGTACCTTCTGAAAAGGATATTAATCTTATTTGAGATCAAATGTGTAAGGAAGGTGCCAATTAAGAAAGGGTAAATATATAATACATTGAAAAAAAATCAATCTCCTTCTAAGGACATGCGTAATTGATTGTTGAACTGTCTTAGGCTTGATAAAAATAGTTGTAACGAGATAATAAACGGAACAAGTGCGGTTCCAGCTTGGCTACGTTAGGGTGGTTTTTTACTTACGTATCGTATGGGCAGTGGTTACCCTAGTGTCAGAGTTGTTCAAGCCGCCCAGTAGGCCTCTGACAAGGCTTAACGACTGTTGTCTAATGACTAAAACCGGGACCGACCACTTAACGTGCCCTCCGATGCGCGGAGACGCTCAGAAATGAAACCCATTTGGCGGTCACCTATCCATGAACTGACCGCGAGCCTAGTTGCTTAATCTCGCCAATCACTTACGGACTTAACGGCGCTCATAGCATCTGGCTATGAGCGCCGTTAGGGTGGTGACATACGACATCATAACAGACAATCACTGAAAGAATCAATTGGTAGATTTTAATATAATATATCAAGGTTGTCTAAAAAAGGTTGTCTTACGCGTACGTACGCACCTCGCGTACTCTTATACAGAACACATGATTTTTTTTATTACTTGTTGTTTAACACCAACACATGGCACATTATAAACAGAATTTATATTGTCACTAAGTAGATTCGCTTTTGAGATTGACTCCGTATTACAAATAGTGATTACAATGCAACCCATTACTGTCACACTGCAAGCCAAGGGCAAAGGCACCGCACAATGACCCCACAGCCCACCACGCTGGCCTAGTGGGAGTTAGCATACTTCAAGAGTCATCAAGAACATTCTGGGAGAACTCTCAGGCACGCAGGTTTCCTTTACAGTTTTAAGTTTCAGTAGAGGTAGGGCATAGCGTCCATTCGCTCAAAGAGCAGCCTGACTGGGGAAGTACCTCCACCTTACAGAAGACACTCCTTAATAATAACATTAATAATTTTAATGTTGTGTTTTCGAGTGTGAGTAAGGTCGCCAGAGCTCATTGGGGTGGGGGGAAGGGTCAGCCACACTTGTTTGCTGACTTTTAAAGGCCGGCAACGCACCCGCGACACCTCTGACCGCCGCGAGTGTCCATGGGCGGCGGTGATCACTTACCATCAGGTGACCCACTTGCTCGTTTGTCGCCCTCTGATATAAAAAAATAAAAAAGAAGTACGAGATAATAATTTTCTAATACGCACTTACATTCAATTTTAAAGCCTCTGGAGCGCCACTTGGGTTAGAACTCAACCCCACTGGCTCCATAGCTCACCGGTCTCACCACGAGGGTATCTCGGCTTGGGTTCGGATTTATAAATAAAACTGAACTAGTTACTATGCTTAACTTCACACTCGGAAAGCTGATATACCAACTAAATTAAATATACTCATACTCATTGGGTTTGTCTTTTTTCACTGATTACTTAGATTCATAAATAAAAACCTAACATTGACTTGCAAAATAAATGAAGGTATTTTTACCTGGATAAGTAAAAATTTCTAACTTTACAAGATCGTAATAAATCTTAGTATTGTATTTTACAATAATGATTTTCATAGATATACAAATATAAGTAATAACCAACTCTAAAGTTGTTGCTCCGCTGGGACTTTATTAATTAAAGAGGGCGCATTGGTTTCATTATTTGAATTAAATTGTGAATGTTGTTATAAATAAGGTGAATTTATTTCTTTAAACATATTTTTTATCAACTAATGCGTAAATAAACTACTATCTGTCAATCTGAATACATATTATAATCTATAAAATGAATCTATTCCAAACTATATAACATAGTATAGCAATATAACAATTAAAAATGAATACCTATTAATAATAAATGAACAAATATTATGACCATTTTATTTAACCTACACTCTTATTAACTTTATTTCATGTGTTAGATATAATTTCAATGTATCTTTTTGCAGCCCTATATATGGACACGTTAGCAAAATCCCGTAAAGCGGTTTTTAACTTTCAACCAAATTTATATGTGGTTTCGGGTTAAATCATTTTTGCATACATACTTTCCAAGAAAAATAAAACATCTTTTTAAACACTACACAGCGAATGTCCACTAAAAATTAAGCCAATTACTCACAATATAACATTTTAGCTCAATGAATCTCCAGAGGTTTTACTATTGTTTATTAGGTATTTGTATTCCTTGCAATATCAAAATATCTGAAAGTGCTCTTCTAACCGATCACTTAATTATTCATTCATTGATTATAAGTATTGCAGACAAACTTGTGACTATTTATAACGTCGTAGTCCTTAATAGCAATTTCAATGCGGTATTTTCTGAAAGCTCTGTTTTTCTCCTGAACCTTTGTTAGCTAAAATAAAAAGGAAAGCAAGATCAATGGTGGTACATGATATGAATAATTTCCATGATCACTATTGCCATGATGTACGAGCTATGGCCGCGCTGACAGCCGGCCGCGCGGAGCGGATATTACATGTTAATGTGTGCCCGCGCCGCGGCGCCTCGCTCTCATGGTACCTACAGCCGTGCTCCGACATTACTGTAGCTACAGCACCATCATGTATGAAACTAGACGGAAGTACTATGTATGGGTCACTAAATTTATGGGGTTGGAAAGTCATCTTCGTACCCCATGTTTTGCGTCAATTTATGTCATTTTTGCGAAACTATAATATGTATTTTTTAACCCACAAATTGTGTATTTTGCAGATGGGTCAGCGAGCGGCGAGGGCGAGATCAGCGGAGACGAGCGGCCCCCCTCGCCCCCGCGCGCGCCCTCCGCGCCGCTCCCGCTGCCTGCGCACCCCGCCAGAGCGCCCCACCCCGCTGCCTCCGCTGCCGCTGCTACTGCCGCTGTCTTCGTGAGTATCTCTATCACAACCAGCTGTGGAAAAACCATACCGATAATATTAATTATTCCCTTTACATCAAAATTTGCAAGAAGATTATCAGAGTAATATTTATATAACATGCAGCCGAGGTTCAGAAGTAACCAGTGTGTACCGCTGTATCGCTGCTCAGTACAGTGACGCAATCTATTAGCCTTGCTACAATATTAATCTAATAATTCCCACAATACATAATATAAAACTGAAAGGCGATAGCGCCACATGGACAATATTTGCATATAATATATAATTAATTACTTTCAAAGGGCAACATGGAACACATTATTTTTGCTACGAGTATGTTTGAATACTACTCTGTCAAGAAAGTACCGGGAAAAGATCAATAATATACAAAATGTTTGTTATTCATCCAAATTTATTTTATCACCTTCAAAGTATGCTCCTTCAGAAACGATACAGTTACGCAACGAATAATCCATTCATCAAAACATTTTTTAAACGCTGCTTTCGGAATTGAGTTCAGTTCTCGCCGCGAATTCTCCTTTATGTCTTCTACCGATTGAAAACGGGTACCACGAAGTGGTAATTTGAGTTTAGGAAAAAGAAAGAAGTCAGCTGGAGCCATATCTGGTGAATATGGCGGTTGCTGGATGGTATTTGTTGAGTGTTTGGTCAAAAATTCGTTCACAATGATGGCCTTGTGCGAGGCCTTGTGCTCAAATAATATTTTTTATTTACCGTTCGACCTTCCGGTAAGAATTCAGAGTGCAGAACACCGCGATAGTCAAAGAAAACAGTCAACATGACTTTGACTTTTGATCGACTTTGGCGTGGTTTTTTCGGTTTCGGTTCAGTTGGAAGGCGCCACTCCGAAGCTTGTTGACTAGTTTGCATGTCAAACTCGTAAACCCACATCTCGTCACCAGTAACAATGCGTTTAATGAATGTTGGGTCGGAATTGACTCGTTCTACCATGTCCTCAGCGACTTTCATGCGGTTGAGTTTTTGGAGAGAATTCAGATCTTTTGGGACTAGCCGAGTGGCAACATGTTTCATACCTAAATCATTAGTTAAAATGGTACGAATCGCCTCGTGAGATACAGAAAGTTCGGCGGCAATCTCTCTCAGAGTTGAATGAGGATTTTCAGTCACTATTTTCTTCACTTTTGCGATGTTAACTTCAGTTGCAGACGTTGATGGCATATCAGAGCGAGGCAAATCTTTCATCACATCTCGACCGCTTATGAACGCTTTGACCACTCATAAGCGCAAGTTTTTGATAAAGTCGATTCACCGTAAGCCTCCTGTAACATTTTCAGTTACTCCAAACACGAAATTCCATTAGCGATGCAAAATTTAAGACAAGCTCTTTGTTCGATATTTTTGTCCATTATGAAATTCGCAATACACACTATATACGATATTACTAAAACCAGTACTGAATTTAATATATAAAACAGATGCAACACAAACTCCGCGCCAAAGTGGAAAACAGTTGTGCCAAACTAACAACAAAAGAAAAACAAAAATTTGAATTTGGAACCATAAACAAATCATCCATTCCCGATACTTTTTTGACTGAATGTATGATGATAAAATTAAATAAGTATAATTTGTTACTTACTATGAACAATTTTTATGAATTATTAATAATTATTATTAATTAAAAGACTACTCAAATCGGATGCGGGGACTTGCACCTTCCGTGTCGCGGTAGGCCATTAAGCAATATTCACTTCTTATATTCTTGTTTCAGAATGCGGCTGGCGCCGGCAATGCTCTCGCGCAGCTTCAGCATTTACTGCTGACCCAGCACGGCGCACACTCGCTACTTCTACACACACAGGTCTTTATATTTCCTCCCAATGTATAAATAATGCTTGTATTGTATTGCTAACGGCACGCTCGTGCGCAGGTGCAGCAGGCAGTGGCGCAGGCGGCGGCGCAACAGTTGCAGCAACTGCAGGCGCGCGCCAGCGTTGTTCCTCCTTCCACTACAGGTAAGTCATGCTCTTCATCCCTTAATGATTTATATATTTTCTGTCTGCTATGTCATTTTACTCTACATAGTTTAGTTTCCTCGAAGCGGTAGCCATAGTAAAACGACTTTACCTACCGCTTCAACGAAACTACATTGTCTGTACGTAATATCTTTACTGATTCTGTACACAGTTCTCGTATAATCTAATGTGTTTCTGCTTCATAGCAATATACTGTAGCTTCTGTTCGTACAAATGTCCATTGACTGTGTGGTGTCGCAGAGGGCCGCTCGCCGTCGCCGCGCCGCACGCCGCCGGGCGCGGGCGCGTTCCTCACGCCGCACACGCCGGGCTCGGGCCGCGCGCGCTCGCCGCTGCACGCACACACGCACACGCACGGGCACACGCACACACACACGCCGCTCCATGCGCATGCGCACAAGCCGCGAGCGCTCGAGCCCACTGCCGATGACACCGCCGATCTCGAGGAGCTCGAGCACTTTGCGAAAACCTTCAAGCAGCGGCGCATCAAACTCGGTGAGGAATACGCGCCATACGAACCGGTCGGTTTTAAGGGAAGAACATTAAATAAAAAACGCCAATTGCTCTTTCCAGGGTTCACTCAAGGTGACGTCGGTCTCGCAATGGGCAAACTGTACGGCAACGATTTCTCGCAGACGACGATATCGCGGTTCGAAGCCCTCAACCTGAGCTTCAAGAACATGTGCAAGCTGAAACCGCTGTTGCAGAAGTGGCTAGAAGATGCGGACTCGTCGCTGGCTGGCGGGCCAGCCGGCCCCGGCCTGGCGCCGGGCGCGGGGCTGGCCGAGGCCGTGGGCCGGCGCCGCAAGAAGCGCACGTCCATCGAGTCCGGAGTGCGAGTGGCGCTGGAAAAGGCCTTCCTGCACAACCCCAAGCCCACGAGTGAGGAAATCGCCGCGCTCGCCGACGCGCTGTGCATGGAGAAGGAGGTGGTGCGCGTCTGGTTCTGCAATCGGCGCCAGAAGGTGAGGGCGGGCCTCCGCGCTTGGCGCCGGGACGTGGGCCGAGGGAGCTATCACTCACCTCGCTGTCTGTTCCAGGAGAAGCGCATCAACCCGCCGGCGGGCGGCGAGGGCGGCGTGGGCGTGGGGCCCGCCATGAGCCCGGCGCTGGGCGGCATGAGCCCGGCGCTGGGCGCCATGAGCCCGGCGCTGGGCGCCATGAGCCCGGCGCTGCAGCACGGCTACGCGCTGCAGCCGCTGGCGCTGCTGGCGCGGCCGCCGCGCGACTGACGCGGTGACACACATATCGTCTCGTTGTAAATAGTGAGCGGCCGACCTGTACAGACTAGTTGGTTAGCGTGTATATAGATATATGTGCGGACGCGCCGCCGCGTCCGTGATTAGTCCTAAGTTTATATAATATTATTATGTGAATTTTATTTATGTGGTGAGCGAGGCGGTGACCTGCCCGCCGCTGTACAGAGCTCATATCAGTTAGCGCACCACGCGACGACTATGTAAGGTGGATGTGTAGAAGACTATCTATATGTTACAATAAAACATCATAGAGATTAACGTGTGTTTTATTCGACAATCTTTAATTCATTGAAACTTGACTATAAAGTTCACTCTCTACAACCTAATCGCGATATAATAAATTCATTATCATATAACATGATATAGCTATGGCTTTATATTTCTTATTATAGCAGTCAGAAATATATATTTGTTTTTGTATGGCTGTTGGTATTCCAAATAATAAGTAAATAATTCATTTGATATAATACATGCAGGAATATGAAATTCAAAAAATCACCAGTTTGTAAACTGAATAGCTATATAGGATTAATTATATTTCGTCGCTTCATTCTTCAGATACAATTAACAAGGTAGTTCCTTTATCCTACAGGCACTATTCGCACGTTTAGAGAATCGATATTTAATCGATAACTCTTTTTTTTTTTTTTGTCTATGGTTTATTACACCTCCGCGCCGCGCTGTCACTTGTCAACTCATTCTTTTTCCGAGCGAGGCAACGTTCGCACGTGCCTAGAAAAGTGTACAATATAATAGTCGGACTCCATCTTGTTTCCGTTATACCGAAAACGAAAAATGAAGAAAAGATTCGACGATATCGTCGCAAGCTTCAAAAACTTGAAACAAAACAGCGCAAATACAAAAGGATTGTACACTCGTCAGAACAATCTGACCAATCAGGTTAGTACCTACTTAACAAATATTTAGTGATTTAAACAGTTGTATTGTTTGTTTCTTACGCCTGGAGGTTGACCGTGTGTCATCACGAAGGTAATTCTCACCTCTAGAGGTTAACCGTGTGTTAACACGTGGGAGTATTGAAATCATTCGTAGAATGATTGCATCATTACTTTTATTATGTAATGCCGGGAGGTGGATCGTGTATCCTCACGAAGGCAATATTATTACATAATTTATCGGCCAATAGGGGAGTACTGGGCATTCTAGATCACTTCTATTTGCCCGAATACTGTATAAAAATCTACCCTCATTAACATGTTGTTCTTGTCTGTCTTTCAGACAACGAGAATGTCGAACCTGATCCAGAATCAAGGAAATCTATAAATCAGGGCGACATTGTTAATAATCAAGACGAAGATGCTGAGAATGGCGATAAACCAACCTCAATGCAGACCTCGGAACTGGCCGCCCCTGAGTTGGACCCTGACATTCTTTCGGCCTTAGGGGATACCTGTATGGAAGCCCCCAAATTTGGCCCAAAAATCAATGAGAATCTTTCACGCCTGTGGCTACCCTTATTAAAAAAGGGTTTAAATAAAGATTCCAAAGAAAAACTAAATAAGGAGTACCTAATCCCCGAAAATTGTTTATTATTGCAAGCGCCAAAACTAAACCCTGAAATTTTAGCGGCTGTCACTGACAGTACGCGTATTCGGGACTAGAGGATAGAGGCGGTACAACAGCAGTTAGGCCAGGGTATAGCTGCTCTCAATAAAGGCTTAGAATTGCTTATATATGACGGTAAAGACCGGCTTCAAGCCATAAAGTTTTTAAGCGATAGCTGTCGCATATTATGCGATCTACATTACTCAGAAACGGAAGCCAGAAAAAAGCTGATTACGCCTGGTTTGGACAAGGGGTTCTTAAACATCGTGCAGAAGGTGGATCGCGACGACTTGCTTTTCGGAAATAAACTTTCCGAAAAAATAAAAGCTACGAAAGCGATCGAAAAACAAAGCTTGCAGATAAAGAAGCTTCCTGCAAACCCTAAGACACCATCGGCGTCTATGTCCACATCTACAAACCATCAGCAATATCGGTCATCGACGAGCCGCTCCCGCCAGCAGGGAAACTGGACGGGCCCTCCTCGCTTTCCTTCGTACAGAGGGGGGAGGGGAGGGCAGAGAGGCAGGAATGCTCCGACGGATCGGAGGCCTCAATCAGTGGCACCAGTCCAACAAAAACAACATGCCCAGAGCAAGCAACAGCGTGCAACGCCTCAGTAGTAAAGGTACACGCAGGAAGGATCCAACATTATTACAAATGTTGGCTTCTTATTACTAATAATCCCGAAATACTTAAATGGGTCGCAGATGGTTGTCGTATACCATTTTGCAAGAAAGTAAAACAAATTTGTACCCCGACGAACTTGTTCTCACGTACTGATAGTGCGGATATGTTAGAGTCAATTAATAAATTACTAAACCTCGAAGCTATATCCCCATGCAGAAGATCTAAAAATGACTTCTATTCTAGTATATTATTAGCTCCTAAGCCCAATGGGGCAAAAAGATTTATAAAGAATCTTAAGGCCTTAAATAAATTTATTTATACAACCCATTTCAAAATGGAAGATCATAGAACCGCGGCTCGATTAGTACCTACAGCCGGTTTCATGGCAAACATAGACTTAAAAGAGGCCTACCTTTTAATACCTATAGTTAAAGCACATCAAAAATACTTACGTTTTGAATTTGACGGTATTTTTTACCAAATTAACGCTATGCCTTACGGCCTGTCCATAGCGCCTTGGATTTTTACAAAATTAATGAAAGAAGTCATGAACTATTTGCGTAATCAGGGTTATATATCGGTTATTTATCTAGACGATATTTTGTGTATAGGCAACACATATAAAGAATGCAGAGACAATGTTAACAAAACTATTGATCTGCTTCAATGTCTCGGTTTCGTCATTAATTATAATAAGAGTAACCTCGAACCTCAACAGGTCTGTAGGTTTCTAGGTTTCGTTTATAACACAATAGATATGTCGTTAAGTCTACCAGAAGAAAAACGTATGGGTATTTTACATTTAGTTAATAAATTTATCAAACTACCCACATGCTCTATTAGAGAACTATCACATTTCATTGGAGTGCTTACTGCTGCTTGCCCAGCAGTTAATTATGGTTGGCTATATACTAAAACCCTAGAACGCCAGAAGTACTTAGCGCTTAAAAAATTAAACTAACAGACCTGATTTACATTGGTGGAAACAAAATATATTTTCTACTAAAACCCCTTTAAGAGCAGACAAAACTTTTGCATTGGAAATTTTTACCGATGCGTCAAAAACCGGTTGGGGAGCCTTTTCCGATGGAAAACGAGCAAGCGGAAGATGGAAAATTGATGAATCATCTTTTCACATCAATCGTTTGGAATTATTGGCTGTTTTTCTAGGATTAAAATGCTTTGCCAGCACACATTCTAATTGCTCAATTTTGATACGCGTTGACAATACAACGGCATTATGCTATATAAATCGCATGGGTGGGATTAGGTTTCCTCATTTAAATAATTTGGCGAAAGAAATCTGGCAATGGTGTGAGATGAGAAAGATTTCTTTGTTGGCATCATATATTAATACACGTGAAAATATAGAAGCTGATCAAGAATCACGTAAAACCAATGAGGATATAGAATGGGAACTATCAGACTGGGCATTCCAAAAGATAGTTCAAACTTTGGGTAAACCACAAATAGACCTATTTGCATCCCGGACTAATGCCAAATGCCGCCAATATGTTTCGTGGAAACCAGATCCCGACGCAATGTTAATTGACGCTTTCACAATTAGCTGGCATTCTGTTTTTTTCTACGCATTTCCACCTTTCGCTTTAATTCTTAAATGCTTGAGAAAAATCATCACCGAGAGAGCTACTGGTATTCTGATCTTCCCGTACTGGCCAGGGCAAGCTTGGTTCCCTCTTCTCAAAAGAATGGTCATATCTGATATTGTTATCCTTGGACCTAAATGGGATCTTTTGCGTTCAAATTACAGATCGTGTCACCGGCTCCATCGAAACCTTTCCCTGGGGGCCGCGACGCTCTCCGGGAAGCATTTATTAGAATAAATACCCCCGAAATAGCACTGGATCTGATGCTGTCTTCAATCTCGGACAACACAATAAAGCAATATTCAGTCACCTACAAATTGTGGTGGTCATTTTGCTCAAAAAACTCGGTCAATACTTATGAAGCTCCACTTTCAGCAGTGATAAAATTCCTTGTTGAACTCTTTAATAAAGGTGCCTCCTATGGTACCCTTAACAGCCATCGTTCTGCCCTATAGTTATTTCTCGGAAATAATGTAGGAGAAGACGAACGTATTAAACGTCTATTAAAAGCCTTTTATCGACAAAGACCATCCCATCCCAAGTACACCACGACATGGGATCCAAAAATTGTACTAGACCATTTGTCCACATGGTACCCCAATGGCGATCTAAGATTGGCTAAACTCATAAAAAAATTAGCAATATTGTTGGCCCTATGTACATCTCACAGAGTTCAAACATTATCACTTATAAAGGTCACTAACATTAATAAGACCCCCTTAGGTTTAAAGATCTCAATATCCGACATAATTAAGACCTCAGGAGCTAACCGTAAACAACCTGTTCTCTTTTTACCCTATTTCGTGGACAACCCAAGCATATGCCCCGCAAAGACCCTAGAAGATTATCTTTTGGCCACAACAGCATTACGAACCGACGGTACCGATAATATGTTTTTGAGCTATAGGAAACCTTTTAAAAAGGTATCTTCGCAAACGATAAGTAGGTGGTTAAAGCAGACTCTTGCAGAGAGTGGCGTTGACGTCTCTGTATTCAGTGCACATAGCACTCGTCACGCCTCCACTTCAGCCGCGGCCTCCGCGGAAGTCTGCATTGACACCATAAGAAAGACGGCCGGCTGGGCCAGCTCGTCCTTAACGTTTGTTCGATTTTATAACCGTCCCGTTACAGACGAAGGATTATTTGCTCGATCTGTTTGTGGGATTAGTAAGGAGATAAATTAAACATAAATTATTATTTTCTTATAATTTTTGTTTCAACTAGACACTAGTTCATAATGATACAAATATTTAGAAATGATCTCCTATGTTCTTCCTTTTTAAGTTATTAATTGATTACTTGAGAAATATAATCATAATTTGTGTTATAACCAAATAAAAATTTATTATAACTACTTTTAAGTTTTTTACTATAAACCAATGTTTTACTGTGGGTAACACACAATCTCTGAACATCTACCTTGTTAATTGTATCTGAAGAATGAAGCGACGAAATATAATATACGATCAAATGAACTTCAAGTGAAGTTCGATCATTATTATATGAGTCGCTTCATTCGAAGATACAAGGATCCCACCCACCCGCAACCAAAGTAAAAAACTTTGTGTTATCTCTAAACAAGAATGAGTTGACAAGTGACAGCGCGGCGCGGAGGTGTAATAAACCATAGACAAAAAAAAAAAAAAGAGTTATCGATTAAATATCGATTCTCTAAACGTGCGAATAGTGCCTGTAGGATATAGGAACTACCTTGTTAATTGTATCTTCGAATGAAGCGACTCATATAATAATGATCGAACTTCACTTGAAGTTCATTTGATCGTATATAATACACAATAGTGTCGTAAAACTACTAATAAAAAAATAGTAGATGTGATGGTGAAAATATTATATATAATTTTATTAAATACTGTTTCAGTCAATGGACAGATTATAAACCAACGAAAATATACAATAAACCGAACTGGCTTTGACTTACGGATCAGTGTGACCATCAAAAAGAAACACGAACAACAACAGCATGTTAACGAAATTAAGGTGTTAAGATGTGCAGGTAGGGACACCTAGACAAAGTCCCTATTCAGTATGGCTATTCAAAATAACTCCTATCGATGAAAAGCCTGCGCCGGTATAGCCATATCATGAAGTGTGAAGAAAATCATCCCATAAAACAACTCATCATTCCCGAAAGACTCTAGGCGCAAATGTACGAGAAGAGATAGACCGCAGATAAAGTGGGGAGAGGGTTGGACAAAGAAGAAGAAATAATTATATAAACTTACAGAGTTCTAGCTAATTGCTGTACACTCTTCTAATTGGTTAGTCGGAATCCCAGTGCATGGTTAAATTAAAAAATCTGATTTGTTTAATGTACCTAACTCTATTTACGTTAGCAAGTTGCACTCGATGATTTTACGAACATGTGTATCTAGTACAAATACAGTGATCTCATTATGATTTTGAGTAACCAATGGAGGCTGAACGCTAAATACCTTAAACTCTCTATAGTTAAGTCCGATGCACAAGTGCGATCCTAGTTTATGTCTCTAAATCTCTCTAAATCCAGCTGCTACTAAAACTACTAACTTGGGAGAGACTACTTACAAATATTGCCGTGTTTATTTTTATTAAATACTATTACTACTTCTTATCTATACCTATGATCATCTAAATCATTTTTTCGCTGGGCTAAAATAATAAAAACGACTTTTGTTGATACTAAGGCTAAAAGTAGTGTCAACAAAACCTGTTTTAATTCAGATAACTACAATTAGACAAAAAAAATAATCTAAGTTTTTCAGACATTTTTAATCTTCAGACATGTTTTCACTGTGGCATGATTGTATTACTAAAAATAATAAATGAAATCATAGTTTATAATAAAAACTATTTGTACGAGTTTGGCTCGATTTGCGACTTGTATCCAAACGGTTAAAGCCCGTCAATCAACAATTCGTATAGATTTAGCGCCATCTATTCATATAACTAGAAAGCCTGTGCCAATGCCTGTGACGATCCAGAGGAGACCTTTTATTATAACGACTTCTTCGACTCAATCCGCTACTATCAGGAATGTAGGAGATATATGTGCACCGCCAGGCGTGCAGACACAGGCCAATAATAACTCCTAACCTATCGTCTAAGGGTTAGTGCACACCGCGATTTATAAACGCGCTGTTGACGCGCGGCGACGGCGCGCTTTTATCCTACAGAGCAGTTTTGTGTTTCTTTGAATCGATACAAACGTGATGCTAACGCGCGTGTGTATCGCTACATCCGCGCGTCGCCGGCGCGCTTAAAAAACGTGGAGTGCATAGGCTCTAAATTGAAGATTGATGTTTTAAATAAAATTATAACACAACGTAATTTTAAACTTAAGTACTGACATAAGCATAAGACTTTAACATAGTTAACTATACATGATTATTTCTAGGTACAAGTAGATAATTAGATTATCGGTTTGTACGAAATCGTTTAGAAATCGCACTAATATTATAAAGGCGAAAGTTTGTGAGTGTGTTTGTTTGTACTTTTGTACTTCTTCACGGCTAAACGGCGTAAAACGTGAGCTGACACCCTGGTTACCACAAAGTCCATAATTTATAAAATTTATCCGGGTAAAACCGCGTGTCACAGCTAGTAACATATAATTTCTGATAGTAGTGACTTAGGTAGCATATTTAAGTAAATGTCAAAGTGGTCATTTAAAGGTGGTTTAAATTGTCAATATTTATAGTTTAATAGTAAGCCGTGTGGCCACCGGCCTAGTAAGCCGTGTGGTTCCTGGCCAAGAAAGAATAACATTCTTGCTATCCCATTACATCCCGTGGGTGTCGTTAAAGGCAACTAATGTATACTGCAGGAACTACCAGCTAGTACACAAGCTGACGCTGCCCGCTCATAGTTAGAAGCTCTCAGGCTCGCGGTCAGTCCATTGATGGGAGACCACCAAAGCGGTTTAATTTCTAAGCGTCTCTGCGTTTCGGAGGACTCGTTAAACTGTTGGTCCCAGTTGTAGTCATTAGACAACAGTCGTTAAGCCATGTCAAAGGCCTACTGTGCGGCTTGGACAACTCTGACACAAGCGTAACCACTGCCCATACGATAAGTAAGTAAGGACTTCAACGGCCCCCTGAGCTGTGCCACGAACCCCATAAGAGTGCGCTCAGGTATTAGTCTCTTAAATTAAGCTACTGTTTTGAGAGCATTCTGCGCTTCTTGGTCTTAATTTTTTTAATTTTAATATCATGATGCCAGCCAAAGTACGTTCACGGCTGGACAATAACCTCCCCAAAGAATGGAGGATATGCCATAATTACCACGCTTGGCAGACGGATTGGCGATCGCAGTTTGATGGTCATAGTTCACAGAAAAACGCTGCTGCCCGCTCTCTGGTAGGTATTCCGTCGGACGATTGCTAAACCCCCCACGGGTGATGATATTCTATGCCGTCACCACACAGCAATTTTAATATAATAGTACTAAATTTAAAAATAATAAATAGTTAAATGTTATTTATTATTTATTTAAGGATTAAAAAAATATAACTATATAGTCGTATGTGATAACACAGAGCACACGGACGGTCCATTTCAATTTTCTTTATTACTGTAGTTGACTATGTTTATGTAATGCATCGTGAGCTTGACGAGTACAAGGGTATGTTAATACTCGAGTGTTGAATAAATTGCATTATTGTTACATACAAACATATAGTATATTGGATCAACGCGCCCTGCCGCGGCGTATGTATGAGGTTTACAAACAGGATATATATGTCGAGGCAGGACGGCTTGAAGGCTCTTCACCACAACTCATCCTCTTATAATTTTATGGGTAGGTGAGGGCGGAACAGAAATAAATTACTTCAAATTACAATCAACGTAATTCACAAGAATCACGATTTAATTAGATGTTTAGTGATTACTACAACGTAAAATCAATCAAATTAAATCTTAAAATATCGTGATGGCGAAGATTCTCAGCGATTCGTCACAAGGGTGGTGCGCGGGCGCCCTCTCGTTCAAAAGTGACTTCAAGATGGCCGCCCACACCACCATCGACAATGACGCTTCGCTAGGTTGACATTGACAGTCGTGTCAACCTGACGTTTTGACGTAAATAGCACGTGCATAGTCCGTTCGCTCATCCTGACTTAATAATTTTCATCAGTATACAAACACTAAAAACATTTAATGACTTTGACTAACCAGGCAAGTGCATCGCTTAGCCAACCGTGAGGTGTGACTCGGACTACACTTCAGTAAGACCAGTCGACAAACGCATTAGATATCATAACTCGCTAGAATTTAGACAGTTATGATTAGCCAATACAGCACATTTTCGTTCTTGTGAACATCTAGACAAGCCAATCCTAACAAGGATGTGACCCGGACGACACAATTCGTCTTACACTTAGCAGGCAAGCAGCCAGAACAAGTCAGTCCTCCCGAGGGAACCGACTCGGACGACACAACTCGTCTCGGATATAACAAGCGATTATCCATGACAAGTCAGCCCTCTCAAGGCAACTGACTCGGACGACACAATTCGTCTCGGATATAACAAGCGATCATCGATGACAAGTCAGCCCTCTCAAGGCAACTGACTCGGACGAAACAATTCGTCTCGGATATAACAAGCGATCATCTATGACAAGTAAGCCTTCTCAAGGCAACTGACTCGGACGACACAATTCGTCTCGGATATAACAAGCGATCATCCATGACAAGTCAGCCCTCTCAAGGCAACTGACTCGGACGACAATTCGTCTCGGATATAACAAGCAATCATCCATGACAAGTCAGCCCTCTCGAGGCAACTGACTCGGACGACACAATTCGTCTCGGATATAACAAGCGATCATCCATGACAAGTCAGCCCTCTCGAGGCAACTGACTCGGACGACACAATTCGTCTCGGATATAACAACCGATCATCCAGGACAAGCCTACCCTCTCGAGGGACTCGACTTGGACGACAAATTTCGTCAGATGACGCTAAATAAATCAATGTAACAAGTCAACCAGAAATGAATCGGACGACGCATTTCGTCTATCGTCTATGACGAGTGAGGTGTGCTCTCTAACTACTCAACTAGAATGGTCAGGACAACGCTTCTTCGCCAAGGATCAACCATTGTAACAATTTATCATAATAATATGAAGGTTACAATAATGTAACGATAGTTTGTAGTATTGTCCTGTTAAATGTGCACTTCAACTTCATGAAGGGCCTCCCATGTATCAGGTTCTGAGTATACGCTCGGGGTATCTGAGTTTGAAGTGACAGTGTTTAAGTCAGCCGATCCAGTGTCTGAGCATACGGCCAAGGTGTCGTGATGGTCTAATAACTCGTTATTATTATCTGAGCACGAAGTATTTTCTACATGATCAGACGCCGTCTCGGCCTCTACTTCATTTAAAACGTTAGACGCGATTTTTTTTTATATGGGCAGCGACAACACATAAATGTTAAATTTTTACGGAATTAATAATTTTTGACTTGACTTGAACGAGCAAGTGGGTCACCTGACGGTAAGTGAGCACCGCCGTCCATGTACACTCGCAACACCAGAGGCGTCGCGGGTGCGTTGCCGGCCTTTAAGAGTCAACAAACAAGTGTTGCTGACCCTTCCCCCGACCCCGATGAGCTCTGACGACCTTGATCTGCGATGATTCTTTTTGGCGAGCCAAAAAGGTAAACTACTTTTTGGAGTGCACGCGTTGCATTTAATAGACGTGGTATGTGCGAGTAAAACGTATTTCGTAAAACCGTCAGTTATAATTCTACTTCCGGTCGCTCTTCCCGCTAAGCATTCTCGAAAAGTCAATATGAACTACGGACTCAACGGCCGGGATAATCAAACATTTTATTCCAAACAAATAATCTTAGCTGTAGTCGCAAACATTTAACAAAGTATAAACGATCAGTCAAATCACACCTTCACTCACATTCCCACACAAATTTCCACTAAGTGAAAAACACTTAAATAATTTTCGTGAGCTATAATTCGGTTTGTAATACTCTACATCTCAACACACAAGCCTCCATCGTCATCGCGTGGGCTACCTCCATCCGGTAACCATTCAGCGATCGCTGACACCTCGGCCGCCAAACGCACTGAGACGGGAAATGAAGCCCGATGTTCCACCTAAGCCTACGAATACCATGGAGGTACCAGCGGTCTGAGCGACCTTCATACCACATAATGACACATTAACATGAACGTTCATCCCCGTTGTCATTACTTGTAAGTCTAAGTCTATGTCGTAAGGGTTCACGTCGGGGTTGTCTACGTCAGGCAAATCAAAGATTTCAATGTGTACTGTTCGTTCAAGCCTGAAGCCATGACAAAAATTAAGAAATATCGCGCACTATGTAATCGATCAATCTGGTCAGATATGAGGGGTAGCGGAAACCTATCGGACACTATATTATCATCAAGCATACGGTAGTTGACACACATTCTATCGCTTCAGTACCTTTCCTTTACCAGAAGGTTAGGAGAGGAGAATAGTGACAAACTAGCTCGAATAAAATTTGCCTCAAGCAATTAGTTTACTTTTTATCACACCACACTAAACTAGCGCAGTTTGGAGTTAATTTATTAGGACATCGGAACGTCGTCATAGGGGTATTATTAGCAAAGTAGTAGGTACTCCGGTGGCAAACGGACTATCAAATAATTGCAAGAGCACTACGAACTACATAATTATTGAGAGTAACCAAATCAATATTGAATTCAGTCGCGTCACAAAGGTTTACTATTTTAGACAGATAAAATGTCAGTTTATTACAGGTCGTATTTGCCCACCTCGTTGGTCCAGCGGTAGCCGTTAATGAGGTGCTGGGTTCGAACACGGTTCGGGCCAAAAAAAATGATTTTGGGACTTATCCGCAAAAAGAAACTTCCCAGCATCAGCCCGAAGTCCGGGAGCTGGCAGCATTACACCCCCATGCCTCGGAGAGCACGCAAATCCGTAAGTCCCGAGCCCGACCCCTCTTCGGTCGCGCCGTAAGTCGACCCATCGGATCACGAGAGTCATGGAACATAAAGCGCCCCCATTCCCGCGCGGACACCCGTGCACCATACTACGTCCTACTAAATCTCCACTAAGACTGACCGCCGTGGCCGGCACGTGTGGCCGATTTTTTAAGTCTCGCGTTAAATCATGATATCATAACGTAAACGACGATTGGGTTGTCCATGAAAAACAACGAAATATTATCGATCTCCATCTGTGTTGAAATCTGTAAGCTACAAGAATAGTTAACAACATTATAAAACAGTTTTGCTCGAAATTTATAAACCGTCTGTAGCTCATGAGTCATGAGTGAGCAATCAGCTCTAGAAACGTATAAAAATGGAACTACTCACCAAAATGTCCTCTCTGGTGTGTTAACGACGTAGACGTTAACGGGCATCTCTTGTGATCACGTTGTTTATTCCCACGGTTGCACTTCGAAGCTAAATGGCCACAGCGTAAACAGCAGCGTTGTCTGGTTTCTGGTCGCAGAAGAGGTCATCGCTACCGGCGTTGTTGACCTTCTCTTTTTCGGACGACACTCACATGCAGTCATATGCACCATGTCCTACTTCTGGCCATACCTAAATAAAGACATAAAAGATACAAGAGCAAAGCTTCAGAATATATTAAGAACAGCACTAGGGACAATCCTATAGTATACGCTTGTGTCTAGTGTTTAATAAGTTCATCAAGTTATATATTTACAATATTTCTTATTGTAGCTATATAACTTGATATAAATAATAAACTATGCAATGTTATATTTACACGCCGAGAACTTCAGTAAATAAATCCAACCAAAACGCAGTTATCGCTTTATTGTGTGTGGCTATCTTATATTAAACTTAGCAACATGTATGAAGGCAAAATGTACCTACTTTGAACATAAGAACAGGATACATAGCACACTTATTTAATTGAGACATCATTTTTCTGCACGTGACCAGACAAATAAACAGAAAAAAGTATGGTAACACTATATTGAAAATAATTATTAAGTAGACGATCGCAGTAGGTACACATTAGATCATTAGCGACAAGAAAAAAGACAGATTACATCTATACATATAATAAAATCGTAGGAAAGTCAAAACTGTACATTGAATATTTTTTTAAAAGGATACTTGGGGCGTGATCTACAATCGATATCGAAACCAGAAATATAAGTTTTAGAATTTTTGTCTGTTTGTCTGTTTGTCGTCCGGGCTAAACTCAAAAAGTACTGCATGGATTAACTTCAAATTTTGTATTAATATTACTAAGTGGTTGGGTCAACACATAGGCTACATATTATCACGCTATCACCTACGGGGGAGGAGCTGAGATCTTATCTATACATATAATAAAATCGTAGGAAAGTCAAAACTGTACATTGAATATTTTTTTCAAAGGATACTTGGGGCGTGATCTACAATCGATATCGAAACCAGAAATAGAATTTTTTGTTTTTTTGTCTGTTTGTCTGTTTGTCTGTATGTATGTCCGGGCTAAACTCAAAAGTACTGCATGGATTAATTTCAAATTTTGCATTAATATTACTAAGAGGTCGGGTCAACATATAGGCTACATATTATCACGCTATCACCTACGGGGGAGGAGCTGTGATCTTATCTATACATATAATAAAATCGTAGGAAAGTCGAAACTGTACATTGAATATTTTTTTAAAAGGATACTTGGGGTGTGATCTACAATCGATATCAAAACCAAAAATTTAATTTTTAGAAGTTTTGTCTGTTTGTCTATTTGTCTGTATGTATGTCCGGGCTAAACTCAAAAAAAACTGCATGGATTAACTTCAAATTTTGCATTAATATTACTAAGTGGTTGGGTCAACACATAGGCTACATATTATCACGCTATCACCTACGGGGGAGGAGCTGAGATCTTATCTATACACATAATAAAATCGTAGGAAAGTCAAAACTGTACATTGAATATTTTTTTAAAAGGATACTTGGGGCGTGATCTACAATCGATATCGAAACCAGAAATATAATTTTTTAGAATTTTTGTCAGTTTGTCTGTATGTATGTCCGGGCTAAACTCAAAAAGTACTGCACGGATTAACTTCAAATTTTGCATTAATATTACTAAAAGGTCGGGTCAACATATAGGCTACATATTATCACGCTATCACCTACGGGGGAGGAGCTGTGATCTTATCTATACATATAATAAAATCGTAGGAAAGTCGAAACTGTACATTGAATATTTTTTTAAAAGGATACTTGGAGCGTGATCTACAATCGATATCGAAACCAGAAATATAATTTTTAGAATTTTTGTCTGTTTGTCTGTATGTATGTCCGGGCTAAACTCAAAAAGTACTGCACGGATTAACTTCAAATTTTGCATTAATATTACTAAGAGGTCGGGTCAACATATAGGCTACATATTATCACGCTATCATCTACGGGGGAGGAGCTGTGATCTTATCTATACATATAATAAAATCGTAGGAAAGTCACAACTGTACATTGAATATTATTTTAAAAGGATACTTGGGGCGCGATCTACAATCGATATCGAAACCAGAAATATAATTTTTAGAATTTTTGTCTGTTTGTCTGTATGTATGTCCGGGCTAAACTCAAAAAGTACTGCATGGATTAATTTCAAATTTTGCATTAATATTACTAAGAGGTCGGGTCAACATATAGGCTACATATTATCACGCTATCACCTACGGGGGAGGACCTGTGATCTTATCTATACATATAATAAGTCAAAACTGTACATTGAATATTTTTTTAAAAGGATATTTGGGGCGTGGTCTACAGTCGATATCGAAACCAAAAATATAGTTTTTTGAATTTTAGTCTGTTTGTCTGTATGTATGTCCGGGCTAAACTCAAAAAGTACTGCATGGATTAACATCAAATTTTGCATGAATATTACTAAGAGGTCGGGTCAACCTAATCTAATGGGACTAACCTTTGTGATTAATGCATCGTTGATTATTATTTTACTTTATTTGACTTACTGACTTCACTTAAAGATGATATCGGGTAATTTTTTTTAAATATCAGTAGCAGTCTTAAGTTTATTTCATAGCTAGGCTATTTATAGATTAGGTTTTCTTAATTTTATATTGATTATTTCTTTTGAAAGTTATATTTTTTAGATTAAGCTAGAAGTAAGTAGTTATACTGGTCATCATTCAAAATTGTCGCGGACGAAGTCGCGGGCACCAGCTAGTTGTAAATAAATTTGGAATATAACGGAATATAAACCAAAGCATCCACGACGCAGAAACTTTGCGATAATAAAGTACCAGAAAATTAGGATGAAAAACAGTTTGGTTTTTCATCCTAAAAGTGTCGGCTGATTGTGTAGAAAGGGAAAATGTATTTTTTGACTTCTTACAAGCGGATTTGTAAATGATTGTGCATATCGCAATTGAATTAATATGTTATTTTTATGAAAACTCTTGCCAATTAACTTAATTCATGGTTCACAGTAATGGTGTTAATAGCAAAACGCTAGTATGGAAAGTTGACATAGAGTAGCGACATCTGTGTGGTAAAGGTCGAAACATCACAAAACTAAGCCTCCTCTTGTCAGTAGGTAGTGATACAATCTGCTATCAACAGGTAGCGCTATTATACGTTCATCAATGTCCTAATATCCATATAATCGTATAATAATGGCGATATTTATGAATTTGGAAGGAAAAAATAACAATAATAAAGAAGAATTAAATAGTAAAAACTGAAACTTCTTTGCAATATTGTTTCTATAGTTGTTACTATATAATACATGTTTTCTATAGTGTTGCATACGTGAATTAAATGTGAGGTCCTGACTGTACTATCAATGTGCAGACTAAATCCCTGCGGATACAAACCTGACGCACCCCAAAATGTGTGCCACGGACACGGGGTAAGCGCTTGGTCATGGCAGATTTTTAAATAACTATTGGCAGCACAACTAACAGGAACTATTAATATTTTTAAATATTAGTAAGGAAATTGGTTTCCATACCAATTTGAAATTACTTTTAATAATATTTATCTATACATATAATAAAATCGTAGGAAAGTCAAAACTGTACATTGAATTTTTTTTTTTAAGATTCTTAGTGTGTGATCTACAATCGATATCGAAGCCAAAAATATAGTTTCTAGAATTTTTGTATGTTTGTCTGTATGTATGTCCGGGCTAAACTCAAAAAGTACTCCATGGATTTACTTCAAATTTTGCATGAATATTACTTAGAGGTTGGGTCAACATATAGGCTACGTATTATCACGCTATCACCTACGGGGGAGGAGCTGTGATAATTTATATGGTTTTACCCTTTACTATGCTATAATACTAGTATTATAGCATAGTAAAGGAAATTGGTTACCATGGCAATATTTTAAAATTAATTTTAATAATATCAATTTTAGATATATTTTAAAATGGAAACCAATTTCCATACCAATATTTCAATAAATTCATTAGTTGTGGTAAGAAATAGGCCCAGGGCTAAATTATTGCTATCGGTCTACAGTTATGTTTTTAGTTATTGGAATAACTATAGTAGTTACTAATCATCCCTGCCGGCACATATGTACTTATATATTTTTTATACAGCCGTAAAACATGTCAAGAAGAGAGGATAATGAGGTATTCGATACTGAGCCCGCCATGTGCAGGGGGCATACCCCTTGTATATTTAAATATAAATCATATAACTGGATTTACATCGTTCTTCTTCTTTTCGTATAGCTATTTTCCCGATATTATAAGTTACAATTTTATGTCTAGATTCAGTGAGGGTCTGCTTGCGATTACAACCGAGGCAAGGGACTGGCTCCCTTGCCTCGGTTGTAAGCGCAAGCAGACCCTCAAGTCCCCCTGAGAAATGTCTTATGGGGCACTCTTCGACAATATGCGCTATGGTCTGGTCTGCTGCTCCACAGTCACAGGCTGCTGATGGTATGAAAGAAAAATGAAAGAAATTTTGAAGGTTGTGGTTGCATCGACCTAGCCCTGTTCTCATTCGATTTAGAGTGACCCATATCTTTCGGCTTTCTTTAAAACCAGTGGGGGTTTTGGTGGGGTCTGTGTTAGAGATACACCCCTTTATATTGTTGATATGACGCCAGCACATCCAGCTTTTTGTATGTGGTGGAGCTCAAATGACATGTCATGTAGGTCTCGACCCACTAAACCACCACGGCAGTCAGCCTCACAGTCCTTCAGCGGGGGCTCTGGGTACTCGTGAACGATCTCGCCAGTACCCCCGCCGTGCACTACAGCCTCTGTGTGACTCTCACCCGGCGAGGGGAGGTAGCATGAATGCCTCCCCCTCTCTCCAGCACGCACAAGCGTGTTTAGGCAACCTGAGCTACAGCAGGTTACCTCTTCCCGGGACCGCTTATACAAGACGAGTGGAGTTCATCCTCCAAACGCAAGCGGTCCCAGGGAGCACATCCAGCTACTTCAATCTGTCAAATTTCTTTTATAGATTTTCAACTTTATCACAAAAGCATAAGGTCCACTTTCAATTGGGGAAAAGAGAATGGCAGAATTCGTATCGCATACTTCTGTTGTTGTTCAGCTATATAATTTGTACCACTTGTTAAGACAACTAAGGTATTGATTTTAATGTAAGTATAATATTTTTAGAACTTGGAATTAATTAATAAAATCAAAAAGAATATTTCAATTATTTTCAATAAATAAACGTAATAAAATCTTAAACTAAACGCAGTTACGTTTACAAAAATTGCCATGTGTAAAATAATATAAATGTCGAAATTATAATTAATTATTTATAAATGGGAACAACATTACATATAAATCATATAATAATATACTTATTTATTATACCTAAGAAAGCACAGTAGTTGCATTAAATCGTAATAATTAATGATTTAGAATAGGAACGATTTTCGTCGTCAGTATTTTTTTTTGTTCATGGTAATTATTTATTGACAGGCAAAGACAATCTGTCAGGTATTTATTGCTGTTGTTTTGATACATGTCATCAATTTAGCAAATAATCTTGCAGATATTACGTGAGTTCAGCATCAGTTCCTCCGTGCTATAATATATATCTGTTGACAGTGGATTCACGAAAGGACGCTTTATCATTTAATTAAAATGACGAGTTTGCAATGTGTTAATTGCAACATTCGTTTGCCCCGTCTAAGAAGACAAACATTATCCGAAGAGAGTGAAGTTCTCAATAAACCCAATGTTGCTTTGTGCTATGTGATTATTGTTTGGTACTTATATGAAGATATTCTTAGATGAAGTAATACTTAGGATAAATTAATAATAATATCAATAAGATTAATGTAGTTACAAAAAACAAAGAATCTATTGTTTTATTAATTACCTCCACTCAAAACCTCATACCTTCGCAACCTCACACTATGTAATTAATGGCAATAAAGACCTTTTCATTATTTCAACAAATAATAGCTTTTTGCATTTTCTAACCTAACTCGCGACCCGTTTAGGGTTTTCAGGGCAGGTTCGGAATAAATCAATGTAAAAAACTATAAAAAGAGCTACAACATTTACTTTATCACCATAACAATGTTTATGTAATAATAATAAAAATATCTAGGGGCAATGTCACACAGATTATCCTAGCCCCAAACTAAGCAAAGCTTGTACTATGGGTACCAGGCCACGATATACATACTTATATAGATAGATATATACTTAAATACATAGAAAACATCCATGACTCAGAAACAAATATTCGTGCTCATCACACAAATATTTGCACTTACCGGGATTCGAACCCAGGACAACCAGCTTCGTAGGCAGGAGCACTACCAACTAGGCTACGGTGGCTACGGTGTAAATATAATATGTAACAATCTTCATTGGTACACTAGTTAACACTAGCATTTCATTGCCACATCAGTAGACACACTTTGATATTTACAGTATCTTTATTACTTAGGCTGTAAGAGTGATTTTTGAACTGCAATGTTTCCACGGTCATGGGGTTGACCCACAGATTACCAAACGTAACCTTAAAATAAAACTGGCTATAACTTTTATATCCCAACTTCAAAAAATCTAAGAAATTAAAAATGCCTTTTCTATCGCATTAACCACCAATTAAAACATAAAATATCCCGAAACACGAAATTTTACTAGCGGTACAAAATTCTCAGACATTCTTGCCGTTTACCTTTGACAGACTGTGGGTAACATGATGTGCTGGCGTCTGTACTATGGCCCTCAACTTCAACGTGTATGAGCGTGAGATCGATCCAGCCCAGTAGCTGAGTTGTGAACGAGCTAATAGATAAGTTCAGCAGTGCCAGAGTTGGTTGCTACATTCATAATGTCAGCTTTAACAATATCTGGTGCGCCGACGATCTAGTTTTAAACGGTGCATCGTCTTGTGCCCTCGGGATATGATTGACACGATGTGAAGAGAACCTACGCCATAATGGACGGCTTTACTTACAATAGCAAATAGTCAGCGGTCATGGTATTTGAGACTTGGGTGAAAACATGAGAGAAACCAAGTTTGTTGATATTCTTATGCAAAGCCTATAGAACAGTCAGAACAGAAGCTCTACCTGTACTGGTGGATGTACTAACTACTATTGTTAAATTTAGTACCATTATAATCAAAATTAATTTCAATAATCAATTTTCAATTATATATTGTCTATTTTTCAGAAGACGATTTCTTTTTAAATACACTATACCTTTGTTGAATGAATTAAATTTGTAATTGTTATTTGGCAAAGAGATGAGGGGTCGTGGTTTCCTGTACTTAAAAATACAATGAATGCAACCACAGAAGAAACCAGATATTCTGTTCGATAAAACAGCGTGGGAAAGAATTACGAAATTATGAAGTGGCGTGACGTAGGCGGTGGCAGCTTCAGCCTATGAAGTATCAGATACGCATGCGCCTCTTTTATCTGATCACAGCGATGAAAAATATTTTATAGATTATTTGTTCACTGTTGTGCGGTCTCCCATGGGAGGGCGCAACAGTTGCAAAATACAGAACCTCCTTTTGTCGAATTATTTTAAGTAAATCCAGTTATCTATATCATCACTATCGTTAACATACTATAGTAATATTATTGTATTTACAATGACACCTAGCCTATTGCTAACTGCTTGCGATAGAACCATCATGGGTGTGGACTATGTTGAGAGCATCGGACGCGTAACAGCGTGCGACGTGTCGCAGCGGCGCACGCGTTCAGAACGCAAATATTGTTTATAGCCAGCTATGCGCCATGCCAACTCCGCTCCGACTATGCCCACGCCGCTACTTATACAGTTACATGACACATGTAATCATAGCATGTCTCAAGTGCATCGCCAGTCATTACATTATTGTTTTTTTTGTTACAAAGTTCGCAACAAAAACTGCAAGTCGACGTTCACTCGGAATCACTCGTGAGAATTCGCTCGTAATCGTGTCATGCATATTACGAAATAAAATTGATCGGTCAGTATAGTACAGCAAACTCAGTGTCTACCTGTTTCTGTTAGAGAGCTAGCGCCTTAATTGAGAGTGTAGTGACCGTGCGTTCGTGTGAAGTGCGCGTGATATCAGTTACGTTATCAGTGCGCGATTAGATACCGTCGCGAGCGCACGCAGCGCCTCCGAGCCGCTCCGCCGGGCCACCTCCAGACATGAGAAGCAAGGACCGCCTTGCTGAACTCCGCCATGTAAGTATACCTATCAATCACAAATACCAAAACTACCAACTACTAATAGAATTGCAAACAATATCAATAGAAATAATGGAAACTTGAAAATGACTTTTAGAACAAATCTATCAATGTTATCAACTGCCTGACAAGACCCGGACTATTACTCTTCGAACTCAAAAGCGCTTCCTGTGCCCGTGCCGGGTGCTGCAGAGTCTTGAGAGGACGCGCTGAGATAATATCCTTGAGTCTGTTGCTTATCGGTGTGTACAGGCAATGTGACATCATGCGTGGGTAAATAAACACCGGCACCACTATGAGTTCCCCGCGGTATTGCTTGTGCTCATCGCAACACGTCACTGAGACTGCACTTTTTAGTACTTTTTTTTTACGTTGCAATCAGTTCTGTTCGCCCACTGTCGGTTGTTTAGTCAAGTGTGCCGACGTCGGTTTCGCAGACGAATGTATACGGTGTCAAATGTAAAATTTTAATTACATATATTTTCCAATAAATATTTGCCTGATATCATCATATAGGTATGCCAGAATCGAAAGAAAAACATTCCAATGAATTTACATAATATGACCCATAGATTGTGATTTCAGTTGGCAAATGGGATTTCGGGTGGCGTGTACCATGAAACGGTGGAGGTATCGGCCGATTCGGGTTCTGCCAACAAGGAAATTGAGGACATATTCCTTGAGGTGAGTACCCAATCCTAGAGCATAATTATCAAGTATAAATGTTAAAACTATTTAAAAAATTAACCAGAAGGACATTTGTTCCTTGTGCGGAAAAGTAATAAACTTACCCCACATTGCGAACACAATTTTATGTTATATGATAGAGGCCATGGTGCGCACTGTGCCAAGCGCTATCCGTGTCGCCTGCTTGAGCTCTGTACCCGACACGGATACGGATTGACACAGTCTTAGATTTGCCCATGATCTTACAGATATCACCGTAACTAACATGGTTTCTGTTTTCGTGAATTTAATCTCAACGATCAATCTGTGATGACAACCACAACCCGTAAACGACTACTTTGGATATCGTTGTAATCTTTTCCTCGATAAGCGATGAGTACCTATTGAATGAATGCACTCGGGCATTTAATACTTATTAGGCTCGCATAATATTTTAGGTAATGTTGCGAGTTTGATATTATTTCTTTAATAAGTTTCAACTGGAGTGTTTGCATAGTATCGCAATACGTTGACAAAGCCTAATGATTATAATGAATATGCTAGTTTAACGAGTCTCATTGTGGCGATTAGCGGCGCTAGTAATTAGTGTCGCAACCTTGTGCCCGCCTAACGAATCATTGCGTGTTTGCTCGCTATTTTATTGATGACACCAAGGAATCCAGCCAGGCGCCGCGCGCCGTGTCCACTGGGGGGAGTCTTGTAGCATCTGCTGGCGGCGGGTTGATGACGATCTCAGACCCAAGAATTACATATTACGAACTACTCTGGTCTAAAGCCATATTAAAATACAAAATAAACTGTTTTGTGCGCCGCACTAACGTGCTTATACGCCACACTTATACTGCATACTTATATCTAAATACCTCTCTGTTCTGCTGTGGATATTGTTTTGTTTTGGCTCATAATAAACATGCTCCGGGCTATCATACGCACCCAATGGACCACGGTAAAACTGCTTAGCGTGGGCAATAGCAAGAGGAACATTAAAAAAAGACTTAAATAAACAGCAGGTAACGAGCTAAGTTACCCAAGGGTTAGTAGTCCCTCCGTAACATAAACGACACATCTAAGTAGTAAGTCGATACACTCTTGTAAATAAAACACTAGCGCGCTGCCCGGTGAACAATCTTGATGATGAGTCATGAGTTTAACCTACTTTTTAATAATTTCCTCGACGCGCTGCGCCTGCGCTGGTATCTAGTCAGCATATTTATCGGTACTCTAGTTGCAAAGGTGCTTACGAGTTATAAAATTTTACGAAGTCATTATATTCTGTTTGATTTGTTCAGCAACGTGATTGACTCAGACAGTTTCTCCTCATAGGTGGACTTAATTTGAACAACATGTGTATGAGTTTTAGCGAAATGGATACGTCAATATGTTTGGTTGAAGAGCACGGCTGTCGTAAGCAAATTTATTATATTCGTTTTTCTAAGCGATTTAACCAATAGTAATTATTTAAAAATAACAACAACAAATTAATTTCCACAATCCTCTTAACAACTTTAATTGAACATAGCACTGATTATATTTTAATCAAAATATATTACTGAAAGCACAACAACCAGGTTGAATTATCTTGCACTTTGTTATATAGCTATTTAAAATAGTATTAACTTTAAGCAAAATATTATTCTTATTCTTTACTGCACACAGAAACATACATACCTATAAGTTAAAAGTTACAAAAAGTAAAGGCATCATAGGCGAGCTTAATTAATTATTAAATTTTATTCCAGTAAACCATCAGGACTGTGTGTTTAAAATTATGGGTATAGGCAGTGTACACAACAAAGTATTATAATTATGTACCTGGTCGGGTAAAAATATTGATAAAATACACAACTAGGAAAGTCAAAACTGTACATTGAATATTTTTTAAAGGCTACTTGGGCGTGATATTCAAACGATATAGAAGAAAAAATAGTTTTTATAATTTTTTGTCTGTTTGTCTGTATGTATGTCCGGGCTAAACTCAAAGTACTGCAGGGATTTACTTCAAATTTTGCATGAATATTACTAAGAGGTCGGGTCAACATATAGGCTACATATTATCACGCTATGACATACGGGGGAGTAGCTGTGATAATTTATAAAATTTAACGCGGGTAAAACCGCGGGGCACAGCTAGTATATATATATATATATCTAGTTAATAAACTACAAAACTACATACCTGATATATAAATAAAAAATTACATACTTACTTTTGTACCGTATATTGTATGCAATGACAATGACGCACAAACCAACAGATCCTCTAGCGTCCGTATAGTAGAGTAGTCGCGTAGCAGTATGTGTGCATGTAATTCATACGTGGGTACTAATTGTCGACACTACTGTGTGTGCAACGAACCGGTATTATCATTTTTAACCGAATTCAAAAAAGGAAGGTTCTCACTTAAGTTTTTTCTTTTATTTTTAATTGGAACGGGCATGCCTGTTAGGGAAGCTCATATATATTTTTTTAAGATTGGATTGGATAATTTTAGGATTTTAAGGAAATTACGGTTTGAATTGTTGGCAGCCGCGCCGCAGAGAAATATTTCAGCTTCTCCTAAAAAAATTTTTAGTTTGATATTCATGAAACAGAGTAAAATAACAAAATACCAAAACGCTTTATTGCCAACTATAAAGTATAAAATAATGTCAACTGGGTAGGTACTAGGTACTTAAACACTAAATTATAAAATTTGTAGTCGTAACGGATTGAAATAATATTTTCGGATATTTGTTGGTACTTCTTATTGGCACCAGATTAGGCAATAAATGCATGGAGCATGGATTGCACCAGCCGAGGTCACGGGTCGAGGTAATGATTTACCTTCATTTGTTACCGCGATCGAGACCCTTGTCCACGGTATATGAAAATGTATGTGATAAACAGACCGCACAAAACTTTTCTCTATTGGATTTCACGGCCACTGCTATACTGGAGAAATAAATAGAGATTTATATAGAGTTATTGCGGGTTACTTGCAAATAACCAATTAACGAAAACCAACCACATCCGTGATCAGAACAACCATCAATGGGTAGCACAAATATTTGTCATATACGGGGATCGAACCCAAGACACGAGGGCACTGAGGTGGTAGCACGACAACCTTAACCAGTGCGCCATCCGTGTAGTCGTATTTGTTTGTAAGAGCTTCACTAGGCGCTGCGCGGTTAAATCGTGTTAGTAGTTAGTGCCTGCAGCTGGCTTTGCTGGCGTTATCTACTCGTAGCATGCACCTTGACCTGCCGCGGCGACGTTACTGCAGAACACAATCTCCGAGTGCAATTCCTGCCCAGTGCACCCATTCACACTCAAACATTTGCTAATATTATGTCCCGAGTCTGTAATGCGTCATATGCAAATTGGTCTTATTCGTTATTAGTACTTACTCCGCATTATACATAGATTACTATATTTGTATAGATTACTACTAGGCATGGCGCCTATGTTGAGTCTGCGGCATCCATTGATTGTCGGCGGACTTTTCTAAGAACCCAGTGAGAGGATAAAGGTCCTGATGGCCTTTATCGTCGATTTCTCTTTCAACACAATACATAATTATTAACGTGTATGGGTTTTTCTTGTAAACTACGTTAGTAAACAAACATACGGTATCTTACAGTAAGCGGTTACTATAGCCTATGAGGTTTGCAACTCACGTGGTATGATTAATCCTTGGACGACAATTTGTGTGACACATAGTAGTTGTTCTCTACCGCACGACACAGGGATTTATTTCCCTAAGGTAAGCGTTATATTTTTTTAAATAATTCCTGATGAGTTCTGGCGGCCTAAGGTGCAACATTATTATAATAATGCTAACTTCACCTGCAGCGGGTTTTAGAAAGCACTTTCCCAGTCGCTATTCAATACAAACATTGAAGGGTTATCGGGGCCTCCCTTCAATGTAGTTCTCGTTTAGCACGATTGCGATCCTGTAAGTCATGTGCGGCCAGCATTTATTACGGGTATACGAGTATTGTGCTAAACCAGATCCTATCACTAGTCCGCAATCTCTTCGTTCCGTTGACAAACTGTAGTACTGTACTTGACGTTAGTAGTAACATGAATGATATGGTGTCGCAGGTGGAGCGCATGCGCGGTTGGATCCACGAGATGAACGCCAACACGCAGCTAATCCGGCGCCTACACACCGATCCCACTTTCCACACTAACAAACGTTTGTACTTGTTATTTGTATCATCTAATGCATCCCATTATTTTACATCATATCCCATTCCAGCGACAGTGAGTATGGTTCTTCTAACATTAAAAATATGTAACGGGATTATCTCGTGCCTCATGGACATCTTCCCATTGCTGTGATGCGACTTGAAGCTGTATTATCTTCTATTTCTCGCCACCTTGCACATGTCAATATTCACATTATGGACGTAAGCAATATCATTTTAATAGTCCTTCCTCATAGCTCTACAATGTAATGTTTACGTTCGTAACTTCCAAATAATATTTTACATAGGTACATTCACCCCCGCTATTTAACACTCCTGGGTGTCCGAATTAATATCTTTACCATAGTTGCATATTGTAACACTGATAAGTATTTGTTCCTACTTTCAAAATGGTTTGTTAGGCATCTCAATTAAATCTCTCTTTACCCACTTTGGTTCACTTTCCAATTCATGTCTTTTTCATTAAATAATTAGCTTGAAAATAATAAAAAGCTAAAATTAGCTTTAAAAAAGTTCATTCCATATTTTACAAAAAGCAAACGGTAATTTAATAATTTCCTTTAATAAGTATAATAGGTACATACGGTAAAATTTCTGAAATTTTATTTATTACTTAGATTGTAAAAGTAACTTACCAAAAACTATCTTTCTTATTTTCAGTAATTCTGGCCGTGCATTCGTGAGTCAATCAATAAGACAGTTTCGAAAACACATCAATAATTATAAATATTCCTGTAAAAGACAACTAAATAATTAGATATTTTGGGACTCCAATACCAAAACTTTAATCGGTAGTGGTACCTAAAGCATATTAATTACCTAATTCCCCATAAAGAAAATCAAAGATTTGGGCTTGTGTGACTCCAATATATAAAATAAAATCAAAAATTTATATTTTTACCACAATCGGCTACGTGACAGACAGAGAAACATGAGGCTGATAAGGCCTTAGTAGAAATGCCCCGCTCGGTCCTTTGGATCGTTCTGTGCTGTAAACGGGAGCCATGTTCCTGATGGCATCTATGTCCTTAGAATTGCAGGAGCAGCTGGACAGCGCAGCCACGCGCTCGCACGGCACGGGGCTGAAGGTGTGCGGCGCGCTGCGCCAGTTCGAGGCGCGCCTGTCGCGGCGCAACGACGCGGCGGCGCGCATCGCGCGCCTGCAGTACGCCGCCACGCGCGCGCTCTTCGCGCTCGCGCTACACGCGCACCACGCCGCGCTCGACGCGCTGCGCGACCACCAGCTCACGCTCCTACAGGAGCAGATCAAACTGAGTGAGTCCACTTTTATAAAGCGGTTCTTCCCTTCCGAGCGCTCACTGCCACTGTGATTCCAAGTGATTATAATACGCTGGACACTATAAATGATTAGCAAAACTTTCTTGTATTCGATTTGTCATAAAGAAGTCAGCCTCTTAACGGGCCATTACAATGGGAATAAATATAAATAGTTGAGTCACAATATGAAGTAAATACTAGGAAGTATCATGGCACAGCTGTTTCACAGCACATTAACCCAGTACTTCTGACACACAATGGAAATCAAAAGCAGCGAGAAATGTAAATTAGCTTAATTAAGAAGTGACCGGGTAGTGTGCCGAGTGACCCAGTGAAGTTGTTAAGTGGAGTGGCAGTATCGGTTTGATTCGCATCAACCGAGTTGCAGCCGTAGCGGGTCGACGACCGCCGCTCGACCTCGCGCCTGACTCACGCCCGACGCTGAATGGCCCCTGTATCTTCCGATCAACACAATACCTCCAGTACACCCTTTTGTTAGTCTGAGGTCTTTAATGCCATTGAAGATTATAAATACCACGTCCTGGAAATATGAGTGTGGGGTGCGGCGGTGGTTGGGCTGAAATAGAAACAATTCCTGGCAGTACGCCGCGTTCAAATTGTCTGGAAAGACAAATCCATGTCAATTCGGTCTTTATAACTTTCCAATTTCCAAATGTTTACGTTAATATATACATATTTATATTATAGCGACTTTTATTACACGGCTTATAAAAATACTAAACATAAGAATATAAATGTAATACTATTGCTTTAAAAGTATTTATTCTATACTAGCTGTGCCCGCGACTTCATCCGCGTGTTCATTAGTTTATTTATGATGTTTTCTAAATAAACGTAGCCTAAGTTACACCTTATTACATCATCTACATGCCAATAAAAGTCCCGTCAAAATCGGTCCAGCCATTACAGAGATTAGCCGGAACCAACAGACAGATAGACAAAAATGGTAAAAAATGTTATTTTGGTGTATGTTCCGTATATATATTCATATACATGTAGTAAAAAACGGTTATTTTAATATTACAAACAGACATTCCAATTTTATTTAGATGTATACATAATACTTAACGGTATTATTGCTTTCAATTTTATTGAATAATATTTAAAACACGAAACAATAACGAGGTATATCAGTAAAGACTGATAAATACATTAAACTTACACAAATATAAATTATACTAAAACAAAATTGTGACATAATAATCCTTCTCATCCTTGTCCAACCCGGTGAGGGGAACGTACCCCGGACATAGCTAGAAGCATTACCGCGCTGAATAGCAATAATGATTCTTTGATTTAAAAAAGGCCTGACTTCACGTGCAGCTGCAATTTATCAATTTTCCGACATGCCGAAAAGGATAGGCAAAAAGTAAAATCGTTCTTTTTTATCTGGCGCAATACTCGTAGAAGAAAGAAGAATGGAAAAATAACAGTTAGCTTCAGTTGCTAATGTTTCTTAATATTATATAAATAGGTATTTCGCCAAAATTGTCATTTTAATACTAAGGCATGCAGAATAAATACAACCGCAAGATAATTGAATAATCATTCAATTCAATTCATACAGATTAGGATCAATTCAATTCATACAGTTTTAACACATTTGGAGGCCTTATCCCTGAGAGCTACCGTTGTGCGTTGGATGGACCACAATAGGAAGAAATAAGACGAAGGTAGCAGGTTCCCTTCCCTTCAAACACCAATACCTCTATTACTCGAAATCTCAACCCTCTATTAGTCGAAGTAATCAGTGAAGCCTCCAAGCCATTTTGGTACATATTTTCCCTCCATAACTCGAATTTATTAAATATAAAATAAAATATAATATAAAAAAATATATTAAATTTTACCTCTGTATCTCAAACATAGCAATGTTTTATTTTACAACTTGATTATTTGAGACTTATTGCCTCTATAGTTCCAAGAAAAATAAGTTACTGACTTTAGAAATTCCCCGATAGTGTGAGTACATAAGTAACTAAAGTCATTAAATTCACTACACCGAATGTGAAACAGGCGACAACCAATGTACAACTTAATGGAGCTAGGTTGGACCCTGTTGAATCAACTGTGTTCTTGGGTATCACTATTGACTCAAAGCTACAATGGAGCCCACAAATAGAAAAACTGTCCGGCAAATTAAGTTCTGCAGCATATGCAGTGAAAACTATTAGACGGCTGACTGATGTTGACACAGCTAGAATGGTTTATTTCAGTTATTTTCATAGTGTAATGTCCTATGGAATTCTTCTCTGGGGTAGCTCTGCTGACATTGACACCATATTTATATTGCAAAAAAGAGCTGTAAGAGCTATCTATAATCTTGGCCCGAGAGTGTCTCTAAGAGAAAAATTCAAAGAGGTCAACATTCTAACTGTACCATCTCAGTATATATATGAAAACTTACTATATGTGCATAAAAATATCGATTCCTTCTGTAAAAGGAGCGATACACATAATGTAAATACTAGATATAAGAACAATCTCATACTGCATACTACCCGTCTCCACAAAATAAGTAACTCTTTTATGGGGCAATGTATAAGATTCTATAACAAACTTCCCAATGATATTAGAGAATTGTCTACGAATAAGTTTAAAAGAATTATTAAAGCCAAATTGTGTAGCAGGGCATATTACAAAATTTCTGATTATTTAAGTGATAAAAGTGCTTGGGATGGAGTTGTTCTGAGTCAACACACATGATTGTAATTAATCTTAAGTATATTTTATTTTAAAAAAGGATTCCTACTGAGTTTTCTGGCAGTGTTTCTCAGTAGCTGCCACGTCATGCACTGCACGGTAGGGTAAAAAAAATATGACGATTAGGTTTAAAGATTCTTTATTCTCAATAAAAACAAATAAGTCACTTACTTGAGAACAATAAATAATAACTTATAATAAATTACATAAGGTCGAGTTCGTAGTTTGGTACTCATCTAATGTACCCACTTTCCCGAGGTTAAGATATTGAGTAAGATTCTTGTACATATTGAAATAATCGGGTTTTGAATACATTAGATGAGTTTACATGTTTAATGTCTGGTGGTAGTTTGTTGAACATCTGTGCCCCTTGATAAGTCAGCATCTTCTTGCCATAATTTGTCCTAATCTTAGGTAAGACCAAAAAACTCGCCCGGCGAGTACTACGTTGAGTTGTGTGCTTGATTTTGATGAAAGATAAACTAGATTTAATATTTTTGTTAAGAACTTTCCGAATAAAAATGCAGGTGTTGTACGTAAATAATTGTGTTAAATTCATAATTTTAGTTTCTTCGTAGATTTTACGTGTTGGAGTAAGGCGTGGATAGTTAAAAATTAATTTTATAAGTTTATTTTGCATCATTTGTAGCTCTCCTAATTTTGTCTTAACTGTATTACCCCAGATTTCTATTAGATAATGTAAGTGAGGTTTAACTAAAGCATTGTAAATACTGTGTCGCAATTTGTTTGGAATGCATTTAACTATGTTCCGAAGTGATCCCAGTAGTGACGATAGTTTAGTTTTTATGTGATCCAAGTGAGCATGCCATGATAAATTACTGTCAATTCTTAATCCGAGATATTTTTCACATGATTTTTGCTGCAAGGGTTCGTTATTTATTAATAATGATGTGTGTGGAGGTATAATTTTATTCTTTGCTTTAAATATTATGTAACAGGTTTTAGAAATATTAATAGTTAGTAAATTATGTTGAAACCATAAGTGCAAAACGTTTAAGTCTGCTTGTGCTTGAGAAACGATTGAATGAATAGAGGAGCCAAAATAAAACAGACAGGTATCATCGGCGTATAGCGTGAGATGGCCATGTAATTTAAGTTCTTGAATGTTATTTATGTAGATTAGAAAAAGCAAGGGCCCCAATATAGATCCCTGCGGAACCCCACAAGTGATAGGCATTGCGTCACTCTGATAACGATTATTATCTAGTTTAACTACTTGGGTTCGGTTTTCCAGATATGATTGCAATATTTTAAAAGCGTTTCCGGTAATATTGGCCAATTCTAACTTTTTTACCAGTATTTCATGCGAAACAGTATCGAATGCCTTTTTTAGATCGATAAAAATACCCAAGACAATATTTTTGTTATCTATGCTATGTTTTATTTTTGTGACAAGATCAATCGTTGCCGAGAGTGTGCTACTTTTTGGTCTGAATCCATATTGTCTTTCACATATAAAATTTATGGCTATTAAATGTTTTTCTATGCGGCTGTGTAAAATTCTTTCCAATATTTTTGAAAAGACAGGTAGAACCGAGATCGGTCTATAGTTTCCCGGATCTGACTTAGTACCCGATTTATGTATTGGTGTGACTTTTGCTACTTTAAGCGTATCAGGGAATTTACCATTAATCAAAAGATTATTGAAGCACTTAGTCAAGACACCAGTTATTAAAATTGCTACACTTTTTATTGACTTAGTGTTTATACCATCTAGCCCAGTACTACAGTTCGAATCCAAGTTTGCAATTATTTTAGAAATTTCATCTTCAGTACATGGCTTAAGTTCAGATAAAATTGGAGTATTCTTTGGAAGATTATTAGGTAACGCATAATAATGGTTATCATGGAAATGCTTTGGAATTTCTTTTGCTAGTAGTGGGCCGATAGTAGTAAAATAATTGTTAAAGATCTTACATATCTCATTTTCATCGGTTACATACTTGGAATCTATATATAGTTTCGACGGAGCACCGTTTTGCTTAATACGATTTCTTGCCAAACTATTAACTAAGTCCCAAATACTTTTTGGCTTATTGATACAATTGATAAATTTGTTGTAATAGTAGGAGTTTTTAGTGTTCTGAATTTGTGTACCTAGTTGTTGTTTTTTTGTAATATACTCTACTTCGAGATCGTTATTGAGAGGGTTCGCTTTCAGTGAGGTCCACAGCTTGTTTCTTTCGTTGATTTTGTTTATTATATCCTTGTTTATCCAGTCACTTTGGGGAGTATTTTGGATTTTTGTTTTAGTAGTTTTGCTTCTTTTTATCATCATTTTCATTTTGTTTTCTAGCTGGTTGTAGTCGTCACTTAGCTCTGTAGTATTTATTGATTTCATTAGGTTGTGTAGTTTTTTGTAATCTATTGCTTCATAACTGGTTTTAATTTTTGGCGGAGATTTTGTTTTTTTTATTTCAATAAATATTTGTTTGTGATCAGACATTGATGAATCAATTACTGCCATGTGAAAGTGATCATTTTTAAGATTAGAGCTGACATGGTCGATTATTGATTTTCTAGTCTTTGATTCTCTTGTGCAATATTGTTTACTGATTTTATTTATTATTGTGTATCCGGCCTCTTTAACGCATTGTTTATAAAGTTTTGTAGTCCTGTCCTTTGTTAAGAGATCAATATTAAAGTCTCCGAATACTATAGCACGCTTCATTTGTTGTAGTTGTTCGTCGTAAACTTGCAGAAAGTCGTTGAAATTGGTGTTGCCAGGGTTGTACACTACACCCACCTCCAAAGCGTATCTCTCTAAGCAAATCCACAAATAATTGTTTCCTCCTTCATACTTGGATATTGATAAGCTATGCTTCAAGTTATTGTGGACATATGCAGAGACTCCACCGCCTCTGGAGTTCAGTCTGTAGTTGTAGTAATGTGTGTAGTTATTTATATGCAGTTGTGCAGCTTGAGCCTCATTGTTTATCCAAGTTTCAGTAAGTAATATAAGGTGAATCGTGGTAGGCAGAGACTGTATAACACATTTGAGCTCATCAAGCTTTCCTTCTTTGCGTATACTTCTAGCATTTAGATAGAAAAATCTAAGTCGTGATTTGTTTATTATGATATCGTGATAATTGGGGATTGTTTGATAAGTATTGCTAAGTAGGTCGACAGTTTTATTTGTTGTTATTAGTTTTTTGGCGGAATTTTAATGATGGTAGGAGTGCCATGTACATACTTTATCGTGAGGTCATTATCTCCTTCGTTCTTACGTCGTGTAAGTTCATCTTTTAAAGATTTAAGGTACTTTTGTTGAGCCGGAGTCTGGTCTGAAAATATTTTTATGTTTTCGGGAAGTTTATCCTTGTTACGAAGAAGATACTTGGCTGGTGTTGAAGTATCGAAACACAGCTTTAGTCGACGATTTTTGCCAGGTGTATATTTGCCTAATCGGAACATTCTACTTGGTTTTTGAGGGTCAAGACCTGCCGCTATCAATATTTTCAAAATATCTGCTTCATCTCTGTTAGCTCTCTCGGTTGCACTCGAAGATGATTGTTCTGGGATCCCTATAATAAGAATGTTTTTCTCTCTGTTTTTGCGTTCAATAACCTCTTTAATTAGATGCTCATTCACGGATTGGTCATGTGATGAGAAGGTTTCTGAAGTAATCTTTAATGAGAGGATATTTGATTCCAAACTTTTTACCTTCTCAGTTTCTTTGGATAATTGTGTTTTAACTTGTGACATTTGCATTTGTAGATCATTTTGATTTTTTGAAAGTATGGACATTGATTGTTTAACGTCATTTATTTGAATTGCGTTTTCTCGGAACAGTTGTGCAGTTTGTTCATTAAATAAATTTAACTCGGTAATTTGAGACCTGACTTCAGCCAAATTTTCTTGCATTTTATTGATAATCTGCTCGTTGGATCCAACGTATTTTTCCAAAAGTGAACTAATGTTTGATAACTCCGATCTGATATTTTTGATATCGTTAGAGCAACCACAGTCTTGCTCTGGTTGTTTTCTCTTGCGAAAGGTTATTTGTTGATCAGTAGTCAGTGCACTTAACTTCGATAGGTCGGGATGCGAACCTGTGTTAGCGGCGCCGCTGGCTGCCTGTCGTGGTGGTGATCTTTGTACACTCATAATTGATTTTTATAACTAGGTACAGCAACTAGGTTTAGCGCAGTCACAAGTATTAAACAACCGGTAGGGTAAATTTTTAAACACAACACGACTCGGTGCAGTAGGTACTTAGTTCGGTACGTCGCAGTATTCCACAGAGAACGATACTTTGCCGCGATCGTGGGAAGAAGGTCCCAAGCGCCGTGCAGAACGCGGCACTTACGCGTTTTAACGAGACGCCAAGAACTATCACTTAATGGCGGTGAATATTTTTAAAACTTGCGGTATTTTGTCCAATAAATTGTTGTATATCACTTTATTATTGTTCAACCACAGTCTAGATCGAAGGTAAACACTGTTTAGCGTTGATTTAAGCACAAATTCCACTAGGGCACTTGGTTTAGGCACATAAAATTATTTTATAAACGGGAGTGAATCAATACGTGTGTGATCTGGTGAGAACTCGTTACGTTAAATACAAATACGATTCCACATAAATGTAAAATTTTTACGGAATAAAGTTACTTTGACTTTGACTTGACTTTGACTTTGACATAATTGTTTCTTAGAAAGTAATTTTGGAGTATGCAATAAATAGAATGTATGACTCTCGTTAACACGTGTTTGCTTGCTTGGGGTCAGGTGTTTATTTTATTATTTTTCTCAACCTCTTTATGTCGAATCCAAATCCCCCTAAGTCGAAATCTCTATAACTCGATTTTTTTGGTGTCTCCCTTGATCTTCGTCTTATAGAGGTCCTATACTTTCTTATACAGAAGATAATAAGGTACATATGATATGCGGAAACGCAAAGACAAATAAATAGTGATACAGCTATAGCATAAACATTTCTTGGCGAATGTCGTAAGTGCTATATTCGGATGTATCACTCACAACAACATTACTAAATAAATAATGCAAAGACATACTGCTGGCTGAAAAATCCTTGCTTTGGTTTTGGGCGAAAGTTTTGTAATTTTTTCATTTTACACTTTTATAGTATTTGCCGCAAACCAAATCGAAACTCAAAAGCCATCGATTTATTCATACGATGGGAATCGATCCTGAACCTACTACCATTCAGGGTGGAGTAGTAGAAGGTGCAGTGTTGAAAATCAAATGCATGATTTTCCCAGTTTTTAGTGAATTATAATATTATTTTGTATTAGCATAATCAAATGATATTATGTTATTTCAGCAAACCTCACCATTTCGGACGAGGAGTGCCAGACTCTCCTGGACACCAAAAACATCTCGCTGTTTGTCGATAATGTAAGTTTCACACTGTTAGGAGTGCGCTTTCCAATCGAGTTTTTATACAAGATTCCCCACCAAATCTTCACTCCACTTGATTTATTGTCGCTGAACAAAGATTGTAGTTTATATCTCTCAAATAACTTGTACGTTTCTATAGATTCAAAAATTCTTAAAAATCATTTCAAACCCCATAGAACGGTAGATAATGCAAAAGAAATTTAAACGACTTGAAGTAAATTTTTAGATATACTTGAATAAACTAAATCGCACACTGCACTGTTTATAATAATTCGCAAGATAAGCTCATATTTACTAGACATGCACCGCTTTATTCTCTTACCTAGGGATCTTAAAGGACATACGAAACATGAATACTGACTGAGTCAGCAGTGAGCAGTTCATACCCCAGACCTGCACACAAGGCATTCATGAGAATTAGTTTGTAACTAGCGCACTTCGATATTAAATTCAACATTTTTGAAGTCCCGGCAATATCGGCCTAGCCGTTCTTATATGTTACATTTTATCTATTTATTATGTATTATAAAGAAGGAGTAGCGAATACTACTTTCATATGCAATACGTAAAAGCTCTTACTTTGAAGTCATAAACAGAAACTTCAGTTTAATTAATTTATACCGACATAGATATGAGTTCAAAGAGGGAAACACTCAGAGCGTGTTTCCCTATATATCCTATCCTTATACTCAAATCCTAGGGGTCGACTTTGGAAATTGTGTATGTCAAGACAATAAGTAGGCTAGGACATCATCAGACCTGGGTATAGAGTGTCTGGCGGCTGGCAGGTGCGCGCGGAGACGGCGGAGGCGCGGCGCCTGCTGCGCGACGTGGAGGCGCGCCACGACGAGCTGGCGCGCGTGGAGGCGCAGCTGCGCGACCTGCGCGACCTGTTCCTGCAGCTCGCGCACCTCGTGGCCGCACAGGTAGCTTGCTATATGCATTCAGAGCGATCAGTTGCAAGGCACTTTCAGCCTTACGGGAAAGGACTCAAAGGTCGGTACTTCACATTAAGAAGATAAAGTTTTCTCCGAGTTACTGGTGTTACACCCATCATCTTAGAGAAAGCTTTGTCTTCTTAGTGTTCAGTACCAACCTTTGAGTGCATTCTACATGTTTAAATTCCTGGAAACGAATTACCGTACCCTACCTACCAATGTATGTATACCATAATACATATCTAATGTAGTTAATTCTATTAATATTATTAGCTCTCAACACTTCAGCTTATAACTTTGTTTAATTTGGAATAAGCTTCTAAACTTCATGTCCAAGACGGGGAGACCCTGGAGATTTGTTATACAGGTTTCGAGCCTAATACAGACTCCAGCTCTCTCATAGTACTTCTTTAAATCATTATTTAATCATTATTTTTTAATATAACAACACGTATGTATGCGCCTTTAAAGGAGAAATATATTATTATTTTATTTATTTATTATTATTATCTATTTTGATATCCGTCTCCACTGGTATGATTGGTTGTCTGAGTCTGTCTGAAAAGGAATCAAATTAGTTTTCGTTTAAAAAAATATTTGCTTCACCATTGAAAACCAAAGAGTACTAATATTAATTTTGTCGAATTCTAAAATATGATTAAAACATCCTACCAAACACATAATTTTCACCTATTATCATTTTTATACTTGACAACAAAGCATAAAAAATACTTCACTTTATTATACCGAGTCCAGCATCATGCTATATGATATTTTGATAAATTATCTATAATAGTAACAAAAACCGAACTGTGTTCAATATAAATTTGCTTCCAGTGCCCACTCCGCAGGGATTGGTATTTACTTGAATTTGCTTTTTATCCATATAATATGTGGTTTACGAATACGTTATGAACATACTTTGCTTATTTATAAAGTATACAAATCTATTCGAGTTATGGACATCTATTTTTAAAATAAAAATTTGTCTATATAATTATTTTTGCTCCAAAAATATAATAATAGAAAAACTATTCATTAAAATAAAGACTGTTGGAGGAAGTATTTACCCACAACGGGGCTTAACTTAACTAATGAATGGATCATCTTAATGTCACAAATCTATATTTAAGTATGAATAGCTTTTCTAATTTTATTAGTATATATATATATATTTAATTTTTCGATATTTGACTATTAATTATGAATTAGTGATAACGATTAGTTACTGGTTATTAACATAAAACAAACCCTTGAGAGAGCTGGAGTCACTACAAAGCATTTACGAAGAAACATTAACAAGACACAAACGTCACAGACAAGTCACTTTTATCCAATTTTATTTCCAAAACTTCACTATTTATAACACAAATATATAATTATTTGTCAAGCAGATGTTTAACTCGTCGTACTCACACACGTTTTGAAACATATAATGAATACATAATTTGGTCGTTGCAGCAAGAGCAGATCGACAGCGTAGAGTACTACGCGCTGCAAGCGAGCGAGCACGTCGGCTCCGGCGGCAACCATCTCCTCAAGGGCACCGTCATCCGCACGAAGACCAGGAAGGTATTACACTACAAACTGTTTACTTCTTGTAGAAAGATAACGAGGAAAAGTAATGTCTCTATCGCGAGGAACTTACGAACATGCAATTATTTACTCAGACCAACCATTTATAATTTTATATGTCAACTTCGAAACACGAGATTAGAGAGGTAGTGACGAGGTATCTACTATAACCACTGCGCCACTCAAGCTCTTCTAGTGACGATTAGGTACAAAGTGTAAGAAGCTTGACGCAATTTGTCTATTCTGACAGCTCTATGGTAATAACTATATAATGATTTGTTTTAAAAATTCATGAATGTATATCTGCCGTTCTCATGGCGATGTCTAACCCACCAAAAATATTATAGCATCACTTTTTGACTAGAACACTTACACTCTAGAGACGCAAAACATACCCAAAATCCAAACTTATATACCCACCAAAAATATTATAGCATCACTTTTTGACTAGAACACTTACACTCTAGAGACGCAAAACATACCCAAAATCCAAAGTTATAGTAAGTTCTTTATTTAATAGACGACAAACAAGATAAGATAAGGTAAAGCTTACACCAAAAAAATTGTAAATACAATATGCGATGCGACACAGAATTGTACAACTGGCGGTCTTTTCGCTAGGTGTCATCTCTTCCACACGACCTGTAGAAATGGAATAGTTTGCACAAAACATCATTTCAGATGAGAATATTTTTTTGTTTTATGTTTTAAGAGTGGGACTTTTCACTAGTCTGCTCTTAAAACTTATTTACTTTCATCATTATTTCATTTCCTATTTTCTTGAAATTGGTTATTCTTGTATCAGAATTACTTTAACCGTGAAGTGTTGCGTTCAATACCAGCCAATGAATTGAACTTTCTTATTGAAATTACGAATTACCAGATGAAATACGATGCCTTTGCTAATTGTGATATTAGCTAGCTCAAATCAATAGGCAATATCCAGTTGAGAACTAAAGGAAGTTAGTAGAAAACATATTAGATTTAATTATTACATCTGTACGTTGTATCAGCGAACAGTTTACTTTAGCCGTATATCACTGTTCCAAAATATTATTAACACTAACTTAATTTATGTCATTTCTGAATATTCCATCCAGCTCGTTTCATAAATGGAAAGCATAATTTGTCCCTCCATATACATGCTTTCAATTAATGAAAGTTGTTAATGGGCTGAAAACACCCAACTGTACAGTATTGTGCTAGCTAACAGGAACAGGCCCAAATAGAGGGAACGGAAAACTATAAAATCTCGGTAAAAACAGGGTAAAATTCATTCCAACGACATTAAAGGCAATCAAAACATTAACTTTAGGATTTAACCGGGTGTCATTTTTAGAGGTGACGTTGTGATTTATTTTGTCAAGCCAAAGTAAAATTACACATGTATATACCCGTAAATAGATGGCCGTAAAATTGCGGATAGAACACCAATTAGGCCAGCAGCTTAAGACAGTGGCCTTCAATTGCCTTCGAATGAGGCTGGCGGTGAGGGGCGTAAGATAATAATTTGTGTAATACGTATTACTACAAGTATACTTATCCCGAGTCTCCGTCCATAAATCATTCCATGATTATGAGGTAGCCGCGATACTGGGATTCTTTTCCGAGTTATCTTAGAATTAACATTTATTTTTAAACTTTTCTAATTATTACATTTTTGAAATCGATTGTTGATCTCTTAATATATGCTTGTTTCTGTTTACAGAAGAAATTGAGTCTGGTGCTGTGCATTGTAATTGGCCTTGGCGTTGTTCTGATCGTGCTCATTCTCACGTAACTGCTATGTGGGACCTGTGCATGTGTGGATATGTGTATTTGTGTGTGTATGTGTGTGTGTGTGTGTGTGTATGAATGAGTGTGTGTTAGTGTGGCTGTGTGTGTGCGTGTGCGTGAGTACGCAAATGTGTGTGATGTGCTACCTCGATACCATAATTGCTAGTCATACATAAATAAATGAATTGAAAATATATTATTATGTACGGATAATAAATATAATTATTTTATACTATTAAATAATGATAATGAAAACTGCTGTATATATTTAATGCTCCAACAAATAATCAATAAATAGAACGACTTGGTGATTCTCACGGTAACCCGACACTATCATATCTTACCATATCATCATCCGCGGCTGGCAAAAGGCCTCCCAAATGATATTCACAACTGCCGGTCTGGCGCTGCTCGCACCCGCGACTCTTGTAAGCTCGTCGATGCATCTCGTTGTGACCGATCAAGAACTACCAGGTTTGGCAATTCTTTGGGCTATATCAATTACTTTGGTTCCCCTGCGGATTCGCCATTTCTGATTCGATCGCGCAGTGATATTCCTATTATGCTCCTCAGGTGACCTTGAACGTCTCTGTTCCATAAGTAATCACTCATACGCACTGGTCGAAGACATTCAACTTGAGACCTTATTCTATCGAAACAAAGGCTTATTCATAGTCCACATGCGCTAAGCATAATGCCTGATGATACTACCAGGCTGGGTGTATAACTTTCCGCAGCGTATGTACTCTATGCTGCTAAAGCCTTTTCTGAAACCAGCTTCTTCGGGAGGCTGGAATTCTTCAAACCTGCATACGAGAAGATACGTAATGACTCCCAAAAGTAACTAGTGAACATGACTCAGCAGTAAGATGGTTCTATACAGGTATTTGGCAGCATCATCAGGAAGTTAGAAAACTTAATCGCTCCGGTTTTAAGCGCGTTGAAGACTGAGATATTGTAGAATATTTGTCTTCTCGTCCACAAGATCAAGTTTATTTCTGGTATTACCATCAGAGCTCACTGGGTGAGCTCCATTTACTGTAATCCGGCTTCCTGAAGAAGGCATTACATAACACAAATAAAATAAAATAAAAATAAAATAAAAAAGTTTTTATTCACGTAGACTTTAAAAAAGCGCTTGTAAATAGTCAGAACATGTTTGTAGTAATATAGTTGTATACATTATTATTACTAGTAACATAGATATTTAGGTACACATTGTATGAAAACATTTATAAAATTTATTTTATTATAGCATTGATATTTAGCTAGCTCGTATCAAGTTATTGTCAAGAGATTATGTTTAATTATCTAGTTTAAGTCTAATATTCTTACTACATATTGTCAATGGTTCTGTCTATATTAAGGTATTATTATAATGACGGACCTTGTGTTAATAACGACGGTCGCGCTTTAATGCTACCACCGCATCCATTGCGCCCCAACTGAGAAGACCCAGCGAAACAAACTCAGTGGGTTCATCTACTACCGGTTTCAACACGACCCAGTTCAGACGGTCCGGCGAAACATACTCAAGCGGGCATGAACACGGGATTTGGTCCAATTAGAGTAAGTAATTATTTAGTTGGCAACCACAATATATGCTCGATCGGTTGTCGAGAATAGGAGTGTGTTGATAATAAGCATTCATTATTATTTTAGATTATATTTAGGTATACAAAAGAAAAACTTCGAAACAATAACATTATTCAATAATTTTAAATTAAGTATATGATGCAATCGTACGTTACAGATAGTTCACGTAACTCAGCAGATCAGTCATGTCTATATGGCTACAACAATAACTAACTATTTACAAACTAATACACGGAAACTTAATACTAATGGGTAACGATCAAGTGGATTGCTCTACTAAAACCGCGTGGCGCTTTGCCGCAACATATTCCCGGCCGCTGAAATCTCCTAATTTGCAATACCTCAGTTCTTCAGCAGTGGGCAGCGAGTACAATCGTGTGAAGGGGCGTCGGATGTTACCTGTTATCTTCTGTACTTCTGCGACTCTAGCGAACCCATCAGGTCCAAGAAACAGCTGACGAACCGTTACCAATCGCCAGCATAAGGGATATGTGTTGTCTTCTTACCAAAAGCACCATGTCTCCAATGTTAAGCTGGGCATCCCATTTTGTTCTCCGTTGAAGCTCAGACAAGTACAGTTCCCTTTGCCATCTATTACAGAACTTAACATTAATTTTCTGGGTTGTCGCATACAAATAATCTCTAGATTAGTTGTATGCGACAACCCTAAGACATAGAATTACACTCATATTTTATGTATTACCCATTGCAGAAAAAGAAGTGTCATTTCCTGCAATGGGTAATACATACATGCATGTCCACCTTAGGACATTGAGTGGTAATCGTGACGGCACGGTTAGGCTGCTCTGTGCTAAGTCGAACCTAGCGCCTTTAAAACCGATAACGGTGCCTCGACTCGAGTTGGTCGCTGCTTTTTTAGCTAATAGGCTTTGTAAAACAGTTCTAGATTCACTCCGGAACCGGCTGGGAAGAATAGTTCACTGGTACTGTTATCCCGGTTCTTCGATTTGGGTTTAAAAAAATAACCCGATTGAATTAGAACTACTTTTATTTAAAGATTATACAAGAAATAGAAGACCGACCCGGACCGTTTTTGCAATCAACTGAACTCGAGCAGTGGAAATTGATTATATTTATAATATTAGAAATGCAACTATAGCATTTTAAGGGATGGATTGTCAGCCCATCCATGTACATAGCTGGGATATAACAACCCCCCGCGGAAGACTGAAATTCGGGGTAAATTAGCCGAAATTCAGTGATAGATATTATAAATCTATTCTCTGATTTCTTATCATCTTCAACAGTTACTACGGTAAGGGTCGGTTTAACATTAGATTTTATTTTTAAGTTCTTATAATGAATCATTAACCTAATACATTTATAAACCACAAAGATAATAATTATATATATATATATATATAATCGTAGAAAATACAAAGTATTGATTGCCGTATTTCATTAAAATAGGCTTTTCTTCGATTATTTTATCGCGTTCCGTAAGAAAATTGGAATTCGATTTAGTCTGGGTTAAGTCATCTAAATCGATGTTCTGAATTGGAACTGGTTCAATATTTTTTATCTTATTATCAAGTAAACAACAAGAGTCATTAACTATACTAAAATCTAAACTAGGAGTACGTATACTTATGTTTATATAGTCATTAGAAGATATGAGTCTAGAACTTTTTGTGTATACGGTTTATTGATTAGGGGTGTGCAATAAACCCGCGCCGGACACTATTAAGTCTTTAAGTTCCGAGACGCCACACTCGATTGATACTTTAGTTGATCTAGTTTGTACAAAGATCCAGTGGTTATTTTTAAGTGGTTTCCAAATGTCTAGATCACCAACGATTGTCTTAGTTTCGCACTGAATTGGGATAGCACTCATTGTTTTTGTCAACAATTCACTCTCACAGGTAGGGTTATTGTTTGTTAGCAAAACAACCGGAATTTCGCATAAATAGAACTCAGAGTTTATCCTTTTACACTTATCTGAACTATCTAAATTACAGAAATTCAGTTTATCCTTAGAAATAGCAGTATATAAACTAGATGGCGATATTAAACTATAAACATTAGGGTTGTCCACACCATGGGGGGTGGGCAACGCCAAATTATGGTATAGGTTAAACTCGTCATGAGTGACAAGGGGTATTTGCAAAACAAATACTAATTTATTATTATAATAATAACATGCGACACTGGATATACTTAATATTAAATGAATATTGTCTAGACTTATAGCAATCGGGATCTCGGCATTCATAGGTAGGTGCCTATCGTTATCAGCGAGTTCTCGGTATAGTTGAGACGGGGACAATATGTTCGGATGTAGAATGTTTTGGCTACTTAACATAATAGCATTAATTAAATCTTCTAACTGGAACGATAATGTTAGCAACGAGCTTTCGAGGTTGGTTAGTATGGAATGGACTTTTGTTTCAGTAATTAAAAGTGTTAAAGTGTTAAGATGAAGAGTACGAGGTGTGGTTTAAAAAATACAAATCACTACACTCGATCAACTTTGAAATTTATTAATAACAATGATTATACAAAAGGTAATGGGTTCTAAGCCCGTCAATTATGTATGCCCTATTGAGGTAGGCGCGCTAATGTACTCTCCTGGCTTCGACGATGACGGTGATCACGCGGAGATCCAGGAGGTTGCCAGGCCGGAGGATGACCCACTGGGTTTATGCTGGTCTTTGGTGTAGCAGTGTTGGTGACCACCAGGTACCGGTAGGTGCGATGTTGCGATACGGTTACAGACCGTAGTTTGGACCCTGGGATTCAATTCCCAGGGTCCAAACTACGGTCTGTAACCTCTGTAACTTAAGTATATTTTATTTTAAAAAGGACTCCTACTGAGTTTTCTGGCAGTGTTTCTCAGTAGCTGCCACGTCATGCACTGCACGGTAGGGTAAAAAAATATGACGATTCCACATAAATGTAAAATATTTACGGAATAAATGATTATTGACTTTGACTTTGTACATCTAAATTTCAATATAATTTCATGTTGTCAAGTATGTATGAGCAATTCCTTGAATATACTGTTAATTATCTCACATGTTAGAAACTCTCCTTAAATCATTGTAGTCGGCGGTGGGTTTTTGGAGCGGACATACTTCAATACTTAATATATTAAATACTGGGCCAATAACTGGGCTATTCCATGTCAACATCGTAGTGTAAGAACAAGCTTTCCACTTGTCTTAAATCTCGAACAAATCACGAACAACAATAGCACATTCACACGGTCTCCGATGATAAAATACCCACCTGTTCTCAGTGTGGTCACTTTATTTGCCATGCGCATATTATCACCATAATAATTAAATATAACAAACGTTGGGCGTATTTTATTTATTTATTAGAAACAAACAGTCTTACAAAACTCAGATACTTAAAAATAAAATGTATATAATTGTAGACCTAAAGTTTCCTATATGAAATACATACTATATGCTAAATAGCTCTTTTTTACTTAAAAAGTAATATACAAGTACAAGTACATGCCTCTCAGTTTCGAGAATTAACTTCTCGAAAATGAGTGGCATGTACCTATATTTGTAATATATATTTAAAAGTAATTAGATAAAATTTAAAAGTAATTAGACAAACATACTGGAGGATTAATTTCAGTTAGTTTTAGAGTACAGAAATATAATTTAAAGCTTTTTTCTTAAAGCAATTTAAGGTTTCGTTAAAAATGTCAACATCAATAAGCTTATTGTTGTACAATCTGCAACATCTTCTGATAAAACTGTTATTAGCGTAACAAGTTCTACTACTACGAACAACAAATAACTCGTTTTCGACAATTTCTTTCACGTCTGCGCGGCACTCTGAATGAAAATGGCTGCAATAGTGCAGGAGCGTTCATGTGGTTATTTATTATTTTGTAAAGACATGTCGCATCAGCTAAATCAAGGCGGTGACTCAAACGAGAAATATTATGATTTACTAATGAAGCCTCATAATCGGAATACCAATGTCCAGTGCGGTAACAAAGAGCCCTAACAAATTTCCTTTGAACCCCCTCTATTTTATCAATATGAATATTAAAAAATGGATGCCAAACAGAGTTTGCAACTCTAAGTGGCTACGTACGTAACAGTTGTATAATATTGTATAAGTTATTTTTTGTCGAAATGATTTACAAACACGCAATATAAAACCGAATTGCTTATAAGCTTTATTAACCATTTTATCTAAATGGGGGATAAAAGAGAGTTTGGAGTCCATTGTAACACCTAGGTCCCGAATCTCAGTGACCCGCGTCAAGTCGTTGTTGCAAAGTCTATAGGTAAAATTTTGGATACGTTTTTTCCTGGAAAAACTAATAACATAACACTTTTCTGGGTTTAAATATAAACTATTGGCGTGACAGAAAGTTTCAAATACTTGCAGATCTTTTTGTAATAAGTTGCAATCGTCTATAATTCTAATAACTCGAAAGATTTTAGTTGCATCCGCATGTTGCATCCGCAAGTAATTGATTGGAATAAGACATATTGTTAGTGATATCGTTAATGTACAAAATAAATAATAGGGGCCCAAGATGGGACCCCTGTGGGACCCCAGAAGTGATGCATTTCACTCTTTAGTCGCGCATAGTGGTGGACGTGTACGTTAACAATATTTAATTAATACTTATTCTGAATATATTGACCTCCTTTTATGTCGGACATTGCAGTGTAATGTATTTTGTACTGACGACCTTAAATAATGTACTCACAGTGAAGTAACAGTGTAATAATTAAACCAAAAAACATGACTAGTCCTTTGAGTGGTCTCGTGCATCCTGCGGGCTCACCATATCCATATACGGCGCCGTTGCAACCTACACCTTCAGACTCTGACAGTGGAGCTTTGAACATTCTCTATACTTCCGAGATCCAAAAATGGTTGACTAACATCAACTGTAATTTAAATGAAGTCTGCACCATCATCACTGAAGGTAAGCTCAACTCAGAGCAAAAACTTCGCATAACTAACCTGTGCCGTAAAGTCGAACATGGTAGTTCACAAATGGCTGTCATGTACCAGTCCTTGAAGCAGAAAGCCATTCAAGCATTTAACAGGGTGGACGAACTAAAAGATGAGCGGGAACTAAAAGACCAATTATCCGGATTGAGACAAACCATCAAGGAATCATCAGGGACTACGTCTTTTGCCGATATGGTAAAGAGGGGTTCTAATAATTTTATTAAGCCCAGCCAAATGAATTCCGTGGCTATTTACCCCAACAACTCAAGCAAGTCTACGTCAAGCGAGGATACCAAATCCATGATCCAAAAAATTATTCGGCCAGAGCAAATGAAGCTCCAAGTTCGTGGACTACGTAAAACGATTAATGGCGGAGTCATCATTAACACCGAGACCAAGGAAGACGCAAAAAAATTAAAAGTCGCTGTGGAACAATCGTCGTCCGGGCTTACAGCTGGTGATCCCTACAAGCGCAAACCTCGAATTGTTATTGTCGGAGTGCCCACATCGCTAACAGAAAAGGAGTTATTTCGGTGTATCTACGAACAGAACGTCACCGAAAAGATCCCATCATTAACTTTTGAAGAGTTCTTGTCCTCAACAAAACTAAGCCACAAGTCTGGTAAGAAAGATGTCACAACATGCAATTTTATAATCGAGGTCACAGCTAATATCCGCAAAGCCCTAATTTCACAATCCAGAATCTTCATAAACTGGACCTCTTGCCCAGTTCGTGATTTTACACTTGTAACGAGGTGCTACAAATGCCAGCTATACGGGCACGCAGCAAAATTCTGTAAGGACACCGTTTCCATGTGCGGACATTGTGGCGAATCAGGGCATTCAATGGCAGAATGCACAAAGAAAGGTGATGCCCCAAGATGTGCTACATGCCTCCGTTTTAAGAAGCCGTGCAATCACAAAACTGGAGACATTGAGTGTCCCGCTAAAAAGAGCGCAGAACTAAGATACATCAACTCAATCGATTATGAGGGCGCCTAGAGCGCCGTACATTTTATTTTGTTTATTAGCCTTAACTAGAACAGATATAGTTTTACACAATGACGCATAATTTAATTGATGATGTAGATAAAATTTGCTTGTATGACTCAAAACAGTGTGACACTGAAAGTTGCAATCAATACATTTCCGCATTTACTAACCCATTAACGATACTAACACAAAATATTCGGAGTATTTTTAAGAACATAGACAGTTTTAATATTTTTCTACATAGATTAAATGTGGACTGTGATGTAATAATTCTTACGGAATGTTGGCTTTCCAATCGTGATGGTAATATTCCTGTGATACAGGGATACAACAACTACAACAGTTCAGTCAACTTCAATCAGAATGATGGGGTGGTTGTCTATACTAAAAAATCTCTTCTTGTCATTGTTGAAGAGCCCGTTGCACAGGAATGCAATTGCTTAGTTATTAAAATTGGAACCGACATCGCAATCGTGGCGATTTACAGGCCTCCTTCTTTTAGAAATTTACATTCTTTTCATAATTCTCTTAATACAATACTCTCAACTCTCTCCTCTTTTAATAATATTGTTTTAACTGGAGATATCAACTTAAACATAAATCCTGAAAACATCGATGCGGGGATGGAAAACTACCTTAATTTAAGTGCGTTTCATGGGCTTTTGCCTTCCCACACTTTTCCAACTCACCAGAGTGGTTCTTGTTTAGATCACGTCTTGCTTAAAGCTAAATTACCAAGCTTGACCCTTGTTACCAACGCCACAATAACTGATCACTATCCAGTTCTAACTACACTTGAATTATCGCTGCGTAAACAGTTAATGCAATCGCAACAAAAATCACACATAAACATGTGTAACCTTGAATGTGATTTGTGCAATATTAATTTTGACCCAGTTTACTATTCTGCTGATGCTAATACGGCATTGTTATACGTGATTAATAAACTGCAAGAAGCAATTTTACGTAATACAACTATAATTAGATTGAGTAGGAAAAATATTAACATTAAGCCATGGATCACACCGGGCCTTTTACGTTGTATACGTCACCGAGATAAATTACATAAAATAGTTAAGCAATCTCCACATAATTATACATTACAATTATCTTATAAAAGATACAGAAATTTCTGTAATAACTTGTTGAAAAAAATTAAAATTGAGTTTGACAAAAAACAACTTGATGAAGCAGGTTCAAATAGTAAACAGCTTTGGAAAGTTATAAAATCCACTACCTTTTCTTCTAACCAGCATAAATCGTCTTCAAGTTTACTACGCACTCACTCCTCACCGATTATCGCTGCTGACAACGCTAATAAGTTTTTTGCAAACGTTGGAAAGGAACTCGGGGATAAAATAAAAGAGCAAAACGTTAACTTGACTGGTTATTCTTCTACAAGGACTCAACTCCATAGTGGGAAATCTTTTGTTCTGTTAGACACAGATGAATCTGAAGTAGAACGAATTATTGTAGGGTTAAAAAACAGTTGCGCAGCGGGTTGGGATAACATAAGTAATAATATTCTCAAAAGATTTAAGCACATCCTAGTCCCTCCTTTAACTTTCATTTTTCAAACCTGCCTCTCTGATGGAATTTTTCCCAAATGTCTCAAAAAAGCCGTTGTTATTCCCGTTCACAAATCAGGGAGTAGGGATCTTGTAACTAATTACAGGCCAATTTCGTTACTACCTTCCTTTTCCAAAATTCTAGAAAAAATAATAAACAATAGACTTGTCTTATATCTAGAAAAGAACTCTTTGCTTTCAAACATGCAATTTGGTTTTAGAGCTAATTTATCCACATCAGACGCGGTTGAACATTTAACTGATTTTGTCACAGAGGAACTGGGAAAAGGGAACCTAGTAACTGGTATTTTCCTTGATCTAGCGAAGGCATTCGACACCGTGTCTATTCCTAACCTTCTATCCAAGTTAGAGGCATTAGGAATTAGGGGCACCCAGTTGAAACTCTTCGCAAGCTATTTAAATGACCGTACTCAATGTGTTAAAATTGACCAATTCATCAGTACGGACATAAAAATTCCTGCTTTTGGAATCCCCCAGGGGAGTATATTGGGCCCTACCCTATTCCTGATTTACATAAATGATCTGTGTTCCTTAAAGTTAGACCATGGAAAAGTAATTTCCTATGCTGATGACACAGCTTTAATTTTTTCGGCTCCAAACACTACTGCGGTTCATTATTACGCACAACATGGGTTTAATGTGATAAATAAATGGCTTAGAAATAATCTACTAACATTAAATGCTGAAAAGACAATGTTTATAAATTTTTGCATGCGTAAAAACCACAGACTTCCTAAACAAGATAACATATATGCACACTATTGTCCCAGTCCCTTGGTTCCTTGCGACTGTCCAGTTATTGCTAACACAAATAGCATGAAGTACCTTGGTGTTATTATTGATGAAACTCTATCATTTAAACAACATATCCTTGCCTTGTCAAATCGTGTACGGAAACTCATATTCGTATTTAAAAAGCTACGGCATATTGCTGATATGAAATTGATTAGACTAGTCTATCAGGCATTATGTCAATCTATTATTCAATACTGCATTACTTCCTGGGGTGGTGCTCCAAAAACATTAATGTTAATCATTGAACGTGCCCAACGAGCAATACTAAAAGTTGCAACTTTTCGACCTTTCCTTTTTCCTACGTGCCTCCTGTATGAAAAATGCAACGTTTTAACTGTCCGCCAACTATTTATTAAACGTGCAATTTTAAAACAACACACAACACTCACTTACAATGCTAACCTTACTAACACCAAGAGACGGAAAGATATTATCTGCACTAGTGCATCAGAGTCAAAGTTTATTTATGCAAACAGATTTTATCCTTTTCTCGGACCATATCTTTACAATAAAATAAATAAGTCACTATCTATATATAACCTTAACTATACAAATTGTAAAAAAACAGTCAGCAATTTTTTACAAAAATTGAGCTATGATGAGACTGAGGGATTATTTAGTATTCTAAAATAAGTTAATTTTTTAAACATTATATCTTAGGTTTTTGAATTTGTATGTATAATTAAATATTATTTAAATTTTTAACAAAGAATAAGTATACCTTTTAAGCCGTTAGAACGCCTGTGGTACAGGTTTAACCTAGTACAGGCACAAATTGTCAATAGCTTAGTATTAATTATTTTTAAATTAAGTAAATATAATTTTGTACACATTATTTCTTGAATAAAAATTTATTAATTTATTATTATTATTATTTATATTGCGAAATGTAACTTCCCTCCCGTCCACAGCTTGGGAACGATTTTCCACGTACGATTTTATCAGCGGAAAAGATCACCGCATATTCCTAAACGCCAAAGTCTTAAAAGAAGCATCTACTTGGGCGTTACTGTCCATAGCTTCTAATAGGTTAGGTTAGGTTGAGGAGGCGCTGTGGTTCCGCGGGGCGATGACGCAAATCTGCGACGCGTCTATGCCCCGGGTCCACACACATACAGGAAGGCGCCAGGTGTACTGGTGGACCGCCGAGATCGCGCAATTGCGCGTCGCGTGCGTGGCGGTCAGACGCCAGTACACCCGATACCGGAGGAGACGTCGTCGGGTCCCTGACGAAGAGGCCGCGCTGTATGAGGTGTACCGCGCGGCGAAGGAGGCTCTGCGGCTAGCCATCGGTGAAGCCAAGACGCGAGCCAGGGAGGAGATGTTGGAGACTCTGGACGGAGATCCGTGGGGGCGCCCTTATCGTGCGGTTCGAGGGAAACTTCGAGCCGCGGCGCCTCCACTCACGGAGAGTCTCCAACCCGAGCTGCTGGAGGAAGTAGTGGCAGCCCTCTTCCCGGCAAGAGCGGAGCACACGCCACCGCCGATGGCTTTGCCCACAGCCGCAGAGCCTACAGAGGATAACGCCATCAGCGTCCCAGAGGTGACACAAGAAGAGTTGAGGGCGGCCGTGATGCGGCTCCGGGCCAAGAACGTGGCTCTGGGGCCCGACGGGATTCACGGTTGTGCGTTGGCCCTCGCTCTGAAAGAGCTAGGTCCCCAACTGACGGGACTCTACACAGCGTGCCTTGAGCGGGGCCAGTTTCCCACTTCGTGGAAACATGGTCGTCTGGTCCTGCTCAGAAAGGCGGGGCGCCCTGCAGACTCGCCGTCCGGGTACCGGCCCATAGTGCTGCTGGACGAGGTGGGCAAGCTGCTCGAGCGCATAATCGCAGCCCGCCTCGTCGGCCACTTGTGCGGAGAGGGGCCGGACCTGGACGAGAGCCAGTTCGGCTTTCGGCATGGGCGCTCTACCATCCACGCTGTGTCGAGGGTGAGAGTCCTGGCGGAGGAAGCGGTGTCCCGGGGTGGGGTGATGTTGGCGGTGTCCTTGGACATCTCCAACGCCTTCAATACCCTGCCCTGGAGTTGCATTCGGGAGGCACTGCGATATCATCGAGTGCCTTCCTACCTCCGCCACATCGTTGGGGCTTACCTGGCGGAGAGGTGTGTCACCTACGTGGGACGAGATGGCGGACACCGGCACTCAGTGTCGTGCGGTGTTCCACAGGGTTCGGTTTTGGGCCCACTCCTGTGGAACATCGGGTACGACTGGGTGCTGAGGGGCGAACTCCAGCCGGGCGTGGACCTGACATGTTATGCGGACGACACGCTGGTCACGGCCCGTGGGAGTTCGCACAGGGAGGCAGCGTTGCTGGCGACGGCTGCGGTCTCACAGGTGGTGAGCCGCATCCGGCGCCTCGGCCTGGAGGTGGCCCTCAACAAGTCGGAGGCCATGATGTTCCATGGTCCCCGGCGGGCGCCGCCGCCCGGATCACACATTGTGGTCGGGGGGGTCCGGATCGCTGTCGAGCCTACCATGAAGTACCTGGGATTGGTGCTCGACAGCCGGTGGGACTTTGGACCCCACTTCCGGCGGCTGGTGCCTAAGTTGATGGGCGCGGCTGGGGCGCTGTCAACGCTGCTTCCCAATCTGGGGGGCCCGAGCGCGGCCTGTAGGCGGCTCTACGTGGGGATCGTGCGATCGATGGCCCTGTACGGGGCCCCGATCTGGGCGGCTGACCTGACGGCCGGTAGCATTGCTGTTCTGCGGAGACCGCAGAGAGCTATGGCCGTCAGAGTCATCAGGGGATATCGCACGGTCTCCTACGAGGCGGCCTGTGTACTGGCCGGATCCCCGCCCTGGGACCTCGAGGCGAAAGTACTCGCGTCACTGTACCGGTGGCGCGAGGAGATGCTGGCGCAAGGCGAGCGGCCGATGCAGCAACACATGGAGCTGCGTCGGTCGCAGCTTCGCGAGGCCCTGGTGGCGGAATGGCGGGACAGGCTCTCGCGCCCAACCGCCGGCCTCGTCACTATCGAGGCGGTCCGGCCGGTACTCGAGCGTTGGCTCGGGAGGAGGCACGGCTCCCTGTCGTTTCGGGTGACGCAGGTACTCTCGGGGCATGGCTGCTTCGGGAAGTACCTGTGTCGCATAAACAGGGAGCCGGACGCCCGGTGTCACCACTGCGTCAACTGTCGGGAGGACACGGCGCTGCATACGCTGGCAGAGTGTGCCGCTTGGGAGGACGTGCCCTCATTTCTGGAGTAGGCAGTGACCTGTCGCTGCCGGCCGTCGTGAACTCGATGGTTGGCAGCGAGGAGTCCTGGGACGCGGTGGTTTCCTTCTGCGAGACAGTCATCTCGCGGAAGGAAGCTGCGGAAAGGGAGAGGGAGATCTCATCCTCTCACCCGGCCCGCAGCAGACGCACCGGGCGTCGGCGGAGGGCGGACAACGCCCTCTTCCAGCCCCCCTAAATGGGTCCAGGGGCGACGGACTCGGGGGCGTCCGTCGCCCATTACACATCTGGACCCGAGGCAGCGGCGCGACGTGTTCCACGCGCCCCTCTTAGACGTTGCGGGGGGAGTTTAACACCTCACTCCCCCCGCTAATGCGAGGAGGCCCGCAGGTATGGGCCAGCACCAGCAAGGGGTTGCGGAAGTATCGTTTGTTCCCGCGACCCCCGGCGCAGGTGTGAGATGGAACACCGGGGTGGTTTTTAGTCAGTAGGAGTCTGACAGACCCCTCCGCCTCCCCCAAGGCGGAGGACATCCATGCAGGATTTTCCACCCCGCAAAAAAAAAAAAAAAAAAAAAAAAGGTTAGGTTAGGTTAGGTTGGGGAACCACCCCACAGTGCTTGCGTCCACGTCGCGTTCCCCGGAAACGTCCCAGTTCTGACCACCGTAACGGAGTGGCAGACTGGGTACGGCCAAAGTGCACTGTGCATCGTAGCTATTTATTGCGTTGAGAGCTACGAATACTGCGGAGAATGCCCAAACAAGCGCGGGATGCCCTCGGGCATTTCATCAAAAACGGCCCTTCTCAGGGCCAACCCAAAGGCCCTTCTCAGGGCCAACCCAAAGGCCCTTTTCAGGGCCAACCCAAAGGCCCTTCTCAGGGCCAACCAAAAGGCCCTTCTCAGGGCCAACGCGACGCTGAGGCGTCGGAAGAAGGTAGAACCTTCTACGGAGGAAGAGTGGATGAATTGTCGGACTCCGACAACGAGTCCACTGCATCGGATGCGGGTTCGATGGTGGTCGATCCTCGATCACGATCGGCATCGCGGAAGCGGACCTTCCTCAAGGTCGTGTCCGATGGCTCCTCGGGCTCAGGCTCGGCGAAGGAGCCTAAAAAGAGAGTCAAGGCCAAAAAGGCGTTGACAGCTGCAGACACCCACGACGTGGGTTTGGCCGCTGCCCAGCGTGAGTTGGACTTGGCACGGCGGGAGCAGCTCCAGCAAGAGCTGGAGGAGCAGGTTGCGGCCAAGGAGGAGCGGGCGCGTGTCGCTCGTGCCAAGGCCGAGTACGGTGCGTCCCGCGTCCTGTACGCGGACCACTCCCTGGCCGAATTGGAGAAGATGGCCTTGGAGGACGAGGAGGCGATCGTGGAGGTCGCCGCCAAGTCCTCGCATCTGAAGGGGACTTTCCAGAAGTCCCTCAGATGCCGGGCCGCCAGCATGCGTTGTATCATCGCGGAGCTGGTGGACCGCAAGGCCAGCGACGAAACGCGGCAACTGCAGGCGAAGGTAGATCGCCTGCAGTCGGAGGTCAGCCAGCTGCACATGAAGCTGGCTGAAGCCACGGCCCGGCCATCGCAAGCCGAGCCCAGACCTGCAGCGGAGGGTCTTGCCTCCTCCCCCGGCCTTGAGGATGTCCTCCGCAAGGTGATGGCGGAGGAGAGGGCGTTTGTTCGCTCCTGCTTGGCAGGGATTGAGGACCGGCTCTTGCCGGCGAAAGTCGTCCGACCGCCACTTGCGGCGGATAGAAGGCGAGAGGAGCGGGTGGAAACCTCCCAGAGGGAGGACACCCTTCTCCCTTCCACCACCCCGACCAACCAGCAGGGCTGGACGAAGGTGGTCGGTAAGGGGAAGGGCAAAGGCAAAAGGACGGCACCTGTCGTCCCTGCCGTCCCCGCCACCACCACTCCCGGCCAGTCGGCTGCGACTGGCAAAGGAAAAGGGAAGGGGAAGGGGAAGAGCACCCCTCCAGCCCCAGCCGTCTCCGCCACCACCCCGGCTGGTCAGTCGACTGGCACGGGAAAGGGGAAGGGGAAGGGTTCGACCCCAGCCGGTGTCAGGAGGAACTTGGTTCCTCCCAAGACCGCAGCCGTCGTGATGACGCTCACCACGGAGGCTGCGGAGCGGGGCGAGACGTACGCGTCCGTGATGTTGCGGGCGCGTGCCAATGCCGATCCTACCAAACTGGGGATCGGTAAAGTCTCGTGCCGCCGGACGCAGGCTGGGGCTCGAATTTTCGAGTTCCCGGGTGCCGAGGGCGCGAAGAACGCAGACCTCTTTGCAGCGAAGCTGCAGGAGGTAATTGCGGATGCGGCGAAGGTGGCGAGGCCGGTGAAGTCGGCGGCCATTGAGGTGGCTGATCTTGATGATTCAGTCACCAAAGAGGAGGTGGTGGCAGCGATCGCAGCCATAGGTGGCTGCGCAGTCGCAGCGGTGCAGGGCGGGGGCATCAGGCCCGGGCGCGGCGGCATGGGCACCATTCGCCTTGAGTGCCCAGTCGCCGCTGCCAAAGCCGTCCTCGAGAAGGGACGGCTCGCCGTCGGCTTCAGCTCGGCTGCGGTCCGGGCCCTTGAGGACCAGCCTTTGCGGTGTTACCGGTGCTTCGGCATCGGTCACACCCGAGCCCTCTGTCCGTCCAGCATTGACAGGGCGGACAGTTGTTACCGCTGCGGCAAGGAGGGCCACAAATCCGCCTCCTGCATGGCCGCCGCGCCGCACTGCGCAGTTTGTGCCGCCAGTGGCCGCCCTGCGGGCCACATAATGAAGGGGAGGAATTGCAGTCCTCCCCTTAAGAAGGGCAAAGCCCAGGCTCCGACCCGGCCTGTCGCTGCCACCGCCGTCCCAGTTGCTGGGACCTCAGCGGCTGTGGAGGAGGGGGGTGCGATGTACGACTAATGGGTAGGGTCGAACATCGCATCCTCCAGGCGAACACCAACCACTGCAGAGCGGCACAGGATCTGCTGATGCAGACTGTGGCCGAGTGGTTGGTGGACGTGGCGGTGGTCGCCGAGCCGTACTCGGTACCTGGCCGTTGGCTGGGTGATCGGGACGGCTTGGTGGCGTTGGTGTCGCGGCCTGCCACGGACTCCCCTCCCCTCTCGCTTTTAGAGAGGGGTCCGGGATACGTGGCCGCCGCGTGGGGAGGAATAGCCCTGGTCGGGGTCTATTTCTCCCCAAACCGCCCTCTAAGGGACTTCGAGAATTTTCTCGAAGTCCTTACGGCAGTCGTCGGGAGGGCGGCACCACGTCAGGTCGTCGTGTTGGGCGACCTGAACGCCAAGTCGGTGGCCTGGGGCAACCCAACGGCGTCATGTAACGTCCGGGGGCGCGCCGTCGAATTTTGGTCGGCTTCGTGCGGCGTGTCCCTCCTGAACAGGGGGGATGTTCAGACGTGTGTGCGGCAACGGGGAGGGTCAGTGGTGGACGTGTCGTTCGCCACCCCCGTGCTAGCCGCCCGCGTCGTGAACTGGCGGGTGGAGATGGTGGAGACCCTGTCGGACCACCGATATGTGCGGTTCGACATCCCCACCCAGAGCCCGCGGGGGATGGCCCGCTCGGGCCAATCTCCCTTCCCGCGGTGGGCTCTCACCCGCCTGGACCGGGAGTCAGCCCAGGAGGCGGCGTTCCTCGAGGACTGGCTCTCGCCCCCTGTGCAGGGCACGGACGTCGACGCCGCAGCGGTCCAGCTGCGGAGGTCCCTGACCGAGGTGTGCAATTCCAGCATGCCTCGGTCTCGCCGTCCGCCTCCCCGTCGCGCCGTTTATTGGTGGACGGGGGAGCTGGCGGCGCTACGGGCCGCGTGCGTGGAGGCCAGGAGGGCCTACACGCGGAGTCGGCGGCGCACCAGCCGATGTCAGGCTGAGGAGGACCGCCTCTACGCCTCTTACCTAGAGGCAAAGACGGTCCTCAAGTCGGAAATGTGCGCCGCCGAGGACTCGGCAAAGGCCGAGATGCTGGAGGGCCTCGACAGGGATCCGTTTGGGAGGCCGTATAAGCAGGCGCGGAGCCAGCTGCGCCCTTACGGTCCCCCATTAGCGGAGACCCTAGAGCCGGCGTTGCTGGATGGGGTGGTTCGGTCACTGTTTCCGCGCAGGACCGACTTCACCCCACCAACGATGAACCCCCCGCTGGGGGGGGTGGTGGCTTCGCCGGAGGAGGTCCCTCCAGTATCGGTGGAGGAACTTCGCGCGGGGGTTCTGTCCCTCCGCGCGAAGAAGACGGCCCCTGGACCGGATGGTGTCCCCGCACGGGTGGTGGCCATCGCGGCGTCCCTTATGGAGGAGAGGTTTCGGGACCTCTTCAGCGCGTGCCTGACGGCTGGGAGGTTCCCGAAGCTCTGGAAGGAGGGGCAGCTTTGCCTGCTCCGGAAGGAGGGACGCCCGGTGGACTCCCCCTCGGCATACCGGCCCATCGTTCTGCTCGATGAGGTCGGTAAATTGTTCGAGGGGATCATCGCCACCCGGCTTAATAGCCAGTTGCGGGAGGTAGGGCCAGACCTGTCGGACGCCCAGTTCGGGTTTCGACAGGGGCGTTCGACGGTCGATGCGGTGGCCCTACTCAGGGGCCAAGTGCAGGAGGCGGTCGGAGCTGGGGACGGAGTGTTGGCGGTGTCGTTCGACATCGCCAACGCGTTCAACTCCGTGCCCCACTCGACCATATTGGAGGCACTCCGGTACCACGGAGTGCCCCAATATCTGCGGGCGATCCTGGCCAACTACCTGGAGGACCGGGAGGTCCTCCTGGCGGACAGGACGGCCAGGATCAGGCGCTACGGCGCGGAGTCCGGTGTTCCACAGGGTTCGGTCCTAGGGCCCCTCTTGTGGAACATCGGATTCGATTGGCTGCTGCGCGGCACCCTCCTCCAGGGCACGAGTGTCATCTGCTACGCGGATGACACTCTCCTCGTTGCCCGGGGGAGGGACTTTAGGGAGGCGGCCGGTCTGGCCTCAGCTGGCGGATCCTTAGTGGCAGGTAGGATCCGCCAGCTTGGATTGAGGGTGGCGCTGAACAAGACCGAGGCCGTGTTCTTTCACGGGCCTCGGCAGCGCTGCCCTCCAGACGCCCACATTGTGGTGGAGGGCGTCCGGATAGGGGTCGGGGCCCAGATGAAGTATCTGGGCCTCGTGCTGGACAGCAGGTGGCGCTTCGGCCCGCACTTTAGCAGGCTGTCGACGCGCCTGCTGAAAGCCGCGGATGCCCTCTCATGGCTCCTCCCAAACCTGGGAGGGCCCAAGGAGCGATGCCGGCGCCTCTATGCCGGCATCCTGAATAGCATGGCCCTGTATGGGGCACCCATCTGGGCGGACTCCCTCCACAGGAGGGAGAATGCAACCGCCATCCGCAGGCCCCAACGCGCCATTGCACAGCGGGTGGCGAGGGCGTACCGCTCGGTGGGTTTTGCGGCGGCGTGCGCTCTGGCCGGCACCCCTCCCTGGGAATTGGAGGCATGGGTGCTCGCCAGAGTGTACGAATGGGTGGCGCGGCGTAGGGCGCTGGGTGAGCGCCCCGCCGCGCAAGAGCGGGAGGCCGTGCGGCGGGAGGCGAGGGACGCAATCGTTGTCCATTGGACACGGGACCTCGCCTCCGCCACCTTCGGACGCCGGACGCTGGACGCGCTCGGCCCAGTCCTGCGGGATTGGCTCGAGCGCCCCCACGGTTTCCTCTCTTTCCGTCTGGTGCAGGTGTTGTCCGGGCATGGCTGCTTCGGAGCGCACCTGCATCGGATCCAGAGGGAGGAAACCCCGGCGTGCCACCATTGCGGAGCCGCGGAGGACACGGCGCAGCACACCCTCGAGGTGTGCCCAGCCTGGGCTGAGCTGCGCCGTGCCCTGACAGATGTGGTCGGGCAGGACCTCTCACTTCCCAGTGTGGTGAACTCCATGCTGGGGAGTGAGGAGGCTTGGGCGGCGGTTGCCTCCTTTTGCGAGAATGTCATGTCGCAAAAGGAGGCGGCGGAGCGCGCGCGGGAGGATGATCCTCTCGCGCCCCCGCTCCGCAGGCGAAGAAGGGGTGGGAGACGGCGGTTGTACGATCGTCGCCTCCCTCCTTCTGGTGGTGATTAGCGGGCGACAGGCGCGGGGGCGCCTTCGCTCGCATTGCTCAAATCACCACCATCGTCGGGCGGGAACGGCCGAGCACTCACGGTCGTTCCCGGGCCCCTCCACTTAGGGAGGGGCGTGCGGGCCCCGCTGTAAAGGCGGGCGGTCGTCGGCGGGGGACTGGACGTAAAGGCTGTGCCGGTTTCCCAGTCCTCCTCCAAATAGACGATGCGGGAGTGCCGCTGGGTTATTTTAGTGGGTATGCCGGACTAGCCGGAGAGTCCCACATAACCCGTCCATCCCCCAATGGGCGGGTATGCGTAACGCATTTTTCCCAGCGCAAACAAAAAAAAAAAAAAAAAAGGTTAGGTTGGGGAGGGGCACGTGGTCGGAAAACCTCCTCGTGGTCCGAGGCTTCTGGTCCCATTCGAATATTTATATTCGGTGGGAACGGAAGTTTTTCGGATTGGTGTGCCCTGGGCATGGGCGCTGGCTTTTTCCTATGCATGCATGGGGATAAGCCACCGTCCGTGGCGAATATTCCGACATCTCTCGCCTCTTTTCCCCCTTCTATTCACTAGAAGGGGAGTATTCAGAGGTTTAACCCCTTAACCCCTGAGCATTACCCGGCGCAGGGGCTACCGGGGGGTAAACCGGCCCGCAGGGTAATAAGGATCAGAATGTCTTCTAGGAAAACACTACCCCAGGAGGGTACCGGCTATGCCGGAGAATCCCTCCCGGGTCCATTAGGGCCCGGCTGTCCCACCGTATCTGGGGGGGACACCATGAGACAATTGCCTACAGAGGTTGCGGATAGGGCGCACACGCCCAGTTTTGTGCGTCCTAATAATAATGAAGAAGACGAGGAAGTCGAGTTGGCGCACTGTGCAAGAAGGAGTAGGGGGACCACCAGGTCCAGGTCCCGTCCAGCCACTCCTCTTCCTGACCAAATGTCCGACGAGGACACACGCGGGTGCCGTTCCAGGTCTGGATCTGGATCCAGGTCCGGACATGGGAGGAAGCGCAGCGGGTCCTCAAGTAGGGAGAACTTGGTGGTCGCCAAAGTCTCCACGGCCCGGAGAGGCAAAGTTCGCGCGGTTCCGAGTGGAGCCATTGCTCGGATGCCGGAGCGTGACGGGCGGGGTCGCTTTGTTGCGCCAGCTCCAGTGGAGCATGTGGAGGGCGCGGAGAGCGACCCTGGGCTAGCCATGGCTGACTCGAGCGGGGGCTCCACTGCTTCACTGCTGGGCAGCAATCGTGCGGAGGCCGCTGCTGCTAGGCGGGCACAACGAAAAGAAGCCGCGGCTGACGAAGTCAGTGAGTTAGCCCGACGAGCCAGAGAGCAGCGCTCCGCTCGGATGGCTGGAGGGAGCCCATCGGCGGTGGCGCTCAGCCGCCAGGTTTTGGACGGAGTGGACGTGGTTCTGAGGGTTGCCACCAAATCGGGCAACCTGAAGGGCACGTTCACTCGAGCTCTGAAGGAGGCAGCTGACGGCATCCGGGAGGCGGTTGAGGTCCTCGCCAATCGCACCAGCACCGAGGAGACGGCGAAGTTGTGGGAGGAGAACGGCCGTCTCCGATCGGAGCTGGAGGACCTCAAGCGGCAGGTTGCCGCCCAAGGGACGGCTCCCGCAGTCACCGGGTCCTCTCCTGTGGCGGCCCCATCGTCGGCTCCATCGCCGGCCTCTTTCTCGACCCCTGCACTTGTGGATGCGGAGGTCGAAAAGATCGTCCGCGTCTGCATGATGCAGTGCGGTAAGATGGTTGGTGCCCGCCTCGAGGCCATAGAGGCGAGGCTCCTCCCGGCGGAGTCCGTCCGCCCTCCACTCGCCGGGGACGGGCGGAGGAGGGAGGTTGTCCACGAACGGGGCCCGGCGGCCGCGGTGGCCGCGGCAGCTAAACCGAGCCGACCAGGAAGGACAGTGACCTCAAAGCCCGTGTCCCAGATGCCGACCTCCCGGACAACGGGACCTCCAGCGGCGCCTCCAGCGGTGCCTCCAGCGGCGCCTCCAGCGGCTGCGTCTGGGCCTAGTACTGAGGCCTGGACGACAGTCGTCAAGAGGGGCCGCAAAAAGAAGAAGGCGGCCCCGCCAGCACCAGCACCCGCTGGAGCACCGGTACCCAAGAAGGCACAGGGACCGCCTAAGGTCAGAGCCCCACGCTCCGCGGCTGTAGTGATAACACTGCAGCCCGGAGCCGCCGAAAGGGGCATTACGTATAAGGCGGTCCTGACCGAGGCAAAAGCCAAAGTCGCGTTCCCCGACCTTGGCACACCGTCCGGCTTCAGGATGAAGTCGGCGGTTACGGGGGCGCGGCTGCTTGAGGTGTCGGGTGACTCCAGCGGGGCGAAGGCGGACATCCTGGCCGCCAAGTTGAAGGAGGTCCTAAACCCGGATGACGTCCGGGTGTCCAGGCCGGTGAAGACCGCGGAGCTGCGTGTCGACGGCCTGGATGACTCGACGACTCCGGCCGAGGTTTTGGCGGCCGTTGCCCGGGTCGGTGGATGTCGACCCGAGGATGTGCGGACGGGAGACATTCGCGCCGACGCCTCCGGACTCGGATTTATCTGGGTGCGGTGTCCGGTGGCGGCGGCGAATATCGTCGCCAGTGCTGGGCGACTGTTGGTGGGGTGGGTTGCAGCCAGGGTCAAGCTGATGCAGCCCAGGGCTATGCGGTGCTACCGATGCCTGAACATTGGGCATGTCCGGGCGCGGTGCACCGCTGAAACGGACCGCAGCGAGGAGTGTTATCGCTGCGGCCAGCCCGGCCACAAGGCGGCCCAGTGCTCTGCGGCGCCAAACTGCAGCCTCTGTACAGCTGCAGGGAGGCCCGCGGGGCACAGAGCGGGCGGGAAGGCCTGTGGCGCACCCACCAAGAGCAAGAAAAAGGGAGCCAAGGCTGCCGGGGGCTCTTTACCCCCCCGACAGCCTGGCTGCCCTACGGCCGACTCCCGGCCTGAGAGGGGTGCGGAGGGAATGGACACAGCCTAATGGCGCTGTTACATTTCCTCCAGGGCAATATCAACCACTGTGCCAGAGCTCAGGATCTCTTGCTCCAGAGCATGGCGGAGTGGTCGATTCGCGTGGCGGTGGTCGCCGAGCCGTACTTTGTCCCCCCCAGGGATAACTGGTTGGGGGACTTGGACGGCTTGGTGGCCATCATTGGCGGGGCTCTTGTCCACCCGTCCCGAGGTCACGGCTGGGTAGCAGCCCTCGTGGACGGCATTGGTACGGTTGGGGCGTATTTTTCGCCCAACAAGAGTCTCGCCGACTTCGAGAACTTCCTTGTCGAGTTGGGTGCCGTCGTAGGCCGGCTCCACCCTCGCCCCGTGCTGTTGCTCGGGGATCTCAACGCCAAGTCTGCGGCGTGGGGATCTCCGGTGACGGATGCCCGGGGTGAGGTGCTGGAGGAGTGGGCGGTCACGACTGGCTTGACCGTCCTAAATCGGGGGTCGGTCCACACGTGCGTGCGGCAGCGGGGTGGTTCAATAGTGGACGTCTCGTTCGCTAGCCCTGCTGTCGCGAGCCGTGTCCGCGACTGGCGTGTCGCCGTGGAGGTGGAGACATTGTCGGACCATCGGTATATCCGTTTCGACGTCTCCGCCCAGACCACTGGCGGCCGCAGTCCACCGGCCCCGCGAGCGGACGGTCCGCGCTGGGCGCGTAAGCGCATCGACAAGGAACTTCTCGAGGAGGCCGCCATTGTCCAGGCCTGGTACCGGGAGTCGGAGACGAATGGACCCGTCGACGTCGAAGAGGAGGCGCTGTGGTTCCGCGGGGCGATGACGCAAATCTGCGACGCGTCTATGCCCCGGGTCCACACACAGACAGGAAGGCGCCAGGTGTACTGGTGGACCGCCGAGATCGCACAGTTGCGCGTCGCGTGCGTGGCGGTCAGGCGCCAGTACACCCGATACCGGAGGAGACGTCGTCGGGTCCCTGACGAAGAGGCCGCGCGGTATGAGGTGTACCGCGCGGCGAAGGAGGCTCTGTGGCTGGCCATTGGCGAGGCCAAGACGCGAGCCAGGGAGGAGATGTTGGAGACTCTGGACAGAGATCCGTGGGGGCGCCCTTATCGTGCGGTTCGAGGGAAACTTCGAGCCGCGGCGCCTCCAATCACGGAGAGTCTCCAACCCGAGCTGCTGGAGGAAGTAGTGGCAGCCCTCTTCCCGGCAAGAGCGGAGCATACGCCACCGCCAATGGCTTTGCCCACAGCCGCAGAGCCTACAGACGAGAACGTCATCAGCGTCCCAGAGGTGACACAAGAAGAGTTGAGGGCGGCCGTGATGCGGCTCCGGGCCAAAAACGTGGCTCCGGGGCCCGACGGGATTCACGGCTGCGTGTTAGCCCTCGCTCTGAAGGAGCTGGGTCCCCAACTGAGAGGTCTCTACACAGCGTGCCTTGAGCGGGGCCAGTTTCCCACCTTGTGGAAATCTGGTCGTCTGGTCCTGCTCAGAAAGGCGGGGCGCCCTGCAGACTCGCCATCCGGGTACCGGCCCATAGTGCTGCTGGACGAGGTGGGCAAGCTGCTCGAGCGGATAATCGCAGTCCGCCTCGTCGGCCACTTGTGCGGAGAGGGGCCGGACCTGGACGAGAGCCAGTTCGGCTTTCGGCATGGGCGCTCTACCATTCACGCTGTGTCGAGGGTGAGAGTCCTGGCGGAGGAAGCGGTGTCCCGGGGTGGGGTGATGTTGGCGGTGTCCTTGGACATCTCCAACGCTTTCAACACCCTGCCCTGGAGTTGCATTCGGGAGGCACTGCGATATCATCGGGTGCCTTCCTACCTCCGCCACATTGTTGGGGATTACCTGGCGGAGAGGTGTGTCACCTACGTGGGACGTGATGGCGGACACCGGCACTCAATGTCGTGCGGTGTTCCACAGGGTTCGGTATTGGGCCCGCTCCTGTGGAACATCGGGTACGACTGGGTGCTGAGGGGCGAACTCCAGCCGGGCGTGGACCTGACGTGTTATGCGGACGACACGCTGGTCACGGCCCGTGGGAGTTCGCACAGGGAGGCAGCGTTGCTGGCGACGGCGGCGGTCTCACAGGTGGTGGGCCGCATCCGGCGCCTCGGCCTGGAGGTGGCCCTCAGCAAGTCGGAGGCCATGATGTTCCATGGTCCCCGGCGGGCGCCGCCGCCCGGATCACACATTGTGGTCGGGGGGGTCCGGATCGCTGTCGAGCCTACCATGAAGTACCTGGGATTGGTGCTCGACAGCCGGTGGGACTTCGGACCCCACTTCCGGCGGCTGGTGCCCAAGCTGATGGGCGCGGCTGGGGCGCTGTCAACGCTGCTTCCCAATCTGGGGGGCCCGAGCGCAGCCTGTAGGCGGCTCTACGTGGGGATCGTGCGATCGATGGCCCTGTACGGGGCCCCGATCTGGGCGGCTGACCTGACGGCCGGTAGCATCGCTGTTTTGCGGAGACCGCAGAGAGCTATGGCCGTCAGAGTTATCAGGGGGTATCGCACGGTCTCCTACGAGGCGGCTTGTGTACTGGCCGGATCCCCGCCCTGGGACCTCGAGGCGAAAGTACTCGCGTCACTGTACCGGTGGCGCGAGGAGATGCTGGCGCAAGGCGAGGGGCCGATGCAGCAACACATGGGGCTGCGTCGGTCCCAGCTTCGCGAGGCCCTGGTGGCGGAATGGCGGGACAGGCTATCGCGCCCAACCGCCGGCCTCGTCACTATCGAGGCGGTCCGGCCGGTACTCGAGCGTTGGCTCGGGAGGAGGCACGGCTCCCTGACGTTTCGGGTGACGCAGGTACTCTCGGGGCATGGCTGCTTCGGGAAGTACCTGTGTCGCATAAACAGGGAGCCGGACGCCCGGTGTCACCACTGCGTCGACTGTCGGGAGGACACGGCGCTGCATACGCTGGCAGAGTGTGCCGCTTGGGAGGAGCAGCGCCGTGCCCTCATTTTTGGAGTAGGCAGTGACTTGTCGCTGACGGCCGTCGTGAACTCGATGGTTGGCAGCGAGGAGTCCTGGGACGCGGTGGTTTCCTTCTGCGAGACAGTCATCTCGCGGAAGGAAGCTGCGGAGCGGGAGAGGGAGATTACATCCTCTCATCCGGCCCGCAGCAGACGCACCGGGCGTCGGCGGAGGGCGGACAATGCCCTCTTCCAGCCCCCCTAAATGGGTCCAGGGGCGACGGACTCGGGGGCGTCCGTCGCCCACTACACATCTGGACCCGAGGCGGCGGCGCGACGTGTTCCACGCGCGCCCCTCTTAGACGTTGCGGGGGGAGTTTAACACCTCACTCCCCCCGCTAATGCGAGGAGGCCCGCAGGCATGGGCCAGCACCAGCTGGGGTTGCGGAAGTATCATTCGTTCCCGCGACCCCCGGCGCAGGTGTGAGATGGAACACCGGGGTGGTTTTTAGTCAGTAGGAGTCTGACAGACCCCTCCGCCTCCCCCAAGGCGGAGGACATCCATGCAGGATTTTCCACCCCGCAAAAAAAAAAAAAAAAAAAAAAGGTTAGGTTGGGGAACCACCCCACAGTGCTTGCGTCCACGTCGCGTTCCCCGGAAACGTCCCAGTCCTGACCACCGTAACGGAGTGGCAGGCTGGGTACGGCCAAAGTGCACTGTGCATCGTAACTACCTTATTGCCTTGTGAGTTACGAATACTGCTGAGAATGCCCAAACAACCGCGGGATGCCCTCGGGCATTTCATTACAAAAGGCCCTTCTCAGGGCCAACCCAAAGGCCCTTCTCAGGGCCAACCCAAAGGCCCTTCTCAGGGCCAACCAAAAGGCCCTTCTCAGGGCCAACGCGACGCATCAGCGTCGGAGGAAGGCAGGGCCTTCTACGGCGGGAGGGCGATCGATTTGTCAGACTCCGAAATCGAGTCCATTGAATCGGACGCCGATACGATGGCGGAAGTGGATTTGCGGTCGCGATCCACTTCCAGAAAGCGGAAGACCTTTTTGAAGGAGGGGTCGGACGGCTCCTCGGCCTCGGGTTCTGCAAAGAAGAAGGTGAAGGCCAAGAGGCCGACAGTAGCGGGAGATACCCATGATGTGGGTTTGGTCGACGCCCAGCGGCAGTTGGACCTGGCTCAGCGGGAGCGGCTCCGACAAGACCTGGAGGAGCAGGTAGCGGCCAGGGAGGAACGGGCGCGCGCCGCCCGTGCCAAATCGGGATACGGAGCGTCCCGCGTTCTGTACGCGGACCACTCCCTGGCCGAGCTGGAGCGGATGGCATTGGAGGACGAGGAGGTAATCGTCCAGGTCGCCACCAAGTCCTCCCACCTAAAAGGGACTTTTCAAAAGTCCCTTAAATGCCGGGCCGCCAGCATGCGCGGCATCGTCGCGGAGCTGGTCGACCGCAAGGCCAGCGACGAGTCGCGGCAACTGCAGGCGAAGGTGGATCGCCTGCAGACGGAGGTGAGCCAGCTTCACCTGAAGCTGGCTGAAGCCACGGCCCGTCCATCCCAAGCCGAGACCCAACCTGCGGCAGAAAGCCTTGTTTCCTCTCCCGGTCTAGAGGATGTCCTCCGCAAGGTGATGGCGGAGGAGAGGGCATTTGTTCGGGCCTGCCTAGCGGGCATTGAGGACCGGCTCTTACCGGCGAAGACCCTCCGACCGCCGCTTGCAGCGGACAAGAGGCGAGAGGAGCCGGTGCCTGCCTCTCAGAGGGAGGACGCCCTTCTGCCTTCCACCACCCCGACCAACCAGCAGGGCTGGACGAAGGTGGTCGGTAAGGGGAAGGGCAAGGGCAAAAGGACGGCAGCTGTCGTCACTGCCGTTCCCACCACCACTCCCGGCCAGTCGCAGCCGACTGGCAAAGGAAAAGGGAAGGGGAAGGGGAAGATCACCCCCCCAGCCCCAGCCGTCTCCGCCACCACCCCTGCCGGTCAGTCGCAGTCGGCCGACAAGGGAAAGGGACAGGGCAAGAGTTCCGCCCCAGCCGGTGTCAGGAGGAACTTAGTTCCTCCCAAGACCGCGGCCGTCGTGGTGACGCTCACCGCAGAGGCCGCGGAGCGGGGTGAGACGTACGCGTCCATGTTGGTGCGGGCGCGTGCCACTGCCGATCCCACCAAACTGGGGATCGGCAAAGTCTCATGCCGCAAGACCCAGGCTGGGGCTCGAATTTTTGAGTTCCCTGGTGCGGAGGGCGGCAAAAACGCGGACCTCTTCGCAGCTAAGCTGAAAGAGGTCATCGCAGACTCGGCGAAGGTGGCGAGGCCGGTGAAGTCGGCGGCCATCGAGGTGACGGATCTGGACGACTCCGTCACCAAGGAGGAGGTGGTGGCAGCAATCGCAGCCATAGGGGGCTGCGAAGTCGCAGCGGTACAGGGCGGGGGCATCAGGCCCGGGCGTGGCGGCATGGGCACCATTCGCCTAGAGTGCCCAGTCGCCGCTGCCAAAGCCGTCCTCGAGAAGGGACGGCTCGCCGTCGGGTTCAGCTCGGCGGCGGTCCGGGCCCTTGAGGACCAGCCTCTGCGGTGTTACCGGTGCTTCGGCATCGGTCACACCCGAGCCCTCTGTCCGTCCAGCATTGACAGGACGGGCAGTTGCTACCGCTGCGGCAAGGAGGGGCACAAGGCCGCCTCCTGCGAGGCCGCCGCACCGCACTGTGCGGTGTGTGCCGCCAGTGGCCGCCCTGCGGGCCACATTATGAAGGGGAGGAATTGTATTCCTCCCCTTAAGAAGGGCAAAACTCAGGCGCCGACCCGGCCTGTCGCTGCCACCGCCACCCCAGTAGCTGGGACTTCGGCGGCTGTGGAGGAGGGGGGTGCGATGACCGACTAATGGGTAGGGTCGAACATCGCATCCTCCAGGCGAACACCAACCACTGCAGAGCGGCACAGGATCTGTTGATGCAGACTGTGGCCGAGTGGTTGGTGGACGTGGCGGTGGTTGCCGAGCCGTACTCGATACCTGGCCGCTGGCTGGGTGATCGAGACGGCTTGGTGGCGTTGGTGTCGCGGCCTGCCACGGACTCCCCTCCCCTCTCGCTTTTAGAGAGGGGTCCGGGATACGTGGCCGCCGCGTGGGGAGAAATAGCCCTGGTCGGGGTCTATTTCTCCCCAAACCGCCCTCTAAGGGACTTCGAGGATTTTCTCGAAGTCCTTACGGCAGTCGTCGGTAGGGCGGCACCACGTCAGGTCGTCGTGGTGGGCGACCTGAACGCCAAGTCGGTGGCCTGGGGCAACTCAGCGGCGTCCTGCAACGTTCGGGGGCGCGCCGTCGAATTTTGGGCGGCCTCGTGCGGCGTGTCTCTCCTAAACAGGGGGGATGTTCACACGTGTGTGCGGCAACAGGGAGGGTCAGTGGTGGACGTGTCGTTCGCCACCCCTGTGCTAGCCGCCCGCGTTGTGAACTGGCGGGTGGAGATGGTGGAGACCCTGTCGGACCACCGATATGTGCGGTTCGACATCTCCACCCAGAGCCCGCGGGGGATGGCCCGCTCGGGCCAATCACCCTTCCCGCGGTGGGCTCTCACCCGCCTGGACCGGGAGTCAGCCCAGGAGGCGGCGTTCCTCGAGGACTGGCTCTCGCCCCCTGTGGAGGACACGGACGTGGACGCCGCAGCGGTTCGGCTGCGGGGGTCCCTGACCGAGGTGTGCAACTCCAGCATGCCTCGGTCTCGCCGTCCGCCTCCCCGTCGCGCCGTTTATTGGTGGACGGTGGAGCTGGCGGGGCTCCGGGCTGCGTGCGTGGAGGCCAGGAGGGCCTACACGCGGAGTCGGCGGCGCACCAGCCGATGTCAGGCTGAGGAGGACCGCCTCTACGCCTCTTACCTAGAGGCAAAGACGGTCCTCAAGTCGGAAATGTGTGCCGCCGAGGACTCGGCAAAGGCCGAGATGCTGGAGGGCCTCGACAGGGATCCGTTTGGGAGGCCGTATAAGAAGGCGCGGAGCCAGCTGCGCCCTTACGGTCCCCCATTAGCGGAGACCCTAGAGCCGGCGTTGCTGGATGGGGTGGTTCGGTCACTGTTTCCACGCAGGACCGACTTCACCCCACCAACGATGAACCCCCCACTGGGGGGGATGGTGGCTTCGCCGGAGGAGGTCCCTCCAGTATCGGTGGAGGAACTTCGCGCGGGGGTTCTGTCCCTACGCGCGAAGAAGACGGCCCCTGGACCGGATGGTGTCCCCGCACGGGTGGTGGCCATCGCGGCGTCCCTCATGGAGGAGAGGTTTCGGGACCTCTTCAGCGCGTGCCTGACGGCTGGGAGGTTCCCGAAGATCTGGAAGGAGGGGCAGCTTTGCCTGCTTCGGAAGGAGGGATGCCCGGTGGACTCCCCCTCGGCATACCGGCCCATCGTTCTGCTCGATGAGGTCGGTAAATTGTTCGAGGGGATCATCGCCACCCGGCTAAATAGCCAGTTGCGGGAGGTAGGGCCAGACCTGTCGGACGCCCAGTTCGGGTTCCGACAAGGGCGTTCGACGGTCGATGCGTTGGCCCTACTCAGGGGCCAAGTGCGGGAAGCGGTCGAGGCTGGGGACGGAGTGTTGGCGGTGTCGTTCGACATCGCCAACGCCTTCAACTCCGTGCCCCACTCGACCATATTGGAGGCACTCCGGTATCACGGAGTGCCCCAATATCTGCGGGCGATCCTGGCCAACTACCTGGAGGACCGGGAGGTCCTCCTGGCGGACAGGACGGCCAGGATCAGGCGCTACGGCGCGGAGTCCGGTGTTCCACAAGGTTCGGTGCTAGGGCCCCTCTTGTGGAACATCGGATTCGATTGGCTGCTGCGCGGCACCCTCCTCCAGGGCACGGGTGTCATCTGCTATGCGGATGACACTCTCCTCGTTGCCCGGGGGAGGGACTTTGGGGAGGCGGCCTGTCTGGCTTCGGCTGGCGGATCCTTAGTGGCAGGTAGGATCCGCCAGCTTGGTTTGAGGGTAGCGCTGAACAAGACCGAGGCCGTGTTCTTTCACGGGCCTCGGCAGCGCTGCCCTCCTGACGCCCACATCGTGGTGGAGGGCGTCCGGATAGGGGTCGGGGCCCAGATGAAGTATCTGGGCCTCGTGCTGGACAGCAGGTGGCGCTTCGGCCCGCACTTTAGCGGGCTGTCGACGCGCCTGCTGAAAGCCGCGGACGCCCTCTCATGGCTCCTCCCAAACCTGGGAGGGCCCAAGGAGCGATGCCGGCGCCTCTATGCCGGCATCCTCAAGAGCATGGCCCTATATGGGGCACCCATCTGGGCGGACTCCCTCCACAGGAGGGAGAATGCAACCGCCATCCGCAGGCCCCAACGGGCCATTGCACAGCGGGTGGCGCGAGCCTACCGCTCGGTGGGCTTCGCGGCGGCGTGCGCTCTGGCCGGCACCCCTCCATGGGAATTGGAGGCATGGGTGCTCGCCAGAGTGTACGAATGGGTGGCGCGGCGTAGGGCGCTGGGTGAGCGCCCCGCCGCGCAAGAGCGGGAGGCCGTGCGGCGGGAGGCGAGGGACGCAATCGTCCTTCACTGGACACGGGACCTCGCCTCCGCCACCTTTGGACGCCGGACGCTGGACGCGCTCGGCCCAGTCCTGTGGGATTGGCTCGAGCGCCCCCACGGTTTCCTCTCTTTCCGTCTGGTGCAGGTGTTGTCCGGGCATGGCTGCTTCGGAACGCACCTGCATCGGATCCAGAGGGAGGAAACCCCGGCGTGCCAGGACTGTGGAGCCGCGGAGGACACGGCGCAGCACACCCTCGAGGTGTGCCCAGCCTGGGCTGAGCTGCGCCGTGCCCTGACAGATGTGGTCGGGATGGACCTCTCACTTCCCAGTGTGGTGAACTCCATGCTGGGGAGTGAGGAGGCTTGGGCGGCGGTTGCCTCCTTTTGCGAGAATGTCATGTCGCAAAAGGAGGCGGCGGAGCGCGCACGGGAGGATGATCCTCTCGCGCCGCCGCTCCGCAGGCGGAGAAGGGGTGGGAGACGACGGTTGTACGATCGTCGCCTCCCTCCTTCTGGTGGTGATTAGCGGGCGACAGGCGCGGGGGCGCCTTCGCTCGCATTGCACTAATCACCACCCTCGTCGGGCGGGAACGGCCGAGCACTCACGGTCGTTCCCGGGCCCCTCCACTTCGGGAGGGGCGTGCGGGCCCCGCTGTAAAGGCGGGCGGTCGTCAGTGGGGGACTGGACGTAAAGGCTGTGCCGGTTTCCCAGTCCTCCTCCAAACAGACGATGCGGGAGTGCCGCTGGGTTATTTTAGTGGGTATGCCGGAGTAGCCGGAGAGTCCCACATAACCCGTCCATCCCCCAATGGGCGGGTATGCGTAACACATTTTTTCCCAGCGCAAACAAAAAAAAAAAAAAAAAAAAAAAAAAGGTTAGGTTAGGTTAATGCCGATCCCACCAAATTGGGGATCGGTAAAGTCTCATGCCGCCGGACACAGGCTGGGGCCCGAATCTTCGAGTTCGCGGGTGCCGAGGGCGGGAAAAACGCTGACCTCTTCGCAGCAAAGCTGCAAGAGGTCATTGCGGACGACGCGAAGGTGGCCAGGCCGGTGAAGTCGGCGGCCTTCGAGGTGACGGACCTGGACGACTCCGTCACCAAGGAGGAGGTGGTAGCGGCGGTCGCAGCCATAGGTGGCTGCGCAGTCGCAGCGGTGCAGGGCGGGGGCATCAGGCCCGGGCGCGGCGGCATGGGCGCAATTCGCCTGGAGTGCCCAGTCGCCGCTGCCAAAGCCGTCCTCGAGAAGGGACGGCTTGCCGTCGGGTTCAGCTCGGCGGCGGTCCGGGCCCTTGAGGTCCCGCCGTTGAGGTGTTACCGGTGCTTCGGCATCGGTCACACCCGGGCCCTCTGTCCGTCCAGTGTCGACAGGACGGACAGCTGCTACCGCTGCGGCAAGGAGGGCCACAAGTCCGCCTCCTGCATGGCCGCCGCGCCGCACTGCGCAGTTTGTGCCGCCAGTGGCCGTCCTGCGGGCCATACAATGAAGGGGAGGAACTGCAGTCCTCCCCTTAAGAAGGGGAAAGTACAGGCGCCGACCCGGCCTGTCGTTGCCACCGCCGTCCCAGTGCCTGGGACCTCAGCGGCTGTGGAGGAGGGGGGTGCGATGACCGACTAATGGGTAGAGTCGAACATCGCATCCTCCAGGCGAACACCAACCACTGCAGAGCGGCCCAGGATCTGCTGATGCAGACTGTGGCCGAGTGGTTGGTGGACGTGGCGGTGGTCGCCGAGCCGTACTCGGTACCTGGCCGTTGGCTGGGTGATCGGGACGGCTTGGTGGCGTTGGTGTCGCGGCCTGCCACGGACTCCCCTCCCCTCTCGCTTTTAGAGAGGGGTCCGGGATACGTGGCCACCGCGTGGGGAGAAATAGCCCTGGTCGGGGTCTATTTCTCCCCAAACCGCCCTCTAAGGGACTTCGAGGATTTTCTCGAAGTCCTTACGGCAGTCGTCGGGAGGGCGGCACCACGTCAGGTCGTCGTGTTGGGCGACCTGAACGCCAAGGCGGTGGCCTGGGGCAACCCAGCGGCGTCCTGCAACGTCCGGGGGCGCGCCGTCGAATTTTGGTCGGCTTCGTGCGGCGTGTCCCTCCTGAACAGGGGGGATGTTCACACGTGTGTGCGGCAACAGGGAGGGTCAGTGGTGGACGTGTCGTTCGCCACCCCTGTGCTAGCCACACGCGTCGTGAACTGGCGGGTGGAGATGGTGGAGACCCTGTCGGACCACCGATATGTGCGGTTCGACATCTCCACCCAGAGCCCGCGGGGGATGGCCCGCTCGGGCCAATCTCCCTTCCCGCGGTGGGCTCTCACCCGCCTGGACCGGGAGGCAGCCCTGGAGGCAGCGTTCCTCGAGGACTGGCTCTCGCCCCCTGTGGAGGTGACGGACGTGGACGCCGCAGCGGTCCAGCTGCGGAGGTCCCTGACCGAGGTGTGCAACTCCAGCATGCCTCGGTCTCGCCGTCCGCCTCCCCGTCGCGCCGTTTATTGGTGGACGGGGGAGCTGGCGGCGCTCCGGGCCGCGTGCGTGGAGGCCAGGAGGGCCTACACGCGGAGTCGGCGGCGCACCAGCCGATGTCAGGCCGAGGAGGACCGCCTCTACGCCTCTTACCTAGAGGCAAAGACGGTCCTCAAGTCGGCAATGTGCGCCGCCGAAGACTCGGCAAAGGCCGAGATGCTGGAGGGCCTCGATAGGGATCCGTTTGGGAGGCCATATAAGCTGGCGCGGAGCCAGCTGCGCCCTTATGGCCCCCCACTAACGGAGACCCTAGAGCCGGCGTTGCTGGATGGGGTGGTTCGGTCACTGTTTCCGTGCAGGACCGACTTCACCCCACCAACGATGAACCCCCCACTGGGGGGGGTGGTGGCTTCGCCGGCGGAGGAGGTCCCTCCAGTTTCGGCGGAGGAATTCGGCGCGGGGGTTCTTTCCCTCCGCGCGAAAAAGACGGCCCCTGGACCGGATGGCGTCCCCGCACGGGTGGTGGCCATCGCGGCGTCACTAATGGAGCAGAGGTTTCGGGACCTCTTCAGCGCGTGCCTGACGGCTGGGAGGTTCCCGAAACTATGGAAGGAGGGGCAGCTTTGCCTGCTCCGCAAGGAGGGACGCCCGGTGGACTCCCCCTCGGCATACCGGCCCATCGTTCTGCTCGATGAGGTCGGTAAACTGTTCGAGGGGATCCTCGCCACCCGGCTTAACAGCCACTTGCGGGAGGTAGGGCCGGACCTGTCGGACGCCCAGTTCGGGTTTCGACAAGGGCGTTCGACGGTCGACGCGGTGGCCCTACTCAGGGGCCACGTTCAGGAGGCGGTCGAGGCTGGGGACGGAGTGTTGGCGGTGTCGTTCGACATCGCCAACGCGTTCAACTCCGTGCCCCACTCGACCATATTGGAGGCACTCCGGTACCACGGAGTGCCCCAATATCTGCGGGCGATCCTGGCCAACTACCTGGAGGACCGGGAGGTCCTCCTGGCGGACAGGACGGCCAGGATCAGGCGCTACGGCGCGGAGTCCGGTGTTCCACAGGGTTCGGTGCTAGGGCCCCTCTTGTGGAACATCGGATTCGATTGGCTCCTGCGGGGCACCCTCCTCCAGGGCACGAGTGTCATCTGCTACGCGGATGACACTCTCCTCGTTGCCCGGGGGAGGGACTTTAGGGAGGCGGCCTGTCTGGCCTCGGCTGGCGGATCCTTAGTGGCAGGTAGGATCCGCCAGCTTGGTTTGAGGGTAGCGCTGAACAAAACCGAGGCCGTGTTCTTTCACGGGCCTCGGCAGCGCTGCCCTTCTGACGCCCACATCGTGGTGGAGGGCGTCCGGATAGGGGTCGGGGCCCAGATGAAGTATCTGGGCCTCGTGCTGGACAGCAGGTGGCGCTTCGGCCCGCACTTCAGCGGGCTGTCGACGCGCCTGCTGAAAGCCGCGGACGCCCTCTCATGGCTCCTCCCGAACCTGGGAGGGCCCAAGGAGCGATGCCGGCGCCTCTATGCCGGCATCCTCAGAAGCATGGCCCTATACGGGGCACCCATCTGGGCGGACTCCCTCCACAGGAGGGAGAATGCAACCGCCATCCGCAGGCCCCAACGGGCCATTGCACAGCGGGTGGCGAGAGCGTACCGCTCGGTGGGCTTCGCGGCGGCGTGCGCTCTGGCCGGCACCCCTCCATGGGAATTGGAGGCATGGGTGCTCGCCAGAGTGTACGAATGGGTGGCGCGGCGTAGGGCGCTGGGTGAGCGCCCCGCCGCGCAAGAGCGGGAGGCCGTGCGGCGGGAGGCGAGGGACGCAATCGTCCTCCACTGGACACGCGACCTCGCCTCCGCCACCTTTGGACGCCGGACGTTGGACGCGCTCGGTCCAGTCCTGCGAGACTGGCTCGAGCGGCCCCACGGTTTCCTCTCGTTCCGTCTAGTGCAGGTGTTGTCCGGACATGGTTGTTTCGGAACGCACCTGCACCGGATTCGGAGGGAGGAAACCCCGGCGTGCCATGAATGCGGAGCCGCGGAGGACACGGCGCAGCACACCCTCGAGGTGTGCCCAACCTGGGCTGAGCTGCGCCGTGCCCTGAATACTGTCGTTGGGCTGGACCTCTCACTTCCCAGTGTGGTGAACTCCATGCTGGGGAGTGAGGAGGCTTGGGCGGCGGTTGCCTCCTTTTGCGAGAACGTCATGTCGCAAAAGGAGGCGGCGGAGCGCGCGCGGGAGGATGATCCTCTCGCGCCGCTGCTCCGCAGGCGAAGAAGGGGTGGGAGACGGCGGTTGTACGATCGTCGCCTCCCTCCTTCTGGTGGTGATTAGCGGGCGACAGGCGCGGGGGCGCCTTCGCTCGCATTGCACTAATCACCACCCTCGTCGGGCGGGAACGGCCGAGCACTCACGGTCGTTCCCGGGCCCCTCCACTTAGGGAGGGGCGTGCGGGCCCCGCTGTAAAGGCGGGCGGTCGTTGGTGGGGGACTGGACGTAAAGGCTGTGCCGGTTTCCCAGTCCTCCTCCACAAAGACGATGCGGGAGTGCCGCTGGGTTATTTTAGTGGGTATGCCGGAGTAGCCGGAGAGTCCCACATAACCCGTCCATCCCCCAATGGGCGAATATGCGTAACGCATTTTTTCCCAGCGCAAACAAAAAAAAAAAAAAAAAAAAAAAAAAAAAAAAAAAAAAAAAAAAGGTTAGGTTAGGTTGGGGAGGGGAACCACCCCACAGTGCTTGCGTCCACGTCGCGTTCCCTGGAAACGTCCCAGTTCTGACCACCGTAACGGAGTGGCAGACTGGGTACGGCTAAAGTGCACTGTGCTTTCGTAGCGACTATCTGCCTTGAGTGCTACGGAAACTGTTGGAAAATGCCAAAACCATTGCGGGATGCTCTCGGGCATTTTGCCAAAAAAGGCCCTTCTCAGGGCCAACCCAAAGGCCCTTCTCAGGGCCAACCCAAAGGCCCTTCTCAGGGCCAACCAAAAGGCCCTTCTCAGGGCCAACGCGACGCTGAAGCGTCGAAGGAAGGTCGAGCCTTCTACGGCAGGAGGGTGGATGAATTGTCGGACTCCGACAACGAGTCCACTGCGTCAGATGGCGCGATGGTGATCGAGATTGCTCGATCACGATCGGCTTCGAGGAAACGTTCCTTCCTCAAAGTCGTGTCGGATGGCTCCTCTGGCTCGGGCTCGGTGAAGGAGCCAAAAAAGAGGATCAAGGCTAAGAAGCCCACGACAGCGGCAGACACCCACGATGTGGGTTTAGCCGACGCCCAGCGTGAGCTGGACCTAACACGGCGGGAGCAGCTCCAGCAAGAGCTGGAGGAGCGGGTTGCGGCCCAGGAGGAACGGGCGCGCGTCGCTCGTGCAAAGTCCGGGTACGGGGCGTCCCGCGTCCTGTACGCGGACCACTCCCTGGCCGAACTCCAGAGAATGGCCTTGGAGGACGAGGAGGCGATCGTGGAGGTCGCCGCCAAGTCCTCCCACCTAAAAGGGACTTTTCAGAAGTCCCTTAAATGCCGGGCCGCGAGCATGCGTGGCATCGTCGCGGAGCTGGTCGACCGCAAGGCCAGCGACGAAACGCGGCAACTGCAGGCGAAGGTAGATCGCCTGCAGTCGGAGGTCAGCCAGCTGCACATGAAGCTGGCTGAAGCCACGGCCCGGCCATCCCAAGCCGAGCCCAGACCTGCGGCAGAGGGCCTTACCTCCTCCCCCGGCCTTGAGGATGTCCTCCGCAGGGTCGTGGCGGAGGAGAGGGCCTTCGTCAGATCCTGCCTAGCGGGAATAGAGGACCGGCTCTTGCCGGAAAAACGCCTCCGACCGCCACTTGCGGCGGACAAGAGGCGAGAAGAGCCAGTGCCTACCTCCACGAGGGAGGACGCCCTTCTCCCTTCGACCACCCCGACCAACCAGCAGGGCTGGACGAAGGTGGTCAGTAAGGGGAAGGGCAAAGGCAAAAGGACGGCAGCTGTCGTCCCTGCCGTCCCCGCCACCACCACTCCCAGCCAGTCGCGGCCAGCTGGCAAAGGGAAAGGGAAGGGGAAGGGGAAGAGCACCCCTCCAGCCCCAGCCGTCTCCGCCACCACCCCTGCCGGTCAGTCGTCGACTGGCAAGGGAAAGGGGAAGGGTTCGCCCCCAGCCGGTGCCAAGAGGAACCTTGTTCCTCCAAAGACCGCGGCCGTCGTGGTGACACTCACCGCGGAGGCCGCGGAGCGGGGTGAGACGTACGCGTCCATGTTGGTGCGGGCGCGTGCCACTGCCGATCCCACCAAACTGGGGATCGGCAAAGTCTCATGCCGCAAGACACAGGCTGGGGCTCGTATATTCGAGTTCCCTGGTGCGGAGGGCGGCAAAAACGCGGACCTCTTCGCAGCTAAGCTGCAAGAGGTCATCGCAGACTCGGCGAAGGTGGCCAGGCCGGTAAAGTCGGTGGCCATCGAGGTGACGGATCTAGACGACTCCGTCACCAAGGAGGAGGTGGTGGCAGCAATCGCAGCCATAGGTGGCTGCGCAGTCGCAGCGGTGCAGGGCGGGGGCATGAGGCCCGGGCGCGGCGGCATGGGCACCATTCGCCTGGAGTGCCCAGTCGCCGCTGCCAAAGCCGTCCTCGAAAAGGGACGGCTCGCCGTCGGCTTCAGCTCGGGTGCAGTCCGGGCCCTTGAAGACCAGCCTTTAAGGTGTTATAAGTGCTTCGGCATCGGACACACCCGGGCTCTCTGTCCGTCCACAATAGACAGGACGGACAGCTGCTACCGCTGCGGCAAGGAGGGGCACAAAGCCGCCTCCTGCATGGCCGCCGCGCCGCACTGCGCAGTTTGTGCCGCCAGTGGCCGCCCTGCCGGCCATATAATGAAGGGGAGGAACTGCAGTCCTCCCCTTAAGAAGGGGAAAGTACAGGCGCCGACCCGGCCTGTCGTTGCCACCGCCGTCCCAGTGGCTGGGACCTCAGCGGCTGTGGAGGAGGGGGGTGCGATGACCGACTAATGGGTAGAGTCGAACATCGCATCCTCCAGGCGAACACCAACCACTGCAGAGCGGCCCAGGATCTGCTGATGCAGACTGTGGCCGAGTGGTTGGTGGACGTGGCGGTGGTCGCCGAGCCGTACTCGATACCTGGCCGTTGGCTGGGTGATCGGGACGGCTTGGTGGCGTTGGTGTCGCGGCCTGCCACGGACTCCCCTCCCCTCTCGCTTTTAGAGAGGGGTCCGGGATACGTGGCCGCCGCGTGGGGAGAAATAGCCCTGGTCGGGGTCTATTTCTCCCCAAACCGCCCTCTAAGGGACTTCGAGAATTTTCTCGAGGTCCTTACGGCAGTCGTCGGGAGGGCGGCACCACGTCAGGTCGTAGTGTTGGGCGACTTGAACGCCAAGTCGGTGGCCTGGGGCAACCCAGCGGCGTCCTGCAACGTCCGGGGGCGCGCCGTCGAATTTTGGGCGGCCTCGTGCGGCGTGTCCCTGCTAAACAGGGGGGATGTTCGGACGTGTGTGCGGCAACAGGGAGGGTCAGTGGTGGACGTGTCGTTCGCCACCCCTGTGCTAGCCACACGCGTCGTGAACTGGCGGGTGGAGATGGTGGAGACCCTGTCGGACCACCGATATGTGCGGTTCGACATCTCCACCCAGAGCCCGCGGGGGATGGCCCGCTCGGGCCAATCTCCCTTCCCGCGGTGGGCTCTCACCCGCCTGGACCGGGAGTCAGCCCAGGAGGCGGCGTTCCTCGAGGACTGGCTCTCGCCCCCTGTGCAGGGCACGGACGTGGACGCCGCAGCGGTTCGGCTGCGGGGATCCCTGACCGAGGTGTGCAACTCCAGCATGCCTCGGTCTCGCCGTCCGCCTCCCCGTCGCGCCGTTTATTGGTGGACGGTGGAGCTGGCGGGGCTCCGGGCCGCGTGCGTGGAGGCCAGGAGGGCCTACACGCGGAGTCGGCGGCGCACAAGCCGATGTCAGGCTGAGGAGGACCGCCTCTACGCCTCTTACCTAGAGGCAAAGACGGTCCTCAAGTCGGAAATGTGCGCCGCCGAGGACTCGGCAAAGGCCGAGATGCTGGAGGGCCTCGACAGGGATCCGTTTGGGAGGCCGTATAAGCAGGCGCGGAGCCAGCTGCGCCCTTACGGTCCCCCATTAGCGGAGACCCTAGAGCCGGCGTTGCTGGATGGGGTGGTTCGGTCACTGTTTCCGCGCAGGACCGAATTCACCCCACCAACGATGAACCCCCCACTGGGGGGGGTGGCGGCTTCGCCGGCGGAGGAGGTCCCTCCAGTGTCGGCGGAGGAAGTTCGCGCGGGGGTTCTGCCTCTCCGCGCGAAGAAGACGGCCCCTGGACCGGACGGCGTCCCCGCACGGGTGGTGGCCATCGCGGCGTCCCTCATGGAGGAAAGGCTTCGGGACCTCTTCAGCGCGTGCCTGATGGCTGGGAGGTTCCCGAAGCCATGGAAGGAAGGCAAATTGTGCCTTCTCCGGAAGGAGGGACGCCCGGTGGACTCCCCCTCGGCATACCGGCCCATCGTTCTGCTGGATGAGGTCGGTAAACTGTTCGAGGGGATACTCGCCACCCGGCTTAACAGCCATTTGCGGGAGGTAGGGCCAGACCTGTCGGACGCCCAGTTCGGGTTCCGACAGGGGCGTTCGACGGTCGACGCGTTGGCCCTACTCAGGGGCCAGGTGCGGGAGGCGGTCGAGGCTGGGGACGGATTGTTGGCGGTGTCGTTCGACATCGCCAACGCCTTCAACTCCCTGCCCCACTCGACCATATTGGAGGCACTCCGATACTACGGAGTGCCCCAATATCTGCGGGCGATCCTGGCCGACTACTTGAGGGACCGAGAGGTCCTTCTGGTGGACAAGACGGCCAGGATCAGGCGCTACGGCGCGGAGTCCGGTGTTCCACAGGGTTCGGTGCTAGGGCCCCTCTTGTGGAACATCGGATTCGATTGGGTCCTTCGGGGCACCCTCCTCCAGGGCACGAGTGTCATCTGCTACGCGGATGACACTCTCCTCGTTGCCCGGGGGAGGGACTTTGGGGCGGCGGCCTGTTTGGCCTCGGCTGGCGGATCCTTAGTGGCAGGTAGGATCCGCCAGCTCGGATTGAGGGTGGCGCTGAACAAGACCGAGGCCGTGTTCTTTCACGGGCCTCGGCAGCGCTGCCCTCCTGACGCCCACATCGTGGTGGAGGGCGTCCGGATAGGGGTCGGGGCCCAGATGAAGTATCTGGGCCTCGTGCTGGACAGCAGGTGGCGCTTCGGCCCGCACTTCAGCGGGCTGTCGACGCGCCTGCTCAAAGCCGCGGACGCCCTCTCATGGCTCCTCCCAAACCTGGGAGGGCCCAAGGAGCGATGCCGGCGCCTCTATGCCGGCATCCTCAAGAGCATGGCCCTATATGGGGCACCCATCTGGGCGGACTCCCTCCATAGGAGGGAGAATGCAACCGCCATCCGCAGGCCCCAACGGGCCATTGCACAGCGGGTGGCGAGAGCCTACCGCTCAGTGGGCTTTGCGGCGGCGTGCGCTCTGGCCGGCACCCCTCCCTGGGAATTGGAGGCATGGGTGCTCGCCAGAGTGTACGAATGGGCGGCGCGGCGTAGGGCGCTGGGTGAGCGCCCCGCCGCGCAAGAGCGGGATGCCGTGCGGCGGGAGGCGAGGGACGCAATCGTCCTACACTGGACACGGGACCTCGCCTCCGCCACATTTGGACGCCGGACGCTGGACGCGCTCGGTCCAGTCCTGCGGGACTGGCTCGAGCGCCCCCACGGTTTCCTCTCGTTCCGTCTAGTGCAGGTGTTGTCCGGACATGGCTGTTTCGGAACGCACCTGCACCGGATTCGGAGGGAGGAAACCCCGGCGTGCCACGATTGTGGAGCCGCGGAGGACACGGTGCAGCACACCCTCGAGGTGTGCCCAGCCTGGGCTGAGCTGCGCCGTGCCCTGACAGATGTGGTCGGGCAGGACCTCTCACCTCTTGGAGGACGAGGAGGCGATCGTGGAGGTCGCCGCCAAGTCCTCGCATCTGAAGGGGACTTTCCAGAAGTCCCTCAAATGCCGGGCCGCGAGTCTTCGCGAAATCGTCGCGGAGCTGGTGGACCGCAAGGCCAGCGATGAGTCGCGGCAACTGCAGGCGAAAGTAGATCGCCTGCAGTCGGAGGTCAGCCAGCTGCACTTAAAGCTGGCTGAAGCCACGGCCCGGCCATCGCAAGCCGAGCCCGGACCTGCGGCGGAGGGTCTTTCCTCCACTCCCGGCCTTGAGGATGTCCTCCGCAGGGTCATGGCGGAGGAGAGGGCGTTCTATACGGGGCACCCATCTGGGCGGACTCCCTCCACAGGAGGGAGAATGCAACCGCCATCCGCAGGCCCCAACGGGCCATTGCACAGCGGGTGGCGCGAGCCTACCGCTCGGTGGGCTTCGCGGCGGCGTGCGCTCTGGCCGGCACCCCTCCATGGGAATTGGAGGCATGGGTGCTCGCCAGAGTCTACGAGTGGACGGCGCGGCGTAGGGCGCTGGGTGAGCGCCCCGCCGCGCAAGAGCGGGATGCCGTGCGGCGGGAGGCGAGGGACGCCATCGTCCTACACTGGACACGGGACCTCGCCTCCGCCACCTTTGGACGCCGGACGCTGGATGCGCTCGGTCCAGTCCTACGAGACTGGCTCGAGCGCCCCCACGGTTTCCTCTCGTTCCGTCTGGTGCAGGTGTTATCCGGGCATGGCTGCTTCGGAACGCACCTGCATCGGATCCAGAGGGAGGAAACCCCGGCGTGCCACGACTGTGGAGCCGCGGAGGACACGGCGCAGCACACCCTCGAGGTGTGCCCAGCCTGGGCTGAGCTGCGCCGTGCCCTGACAGATGTAGTCGGGCAGGACCTCTCACTTCCCAGTGTGGTAAACTCCATGCTGGGGAGTGAGGAGGCTTGGGCGGCGGTTGCCTCCTTTTGCGAGAATGTAATGTCGCAAAAGGAGGCGGCGGAGCGTGCGCGGGAGGATGATCCTCTCGCGCCACCGCTCCGCAGGCGAAGAAGGGGTGGGAGAAGGCGACTGTACGATCGTCGTCTCCCACCTCCCGGTGGCGATTAGCGGGCGACAGGCGCGGGGGCGCCTTCGCTCGCATTGCACAAATCGCCACCATCGTCAGGCGGGAACGGCCGAGCACTCACGGTCGTTTCCGGGCCCCTCCACTTAGGGAGGGGCGTGCGGGCCCCGCTGTAAAGGCGGGCGGTCGTCGGTGGGGGACTGGACGTAAAGGCTGAGCCGGTTTCCCAGTCCCCCTCCACACAGACGATGCGGGAGTGCCGCTGGGTTATTTTAGTGGGTATGCCGGACTAGCCGGAGAGTCCCACATAACCCGCCCATCCCCCAATGGGCGGGTATGCGTAACGCATTTTTTCCCAGCGCAAACATGTTTTTCCCCGGACTTTATCTGGGAGTTTGTATATCCAGCTTTTGTTGGTGGTATCATTCGTTTGGTCTGCTGTCTTCAGCAAATGATCGAATTCCGTAGGAATTCGGTTTTGCCCATTCTCTTGGTTGCCAATATTCTTGGCCTGTCCTTTGCGTTCTGGTCTTATTGTCGGTTTGTGTGTGTTTTTGATTATCATTTATTTCTCTTTATTACTACGTTGCTTATTTGTATACAAAATTTTATAATTTTCTCTCTGTTCTTGTTTTGCTGGATTAATTTGTGGATATTATCTGCGTCAATTTTCTCCCCTATTCTTTGTTCGGCCTCGTATCTCTCCTTTCCAAAAGCGGGGCATTCTAGTAGGACGTGTGTTGCCGACTCGTTCACCATCGGGTCGCATATGCACGACGGGTTCTCCTTGCACTTAAATCTTGTTAAGTATTCGGAGAACCCACCGTGCCCCGTCAGCATTTGTGTAAGGCTGCTTGTTGGGTCTATTTTGCGCACAGTCCTATAAGCGTCTATGGCATCTGGGAAGAAGATCTTGGTAGTGCCAGCTGTTTCTCCCGATTTGTATCTATGGTTCCATTCCTCAAGGGACGCACTACGGATTAGTCCCTTGATGAATGAAACCGGATACTTATCGTAGTCGGGTGCTTTTTTCAAGCGTAGCGCTGCCTCCTTCGCGAGTTGGTCCGCCCTTTCATTTCCCGCAAGACCTGCATGCGCCTTCACCCAGAACAAATGCACAGATTTATTTTGGGTGACGGCTGTTCGCATATTCTTGCGGGCCTCGACCGCCAGTGGGTGCTGGGAGCTGTTATTTCGTATCGTTTCCAGTGCTGATCTGGAGTCGCTATAGATCCCAAAGCTCGGCTTGGTACTTCTCACAATGCCACGCGTGGCCCTGCATATGGCCAGCAGTTCCGCCTGGTAGACGGTGCCGTATGATGGCAGCTTAAGTTTTTCAGTCTTCGTCTCGGCTTCTCCCTCCCAATAGGATAATGCTGCTCCGACTTTACCTTCTATTTTGCTGCCATCAGTGTATATTTGCACGGCATGGGTGGCATTCTGCTGAACGTCTTGCTCGTCCACCAGGCTGGTGAACTCCAGGGCCATATGCACCGCCGGGTGGCCGTTGTCAGAGTACCTTGCCCGTCTCTCAATTTCTCCGCCCACCATTTCTGGCCGGGATACTCCTCTCTTGGCTTCGTATAGGGCGGCTGCCTCTTTGATTCTTAAGTCGAGAGGTAGTATTCCAGCCAGTAACAGGGCTGCATTGAGTGAGACTGTGCGATAGGATCTGCTGATCTTCTGAGCGAAGCCCCTCTGGATGGCGTTTAACTGCTTCTTCACGCCCAGCTTCCCCACTGCCTGCGCCCAGGCGCCCGCTGCGTACATTATTATCGGCTCTATGACCGCCGTGTATATGGTCCGGATGACTTCGGTGTGGAGTCCCCAGCTTGTCTTGGCTGCTCTCGACAGCTGCCCATATATGTTTACGACTTTCCGACATATATTCAATATATGCGTGTTAAACGTTAGGCCGCTGTCGATAACGAGCCCGAGGATTCTAATTTCCTTCGTCATTCCAATGGAGATTCCCCCCATGCTCAGAAGCGGAGTGACATATTTCAACTTCCTAGTTATAACCATGGCTTGGGTCTTGTTTGGTGCAAACTTGAGTTTGTTCATGACGCCCCACTTCTGAACATAGGCTAGGGCGGCATTGGCTTGACGTTGGACTTCCAGCGCTGTATCTCCATCGAACACCAAGACCACATCGTCGGCGAAAGCTTGGCAGTAGTCACCTCTGCTTGTAAGGCCTTTCAGGAGTGGGTCGAGGAGGAGGTTCCATAGTATAGGCCCTCCTATGGACCCTTGTACACACCCCTTGTTTGTGTTTCTGGAGTGTGTTTCCCCCCCGTACCTTACCTCTACACTTCTGTCATGAAGATAACTAGCCATCAGCTTCTGGAGGTTCCCCGGGCATTCTTCCTGCGCCAGTCTGACTTTGATGGCTGGCCACCAAGCGCTATCGAAGGCTCCCTCTATGTCCAGTGAGACCAGTGTTATGAGCTTCTTCGCTTGGATTTTACTGTTGATGTATTTCATAAGGTCATAGAGGGAGTCCTCGGTACTTTTCTGTGGCATAAAGCCATACTGCCGAGCGCTCATTTTTGGCAGTAGGTGCCATTTGAGCCTGCCAACTACCATTTTCTCCACGATTTTTCCCAGAATCGGGAGCAACCCTATCGGTCGGTAAGCTTTTGGCTGGGTATAGTCGTCTCTGGCTGGTTTCCTTAGGATAACTACTGCCGCCTTTTTCCAGAGCTTTGGGAAGTGTCCCAGCTGCAGGCATTTGTTTGCTATAGCTAAGAAGGTATCCGGGTCGTGCGAGATCGTTTTGGCGCAGATGTCCGCCGTAAATCCATCGGTCCCTGGTGCCTTTTTTGGGTTCAGACTATCCACCGCCATTTTCAGTTCCTGTATGGTGAACGGAGGGTCAAGATTTCCACAATCTTCCCCGTTCGCCAGCTGGGCTTTCTCACGGATAGCTTTATGTTCGGGGATGTCTGAACTCTCCAGGTCTTCCGGGTAAAAGGACTCAGCGAGCCACCTTGCCGATTCTTTAAGGCTCATACACGATCCGTCCCTCCTTAGCGGTATGTCCTCTATCCTTTTCGACGTTCTACCGATTATCCTGTAGATGCCCTCCCAGAGCCCTTCTTTATCTTGCTTTGCACAGAACTCTTTCCAGCTTCTCGTCTGGGCCTCTTTGGCTTGTGTTTCATACTCATTTTTCTTTTGCAGGTACCTTTCGATGACTCCGGGTTTCCTCGAGGGGGCGGCGCACTGAATCCTTCGTTTCCTGGTGGCGACTTCTTTCTTCAGGTTGGCGAGTTCCTCGGACCACCACGGTAAGTTGAGTTTTTCCAGGACTTTTAGCAAGGGGATGTGGTCTGTGCATGATGTGTGTATAATTTGTGTGTATGTTTCTACTGCATGTTCTAGTTGTATGGTGTTTGTGATTTTGTCGATTTCTGTTGTGTTTATGTTATGTGCTTGCTTTAATTGGGCCAATTTATCATTAAATTGGCACCAATTTGCTTTTTTTGTGTTGTAGCGCCTGGTTGTCCTTTGGATTTTTGTTCCCTTGCCTCTTTGTATTTTAATGTTAAATACAATGGCGTTGTGGTCCGAGTTTGTTACTCCTTGTTCCACCTTCCATCCCGCCACCAGGTCGAGCATGTCCAGTGTGCACGCCGAGATATCTACGTGGCTGCTGTATGCCTTGTTTCCCCTTATTGTATCGAAGGTCGGAGTATTCCCTACGTTGAGTACCTGAAGCCCCATTTGGTCTAAGGCGCCTGTCAGAGCGTCCCCTCTGGCGTCGGGTCGGTTACTGCCCCACCAGATACTCTTCGCGTTTGTGTCTCCCCCGATTATGAGCCTCGAGCCAAACTCTGCTTCTATCTTTTTTAATTGCTCCAAGTATGGTTCTATGGGGAGATCGGGTTCAAAATAGAAGGAGGCCAGTATTATCTCCCAGGTGCTGGTTCGGATCTTCACAACTGCGATGTTGTTTGTTATGAATTCTGGGCACTGTGTTGCGTCGAGGTCATGGTCGAAGACTACTATTGATGCCTTGACAGTGCCCTCTCCGTGTCCAGCGTTTTGGAAGACCCTGGCCCCTCTGTACTGCTTCATGTGTTTTATCCCTCCCACATAGGGTTCCTGGAGCAGTGCGGCCATGGCTTTTCTATCTGTTGCCACTTGCATGATCTCATCGGTAGCCAGCCTCATCCTCTGCAGATTTGCCTGTATGATGGTATATGGCCTGTCTCTGTTTCGATGATGCGGTAAGTTGTTTGCTGCGGTTGTGATGGCGTCCTCAGCAATATGCTACGGTGGACCGCGCTATGGTGTCGTATCTTTGGCGGGTGGGACAGTCGATATTAAAAGCATTGTGCCGCGTCGTGTCTCCTTTGGCCGTGTGACAGTTCCTGCACTTTGGAGGATCTCCAGCAAGTCGTTTCGGGCATTCTGCCCGCATGTGGGCCTCGCCACAGTGGGAGCATAGGTCTGCTTCCTCTGTGCATACTTTTCTGCCGTGGTCGAAGCGGAGGCATTTCGTGCATTGGATGAGCGGGGTTTGGTCTAGTACTCTGACCCGCTGCATGTCGATACGTATGCGTTCCGCTCCAGTCAGGCGTTGCCACATCTGAGGTGTCACCTGCAGCACTACGTGGCTCTCATGCGGGTTCCTGGCCCGTTTACGATAGCGAACTGCTATTTGTTTGTCCTCGGTGTTTAGTCCGTGCAGTAGTTGGGGATTTTGGTTGAGGATGCCCTTGGTGATTTCATCGTCCGTGTTATATGATAACAAGTTCATTAACACCACCAAGGGGTTTTTGTTCACCATCTCCTCAATTTTTAGGCTAGTAGAAGACCCTCTGAGTCTTTCTGTGAGGTTTTGTAGATCTCTTTTGACGCGGCACCCCAGGACAACCTTTTGATCTTTTGTCTTACGTGTTTTGTCGACAGTTAAACCTGTTTCTTTGGGGTCCAGGGTAATTCTGATTTTTTCCATCACAGTCTCGCACGTGTCGTCCTTGTCCTCGGACGAGACTATGATGGAGTGCATCGGCTGGGGTACTGCCTTTGGAGCGGCGGCGGCGGCTCTTGCGTAGGAGAGTCCCTCCTTTAATTGGCCGTTGGTGGATTGGAGCGTAGCTGACTTCAAACTTTCTTCTAGTGCACGTGTTTGGAGCGTGCACTCGGTCAGACGTGTTTTGTTTTCTTTCATTTCCGCCAACAAGTTCTCCATTAGCACGATGTGAGTTTTTTCTTGACTTAAGACGCCGCCGGAACGGTCCGCCTCCCCTCCCGCCGCCCTCGTCCCACCCATTTCGGTGATTAATGTGTATAACCTAGTCAAGTTTTTGGCGATTATACTCTTGATTTCTCTTTTTATGTTTCCAGACTGCTCCAGCGCCTTTTCTGACTCTTTGATGACTCGAAGAGCTTCATTGGCAAGGGGACACGGTGTGGTGGACTGCGTGCCGCTGGAGCCGCCCGGTTCTTGAGAGGGGGAGCCTATCGAGGTACGTTTTTGCACGTTCGGCTCGCTATTTTTCCTTTTGGTGGGAGCTGCGGCTACTTTTTTTGATTGGTGGTGGCTTTATCGGCGTAGGGGAGGGCGGGCCCGCAGGGGTCTTTCCCGTTTTTGGTCGTTGCTCAGCAGCGATACTCCCGTTTTTACCGGTAGTAATCACTGTCGCAGGCGCAGTTTGCGTAGGTGGGGTGCGAGCCACTATAAAGGTTTTTCTTTTCCCCTGGTCCACCACTACAGTCTCATCGATGGTTTTTGGTGGGGTCGAGAAAAGAGGCATTGTGTAAAAGGTGTATAGAAGAAAAGAAGGAAAATAAAATTAACAATTATATATAGTGGTGTATAGGGCCACGCTCCTACTGTCTTAGCTACGATTTTAGTGTGTGCCTTAATGGAGACACTTGTCAATCAATGTGTACGATAAGAATTTTCAGTCCGACCGTCAAATAAAATAAAGAGAATTTATTTTTAAAACTTGAAAATTTTTTGTACCACCTTGTAATGTCCCAAAGTTGTAGTGGTCAAACCCTAACGGGTGGGTGGGCGGGCAATTTTTGACGTTTTTGTCGTCCGATTTCCGCGAACGGGGTGTCCAGGGACGCGCCTCACCGAGGGCTATACAAAAACGTTCAAAAGTGGGGGGGTGTTTTTGAAAAAAATTTGAAAAAAGGTCCAAAAACCTGTTTTTGCACCAGAATTTATGCCGAAATTTGGGTTATTTAAATGACACTGTAACTAAATGCTATAAATTATGTCTCGGAAGATAGCCGGGTAGTTATAGAAGCGATCTAGTCGCTTTTGTCATACAACTAGGCGACTAAATCGTGTCAACGAATTTAACAAAGTTGATTTTGCGAGTAAGTTGTATAGAAAACTCGGGAAAATCGATTTTCTTAAATTTTCCTGGGGCCGGGAGTAAATATTATGTGCCCACTCGTTAGGTATACTTAAATTACAAATTACAACACAAAAGGAATTATTAAAAACGGCCTAAATATAAAAATTTGTGTTATAAAATTGGGTTAGGTTAGGTTAGGTTAGGTTGGGGAACCACCCCACAGTGCTTGCGTCCACGTCGCGTTCCCTGGAAACGTCCCAGTTCTGACCACCGTAACGGAGTGGCAGACTGGGTACGGCTAAAGTGCACTGTGCGTCGTAGCTACCTATTGCCTTGCGAGCTACGTATCAGCGGAATATGCCCAAACCTGCGCGGGATGCCCTCGGGCATTTCATTAAAAAAGGCCCTTCTCAGGGCCAACCCAAAGGCCCTTCTCAGGGCCAACCCAAAGGCCCTTCTCAGGGCCAACCAAAAGGCCCTTCTCAGGGCCAACGCGACGTATCAGCGTCGGATGAAGGCAGGTCCTTCTATGGAGGGAGAGTGGACTCGGACTCGGACTCTGACAATGAGTCCATTGCGTCGGATGCGATGGCGATCGAGGCTTCCCGGTCACGGTCGGCATCGAGAAAGCGGACGTTCTTAAAAGTCAGTTCCGATGGGTCCTCAGCCTCGGGTTCGGCGAAGGAGCCCAAAAAGAAAGCAAAGGCCAAGAAGCCGACAATAGTGGCAGATACCCACGAGGTGGGTTTGGCAGACGCCCAGCGCGAGCTGGACCTAACCAGGCGGGAGCAGCTCCAGCAAGAGCTGGAGGAGCGGGTTGCGGCCCAGGAGGAACGGGCGCGCGTCGCCCGTGCCAAGTCCGGGTACGGGGCGTCCCGCGTCCTGTACGCGGACCACTCCCTGGCCGAACTCCAGAGGATGGCCTTGGAGGACGAGGAGGCGATCGTGGAGGTCGCCGCCAAGTCCTCGCATTTGAAGGGGACTTTCCAGAAGTCCCTCAAATGCCGGGCCGCCAGCATGCGCGGCATCGTCGCGGAACTGGTGGACCGCAAGGCCAGCGATGAGTCGCGGCAACTGCAGGCGAAAGTGGATCGCCTGCAGTCGGAGGTTAGCCAGCTTCACCTCAAGCTGGCTGAAGCCACGGCCCGGCCATCCCAAGCCGAGCCCAGACCTGCGGAAGAGGGCTTCGCCCCCCCCTCCGGCCTTGAGGATGTCCTCCGCAGGGTGATGGCGGAGGAGAGGGCGTTCGTTCGCTCCTGCCTGGCAGGGATTGAGGACCGGCTCTTGCCGGCGAAAGTCGTCCGACCGCCGCTTGCGGCGGACAGAAGGCGAGAGGTGCTGGTGCCTATCTCCCAGAGGGAGGACGCCCTTTTACCTTCGACCACCCCGACCAGCCAGCAGGGCTGGACGAAGGTGGTCGGTAAGGGCAAGGGCAAGGGAAAAAGGACGGCACCTGTCGTCCCTGCCGTTCCCGCCACCACCACTCCCAGCCATTCGCAGCCGACTGGCAAAGGGAAGGGGAAAGGGAAAGGGAAGGGGAAGAGCACCCCCCCAGCCCCAGCCGTCCCCGCCACCACCCCTGCTGGTCAGTCGACTGGCACGGGAAAAGGGAAGGGTTCGACCCCAGCCGGTGTCAGGAGGAACTTGGTTCCTCCCAAGACCGCAGCCGTCGTGATGACGCTCACCACAGAGGCTGCGGAGCGGGGCGAGACGTACGCGTCCGTGATGTTGCGGGCGCGTGCCAATGCCGATCCTACCAAATTAGGGATCGGTAAAGTCTCGTGCCGCCGGACGCAGGCTGGGGCTCGAATTTTCGAGTTCCCGGGTGCCGAGGGCGCGAAGAACGCGGACCTCTTTGCAGCGAAGCTGCAGGAGGTCATCGCGAACTCGGCGAATGTGGCCAGGCCGGTGAAGTCGGCGGCCATTGAGGTGACGGACCTGGATGACTCCGTCACCAGGGAGGAGGTGGTGGCAGCGATCGCAGCCATTGGGGGCTGCGAAGTCGCAGCGGTGCAGGGCGGGGGCATCAGGCCCGGGCGCGGCGGCATGGGCACTATTCGCCTGGAGTGCCCAGTCGCCGCTGCCAAAGCCGTCCTCGAGAAGGGACGGCTCGCCGTCGGGTTCAGCTCGGCGGCGGTCCGGGCCCTTGAGGTCCTGCCGTTGAGGTGTTACCGGTGCTTCGGCATCGGTCACACCCGGGCCCTCTGTCCGTCCAGTGTCGACAGGGCGGACAGCTGCTACCGCTGCGGCAAGGAGGGGCACAAAGCCGCCTCCTGCGAGGCCACCGCACCGCACTGCGCGGTGTGTGCCGCCAGTGGCCGCCCTGCGGGCCACATTATGAAGGGGAGGAATTGTATTCCTCCCCTTAAGAAGGGCAAAGTGCAGGCGCCGACCCGGCCTGTCGCTGCCACCGCCACCCCAGTAGCTGGGACCTCGGCGGCTGTGGAGGAGGAGAGTGCGATGTTCGATTAATGGGTAGAGTCGAACATCGCATCCTCCAGGTGAACACCAACCACTGCAGAGCGGCACAGGATCTGCTGATGCAGACTGTGGCCGAGTGGTTGGTGGACGTGGCGGTGGTCGCCGAGCCGTACTCGGTACCTGGCCGTTGGCTGGGTGATCGGGACGGCTTGGTGGCGTTGGTGTCGCGGCCTGCCACGGACTCCCCTCCCCTCTCGCTTTTAGAGAGGGGTCCGGGATACGTGGCCGCCGCGTGGGGAGAAATAGCCCTGGTCGGGGTCTATTTCTCCCCAAACCGCCCTCTAAGGGACTTCGAGAACTTTCTCGAGGTCCTAACGGCAGTCGTCGGGAGGGCGGCACCACGTCAGGTCGTCATACTGGGCGACCTGAACGCCAAGGCGGTGGCCTGGGGCAACCCAGCGGCGTCCTGCAACGTCCGGGGGCACGCCGTCGAATTTTGGTCGGCTTCGTGCGGCGTGTCCCTCCTGAACAGGGGGGATGTTCACACGTGTGTGCGGCAACGGGGAGGGTCAGTGGTGGACGTATCGTTCGCCACCCCCGTTCTAGCCGCCCGCGTCGTGAACTGGCGGGTGGAGATGGTGGAGACCCTGTCGGACCACCGATATGTGCGGTTCGACATCTCCACCCAGAGCCCGCGGGGGATGGCCCGCTCGGGCCAATCACCCTTCCCGCGGTGGGCTCTCACCCGCCTGGACCGGGAGTCAGCCCAGGAGGCGGTGTTCCTCGAGGACTGGCTCTCGCCCCCTGTGGAGGGCACGGACGTGGACGCCGCAGCGGTTCGGCTGCGGGGGTCCCTGACCGAGGTGTGCAACTCCAGCATGCCTCGGTCTCGCCGTCCGCCTCCCCGTCGCGCCGTTTATTGGTGGACGGTGGAGCTGGCGGGGCTCCGGGCCGCGTGCGTGGAGGCCAGGAGGGCCTACACGCGGAGTCGGCGGCGCACCAGCCGATGTCAGGCTGAGGAGGACCGCCTCTACGCCTCTTACCTAGAGGCAAAGACGGTCCTCAAGTCGGAAATGTGCGCCGCCGAGGACTCGGCAAAGGCCGAGATGCTGGAGGGCCTCGACAGGGATCCGTTTGGGAGGCCGTATAAGCAGGCGCGGAGCCAGCTGCGCCCTTACGGTCCCCCACTAACGGAGACCCTAGAGCCGGCGTTGCTGGATGGGGTGGTTCGGTCACTGTTTCCGCGCAGGACCGAATTCACCCCACCAACGATGAACCCCCCACTGGGGGGGGTGGTGGCTTCGCCGGAGGAGGAGGTCCCTCCAGTATCGGTGGAGGAACTTCGCGCGGGGGTTCTGTCCTTCCGCGCGAAGAAGACGGCCCCTGGACCGGATGGTGTCCCCGCACGGGTGGTGGCCATCGCGGCGTCCCTCATGGAGGAGAGGTTTCGGGACCTCTTCAGCGCGTGCCTGACGGCTGGGAGGTTCCCGAAGATCTGGAAGGAGGGGCAGCTTTGCCTGCTCCGGAAGGAGGGACGCCCGGTGGACTCCCCCTCGGCATACCGGCCCATCGTTCTGCTCGATGAGGTCGGTAAACTGTTCGAGGGGATCATCGCCACCCGGCTTAATAGCCAGCTGCGGGAGGTAGGGCCAGACCTGTCGGACGCCCAGTTCGGGTTTCGACAGGGGCGTTCGACGATCGACGCGGTGGCCCTACTCAGGGGCCAAGTGCAGGAGGCGGTCGGGGCTGGGGACGGAGTGTTGGCGGTGTCGTTCGACATCGCCAACGCCTTCAACTCCGTGCCCCACTCGACCATATTGGAGGCACTCCGGTACCACGGAGTGCCCCAATATCTGCGGGTGATCCTGGCCAACTACCTGGAGGACCGGGAGGTCCTCCTGGCGGACAGGACGGCCAGGATCAGGCGCTACGGCGCGGAGTCCGGTGTTCCACAGGGTTCGGTCCTAGGGCCCCTCTTGTGGAACATCGGATTCGATTGGCTGCTGCGCGGCACCCTCCTCCAGGGCACGAGTGTCATCTGCTACGCGGATGACACTCTCCTCGTTGCCCGGGGGAGGGACTTTGGAGAGGCGGCCTGTCTGGCTTCGGCTGGCGGATCCTTAGTGGCAGGTAGGATCCGCCAGCTCGGTTTGAGGGTAGCGCTGAACAAGACCGAGGCCGTGTTCTTTCACGGGCCTCGGCAGCGCTGCCCTCCTGACGCCCACATCGTGGTGGAGGGCGTCCGGATAGGGGTCGGGGCCCAGATGAAGTATCTGGGCCTCGTGCTGGACAGCAGGTGGCGCTTCGGCCCGCACTTTAGCGGGCTGTCGACGCGCCTGCTGAAAGCCGCGGACGCCCTCTCATGGCTCCTCCCAAACCTGGGAGGGCCCAAGGAGCGATGCCGGCGCCTCTATGCCGGCATCCTCAAGAGCATGGCCCTATATGGGGCACCCATCTGGGCGGACTCCCTCCATAGGAGGGAGAATGCAACCGCCATCCGCAGGCCCCAACGGGCCATTGCACAGCGGGTGGCGAGAGCCTACCGCTCAGTGGGCTTTGCGGCGGCGTGCGCTCTGGCCGGCACCCCTCCCTGGGAATTGGAGGCATGGGTGCTCGCCAGAGTGTACGAATGGGCGGCGCGGCGTAGGGCGCTGGGTGAGCGCCCCGCCGCGCAAGAGCGGGATGCCGTGCGGCGGGAGGCGAGGGACGCAATCGTCCTCCACTGGACACGGGACCTCGCCTCCGCCACATTTGGACGCCGGACGTTGGACGCGCTCGGTCCAGTCCTGCGGGACTGGCTCGAGCGGTCCCACGGTTTCCTCTCGTTCCGTCTGGTGCAGGTGTTATCCGGGCATGGCTGCTTCGGATCGCACCTGCATCGGATCCGGAGGGAGGAAACCCCGGCGTGCCACGAGTGTGGAGCCGCGGAGGACACGGCGCAGCACACCCTCGAGGTGTGCCCAGCCTGGGCTGAGCTGCGCCGTGCCCTGACAGATGTGATCGGGCAGGACCTCTCACTTCCCAGTGTGGTCAACTCCATGCTGGGGAGTGAGGAGGCTTGGGCGGCGGTTGCCTCCTTTTGCGAGGATGTCATGTCGCAAAAGGAGGCGGCGGAGCGCGCGCGGGAGGATGATCCTCTCGCGCCGCCGCTCCGCAGGCGGAGAAGGGGTGGGAGACGGCGGTTGTACGATCGTCGCCTCCCTCCTTCTGGTGGTGATTAGCGGGCGACAGGCGCGGGGGCGCCTTCGCTCGCATTGCACTGATCACCACCCTCGTCGGGCGGGAACGGCCGAGCACTCACGGTCGTTCCCGGGCCCCTCCACTTAGGGAGGGGCGTGCGGGCCCCGCTGTAAAGGCGGGCGGTCGTCGGTGGGGGACTGGACGTAAAGGCTGTGCCGGTTTCCCAGTCCTCCTCCAAATAGACGATGCGGGAGTGCCGCTGGGTTATTTTAGTGGGTATGCCGGAGTAGCCGGAGAGTCCCACATAACCCGTCCATCCCCCAATGGGCGGGTATGCGTAACGCATTTTTTCCCAGCGCAAACAAAAAAAAAAAAAAAAAAAAAAAAGGTTAGGTTAGGTTAGGTTAGGTTGGGGAGCTGTGGGGCACGTGGTCGGAAAACCTCCTCGTGTGTCCGAGACTACTGGTCCCATTCGAATATTTATATTCGGTGGGAACAGGAGTTTTTCGGATCGGTGTGCCCCGGGCGTGGGCGCTGGTTTTTTCCCTATGCTTGCATGGGGAGAAACCACCGTCCGTGGCCAATATTCCGACATCTCACGCCTCTGCTGTTCCTTCCATTCTCTGGAGGGGAGGAGCAGCAGTGGCGCGCAAGCCTAAGCCTCGCCGGACGGTGATGGGCTGAATGGCCGGTGCGTCAATCCGGTCACTATCATACGGCAACCCTTAGCCTCCGAGCATTACCCGGCGCGGGGGTTACCGGGGGGTAAACCGGTCTGTAGGGTAAAAAAGAACAGAATGTCTCTTAGCATAACAATACCCCAGGAGGGTACCGGCTCTGCCGGAGAATCCCTCCCGGGTCCATTAGGATCCGGCTGTCCCACCGTATCTGGGGGGGACACTAAAAGACATCTATCCGCGGAGGTCGCGGACAGGGCGCACACGCCCAGTTTTGTGCGCCCTCATAATGTAGAAGAGGATGTAGCATCCGTTGTATCTGATGCACCATCATGTACGATGAGTGCTTCTAGCTGTCATGTGTCGCCACGAGTTCTGCGAACGCGTACTGACAAGGTGCGCAAGCCACCACAACCAGACTTCGTCTCAGCTGACGAGTCCGCACCGACTCCACAAAATGTTGGAGCGACGAGTCGAGGTGAATCACGAACTTGTCCCGCTCGTAGGAAAAAAGTGAAGGAACTACGTGTTGAGGTGTCTGGACAAGAGCGTCGAACGGCTGAGGCAGCTCTCAAAGTGAATACTGACAGACCACTTAGCAGTTTAGATCGAAGTTCGGACTCTTCTGTAACTCGCGAGGAAGCGACCATTCACCCAGAAACGCTCTCAATTGATGATCTGAGAGACACAGGTGAAAGTGCCGCTAAGCAGCTGTTTGAAACTTTGAAGAAGCCGAAAGGTCTCAAAGGAACGACCCAAAAAGAGCTAAAGGATGGGACTAAAGTTCTCATCTCAATAGTGCGAGAGCTGGCGGAGCGCACCTCATCTACAGAGACAGCGAGATTACGGGCTGAAAATAAAAGGCTTGCCGTACAGCTAACCGAACTCCGGCATGAGTACGAGGCTTTTCGAGCGGAAATCCGTAAGGATCGCAATGAACACCACCGAAGAGAAGCTGGACTAGACCCTACTCCATCCAAGGGCGAGTCAGAATTGGTAAAGCTCGTTCGAGAGGAGCTAGCCAACCTTAGTGCAAGATTTGCTGTACTAGAGGACAGGTATTACCGCCCACCTCCAGCCGCAGACTGTCGAATGCCTATAGCTGCAGGAACATCTGGGTCGCGGGTTCAACATCCAAGGAAATCCTTACGGACCAGCGAAAAGCCTCAACAGGTTTCTGAAAGGATGTCTACTGCTCCTGCTTCGACCCAATCAAAAGAGCAGGGCAAGAGGAATAGATCACAAGGGGTAACAGGTCAGTTAGCACCGATCTTGGGGGATGACGAAGCCTCACCAAGCCCGCCTAGTAGACCGCCAGAGGGATCTATTATCCCAACCCTAACCCAATCAACAAAGGGTAAGGGTAAAGGGAAAACGTCTAAAGTGGCTGGTTTGACGCCAACTCCACTAAATTTGATGCCTCTATCGGTCGCAGAGAGGGAAACACCCCGAAATGGGGATTGGCAGGTCTCTGGTGCCAAAAAGAAGGCCGCTAAGAAGGCAGCCAAAGCTCGAAAAAGAGAGAAAGTGGCCAAAGAAAAGGCAAAGAAGATGGCGGCCCAGCTTCGTTCTCCTAAGTCTTCTGCTATCGTGCTGACACTACAACCCAGTGCTGCAGAAAGGGGAGTTACATATGCGGGGCTGCTAGCACAGGCAAAGGCTTCTATAAAGCTTAGCGATCTCAATATTGAGAGTGTCTGTTGTAAGCAGACTCTTACTGGAGCCCGACTTCTTGAAGTCTCTGGGGCTGACTGTAACACAAAAGCAGACGCCCTGAAAGAGAGACTGACAGCGGTGCTACCAGTGGATGATGTTCGACTAACGAGGCCCATAAAATGTGTCGATCTGCGTGTCACAGGCTTAGACGACTCGGCTGGGGTCGCTGAATTGAAAGAAGCTTTTGCGAAGGCCGGGGACTGTTCCCCAGATCAGGTTAAGCTGGGAGTTATTACGCCGGGATTTGATGGGATGGGGACAACAGTAGTCAACTGTCCTGCTGCGGCAGCTCAGAAACTCGTGGGTCACAAATTGCTTGTAGGATGGGTCTCTGCCCAGGTGAGACTCCTAAGCCCCAGGCCTTTAAGGTGCTACCGGTGCCTAGCAGAAGGGCATGTGGGAGCCAGGTGCACCTCTGATATGGACTGTAGTGGGTGCTGTTTCCGTTGCGGAAGGCTTGGTCACAAGGCCGCCACGTGCACAGCTGCGCCACACTGTCGTATATGTGCTGCAGCAGGTAAGACGGCTGATCACAGGGTAGATAGCAAAGCCTGCTCAGGCTCAAGAGTAGTCCCCACGCGGCAACGGACACAACGTAGGCTTCTGCCTACTGCTCCAATTAAAGCCACATCCGGACGAATGGAGGAACCAGCCACAAACGACCAATAATGGCCCCTCTCCGTTTTCTCCAAACGAATCTCAACCACTGTGCCAGTGCACAGGATCTTCTGCTCCAGACCATGGCAGAGTGGTTTATAAACGTGGCTGTGGTTGCTGAACCGTATTTTGTCCCACCCAGGGACGATTGGGCCAAAGATTTAAATGGCACGGTGGCCTTAATATCGCGGGGTGTAACTGGTAGTCCTGCCCTCGAGAATATTTCGAGAGGGCAAGGGTGGGTGTCAGCATTAGTTGGTGGTATATTCATCATCGGGGTGTATTTTTCTCCCAACCGACCCCTCGCCGCCTTTGAAGACTATTTGGTTGAGCTGGGCATGGTCGTCGATCGCTGCCATCCCCACCCCGTGATCTGTCTTGGAGACTTCAATGCAAAATCAGCAGCTTGGGGTTCTCCGACTGTTGATGCGAGAGGGGAGGAACTCGAAGAATGGGCCTTGGTTAAAGGCCTAGTCGTTCTCAATAGGGGCTCCGTATATACGTGCGTAAGACAGCGCGGTGGCTCCATTGTCGACATAGCGTTTTCTAGCCCTGCAATCGCACCCCGCGTTATTAACTGGCGCGTTGTGGAGGAAGTGGAGACTATGTCTGACCATCGATACATCCGATTCAATGTCTCCACCCAAAGCTCCAATGTGCCGGTCTCAGGATCCGCGAACGGCGAAGGCCTGCGCTGGGCTTTAGGGCAGTTGGATCGTGAGATCGTCCTGGAAGCCTCCATCGTACAGGCCTGGGTGTCTGCACCGGATAGACCTGTCAATATCGACGTTGAGGCTGAATGGTTCAAGGAAACTGCAACGCAGCTATGCGACGCAGCAATGCCCCGGGTTCGGAGGAGACCAGTCAGACGTCAGGTGTACTGGTGGTCAGAGGAGATCGCACTATTGCGACGTGCTTGCATAGTAGCGCGACGCCAGTATGCCAGGCATCGCAGGCGGAGGCGCCGAACGCAAGACATGGTAGCCGGGGAGATTGCATTATACGAGGTCTACAGAGCGGCTAAAAAACTCCTGAAGTTGGCTATATTACGGGCTAAAACCCAGGCCCGTGAAGAATTGCTATCGACTCTGGACCGGGATCCTTGGGGGCGGCCCTACCTTATGGTTAGAGGTAAGCTGCGCTCCTGGTCACCTCCAGTGTCACAGAGTCTCCGGCCTCAGCTATTGAGGGAGGTGGTGGCCGCTCTGTTTCCCGAAAGGGAAGAACACACTCCTCCAATAATGAATCCGACTTCAATGGTGACGTCCAACGTAGGAGACGACCCTGTACCCGATGTGACCCGGGAAGAGCTGCAAGTGGCGGTGCAAAGGCTCCAAGCCAAGAACACGACCCCAGGACCTGACGGAATACCTGGTCGTGTGTGGGTTCTGGCCCTTAGGGCCCTTGGGCCTCGACTGACGGGACTCTTTAGCGCGTGCTTGGAGAGAAGCCAGTTTCCACAGCAGTGGAAAACCGGTAAGCTAGTCCTAATCCACAAAGAGGGGCGCCCGGCGGATTCTCCGTCAGCCTATCGGCCCATCGTATTGCTGGACGAGGTGGGCAAGCTGTTTGAAAGAGTAATTGCAGACCGCATCGTCCAGCATCTGACTGGGCCTGGTCCAGATTTGGCAGAAAACCAATTCGGTTTCCGCCCAGGGCGTTCCTCTGTGGATGCCATCATGCACGTGAGAGCCCTTACGGATGAGGCTATTGCACGGGGCGAGGTAGTCTTGGCAGTATCTCTCGATATTGCCAATGCGTTCAACACCTTGCCCTGGAGTTGCATAAAAGCGGCACTTGAATTTCATCAAGTGCCAGCTTACCTCTGTCGAATTATTGGGGCCTACCTGGTCGAGAGGTCAGTCATCTACCCGTGCCAAGATGGCTGGAGTCGAAGAGAGATGTCGTGCGGTGTCCCACAGGGCTCGGTTTTAGGACCACTCCTGTGGAACATCGGGTACGACTGGGTGCTTCGTGGCGATTTGCTTCCGTCGGTTGGTGTTATCTGTTACGCCGACGACACGCTTGTAACGGCGCGTGGGGAGACTCACCGACAGGCAGCATTGTTAGCAACAGCGGGGGTGGCGCAAGTCGTAGGAAGGATCCGGCGGTTAGGACTTGAGGTGGCCCTCAATAAGTCTGAGGCTCTTTTCTTTTATGGGCCGAGGAGGGCGCCACCGTCTGGCTTTTACATCACGGTGGGGGGCGTCCGCATCGGCGTTGGGAAGTCAATGAGATATTTAGGTCTCATCCTCGATGGCCGGTGGGATTTCGGAGAACATTTCCGAAGGTTGGTCCCCCGATGTTTGGCTGCGGCGGCATCGCTAGCACGGTTGCTGCCTAATGTCGGGGGGCCAAATGCCTCCTGCCGAAAGCTGTACATGGGGGTCGTGCGGTCAATGGCTCTTTATGGGGCCCCCGTATGGGGTGAGACTCTAGCTGCTCGTAATGTTCGTGAACTGCGAAAACCGCAACGAGTGATGGCAGCTAGGGTCATAAGAGGATACCGTACGATCTCCTTTGAGGCGGCAAGTCTCTTAGCTGGATCCCCACCATGGGACTTGGAAGCTAAAGTCCTCGCGCAGGTGTACAGTTGGCGTGAAGATGCACTCGAACGGGGGCATCGGCCGGTATCGCGAGAGATTGAGGCGCAGCGGTCTGAGCTCCAAGTTGCCATGGTGGACGAGTGGAGGGCGCGACTTGCGCAACCTAGTGCGGGGCACGCCACGATCGTGGCGGTAAGTCCAACCCTAGGGGAGTGGCTGGAGAGGCGCCACGGCGCCCTTACGTTTCGGATGACGCAGATTCTCACAGGGCATGGTTGCTTTGGGAGATATCTGCGTCTAATAGGCCGTGAGCAGACGTCCGAGTGCCATCACTGCGGAGAAGCAGAGGATACGGCGCTCCACACACTAGTGGTTTGTCCAACATGGGCAGAAAAGCGCCGTGTACTGGTCGCGGCACTCGGCGTAGGAGGCGTTTCGCTTCCTAACATGGTCAAAGCCATGGTCGAGAGCGAAACCGCCTGGGTTTCCGTTGCCTCCTTTTGCGAGGAGGTGATGGACGCGAAGGAGGCTGCGGAACGGGATCGGGAGCTCGCTAGCACCCACCCAGCCCGCGCAAGGAGGCCTCGACGTCGAAGGGCGCTCGTGGCGAATCTCCGGCCACCATAGGTAATGGCCTACAGGCGACAGATATAGGGCAGTCTGTCGCTTGATCAGAATAGGCCTATGAAGGCAGCGCTCGTGTTCCGCCCGCGCTATTTGAGAGGAAGGGGGACAAGTATTCCCCCCGTATGACGGGGCCTGCCTAGGCACAGGTGGGCCAGGACCTGTCTGGGCTGCGGTGAATGCTAACGCGAATCCCGTGGTCCGGACTACAGGTACTCGAGGAACACCGTGGGGTTTTAGTCGGTAAACCGAAGAGATTTATACCGGGAGCCCGACATACCCCGTCGCTTGCCCAGCGGCGGGGATCCGTAATGGATTTCCCCACGTAAAAAAAAAAAAAAAAAAAAAAGGTTGGGGAGCTGTGTGTGCAGTCGGAGGTCAGCCAGCTGCACCTGAAGCTGGCTGAAGCCACGGCCCGGCCGTCGCAAGCCGAGCCCAGACCTGCGGCAGAGGTCCTCGCTCCCTCCTCCGGCCTGGAGGAAATCCTCCGCAAGGCTATGGCGGAGCAGAGGACATTTGTTAGAGCCTGCCTAGCGGGCATCGAGGACCGGCTCCTGCCGGAGAAACGCCTCCGACCGCCGCTTGCAGCGGACAAGAGGCGAGAGGAGCCGGTGCCCACCTCACAGAGGGAGGACGCCCTTCTCCCTTCGACCACCCCGACCAACCAGCAGGGCTGGACGAGGGTGGTCGGCAAGGGGAAGGGCAAGGGCAAAAAGACGGCAGCTGCCGTCCCTGCCGTTCCCGCCACCACCACTCCCAGCCAGTCGCGGCCAGCTGGGAAAGGGAAGGGGAAGGGGAAGAGCACCCCTCCAGCCCCAGCCGTCTCCGCCACCACCCCTGCCGGTCAGTCGTCAACTGGCAAGGGAAAGGGGAAGGGTTCGCCCCCAGCCGGTGCTAAGAGGAACCTAGTTCCTCCCAAGACCGCGGCCGTCGTGGTGACGCTCACCGCAGAGGCCGCGGAGCGGGGTGAGACGTACGCGTCCATGTTGGTGCGGGCGCGTGCCAATGCCGATCCCACCAAACTGGGAATCGGCAAAGTCTCATGCCGCAAGACACAGGCTGGGGCTCGTATATTCGAGTTCCCTGGTGCGGAGGGCGGCAAAAACGCGGACCTCTTCGCAGCTAAGCTGCAAGAGGTCATCGCAGACTCGGCGAAGGTGGCCAGGCCGGTAAAGTCGGCGGCCATTGAGGTGACGGATCTCGACGACTCCGTCACCAAGGAGGAGGTGGTGGCAGCAATCGTAGCCATAGGGGGCTGCGAAGTCGCAGCGGTACAAGGCGGGGGCATCAGGCCCGGGCGCGGCGGCATGGGCGCAATTCGCCTGGAGTGCCCAGTCGCCGCTGCCAAAGCCGTCCTCGAGAAGGGACGGCTCGCCGTCGGGTTCAGCTCGGGTGCGGTCCGGGCACTTGAGGACCAGCCTTTGCGGTGCTACAAGTGCTTCGGAATCGGCCACACCCGAGCCCTCTGTCCGTCCAGTGTCGACAGGACGGACAGCTGCTACCGCTGCGGCAAGGAGGGGCACAAAGCCGCCTCCTGCAAGGCCGCCACGCCGCACTGCGCGGTATGTGCCGCCAGTGGCCGCCCAGCGGGCCACATCATGAAGGGGAGGAATTGTAGTCCTCCCCTTAAGAAGGGCAAGGAACAGGCGCTGACCCGGCCTGTCGCTGCCACCGCCGTCCCAGTGGCTGGGACCTCGGCGGCCGTGGAGGAGAGGGGTGCGATGTCCGATTAATGGGAGTCGAACATCGCATCCTCCAGGCGAACACCAACCACTGCAGAGCGGCCCAGGATCTGCTGATGCAGACTGTGGCCGAGTGGTTGGTGGACGTGGCGGTGGTCGCCGAGCCGTACTCGGTGCCTGGCCGTTGGCTGGGTGACCGGGACGGCTTGGTGGCGTTGGTGTCGCGGCCTGCCACGGACTCCCCTCCCCTCTCGCTTTTAGAGAGGGGTCCGGGATACGTGGCCGCCGCGTGGGGAGAAATAGCCCTGGTCGGGGTCTATTTCTCCCCAAACCGCCCTCTAAGGGACTTCGAGAATTTTCTCGAAGTCCTTACGGCAGTCGTCGGGAGGGCGGCACCACGTCAGGTCGTCGTAATGGGCGACCTGAACGCCAAGTCGGTGGCCTGGGGCAACCCGGCGGCGTCGTGCAACGTCCGGGGGCGCGCCGCCGAATTTTGGTCGGCTTCGTGCGGCGTGTCCCTCCTGAACAGGGGGGATGTTCACACGTGTGTGCGGCAACGGGGAGGGTCAGTGGTGGACGTATCGTTCGCCACCCCCGTGCTAGCCGCCCGCGTCGTGAACTGGCGGGTGGAGATGGTGGAGACCCTGTCGGACCACCGATATGTGCGGTTCGACATCTCCACCCAGAGCCCGCGGGGGATGGCCCGCTCGGGCCAATCTCCCTTCCCGCGGTGGGCTCTCACCCGCCTGGACCGGGAGGCAGCCCTGGAGGCAGCGTTCCTCGAGGACTGGCTCTCGCCCCCTGTGCAGGGCACGGACGTCGACGCCGCAGCGGTTCGGCTCCGGGGGTCCCTGACCGAGGTGTGCAACTCGAGCATGCCTCGGTCTCGCCGTCCGCCTCCCCGTCGCGCCGTTTATTGGTGGACGGCGGAGCTGGCGGCGCTCCGGGCCGCATGCGTGGAGGCCAGGAGGGCCTACACGAGGAGTCGGCGGCGCACCAGCCGATGTCAGGCGGAGGAGGACCGCCTCTACGCCTCTTACGTAGAGGCAAAGACGGTCCTCAAGACGGCAATGTGCGCCGCCGAGGACTCGGCGAAGGCCGAGATGCTGGAGGGCCTCGACAGGGATCCGTTTGGGAGGCCATATAAGCTGGCGCGGAGCCAGCTTCGCCCTTATGGCCCCCCACTAACGGAGACCCTAGAGCCGGCGTTGCTGGATGGGGTGGTTCGGTCGCTGTTTCCGCGCAGGACCGAATTCACCCCACCAACGATGAACCCCCCACTGGGGGGGGTGGTGGCTTCGCTGGCGGAGGAGGTCCCTCCGGTTTCAGCGGAGGAATTTCGCGCGGGGGTTCTTTCCCTCCGCGCGAAGAAGACGGCCCCTGGACCGGATGGCGTCCCCGCACGGGTGGTGGCCATCGCGGCGTCCCTCATGGAGCAGAGGTTTCGGGACCTCTTCAGCGCGTGTCTGACGGCTGGGAGGTTCCCGAAACTATGGAAGGAGGGGCAGCTTTGCCTGCTCCGGAAGGAGGGACGCCCGGTGGACTCCCCCTCGGCATACCGGCCCATCGTTCTGCTCGATGAGGTCGGTAAACTGTTCGAGGGGATCCTCGCCACCCGGCTTAACAGCCATTTGCGGGAGGTAGGGCCGGACCTGTCGGACGCCCAGTTCGGCTTTCGACAGGGGCGTTCGACGGTCGACGCGGTGGCCCTACTCAGGGGCTAGGTGCGGGAGGCGGTCGAGGCTGGGGACGGAGTGTTGGCGGTGTCGTTCGACATCGCCAACGCGTTCAACTCCGTGCCCCACTCGACCATATTGGAGGCACTCCGGTACCACGGAGTGCCCCAATATCTGCGGGTGATCCTGGCCAACTACCTGGAGGACCGGGAGGTCCTCCTGGCGGACAGGACGGCCAGGATCAGGCGCTACGGCGCGGAGTCCGGTGTTCCACAGGGTTCGGTGCTAGGGCCCCTCTTGTGGAACATCGGATTCGATTGGCTGCTGCGCGGCACCCTCCTCCAGGGCACGAGTGTCATCTGCTACGCGGATGACACTCTCCTCGTTGCCCGGGGGAGGGATTTTAGGGAGGCGGCCTGTCTGGCCTCAGCTGGCGGATCCTTAGTGGCAGGTAGGATCCGCCAGCTTGGTTTGAGGGTGGCGCTGAACAAGACCGAGGCCGTGTTCTTTCACGGGCCTCGGCAGCGCTGCCCTCCTGACGCCCACATTGTGGTGGAGGGCGTCCGGATAGGGGTCGGGGCCCAGATGAAGTATCTGGGCCTCGTGCTGGACAGCAGGTGGCGCTTCGGCCCGCACTTCAGCGGGCTGTCGACGCGCCTGCTGAAAGCCGCGGACGCCCTCTCATGGCTCCTCCCAAACCTGGGAGGGCCCAAGGAGCGATGCCGGCGCCTCTATGCCGGCATCCTCAAGAGTATGGCCCTGTATGGGGCACCCATCTGGGCGGACTCCCTCTACAGGAGGGAGAATGCAACCGCCATCCGCAGGCCCCAACGGGCCATTGCACAGCGGGTGGCGAGAGCCTACCGCTCAGTGGGCTTCGCGGCGGCGTGCGCTCTGGCCGGCACCCCTCCCTGGGAATTGGAGGCATGGGTGCTCGCCAGAGTGTACGAATGGGCGGCGCGGCGTAGGGCGCTGGGTGAGCGCCCCGCCGCGCAAGAGCGGGATGCCGTGCGGCGGGAGGCGAGGGACGCAATCGTCCTACACTGGACACGGGACCTCGCCTCCGCCACATTTGGACGCCGGACGCTGGACGCGCTCGGTCCAGTCCTGCGGGACTGGCTCGAGCGCCCCCACGGTTTCCTCTCTTTCCGTCTGGTGCAGGTGTTGTCCGGGCATGGCTGCTTCGGAACGCACCTGCATCGGATCCAGAGGGAGGAAACCCCGGCGTGCCACGACTGTGGAGCCGCGGAGGACACGGCGCAGCACACCCTCGAGGTGTGCCCAGCCTGGGCTGAGCTGCGCCGTGCCCTGACAGATGTGGTCGGAATGGACCTCTCACTTCCCAGTGTGGTGAACTCCATGCTGGGGAGTGAGGAGGCTTGGGCGGCGGTTGCCTCCTTTTGCGAGAATGTCATGTCGCAAAAGGAGGCGGCGGAGCGCGCGCGGGAGGATGATCCTCTCGCGCCGCCGCTCCGCAGGCGAAGAAGGGGTGGGAGACGGCGGTTGTACGATCGTCGCCTCCCTCCTTCTGGTGGTGATTAGCGGGCGACAGGCGCGGGGGCGCCTTCGCTCGCATTGCACAAATCGCCACCATCGTCGGGCGGGAACGGCCGAGCACTCACGGTCGTTCCCGGGCCCCTCCACTTAGGGAGGGGCGTGCGGGCCCCGCTGTAAAGGCGGGCGGTCGTCGGTGGGGGACTGGACGTAAAGGCTGTGCCGGTTTCCCAGTCCTCCTCCACACAGACGATGCGGGAGTGCCGCTGGGTTATTTTAGTGGGTATGCCGGAATAGCCGGAGAGTCCCACATAACCCGTCCATCCCCCAATGGGCGGGTATGCGTAACGCATTTTTTCCCAGCGCAAACAAAAAAAAAAAAAAAAAAAAAAAAAAAAAAAAAAAAAAAAAAAAAAAAAAAAAAGGTTAGGTTGGGGAGGGGAACCACCCCACAGTGCTTACGTCCTCGTCGTGTTCCCCGGAAACGTCCCAGTTCTGACCACCGTAACGGAGTGGCAGACTGGGTACGGCTAAAGTGCACTGTGCATCGTTGCGAACAATTGCCTGGATTGCAACGAAACTGCGGATATGCCAAAACAAGCGCGGGATGCCCTCGGGCATTTCACTAAAAACGGCCCTTCTCAGGGCCAACCCAAAGGCCCTTCTCAGGGCCAACCCAAAGGCCCTTCTCAGGGCCAACCCAAAGGCCCTTCTCAGGGCCAACCAAAAGGCCCTTCTCAGGGCCAACGCGACGCGTCGGCGTCGAACGAAGGCAGAGCCTTCTACGGAGGGAGGGCGGACGATTTGTCGGACTCCGACAACGAGTCCGTTGTGTCGGGTGCCAGCTCAATGGTGATTGATGCTCGATCGCGATCGGGATCGAGGAAGCGGAGCTTTCTCAAATTCGTGTCCGATGGCTCCTCCGGCTCGGGTTCGGCGAAGGAGCCAAAGAAGAAGACAAAGGCCAAAAAGGCGACAACAGCGGCAGACACCCACGATGTGGGTTTAGCCGACGCCCAGCGCGAGCTGGACCTGGCACGGCGGGAGCAGCTCCAGCAAGAGCTGGAGGAGCGGGTTGCGGCCAGGGAGGAACGGGCGCGTGTCGCTCGTGCCAAGGCCGACTACGGTGCGGCCCGCGTCCTGTACGCGAACCACTCCCTGGCCGAACTGGAGAAGATGGCCTTGGAGGACGAAGAGGCGATCGTGGAGGTCGCCGCCAAGTCCTCGCATCTGAAGGGGACTTTCCAGAAGTCCCTCAGATGCCGGGCCGCCAGCATGCGTGGCATCGTCGCGGAGCTGGTGGACCGCAAGGCCAGCGATGAAACGCGGCAACTGCAGGCGAAGGTAGATCGCCTGCAGTCGGAGGTCAGCCAGCTGCATCTGAAGCTGGCTGAAGCCACGGCCCGGCCATCCCAAGCCGAGCCCAGACCTGCGGCAGAGGGCCTCGCTCCCCCCTCCGGCCTTGAGGACATCCTCCGCAAGGCTATGGAGGAGCAGAGGGTCTTCGTCAGGGCCTGCCTGGCGGGAATAGAGGACCGGCTCTTGCCGGAGAAACGCCTCCGACCGCCACTTGCGGCGGACAAGAGGCGAGAGGAGCCGGTGACCTCCCAGAGGGAGGACGCCCTTCTCCCTTCCACCACCCCGACCAACCAGCAGGGCTGGACGAAGGTGGTCGGTAAGGGGAAGGGCAAGGGCAAAAAGACGGCAGCGGTCGTCCCTGCCGTCCCCGCCACCACCACTCCCAGCCAGTCGAAGCCGACTGGCAAGGGAAAAGGGAAGGGGAAAACCACCCCCCCAGCCGCCTCCGCCACCGCCCCTGCCGGTCCGTCACAGGCAACTGGCAAGGGAAAGGGGAAGGGTTCGACCCCAGCCGGTGTCAGGAGGAACTTGGTTCCTCCCAAGACCGCAGCCGTCGTGATGACGCTCACCACGGAGGCTGCGGAGCGGGGCGAGACGTACGCGTCCGTGATGTTGCGGGCGCGCGCCAGTGCCGATCCCACCAAACTAGGGATCGGTAAAGTCTCGTGCCGCCGGACACAGGCTGGGGCTCGAATCTTCGAGTTCCCCGGTGCAGAGGGCGGAAAAAACGCTGACCTCTTCGCAGCGAAGCTGCAAGAGGTCATTGCGGACGCGGCAAAGGTGGCCAGGCCGGTGAAGTCGGCGGCCTTCGAGGTGACGGACCTGGACGACTCCGTCACCAAGGAGGAGGTGGTAGCGGCGGTCGCAGCCATAGGTGGCTGCGCAGTCGCAGCGGTGCAGGGCGGGGGCATCAGGCCCGGGCGCGGCGGCATGGGCGCAATTCGCCTGGAGTGCCCAGTCGCCGCTGCCAAAGCCGTCCTCGAGAAGGGACGGCTCGCCGTCGGGTTCAGCTCGGCGGCGGTCCGGGCCCTTGAGGTCCTGCCGCTGAGGTGTTACCGGTGCTTCGGCATCGGCCACACCCGGGCCCTCTGTTCGTCCAGTGTCGACAGGACGGACAGCTGCTACCGCTGCGGCAAGGAGGGGCACAAAGCCGCCTCCTGCAATGCCGCCACGCCGCACTGCACGGTCTGTGCCGCCAGTGGCCGCCCTGCGGGCCACATAATGAAGGGGAGGAACTGCAGTCCTCCCCTTAAGAAGGGGAAAGTACAGGCGCCGACCCGGCCTGTCGTTGCCACCGCCGTCCCAGTGGCTGGGACCTCAGCGGCTGTGGAGGAGGGGGGTGCGATGACCGACTAATGGGTAGGGTCGAACATCGCATCCTCCAGGCGAACACCAACCACTGCAGAGCGGCACAGGATCTGCTCATGCAGACTGTGGCCGAGTGGTTGGTGGACGTGGCGGTGGTCGCCGAGCCGTACTCGGTACCTGGCCGTTGGCTGGGTGATCGAGACGGCTTGGTGGCGTTGGTGTCGCGGCCTGCCACGGACTCCCCTCCCCTCTCGCTTTTAGAGAGGGGTCCGGGATACGTGGCCGCCGCGTGGGGAGATATAGCCCTGGTCGGGGTCTATTTCTCCCCAAACCGCCCTCTAAGGGACTTCGAGAATTTTCTCGAGGTCCTTACGGCAGTCGTCGGGAGGGCGGCGCCACGCCAGGTAATGGTGTTAGGCGACCTGAACGCCAAGTCGGTGGCCTGGGGAAACCCAGCGGCGTCCTGCAACGTCCGGGGGCGCGCCGTCGAATTTTGGTCGGCTTCGTGCGGCGTGTCCCTCCTGAACAGGGGGGATGTTCACACGTGTGTGCGGCAACAGGGAGGGTCAGTGGTGGACGTGTCGTTCGCCACCCCTGTGCTAGCCACACGCGTCGTGAACTGGCGGGTGGAGATGGTGGAGACCCTGTCGGACCACCGATATGTGCGGTTCGACATCTCCACCCAGAGCCCGCGGGGGATGGCCCGCTCGGGCCAATCTCCCTTCCCGCGGTGGGCTCTCACCCGCCTGGACCGGGAGGCAGCCCTGGAGGCAGCGTTCCTCGAGGACTGGCTCTCGCCCCCTGTGGAGGTGACGGACGTGGACGCCGCAGCGGTCCAGCTGCGGAGGTCCCTGACCGAGGTGTGCAACTCCAGCATGCCTCGGTCTCGCCGTCCGCCTCCCCGTCGCGCCGTTTATTGGTGGACGGGGGAGCTGGCGGCGCTACGGGCCGCGTGCGTGGAGGCCAGGAGGGCCTACACGCGGAGTCGGCGGCGCACCAGCCGATGTCAGGCCGAGGAGGACCGCCTCTACGCCTCTTACATGGAGGCAAAGACGGTCCTCAAGACGGCAATGTGCGCCGCCGAAGACTCGGCAAAGGCCGAGATGCTGGAGGGACTCGATAGGGATCCGTTTGGGAGGCCATATAAGCTGGCGCGGAGCCAGCTGCGCCCTTATGGCCCCCCACTAACGGAGACCCTAGAGCCGGCGTTGCTGGATGGGGTGGTTCGGTCACTGTTTCCGCGCAGGACCGAATTCACCCCACCAACGATGAACCCCCCACTGGGGGGGGTGGTGGCTTCGCCGGCGGAGGAGGTCCCTCCGGTTTCGGCGGAGGAATTGGGCGCGGGGGTTCTTTCCCTCCGCGCGAAAAAGACGGCCCCTGGACCGGATGGCGTCCCCGCACGGGTGGTGGCCATCGCGGCGTCCCTAATGGAGCAGAGGTTTCGGGACCTCTTCAGCGCGTGCCTGACGGCTGGGAGGTTCCCTAAACTATGGAAGGAGGGGCAGCTTTGCCTGCTCCGGAAGGAGGGACGCCCGGTGGAATCCCCCTCGGCATACCGGCCCATCGTTCTGCTCGATGAGGTCGGTAAACTGTTCGAGGGGATCCTAGCCACCCGGCTTAACAGCCATTTGCGGGAGGTAGGGCCGGACCTGTCGGACGCCCAGTTCGGGTTTCGACAGGGGCGTTCGACGGTCGACGCGGTGGCCCTACTCAGGGGCCAAGTGCAGGAGGCGGTCGGAGCTGGGGACGGAGTGTTGGCGGTGTCGTTCGACATCGCCAACGCGTTCAACTCCGTGCCCCACTCGACCATATTGGAGGCACTCCGGTACCACGGAGTGCCCCAATATCTGCGGGCGATCCTGGCCAACTACCTGGAGGACCGGGAGGTCCTCCTGGCGGACAGGACGGCCAGGATCAGGCGCTACGGCGCGGAGTCCGGTGTTCCACAGGGTTCGGTGCTAGGGCCCCTCTTGTGGAACATCGGATTCGATTGGCTGCTGCGCGGCACCCTCCTCCAGGGCACGAGTGTCATCTGCTACGCGGATGACACTCTCCTCGTTGCCCGGGGGAGGGACTTTGGAGAGGCGGCCTGTCTGGCCTCGGCTGGCGGATCCTTAGTGGCAGGTAGGATCCGCCAGCTCGGTTTGAGGGTAGCGCTGAACAAGACCGAGGCCGTGTTCTTTCACGGGCCTCGGCAGCGCTGCCCTCCTGACGCCCACATCGTGGTGGAGGGCGTCCGGATAGGGGTCGGGGCCCAGATGAAGTATCTGGGCCTCGTGCTGGACAGCAGGTGGCGCTTCGGCCCGCACTTTAGCGGGCTGTCGACGCGCCTGCTGAAAGCCGCGGACGCCCTCTCATGGCTCCTCCCAAACCTGGGAGGGCCCAAGGAGCGATGCCGGCGCCTCTATGCCGGCATCCTCAAGAGCATGGCCCTATATGGGGCACCCATCTGGGCGGACTCCCTCCATAGGAGGGAGAATGCAACCGCCATCCGCAGGCCCCAACGGGCCATTGCACAGCGGGTGGCGAGAGCCTACCGCTCAGTGGGCTTTGCGGCGGCGTGCGCTCTGGCCGGCACCCCTCCCTGGGAATTGGAGGCATGGGTGCTCGCCAGAGTGTACGAATGGGCGGCGTGGCGTAGGGCGCTGGGTGAGCGCCCCGCCGCGCAAGAGCGGGATGCCGTGCGGCGGGAGGCGAGGGACGCAATCGTCCTCCACTGGACACGGGACCTCGCCTCCGCCACATTTGGACGCCGGACGTTGGACGCGCTCGGTCCAGTCCTGCGGGACTGGCTCGAGCGATCCCACGGTTTCCTCTCTTTCCGTCTGGTAAAGGTGTTGTCCGGGCATGGTTGTTTCGGAACGCACCTGCATCGGATCCAGAGGGAGGAGACCCCGGCGTGCCACGACTGTGGAGCCGCGGAGGACACGGCGCAGCACACCCTCGAGGTGTGCCCAGCCTGGGCTGAGCTGCGCCGTGCCCTGACTGATGTGGTCGGGCAGGACCTCTCACTTCCCAGTGTGGTCAACTCCATGCTGGGGAGTGAGGAGGCTTGGGCGGCGGTTGCCTCCTTTTGCGAGAATGTCATGTCGCAAAAGGAGGCGGCGGAGCGCGCGCGGGAGGATGATCCTCTCGCGCCGCCGCTCCGCAGGCGGAGAAGGGGTGGGAGACGGCGGTTGTACGATCGTCGCCTCCCTCCTTCTGGTGGTGATTAGCGGGCGACAGGCGCGGGGGCGCCTTCGCTCGCATTGCACCAATCACCACCCTCGTCGGGCGGGAACGGCCGAGCACTCACGGTCGTTCCCGGGCCCCTCCACTTAGGGAGGGGCGTGCGGGCCCCGCTGTAAAGGCGGGCGGTCGTCGGTGGGGGACTGGACGTAAAGGCTGTGCCGGTTTCCCAGTCCTCCTCCAAATAGACGATGCGGGAGTGCCGCTGGGTTATTTTAGTGGGTATGCCGGAGTAGCCGGAGAGTCCCACATAACCCGTCCAGCCCCCAATGGGCGGGTATGCGTAACGCATTTTTTCCCAGCGCAAACAAAAAAAAAAAAAAAAAAAAAAAGGTTAGGTTGGGGAGGGGAGGGGCACGTGGTCGGAAAACCTCCTCGTGTGTCCGAGACTACTGGTCCCATTCGAATATTTATATTCGGTGGGAACAGGAGTTTTTCGGATCGGTGTGCCCCGGGCGTGGGCGCTGGTTTTTTCCCTATGCTTGCATGGGGAGAAACCACCGTCCGTGGCCAATATTCCGACATCTCACGCCTCTGCTGTTCCTTCCATTCTCTGGAGGGGAGGAGCAGCAGTGGCGCGCAAGCCTAAGCCTCGCCGGACGGTGATGGGCTGAATGGCCGGTGCGTCAATCCGGTCACTATCATACGGCAACCCTTAGCCTCCGAGCATTACCCGGCGCGGGGGTTACCGGGGGGTAAACCGGTCTGTAGGGTAAAAAAGAACAGAATGTCTCTTAGCATAACAATACCCCAGGAGGGTACCGGCTCTGCCGGAGAATCCCTCCCGGGTCCATTAGGATCCGGCTGTCCCACCGTATCTGGGGGGGACACTAAAAGACATCTATCCGCGGAGGTCGCGGACAGGGCGCACACGCCCAGTTTTGTGCGCCCTCATAATGTAGAAGAGGATGTAGCATCCGTTGTATCTGATGCACCATCATGTACGATGAGTGCTTCTAGCTGTCATGTGTCGCCACGAGTTCTGCGAACGCGTACTGACAAGGTGCGCAAGCCACCACAACCAGACTTCGTCTCAGCTGACGAGTCCGCACCGACTCCACAAAATGTTGGAGCGACGAGTCGAGGTGAATCACGAACTTGTCCCGCTCGTAGGAAAAAAGTGAAGGAACTACGTGTTGAGGTGTCTGGACAAGAGCGTCGAACGGCTGAGGCAGCTCTCAAAGTGAATACTGACAGACCACTTAGCAGTTTAGATCGAAGTTCGGACTCTTCTGTAACTCGCGAGGAAGCGACCATTCACCCAGAAACGCTCTCAATTGATGATCTGAGAGACACAGGAGAAAGTGCCGCTAAGCAGCTGTTTGAAACTTTGAAGAAGCCGAAAGGTCTCAAAGGAACGACCCAAAAAGAGCTAAAGGATGGGACTAAAGTTCTCATCTCAATAGTGCGAGAGCTGGCGGAGCGCACCTCATCTACAGAGACAGCGAGATTACGGGCTGAAAATAAAAGGCTTGCCGTACAGCTAACCGAACTCCGGCATGAGTACGAGGCTTTTCGAGCGGAAATCCGTAAGGATCGCAATGAACACCACCGAAGAGAAGCTGGACTAGACCCTACTCCATCCAAGGGCGAGTCAGAATTGGTAAAGCTCGTTCGAGAGGAGCTAGCCAACCTTAGTGCAAGATTTGCTGTACTAGAGGACAGGTATTACCGCCCACCTCCAGCCGCAGACTGTCGAATGCCTATAGCTGCAGGAACATCTGGGTCGCGGGTTCAACATCCAAGGAAATCCTTACGGACCAGCGAAAAGCCTCAACAGGTTTCTGAAAGGATGTCTACTGCTCCTGCTTCGACCCAATCAAAAGAGCAGGGCAAGAGGAATAGATCACAAGGGGTAACAGGTCAGTTAGCACCGATCTTGGGGGATGACGAAGCCTCACCAAGCCCGCCTAGTAGACCGCCAGAGGGATCTATTATCCCAACCCTAACCCAATCAACAAAGGGTAAGGGTAAAGGGAAAACGTCTAAAGTGGCTGGTTTGACGCCAACTCCACTAAATTTGATGCCTCTATCGGTCGCAGAGAGGGAAACACCCCGAAATGGGGATTGGCAGGTCTCTGGTGCCAAAAAGAAGGCCGCTAAGAAGGCAGCCAAAGCTCGAAAAAGAGAGAAAGTGGCCAAAGAAAAGGCAAAGAAGATGGCGGCCCAGCTTCGTTCTCCTAAGTCTTCTGCTATCATGCTGACACTACAACCCAGTGCTGCAGAAAGGGGAGTTACATATGCGGGGCTGCTAGCACAGGCAAAGGCTTCTATAAAGCTCAGCGATCTCAATATTGAGAGTGTCTGTTGTAAGCAGACTCTTACTGGAGCCCGACTTCTTGAAGTCTCTGGGGCTGACTGTAACACAAAAGCAGACGCCCTGAAAGAGAGACTGACAGCGGTGCTACCAGTGGATGATGTTCGACTAACGAGGCCCATAAAATGTGTCGATCTGCGTGTCACAGGCTTAGACGACTCGGCTGGGGTCGCTGAATTGAAAGAAGCTTTTGCGAAGGCCGGGGACTGTTCCCCAGATCAGGTTAAGCTGGGAGTTATTACGCCGGGATTTGATGGGATGGGGACAACAGTAGTCAACTGTCCTGCTGCGGCAGCTCAGAAACTCGTGGGTCACAAATTGCTTGTAGGATGGGTCTCTGCCCAGGTGAGACTCCTAAGCCCCAGGCCTTTAAGGTGCTACCGGTGCCTAGCAGAAGGGCATGTGGGAGCCAGGTGCACCTCTGATATGGACTGTAGTGGGTGCTGTTTCCGTTGCGGAAGGCTTGGTCACAAGGCCGCCACGTGCACAGCTGCGCCACACTGTCGTATATGTGCTGCAGCAGGTAAGACGGCTGATCACAGGGTAGATAGCAAAGCCTGCTCAGGCTCAAGAGTAGTCCCCACGCGGCAACGGACACAACGTAGGCTTCTGCCTACTGCTCCAATTAAAGCCACATCCGGACGAATGGAGGAACCAGCCATAAACGACCAATAATGGCCCCTCTCCGTTTTCTCCAAACGAATCTCAACCACTGTGCCAGTGCACAGGATCTTCTGCTCCAGACCATGGCAGAGTGGTTTATAAACGTGGCTGTGGTTGCTGAACCGTATTTTGTCCCACCCAGGGACGATTGGGCCAAAGATTTAAATGGCACGGTGGCCTTAATATCGCGGGGTGTAACTGGTAGTCCTGCCGTCGAGAATATTTCGAGAGGGCAAGGGTGGGTGTCAGCATTAGTTGGTGGTATATTCGTCATCGGGGTGTATTTTTCTCCCAACCGACCCCTCGTCGCCTTTGAAGACTATTTGGTTGAGCTGGGCATGGTCGTCGATCGCTGCCATCCCCACCCCGTGATCTGTCTTGGAGACTTCAATGCAAAATCAGCAGCTTGGGGTTCTCCGACTGTTGATGCGAGAGGGGAGGAACTCGAAGAATGGGCCTTGGTTAAAGGCCTAGTCGTTCTCAATAGGGGCTCCGTATATACGTGCGTAAGACAGCGCGGTGGCTCCATTGTCGACATAGCGTTTTCTAGCCCTGCAATCGCACCCCGCGTTATTAACTGGCGCGTTGTGGAGGAAGTGGAGACTATGTCTGACCATCGATACATCCGATTCAATGTCTCCACCCAAAGCTCCAATGTGCCGGTCTCAGGATCCGCGAACGGCGAAGGCCCGCGCTGGGCTTTAGGGCAGTTGGATCGTGAGATCATCCTGGAAGCCTCCATCGTACAGGCCTGGGTGTCTGCACCGGATAGACCTGTCAATATCGACGTTGAGGCTGAATGGTTCAAGGAAACTGCAACGCAGCTATGCGACGCAGCAATGCCCCGGGTTCGGAGGAGACCAGTCAGACGTCAGGTGTACTGGTGGTCAGAGGAGATCGCACTATTGCGACGTGCTTGCATAGTAGCGCGACGCCAGTATGCCAGGCATCGCAGGCGGAGGCGCCGAACGCAAGACATGGTAGCCGGGGAGATTGCATTATACGAGGTCTACAGAGCGGCTAAAAAACTCCTGAAGTTGGCTATATTACGGGCTAAAACCCAGGCCCGTCAAGAATTGCTATCGACTCTGGACCGGGATCCTTGGGGGCGGCCCTACCTTATGGTTAGAGGTAAGCTGCGCTCCTGGTCACCTCCAGTGTCACAGAGTCTCCGGCCTCAGCTATTGAGGGAGGTGGTGGCCGCTCTGTTTCCCGAAAGGGAAGAACACACTCCTCCAATGATGAATCCGACTTCAATGGTGACGTCCAACGTAGGAGACGACCCTGTACCCGATGTGACCCGGGAAGAGCTGCAAGTGGCGGTGCAAAGGCTCCAAGCCAAGAACACGGCCCCAGGACCTGACGGAATACCTGGTCGTGTGTGGGTTCTGGCCCTTAGGGCCCTTGGGCCTCGACTGAGGGGACTCTTTAGCGCGTGCTTGGAGAGAAGCCAGTTTCCACAGCAGTGGAAAACCGGTAAGCTAGTCCTAATCCACAAAGAGGGGCGCCCGGCGGATTCTCCGTCAGCCTATCGGCCCATCGTATTGCTGGACGAGGTGGGCAAGCTGTTTGAAAGAGTAATTGCAGACCGCATCGTCCAGCATCTGACTGGGCCTGGTCCAGATTTGGCAGAAAACCAATTCGGTTTCCGCCCAGGGCGTTCCTCTGTGGATGCCATCATGCGCGTGAGAGCCCTTACGGATGAGGCTATTGCACGGGGCGAGGTAGTCTTGGCAGTATCTCTCGATATTGCCAATGCGTTCAACACCTTGCCCTGGAGTTGCATAAAAGCGGCACTTGAATTTCATCAAATGCCAGCTTACCTCTGTCGAATTATTGGGGCCTACCTGGTCGAGAGGTCAGTCATCTACCCGTGCCAAGATGGCTGGAGTCGAAGAGAGATGTCGTGCGGTGTCCCACAGGGCTCGGTTTTAGGACCACTCCTGTGGAACATCGGGTACGACTGGGTGCTTCGTGGCGATTTGCTTCCGTCGGTTGGTGTTATCTGTTACGCAGACGACACGCTTGTAACGGCGCGTGGGGAGACTCACCGACAGGCAGCATTGTTAGCAACAGCGGGGGTGGCGCAAGTCGTAGGAAGGATCCGGCGGTTAGGACTTGAGGTGGCCCTCAATAAGTCTGAGGCTCTTTTCTTTTATGGGCCGAGGAGGGCGCCACCGTCTGGCTTTTACATCACGGTGGGGGGCGTCCGCATCGGCGTTGGGAAGTCAATGAGATATTTAGGTCTCATCCTCGATGGCCGGTGGGATTTCGGAGAACATTTCCGAAGGTTGGTCCCCCGATGTTTGGCTGCGGCGGCATCGCTAGCACGGTTGCTGCCTAATGTCGGGGGGCCAAATGCCTCCTGCCGAAAGCTGTACATGGGGGTCGTGCGGTCAATGGCTCTTTATGGGGCCCCCGTATGGGGTGAGACTCTAGCTGCTCGTAATGTTCGTGAACTGCGAAAACCGCAACGAGTGATGGCAGCTAGGGTCATAAGAGGATACCGTACGATCTCCTTTGAGGCGGCAAGTCTCTTAGCTGGATCCCCACCATGGGACTTGGAAGCTAAAGTCCTCGCGCAGGTGTACAGTTGGCGTGAAGATGCACTCGAACGGGGGCATCGGCCGGTATCGCGAGAGATTGAGGCGCAGCGGTCTGAGCTCCAAGTTGCCATGGTGGACGAGTGGAGGGCGCGACTTGCGCAACCTAGTGCGGGGCACGCCACGATCGTGGCGGTAAGTCCAACCCTAGGGGAGTGGCTGGAGAGGCGCCACGGCGCCCTTACGTTTCGGATGACGCAGATTCTCACAGGGCATGGTTGCTTTGGGAGATATCTGCGTCTAATAGGCCGTGAGCAGACATCCGAGTGCCATCACTGCGGAGAAGCAGAGGATACGGCGCTCCACACACTAGTGGTTTGTCCAACATGGGCAGAAAAGCGCCGTGTACTGGTCGCGGCACTCGGCGTAGGAGGCGTTTCGCTTCCTAACATGGTCAAAGCCATGGTCGAGAGCGAAACCGCCTGGGTTTCCGTTGCCTCCTTTTGCGAGGAGGTGATGGACGCGAAGGAGGCTGCGGAACGGGATCGGGAGCTCGCTAGCACCCACCCAGCCCGCGCAAGGAGGCCTCGACGTCGAAGGGCGCTCGTGGCGAATCTCCGGCCACCATAGGTAATGGCCTACAGGCGACAGATATAGGGCAGTCTGTCGCTTGATCAGAATAGGCCTATGAAGGCAGCGCTCGTGTTCCGCGCGCGCAATTTGAGAGGAAGGGGGACAAGTATTCCCCCCGTATGACGGGGCCTGCCTAGGCACAGGTGGGCCAGGACCTGTCTGGGCTGCGGTGAATGCTAACGCGAATCCCGTGGTCCGGACTACAGGTACTCGAGGAACACCGTGGGGTTTTAGTCGGTAAACCGAAGAGATTTATACCGGGAGCCCGACATACCCCGTCGCTTGCCCAGCGGCGGGGATCCGTAATGGATTTCCCCACGTAAAAAAAAAAAAAAAAAAAAAAAAAAAAAAAGGTTGGGGAGGGGAACCACCCCACAGTGCTTGCGTCCACGTCGCGTTCCCCGGAAACGTCCCAGTTCTGACCACCGTAACGGAGTGGCAGACTGGGTACGGCTAAAGTGCACTGTGCATCGTAGCAAACAACTGCCTTGTGTGTTACGAACTTGCGGATTATGCCAAAACCTGTGCGGGATGCCCTCGGGCATTTTGCCAAAAAAGGCCCTTCTCAGGGCCAACCCAAAGGCCCTTCTCAGGGCCAACCCAAAGGCCCTTCTCAGGGCCAACCCAAAGGCCCTTCTCAGGGCCAACCAAAAGGCCCTTCTCAGGGCCAACGCGACGCGTCGGCGTCGGAAGGCAGAGCCTTCTACGGAGGGAGAGCGGGCGATATGTCGGACTCCGACATAGAGTCCATCGCATCGGATGGTGATTCGATGGCGATCGATGTTTGTCGATCGCGATCGGCATCGAGGAAGCGGACCTTCCTCAAGGTTGTGTCCGATGGCTCCTCGGGCTCAGGCTCGGCAAAGGAGCCTAAAAAGAGGGTCAAGGCCAAGAAGTTGGCAATAACAGCGGATACCCACGACGTGGGTTTGGTAGACGCCCAGCGCGAGTTGGACCTCACCAGGCGGGAGCAGCTCCAGCAAGACCTGGAGGAGCAGGTAGCGGCCAGGGAGGAACGGGCGCGCGCCGCCCGTGCCAAATCGGGATACGGAGCGTCCCGCGTTCCGTACGCGGACCACTCTCTGGCCGAACTAGAGCGGATGGCATTAGAGGACGAGGAGGTAATCGTCCAGGTCGCCACCAAGTCCTCCCACCTAAAAGGGACTTTTCAAAAGTCCCTCAAATGCCGGGCCGCCAGCATGTGCGGCATCGTCGCGGAGCTGGTCAACCGCAAGGCCAGCGATGAATCGCGGCAGCTGCAGGCGAAAGTGGATCGCCTGCAGCAGGAGGTAAGCCAGCTGCACCAAAAGCTGGCTGAAGCCACGGCCCGGCCATCCCAAGCCGAGCCCAGACCTGCGGCAGAGGGCCTCGCCCCCTCCTCCGGCCTTGAGGATATCCTCCGCAAGATCATGGCGGAGGAGAGGGCGTTTGTTAGAGCCTGCCTGGCAGGCATTGAGGACCGGCTCTTGCCGGAGAAAGTCGTCCGGCCGCCGCTTGCGGCGGACAGGAGGCAAAAGGAGCCGGTGCCTTCGTCCCAGACGGAGGACGCCCTTCTCCCCTCTACCACCCCGACCAACCAGCAGGGCTGGACGAAGGTGGTCGGTAAGGGGAAGGGCAAGGGCAAAAGGACGGCAGCTGTCGTCCCTGCCGTTCCCGCTACCACCACTCCCAGCCAGTCGCAGCCGACTGGCAAAGGGAAAGGGAAGGGGAAGAGAACCCCTCCAACCCCAGCCGTCCCCGCCACCACCCCTGCTGGTCAGTCGACTGGCACGGGAAAGGGGAAGGAAAAGAGTTCCCCCCAAGCCGGAGCAAAGAGGAAACTGGTTCCTCCCAAGACCGCGGCCGTCGTGGTGACGCTCACCGCGGAGGCTGCGGAGCGAGGCCAGACATACGCCTCCATAATGGTGCGGGCGCGTGCAAACGCCGATCCCACGAAACTGGGCATCGGCAAAGTGTCATGCCGCCGGACACAAGCTGGGGCTCGAATTTTCGAGTTCCCGGGGGCCGAGGGCGGCAAAAACGCGGACCTCTTCGCAGCTAAGCTGCAAGAGGTCATCGCAGACTCGGCGAAGGTGGCCAGGCCGGTAAAGTCAGCGGCCATTGAGGTGACGGATCTCGACGACTCCGTCACCAAGGAGGAGGTGGTGGCAGCAATCGCAGCCATAGGGGGCTGTGAAGTCGCAGCGGTACAAGGCGGGGGCATCAGGCCCGGGCGCGGCGGCATGGGCGCAATTCGCCTGGAGTGCCCAGTCGCCGCTGCCAAAGCCGTCCTCGAGAAGGGACGGCTCGCCGTCGGGTTCAGCTCGGCGGCGGTCCGGGCCCTTGAGATCCCGCCGCTGAGGTGTTACCGGTGCTTCGGCATCGGTCACACCCGGGCCCTCTGTCCGTCCAGTGTCGACAGGACGGACAGCTGCTACCGCTGCGGCAACGAGGGGCACAAAGCCGCCTCCTGCGAGGCCACCGCACCGCACTGCGCGGTGTGCGCCGCCAGTGGCCGCCCTGCGGGCCACATTATGAAGGGGAGGAATTGTATTCCTCCCCTTAAGAAGGGCAAAGCGCAGGCGCCGACCCGGCCTGTCGCTGCCACCGCCACCCCAGTAGCTGGGACCTCGGCGGCTCTGGAGGAGGAGGGTGTGATGTCCGATGCATAGAGTCGAACATCGCATCCTCCAGGCGAACACCAACCACTGCAGAGCGGCACAGGATCTGCTGATGCAGACTGTGGCCGAGTGGTTGGTGGACGTGGCGGTGGTCGCCGAGCCGTACTCGGTGCCTGGCCGTTGGCTGGGTGATCGAGACGGCTTGGTGGCGTTGGTGTCGCGGCCTGCCACGGACTCCCCTCCCCTCTCGCTTTTAGAGAGGGGTCCGGGATACGTGGCCGCCGCGTGGGGAGAAATAGCCCTGGTCGGGGTCTATTTCTCCCCAAACCGCCCTCTAAGGGACTTCGAGAATTTTCTCGAGGTCCTTACGGCAGTCGTCGGGAGGGCGGCACCACGTCAGGTCGTAGTGTTGGGCGACTTGAACGCCAAGTCGGTGGCCTGGGGCAACCCAGCGGCGTCCTGCAACGTCCGGGGGCGCGCCGTCGAATTTTGGGCGGCCTCGTGCGGCGTGTCCCTGCTAAACAGGGGGGATGTTCAGACGTGTGTGCGGCAACAGGGAGGGTCAGTGGTGGACGTGTCGTTCGCCACCCCTGTGCTAGCCACACGCGTCGTGAACTGGCGGGTGGAGATGGTGGAGACCCTGTCGGACCACCGATATGTGCGGTTCGACATCTCCACCCAGAGCCCGCGGGGGATGGCCCGCTCGGGCCAATCTCCCTTCCCGCGGTGGGCTCTCACCCGCCTGGACCGGGAGTCAGCCCAGGAGGCGGCGTTCCTCGAGGACTGGCTCTCGCCCCCTGTGCAGGGCACGGACGTGGACGCCGCAGCGGTTCGGCTGCGGGGATCCCTGACCGAGGTGTGCAACTCCAGCATGCCTCGGTCTCGCCGTCCGCCTCCCCGTCGCGCCGTTTATTGGTGGACGGTGGAGCTGGCGGGGCTCCGGGCCGCGTGCGTGGAGGCCAGGAGGGCCTACACGCGGAGTCGGCGGCGCACCAGCCGATGTCAGGCTGAGGAGGACCGCCTCTACGCCTCTTACCTAGAGGCAAAGACGGTCCTCAAGTCGGAAATGTGCGCCGCCGAGGACTCGGCAAAGGCCGAGATGCTGGAGGGCCTCGACAGGGATCCGTTTGGGAGGCCGTATAAGCAGGCGCGGAGCCAGCTGCGCCCTTACGGTCCCCCATTAGCGGAGACCCTAGAGCCGGCGTTGCTGGATGGGGTGGTTCGGTCACTGTTTCCGCGCAGGACCGAATTCACCCCACCAACGATGAACCCCCCACTGGGGGGGGTGGCGGCTTCGCCGGCGGAGGAGGTCCCTCCAGTGTCGGCGGAGGAAGTTCGCGCGGGGGTTCTGCCTCTCCGCGCGAAGAAGACGGCCCCTGGACCGGACGGCGTCCCCGCACGGGTGGTGGCCATCGCGGCGTCCCTCATGGAGGAAAGGCTTCGGGACCTCTTCAGCGCGTGCCTGATGGCTGGGAGGTTCCCGAAGCCATGGAAGGAAGGCAAATTGTGCCTTCTCCGGAAGGAGGGACGCCCGGTGGACTCCCCCTCGGCATACCGGCCCATCGTTCTGCTGGATGAGGTCGGTAAACTGTTCGAGGGGATACTCGCCACCCGGCTTAACAGCCATTTGCGGGAGGTAGGGCCGGACCTGTCGGACGCCCAGTTCGGGTTCCGACAGGGGCGTTCGACGGTCGACGCGTTGGCCCTACTCAGGGGCCAGGTGCGGGAGGCGGTCGAGGCTGGGGACGGAGTGTTGGCGGTGTCGTTCGACATCGCCAACGCCTTCAACTCCGTGCCCCACTCGACCATATTGGAGGCACTCCGATACTACGGAGTGCCCCAATATCTGCGGGCGATCCTGGCCGACTACTTGAGGGACCGAGAGGTCCTTCTGGTGGACAAGACGGCCAGGATCAGGCGCTACGGCGCGGAGTCCGGTGTTCCACAGGGTTCGGTGCTAGGGCCCCTCTTGTGGAACATCGGATTCGATTGGGTCCTTCGGGGCACCCTCCTCCAGGGCACGAGTGTCATCTGCTACGCGGATGACACTCTCCTCGTTGCCCGGGGGAGGGACTTTGGGGCGGCGGCCTGTTTGGCCTCGGCTGGCGGATCCTTAGTGGCAGGTAGGATCCGCCAGCTCGGATTGAGGGTGGCGCTGAACAAGACCGAGGCCGTGTTCTTTCACGGGCCTCGGCAGCGCTGCCCTCCTGACGCCCACATCGTGGTGGAGGGCGTCCGGATAGGGGTCGGGGCCCAGATGAAGTATCTGGGCCTCGTGCTGGACAGCAGGTGGCGCTTCGGCCCGCACTTCAGCGGGCTGTCGACGCGCCTGCTCAAAGCCGCGGACGCCCTCTCATGGCTCCTCCCAAACCTGGGAGGGCCCAAGGAGCGATGCCGGCGCCTCTATGCCGGCATCCTCAAGAGCATGGCCCTATATGGGGCACCCATCTGGGCGGACTCCCTCCATAGGAGGGAGAATGCAACCGCCATCCGCAGGCCCCAACGGGCCATTGCACAGCGGGTGGCGAGAGCCTACCGCTCAGTGGGCTTTGCGGCGGCGTGCGCTCTGGCCGGCACCCCTCCCTGGGAATTGGAGGCATGGGTGCTCGCCAGAGTGTATGAGTGGACGGCGCGGCGTAGGGCGCTGGGTGAGCGCCCCGCCGCGCAAGAGCGGGATGCCGTGCGGCGGGAGGCGAGGGACGCAATCGTCCTACACTGGACACAGGACCTCGCCTCCGCCACCTTTGGACGCCGGACGCTGGACGCGCTCGGTCCAGCCCTGCGGGACTGGCTCGAGCGCCCCCACGGTTTCCTCTCGTTCCGTCTAGTGCAGGTGTTGTCCGGACATGGTTGTTTCGGAACGCACCTGCACCGGATCCGGAGGGAGGAAACCCCGGCGTGCCACCATTGCGGAGCCGCGGAGGACACGGCGCAGCACACCCTCGAGGTGTGCCCAGCCTGGGCTGAGCTGCGCCGTGCCCTGACAGATGTGGTCGGTATGGACCTCTCACTTCCCAGTGTGGTGAACTCCATGCTGGGGAGTGAGGAGGCTTGGGCGGCGGTTGCCTCCTTTTGCGAGAATGTCATGTCGCAAAAGGAGGCGGCGGAGCGCGCGCGGGAGGACGATCCTCTCGCGCCGCCGCTCCGCAGGCGAAGAAGGGGTGGGAGACGGCGGTTGTACGATCGTCGCCTCCCTCCCTCTGGTGGTGATTAGCGGGCGACAGGCGCGGGGGCGCCTTCGCTCGCATTGCAGTAATCACCACCCTCGTCGGGCGGGAACGGCCTAGCACGTGGTCGTTCCCGGGCCCCTCCACTTAGGGTGGGGCGTGCGGGCCCCGCTGTAAAGGCGGGCGGTCGTCGGTGGGGGACTGGACGTAAAGGCTGTGCCGGTTTCCCAGTCCTCCTCCACAAAGACGATGCGGGAGTGCCGCTGGGTTATTTTAGTGGGTATGCCGGAGTAGCCGGAGAGTCCCACATAACCCGTCCATCCCCCAATGGGCGGGTATGCGTAACGCATTTTTTCCCAGCGCAAACAAAAAAAAAAAAAAAAAAGGTTAGGTTGGGGAACCACCCCACAGTGCTTGCGTCCACGTCGCGTTCCCTGGAAACGTCCCAGTTCTGACCACCGTAACGGAGTGGCAGACTGGGTACGGCTAAAGTGCACTGTGCTTCGTAGCGAACAATTGCCTGGTGTGCTACGTATCTGCCTGTTAGAATGTCTAAACCTGCGCGGGATGCCCTCGGGCATTTCGTCAAAAAAGGCCCTTCTCAGGGCCAACCCAAAGGCCCTTCTCAGGGCCAACCCAAAGGCCCTTCTCAGGGCCAACCAAAAGGCCCTTCTCAGGGCCAACGCGACGCTGAAGCGTCGAAGGAAGGTCGAGCCTTCTACGGCGGGAGGGCGGATGAATTGTCGGACTCCGACAACGAGTCCACTGCGTCAGATGGCGCGATGGTGATCGAGATTGCTCGATCACGATCGGCTTCGAGGAAACGTTCCTTCCTCAAAGTCGTGTCGGATGGCTCCTCTGGCTCGGGCTCGGCGAAGGAGCCAAAAAAGAGGATCAAGGCTAAGAAGCCCACGACAGAGGCAGACACCCACGATGTGGGTTTAGCCGACGCCCAGCGCGAGCTGGACCTGGCACGGCGGGAGCAGCTCCAGCAAGAGCTGGAGGAGCGGGTTGCGGCCAGGGAGGAACGGGCGCGTGTCGCTCGTGCCAAGGCCGACTACGGTGCGGCCCGCGTCCTGTACGCGAACCACTCCCTGGCCGAACTGGAGAAGATGGCCTTGGAGGACGAAGAGGCGATCGTGGAGGTCGCCGCCAAGTCCTCGCATCTGAAGGGGACTTTCCAGAAGTCCCTCAGATGCCGGGCCGCCAGCATGCGTGGCATCGTCGCGGAGCTGGTGGACCGCAAGGCCAGCGATGAAACGCGGCAACTGCAGGCGAAGGTAGATCGCCTGCAGTCGGAGGTCAGCCAGCTGCATCTGAAGCTGGCTGAAGCCACGGCCCGGCCATCCCAAGCCGAGCCCAGACCTGCGGCAGAGGGCCTCGCTCCCCCCTCCGGCCTTGAGGACATCCTCCGCAAGGCTATGGAGGAGCAGAGGGTCTTCGTCAGGGCCTGCCTGGCGGGAATAGAGGACCGGCTCTTGCCGGAGAAACGCCTCCGACCGCCACTTGCGGCGGACAAGAGGCGAGAGGAGCCGGTGACCTCCCAGAGGGAGGACGCCCTTCTCCCTTCCACCACCCCGACCAACCAGCAGGGCTGGACGAAGGTGGTCGGTAAGGGGAAGGGCAAGGGCAAAAAGACGGCAGCGGTCGTCCCTGCCGTCCCCGCCACCACCACTCCCAGCCAGTCGAAGCCGACTGGCAAGGGAAAAGGGAAGGGGAAAACCACCCCCCCAGCCGCCTCCGCCACCGCCCCTGCCGGTCCGTCACAGGCAACTGGCAAGGGAAAGGGGAAGGGTTCGACCCCAGCCGGTGTCAGGAGGAACTTGGTTCCTCCCAAGACCGCAGCCGTCGTGATGACGCTCACCACGGAGGCTGCGGAGCGGGGCGAGACGTACGCGTCCGTGATGTTGCGGGCGCGCGCCAGTGCCGATCCCACCAAACTAGGGATCGGTAAAGTCTCGTGCCGCCGGACACAGGCTGGGGCTCGAATCTTCGAGTTCCCCGGTGCAGAGGGCGGAAAAAACGCTGACCTCTTCGCAGCGAAGCTGCAAGAGGTCATTGCGGACGCGGCAAAGGTGGCCAGGCCGGTGAAGTCGGCGGCCTTCGAGGTGACGGACCTGGACGACTCCGTCACCAAGGAGGAGGTGGTAGCGGCGGTCGCAGCCATAGGTGGCTGCGCAGTCGCAGCGGTGCAGGGCGGGGGCATCAGGCCCGGGCGCGGCGGCATGGGCGCAATTCGCCTGGAGTGCCCAGTCGCCGCTGCCAAAGCCGTCCTCGAGAAGGGACGGCTCGCCGTCGGGTTCAGCTCGGCGGCGGTCCGGGCCCTTGAGGTCCTGCCGCTGAGGTGTTACCGGTGCTTCGGCATCGGCCACACCCGGGCCCTCTGTTCGTCCAGTGTCGACAGGACGGACAGCTGCTACCGCTGCGGCAAGGAGGGGCACAAAGCCGCCTCCTGCAATGCCGCCACGCCGCACTGCACGGTCTGTGCCGCCAGTGGCCGCCCTGCGGGCCACATAATGAAGGGGAGGAACTGCAGTCCTCCCCTTAAGAAGGGGAAAGTACAGGCGCCGACCCGGCCTGTCGTTGCCACCGCCGTCCCAGTGGCTGGGACCTCAGCGGCTGTGGAGGAGGGGGGTGCGATGACCGACTAATGGGTAGGGTCGAACATCGCATCCTCCAGGCGAACACCAACCACTGCAGAGCGGCACAGGATCTGCTCATGCAGACTGTGGCCGAGTGGTTGGTGGACGTGGCGGTGGTCGCCGAGCCGTACTCGGTACCTGGCCGTTGGCTGGGTGATCGAGACGGCTTGGTGGCGTTGGTGTCGCGGCCTGCCACGGACTCCCCTCCCCTCTCGCTTTTAGAGAGGGGTCCGGGATACGTGGCCGCCGCGTGGGGAGAAATAGCCCTGGTCGGGGTCTATTTCTCCCCAAACCGCCCTCTAAGGGACTTCGAGAATTTTCTCGAGGTCCTTACGGCAGTCGTCGGGAGGGCGGCGCCACGCCAGGTAATGGTGTTAGGCGACCTGAACGCCAAGTCGGTGGCCTGGGGAAACCCAGCGGCGTCCTGCAACGTCCGGGGGCGCGCCGTCGAATTTTGGTCGGCTTCGTGCGGCGTGTCCCTCCTGAACAGGGGGGATGTTCACACGTGTGTGCGGCAACAGGGAGGGTCAGTGGTGGACGTGTCGTTCGCCACCCCTGTGCTAGCCACACGCGTCGTGAACTGGCGGGTGGAGATGGTGGAGACCCTGTCGGACCACCGATATGTGCGGTTCGACATCTCCACCCAGAGCCCGCGGGGGATGGCCCGCTCGGGCCAATCTCCCTTCCCGCGGTGGGCTCTCACCCGCCTGGACCGGGAGGCAGCCCTGGAGGCAGCGTTCCTCGAGGACTGGCTCTCGCCCCCTGTGGAGGTGACGGACGTGGACGCCGCAGCGGTCCAGCTGCGGAGGTCCCTGACCGAGGTGTGCAACTCCAGCATGCCTCGGTCTCGCCGTCCGCCTCCCCGTCGCGCCGTTTATTGGTGGACGGGGGAGCTGGCGGCGCTACGGGCCGCGTGCGTGGAGGCCAGGAGGGCCTACACGCGGAGTCGGCGGCGCACCAGCCGATGTCAGGCTGAGGAGGACCGCCTCTACGCCTCTTACATGGAGGCAAAGACGGTCCTCAAGACGGCAATGTGCGCCGCCGAAGACTCGGCAAAGGCCGAGATGGTGGAGGGACTCGATAGGGATCCGTTTGGGAGGCCATATAAGCTGGCGCGGAGCCAGCTGCGCCCTTATGGCCCCCCACTAACGGAGACCCTAGAGCCGGCGTTGCTGGATGGGGTGGTTCGGTCACTGTTTCCGCGCAGGACCGAATTCACCCCACCAACGATGAACCCCCCACTGGGGGGGGTGGTGGCTTCGCCGGCGGAGGAGGTCCCTCCGGTTTCGGCGGAGGAATTGGGCGCGGGGGTTCTTTCCCTCCGCGCGAAAAAGACGGCCCCTGGACCGGATGGCGTCCCCGCACGGGTGGTGGCCATCGCGGCGTCCCTAATGGAGCAGAGGTTTCGGGACCTCTTCAGCGCGTGCCTGACGGCTGGGAGGTTCCCTAAACTATGGAAGGAGGGGCAGCTTTGCCTGCTCCGGAAGGAGGGACGCCCGGTGGAATCCCCCTCGGCATACCGGCCCATCGTTCTGCTCGATGAGGTCGGTAAACTGTTCGAGGGGATCCTAGCCACCCGGCTTAACAGCCATTTGCGGGAGGTAGGGCCGGACCTGTCGGACGCCCAGTTCGGGTTTCGACAGGGGCGTTCGACGGTCGACGCGGTGGCCCTACTCAGGGGCCAAGTGCAGGAGGCGGTCGGAGCTGGGGACGGAGTGTTGGCGGTGTCGTTCGACATCGCCAACGCGTTCAACTCCGTGCCCCACTCGACCATATTGGAGGCACTCCGGTACCACGGAGTGCCCCAATATCTGCGGGCGATCCTGGCCAACTACCTGGAGGACCGGGAGGTCCTCCTGGCGGACAGGACGGCCAGGATCAGGCGCTACGGCGCGGAGTCCGGTGTTCCACAGGGTTCGGTGCTAGGGCCCCTCTTGTGGAACATCGGATTCGATTGGCTGCTGCGCGGCACCCTCCTCCAGGGCACGAGTGTCATCTGCTACGCGGATGACACTCTCCTCGTTGCCCGGGGGAGGGACTTTGGAGAGGCGGCCTGTCTGGCCTCGGCTGGCGGATCCTTAGTGGCAGGTAGGATCCGCCAGCTCGGTTTGAGGGTAGCGCTGAACAAGACCGAGGCCGTGTTCTTTCACGGGCCTCGGCAGCGCTGCCCTCCTGACGCCCACATCGTGGTGGAGGGCGTCCGGATAGGGGTCGGGGCCCAGATGAAGTATCTGGGCCTCGTGCTGGACAGCAGGTGGCGCTTCGGCCCGCACTTTAGCGGGCTGTCGACGCGCCTGCTGAAAGCCGCGGACGCCCTCTCATGGCTCCTCCCAAACCTGGGAGGGCCCAAGGAGCGATGCCGGCGCCTCTATGCCGGCATCCTCAAGAGCATGGCCCTATATGGGGCACCCATCTGGGCGGACTCCCTCCATAGGAGGGAGAATGCAACCGCCATCCGCAGGCCCCAACGGGCCATTGCACAGCGGGTGGCGAGAGCCTACCGCTCAGTGGGCTTTGCGGCGGCGTGCGCTCTGGCCGGCACCCCTCCCTGGGAATTGGAGGCATGGGTGCTCGCCAGAGTGTACGAATGGGCGGCGCGGCGTAGGGCGCTGGGTGAGCGCCCCGCCGCGCAAGAGCGGGATGCCGTGCGGCGGGAGGCGAGGAACGCAATCGTCCTCCACTGGACACGGGACCTCGCCTCCGCCACATTTGGACGCCGGACGTTGGACGCGCTCGGTCCAGTCCTGCGGGACTGGCTCGAGCGATCCCACGGTTTCCTCTCGTTCCGTCTGGTGCAGGTGTTATCCGGGCATGGCTGCTTCGGAACGCACCTGCATCGGATCCAGAGGGAGGAAACCCCGGCGTGCCACGAGTGTGGAGCCGCGGAGGACACGGCGCAGCACACCCTCGAGGTGTGCCCAGCCTGGGCTGAGCTGCGCCGTGCCCTGACCGATGTAGTCGGGTTAGACCTCTCACTTCCCGGTGTGGTGAACTCCATGCTGGGGAGTGAGGAGGCTTGGGCGGCGGTTGCCTCCTTTTGCGAGAATGTCATGTCGCAAAAGGAGGTGGCGGAGCGCGCGCGGGAGGATGATCCTCTCGCGCCGCCGCTCCGCAGGCGGAGAAGGGGTGGGAGACGGCGGTTGTACGATCGTCGCCTCCCTCCTTCTGGTGGTGATTAGCGGGCGACAGGCGCGGGGGCGCCTTCGCTCGCATTGCACCAATCACCACCCTCGTCAGGCGGGAACGGCCGAGCACTCACGGTCGTTCCCGGGCCCCTCCACTAAGGGAGGAGCGTGCGGGCCCCGCTGTAAAGGCGGGCGGTCGTCGGTGGGGGACTGGACGTAAAGGCTGTGCCGGTTTCCCAGTCCTCCTCCAAATAGACGATGCGGGAGTGCCGCTGGGTTATTTTAGTGGGTATGCCGGAATAGCCGGAGAGTCCCACATAACCCGTCCATCCCCCAATGGGCGGGTATGCGTAACGCATTTTTTCCCAGCGCAAACAAAAAAAAAAAAAAAAAAAGGTTAGGTTAGGTTAGGTTGGGGAACCACCCCACAGTGCTTGCGTCCACGTCGCGTTCCCCGGAAACGTCCCAGTTCTGACCACCGTAACGGAGTGGCAGACTGGGTACGGCTAAAGTGCACTGTGCTTCGTAGCGAACAACTGCCTTGCGTGCTACGAATACTGCTTTGTTTGCTATGCCAAAACCAGCGCGGGATGCCCTCGGGCATTTTGTGAAAAAAGGCCCTTCTCAGGGCCAACCCAAAGGCCCTTCTCAGGGCCAACCCAAAGGCCCTTCTCAGGGCCAACCCAAAGGCCCTTCTCAGGGCCAACCAAAAGGCCCTTCTCAGGGCCACCGCGACGCATCAGCGTCGGAGGAAGGCAGGGCCTTCTATGGCGGGAGGGAGGGCGATTTGTCGGACTCCGAAATTGAGTTCTTCGAATCGGACGCCGATTCCATGGTGTTGGAGGATTCGCGATCGAGATCCGCGTCCCGAAAGCGGAAATCCTTTTTAAAGGACGGGTCCGATGGCTCCTCGGCTTCAGGTTCTGTAAAGAAGAAACCGAAGGCTAAGAAGCCGGCAATAGTGGCAGATACCCACGAGGTGGGTTTAGCGGACGCCCAGCGCGAGCTGGACCTAACCATGCGGGAGCGGCTCCAACATGACCTGGAGGAGCAGGTTGTGGCCAGGGAGGAACGTGCGCGCGCCGCCCGTGCCAAGTCCGGGTACGGGGCGTCCCGCGTCCAGTACGCGGACCACTCCCTGGCCGAACTGGAGCGGATGGCTTTGGAGGACGAGGAAGTGATCATCGAGGTCGCCACCAAGTCCTCCCACCTAAAAGGGACTTTTCAGAAGTCCCTTAAATGCCGGGCCGCGAGCATGCGAGGCATCGTCGCGGAGCTGGTCGACCGCAAGGCCAGCGACGAGACGCGGCAACTGCAGGCGAGAGTGGATCGCCTGCAGTCGGAGGTGAGCCAGCTTCACCTGAAGCTGGCTGAAGCCACGGCCCGGCCATCCCAAGCCGAGCCCAGACCTGCGGAAGAGGGCTTCGCCCCCCCCTCCGGCCTTGAGGATATCCTCCGCAAGGTCATGGCGGAGGAGAGGTCATTTGTCCGCGCCTGCCTGGCAGGCATTGAGGACCGGCTCTTGCCGGCGAAAGTCGTCCGACCGCCGCTTGCGGCGGACAGGAGGCGAGAGGAGCCGGTGCCTAGCTCCTCGAGGGAGGACGCCCTTCTCCCTTCCACCACCCCGACCAACCAGCAGGGCTGGACGAAGGTGGTCGGTAAGGGGAAGGGCAAAGGCAAAAGGACGGCACCTGTTGTCACTGCCGTTCCCACCACCACTCCCGGCCAGTCGCAGCCGACTGGCAAAGGAAAAGGGAAGGGGAAGAGCACCCCCCCAGCCCCAGCCGTCTCCGCCACCACCCCTGCCGGTCAGTCGTCGACTGGCAAGGGAAAGGGGAAGGGTTCGCCCCCAGCCGGTGCCAAGAGGAACCTGGTTCCTCCAAAGACCGCGGCCGTCGTGGTGACACTCACCGCGAAGGCCGCGGAGCGGGGTGAGACGTACGCGTCCATGTTGGTGCGGGCGCGTGCCACTGCCGATCCCACCAAACTGGGGATCGGCAAGGTCTCATGCCGCCGGACCCAGGCTGGGGCCCGAATCTTTGAGTTCCCGGGAGCGGAAGGCAGTAAGAACGCGGACCTCTTCGCAGCGAAGCTGCAGGAGGTCATCGCGGACGTGGCGAAGGTGGCCAGGCCGGTGAAGTCGGCGGCCATCGAGGTGACGGATCTGGACGACTCCGTCACCAAGGAGGAGGTGGTGGCAGCAATCGCAGCCATAGGGGGCTGCGAAGTCGCAGCGGTGCAGGGCGGGGGCATCAGGCCCGGGCGCGGCGGCATGGGCACGATTCGCCTGGAGTGCCCAGTTGCCGCTGCCAAAGCCGTCCTCGAGAAGGGACGGCTCGCCGTCGGGTTCAGCTCGGCGGCGGTCCGGGCCCTTGAGGACCAGCCTCTGCGGTGTTACCGGTGCTTCGGCATCGGTCACACCCGAGCCCTCTGTCCGTCCAGCATTGACAGGACGGACAGCTGCTACCGCTGCGGCAAGGAGGGGCACAAAGCCGCCTCCTGCAAGGCCGCCGCACCGCACTGCGCGGTATGCGCCGCCAGTGGCCGCCCAGCGGGCCACATTATGAAGGGGAGGAATTGCAGTCCTCCCCTTAAGAAGGGCAAGGAACAGGCGCCGACCCGGCCTGTCGCTGCCACCGCCGTCCCAGTGGCTGGGACCTCAGCGGCTGTGGAGGAGGGGGGTGCGATGACCGACTAATGGGTAGAGTCGAACATCGCATCCTCCAGGCGAACACCAACCACTGCAGAGCGGCACAGGATCTGCTGATGCAGACTGTGGCCGAGTGGTTGGTGGACGTGGCGGTGGTCGCCGAGCCGTACTCGATACCTGGCCGCTGGCTGGGTGATCGGGACGGCTTGGTGGCGTTGGTGTCGCGGCCTGCCACGGACTCCCCTCCCCTCTCGTTCTTAGAGAGGGGTCCGGGATACGTGGCCGCCGCGTGGGGAGAAATAGCCCTGGTCGGGGTCTATTTCTCCCCAAACCGCCCTCTAAGGGACTTCGAGAATTTTCTCGAGGTCCTTACGGCAGTCGTCGGGAGGGCGGCGCCACGTCAGGTCATTGTGTGTGGTGACCTGAACGCCAAGTCGGTGGCCTGGGGCAACCCAGCGGCGTCCTGTAACGTCCGGGGGCGCGCCGTCGAATTTTGGGCGGCTTCGTGCGGCGTGTCCCTCCTGAACAGGCGGGATGTTCACACGTGTGTGCGGCAACAGGGAGGGTCAGTGGTGGACGTGTCGTTCGCCACCCCTGTGCTAGCCACACGCGTCGTGAACTGGCGGGTGGAGATGGTGGAGACCCTGTCGGACCACCGATATGTGCGGTTCGACATCTCCACCCAGAGCCCGCGGGGGATGGCCCGCTCGGGCCAATCTCCCTTCCCGCGGTGGGCTCTCACCCGCCTGGACCGGGAGGCAGCCCAGGAGGCTGCGTTCCTCCGGGACTGGCTCTCGCCCCCTGTTGAGGTCACGGACGTGGACGCCGCAGCGGTTCAGCTGCGGGGGTCCCTGACCGAGGTGTGCAACTCCAGCATGCCTCGGTCTCGCCGTCCGCCTCCCCGTCGCGCCGTTTATTGGTGGACGGGGGAGCTGGCGGCGCTACGGGCCGCGTGCGTGGAGGCCAGGAGGGCCTACACGCGGAGTCGGCGGCGCACCAGCCGATGTCAGGCTGAGGAGGACCGCCTCTACGCCTCTTACCTAGAGGCAAAGACGGTCCTCAAGTCGGAAATGTGCGCCGCCGAGGACTCGGCAAAGGCCGAGATGCTGGAGGGCCTCGACAGGGATCCGTTTGGGAGGCCGTATAAGCAGGCGCGGAGCCAGCTGCGCCCTTACGGTCCCCCATTAGCGGAGACCCTAGAGCCGGCGTTGCTGGATGGGGTGGTTCGGTCACTGTTTCCGCGCAGGACCGACTTCACCCCACCAACGATGAACCCCCCGCTGGGGGGGGTGGTGGCTTCGCCGGAGGAGGAGGTGCCTCCAGTGTCGGCGGAGGAATTTCGCGCGGGGGTTCTGTCCCTCCGCGCGAAGAAGACGGCCCCTGGACCAGATGGCGTCCCCGCACGGGTGGTGGCCATCGCAGCGTCCTTCATGGAGCAGAGGTTTCGGGACCTCTTCAGCGCGTGCCTGACGGCTGGGAGGTTCCCGAAGATCTGGAAGGAGGGGCAGCTTTGCCTGCTCCGAAAGGAGGGACGCCCGGTGGACTCCCCCTCGGCATACCGGCCCATCGTTCTGCTCGATGAGGTCGGTAAATTGTTCGAGGGGATCATCGCCACCCGGCTAAATAGCCAGTTGCGGGAGGTAGGGCCAGACCTGTCGGACGCCCAGTTCGGGTTCCGACAAGGGCGTTCGACGGTCGACGCGTTGGCCCTACTCAGGGGCCAAGTGCGGGAAGCGGTCGAGGCTGGGGACGGAGTGTTGGCGGTGTCGTTCGACATCGCCAACGCCTTCAACTCCGTGCCCCACTCGACCATATTGGAGGCACTCCGGTATCACGGAGTGCCCCAATATCTGCGGGCGATCCTGGCCAACTACCTGGAGGACCGGGAGGTCCTCCTGGCGGACAGGACGGCCAGGATCAGGCGCTACGGCGCGGAATCCGGTGTTCCACAAGGCTCGGTGCTAGGGCCCCTCTTGTGGAACATCGGATTCGATTGGCTCCTGCGGGGCACCCTCCTCCAGGGCACGAGTGTCATCTGCTACGCGGATGACACTCTCCTCGTTGCCCGGGGGAGGGACTTTGGGGCGGCGGCCTGTTTGGCCTCGGCTGGCGGATCCTTAGTGGCAGGCAGGATCCGCCAGCTTGGATTGAGGGTAGCGCTGAACAAGACCGAGGCCGTGTTCTTTCACGGGCCTCGGCAGCGCTGCCCTCCAGACGCCCACATCGTGGTGGAGGGCGTCCGGATAGGGGTCGGGGCCCAGATGAAGTATCTGGGCCTCGTGCTGGACAGCAGGTGGCGCTTCGGCCCGCACTTCAGCGGGCTGTCGACGCGCCTGCTCAAAGCCGCGGACGCCCTCTCATGGCTCCTCCCGAACCTGGGCGGGCCCAAGGAGCGATGCCGGCGCCTCTATGCCGGCATCCTCAAAAGCATGGCCCTTTACGGGGCACCCATCTGGGCGGACTCCCTCCACAGGAGGGAGAATGCAACCGCCATCCGCAGGCCCCAACGGGCCATTGCACAGCGGGTGGCGAGGGCCTACCGCTCGGTGGGTTTTGCGGCGGCGTGCGCTCTGGCCGGCACCCCTCCCTGGGAATTGGAGGCATGGGTGCTCGCCAGAGTGTACGAATGGACGGCGCGGCGTAGGGCGCTGGGTGAGCGCCCCGCCGCGCAAGAGCGGGATGCCGTGCGGCGGGAGGCGAGGGACGCAATCGTCCTTCACTGGACACGGGACCTCGCCTCCGCCACCTTTGGACGCCGGACGTTGGACGCGCTCGGTCCAGCCCTGCGGGACTGGCTCGAGCGTCCCCACGGTTTCCTCTCGTTCCGTCTGGTGCAGGTGTTATCCGGGCATGGCTGCTTCGGAACGCACCTGCATCGGATCCAGAGGGAGGAAACCCCGGCGTGCCACGAGTGTGGAGCCGCGGAGGACACGGCGCAGCACACCCTCGAGGTGTGCCCAGCCTGGGCTGAGCTGCGCCGTGCCCTGACCGATGTAGTCGGGTTAGACCTCTCACTTCCCGGTGTGGTGAACTCCATGCTGGGGAGTGAGGAGGCTTGGGCGGCGGTTGCCTCCTTTTGCGAGAATGTCATGTCGCAAAAGGACAAAGGACCTCCTTTTGCGACAAGACATTCTCGCAAAAGGAGGCGGCGGAGCGTGCGCGGGAGGATGATCCTCTCGCGCCGCCGCTCCGCAGGCGAAGAAGGGGTGGGAGACGGCGGTTGTACGATCGTCGCCTCCCTCCTTCTGGTGGTGATTAGCGGGCGACAGGCGCGGGGGCACCTTCGCTCGCATTGCACTGATCACCACCCTCGTCGGGCGGGAACGGCCGAGCACTCACGGTCGTTCCCGGGCCTCTCCACTTTGGGAGGGGCGTGCGGGCCCCGCTGTAAAGGCGGGCGGTCGTCGGTGGGGGACTGGACGTAAAGGCTGTGCCGGTTTCCCAGTCCTCCTCCAAATAGACGATGCGGGAGTGCCGCTGGGTTATTTTAGTGGGTATGCCGGAGTAGCCGGAGAGTCCCACATAACCCGTCCATCCCCCAATGGGCGGGTATGCGTAACGCATTTTTTCCCAGCGCAAACAAAAAAAAAAAAAAAAAAAAAAAAAAGGTTAGGTTAGGTTAGGTTGGGGAACCACCCCACAGTGCTTGCGTCCACGTCGCGTTCCCCGGAAACGTCCCAGTTCTGACCACCGTAACGGAGTGGCAGACTGGGTACGGCCAAAGTGCACTGTGCATCGTAGCTATTTATTGCGTTGAGAGCTACGAATACTGCGGAGAATGCCCAAACAAGCGCGGGATGCCCTCGGGCATTTCATCAAAAACGGCCCTTCTCAGGGCCAACCCAAAGGCCCTTCTCAGGGCCAACCCAAAGGCCCTTTTCAGGGCCAACCCAAAGGCCCTTCTCAGGGCCAACCAAAAGGCCCTTCTCAGGGCCAACGCGACGCTGAGGCGTCGGAAGAAGGTAGAACCTTCTACGGAGGGAGAGTGGATGAATTGTCGGACTCCGACAACGAGTCCACTGCATCGGATGCGGGTTCGATGGTGGTCGATCCTCGATCACGATCGGCATCGCGGAAGCGGACCTTCCTCAAGGTCGTGTCCGATGGCTCCTCGGGCTCAGGCTCGGCGAAGGAGCCTAAAAAGAGAGTCAAGGCCAAAAAGGCGTTGACAGCTGCAGACACCCACGACGTGGGTTTGGCCGCTGCCCAGCGTGAGTTGGACTTGGCACGGCGGGAGCAGCTCCAGCAAGAGCTGGAGGAGCAGGTTGCGGCCAAGGAGGAGCGGGCGCGTGTCGCTCGTGCCAAGGCCGAGTACGGTGCGTCCCGCGTCCTGTACGCGGACCACTCCTTGGCCGAACTCCAGAGGATGGCCTTGGAGGACGAGGAGGCGATCGTGGAGGTCGCCGCCAAGTCCTCGCATCTGAAGGGGACTTTCCAGAAGTCCCTCAAATGCCGGGCCGCGAGTCTTCGCGAAATCGTCGCGGAGCTGGTGGACCGCAAGGCCAGCGATGAGTCGCGGCAACTGCAGGCGAAAGTAGATCGCCTGCAGTCGGAGGTCAGCCAGCTGCACTTAAAGCTGGCTGAAGCCACGGCCCGGCCATCGCAAGCCGAGCCCGGACCTGCGGCGGAGGGTCTTTCCTCCACTCCCGGCCTTGAGGATGTCCTCCGCAGGGTCATGGCGGAGGAGAGGGCGTTCGTTCGCTCCTGCCTAGCGGGCATCGAGGACCGGCTCCTACCGGAGAAACGCCTCCGACCGCCGCTTGCGGCAGACAAGAGGCGAGAGGAGCGAGTGGAAACCTCCCAGAGGGAAGACGCCCTACTCCCTTCGACCACCCCGACCAACCAGCAGGGCTGGACGAAGGTGGTCGGTAAGGGCAAGGGAAAAAGGACGGCAGCTGTCGTCCCTGCCGTTCCCGCCACCACCACTCCCAGCCATTCGCAGCCGACTGGCAAAGGGAAGGGAAAAGGGAAAGGGAAGGGGAAGAGCACCCCCCCAGCCCCAGCCGTCCCCGCCACCACCCCTGCTGGTCAGTCGACTGGCACGGGAAAGGGGAAGGGTTCGACCCCAGCCGGTGTCAGGAGGAACTTGGTTCCTCCCAAGACCGCAGCCGTCGTGATGACGCTCACCACGGAGGCTGCGGAGCGGGGCGAGACGTACGCGTCCGTGATGTTGCGGGCGCGTGCCAATGCCGATCCTACCAAATTGGGGATCGGTAAAGTCTCGTGCCGCCGGACGCAGGCTGGGGCTCGAATTTTCGAGTTCCCGGGTGCCGAGGGCGCGAAGAACGCGGACCTGTTTGCAGCGAAGCTGCAGGAGGTCATCGCGAACTCGGCGAAGGTGGCCAGGCCGGTGAAGTCGGCGGCCATCGAGGTGACGGACCTGGATGACTCCGTCACCAGGGAGGAGGTGGTGGCAGCGATCGCAGCCATTGGGGGCTGCGAAGTCGCAGCGGTGCAGGGCGGGGGCATCAGGCCCGGGCGCGGCGGCATGGGCACTATTCGCCTGGAGTGCCCAGTCGCCGCTGCCAAAGCCGTCGTCGAGAAGGGACGGCTCGCCGTCGGGTTCAGCTCGGCGGCGGTCCGGGCCCTTGAGGTCCTGCCGCTGAGGTGTTACCGGTGCTTCGGCATCGGTCACACCCGGGCCCTCTGTCCGTCCAGTGTTGACAGGGCGGACAGCTGCTACCGCTGCGGCAAGGAGGGGCATAAAGCCGCCTCCTGCGAGGCCACCGCACCGCACTGCGCGGTGTGTGCCGCCAGTGGCCGCCCTGCGGGCCACATTATGAAGGGGAGGAATTGTATTCCTCCCCTTAAGAAGGGCAAAGTGCAGGCGCCGACCCGGCCTGTCGCTGCCACCGTCACCCCAGTAGCTGGGACCTCGGCGGCTGTGGAGGAGGAGAGTGCGATGTTCGATTAATGGGTAGAGTCGAACATCGCATCCTCCAGGCGAACACCAACCACTGCAGAGCGGCACAGGATCTGCTGATGCAGACTGTGGCCGAGTGGTTGGTGGACGTGGCGGTGGTCGCCGAGCCGTACTCGGTACCTGGCCGTTGGCTGGGTGATCGGGACGGCTTGGTGGCGTTGGTGTCGCGGCCTGCCACGGACTCCCCTCCCCTCTCGCTTTTAGAGAGGGGTCCGGGATACGTGGCCGCCGCGTGGGGAGACATAGCCCTGGTCGGGGTCTATTTCTCCCCAAACCGCCCTCTAAGGGACTTCGAGGATTTTCTCGAAGTCCTTACGGCAGTCGTCGGGAGGGCGGCGCCACGTCAGGTCGTCATATTGGGCGACCTGAACGCCAAGGCGGTGGCCTGGGGCAACCCAGCGGCGTCCTGCAACGTCCGGGGGCACGCCGTCGAATTTTGGTCGGCTTCGTGCGGCGTGTCCCTCCTGAACAGGGGGGATGTTCACACGTGTGTGCGGCAACGGGGAGGGTCAGTGGTGGACGTATCGTTCGCCACCCCCGTTCTAGCCGCCCGCGTCGTGAACTGGCGGGTGGAGTTGGTGGAGACCCTGTCGGACCACCGATATGTGCGGTTCGACATCTCCACCCAGAGCCCGCGGGGGATGGCCCGCTCGGGCCAATCTCCCTTCCCGCGGTGGGCTCTCACCCGCCTGGACCGGGAGGCAGCCCAGGAGGCTGCGTTCCTCCGGGACTGGCTCTCGCCCCCTGTTGAGGTCACGGACGTGGACGCCGCAGCGGTTCAGCTGCGGGGGTCCCTGACCGAGGTGTGCAACTCCAGCATGCCTCGGTCTCGCCGTCCGCCTCCCCGTCGCGCCGTTTATTGGTGGACGGGGGAGCTGGCGGCGCTACGGGCCGCGTGCGTGGAGGCCAGGAGGGCCTACACGCGGAGTCGGCGGCGCACCAGCCGATGTCAGGCTGAGGAGGACCGCCTCTACGCCTCTTACCTTGAGGCGAAGACGGTCCTCAAGTCGGAAATGTGCGCCGCCGAGGACTCGGCAAAGGCCGAGATGCTGGAGGGCCTCGACAGGGATCCGTTTGGGAGGCCGTATAAGCAGGCGCGGAGCCAGCTGCGCCCTTACGGTCCCCCATTAGCGGAGACCCTAGAGCCGGCGTTGCTGGATGGGGTGGTTCGGTCACTGTTTCCGCCCAGGACCGACTTCACCCCACCAACGATGAACCCCCCGCTGGGGGGGGTGGTGGCTTCGCCGGAGGAGGAGGTCCCTTCAGTATCGGTGGAGGAATTTCGCGCGGGGGTTCTGTCCCTCCGCGCGAAGAAGACGGCCCCTGGACCGGATGGTGTCCCCGCACGGGTGGTGGCCATCGCGGCGTCCCTCATGGAGGAGAGGTTTCGGGACCTCTTCAGCGCGTGCCTGACGGCTGGGAGGTTCCCGAAGATCTGGAAGGAGGGGCAGCTTTGCCTGCTCCGGAAGGAGGGACGCCCGGTGGACTCCCCCTCGGCATACCGGCCCATCGTTCTGCTCGATGAGGTCGGTAAATTGTTCGAGGGGATCATCGCCACCCGGCTTAATAGCCAGCTGCGGGAGGTAGGGCCAGACCTGTCGGACGCCCAGTTCGGGTTTCGACAGGGGCGTTCGACGATCGACGCGGTGGCCCTACTCAGGGGCCAAGTGCAGGAGGCGGTCGGGGCTGGGGACGGAGTGTTGGCGGTGTCGTTCGACATCGCCAACGCCTTCAACTCCGTGCCCCACTCGACCATATTGGAGGCACTCCGGTACCACGGAGTGCCCCAATATCTGCGGGTGATCCTGGCCAACTACCTGGAGGACCGGGAGGTCCTCCTGGCGGACAGGACGGCCAGGATCAGGCGCTACGGCGCGGAGTCCGGTGTTCCACAGGGTTCGGTGCTGGGGCCCCTCTTGTGGAACATCGGATTCGATTGGCTGCTGCGCGGCACCCTCCTCCAGGGCACGAGTGTCATCTGCTACGCGGATGACACTCTCCTCGTTGCCCGGGGGAGGGACTTTCGGGAGGCGGCCTGTCTGGCCTCAGCTGGCGGATCCTTAGTGGCAGGTAGGATCCGCCAGCTTGGTTTGAGGGTAGCGCTGAACAAGACCGAGGCCGTGTTCTTTCACGGGCCTCGGCAGCGCTGCCCTCCTGACGCCCACATCGTGGTGGAGGGCGTCCGGATAGGGGTCGGGGCCCAGATGAAGTATCTGGGCCTCGTGCTGGACAGCAGGTGGCGCTTCGGCCCGCACTTTAGCGGGCTGTCGACGCGCCTGCTGAAAGCCGCGGACGCCCTCTCATGGCTCCTCCCAAACCTGGGCGGGCCCAAGGAGCGATGCCGGCGCCTCTATGCCGGCATCCTAAAGAGTATGGCCCTATACGGGGCACCCATCTGGGCGGACTCCCTCCACAGGAGGGAGAATGCAACCGCCATCCGCAGGCCCCAACGGGCCATTGCACAGCGGGTGGCGCGAGCCTACCGCTCGGTGGGCTTCGCGGCGGCGTGCGCTCTGGCCGGCACCCCTCCATGGGAATTGGAGGCATGGGTGCTCGCCAGAGTCTACGAGTGGACGGCGCGGCGTAGGGCGCTGGGTGAGCGCCCCGCCGCGCAAGAGCGGGATGCCGTGCGGCGGGAGGCGAGGGACGCCATCGTCCTACACTGGACACGGGACCTCGCCTCCGCCACCTTTGGACGCCGGACGCTGGATGCGCTCGGTCCAGTCCTACGAGACTGGCTCGAGCGCCCCCACGGTTTCCTCTCGTTCCGTCTGGTGCAGGTGTTATCCGGGCATGGCTGCTTCGGAACGCACCTGCATCGGATCCAGAGGGAGGAAACCCCGGCGTGCCACGACTGTGGAGCCGCGGAGGACACGGCGCAGCACACCCTCGAGGTGTGCCCAGCCTGGGCTGAGCTGCGCCGTGCCCTGACAGATGTAGTCGGGCAGGACCTCTCACTTCCCAGTGTGGTAAACTCCATGCTGGGGAGTGAGGAGGCTTGGGCGGCGGTTGCCTCCTTTTGCGAGAATGTAATGTCGCAAAAGGAGGCGGCGGAGCGTGCGCGGGAGGATGATCCTCTCGCGCCACCGCTCCGCAGGCGAAGAAGGGGTGGGAGAAGGCGACTGTACGATCGTCGTCTCCCACCTCCCGGTGGCGATTAGCGGGCGACAGGCGCGGGGGCGCCTTCGCTCGCATTGCACAAATCGCCACCATCGTCAGGCGGGAACGGCCGAGCACTCACGGTCGTTTCCGGGCCCCTCCACTTAGGGAGGGGCGTGCGGGCCCCGCTGTAAAGGCGGGCGGTCGTCGGTGGGGGACTGGACGTAAAGGCTGAGCCGGTTTCCCAGTCCCCCTCCACACAGACGATGCGGGAGTGCCGCTGGGTTATTTTAGTGGGTATGCCGGACTAGCCGGAGAGTCCCACATAACCCGCCCATCCCCCAATGGGCGGGTATGCGTAACGCATTTTTTCCCAGCGCAAACATGTTTTTCCCCGGACTTTATCTGGGAGTTTGTATATCCAGCTTTTGTTGGTGGTATCATTCGTTTGGTCTGCTGTCTTCAGCAAATGATCGAATTCCGTAGGAATTCGGTTTTGCCCATTCTCTTGGTTGCCAATATTCTTGGCCTGTCCTTTGCGTTCTGGTCTTATTGTCGGTTTGTGTGTGTTTTTGATTATCATTTATTTCTCTTTATTACTACGTTGCTTATTTGTATACAAAATTTTATAATTTTCTCTCTGTTCTTGTTTTGCTGGATTAATTTGTGGATATTATCTGCGTCAATTTTCTCCCCTATTCTTTGTTCGGCCTCGTATCTCTCCTTTCCAAAAGCGGGGCATTCTAGTAGGACGTGTGTTGCCGACTCGTTCACCATCGGGTCGCATATGCACGACGGGTTCTCCTTGCACTTAAATCTTGTTAAGTATTCGGAGAACCCACCGTGCCCCGTCAGCATTTGTGTAAGGCTGCTTGTTGGGTCTATTTTGCGCACAGTCCTATAAGCGTCTATGGCATCTGGGAAGAAGATCTTGGTAGTGCCAGCTGTTTCTCCCGATTTGTATCTATGGTTCCATTCCTCAAGGGACGCACTACGGATTAGTCCCTTGATGAATGAAACCGGATACTTATCGTAGTCGGGTGCTTTTTTCAAGCGTAGCGCTGCCTCCTTCGCGAGTTGGTCCGCCCTTTCATTTCCCGCAAGACCTGCATGCGCCTTCACCCAGAACAAATGCACAGATTTATTTTGGGTGACGGCTGTTCGCATATTCTTGCGGGCCTCGACCGCCAGTGGGTGCTGGGAGCTGTTATTTCGTATCGTTTCCAGTGCTGATCTGGAGTCGCTATAGATCCCAAAGCTCGGCTTGGTACTTCTCACAATGCCACGCGTGGCCCTGCATATGGCCAGCAGTTCCGCCTGGTAGACGGTGCCGTATGATGGCAGCTTAAGTTTTTCAGTCTTCGTCTCGGCTTCTCCCTCCCAATAGGATAATGCTGCTCCGACTTTACCTTCTATTTTGCTGCCATCAGTGTATATTTGCACGGCATGGGTGGCATTCTGCTGAACGTCTTGCTCGTCCACCAGGCTGGTGAACTCCAGGGCCATATGCACCGCCGGGTGGCCGTTGTCAGAGTACCTTGCCCGTCTCTCAATTTCTCCGCCCACCATTTCTGGCCGGGATACTCCTCTCTTGGCTTCGTATAGGGCGGCTGCCTCTTTGATTCTTAAGTCGAGAGGTAGTATTCCAGCCAGTAACAGGGCTGCATTGAGTGAGACTGTGCGATAGGATCTGCTGATCTTCTGAGCGAAGCCCCTCTGGATGGCGTTTAACTGCTTCTTCACGCCCAGCTTCCCCACTGCCTGCGCCCAGGCGCCCGCTGCGTACATTATTATCGGCTCTATGACCGCCGTGTATATGGTCCGGATGACTTCGGTGTGGAGTCCCCAGCTTGTCTTGGCTGCTCTCGACAGCTGCCCATATATGTTTACGACTTTCCGACATATATTCAATATATGCGTGTTAAACGTTAGGCCGCTGTCGATAACGAGCCCGAGGATTCTAATTTCCTTCGTCATTCCAATGGAGATTCCCCCCATGCTCAGAAGCGGAGTGACATATTTCAACTTCCTAGTTATAACCATGGCTTGGGTCTTGTTTGGTGCAAACTTGAGTTTGTTCATGACGCCCCACTTCTGAACATAGGCTAGGGCGGCATTGGCTTGACGTTGGACTTCCAGCGCTGTATCTCCATCGAACACCAAGACCACATCGTCGGCGAAAGCTTGGCAGTAGTCACCTCTGCTTGTAAGGCCTTTCAGGAGTGGGTCGAGGAGGAGGTTCCATAGTATAGGCCCTCCTATGGACCCTTGTACACACCCCTTGTTTGTGTTTCTGGAGTGTGTTTCCCCCCCGTACCTTACCTCTACACTTCTGTCATGAAGATAACTAGCCATCAGCTTCTGGAGGTTCCCCGGGCATTCTTCCTGCGCCAGTCTGACTTTGATGGCTGGCCACCAAGCGCTATCGAAGGCTCCCTCTATGTCCAGTGAGACCAGTGTTATGAGCTTCTTCGCTTGGATTTTACTGTTGATGTATTTCATAAGGTCATAGAGGGAGTCCTCGGTACTTTTCTGTGGCATAAAGCCATACTGCCGAGCGCTCATTTTTGGCAGTAGGTGCCATTTGAGCCTGCCAACTACCATTTTCTCCACGATTTTTCCCAGAATCGGGAGCAACCCTATCGGTCGGTAAGCTTTTGGCTGGGTATAGTCGTCTCTGGCTGGTTTCCTTAGGATAACTACTGCCGCCTTTTTCCAGAGCTTTGGGAAGTGTCCCAGCTGCAGGCATTTGTTTGCTATAGCTAAGAAGGTATCCGGGTCGTGCGAGATCGTTTTGGCGCAGATGTCCGCCGTAAATCCATCGGTCCCTGGTGCCTTTTTTGGGTTCAGACTATCCACCGCCATTTTCAGTTCCTGTATGGTGAACGGAGGGTCAAGATTTCCACAATCTTCCCCGTTCGCCAGCTGGGCTTTCTCACGGATAGCTTTATGTTCGGGGATGTCTGAACTCTCCAGGTCTTCCGGGTAAAAGGACTCAGCGAGCCACCTTGCCGATTCTTTAAGGCTCATACACGATCCGTCCCTCCTTAGCGGTATGTCCTCTATCCTTTTCGACGTTCTACCGATTATCCTGTAGATGCCCTCCCAGAGCCCTTCTTTATCTTGCTTTGCACAGAACTCTTTCCAGCTTCTCGTCTGGGCCTCTTTGGCTTGTGTTTCATACTCATTTTTCTTTTGCAGGTACCTTTCGATGACTCCGGGTTTCCTCGAGGGGGCGGCGCACTGAATCCTTCGTTTCCTGGTGGCGACTTCTTTCTTCAGGTTGGCGAGTTCCTCGGACCACCACGGTAAGTTGAGTTTTTCCAGGACTTTTAGCAAGGGGATGTGGTCTGTGCATGATGTGTGTATAATTTGTGTGTATGTTTCTACTGCATGTTCTAGTTGTATGGTGTTTGTGATTTTGTCGATTTCTGTTGTGTTTATGTTATGTGCTTGCTTTAATTGGGCCAATTTATCATTAAATTGGCACCAATTTGCTTTTTTTGTGTTGTAGCGCCTGGTTGTCCTTTGGATTTTTGTTCCCTTGCCTCTTTGTATTTTAATGTTAAATACAATGGCGTTGTGGTCCGAGTTTGTTACTCCTTGTTCCACCTTCCATCCCGCCACCAGGTCGAGCATGTCCAGTGTGCACGCCGAGATATCTACGTGGCTGCTGTATGCCTTGTTTCCCCTTATTGTATCGAAGGTCGGAGTATTCCCTACGTTGAGTACCTGAAGCCCCATTTGGTCTAAGGCGCCTGTCAGAGCGTCCCCTCTGGCGTCGGGTCGGTTACTGCCCCACCAGATACTCTTCGCGTTTGTGTCTCCCCCGATTATGAGCCTCGAGCCAAACTCTGCTTCTATCTTTTTTAATTGCTCCAAGTATGGTTCTATGGGGAGATCGGGTTCAAAATAGAAGGAGGCCAGTATTATCTCCCAGGTGCTGGTTCGGATCTTCACAACTGCGATGTTGTTTGTTATGAATTCTGGGCACTGTGTTGCGTCGAGGTCATGGTCGAAGACTACTATTGATGCCTTGACAGTGCCCTCTCCGTGTCCAGCGTTTTGGAAGACCCTGGCCCCTCTGTACTGCTTCATGTGTTTTATCCCTCCCACATAGGGTTCCTGGAGCAGTGCGGCCATGGCTTTTCTATCTGTTGCCACTTGCATGATCTCATCGGTAGCCAGCCTCATCCTCTGCAGATTTGCCTGTATGATGGTATATGGCCTGTCTCTGTTTCGATGATGCGGTAAGTTGTTTGCTGCGGTTGTGATGGCGTCCTCAGCAATATGCTACGGTGGACCGCGCTATGGTGTCGTATCTTTGGCGGGTGGGACAGTCGATATTAAAAGCATTGTGCCGCGTCGTGTCTCCTTTGGCCGTGTGACAGTTCCTGCACTTTGGAGGATCTCCAGCAAGTCGTTTCGGGCATTCTGCCCGCATGTGGGCCTCGCCACAGTGGGAGCATAGGTCTGCTTCCTCTGTGCATACTTTTCTGCCGTGGTCGAAGCGGAGGCATTTCGTGCATTGGATGAGCGGGGTTTGGTCTAGTACTCTGACCCGCTGCATGTCGATACGTATGCGTTCCGCTCCAGTCAGGCGTTGCCACATCTGAGGTGTCACCTGCAGCACTACGTGGCTCTCATGCGGGTTCCTGGCCCGTTTACGATAGCGAACTGCTATTTGTTTGTCCTCGGTGTTTAGTCCGTGCAGTAGTTGGGGATTTTGGTTGAGGATGCCCTTGGTGATTTCATCGTCCGTGTTATATGATAACAAGTTCATTAACACCACCAAGGGGTTTTTGTTCACCATCTCCTCAATTTTTAGGCTAGTAGAAGACCCTCTGAGTCTTTCTGTGAGGTTTTGTAGATCTCTTTTGACGCGGCACCCCAGGACAACCTTTTGATCTTTTGTCTTACGTGTTTTGTCGACAGTTAAACCTGTTTCTTTGGGGTCCAGGGTAATTCTGATTTTTTCCATCACAGTCTCGCACGTGTCGTCCTTGTCCTCGGACGAGACTATGATGGAGTGCATCGGCTGGGGTACTGCCTTTGGAGCGGCGGCGGCGGCTCTTGCGTAGGAGAGTCCCTCCTTTAATTGGCCGTTGGTGGATTGGAGCGTAGCTGACTTCAAACTTTCTTCTAGTGCACGTGTTTGGAGCGTGCACTCGGTCAGACGTGTTTTGTTTTCTTTCATTTCCGCCAACAAGTTCTCCATTAGCACGATGTGAGTTTTTTCTTGACTTAAGACGCCGCCGGAACGGTCCGCCTCCCCTCCCGCCGCCCTCGTCCCACCCATTTCGGTGATTAATGTGTATAACCTAGTCAAGTTTTTGGCGATTATACTCTTGATTTCTCTTTTTATGTTTCCAGACTGCTCCAGCGCCTTTTCTGACTCTTTGATGACTCGAAGAGCTTCATTGGCAAGGGGACACGGTGTGGTGGACTGCGTGCCGCTGGAGCCGCCCGGTTCTTGAGAGGGGGAGCCTATCGAGGTACGTTTTTGCACGTTCGGCTCGCTATTTTTCCTTTTGGTGGGAGCTGCGGCTACTTTTTTTGATTGGTGGTGGCTTTATCGGCGTAGGGGAGGGCGGGCCCGCAGGGGTCTTTCCCGTTTTTGGTCGTTGCTCAGCAGCGATACTCCCGTTTTTACCGGTAGTAATCACTGTCGCAGGCGCAGTTTGCGTAGGTGGGGTGCGAGCCACTATAAAGGTTTTTCTTTTCCCCTGGTCCACCACTACAGTCTCATCGATGGTTTTTGGTGGGGTCGAGAAAAGAGGCATTGTGTAAAAGGTGTATAGAAGAAAAGAAGGAAAATAAAATTAACAATTATATATAGTGGTGTATAGGGCCACGCTCCTACTGTCTTAGCTACGATTTTAGTGTGTGCCTTAATGGAGACACTTGTCAATCAATGTGTACGATAAGAATTTTCAGTCCGACCGTCAAATAAAATAAAGAGAATTTATTTTTAAAACTTGAAAATTTTTTGTACCACCTTGTAATGTCCCAAAGTTGTAGTGGTCAAACCCTAACGGGTGGGTGGGCGGGCAATTTTTGACGTTTTTGTCGTCCGATTTCCGCGAACGGGGTGTCCAGGGACGCGCCTCACCGAGGGCTATACAAAAACGTTCAAAAGTGGGGGGGTGTTTTTGAAAAAAATTTGAAAAAAGGTCCAAAAACCTGTTTTTGCACCAGAATTTATGCCGAAATTTGGGTTATTTAAATGACACTGTAACTAAATGCTATAAATTATGTCTCGGAAGATAGCCGGGTAGTTATAGAAGCGATCTAGTCGCTTTTGTCATACAACTAGGCGACTAAATCGTGTCAACGAATTTAACAAAGTTGATTTTGCGAGTAAGTTGTATAGAAAACTCGGGAAAATCGATTTTCTTAAATTTTCCTGGGGCCGGGAGTAAATATTATGTGCCCACTCGTTAGGTATACTTAAATTACAAATTACAACACAAAAGGAATTATTAAAAACGGCCTAAATATAAAAATTTGTGTTATAAAATTGGGTTAGGTTAGGTTAGGTTAGGTTGGGGAGGGGAACCACCCCACAGTGCTTGCGTCCACGTCGCGTTCCCCGGAAACGTCCCAGTTCTGACCACCGTAACGGAGTGGCAGACTGGGTACGGCTAAAGTGCACTGTGCATCGTAGCTATCTTACTGCCTTGTGAGCTACGACCTTGTTGGAATATGCCAAAACCATTGCGGGATGCCCTCGGGCATTTCATCAAAAAAGGCCCTTCTCAGGGCCAACCCAAAGGCCCTTCTCAGGGCCAACCAAAAGGCCCTTCTCAGGGCCAACGCGACGCGTCGGCGTCGGAAGGCAGCGCCTTCTACGGAGGGAGAGTGGACTCATTGTCGGACTCCGAGAATGAGTCCACAGCGTCGGATTACAGCCGATCACGATCGGTTTCGCGGAAGCGTAAGAGCTTCCTGAAACAAGGGTCAGATGGGTCCTCGTGTTCGGCGAAGGAGCAGAAAAGGAAGGCCCAAAAAACCGCAGCGGATACCCACGATGTGGGTTTGGTCGACGCCCAGCGCCAGTTGGATCTGGGTCGTCGGGAGCAGCTCCAGCAGGAGCTCGAGGAGCGAATTGCGGCCAAGGAGGAGCGGGCGCGCGTCGCTCGTGCCAAGGCCGGGTACGGTGCGTCCCGCGTGATGTACGCGGACCACTCCCTGGCCGAATTGGAGAGGATGGCCTTGGAGGACGAGGAGGCGATCGTGGAGGTCGCCGCCAAGTCCTCCCACCTAAAGGGGACTTTCCAAAAGTCCCTGAAATGCCGGGCCGCGAGCATGCGTGGCATCGTCGCGGAGCTCGTGGAGCGCAAGGCCAGCGACGAGTCGCGGCAACTGCAGGCGAAAGTGGATCGCCTGCAGTCGGAGGTCAGCCAGCTTCACCTCAAGCTGGCTGAAGCCACGGCCCGGCCGTCCCAAGCCGAGCCCAGACCTGCGGCGGAGGGCCTTGCCTCCTCCCCCGGCCTTGAGGATGTCCTCCGCAAGGTCATGGCGGAGGAGAGGGCGTTTGTTCGTTCCTGCCTGGCGGGAATAGAGGACCGGCTCTTGCCGGCGAAAGTCGTCCGACCGCCGCTTGCGGCGGACAGGAGGCGAGAGGAGCCGGTGCCTTCCTCTCAGAGGGAGGACGCCCTTCTCCCTTCCACCACCCCGACCAACCAGCAGGGCTGGACGAGGGTGGTCGGTAAGGGGAAGGGCAAGGGCAAAAAGACGGCAGCGGTCGTCTCTGCCGTCCCCGCCACCACCACTCCCAGCCAGTCGAAGCCGACTGGCAAGGGTAAAGGGAGGGGGAAAACCACCCCCCCAGCCGCCTCCGCCACCACCCCTGCCGGTCAGTCACAGACGACTGGCAAGGGGAAGGGGAAGGGGAAGAGTTCTTCCCCCCCAGCCGGTGCCAAGAGGAACCTTGTTCCTCCAAAGACCGCGGCCGTCGTGGTGACACTCACCGCGGAGGCCGCGGAGCGGGGTGAGACGTACGCGTCCATGTTGGTGCGGGCGCGTGCCACTGCCGATCCCACCAAACTGGGGATCGGCAAAGTCTCATGCCGCAAGACACAGGCTGGGGCTCGTATATTCGAGTTCCCTGGTGCGGAGGGCGGCAAAAACGCGGACCTCTTTGCAGCTAAGCTGCAAGAGGTCATCGCAGACTCGGCGAAGGTGGCCAGGCCGGTAAAGTCGGCGGCCATCGAGGTGACGGATCTAGATGACTCCGTCACCAAGGAGGAGGTGGTGGCAGCAATCGCAGCCATAGGTGGCTGCGCAGTCGCAGCGGTGCAGGGCGGGGGCATCAGGCCCGGGCGCGGCGGCATGGGCACTATTCGCCTGGAGTGCCCAGTCGCCGCTGCCAAAGCCGTCCTCGAAAAGGGACGGCTCGCCGTCGGCTTCAGCTCGGGTGCAGTCCGGGCCCTTGAAGACCAGCCTTTAAGGTGTTATAAGTGCTTCGGCATCGGACACACCCGGGCTCTCTGTCCGTCCACAATAGACAGGACGGACAGCTGCTACCGCTGCGGCAAGGAGGGGCACAAAGCCGCCTCCTGCATGGCCGCCGCGCCGCACTGCGCAGTTTGTGCCGCCAGTGGCCGCCCTGCGGGCCATATAATGAAGGGGAGGAATTGCAGTCCTCCCCTTAAGAAGGGCAAAGTTCAGGCACCGACCCGGCCTGTCGCTGCCACCGCCGTCCCAGTAGCTGGGACCTCAGCGGCTGTGGAGGAGGAGGGTGCGATGTTCGATTAATGGGTAGAGTCGAACATCGCATCCTCCAGGCGAACACCAACCACTGCAGAGCGGCCCAGGATCTGCTGATGCAGACTGTGGCCGAGTGGTTGGTGGACGTGGCGGTGGTCGCCGAGCCGTACTCGGTGCCTGGCCGTTGGCTGGGTGATCGAGACGGCTTGGTGGCGTTGGTGTCGCGGCCTGCCACGGACTCCCCTCCCCTCTCGCTTTTAGAGAGGGGTCCGGGATACGTGGCCGCCGCGTGGGGAGAAATAGCCCTGGTCGGGGTCTATTTCTCCCCAAACCGCCCTCTAAGGGACTTCGAGAATTTTCTCGAGGTCCTTACGGCAGTCGTCGGGAGGGCGGCACCACGTCAGGTCGTAGTGTTGGGCGACCTGAACGCCAAGTCGGTGGCCTGGGGCAACCCAGCGGCGTCCTGCAACGTCCGAGGGCGCGCCGTCGAATTTTGGGCGGCCTCGTGCGGCGTGTCTCTGCTAAACAGGGGGGATGTTCACACGTGTGTGCGGCAACAGGGAGGGTCAGTGGTGGACGTGTCGTTCGCCACCCCTGTGCTAGCCACACGCGTCGTGAACTGGCGGGTGGAGATGGTGGAGACCCTGTCGGACCACCGATATGTGCGGTTCGACATCTCCACCCAGAGCCCGCGGGGGATGGCCCGCTCGGGCCAATCTCCCTTCCCGCGGTGGGCTCTCACCCGCCTGGACCGGGAGGCAGCCCTGGAGGCAGCGTTCCTCGAGGACTGGCTCTCGCCCCCTGTGGAGGGCACGGACGTGGACGCCGCAGCGGTTCAGCTCCGGAGGTCCCTGACCGAGGTGTGCAAGTCTAGCATGCCTCGGTCTCGCCGTCCGCCTCCCCGTCGCGCCGTTTATTGGTGGACGGTGGAGTTGGCGGGGCTCCGAGCCGAGTGCGTGGAGGCCAGGAGGGCCTACACGCGGAGTCGGCGGCGCGCCGGCCGATGTCAGGCCGAGGAGGACCGCCTCTACGCCTCTTACGTAGAGGCAAAGACGGTCCTCAAGTTGGCAATGTGCGCCGCCGAGGACTCGGCAAAGGCCGAGATGCTGGAGGGCCTCGACAGGGATCCGTTTGGGAGACCATACAAGCTGGCGCGGAGCCAGCTGCGTCCATATGGTCCCCCAATAACGGAGACCCTAGAGCCGGCGTTGCTGGATGGGGTGGTTCGGTCACTGTTTCCGCGCAGGACCGAATTCACCCCTCCAACGATGAACCCCCCGCGGGGGGGTGTGGTGGCTTCGCCGGAGGACGAGGTGCCTCCAGTGTCGGCGGAGGAACTTCGCGCGGGGGTTCTGCCCCTCCGCGCGAAGAAGACGGCCCCTGGACCGGACGGCGTCCCCGCACGGGTGGTGGCCATCGCGGCGTCCCTAATGGAGGAAAGGCTTCGGGACCTCTTCAGCGCGTGCTTGACGGCTGGGAGGTTCCCGAAGCTGTGGAAGGAAGGCAAGCTGTGCCTTCTCCGCAAGGAGGGACGCCCGGTGGACTCCCCCTCGGCATACCGGCCCATCGTTTTACTCGATGAGGTCGGTAAACTGTTCGAGGGGATCATCGCCACCCGGCTTAATAGTCAGCTGCGGGAGGTAGGGCCGGACCTGTCGGACGCCCAGTTCGGGTTCCGACAAGGGCGTTCGACGATCGACGCGTTGACCCTACTCAGGGGCCAGGTGCGGGAGGCGGTCGAGGCTGGGGACGGAGTGTTGGCGGTGTCGTTCGACATCGCCAACGCCTTCAACTCCGTGCCCCACTCGACCATATTGGAGGCACTCCGATACTACGGAGTGCCCCAATATCTGCGGGCGATCCTGGCCAGTTACCTGGAGGACCGAGAGGTCCTTCTGGTGGACAAGGCGGCCAGGATCAGGCGCTACGGAGTGGAGTCCGGTGTTCCACAGGGTTCGGTGCTGGGGCCCCTCCTGTGGAACATCGGATTTGACTGGCTCCTGCGGGGCACCCTCCTCCAGGGCACGAGCGTCATCTGCTACGCGGATGACACTCTCCTTGTTGCCCGGGGGAGGGATTTTAGGGAAGCGGCCTGTCTGGCCTCAGCTGGCGGATCCTTAGTGGCAGGTAGGATCCGCCAGCTTGGATTGGGGGTAGCGCTGAACAAGACCGAGGCCGTGTTCTTTCACGGGCCTCGGCAGCGCTGCCCTCCTGACGCCCACATCGTGGTGGAGGGCGTCCGGATAGGGGTCGGGGCCCAGATGAAGTATCTGGGCCTCGTGCTGGACAGCAGGTGGCGCTTCGGCCCGCACTTTAGCGGGCTGTCGACGCGCCTGCTGAAAGCCGCGGACGCCCTCTCATGGCTCCTCCCAAACCTGGGAGGGCCCAAAGAGCGATGCCGGCGCCTCTATGCCGGCATCCTGAAGAGTATGGCCCTATACGGGGCACCCATCTGGGCGGACTCCCTCCACAGGAGGGAGAATGCAACCGCCATCCGCAGGCCCCAACGGGCCATTGCACAGCGGGTGGCGAGAGCCTACCGCTCAGTGGGCTTCGCGGCGGCGTGCGCTCTGGCCGGCACCCCTCCATGGGAATTGGAGGCATGGGTGCTCGCCAGAGTGTACGAATGGGCGGCGCGGCGTAGGGCGCTGGGTGAGCGCCCCGCCGCGCAAGAGCGGGATGCCGTGCGGCGGGAGGCGAGGGACGCAATCGTCCTACACTGGACACGGGACCTCGCCTCCGCCACATTTGGACGCCGGACGCTGGACGCGCTCGGTCCAGTCCTGCGGGACTGGATCGAGCGCCCCCACGGTTTCCTCTCGTTCCGTCTGGTGCAGGTGTTGTCCGGGCATGGCTGCTTCGGAACGCACCTGCATCGGATTCAGAGGGAGGAAACCCCGGCGTGCCACGATTGTGGAGCCGCGGAGGACACGGCGCAGCACACCCTCGAGGTGTGCCCAGCCTGGGCTGAGCTGCGCCGTGCCCTGAATACCGTCGTTGGGCTGGACCTCTCACTTCCCAGTGTGGTGAACTCCATGCTGGGGAGTGAGGAGGCTTGGGCGGCGGTTGCCTCCTTTTGCGAGGACGTCATGTCGCAAAAGGAGGCGGCGGAGCCCGCGCGGGAGGACGATCCTCTCGCGCCGCCGCTCCGCAGGCGAAGAAGGGGTGGGAGACGGCGGTTGTACGATCGTCGCCTCCCTCCTTCTGGTGGTGATTAGCGGGCGACAGGCGCGGGGGCGCCTTCGCTCGCATTGCACTGATCACCACCCTCGTCGGGCGGGAACGGCCGAGCACTCACGGTCGTTCCCGGGCCTCTCCACTTAGGGAGGGGCGTGCGGGCCCCGCTGTTAAGGCGGGCGGTCGTCGGTGGGGGACTGGACGTAAAGGCTGAGCCGGTTTCCCAGTCCTCCTTCACATAGACGATGCGGGAGTGCCGCTGGGTTATTTTAGTGGGTATGCCGGACTAGCCGGAGAGTCCCACATAACCCGTCCATCCCCCAATGGGCGGGTATGCGTAACGCATTTTTTCCCAGCGCAAACAAAAAAAAAAAAAAAAAAAAAAAAAAAAAAAAAAAGGTTAGGTTGGGGAACCACCCCACAGTGCTTGCGTCCACGTCGCGTTCCCTGGAAACGTCCCAGTTCTGACCACCGTAACGGAGTGGCAGACTGGGTACGGCTAAAGTGCACTGTGCGTCGTAGCTACCTATTGCCTTGCGAGCTACGTATCAGCGGAATATGCCCAAACCTGCGCGGGATGCCCTCGGGCATTTCATTAAAAAAGGCCCTTCTCAGGGCCAACCCAAAGGCCCTTCTCAGGGCCAACCCAAAGGCCCTTCTCAGGGCCAACCAAAAGGCCCTTCTCAGGGCCAACGCGACGTATCAGCGTCGGATGAAGGCAGGTCCTTCTATGGAGGGAGAGTGGACTCGGACTCGGACTCTGACAATGAGTCCATTGCGTCGGATGCGATGGCGATCGAGGCTTCCCGGTCACGGTCGGCATCGAGAAAGCGGACGTTCTTAAAAGTCAGTTCCGATGGGTCCTCAGCCTCGGGTTCGGCGAAGGAGCCCAAAAAGAAAGCAAAGGCCAAGAAGCCGACAATAGTGGCAGATACCCACGAGGTGGGTTTGGCAGACGCCCAGCGCGAGCTGGACCTAACCAGGCGGGAGCAGCTCCAGCAAGAGCTGGAGGAGCGGGTTGCGGCCCAGGAGGAACGGGCGCGCGTCGCCCGTGCCAAGTCCGGGTACGGGGCGTCCCGCGTCCTGTACGCGGACCACTCCCTGGCCGAACTCCAGAGGATGGCCTTGGAGGACGAGGAGGCGATCGTGGAGGTCGCCGCCAAGTCCTCGCATTTGAAGGGGACTTTCCAGAAGTCCCTCAAATGCCGGGCCGCCAGCATGCGCGGCATCGTCGCGGAACTGGTGGACCGCAAGGCCAGCGATGAGTCGCGGCAACTGCAGGCGAAAGTGGATCGCCTGCAGTCGGAGGTTAGCCAGCTTCACCTCAAGCTGGCTGAAGCCACGGCCCGGCCATCCCAAGCCGAGCCCAGACCTGCGGAAGAGGGCTTCGCCCCCCCCTCCGGCCTTGAGGATGTCCTCCGCAGGGTGATGGCGGAGGAGAGGGCGTTCGTTCGCTCCTGCCTGGCAGGGATTGAGGACCGGCTCTTGCCGGCGAAAGTCGTCCGACCGCCGCTTGCGGCGGACAGAAGGCGAGAGGTGCTGGTGCCTATCTCCCAGAGGGAGGACGCCCTTTTACCTTCGACCACCCCGACCAGCCAGCAGGGCTGGACGAAGGTGGTCGGTAAGGGCAAGGGCAAGGGAAAAAGGACGGCACCTGTCGTCCCTGCCGTTCCCGCCACCACCACTCCCAGCCATTCGCAGCCGACTGGCAAAGGGAAGGGGAAAGGGAAAGGGAAGGGGAAGAGCACCCCCCCAGCCCCAGCCGTCCCCGCCACCACCCCTGCTGGTCAGTCGACTGGCACGGGAAAAGGGAAGGGTTCGACCCCAGCCGGTGTCAGGAGGAACTTGGTTCCTCCCAAGACCGCAGCCGTCGTGATGACGCTCACCACAGAGGCTGCGGAGCGGGGCGAGACGTACGCGTCCGTGATGTTGCGGGCGCGTGCCAATGCCGATCCTACCAAATTAGGGATCGGTAAAGTCTCGTGCCGCCGGACGCAGGCTGGGGCTCGAATTTTCGAGTTCCCGGGTGCCGAGGGCGCGAAGAACGCGGACCTCTTTGCAGCGAAGCTGCAGGAGGTCATCGCGAACTCGGCGAATGTGGCCAGGCCGGTGAAGTCGGCGGCCATTGAGGTGACGGACCTGGATGACTCCGTCACCAGGGAGGAGGTGGTGGCAGCGATCGCAGCCATTGGGGGCTGCGAAGTCGCAGCGGTGCAGGGCGGGGGCATCAGGCCCGGGCGCGGCGGCATGGGCACTATTCGCCTGGAGTGCCCAGTCGCCGCTGCCAAAGCCGTCCTCGAGAAGGGACGGCTCGCCGTCGGGTTCAGCTCGGCGGCGGTCCGGGCCCTTGAGGTCCTGCCGTTGAGGTGTTACCGGTGCTTCGGCATCGGTCACACCCGGGCCCTCTGTCCGTCCAGTGTCGACAGGGCGGACAGCTGCTACCGCTGCGGCAAGGAGGGGCACAAAGCCGCCTCCTGCGAGGCCACCGCACCGCACTGCGCGGTGTGTGCCGCCAGTGGCCGCCCTGCGGGCCACATTATGAAGGGGAGGAATTGTATTCCTCCCCTTAAGAAGGGCAAAGTGCAGGCGCCGACCCGGCCTGTCGCTGCCACCGCCACCCCAGTAGCTGGGACCTCGGCGGCTGTGGAGGAGGAGAGTGCGATGTTCGATTAATGGGTAGAGTCGAACATCGCATCCTCCAGGTGAACACCAACCACTGCAGAGCGGCACAGGATCTGCTGATGCAGACTGTGGCCGAGTGGTTGGTGGACGTGGCGGTGGTCGCCGAGCCGTACTCGGTACCTGGCCGTTGGCTGGGTGATCGGGACGGCTTGGTGGCGTTGGTGTCGCGGCCTGCCACGGACTCCCCTCCCCTCTCGCTTTTAGAGAGGGGTCCGGGATACGTGGCCGCCGCGTGGGGAGAAATAGCCCTGGTCGGGGTCTATTTCTCCCCAAACCGCCCTCTAAGGGACTTCGAGAACTTTCTCGAGGTCCTAACGGCAGTCGTCGGGAGGGCGGCACCACGTCAGGTCGTCATACTGGGCGACCTGAACGCCAAGGCGGTGGCCTGGGGCAACCCAGCGGCGTCCTGCAACGTCCGGGGGCACGCCGTCGAATTTTGGTCGGCTTCGTGCGGCGTGTCCCTCCTGAACAGGGGGGATGTTCACACGTGTGTGCGGCAACGGGGAGGGTCAGTGGTGGACGTATCGTTCGCCACCCCCGTTCTAGCCGCCCGCGTCGTGAACTGGCGGGTGGAGATGGTGGAGACCCTGTCGGACCACCGATATGTGCGGTTCGACATCTCCACCCAGAGCCCGCGGGGGATGGCCCGCTCGGGCCAATCACCCTTCCCGCGGTGGGCTCTCACCCGCCTGGACCGGGAGTCAGCCCAGGAGGCGGCGTTCCTCGAGGACTGGCTCTCGCCCCCTGTGGAGGGCACGGACGTGGACGCCGCAGCGGTTCGGCTGCGGGGGTCCCTGACCGAGGTGTGCAACTCCAGCATGCCTCGGTCTCGCCGTCCGCCTCCCCGTCGCGCCGTTTATTGGTGGACGGTGGAGCTGGCGGGGCTCCGGGCCGCGTGCGTGGAGGCCAGGAGGGCCTACACGCGGAGTCGGCGGCGCACCAGCCGATGTCAGGCTGAGGAGGACCGCCTCTACGCCTCTTACCTAGAGGCAAAGACGGTCCTCAAGTCGGAAATGTGCGCCGCCGAGGACTCGGCAAAGGCCGAGATGCTGGAGGGCCTCGACAGGGATCCGTTTGGGAGGCCGTATAAGCAGGCGCGGAGCCAGCTGCGCCCTTACGGTCCCCCACTAACGGAGACCCTAGAGCCGGCGTTGCTGGATGGGGTGGTTCGGTCACTGTTTCCGCGCAGGACCGAATTCACCCCACCAACGATGAACCCCCCACTGGGGGGGGTGGTGGCTTCGCCGGAGGAGGAGGTCCCTCCAGTATCGGTGGAGGAACTTCGCGCGGGGGTTCTGTCCTTCCGCGCGAAGAAGACGGCCCCTGGACCGGATGGTGTCCCCGCACGGGTGGTGGCCATCGCGGCGTCCCTCATGGAGGAGAGGTTTCGGGACCTCTTCAGCGCGTGCCTGACGGCTGGGAGGTTCCCGAAGATCTGGAAGGAGGGGCAGCTTTGCCTGCTCCGGAAGGAGGGACGCCCGGTGGACTCCCCCTCGGCATACCGGCCCATCGTTCTGCTCGATGAGGTCGGTAAACTGTTCGAGGGGATCATCGCCACCCGGCTTAATAGCCAGCTGCGGGAGGTAGGGCCAGACCTGTCGGACGCCCAGTTCGGGTTTCGACAGGGGCGTTCGACGATCGACGCGGTGGCCCTACTCAGGGGCCAAGTGCAGGAGGCGGTCGGGGCTGGGGACGGAGTGTTGGCGGTGTCGTTCGACATCGCCAACGCCTTCAACTCCGTGCCCCACTCGACCATATTGGAGGCACTCCGGTACCACGGAGTGCCCCAATATCTGCGGGTGATCCTGGCCAACTACCTGGAGGACCGGGAGGTCCTCCTGGCGGACAGGACGGCCAGGATCAGGCGCTACGGCGCGGAGTCCGGTGTTCCACAGGGTTCGGTCCTAGGGCCCCTCTTGTGGAACATCGGATTCGATTGGCTGCTGCGCGGCACCCTCCTCCAGGGCACGAGTGTCATCTGCTACGCGGATGACACTCTCCTCGTTGCCCGGGGGAGGGACTTTGGAGAGGCGGCCTGTCTGGCTTCGGCTGGCGGATCCTTAGTGGCAGGTAGGATCCGCCAGCTCGGTTTGAGGGTAGCGCTGAACAAGACCGAGGCCGTGTTCTTTCACGGGCCTCGGCAGCGCTGCCCTCCTGACGCCCACATCGTGGTGGAGGGCGTCCGGATAGGGGTCGGGGCCCAGATGAAGTATCTGGGCCTCGTGCTGGACAGCAGGTGGCGCTTCGGCCCGCACTTTAGCGGGCTGTCGACGCGCCTGCTGAAAGCCGCGGACGCCCTCTCATGGCTCCTCCCAAACCTGGGAGGGCCCAAGGAGCGATGCCGGCGCCTCTATGCCGGCATCCTCAAGAGCATGGCCCTATATGGGGCACCCATCTGGGCGGACTCCCTCCATAGGAGGGAGAATGCAACCGCCATCCGCAGGCCCCAACGGGCCATTGCACAGCGGGTGGCGAGAGCCTACCGCTCAGTGGGCTTTGCGGCGGCGTGCGCTCTGGCCGGCACCCCTCCCTGGGAATTGGAGGCATGGGTGCTCGCCAGAGTGTACGAATGGGCGGCGCGGCGTAGGGCGCTGGGTGAGCGCCCCGCCGCGCAAGAGCGGGATGCCGTGCGGCGGGAGGCGAGGGACGCAATCGTCCTCCACTGGACACGGGACCTCGCCTCCGCCACATTTGGACGCCGGACGTTGGACGCGCTCGGTCCAGTCCTGCGGGACTGGCTCGAGCGGTCCCACGGTTTCCTCTCGTTCCGTCTGGTGCAGGTGTTATCCGGGCATGGCTGCTTCGGATCGCACCTGCATCGGATCCGGAGGGAGGAAACCCCGGCGTGCCACGAGTGTGGAGCCGCGGAGGACACGGCGCAGCACACCCTCGAGGTGTGCCCAGCCTGGGCTGAGCTGCGCCGTGCCCTGACAGATGTGATCGGGCAGGACCTCTCACTTCCCAGTGTGGTCAACTCCATGCTGGGGAGTGAGGAGGCTTGGGCGGCGGTTGCCTCCTTTTGCGAGGATGTCATGTCGCAAAAGGAGGCGGCGGAGCGCGCGCGGGAGGATGATCCTCTCGCGCCGCCGCTCCGCAGGCGGAGAAGGGGTGGGAGACGGCGGTTGTACGATCGTCGCCTCCCTCCTTCTGGTGGTGATTAGCGGGCGACAGGCGCGGGGGCGCCTTCGCTCGCATTGCACTGATCACCACCCTCGTCGGGCGGGAACGGCCGAGCACTCACGGTCGTTCCCGGGCCCCTCCACTTAGGGAGGGGCGTGCGGGCCCCGCTGTAAAGGCGGGCGGTCGTCGGTGGGGGACTGGACGTAAAGGCTGTGCCGGTTTCCCAGTCCTCCTCCAAATAGACGATGCGGGAGTGCCGCTGGGTTATTTTAGTGGGTATGCCGGAGTAGCCGGAGAGTCCCACATAACCCGTCCATCCCCCAATGGGCGGGTATGCGTAACGCATTTTTTCCCAGCGCAAACAAAAAAAAAAAAAAAAAAAAAAAAAAAAAAAAGGTTAGGTTAGGTTAGGTTAGGTTGGGGAATAACAGAGAGCTATGGCCGTCAGAGTTATCAGGGGGTATCGCACGGTCTCCTACGAGGCGGCTTGTGTACTGGCCGGATCCCCGCCCTGGGACCTCGAGGCGAAAGTACTCGCGTCACTGTACCGGTGGCGCGAGGAGATGCTGGCGCAAGGCGAGGGGCCGATGCAGCAACACATGGGGCTGCGTCGGTCCCAGCTTCGCGAGGCCCTGGTGGCGGAATGGCGGGACAGGCTATCGCGCCCAACCGCCGGCCTCGTCACTATCGAGGCGGTCCGGCCGGTACTCGAGCGTTGGCTCGGGAGGAGGCACGGCTCCCTGACGTTTCGGGTGACGCAGGTACTCTCGGGGCATGGCTGCTTCGGGAAGTACCTGTGTCGCATAAACAGGGAGCCGGACGCCCGGTGTCACCACTGCGTCGACTGTCGGGAGGACACGGCGCTGCATACGCTGGCAGAGTGTGCCGCTTGGGAGGAGCAGCGCCGTGCCCTCATTTTTGGAGTAGGCAGTGACTTGTCGCTGACGGCCGTCGTGAACTCGATGGTTGGCAGCGAGGAGTCCTGGGACGCGGTGGTTTCCTTCTGCGAGACAGTCATCTCGCGGAAGGAAGCTGCGGAGCGGGAGAGGGAGATTACATCCTCTCATCCGGCCCGCAGCAGACGCACCGGGCGTCGGCGGAGGGCGGACAATGCCCTCTTCCAGCCCCCCTAAATGGGTCCAGGGGCGACGGACTCGGGGGCGTCCGTCGCCCACTACACATCTGGACCCGAGGCGGCGGCGCGACGTGTTCCACGCGCGCCCCTCTTAGACGTTGCGGGGGGAGTTTAACACCTCACTCCCCCCGCTAATGCGAGGAGGCCCGCAGGCATGGGCCAGCACCAGCTGGGGTTGCGGAAGTATCATTCGTTCCCGCGACCCCCGGCGCAGGTGTGAGATGGAACACCGGGGTGGTTTTTAGTCAGTAGGAGTCTGACAGACCCCTCCGCCTCCCCCAAGGCGGAGGACATCCATGCAGGATTTTCCACCCCGCAAAAAAAAAAAAAAAAAAAAAAAAAAAAAAAAAAAAAAAAAAAAAAAAAAGGTTAGGTTGGGGAGCTGTGGGGCACGTGGTCGGAAAACCTCCTCGTGTGTCCGAGACTACTGGTCCCATTCGAATATTTATATTCGGTGGGAACAGGAGTTTTTCGGATCGGTGTGCCCCGGGCGTGGGCGCTGGTTTTTTCCCTATGCTTGCATGGGGAGAAACCACCGTCCGTGGCCAATATTCCGACATCTCACGCCTCTGCTGTTCCTTCCATTCTCTGGAGGGGAGGAGCAGCAGTGGCGCGCAAGCCTAAGCCTCGCCGGACGGTGATGGGCTGAATGGCCGGTGCGTCAATCCGGTCACTATCATACGGCAACCCTTAGCCTCCGAGCATTACCCGGCGCGGGGGTTACCGGGGGGTAAACCGGTCTGTAGGGTAAAAAAGAACAGAATGTCTCTTAGCATAACAATACCCCAGGAGGGTACCGGCTCTGCCGGAGAATCCCTCCCGGGTCCATTAGGATCCGGCTGTCCCACCGTATCTGGGGGGGACACTAAAAGACATCTATCCGCGGAGGTCGCGGACAGGGCGCACACGCCCAGTTTTGTGCGCCCTCATAATGTAGAAGAGGATGTAGCATCCGTTGTATCTGATGCACCATCATGTACGATGAGTGCTTCTAGCTGTCATGTGTCGCCACGAGTTCTGCGAACGCGTACTGACAAGGTGCGCAAGCCACCACAACCAGACTTCGTCTCAGCTGACGAGTCCGCACCGACTCCACAAAATGTTGGAGCGACGAGTCGAGGTGAATCACGAACTTGTCCCGCTCGTAGGAAAAAAGTGAAGGAACTACGTGTTGAGGTGTCTGGACAAGAGCGTCGAACGGCTGAGGCAGCTCTCAAAGTGAATACTGACAGACCACTTAGCAGTTTAGATCGAAGTTCGGACTCTTCTGTAACTCGCGAGGAAGCGACCATTCACCCAGAAACGCTCTCAATTGATGATCTGAGAGACACAGGTGAAAGTGCCGCTAAGCAGCTGTTTGAAACTTTGAAGAAGCCGAAAGGTCTCAAAGGAACGACCCAAAAAGAGCTAAAGGATGGGACTAAAGTTCTCATCTCAATAGTGCGAGAGCTGGCGGAGCGCACCTCATCTACAGAGACAGCGAGATTACGGGCTGAAAATAAAAGGCTTGCCGTACAGCTAACCGAACTCCGGCATGAGTACGAGGCTTTTCGAGCGGAAATCCGTAAGGATCGCAATGAACACCACCGAAGAGAAGCTGGACTAGACCCTACTCCATCCAAGGGCGAGTCAGAATTGGTAAAGCTCGTTCGAGAGGAGCTAGCCAACCTTAGTGCAAGATTTGCTGTACTAGAGGACAGGTATTACCGCCCACCTCCAGCCGCAGACTGTCGAATGCCTATAGCTGCAGGAACATCTGGGTCGCGGGTTCAACATCCAAGGAAATCCTTACGGACCAGCGAAAAGCCTCAACAGGTTTCTGAAAGGATGTCTACTGCTCCTGCTTCGACCCAATCAAAAGAGCAGGGCAAGAGGAATAGATCACAAGGGGTAACAGGTCAGTTAGCACCGATCTTGGGGGATGACGAAGCCTCACCAAGCCCGCCTAGTAGACCGCCAGAGGGATCTATTATCCCAACCCTAACCCAATCAACAAAGGGTAAGGGTAAAGGGAAAACGTCTAAAGTGGCTGGTTTGACGCCAACTCCACTAAATTTGATGCCTCTATCGGTCGCAGAGAGGGAAACACCCCGAAATGGGGATTGGCAGGTCTCTGGTGCCAAAAAGAAGGCCGCTAAGAAGGCAGCCAAAGCTCGAAAAAGAGAGAAAGTGGCCAAAGAAAAGGCAAAGAAGATGGCGGCCCAGCTTCGTTCTCCTAAGTCTTCTGCTATCGTGCTGACACTACAACCCAGTGCTGCAGAAAGGGGAGTTACATATGCGGGGCTGCTAGCACAGGCAAAGGCTTCTATAAAGCTTAGCGATCTCAATATTGAGAGTGTCTGTTGTAAGCAGACTCTTACTGGAGCCCGACTTCTTGAAGTCTCTGGGGCTGACTGTAACACAAAAGCAGACGCCCTGAAAGAGAGACTGACAGCGGTGCTACCAGTGGATGATGTTCGACTAACGAGGCCCATAAAATGTGTCGATCTGCGTGTCACAGGCTTAGACGACTCGGCTGGGGTCGCTGAATTGAAAGAAGCTTTTGCGAAGGCCGGGGACTGTTCCCCAGATCAGGTTAAGCTGGGAGTTATTACGCCGGGATTTGATGGGATGGGGACAACAGTAGTCAACTGTCCTGCTGCGGCAGCTCAGAAACTCGTGGGTCACAAATTGCTTGTAGGATGGGTCTCTGCCCAGGTGAGACTCCTAAGCCCCAGGCCTTTAAGGTGCTACCGGTGCCTAGCAGAAGGGCATGTGGGAGCCAGGTGCACCTCTGATATGGACTGTAGTGGGTGCTGTTTCCGTTGCGGAAGGCTTGGTCACAAGGCCGCCACGTGCACAGCTGCGCCACACTGTCGTATATGTGCTGCAGCAGGTAAGACGGCTGATCACAGGGTAGATAGCAAAGCCTGCTCAGGCTCAAGAGTAGTCCCCACGCGGCAACGGACACAACGTAGGCTTCTGCCTACTGCTCCAATTAAAGCCACATCCGGACGAATGGAGGAACCAGCCACAAACGACCAATAATGGCCCCTCTCCGTTTTCTCCAAACGAATCTCAACCACTGTGCCAGTGCACAGGATCTTCTGCTCCAGACCATGGCAGAGTGGTTTATAAACGTGGCTGTGGTTGCTGAACCGTATTTTGTCCCACCCAGGGACGATTGGGCCAAAGATTTAAATGGCACGGTGGCCTTAATATCGCGGGGTGTAACTGGTAGTCCTGCCCTCGAGAATATTTCGAGAGGGCAAGGGTGGGTGTCAGCATTAGTTGGTGGTATATTCATCATCGGGGTGTATTTTTCTCCCAACCGACCCCTCGCCGCCTTTGAAGACTATTTGGTTGAGCTGGGCATGGTCGTCGATCGCTGCCATCCCCACCCCGTGATCTGTCTTGGAGACTTCAATGCAAAATCAGCAGCTTGGGGTTCTCCGACTGTTGATGCGAGAGGGGAGGAACTCGAAGAATGGGCCTTGGTTAAAGGCCTAGTCGTTCTCAATAGGGGCTCCGTATATACGTGCGTAAGACAGCGCGGTGGCTCCATTGTCGACATAGCGTTTTCTAGCCCTGCAATCGCACCCCGCGTTATTAACTGGCGCGTTGTGGAGGAAGTGGAGACTATGTCTGACCATCGATACATCCGATTCAATGTCTCCACCCAAAGCTCCAATGTGCCGGTCTCAGGATCCGCGAACGGCGAAGGCCTGCGCTGGGCTTTAGGGCAGTTGGATCGTGAGATCGTCCTGGAAGCCTCCATCGTACAGGCCTGGGTGTCTGCACCGGATAGACCTGTCAATATCGACGTTGAGGCTGAATGGTTCAAGGAAACTGCAACGCAGCTATGCGACGCAGCAATGCCCCGGGTTCGGAGGAGACCAGTCAGACGTCAGGTGTACTGGTGGTCAGAGGAGATCGCACTATTGCGACGTGCTTGCATAGTAGCGCGACGCCAGTATGCCAGGCATCGCAGGCGGAGGCACCGAACGCAAGACATGGTAGCCGGGGAGATTGCATTATACGAGGTCTACAGAGCGGCTAAAAAACTCCTGAAGTTGGCTATATTACGGGCTAAAACCCAGGCCCGTGAAGAATTGCTATCGACTCTGGACCGGGATCCTTGGGGGCGGCCCTACCTTATGGTTAGAGGTAAGCTGCGCTCCTGGTCACCTCCAGTGTCACAGAGTCTCCGGCCTCAGCTATTGAGGGAGGTGGTGGCCGCTCTGTTTCCCGAAAGGGAAGAACACACTCCTCCAATAATGAATCCGACTTCAATGGTGACGTCCAACGTAGGAGACGACCCTGTACCCGATGTGACCCGGGAAGAGCTGCAAGTGGCGGTGCAAAGGCTCCAAGCCAAGAACACGACCCCAGGACCTGACGGAATACCTGGTCGTGTGTGGGTTCTGGCCCTTAGGGCCCTTGGGCCTCGACTGACGGGACTCTTTAGCGCGTGCTTGGAGAGAAGCCAGTTTCCACAGCAGTGGAAAACCGGTAAGCTAGTCCTAATCCACAAAGAGGGGCGCCCGGCGGATTCTCCGTCAGCCTATCGGCCCATCGTATTGCTGGACGAGGTGGGCAAGCTGTTTGAAAGAGTAATTGCAGACCGCATCGTCCAGCATCTGACTGGGCCTGGTCCAGATTTGGCAGAAAACCAATTCGGTTTCCGCCCAGGGCGTTCCTCTGTGGATGCCATCATGCACGTGAGAGCCCTTACGGATGAGGCTATTGCACGGGGCGAGGTAGTCTTGGCAGTATCTCTCGATATTGCCAATGCGTTCAACACCTTGCCCTGGAGTTGCATAAAAGCGGCACTTGAATTTCATCAAGTGCCAGCTTACCTCTGTCGAATTATTGGGGCCTACCTGGTCGAGAGGTCAGTCATCTACCCGTGCCAAGATGGCTGGAGTCGAAGAGAGATGTCGTGCGGTGTCCCACAGGGCTCGGTTTTAGGACCACTCCTGTGGAACATCGGGTACGACTGGGTGCTTCGTGGCGATTTGCTTCCGTCGGTTGGTGTTATCTGTTACGCCGACGACACGCTTGTAACGGCGCGTGGGGAGACTCACCGACAGGCAGCATTGTTAGCAACAGCGGGGGTGGCGCAAGTCGTAGGAAGGATCCGGCGGTTAGGACTTGAGGTGGCCCTCAATAAGTCTGAGGCTCTTTTCTTTTATGGGCCGAGGAGGGCGCCACCGTCTGGCTTTTACATCACGGTGGGGGGCGTCCGCATCGGCGTTGGGAAGTCAATGAGATATTTAGGTCTCATCCTCGATGGCCGGTGGGATTTCGGAGAACATTTCCGAAGGTTGGTCCCCCGATGTTTGGCTGCGGCGGCATCGCTAGCACGGTTGCTGCCTAATGTCGGGGGGCCAAATGCCTCCTGCCGAAAGCTGTACATGGGGGTCGTGCGGTCAATGGCTCTTTATGGGGCCCCCGTATGGGGTGAGACTCTAGCTGCTCGTAATGTTCGTGAACTGCGAAAACCGCAACGAGTGATGGCAGCTAGGGTCATAAGAGGATACCGTACGATCTCCTTTGAGGCGGCAAGTCTCTTAGCTGGATCCCCACCATGGGACTTGGAAGCTAAAGTCCTCGCGCAGGTGTACAGTTGGCGTGAAGATGCACTCGAACGGGGGCATCGGCCGGTATCGCGAGAGATTGAGGCGCAGCGGTCTGAGCTCCAAGTTGCCATGGTGGACGAGTGGAGGGCGCGACTTGCGCAACCTAGTGCGGGGCACGCCACGATCGTGGCGGTAAGTCCAACCCTAGGGGAGTGGCTGGAGAGGCGCCACGGCGCCCTTACGTTTCGGATGACGCAGATTCTCACAGGGCATGGTTGCTTTGGGAGATATCTGCGTCTAATAGGCCGTGAGCAGACGTCCGAGTGCCATCACTGCGGAGAAGCAGAGGATACGGCGCTCCACACACTAGTGGTTTGTCCAACATGGGCAGAAAAGCGCCGTGTACTGGTCGCGGCACTCGGCGTAGGAGGCGTTTCGCTTCCTAACATGGTCAAAGCCATGGTCGAGAGCGAAACCGCCTGGGTTTCCGTTGCCTCCTTTTGCGAGGAGGTGATGGACGCGAAGGAGGCTGCGGAACGGGATCGGGAGCTCGCTAGCACCCACCCAGCCCGCGCAAGGAGGCCTCGACGTCGAAGGGCGCTCGTGGCGAATCTCCGGCCACCATAGGTAATGGCCTACAGGCGACAGATATAGGGCAGTCTGTCGCTTGATCAGAATAGGCCTATGAAGGCAGCGCTCGTGTTCCGCCCGCGCTATTTGAGAGGAAGGGGGACAAGTATTCCCCCCGTATGACGGGGCCTGCCTAGGCACAGGTGGGCCAGGACCTGTCTGGGCTGCGGTGAATGCTAACGCGAATCCCGTGGTCCGGACTACAGGTACTCGAGGAACACCGTGGGGTTTTAGTCGGTAAACCGAAGAGATTTATACCGGGAGCCCGACATACCCCGTCGCTTGCCCAGCGGCGGGGATCCGTAATGGATTTCCCCACGTAAAAAAAAAAAAAAAAAAAAAAGGTTGGGGAGCTGTGTGTGCAGTCGGAGGTCAGCCAGCTGCACCTGAAGCTGGCTGAAGCCACGGCCCGGCCGTCGCAAGCCGAGCCCAGACCTGCGGCAGAGGTCCTCGCTCCCTCCTCCGGCCTGGAGGAAATCCTCCGCAAGGCTATGGCGGAGCAGAGGACATTTGTTAGAGCCTGCCTAGCGGGCATCGAGGACCGGCTCCTGCCGGAGAAACGCCTCCGACCGCCGCTTGCAGCGGACAAGAGGCGAGAGGAGCCGGTGCCCACCTCACAGAGGGAGGACGCCCTTCTCCCTTCGACCACCCCGACCAACCAGCAGGGCTGGACGAGGGTGGTCGGCAAGGGGAAGGGCAAGGGCAAAAAGACGGCAGCTGCCGTCCCTGCCGTTCCCGCCACCACCACTCCCAGCCAGTCGCGGCCAGCTGGGAAAGGGAAGGGGAAGGGGAAGAGCACCCCTCCAGCCCCAGCCGTCTCCGCCACCACCCCTGCCGGTCAGTCGTCAACTGGCAAGGGAAAGGGGAAGGGTTCGACCCCAGCCGGTGTCAGGAGGAACTTGGTTCCTCCCAAGACCGCAGCCGTCGTGATGACGCTCACCACGGAGGCTGCGGAGCGGGGCGAGACGTACGCGTCCGTGATGTTGCGGGCGCGCGCCAGTGCCGATCCCACCAAACTAGGGATCGGTAAAGTCTCGTGCCGCCGGACACAGGCTGGGGCTCGAATCTTCGAGTTCCCCGGTGCAGAGGGCGGAAAAAACGCTGACCTCTTCGCAGCGAAGCTGCAAGAGGTCATTGCGGACGCGGCAAAGGTGGCCAGGCCGGTGAAGTCGGCGGCCTTCGAGGTGACGGACCTGGACGACTCCGTCACCAAGGAGGAGGTGGTAGCGGCGGTCGCAGCCATAGGTGGCTGCGCAGTCGCAGCGGTGCAGGGCGGGGGCATCAGGCCCGGGCGCGGCGGCATGGGCGCAATTCGCCTGGAGTGCCCAGTCGCCGCTGCCAAAGCCGTCCTCGAGAAGGGACGGCTCGCCGTCGGGTTCAGCTCGGCGGCGGTCCGGGCCCTTGAGGTCCTGCCGCTGAGGTGTTACCGGTGCTTCGGCATCGGCCACACCCGGGCCCTCTGTTCGTCCAGTGTCGACAGGACGGACAGCTGCTACCGCTGCGGCAAGGAGGGGCACAAAGCCGCCTCCTGCAATGCCGCCACGCCGCACTGCACGGTCTGTGCCGCCAGTGGCCGCCCTGCGGGCCACATAATGAAGGGGAGGAACTGCAGTCCTCCCCTTAAGAAGGGGAAAGTACAGGCGCCGACCCGGCCTGTCGTTGCCACCGCCGTCCCAGTGGCTGGGACCTCAGCGGCTGTGGAGGAGGGGGGTGCGATGACCGACTAATGGGTAGGGTCGAACATCGCATCCTCCAGGCGAACACCAACCACTGCAGAGCGGCACAGGATCTGCTCATGCAGACTGTGGCCGAGTGGTTGGTGGACGTGGCGGTGGTCGCCGAGCCGTACTCGGTACCTGGCCGTTGGCTGGGTGATCGAGACGGCTTGGTGGCGTTGGTGTCGCGGCCTGCCACGGACTCCCCTCCCCTCTCGCTTTTAGAGAGGGGTCCGGGATACGTGGCCGCCGCGTGGGGAGAAATAGCCCTGGTCGGGGTCTATTTCTCCCCAAACCGCCCTCTAAGGGACTTCGAGAATTTTCTCGAGGTCCTTACGGCAGTCGTCGGGAGGGCGGCGCCACGCCAGGTAATGGTGTTAGGCGACCTGAACGCCAAGTCGGTGGCCTGGGGAAACCCAGCGGCGTCCTGCAACGTCCGGGGGCGCGCCGTCGAATTTTGGTCGGCTTCGTGCGGCGTGTCCCTCCTGAACAGGGGGGATGTTCACACGTGTGTGCGGCAACAGGGAGGGTCAGTGGTGGACGTGTCGTTCGCCACCCCTGTGCTAGCCACACGCGTCGTGAACTGGCGGGTGGAGATGGTGGAGACCCTGTCGGACCACCGATATGTGCGGTTCGACATCTCCACCCAGAGCCCGCGGGGGATGGCCCGCTCGGGCCAATCTCCCTTCCCGCGGTGGGCTCTCACCCGCCTGGACCGGGAGGCAGCCCTGGAGGCAGCGTTCCTCGAGGACTGGCTCTCGCCCCCTGTGGAGGTGACGGACGTGGACGCCGCAGCGGTCCAGCTGCGGAGGTCCCTGACCGAGGTGTGCAACTCCAGCATGCCTCGGTCTCGCCGTCCGCCTCCCCGTCGCGCCGTTTATTGGTGGACGGGGGAGCTGGCGGCGCTACGGGCCGCGTGCGTGGAGGCCAGGAGGGCCTACACGCGGAGTCGGCGGCGCACCAGCCGATGTCAGGCCGAGGAGGACCGCCTCTACGCCTCTTACATGGAGGCAAAGACGGTCCTCAAGACGGCAATGTGCGCCGCCGAAGACTCGGCAAAGGCCGAGATGCTGGAGGGACTCGATAGGGATCCGTTTGGGAGGCCATATAAGCTGGCGCGGAGCCAGCTGCGCCCTTATGGCCCCCCACTAACGGAGACCCTAGAGCCGGCGTTGCTGGATGGGGTGGTTCGGTCACTGTTTCCGCGCAGGACCGAATTCACCCCACCAACGATGAACCCCCCACTGGGGGGGGTGGTGGCTTCGCCGGCGGAGGAGGTCCCTCCGGTTTCGGCGGAGGAATTGGGCGCGGGGGTTCTTTCCCTCCGCGCGAAGAAGACGGCCCCTGGACCGGATGGCGTCCCCGCACGGGTGGTGGCCATCGCGGCGTCCCTAATGGAGCAGAGGTTTCGGGACCTCTTCAGCGCGTGCCTGACGGCTGGGAGGTTCCCTAAACTATGGAAGGAGGGGCAGCTTTGCCTGCTCCGGAAGGAGGGACGCCCGGTGGAATCCCCCTCGGCATACCGGCCCATCGTTCTGCTCGATGAGGTCGGTAAACTGTTCGAGGGGATCCTAGCCACCCGGCTTAACAGCCATTTGCGGGAGGTAGGGCCGGACCTGTCGGACGCCCAGTTCGGGTTTCGACAGGGGCGTTCGACGGTCGACGCGGTGGCCCTACTCAGGGGCCAAGTGCAGGAGGCGGTCGGAGCTGGGGACGGAGTGTTGGCGGTGTCGTTCGACATCGCCAACGCGTTCAACTCCGTGCCCCACTCGACCATATTGGAGGCACTCCGGTACCACGGAGTGCCCCAATATCTGCGGGCGATCCTGGCCAACTACCTGGAGGACCGGGAGGTCCTCCTGGCGGACAGGACGGCCAGGATCAGGCGCTACGGCGCGGAGTCCGGTGTTCCACAGGGTTCGGTGCTAGGGCCCCTCTTGTGGAACATCGGATTCGATTGGCTGCTGCGCGGCACCCTCCTCCAGGGCACGAGTGTCATCTGCTACGCGGATGACACTCTCCTCGTTGCCCGGGGGAGGGACTTTGGAGAGGCGGCCTGTCTGGCCTCGGCTGGCGGATCCTTAGTGGCAGGTAGGATCCGCCAGCTCGGTTTGAGGGTAGCGCTGAACAAGACCGAGGCCGTGTTCTTTCACGGGCCTCGGCAGCGCTGCCCTCCTGACGCCCACATCGTGGTGGAGGGCGTCCGGATAGGGGTCGGGGCCCAGATGAAGTATCTGGGCCTCGTGCTGGACAGCAGGTGGCGCTTCGGCCCGCACTTTAGCGGGCTGTCGACGCGCCTGCTGAAAGCCGCGGACGCCCTCTCATGGCTCCTCCCAAACCTGGGAGGGCCCAAGGAGCGATGCCGGCGCCTCTATGCCGGCATCCTCAAGAGCATGGCCCTATATGGGGCACCCATCTGGGCGGACTCCCTCCATAGGAGGGAGAATGCAACCGCCATCCGCAGGCCCCAACGGGCCATTGCACAGCGGGTGGCGAGAGCCTACCGCTCAGTGGGCTTTGCGGCGGCGTGCGCTCTGGCCGGCACCCCTCCCTGGGAATTGGAGGCATGGGTGCTCGCCAGAGTGTACGAATGGGCGGCGTGGCGTAGGGCGCTGGGTGAGCGCCCCGCCGCGCAAGAGCGGGATGCCGTGCGGCGGGAGGCGAGGGACGCAATCGTCCTCCACTGGACACGGGACCTCGCCTCCGCCACATTTGGACGCCGGACGTTGGACGCGCTCGGTCCAGTCCTGCGGGACTGGCTCGAGCGATCCCACGGTTTCCTCTCTTTCCGTCTGGTGCAGGTGTTGTCCGGGCATGGTTGTTTCGGAACGCACCTGCATCGGATCCAGAGGGAGGAGACCCCGGCGTGCCACGACTGTGGAGCCGCGGAGGACACGGCGCAGCACACCCTCGAGGTGTGCCCAGCCTGGGCTGAGCTGCGCCGTGCCCTGACTGATGTGGTCGGGCAGGACCTCTCACTTCCCAGTGTGGTCAACTCCATGCTGGGGAGTGAGGAGGCTTGGGCGGCGGTTGCCTCCTTTTGCGAGAATGTCATGTCGCAAAAGGAGGCGGCGGAGCGCGCGCGGGAGGATGATCCTCTCGCGCCGCCGCTCCGCAGGCGGAGAAGGGGTGGGAGACGGCGGTTGTACGATCGTCGCCTCCCTCCTTCTGGTGGTGATTAGCGGGCGACAGGCGCGGGGGCGCCTTCGCTCGCATTGCACCAATCACCACCCTCGTCGGGCGGGAACGGCCGAGCACTCACGGTCGTTCCCGGGCCCCTCCACTTAGGGAGGGGCGTGCGGGCCCCGCTGTAAAGGCGGGCGGTCGTCGGTGGGGGACTGGACGTAAAGGCTGTGCCGGTTTCCCAGTCCTCCTCCAAATAGACGATGCGGGAGTGCCGCTGGGTTATTTTAGTGGGTATGCCGGAGTAGCCGGAGAGTCCCACATAACCCGTCCAGCCCCCAATGGGCGGGTATGCGTAACGCATTTTTTCCCAGCGCAAACAAAAAAAAAAAAAAAAAAAAAAAGGTTAGGTTGGGGAGGGGAGGGGCACGTGGTCGGAAAACCTCCTCGTGTGTCCGAGACTACTGGTCCCATTCGAATATTTATATTCGGTGGGAACAGGAGTTTTTCGGATCGGTGTGCCCCGGGCGTGGGCGCTGGTTTTTTCCCTATGCTTGCATGGGGAGAAACCACCGTCCGTGGCCAATATTCCGACATCTCACGCCTCTGCTGTTCCTTCCATTCTCTGGAGGGGAGGAGCAGCAGTGGCGCGCAAGCCTAAGCCTCGCCGGACGGTGATGGGCTGAATGGCCGGTGCGTCAATCCGGTCACTATCATACGGCAACCCTTAGCCTCCGAGCATTACCCGGCGCGGGGGTTACCGGGGGGTAAACCGGTCTGTAGGGTAAAAAAGAACAGAATGTCTCTTAGCATAACAATACCCCAGGAGGGTACCGGCTCTGCCGGAGAATCCCTCCCGGGTCCATTAGGATCCGGCTGTCCCACCGTATCTGGGGGGGACACTAAAAGACATCTATCCGCGGAGGTCGCGGACAGGGCGCACACGCCCAGTTTTGTGCGCCCTCATAATGTAGAAGAGGATGTAGCATCCGTTGTATCTGATGCACCATCATGTACGATGAGTGCTTCTAGCTGTCATGTGTCGCCACGAGTTCTGCGAACGCGTACTGACAAGGTGCGCAAGCCACCACAACCAGACTTCGTCTCAGCTGACGAGTCCGCACCGACTCCACAAAATGTTGGAGCGACGAGTCGAGGTGAATCACGAACTTGTCCCGCTCGTAGGAAAAAAGTGAAGGAACTACGTGTTGAGGTGTCTGGACAAGAGCGTCGAACGGCTGAGGCAGCTCTCAAAGTGAATACTGACAGACCACTTAGCAGTTTAGATCGAAGTTCGGACTCTTCTGTAACTCGCGAGGAAGCGACCATTCACCCAGAAACGCTCTCAATTGATGATCTGAGAGACACAGGAGAAAGTGCCGCTAAGCAGCTGTTTGAAACTTTGAAGAAGCCGAAAGGTCTCAAAGGAACGACCCAAAAAGAGCTAAAGGATGGGACTAAAGTTCTCATCTCAATAGTGCGAGAGCTGGCGGAGCGCACCTCATCTACAGAGACAGCGAGATTACGGGCTGAAAATAAAAGGCTTGCCGTACAGCTAACCGAACTCCGGCATGAGTACGAGGCTTTTCGAGCGGAAATCCGTAAGGATCGCAATGAACACCACCGAAGAGAAGCTGGACTAGACCCTACTCCATCCAAGGGCGAGTCAGAATTGGTAAAGCTCGTTCGAGAGGAGCTAGCCAACCTTAGTGCAAGATTTGCTGTACTAGAGGACAGGTATTACCGCCCACCTCCAGCCGCAGACTGTCGAATGCCTATAGCTGCAGGAACATCTGGGTCGCGGGTTCAACATCCAAGGAAATCCTTACGGACCAGCGAAAAGCCTCAACAGGTTTCTGAAAGGATGTCTACTGCTCCTGCTTCGACCCAATCAAAAGAGCAGGGCAAGAGGAATAGATCACAAGGGGTAACAGGTCAGTTAGCACCGATCTTGGGGGATGACGAAGCCTCACCAAGCCCGCCTAGTAGACCGCCAGAGGGATCTATTATCCCAACCCTAACCCAATCAACAAAGGGTAAGGGTAAAGGGAAAACGTCTAAAGTGGCTGGTTTGACGCCAACTCCACTAAATTTGATGCCTCTATCGGTCGCAGAGAGGGAAACACCCCGAAATGGGGATTGGCAGGTCTCTGGTGCCAAAAAGAAGGCCGCTAAGAAGGCAGCCAAAGCTCGAAAAAGAGAGAAAGTGGCCAAAGAAAAGGCAAAGAAGATGGCGGCCCAGCTTCGTTCTCCTAAGTCTTCTGCTATCATGCTGACACTACAACCCAGTGCTGCAGAAAGGGGAGTTACATATGCGGGGCTGCTAGCACAGGCAAAGGCTTCTATAAAGCTCAGCGATCTCAATATTGAGAGTGTCTGTTGTAAGCAGACTCTTACTGGAGCCCGACTTCTTGAAGTCTCTGGGGCTGACTGTAACACAAAAGCAGACGCCCTGAAAGAGAGACTGACAGCGGTGCTACCAGTGGATGATGTTCGACTAACGAGGCCCATAAAATGTGTCGATCTGCGTGTCACAGGCTTAGACGACTCGGCTGGGGTCGCTGAATTGAAAGAAGCTTTTGCGAAGGCCGGGGACTGTTCCCCAGATCAGGTTAAGCTGGGAGTTATTACGCCGGGATTTGATGGGATGGGGACAACAGTAGTCAACTGTCCTGCTGCGGCAGCTCAGAAACTCGTGGGTCACAAATTGCTTGTAGGATGGGTCTCTGCCCAGGTGAGACTCCTAAGCCCCAGGCCTTTAAGGTGCTACCGGTGCCTAGCAGAAGGGCATGTGGGAGCCAGGTGCACCTCTGATATGGACTGTAGTGGGTGCTGTTTCCGTTGCGGAAGGCTTGGTCACAAGGCCGCCACGTGCACAGCTGCGCCACACTGTCGTATATGTGCTGCAGCAGGTAAGACGGCTGATCACAGGGTAGATAGCAAAGCCTGCTCAGGCTCAAGAGTAGTCCCCACGCGGCAACGGACACAACGTAGGCTTCTGCCTACTGCTCCAATTAAAGCCACATCCGGACGAATGGAGGAACCAGCCATAAACGACCAATAATGGCCCCTCTCCGTTTTCTCCAAACGAATCTCAACCACTGTGCCAGTGCACAGGATCTTCTGCTCCAGACCATGGCAGAGTGGTTTATAAACGTGGCTGTGGTTGCTGAACCGTATTTTGTCCCACCCAGGGACGATTGGGCCAAAGATTTAAATGGCACGGTGGCCTTAATATCGCGGGGTGTAACTGGTAGTCCTGCCGTCGAGAATATTTCGAGAGGGCAAGGGTGGGTGTCAGCATTAGTTGGTGGTATATTCGTCATCGGGGTGTATTTTTCTCCCAACCGACCCCTCGTCGCCTTTGAAGACTATTTGGTTGAGCTGGGCATGGTCGTCGATCGCTGCCATCCCCACCCCGTGATCTGTCTTGGAGACTTCAATGCAAAATCAGCAGCTTGGGGTTCTCCGACTGTTGATGCGAGAGGGGAGGAACTCGAAGAATGGGCCTTGGTTAAAGGCCTAGTCGTTCTCAATAGGGGCTCCGTATATACGTGCGTAAGACAGCGCGGTGGCTCCATTGTCGACATAGCGTTTTCTAGCCCTGCAATCGCACCCCGCGTTATTAACTGGCGCGTTGTGGAGGAAGTGGAGACTATGTCTGACCATCGATACATCCGATTCAATGTCTCCACCCAAAGCTCCAATGTGCCGGTCTCAGGATCCGCGAACGGCGAAGGCCCGCGCTGGGCTTTAGGGCAGTTGGATCGTGAGATCATCCTGGAAGCCTCCATCGTACAGGCCTGGGTGTCTGCACCGGATAGACCTGTCAATATCGACGTTGAGGCTGAATGGTTCAAGGAAACTGCAACGCAGCTATGCGACGCAGCAATGCCCCGGGTTCGGAGGAGACCAGTCAGACGTCAGGTGTACTGGTGGTCAGAGGAGATCGCACTATTGCGACGTGCTTGCATAGTAGCGCGACGCCAGTATGCCAGGCATCGCAGGCGGAGGCGCCGAACGCAAGACATGGTAGCCGGGGAGATTGCATTATACGAGGTCTACAGAGCGGCTAAAAAACTCCTGAAGTTGGCTATATTACGGGCTAAAACCCAGGCCCGTCAAGAATTGCTATCGACTCTGGACCGGGATCCTTGGGGGCGGCCCTACCTTATGGTTAGAGGTAAGCTGCGCTCCTGGTCACCTCCAGTGTCACAGAGTCTCCGGCCTCAGCTATTGAGGGAGGTGGTGGCCGCTCTGTTTCCCGAAAGGGAAGAACACACTCCTCCAATGATGAATCCGACTTCAATGGTGACGTCCAACGTAGGAGACGACCCTGTACCCGATGTGACCCGGGAAGAGCTGCAAGTGGCGGTGCAAAGGCTCCAAGCCAAGAACACGGCCCCAGGACCTGACGGAATACCTGGTCGTGTGTGGGTTCTGGCCCTTAGGGCCCTTGGGCCTCGACTGAGGGGACTCTTTAGCGCGTGCTTGGAGAGAAGCCAGTTTCCACAGCAGTGGAAAACCGGTAAGCTAGTCCTAATCCACAAAGAGGGGCGCCCGGCGGATTCTCCGTCAGCCTATCGGCCCATCGTATTGCTGGACGAGGTGGGCAAGCTGTTTGAAAGAGTAATTGCAGACCGCATCGTCCAGCATCTGACTGGGCCTGGTCCAGATTTGGCAGAAAACCAATTCGGTTTCCGCCCAGGGCGTTCCTCTGTGGATGCCATCATGCGCGTGAGAGCCCTTACGGATGAGGCTATTGCACGGGGCGAGGTAGTCTTGGCAGTATCTCTCGATATTGCCAATGCGTTCAACACCTTGCCCTGGAGTTGCATAAAAGCGGCACTTGAATTTCATCAAATGCCAGCTTACCTCTGTCGAATTATTGGGGCCTACCTGGTCGAGAGGTCAGTCATCTACCCGTGCCAAGATGGCTGGAGTCGAAGAGAGATGTCGTGCGGTGTCCCACAGGGCTCGGTTTTAGGACCACTCCTGTGGAACATCGGGTACGACTGGGTGCTTCGTGGCGATTTGCTTCCGTCGGTTGGTGTTATCTGTTACGCAGACGACACGCTTGTAACGGCGCGTGGGGAGACTCACCGACAGGCAGCATTGTTAGCAACAGCGGGGGTGGCGCAAGTCGTAGGAAGGATCCGGCGGTTAGGACTTGAGGTGGCCCTCAATAAGTCTGAGGCTCTTTTCTTTTATGGGCCGAGGAGGGCGCCACCGTCTGGCTTTTACATCACGGTGGGGGGCGTCCGCATCGGCGTTGGGAAGTCAATGAGATATTTAGGTCTCATCCTCGATGGCCGGTGGGATTTCGGAGAACATTTCCGAAGGTTGGTCCCCCGATGTTTGGCTGCGGCGGCATCGCTAGCACGGTTGCTGCCTAATGTCGGGGGGCCAAATGCCTCCTGCCGAAAGCTGTACATGGGGGTCGTGCGGTCAATGGCTCTTTATGGGGCCCCCGTATGGGGTGAGACTCTAGCTGCTCGTAATGTTCGTGAACTGCGAAAACCGCAACGAGTGATGGCAGCTAGGGTCATAAGAGGATACCGTACGATCTCCTTTGAGGCGGCAAGTCTCTTAGCTGGATCCCCACCATGGGACTTGGAAGCTAAAGTCCTCGCGCAGGTGTACAGTTGGCGTGAAGATGCACTCGAACGGGGGCATCGGCCGGTATCGCGAGAGATTGAGGCGCAGCGGTCTGAGCTCCAAGTTGCCATGGTGGACGAGTGGAGGGCGCGACTTGCGCAACCTAGTGCGGGGCACGCCACGATCGTGGCGGTAAGTCCAACCCTAGGGGAGTGGCTGGAGAGGCGCCACGGCGCCCTTACGTTTCGGATGACGCAGATTCTCACAGGGCATGGTTGCTTTGGGAGATATCTGCGTCTAATAGGCCGTGAGCAGACATCCGAGTGCCATCACTGCGGAGAAGCAGAGGATACGGCGCTCCACACACTAGTGGTTTGTCCAACATGGGCAGAAAAGCGCCGTGTACTGGTCGCGGCACTCGGCGTAGGAGGCGTTTCGCTTCCTAACATGGTCAAAGCCATGGTCGAGAGCGAAACCGCCTGGGTTTCCGTTGCCTCCTTTTGCGAGGAGGTGATGGACGCGAAGGAGGCTGCGGAACGGGATCGGGAGCTCGCTAGCACCCACCCAGCCCGCGCAAGGAGGCCTCGACGTCGAAGGGCGCTCGTGGCGAATCTCCGGCCACCATAGGTAATGGCCTACAGGCGACAGATATAGGGCAGTCTGTCGCTTGATCAGAATAGGCCTATGAAGGCAGCGCTCGTGTTCCGCGCGCGCAATTTGAGAGGAAGGGGGACAAGTATTCCCCCCGTATGACGGGGCCTGCCTAGGCACAGGTGGGCCAGGACCTGTCTGGGCTGCGGTGAATGCTAACGCGAATCCCGTGGTCCGGACTACAGGTACTCGAGGAACACCGTGGGGTTTTAGTCGGTAAACCGAAGAGATTTATACCGGGAGCCCGACATACCCCGTCGCTTGCCCAGCGGCGGGGATCCGTAATGGATTTCCCCACGTAAAAAAAAAAAAAAAAAAAAAAAAAAAAAAAGGTTGGGGAGGGGAACCACCCCACAGTGCTTGCGTCCACGTCGCGTTCCCCGGAAACGTCCCAGTTCTGACCACCGTAACGGAGTGGCAGACTGGGTACGGCTAAAGTGCACTGTGCATCGTAGCAAACAACTGCCTTGTGTGTTACGAACTTGCGGATTATGCCAAAACCTGTGCGGGATGCCCTCGGGCATTTTGCCAAAAAAGGCCCTTCTCAGGGCCAACCCAAAGGCCCTTCTCAGGGCCAACCCAAAGGCCCTTCTCAGGGCCAACCCAAAGGCCCTTCTCAGGGCCAACCAAAAGGCCCTTCTCAGGGCCAACGCGACGCGTCGGCGTCGGAAGGCAGAGCCTTCTACGGAGGGAGAGCGGGCGATATGTCGGACTCCGACATAGAGTCCATCGCATCGGATGGTGATTCGATGGCGATCGATGTTTGTCGATCGCGATCGGCATCGAGGAAGCGGACCTTCCTCAAGGTTGTGTCCGATGGCTCCTCGGGCTCAGGCTCGGCAAAGGAGCCTAAAAAGAGGGTCAAGGCCAAGAAGTTGGCAATAACAGCGGATACCCACGACGTGGGTTTGGTAGACGCCCAGCGCGAGTTGGACCTCACCAGGCGGGAGCAGCTCCAGCAAGACCTGGAGGAGCAGGTAGCGGCCAGGGAGGAACGGGCGCGCGCCGCCCGTGCCAAATCGGGATACGGAGCGTCCCGCGTTCCGTACGCGGACCACTCTCTGGCCGAACTAGAGCGGATGGCATTAGAGGACGAGGAGGTAATCGTCCAGGTCGCCACCAAGTCCTCCCACCTAAAAGGGACTTTTCAAAAGTCCCTCAAATGCCGGGCCGCCAGCATGTGCGGCATCGTCGCGGAGCTGGTCAACCGCAAGGCCAGCGATGAATCGCGGCAGCTGCAGGCGAAAGTGGATCGCCTGCAGCAGGAGGTAAGCCAGCTGCACCAAAAGCTGGCTGAAGCCACGGCCCGGCCATCCCAAGCCGAGCCCAGACCTGCGGCAGAGGGCCTCGCCCCCTCCTCCGGCCTTGAGGATATCCTCCGCAAGGTCATGGCGGAGGAGAGGGCGTTTGTTAGAGCCTGCCTGGCAGGCATTGAGGACCGGCTCTTGCCGGAGAAAGTCGTCCGGCCGCCGCTTGCGGCGGACAGGAGGCAAAAGGAGCCGGTGCCTTCGTCCCAGACGGAGGACGCCCTTCTCCCCTCTACCACCCCGACCAACCAGCAGGGCTGGACGAAGGTGGTCGGTAAGGGGAAGGGCAAGGGCAAAAGGACGGCAGCTGTCGTCGGAAAGGGAAGGGGAAGAGAACCCCTCCAACCCCAGCCGTCCCCGCCACCACCCCTGCTGGTCAGTCGACTGGCACGGGAAAGGGGAAGGGAAAGAGTTCCCCCCAAGCCGGAGCAAAGAGGAAACTGGTTCCTCCCAAGACCGCGGCCGTCGTGGTGACGCTCACCGCGGAGGCTGCGGAGCGAGGCCAGACATACGCCTCCATAATGGTGCGGGCGCGTGCAAACGCCGATCCCACGAAACTGGGCATCGGCAAAGTGTCATGCCGCCGGACACAAGCTGGGGCTCGAATTTTCGAGTTCCCGGGGGCCGAGGGCGGCAAAAACGCGGACCTCTTCGCAGCTAAGCTGCAAGAGGTCATCGCAGACTCGGCGAAGGTGGCCAGGCCGGTAAAGTCAGCGGCCATTGAGGTGACGGATCTCGACGACTCCGTCACCAAGGAGGAGGTGGTGGCAGCAATCGCAGCCATAGGGGGCTGTGAAGTCGCAGCGGTACAAGGCGGGGGCATCAGGCCCGGGCGCGGCGGCATGGGCGCAATTCGCCTGGAGTGCCCAGTCGCCGCTGCCAAAGCCGTCCTCGAGAAGGGACGGCTCGCCGTCGGGTTCAGCTCGGCGGCGGTCCGGGCCCTTGAGGTCCCGCCGCTGAGGTGTTACCGGTGCTTCGGCATCGGTCACACCCGGGCCCTCTGTCCGTCCAGTGTCGACAGGACGGACAGCTGCTACCGCTGCGGCAACGAGGGGCACAAAGCCGCCTCCTGCGAGGCCACCGCACCGCACTGCGCGGTGTGCGCCGCCAGTGGCCGCCCTGCGGGCCACATTATGAAGGGGAGGAATTGTATTCCTCCCCTTAAGAAGGGCAAAGCGCAGGCGCCGACCCGGCCTGTCGCTGCCACCGCCACCCCAGTAGCTGGGACCTCGGCGGCTCTGGAGGAGGAGGGTGTGATGTCCGATGCATAGAGTCGAACATCGCATCCTCCAGGCGAACACCAACCACTGCAGAGCGGCACAGGATCTGCTGATGCAGACTGTGGCCGAGTGGTTGGTGGACGTGGCGGTGGTCGCCGAGCCGTACTCGGTGCCTGGCCGTTGGCTGGGTGATCGAGACGGCTTGGTGGCGTTGGTGTCGCGGCCTGCCACGGACTCCCCTCCCCTCTCGCTTTTAGAGAGGGGTCCGGGATACGTGGCCGCCGCGTGGGGAGAAATAGCCCTGGTCGGGGTCTATTTCTCCCCAAACCGCCCTCTAAGGGACTTCGAGAATTTTCTCGAGGTCCTTACGGCAGTCGTCGGGAGGGCGGCACCACGTCAGGTCGTAGTGTTGGGCGACTTGAACGCCAAGTCGGTGGCCTGGGGCAACCCAGCGGCGTCCTGCAACGTCCGGGGGCGCGCCGTCGAATTTTGGGCGGCCTCGTGCGGCGTGTCCCTGCTAAACAGGGGGGATGTTCAGACGTGTGTGCGGCAACAGGGAGGGTCAGTGGTGGACGTGTCGTTCGCCACCCCTGTGCTAGCCACACGCGTCGTGAACTGGCGGGTGGAGATGGTGGAGACCCTGTCGGACCACCGATATGTGCGGTTCGACATCTCCACCCAGAGCCCGCGGGGGATGGCCCGCTCGGGCCAATCTCCCTTCCCGCGGTGGGCTCTCACCCGCCTGGACCGGGAGTCAGCCCAGGAGGCGGCGTTCCTCGAGGACTGGCTCTCGCCCCCTGTGCAGGGCACGGACGTGGACGCCGCAGCGGTTCGGCTGCGGGGATCCCTGACCGAGGTGTGCAACTCCAGCATGCCTCGGTCTCGCCGTCCGCCTCCCCGTCGCGCCGTTTATTGGTGGACGGTGGAGCTGGCGGGGCTCCGGGCCGCGTGCGTGGAGGCCAGGAGGGCCTACACGCGGAGTCGGCGGCGCACCAGCCGATGTCAGGCTGAGGAGGACCGCCTCTACGCCTCTTACCTAGAGGCAAAGACGGTCCTCAAGTCGGAAATGTGCGCCGCCGAGGACTCGGCAAAGGCCGAGATGCTGGAGGGCCTCGACAGGGATCCGTTTGGGAGGCCGTATAAGCAGGCGCGGAGCCAGCTGCGCCCTTACGGTCCCCCATTAGCGGAGACCCTAGAGCCGGCGTTGCTGGATGGGGTGGTTCGGTCACTGTTTCCGCGCAGGACCGAATTCACCCCACCAACGATTAACCCCCCACTGGGGGGGGTGGCGGCTTCGCCGGCGGAGGAGGTCCCTCCAGTGTCGGCGGAGGAAGTTCGCGCGGGGGTTCTGCCTCTCCGCGCGAAGAAGACGGCCCCTGGACCGGACGGCGTCCCCGCACGGGTGGTGGCCATCGCGGCGTCCCTCATGGAGGAAAGGCTTCGGGACCTCTTCAGCGCGTGCCTGATGGCTGGGAGGTTCCCGAAGCCATGGAAGGAAGGCAAATTGTGCCTTCTCCGGAAGGAGGGACGCCCGGTGGACTCCCCCTCGGCATACCGGCCCATCGTTCTGCTGGATGAGGTCGGTAAACTGTTCGAGGGGATACTCGCCACCCGGCTTAACAGCCATTTGCGGGAGGTAGGGCCGGACCTGTCGGACGCCCAGTTCGGGTTCCGACAGGGGCGTTCGACGGTCGACGCGTTGGCCCTACTCAGGGGCCAGGTGCGGGAGGCGGTCGAGGCTGGGGACGGAGTGTTGGCGGTGTCGTTCGACATCGCCAACGCCTTCAACTCCGTGCCCCACTCGACCATATTGGAGGCACTCCGATACTACGGAGTGCCCCAATATCTGCGGGCGATCCTGGCCGACTACTTGAGGGACCGAGAGGTCCTTCTGGTGGACAAGACGGCCAGGATCAGGCGCTACGGCGCGGAGTCCGGTGTTCCACAGGGTTCGGTGCTAGGGCCCCTCTTGTGGAACATCGGATTCGATTGGGTCCTTCGGGGCACCCTCCTCCAGGGCACGAGTGTCATCTGCTACGCGGATGACACTCTCCTCGTTGCCCGGGGGAGGGACTTTGGGGCGGCGGCCTGTTTGGCCTCGGCTGGCGGATCCTTAGTGGCAGGTAGGATCCGCCAGCTCGGATTGAGGGTGGCGCTGAACAAGACCGAGGCCGTGTTCTTTCACGGGCCTCGGCAGCGCTGCCCTCCTGACGCCCACATCGTGGTGGAGGGCGTCCGGATAGGGGTCGGGGCCCAGATGAAGTATCTGGGCCTCGTGCTGGACAGCAGGTGGCGCTTCGGCCCGCACTTCAGCGGGCTGTCGACGCGCCTGCTCAAAGCCGCGGACGCCCTCTCATGGCTCCTCCCAAACCTGGGAGGGCCCAAGGAGCGATGCCGGCGCCTCTATGCCGGCATCCTCAAGAGCATGGCCCTATATGGGGCACCCATCTGGGCGGACTCCCTCCATAGGAGGGAGAATGCAACCGCCATCCGCAGGCCCCAACGGGCCATTGCACAGCGGGTGGCGAGAGCCTACCGCTCAGTGGGCTTTGCGGCGGCGTGCGCTCTGGCCGGCACCCCTCCCTGGGAATTGGAGGCATGGGTGCTCGCCAGAGTGTATGAGTGGACGGCGCGGCGTAGGGCGCTGGGTGAGCGCCCCGCCGCGCAAGAGCGGGATGCCGTGCGGCGGGAGGCGAGGGACGCAATCGTCCTACACTGGACACAGGACCTCGCCTCCGCCACCTTTGGACGCCGGACGCTGGACGCGCTCGGTCCAGCCCTGCGGGACTGGCTCGAGCGCCCCCACGGTTTCCTCTCGTTCCGTCTAGTGCAGGTGTTGTCCGGACATGGTTGTTTCGGAACGCACCTGCACCGGATCCGGAGGGAGGAAACCCCGGCGTGCCACCATTGCGGAGCCGCGGAGGACACGGCGCAGCACACCCTCGAGGTGTGCCCAGCCTGGGCTGAGCTGCGCCGTGCCCTGACAGATGTGGTCGGTATGGACCTCTCACTTCCCAGTGTGGTGAACTCCATGCTGGGGAGTGAGGAGGCTTGGGCGGCGGTTGCCTCCTTTTGCGAGAATGTCATGTCGCAAAAGGAGGCGGCGGAGTGCGCGCGGGAGGACGATCCTCTCGCGCCGCCGCTCCGCAGGCGAAGAAGGGGTGGGAGACGGCGGTTGTACGATCGTCGCCTCCCTCCCTCTGGTGGTGATTAGCGGGCGACAGGCGCGGGGGCGCCTTCGCTCGCATTGCAGTAATCACCACCCTCGTCGGGTGGGAACGGCCTAGCACGTGGTCGTTCCCGGGCCCCTCCACTTAGGGTGGGGCGTGCGGGCCCCGCTGTAAAGGCGGGCGGTCGTCGGTGGGGGACTGGACGTAAAGGCTGTGCCGGTTTCCCAGTCCTCCTCCACAAAGACGATGCGGGAGTGCCGCTGGGTTATTTTAGTGGGTATGCCGGAGTAGCCGGAGAGTCCCACATAACCCGTCCATCCCCCAATGGGCGGGTATGCGTAACGCATTTTTTCCCAGCGCAAACAAAAAAAAAAAAAAAAAAGGTTAGGTTGGGGAACCACCCCACAGTGCTTGCGTCCACGTCGCGTTCCCTGGAAACGTCCCAGTTCTGACCACCGTAACGGAGTGGCAGACTGGGTACGGCTAAAGTGCACTGTGCTTCGTAGCGAACAATTGCCTGGTGTGCTACGTATCTGCCTGTTAGAATGTCTAAACCTGCGCGGGATGCCCTCGGGCATTTCGTCAAAAAAGGCCCTTCTCAGGGCCAACCCAAAGGCCCTTCTCAGGGCCAACCCAAAGGCCCTTCTCAGGGCCAACCAAAAGGCCCTTCTCAGGGCCAACGCGACGCTGAAGCGTCGAAGGAAGGTCGAGCCTTCTACGGCGGGAGGGCGGATGAATTGTCGGACTCCGACAACGAGTCCACTGCGTCAGATGGCGCGATGGTGATCGAGATTGCTCGATCACGATCGGCTTCGAGGAAACGTTCCTTCCTCAAAGTCGTGTCGGATGGCTCCTCTGGCTCGGGCTCGGCGAAGGAGCCAAAAAAGAGGATCAAGGCTAAGAAGCCCACGACAGCGGCAGACACCCACGATGTGGGTTTAGCCGACGCCCAGCGCGAGCTGGACCTGGCACGGCGGGAGCAGCTCCAGCAAGAGCTGGAGGAGCGGGTTGCGGCCAGGGAGGAACGGGCGCGTGTCGCTCGTGCCAAGGCCGACTACGGTGCGGCCCGCGTCCTGTACGCGAACCACTCCCTGGCCGAACTGGAGAAGATGGCCTTGGAGGACGAAGAGGCGATCGTGGAGGTCGCCGCCAAGTCCTCGCATCTGAAGGGGACTTTCCAGAAGTCCCTCAGATGCCGGGCCGCCAGCATGCGTGGCATCGTCGCGGAGCTGGTGGACCGCAAGGCCAGCGATGAAACGCGGCAACTGCAGGCGAAGGTAGATCGCCTGCAGTCGGAGGTCAGCCAGCTGCATCTGAAGCTGGCTGAAGCCACGGCCCGGCCATCCCAAGCCGAGCCCAGACCTGCGGCAGAGGGCCTCGCTCCCCCCTCCGGCCTTGAGGACATCCTCCGCAAGGCTATGGAGGAGCAGAGGGTCTTCGTCAGGGCCTGCCTGGCGGGAATAGAGGACCGGCTCTTGCCGGAGAAACGCCTCCGACCGCCACTTGCGGCGGACAAGAGGCGAGAGGAGCCGGTGACCTCCCAGAGGGAGGACGCCCTTCTCCCTTCCACCACCCCGACCAACCAGCAGGGCTGGACGAAGGTGGTCGGTAAGGGGAAGGGCAAGGGCAAAAAGACGGCAGCGGTCGTCCCTGCCGTCCCCGCCACCACCACTCCCAGCCAGTCGAAGCCGACTGGCAAGGGAAAAGGGAAGGGGAAAACCACCCCCCCAGCCGCCTCCGCCACCGCCCCTGCCGGTCCGTCACAGGCAACTGGCAAGGGAAAGGGGAAGGGTTCGACCCCAGCCGGTGTCAGGAGGAACTTGGTTCCTCCCAAGACCGCAGCCGTCGTGATGACGCTCACCACGGAGGCTGCGGAGCGGGGCGAGACGTACGCGTCCGTGATGTTGCGGGCGCGCGCCAGTGCCGATCCCACCAAACTAGGGATCGGTAAAGTCTCGTGCCGCCGGACACAGGCTGGGGCTCGAATCTTCGAGTTCCCCGGTGCAGAGGGCGGAAAAAACGCTGACCTCTTCGCAGCGAAGCTGCAAGAGGTCATTGCGGACGCGGCAAAGGTGGCCAGGCCGGTGAAGTCGGCGGCCTTCGAGGTGACGGACCTGGACGACTCCGTCACCAAGGAGGAGGTGGTAGCGGCGGTCGCAGCCATAGGTGGCTGCGCAGTCGCAGCGGTGCAGGGCGGGGGCATCAGGCCCGGGCGCGGCGGCATGGGCGCAATTCGCCTGGAGTGCCCAGTCGCCGCTGCCAAAGCCGTCCTCGAGAAGGGACGGCTCGCCGTCGGGTTCAGCTCGGCGGCGGTCCGGGCCCTTGAGGTCCTGCCGCTGAGGTGTTACCGGTGCTTCGGCATCGGCCACACCCGGGCCCTCTGTTCGTCCAGTGTCGACAGGACGGACAGCTGCTACCGCTGCGGCAAGGAGGGGCACAAAGCCGCCTCCTGCAATGCCGCCACGCCGCACTGCACGGTCTGTGCCGCCAGTGGCCGCCCTGCGGGCCACATAATGAAGGGGAGGAACTGCAGTCCTCCCCTTAAGAAGGGGAAAGTACAGGCGCCGACCCGGCCTGTCGTTGCCACCGCCGTCCCAGTGGCTGGGACCTCAGCGGCTGTGGAGGAGGGGGGTGCGATGACCGACTATGGGTAGGGTCGAACATCGCATCCTCCAGGCGAACACCAACCACTGCAGAGCGGCACAGGATCTGCTCATGCAGACTGTGGCCGAGTGGTTGGTGGACGTGGCGGTGGTCGCCGAGCCGTACTCGGTACCTGGCCGTTGGCTGGGTGATCGAGACGGCTTGGTGGCGTTGGTGTCGCGGCCTGCCACGGACTCCCCTCCCCTCTCGCTTTTAGAGAGGGGTCCGGGATACGTGGCCGCCGCGTGGGGAGAAATAGCCCTGGTCGGGGTCTATTTCTCCCCAAACCGCCCTCTAAGGGACTTCGAGAATTTTCTCGAGGTCCTTACGGCAGTCGTCGGGAGGGCGGCGCCACGCCAGGTAATGGTGTTAGGCGACCTGAACGCCAAGTCGGTGGCCTGGGGAAACCCAGCGGCGTCCTGCAACGTCCGGGGGCGCGCCGTCGAATTTTGGTCGGCTTCGTGCGGCGTGTCCCTCCTGAACAGGGGGGATGTTCACACGTGTGTGCGGCAACAGGGAGGGTCAGTGGTGGACGTGTCGTTCGCCACCCCTGTGCTAGCCACACGCGTCGTGAACTGGCGGGTGGAGATGGTGGAGACCCTGTCGGACCACCGATATGTGCGGTTCGACATCTCCACCCAGAGCCCGCGGGGGATGGCCCGCTCGGGCCAATCTCCCTTCCCGCGGTGGGCTCTCACCCGCCTGGACCGGGAGGCAGCCCTGGAGGCAGCGTTCCTCGAGGACTGGCTCTCGCCCCCTGTGGAGGTGACGGACGTGGACGCCGCAGCGGTCCAGCTGCGGAGGTCCCTGACCGAGGTGTGCAACTCCAGCATGCCTCGGTCTCGCCGTCCGCCTCCCCGTCGCGCCGTTTATTGGTGGACGGGGGAGCTGGCGGCGCTACGGGCCGCGTGCGTGGAGGCCAGGAGGGCCTACACGCGGAGTCGGCGGCGCACCAGCCGATGTCAGGCTGAGGAGGACCGCCTCTACGCCTCTTACATGGAGGCAAAGACGGTCCTCAAGACGGCAATGTGCGCCGCCGAAGACTCGGCAAAGGCCGAGATGCTGGAGGGACTCGATAGGGATCCGTTTGGGAGGCCATATAAGCTGGCGCGGAGCCAGCTGCGCCCTTATGGCCCCCCACTAACGGAGACCCTAGAGCCGGCGTTGCTGGATGGGGTGGTTCGGTCACTGTTTCCGCGCAGGACCGAATTCACCCCACCAACGATGAACCCCCCACTGGGGGGGGTGGTGGCTTCGCCGGCGGAGGAGGTCCCTCCGGTTTCGGCGGAGGAATTGGGCGCGGGGGTTCTTTCCCTCCGCGCGAAAAAGACGGCCCCTGGACCGGATGGCGTCCCCGCACGGGTGGTGGCCATCGCGGCGTCCCTAATGGAGCAGAGGTTTCGGGACCTCTTCAGCGCGTGCCTGACGGCTGGGAGGTTCCCTAAACTATGGAAGGAGGGGCAGCTTTGCCTGCTCCGGAAGGAGGGACGCCCGGTGGAATCCCCCTCGGCATACCGGCCCATCGTTCTGCTCGATGAGGTCGGTAAACTGTTCGAGGGGATCCTAGCCACCCGGCTTAACAGCCATTTGCGGGAGGTAGGGCCGGACCTGTCGGACGCCCAGTTCGGGTTTCGACAGGGGCGTTCGACGGTCGACGCGGTGGCCCTACTCAGGGGCCAAGTGCAGGAGGCGGTCGGAGCTGGGGACGGAGTGTTGGCGGTGTCGTTCGACATCGCCAACGCGTTCAACTCCGTGCCCCACTCGACCATATTGGAGGCACTCCGGTACCACGGAGTGCCCCAATATCTGCGGGCGATCCTGGCCAACTACCTGGAGGACCGGGAGGTCCTCCTGGCGGACAGGACGGCCAGGATCAGGCGCTACGGCGCGGAGTCCGGTGTTCCACAGGGTTCGGTGCTAGGGCCCCTCTTGTGGAACATCGGATTCGATTGGCTGCTGCGCGGCACCCTCCTCCAGGGCACGAGTGTCATCTGCTACGCGGATGACACTCTCCTCGTTGCCCGGGGGAGGGACTTTGGAGAGGCGGCCTGTCTGGCCTCGGCTGGCGGATCCTTAGTGGCAGGTAGGATCCGCCAGCTCGGTTTGAGGGTAGCGCTGAACAAGACCGAGGCCGTGTTCTTTCACGGGCCTCGGCAGCGCTGCCCTCCTGACGCCCACATCGTGGTGGAGGGCGTCCGGATAGGGGTCGGGGCCCAGATGAAGTATCTGGGCCTCGTGCTGGACAGCAGGTGGCGCTTCGGCCCGCACTTTAGCGGGCTGTCGACGCGCCTGCTGAAAGCCGCGGACGCCCTCTCATGGCTCCTCCCAAACCTGGGAGGGCCCAAGGAGCGATGCCGGCGCCTCTATGCCGGCATCCTCAAGAGCATGGCCCTATATGGGGCACCCATCTGGGCGGACTCCCTCCATAGGAGGGAGAATGCAACCGCCATCCGCAGGCCCCAACGGGCCATTGCACAGCGGGTGGCGAGAGCCTACCGCTCAGTGGGCTTTGCGGCGGCGTGCGCTCTGGCCGGCACCCCTCCCTGGGAATTGGAGGCATGGGTGCTCGCCAGAGTGTACGAATGGGCGGCGCGGCGTAGGGCGCTGGGTGAGCGCCCCGCCGCGCAAGAGCGGGATGCCGTGCGGCGGGAGGCGAGGAACGCAATCGTCCTCCACTGGACACGGGACCTCGCCTCCGCCACATTTGGACGCCGGACGTTGGACGCGCTCGGTCCAGTCCTGCGGGACTGGCTCGAGCGATCCCACGGTTTCCTCTCGTTCCGTCTGGTGCAGGTGTTATCCGGGCATGGCTGCTTCGGAACGCACCTGCATCGGATCCAGAGGGAGGAAACCCCGGCGTGCCACGAGTGTGGAGCCGCGGAGGACACGGCGCAGCACACCCTCGAGGTGTGCCCAGCCTGGGCTGAGCTGCGCCGTGCCCTGACCGATGTAGTCGGGTTAGACCTCTCACTTCCCGGTGTGGTGAACTCCATGCTGGGGAGTGAGGAGGCTTGGGCGGCGGTTGCCTCCTTTTGCGAGAATGTCATGTCGCAAAAGGAGGTGGCGGAGCGCGCGCGGGAGGATGATCCTCTCGCGCCGCCGCTCCGCAGGCGGAGAAGGGGTGGGAGACGGCGGTTGTACGATCGTCGCCTCCCTCCTTCTGGTGGTGATTAGCGGGCGACAGGCGCGGGGGCGCCTTCGCTCGCATTGCACCAATCACCACCCTCGTCAGGCGGGAACGGCCGAGCACTCACGGTCGTTCCCGGGCCCCTCCACTAAGGGAGGAGCGTGCGGGCCCCGCTGTAAAGGCGGGCGGTCGTCGGTGGGGGACTGGACGTAAAGGCTGTGCCGGTTTCCCAGTCCTCCTCCAAATAGACGATGCGGGAGTGCCGCTGGGTTATTTTAGTGGGTATGCCGGAATAGCCGGAGAGTCCCACATAACCCGTCCATCCCCCAATGGGCGGGTATGCGTAACGCATTTTTTCCCAGCGCAAACAAAAAAAAAAAAAAAAAAAGGTTAGGTTAGGTTAGGTTAGGTTGGGGAACCACCCCACAGTGCTTGCGTCCACGTCGCGTTCCCCGGAAACGTCCCAGTTCTGACCACCGTAACGGAGTGGCAGACTGGGTACGGCTAAAGTGCACTGTGCTTCGTAGCGAACAACTGCCTTGCGTGCTACGAATACTGCTTTGTTTGCTATGCCAAAACCAGCGCGGGATGCCCTCGGGCATTTTGTGAAAAAAGGCCCTTCTCAGGGCCAACCCAAAGGCCCTTCTCAGGGCCAACCCAAAGGCCCTTCTCAGGGCCAACCCAAAGGCCCTTCTCAGGGCCAACCAAAAGGCCCTTCTCAGGGCCACCGCGACGCATCAGCGTCGGAGGAAGGCAGGGCCTTCTATGGCGGGAGGGAGGGCGATTTGTCGGACTCCGAAATTGAGTTCTTCGAATCGGACGCCGATTCCATGGTGTTGGAGGATTCGCGATCGAGATCCGCGTCCCGAAAGCGGAAATCCTTTTTAAAGGACGGGTCCGATGGCTCCTCGGCTTCAGGTTCTGTAAAGAAGAAACCGAAGGCTAAGAAGCCGGCAATAGTGGCAGATACCCACGAGGTGGGTTTAGCGGACGCCCAGCGCGAGCTGGACCTAACCATGCGGGAGCGGCTCCAACATGACCTGGAGGAGCAGGTTGTGGCCAGGGAGGAACGTGCGCGCGCCGCCCGTGCCAAGTCCGGGTACGGGGCGTCCCGCGTCCAGTACGCGGACCACTCCCTGGCCGAACTGGAGCGGATGGCTTTGGAGGACGAGGAAGTGATCATCGAGGTCGCCACCAAGTCCTCCCACCTAAAAGGGACTTTTCAGAAGTCCCTTAAATGCCGGGCCGCGAGCATGCGAGGCATCGTCGCGGAGCTGGTCGACCGCAAGGCCAGCGACGAGACGCGGCAACTGCAGGCGAGAGTGGATCGCCTGCAGTCGGAGGTGAGCCAGCTTCACCTGAAGCTGGCTGAAGCCACGGCCCGGCCATCCCAAGCCGAGCCCAGACCTGCGGAAGAGGGCTTCGCCCCCCCCTCCGGCCTTGAGGATATCCTCCGCAAGGTCATGGCGGAGGAGAGGTCATTTGTCCGCGCCTGCCTGGCAGGCATTGAGGACCGGCTCTTGCCGGCGAAAGTCGTCCGACCGCCGCTTGCGGCGGACAGGAGGCGAGAGGAGCCGGTGCCTAGCTCCTCGAGGGAGGACGCCCTTCTCCCTTCCACCACCCCGACCAACCAGCAGGGCTGGACGAAGGTGGTCGGTAAGGGGAAGGGCAAAGGCAAAAGGACGGCACCTGTTGTCACTGCCGTTCCCACCACCACTCCCGGCCAGTCGCAGCCGACTGGCAAAGGAAAAGGGAAGGGGAAGAGCACCCCCCCAGCCCCAGCCGTCTCCGCCACCACCCCTGCCGGTCAGTCGTCGACTGGCAAGGGAAAGGGGAAGGGTTCGCCCCCAGCCGGTGCCAAGAGGAACCTGGTTCCTCCAAAGACCGCGGCCGTCGTGGTGACACTCACCGCGAAGGCCGCGGAGCGGGGTGAGACGTACGCGTCCATGTTGGTGCGGGCGCGTGCCACTGCCGATCCCACCAAACTGGGGATCGGCAAGGTCTCATGCCGCCGGACCCAGGCTGGGGCCCGAATCTTTGAGTTCCCGGGAGCGGAAGGCAGTAAGAACGCGGACCTCTTCGCAGCGAAGCTGCAGGAGGTCATCGCGGACGTGGCGAAGGTGGCCAGGCCGGTGAAGTCGGCGGCCATCGAGGTGACGGATCTGGACGACTCCGTCACCAAGGAGGAGGTGGTGGCAGCAATCGCAGCCATAGGGGGCTGCGAAGTCGCAGCGGTGCAGGGCGGGGGCATCAGGCCCGGGCGCGGCGGCATGGGCACGATTCGCCTGGAGTGCCCAGTTGCCGCTGCCAAAGCCGTCCTCGAGAAGGGACGGCTCGCCGTCGGGTTCAGCTCGGCGGCGGTCCGGGCCCTTGAGGACCAGCCTCTGCGGTGTTACCGGTGCTTCGGCATCGGTCACACCCGAGCCCTCTGTCCGTCCAGCATTGACAGGACGGACAGCTGCTACCGCTGCGGCAAGGAGGGGCACAAAGCCGCCTCCTGCAAGGCCGCCGCACCGCACTGCGCGGTATGCGCCGCCAGTGGCCGCCCAGCGGGCCACATTATGAAGGGGAGGAATTGCAGTCCTCCCCTTAAGAAGGGCAAGGAACAGGCGCCGACCCGGCCTGTCGCTGCCACCGCCGTCCCAGTGGCTGGGACCTCAGCGGCTGTGGAGGAGGGGGGTGCGATGACCGACTAATGGGTAGAGTCGAACATCGCATCCTCCAGGCGAACACCAACCACTGCAGAGCGGCACAGGATCTGCTGATGCAGACTGTGGCCGAGTGGTTGGTGGACGTGGCGGTGGTCGCCGAGCCGTACTCGATACCTGGCCGCTGGCTGGGTGATCGGGACGGCTTGGTGGCGTTGGTGTCGCGGCCTGCCACGGACTCCCCTCCCCTCTCGTTCTTAGAGAGGGGTCCGGGATACGTGGCCGCCGCGTGGGGAGAAATAGCCCTGGTCGGGGTCTATTTCTCCCCAAACCGCCCTCTAAGGGACTTCGAGAATTTTCTCGAGGTCCTTACGGCAGTCGTCGGGAGGGCGGCGCCACGTCAGGTCATTGTGTGTGGTGACCTGAACGCCAAGTCGGTGGCCTGGGGCAACCCAGCGGCGTCCTGTAACGTCCGGGGGCGCGCCGTCGAATTTTGGGCGGCTTCGTGCGGCGTGTCCCTCCTGAACAGGCGGGATGTTCACACGTGTGTGCGGCAACAGGGAGGGTCAGTGGTGGACGTGTCGTTCGCCACCCCTGTGCTAGCCACACGCGTCGTGAACTGGCGGGTGGAGATGGTGGAGACCCTGTCGGACCACCGATATGTGCGGTTCGACATCTCCACCCAGAGCCCGCGGGGGATGGCCCGCTCGGGCCAATCTCCCTTCCCGCGGTGGGCTCTCACCCGCCTGGACCGGGAGGCAGCCCAGGAGGCTGCGTTCCTCCGGGACTGGCTCTCGCCCCCTGTTGAGGTCACGGACGTGGACGCCGCAGCGGTTCAGCTGCGGGGGTCCCTGACCGAGGTGTGCAACTCCAGCATGCCTCGGTCTCGCCGTCCGCCTCCCCGTCGCGCCGTTTATTGGTGGACGGGGGAGCTGGCGGCGCTACGGGCCGCGTGCGTGGAGGCCAGGAGGGCCTACACGCGGAGTCGGCGGCGCACCAGCCGATGTCAGGCTGAGGAGGACCGCCTCTACGCCTCTTACCTAGAGGCAAAGACGGTCCTCAAGTCGGAAATGTGCGCCGCCGAGGACTCGGCAAAGGCCGAGATGCTGGAGGGCCTCGACAGGGATCCGTTTGGGAGGCCGTATAAGCAGGCGCGGAGCCAGCTGCGCCCTTACGGTCCCCCATTAGCGGAGACCCTAGAGCCGGCGTTGCTGGATGGGGTGGTTCGGTCACTGTTTCCGCGCAGGACCGACTTCACCCCACCAACGATGAACCCCCCGCTGGGGGGGGTGGTGGCTTCGCCGGAGGAGGAGGTGCCTCCAGTGTCGGCGGAGGAATTTCGCGCGGGGGTTCTGTCCCTCCGCGCGAAGAAGACGGCCCCTGGACCAGATGGCGTCCCCGCACGGGTGGTGGCCATCGCAGCGTCCTTCATGGAGCAGAGGTTTCGGGACCTCTTCAGCGCGTGCCTGACGGCTGGGAGGTTCCCGAAGATCTGGAAGGAGGGGCAGCTTTGCCTGCTCCGAAAGGAGGGACGCCCGGTGGACTCCCCCTCGGCATACCGGCCCATCGTTCTGCTCGATGAGGTCGGTAAATTGTTCGAGGGGATCATCGCCACCCGGCTAAATAGCCAGTTGCGGGAGGTAGGGCCAGACCTGTCGGACGCCCAGTTCGGGTTCCGACAAGGGCGTTCGACGGTCGACGCGTTGGCCCTACTCAGGGGCCAAGTGCGGGAAGCGGTCGAGGCTGGGGACGGAGTGTTGGCGGTGTCGTTCGACATCGCCAACGCCTTCAACTCCGTGCCCCACTCGACCATATTGGAGGCACTCCGGTATCACGGAGTGCCCCAATATCTGCGGGCGATCCTGGCCAACTACCTGGAGGACCGGGAGGTCCTCCTGGCGGACAGGACGGCCAGGATCAGGCGCTACGGCGCGGAATCCGGTGTTCCACAAGGCTCGGTGCTAGGGCCCCTCTTGTGGAACATCGGATTCGATTGGCTCCTGCGGGGCACCCTCCTCCAGGGCACGAGTGTCATCTGCTACGCGGATGACACTCTCCTCGTTGCCCGGGGGAGGGACTTTGGGGCGGCGGCCTGTTTGGCCTCGGCTGGCGGATCCTTAGTGGCAGGCAGGATCCGCCAGCTTGGATTGAGGGTAGCGCTGAACAAGACCGAGGCCGTGTTCTTTCACGGGCCTCGGCAGCGCTGCCCTCCAGACGCCCACATCGTGGTGGAGGGCGTCCGGATAGGGGTCGGGGCCCAGATGAAGTATCTGGGCCTCGTGCTGGACAGCAGGTGGCGCTTCGGCCCGCACTTCAGCGGGCTGTCGACGCGCCTGCTCAAAGCCGCGGACGCCCTCTCATGGCTCCTCCCGAACCTGGGCGGGCCCAAGGAGCGATGCCGGCGCCTCTATGCCGGCATCCTCAAAAGCATGGCCCTTTACGGGGCACCCATCTGGGCGGACTCCCTCCACAGGAGGGAGAATGCAACCGCCATCCGCAGGCCCCAACGGGCCATTGCACAGCGGGTGGCGAGGGCCTACCGCTCGGTGGGTTTTGCGGCGGCGTGCGCTCTGGCCGGCACCCCTCCCTGGGAATTGGAGGCATGGGTGCTCGCCAGAGTGTACGAATGGACGGCGCGGCGTAGGGCGCTGGGTGAGCGCCCCGCCGCGCAAGAGCGGGATGCCGTGCGGCGGGAGGCGAGGGACGCAATCGTCCTTCACTGGACACGGGACCTCGCCTCCGCCACCTTTGGACGCCGGACGTTGGACGCGCTCGGTCCAGCCCTGCGGGACTGGCTCGAGCGTCCCCACGGTTTCCTCTCGTTCCGTCTGGTGCAGGTGTTATCCGGGCATGGCTGCTTCGGAACGCACCTGCATCGGATCCAGAGGGAGGAAACCCCGGCGTGCCACGAGTGTGGAGCCGCGGAGGACACGGCGCAGCACACCCTCGAGGTGTGCCCAGCCTGGGCTGAGCTGCGCCGTGCCCTGACCGATGTAGTCGGGTTAGACCTCTCACTTCCCGGTGTGGTGAACTCCATGCTGGGGAGTGAGGAGGCTTGGGCGGCGGTTGCCTCCTTTTGCGAGAATGTCATGTCGCAAAAGGACAAAGGACCTCCTTTTGCGACAAGACATTCTCGCAAAAGGAGGCGGCGGAGCGTGCGCGGGAGGATGATCCTCTCGCGCCGCCGCTCCGCAGGCGAAGAAGGGGTGGGAGACGGCGGTTGTACGATCGTCGCCTCCCTCCTTCTGGTGGTGATTAGCGGGCGACAGGCGCGGGGGCACCTTCGCTCGCATTGCACTGATCACCACCCTCGTCGGGCGGGAACGGCCGAGCACTCACGGTCGTTCCCGGGCCTCTCCACTTTGGGAGGGGCGTGCGGGCCCCGCTGTAAAGGCGGGCGGTCGTCGGTGGGGGACTGGACGTAAAGGCTGTGCCGGTTTCCCAGTCCTCCTCCAAATAGACGATGCGGGAGTGCCGCTGGGTTATTTTAGTGGGTATGCCGGAGTAGCCGGAGAGTCCCACATAACCCGTCCATCCCCCAATGGGCGGGTATGCGTAACGCATTTTTTCCCAGCGCAAACAAAAAAAAAAAAAAAAAAAAAAAAAAGGTTAGGTTAGGTTAGGTTGGGGAACCACCCCACAGTGCTTGCGTCCACGTCGCGTTCCCCGGAAACGTCCCAGTTCTGACCACCGTAACGGAGTGGCAGACTGGGTACGGCCAAAGTGCACTGTGCATCGTAGCTATTTATTGCGTTGAGAGCTACGAATACTGCGGAGAATGCCCAAACAAGCGCGGGATGCCCTCGGGCATTTCATCAAAAACGGCCCTTCTCAGGGCCAACCCAAAGGCCCTTCTCAGGGCCAACCCAAAGGCCCTTTTCAGGGCCAACCCAAAGGCCCTTCTCAGGGCCAACCAAAAGGCCCTTCTCAGGGCCAACGCGACGCTGAGGCGTCGGAAGAAGGTAGAACCTTCTACGGAGGGAGAGTGGATGAATTGTCGGACTCCGACAACGAGTCCACTGCATCGGATGCGGGTTCGATGGTGGTCGATCCTCGATCACGATCGGCATCGCGGAAGCGGACCTTCCTCAAGGTCGTGTCCGATGGCTCCTCGGGCTCAGGCTCGGCGAAGGAGCCTAAAAAGAGAGTCAAGGCCAAAAAGGCGTTGACAGCTGCAGACACCCACGACGTGGGTTTGGCCGCTGCCCAGCGTGAGTTGGACTTGGCACGGCGGGAGCAGCTCCAGCAAGAGCTGGAGGAGCAGGTTGCGGCCAAGGAGGAGCGGGCGCGTGTCGCTCGTGCCAAGGCCGAGTACGGTGCGTCCCGCGTCCTGTACGCGGACCACTCCCTGGCCGAATTGGAGAAGATGGCCTTGGAGGACGAGGAGGCGATCGTGGAGGTCGCCGCCAAGTCCTCGCATCTGAAGGGGACTTTCCAGAAGTCCCTCAGATGCCGGGCCGCCAGCATGCGTTGTATCATCGCGGAGCTGGTGGACCGCAAGGCCAGCGACGAAACGCGGCAACTGCAGGCGAAGGTAGATCGCCTGCAGTCGGAGGTCAGCCAGCTGCACATGAAGCTGGCTGAAGCCACGGCCCGGCCATCGCAAGCCGAGCCCAGACCTGCAGCGGAGGGTCTTGCCTCCTCCCCCGGCCTTGAGGATGTCCTCCGCAAGGTGATGGCGGAGGAGAGGGCGTTTGTTCGCTCCTGCTTGGCAGGGATTGAGGACCGGCTCTTGCCGGCGAAAGTCGTCCGACCGCCACTTGCGGCGGATAGAAGGCGAGAGGAGCGGGTGGAAACCTCCCAGAGGGAGGACGCCCTTCTCCCTTCCACCACCCCGACCAACCAGCAGGGCTGGACGAAGGTGGTCGGTAAGGGGAAGGGCAAAGGCAAAAGGACGGCACCTGTCGTCCCTGCCGTCCCCGCCACCACCACTCCCGGCCAGTCGGCTGCGACTGGCAAAGGAAAAGGGAAGGGGAAGGGGAAGAGCACCCCTCCAGCCCCAGCCGTCTCCGCCACCACCCCGGCTGGTCAGTCGACTGGCACGGGAAAGGGGAAGGGGAAGGGTTCGACCCCAGCCGGTGTCAGGAGGAACTTGGTTCCTCCCAAGACCGCAGCCGTCGTGATGACGCTCACCACGGAGGCTGCGGAGCGGGGCGAGACGTACGCGTCCGTGATGTTGCGGGCGCGTGCCAATGCCGATCCTACCAAACTGGGGATCGGTAAAGTCTCGTGCCGCCGGACGCAGGCTGGGGCTCGAATTTTCGAGTTCCCGGGTGCCGAGGGCGCGAAGAACGCAGACCTCTTTGCAGCGAAGCTGCAGGAGGTAATTGCGGATGCGGCGAAGGTGGCGAGGCCGGTGAAGTCGGCGGCCATTGAGGTGGCTGATCTTGATGATTCAGTCACCAAAGAGGAGGTGGTGGCAGCGATCGCAGCCATAGGTGGCTGCGCAGTCGCAGCGGTGCAGGGCGGGGGCATCAGGCCCGGGCGCGGCGGCATGGGCACCATTCGCCTTGAGTGCCCAGTCGCCGCTGCCAAAGCCGTCCTCGAGAAGGGACGGCTCGCCGTCGGCTTCAGCTCGGCTGCGGTCCGGGCCCTTGAGGACCAGCCTTTGCGGTGTTACCGGTGCTTCGGCATCGGTCACACCCGAGCCCTCTGTCCGTCCAGCATTGACAGGGCGGACAGTTGTTACCGCTGCGGCAAGGAGGGCCACAAATCCGCCTCCTGCATGGCCGCCGCGCCGCACTGCGCAGTTTGTGCCGCCAGTGGCCGCCCTGCGGGCCACATAATGAAGGGGAGGAATTGCAGTCCTCCCCTTAAGAAGGGCAAAGCCCAGGCTCCGACCCGGCCTGTCGCTGCCACCGCCGTCCCAGTTGCTGGGACCTCAGCGGCTGTGGAGGAGGGGGGTGCGATGTACGACTAATGGGTAGGGTCGAACATCGCATCCTCCAGGCGAACACCAACCACTGCAGAGCGGCACAGGATCTGCTGATGCAGACTGTGGCCGAGTGGTTGGTGGACGTGGCGGTGGTCGCCGAGCCGTACTCGGTACCTGGCCGTTGGCTGGGTGATCGGGACGGCTTGGTGGCGTTGGTGTCGCGGCCTGCCACGGACTCCCCTCCCCTCTCGCTTTTAGAGAGGGGTCCGGGATACGTGGCCGCCGCGTGGGGAGGAATAGCCCTGGTCGGGGTCTATTTCTCCCCAAACCGCCCTCTAAGGGACTTCGAGAATTTTCTCGAAGTCCTTACGGCAGTCGTCGGGAGGGCGGCACCACGTCAGGTCGTCGTGTTGGGCGACCTGAACGCCAAGTCGGTGGCCTGGGGCAACCCAACGGCGTCATGTAACGTCCGGGGGCGCGCCGTCGAATTTTGGTCGGCTTCGTGCGGCGTGTCCCTCCTGAACAGGGGGGATGTTCAGACGTGTGTGCGGCAACGGGGAGGGTCAGTGGTGGACGTGTCGTTCGCCACCCCCGTGCTAGCCGCCCGCGTCGTGAACTGGCGGGTGGAGATGGTGGAGACCCTGTCGGACCACCGATATGTGCGGTTCGACATCCCCACCCAGAGCCCGCGGGGGATGGCCCGCTCGGGCCAATCTCCCTTCCCGCGGTGGGCTCTCACCCGCCTGGACCGGGAGTCAGCCCAGGAGGCGGCGTTCCTCGAGGACTGGCTCTCGCCCCCTGTGCAGGGCACGGACGTCGACGCCGCAGCGGTCCAGCTGCGGAGGTCCCTGACCGAGGTGTGCAATTCCAGCATGCCTCGGTCTCGCCGTCCGCCTCCCCGTCGCGCCGTTTATTGGTGGACGGGGGAGCTGGCGGCGCTACGGGCCGCGTGCGTGGAGGCCAGGAGGGCCTACACGCGGAGTCGGCGGCGCACCAGCCGATGTCAGGCTGAGGAGGACCGCCTCTACGCCTCTTACCTAGAGGCAAAGACGGTCCTCAAGTCGGAAATGTGCGCCGCCGAGGACTCGGCAAAGGCCGAGATGCTGGAGGGCCTCGACAGGGATCCGTTTGGGAGGCCGTATAAGCAGGCGCGGAGCCAGCTGCGCCCTTACGGTCCCCCATTAGCGGAGACCCTAGAGCCGGCGTTGCTGGATGGGGTGGTTCGGTCACTGTTTCCGCGCAGGACCGACTTCACCCCACCAACGATGAACCCCCCGCTGGGGGGGGTGGTGGCTTCGCCGGAGGAGGTCCCTCCAGTATCGGTGGAGGAACTTCGCGCGGGGGTTCTGTCCCTCCGCGCGAAGAAGACGGCCCCTGGACCGGATGGTGTCCCCGCACGGGTGGTGGCCATCGCGGCGTCCCTTATGGAGGAGAGGTTTCGGGACCTCTTCAGCGCGTGCCTGACGGCTGGGAGGTTCCCGAAGCTCTGGAAGGAGGGGCAGCTTTGCCTGCTCCGGAAGGAGGGACGCCCGGTGGACTCCCCCTCGGCATACCGGCCCATCGTTCTGCTCGATGAGGTCGGTAAATTGTTCGAGGGGATCATCGCCACCCGGCTTAATAGCCAGTTGCGGGAGGTAGGGCCAGACCTGTCGGACGCCCAGTTCGGGTTTCGACAGGGGCGTTCGACGGTCGATGCGGTGGCCCTACTCAGGGGCCAAGTGCAGGAGGCGGTCGGAGCTGGGGACGGAGTGTTGGCGGTGTCGTTCGACATCGCCAACGCGTTCAACTCCGTGCCCCACTCGACCATATTGGAGGCACTCCGGTACCACGGAGTGCCCCAATATCTGCGGGCGATCCTGGCCAACTACCTGGAGGACCGGGAGGTCCTCCTGGCGGACAGGACGGCCAGGATCAGGCGCTACGGCGCGGAGTCCGGTGTTCCACAGGGTTCGGTCCTAGGGCCCCTCTTGTGGAACATCGGATTCGATTGGCTGCTGCGCGGCACCCTCCTCCAGGGCACGAGTGTCATCTGCTACGCGGATGACACTCTCCTCGTTGCCCGGGGGAGGGACTTTAGGGAGGCGGCCGGTCTGGCCTCAGCTGGCGGATCCTTAGTGGCAGGTAGGATCCGCCAGCTTGGATTGAGGGTGGCGCTGAACAAGACCGAGGCCGTGTTCTTTCACGGGCCTCGGCAGCGCTGCCCTCCAGACGCCCACATTGTGGTGGAGGGCGTCCGGATAGGGGTCGGGGCCCAGATGAAGTATCTGGGCCTCGTGCTGGACAGCAGGTGGCGCTTCGGCCCGCACTTTAGCAGGCTGTCGACGCGCCTGCTGAAAGCCGCGGACGCCCTCTCATGGCTCCTCCCAAACCTGGGAGGGCCCAAGGAGCGATGCCGGCGCCTCTATGCCGGCATCCTGAATAGCATGGCCCTGTATGGGGCACCCATCTGGGCGGACTCCCTCCACAGGAGGGAGAATGCAACCGCCATCCGCAGGCCCCAACGCGCCATTGCACAGCGGGTGGCGAGGGCGTACCGCTCGGTGGGTTTTGCGGCGGCGTGCGCTCTGGCCGGCACCCCTCCCTGGGAATTGGAGGCATGGGTGCTCGCCAGAGTGTACGAATGGGTGGCGCGGCGTAGGGCGCTGGGTGAGCGCCCCGCCGCGCAAGAGCGGGAGGCCGTGCGGCGGGAGGCGAGGGACGCAATCGTTGTCCACTGGACACGGGACCTCGCCTCCGCCACCTTTGGACGCCGGACGCTGGACGCGCTCGGCCCAGTCCTGCGGGATTGGCTCGAGCGCCCCCACGGTTTCCTCTCTTTCCGTCTGGTGCAGGTGTTGTCCGGGCATGGTTGCTTCGGAGCGCACCTGCATCGGATCCAGAGGGAGGAAGCCCCGGCGTGCCACCATTGCGGAGCCATGGAGGACACGGCGCAGCACACCCTCGAGGTGTGCCCAGCCTGGGCTGAGCTGCGCCGTGCCCTGAATACTGTCGTTGGGCTGGACCTCTCACTTCCCAGTGTGGTGAACTCCATGCTGGGGAGTGAGGAGGCTTGGGCGGCGGTTGCCTCCTTTTGCGAGGACGTCATGTCGCAAAAGGAGGCGGCGGAGCGCGCGCGGGAGGATGATCCTCTCGCGCCACCGCTCCGCAGGCGAAGGAGGGGTGGGAGAAGGCGGTTGTACGACCGTCGCCTCCCACCCTCAGGTGGTGATTAGCGGGTGACAGGCGCGGGGGCGCCTTCGCTCGCATTGCACAAATCGCCACCACCGTCGGGCGGGAACGGCCGAGCACTCACGGTCGTTCTCGGGCCCCTCCACTTAGGAAGGGGCGTGCGGGCCCCGCTGTAATGGCGGGCGGTCGTCGGTGGGGGACTGGACGTAAAGGCTGTGCCGGTTTCCCAGTCCCCCTCCAAACAGACGATGCGGGAGTGCCGCTGGGTTATTTTAGTGGGTATGCCGGAGTAGCCGGAGAGTCCCACATAACCCGTCCATCCCCCAATGGGCGGGTATGCGTAACGCATTTTTTCCCAGCGCAAACAAAAAAAAAAAAAAAAAAAAAAGGTTAGGTTGGGGAACCACCCCACAGTGCTTGCGTCCACGTCGCGTTCCCCGGAAACGTCCCAGTTCTGACCACCGTAACGGAGTGGCAGACTGGGTACGGCTAAAGTGCACTGTGCATCGTAGCGACCATACTGCCTAGAGAGCTACGAACTTGTTGGATTATGCCTAAACCCGCGCGGGATGCCCTCAGGCATTTCATCAAAAAAGGCCCTTCTCAGGGCCAACCCAAAGGCCCTTCTCAGGGCCAACCCAAAGGCCCTTCTCAGGGCCAACCAAAAGGCCCTTCTCAGGGCCAACGCGACGCTGAAGCGTCGAAGGAAGGCAGAACCTTCTATGGCGGGAGAGCGGATGATTCATTATCGGACTCCGACAATGAATCCACTACGTCAGATGTGATGGTGATCGAGGATACTCGATCGCGATCAGCATCCAGGAAGAGGAAGACCTACTTAAAAGGCGGGTCGGATGGGTCCTCGGCCTCGGGTTCGGCAAAGGAGTCGAAAAAGAAGGCCCAGAAGACCGCGGCGGACACCCACGATGTGGGTTTGGCAGACGCCCAGCGTGAGTTGGACCTGGCTCGGCGGGAGCAGCTCCAGCAAGAGCTGGAGGAGCGGGTTGCGGCCAAGGAGGAGCGGGCGCGCGTCGCTCGTGCCAAGGCCGAGTACGGTGCGTCCCGCGTCCTATACGCGGACCACTCTCTGGCCGAATTGCAGCGGATGGCCTTGGAGGACGAGGAGGTGATCGTCGAGGTCGCCACCAAGTCCTCCCACCTAAAAGGGACTTTTCAGAAGTCCCTTAAATGCCGGGCCGCGAGCATGCGTGGCATCGTCGCGGAGCTAGTCGACCGCAAGGCCAGCGACGAGTCGCGGCAACTGCAGGCGAAAGTGGATCGCCTGCAGACGGAGGTCAGCCAGCTTCACTTAAAGCTGGCTGAAGCCACGGCCCGGCCATTGCAAGCCGAGCCCAGACCTGCAGAGGAGGGTCTTGCCTCCTCCCTCGGCCTTGAGGATGTCCTCCGCAAGGTGATGGCGGAGGAGAGGGCGTTTGTTCGATCCTGCCTGGCAGGCATCGAGGACCGGCTCTTGCCGGAGAAAGTCCACCGACCGCCGCTTGCGGCGGACAAGAGGCGAGAGCCGGTGCCCACCTCGCAGAGGGAGGACGCCCTTCTCCCTTCGACCACCCCGACCAACCAGCAGGGCTGGACGAAGGTGGTCGGTAAGGGGAAGGGCAAGGGCAAAAAGACGGCAGCTGTCGTCCCTGCCGTTCCCGCCACCACCACTCCCAGCCAGTCGCGGCCAGCTGGCAAAGGGAAAGGGAAGGGGAAGGGGAAGAGCACCCCTCCAGCCCCAGCCGTCTCCGCCACCACCCCTGCCGGTCAGTCGTCGACTGGCAAGGGAAAGGGGAAGGGTTCGACCCCAGCCGGTGTCAGGAGGAACTTGGTTCCTCCCAAGACCGCAGCCGTCGTGATGACGCTCACCACGGGGGCTGCGGAGCGGGGCGAGACGTACGCGTCCGTGATGTTGCGGGCGCGCGCCAGTGCCGATCCCACCAAACTAGGGATCGGTAAAGTCTCGTGCCGCCGGACACAGGCTGGGGCTCGAATCTTCGAGTTCCCCGGTGCAGAGGGCGGAAAAAACGCTGACCTCTTCGCAGCGAAGCTGCAAGAGGTCATTGCGGACGCGGCAAAGGTGGCCAGGCCGGTGAAGTCGGCGGCCTTCGAGGTGACGGACCTGGACGACTCCGTCACCAAGGAGGAGGTGGTAGCGGCGGTCGCAGCCATAGGTGGCTGCGCAGTCGCAGCGGTGCAGGGCGGGGGCATCAGGCCCGGGCGCGGCGGCATGGGCGCAATTCGCCTGGAGTGCCCAGTCGCCGCTGCCAAAGCCGTCCTCGAGAAGGGACGGCTCGCCGTCGGGTTCAGCTCGGCGGCGGTCCGGGCCCTTGAGGTCCTGCCGCTGAGGTGTTACCGGTGCTTCGGCATCGGCCACACCCGGGCCCTCTGTTCGTCCAGTGTCGACAGGACGGACAGCTGCTACCGCTGCGGCAAGGAGGGGCACAAAGCCGCCTCCTGCAATGCCGCCACGCCGCACTGCACGGTCTGTGCCGCCAGTGGCCGCCCTGCGGGCCACATAATGAAGGGGAGGAACTGCAGTCCTCCCCTTAAGAAGGGGAAAGTACAGGCGCCGACCCGGCCTGTCGTTGCCACCGCCGTCCCAGTGGCTGGGACCTCAGCGGCTGTGGAGGAGGGGGGTGCGATGACCGACTAATGGGTAGGGTCGAACATCGCATCCTCCAGGCGAACACCAACCACTGCAGAGCGGCACAGGATCTGCTCATGCAGACTGTGGCCGAGTGGTTGGTGGACGTGGCGGTGGTCGCCGAGCCGTACTCGGTACCTGGCCGTTGGCTGGGTGATCGAGACGGCTTGGTGGCGTTGGTGTCGCGGCCTGCCACGGACTCCCCTCCCCTCTCGCTTTTAGAGAGGGGTCCGGGATACGTGGCCGCCGCGTGGGGAGAAATAGCCCTGGTCGGGGTCTATTTCTCCCCAAACCGCCCTCTAAGGGACTTCGAGAATTTTCTCGAGGTCCTTACGGCAGTCGTCGGGAGGGCGGCGCCACGCCAGGTAATGGTGTTAGGCGACCTGAACGCCAAGTCGGTGGCCTGGGGCAACCCAGCGGCGTCCTGCAACGTCCGGGGGCGCGCCGTCGAATTTTGGTCGGCTTCGTGCGGCGTGTCCCTCCTGAACAGGGGGGATGTTCACACGTGTGTGCGGCAACAGGGAGGGTCAGTGGTGGACGTGTCGTTCGCCACCCCTGTGCTAGCCACACGCGTCGTGAACTGGCGGGTGGAGATGGTGGAGACCCTGTCGGACCACCGATATGTGCGGTTCGACATCTCCACCCAGAGCCCGCGGGGGATGGCCCGCTCGGGCCAATCTCCCTTCCCGCGGTGGGCTCTCACCCGCCTGGACCGGGAGGCAGCCCTGGAGGCAGCGTTCCTCGAGGACTGGCTCTCGCCCCCTGTGGAGGTGACGGACGTGGACGCCGCAGCGGTCCAGCTGCGGAGGTCCCTGACCGAGGTGTGCAATTCCAGCATGCCTCGGTCTCGCCGTCCGCCTCCCCGTCGCGCCGTTTATTGGTGGACGGGGGAGCTGGCGGCGCTTCGGGCCGAGTGCGTGGAGGCCAGGAGGGCCTTCACGCGGAGTCGGCGGCGCGCCAGCCGATGTCAGGCGGAGGAGGACCGCCTCTACGCCTCTTACGTAGAGGCAAAGACGGTCCTCAAGTCGGCAATGTGCGCCGCCGAAGACTCGGCAAAGGCCGAGATGCTGGAGGGCCTCGATAGGGATCCGTTTGGGAGGCCATATAAGTTGGCGCGGAGCCAGCTGCGCCCTTATGGCCCCCCACTAACGGAGACCCTAGAGCCGGCGTTGCTGGATGGGGTGGTTCGGTCACTGTTTCCGCGCAGGACCGAATTCACCCCACCAACGATGAACCCCCCACTGGGGGGGGTGGCGGCTTCGCCGGCGGAGGAGGTCCCTCCGGTTTCGGTGGAGGAATTCGGCGCGGGGGTTCTTTCCCTCCGTGCGAAAAAGACGGCCCCTGGACCGGATGGCGTCCCCGCACGGGTGGTGGCCATCGCGGCGTCCCTAATGGAGCAGAGGTTTCGGGACCTCTTCAGCGCGTGCCTGACGGCTGGGAGGTTCCCGAAACTATGGAAGGAGGGGCAGCTTTGCCTGCTCCGCAAGGAGGGACGCCCGGTGGACTCCCCCTCGGCATACCGGCCCATCGTTCTGCTCGATGAGGTCGGTAAACTGTTCGAGGGGATCCTCGCCACCCGGCTTAACAGCCACTTGCGGGAGGTAGGGCCGGACCTGTCGGACGCCCAGTTCGGGTTTCGACAAGGGCGTTCGACGGTCGACGCGGTGGCCCTACTCAGGGGCCACGTTCAGGAGGCGGTCGAGGCTGGGGACGGAGTGTTGGCGGTGTCGTTCGACATCGCCAACGCGTTCAACTCCGTGCCCCACTCGACCATATTGGAGGCACTCCGGTACACGGAGTGCCCCAATATCTGCGGGCGATCCTGGCCAACTACCTGGAGGACCGGGAGGTCCTCCTGGCGGACAGGACGGCCAGGATCAGGCGCTACGGCGCGGAGTCCGGTGTTCCACAGGGTTCGGTGCTAGGGCCCCTCTTGTGGAACATCGGATTCGATTGGCTGCTGCACGGCACCCTCCTCCAGGGCACGAGTGTCATCTGCTACGCGGATGACACTCTCCTCGTTGCCCGGGGGAGGGACTTTGGAGAGGCGGCCTGTCTGGCCTCGGCTGGCGGATCCTTAGTGGCAGGTAGGATCCGCCAGCTCGGTTTGAGGGTAGCGCTGAACAAGACCGAGGCCGTGTTCTTTCACGGGCCTCGGCAGCGCTGCCCTCCTGACGCCCACATCGTGGTGGAGGGCGTCCGGATAGGGGTCGGGGCCCAGATGAAGTATCTGGGCCTCGTGCTGGACAGCAGGTGGCGCTTCGGCCCGCACTTTAGCGGGCTGTCGACGCGCCTGCTGAAAGCCGCGGACGCCCTCTCATGGCTCCTCCCAAACCTGGGAGGGCCCAAGGAGCGATGCCGGCGCCTCTATGCCGGCATCCTCAAGAGCATGGCCCTATATGGGGCACCCATCTGGGCGGACTCCCTCCATAGGAGGGAGAATGCAACCGCCATCCGCAGGCCCCAACGGGCCATTGCACAGCGGGTGGCGAGGGCCTACCGCTCAGTGGGCTTTGCGGCGGCGTGCGCTCTGGCCGGCACCCCTCCCTGGGAATTGGAGGCATGGGTGCTCGCCAGAGTGTACGAATGGGCGGCGCGGCGTAGGGCGCTGGGTGAGCGCCCCGCCGCGCAAGAGCGGGATGCCGTGCGGCGGGAGGCGAGGGACGCAATCTTCCTCCACTGGACACGGGACCTCGCCTCCGCCACATTTGGACGCCGGACGTTGGACGCGCTCGGTCCAGTCCTGCGGGACTGGCTCGAGCGATCCCACGGTTTCCTCTCTTTCCGTCTGGTGCAGGTGTTGTCCGGGCATGGTTGTTTCGGAACGCACCTGCATCGGATCCAGAGGGAGGAGACCCCGGCGTGCCACGACTGTGGAGCCGCGGAGGACACGGCGCAGCACACCCTCGAGGTGTGCCCAGCCTGGGCTGAGCTGCGCCGTGCCCTGACTGATGTGGTCGGGCAGGACCTCTCGCTTCCCAGTGTGGTCAACTCCATGCTGGGGAGTGAGGAGGCTTGGGCGGCGGTTGCCTCCTTTTGCGAGAATGTCATGTCGCAAAAGGAGGCGGCGGAGCGCGCGCGGGAGGATGATCCTCTCGCGCCGCCGCTCCGCAGGCGGAGAAGGGGTGGGAGACGGCGGTTGTACGATCGTCGCCTCCCTCCTTCTGGTGGTGATTAGCGGGCGACAGGCGCGGGGGCGCCTTCGCTCGCATTGCACCAATCACCACCCTCGTCGGGCGGGAACGGCCGAGCACTCACGGTCGTTCCCGGGCCCCTCCACTAAGGGAGGGGCGTGCGGGCCCCGCTGTAAAGGCGGGCGGTCGTCGGTGGGGGACTGGACGTAAAGGCTGTGCCGGTTTCCCAGTCCTCCTCCAAATAGACGATGCGGGAGTGCCGCTGGGTTATTTTAGTGGGTATGCCGGAGTAGCCGGAGAGTCCCACATAACCCGTCCATCCCCCAATGGGCGGGTATGCGTAACGCATTTTTTCCCAGCGCAAACAAAAAAAAAAAAAAAAAAAAAAAAAAAAAGGTTAGGTTAAACTATGGAAGGAGGGGCAGCTTTGCCTGCTCCGGAAGGAGGGACGCCCGGTGGACTCCCCCTCGGCATACCGGCCCATCGTTCTGCTCGATGAGGTCGGTAAACTGTTCGAGGGGATCCTAGCCACCCGGCTTAACAGCCATTTGCGGGAGGTAGGGCCGGACCTGTCGGACGCCCAGTTCGGGTTTCGACAGGGGCGTTCGACGGTCGACGCGGTGGCCCTACTCAGGGGCCAAGTGCAGGAGGCGGTCGGAGCTGGGGACGGAGTGTTGGCGGTGTCGTTCGACATCGCCAACGCGTTCAACTCCGTGCCCCACTCGACCATATTGGAGGCACTCCGGTACCACGGAGTGCCCCAATATCTGCGGGCGATCCTGGCCAACTACCTGGAGGACCGGGAGGTCCTCCTGGCGGACAGGACGGCCAGGATCAGGCGCTACGGCGCGGAGTCCGGTGTTCCACAGGGTTCGGTCCTAGGGCCCCTCTTGTGGAACATCGGATTCGATTGGCTGCTGCGCGGCACCCTCCTCCAGGGCACGAGTGTCATCTGCTACGCGGATGACACTCTCCTCGTTGCCCGGGGGAGGGACTTTGGAGAGGCGGCCTGTCTGGCTTCGGCTGGCGGATCCTTAGTGGCAGGTAGGATCCGCCAGCTCGGTTTGAGGGTAGCGCTGAACAAGACCGAGGCCGTGTTCTTTCACGGGCCTCGGCAGCGCTGCCCTCCTGACGCCCACATCGTGGTGGAGGGCGTCCGGATAGGGGTCGGGGCCCAGATGAAGTATCTGGGCCTCGTGCTGGACAGCAGGTGGCGCTTCGGCCCGCACTTTAGCGGGCTGTCGACGCGCCTGCTGAAAGCCGCGGACGCCCTCTCATGGCTCCTCCCAAACCTGGGAGGGCCCAAGGAGCGATGCCGGCGCCTCTATGCCGGCATCCTCAAGAGCATGGCCCTATATGGGGCACCCATCTGGGCGGACTCCCTCCATAGGAGGGAGAATGCAACCGCCATCCGCAGGCCCCAACGGGCCATTGCACAGCGGGTGGCGAGAGCCTACCGCTCAGTGGGCTTTGCGGCGGCGTGCGCTCTGGCCGGCACCCCTCCCTGGGAATTGGAGGCATGGGTGCTCGCCAGAGTGTACGAATGGGCGGCGCGGCGTAGGGCGCTGGGTGAGCGCCCCGCCGCGCAAGAGCGGGATGCCGTGCGGCGGGAGGCGAGGGACGCAATCGTCCTCCACTGGACACGGGACCTCGCCTCCGCAACATTTGGACGCCGGACGTTGGACGCGCTCGGTCCAGTCCTGCGGGACTGGCTCGAGCGGTCCCACGGTTTCCTCTCTTTCCGTCTGGTGCAGGTGTTGTCCGGGCATGGTTGTTTCGGAACGCACCTGCATCGGATCCAGAGGGAGGAGACCCCGGCGTGCCACGACTGTGGAGCCGCGGAGGACACGGCGCAGCACACCCTCGAGGTGTGCCCAGCCTGGGCTGAGCTGCGCCGTGCCCTGACTGATGTGGTCGGGCAGGACCTCTCACTTCCCAGTGTGGTCAACTCCATGCTGGGGAGTGAGGAGGCTTGGGCGGCGGTTGCCTCCTTTTGCGAGAATGTCATGTCGCAAAAGGAGGCGGCGGAGCGCGCGCGGGAGGATGATCCTCTCGCGCCGCCGCTCCGCAGGCGGAGAAGGGGTGGGAGACGGCGGTTGTACGATCGTCGCCTCCCTCCTTCTGGTGGTGATTAGCGGGCGACAGGCGCGGGGGCGCCTTCGCTCGCATTGCACTGATCACCACCCTCGTATTTTCGAGTTCCCGGGTGCGGAAGGCGGGAAGAACGCGGACCTCTTCGCAGCGAAGCTGCAAGAGGTCATCGCGGACTCGGCGAAGGTGGCCAGGCCGGTGAAGTCAGCGGCCATCGAGGTGACGGATCTGGACGACTCCGTCACCAGGGAGGAGGTGGTGGCAGCAATCGCAGCCATAGGTGGCTGCGAAGTCGCAGCGGTACAAGGCGGGGGCATCAGGCCCGGGCGCGGCGGCATGGGCACCATTCGCCTAGAGTGCCCAGTTGCCGCTGCCAAAGCCGTCCTCGAAAAGGGACGGCTCGCCGTCGGCTTCAGCTCGGGTGCGGTCCGGGCACTTGAGGACCAGCCTTTGAGGTGCTACAAGTGCTTCGGAATCGGCCACACCCGAGCCCTCTGTCCGTCCACTGTCGACAGGACGGACAGTTGCTACCGCTGCGGCAAGGAGGGTCACAAATCCGCCTCCTGCATGGCCGCCGCGCCGCACTGCGCAGTTTGTGCCGCCAGTGGCCGCCCTGCGGGCCATATAATGAAGGGGAGGAACTGCAGTCCTCCCCTTAAGAAGGGGAAAGTACAGGCGCAGACCCGGCCTGTCGTTGCCACCACCGTCCCAGTGGCTGGGACCTCAGCGGCTGTGGAGGAGGGGGGTGCGATGACCGACTAATGGGTAGAGTCGAACATCGCATCCTCCAGGCGAACACCAACCACTGCAGAGCGGCCCAGGATCTGCTGATGCAGACTGTGGCCGAGTGGTTGGTGGACGTGGCGGTGGTCGCCGAGCCGTACTCGATACCTGGCCGTTGGCTGGGTGATCGGGACGGCTTGGTGGCGTTGGTGTCGCGGCCTGCCACGGACTCCCCTCCCCTCTCGCTTTTAGAGAGGGGTCCGGGATACGTGGCCGCCGCGTGGGGAGAAATAGCCCTGGTCGGGGTCTATTTCTCCCCAAACCGCCCTCTAAGGGACTTCGAGAACTTTCTCGAGGTCCTTACGGCAGTCGTCGGGAGGGCGGCACCACGTCAGGTCGTCGTTTTGGGCGACCTGAACGCCAAGGCGGTGGCTTGGGGCAACCCAGCGGCGTCCTGTAACGTCCGGGGGCGCGCCGTCGAATTTTGGGCGGCTTCGTGCGGCGTGTCCCTCCTGAACAGGGGGGATGTTCACACGTGTGTGCGGCAACAGGGAGGGTCAGTGGTGGACGTGTCGTTCGCCACCCCTGTGCTAGCCACACGCGTCGTGAACTGGCGGGTGGAGATGGTGGAGACCCTGTCGGACCACCGATATGTGCGGTTCGACATCTCCACCCAGAGCCCGCGGGGGATGGCCCGCTCGGGCCAATCTCCCTTCCCGCGGTGGGCTCTCACCCGCCTGGACCGGGAGGCAGCCCTGGAGGCAGCGTTCCTCGAGGACTGGCTCTCGCCCCCTGTGGAGGTGACGGACGTGGACGCCGCAGCGGTCCAGCTGCGGAGGTCCCTGACCGAGGTGTGCAACTCCAGCATGCCTCGGTCTCGCCGTCCGCCTCCCCGTCGCGCCGTTTATTGGTGGACGGGGGAGCTGGCGGCGCTACGGGCCGCGTGCGTGGAGGCCAGGAGGGCCTACACGCGGAGTCGGCGGCGCACCAGCCGATGTCAGGCTGAGGAGGACCGCCTCTACGCCTCTTACATGGAGGCAAAGATGGTCCTCAAGACGGCAATGTGCGCCGCCGAAGACTCGGCAAAGGCCGAGATGCTGGAGGGACTCGATAGGGATCCGTTTGGGAGGCCATATAAGCTGGCGCGGAGCCAGCTGCGCCCTTATGGCCCCCCACTAACGGAGACCCTAGAGCCGGCGTTGCTGGATGGGGTGGTTCGGTCACTGTTTCCGCGCAGGACCGAATTCACCCCACCAACGATGAACCCCCCACTGGGGGGGGTGGTGGCTTCGCCGGCGGAGGAGGTCCCTCCGGTTTCGGCGGAGGAATTTGGCGCGGGGGTTCTGTCCCTCCGCGCGAAAAAGACGGCCCCTGGACCGGATGGCGTCCCCGCACGGGTGGTGGCCATCGCGGCGTCCCTAATGGAGCAGAGGTTTCGGGACCTCTTCAGCGCGTGCCTGACGGCTGGGAGGTTCCCGAAACTATGGAAGGAGGGGCAGCTTTGCCTGCTCCGGAAGGAGGGACGCCCGGTGGAATCCCCCTCGGCATACCGGCCCATCGTTCTGCTCGATGAGGTCGGTAAACTGTTCGAGGGGATCCTAGCCACCCGGCTTAACAGCCATTTGCGGGAGGTAGGGCCGGACCTGTCGGACGCCCAGTTCGGGTTTCGACAGGGGCGTTCGACGGTCGACGCGGTGGCCCTACTCAGGGGCCAAGTGCAGGAGGCGGTCGGAGCTGGGGACGGAGTGTTGGCGGTGTCGTTCGACATCGCCAACGCGTTCAACTCCGTGCCCCACTCGACCATATTGGAGGCACTCCGGTACCACGGAGTGCCCCAATATCTGCGGGCGATCCTGGCCAACTACCTGGAGGACCGGGAGGTCCTCCTGGCGGACAGGACGGCCAGGATCAGGCGCTACGGCGCGGAGTCCGGTGTTCCACAGGGTTCGGTGCTAGGGCCCCTCTTGTGGAACATCGGATTCGATTGGCTGCTGCGCGGCACCCTCCTCCAGGGCACGAGTGTCATCTGCTACGCGGATGACACTCTCCTCGTTGCCCGGGGGAGGGACTTTGGAGAGGCGGCCTGTCTGGCCTCGGCTGGCGGATCCTTAGTGGCAGGTAGGATCCGCCAGCTCGGTTTGAGGGTAGCGCTGAACAAGACCGAGGCCGTGTTCTTTCACGGGCCTCGGCAGCGCTGCCCTCCTGACGCCCACATCGTGGTGGAGGGCGTCCGGATAGGGGTCGGGGCCCAGATGAAGTATCTGGGCCTCGTGCTGGACAGCAGGTGGCGCTTCGGCCCGCACTTTAGCGGGCTGTCGACGCGCCTGCTGAAAGCCGCGGACGCCCTCTCATGGCTCCTCCCAAACCTGGGAGGGCCCAAGGAGCGATGCCGGCGCCTCTATGCCGGCATCCTCAAGAGCATGGCCCTATATGGGGCACCCATCTGGGCGGACTCCCTCCATAGGAGGGAGAATGCAACCGCCATCCGCAGGCCCCAACGGGCCATTGCACAGCGGGTGGCGAGAGCCTACCGCTCAGTGGGCTTTGCGGCGGCGTGCGCTCTGGCCGGCACCCCTCCCTGGGAATTGGAGGCATGGGTGCTCGCCAGAGTGTACGAATGGGCGGCGCGGCGTAGGGCGCTGGGTGAGCGCCCCGCCGCGCAAGAGCGGGATGCCGTGCGGCGGGAGGCGAGGGACGCAATCGTCCTCCACTGGACACGGGACCTCGCCTCCGCCACATTTGGACGCCGGACGTTGGACGCGCTCGGTCCAGTCCTGCGGGACTGGCTCGAGCGATCCCACGGTTTCCTCTCTTTCCGTCTGGTGCAGGTGTTGTCCGGGCATGGTTGTTTCGGAACGCACCTGCATCGGATCCAGAGGGAGGAGACCCCGGCGTGCCACGACTGTGGAGCCGCGGAGGACACGGCGCAGCACACCCTCGAGGTGTGCCCAGCCTGGGCTGAGCTGCGCCGTGCCCTGACTGATGTGGTCGGGCAGGACCTCTCACTTCCCAGTGTGGTCAACTCCATGCTGGGGAGTGAGGAGGCTTGGGCGGCGGTTGCCTCCTTTTGCGAGAATGTCATGTCGCAAAAGGAGGCGGCGGAGCGCGCGCGGGAGGATGATCCTCTCGCGCCGCCGCTCCGCAGGCGGAGAAGGGGTGGGAGACGGCGGTTGTACGATCGTCGCCTCCCTCCTTCTGGTGGTGATTAGCGGGCGACAGGCGCGGGGGCGCCTTCGCTCGCATTGCACCAATCACCACCCTCGTCGGGCGGGAACGGCCGAGCACTCACGGTCGTTCCCGGGCCCCTCCACTAAGGGAGGGGCGTGCGGGCCCCGCTGTAAAGGCGGGCGGTCGTCGGTGGGGGACTGGATGTAAAGGCTGTGCCGGTTTCCCAGTCCTCCTTCAAATAGACGATGCGGGAGTGCCGCTGGGTTATTTTAGTGGGTATGCCGGAGTAGCCGGAGAGTCCCACATAACCCGTCCATCCCCCAATGGGCGGGTATGCGTAACGCATTTTTTCCCAGCGCAAACAAAAAAAAAAAAAAAAAAAAAAAAAAAAAAAGGTTAGGTTGGGGACCACCGTAACGGAGTGGCAGACTGGGTACGGCTAAAGTGCACTGTGCATCGTAGCGAACTTAAACTGCTTGGAGTGCTACGAATTTTTGATTGCGGAATATGCCGAAACCTGCGCGGGATGCCCTCGGGCATTTTGTCAAAAAAGGCCCTTCTCAGGGCCAACCCAAAGGCCCTTCTCAGGGCCAACCCAAAGGCCCTTCTCAGGGCCAACCCAAAGGCCCTTCTCAGGGCCAACCCAAAGGCCCTTCTCAGGGCCAACCAAAAGGCCCTTCTCAGGGCCAACGCGACGCTTCCTTAGCGTCGAACGAAGGCAAGGCCTTCTACGGCGGGAACGTGGACTCCGACGATGAGTCCATTGTTTCGGATGCGGACTCGATGGCGGTCGAGGATTCGCGATCGCGATCCTTGTCAAGAAAGCGGAAGACCTTTTTGAAGGACGGGTCGGATGGCTCCTCGGCTTCGGATTCTGCAAAGAAGAAGGTGAAAGCCAAGAAGACAACGACAGCGGCAGACACCCACGATGTGGGTTTAGCCGACGCCCAGCGCGAGCTGGACCTGGCTCGGCGGGAGCAGCTCCAGCAAGAGCTGGAGGAGCGGGTAGCGGCCAAAGAAGAACGGGCGCGCGTCGCCCGTGCCAAGTCCGGGTACGGTGCGTCCAGCGTGCTGTACTCGGACCACTCCCTGGCCGAACTGAAGAGGATGGCCTTGGAGGACGAGGAGGCGATCGCGGAGGTCGCCGCCAAGTCCTCGCATCTGAAGGGGACTTTCCAGAAGTCCCTCAGATGCCGGGCCGCCAGCATGCGTGGCATCGTCGCGGAGCTGGTGGACCGCAAGGCCAGCGATGAAACGCGGCAACTGCAGGCGAAGGTAGATCGCCTGCAGTCGGAGGTCAGCCAGCTGCACATGAAGCTGGCTGAAGCCACGGCCCGGCCATCCCAAGCTGAGCCTAGACCTGCGGCAGAGAGCCTAGCCTCCTCCCCTGGCCTTGAGGATGTCCTCCGCAAGGTCATGGCGGAGGAGAGGGCGTTTGTGAGAGCCTGCCTGGCAGGCATTGAGGACCGGCTCTTGCCGGCGAAAGTCGTTCGACCGCCACTTGCGGCGGATAAGAGGCGAGTGGAGCCGGTGCCTAGCTCCTCGAGGGAGGACGCCCATCTTCCTTCGACCACCCCGACCAACCAGCAGGGCTGGACGAAGGTGGTCGGTAAGGGCAAGGGCAAGGGAAAAAGGACGGCAGCTGTCGTCCCTGCCGTTCCCGCCACCACCACTCCCAGCCAGTCGCAGCCGATTGGCAAAGGGAAAGGGAAGGGGAAGGGGAAGAGCACCCCTCCAGCCCCAGCTGTCTCCGCCACCACCCCTGCCGGTCAGTCGTCGACTGGCAAGGGAAAGGGGAAGGGTTTGCCCCCAGCCGGTGCCAAGAGGAACCTGGTTCCTCCCAAGACCGCGGCCGTCGTGGTGACGCTCACCGCAGAGGCCGCGGAGCGGGGTGAGACGTACGCGTCCATGTTGGTGCGGGCGCGTGCCACTGCCGATCCCACCAAACTGGGGATCGGCAAAGTCTCATGCCGCAAGACCCAGGCTGGGGCTCGAATTTTTGAGTTCCCTGGTGCGGAGGGCGGCAAAAACGCGGACCTCTTCGCAGCTAAGCTGAAAGAGGTCATCGCAGACTCGGCGAAGGTGGCGAGGCCGGTGAAGTCGGCGGCCATCGAGGTGACGGATCTGGACGACTCCGTCACCAAGGAGGAGGTGGTGGCAGCAATCGCAGCCATAGGGGGCTGCGAAGTCGCAGCGGTACAGGGCGGGGGCATCAGGCCCGGGCGTGGCGGCATGGGCACCATTCGCCTAGAGTGCCCAGTCGCCGCTGCCAAAGCCGTCCTCGAGAAGGGACGGCTCGCCGTCGGGTTCAGCTCGGCGGCGGTCCGGGCCCTTGAGGACCAGCCTCTGCGGTGTTACCGGTGCTTCGGCATCGGTCACACCCGAGCCCTCTGTCCGTCCAGCATTGACAGGACGGGCAGTTGCTACCGCTGCGGCAAGGAGGGGCACAAGGCCGCCTCCTGCGAGGCCGCCGCACCGCACTGTGCGGTGTGTGCCGCCAGTGGCCGCCCTGCGGGCCACATTATGAAGGGGAGGAATTGTATTCCTCCCCTTAAGAAGGGCAAATCTCAGGCACCGACCCGGCCTGTCGCTGCCACCGCCACCCCAGTAGCTGGGACTTCGGCGGCTGTGGAGGAGGGGGGTGCGATGACCGACTAATGGGTAGGGTCGAACATCGCATCCTCCAGGCGAACACCAACCACTGCAGAGCGGCACAGGATCTGTTGATGCAGACTGTGGCCGAGTGGTTGGTGGACGTGGCGGTGGTTGCCGAGCCGTACTCGATACCTGGCCGCTGGCTGGGTGATCGAGACGGCTTGGTGGCGTTGGTGTCGGCGCAATGTGCGCCGCCGAAGACTCGGCAAAGGCCGAGATGCTGGAGGGCCTCGATAGGGATCCGTTTGGGAGGCCATATAAGCTGGCGCGGAGCCAGCTGCGCCCTTATGGCCCCCCACTAACGGAGACCCTAGAGCCGGCGTTGCTGGATGGGGTGGTTCGGTCACTGTTTCCGCGCAGGACCGAATTCACCCCACCAACGATGAACCCCCCACTGGGGGGGGTGGCGGCTTCGCCGGCGGAGGAGGTCCCTCCGGTTTCGGCGGAGGAATTCGGCGCGGGGGTTCTTTCCCTCCGCGCGAAAAAGACGGCCCCTGGACCGGATGGCGTCCCCGCACGGGTGGTGGCCATCGCGGCGTCCCTAATGGAGCAGAGGTTTCGGGACCTCTTCAGTGCGTGCCTGACGGCTGGGAGGTTCCCGAAACTATGGAAGGAGGGGCAGCTTTGCCTGCTCCGCAAGGAGGGACGCCCGGTGGACTCCCCCTCGGCATACCGGCCCATCGTTCTGCTCGATGAGGTCGGTAAACTGTTCGAGGGGATCCTCGCCACCCGGCTTAACAGCCACTTGCGGGAGGTAGGGCCGGACCTGTCGGACGCCCAGTTCGGGTTTCGACAAGGGCGTTCGACGGTCGACGCGGTGGCCCTACTCAGGGGCCACGTTCAGGAGGCGGTCGAGGCTGGGGACGGAGTGTTGGCGGTGTCGTTCGACATCGCCAACGCGTTCAACTCCGTGCCCCACTCGACCATATTGGAGGCACTCCGGTACCACGGAGTGCCCCAATATCTGCGGGCGATCCTGGCCAATTACCTAGAGGACCGGGAGGTCCTCTTGGCGGACAGAACGGCCAGGATCAGGCGCTACGGCGCGGAGTCCGGTGTTCCACAGGGTTCGGTGCTAGGGCCCCTCTTGTGGAACATCGGATTCGATTGGCTCCTGCGGGGCACCCTCCTCCAGGGCACGAGTGTCATCTGCTACGCGGATGACACTCTCCTCGTTGCCCGGGGGAGGGACTTTGGGGCGGCGGCCTGTTTGGCCTCAGCTGGCGGATCCTTAGTGGCAGGTAGGATCCGCCAGCTTGGTTTGAGGGTAGCGCTGAACAAGACCGAGGCCGTGTTCTTTCACGGGCCTCGGCAGCGCTGCCCTCCTGACGCCCACATCGTGGTGGAGGGCGTCCGGATAGGGGTCGGGGCCCAGATGAAGTATCTGGGCCTCGTGCTAGACAGCAGGTGGCGCTTCGGCCCACACTTCAGCGGGCTGTCAACGCGCCTGCTGAAAGCCGCGGACGCCCTCTCATGGCTCCTCCCAAACCTGGGAGGGCCCAAGGAGCGATGCCGGCGCCTCTATGCCGGCATCCTGAAGAGCATGGCCCTGTACGGGGCACCCATCTGGGCGGACTCCTTCCACAGAAGGGAGAATGCAACCGCCATCCGCAGGCCCCAACGGGCCATTGCACAGCGGGTGGCGAGGGCCTACCGCTCAGTGGGTTTTGCGGCGGCGTGCGCTCTGGCCGGCACCCCTCCCTGGGAATTGGAGGCATGGGTGCTCGCCAGAGTGTATGAGTGGACGGCGCGGCGTAGGGCGCTGGGTGAGCGCCCCGCCGCGCAAGAGCGGGATGCCGTGCGGCGGGAGGCGAGGGACGCAATCGTCCTACACTGGACACAGGACCTCGCCTCCGCCACCTTTGGACGCCGGACGTTGGACGCGCTCGGTCCAGCCCTGCGGGACTGGCTCGAGCGCCCCCACGGTTTCCTCTCGTTCCGTCTAGTGCAGGTGTTGTCCGGACATGGTTGTTTCGGAACGCACCTGCACCGGATCCGGAGGGAGGAAACCCCGGCGTGCCACCATTGCGGAGCCGCGGAGGACACGGCGCAGCACACCCTCGAGGTGTGCCCAGCCTGGGCTGAGTTGCGCCGTGCCCTGACAGATGTGGTCGGGCTGGACCTCTCACTTCCCGGTGTGGTGAACTCCATGCTGGGGAGTGAGGAGGCTTGGGCGGCGGTTGCCTCCTTTTGCGAGAGTGTCATGTCGCAAAAGGAGGCGGCGGAGCGCGCGCGGGAGGATGATCCTCTCGCGCCGCCGCTCCGCAGGCGAAGAAGGGGTGGGAGACGGCGGTTGTACGATCGTCGCCTCCCTCCTTCTGGTGGTGATTAGCGGGCGACAGGCGCGGGGGCGCCTTCGCTCGCATTGCACTAATCACCACCCTCGTCGGGCGGGAACGGCCGAGCACTCACGGTCGTTCCCGGGCCCCTCCACTTAGGGAGCGGCGTGCGGGCCCCGCTGTAAAGGCGGGCGGTCGTCGGTGGGGGACTGGACGTAAAGGCTGTGCCGGTTTCCCAGTCCTCCTCCAAAAAGACGATGCGGGAGTGCCGCTGGGTTATTTTAGTGGGTATGCCGGAGTAGCCGGAGAGTCCCACATAACCCGTCCATCCCCCAATGGGCGGGTATGCGTAACGCATTTTTTCCCAGCGCAAACAAAAAAAAAAAAAAAAAAAAAAAAAAAAAAAAAAAAAAAAAAAAAAAAAAAGGTTAGGTTAGGTTTGACGGGACTGGACGTAAAGGCTGTGCCGGTTTCCCAGTCCTCCTCCAAATAGACGATGCGGGAGTGCTGCTGGGTTATTTTAGTGGGTATGCCGGAGTAGCCGGAGAGTCCCACATAACCCGTCCATCCCCCAATGGGCGGGTATGCGTAACGCATTTTTTTCCCAGCGCAAACAAAAAAAAAAAAAAAAAAAAAAAAAAAAAAGGTTAGGTTGGGGAACCACCCCACAGTGCTTGCGTCCACGTCGCGTTCCCTGGAAACGTCCCAGTCCTGACCACCGTAACGGAGTGGCAGGCTGGGTACGGCTAAAGTGCACTGTGCATCGTAGCGATCTTATTGCCTGGAAGCTACGAACTTGTCGGAAATGCCTAAACCCGCGCGGGATGCCCTCGGGCATTTCGTTAGAAAAGGCCCTTCTCAGGGCCAACCCAAAGGCCCTTCTCAGGGCCAACCCAAAGGCCCTTCTCAGGGCCAACCAAAAGGCCCTTCTCAGGGCCAACGCGACGCTTCCTTAGCGTCGGATGAAGGGAGGACCTTCTACGGAGGGAGAGTGGACTCATTGACGGACTCCGACAATGAGTCCATTGCGTCGGATGTGATGGTGATCGAGGCTTCTCGGTCGCGATCGGCATCGGGAAAACGAAAGGCGTACCTCAGGCACGGGTCGGATGGATCCTCGGCCTCGGGTTCGGAAAATAAGAAGCCGAAGGCGAAGAAGCCGACAACAGCGGCAGACACCCACGATGTGGGTTTAGCCGACGCCCAGCGCGAGCTGGACCTGGCTCGGCGGGAGCAGCTCCAGCTAGAGCTGGAGGAGCGGGTAGCGGCCAAGGAAGAACGGGCGCGCGTCGCCCGTGCCAAGTCCGGGTACGGTGCGTCCAGCGTGCTGTACTCGGACCACTCCCTGGCCGAACTCCAGAAGATGGCGTTGGAGGACGAGGGGGTGATCGTAGAGGTCGCCGCCAAGTCGTCCCACCTAAAAGGGACGTTTCAAAAGTCCCTAAAATGCAGGGCAGCGAGTCTACGCCAAATCGTCGCGGAGCTGGTCGACCGCAAGGCCAGCGACGAGTCGCGGCAGCTGCAGGCGAAAGTTGATCGCCTGCAGACGGAGGTCAGCCAGCTTCACTTAAAGCTGGCTGAAGCCACGGCCCGGCCGTCCCAAGCCGAGCCTAGACCTGCGGCGGAGGGCTTCGCCTCCACCTCCGGCTTTGAGGATGTCCTCCGCAGGGTCATGGTGGAGGAGCGGGCCTTCGTCAGATCCTGCCTAGCGGGAATAGAGGACCGGCTCTTGCCGGAGAAACGCCTCCGACCGCCACTCGCGGCGGACAAGAGGCGAGAGGAGCCGGTGCCTACCTCTCAGAGGGAGGACGCCCTTCTCCCTTCGACCACCCCGACCAACCAGCAGGGCTGGACGAGGGTGGTCGGTAGGGGGAAGGGAAAAGGCAAAAGGACGGCACCTGTCGTCCCTGCCGTCCCCGCCACCACCACTCCCAGCCAGTCGTCTGCGATTGGCAAAGGAAAAGGGAAGGGGAAGGGGAAGAGCACCCCTCCAGCCCCAGCCGTCTCCGCCACCACCCCTGCCGGTCAGTCGTCGACTGGCAAGGGAAAGGGGAAGGGTGCGACCCCAGCCGGTGTTAGGAGGAACTTGGTTCCTCCCAAGACCGCGGCCGTCGTGGTAACACTCACCGCGAAGGCCGCGGAGCGGGGTGAGACGTACGCGTCCATGTTGGTGCGGGCGCGTGCCACTGTCGATCCCACCAAACTGGGGATCGGCAAAGTCTCATGCCGCCGGACACAGGCTGGGGCTCGTATTTTCGAGTTCCCAGGTGCCGAGGGTGGTAAAAACGCGGACCTCTTCGCAGCGAAGCTGCAGGAGGTCATCGCAGACGTGGCGAAGGTGGCCAGGCCGGTGAAGTCGGCGGCCATCGAGGTGACGGATCTTGACGACTCCGTCACCAAGGAGGAGGTGGTGGCAGCAGTCGTGGCCATTGGGGGCTGCACAGTCGCAGCGGTGCAGGGCGGGGCCATCAGGCCCGGGCGCGGCGGCATGGGCACCATCCGCCTGGAGTGCCCAGTCGCCGCTGCCAAAGCCGTCCTCGAGAAGGGACGGCTTGCCGTCGGGTTCAGCTCGGCGGCGGTCCGGGCCCTTGAGGTCCCGCCGCTGAGGTGTTACCGGTGCTTCGGCATCGGTCACACCCGGGCCCTCTGTCCGTCCAGTGTCGACAGGACGGACAGCTGCTACCGCTGCGGCAAGGAGGGGCGCAAAGCCGCTTCCTGCGAGGCCACCGCACCGCACTGCGCGGTGTGTGCCGCCAGTGGCCGCCCTGCGGGCCACATTATGAAGGGGAGGAATTGTATTCCTCCCCTTAAGAAGGGCAAAGCGCAGGCGCCGACCCGGCCTGTCGCTGCCACCGCCACCCCAGTAGCTGGGACCTCGGCGGCTGTGGAGGAGGAGGGTGCGATGACCGATTAATGGGTAGAGTCGAACATCGCATCCTCACGGGCGAACACCAACCACTGCAGAGCGGCACAGGATCTGTTGATGCAGACTGTGGCCGAGTGGTTGGTGGACGTGGCGGTGGTTGCCGAGCCGTACTCGATACCTGGCCGCTGGCTAGGTGATCGGGACGGCTTGGTGGCGTTGGTGTCGCGGCCTTCCACGGACTCCCCTCCCCTCTCGCTTTTAGAGAGGGGTCCGGGATACGTGGCCGCCGCGTGGGGAGAAATAGCCCTGGTCGGGGTCTATTTCTCCCCAAACCGCCCTCTAAGGGACTTCGAGAATTTTCTCGAAGTCCTTACGGCAGTCGTCGGGAGGGCGGCACCACGTCAGGTCGTCGTAATGGGCGACCTGAACGCCAAATCGGTGGCCTGGGGCAACCCGGCGGCGTCGTGCAACGTCCGGGGGCGCGCCGCCGAATTTTGGTCGGCTTCGTGCGGCGTGTCCCTCCTGAACAGGGGGGATGTTCACACGTGTGTGCGGCAACGGGGAGGGTCAGTGGTGGACGTGTCGTTCGCCACCCCCGTGCTAGCCGCCCGCGTCGTGAACTGGCGGGTGGAGATGGTGGAGACCCTGTCGGACCACCGATATGTGCGGTTCGACATCTCCACCCAGAGCCCGCGGGGGATGGCCCGCTCGGGCCAATCTCCCTTCCCGCGGTGGGCTCTCACCCGCCTGGACCGGGAGGCAGCCCAGGAGGCTGCGTTCCTCCGGGACTGGCTCTCGCCCCCTGTTGAGGTCACGGACGTGGACGCCGCAGCGGTTCAACTGCGGGGGTCCCTGACCGAGGTGTGCAACTCCAGCATGCCTCGGTCTCGCCGTCCGCCTCCCCGTCGCGCCGTTTATTGGTGGACGGGGGAGCTGACGGCGCTACGGGCCGCGTGCGTGGAGGCCAGGAGGGCCTACACGCGGAGTCGGCGGCGCACCAGCCGATGTCAGGCTGAGGAGGACCGCCTCTACGCCTCTTACCTAGAGGCAAAGACGGTCCTCAAGTCGGAAATGTGCGCCGCCGAGGACTCGGCAAAGGCCGAGATGCTGGAGGGCCTCGACAGGGATCCGTTTGGGAGGCCGTATAAGCAGGCGCGGAGCCAGCTGCGCCCTTACGGTCCCCCATTAGCGGAGACCCTAGAGCCGGCGTTGCTGGATGGGGTGGTTCGGTCACTGTTTCCGCGCAGGACCGACTTCACCCCTCCAACGATGAACCCCCCGCTGAGGGGGTTGCTGGCTTCGCCGGAGGAGGTGCCTCCAGTTTCGGCGGAGGAACTTCGCGCGGGGGTTCTGCCCCTCCGCGCGAAGAAGACGGCCCCTGGGCCGGACGGCGTCCCCGCACGGGTGGTGGCCATCGCGGCGTCCCTAATGGAGGAAAGGCTTCGGGACCTCTTCAGCGCGTGCCTGACGGCTGGGAGGTTCCCGAAGCTATGGAAGGAAGGCAAGTTGTGCCTTCTCCGCAAGGAGGGACGCCCGGTGGACTCCCCCTCGGCATACCGGCCCATCGTTTTACTCGATGAGGTCGGTAAACTGTTCGAGGGGATCCTCGCCACCCGGCTTAACAGCCATTTGCGGGAGGTAGGGCCGGACCTGTCGGACGCCCAGTTCGGGTTCCGACAAGGGCGTTCGACGGTCGATGCGCTGGCCCTACTCAGGGGCCAGGTGCGGGAGGCGGTCGAGGCTGGGGACGGAGTGTTGGCGGTGTCGTTCGACATCGCCAACGCCTTCAACTCCGTGCCCCACTCGACCATATTGGAGGCACTCCGGTACCACGGAGTGCCCCAATATCTGCGGGCGATCCTGGCCAGCTACCTGGAGGACCGGGAGGTCCTTCTGGTTGACAAGATGGCCAGGATCAGGCGGTATGGAGTGGAGTCCGGTGTTCCACAGGGTTCGGTGCTGGGGCCCCTCTTGTGGAACATCGGATTTGACTGGCTCCTGCGGGGCACCCTCCTCCAGGGCACGAGTGTCATCTGCTACGCAGATGACACTCTCCTCGTTGCCCGGGGGAGGGACTTTGGAGAGGCGGTCTGTCTGGCCTCGGCTGGCGGATCCTTAGTGGCAGGTAGGATCCGCCAGCTTGGATTGGGGGTAGCGCTGAACAAGACCGAGGCCGTGTTCTTTCACGGGCCTCGGCAGCGCTGCCCACCTGACGCCCACATCGTGGTGGAGGGCGTCCGAATAGGGGTCGGGGCCCAGATGAAGTATCTGGGCCTCGTGCTGGACAGCAGGTGGCGCTTCGGCCCGCACTTTAGCGGGCTGTCGACGCGCCTGCTGAAAGCCGCGGACGCCCTCTCATGGCTCCTCCCAAACCTGGGAGGGCCCAAGGAGCGATGCCGGCGCCTCTATGCCGGCATCCTCAAGAGCATGGCCCTGTATGGGGCACCCATCTGGGCGGACTCCCTCCATAGGAGGGAGAATGCAACCGCCATCCGCAGGCCCCAACGGGCCATTGCACAGCGGGTGGCGAGAGCCTACCGCTCAGTGGGCTTTGCGGCGGCGTGCGCTCTGGCCGGCACCCCTCCATGGGAATTGGAGGCATGGGTGCTCGCCAGAGTGTACGAATGGGCGGCGCGGCGTAGGGCGCTGGGTGAGCGCCCCGCCGCGCAAGAGCGGGATGCCGTGCGGCGGGAGGCGAGGGACGCAATCGTCCTTCACTGGACACGGGACCTCGCCTCCGCCACCTTTGGACGCCGGACGCTGGACGCGCTCGGTCCAGTCCTGCGGGACTGGCTCGAGCGCCCCCACGGTTTCCTCTCGTTCCGTCTGGTGCAGGTGTTGTCCGGGCATGGCTGCTTCGGAACGCACCTGCATCGGATTCAGAGGGAGGAAACCCCGGCGTGCCACGAGTGTGGAGCCGCGGAGGACACGGCGCAGCACACCCTCGAGGTGTGCCCAGCCTGGGCTGAGCTGCGCCGTGCCCTGACAGATGTGGTCGGGCAGGACCTCTCACTTCCCAGTGTGGTAAACTCCATGCTGGGGAGTGAGGAGGCTTGGGCGGCGGTTGCCTCCTTTTGCGAGAATGTCATGTCGCAAAAGGAGGCGGCGGAGCGCGCGCGGGAGGATGATCCTCTCGCGCCGCCGCTCCGCAGGCGAAGAAGGGGTGGTAGACGGCGGTTGTACGATCGTCGCCTCCCTCCTTCTGGTGGTGATTAGCGGGCGACAGGCGCGGGGGCGCCTTCGCTCGCATTGCACTAATCACCACCCTCGTCGGGCGGGAACGGCCGAGCACTCACGGTCGTTCCCGGGCCCCTCCACTTAGGGAGGGGCGTGCGGGCCCCGCTGTAAAGGCGGGCGGTCGTCGGTGGGGGACTGGACGTAAAGGCTGTGCCGGTTTCCCAGTCCTCCTCCAAATAGACGATGCGGGAGTGCCGCTGGGTTATTTTAGTGGGTATCCCGGGACTAGCCCGGCGAGTCCCACATAACCCGTCCATCCCCCAATGGGCGGGTATGCGTAACGCATTTTTTCCCAGCGTCAACAAAAAAAAAAAAAAAAAAAAAAAAAGGTTAGGTTGGGGAACCACCCCACAGTGCTTACGTCCTCGTCGTGTTCCCCGGAAACGTCCCAGTTCTGACCACCGTAACGGAGTGGCAGACTGGGTACGGCTAAAGTGCACTGTGCTTCGCAGCTATCTTATCGCCTTGAGAGCTACGAATTTGCTGGAAATGCCTAAACCCGCGCGGGATGCCCTCGGGCATTTCATTAAAAAAGGCCCTTCTCAGGGCCAACCCAAAGGCCCTTCTCAGGGCCAACCAAAAGGCCCTTCTCAGGGCCAACCAAAAGGCCCTTCTCAGGGCCAACGCGACGCGTCGGCGTCGAACGAAGGCAGAGCCTTCTACGGCGGGAGGGTGGGCGATATGTCGGACTCCGATATTGAGTCCATTGCCTCTGATGCCGATTCGATGACGATCGATGATTGTCGATCGCGATCGGCATCAAGGAAGCGAAAGGACTTCCTGAAAGACGGGTCGGATGGATCCTCGACCTCGGGCTCAGCAAAGAAGCCTAATAAGAAGGCTCAAAAGACAATGGCGGACACCCACGATGTGGGATTGGCAGACGCCCAGCGAGTGCTGGACATGACTCGGCGGGAGCAGCTCCAGCAAGAGCTGGAGGAGCGGGTTGCGGCCCAGGAGGAACGGGCGCGCGTCGCCCGTGCCAAGTCCGGGTACGGTGCGTCTCGCGTGTTGTACTCGGACCACTCCCTGGCCGAACTGCAGAGGATGGCCTTGGAGGACGAGGAGGCGATCGTAGAGGTCGCCGCCAAGTCCTCGCATCTGAAGGGGACGTTCCAAAAGTCCCTCAAATGCCGGGCCGCCAGTATGCGTGGCATCGTCGCGGAGCTGGTGGACCGCAAGGCCAGCGATGAGTCGCGGCAACTGCAGGCGAAAGTGGATCGCCTGCAGTCGGAGGTCAGCCAGCTGCACTTAAAGCTGGCTGAAGCCACGGCCCGGCCATCGCAAGCCGAGCCCAGACCTGCGGCAGAGGGCCCCGTCCTCTCCTCCGGCCTTGAGGATGTCCTCCGCAAGGTTCTGGCGGAGGAGAGGGCGTTTGTTCGTTCCTGCCTGGCGGGAATAGAGGACCGGCTCTTGCCGGAGAAACGCCTCCGACCGCCACTTGCGGCGGACAAGAGGCGAGAGGAGCCGGTGAACTCCCAGAGGGAGGACGCCCTTCTCCCTTCCACCACCCCGACCAACCAGCAGGGCTGGACGACGGTGGTCGGTAAGGGGAAGGGCAAGGGCAAAAAGACGGCAGCGGTCGTCCCTGCCGTCCCCGCCACCACCACTCCCAGCCAGTCGAAGCCGACTGGCAAGGGAAAAGGGAAGGGGAAAACCACCCCCCCAGCCGCCTCCGCCACCGCCCCTGCCGGTCCGTCACAGACGACTGGCAAGGGAAAGGGGAAGGGTTCGACCCCAGCCGGTGTCAGGAGGAACTTGGTTCCTCCCAAGACCGCAGCCGTCGTGATGACGCTCACCACGGAGGCTGCGGAGCGGGGCGAGACGTACGCGTCCGTGATGTTGCGGGCGCGCGCCAGTGCCGATCCCACCAAACTAGGGATCGGTAAAGTCTCGTGCCGCCGGACACAGGCTGGGGCTCGAATCTTCGAGTTCCCGGGTGCAGAGGGCGGAAAAAACGCTGACCTCTTCGCAGCGAAGCTGCAAGAGGTCATTGCGGACGCGGCAAAGGTGGCCAGGCCGGTGAAGTCGGCGGCCTTTGAGGTGACGGACCTGGACGACTCCGTCACCAAGGAGGAGGTGGTAGCGGCGGTCGCAGCCATAGGTGGCTGCGCAGTCGCAGCGGTGCAGGGCGGGGGCATCAGGCCCGGGCGCGGCGGCATGGGCGCAATTCGCCTGGAGTGCCCAGTCGCCGCTGCCAAAGCCGTCCTCGAGAAGGGACGGCTCGCCGTCGGGTTCAGCTCGGCGGCGGCCCGGGCCCTTGAGGTCCTGCCGCTGAGGTGTTACCGGTGCTTCGGCATCGGCCACACCCGGGCCCTCTGTTCGTCCAGTGTCGACAGGACGGACAGCTGCTACCGCTGCGGCAAGGAGGGGCACAAAGCCGCCTCCTGCAATGCCGCCACGCCGCACTGCACGGTCTGTGCCGCCAGTGGCCGCCCAGCGGGCCACATAATGAAGGGGAGGAACTGCAGTCCTCCCCTTAAGAAGGGGAAAGTACAGGCGCCGACCCGGCCTGTCGTTGCCACCGCCGTCCCAGTGGCTGGGACCTCAGCGGCTGTGGAGGAGGGGGGTGCGATGACCGACTAATGGGTAGAGTCGAGCATCGCATCCTCCAGGCGAACACCAACCACTGCAGAGCGGCCCAGGATCTGCTGATGCAGACTGTGGCCGAGTGGTTGGTGGACGTGGCGGTGGTCGCCGAGCCGTACTCGATACCTGGCCGTTGGCTGGGTGATCGGGACGGCTTGGTGGCGTTGGTGTCGCGGCCCGCCACGGACTCCCCTCCCCTCTCGCTTTTAGAGAGGGGTCCGGGATACGTGGCCGCCGCGTGGGGAGAAATAGCCCTGGTCGGGGTCTATTTCTCCCCAAACCGCCCTCTAAGGGACTTCGAGGATTTTCTCGAAGTCCTTACGGCAGTCGTCGGGAGGGCGGCACCACGTCAGGTCGTCGTGTTGGGCGACCTGAACGCCAAGGCGGTGGCCTGGGGCAACCCAGCGGCGTCATGTAACGTCCGGGGGCGCGCCGTCGAATTTTGGGCGGCTTCGTGCGGCGTGTCCCTCCTGAACAGGGGGGATGTTCACACGTGTGTGCGGCAACAGGGAGGGTCAGTGGTGGACGTGTCGTTCGCCACCCCTGTGCTAGCCACACGCGTTGTGAACTGGCGGGTGGAGATGGTGGAGACCCTGTCGGACCACCGATATGTGCGGTTTGACATCTCCACCCAGAGCCCGCGGGGGATGGCCCGCTCGGGCCAATCTCCCTTCCCGCGGTGGGCTCTCACCCGCCTGGACCGGGAGGCAGCCCTGGAGGCAGCGTTCCTCGAGGACTGGCTCTCGCCCCCTGTGCAGGGCACGGACGTCGACGCCGCAGCGGTTCGGCTCCGGGGGTCCCTGACCGAGGTGTGCAATTCCAGCATGCCTCGGTCTCGCCGTCCGCCTCCCCGTCGCGCTGTTTATTGGTGGACGGCGGAGCTGGCGGCGCTCCGGGCCGCGTGCGTGGAGGCCAAGAGGGCCTACACGCGGAGTCGGCGGCGCACCAGCCGATGTCAGGCGGAGGAGGACCGCCTCTACGCCTCTTACGTAGAGGCAAAGACGGTCCTCAAGTTGGCAATGTGCGCCGCTGAAGACTCGGCAAAGGCCGAGATGCTGGAGGGACTCGACAGGGATCCGTTTGGGAGGCCATATAAGCTGGCGCGGAGCCAGCTGCGCCCTTATGGCCCCCCATTAACGGAGACCCTAGAGCCGGCGTTGCTGGATGGGGTGGTTCGGTCACTGTTTCCGCGCAGGACCGACTTCACCCCACCAACGATGAACCCCCCACTGGGGGGGGTGGTGGCTTCGCCGGAGGAGGAGGTCCCTCCAGTGTCGGTGGAGGAACTTCGCGCGGGGGTTCTGTCCCTCCGCGCGAAGAAGACGGCCCCTGGACCGGATGGTGTCCCCGCACGGGTGGTGGCCATCGCGGCGTCCCTCATGGAGGAGAGGTTTCGGGACCTCTTCAGCGCGTGTCTGACGGCTGGGAGGTTCCCGAAGATCTGGAAGGAGGGGCAGCTTTGCCTGCTCCGGAAGGAGGGACGCCCGGTGGACTCCCCCTCGGCATACCGGCCCATCGTCCTGCTCGATGAGGTCGGTAAATTGTTCGAGGGGATCATCGCCACCCGGCTCAATAGCCAGTTGCGGGAGGTAGGGCCAGACCTGTCGGACGCCCAGTTCGGGTTTCGACAGGGGCGTTCGACGGTCGACGCGGTGGCCCTACTCAGGGGCCAAGTGCAGGAGGCGGTTGGGGCTGGGGACGGAGTGTTGGCGGTGTCGTTTGACATCGCCAACGCCTTCAACTCCGTGCCCCACACAACCATATTGGAGGCACTCCGGTACCACGGAGTGCCCCAATATCTGCGGATGATCCTGGCCAACTACCTGGAGGACCGGGAGGTCCTCCTGGCGGACAGGACGGCCAGGATCAGGCGCTACGGCGCGGAATCCGGTGTTCCACAAGGCTCGGTGCTAGGGCCCCTCTTGTGGAACATCGGATTCGATTGGCTCCTGCGGGGCACCCTCCTCCAGGGCACGAGTGTCATCTGCTATGCGGATGACACTCTCCTCGTTGCCCGGGGGAGGGAATTTAGGGAGGCGGCCTGTCTGGCCTCAGCTGGCGGATCCTTAGTGGCAGGCAGGATCCGCCAGCTTGGTTTGAGGGTGGCGCTGAACAAGACCGAGGCCGTGTTCTTTCACGGGCCTCGGCAGCGCTGCCCTCCTGACGCCCACATCGTGGTGGAGGGCGTCCGGATAGGGGTCGGGGCCCAGATGAAGTATCTGGGCCTCGTGCTGGACAGCAGGTGGCGCTTCGGCCCGCACTTCAGCGGGCTGTCGACGCGCCTGCTGAAAGCCGCGGACGCCCTCTCGTGGCTCCTCCCAAACCTCGGAGGGCCCAAGGAGCGATGCCGGCGCCTCTATGCCGGCATCCTCAAGAGCATGGCCCTTTACGGGGCACCCATCTGGGCGGACTCCCTCCACAGGAGGGAGAATGCAACCGCCATCCGCAGGCCCCAACGGGCCATTGCACAGCGGGTGGCGAGAGCCTACCGCTCAGTGGGCTTTGCGGCGGCGTGCGCTCTGGCCGGCACCCCTCCCTGGGAATTGGAGGCATGGGTGCTCGCCAGAGTGTACGAATGGGCGGCGCGGCGTAGGGCGCTAGGTGAGCGCCCCGCCGCGCAAGAGCGGGAGGCCGTGCGGCGGGAGGCGAGGGACGCCATCGTCCTGCACTGGGAACGGGACCTCGCCTCCGCCACTTTTGGGCGCCGGACGCTGGACGCGCTCGGTCCAGTCCTGCGGGAATGGCTCGAGCGCCCCCACGGTTTCCTCTCGTTCCGTCTAGTGCAGGTGTTGTCCGGACATGGCTGTTTCGGAACGCACCTGCACCGGATTCGGAGGGAGGAAACCCCGGCGTGCCACGACTGTGGAGCCGCGGAGGACACGGCGCAGCACACCCTCGAGGTGTGCCCAGCCTGGGCTGAGCTGCGCCGTGCCCTGACAGATGTGGTCGGAATGGACCTCTCACTTCCCAGTGTGGTGAACTCCATGCTGGGGAGTGAGGAGGCTTGGGCGGCGGTTGCCTCCTTTTGCGAGAATGTCATGTCGCAAAAGGAGGCGGCGGAGCGTGCGCGGGAGGATGATCCTCTCGCGCCGCCGCTCCGCAGGCGAAGAAGGGGTGGGAGACGGCGGTTGTACGATCGTCGCCTCCCTCCTTCTGGTGGTGATTAGCGGGCGACAGGCGCGGGGGCGCCTTCGCTCGCATTGCACAAATCGCCACCATCGTCGGGCGGGAACGGCCGAGCACTCACGGTCGTTCCCGGGCCCCTCCACTTAGGGAGGGGCGTGCGGGCCCCGCTGTAAAGGCGGGCGGTCGTCGGTGGGGGACTGGACGTAAAGGCTGTGCCGGTTTCCCAGTCCTCCTCCACACAGACGATGCGGGAGTGCCGCTGGGTTATTTTAGTGGGTATGCCGGGCTAGCCGGAGAGTCCCACATAACCCGTCCATCCCCCAATGGGCGGGTATGCGTAACGCATTTTTTCCCAGCGCAAACAAAAAAAAAAAAAAAAAAGGTTAGGTTAGGTTACCCGGGGGAACCACCCCACAGTGCTTACGTCCTCGTCGTGTTCCCCGGAAACGTCCCAGTTCTGACCACCGTAACGGAGTGGCAGACTGGGTACGGCTAAAGTGCACTGTGCTTCGCAGCTATCTTATCGCCTTGAGAGCTACGAATTTGCTGGAAATGCCTAAACCCGCGCGGGATGCCCTCGGGCATTTCATAAAAAAAGGCCCTTCTCAGGGCCAACCCAAAGGCCCTTCTCAGGGCCAACCAAAAGGCCCTTCTCAGGGCCAACCAAAAGGCCCTTCTCAGGGCCAACCAAAAGGCCCTTCTCAGGGCCAACGCGACGCGTCGGCGTCGAACGAAGGCAGAGCCTTCTACGGCGGGAGGGTGGGCGATATGTCGGACTCCGATATTGAGTCCATTGCCTCTGATGCCGATTCGATGACGATCGATGATTGTCGATCGCGATCGGCATCAAGGAAGCGAAAGGACTTCTTGAAAGACGGGTCGGATGGATCCTCGACCTCGGGCTCAGCAAAGAAGCCTAATAAGAAGGCTCAAAAGACAATGGCGGACACCCACGATGTGGGATTGGCAGACGCCCAGCGAGTGCTGGACATGACTCGGCGGGAGCAGCTCCAGCAAGAGCTGGAGGAGCGGGTTGCGGCCCAGGAGGAACGGGCGCGCGTCGCCCGTGCCAAGTCCGGGTACGGTGCGTCTCGCGTGTTGTACTCGGACCACTCCCTGGCCGAACTGCAGAGGATGGCCTTGGAGGACGAGGAGGCGATCGTAGAGGTCGCCGCCAAGTCCTCGCATCTGAAGGGGACGTTCCAAAAGTCCCTCAAATGCCGGGCCGCCAGTATGCGTGGCATCGTCGCGGAGCTGGTGGACCGCAAGGCCAGCGATGAGTCGCGGCAACTGCAGGCGAAAGTGGATCGCCTGCAGTCGGAGGTCAGCCAGCTGCACTTAAAGCTGGCTGAAGCCACGGCCCGGCCATCGCAAGCCGAGCCCAGACCTGCGGCAGAGGGCCCTGTCCTCTCCTCCGGCCTTGAGGATGTCCTCCGCAAGGTTATGGCGGAGGAGAGGGCGTTTGTTCGTTCCTGCCTGGCGGGAATAGAGGACCGGCTCTTGCCGGCGAAAGTCGTCCGACCGCCTCTTGCGGCGGACAGGAGGCGAGAGGAGCCGGTGCCTAGCTCCTCGAGGGAGGACGCCCTTCTCCCTTCCACCACCCCGACCAACCAGCAGGGCTGGACGAAGGTGGTCGGTAAGGGGAAGGGCAAGGGCAAAAGGACGGCAGCTGTCGTCCCTGCCGTCCCTGCCACCACCGCTCTCAGCCAGTCAAAGTCGACTGGCAAGGGTAAAGGGAAGGGGAAAGCCACCCCCCCAGCCCCAGCCGTCTCCGCCACCACCCCTGCCAGTCAGTCACAGTCGACTGGCAAGGGAAAGGGGAAGGGTTCGACCCCAGCCGGTGTCAGGAGGAACTTGGTTCCTCCCAAGACCGCAGCCGTCGTGGTGACGCTCACCGCGGAGGCTGCGGAGCGGGGCGAGACGTACGCGTCCGTGATGATGCGGGCGCGTGCCAATGCCGATCCTACCAAGCTGGGGATCGGTAAAGTCTCGTGCCGCCGGACGCAGGCTGGGGCTCGAATTTTTGAGTTCCCTGGCGCCGAGGGCGCGAAGAACGCGGACCTCTTCGCAGCGAAGCTGCAGGAGGTCATCGCGAACTCGGCGAAGGTGGCCAGGCCGGTGAAGTCGGCGGCCATGGAGGTGACGGATCTGGACGACTCCGTCACCAAGGAGGAGGTGGTGGCAGCGATCGCAGCCATTGGGGGTTGCGAAGTCGCAGCGGTGCAGGGCGGGGGCATCAGGCCCGGGCGTGGCGGCATGGGCACCATTCGCCTTGAGTGCCCAGTCGCCGCTGCCAAAGCCGTCCTCGAAAAGGGACGGCTCGCCGTCGGCTTCAGCTCGGCTGCGGTCCGGGCCCTTGAGGACCAGCCTCTGCGGTGTTACCGGTGCTTCGGCATCGGTCACACCCGAGCCCTCTGTCCGTCCAGCATTGACAGGGCGGACAGTTGTTACCGCTGCGGCAAGGAGGGCCACAAATCCGCCTCCTGCATGGCCGCCGCGCCGCACTGCGCAGTTTGTGCCGCCAGTGGTCGCCCTGCGGGCCACATTATGAAGGGGAGGAATTGCAGTCCTCCCCTTAAGAAGGGCAAAGCCCAGGCTCCGACCCGGCCTGTCGCTGCCACCGCCGTCCCAGTGGCTGGGACCTCAGCGGCTGTGGAGGAGGAGGGTGCGATGTCCTACTAATGGGTAGAGTCGAACATCGCATCCTCCAGGCGAACACCAACCACTGCAGAGCGGCCCAGGATCTGCTGATGCAGACTGTGGCCGAGTGGTTGGTGGACGTGGCGGTGGTCGCCGAGCCGTACTCGGTACCTGGCCGTTGGCTGGGTGATCAAGACGGCTTGGTGGCGTTGGTGTCGCGGCCTGCCACGGACTCCCCTCCCCTCTCGCTTTTAGAGAGGGGTCCGGGATACGTGGCCGCCGCGTGGGGAGAAATAGCCCTAGTCGGGGTCTATTTCTCCCCAAACCGCCCTCTAAGGGACTTCGAGAACTTTCTCGAAGTCCTTACGGCAGTCGTCGGGAGGGCGGCACCACGTCAGGTCGTCGTGTTAGGCGACCTGAACGCCAAGTCGGTGGCCTGGGGCAATTCAGCGGCGTCCTGCAACGTCCGGGGGCGCGCCGTCGAATTTTGGTCGGCTTCGTGCGGCGTGTCCCTCCTGAACAGGGGGGATGTTCAGACGTGTGTGCGGCAACGGGGAGGGTCAGTGGTGGACGTGTCGTTCGCCACCCCCGTGCTAGCCGCCCGCGTCGTGAACTGGCGGGTGGAGATGGTGGAGACCCTGTCGGACCACCGATATGTGCGGTTCGACATCTCCACCCAGAGCCCGCGGGGGATGGCCCGCTCGGGCCGATCTCCCTTCCCGCGGTGGGCTCTCACCCGCCTGGACCGGGAGGCAGCCCTGGAGGCAGCGTTCCTCGAGGACTGGCTCTCGCCCCCTGTGCAGGGCACGGACGTCGACGCCGCAGCGGTTCGGCTCCGGGGGTCCCTGACCGAGGTGTGCAACTCGAGCATGCCTCGGTCTCGCCGTCCGCCTCCCCGTCGCGCCGTTTACTGGTGGACGGCGGAGCTGGCGGCGCTCCGGGCCGCATGCGTGGAGGCCAGGAGGGCCTACACGCGGAGTCGGCGGCGCACCAGCCGATGTCAGGCGGAGGAGGACCGCCTCTACGCCTCTTACGTAGAGGCAAAGACGGTCCTCAAGACGGCAATGTGCGCCGCCGAGGACTCGGCGAAGGCCGAGATGCTGGAGGGCCTCGACAGGGATCCGTTTGGGAGGCCATATAAGCTGGCGCGGAGCCAGCTTCGCCCTTATGGCCCCCCACTAACGGAGACCCTAGAGCCGGCGTTGCTGGATGGGGTGGTTCGGTCGCTGTTTCGGCGCAGGACCGAATTCACCCCACCAACGATGAACCCCCCACTGGGGGGGGTGGTGGCTTCGCTGGCGGAGGAGGTCCCTCCGGTTTCAGCGGAGGAATTTGGCGCGGGGGTTCTTTCCCTCCGCGCGAAGAAGACGGCCCCTGGACCGGATGGCGTCCCCGCACGGGTGGTGGCCATCGCGGCGTCCCTCATGGAGCAGAGGTTTCGGGACCTCTTCAGCGCGTGTCTGACGGCTGGGAGGTTCCCGAAACTATGGAAGGAGGGGCAGCTTTGCCTGCTCCGGAAGGAGGGACGCCCGGTGGACTCCCCCTCGGCATACCGGCCCATCGTTCTGCTCGATGAGGTCGGTAAACTGTTCGAGGGGATCCTCGCCACCCGGCTTAACAGCCATTTGCGGGAGGTAGGGCCGGACCTGTCGGACGCCCAGTTCGGCTTTCGACAGGGGCGTTCGACGGTCGACGTGGTGGCCCTACTCAGGGGCCAGGTGCGGGAGGCGGTCGAGGCTGGGGACGGAGTGTTGGCGGTGTCGTTCGACATCGCCAACGCGTTCAACTCCGTGCCCCACTCGACCATATTGGAGGCACTCCGGTACCACGGAGTGCCCCAATATCTGCGGGTGATCCTGGCCAACTACCTGGAGGACCGGGAGGTCCTCCTGGCGGACAGGACGGCCAGGATCAGGCGCTACGGCGCGGAGTCCGGTGTTCCACAGGGTTCGGTGCTAGGGCCCCTCTTGTGGAACATCGGATTCGATTGGCTGCTGCGCGGCACCCTCCTCCAGGGCACGAGTGTCATCTGCTACGCGGATGACACTCTCCTCGTTGCCCGGGGGAGGGATTTTAGGGAGGCGGCCTGTCTGGCCTCAGCTGGCGGATCCTTAGTGGCAGGTAGGATCCGCCAGCTTGGTTTGAGGGTGGCGCTGAACAAGACCGAGGCCGTGTTCTTTCACGGGCCTCGGCAGCGCTGCCCTCCTGACGCCCACATTGTGGTGGAGGGCGTCCGGATAGGGGTCGGGGCCCAGATGAAGTATCTGGGCCTCGTGCTGGACAGCAGGTGGCGCTTCGGCCCGCACTTCAGCGGGCTGTCGACGCGCCTGCTGAAAGCCGCGGACGCCCTCTCATGGCTCCTCCCAAACCTGGGAGGGCCCAAGGAGCGATGCCGGCGCCTCTATGCCGGCATCCTCAAGAGTATGGCCCTGTATGGGGCACCCATCTGGGCGGACTCCCTCCACAGGAGGGAGAATGCAACCGCCATCCGCAGGCCCCAACGGGCCATTGCACAGCGGGTGGCGAGAGCCTACCGCTCAGTGGGCTTCGCGGCGGCGTGCGCTCTGGCCGGCACCCCTCCCTGGGAATTGGAGGCATGGGTGCTCGCCAGAGTGTACGAATGGGCGGCGCGGCGTAGGGCGCTGGGTGAGCGCCCCGCCGCGCAAGAGCGGGATGCCGTGCGGCGGGAGGCGAGGGACGCAATCGTCCTACACTGGACACGGGACCTCGCCTCCGCCACATTTGGACGCCGGACGCTGGACGCGCTCGGTCCAGTCCTGCGGGACTGGCTCGAGCGCCCCCACGGTTTCCTCTCTTTCCGTCTGGTGCAGGTGTTGTCCGGGCATGGCTGCTTCGGAACGCACCTGCATCGGATCCAGAGGGAGGAAACCCCGGCGTGCCACGACTGTGGAGCCGCGGAGGACACGGCGCAGCACACCCTCGAGGTGTGCCCAGCCTGGGCTGAGCTGCGCCGTGCCCTGACAGATGTGGTCGGAATGGACCTCTCACTTCCCAGTGTGGTGAACTCCATGCTGGGGAGTGAGGAGGCTTGGGCGGCGGTTGCCTCCTTTTGCGAGAATGTCATGTCGCAAAAGGAGGCGGCGGAGCGTGCGCGGGAGGATGATCCTCTCGCGCCGCCGCTCCGCAGGCGAAGAAGGGGTGGGAGACGGCGGTTGTACGATCGTCGCCTCCCTCCTTCTGGTGGTGATTAGCGGGCGACAGGCGCGGGGGCGCCTTCGCTCGCATTGCACAAATCGCCACCATCGTCGGGCGGGAACGGCCGAGCACTCACGGTCGTTCCCGGGCCCCTCCACTTAGGGAGGGGCGTGCGGGCCCCGCTGTAAAGGCGGGCGGTCGTCGGTGGGGGACTGGACGTAAAGGCTGTGCCGGTTTCCCAGTCCTCCTCCACACAGACGATGCGGGAGTGCCGCTGGGTTATTTTAGTGGGTATGCCGGGCTAGCCGGAGAGTCCCACATAACCCGTCCATCCCCCAATGGGCGGGTATGCGTAACGCATTTTTTCCCAGCGCAAACAAAAAAAAAAAAAAAAAAAAAAAAAAAAAAAAAAAAAAAAAAAAGGTTAGGTTACCCGGGGGAACCACCCCACAGTGCTTGCGTCCACGTCGCGTTCCCCGGAAACGTCCCAGTTCTGACCACCGTAACGGAGTGGCAGACTGGGTACGGCTAAAGTGCACTGTGCATCGTAGCGACTATCTGCCTTGAGTGCTGCGATATTGATTTGTTTGGACATGCCAAAACCTGCGCGGGATGCCCTCGGGCATTTTGTGAAAAAAGGCCCTTCTCAGGGCCAACCCAAAGGCCCTTCTCAGGGCCAACCCAAAGGCCCTTCTCAGGGCCAACCAAAAGGCCCTTCTCAGGGCCAACGCGACGCATCAGCGTCGAGTGAAGGCAGAGCCTTCTACGGCGGGAGTGTGGGCGACATGTCGGACTCCGACATAGAGTCCATAGCATCGGATGCGGGTTCGATGGTGGTCGATCCTCGATCACGATCGGCATCGCGGAAGCGGACCTTCCTCAAGGTCGTGTCCGATGGCTCCTCGGGCTCAGGCTCGGCGAAGGAGCCTAAAAAGAGGGTCAAGGCCAAAAAGGCGTTGACAGCAGGAGACACCCACGACGTGGGTTTGGCCGACACCCAGCGCGAGCTGGACCTGGCCCGGCGGGAGCAGCTCCAGCAAGAGCTGGAGGAGCGGGTCGCGGCCAAGGAGGAGCGGGCGCGCGTCGCTCGTGCCAAGGCCGAGTACGGTGCGTCCCGCGTCCTGTACGCGGACCACTCTCTGGCCGAACTAGAGAAGATGGCCTTGGAGGACGAAGAGGCGATCGTGGAGGTCGCCGCCAAGTCCTCGCATTTGAAGGGGACTTTCCAGAAGTCCCTCAGATGCCGGGCCGCCAGCATGCGTTGCATCATCGCGGAGCTGGTGGCCCGCAAGGCCAGCGACGAAACGCGGCAACTGCAGGCGAAAGTAGATCGCCTGCAGTCGGAGGTCAGTCAGCTACACCTGAAGCTGGCTGAAGCCACGGCCCAGCCATCCCAAGCCGAGCCGAGACCTGCGGCAGAGAGCCTCGCCCCCTCCTCCGGCCTTGAGGAAATTCTCCGCAAGGCTATGGGGGAGCAGAGGGCATTCGTGAGAGCCTGCCTAGCGGGCATCGAGGACCGGCTACTGCCGGAGAAACGCCTCCGACCGCCACTTGCGGCGGACAAAAGGCGAGTGGAGCCGGTGCCTAGCTCCTCGAGGGAGGACGCCCTTCTCCCTTCCACCACCCCAACCAGCCAGCAGGGCTGGACGAAGGTGGTCGGTAAGGGGAAGGGCAAAGGCAAAAGGACGGCACCTGTCGTCCCTGCCGTCCCCGCCACCTCTACTCCCAGCCAGTCGTCTGCGACTAGCAAAGGAAAAGGGAAGGGAAAGGGGAAGAGCACCCCTCCAGCCCCAGCCGACTCCGCCACCACCCCTGCCGGTCAGTCGTCGACTGGCAAGGGAAAGGGGAAGGGTTCGCCCCCAGCCGGTGCCAAGAGGAACCTCGTTCCTCCCAAGACCGCGGCCGTCGTGGTGACGCTCACCGCAGAGGCCGCGGAGCGGGGTGAGACGTACGCGTCCATGCTGGTGCGGGCGCGTGCCACTGCCGATCCCACCAAACTGGGGATCGGCAAAGTCTCATGCCGCAAGACCCAGGCTGGGGCTCGAATTTTTGAGTTCCCTGGTGCGGAGGGCGGCAAAAACGCGGACCTCTTCGCAGCTAAGCTGAAAGAGGTCATCGCAGACTCGGCGAAGGTGGCGAGGCCGGTGAAGTCGGCGGCCATCGAGGTGACGGATCTGGACGACTCCGTCACCAAGGAGGAGGTGGTGGCAGCAATCGCAGCCATAGGGGGCTGCGAAGTCGCAGCGGTACAAGGCGGGGGCATCAGGCCCGGGCGCGGCGGCATGGGCACCATTCGCCTAGAGTGCCCAGTCGCCGCTGCCAAAGCCGTCCTTGAAAAGGGACGGCTAGCCGTCGGCTTCAGCTCGGGTGCGGTCCGGGCACTCGAGGACCAGCCACTGCGGTGCTACAAGTGCTTCGGCATTGGCCACACCCGAGCCCTCTGTCCGTCCACTGTCGACAGGACGGACAGTTGTTACCGCTGCGGCAAGGAGGGCCACAAATCCGCCTCCTGCGTGGCCGCCGCGCCGCACTGCGCAGTTTGTGCCGCCAGTGGCCGCCCTGCGGGCCATATAATGAAGGGGAGGAATTGCAGTCCTCCCCTTAAGAAGGGCAAAGTTCAGGCGCCGACCCGGCCTGTAACTGCCACCGCCTTCCCAGTGGCTGGGACCTCGGCGGCTGTGGAGGAGGAGGGTGCGATGTCCAATTAATGGGTAGAGTTGAGCATCGCATCCTCCAGGCGAACACCAACCACTGCAGAGCGGCACAGGATTTGCTGATGCAGTCTGTGGCCGAGTGGTTGGTGGACGTGGCGGTGGTCGCCGAGCCGTACTCGGTACCTGGCCGTTGGCTGGGTGATCGAGACGGCTTGGTGGCGTTGGTGTCGCGGCCTGCCTCGGACTCCCCTCCCCTCTCGCTTTTAGAGAGGGGTCCGGGATACGTGGCCGCCGCGTGGGGAGAAATAGCCCTGGTCGGGGTCTATTTCTCCCCAAACCGCCCTCTAAGGGACTTCGAGAATTTTCTCGAGGTCCTTACGGCAGTCGTCGGGAGGGCGGCGCCACGCCAGGTAATGGTGTTAGGCGACCTGAACGCCAAGTCGGTGGCCTGGGGCAACCCAGCGGCGTCCTGCAACGTCCGGGGACGCGCCGTCGAATTTTGGTCGGCTTCGTGCGGCGTGTCCCTCCTGAACAGGGGGGATGTTCACACGTGTGTGCGGCAACAGGGAGGGTCAGTGGTGGACGTGTCGTTCGCCACCCCTGTGCTAGCCACACGCGTCGTGAACTGGCGGGTGGAGATGGTGGAGACTCTGTCGGACCACCGATATGTGCGGTTCGACATCTCCACCCAGAGCCCGCGGGGGATGGCCCGCTCGGGCCAATCTCCCTTCCCGCGGTGGGCTCTCACCCGCCTGGACCGGGAGGCAGCCCTGGAGGCAGCGTTCCTCGAGGACTGGCTCTCGCCCCCTGTGGAGGTGACGGACGTGGACGCCGCAGCGGTCCAGCTGCGGAGGTCCCTGACCGAGGTGTGCAATTCCAGCATGCCTCGGTCTCGCCGTCCGCCTCCCCGTCGCGCCGTTTATTGGTGGACGGGGGAGCTGGCGGCGCTCCGGGCCGCGTGCGTGGAGGCCAGGAGGGCCTACACGCGGAGTCGGCGGCGCACCAGCCGATGTCAGGCCGAGGAGGACCGCCTCTACGCCTCTTACGTAGAGGCAAAGACGGTCCTCAAGTCGGCAATGTGCGCCGCCGAGGACTCGGCAAAGGCCGAGATGCTGGAGGGCCTCGACAGGGATCCGTTTGGGAGACCATACAAGCTGGCGCGGAGCCAGCTGCGTCCATATGGTCCCCCAATAACGGAGACCCTAGAGCCGGCGTTGCTGGATGGGGTGGTTCGGTCACTGTTTCCGCGCAGGACTGAATTCACCCCTCCAACAATGAACCCCCCGCTGGGGGGGGTGGTGGCTTCGCCGGAGGAGGAGGTGCCTCCAGTGTCGGTGGAGGAACTTCGCGCGGGGGTTCTGCCCCTCCGCGCGAAGAAGACGGCCCCTGGACCGGACGGCGTCCCCGCACGGGTGGTGGCCATCGCGGCGTCCCTAATGGAGGAAAGGCTTCGGGACCTCTTCAGCGCGTGCTTGACGGCTGGGAGGTTCCCGAAGCTATGGAAAGAAGGCAAGCTGTGCCTTCTCCGCAAGGAGGGACGCCCGGTGGACTCCCCCTCGGCATACCGGCCCATCGTTTTACTCGATGAGGTCGGTAAACTGTTCGAGGGGATCATCGCCACCCGGCTTAATAGTCAGCTGCGGGAGGTAGGGCCGGACCTGTCGGACGCCCAGTTCGGGTTCCGACAAGGGCGTTCGACGGTCGACGCGTTGGCCCTACTCAGGGGCCAAGTGCGGGAGGCGGTCGAGGCTGGGGACGGAGTGTTGGCGGTGTCGTTCGACATCGCCAACGCCTTCAACTCCGTGCCCCACTCGACCATATTGGAGGCACTCCGATACTACGGAGTGCCCCAATATCTGCGGGCGATCCTGGCCAGCTACCTGGAGGACCGAGAGGTCCTTATGGTGGACAAGGCGGCCAGGATCAGGCGCTATGGAGTGGAGTCCGGTGTTCCACAGGGTTCGGTGCTGGGGCCCCTCCTGTGGAACATCGGATTTGACTGGCTCCTGCGGGGCACCCTCCTCCAGGGCACGAGTGTCATCTGCTACGCGGATGACACTCTCCTCGTTGCCCGGGGGAGGGATTTTAGGGAGGCGGCCTGTCTGGCCTCAGCTGGCGGATCCTTAGTGGCAGGTAGGATCCGCCAGCTTGGATTGGGGGTAGCGCTGAACAAGACCGAGGCCGTGTTCTTTCACGGGCCTCGGCAGCGCTGCCCACCTGACGCCCACATCGTGGTGGAGGGCGTCCGGATAGGGGTCGGGGCCCAGATGAAGTATCTGGGCCTCGTGCTGGACAGCAGGTGGCGCTTCGGCCCGCACTTCAGCGGGCTGTCGACGCGCCTGCTTAAAGCCGCGGACGCCCTCTCATGGCTCCTCCCGAACCTGGGCGGGCCCAAAGAACGATGCCGGCGCCTCTATGCCGGCATCCTCAAAAGTATGGCCCTATACGGGGCACCCATCTGGGCGGACTCCCTCCACAGGAGGGAGAATGCAACCGCCATCCGCAGGCCCCAACGGGCCATCGCACAGCGGGTGGCGAGAGCGTACCGCTCGGTGGGCTTCGCGGCGGCGTGCGCTCTGGCCGGCACCCCTCCATGGGAATTGGAGGCATGGGTGCTCGCCAGAGTGTACGACTGGGCGGCGCGGCGTAGGGCGCTGGGTGAGCGCCCCGCCACGCAAGAGCGGGAGGCCGTGCGGCGGGAGGTGAGGGACGCCATCGTCCTGCACTGGACACGGGACCTCGCCTCCGCCACCTTCGGACGCCGGACGCTGGACGCGCTCGGTCCAGTCCTGCGGGTCTGGCTCGAGCGCGACGGAAAGAGAGGTTTCCTCTCTTTCCGTCTGGTGCAGGTGTTGTCCGGGCATGGCTGCTTCGGAACGCACCTGCATCGGATCCAGAGGGAGGAGACCCCGGCGTGCCACGACTGTGGAGCCGCGGAGGACACGGCGCAGCACACCCTCGAGGTGTGCCCAGCCTGGGCTGAGCTGCGCCGTGCCCTTACCGATGTAGTCGGGTTAGACCTCTCACTTCCCGGTGTGGTGAACTCCATGCTGGGGAGTGAGGAGGCTTGGGCGGCGGTTGCCTCCTTTTGCGAGAATGTCATGTTGCAAAAGGAGGCGGCGGAGCGCGCGCGGGAGGATGATCCTCTCGCGCCACCGCTCCGCAGGCGAAGGAGGGGTGGGAGAAGGCGGTTGTATGACCGTCGCCTCCCACCCTCAGGTGGTGATTAGCGGGCGACAGGCGCGGGGGCGCCTTCGTTCGCATTGCACAAATCGCCACCACCGTCGGGCGGGAACGGCTGAGCACTCACGGTCGTTTCCGGGCCCCTCCGCTAAGGGGGGCGTGCGGGCCCCGCTGTAAAGGCGGGCGGTCGTCGGTGGGGGACTGGACGTAAAGGCTGTGCCGGTTTCCCAGTCCTCCTCCAAATAGACGATGCGGGAGTGCCGCTGGGTTATTTTAGTGGGTATGCCGGAGTAGCCGGAGAGTCCCACATAACCCGTCCATCCCCCAATGGGCGGGTATGCGTAACGCATTTTTTCCCAGCGCAAACAAAAAAAAAAAAAAAAAAAAAAAAAAAAAAAAAAAAAAAAAAAAAGGTTAGGTTACCCGGGGAACCACCCCACAGTGCTTGCGTCCACGTCGCGTTCCCCGGAAACGTCCCAGTTCTGACCACCGTAACGGAGTGGCAGACTGGGTACGGCTAAAGTGCACTGTGCATCGTAGCGACCATACTGCCTAGAGAGCTACGAACTTGTTGGATTATGCCTAAACCCGCGCGGGATGCCCTCGGGCATTTCATCAAAAAAGGCCCTTCTCAGGGCCAACCCAAAGGCCCTTCTCAGGGCCAACCCAAAGGCCCTTCTCAGGGCCAACCAAAAGGCCCTTCTCAGGGCCAACGCGACGCTGAAGCGTCGAAGGAAGGCAGAACCTTCTATGGCGGGAGAGCGGATGATTCATTATCGGACTCCGACAATGAATCCACTACGTCAGATGTGATGGTGATCGAGGATACTCGATCGCGATCAGCATCCAGGAAGAGGAAGACCTACTTAAAAGGCGGGTCGGATGGGTCCTCGGCCTCGGGTTCGGCAAAGGAGTCGAAAAAGAAGGCCCAGAAGACCGCGGCGGACACCCACGATGTGGGTTTGGCAGACGCCCAGCGTGAGTTGGACCTGGCTCGGCGGGAGCAGCTCCAGCAAGAGCTGGAGGAGCGGGTTGCGGCCAAGGAGGAGCGGGCGCGCGTCGCTCGTGCCAAGGCCGAGTACGGTGCGTCCCGCGTCCTATACGCGGACCACTCTCTGGCCGAATTGCAGCGGATGGCCTTGGAGGACGAGGAGGTGATCGTCGAGGTCGCCACCAAGTCCTCCCACCTAAAAGGGACTTTTCAGAAGTCCCTTAAATGCCGGGCCGCGAGCATGCGTGGCATCGTCGCGGAGCTAGTCGACCGCAAGGCCAGCGACGAGTCGCGGCAACTGCAGGCGAAAGTGGATCGCCTGCAGACGGAGGTCAGCCAGCTTCACTTAAAGCTGGCTGAAGCCACGGCCCGGCCATTGCAAGCCGAGCCCAGACCTGCAGAGGAGGGTCTTGCCTCCTCCCTCGGCCTTGAGGATGTCCTCCGCAAGGTGATGGCGGAGGAGAGGGCGTTTGTTCGATCCTGCCTGGCAGGCATCGAGGACCGCCTCTTGCCGGAGAAAGTCCACCGACCGCCGCTTGCGGCGGACAAGAGGCGAGAGCCGGTGCCCACCTCCCAGAGGGAGGACGCCCTTCTCCCCTCCACCACCCCGACCAACCAGCAGGGCTGGACGAAGGTGGTTGGTAAGGGGAAGGGCAAAGGCAAAAGGACGGCAGCTGTCGTCCCTGCCGTTCCCGCCACCACCACTCCCAGCCAGTCCCAGCCGACTGGCAAAGGGAAAGGGAAGGGGAAGGGGAAGAGCACCCCTCCAGCCCCAGCCGTACCCACCACCACCCCTGCTGGTCAGTCGACTGGCACGGGAAAGGGGATAGGGAAGAGTTCCCCCCCAGCCGGTGCCAAGAGGAACCTGGTTCCTCCCAAAACCGCAGCCGTCGTGATGACGCTCACTGCGGAGGCTGCGGAGCGGGGCGAGACATACGCGTCCGTAATGTTGCGGGCGCGTGCCAATGCCGATCCAACCAAACTGGGGATCGGCAAAGTCTCGTGCCGCCGGACACAGGCTGGGGCTCGTATCTTCGAGTTCCCCGGTGCTGAGGGCGGGAAACACGCCGACCTCTTCGCAGCAAAGCTGCAGGAGGTCATCGCGGACGCGGCGAAGGTGGCCAGGCCGGTGAAGTCGGCGGCCATCGAGGTGACGGACCTGGATGACTCCGTCACCAGGGAGGAGGTGGTGGCAGCGATCGCAGCCAATGGGGGCTGCGAAGTCGCAGCGGTGCAGGGCGGGGGCATCAGGCCCGGGCGCGGCGGCATGGGCACTATTCGCCTGGAGTGCCCTGTCGCCGCTGCCAAAGCCGTCCTCGAAAAGGGACGGCTCGCCGTCGGGTTCAGCTCGGGTGCGGTCCGGGCACTTGAGGACCAGCCGCTGAGGTGCTACAAGTGCTTCGGAATCGGCCACACCCGGGCCCTCTGTCCGTCCAGCGTAGATAGGACGGACAGCTGCTACCGCTGCGGCAAGGAGGGGCATAAATCCGCCTCCTGCAAGGCCGCCGCACCGCACTGCGCGGTATGTGCCGCTAGTGGCCGCCCTGCGGGACATATTATGAAGGGGAGGAACTGCAGTCCTCCCCTTAAGAAGGGCAAAATACAGGCGCCGACCCGGCCTGTCATTGCCACCGCCGTCCCAGTGGCTGGGACCTCAGCGGCTGTGGAGGAGGGGGGTGCGATGACCGACTAATGGGTAGAGTCGAGCATCGCATCCTCCAGGCGAACACCAACCACTGCAGAGCGGCCCAGGATCTGCTGATGCAGACTGTGGCCGAGTGGTTGGTGGACGTGGCGGTGGTCGCCGAGCCGTACTCGATACCTGGCCGTTGGCTGGGTGATCGGGACGGCTTGGTGGCGTTGGTGTCGCGGCCTGCCATGGACTCCCCTCCCCTCTCGCTTTTAGAGAGGGGTCCGGGATACGTGGCCGCCGCGTGGGGAGAAATAGCCCTGGTCGGGGTCTATTTCTCCCCAAACCGCCCTCTAAGGGACTTCGAGGGTTTTCTCGAAGTCCTTACGGCAGTCGTCGGGAGGGCGGCACCACGTCAGGTCGTCGTGTTGGGCGACCTGAACGCCAAGGCGGTGGCCTGGGGCAACCCAGCGGCGTCATGTAACGTCCGGGGGCGCGCCGTCGAATTTTGGGCGGCTTCGTGCGGCGTGTCCCTCCTGAACAGGGGGGATGTTCACACGTGTGTGCGGCAACAGGGAGGGTCAGTGGTGGACGTGTCGTTCGCCACCCCTGTGCTAGCCACACGCGTCGTGAACTGGCGGGTGGAGATGGTGGAGACCCTGTCGGACCACCGATATGTGCGGTTCGACATCTCCACCCAGAGCCCGCGGGGGATGGCCCGCTCGGGCCAATCTCCCTTCCCGCGGTGGGCTCTCACCCGCCTGGATCGGGAGGCAGCCCAGGAGGCAGCGTTCCTCCGGGACTGGCTCTCGCCCCCTGTGGAGGTGACGGACGTAGACGCCGCAGCGGTTCAGCTCCGGGGGTCCCTGACCGAGGTGTGCAATTCCAGCATGCCTCGGTCTCGCCGTCCGCCTCCCCGTCGCGCCGTTTATTGGTGGACGGGGGAGCTGGCGGCGCTCCGGGCCGCGTGCGTGGAGGCCAGGAGGGCCTACACGCGGAGTCGGCGGCGCACCAGCCGATGTCAGGCTGAGGAGGACCGTCTCTACGCCTCTTACCTGGAGGCAAAGACGGTCCTCAAATCGGCAATGTGCGCCGCCGAGGACTCGGCAGGGGCCGAGATGCTGGAGGGACTCGATAGGGATCCGTTTGGGAGGCCATATAAGCTGGCGCGGAGCCAGCTGCGCCCTTATGGCCCCCCATTAACGGAGACCCTAGAGCCGGCGTTGCTGGATGGGGTGGTTCGGTCACTGTTTCCGCGCAGGACCGACTTCACCCCACCAACGATGAACCCCCCACTGGGGGGGGTGGTGGCTTCGCCGGAGGAGGAGGTCCCTCCAGTGTCGGTGGAGGAACTTCGCGCGGGGGTTCTGACCCTCCGCGCGAAGAAGACGGCCCCTGGACCGGATGGTGTCCCCGCACGGGTGGTGGCCATCGCGGCGTCCCTCATGGAGGAGAGGTTTCGGGACCTCTTCAGCGCGTGCCTGACGGCTGGGAGGTTCCCGAAGATCTGGAAGGAGGGGCAGCTTTGCCTGCTCCGGAAGGAGGGACGCCCGGTGGACTCCCCCTCGGCATACCGGCCCATCGTTCTGCTCGATGAGGTCGGTAAATTGTTCGAGGGGATCATCGCCACCCGGCTCAATAGCCAGTTGCGGGAGGTAGGGCCAGACCTGTCGGACGCCCAGTTCGGGTTTCGACAGGGGCGTTCGACGGTCGACGCGGTGGCCCTACTCAGGGGCCAAGTGCAGGAGGCGGTTGGGGCTGGGGACGGAGTGTTGGCGGTATCGTTTGACATCGCCAACGCCTTCAACTCCGTGCCCCACACAACCATATTGGAGGCACTCCGGTACCACGGAGTGCCCCAATATCTGCGGGTGATCCTGGCCAACTACCTGGAGGACCGGGAGGTCCTCCTGGCGGACAGGACGGCCAGGATCAGGCGCTACGGCGCGGAATCCGGTGTTCCACAAGGCTCGGTGCTAGGGCCCCTCTTGTGGAACATCGGATTCGATTGGCTCCTGCGGGGCACCCTCCTCCAGGGCACGAGTGTCATCTGCTACGCGGATGACACTCTCCTCGTTGCCCGGGGGAGGGAATTTAGGGAGGCGGCCTGTCTGGCCTCAGCTGGCGGATCCTTAGTGGCAGGCAGGATCCGCCAGCTTGGTTTGAGGGTGGCGCTGAACAAGACCGAGGCCGTGTTCTTTCACGGGCCTCGGCAGCGCTGCCCTCCTGACGCCCACATCGTGGTGGAGGGCGTCCGGATAGGGGTCGGGGCCCAGATGAAGTATCTGGGCCTCGTGCTGGACAGCAGGTGGCGCTTCGGCCCGCACTTCAGCGGGCTGTCGACGCGCCTGCTGAAAGCCGCGGACGCCCTCTCGTGGCTCCTCCCAAACCTCGGAGGGCCCAAGGAGCGATGCCGGCGCCTCTATGCCGGCATCCTCAAGAGCATGGCCCTTTACGGGGCACCCATCTGGGCGGACTCCCTCCACAGGAGGGAGAATGCAACCGCCATCCGCAGGCCCCAACGGGCCATTGCACAGCGGGTGGCGAGAGCCTACCGCTCAGTGGGCTTTGCGGCGGCGTGCGCTCTGGCCGGCACCCCTCCCTGGGAATTGGAGGCATGGGTGCTCGCCAGAGTGTACGAATGGGTGGCGCGGCGTAGGGCGCTAGGTGAGCGCCCCGCCGCGCAAGAGCGGGAGGCCGTGCGGCGGGAGGCGAGGGACGCCATCGTCCTGCACTGGGAACGGGACCTCGCCTCCGCCACTTTTGGGCGCCGGACGCTGGACGCGCTCGGTCCAGTCCTGCGGGAATGGCTCGAGCGCCCCCACGGTTTCCTCTCGTTCCGTCTAGTGCAGGTGTTGTCCGGACATGGCTGTTTCGGAACGCACCTGCACCGGATTCGGAGGGAGGAAACCCCGGCGTGCCACGACTGTGGAGCCGCGGAGGACACGGCGCAGCACACCCTCGAGGTGTGCCCAGCCTGGGCTGAGCTGCGCCGTGCCCTGACCGATGTAGTCGGATTAGACCTCTCACTTCCCAGTGTGGTGAACTCCATGCTGGGGGGTGAGGAGGCTTGGGCGGCGGTTGCCTCCTTTTGCGAGAATGTCATGTCGCAAAAGGAGGCGGCGGAGCGCGCGCGGGAGGATGATCCTCTTGCGCCGCCGCTCCGCAGGCGAAGAAGGGGTGGGAGACGGCGGTTGTACGATCGTCGCCTCCCTCCTTCTGGTGGTGATTAGCGGGCGACAGGCGCGGGGGCGCCTTCGCTCGCATTGCACTAATCACCACCCTCGTCGGGCGGGAACGGCCGAGCACTCACGGTCGTTCCCGGGCCCCTCCACTTTGGGAGGGGCGTGCGGGCCCCGCTGTAAAGGCGGGCGGTCGTCGGTGGGGGACTGGACGTAAAGGCTGTGCCGGTTTCCCAGTCCTCCTCCACACAGACGATGCGGGAGTGCCGCTGGGTTATTTTAGTGGGTATGCCGGGCTAGCCGGAGAGTCCCACATAACCCGTCCATCCCCCAATGGGCGGGTATGCGTAACGCATTTTTTCCCAGCGCAAACAAAAAAAAAAAAAAAAAGGTTAGGTTACCCCACCAACGATGAACCCCCCGCTGGGGGGGGTGGTGGCTTCGCCGGAGGAGGAGGTGCCTCCAGTGTCGGCGGAGGAATTTCGCGCGGGGGTTCTGTCCCTCCGCGCGAAGAAGACGGCCCCTGGACCAGATGGCGTCCCCGCACGGGTGGTGGCTATCGCGGCGTCCTTCATGGAGCAGAGGTTTCGGGACCTCTTCAGCGCGTGCCTGACGGCTGGGAGGTTCCCGAAGATCTGGAAGGAGGGGCAGCTTTGCCTGCTCCGGAAGGAGGGACGCCCGGTGGACTCCCCCTCGGCATACCGGCCCATCGTTCTGCTCGATGAGGTCGGTAAATTGTTCGAGGGGATCATCGCCACCCGGCTAAATAGCCAGTTGCGGGAGGTAGGGCCAGACCTGTCGGACGCCCAGTTCGGGTTCCGACAAGGGCGTTCGACGGTCGATGCGTTGGCCCTACTCAGGGGCCAAGTGCGGGAAGCGGTCGAGGCTGGGGACGGAGTGTTGGCGGTGTCGTTCGACATCGCCAACGCGTTCAACTCCGTGCCCCACTCGACCATATTGGAGGCACTCCGGTATCACGGAGTGCCCCAATATCTGCGGGCGATCCTGGCCAACTACCTGGAGGACCGGGAGGTCCTCCTGGCGGACAGGACGGCCAGGATCAGGCGCTACGGCGCGGAGTCCGGTGTTCCACAAGGTTCGGTGCTAGGGCCCCTCTTGTGGAACATCGGATTCGATTGGCTGCTGCGCGGCACCCTCCTCCAGGGCACGGGTGTCATCTGCTATGCGGATGACACTCTCCTCGTTGCCCGGGGGAGGAACTTTGGGGAGGCGGCCTGTCTGGCCTCGGCTGGCGGATCCTTAGTGGCAGGTAGGATCCGCCAGCTTGGTTTGAGGGTAGCGCTGAACAAGACCGAGGCCGTGTTCTTTCACGGGCCTCGGCAGCGCTGCCCTCCTGACGCCCACATCGTGGTGGAGGGCGTCCGGATAGGGGTCGGGGCCCAGATGAAGTATCTGGGCCTCGTGCTGGACAGCAGGTGGCGCTTCGGCCCGCACTTTAGCGGGCTGTCGACGCGCCTGCTGAAAGCCGCGGACGCCCTCTCATGGCTCCTCCCAAACCTGGGCGGGCCCAAGGAGCGATGCCGGCGCCTCTATGCCGGCATCTTAAAGAGTATGGCCCTATACGGGGCACCCATCTGGGCGGACTCCCTCCACAGGAGGGAGAATGCAACCGCCATCCGCAGGCCCCAACGGGCCATTGCACAGCGGGTGGCGCGAGCGTACCGCTCGGTGGGTTTCGCGGCGGCGTGCGCTCTGGCCGGCACCCCTCCATGGGAATTGGAGGCATGGGTGCTCGCCAGAGTCTACGAGTGGACGGCGCGGCGTAGGGCGCTGGGTGAGCGCCCAGCCGCGGAGGAGCGGGAGGCCGTGCGGCGGGAGGCGAGGGATGCCATCGTCCTCCACTGGGCACGTGATCTCGCCTCTGCCACCTTTGGGCGCCGGACGCTGGACGCGCTCGGTCCAGTCCTGCAGGACTGGCTCGAGCGCCCCCACGGTTTCCTCTCGTTCCGTCTGGTGCAGGTGTTATCCGGGCATGGCTGTTTCGGAACGCACCTGCATCGGATTCGGAGGGAGGAAACCCCGGCGTGCCACGAGTGTGGAGCCGCGGAGGACACGGCGCAGCACACCCTCGAGGTGTGCCCAGCCTGGGCTGAGCTGCGCCGTGCCCTGACTGATATAGTCGGGCTAGACCTCTCACTTCCCAGTGTGGTGAACTCCATGCTGGGGAGTGAGGAGGCTTGGGCGGCGGTTGCCTCCTTTTGCGAGAATGTCATGTCGCAAAAGGAGGCGGCGGAGCGCGCGCGGGAGGATGATCCTCTCGCGCCGCCGTTCCGCAGGCGAAGAAGGGGTGGGAGACGGCGGTTGTACGATCGTCGCCTCCCTCCTTCTGGTGGTGATTAGCGGGTGACAGGCGCGGGGGCGCCTTCGCTCGCATTGCACTAATCACCACCCTCGTCGGGCGGGAACGGCCGAGCACTCACGGTCGTTCCCGGGCCCCTCCACTTAGGGAGGGGCGTGCGGGCCCCGCTGTAAAGGCGGGCGGTCGTCGGTGGGGGACTGGACGTAAAGGCTGTGCCGGTTTCCCAGTCCTCCTCCAAATAGACGATGCGGGAGTGCCGCTGGGTTATTTTAGTGGGTATGCCGGAGTAGCCGGAGAGTCCCACATAACCCGTCCATCCCCCAATGGGCGGGTATGCGTAACGCATTTTTTCCCAGCGCAAACAAAAAAAAAAAAAAAAAAAAAAAAAGGTTAGGTTTCCCCGTCGCGCCGTTTATTGGTGGACGGGGGAGCTGGCGGCGCTACGGGCCGCGTGCGTGGAGGCCAGGAGGGCCTACACGCGGAGTCGGCGGCGCACCAGCCGATGTCAGGCTGAGGAGGACCGCCTCTACGCCTCTTACCTAGAGGCAAAGACGGTCCTCAAGTCGGAAATGTGCGCCGCCGAGGACTCGGCAAAGGCCGAGATGCTGGAGGGCCTCGACAGGGATCCGTTTGGGAGGCCGTATAAGCAGGCGCGGAGCCAGCTGCGCCCTTACGGTCCCCCATTAGCGGAGACCCTAGAGCCGGCGTTGCTGGATGGGGTGGTTCGGTCACTGTTTCCGCGCAGGACCGACTTCACCCCACCAACGATGAACCCCCCGCTGGGGGGGGTGGTGGCTTCGCCGGAGGAGGAGGTCCCTCCAGTATCGGTGGAGGAATTTCGCGCGGGGGTTCTGTCCCTCCGCGCGAAGAAGACGGCCCCTGGACCGGATGGTGTCCCCGCACGGGTGGTGGCCATCGCGGCGTCCCTCATGGAGGAGAGGTTTCGGGACCTCTTCAGCGCGTGTCTGACGGCTGGGAGGTTCCCGAAGATCTGGAAGGAGGGGCAGCTTTGCCTGCTCCGGAAGGAGGGACGCCCGGTGGACTCCCCCTCGGCATACCGGCCCATCGTTCTGCTTGATGAGGTCGGTAAATTGTTCGAGGGGATCATCGCCACCCGGCTTAATAGCCAGTTGCGGGAGGTAGGGCCAGACCTGTCGGACGCCCAGTTCGGGTTTCGACAAGGGCGTTCGACGGTCGACGCGGTGGCCCTACTCAGGGGCCAAGTGCAGGAGGCGGTCGGAGCTGGGGACGGAGTGTTGGCGGTGTCATTCGACATCGCCAACGCGTTCAACTCCGTGCCCCACTCGACCATATTGGAGGCACTCCGGTACCACGGAGTGCCCCAATATCTGCGGGCGATCCTGGCCAACTACCTGGAGGACCGGGAGGTCCTCCTGGCGGACAGGACGGCCAGGATCAGGCGCTACGGCGCGGAGTCCGGTGTTCCACAGGGTTCGGTGCTAGGGCCCCTCTTGTGGAACATCGGATTCGATTGGCTCCTGCGGGGAACCCTCCTCCAGGGCACGAGTGTCATCTGCTACGCGGATGACACTCTCCTCGTTGCCCGGGGGAGGGACTTTAGGGAGGCGGCCTGTCTGGCCTCAGCTGGCGGATCCTTAGTGGCAGGTAGGATCCGCCAGCTTGGATTGAGGGTGGCGCTGAACAAGACCGAGGCCGTGTTCTTTCACGGGCCTCGGCAGCGCTGCCCTCCAGACGCCCACATTGTGGTGGAGGGCGTCCGGATAGGGGTCGGGGCCCAGATGAAGTATCTTGGCCTCGTGCTGGACAGCAGGTGGCGCTTCGGCCCGCACTTTAGCGGGCTGTCGACGCGCCTGCTGAAAGCCGCGGACGCCCTCTCATGGCTCCTCCCAAACCTGGGAGGGCCCAAGGAGCGATGCCGGCGCCTCTATGCCGGCATCCTGAAGAGCATGGCCCTGTATGGGGCACCCATCTGGGCGGACTCCCTCCACAGGAGGGAGAATGCAACCGCCATCCGCAGGCCCCAACGCGCCATTGCACAGCGGGTGGCGAGGGCGTACCGCTCGGTGGGTTTTGCGGCGGCGTGCGCTCTGGCCGGCACCCCTCCCTGGGAATTGGAGGCATGGGTGCTCGCCAGAGTGTACGAATGGGTGGCGCGGCGTAGGGCGCTGGGTGAGCGCCCCGCCGCGCAAGAGCGGGAGGCCGTGCGGCGGGAGGCGAGGGACGCAATCGTTGTCCACTGGACACGGGACCTCGCCTCCGCCACCTTTGGACGCCGGACGCTGGACGCGCTCGGCCCAGTCCTGCGGGATTGGCTCGAGCGCCCCCACGGTTTCCTCTCTTTCCGTCTGGTGCAGGTGTTGTCCGGGCATGGTTGCTTCGGAGCGCACCTGCATCGGATCCAGAGGGAGGAAGCCCCGGCGTGCCACCATTGCGGAGCCATGGAGGACACGGCGCAGCACACCCTCGAGGTGTGCCCAGCCTGGGCTGAGCTGCGCCGTGCCCTGAATACTGTCGTTGGGCTGGACCTCTCACTTCCCAGTGTGGTGAACTCCATGCTGGGGAGTGAGGAGGCTTGGGCGGCGGTTGCCTCCTTTTGCGAGGACGTCATGTCGCAAAAGGAGGCGGCGGAGCGCGCGCGGGAGGATGATCCTCTCGCGCCACCGCTCCGCAGGCGAAGGAGGGGTGGGAGAAGGCGGTTGTACGACCGTCGCCTCCCACCCTCAGGTGGTGATTAGCGGGTGACAGGCGCGGGGGCGCCTTCGCTCGCATTGCACAAATCGCCACCACCGTCGGGCGGGAACGGCCGAGCACTCACGGTCGTTCTCGGGCCCCTCCACTTAGGAAGGGGCGTGCGGGCCCCGCTGTAAAGGCGGGCGGTCGTCGGTGGGGGACTGGACGTAAAGGCTGTGCCGGTTTCCCAGTCCCCCTCCAAACAGACGATGCGGGAGTGCCGCTGGGTTATTTTAGTGGGTATGCCGGAGTAGCCGGAGAGTCCCACATAACCCGTCCATCCCCCAATGGGCGGGTATGCGTAACGCATTTTTTCCCAGCGCAAACAAAAAAAAAAAAAAAAAAAAAAAAAAAAAGGTTAGGTTAGGTTAGGTTGGGGAACCACCCCACAGTGCTTGCGTCCACGTCGCGTTCCCTGGAAACGTCCCAGTTCTGACCACCGTAACGGAGTGGCAGACTGGGTACGGCTAAAGTGCACTGTGCTTCGTAGCGACTATCTGCTTTGAGTGCTGCGAAATTGCTTTGTTTTGAAATGCCAAAACCCGCGCGGGATGCCCTCGGGCATTTTGTGAAAAAAGGCCCTTCTCAGGGCCAACCCAAAGGCCCTTCTCAGGGCCAACCCAAAGGCCCTTCTCAGGGCCAACCCAAAGGCCCTTCTCAGGGCCAACCAAAAGGCCCTTTTCAGGGCCAACGCGACGCGTCTGCGTCTGAAGGCAGAGCCTTCTACGGTGGGAGGGTGGGCGATTTGTCGGACTCCGACATCGAGTCCATTGCGTCGGATGCCGATTCGATGGCGATCGAAGATTGTCGATCGCGTTCGGTATCAAGGAAGCGAAAGGACTTCCTGAAAGACGGGTCGGATGGATCCTCGACCTCGGGCTCAGCGAACAAGCCTAAAAAGAAGGCCCAAAAAACAGTGGCGGACACCCACGACGTGGGTTTGGTCGACGCCCAGCGCGAGCTGGACCTGACTCGGCGGGAGCAGCTCCAGCAAGAGCTGGAGGAGCGGGTTGCGGCTCAGGAGGAACGGGCGCGCGTCGCTCGTGCCAAGTCCGGGTACGGAGCGTCCCGCATTTTGTACTCGGACCACTCCCTGGCCGAATTGGAGACGATGGCCTTGGAGGACGAGAAGGCGATCGTGGAGGTCGCCGCCAAGTCCTCCCACCTGAAGGGGACTTTCCAGAAGTCCCTGAAATGCCGGGCCGCCAGCATGCGATGCATCGTCGCGGAGCTGGTGGAGCGGAAGGCCTGCGACGAAACGCGGCAACTGCAGGCGAAGGTAGATCGCCTGCAGTCGGAGGTCAGCCAGCTTCATTTAAAGCTGGCTGAAGCCACGGCCAGGCCATCCGAAGCCGAGCCTAGACCTGCGGCAGAGGGCCTTGCCTCCTCCCCCGGCCTTGAAGATGTCCTCCGCAAAGTTATGGCGGAGGAGAGGGCCTTTGTTCGGGCCTGCCTAGCGGGCATTGAGGACCGGCTCTTGCCGGAGAAAGTCCTCCGACCGCCACTTGCGGCGGACAAGAGGCGAGAGCCGGTGCCCACCTCCCAGAGCGAGGACGCCCTTCTCCCTTCCACCACCCCGACCAACCAGCAGGGCTGGACGAGGGTGGTCGGTAAGGGGAAGGGCAAGGGCAAAAGGACGGCAGCGGTCGTCCCTGCCGTCCCCGCCACCACCACTCCCAGCCAGTCAAAGCCGACTGGCAAGGGTAAAGGGAGGGGGAAAACCACCCCCCATGCCGCCTCCGCCACCACCCCTGCCGGTCAGTCACAGACGACTGGCAAGGGAAAGGGGAAGGGTTCGACCCCAGCCGGAGTCAGGAGGAACTTGGTTCCTCCCAAGACCGCAGCCGTCGTGATGACGCTCACCACGGAGGCTGCGGAGCGGGGCGAGACGTACGCGTCCGTGATGTTGCGGGCGCGTGCTAACGCCGATCCCACCAAACTAGGGATCGGTAAAGTCTCGTGCCGCCGGACACAAGCTGGGGCTCGAATTTTTGAGTTCCCGGGTGCCGAGGGCGCGAAGAACGCAGACCTCTTTGCAGCGAAGCTGCAGGAGGTCATCGCGGACGCGGCGAAGGTGGCGAGGCCGGTGAAGTCGGCGGCCATTGAGGTGGCTGATCTTGATGATTCAGTCACCAAGGAGGAGGTGGTGGCAGCGATCGCAGCCATTGGGGGCTGCGCAGTCGCAGCAGTGCAGGGCGGGGGCATCAGGCCCGGGCGCGGCGGCATGGGCGCAATTCGCCTGGAGTGCCCAGTCGCCGCTGCCAAAGCCGTCCTCGAGAAGGGACGGCTGGCCGTCGGCTTCAGCTCGGGTGCGGTCCGGGCACTTGAGGACCAGCCTTTGAGGTGCTTCAAGTGCTTCGGAATCGGCCACACCCGAGCCCTCTGTCCGTCCACTGTCGACAGGACGGACAGTTGCTACCGCTGCGGCAAGGAGGGCCACAAGTCCGCCTCCTGCATGGCCGCCGCGCCGCACTGCGCAGTTTGTGCCGCCAGTGGTCGCCCTGCGGGCCACATTATGAAGGGGAGGAATTGCAGTCCTCCCCTTAAGAAGGGCAAAGCCCAGGCTCCGACCCGGCCTGTCGCTGCCACCGCCGTCCCAGTGGCTGGGACCTCAGCGGCTGTGGAGGAGGAGGGTGCGATGTCCTACTAATGGGTAGAGTCGAACATCGCATCCTCCAGGCGAACACCAACCACTGCAGAGCGGCCCAGGATCTGCTGATGCAGACTGTGGCCGAGTGGTTGGTGGACGTGGCGGTGGTCGCCGAGCCGTACTCGGTACCTGGCCGTTGGCTGGGCGATCGAGACGGCTTGGTGGCGTTGGTGTCGCGGCCTGCCACGGACTCCCCTCCCCTCTCGCTTTTAGAGAGGGGTCCGGGATACGTGGCCGCCGCGTGGGGAGAAATAGCCCTGGTCGGGGTCTATTTCTCCCCAAACCGCCCTCTAAGGGACTTCGAGAATTTTCTCGAAGTCCTTACGGCAGTCGTCGGGAGGGCGGCACCACGTCAGGTCGTCGTAATGGGCGACCTGAACGCCAAGTCGGTGGCCTGGGGCAACCCGGCGGCGTCGTGCAACGTCCGGGGGCGCGCCGCCGAATTTTGGTCGGCTTCGTGCGGCGTGTCCCTCCTGAACAGGGGGGATGTTCACACGTGTGTGCGGCAACGGGGAGGGTCAGTGGTGGACGTATCGTTCGCCACCCCCGTGCTAGCCGCCCGCGTCGTGAACTGGCGGGTGGAGATGGTGGAGACCCTGTCGGACCACCGATATGTGCGGTTCGACATCTCCACCCAGAGCCCGCGGGGGATGGCCCGCTCGGGCCAATCTCCCTTCCCGCGATGGGCTCTCACCCGCCTTGACCGGGAGGCAGCCCTGGAGGCAGCGTTCCTCGAGGACTGGCTCTCGCCCCCTGTGGAGGTGACGGACGTGGACGCCGCAGCGGTCCAGCTGCGGAGGTCCCTGACCGAGGTGTGCAATTCCAGCATGCCTCGGTCTCGCCGTCCGCCTCCCCGTCGCGCCGTTTATTGGTGGGCGGGGGAGCTGGCGGCGCTTCGGGCCGAGTGCGTGGAGGCCAGGAGGGCCTTCACGCGGAGTCGGCGGCGCGCCAGCCGATGTCAGGCGGAGGAGGACCGCCTCTACGCCTCTTACGTAGAGGCAAAGACGGTCCTCAAGTCGGCAATGTGCGCCGCCGAAGACTCGGCAAAGGCCGAGATGCTGGAGGGCCTCGATAGGGACCCGTTTGGGAGGCCATATAAGTTGGCGCGGAGCCAGCTGCGCCCTTATGGCCCCCCACTAACGGAGACCCTAGAGCCGGCGTTGCTGGATGGGGTGGTTCGGTCACTGTTTCCGCGCAGGACCGAGTTCACCCCACCAACGATGAACCCCCCACTGGGGGGGGTGGCGGCTTCGCCGGCGGAGGAGGTCCCTCCGGTTTCGGCGGAGGAATTCGGCGCGGGGGTTCTTTCCCTCCGCGCGAAAAAGACGGCCCCTGGACCGGATGGCGTCCCCGCACGGGTGGTGGCCATCGCGGCGTCCCTAATGGAGCAGAGGTTTCGGGACCTCTTCAGCGCTTGCCTGATGGCTGGGAGGTTCCCGAAGCTCTGGAAGGAGGGGCAGCTTTGCCTGCTCCAGAAGGAGGGACGCCCGGTGGACTCCCCCTCGGCATACCGGCCCATCGTTCTGCTCGATGAGGTCGGTAAACTGTTCGAGGGGATCATCGCCACCCGGCTTAACAGCCACTTGCGGGAGGTAGGGCCAGACCTGTCGGACGCCCAGTTCGGATTTCGACAGGGGCGTTCGACGGTCGACGCGGTGGCCCTACTCAGGGGCCAAGTTCAGGAGGCGGTCGAGGCTGGGGACGGAGTGTTGGCGGTGTCGTTCGACATCGCCAACGCGTTCAACTCCGTGCCCCACTCGACCATATTGGAGGCACTCCGGTACCATGGAGTGCCCCAATATCTGCGGGTGATCCTGGCCAACTACCTGGAGGACCGGGAGGTCCTCCTGGCGGACAGGACGGCCAGGATCAGGCGCTACGGCGCGGAGTCCGGTGTTCCACAGGGTTCGGTGCTAGGACCTCTCTTGTGGAACATCGGATTCGATTGGCTGCTGCGCGGCACCCTCCTCCAGGGCACGAGTGTCATCTGCTACGCGGATGACACTCTCCTCGTTGCCCGGGGGAGGGACTTTAGGGAGGCGGCCTGTCTGGCCTCAGCTGGCGGATCCTTAGTGGCAGGTAGGATCCGCCAGCTTGGATTGAGGGTGGCGCTGAACAAGACCGAGGCCGTGTTCTTTCACGGGCCTCGGCAGCGCTGCCCTCCAGACGCCCACATTGTGGTGGAGGGCGTCCGGATAGGGGTCGGGGCCCAGATGAAGTATCTGGGCCTCGTGCTGGACAGCAGGTGGCGCTTCGGCCCGCACTTCAGCGGGCTGTCGACGCGCCTGCTGAAAGCCGCGGACGCCCTCTCATGGCTCCTCCCAAACCTGGGAGGGCCCAAGGAGCGATGCCGGCGCCTCTATGCCGGCATCCTGAAGAGCATGGCCCTGTACGGGGCACCCATCTGGGCGGACTCCCTCCACAGGAGGGAGAATGCAACCGCCATCCGCAGGCCCCAACGGGCCATTGCACAGCGGGTGGCGAGGGCCTACCGCTCGGTGGGTTTTGCGGCGGCGTGCGCTCTGGCCGGCACCCCTCCCTGGGAATTGGAGGCATGGGTGCTCGCCAGAGTGTATGAGTGGACGGCGCGGCGTAGGGCGCTGGGTGAGCGCCCCGCCGCGCAAGAGCGGGATGCCGTGCGGCGGGAGGCGAGGGACGCAATCGTCCTACACTGGACACAGGACCTCGCCTCCGCCACCTTTGGACGCCGGACGTTGGACGCGCTCGGTCCAGCCCTGCGGGACTGGCTCGAGCGCCCCCACGGTTTCCTCTCGTTCCGTCTAGTGCAGGTGTTGTCCGGACATGGTTGTTTCGGAACGCACCTGCACCGGATCCGGAGGGAGGAAACCCCGGCGTGCCACCATTGCGGAGCCGCGGAGGACACGGCGCAGCACACCCTCGAGGTGTGCCCAGCCTGGGCTGAGCTGCGCCGTGCCCTGACAGATGTGGTCGGGCAGGACCTCTCACTTCCCAGTGTGGTGAACTCCATGCTGGGGAGTGAGGAGGCTTGGGCGGCGGTTGCCTCCTTTTGCGAGGATGTTATGTCGCAAAAGGAGGCGGCGGAGCGCGCGCGGGAGGATGATCCTCTCGCGCCGCCGCTCCGCAGGCGAAGAAGGGGTGGGAGACGGCGGTTGTACGATCGTCGCCTCCCTCCTTCTGGTGGTGATTAGCGGGCGACAGGCGCGGGGGCGCCTTCGCTCGCATTGCACTAATCACCACCCTCGTCGGGCGGGAACGGCCGAGCACTCACGGTCGTTCCCGGGCCCCTCCACTTTGGGAGGGGCGTGCGGGCCCCGCTGTAAAGGCGGGCGGTCGTCGGTGGGGGACTGGACGTAAAGGCTGTGCCGGTTTCCCAGTCCTCCTCCACACAGACGATGCGGGAGTGCCGCTGGGTTATTTTAGTGGGTATGCCGGGCTAGCCGGAGAGTCCCACATAACCCGTCCATCCCCCAATGGGCGGGTATGCGTAACGCATTTTTTCCCAGCGCAAACAAAAAAAAAAAAAAAAAAAAAAAAAAAAAAAAAAAAAAAAAAGGTTAGGTTAGGTTAGGTTGGGGAACCACCCCACAGTGCTTACGTCCTCGTCGTGTTCCCTGGAAACGTCCCAGTTCTGACCACCGTAACGGAGTGGCAGACTGGGTACGGCTAAAGTGCACTGTGCATCGTTGCGAACAATTGCCTGGATTGCAACGAAACTGCGGATATGCCAAAACAAGCGCGGGATGCCCTCGGGCATTTCACTAAAAACGGCCCTTCTCAGGGCCAACCCAAAGGCCCTTCTCAGGGCCAACCCAAAGGCCCTTCTCAGGGCCAACCCAAAGGCCCTTCTCAGGGCCAACCAAAAGGCCCTTCTCAGGGCCAACGCGACGCGTCGGCGTCGGAAGGCAGAGCCTTCTACGGCGGGAGTGTGGGCGACATGTCGGACTCCGACATTGAGTCCATAGCATCTGATGCGGGTTCGATGGTGGTTGATCCTCGTTCGAGATCGGCATCGCGGAAGCGGACCTACCTGAAAGTTGTGTCTGATGGCTCCTCAGGCTCGGGTTCGGCGAAGGAGTCCAAGAGAAAAGTCAAGGCCAAAAAGGCATTGACAGCAGGAGACACCCACGACGTGGGTTTGGCCGATGCCCAGCGTGAGTTGGACCTGGCGCGGCGGGAGCAGCTCCAGCAAGAGCTGGAGGAGCGGCTTGCGGCCAAGGAAGAGCGGGCGCGCGTCGCCCGTGCCAAGGCCGAGTACGGTGCGGCCCGCGTCCTGTACGCGGACCACTCCCTGGCCGAATTGCAGCGGATGGCCTTGGAGGACGAGGAGGTGATCGTCGAGGTCGCCACCAAGTCCTCCCACCTAAAAGGGACTTTTCAGAAGTCCCTCAAATGCAGGGCCGCCAGCATGCGTGGCATCGTCGCGGAGCTGGTCGACCGCAAGGCCAGCGACGAGTCGCGGCAGCTGCAGGCGAAAGTGGATCGCCTGCAGTCGGAGGTCAGCCAGCTGCACTTAAAGCTGGCTGAAGCCACGGCCCGGCCGTCGCAAGCCGAGACCAGACCTGTGGAAGAGGTCCTCGCTCCCTCCTCCGGCCTAGAGGAAGTCCTCCGCAAGGCTATGGCGGAGCAGAGGACATTTGTTAGAGCCTGCCTGGCGGGCATTGAGGACCGGCTCCTGCCAGAGAAACGCCTCCGACCGCCGCTTGCAGCGGAGAAGAGGCGAGAGGAGCCGGTGCCCACCTCCCAGAGAGAGGACGCCCTTCTCCCTTCGACCACCCCGACCAACCAGCAGGGCTGGACGAGGGTGGTCGGTAAGGGGAAGGGCAAAGGCAAAAGGACGGCACCTGTCGTCACTGCCGTTCCCGCCACCGCCACTCCCGGCCAGTCGCAGCCGACTGGCAACGGGAAGGGGAAAGGGAAAGGGAAGGGGAAGAGCACCCCCCCAGCCCCAGCCGTCTCCGCCACCACCCCTGCCGGTCAGTCGTCGACTGGCAAGGGAAAGGGGAAGGGTTCGCCCCCAGCCGGTGCCAAGAGGAACCTTGTTCCTCCCAAGACCGCGGCCGTCGTGGTGACGCTCACCGCAGAGGCCGCGGAGCGGGGTGAGACGTACGCGTCCATGTTGGTGCGGGCGCGTGCCACTGCCGATCCCACCAAACTGGGGATCGGCAAAGTCTCATGCCGCAAGACCCAGGCTGGGGCTCGAATTTTCGAGTTCCCTGGTGCGGAGGGCGGCAAAAACGCGGACCTCTTCGCAGCTAAGCTGCAAGAGGTCATCGCAGACTCGGCGAAGGTGGCCAGGCCGGTGAAGTCGGCGGCCATCGAGGTGACGGATCTGGACGACTCCGTCACCAAGGAGGAGGTGGTGGCGGCGATCGCAGCCATAGGTGGCTGCGCAGTCGCAGCGGTGCAGGGCGGGGGCATCAGGCCCGGGCGTGGCGGCATGGGCACTATTCGCCTAGAGTGCCCAGTCGCCGCTGCCAAAGCCGTCCTCGAAAAGGGACGGCTTGCGGTCGGCTTTAGCTCGGGTGCTGTCCGGGCACTGGAGGACCAGCCTCTGAGGTGTTACCGGTGCTTCGGCATCGGACACACCAGAGCCCTCTGTGCGTCCACTGTCGACAGGACGCACAGCTGTTACCGCTGCGGCAAGGAGGGCCACAAGTCCGTCTCCTGCATGGCCGCCGCGCCGCACTGCGCAGTTTGTGCCGCCAGTGGTCGCCCTGCGGGCCACATTATGAAGGGGAGGAATTGCAGTCCTCCCCTTAAGAAGGGCAAAGTTCAGGCACCGACCCGGCCTGTCGCTGCCACCGCCGTCCCAGTAGCTGGGACCTCAGCGGCTGTGGAGGAGGAGGGTGCGATGTTCGATTAATGGGTAGAGTCGAACATCGCATCCTCCAGGCGAACACCAACCACTGCAGAGCGGCCCAGGATCTGCTGATGCAGACTGTGGCCGAGTGGTTGGTGGACGTGGCGGTGGTCGCCGAGCCGTACTCGGTGCCTGGCCGTTGGCTGGGTGATCGAGACGGCTTGGTGGCGTTGGTGTCGCGGCCTGCCACGGACTCCCCTCCCCTCTCGCTTTTAGAGAGGGGTCCGGGATACGTGGCCGCCGCGTGGGGAGAAATAGCCCTGGTCGGGGTCTATTTCTCCCCAAACCGCCCTCTAAGGGACTTCGAGAATTTTCTCGAGGTCCTTACGGCAGTCGTCGGGAGGGCGGCACCACGTCAGGTCGTAGTGTTGGGCGACCTGAACGCCAAGTCGGTGGCCTGGGGCAACCCAGCGGCGTCCTGCAACGTCCGAGGGCGCGCCGTCGAATTTTGGGCGGCCTCGTGCGGCGTGTCCCTGCTAAACAGGGGGGATGTTCACACGTGTGTGCGGCAACAGGGAGGGTCAGTGGTGGACGTGTCGTTCGCCACCCCTGTGCTAGCCACACGCGTCGTGAACTGGCGGGTGGAGATGGTGGAGACCCTGTCGGACCACCGATATGTGCGGTTCGACATCTCCACCCAGAGCCCGCGGGGGATGGCCCGCTCGGGCCAATCTCCCTTCCCGCGGTGGGCTCTCACCCGCCTGGACCGGGAGGCAGCCCTGGAGGCAGCGTTCCTCGAGGACTGGCTCTCGCCCCCTGTGGAGGGCACGGACGTGGACGCCGCAGCGGTTCAGCTCCGGAGGTCCCTGACCGAGGTGTGCAACTCTAGCATGCCTCGGTCTCGCCGTCCGCCTCCCCGTCGCGCCGTTTATTGGTGGACGGTGGAGTTGGCGGGGCTCCGAGCCGAGTGCGTGGAGGCCAGGAGGGCCTACACGCGGAGTCGGCGGCGCGCCGGCCGATGTCAGGCCGAGGAGGACCGCCTCTACGCCTCTTACGTAGAGGCAAAGACGGTCCTCAAGTTGGCAATGTGCGCCGCCGAGGACTCGGCAAAGGCCGAGATGCTGGAGGGCCTCGACAGGGATCCGTTTGGGAGACCATACAAGCTGGCGCGGAGCCAGCTGCGTCCATATGGTCCCCCAATAACGGAGACCCTAGAGCTGGCGTTGCTGGATGGGGTGGTTCGGTCACTGTTTCCGCGCAGGACCGAATTCACCCCTCCAACGATGAACCCCCCGCGGGGGGGTGTGGTGGCTTCGCCGGAGGACGAGGTGCCTCCAGTGTCGGCGGAGGAACTTCGCGCGGGGGTTCTGCCCCTCCGCGCGAAGTAGACGGCCCCTGGACCGGACGGCGTCCCCGCACGGGTGGTGGCCATCGCGGCGTCCCTAATGGAGGAAAGGCTTCGGGACCTCTTCAGCGCGTGCTTGACGGCTGGGAGGTTCCCGAAGCTGTGGAAAGAAGGCAAGCTGTGCCTTCTCCGCAAGGAGGGATGCCCGGTGGACTCCCCCTCGGCATACCGGCCCATCGTTTTACTCGATGAGGTCGGTAAACTGTTCGAGGGGATCATCGCCACCCGGCTTAATAGCCAGCTGCGGGAGGTAGGGCCGGACCTGTCGGACGCCCAATTCGGGTTCCGACAAGGGCGTTCGACGGTCGACGCGTTGGCCCTACTCAGGGGCCAGGTGCGGGAGGCGGTCGAGGCTGGGGACGGAGTGTTGGCGGTGTCGTTCGACATCGCCAACGCCTTCAACTCCGTGCCCCACTCGACCATATTGGAGGCACTCCGATACTACGGAGTGCCCCAATATCTGCGGGCGATCCTGGCCAGCTACCTGGAGGACCGAGAGGTCCTTCTGGTGGACAAGGCGGCCAGGATCAGGCGCTACGGAGTGGAGTCCGGTGTTCCACAGGGTTCGGTGCTGGGGCCCCTCCTGTGGAACATCGGATTTGACTGGCTCCTGCGGGGCACCCTCCTCCAGGGCACGAGTGTCATCTGCTACGCGGATGACACTCTCCTCGTTGCCCGGGGGAGGGATTTAAGGGAGGCGGCCTGTCTGGCCTCAGCTGGCGGATCCTTAGTGGCAGGTAGGATCCGCCAGCTTGGATTGGGGGTAGCGCTGAACAAGACCGAGGCCGTGTTCTTTCACGGGCCTCGGCAGCGCTGCCCACCTGACGCCCACATCGTGGTGGAGGGCGTCCGGATAGGGGTCGGGGCCCAGATGAAGTATCTGGGCCTCGTGCTGGACAGCAGGTGGCGCTTCGGCCCGCACTTTAGCGGGCTGTCGACGCGCCTGCTGAAAGCCGCGGACGCCCTCTCATGGCTCCTCCCAAACCTGGGAGGGCCCAAGGAGCGATGCCGGCGCCTCTATGCCGGCATCCTCAAGAGCATGGCCCTGTATGGGGCACCCATCTGGGCGGACTCCCTCCACAGGAGGGAGAATGCAACCGCCATCCGCAGGCCCCAACGGGCCATTGCACAGCGGGTGGCGAGGGCCTACCGCTCAGTGGGCTTTGCGGCGGCGTGCGCTCTGGCCGGCACCCCTCCCTGGGAATTGGAGGCATGGGTGCTCGCCAGAGTATACGAATGGGCGGCGCGGCGTAGGGCGCTGGGTGAGCGCCCCGCCGCGCAAGAGCGGGATGCCGTGCGGCGGGAGGCGAGGGACGCAATCGTCCTACACTGGACACGGGACCTCGCCTCCGCCACATTTGGACGCCGGACGCTGGACGCGCTCGGTCCAGTCCTGCGGGACTGGCTCGAGCGCCCCCACGGTTTCCTCTCGTTCCGTCTAGTGCAGGTGTTGTCCGGACATGGCTGTTTCGGAACGCACCTGCACCGTATTCGGAGGGAGGAAACCCCGGCGTGCCACGATTGTGGAGCCGCGGAGGACACGGTGCAGCACACCCTCGAGGTGTGCCCAGCCTGGGCTGAGCTGCGCCGTGCCCTGACAGATGTGGTCGGGCAGGACCTCTCACTTCCCAGTGTGGTGAACTCCATGCTGGGGAGTGGGGAGGCTTGGGCGGCGGTTGCCTCCTTTTGCGAGAACGTCATGTCGCAAAAGGAGGCGGCGGAGCGCGCGCGGGAGGATGATCCTCTCGCGCCGCCGCTTCGCAGGCGAAGAAGGGGTGGGAGACGGCGGTTGTACGATCGTCGCCTCCCTCCTTCTGGTGGTGATTAGCGGGCGACAGGTGCGGGGGCGCCTTCGCTCGCATTGCAGTAATCACCACCCTCGTCGGGCGGGAACGGCCGAGCACTCACGGTCGTTCCCGGGCCCCTCCACTTAGGGAGGGGCGTGCGGGCCCCGCTGTAAAGGCGGGCGGTCGTCGGTAGGGGACTGGACGTAAAGGCTGTGCCGGTTTCCCAGTCCTCCTCCACACAGACGATGCGGGAGTGCCGCTGGGTTATTTTAGTGGGTATGCCGGGCTAGCCGGAGAGTCCCACATAACCCGTCCATCCCCCAATGGGCGGGTATGCGTAACGCATTTTTTCCCAGCGCAAACAAAAAAAAAAAAAAAAAAAGGTTAGGTTAGGTTGGGGACCGCCATCCGCAGGCCCCAACGGGCCATTGCACAGCGGGTGGCGAGGGCCTACCGCTCGGTGGGTTTTGCGGCGGCGTGCGCTCTGGCCGGCACCCCTCCCTGGGAATTGGAGGCATGGGTGCTCGCCAGAGTGTATGAATGGGCGGCGCGGCGTAGGGCGCTGGGTGAGCGCCCCGCCGCGCAAGAGCGGGATGCCGTGCGGCGGGAGGCGAGGGACGCAATCGTCCTACACTGGACACAGGACCTCGCCTCCGCCACCTTTGGACGCCGGACGTTGGACGCGCTCGGTCCAGCCCTGCGGGACTGGCTCGAGCGCCCCCACGGTTTCCTCTCGTTCCGTCTAGTGCAGGTGTTGTCCGGACATGGTTGTTTCGGAACGCACCTGCACCGGATCCGGAGGGAGGAAACCCCGGCGTGCCACCATTGCGGAGCCGCGGAGGACACGGCGCAGCACACCCTCGAGGTGTGCCCAGCCTGGGCTGAGCTGCGCCGTGCCCTGAATACTGTCGTTGGGCTGGACCTCTCACTTCCCAGTGTGGTGAACTCCATGCTGGGGAGTGAGGAGGCTTGGGCGGCGGTTGCCTCCTTTTGCGAGAATGTCATGTCGCAAAAGGAGGCGGCGGAGCGCGCGCGGGAGGATGATCCTCTCGCGCCGCCGCTCCGCAGGCGAAGAAGGGGTGGGAGACGGCGGTTGCACGATCGTCGCCTCCCTCCTTCTGGTGGTGATTAGCGGGCGACAGGCGCGGGGGCGCCTTCGCTCGCATTGCAGTAATCACCACCCTCATCGGGCGGGAACGGCCGAGCACTCACGGTCGTTCCCGGGCCCCTCCACTTAGGGAGGGGCGTGCGGGCCCCGCTGTAAAGGCGGGCGGTCGTCGGTGGGGGACTGGACGTAAAGGCTGTGCCGGTTTCCCAGTCCTCCTCCACATAGACGATGCGGGAGTGCCGCTGGGTTATTTTAGTGGGTATGCCGGAGTAGCCGGAGAGTCCCACATAACCCGTCCATCCCCCAATGGGCGGGTATGCGTAACGCATTTTTTCCCAGCGTCAACAAAAAAAAAAAAAAAAAAAAGGTTAGGTTAGGTTAGGTTTTTTTTTTTTTTATACTATATGGAAATAAATGGGGTAACGCGAGTGATACGTCTGCCGCCATTTGAAGTAAAGTAAAATTGGGTTTTAGATTTGAGAGCAGGGTGTGGGGTTGAATGCAATCATTCGTAGGGAGAGGGAAGGAGAGATATATAATTGAATATAATAAATTTTGATGTTCCGCCATGCGGCGCGGCCTCGCAATGAGGCCGAGCCGTACTTAGGAACTGGCCAAATAGGTATCTTATAAAAGATATATGAATATAATAAATTTTGATGTTCCGCCATGCGGCAAGGCCTCGCAATGAGACCGAGCAGCACTTAGGAACTGGCCAAATAGGTATTTAATAAAAGATATAATAAAATCTGAATATTAGTATAATATATTGGATTTTAGATGTTCCGCCATGCGGCACGACCTCGCAATAAGGCCGATCCGCACTTTGGAACTGGCCAAAGGGGGTATCTTATAAAAGATATAATAATATATGGATTTAAATGCTTCATTCCACACCCCCTCACATATGTGATAGAGGTGTGGAATGAACCACAGTAAAAGAAAAATTAAAGTAAATATGTATTTATATATATTATGTACATGCTAATATATAATAAAAATATAAACTAAATGTAGAGTTGACGCGCGGACCGGCAAATAGGATGCCTGAAGGGCACCCCGTAAACCGACCCGCGCGCCAACCCATGAACTGGTATATACTATAACTCAGGAACGGTCCTATAAGTCATACCATATACCAGCGGAATTTGTGTTCGTGTTTGTCGAGTGTTATGTTGAGTTGAAAGTTTTGAGTGTTTTGATAATGTAGTGTATGTGTTTGTGGAATGTTTCTATGGTGGTGGGGTGGTCAAGTACAGTACGTAAGTTAAAGGGGTCAGGGCTATCCGTAGCCAGAAGGTGGTCGGTTCTGGTAGCCAGAAAGCGTGGGCAGTCTACGATTAAGTGGTTGAGGGTTTGGGCTGTTTGGTTATCACAAGGACAGACATCGTTGTCGGTTATTTTAAACCTGTGCAAGTATGCCTTGTGGTAACCATGGTTGGAGAGGAGTTGTGTTACCGCGAAGTTAGGTTGTACGAGCTTGATATAGGATATCAAGTCGTCATGTGTAGGTAGAAGTGTTTTGATATATGTGGTGTGGTCGTAGAGTTCTGTCAGTGAGGCGGAGGAGGTGTTTGAGTTGGTGTGCTTGATGTGGCTGATTGGGATGGAGAAATAGTCCGGGATTCGGTGTAATTCCGCAGCAGATTTGGCTGCAGAGTCTGCCATTTCATTGCCGGGAATTCCGACATGGGACTTAATCCATCCGAATCGAATGTCAATACCGGCAGGCAGTGCGTCGTGCAGGTATCGGTGAATTTTGGTGGCAAAGTGGTTGGCGCTATTGGGGTTCTCGAGCTCCGTCAATCCCGACCGGCAATCTGACAAAATGAGGTTCCGTCGCGAATTGTTGTCCAGTATCCATCTGCAGGCATGCTCTATGGCGAGCATTTCTGCCTGAAATACTGAGCAACAATCATGCAATTTCAGCTTCTTAATGATGGAGGGGGAGTTCGGCCGCAGTATAACTACAGCCGCCCCTACCCCACCATCATGTTTACTGCCGTCTGTATACAGTTGGACGGTGTCGTCAGTGATCATGGAGTTCACATCCTCAGAGGTGAGGGCGGATGTGAATCTTATGCCGGTTCTATGCGAAGGGTGAAGGAGCTCGGAAGCAGGTACAAGGCTTTCGATGGGGCAATCAGGTGGTAAATGAGCGGAATAGCCGCGGAGTTTGGTCAGCTCATTATCTGCGAACTCGAGGATCTTCGCAGGTAATGGCGTTAAGTTGGCTAGACAGATGGCAGTGGGGGTGTTGAGGGTGCGAAAGCCTTGTACGATCTTCAGGGCAAATAGTCTTTGTAAAGACAGGAGCTGTTTGTGTATGTGTTTGTATTTGAGGCATCCAGACCAGATGCTAGCAGCGTAGCACACAATAGGTTGGATGACGTGTTCGTATATGATTTTAACATTACCAGGGTGTACGCCCCAAGTGGGCCTTATGAAGATGGTTAGCTTATTGAGGAGCTTTTTAGCTTTCTCAATAATATAACCACAGTGTTTTGTGAATCTGAGTTTCCTGTCGATTATGATGCCGAGATATTTGAAACTGTCTGAAAAAGTCAGAGTCTGATCGCCCATGGAGATATTGCATCTAGTGGATTTGTTAGTAAAGCCCAGCACCTGGGTTTTACTTGGACCAAATGTAAGTTTGACTGAGTTACCCCAGTCAAGGATCTGGGAAAGAGCAGAGTTGGTGATGGTTTCCAGCTCAGAGGTGGTTTTGGCGTGAGAAATTAAAAGCACGTCATCAGCGTAGGCCTGAAGATGGCAGCCATTAGGCAGTTGCAGGTCCAGCAGTTCGTCCAGGACGATGTTCCACAGAGCAGGGCCGCAAACGGAGCCCTGTATGCAGCCCATCGTCATGGGCTTACTGGCCTGACAGTCGGCAAAGGAGAGGCTGACTTGACGGCTTTCGACGTAACTTAAAAGAGTGTTGTATAAGTTACGGGGGCATTTGGAGTTACGTAATCGCAGGAAAATGGCAGGCCACCAAGCGTGATCAAACGCTGCCTTGATGTCCAGGGAGGTGGCAATGACATGTTCCTGGTTGGAGAGAGCGCGCCTGACATTGCTGAGGGCATTGTCGAGCGCTTGGTAGGTGGAGGTTCGTAATTTGAACCCGAATTGAAGTTTGGAGGAGTTGTTGGTGGTGCATAGATGGTGAGTCAGTCTGTTTGTGAGTAGTTTTTCAAAGAGCTTGCCGAAAACGTTAATTAGTCCTATAGGTCTGAAAGCGGACAAGGTCGTGTAGTCCGTTTTCTCCTGTTTAGGAATAATTTTCGCTACGGCAGTCTTCCATGCTTTGGGAAAGTAATTAAGGGTCAGACATCTGTTGAGGAGGTCTGTGATAGTTTGGGGGAATAGAATGGTGAACTGCAGGCAGATGTCCGAAGTAAGGTGGTCGTTTCCGGGGGCCTTACGGTGATTCATGCTTTTGAGGCATTGAATCACCTCTGTTTGAGTAAAAGCCGGATCTGCCTGAGTGTCGATGGGTTGACGCATGGTGGATCTGACTCGTTTCTGTGTGTCAGTAGTGTCGGGAGTGTCGTCTGGATAAAAGTTGTTGAGTAGTGCATTTGCAGTGTCGGTGGAGTTATTTGTGTAAGTGCCGTCGGCGAGCCTGAGAGTGGAGGGCGGTTGTCTCAAGGGGGAGGTCTTGATGATCCGATTCGTGACCGAGTACACATCCTCTTTTTTCTGCTTAGCGCAGAATTCGCGGAAATTTTCGGTGGAAGCGGCACGAATCGCATCAGCATACTCCCTTCTCGCCTCCTCATTGTCAGTGAGTAGGTCATCCATGGGGCGATTTCGGCGTCGGCGGTTTAACATCCGGTGGTGGATGGACAAGACCCGAGATTTGAGTGTCTCGAGGTTATCGTTCCACCAGGGTGCGCGATGTTGGTGATGTGAATTACGGGGAAGTATCTTGTCGCATGCGCGTTGGATGCCAGAGGTGATGTGGGCAATGTAGTTATCTACTTCCGGGATCTGCAGTTGAGTGAGATGAGTATTAAAGTTTATATGGGTCTCGAGTTCCCGAGCGAATCGGTCGGAAACTCGATCCCATTTCACGTTAGATGTGTTATATCTAAACGTGGTAAGTTTGGCACTCTTGGCAAGGGGAGTTCGGTTCAAAGATAGGTTGAATGTTATGGCCCGGTGCTCGGTAGATGGGCACAAGGCGGGCTCCACCCTCCAGTCACAGACTCGCACGCGGTCCGGGTCATTAGTGAGGGTGAGATCAATAATGGAGGACCTAAGGCGACTGTGTGTGGTCGTGACAAAAGTGGGCTCGCTGCCCGTGTTGAGTACGTGTAGGTTGTGTAGTAATGTTATGTCGGCGACGGTGTTACCCCTCCTATTATTGCAGAGCGAACCCCAAAGGCTGTGCCAGCCATTGAAGTCGCCGCATATAATATGGCTGGAATCTGCAGTCTTTTGCAAGAAAGCAGAGAATTTGTCGAGGGTATTGTGAGTGTCGTCGCGAGGCTCAACATAGAGGGAAGTGGCAAAAAGGGGTTTGTTGGCCTTGGTGAGGATCTTGACGATAGCCATATTGGCATCGGAGAACTCGGTGAAGCCGATGGTGCAGCAAAGGCGCTCCCTGACAAGGATCGCGGCCTTGGTGTTCAGAGAGGGCTGGGGAAATTGGTAGGTGATGTACCCAGGGATAGGGCCCATCAGTCTACCCGAACCAATGTACGGTTCGTTGACGAAAATGATGTCAGTTTTGTGTCTGTGTGTGTGGGTTTTGAGTTCGTGAGTGGCATTTCTGCCACGCCCGAGATTAACCTGGACGCATGTAAAATGTGTGTGTGTGTTGTGATTGCGTGAGGTGTTACTGTCCATAATCGGTTCGGTTCTTAACTTTGTCCATCATATGGACTAACCTAGGACAGGCGTTGGAGGTGGCACTATGGCGCGTGTTGGTGAGGGTCAAGTTAAATCTCTTGGCGTGAGAGATGCAATTGTAGCAATCCACCTTGGTGGGGTCGGCCTTGACTGGACAATTTTTGTAAGTGTGGGTCATGGCGGAGCAGAACGAGCATACGCTGTCCTTCTCCGTACATTGGGTGCGAGTGTGGCCGAACTTCAGGCACTTGTAACACTGAAGTAGGGGAGTGTAGCCTTCAGCGTGTACACGTTGATGGTCTACATTTATCTTCTGGGCCTTTATGATTTCCCTCCAAAGGGGAGGGGATGCCATAAAGACGGCGTTGTAAAGCTGAGGGTTGCGGTTACCCCGTTTGAACTTGAAGACAAGATCAGACGGGGAGTATTTAGTGGAGAAGGTGTTCTGGTGAAGAATAATCTGGGAAAGTTCCGATTGCTCGGTATGAGAGGCCACACCCTTGAGGATGATCATGGGTTTGAGTTTTTTGCTGGGTTCAGCAGAAATGTTGGAGGCATTGGAGATCTTTTTGAGGGCGATATCGCGCTGGCTTTCGCTTGCGAATTCAACCCTCACCTTGTTATTAGAGACATATCTGACTTCAAGGGGGCAGAAGTCTGTGTCTCTAAAGGTTACCTCGGATCTGAAGGACTTGAGTGTCTCTTTAGCAGAGGACACCTCCTTCTTGGGCGCAACGATGATGCTGGGCTTAGTGGTGGGAATCTTGGGGGGAGGTATAGAAGATACCACATCTGCATAGCGCAGTCTGGGTTGGGCTTGGGGGGGCTTGAGAGTCTTTTTCAGGGACTCAATTTCGTCTCTGATAATCTTAGAGACGTCTGTTATGATCTCCTGTTTGAAAAGTGTATGGTTAGGAATGGTTGGTTGAGAAGGCACAGGAGGGGGGGGAGCCTTGAAGGCTTCCACATCGTCGAAGATGCGGAGAATGGCGGCCTTGTTCTCCTTCTTGAGGCTTCTGCCAGCAAGGAGAAGCTTCCTAGCCTCTTTCAGTTTCCCCATCACCATTTTGTAAAATGGGTCAGGGGCAGAGTTGTTAGTGGAGGCGGTGGAATCCGCCGAGAGATTGAGGCGGAAATCCTCATCGGGGGCGGTGTTAGGCACCTCATGGAGCCCCTCCTCGTCGGAGAGGTTTAGGGAGTCGCTTCGAGAGCGTCTAGGGTCTTGCGTTGACATTGTGTAGTGTAGTGAAAATGTGAAACTACCTGATTTTTTTAAAGGGTGAAGGAGAGTGCGCAGATATGTGCTTATAGGGCTTTATCGGGAGCTCAGAGGGAGCTCTATCCGATGCTAAAATAAAAAAAAATGACTATTCCCTATATGGCCTTACGACTACCGGGTGGGTGGGTGGGTAGTTGAAATTTGAAATCGCGGTTTAAAAAAAAATATTCACTAAAAATCGGAACTAGATCCTATATGCGCGAGTGAGGTGTCGAAAGACGCGCCTAGCCGAGATCTATCCGATAAAAATTACAGCGCAGAAGGCGCCGTGCAAAAAAGGGTTAGGTTAGGTTAGGTTAGGTTAGGTTAGGTTACCCTCCTCCAACGCCCTTCTCCCTTCTACCACCCCGACCAACCAGCAGGGCTGGACGAGGGTGGTCGGTAAGGGGAAGGGCAAGGGCAAAAGGACGGCAGCTGTCGTCCCTGCCGTCCCTGCCACCACCACTCCCAGCCAGTCCCAGCCGACTAGCAAAGGGAAGGGGAAAGGGAAAGGGAAGGCCAATACCACCCCCCCAGCCCCAGCCGTCTCCGCCACCACCCCTGCCGGTCAGTCGTCGACTGGCAAGGGAAAGGGGAAGGGTTCGCCCCCAGCCGGTGCCAAGAGGAACCTAGTTCCTCCCAAGACCGCGGCCGTTGTGGTGACGCTCACCGCAGAGGCCGCGGAGCGGGGTGAGACGTACGCGTCCATAATGGTGCGGGCGCGTGCAAATGCTGATCCCACCAAATTGGGGATCGGCAAAGTCTCATGCCGCAAGACACAGGCTGGGGCTCGTATATTCGAGTTCCCTGGTGCGGAGGGCGGCAAAAACGCGGACCTCTTCGCAGCTAAGCTGCAAGAGGTCATCGCAGACTCGGCGAAGGTGGCCAGGCCGGTGAAGTCGGCGGCCTTCGAGGTGACGGACCTGGACGACTCCGTCACCAAGGAGGAGGTGGTAGCGGCGGTCGCAGCCATAGGTGGCTGCGCAGTCGCAGCGGTGCAGGGCGGGGGCATCAGGCCCGGGCGCGGCGGCATGGGCGCAATTCGCCTGGAGTGCCCAGTCGCCGCTGCCAAAGCCGTCCTCGAGAAGGGACGGCTCGCCGTCGGGTTCAGCTCGGCGGCGGTCCGGGCCCTTGAGGTCCTGCCGCTGAGGTGTTACCGGTGCTTCGGCATCGGCCACACCCGGGCCCTCTGTCCGTCCAGTGTCGACAGGGCGGACAGCTGCTACCGCTGCGGCAAGGAGGGGCACAAAGCCGCCTCCTGCGAGGCCACCGCACCGCACTGCGCGGTGTGTGCCGCCAGTGGCCGCCCTGCGGGCCACATTATGAAGGGGAGGAATTGTATTCCTCCCCTTAAGAAGGGCAAAGCGCAGGCGCCGACCCGGCCTGTCGCTGCCACCGCCACCCCAGTAGCTGGGACCTCGGCGGCTGTGGAGGAGGAAGGTGTGATGTCCGATGCATAGAATCGAACATCGAATCCTCCAGGCGAACACCAACCACTGCAGAGCGGCACAGGATCTGTTGATGCAGACTGTGGCCGAGTGGTTGGTGGACGTGGCGGTGGTTGCCGAGCCGTACTCGATACCTGGCCGCTGGCTGGGTGATCGAGACGGCTTGGTGGCGTTGGTGTCGCGGCCTTCCACGGACTCCCCTCCCCTCTCGCTTTTAGAGAGGGGTCCGGGATACGTGGCCGCCGCGTGGGGAGACATAGCCCTGGTCGGGGTCTATTTCTCCCCAAACCGCCCTCTAAGGGACTTCGAGGATTTTCTCGAAGTCCTTACGGCAGTCGTCGGGAGGGCGGCGCCACGTCAGGTCGTCATATTGGGCGACCTGAACGCCAAGGCGGTGGCCTGGGGCAACCCAGCGGCGTCCTGCAACGTCCGGGGGCACGCCGTCGAATTTTGGTCGGCTTCGTGCGGCGTGTCCCTCCTGAACAGGGGGGATGTTCACACGTGTGTGCGGCAACGGGGAGGGTCAGTGGTGGACGTATCGTTCGCCACCCCCGTTCTAGCCGCCCGCGTCGTGAACTGGCGGGTGGAGTTGGTGGAGACCCTGTCGGACCACCGATATGTGCGGTTCGACATCTCCACCCAGAGCCCGCGGGGGATGGCCCGCTCGGGCCAATCTCCCTTCCCGCGGTGGGCTCTCACCCGCCTGGACCGGGAGGCAGCCCAGGAGGCTGCGTTCCTCCGGGACTGGCTCTCGCCCCCTGTTGAGGTCACGGACGTGGACGCCGCAGCGGTTCAGCTGCGGGGGTCCCTGACCGAGGTGTGCAACTCCAGCATGCCTCGGTCTCGCCGTCCGCCTCCCCGTCGCGCCGTTTATTGGTGGACGGGGGAGCTGGCGGCGCTACGGGCCGCGTGCGTGGAGGCCAGGAGGGCCTACACGCGGAGTCGGCGGCGCACCAGCCGATGTCAGGCTGAGGAGGACCGCCTCTACGCCTCTTACCTAGAGGCAAAGACGGTCCTCAAGTCGGAAATGTGCGCCGCCGAGGACTCGGCAAAGGCCGAGATGCTGGAGGGCCTCGACAGGGATCCGTTTGGGAGGCCGTATAAGCAGGCGCGGAGCCAGCTGCGCCCTTACGGTCCCCCATTAGCGGAGACCCTAGAGCCGGCGTTGCTGGATGGGGTGGTTCGGTCACTGTTTCCGCGCAGGACCGACTTCACCCCACCAACGATGAACCCCCCGCTGGGGGGGGTGGTGGCTTCGCCGGAGGAGGAGGTCCCTCCAGTATCGGTGGAGGAATTTCGCGCGGGGGTTCTGTCCCTCCGCGCGAAGAAGACGGCCCCTGGACCGGATGGTGTCCCCGCACGGGTGGTGGCCATCGCGGCGTCCCTCATGGAGGAGAGGTTTCGGGACCTCTTCAGCGCGTGCCTGACGGCTGGGAGGTTCCCGAAAATCTGGAAGGAGGGGCAGCTTTGCCTGCTCCGGAAGGAGGGACGCCCGGTGGACTCCCCCTCGGCATACCGGCCCATCGTTCTTCTCGGTGAGGTCGGTAAATTGTTCGAGGGGATCATCGCCACCCGGCTTAATAGCCAGTTGCGGGAGGTAGGGCCAGACCTGTCGGACGCCCAGTTCGGGTTTCGACAGGGGCGTTCGACGGTCGACGCGGTGGCCCTACTCAGGGGCCAAGTGCAGGAGGCGGTTGGAGATGGGGACGGAGTGTTGGCGGTGTCGTTCGACATCGCCAACGCCTTCAACTCCGTGCCCCACTCGACCATATTGGAGGCACTCCGGTATCACGGAGTGCCCCAATATCTGCGGGCGATCTTGGCCAACTACCTGGAGGACCGGGAGGTCCTCCTGGCGGACAGGACGGCCAGGATCAGGCGCTACGGCGCGGAATCCGGTGTTCCACAAGGCTCGGTGCTAGGGCCCCTCTTGTGGAACATCGGATTCGATTGGCTCCTGCGGGGCACCCTCCTCCAGGGCACGAGTGTCATCTGCTACGCGGATGACACTCTCCTCGTTGCCCGGGGGAGGGACTTTCGGGAGGCGGCCTGTCTGGCCTCGGCTGGCGGATCCTTAGTGGCAGGTAGGATCCGCCAGCTTGGTTTGAGGGTAGCGCTGAACAAGACCGAGGCCGTGTTCTTTCACGGGCCTCGGCAGCGCTGCCCTCCAGACGCCCACATCGTCGTGGAGGGCGTCCGAATAGGGGTCGGGGCCCAGATGAAGTATCTGGGCCTCGTGCTGGACAGCAGGTGGCGCTTCGGCCCGCACTTCAGCGGGCTGTCGACGCGCCTGCTTAAGGCCGCGGACGCCCTCTCATGGCTCCTCCCGAACCTGGGCGGGCCCAAGGAGCGATGCCGGCGCCTCTATGCCGGCATCCTCAAGAGCATGGCCTTATATGGGGCACCCATCTGGGCGGACTCCCTCCATAGGAGGGAGAATGCAACCGCCATCCGCAGGCCCCAACGGGCCATTGCACAGCGGGTGGCGAGAGCCTACCGCTCAGTGGGCTTTGCGGCGGCGTGCGCTCTGGCCGGCACCCCTCCCTGGGAATTGGAGGCATGGGTGCTTGCCAGAGTGTACGAATGGGCGGCGCGGCGTAGGGCGCTGGGTGAGCGCCCCGCCGCGCAAGAGCGGGATGCCGTGCGGCGGGAGGCGAGGGACGCAATCGTCCTACACTGGACACGGGACCTCGCCTCCGCCACATTTGGACGCCGGACGCTGGACGCGCTCGGTCCAGTCCTGCGGGACTGGCTCGAGCGCCCCCACGGTTTCCTCTCGTTCCGTCTAGTGCAGGTGTTGTCCGGACATGGCTGTTTCGGAACGCACCTGCACCGGATTCGGAGGGAGGAGACCCCGGCGTGCCACGATTGTGGAGCCGCGGAGGACACGGCGCAGCACACCTTCGAGGTGTGCCCAGCCTGGGCTGGGCTGCGCCGTGCCCTGACAGATGTGGTCGGGCAGGACCTCTCACTTCCCAGTGTGGTAAACTCCATGCTGGGGAGTGAGGAGGCTTGGGCGGCGGTTGCCTCCTTTTGCGAGGATGTCATGTCGCAAAAGGAGGCGGCGGAGCGCGCGCGGGAGGATGATCCTCTCGCGCCACCGCTCCGCAGGCGAAGAAGGGGTGGGAGAAGGCGGTTATACGACCGTCGCCTCCCACCTTCTGGTGGTGATTAGCGGGCGACAGGCGCGGGGGCGCCTTCGCTCGCATTGCACAAATCGCCACCATCGTCGGGCGGGAACGGCCGAGCACTCACGGTCGTTCCCGGGCTCCTCCACTTAGGGAGGGGCGTGCGGGCCCCGCTGTAAAGGCGGGCGGTCGTCGGTGGGGGACTGGACGTAAAGGCTGTGCCGGTTTCCCAGTCCTCCTCCAAATAGACGATGCGGGAGTGCCGCTGGGTTATTTTAGTGGGTATGCCGGAGTAGCCGGAGAGTCCCACATAACCCGTCCATCCCCCAATGGGCGGGTATGCGTAACGCATTTTTTCCCAGCGCAAACAAAAAAAAAAAAAAAAAAAAAAAAAAAAAAAAAAAAAAAAAAAAAAAAAAAAAAAAAAAAAAAAAAAAAAAAAAAAAAAAAAAAAAAAAAAAAAAAAAAAAAAAAAAAGGTTACCCTCCTCCAGGGCACGAGTGTCATCTGCTACGCGGATGACACTCTCCTCGTTGCCCGGGGGAGGGACTTTAGGGAGGCGGCCGGTCTGGCCTCAGCTGGCGGATCCTTAGTGGCAGGTAGGATCCGCCAGCTTGGATTGAGGGTGGCGCTGAACAAGACCGAGGCCGTGTTCTTTCACGGGCCTCGGCAGCGCTGCCCTCCAGACGCCCACATTGTGGTGGAGGGCGTCCGGATAGGGGTCGGGGCCCAGATGAAGTATCTGGGCCTCGTGCTGGACAGCAGGTGGCGCTTCGGCCCGCACTTTAGCAGGCTGTCGACGCGCCTGCTGAAAGCCGCGGACGCCCTCTCATGGCTCCTCCCAAACCTGGGAGGGCCCAAGGAGCGATGCCGGCGCCTCTATGCCGGCATCCTGAAGAGCATGGCCCTGTATGGGGCACCCATCTGGGCGGACTCCCTCCACAGGAGGGAGAATGCAACCGCCATCCGCAGGCCCCAACGCGCCATTGCACAGCGGGTGGCGAGGGCGTACCGCTCGGTGGGTTTTGCGGCGGCGTGCGCTCTGGCCGGCACCCCTCCCTGGGAATTGGAGGCATGGGTGCTCGCCAGAGTGTACGAATGGGTGGCGCGGCGTAGGGCGCTGGGTGAGCGCCCCGCCGCGCAAGAGCGGGAGGCCGTGCGGCGGGAGGCGAGGGACGCAATCGTTGTCCATTGGACACGGGACCTCGCCTCCGCCACCTTCGGACGCCGGACGCTGGACGCGCTCGGCCCAGTCCTGCGGGATTGGCTCGAGCGCCCCCACGGTTTCCTCTCTTTCCGTCTGGTGCAGGTGTTGTCCGGGCATGGCTGCTTCGGAGCGCACCTGCATCGGATCCAGAGGGAGGAAACCCCGGCGTGCCACCATTGCGGAGCCGCGGAGGACACGGCGCAGCACACCCTCGAGGTGTGCCCAGCCTGGGCTGAGCTGCGCCGTGCCCTGACAGATGTGGTCGGGCAGGACCTCTCACTTCCCAGTGTGGTGAACTCCATGCTGGGGAGTGAGGAGGCTTGGGCGGCGGTTGCCTCCTTTTGCGAGAATGTCATGTCGCAAAAGGAGGCGGCGGAGCGCGCGCGGGAGGATGATCCTCTCGCGCCGCCGCTCCGCAGGCGAAGAAGGGGTGGGAGACGGCGGTTGTACGATCGTCGCCTCCCTCCTTCTGGTGGTGATTAGCGGGCGACAGGCGCGGGGGCGCCTTCGCTCGCATTGCACTAATCACCACCCTCGTCGGGCGGGAACGGCCGAGCACTCACGGTCGTTCCCGGGCCCCTCCACTTAGGGAGGGGCGTGCGGGCCCCGCTGTAAAGGCGGGCGGTCGTCGGTGGGGGACTGGACGTAAAGGCTGTGCCGGTTTCCCAGTCCTCCTCCAAATAGACGATGCGGGAGTGCCGCTGGGTTATTTTAGTGGGTATCCCGGGACTAGCCCGGCGAGTCCCACATAACCCGTCCATCCCCCAATGGGCGGGTATGCGTAACGCATTTTTTCCCAGCGTCAACAAAAAAAAAAAAAAAAAAAAAAAAAAAAAAAAAAAAGGTTAGGTTAGGTTAGGTTAGGTTAGGTTAGGTTGGGGAACCACCCCACAGTGCTTACGTCCTCGTCGTGTTCCCCGGAAACGTCCCAGTTCTGACCACCGTAACGGAGTGGCAGACTGGGTACGGCTAAAGTGCACTGTGATTCGTTGCGAACTATATTGCCTGGATTGCTTCGAAACTGCGGATTATGCCTAAAATGCATAAACCTGCGCGGGATGCCCTCGGGCATTTCGTGAAACAAGGCCCTTCTCAGGGCCAACCCAAAGGCCCTTCTCAGGGCCAACCAAAAGGCCCTTCTCAGGGCCAACCAAAAGGCCCTTCTCAGGGCCAACACGACGCGTCGGCGTCGGAAGGCAGAGCCTTCTACGGAGGGAGAGCGGGAGATATGTCGGACTCCGACATTGAGTCAATTGCGTCGGATGGTGATTCGATGGCGCTCGATGTTTGTCGATCGCGATCGGCATCGAGGAAGCGGACCTTCCTCAAGGTTGTGTCCGATGGGTCCTCGGGCTCAGGCTCGGCGAAGGAGCCTAAAAAGCGGGTCAAGGCCAAGAAGTTGGCAATTACAGCAGATACCCACGACGTGGGTTTGGCAGACGCCCAGCGGGAGTTGGACCTGGCTCAGCGGGAGCGGCTCCAACAAGACCTGGAGGAGCAGGTAGCGGCCAGGGAGGAACGGGCGCGCGCCGCCCGTGCCAAATCAGGATACGGAGCGTCCCGCGTTCTGTACGCGGACCACTCCCTTGCCGAACTGGAGCGGATGGCATTGGAGGACGAGGAGGTAATCGTCCAGGTCGCCACCAAGTCCTCCCACCTAAAAGGGACTTTTCAAAAGTCCCTCAAATGCCGGGCCGCCAGTATGCGCGGCATCATCGCGGAGCTGGTCAACCGCAAGGCCAGCGACGAATCGCGGCAACTGCAGGCGAAAGTGGATCGCCTGCAGTTGGAGGTCAGCCAGCTGCATTTAAAGCTGGCTGAAGCCACGGCCCAGCCATCGCAAGCCGAGCCCAGGCCTGCGGCAGAGGGCCTCGCTCCGTCCTCTGGCCTTGAGGAAATCCTCCGCAGGGCTATGGGGGAGCAGAGGGATTTTGTGAGGGCCTGCTTAGCGGGCATCGAGGACCGGTTACTGCCGGAGAAACGCCTCCGACCGCCACTTGCGGCGGACAAGAGGCGACAGGAGCCGGTGCCTACCTCCCAGACGGAGGACGCCCTTCTACCTTCGACCACCCCGACCAGCCAGCAGGGCTGGACGAAGGTGGTCGGTAAGGGAAAGGGCAAGGGCAAAAGGACGGCAGCAGTCGTCCCTGCCGTCCCCGCCACCACCACTCCCGGCCAGTCGCAGCCGACTGGCAAAGGGAAGGGGAAAGGCAAAGGGAAGGGGAAGAGCACCCCCCCAGCCCCAGCCGTCTCCGCCACCACCCCTGCCGGTCAGTCGCAGTCGGCCGACAAGGGAAAGGGACAGGGCAAGAGTTCCGCCCCAGCCGGTGTCAGGAGGAACTTAGTTCCTCCCAAGACCGCGGCCGTCGTGGTGACGCTCACCGCAGAGGCCGCGGAGCGGGGTGAGACGTACGCGTCCATGTTGGTGCGGGCGCGTGCCACTGCCGATCCCACCAAACTGGGGATCGGCAAAGTCTCATGCCGCAAGACCCAGGCTGGGGCTCGAATTTTTGAGTTCCCTGGTGCGGAGGGCGGCAAAAACGCGGACCTCTTCGCAGCTAAGCTGAAAGAGGTCATCGCAGACTCGGCGAAGGTGGCGAGGCCGGTGAAGTCGGCGGCCATCGAGGTGACGGATCTGGACGACTCCGTCACCAAGGAGGAGGTGGTGGCAGCAATCGCAGCCATAGGGGGCTGCGAAGTCGCAGCGGTACAGGGCGGGGGCATCAGGCCCGGGCGTGGCGGCATGGGCACTATTCGCCTAGAGTGCCCAGTCGCCGCTGCCAAAGCCGTCCTCGAGAAGGGACGGCTCGCCGTCGGGTTCAGCTCGGCGGCGGTCCGGGCCCTTGAGGACCAGCCTCTGCGGTGTTACCGGTGCTTCGGCATCGGTCACACCCGAGCCCTCTGTCCGTCCAGCATTGACAGGACGGGCAGTTGCTACCGCTGCGGCAAGGAGGGGCACAAGGCCGCCTCCTGCGAGGCCGCCGCACCGCACTGTGCGGTGTGTGCCGCCAGTGGCCGCCCTGCGGGCCACATTATGAAGGGGAGGAATTGTATTCCTCCCCTTAAGAAGGGCAAAACTCAGGCGCCGACCCGGCCTGTCGTTGCCACCGCCACCCCAGTAGCTGGGACTTCGGCGGCTGTGGAGGAGGGGGGTGCGATGACCGACTAATGGGTAGGGTCGAACATCGCATCCTCCAGGCGAACACCAACCACTGCAGAGCGGCACAGGATCTGTTGATGCAGACTGTGGCCGAGTGGTTGGTGGACGTGGCGGTGGTTGCCGAGCCGTACTCGATACCTGGCCGCTGGCTGGGTGATCGAGACGGCTTGGTGGCGTTGGTGTCGCGGCCTGCCACGGACTCCCCTCCCCTCTCGCTTTTAGAGAGGGGTCCGGGATACGTGGCCGCCGCGTGGGGAGAAATAGCCCTGGTCGGGGTCTATTTCTCCCCAAACCGCCCTCTAAGGGACTTCGAGAATTTTCTCGAAGTCCTTACGGCAGTCGTCGGGAGGGCGGCACCACGTCAGGTCGTCGTGGTGGGCGACCTGAACGCCAAGTCGGTGGCCTGGGGCAACTCAGCGGCGTCCTGCAACGTCCGGGGGCGCGCCGTCGAATTTTGGGCGGCCTCGTGCGGCGTGTCTCTCCTAAACAGGGGGGATGTTCACACGTGTGTGCGGCAACAGGGAGGGTCAGTGGTGGACGTATCGTTCGCCACCCCTGTGCTAGCCGCCCGCGTTGTGAACTGGCGGGTGGAGATGGTGGAGACCCTGTCGGACCACCGATATGTGCGGTTCGACATCTCCACCCAGAGCCCGCGGGGAATGGCCCGCTCGGGCCAATCACCCTTCCCGCGGTGGGCTCTCACCCGCCTGGACCGGGAGTCAGCCCAGGAGGCGGCGTTCCTCGAGGACTGGCTCTCGCCCCCTGTGGAGGGCACGGACGTGGACGCCGCAGCGGTTCGGCTGCGGGGGTCCCTGACCGAGGTGTGCAACTCCAGCATGCCTCGGTCTCGCCGTCCGCCTCCCCGTCGCGCCGTTTATTGGTGGACGGTGGAGCTGGCGGGGCTCCGGGCCGCGTGCGTGGAGGCCAGGAGGGCCTACACGCGGAGTCGGCGGCGCACCAGCCGATGTCAGGCTGAGGAGGACCGCCTCTACGCCTCTTACCTAGAGGCAAAGACGGTCCTCAAGTCGGAAATGTGCGCCGCCGAGGACTCGGCAAAGGCCGAGATGCTGGAGGGCCTCGACAGGGATCCGTTTGGGAGGCCGTATAAGCAGGCGCGGAGCCAGCTGCGCCCTTACGGTCCCCCATTAGCGGAGACCCTAGAGCCGGCGTTGCTGGATGGGGTGGTTCGGTCACTGTTTCCGCGCAGGACCGACTTCACCCCACCAACGATGAACCCCCCGCTGGGGGGGGTGGTGGCTTCGCCGGAAGAGGAGGTGCCTCCAGTGTCGGTGGAGGAATTTCGCGCGGGGGTTCTGTCCCTCCGCGCGAAGAAGACGGCCCCTGGACCAGATGGCGTCCCCGCACGGGTGGTGGCCATCGCAGCGTCCTTCATGGAGCAGAGGTTTCGGGACCTCTTCAGCGCGTGCCTGACGGCTGGGAGGTTCCCGAAGATCTGGAAGGAGGGGCAGCTTTGCCTGCTCCGGAAGGAGGGACGCCCGGTGGACTCCCCCTCGGCATACCGGCCCATCGTTCTGCTCGATGAGGTCGGTAAATTGTTCGAGGGGATCATCGCCACCCGGCTAAATAGCCAATTGCGGGAGGTAGGGCCAGACCTGTCGGACGCCCAGTTCGGGTTCCGACAAGGGCGTTCGACGGTCGACGCGTTGGCCCTACTCAGGGGCCAAGTGCGGGAAGCGGTCGAGGCTGGGGACGGAGTGTTGGCGGTGTCGTTCGACATCGCCAACGCCTTCAACTCCGTGCCCCACTCGACCATATTGGAGGCACTCCGGTATCACGGAGTGCCCCAATATCTGCGGGCGATCCTGGCCAACTACCTGGAGGACCGGGAGGTCCTCCTGGCGGACAGGACGGCCAGGATCAGGCGCTACGGCGCGGAATCCGGTGTTCCACAGGGCTCGGTGCTAGGGCCCCTCTTGTGGAACATCGGATTCGATTGGCTCCTGCGGGGCACCCTCCTCCAGGGCACGAGTGTCATCTGCTACGCGGATGACACTCTCCTCGTTGCCCGGGGGAGGGACTTTAGGGAGGCGGCCTGTCTGGCCTCAGCTGGCGGATCCTTAGTGGCAGGTAGGATCCGCCAGCTTGGATTGAGGGTGGCGCTGAACAAGACCGAGGCCGTGTTCTTTCACGGGCCTCGGCAGCGCTGCCCTTCAGACGCCCACATTGTGGTTGAGGGCGTCCGGATAGGGGTCGGGGCCCAGATGAAGTATCTGGGCCTCGTGCTGGACAGCAGGTGGCGCTTCGGCCCGCACTTTAGCGGGCTGTCGACGCGCCTGCTGAAAGCCGCGGACGCCCTCTCATGGCTCCTCCCAAACCTGGGAGGGCCCAAGGAGCGATGCCGGCGCCTCTATGCCGGCATCCTGAAGAGCATGGCCCTGTATGGGGCACCCATCTGGGCGGACTCCCTCCACAGGAGGGAGAATGCAACCGCCATCCGCAGGCCCCAACGCGCCATTGCACAGCGGGTGGCGAGGGCGTACCGCTCGGTGGGTTTTGCGGCGGCGTGCGCTCTGGCCGGCACCCCTCCCTGGGAATTGGAGGCATGGGTGCTCGCCAGAGTGTACGAATGGGTGGCGCGGCGTAGGGCGCTGGGTGAGCGCCCCGCCGCGCAAGAGCGGGAGGCCGTGCGGCGGGAGGCGAGGGACGCAATCGTTGTCCACTGGACACGGGACCTCGCCTCCGCCACCTTTGGACGCCGGACGCTGGACGCGCTCGGCCCAGTCCTGCGGGATTGGCTCGAGCGCCCCCACGGTTTCCTCTCTTTCCGTCTGGTGCAGGTGTTGTCCGGGCATGGTTGCTTCGGAGCGCACCTGCATCGGATCCAGAGGGAGGAAACCCCGGCGTGCCACCATTGCGGAGCCGCGGAGGACACGGCGCAGCACACCCTCGAGGTGTGCCCAGCCTGGGCTGAGCTGCGCCGTGCCCTGACAGATGTGGTCGGAATGGACCTCTCACTTCCCAGTGTGGTGAACTCCATGCTGGGGAGTGAGGAGGCTTGGGCGGCGGTTGCCTCCTTTTGCGAGAATGTCATGTCGCAAAAGGAGGCGGCGGAGCGTGCGCGGGAGGATGATCCTCTCGCGCCGCCGCTCCGCAGGCGAAGAAGGGGTGGGAGACGGCGGTTGTACGATCGTCGCCTCCCTCCTTCTGGTGGTGATTAGCGGGCGACAGGCGCGGGGGCGCCTTCGCTCGCATTGCACAAATCGCCACCATCGTCGGGCGGGAACGGCCGAGCACTCACGGTCGTTCCCGGGCCCCTCCACTTAGGGAGGGGCGTGCGGGCCCCGCTGTAAAGGCGGGCGGTCGTCGGTGGGGGACTGGACGTAAAGGCTGTGCCGGTTTCCCAGTCCTCCTCCACACAGACGATGCGGGAGTGCCGCTGGGTTATTTTAGTGGGTATGCCGGGCTAGCCGGAGAGTCCCACATAACCCGTCCATCCCCCAATGGGCGGGTATGCGTAACGCATTTTTTCCCAGCGCAAACAAAAAAAAAAAAAAAAAAAAAAAAAAAAAAGGTTAGGTTAGGTTAGGTTAGGTTAGGTTAGGTTAGGTTGGGGAGGGGAACCACCCCACAGTGCTTGCGTCCACGTCGCGTTCCCCGGAAACGTCCCAGTTCTGACCACCGTAACGGAGTGGCAGACTGGGTACGGCTAAAGTGCACTGTGCATCGTAGCGATCTTATTGCCGTGACAGCTACGAATCTTGTTTTGTTCGAAATGCCGAAACCTGCGCGGGATGCCCTCGGGCATTTTGTGAAAAAAGGCCCTTCTCAGGGCCAACCCAAAGGCCCTTCTCAGGGCCAACCCAAAGGCCCTTCTCAGGGCCAACCAAAAGGCCCTTCTCAGGGCCAACGCGACGCTGAAGCGTCGAAGGAAGGCAGCGCCTTCTACGGCGGGAGGGAGGGCGATTTGTCGGACTCCGACATTGAGTCCGTTGGGTCGGATGCCAGTGCGATGGCGATCGAGGATCCTCGATCGCGATCGGCATCTAGGAAGCGGAGCTTCCTAAAAGTCGTGTCCGATGGGTCCTCGGGCTCAGGTTCAGCGAAGGGGCCCGGAAGGAGGGTCAAGTCCAGAAAGGCGACGACAGCGGCAGACACCCACGACGTGGGTCTAGCCGACGCCCAACGCGAGTTGGACCTGGCAAGGCGGGAACAGCTCCAGCAAGAGCTGGAGGAGCGGGTAGCGGCCAAGGAAGAACGGGCGCGCGTCACCCGTGCCAAGTCCGGGTACGGTGCGTCCAGCGTGCTGTACTCGGACCACTCCCTGGCCGAACTGAAGAGGATGGCCTTGGAGGACGAGGAGGCGATCGCGGAGGTCGCCGCCAAGTCCTCGCATCTGAAGGGGACTTTCCAGAAGTCCCTCAGATGCCGGGCCGCCAGCATGCGTGGCATCGTCGCGGAGCTGGTGGACCGCAAGGCCAGCGATGAAACGCGGCAACTGCAGGCGAAGGTAGATCGCCTGCAGTCGGAGGTCAGCCAGCTGCACCTGAAGCTGGCTGAAGCCACGGCCCGGCCGTCGCAAGCCGAGCCCAGACCTGCGGCAGAGGTCCTCGCTCCCTCCTCCGGCCTGGAGGAAATCCTCCGCAAGGCTATGGCGGAGCAGAGGACATTTGTTAGAGCCTGCCTAGCGGGCATCGAGGACCGGCTCCTGCCGGAGAAACGCCTCCGACCGCCGCTTGCAGCGGACAAGAGGCGAGAGGAGCCGGTGCCCACCTCACAGAGGGAGGACGCCCTTCTCCCTTCGACCACCCCGACCAACCAGCAGGGCTGGACGAGGGTGGTCGGCAAGGGGAAGGGCAAGGGCAAAAAGACGGCAGCTGCCGGCCCTGCCGTTCCCGCCACCACCACTCCCAGCCAGTCGCGGCCAGCTGGGAAAGGAAAGGGGAAGGGGAAGAGCACCCCTCCAGCCCCAGCCGTCTCCGCCACCACCCCTGCCGGTCAGTCGTCAACTGGCAAGGGAAAGGGGAAGGGTTCGCCCCCAGCCGGTGCTAAGAGGAACCTAGTTCCTCCCAAGACCGCGGCCGTCGTGGTGACGCTCACCGCAGAGGCCGCGGAGCGGGGTGAGACGTACGCGTCCATGTTGGTGCGGGCGCGTGCCAATGCCGATCCCACCAAACTGGGAATCGGCAAAGTCTCATGCCGCAAGACACAGGCTGGGGCTCGTATATTCGAGTTCCCTGGTGCGGAGGGCGGCAAAAACGCGGACCTCTTCGCAGCTAAGCTGCAAGAGGTCATCGCAGACTCGGCGAAGGTGGCCAGGCCGGTAAAGTCGGCGGCCATTGAGGTGACAGATCTCGACGACTCCGTCACCAAGGAGGAGGTGGTGGCAGCAATCGTAGCCATAGGGGGCTGCGAAGTCGCAGCGGTACAAGGCGGGGGCATCAGGCCCGGGCGCGGCGGCATGGGCGCAATTCGCCTGGAGTGCCCAGTCGCCGCTGCCAAAGCCGTCCTCGAGAAGGGACGGCTCGCCGTCGGGTTCAGCTCGGGTGCGGTCCGGGCACTTGAGGACCAGCCTTTGCGGTGCTACAAGTGCTTCGGAATCGGCCACACCCGAGCCCTCTGTCCGTCCAGTGTCGACAGGACGGACAGCTGCTACCGCTGCGGCAAGGAGGGGCACAAAGCCGCCTCCTGCAAGGCCGCCACGCCGCACTGCGCGGTATGTGCCGCCAGTGGCCGCCCAGCGGGCCACATCATGAAGGGGAGGAATTGTAGTCCTCCCCTTAAGAAGGGCAAGGAACAGGCGCTGACCCGGCCTGTCGCTGCCACCGCCGTCCCAGTGGCTGGGACCTCGGCGGCCGTGGAGGAGAGGGGTGCGATGTCCGATTAATGGGAGTCGAACATCGCATCCTCCAGGCGAACACCAACCACTGCAGAGCGGCCCAGGATCTGCTGATGCAGACTGTGGCCGAGTGGTTGGTGGACGTGGCGGTGGTCGCCGAGCCGTACTCGGTGCCTGGCCGTTGGCTGGGTGACCGGGACGGCTTGGTGGCGTTGGTGTCGCGGCCTGCCACGGACTCCCCTCCCCTCTCGCTTTTAGAGAGGGGTCCGGGATACGTGGCCGCCGCGTGGGGAGAAATAGCCCTGGTCGGGGTCTATTTCTCCCCAAACCGCCCTCTAAGGGACTTCGAGAATTTTCTCGAAGTCCTTACGGCAGTCGTCGGGAGGGCGGCACCACGTCAGGTCGTCGTAATGGGCGACCTGAACGCCAAGTCGGTGGCCTGGGGCAACCCGGCGGCGTCGTGCAACGTCCGGGGGCGCGCCGCCGAATTTTGGTCGGCTTCGTGCGGCGTGTCCCTCCTGAACAGGGGGGATGTTCACACGTGTGTGCGGCAACGGGGAGGGTCAGTGGTGGACGTATCGTTCGCCACCCCCGTGCTAGCCGCCCGCGTCGTGAACTGGCGGGTGGAGATGGTGGAGACCCTGTCGGACCACCGATATGTGCGGTTCGACATCTCCACCCAGAGCCCGCGGGGGATGGCCCGCTCAGGCCAATCTCCCTTCCCGCGGTGGGCTCTCACCCGCCTGGACCGGGAGGCAGCCCTGGAGGCAGCGTTCCTCGAGGACTGGCTCTCGCCCCCTGTGCAGGGCACGGACGTCGACGCCGCAGCGGTTCGGCTCCGGGGGTCCCTGACCGAGGTGTGCAACTCGAGCATGCCTCGGTCTCGCCGTCCGCCTCCCCGTCGCGCCGTTTATTGGTGGACGGCGGAGCTGGCGGCGCTCCGGGCCGCATGCGTGGAGGCCAGAAGGGCCTACACGCGGAGTCGGCGGCGCACCAGCCGATGTCAGGCGGAGGAGGACCGCCTCTACGCCTCTTACGTAGAGGCAAAGACGGTCCTCAAGACGGCAATGTGCGCCGCCGAGGACTCGGCGAAGGCCGAGATGCTGGAGGGCCTCGACAGGGATCCGTTTGGGAGGCCATATAAGCTGGCGCGGAGCCAGCTTCGCCCTTATGGCCCCCCACTAACGGAGACCCTAGAGCCGGCGTTGCTGGATGGGGTGGTTCGGTCGCTGTTTCCGCGCAGGACCGAATTCGCCCCACCAACGATGAACCCCCCACTGGGGGGGGTGGTGGCTTCGCTGGCGGAGGAGGTCCCTCCGGTTTCAGCGGAGGAATTTGGCGCGGGGGTTCTTTCCCTCCGCGCGAAGAAGACGGCCCCTGGACCGGATGGCGTCCCCGCACGGGTGGTGGCCATCGCGGCGTCCCTCATGGAGCAGAGGTTTCGGGACCTCTTCAGCGCGTGTCTGACGGCTGGGAGGTTCCCGAAACTATGGAAGGAGGGGCAGCTTTGCCTGCTCCGGAAGGAGGGACGCCCGGTGGACTCCCCCTCGGCATACCGGCCCATCGTTCTGCTCGATGAGGTCGGTAAACTGTTCGAGGGGATCCTCGCCACCCGGCTTAACAGCCATTTGCGGGAGGTAGGGCCGGACCTGTCGGACGCCCAGTTCGGCTTTCGACAGGGGCGTTCGACGGTCGACGCGGTGGCCCTACTCAGGGGCCAGGTGCGGGAGGCGGTCGAGGCTGGGGACGGAGTGTTGGCGGTGTCGTTCGACATCGCCAACGCGTTCAACTCCGTGCCCCACTCGACCATATTGGAGGCACTCCGGTACCACGGAGTGCCCCAATATCTGCGGGTGATCCTGGCCAACTACCTAGAGGACCGGGAGGTCCTCCTGGCGGACAGGACGGCCAGGATCAGGCGCTACGGCGCGGAGTCCGGTGTTCCACAGGGTTCGGTGCTAGGGCCCCTCTTGTGGAACATCGGATTCGATTGGCTGCTGCGCGGCACCCTCCTCCAGGGCACGAGTGTCATCTGCTACGCGGATGACACTCTCCTCGTTGCCCGGGGGAGGGATTTTAGGGAGGCGGCCTGTCTGGCCTCAGCTGGCGGATCCTTAGTGGCAGGTAGGATCCGCCAGCTTGGTTTGAGGGTGGCGCTGAACAAGACCGAGGCCGTGTTCTTTCACGGGCCTCGGCAGCGCTGCCCTCCTGACGCCCACATTGTGGTGGAGGGCGTCCGGATAGGGGTCGGGGCCCAAATGAAGTATCTGGGCCTCGTGCTGGACAGCAGGTGGCGCTTCGGCCCGCACTTCAGCGGGCTGTCGACGCGCCTGCTGAAAGCCGCGGACGCCCTCTCATGGCTCCTCCCAAACCTGGGAGGGCCCAAGGAGCGATGCCGGCGCCTCTATGCCGGCATCCTCAAGAGTATGGCCCTGTATGGGGCACCCATCTGGGCGGACTCCCTCCACAGGAGGGAGAATGCAACCGCCATCCGCAGGCCCCAACGGGCCATTGCACAGCGGGTGGCGAGAGCCTACCGCTCAGTGGGCTTCGCGGCGGCGTGCGCTCTGGCCGGCACCCCTCCCTGGGAATTGGAGACATGGGTGCTCGCCAGAGTGTACGAATGGGCGGCGCGGCGTAGGGCGCTGGGTGAGCGCCCCGCCGCGCAAGAGCGGGATGCCGTGCGGCGGGAGGCGAGGGACGCAATCGTCCTACACTGGACACGGGACCTCGCCTCCGCCACATTTGGACGCCGGACGCTGGACGCGCTCGGTCCAGTCCTGCGGGACTGGCTCGAGCGCCCCCACGGTTTCCTCTCTTTCCGTCTGGTGCAGGTGTTGTCCGGGCATGGCTGCTTCGGAACGCACCTGCATCGGATCCAGAGGGAGGAAACCCCGGCGTGCCACGACTGTGGAGCCGCGGAGGACACGGCGCAGCACACCCTCGAGGTGTGCCCAGCCTGGGCTGAGCTGCGCCGTGCCCTGACAGATGTGGTCGGAATGGACCTCTCACTTCCCAGTGTGGTGAACTCCATGCTGGGGAGTGAGGAGGCTTGGGCGGCGGTTGCCTCCTTTTGCGAGAATGTCATGTCGCAAAAGGAGGTGGCGGAGCGCGCGCGGGAGGACGATCCTCTCGCGCCACCTCTCCGCAGGCGAAGGAGGGGTGGGAGAAGGCGGTTGTACGACCGTCGCCTCCCGCCCTCTGGTGGTGATTAGCGGGCGATAGGCGCGGGGGCGCCTTCGCTCGCATTGCACAAATCGCCACCATCGTCGGGCGGGAACGGCCGAGCACTCACGGTCGTTCCCGGGCCCCTCCACTTAGGGAGGGGCGTGCGGGCCCCGCTGTAAAGGCGGGCGGTCGTCGGTGGGGGACTGGACGTAAAGGCTGTGCCGGTTTCCCAGTCCTCCTCCACACAGACGATGCGGGAGTGCCGCTGGGTTATTTTAGTGGGTATGCCGGAGTAGCCGGAGAGTCCCACATAACCCGTCCATCCCCCAATGGGCGGGTATGCGTAACGCATTTTTTCCCAGCGCAAACAAAAAAAAAAAAAAAAAAAAAAAAGGTTAGGTTGGGGAACCACCCCACAGTGCTTGCGTCCACGTCGCGTTCCCCGGAAACGTCCCAGTTCTGACCACCGTAACGGAGTGGCAGACTGGGTACGGCTAAAGTGCACTGTGCATCGTAGCGATCTTATTGCCTGGAAGCTACGAACTTGTCGGAAATGCCTAAACCCGCGCGGGATGCCCTCGGGCATTTCATTAAAAAAGGCCCTTCTCAGGGCCAACCCAAAGGCCCTTCTCAGGGCCAACCCAAAGGCCCTTCTCAGGGCCAACCAAAAGGCCCTTCTCAGGGCCAACGCGACGCCTCGGCGTCGGAAGGCAGAGCCTTCTACGGAGGGAGAGTGGACTCATTGTCGGACTCCGACAATGAGTCCATTGCATCGGATGCAATGGTGATCGCGGCTTGTCGGTCACGATCGGGATCAAGAAAGCGGACTTTTCTGAAAGTCAGTTCTGATGGCTCCTCGGCCTCGGGCTCGGTGAAGGAGCCAAAAAAGAAAATTAAGGCCAAGAAGCAGACGGCCATAATGGCGGATACCCACGACGTGGGTTTGGTGGATGCCCAGCGCGAACTGGACCTGACTCGGCGGGAACAGCTCCAGCAAGAGCTGGAGGAGCGGGTTGCGGCCCAGGAGGAACGGGCGCGCGTCGCCCGTGCAAAGTCCGGGTACGGGGCGTCCCGCGTCCTGTACGCGGACCACTCCTTGGCCGAACTGGAGAAGATGGCCTTGGAGGACGAAGAGGCGATCGTTGAGGTCGCCGCCAAGTCCTCCCACCTAAAGGGGACTTTTCAAAAGTCCCTAAAATGCCGGGCCGCGAGTCTTCGTGAAATCGTTGCGGAGCTGGTGAACCGAAAGGCCAGCGACGAGTCGCGGCAACTGCAGGCAAAAGTGGATCGCCTGCAGTCGGAGGTTAGCCAGCTTCACCTCAAGCTGGCTGAAGCCACGGCCCGGCCATCTCAAGCCGAGCCCAGACCTGCGGCAGAGGGCCTTGCCTCCTCCCCCGGCCTTGAGGATGTCCTCCGCAGGGTCATGGCGGAGGAGAGGGCCTTCGTCAGATCCTGCCTAGCGGGAATAGAGGACCGGCTCTTGCCGGAAAAACGCCTCCGACCGCCACTTGCGGCGGACAAGAGGCGAGAGGAGCCGGTGCCTTCCTCCACGAGGGAGGACGCCCTTCTCCCTTCGACCACCCCGACCAACCAGCAGGGCTGGACGAAGGTGGTAGGTAAGGGGAAGGGCAAAGGCAAAAGGACGGCACCTGTCGTCCCTGCCGTTCCCGCCACCACCATTCCCAGCCAGTCACAGCCGACTGCCAAAGGGAAAGGAAAAGGGAAAGGGAAGGGGAAGAGCACCCCCCCAGCCCCAGCCGTCTCCGCCACCACCCCTGCTGGTCAGTCTACTGGCAAGGGGAAGGGGAAGAGTTCTTCCCCCCCAGCCGGTGCCAAGAGGAACCTTGTTCCTCCAAAGACCGCGGCCGTCGTGGTGACACTCACCGCGGAGGCCGCGGAGCGGGGTGAGACGTACGCGTCCATGTTGGTGCGGGCGCGTGCCACTGCCGATCCCACCAAACTGGGGATCGGCAAAGTCTCATGCCGCAAGACACAGGCTGGGGCTCGTATATTCGAGTTCCCTGGTGCGGAGGGCGGCAAAAACGCGGACCTCTTCGCAGCTAAGCTGCAAGAGGTCATCGCAGACTCGGCGAAGGTGGCCAGGCCGGTAAAGTCGGCGGCCATCGAGGTGACGGATCTAGATGACTCCGTCACCAAGGAGGAGGTGGTGGCAGCAATCGCAGCCATAGGTGGCTGCGCAGTCGCAGCGGTGCAGGGCGGGGGCATCAGGCCCGGGCGCGGCGGCATGGGCACTATTCGCCTGGAGTGCCCAGTCGCCGCTGCCAAAGCCGTCCTCGAGAAGGGACGGCTCGCCGTCGGGTTCAGCTCGGCGGCGGTCCGGGCCCTTGAGGTCCTACCGCTGAGGTGTTACCGGTGCTTCGGCATCGGTCACACCCGGGCCCTCTGTCCGTCCAGTGTCGACAGGGCGGACAGCTGCTACCGCTGCGGCAAGGAGGGGCACAAAGCCGCCTCCTGCGAGGCCACCGCACCGCACTGCGCGGTGTGTGCCGCCAGTGGCCGCCCTGCGGGCCACATTATGAAGGGGAGGAATTGTATTCCTCCCCTTAAGAAGGGCAAAGTGCAGGCGCCGACCCGGCCTGTCGCTGCCACCGCCACCCCAGTAGCTGGGACCTCGGCGGCTGTGGAGGAGGAGAGTGCGATGTTCGATTAATGGGTAGAGTCGAACATCGCATCCTCCAGGCGAACACCAACCACTGCAGAGCGGCACAGGATCTGCTGATGCAGACTGTGGCCGAGTGGTTGGTGGACGTGGCGGTGGTCGCCGAGCCGTACTCGGTACCTGGCCGTTGGCTGGGTGATTGGGACGGCTTGGTGGCGTTGGTGTCGCGGCCTGCCACGGACTCCCCTCCCCTCTCGCTTTTAGAGAGGGGTCCGGGATACGTAGCCGCCGCGTGGGGAGAAATAGCCCTGGTCGGGGTCTATTTCTCCCCAAACCGCCCTCTAAGGGACTTCGAGGATTTTCTCGAAGTCCTTACGGCAGTCGTCGGGAGGGCGGCGCCACGTCACGTCGCCATCCTGGGCGACCTGAACGCCAAGTCGGTGGCCTGGGGCAACCCAGCGGCGTCTTGCAATGTCCGGGGACGCGCCGTCGAATTTTGGGCGGCTTCGTGCGGCGTGTCCCTCCTGAACAGGGGGGATGTTCACACGTGTGTGCGGCAACAGGGAGGGTCAGTGGTGGACGTGTCGTTCGCCACCCCTGTGCTAGCCACACGCGTCGTGAACTGGCGGGTGGAGATGGTGGAGACCCTGTCGGACCACCGATATGTGCGGTTCGACATCTCCACCCAGAGCCCGCGGGGGATGGCCCGCTCGGGCCAATCTCCCTTCCCGCGGTGGGCTCTCACCCGCCTGGACCGGGAGGCAGCCCAGGAGGCTGCGTTCCTCCGGGACTGGCTCTCGCCCCCTGTTGAGGTCACGGACGTGGACGCCGCAGCGGTTCGGCTGCGGAGGTCCCTGACCGAGGTGTGCAACTCCAGCATGCCTCGGTCTCGCCGTCCGCCTCCCCGTCGCGCCGTTTATTGGTGGACGGGGGAGCTGGCGGCGCTACGGGCCGCGTGCGTGGAGGCCAGGAGGGCCTACACGCGGAGTCGGCGGCGCACCAGCCGATGTCAGGCTGAGGAGGACCGCCTCTACGCCTCTTACCTAGAGGCAAAGACGGTCCTCAAGTCGGAAATGTGCGCCGCCGAGGACTCGGCAAAGGCCGAGATGCTGGAGGGCCTCGACAGGGATCCGTTTGGGAGGCCGTATAAGCAGGCGCGGAACCAGCTGCGCCCTTACGGTCCCCCATTAGCGGAGACCCTAGAGCCGGCGTTGCTGGATGGGGTGGTTCGGTCACTGTTTCCGCGCAGGACCGACTTCACCCCACCAACGATGAACCCCCCGCTGGGGGGGGTGGTGGCTTCGCCGGAGGAGGAGGTCCCTCCAGTATCGGTGGAGGAATTTCGCGCGGGGGTTCTGTCCCTCCGCGCGAAGAAGACGGCCCCTGGACCGGATGGTGTCCCCGCACGGGTGGTGGCCATCGCGGCGTCCCTCATGGAGGAGAGGTTTCGGGACCTCTTCAGCGCGTGCCTGACGGCTGGGAGGTTCCCGAAAATCTGGAAGGAGGGGCAGCTTTGCCTGCTCCGGAAGGAGGGACGCCCGGTGGACTCCCCCTCGGCATACCGGCCCATCGTTCTGCTCGATGAGGTCGGTAAATTGTTCGAGGGTATCATCGCCACCCGGCTTAATAGCCAGTTGCGGGAGGTAGGGCCAGACCTGTCGGACGCCCAGTTCGGGTTTCGACAGGGGCGTTCGACGGTCGACGCGGTGGCCCTACTCAGGGGCCAAGTGCAGGAGGCGGTCGGGGCTGGGGACGGAGTGTTGGCGGTGTCGTTCGACATCGCCAACGCGTTCAACTCCGTGCCCCACTCGACCATATTGGAGGCACTCCGGTACCACGGAGTGCCCCAATATCTGCGGGCGATCCTGGCCAACTACCTGGAGGACCGGGAGGTCCTCCTGGCGGACAGAACGGCCAGGATCAGGCGCTACGGGGCGGAGTCCGGTGTTCCACAGGGTTCGGTCCTGGGGCCCCTCTTGTGGAACATCGGATTTGACTGGCTCCTGCGGGGCACCCTCCTCCAGGGCACGAGTGTCATCTGCTACGCGGATGACACTCTCCTTGTTGCCCGGGGGAGGGACTTTGGGGCGGCGGCCTGTTTGGCCTCAGCTGGCGGATCCTTAGTGGCAGGTAGGATCCGCCAGCTTGGTTTGAGGGTAGCGCTGAACAAGACCGAGGCCGTGTTCTTTCACGGGCCTCGGCAGCGCTGCCCTCCTGACGCCCACATCGTGGTGGAGGGCGTCCGGATAGGGGTCGGGGCCCAGATGAAGTATCTGGGCCTCGTGCTAGACAGCAGGTGGCGCTTCGGCCCGCACTTCAGCGGGCTGTCGACGCGCCTGCTGAAAGCCGCGGACGCCCTCTCATGGCTCCTCCCAAACCTGGGAGGGCCCAAGGAGCGATGCCGGCGCCTCTATGCCGGCATATTGAAGAGCATGGCCCTGTATGGGGCACCCATCTGGGCGGACTCCCTCCACAGGAGGGAGAATGCAACCGCCATCCGCAGGCCCCAACGGGCCATTGCACAGCGGGTGGCGAGGGCCTACCGCTCAGTGGGTTTTGCGGCGGCGTGCGCTCTGGCCGGCACCCCTCCCTGGGAATTGGAGGCATGGGTGCTCGCCAGAGTGTACGAATGGGTGGCGCGGCGTAGGGCGCTGGGTGAGCGCCCCGCCGCGCAAGAGCGGGAGGCCGTGCGGCGGGAGGCGAGGGACGCAATCGTCCTTCACTGGACACGAGACCTCGCCTCCGCCACCTTTGGACGCCGGACGCTGGACGCGCTCGGTCCAGTCCTGCGGGACTGGCTCGAGCGCCCCCACGGTTTCCTCTCTTTCCGTCTGGTGCAGGTGTTGTCCGGGCATGGCTGCTTCGGAACGCACCTGCATCGGATCCAGAGGGAGGAAACCCCGGCGTGCCACGACTGTGGAGCCGCGGAGGACACGGCGCAGCACACCCTCGAGGTGTGCCCAGCCTGGGCTGAGCTGCGCCGTGCCCTGACAGATGTGGTCGGAATGGACCTCTCACTTCCCAGTGTGGTGAACTCCATGCTGGGGAGTGAGGAGGCTTGGGCGGCGGTTGCCTCCTTTTGCGAGAATGTCATGTCGCAAAAGGAGGTGGCGGAGCGCGCGCGGGAGGACGATCCTCTCGCGCCACCTCTCCGCAGGCGAAGGAGGGGTGGGAGAAGGCGGTTGTACGACCGTCGCCTCCCACCCTCTGGTGGTGATTAGCGGGCGATAGGCGCGGGGGCGCCTTCGCTCGCATTGCACTAATCACCACCCTCGTCGGGCGGGAACGGCCGAGCACTCACGGTCGTTCCCGGGCCCCTCCACTTAGGGAGGGGCGTGCGGGCCCCGCTGTAAAGGCGGGCGGTCGTCGGTGGGGGACTGGACGTAAAGGCTGTGCCGGTTTCCCAGTCCTCCTCCACACAGACGATGCGGGAGTGCCGCTGGGTTCTTTTAGTGGGTATACCGGACTAGCCGGGGAGTCCCACATAACCCGTCCATCCCCCAATGGGCGGGTATGCGTAAAGCATTTTTTCCCAGCGCAAACAAAAAAAAAAAAAAAAAAAGGTTAGGTTAGGTTGGGGAACCACCCCACAGTGCTTGCGTCCACGTCGCGTTCCCCGGAAACGTCCCAGTCCTGACCACCGTAACGGAGTGGCAGGCTGGGTACGGCCAAAGTGCACTGTGCATCGTAACTATCTTATTGCCTTGTGAGTTACGAATACTGCTGAGAATGCCCAAACAACCGCGGGATGCCCTCGGGCATTTCATTAAACAAGGCCCTTCTCAGGGCCAACCCAAAGGCCCTTCTCAGGGCCAACCAAAAGGCCCTTCTCAGGGCCAACCAAAAGGCCCTTCTCAGGGCCAACGCGACGTATCAGCGTCGAGTGAAGGCAGGGCCTTCTACGGAGGGAGAGTGGACTCATTGTCGGACTCCGACAATGAGTCCATAGCGTCGGATGTGATGGTGATCGAGGCTTTTCGGTCGCGATCGGCATCGGGAAAACGAAAGGCGTACCTCAGGCACGGGTCGGATGGATCCTCGGCCTCGGGTTCGGAAAATAAGAAGCCGAAGGCGAAGAAGCCGACAACAGCGGCAGACACCCACGATGTGGGTTTAGCCGACGCCCAGCGCGAGCTGGACCTGGCTCGGCGGGAGCAGCTCCAGCTAGAGCTGGAGGAGCGGGTAGCGGCCAAGGAAGAACGGGCGCGCGTCGCCCGTGCCAAGTCCGGGTACGGTGCGTCCAGCGTGCTGTACTCGGACCACTCCCTGGCCGAACTCCAGAAGATGGCGTTGGAGGACGAGGGGGTGATCGTAGAGGTCGCCGCCAAGTCGTCCCACCTAAAAGGGACGTTTCAAAAGTCCCTAAAATGCAGGGCAGCGAGTCTACGCCAAATCGTCGCGGAGCTGGTCGACCGCAAGGCCAGCGACGAGTCGCGGCAGCTGCAGGCGAAAGTTGATCGCCTGCAGACGGAGGTCAGCCAGCTTCACTTAAAGCTGGCTGAAGCCACGGCCCGGCCGTCCCAAGCCGAGCCTAGACCTGCGGCGGAGGGCTTCGCCTCCACCTCCGGCTTTGAGGATGTCCTCCGCAGGGTCATGGTGGAGGAGCGGGCCTTCGTCAGATCCTGCCTAGCGGGAATAGAGGACCGGCTCTTGCCGGAGAAACGCCTCCGACCGCCACTCGCGGCGGACAAGAGGCGAGAGGAGCCGGTGCCTACCTCTCAGAGGGAGGACGCCCTTCTCCCTTCGACCACCCCGACCAACCAGCAGGGCTGGACGAGGGTGGTCGGTAGGGGGAAGGGAAAAGGCAAAAGGACGGCACCTGTCGTCCCTGCCGTCCCCGCCACCACCACTCCCAGCCAGTCGTCTGCGATTGGCAAAGGAAAAGGGAAGGGGAAGGGGAAGAGCACCCCTCCAGCCCCAGCCGTCTCCGCCACCACCCCTGCCGGTCAGTCGTCGACTGGCAAGGGAAAGGGGAAGGGTGCGACCCCAGCCGGTGTTAGGAGGAACTTGGTTCCTCCCAAGACCGCGGCCGTCGTGGTAACACTCACCGCGAAGGCCGCGGAGCGGGGTGAGACGTACGCGTCCATGTTGGTGCGGGCGCGTGCCACTGTCGATCCCACCAAACTGGGGATCGGCAAAGTCTCATGCCGCCGGACACAGGCTGGGGCTCGTATTTTCGAGTTCCCAGGTGCCGAGGGTGGTAAAAACGCGGACCTCTTCGCAGCGAAGCTGCAGGAGGTCATCGCAGACGTGGCGAAGGTGGCCAGGCCGGTGAAGTCGGCGGCCATCGAGGTGACGGATCTTGACGACTCCGTCACCAAGGAGGAGGTGGTGGCAGCAGTCGTGGCCATTGGGGGCTGCACAGTCGCAGCGGTGCAGGGCGGGGCCATCAGGCCCGGGCGCGGCGGCATGGGCACCATCCGCCTGGAGTGCCCAGTCGCCGCTGCCAAAGCCGTCCTCGAGAAGGGACGGCTTGCCGTCGGGTTCAGCTCGGCGGCGGTCCGGGCCCTTGAGGTCCCGCCGCTGAGGTGTTACCGGTGCTTCGGCATCGGTCACACCCGGGCCCTCTGTCCGTCCAGTGTCGACAGGACGGACAGCTGCTACCGCTGCGGCAAGGAGGGGCACAAAGCCGCCTCCTGCGAGGCCACCGCACCGCACTGCGCGGTGTGTGCCGCCAGTGGCCGCCCTGCGGGCCACATTATGAAGGGGAGGAATTGTATTCCTCCCCTTAAGAAGGGCAAAGCGCAGGCGCCGACCCGGCCTGTCGCTGCCACCGCCACCCCAGTAGCTGGGACCTCGGCGGCTGTGGAGGAGAAGGGTGCGATGACCGATTAATGGGTAGAGTCGAACATCGCATCCTCCAGGCGAACACCAACCACTGCAGAGCGGCACAGGATCTGTTGATGCAGACTGTGGCCGAGTGGTTGGTGGACGTGGCGGTGGTTGCCGAGCCGTACTCGATACCTGGCCGCTGGCTAGGTGATCGGGACGGCTTGGTGGCGTTGGTGTCGCGGCCTTCCACGGACTCCCCTCCCCTCTCGCTTTTAGAGAGGGGTCCGGGATACGTGGCCGCCGCGTGGGGAGAAATAGCCCTGGTCGGGGTCTATTTCTCCCCAAACCGCCCTCTAAGGGACTTCGAGAATTTTCTCGAAGTCCTTACGGCAGTCGTCGGGAGGGCGGCACCACGTCAGGTCGTCGTAATAGGCGACCTGAACGCCAAATCGGTGGCCTGGGGCAACCCGGCGGCGTCGTGCAACGTCCGGGGGCGCGCCGCCGAATTTTGGTCGGCTTCGTGCGGCGTGTCCCTCCTGAACAGGGGGGATGTTCACACGTGTGTGCGGCAACGGGGAGGGTCAGTGGTGGACGTGTCGTTCGCCACCCCCGTGCTAGCCGCCCGCGTCGTGAACTGGCGGGTGGAGATGGTGGAGACCCTGTCGGACCACCGATATGTGCGGTTCGACATCTCCACCCAGAGCCCGCGGGGGATGGCCCGCTCGGGCCAATCTCCCTTCCCGCGGTGGGCTCTCACCCGCCTGGACCGGGAGGCAGCCCAGGAGGCTGCGTTCCTCCGGGACTGGCTCTCGCCCCCTGTTGAGGTCACGGACGTGGACGCCGCAGCGGTTCAACTGCGGGGGTCCCTGACCGAGGTGTGCAACTCCAGCATGCCTCGGTCTCGCCGTCCGCCTCCCCGTCGCGCCGTTTATTGGTGGACGGGGGAGCTGACGGCGCTACGGGCCGCGTGCGTGGAGGCCAGGAGGGCCTACACGCGGAGTCGGCGGCGCACCAGCCGATGTCAGGCTGAGGAGGACCGCCTCTACGCCTCTTACCTAGAGGCAAAGACGGTCCTCAAGTCGGAAATGTGCGCCGCCGAGGACTCGGCAAAGGCCGAGATGCTGGAGGGCCTCGACAGGGATCCGTTTGGGAGGCCGTATAAGCAGGCGCGGAGCCAGCTGCGCCCTTACGGTCCCCCATTAGCGGAGACCCTAGAGCCGGCGTTGCTGGATGGGGTGGTTCGGTCACTGTTTCCGCGCAGGACCGACTTCACCCCACCAACGATGAACCCCCCGCTGGGGGGGGTGGTGGCTTCGCCGGAGGAGGAGGTGCCTCCAGTGTCGGCGGAGGAATTTCGCGCGGGGGTTCTGTCCCTCCGCGCGAAGAAGACGGCCCCTGGACCAGATGGCGTCCCCGCACGGGTGGTGGCCATCGCAGCGTCCTTCATGGAGCAGAGGTTTCGGGACCTCTTCAGCGCGTGCCTGACGGCTGGGAGGTTCCCGAAGATCTGGAAGGAGGGGCAGCTTTGCCTGCTCCGAAAGGAGGGACGCCCGGTGGACTCCCCCTCGGCATACCGGCCCATCGTTCTGCTCGATGAGGTCGGTAAATTGTTCGAGGGGATCATCGCCACCCGGCTAAATAGCCAGTTGCGGGAGGTAGGGCCAGACCTGTCGGACGCCCAGTTCGGGTTCCGACAAGGGCGTTCGACGGTCGACGCGTTGGCCCTACTCAGGGGCCAAGTGCGGGAAGCGGTCGAGGCTGGGGACGGAGTGTTGGCGGTGTCGTTCGACATCGCCAACGCCTTCAACTCCGTGCCCCACTCGACCATATTGGAGGCACTCCGGTATCACGGAGTGCCCCAATATCTGCGGGCGATCCTGGCCAACTACCTGGAGGACCGGGAGGTCCTCCTGGCGGACAGGACGGCCAGGATCAGGCGCTACGGCGCGGAATCCGGTGTTCCACAAGGCTCGGTGCTAGGGCCCCTCTTGTGGAACATCGGATTCGATTGGCTCCTGCGGGGCACCCTCCTCCAGGGCACGAGTGTCATCTGCTACGCGGATGACACTCTCCTCGTTGCCCGGGGGAGGGACTTTGGGGCGGCGGCCTGTTTGGCCTCGGCTGGCGGATCCTTAGTGGCAGGTAGGATCCGCCAGCTCGGATTGAGGGTGGCGCTGAACAAGACCGAGGCCGTGTTCTTTCACGGGCCTCGGCAGCGCTGCCCTCCTGACGCCCACATCGTGGTGGAGGGCGTCCGGATAGGGGTCGGGGCCCAGATGAAGTATCTGGGCCTCGTGCTGGACAGCAGGTGGCGCTTCGGCCCGCACTTCAGCGGGCTGTCGACGCGCCTGCTCAAAGCCGCGGACGCCCTCTCATGGCTCCTCCCAAACCTGGGAGGGCCCAAGGAGCGATGCCGGCGCCTCTATGCCGGCATCCTCAAGAGCATGGCCCTGTATGGGGCACCCATCTGGGCGGACTCCCTCCACAGGAGGGAGAATGCAACCGCCATCCGCAGGCCCCAACGGGCCATTGCACAGCGGGTGGCGAGGGCCTACCGCTCGGTGGGTTTTGCGGCGGCGTGCGCTCTGGCCGGCACCCCTCCCTGGGAATTGGAGGCATGGGTGCTCGCCAGAGTGTACGAATGGACGGCGCGGCGTAGGGCGCTGGGTGAGCGCCCCGCCGCGCAAGAGCGGGATGCCGTGCGGCGGGAGGCGAGGGACGCAATCGTCCTTCACTGGACACGGGACCTCGCCTCCGCCACCTTTGGACGCCGGACGTTGGACGCGCTCGGTCCAGCCCTGCGGGACTGGCTCGAGCGTCCCCACGGTTTCCTCTCGTTCCGTCTGGTGCAGGTGTTATCCGGGCATGGCTGCTTCGGAACGCACCTGCATCGGATCCAGAGGGAGGAAACCCCGGCGTGCCGCGAGTGTGGAGCCGCGGAGGACACGGCGCAGCACACCCTCGAGGTGTGCCCAGCCTGGGCTGAGCTGCGCCGTGCCCTGACCGATGTAGTCGGGTTAGACCTCTCACTTCCCGGTGTGGTGAACTCCATGCTGGGGAGTGAGGAGGCTTGGGCGGCGGTTGCCTCCTTTTGCGAGAATGTCATGTCGCAAAAGGAGGCGGCGGAGCGCGCGCGGGAGGATGATCCTCTCGCGCCGCCGCTCCGCAGGCGGAGAAGGGGTGGGAGACGGCGGTTGTACGATCGTCGCCTCCCTCCTTCTGGTGGTGATTAGCGGGCGACAGGCGCGGGGGCGCCTTCGCTCGCATTGCACCAATCACCACCCTCGTCGGGCGGGAACGGCCGAGCACTCACGGTCGTTCCCGGGCCCCTCCACTAAGGGAGGGGCGTGCGGGCCCCGCTGTAAAGGCGGGCGGTCGTCGGTGGGGGACTGGACGTAAAGGCTGTGCCGGTTTCCCAGTCCTCCTCCAAATAGACGATGCGGGAGTGCCGCTGGGTTATTTTAGTGGGTATGCCGGAGTAGCCGGAGAGTCCCACATAACCCGTCCATCCCCCAATGGGCGGGTATGCGTAACGCATTTTTTCCCAGCGCAAACAAAAAAAAAAAAAAAAAAAAAAAAAAAAAAAAAAAAAAAAAAAAAAAGGTTAGGTTAGGTTAGGTTAGGTTAGGTTAGGTTGGGGTGCTAGGTCGGAAAACCTCCTCGTGGTGCACCCTGGGCACGAGCGGCAGTCTTTCTTTATATTTTGGGAGAGACTGCTGCTCGTGGCGAATATTCCGACACAGGGGGGGATGGGTTGCTCTTCTGCCATGGTTTCTGCTTAACAGAGAACATCTGTTGAGCGGAAATCATGGCAGAGGGGCCAAAGAGGAAGACAACCTCCAAAATAACCCCAAGCTCAAACCTTGCCGCCTGGTGAAGGGCTGTATGGCCGAGGGGAACTCGGTCTTTTGGCGGCACACAAACAATTAAGTATATTAAGAACAATGTCGGCTCTAGGAAACACATTACCCCAGGAGGGTACCGGCTGCGCCGGAGAATCCCTCCCGGATCCTCAGGGATCCGGCAAGCCCACCGTATCTGGGGGGGGCAACCTAAGCCAAAATTCCACGGAGTACGTGAAGGGTTCGCGCACGCCCAGTATTGCGCGTTCCGGGGAAGGAAGGGAGAAAAAGGTGGCTAAAAAGCTACAGGTGATAGTCAGTGAAGAAGAGAAGCACTTGGCTGAAGGAGCCAGATTGCTTAGGCAGTCGCGGCGGCAGCTGCGGCCTCGCTCATGTTCGCGGTCGTTGTCGCGGTCGTTGTTGCCGTCGCCGTCGCCATCGCGGTCGCCGTCGCGGTCGCCGTCGCGGTCGAGCTCGCGATCGGGTACGGGGTCCTCCGTGTTATGTGCGGAAAACGTGGTGGAAACGCCAAATACACCAGCTGAGGCAGAAAAGCGAGACCTTTCCGTGAATGACAGCGACAGTTCGCAAATGTCCGTAACTTCAAATGGTTCACAAAAGTCTGTTACTAAACGCATGCGAGGGAAGAAACACGTCAAGGATACGAATGTGGAACAAGATCTAGAGGAGATCCTTAATCCAAATATTCCTCCCACATCCAAGAAAACTAAAGACTCCTTACCACGTGTAGACGATTTGGCAGAAGAAATGAAACATCAGCCAACAGCAGATATAGGCGCTAGTTTATTAGAGGCTTTGTCAGCCGTCGAGAAGGTTGCGGACAAATCTAAGAATCTTTATGGCCCATTCGTTAATGCGTTACGTTTGTCCGTTCGTAAAGGTCAAGCTGCGACTGCGATCCTGCATTCGCGGACCACCGGTAATAATGAAGAGAGGTTAGAGCATGAAAATCAAGAACTTCGCTCCAGGCTCATTTCCTTAGAGAGGCAAATTGCGATTATGTCTTCAGAGTTGGCTGAACTGCGCCGATCAACTACAAAGACGTCGTCAACAGCTCGATCGCAACCAGCACCGGAACAGACGGTGTCAGCGGAGTCAACCGTATTGAATGATTCTGGACGGGTTGCTCGACAAGGAACCCAATCGGAAACTGGTGGTGACATTGTTGCGCGGCTGGCCACACTTATGGACCATAAGCTTGTGTCCTTCCGTGTCAACCTCATGACTGAGCTATTTCCAGAGAAGGCCATAGGACCGCCACTGGCACAGAAAGGAAAGATTGTTTCAACCGCGCAAGCAGCTGAATCAACAGTAAATGGCACGAAGACTCCTCCCAAGACTAAGCCAAAGGGGAAAAAGAAAACAAAAGTCGCCAAACAACCGATTTCGTCCACTCCTGCTCAATCACATCTGAGCTCAGGAAGTTCGGAACGAAATCAAACAGAAGAAAATCCTAAAAGGTCGGAACCTGGGCTGCTACCGCCGAAAGATGTGTTATGGAGCACAGTAGTTGGTAGAAAGGCTAAAAAGAAAATGGAAGCCACTAAATTAAAGACTAACGATCAGGACCGAAGGAAACAGAACGTACTTCCACGGGCACCAAATACCGCTGCAATCACGATCTCGGTGCCTGAAAACTCGGATGTCTCGCTAGCTGAGGTAATAAAAACGGCCAAGGCACGAGTAAACCTCAACGACTTTGGTTTAGGCGGCGGTATAAAGCAAAAAAGAGCAATGAACGGAGGTATTGTTCTGAAAATATCCGGTCCTGAAAGTGGCGCTAAGGCGGACAAACTTGCGAACCAGCTAAAGCAGGCGCTCAACGATACCAACGCACGAATTCTGCGACCAATCAAAATGGGTGAGCTACGCGTTATGAACCTAGATGATTCCGTTACGACCTCCGAAGTGATAGCGGCAATTTCTGAAACCTCTGGGTGTTCTGCTGACGCCGTCAAGACCGGTAACATCCGTTCCCACCGGTCGGGGCTGGGTACCGTTTGGGTTAAATGTCCCTTAGAGGCGGCACACAAGTTAACCGGCAAAAGTCTGCGAGTGGGCTGGTCGGCGGCTAAGGTAGAAACACTAATGGCACGTCCCTTGCAATGTTACCGGTGCCTTGAAACGGGACATGTAAGAGCCAAGTGCCCCAGCACAGTAGACAGAAGCGCATGCTGCTATTACTGTGGTACTACCGGGCACAAGGCCCAGGATTGTAAGGCTGAAGCTCCAAAATGTCCGATCTGCACGGACTTTGGACGTCCCGCCAATCATCGAATGGGGGGAATTAAATGCTCCCCTCCGAAGAGGAAGAGAGGCATCCCGCCCAGCACTGCCGTTGCTGAATCTGGATTGCCACCGGCCAATAAACCGGCACAGCCGGGTCCCTGTCCGGCAGAGGGTGGACTGGAAGCTTAACATTCGCTTCTCCACATAAAATATTGCAAGGCAACCTAAATCACTGCCGCGCAGCGCAAGATTTACTAATGCAGACGCTCGCGGAACGATCGGTTGCTGTAGCTGTGGTGGCAGAACCTTTTTCTGTACAGAATCACCCTCGCTGGTTTGGGGCGGATGGGGATTCGGTAGCTGTGTACTGGGCGGGTGGCCCTCATTGTACCCTAATTCGGAAAGGACTCGGCTTTGTTATAGTTGAATGGGGTGCCGTGATCATTGTTGGTTGCTACGTCTCTCCAAATTGTGGTCTCGCTGCCTTTGAGGTTTATCTGGACGGGCTGACTACTCACATCCGTGACTACCTGTCCCGTCCGGTACTCATCGTGGGCGACTTTAACGCCCACTCCAGAGTTTGGGGCGACACCCGAGATGACATTAGGGGAGAGACACTGATCGAGTGGGCGGCGGCGCTTGATCTCCAGCTACTTAACAGGGGTGTGGTCAGCACTTGTGTACGGTGGCAGGGGCAGTCAATCGTCGATCTCTCATGGGCTTCTGCCTCTGCCACACGCCTAGTGTCTGGATGGAGAGTGGCGGAGGAGATAGCTACACTATCAGACCACCGTCACATCATATTCGAAGTCACTCTCCGTGGCGGCCCCAGTGGGACGACACAACAAAATCATGACATTCCGCGACGTTGGGCCGTCAAGCAAATGAATAGAGATTTACTCATTGCTGCGGCCCACATCGCGGACTGGACACACACAGAGACAGAAGAGATGTCCAACCCAGAAGAATTAGCGTCCCGGTTCCGCGATGAAATGACTACCATATGCGACGTTGCAATGCCCCGGACCAGGCCGAGCAGAAAACACTCCGTGTACTGGTGGTCGGTGGATTTAGCTCATTTGCGAAACATCTGTATTAGAGCGCGCCGCCAGTACACGAGATCAAGAAGACGGCGAGGAGCCACAGCCGAGGACATAGCTTTGGCTTATCGATCGTACAGGATTGCCACAAAGGCATTTCAACGAGCCATTGGAGATGCCAAAGTTAAAGCCTGGAATGAACTGATCGAGGGTTTGAATAGGGATCCATGGGGGCGCCCCTACAAAATGGTGTTGGGCAAGCTTAGACCATGGGTCCCTCCATTAACTGAGACTCTCGATCCAGTCTTCATAGGAACAGTGGTAGACACCCTCTTCCCAATGGTCCTAGACAGCCCCCAGGAACTTCCGTCTAGTGCGAACTATTTTGCCTGGACCGACGAATATGAAGTGACGGAAGGGCAGTTAGATAGAGCCGTTGGGCGGCTGGCAGCCCGAAATACCGCGCCAGGTCCTGACGGTATTCCTGGACGGGCGTTGGTATTAGCATTGACAGTCCTGGGTAGTCGACTAAGAGGGCTATTTAATCAATGTCTCCGATTCAGTGTGTTTCCCGTCGGTTGGAAGGAGGCGAAGCTGGTCCTCCTAAATAAGCAGGGTAGAGCCCCGGATTCTCCGTCTTCTTTCCGGCCCATCTGCTTGTTAGATGAGGCAGGGAAATTGTTCGAGCGTGTTATCGCGGCACGCATCACGGAACATCTGTCGAACGTTGGCCCGAATCTATCAGATTGCCAATTTGGCTTCAGACAAGGGAGATCCACGGTAGACGCAATTCTACGCGTCCGAACATTGACGGAAACAGCGGTCCAGGAGGGGGAAGTTGTACTGGCAGTCAGTTTGGATATAATCAACGCTTTCAACTCCCTCCCCTGGCAGGCAATACGGGAGGCGCTAAGGTATCATAATATACCCTCTTACTTGCGGGCAATCATCGACGCTTATTTGCGCGACAGAAGCGTGAAGTACAGGGATCGGAACGGAAACGAAATAGTAAGAGACATTCGTTGCGGGGTTCCACAGGGGTCTGTTTTAGGCCCTCTGCTGTGGAACCTCGCATACGATACGGTCCTGAGAACTAGTCTACCCTTTGGTGTGTGCGTGGTTTGCTACGCAGATGACACCCTCGTGTTGGCCAGGGGGACAAATTTCCAGGAGACAGTTCGACTGGCTGAGCTAGGGGTGTCATGTGTTGTCGGCAAAATTTGCGGACTAGGTCTACGCGTTGCACCACACAAAACAGAGGCCGTATGGTTCCATAAGCTTCCCAGGGGTATGGAGCCACCTGGCACGCCCGTTCGAGTTGGTGATTCGGCCGTTCAGGTTGGGAAACATCTAAAATACCTCGGTCTCATATTGGACGGTGGTTGGCGCTTTCAAGAGCATTTTGAGCGGCTAGTCCCACGAGTTCGCAGAGTGGCTGGAGCCCTTCAAAGGCTGCTTCCTAACCTTGGAGGACCGCGAGAAGAAGTTCGCCGCCTATATGGTAGTGTCATCCGATCCATGGCTCTGTACGGGGCGCCTGTTTGGTCACATTGCCTGACGGGTGCCTCTCGCTGCAGAGCCATGCTAAACGGTCTACAGCGGGTGGTGGCAATCAGGGTCGTCCGAGGTTACAGAACAATTTCCTTTGAGGCGGCAACCGTCCTGGCACGATTTCCGCCATTTGACATCTTGGCGGACATGGACACGGAAGTCTATTACGAAATCCGTGTCCGTGCCCAACAGGAGGCCGGTGACGAAGCTCAGGGCGACGCGTGTGAAGTGCGTCGGAATGCGCAACGACGCGCACTTGAAATATGGCGCGAGAGACTGGAACTGCCACGGAACTCACATCAACGTGCAGTTGGGGCGGTTCTGCCCAGCTTTAATGCTTGGATGGACAGCAGGCGTAATCTTACCTACAGAGTGACACAGATACTCACCGGACATGGGTGTTTCGGTGAGTATCTGTGTCGAATTGGACGGGAATTGAATACACAATGCCACCATTGTGGAGGTGACCAGGACTCAGCCCAACATACTCTCGAAGAGTGCCCAGCTTGGGAGACCGAGAGGCGAGTCCTGGTTGCTCGGACCGGGAACGATCTTTCTCCGCCATCTATAGTACAAGCTATGCTTGCGGATCCCGAAACTTGGAAGGCAATGGCACGCTTCTGTGAAGCAGTTATGCTGCGAAAGGAGGCTGCTGAGCGAGAACGGGAGAGAGCAGATCCCGCTCGCAGGAGAACGAGGCGCCGGAGAAACTAAAACTTCTCTGGCGAGAGAGCACGGCACCGGACGAATTAATGCAATTGCACTAATTGAATCCGGTGTTAGAGTGTAAAAGCGGCGCAGGACATGGTGCATAGCTGCACGTCCTGCGCCGCCCCTGGGACCACAGGCGGTTGGAGCGGGAACTCTAGCCGTCCTTGTCCGCAAGGAGGTAGTCCCGGGAAGAGGCAATCTGTGGTAGCCGCAGGTTGCCTACGCACAAGAAGTGCATCAGGGGGCATCAACATCTTGGCCCTCTGGGAGGAGCTTCCTACGTCGCAAAGGTGTAATAGTGGTGGTTCCGGATGGCGATCGTCTCGAGTTCCCGGAGCCATCACTCACAGCACCAAGAGGCTTGGCTACCATGGTGGTTTTAGTGGGTATCCCGGGACTAGCCTGGCGAGTCCCACATAACCCGTCGCCTTCCCAAGCGGCGGGTATGCGTAACGCATTTCCACCATGTAAAAAAAAAAAAAAAAAAAAAAAAAAAAAAAAAAAAAAAAAAAGGTTAGGTTAGGTTAGGTTAGGTTAGGTTAGGTTGGGGAACCACCCCACAGTGCTTGCGTCCACGTCGCGTTCCCCGGAAACGTCCCAGTTCTGACCACCGTAACGGAGTGGCAGACTGGGTACGGCCAAAGTGCACTGTGCATCGTAGCTATTTATTGCGTTGAGAGCTACGAATACTGCGGAGAATGCCCAAACAAGCGCGGGATGCCCTCGGGCATTTCATCAAAAACGGCCCTTCTCAGGGCCAACCCAAAGGCCCTTCTCAGGGCCAACCCAAAGGCCCTTTTCAGGGCCAACCCAAAGGCCCTTCTCAGGGCCAACCAAAAGGCCCTTCTCAGGGCCAACGCGACGCTGAGGCGTCGGAAGAAGGTAGAACCTTCTACGGAGGAAGAGTGGATGAATTGTCGGACTCCGACAACGAGTCCACTGCATCGGATGCGGGTTCGATGGTGGTCGATCCTCGATCACGATCGGCATCGCGGAAGCGGACCTTCCTCAAGGTCGTGTCCGATGGCTCCTCGGGCTCAGGCTCGGCGAAGGAGCCTAAAAAGAGAGTCAAGGCCAAAAAGGCGTTGACAGCTGCAGACACCCACGACGTGGGTTTGGCCGCTGCCCAGCGTGAGTTGGACTTGGCACGGCGGGAGCAGCTCCAGCAAGAGCTGGAGGAGCAGGTTGCGGCCAAGGAGGAGCGGGCGCGTGTCGCTCGTGCCAAGGCCGAGTACGGTGCGTCCCGCGTCCTGTACGCGGACCACTCCCTGGCCGAATTGGAGAAGATGGCCTTGGAGGACGAGGAGGCGATCGTGGAGGTCGCCGCCAAGTCCTCGCATCTGAAGGGGACTTTCCAGAAGTCCCTCAGATGCCGGGCCGCCAGCATGCGTTGTATCATCGCGGAGCTGGTGGACCGCAAGGCCAGCGACGAAACGCGGCAACTGCAGGCGAAGGTAGATCGCCTGCAGTCGGAGGTCAGCCAGCTGCACATGAAGCTGGCTGAAGCCACGGCCCGGCCATCGCAAGCCGAGCCCAGACCTGCAGCGGAGGGTCTTGCCTCCTCCCCCGGCCTTGAGGATGTCCTCCGCAAGGTGATGGCGGAGGAGAGGGCGTTTGTTCGCTCCTGCTTGGCAGGGATTGAGGACCGGCTCTTGCCGGCGAAAGTCGTCCGACCGCCACTTGCGGCGGATAGAAGGCGAGAGGAGCGGGTGGAAACCTCCCAGAGGGAGGACACCCTTCTCCCTTCCACCACCCCGACCAACCAGCAGGGCTGGACGAAGGTGGTCGGTAAGGGGAAGGGCAAAGGCAAAAGGACGGCACCTGTCGTCCCTGCCGTCCCCGCCACCACCACTCCCGGCCAGTCGGCTGCGACTGGCAAAGGAAAAGGGAAGGGGAAGGGGAAGAGCACCCCTCCAGCCCCAGCCGTCTCCGCCACCACCCCGGCTGGTCAGTCGACTGGCACGGGAAAGGGGAAGGGGAAGGGTTCGACCCCAGCCGGTGTCAGGAGGAACTTGGTTCCTCCCAAGACCGCAGCCGTCGTGATGACGCTCACCACGGAGGCTGCGGAGCGGGGCGAGACGTACGCGTCCGTGATGTTGCGGGCGCGTGCCAATGCCGATCCTACCAAACTGGGGATCGGTAAAGTCTCGTGCCGCCGGACGCAGGCTGGGGCTCGAATTTTCGAGTTCCCGGGTGCCGAGGGCGCGAAGAACGCAGACCTCTTTGCAGCGAAGCTGCAGGAGGTAATTGCGGATGCGGCGAAGGTGGCGAGGCCGGTGAAGTCGGCGGCCATTGAGGTGGCTGATCTTGATGATTCAGTCACCAAAGAGGAGGTGGTGGCAGCGATCGCAGCCATAGGTGGCTGCGCAGTCGCAGCGGTGCAGGGCGGGGGCATCAGGCCCGGGCGCGGCGGCATGGGCACCATTCGCCTTGAGTGCCCAGTCGCCGCTGCCAAAGCCGTCCTCGAGAAGGGACGGCTCGCCGTCGGCTTCAGCTCGGCTGCGGTCCGGGCCCTTGAGGACCAGCCTTTGCGGTGTTACCGGTGCTTCGGCATCGGTCACACCCGAGCCCTCTGTCCGTCCAGCATTGACAGGGCGGACAGTTGTTACCGCTGCGGCAAGGAGGGCCACAAATCCGCCTCCTGCATGGCCGCCGCGCCGCACTGCGCAGTTTGTGCCGCCAGTGGCCGCCCTGCGGGCCACATAATGAAGGGGAGGAATTGCAGTCCTCCCCTTAAGAAGGGCAAAGCCCAGGCTCCGACCCGGCCTGTCGCTGCCACCGCCGTCCCAGTTGCTGGGACCTCAGCGGCTGTGGAGGAGGGGGGTGCGATGTACGACTAATGGGTAGGGTCGAACATCGCATCCTCCAGGCGAACACCAACCACTGCAGAGCGGCACAGGATCTGCTGATGCAGACTGTGGCCGAGTGGTTGGTGGACGTGGCGGTGGTCGCCGAGCCGTACTCGGTACCTGGCCGTTGGCTGGGTGATCGGGACGGCTTGGTGGCGTTGGTGTCGCGGCCTGCCACGGACTCCCCTCCCCTCTCGCTTTTAGAGAGGGGTCCGGGATACGTGGCCGCCGCGTGGGGAGGAATAGCCCTGGTCGGGGTCTATTTCTCCCCAAACCGCCCTCTAAGGGACTTCGAGAATTTTCTCGAAGTCCTTACGGCAGTCGTCGGGAGGGCGGCACCACGTCAGGTCGTCGTGTTGGGCGACCTGAACGCCAAGTCGGTGGCCTGGGGCAACCCAACGGCGTCATGTAACGTCCGGGGGCGCGCCGTCGAATTTTGGTCGGCTTCGTGCGGCGTGTCCCTCCTGAACAGGGGGGATGTTCAGACGTGTGTGCGGCAACGGGGAGGGTCAGTGGTGGACGTGTCGTTCGCCACCCCCGTGCTAGCCGCCCGCGTCGTGAACTGGCGGGTGGAGATGGTGGAGACCCTGTCGGACCACCGATATGTGCGGTTCGACATCCCCACCCAGAGCCCGCGGGGGATGGCCCGCTCGGGCCAATCTCCCTTCCCGCGGTGGGCTCTCACCCGCCTGGACCGGGAGTCAGCCCAGGAGGCGGCGTTCCTCGAGGACTGGCTCTCGCCCCCTGTGCAGGGCACGGACGTCGACGCCGCAGCGGTCCAGCTGCGGAGGTCCCTGACCGAGGTGTGCAATTCCAGCATGCCTCGGTCTCGCCGTCCGCCTCCCCGTCGCGCCGTTTATTGGTGGACGGGGGAGCTGGCGGCGCTACGGGCCGCGTGCGTGGAGGCCAGGAGGGCCTACACGCGGAGTCGGCGGCGCACCAGCCGATGTCAGGCTGAGGAGGACCGCCTCTACGCCTCTTACCTAGAGGCAAAGACGGTCCTCAAGTCGGAAATGTGCGCCGCCGAGGACTCGGCAAAGGCCGAGATGCTGGAGGGCCTCGACAGGGATCCGTTTGGGAGGCCGTATAAGCAGGCGCGGAGCCAGCTGCGCCCTTACGGTCCCCCATTAGCGGAGACCCTAGAGCCGGCGTTGCTGGATGGGGTGGTTCGGTCACTGTTTCCGCGCAGGACCGACTTCACCCCACCAACGATGAACCCCCCGCTGGGGGGGGTGGTGGCTTCGCCGGAGGAGGTCCCTCCAGTATCGGTGGAGGAACTTCGCGCGGGGGTTCTGTCCCTCCGCGCGAAGAAGACGGCCCCTGGACCGGATGGTGTCCCCGCACGGGTGGTGGCCATCGCGGCGTCCCTTATGGAGGAGAGGTTTCGGGACCTCTTCAGCGCGTGCCTGACGGCTGGGAGGTTCCCGAAGCTCTGGAAGGAGGGGCAGCTTTGCCTGCTCCGGAAGGAGGGACGCCCGGTGGACTCCCCCTCGGCATACCGGCCCATCGTTCTGCTCGATGAGGTCGGTAAATTGTTCGAGGGGATCATCGCCACCCGGCTTAATAGCCAGTTGCGGGAGGTAGGGCCAGACCTGTCGGACGCCCAGTTCGGGTTTCGACAGGGGCGTTCGACGGTCGATGCGGTGGCCCTACTCAGGGGCCAAGTGCAGGAGGCGGTCGGAGCTGGGGACGGAGTGTTGGCGGTGTCGTTCGACATCGCCAACGCGTTCAACTCCGTGCCCCACTCGACCATATTGGAGGCACTCCGGTACCACGGAGTGCCCCAATATCTGCGGGCGATCCTGGCCAACTACCTGGAGGACCGGGAGGTCCTCCTGGCGGACAGGACGGCCAGGATCAGGCGCTACGGCGCGGAGTCCGGTGTTCCACAGGGTTCGGTCCTAGGGCCCCTCTTGTGGAACATCGGATTCGATTGGCTGCTGCGCGGCACCCTCCTCCAGGGCACGAGTGTCATCTGCTACGCGGATGACACTCTCCTCGTTGCCCGGGGGAGGGACTTTAGGGAGGCGGCCGGTCTGGCCTCAGCTGGCGGATCCTTAGTGGCAGGTAGGATCCGCCAGCTTGGATTGAGGGTGGCGCTGAACAAGACCGAGGCCGTGTTCTTTCACGGGCCTCGGCAGCGCTGCCCTCCAGACGCCCACATTGTGGTGGAGGGCGTCCGGATAGGGGTCGGGGCCCAGATGAAGTATCTGGGCCTCGTGCTGGACAGCAGGTGGCGCTTCGGCCCGCACTTTAGCAGGCTGTCGACGCGCCTGCTGAAAGCCGCGGATGCCCTCTCATGGCTCCTCCCAAACCTGGGAGGGCCCAAGGAGCGATGCCGGCGCCTCTATGCCGGCATCCTGAATAGCATGGCCCTGTATGGGGCACCCATCTGGGCGGACTCCCTCCACAGGAGGGAGAATGCAACCGCCATCCGCAGGCCCCAACGCGCCATTGCACAGCGGGTGGCGAGGGCGTACCGCTCGGTGGGTTTTGCGGCGGCGTGCGCTCTGGCCGGCACCCCTCCCTGGGAATTGGAGGCATGGGTGCTCGCCAGAGTGTACGAATGGGTGGCGCGGCGTAGGGCGCTGGGTGAGCGCCCCGCCGCGCAAGAGCGGGAGGCCGTGCGGCGGGAGGCGAGGGACGCAATCGTTGTCCATTGGACACGGGACCTCGCCTCCGCCACCTTCGGACGCCGGACGCTGGACGCGCTCGGCCCAGTCCTGCGGGATTGGCTCGAGCGCCCCCACGGTTTCCTCTCTTTCCGTCTGGTGCAGGTGTTGTCCGGGCATGGCTGCTTCGGAGCGCACCTGCATCGGATCCAGAGGGAGGAAACCCCGGCGTGCCACCATTGCGGAGCCGCGGAGGACACGGCGCAGCACACCCTCGAGGTGTGCCCAGCCTGGGCTGAGCTGCGCCGTGCCCTGACAGATGTGGTCGGGCAGGACCTCTCACTTCCCAGTGTGGTGAACTCCATGCTGGGGAGTGAGGAGGCTTGGGCGGCGGTTGCCTCCTTTTGCGAGAATGTCATGTCGCAAAAGGAGGCGGCGGAGCGCGCGCGGGAGGATGATCCTCTCGCGCCCCCGCTCCGCAGGCGAAGAAGGGGTGGGAGACGGCGGTTGTACGATCGTCGCCTCCCTCCTTCTGGTGGTGATTAGCGGGCGACAGGCGCGGGGGCGCCTTCGCTCGCATTGCTCAAATCACCACCATCGTCGGGCGGGAACGGCCGAGCACTCACGGTCGTTCCCGGGCCCCTCCACTTAGGGAGGGGCGTGCGGGCCCCGCTGTAAAGGCGGGCGGTCGTCGGCGGGGGACTGGACGTAAAGGCTGTGCCGGTTTCCCAGTCCTCCTCCAAATAGACGATGCGGGAGTGCCGCTGGGTTATTTTAGTGGGTATGCCGGACTAGCCGGAGAGTCCCACATAACCCGTCCATCCCCCAATGGGCGGGTATGCGTAACGCATTTTTTCCCAGCGCAAACAAAAAAAAAAAAAAAAAAAAGGTTAGGTTGGGGAACCACCCCACAGTGCTTACGTCCTCGTCGTGTTCCCTGGAAACGTCCCAGTTCTGACCACCGTAACGGAGTGGCAGACTGGGTACGGCTAAAGTGCACTGTGCTTCGCAGCTATCTTATCGCCTTGAGAGCTACGAATTTGCTGGAAATGCCTAAACCCGCGCGGGATGCCCTCGGGCATTTCATAAAAAAAGGCCCTTCTCAGGGCCAACCCAAAGGCCCTTCTCAGGGCCAACCAAAAGGCCCTTCTCAGGGCCAACCAAAAGGCCCTTCTCAGGGCCAACCAAAAGGCCCTTCTCAGGGCCAACGCGACGCGTCGGCGTCGAACGAAGGCAGAGCCTTCTACGGCGGGAGGGTGGGCGATATGTCGGACTCCGATATTGAGTCCATTGCCTCTGATGCCGATTCGATGACGATCGATGATTGTCGATCGCGATCGGCATCAAGGAAGCGAAAGGACTTCTTGAAAGACGGGTCGGATGGATCCTCGACCTCGGGCTCAGCAAAGAAGCCTAATAAGAAGGCTCAAAAGACAATGGCGGACACCCACGATGTGGGATTGGCAGACGCCCAGCGAGTGCTGGACATGACTCGGCGGGAGCAGCTCCAGCAAGAGCTGGAGGAGCGGGTTGCGGCCCAGGAGGAACGGGCGCGCGTCGCCCGTGCCAAGTCCGGGTACGGTGCGTCTCGCGTGTTGTACTCGGACCACTCCCTGGCCGAACTGCAGAGGATGGCCTTGGAGGACGAGGAGGCGATCGTAGAGGTCGCCGCCAAGTCCTCGCATCTGAAGGGGACGTTCCAAAAGTCCCTCAAATGCCGGGCCGCCAGTATGCGTGGCATCGTCGCGGAGCTGGTGGACCGCAAGGCCAGCGATGAGTCGCGGCAACTGCAGGCGAAAGTGGATCGCCTGCAGTCGGAGGTCAGCCAGCTGCACTTAAAGCTGGCTGAAGCCACGGCCCGGCCATCGCAAGCCGAGCCCAGACCTGCGGCAGAGGGCCCCGTCCTCTCCTCCGGCCTTGAGGATGTCCTCCGCAAGGTTATGGCGGAGGAGAGGGCGTTTGTTCGTTCCTGCCTGGCGGGAATAGAGGACCGGCTCTTGCCGGCGAAAGTCGTCCGACCGCCTCTTGCGGCGGACAGGAGGCGAGAGGAGCCGGTGCCTAGCTCCTCGAGGGAGGACGCCCTTCTCCCTTCCACCACCCCGACCAACCAGCAGGGCTGGACGAAGGTGGTCGGTAAGGGGAAGGGCAAGGGCAAAAGGACGGCAGCTGTCGTCCCTGCCGTCCCTGCCACCACCGCTCTCAGCCAGTCAAAGTCGACTGGCAAGGGTAAAGGGAAGGGGAAAGCCACCCCCCCAGCCCCAGCCGTCTCCGCCACCACCCCTGCCAGTCAGTCACAGTCGACTGGCAAGGGAAAGGGGAAGGGTTCGACCCCAGCTGGTGTCAGGAGGAACTTGGTTCCTCCCAAGACCGCAGCCGTCGTGGTGACGCTCACCGCGGAGGCTGCGGAGCGGGGCGAGACGTACGCGTCCGTGATGATGCGGGCGCGTGCCAATGCCGATCCTACCAAGCTGGGGATCGGTAAAGTCTCGTGCCGCCGGACGCAGGCTGGGGCTCGAATTTTTGAGTTCCCTGGCGCCGAGGGCGCGCAGAACGCGGACCTCTTCGCAGCGAAGCTGCAGGAGGTCATCGCGAACTCGGCGAAGGTGGCCAGGCCGGTGAAGTCGGCGGCCATGGAGGTGACGGATCTGGACGACTCCGTCACCAAGGAGGAGGTGGTGGCAGCGATCGCAGCCATTGGGGGTTGCGAAGTCGCAGCGGTGCAGGGCGGGGGCATCAGGCCCGGGCGTGGCGGCATGGGCACCATTCGCCTTGAGTGCCCAGTCGCCGCTGCCAAAGCCGTCCTCGAAAAGGGACGGCTCGCCGTCGGCTTCAGCTCGGCTGCGGTCCGGGCCCTTGAGGACCAGCCTCTGCGGTGTTACCGGTGCTTCGGCATCGGTCACACCCGAGCCCTCTGTCCGTCCAGCATTGACAGGGCGGACAGTTGTTACCGCTGCGGCAAGGAGGGCCACAAATCCGCCTCCTGCATGGCCGCCGCGCCGCACTGCGCAGTTTGTGCCGCCAGTGGTCGCCCTGCGGGCCACATTATGAAGGGGAGGAATTGCAGTCCTCCCCTTAAGAAGGGCAAAGCCCAGGCTCCGACCCGGCCTGTCGCTGCCAACGCCGTCCCAGTGGCTGGGACCTCAGCGGCTGTGGAGGAGGAGGGTGCGATGTCCTACTAATGGGTAGAGTCGAACATCGCATCCTCCAGGCGAACACCAACCACTGCAGAGCGGCCCAGGATCTGCTGATGCAGACTGTGGCCGAGTGGTTGGTGGACGTGGCGGTGGTCGCCGAGCCGTACTCGGTACCTGGCCGTTGGCTGGGTGATCGAGACGGCTTGGTGGCGTTGGTGTCGCGGCCTGCCACGGACTCCCCTCCCCTCTCGCTTTTAGAGAGGGGTCCGGGATACGTGGCCGCCGCGTGGGGAGAAATAGCCCTAGTCGGGGTCTATTTCTCCCCAAACCGCCCTCTAAGGGACTTCGAGAACTTTCTCGAAGTCCTTACGGCAGTCGTCGGGAGGGCGGCACCACGTCAGGTCGTCGTGTTAGGCGACCTGAACGCCAAGTCGGTGGCCTGGGGCAATTCAGCGGCGTCCTGCAACGTCCGGGGGCGCGCCGTCGAATTTTGGTCGGCTTCGTGCGGCGTGTCCCTCCTGAACAGGGGGGATGTTCAGACGTGTGTGCGGCAACGGGGAGGGTCAGTGGTGGACGTGTCGTTCGCCACCCCCGTGCTAGCCGCCCGCGTCGTGAACTGGCGGGTGGAGATGGTGGAGACCCTGTCGGACCACCGATATGTGCGGTTCGACATCTCCACCCAGAGCCCGCGGGGGATGGCCCGCTCGGGCCGATCTCCCTTCCCGCGGTGGGCTCTCACCCGCCTGGACCGGGAGGCAGCCCTGGAGGCAGCGTTCCTCGAGGACTGGCTCTCGCCCCCTGTGCAGGGCACGGACGTCGACGCCGCAGCGGTTCGGCTCCGGGGTCCCTGACCGAGGTGTGCAACTCGAGCATGCCTCGGTCTCGCCGTCCGCCTCCCCGTCGCGCCGTTTATTGGTGGACGGCGGAGCTGGCGGCGCTCCGGGCCGCATGCGTGGAGGCCAGGAGGGCCTACACGCGGAGTCGGCGGCGCACCAGCCGATGTCAGGCGGAGGAGGACCGCCTCTACGCCTCTTACGTAGAGGCAAAGACGGTCCTCAAGACGGCAATGTGCGCCGCCGAGGACTCGGCGAAGGCCGAGATGCTGGAGGGCCTCGACAGGGATCCGTTTGGGAGGCCATATAAGCTGGCGCGGAGCCAGCTTCGCCCTTATGGCCCCCCACTAACGGAGACCCTAGAGCCGGCGTTGCTGGATGGGGTGGTTCGGTCGCTGTTTCCGCGCAGGACCGAATTCACCCCACCAACGATGAACCCCCCACTGGGGGGGGTGGTGGCTTCGCTGGCGGAGGAGGTCCCTCCGGTTTCAGCGGAGGAATTTGGCGCGGGGGTTCTTTCCCTCCGCGCGAAGAAGACGGCCCCTGGACCGGATGGCGTCCCCGCACGGGTGGTGGCCATCGCGGCGTCCCTCATGGAGCAGAGGTTTCGGGACCTCTTCAGCGCGTGTCTGACGGCTGGGAGGTTCCCGAAACTATGGAAGGAGGGGCAGCTTTGCCTGCTCCGGAAGGAGGGACGCCCGGTGGACTCCCCCTCGGCATACCGGCCCATCGTTCTGCTCGATGAGGTCGGTAAACTGTTCGAGGGGATCCTCGCCACCCGGCTTAACAGCCATTTGCGGGAGGTAGGGCCGGACCTGTCGGACGCCCAGTTCGGCTTTCGACAGGGGCGTTCGACGGTCGACGCGGTGGCCCTACTCAGGGGCCAGGTGCGGGAGGCGGTCGAGGCTGGGGACGGAGTGTTGGCGGTGTCGTTCGACATCGCCAACGCGTTCAACTCCGTGCCCCACTCGACCATATTGGAGGCACTCCGGTACCACGGAGTGCCCCAATATCTGCGGGTGATCCTGGCCAACTACCTGGAGGACCGGGAGGTCCTCCTGGCGGACAGGACGGCCAGGATCAGGCGCTACGGCGCGGAGTCCGGTGTTCCACAGGGTTCGGTGCTAGGGCCCCTCTTGTGGAACATCGGATTCGATTGGCTGCTGCGCGGCACCCTCCTCCAGGGCACGAGTGTCATCTGCTACGCGGATGACACTCTCCTCGTTGCCCGGGGGAGGGATTTTAGGGAGGCGGCCTGTCTGGCCTCAGCTGGCGGATCCTTAGTGGCAGGTAGGATCCGCCAGCTTGGTTTGAGGGTGGCGCTGAACAAGACCGAGGCCGTGTTCTTTCACGGGCCTCGGCAGCGCTGCCCTCCTGACGCCCACATTGTGGTGGAGGGCGTCCGGATAGGGGTCGGGGCCCAGATGAAGTATCTGGGCCTCGTGCTGGACAGCAGGTCGGGCTGTCGACGCGCCTGCTGAAAGCCGCGGACGCCCTCTCATGGCTCCTCCCAAACCTGGGAGGGCCCAAGGAGCGATGCCGGCGCCTCTATGCCGGCATCCTCAAGAGTATGGCCCTGTATGGGGCACCCATCTGGGCGGACTCCCTCCACAGGAGGGAGAATGCAACCGCCATCCGCAGGCCCCAACGGGCCATTGCACAGCGGGTGGCGAGAGCCTACCGCTCAGTGGGCTTCGCGGCGGCGTGCGCTCTGGCCGGCACCCCTCCCTGGGAATTGGAGGCATGGGTGCTCGCCAGAGTGTACGAATGGGCGGCGCGGCGTAGGGCGCTGGGTGAGCGCCCCGCCGCGCAAGAGCGGGATGCCGTGCGGCGGGAGGCGAGGGACGCAATCGTCCTACACTGGACACGGGACCTCGCCTCCGCCACGTTTGGACGCCGGACGCTGGACGCGCTCAGTCCAGTCCTGCGGGACTGGCTCGAGCGCCCCCACGGTTTCCTCTCTTTCCGTCTGGTGCAGGTGTTGTCCGGGCATGGCTGCTTCGGAACGCACCTGCATCGGATCCAGAGGGAGGAAACCCCGGCGTGCCACGACTGTGGAGCCGCGGAGGACACGGCGCAGCACACCCTCGAGGTGTGCCCAGCCTGGGCTGAGCTGCGCCGTGCCCTGACAGATGTGGTCGGAATAGACCTCTCACTTCCCAGTGTGGTGAACTCCATGCTGGGGAGTGAGGAGGCTTGGGCGGCGGTTGCCTCCTTTTGCGAGAATGTCATGTCGCAAAAGGAGGCGGCGGAGCGTGCGCGGGAGGATGATCCTCTCGCGCCGCCGCTCCGCAGGCGAAGAAGGGGTGGGAGACGGCGGTTGTACGATCGTCGCCTCCCTCCTTCTGGTGGTGATTAGCGGGCGACAGGCGCGGGGGCGCCTTCGCTCGCATTGCACAAATCGCCACCATCGTCGGGCGGGAACGGCCGAGCACTCACGGTCGTTCCCGGGCCCCTCCACTTAGGGAGGGGCGTGCGGGCCCCGCTGTAAAGGCGGGCGGTCGTCGGTGGGGGACTGGACGTAAAGGCTGTGCCGGTTTCCCAGTCCTCCTCCACACAGACGATGCGGGAGTGCCGCTGGGTTATTTTAGTGGGTATGCCGGGCTAGCCGGAGAGTCCCACATAACCCGTCCATCCCCCAATGGGCGGGTATGCGTAACGCATTTTTTCCCAGCGCAAACAAAAAAAAAAAAAAAAAAAAAAAAAAAAAAAAAAAAAAGGTTAGGTTAGGTTAGGTTAGGTTAGGTTAGGTTGGGGCACGTGGTCGGAAAACCTCCTCGTGGTCCGAGACTATCGGTCCCATTCGAATATTTATATTCAGTGGGAACGGAAGTTTTTCGGATTGGTGTGCCCTGGGCATGGGCGCTGGCTTTTTCCTGTGCTTGCATGGGGATAAGCCACCGTCCGTGGCGAATATTCCGACATCTCTCGCCTCTTTTCCCCCTTCTATTCACTAGAAGGGGAGTATTCAGAGGTTTAACCCCTTAACCCCTGAGCATTACCCGGCGCAGGGGCTACCGGGGGGTAAACCGGCCCGCAGGGTATTAAGGTAATAATGTCTGGTAGGAAAACAATACCCCAGGAGGGTACCGGCTATGCCGGAGAATCCCTCCCGGGTCCATCAGGGCCCGGCAGTCCCACCGTATCTGGGGGGGACACCATTAGACAGTTAACCGTAGTGGTTGCGGATAGGGCGCACACGCCCAGTTTTGTGCGTCCGAATGTGGAGGAGGAAGTAGTTGTGTCGGGCGAGTTTGCAGACCGTGCAAGGAGGAGCAGGCGGACCACGAGGTCGAGGTCCCGTCCGGCCACTCCTATTCCCGCGGACCAAATGTCCGGCGAAGAAACAGGCGGGTGCCGTTCCAGGTCTGGATCTGGATCCAGATCCGGACATGGGAGGAAGCGCAGCGGGTCCTTAAGTAGGGAGAACTTGGTGGTCGCAAAGGTCTCCACGGCCCGGAGAGGCAAAGTTCGCGCGGTTCCGAGTGGAGCCATTGCTCGGATGCCGGAGCGTGACGGGCAGGGTCGCTTTGTTGCGGCAGCTCCAGTGGAGCACGGGGAGGGCACGGAGAGCGACCCCGGGCTCGCCATGGCTGACTCGAGCGGGGGCTCCACTGCTTCCCTGCTGGGCAGCAACCGTGCGGAGGTCGCTGCTGCTAGGCGGGCACAGCGGAAGGAAGCCGCGGCTGACGAGGTCAGTGAGCTGGCCCGTAAAGCCAGGGAGCAGCGCTCCGCTCGGATGGCTGGAGGGAGCCCATCAGCGGTGGCGCTCAGTCGCCAGGTTTTAGACGGAGTGGACGTGGTTCTGAGGGTTGCCACCAAATCGGGCAACCTGAAGGGCACGTTCACTCGAGCTCTGAAGGAGGCAGCTGACGGCATCCGGGAGGCGGTTGAGGTCCTCGCCAATCGCACCAGCACCGAGGAGACGGCGAAGTTGTGGGAGGAGAACGGCCGTCTCCGATCGGAGCTGGAGGACCTCAAGCGGCAGGTTGCCGCCCAAGGGACGGCTCCCGCAGTCACCGGGTCCTCTCCTGTGGCGGCCCCATTGTCGGCTCCATCGCCGGCCTCTTTCTCGACCCCTGCACTTGTGGATGCGGAGGTCGAAAAGATCGTCCGCGTCTGCATGATGCAGTGCGGTAAGATGGTTGGTGCCCGCCTCGAGGCCATAGAGGCGAGGCTCCTCCCGGTGGAGTCCGTCCGCCCTCCACTCGCCGGGGACGGGCGGAGGAGGGAGGTTGTCCACGAACGGGGCCCGGCGGCCGCGGTGGCCGCGGCAGCTAAACCGAGCCGACCAGGAAGGACAGTGACCTCAAAGCCCGTGTCCCAGATGCCGACCTCCCGGACAGCGGGACCTCCAGCGGCGCCTCCAGCGGCGCCTCCAGCGGCTGCGTCTGGGCCTAGTACTGAGGCCTGGACGACAGTCGTCAAGAGGGGCCGCAAAAAGAAGAAGGCGGCCCCGCCAGCACCAGCACCCGCTGGAGCACCGGTACCCAAGAAGGCACAGGGACCGCCTAAGGTCAGAGCCCCACGCTCCGCGGCTGTAGTGATAACACTGCAGCCCGGAGCCGCCGAAAGGGGCATTACGTATAAGGCGGTCCTGACCGAGGCAAAAGCCAAAGTCGCGTTCCCCGACCTTGGCACACCGTCCGGCTTCAGGATGAAGTCGGCGGTTACGGGGGCGCGGCTGCTTGAGGTGTCGGGTGACTCCAGCGGGGCGAAGGCGGACATCCTGGCCGCCAAGTTGAAGGAGGTCCTAAACCCGGATGACGTCCGGGTGTCCAGGCCGGTGAAGACCGCGGAGCTGCGTGTCGACGGCCTGGATGACTCGACGACTCCGGCTGAGGTTTTGGCAGCCGTTGCCCGGGTCGGTGGATGTCGACCCGAGGATGTGCGGACGGGCGACATTCGCGCCGACGCCTCCGGACTCGGATTTATCTGGGTGCGGTGTCCGGTGGCGGCGGCGAATATCATCGCCAATGCTGGGCGACTGTTGGTGGGGTGGGTTGCAGCCAGGGTCAAGCTGATGCAGCCCAGGGCTATGCGGTGCTACCGATGCCTGAACATTGGGCATGTCCGGGCGCGGTGCACCGCTGAAACGGACCGCAGCGAGGAGTGTTATCGCTGCGGCCAGCCCGGCCACAAGGCGGCCCAGTGCTCTGCGGCGCCAAACTGCAGCCTCTGTACAGCTGCAGGGAGGCCCGCGGGGCACAGAGCGGGCGGGAAGGCCTGTGGTGCACCCACCAAGAGCAAGAAAAAGGGAGCCAAGGCTGCCGGGGGCTCTTTACCCCCCCGACAGCCTGGCTGCCCTACGGCCGACTCCCGGTCTGAGAGGGGTACGGAGGGAATGGACACAGCCTAATGGCGCTGTTACATTTCCTCCAGGGCAATATCAACCACTGTGCCAGAGCTCAGGATCTCTTGCTCCAGAGCATGGCGGAGTGGTCGATTCGCGTGGCGGTGGTCGCCGAGCCGTACTTTGTCCCCCCCAGGGATAACTGGTTGGGGGACTTGGACGGCTTGGTGGCCATCATTGGCGGGGCTCTTGTCCACCCGTCCCGAGGTCACGGCTGGGTAGCAGCCCTCGTGGACGGCATTGGTACGGTTGGGGCGTATTTTTCGCCCAACAAGAGTCTCGCCGACTTCGAGAACTTCCTTGTCGAGTTGGGTGCCGTCGTAGGCCGGCTCCACCCTCGCCCCGTGCTGTTGCTCGGGGATCTCAACGCCAAGTCTGCGGCGTGGGGATCTCCGGTGACGGATGCCCGGGGTGAGGTGCTGGAGGAGTGGGCGGTCACGACTGGCTTGACCGTCCTAAATCGGGGGTCGGTCCACACGTGCGTGCGGCAGCGGGGTGGTTCAATAGTGGACGTCTCGTTCGCTAGCCCTGCTGTCGCGAGCCGTGTCCGCGACTGGCGTGTCGCCGTGGAGGTGGAGACGTTGTCGGATCATCGGTATATCCGTTTCGACGTCTCCGCCCAGACCACTGGCGGCCGCAGTCCACCGGCCCCGCGAGCGGACGGTCCGCGCTGGGCGCGTAAGCGCATCGACAAGGAACTTCTCGAGGAGGCCGCCATTGTCCAGGCCTGGTACCGGGAGTCGGCGACGAATGGACCCGTCGACGTCGAAGAGGAGGCGCTGTGGTTCCGCGGGGCGATGACGCAAATCTGCGACGCGTCTATGCCCCGGGTCCACACACAGACAGGAAGGCGCCAGGTGTACTGGTGGACCGCCGAGATCGCACAGTTGCGCGTCGCGTGCGTGGCGGTCAGGCGCCAGTACACCCGATACCGGAGGAGACGTCGTCGGGTCCCTGACGAAGAGGCCGCGCGGTATGAGGTGTACCGCGCGGCGAAGGAGGCTCTGTGGCTGGCCATTGGCGAGGCCAAGACGCGAGCCAGGGAGGAGATGTTGGAGACTCTGGACAGAGATCCGTGGGGGCGCCCTTATCGTGCGGTTCGAGGGAAACTTCGAGCCGCGGCGCCTCCAATCACGGAGAGTCTCCAACCCGAGCTGCTGGAGGAAGTAGTGGCAGCCCTCTTCCCGGCAAGAGCGGAGCATACGCCACCGCCAATGGCTTTGCCCACAACCGCAGAGCCTACAGACGAGAACGTCATCAGCGTCCCAGAGGTGACACAAGAAGAGTTGAGGGCGGCCGTGATGCGGCTCCGGGCCAAAAACGTGGCTCCGGGGCCCGACGGGATTCACGGCTGCGTGTTAGCCCTTGCTCTGAAGGAGCTGGGTCCCCAACTGAGAGGTCTCTACACAGCGTGCCTTGAGCGGGGCCAGTTTCCCACCTTGTGGAAATCTGGTCGTCTGGTCCTGCTCAGAAAGGCGGGGCGCCCTGCAGACTCGCCGTCCGGGTACCGGCCCATAGTGCTGCTGGACGAGGTGGGCAAGCTGCTCGAGCGGATAATCGCAGTCCGCCTCGTCGGCCACTTGTGCGGAGAGGGGCCGGACCTGGACGAGAGCCAGTTCGGCTTTCGGCATGGGCGCTCTACCATCCACGCTGTGTCGAGGGTGAGAGTCCTGGCGGAGGAAGCGGTGTCCCGGGGTGGGGTGATGTTGGCGGTGTCCTTGGACATCTCCAACGCTTTCAACACCCTGCCCTGGAGTTGCATTCGGGAGGCACTGCGATATCATCGGGTGCCTTCCTACCTCCGCCACATTGTTGGGGATTACCTGGCGGAGAGGTGTGTCACCTACTTGGGACGTGATGGCGGACACCGGCACTCAATGTCGTGCGGTGTTCCACAGGGTTCGGTATTGGGCCCGCTCCTGTGGAACATCGGGTACGACTGGGTGCTGAGGGGCGAACTCCAGCCGGGCGTGGACCTGACGTGTTATGCGGACGACACGCTGGTCACGGCCCGTGGGAGTTCGCACAGGGAGGCAGCGTTGCTGGCGACGGCGGCGGTCTCACAGGTGGTGGGCCGCATCCGGCGCCTCGGCCTGGAGGTGGCCCTCAGCAAGTCGGAGGCCATGATGTTCCATGGTCCCCGGCGGGCGCCGCCGCCCGGATCACACATTGTGGTCGGGGGGGTCCGGATCGCTGTCGAGCCTACCATGAAGTACCTGGGATTGGTGCTCGACAGCCGGTGGGACTTCGGACCCCACTTCCGGCGGCTGGTGCCCAAGCTGATGGGCGCGGCTGGGGCGCTGTCAACGCTGCTTCCCAATCTGGGGGGCCCGAGCGCAGCCTGTAGGCGGCTCTACGTGGGGATCGTGCGATCGATGGCCCTGTACGGGGCCCCGATCTGGGCTGCTGACCTGACGGCCGGTAGCATCGCTGTTTTGCGGAGACCGCAGAGAGCTATGGCCGTCAGAGTTATCAGGGGGTATCGCACGGTCTCCTACGAGGCGGCTTGTGTACTGGCCGGATCCCCGCCCTGGGACCTCGAGGCGAAAGTACTCGCGTCACTGTACCGGTGGCGCGAGGAGATGCTGGCGCAAGGCGAGGGGCCGATGCAGCAACACATGGGGCTGCGTCGGTCCCAGCTTCGCGAGGCCCTGGTGGCGGAATGGCGGGACAGGCTATCGCGCCCAACCGCCGGCCTCGTCACTATCGAGGCGGTCCGGCCGGTACTCGAGCGTTGGCTCGGGAGGAGGCACGGCTCCCTGACGTTTCGGGTGACGCAGGTACTCTCGGGGCATGGCTGCTTCGGGAAGTACCTGTGTCGCATAAACAGGGAGCCGGACGCCCGGTGTCACCACTGCGTCGACTGTCGGGAGGACACGGCGCTGCATACGCTGGCAGAGTGTGCCGCTTGGGAGGAGCAGCGCCGTGCCCTCATTTTTGGAGTAGGCAGTGACTTGTCGCTGCCGGCCGTCGTGAACTCGATGGTTGGCAGCGAGGAGTCCTGGGACGCGGTGGTTTCCTTCTGCGAGACAGTCATCTCGCGGAAGGAAGCTGCGGAGCGGGAGAGGGAGATTACATCCTCTCATCCGGCCCGCAGCAGACGCACCGGGCGTCGGCGGAGGGCGGACAATGCCCTCTTCCAGCCCCCCTAAATGGGTCCAGGGGCGACGGACTCGGGGGCGTCCGTCGCCCACTACACATCTGGACCCGAGGCGGCGGCGCGACGTGTTCCACGCGCGCCCCTCTTAGACGTTGCGGGGGGAGTTTAACACCTCACTCCCCCCGCTAATGCGAGGAGGCCCGCAGGCATGGGCCAGCACCAGCTGGGGTTGCGGAAGTATCATTCGTTCCCGCGACCCCCGGCGCAGGTGTGAGATGGAACACCGGGGTGGTTTTTAGTCAGTAGGAGTCTGACAGACCCCTCCGCCTCCCCCAAGGCGGAGGACATCCATGCAGGATTTTCCACCCCGCAAAAAAAAAAAAAAAAAAAAAAAAAAAAAAAAAAGGTTAGGTTAGGTTAGGTTAGGTTAGGTTGCCCTTCTCAGGGCCAACCCAAAGGCCCTTCTCAGGGCCAACCAAAAGGCCCTTCTCAGGGCCAACGCGACGCGTCAGCGTCGGCAGAAGGCAGGGCCTTCTACGGCGGGAAGGAGGGCGATTTATCGGTCTCCGAAATTGAGTCCATAGAATCGGACGACGATTCAATGGTAGAGGATGCGCGATCACGATCCGCGTCCAGAAAGAGGAAGACCTTTTTAAAGGACGGGTCGGATGGCTCCTCGGCTTCGGGTTCTTCAAAGAAGAGGGTGAAGGCCAAGAAACCAACGATGGCGGACACTCACGACGTGGGTTTGGCAGATGCCCAGCGGCAGTTGGATCTGGCACGGCGGGAGCAGCTCCAGCAAGAGCTGGAGGAGCGGGTTGCGGCCCAGGAAGAACGGGCGCGCGTCGCCCGTGCCAAGTCCGGGTACGGGGCGTCCCGCGTCCTGTACGCGGACCACTCCCTGGCCGAACTCCAGAGGATGGCCTTGGAGGACGAGGAGGCGATCGTGGAGGTCGCCGCCAAGTCCTCGCATTTGAAGGGGACTTTCCAGAAGTCCCTCAAATGCCGGGCCGCCAGCATGCGTGGCATCGTCGCGGAGCTGGTGGACCGCAAGGCCAGCGACGAAACGCGGCAACTGCAGGCGAAAGTAGATCGCCTGCAGTCAGAGGTCAGCCAGCTGCACCTGAAGCTGGCTGAAGCCACGGCCCAGCCATCCCAGGCCGAGCCCAGGCATGCGGAAGAGAGCCTCGCTCCGTCGTCCGACCTTGAGGATATCCTCCGCAAGGTTATGGCGGAGGAGCGGGCTTTTGTGAGAGCCTGCCTAGCGGGCATCGAAGACCGGCTCCTTCCGGAGAAACGCCTCCGACCGCCACTTGCGGCAGATAGAAGGCGAGAGGAGCGGGTAGAAACCTCCCAGAAGGAGGACGCCCTTCTTCCTTCGACCACCCCGACCAACCAGCAGGGCTGGACGAAGGTGGTCGGTAAGGGGAAGGGCAAAGGCAAAAAGACGGCAGCTGTCGTCCCTGCCGTCCCTGCCACCACCACTCCTAGCCAGTCGCAATCGACTGGTAGGGGTAAAGGGAGGGGGAAGAGCACCCCCGCGGCCTCAGCCGCCTCCGCCACCACCCCTGCTGGTCAGTCGACTGGCAAGGGAAAGGGGAAAGGGAAGACTTCTTCCCCCCCAGCCGGTGCCAAGAGGAACCTAGTTCCTCCAAAGACCGCGGCCGTCGTGGTGACACTCACCGCGAAGGCCGCGGAGCGGGGTGAGACGTACGCGTCCATGTTGGTGCGGGCGCGTGCCACTGCCGATCCCACCAAACTGGGGATCGGCAAAGTCTCATGCCGCCGGACACAGGCTGGGGCTCGTATTTTCGAGTTCCCAGGTGCCGACGGTGGTAAAAACGCGGACCTCTTCGCAGCGAAGCTGCAGGAGGCCATCGCGGACGTGGCGAAGGTGGCCAGGCCGGTGAAGTCGGCGGCCATCGAGGTGACGGACCTGGATGACTCCGTCACCAAGGAGGAGGTGGTGGCAGCAATCGTAGCCATAGGGGGCTGCGAAGTCGCAGCGGTACAAGGCGGGGGCATCAGGCCCGGGCGCGGCGGCATGGGCACCATTCGCCTAGAGTGCCCAGTTGCCGCTGCCAAAGCCGTCCTCGAAAAGGGACGGCTCGCCGTCGGGTTCAGCTCGGGTGCGGTCCGGGCACTTGAGGACCAACCTTTGAGGTGCTACAAGTGCTTCGGAATCGGCCACACCCGAGCCCTCTGTCCGTCCACTGTCGACAGGACGGACAGTTGCTACCGCTGCGGCAAGGAGGGCCACAAATCCGCCTCCTGCATGGCCGCCGCGCCGCACTGCGCAGTTTGTGCCGCCAGTGGCCGCCCTGCGGGCCATATAATGAAGGGGAGGAACTGCAGTCCTCCCCTTAAGAAGGGGAAAGTACAGGCGCAGACCCGGCCTGTCATTGCCACCGCCGTCCCAGTGGCTGGGACCTCAGCGGCCGTGGAGGAGGGGGGTGCGATGACCGACTAATGGGTAGAGTCGAACATCGCATCCTCCAGGCGAACACCAACCACTGCAGAGCGGCACAGGATCTGCTGATGCAGACTGTGGCCGAGTGGTTGGTGGACGTGGCGGTGGTCGCCGAGCCGTACTCGATACCTGGCCGTTGGCTGGGTGATCGGGACGGCTTGGTGGCGTTGGTGTCGCGGCCTGCCACGGACTCCCCTCCCCTCTCGCTTTTAGAGAGGGGTCCGGGATACGTGGCCGCCGCGTGGGGAGAAATAGCCCTGGTCGGGGTCTATTTCTCCCCAAACCGCCCTCTAAGGGACTTCGAGAACTTTCTCGAGGTCCTTACGGCAGTCGTCGGGAGGGCGGCACCACGTCAGGTCGTCGTTTTGGGCGACCTGAACGCCAAGGCGGTGGCTTGGGGCAACCCAGCGGCGTCCTGTAACGTCCGGGGGCGCGCCGTCGAATTTTGGGCGGCTTCGTGCGGCGTGTCCCTCCTGAACAGGGGGGATGTTCACACGTGTGTGCGGCAACGGGGAGGGTCAGTGGTGGACGTATCGTTCGCCACCCCCGTTCTAGCCGCCCGCGTCGTGAACTGGCGGGTGGAGTTGGTGGAGACCCTGTCGGACCACCGATATGTGCGGTTCGACATCTCCACCCAGAGCCCGCGGGGGATGGCCCGCTCGGGCCAATCTCCCTTCCCGCGGTGGGCTCTCACCCGCCTGGACCGGGAGGCAGCCCAGGAGGCTGCGTTCCTCCGGGACTGGCTCTCGCCCCCTGTTGAGGTCACGGACGTGGACGCCGCAGCGGTTCAGCTGCGGGGGTCCCTGACCGAGGTGTGCAACTCCAGCATGCCTCGGTCTCGCCGTCCGCCTCCCCGTCGCGCCGTTTATTGGTGGACGGGGGAGCTGGCGGCGCTACGGGCCGCGTGCGTGGAGGCCAGGAGGGCCTACACGCGGAGTCGGCGGCGCACCAGCCGATGTCAGGCTGAGGAGGACCGCCTCTACGCCTCTTACCTAGAGGCAAAGACGGTCCTCAAGTCGGAAATGTGCGCCGCCGAGGACTCGGCAAAGGCCGAGATGCTGGAGGGCCTCGACAGGGATCCGTTTGGGAGGCCGTATAAGCAGGCGCGGAGCCAGCTGCGCCCTTACGGTCCCCCATTAGCGGAGACCCTAGAGCCGGCGTTGCTGGATGGGGTGGTTCGGTCACTGTTTCCGCGCAGGACCGACTTCACCCCACCAACGATGAACCCCCCGCTGGGGGGGGTGGTGGCTTCGCCGGAGGAGGTCCCTCCAGTATCGGTGGAGGAACTTCGCGCGGGGGTTCTGTCCCTCCGCGCGAAGAAGACGGCCCCTGGACCGGATGGTGTCCCCGCACGGGTGGTGGCCATCGCGGCGTCCCTTATGGAGGAGAGGTTTCGGGACCTCTTCAGCGCGTGCCTGACGGCTGGGAGGTTCCCGAAGCTCTGGAAGGAGGGGCAGCTTTGCCTGCTCCGGAAGGAGGGACGCCCGGTGGACTCCCCCTCGGCATACCGGCCCATCGTTCTGCTCGATGAGGTCGGTAAATTGTTCGAGGGGATCATCGCCACCCGGCTTAATAGCCAGTTGCGGGAGGTAGGGCCAGACCTGTCGGACGCCCAGTTCGGGTTTCGACAGGGGCGTTCGACGGTCGATGCGGTGGCCCTACTCAGGGGCCAAGTGCAGGAGGCGGTCGGAGCTGGGGACGGAGTGTTGGCGGTGTCGTTCGACATCGCCAACGCGTTCAACTCCGTGCCCCACTCGACCATATTGGAGGCACTCCGGTACCACGGAGTGCCCCAATATCTGCGGGCGATCCTGGCCAACTACCTGGAGGACCGGGAGGTCCTCCTGGCGGACAGGACGGCCAGGATCAGGCGCTACGGCGCGGAGTCCGGTGTTCCACAGGGTTCGGTCCTAGGGCCCCTCTTGTGGAACATCGGATTCGATTGGCTGCTGCGCGGCACCCTCCTCCAGGGCACGAGTGTCATCTGCTACGCGGATGACACTCTCCTCGTTGCCCGGGGGAGGGACTTTAGGGAGGCGGCCGGTCTGGCCTCAGCTGGCGGATCCTTAGTGGCAGGTAGGATCCGCCAGCTTGGATTGAGGGTGGCGCTGAACAAGACCGAGGCCGTGTTCTTTCACGGGCCTCGGCAGCGCTGCCCTCCAGACGCCCACATTGTGGTGGAGGGCGTCCGGATAGGGGTCGGGGCCCAGATGAAGTATCTGGGCCTCGTGCTGGACAGCAGGTGGCGCTTCGGCCCGCACTTTAGCGGGCTGTCGACGCGCCTGCTGAAAGCCGCGGACGCCCTCTCATGGCTCCTCCCAAACCTGGGAGGGCCCAAGGAGCGATGCCGGCGCCTCTATGCCGGCATCCTGAAGAGCATGGCCCTGTATGGGGCACCCATCTGGGCGGACTCCCTCCACAGGAGGGAGAATGCAACCGCCATCCGCAGGCCCCAACGCGCCATTGCACAGCGGGTGGCGAGGGCGTACCGCTCGGTGGGTTTTGCGGCGGCGTGCGCTCTGGCCGGCACCCCTCCCTGGGAATTGGAGGCATGGGTGCTCGCCAGAGTGTACGAATGGGTGGCGCGGCGTAGGGCGCTGGGTGGGCGCCCCGCCGCGCAAGAGCGGGAGGCCGTGCGGCGGGAGGCGAGGGACGCAATCGTTGTCCATTGGACACGGGACCTCGCCTCCGCCACCTTTGGACGCCGGACGCTGGACGCGCTCGGCCCAGTCCTGCGGGATTGGCTCGAGCGCCCCCACGGTTTCCTCTCTTTCCGTCTGGTGCAGGTGTTGTCCGGGCATGGCTGCTTCGGAGCGCACCTGCATCGGATCCAGAGGGAGGATTCCCCGGCGTGCCACCATTGCGGAGCCGCGGAGGACACGGCGCAGCACACCCTCGAGGTGTGCCCAGCCTGGGCTGAGCTGCGCCGTGCCCTGACAGATGTGGTCGGGCAGGACCTCTCACTTCCCAGTGTGGTGAACTCCATGCTGGGGAGTGAGGAGGCTTGGGCGGCGGTTGCCTCCTTTTGCGAGAATGTCATGTCGCAAAAGGAGGCGGCGGAGCGCGCGCGGGAGGATGATCCTCTCGCGCCCCCGCTCCGCAGGCGAAGAAGGGGTGGGAGACGGCGGTTGTACGATCGTCGCCTCCCTCCTTCTGGTGGTGATTAGCGGGCGACAGGCGCGGGGGCGCCTTCGCTCGCATTGCACAAATCACCACCATCGTCGGGCGGGAACGGCCGAGCACTCACGGTCGTTCCCGGGCCCCTCCACTTAGGGAGGGGCGTGCGGGCCCCGCTGTAAAGGCGGGCGGTCGTCGGCGGGGGACTGGACGTAAAGGCTGTGCCGGTTTCCCAGTCCTCCTCCAAATAGACGATGCGGGAGTGCCGCTGGGTTATTTTAGTGGGTATGCCGGAGTAGCCGGAGAGTCCCACATAACCCGTCCATCCCCCAATGGGCGGGTATGCGTAACGCATTTTTTCCCAGCGCAAACAAAAAAAAAAAAAAAAAAAAAAAAAAAAAAAAAAAAAAAAAAAAAAGGTTAGGTTAGGTTAGGTTAGGTTAGGTTAGGTTAGGTTGGGGAACCACCCCACAGTGCTTGCGTCCACGTCGCGTTCCCCGGAAACGTCCCAGTTCTGACCACCGTAACGGAGTGGCAGACTGGGTACGGCTAAAGTGCACTGTGCATCGTAGCTATCTTACTGCCTTGTGAGCTACGATATTGTTGGAATATGCCAAAACCATTGCGGGATGCCCTCGGGCATTTTGTCAAAAAAGGCCCTTCTCAGGGCCAACCCAAAGGCCCTTCTCAGGGCCAACCCAAAGGCCCTTCTCAGGGCCAACCAAAAGGCCCTTCTCAGGGCCAACGCGACGCTGAAGCGTCGAGTGAAGGCAGAGCCTTCTACGGCGGGAGTGTGGGCGACATGTCGGACTCCGACATTGAGTCCATTGCATCGGATGCGGGTTCGATGGTGGTCGATCCTCGATCACGATCGGCATCGCGGAAGCGGACCTTCCTCAAGGTCGTGTCCGATGGATCCTCAGGCTCGGGTTCAGCTAAGGAGCCCATAAGGAAGGTCAAGGCCAAAAAGGCGACAGCGGCAGACACCCACGACGTGGGGTTAGTCGACGCCCAGCGGGAGTTGGACCTGGCAAGGCGGGAGCGGCTCCAACAAGACCTGGAGGAGCAGGTGGCGGCTAGGGAGGAACGGGCGCGCGTTTCCCGTGCCAAGTCCGGGTACGGGGCGTCCCGTATCCTGTACGCGGACCACTCCCTCGCCGAACTCCAAAGGATGGCCTTGGAGGACGAGGAGGCGATCGTAGAGGTCGCCGCCAAGTCCTCGCATCTGAAGGGGACTTTCCAGAAGTCCCTCAAATGCCGGGCCGCCAGCATGCGTGGCATCGTCGCGGAGCTGGTGGACCGCAAGGCCAGCGACGAAACGCGGCAACTGCAGGCGAAGGTGGATCGCCTGCAGTCGGAGGTCAGCCAGCTGCACATGAAGCTGGCTGAAGCCACGGCCCGGCCATCCCAAGCCGAGCCCAGACCTGCGGCAGAGGGCCTTGCCTCCTCCCCCGGCCTTGAGGATATCCTCCGCAAGGTCATGGTGGAGGAGAGGGCGTTTGTTAGAGCCTGCCTGGCAGGCATTGAGGACCGGCTCTTGCCGGAGAAAGTCGTCCGGCCGCCGCTTGCGGCGGACAGGAGGCAAAAGGAGCCGGTGCCTTCGTCCCAGACGGAGGACGCCCTTCTCCCCTCTACCACCCCGACCAGCCAGCAGGGCTGGACGAAGGTGGTCGGTGGCGGGAAGGGCAAGGGCAAAAGGACGGCAGCTGTCGTCCCTGCCGTTCCCGCTACCACCACTCCCAGCCAGTCGCAGCCGACTGGCAAAGGGAAAGGGAAGGGGAAGAGAACCCCTCCAGCCCCAGCCGTCCCCGCCACCACCCCTGCTGGTCAGTCGACTGGCACGGGAAAGGGGAAGGGAAAGAGTTCCCCCCAAGCCGGAGCAAAGAGGAAACTGGTTCCTCCCAAGACCGCGGCCGTCGTGGTGACGCTCACCGCGGAGGCTGCGGAGCGAGGCCAGACATACGCCTCCATAATGGTGCGGGCGCGTGCAAACGCCGATCCCACGAAACTGGGCATCGGCAAAGTGTCATGCCGCCGGACACAAGCTGGGGCTCGAATTTTCGAGTTCCCGGGGGCCGAGGGCGGCAAAAACGCGGACCTCTTCGCAGCTAAGCTGCAAGAGGTCATCGCAGACTCGGCGAAGGTGGCCAGGCCGGTAAAGTCAGCGGCCATTGAGGTGACGGATCTCGACGACTCCGTCACCAAGGAGGAGGTGGTGGCAGCAATCGCAGCCATAGGGGGCTGCGAAGTCGCAGCGGTACAAGGCGGGGGCATCAGGCCCGGGCGCGGCGGCATGGGCGCAATTCGCCTGGAGTGCCCAGTCGCCGCTGCCAAAGCCGTCCTCGAGAAGGGACGGCTCGCCGTCGGGTTCAGCTCGGCGGCGGTCCGGGCCCTTGAGGTCCTGCCGCTGAGGTGTTACCGGTGCTTCGGCATCGGCCACACCCGGGCCCTCTGTTCGTCCAGTGTCGACAGGACGGACAGCTGCTACCGCTGCGGCAAGGAGGGGCACAAAGCCGCCTCCTGCAATGCCGCCACGCCGCACTGCACGGTCTGTGCCGCCAGTGGCCGCCCTGCGGGCCACATAATGAAGGGGAGGAACTGCAGTCCTCCCCTTAAGAAGGGGAAAGTACAGGCGCCGACCCGGCCTGTCGTTGCCACCGCCGTCCCAGTGGCTGGGACCTCAGCGGCTGTGGAGGAGGGGGGTGCGATGACCGACTAATGGGTAGGGTCGAACATCGCATCCTCCAGGCGAACACCAACCACTGCAGAGCGGCACAGGATCTGCTCATGCAGACTGTGGCCGAGTGGTTGGTGGACGTGGCGGTGGTCGCCGAGCCGTACTCGGTACCTGGCCGTTGGCTGGGTGATCGAGACGGCTTGGTGGCGTTGGTGTCGCGGCCTGCCACGGACTCCCCTCCCCTCTCGCTTTTAGAGAGGGGTCCGGGATACGTGGCCGCCGCGTGGGGAGAAATAGCCCTGGTCGGGGTCTATTTCTCCCCAAACCGCCCTCTAAGGGACTTCGAGAATTTTCTCGAGGTCCTTACGGCAGTCGTCGGGAGGGCGGCGCCACGCCAGGTAATGGTGTTAGGCGACCTGAACGCCAAGTCGGTGGCCTGGGGAAACCCAGCGGCGTCCTGCAACGTCCGGGGGCGCGCCGTCGAATTTTGGTCGGCTTCGTGCGGCGTGTCCCTCCTGAACAGGGGGGATGTTCACACGTGTGTGCGGCAACAGGGAGGGTCAGTGGTGGACGTGTCGTTCGCCACCCCTGTGCTAGCCACACGCGTCGTGAACTGGCGGGTGGAGATGGTGGAGACCCTGTCGGACCACCGATATGTGCGGTTCGACATCTCCACCCAGAGCCCGCGGGGGATGGCCCGCTCGGGCCAATCTCCCTTCCCGCGGTGGGCTCTCACCCGCCTGGACCGGGAGGCAGCCCTGGAGGCAGCGTTCCTCGAGGACTGGCTCTCGCCCCCTGTGGAGGTGACGGACGTGGACGCCGCAGCGGTCCAGCTGCGGAGGTCCCTGACCGAGGTGTGCAACTCCAGCATGCCTCGGTCTCGCCGTCCGCCTCCCCGTCGCGCCGTTTATTGGTGGACGGGGGAGCTGGCGGCGCTACGGGCCGCGTGCGTGGAGGCCAGGAGGGCCTACACGCGGAGTCGGCGGCGCACCAGCCGATGTCAGGCTGAGGAGGACCGCCTCTACGCCTCTTACATGGAGGCAAAGACGGTCCTCAAGACGACAATGTGCGCCGCCGAAGACTCGGCAAAGGCCGAGATGCTGGAGGGACTCGATAGGGATCCGTTTGGGAGGCCGTATAAGCAGGCGCGGAGCCAGCTGCGTCCATATGGTCCCCCATTAGCGGAGACCCTAGAGCCGGCGTTGCTGGATGGGGTGGTTCGGTCACTGTTTCCGCGCAGGACCGAATTCACCCCACCAACGATGAACCCCCCACTGGGGGGGGTGGCGGCTTCGCCGGCGGAGGAGGTCCCTCCAGTGTCGGCGGAGGAAGTTCGCGCGGGGGTTCTGCCTCTCCGCGCGAAGAAGACGGCCCCTGGACCGGACGGCGTCCCCGCACGGGTGGTGGCCATCGCGGCGTCCCTCATGGAGGAAAGGCTTCGGGACCTCTTCAGCGCGTGCCTGATGGCTGGGAGGTTCCCGAAGCCATGGAAGGAAGGCAAATTGTGCCTTCTCCGGAAGGAGGGACGCCCGGTGGACTCCCCCTCGGCATACCGGCCCATCGTTCTGCTGGATGAGGTCGGTAAACTGTTCGAGGGGATACTCGCCACCCGGCTTAACAGCCATTTGCGGGAGGTAGGGCCGGACCTGTCGGACGCCCAGTTCGGGTTCCGACAGGGGCGTTCGACGGTCGACGCGTTGGCCCTACTCAGGGGCCAGGTGCGGGAGGCGGTCGAGGCTGGGGACGGAGTGTTGGCGGTGTCGTTCGACATCGCCAACGCCTTCAACTCCGTGCCCCACTCGACCATATTGGAGGCACTCCGGTACCACGGAGTGCCCCAATATCTGCGGGCGATCCTGGCCAACTACCTGGAGGACCGGGAGGTCCTCCTGGCGGACAGGACGGCCAGGATCAGGCGCTACGGCGCGGAGTCCGGTGTTCCACAGGGTTCGGTGCTAGGGCCCCTCTTGTGGAACATCGGATTCGATTGGCTGCTGCGCGGCACCCTCCTCCAGGGCACGAGTGTCATCTGCTACGCGGATGACACTCTCCTCGTTGCCCGGGGGAGGGACTTTGGAGAGGCGGCCTGTCTGGCCTCGGCTGGCGGATCCTTAGTGGCAGGTAGGATCCGCCAGCTCGGTTTGAGGGTAGCGCTGAACAAGACCGAGGCCGTGTTCTTTCACGGGCCTCGGCAGCGCTGCCCTCCTGACGCCCACATCGTGGTGGAGGGCGTCCGGATAGGGGTCGGGGCCCAGATGAAGTATCTGGGCCTCGTGCTGGACAGCAGGTGGCGCTTCGGCCCGCACTTTAGCGGGCTGTCGACGCGCCTGCTGAAAGCCGCGGACGCCCTCTCATGGCTCCTCCCAAACCTGGGAGGGCCCAAGGAGCGATGCCGGCGCCTCTATGCCGGCATCCTCAAGAGTATGGCCCTATATGGGGCACCCATCTGGGCGGACTCCCTCCACAGGAGGGAGAATGCAACCGCCATCCGCAGGCCCCAACGGGCCATTGCACAGCGGGTGGCGAGAGCCTACCGCTCAGTGGGCTTTGCGGCGGCGTGCGCTCTGGCCGGCACCCCTCCCTGGGAATTGGAGGCATGGGTGCTCGCCAGAGTGTACGAATGGGCGGCGCGGCGTAGGGCGCTGGGTGAGCGCCCCGCCGCGCAAGAGCGGGATGCCGTGCGGCGGGAGGCGAGGGACGCAATCGTCCTACACTGGACACGGGACCTCGCCTCCGCCACATTTGGACGCCGGACGCTGGACGCGCTTTGTCCAGTCCTGCGGGACTGGCTCGAGCGCCCCCACGGTTTCCTCTCGTTCCGTCTAGTGCAGGTGTTGTCCGGACATGGCTGTTTCGGAACGCACCTGCACCGGATTCGGAGGGAGGAAACCCCGGCGTGCCACGATTGTGGAGCCGTGGAGGACACGGCGCAGCACACCCTCGAGGTGTGCCCAGCCTGGGCTGAGCTGCGCCGTGCCCTGACAGATGTGGTCGGGCAGGACCTCTCACTTCCCAGTGTGGTCAACTCCATGCTGGGGAGTGAGGAGGCTTGGGCGGCGGTTGCCTCCTTTTGCGAGGATGTCATGTCGCAAAAGGAGGCGGCGGAGCGCGCGCGGGAGGATGATCCTCTCGCGCCGCCGCTCCGCAGGCGGAGAAGGGGTGGGAGACGGCGGTTGTACGATCGTCGCCTCCCTCCTTCTGGTGGTGATTAGCGGGCGACAGGCGCGGGGGCGCCTTCGCTCGCATTGCACTGATCACCACCCACGTCGGGCGGGAACGGCCGAGCACTCACGGTCGTTCCCGGGCCCCTCCACTTAGGGAGGGGCGTGCGGGCCCCGCTGTAAAGGCGGGCGGTCGTCGGTGGGGGACTGGACGTAAAGGCTGTGCCGGTTTCCCAGTCCTCCTCCACACAGACGATGCGGGAGTGCCGCTGGGTTATTTTAGTGGGTATGCCGGAGTAGCCGGAGAGTCCCACATAACCCGTCCATCCCCCAATGGGCGGGTATGCGTAACGCATTTTTTCCCAGCGCAAACAAAAAAAAAAAAAAAAAAAAAAAAAAAAAAAGGTTAGGTTAGGTTGGGGAAAATCGTCGCGGAGCTGGTCGACCGCAAGGCCAGCGACGAGTCGCGGCAGCTGCAGGCGAAAGTTGATCGCCTGCAGACGGAGGTCAGCCAGCTTCACTTAAAGCTGGCTGAAGCCACGGCCCGGCCGTCCCAAGCCGAGCCTAGACCTGCGGCGGAGGGCTTCGCCTCCACCTCCGGCTTTGAGGATGTCCTCCGCAGGGTCATGGTGGAGGAGCGGGCCTTCGTCAGATCCTGCCTAGCGGGAATAGAGGACCGGCTCTTGCCGGAGAAACGCCTCCGACCGCCACTCGCGGCGGACAAGAGGCGAGAGGAGCCGGTGCCTACCTCTCAGAGGGAGGACGCCCTTCTCCCTTCGACCACCCCGACCAACCAGCAGGGCTGGACGAGGGTGGTCGGTAGGGGGAAGGGAAAAGGCAAAAGGACGGCACCTGTCGTCCCTGCCGTCCCCGCCACCACCACTCCCAGCCAGTCGTCTGCGATTGGCAAAGGAAAAGGGAAGGGGAAGGGGAAGAGCACCCCTCCAGCCCCAGCCGTCTCCGCCACCACCCCTGCCGGTCAGTCGTCGACTGGCAAGGGAAAGGGGAAGGGTGCGACCCCAGCCGGTGTTAGGAGGAACTTGGTTCCTCCCAAGACCGCGGCCGTCGTGGTAACACTCACCGCGAATGCCGCGGAGCGGGGTGAGACGTACGCGTCCATGTTGGTGCGGGCGCGTGCCACTGTCGATCCCACCAAACTGGGGATCGGCAAAGTCTCATGCCGCCGGACACAGGCTGGGGCTCGTATTTTCGAGTTCCCAGGTGCCGAGGGTGGTAAAAACGCGGACCTCTTCGCAGCGAAGCTGCAGGAGGTCATCGCAGACGTGGCGAAGGTGGCCAGGCCGGTGAAGTCGGCGGCCATCGAGGTGACGGATCTTGACGACTCCGTCACCAAGGAGGAGGTGGTGGCAGCAGTCGTGGCCATTGGGGGCTGCACAGTCGCAGCGGTGCAGGGCGGGGCCATCAGGCCCGGGCGCGGCGGCATGGGCACCATCCGCCTGGAGTGCCCAGTCGCCGCTGCCAAAGCCGTCCTCGAGAAGGGACGGCTTGCCGTCGGGTTCAGCTCGGCGGCGGTCCGGGCCCTTGAGGTCCCGCCGCTGAGGTGTTACCGGTGCTTCGGCATCGGTCACACCCGGGCCCTCTGTCAGTCCACTGTCGACAGGACGGACAGTTGCTACCGCTGCGGCAAGGAGGGTCACAAATCCGCCTCCTGCATGGCCGCCGCGCCGCACTGCGCAGTTTGTGCCGCCAGTGGCCGCCCTGCGGGCCATATAATGAAGGGGAGGAACTGCAGTCCTCCCCTTAAGAAGGGGAAAGTACAGGCGCAGACCCGGCCTGTCGTTGCCACCGCCGTCCCAGTGGCTGGGACCTCAGCGGCTGTGGAGGAGGGGGGTGCGATGACCGACTAATGGGTAGAGTCGAACATCGCATCCTCCAGGCGAACACCAACCACTGCAGAGCGGCCCAGGATCTGCTGATGCAGACTGTGGCCGAGTGGTTGGTGGACGTGGCGGTGGTCGCCGAGCCGTACTCGATACCTGGCCGTTGGCTGGGTGATCGGGACGGCTTGGTGGCGTTGGTGTCGCGGCCTGCCACGGACTCCCCTCCCCTCTCGCTTTTAGAGAGGGGTCCGGGATACGTGGCCGCCGCGTGGGGAGAAATAGCCCTGGTCGGGGTCTATTTCTCCCCAAACCGCCCTCTAAGGGACTTCGAGAACTTTCTCGAGGTCCTTACGGCAGTCGTCGGGAGGGCGGCACCACGTCAGGTCGTCGTTTTGGGCGACCTGAACGCCAAGGCGGTGGCTTGGGGCAACCCAGCGGCGTCCTGTAACGTCCGGGGGCGCGCCGTCGAATTTTGGGCGGCTTCGTGCGGCGTGTCCCTCCTGAACAGGGGGGATGTTCACACGTGTGTGCGGCAACAGGGAGGGTCAGTGGTGGACGTGTCGTTCGCCACCCCTGTGCTAGCCACACGCGTCGTGAACTGGCGGGTGGAGATGGTGGAGACCCTGTCGGACCACCGATATGTGCGGTTCGACATCTCCACCCAGAGCCCGCGGGGGATGGCCCGCTCGGGCCAATCTCCCTTCCCGCGGTGGGCTCTCACCCGCCTGGACCGGGAGGCAGCCCTGGAGGCAGCGTTCCTCGAGGACTGGCTCTCGCCCCCTGTGGAGGTGACGGACGTGGACGCCGCAGCGGTCCAGCTGCGGAGGTCCCTGACCGAGGTGTGCAACTCCAGCATGCCTCGGTCTCGCCGTCCGCCTCCCCGTCGCGCCGTTTATTGGTGGACGGTGGAGCTGGCGGCGCTACGGGCCGCGTGCGTGGAGGCCAGGAGGGCCTACACGCGGAGTCGGCGGCGCACCAGCCGATGTCAGGCTGAGGAGGACCGCCTCTACGCCTCTTACATGGAGGCAAAGACGGTCCTCAAGACGGCAATGTGCGCCGCCGAAGACTCGGCAAAGGCCGAGATGCTGGAGGGACTCGATAGGGATCCGTTTGGGAGGCCATATAAGCTGGCGCGGAGCCAGCTGCGCCCTTATGGCCCCCCACTAACGGAGACCCTAGAGCCGGCGTTGCTGGATGGGGTGGTTCGGTCACTGTTTCCGCGCAGGACCGAATTCACCCCACCAACGATGAACCCCCCACTGGGGGGGGTGGTGGCTTCGCCGGAGGAGGAGGTGCCTCCAGTGTCGGCGGAGGAATTTCGCGCGGGGGTTCTGTCCCTCCGCGCGAAGAAGACGGCCCCTGGACCAGATGGCGTCCCCGCACGGGTGGTGGCCATCGCAGCGTCCTTCATGGAGCAGAGGTTTCGGGACCTCTTCAGCGCGTGCCTGACGGCTGGGAGGTTCCCGAAGATCTGGAAGGAGGGGCAGCTTTGCCTGCTCCGGAAGGAGGGACGCCCGGTGGACTCCCCCTCGGCATACCGGCCCATCGTTCTGCTCGATGAGGTCGGTAAACTGTTCGAGGGGATCATCGCCACCCGGCTTAACAGCCACTTGCGGGAGGTAGGGCCAGACCTGTCGGACGCCCAGTTCGGGTTTCGACAGGGGCGTTCGACGGTCGACGCGGTGGCCCTACTCAGGGGCCAAGTTCAGGAGGCGGTCGAGGCTGGGGACGGAGTGTTGGCGGTGTCGTTCGACATCGCCAACGCGTTCAACTCCGTGCCCCACTCGACCATATTGGAGGCACTCCGGTACCACGGAGTGCCCCAATATCTGCGGGTGATCCTGGCCAACTACCTGGAGGACCGGGAGGTCCTCCTGGCGGACAGGACGGCCAGGATTAGGCGCTACGGCGCGGAGTCCGGTGTTCCACAGGGTTCGGTGCTAGGACCTCTCTTGTGGAACATCGGATTCGATTGGCTGCTGCGCGGCACCCTCCTCCAGGGCACGAGTGTCATCTGCTACGCGGATGACACTCTCCTCGTTGCCCGGGGGAGGGACTTTAGGGAGGCGGCCTGTCTGGCCTCAGCTGGCGGATCCTTAGTGGCAGGTAGGATCCGCCAGCTTGGATTGAGGGTGGCGCTGAACAAGACCGAGGCCGTGTTCTTTCACGGGCCTCGGCAGCGCTGCCCTCCAGACGCCCACATTGTGGTGGAGGGCGTCCGGATAGGGGTCGGGGCCCAGATGAAGTATCTGGGCCTCGTGCTGGACAGCAGGTGGCGCTTCGGCCCGCACTTTAGCGGGCTGTCGACGCGCCTGCTGAAAGCCGCGGACGCCCTCTCATGGCTCCTCCCAAACCTGGGAGGGCCCAAGGAGCGATGCCGGCGCCTCTATGCCGGCATCCTCAAGAGTATGGCCCTGTATGGGGCACCCATCTGGGCGGACTCCCTCCACAGGAGGGAGAATGCAACCGCCATCCGCAGGCCCCAACGGGCCATTGCACAGCGGGTGGCGAGAGCCTACCGCTCAGTGGGCTTCGCGGCGGCGTGCGCTCTGGCCGGCACCCCTCCCTGGGAATTGGAGGCATGGGTGCTCGCCAGAGTGTACGAATGGGCGGCGCGGCGTAGGGCGCTGGGTGAGCGCCCCGCCGCGCAAGAGCGGGATGCCGTGCGGCGGGAGGCGAGGGACGCAATCGTCCTACACTGGACACGGGACCTCGCCTCCGCCACATTTGGACGCCGGACGCTGGACGCGCTCGGTCCAGTCCTGCGGGACTGGCTCGAGCGCCCCCACGGTTTCCTCTCTTTCCGTCTGGTGCAGGTGTTGTCCGGGCATGGCTGCTTCGGAACGCACCTGCATCGGATCCAGAGGGAGGAAACCCCGGCGTGCCACGACTGTGGAGCCGCGGAGGACACGGCGCAGCACACCCTCGAGGTGTGCCCAGCCTGGGCTGAGCTGCGCCGTGCCCTGACAGATGTGGTCGGAATGGACCTCTCACTTCCCAGTGTGGTGAACTCCATGCTGGGGAGTGAGGAGGCTTGGGCGGCGGTTGCCTCCTTTTGCGAGAATGTCATGTCGCAAAAGGAGGCGGCGGAGCGCGCGCGGGAGGATGATCCTCTCGCGCCGCCGCTCCGCAGGCGAAGAAGGGGTGGGAGACGGCGGTTGTACGATCGTCGCCTCCCTCCTTCTGGTGGTGATTAGCGGGCGACAGGCGCGGGGGCGCCTTCGCTCGCATTGCACAAATCGCCACCATCGTCGGGCGGGAACGGCCGAGCACTCACGGTCGTTCCCGGGCCCCTCCACTTAGGGAGGGGCGTGCGGGCCCCGCTGTAAAAGCGGGCGGTCGTCGGTGGGGGACTGGACGTAAAGGCTGTGCCGGTTTCCCAGTCCTCCTCCACACAGACGATGCGGGAGTGCCGCTGGGTTATTTTAGTGGGTATGCCGGAATAGCCGGAGAGTCCCACATAACCCGTCCATCCCCCAATGGGCGGGTATGCGTAACGCATTTTTTCCCAGCGCAAACAAAAAAAAAAAAAAAAAAAAAAAAAAAAAAAAAAAAAAAAGGTTAGGTTGGGGAACCACCCCACAGTGCTTGCGTCCACGTCGCGTTCCCTGGAAACGTCCCAGTTCTGACCACCGTAACGGAGTGGCAGACTGGGTACGGCTAAAGTGCACTGTGCATCGTAACAATCAACTGCCTTGTGTGTTACGAGTTTGCGGATTATGCCTAAAATGCATAAACCTGCGCGGGATGCCCTCGGGCATTTCGTCACAAAAGGCCCTTCTCAGGGCCAACCCAAAGGCCCTTCTCAGGGCCAACCCAAAGGCCCTTCTCAGGGCCAACCAAAAGGCCCTTCTCAGGGCCAACGCGACGCGTCGGCGTCGGAAGGCAGAGCCTTCTACGGAGGGAGAGTGGACTCATTGTCGGACTCCGACAATGAGTCCATTGCATCGGATGCGATGGTGATCGCGGCTCCTCGGTCGCGATCAGGATCGAGAAAGCGGACTTTTCTGAAAGTCAGTTCGGATGGCTCCTCGGCCTCGGGCTCGGTGAAGGAGCCAAAAAAGAAAATTAAGGCCAAGAAGCAGACGGCCATAGTGGCGGATACCCACGACGTGGGTTTGGTGGATGCCCAGCGCGAGCTGGACCTGACTCGGCGGGAGCAGCTCCAGCAAGATCTGGAGGAGCGGGTTGCGGCCCAGGAGGAACGGGCGCGCGTCGCCCGTGCCAAGTCCGGGTACGGTGCGTCCCACGTGCTGTACTCGGACCACTCCCTGGCCGAGCTTCAGAGGATGGCCTTGGAGGACGAGGAGGCGATCGTGGAGGTCGCCGCCAAGTCCTCTCACCTAAAGGGGACTTTCCAAAAGTCCCTGAAATGCCGGGCCGCGAGCATGCGTGGCATTGTCGCGGAGCTCGTGGAGCGCAAGGCCAGCGACGAGTCGCGGCAACTGCAGGCGAAAGTGGATCGCCTGCAGTCGGAGGTTAGCCAGCTTCACCTCAAGCTGGCCGAAGCCACGGCCCGGCCGTCGCCAGCCGAGCCCAGACCTACGGCAGAGGGCCTTGTTTCCTCTCCCGGCCTCGAGGATGTCCTCCGCAGGGTGATGGCGGAAGAGAGGGCGTTCGTTCGCTCCTGCATAGCGGGCATTGAGGACCGGCTCTTGCCGGAGAAACGCCTCCGACCGCCACTTGCGGCGGACAAAAGGCGAGTGGAGCCGGTGCCTAGCTCCTCGAGGGAGGACGCCCTTCTCCCTTCCACCACCCCGACCAACCAGCAGGGCTGGACGAAGGTGGTCGGTAAGGGGAAGGGCAAAGGCAAAAGGACGGCACCTGTCGTCCCTGCCGTGCCCACCACCACCACTCCCAGCCAGTCGAAGCCGACTGGCAAGGGTAAAGGAAGGGGGAAAACCACCCCCCCAGCCGCCTCCGCCACCACCTCTGCCGATCAGTCGATTGGCAAGGGAAAAGGGAAGGGGAAGAGTTCCCCCCCAGCAGGCGCCAAGAGGAACTTGGTTCCTCCCAAGACCGCAGCCGTTGTGATGACGCTCACCACGGAGGCTGCGGAGCGGGGCGAGACGTACGCGTCCGTGATGTTGCGGGCGCGTGCCAATGCCGATCCTACCAAACTGGGGATCGGTAAAGTCTCGTGCCGCCGGACGCAGGCTGGGGCTCGAATTTTCGAGTTCCCGGGTGCCGAGGGCGCGAAGAACGCGGACCTCTTTGCAAAAAAGCTGCAGGAGGTCATTGCGGATGCGGCGAAGGTGGCCAGGCCGGTGAAGTCGGCGGCCATCGAGGTGACGGATCTGGACGACTCCGTCACCAAGGAGGAGGTGGTGGCAGCAATCGCAGCCATAGGGGGCTGCGAAGTCGCAGCGGTACAAGGCGGGGGCATCAGGCCCGGGCGCGGCGGCATGGGCACCATTCGCCTGGAGTGCCCAGTCGCCGCTGCCAAAGCCGTCCTTGAAAAGGGACGGCTAGCCGTCGGCTTCAGCTCGGGTGCGGTCCGGGCACTCGAGGACCAGCCACTGCGGTGCTACAAGTGCTTCGGCATTGGCCACACCCGAGCCCTCTGTCCGTCCACTGTCGACAGGACGGACAGTTGTTACCGCTGCGGCAAGGAGGGCCACAAATCCGCCTCCTGCATGGCCGCCGCGCCGCACTGCGCAGTTTGTGCCGCCAGTGGCCGCCCTGCGGGCCATATAATGAAGGGGAGGAATTGCAGTCCTCCCCTTAAGAAGGGCAAAGTTCAGGCGCCGACCCGGCCTGTCGCTGCCACCGCCGTCCCAGTAGCTGGGACCTCAGCGGCTGTGGAGGAGGAGGGTGCGATGACCGATTAATGGGTAGAATCGAACATCGCATCCTCCAGGCGAACACTAACCACTGCAGAGCGGCACAGGATCTGCTGATGCAGACTGTGGCCGAGTGGTTGGTGGACGTGGCGGTGGTCGCCGAGCCGTACTCGGTGCCTGGCCGTTGGCTGGGTGATCGAGACGGCTTGGTGGCGTTGGTGTCGCGGCCTGCCACGGACTCCCCTCCCCTCTCGCTTTTAGAGAGGGGTCCGGGATACGTGGCCGCCGCGTGGGGAGAAATAGCCCTGGTCGGGGTCTATTTCTCCCCAAACCGCCCTCTAAGGGACTTCGAGAATTTTCTCGAGGTCCTTACGGCAGTCGTCGGGAGGGCGGCACCACGTCAGGTCGTAGTGTTGGGCGACTTGAACGCCAAGTCGGTGGCCTGGGGCAACCCAGCGGCGTCCTGCAACGTCCGGGGGCGCGCCGTCGAATTTTGGGCGGCCTCGTGCGGCGTGTCCCTGCTAAACAGGGGGGATGTTCAGACGTGTGTGCGGCAACAGGGAGGGTCAGTGGTGGACGTGTCGTTCGCCACCCCTGTGCTAGCCACACGCGTCGTGAACTGGCGGGTGGAGATGGTGGAGACCCTGTCGGACCACCGATATGTGCGGTTCGACATCTCCACCCAGAGCCCGCGGGGGATGGCCCGCTCGGGCCAATCTCCCTTCCCGCGGTGGGCTCTCACCCGCCTGGACCGGGAGTCAGCCCAGGAGGCGGCGTTCCTCGAGGACTGGCTCTCGCCCCCTGTGCAGGGCACGGACGTGGACGCCGCAGCGGTTCGGCTGCGGGGATCCCTGACCGAGGTGTGCAACTCCAGCATGCCTCGGTCTCGCCGTCCGCCTCCCCGTCGCGCCGTTTATTGGTGGACGGTGGAGCTGGCGGGGCTCCGGGCCGCGTGCGTGGAGGCCAGGAGGGCCTACACGCGGAGTCGGCGGCGCACCAGCCGATGTCAGGCTGAGGAGGACCGCCTCTACGCCTCTTACCTAGAGGCAAAGACGGTCCTCAAGTCGGAAATGTGCGCCGCCGAGGACTCGGCAAAGGCCGAGATGCTGGAGGGCCTCGACAGGGATCCGTTTGGGAGGCCGTATAAGCAGGCGCGGAGCCAGCTGCGCCCTTACGGTCCCCCATTAGCGGAGACCCTAGAGCCGGCATTGCTGGATGGGGTGGTTCGGTCACTGTTTCCGCGCAGGACCGAATTCACCCCACCAACGATGAACCCCCCACTGGGGGGGGTGGCGGCTTCGCCGGCGGAGGAGGTCCCTCCAGTGTCGGTGGAGGAAGTTCGCGCGGGGGTTCTGCCTCTCCGCGCGAAGAAGACGGCCCCTGGACCGGACGGCGTCCCCGCACGGGTGGTGGCCATCGCGGCGTCCCTCATGGAGGAAAGGCTTCGGGACCTCTTCAGCGCGTGCCTGATGGCTGGGAGGTTCCCGAAGCCATGGAAGGAAGGCAAATTGTGCCTTCTCCGGAAGGAGGGACGCCCGGTGGACTCCCCCTCGGCATACCGGCCCATCGTTCTGCTGGATGAGGTCGGTAAAGTGTTCGAGGGGATACTCGCCACCCGGCTTAACAGCCATTTGCGGGAGGTAGGGCCGGACCTGTCGGACGCCCAGTTCGGGTTCCGACAGGGGCGTTCGACGGTCGACGCGTTGGCCCTACTCAGGGGCCAGGTGCGGGAGGCGGTCGAGGCTGGGGACGGAGTGTTGGCGGTGTCGTTCGACATCGCCAACGCCTTCAACTCTGTGCCCCACTCGACCATATTGGAGGCACTCCGATACTACGGAGTGCCTCAATATCTGCGGGCGATCCTGGCCGACTACTTGAGGGACCGAGAGGTCCTTCTGGTGGACAAGACGGCCAGGATCAGGCGTTACGGCGCGGAGTCCGGTGTTCCACAGGGTTCGGTGCTAGGGCCCCTCTTGTGGAACATCGGATTCGATTGGGTCCTTCGGGGCACCCTCCTCCAGGGCACGAGTGTCATCTGCTACGCGGATGACACTCTCCTCGTTGCCCGGGGGAGGGACTTTGGGGCGGCGGCCTGTTTGGCCTCGGCTGGCGGATCCTTAGTGGCAGGTAGGATCCGCCAGCTCGGATTGAGGGTGGCGCTGAACAAGACCGAGGCCGTGTTCTTTCACGGGCCTCGGCAGCGCTGCCCTCCTGACGCCCACATCGTGGTGGAGGGCGTCCGGATAGGGGTCGGGGCCCAGATGAAGTATCTGGGCCTCGTGCTGGACAGCAGGTGGCGCTTTGGCCCGCACTTCAGCGGGCTGTCGACGCGCCTGCTCAAAGCCGCGGACGCCCTCTCATGGCTCCTCCCAAACCTGGGAGGGCCCAAGGAGCGATGCCGGCGCCTCTATGCCGGCATCCTCAAGAGCATGGCCCTATATGGGGCACCCATCTGGGCGGACTCCCTCCATAGGAGGGAGAATGCAACCGCCATCCGCAGGCCCCAACGGGCCATTGCACAGCGGGTGGCGAGAGCCTACCGCTCAGTGGGCTTTGCGGCGGCGTGCGCTCTGGCCGGCACCCCTCCTTGGGAATTGGAGGCATGGGTGCTCGCCAGAGTGTACGAATGGGCGGCGCGGCGTAGGGCGCTGGGTGAGCGCCCCGCCGCGCAAGAGCGGGATGCCGTGCGGCGGGAGGCGAGGGACGCAATCGTCCTACACTGGACACGGGACCTCGCCTCCGCCACATTTGGACGCCGGACGCTGGACGCGCTCGGTCCAGTCCTGCGGGACTGGCTCGAGCGCCCCCACGGTTTCCTCTCGTTCCGTCTAGTGCAGGTGTTGTCCGGACATGGCTGTTTCGGAACGCACCTGCACCGGATTCGGAGGGAGGAAACCCCGGCGTGCCACGATTGTGGAGCCGCGGAGGACACGGTGCAGCACACCCTCGAGGTGTGCCCAGCCTGGGCTGAGCTGCGCCGTGCCCTGACAGATGTGGTCGGGCAGGACCTCTCACTTCCCAGTGTGGTGAACTCCATGCTGGGGAGTGGGGAGGCTTGGGCGGCGGTTGCCTCCTTTTGCGAGAACGTCATGTCGCAAAAGGAGGCGGCGGAGCGCGCGCGGGAGGATGATCCTCTCGCGCCGCCGCTTCGCAGGCGAAGAAGGGGTGGGAGACGGCGGTTGTACGATCGTCGCCTCCCTCCTTCTGGTGGTGATTAGCGGGCGACAGGTGCGGGGGCGCCTTCGCTCGCATTGCAGTAATCACCACCCTCGTCGGGCGGGAACGGCCGAGCACTCACGGTCGTTCCCGGGCCCCTCCACTTAGGGAGGGGCGTGCGGGCCCCGCTGTAAAGGCGGGCGGTCGTCGGTGGGGGACTGGACGTAAAGGCTGTGCCGGTTTCCCAGTCCCCCTCCAAACAGACGATGCGGGAGTGCCGCTGGGTTATTTTAGTGGGTATGCCGGAGTAGCCGGAGAGTCCCACATAACCCGTCCATCCCCCAATGGGCGGGTATGCGTAACGCATTTTTTTCCCAGCGCAAACAAAAAAAAAAAAAAAAAAAAAAAAAAAAAAAAAAAAAAAAAAAAAAAGGTTAGGTTGGGGAACCACCCCACAGTGCTTGCGTCCACGTCGCGTTCCCCGGAAACGTCCCAGTCCTGACCACCGTAACGGAGTGGCAGGCTGGGTACGGCCAAAGTGCACTGTGCATCGTAACTATCTTATTGCCTTGTGAGTTACGAATACTGCTGAGAATGCCCAAACAACCGCGGGATGCCCTCGGGCATTTCATTAAACAAGGCCCTTCTCAGGGCCAACCCAAAGGCCCTTCTCAGGGCCAACCAAAAGGCCCTTCTCAGGGCCAACCAAAAGGCCCTTCTCAGGGCCAACGCGACGTATCAGCGTCGAGTGAAGGCAGGGCCTTCTACGGAGGGAGAGTGGACTCATTGTCGGACTCCGACAATGAGTCCATAGCGTCGGATGTGATGGTGATCGAGGCTTCTCGGTCGCAATCGGCATCGGGAAAACGAAAGGCGTACCTCAGGCACGGGTCGGATGGATCCTCGGCCTCGGGTTCGGAAAATAAGAAGCCGAAGGCGAAGAAGCCGACAACAGCGGCAGACACCCACGATGTGGGTTTAGCCGACGCCCAGCGCGAGCTGGACCTGGCTCGGCGGGAGCAGCTCCAGCTAGAGCTGGAGGAGCGGGTAGCGGCCAAGGAAGAACGGGCGCGCGTCGCCCGTGCCAAGTCCGGGTACGGTGCGTCCAGTGTGCTGTACTCGGACCACTCCCTGGCCGAACTCCAGAAGATGGCGTTGGAGGACGAGGGGGTGATCGTAGAGGTCGCCGCCAAGTCGTCCCACCTAAAAGGGACGTTTCAAAAGTCCCTAAAATGCAGGGCAGCGAGTCTACGCCAAATCGTCGCGGAGCTGGTCGACCGCAAGGCCAGCGACGAGTCGCGGCAGCTGCAGGCGAAAGTTGATCGCCTGCAGACGGAGGTCAGCCAGCTTCACTTAAAGCTGGCTGAAGCCACGGCCCGGCCGTCCCAAGCCGAGCCTAGACCTGCGGCGGAGGGCTTCGCCTCCACCTCCGGCTTTGAGGATGTCCTCCGCAGGGTCATGGTGGAGGAGCGGGCCTTCGTCAGATCCTGCCTAGCGGGAATAGAGGACCGGCTCTTGCCGGAGAAACGCCTCCGACCGCCACTCGCGGCGGACAAGAGGCGAGAGGAGCCGGTGCCTACCTCTCAGAGGGAGGACGCCCTTCTCCCTTCGACCACCCCGACCAACCAGCAGGGCTGGACGAGGGTGGTCGGTAGGGGGAAGGGAAAAGGCAAAAGGACGGCACCTGTCGTCCCTGCCGTCCCCGCCACCACCACTCCCAGCCAGTCGTCTGCGATTGGCAAAGGAAAAGGGAAGGGGAAGGGGAAGAGCACCCCTCCAGCCCCAGCCGTCTCCGCCACCACCCCTGCCGGTCAGTCGTCGACTGGCAAGGGAAAGGGGAAGGGTGCGACCCCAGCCGGTGTTAGGAGGAACTTGGTTCCTCCCAAGACCGCGGCCGTCGTGGTAACACTCACCGCGAAGGCCGCGGAGCGGGGTGAGACGTACGCGTCCATGTTGGTGCGGGCGCGTGCCACTGTCGATCCCACCAAACTGGGGATCGGCAAAGTCTCATGCCGCCGGACACAGGCTGGGGCTCGTATTTTCGAGTTCCCAGGTGCCGAGGGTGGTAAAAACGCGGACCTCTTCGCAGCGAAGCTGCAGGAGGTCATCGCAGACGTGGCGAAGGTGGCCAGGCCGGTGAAGTCGGCGGCCATCGAGGTGACGGATCTTGACGACTCCGTCACCAAGGAGGAGGTGGTGGCAGCAGTCGTGGCCATTGGGGGCTGCACAGTCGCAGCGGTGCAGGGCGGGGCCATCAGGCCCGGGCGCGGCGGCATGGGCACCATCCGCCTGGAGTGCCCAGTCGCCGCTGCCAAAGCCGTCCTCGAGAAGGGACGGCTTGCCGTCGGGTTCAGCTCGGCGGCGGTCCGGGCCCTTGAGGTCCCGCCGCTGAGGTGTTACCGGTGCTTCGGCATCGGTCACACCCGGGCCCTCTGTCCGTCCAGTGTCGACAGGACGGACAGCTGCTACCGCTGCGGCAAGGAGGGGCACAAAGCCGCTTCCTGCGAGGCCACCGCACCGCACTGCGCGGTGTGTGCCGCCAGTGGCCGCCCTGCGGGCCACATTATGAAGGGGAGGAATTGTATTCCTCCCCTTAAGAAGGGCAAAGCGCAGGCGCCGACCCGGCCTGTCGCTGCCACCGCCACCCCAGTAGCTGGGACCTCGGCGGCTGTGGAGGAGGAGGGTGCGATGACCGATTAATGGGTAGAGTCGAACATCGCATCCTCCAGGCGAACACCAACCACTGCAGAGCGGCACAGGATCTGTTGATGCAGACTGTGGCCGAGTGGTTGGTGGACGTGGCGGTGGTTGCCGAGCCGTACTCGATACCTGGCCGCTGGCTAGGTGATCGGGACGGCTTGGTGGCGTTGGTGTCGCGGCCTTCCACGGACTCCCCTCCCCTCTCGCTTTTAGAGAGGGGTCCGGGATACGTGGCCGCCGCGTGGGGAGAAATAGCCCTGGTCGGGGTCTATTTCTCCCCAAACCGCCCTCTAAGGGACTTCGAGAATTTTCTCGAAGTCCTTACGGCAGTCGTCGGGAGGGCGGCACCACGTCAGGTCGTCGTAATGGGCGACCTGAACGCCAAATCGGTGGCCTGGGGCAACCCGGCGGCGTCGTGCAACGTCCGGGGGCGCGCCGCCGAATTTTGGTCGGCTTCGTGCGGCGTGTCCCTCCTGAACAGGGGGGATGTTCACACGTGTGTGCGGCAACGGGGAGGGTCAGTGGTGGACGTGTCGTTCGCCACCCCCGTGCTAGCCGCCCGCGTCGTGAACTGGCGGGTGGAGATGGTGGAGACCCTGTCGGACCACCGATATGTGCGGTTCGACATCTCCACCCAGAGCCCGCGGGGCATGGCCCGCTCGGGCCAATCTCCCTTCCCGCGGTGGGCTCTCACCCGCCTGGACCGGGAGGCAGCCCAGGAGGCTGCGTTCCTCCGGGACTGGCTCTCGCCCCCTGTTGAGGTCACGGACGTGGACGCCGCAGCGGTTCAACTGCGGGGGTCCCTGACCGAGGTGTGCAACTCCAGCATGCCTCGGTCTCGCCGTCCGCCTCCCCGTCGCGCCGTTTATTGGTGGACGGGGGAGCTGACGGCGCTACGGGCCGCGTGCGTGGAGGCCAGGAGGGCCTACACGCGGAGTCGGCGGCGCACCAGCCGATGTCAGGCTGAGGAGGACCGCCTCTACGCCTCTTACCTAGAGGCAAAGACGGTCCTCAAGTCGGAAATGTGCGCCGCCGAGGACTCGGCAAAGGCCGAGATGCTGGAGGGCCTCGACAGGGATCCGTTTGGGAGGCCGTATAAGCAGGCGCGGAGCCAGCTGCGCCCTTACGGTCCCCCATTAGCGGAGACCCTAGAGCCGGCGTTGCTGGATGGGGTGGTTCGGTCACTGTTTCCGCGCAGGACCGACTTCACCCCTCCAACGATGAACCCCCCGCTGAGGGGGTTGCTGGCTTCGCCGGAGGAGGTGCCTCCAGTTTCGGCGGAGGAACTTCGCGCGGGGGTTCTGCCCCTCCGCGCGAAGAAGACGGCCCCTGGGCCGGACGGCGTCCCCGCACGGGTGGTGGCCATCGCGGCGTCCCTAATGGAGGAAAGGCTTCGGGACCTCTTCAGCGCGTGCCTGACGGCTGGGAGGTTCCCGAAGCTATGGAAGGAAGGCAAGTTGTGCCTTCTCCGCAAGGAGGGACGCCCGGTGGACTCCCCCTCGGCATACCGGCCCATCGTTTTACTCGATGAGGTCGGTAAACTGTTCGAGGGGATCCTCGCCACCCGGCTTAACAGCCATTTGCGGGAGGTAGGGCCGGACCTGTCGGACGCCCAGTTCGGGTTCCGACAAGGGCGTTCGACGGTCGATGCGCTGGCCCTACTCAGGGGCCAGGTGCGGGAGGCGGTCGAGGCTGGGGACGGAGTGTTGGCGGTGTCGTTCGACATCGCCAACGCCTTCAACTCCGTGCCCCACTCGACCATATTGGAGGCACTCCGGTACCACGGAGTGCCCCAATATCTGCGGGCGATCCTGGCCAGCTACCTGGAGGACCGGGAGGTCCTTCTGGTTGACAAGATGGCCAGGATCAGGCGGTATGGAGTGGAGTCCGGTGTTCCACAGGGTTCGGTGCTAGGGCCCCTCTTGTGGAACATCGGATTTGACTGGCTCCTGCGGGGCACCCTCCTCCAGGGCACGAGTGTCATCTGCTACGCAGATGACACTCTCCTCGTTGCCCGGGGGAGGGACTTTGGAGAGGCGGTCTGTCTGGCCTCGGCTGGCGGATCCTTAGTGGCAGGTAGGATCCGCCAGCTTGGATTGGGGGTAGCGCTGAACAAGACCGAGGCCGTGTTCTTTCACGGGCCTCGGCAGCGCTGCCCACCTGACGCCCACATCGTGGTGGAGGGCGTCCGAATAGGGGTCGGGGCCCAGATGAAGTATCTGGGCCTCGTGCTGGACAGCAGGTGGCGCTTCGGCCCGCACTTTAGCGGGCTGTCGACGCGCCTGCTGAAAGCCGCGGACGCCCTCTCATGGCTCCTCCCAAACCTGGGAGGGCCCAAGGAGCGATGCCGGCGCCTCTATGCCGGCATCCTCAAGAGCATGGCCCTGTATGGGGCACCCATCTGGGCGGACTCCCTCCATAGGAGGGAGAATGCAACCGCCATCCGCAGGCCCCAACGGGCCATTGCACAGCGGGTGGCGAGAGCCTACCGCTCAGTGGGCTTTGCGGCGGCGTGCGCTCTGGCCGGCACCCCTCCATGGGAATTGGAGGCATGGGTGCTCGCCAGAGTGTACGAATGGGCGGCGCGGCGTAGGGCGCTGGGTGAGCGCCCCGCCGCGCAAGAGCGGGATGCCGTGCGGCGGGAGGCGAGGGACGCAATCGTCCTTCACTGGACACGGGACCTCGCCTCCGCCACCTTTGGACGCCGGACGCTGGACGCGCTCGGTCCAGTCCTGCGGGACTGGCTCGAGCGCCCCCACGGTTTCCTCTCGTTCCGTCTGGTGCAGGTGTTGTCCGGGCATGGCTGCTTCGGAACGCACCTGCATCGGATTCAGAGGGAGGAAAACCCGGCGTGCCACGAGTGTGGAGCCGCGGAGGACACGGCGCAGCACACCCTCGAGGTGTGCCCAGCCTGGGCTGAGCTGCGCCGTGCCCTGACAGATGTGGTCGGGCAGGACCTCTCACTTCCCAGTGTGGTAAACTCCATGCTGGGGAGTGAGGAGGCTTGGGCGGCGGTTGCCTCCTTTTGCGAGAATGTCATGTCGCAAAAGGAGGCGGCGGAGCGCGCGCGGGAGGATGATCCTCTCGCGCCGCCGCTCCGCAGGCGAAGAAGGGGTGGTAGACGGCGGTTGTACGATCGTCGCCTCCCTCCTTCTGGTGGTGATTAGCGGGCGACAGGCGCGGGGGCGCCTTCGCTCGCATTGCACTAATCACCACCCTCGTCGGGCGGGAACGGCCGAGCACTCACGGTCGTTCCCGGGCCCCTCCACTTAGGGAGGGGCGTGCGGGCCCCGCTGTAAAGGCGGGCGGTCGTCGGTGGGGGACTGGACGTAAAGGCTGTGCCGGTTTCCCAGTCCTCCTCCAAATAGACGATGCGGGAGTGCCGCTGGGTTATTTTAGTGGGTATCCCGGGACTAGCCCGGCGAGTCCCACATAACCCGTCCATCCCCCAATGGGCGGGTATGCGTAACGCATTTTTTCCCAGCGTCAACAAAAAAAAAAAAAAAAAAAAAAGGTTAGGTTAGGTTAGGTTAGGTTGGGGAACCACCCCACAGTGCTTACGTCCTCGTCGTGTTCCCTGGAAACGTCCCAGTTCTGACCACCGTAACGGAGTGGCAGACTGGGTACGGCTAAAGTGCACTGTGCATCGTAGCAAACAACTGCCTTGTGTGTTACGAACTTGCGGATTATGCCAAAACCTGTGCGGGATGCCCTCGGGCATTTTGCCAAAAAAGGCCCTTCTCAGGGCCAACCCAAAGGCCCTTCTCAGGGCCAACCCAAAGGCCCTTCTCAGGGCCAACCCAAAGGCCCTTCTCAGGGCCAACCAAAAGGCCCTTCTCAGGGCCAACGCGACGCGTCGGCGTCGGAAGGCAGAGCCTTCTACGGAGGGAGAGCGGGCGATGTGTCGGACTCCGACAATGAGTCCGTAACGTCGGATGCTAGCTCTATGGCGATCGATCCTCGATCGAGATCGGCATCGAGGAAGCGGACCTTCCTAAAGGTCGTGTCCGATGGCTCCTCGGGCTCGGGTTCAGCTCGGGTTAAGGAGCCAAAGAAAAAGATTAAGGCCAAAAAGGCAATTACAGCGGCAGACACCCACGATGTGGGCTTGGTTGACGCCCAGCGAGAGCTGGACCTGACTCGGCGGGAGCAGCTCCAGCAAGACCTGGAGGAGCGGGTTGCGGCCCAGGAGGAACGGGCGCGCGCCGCCCGTGCAAAGTCCGGGTACGGGGCGTCCCGCGTCCTGTACGCGGACCACTCCTTGGCCGAACTGGAGAAGATGGCCTTGGAGGACGAAGAGGCGATCGTTGAGGTCGCCGCCAAGTCCTCCCACCTAAAGGGGACGTTCCAGAAGTCCCTAAAATGCCGGGCCGCGAGTCTGCGCGAAATCGTCGCGGAGCTAGTGGGCCGCAAGGCCAACGATGAGTCGCGGCAACTGCAGGCGAAAGTAGATCGCCTGCAGTCGGAGGTCAGCCAGCTGCACTTAAAGCTGGCTGAAGCCACGGCCCGGCCATCGCAAGCCGAGCCCATACCTGCGGCGGAGGGTCTTGCCTCCTCCTCCAGCCTTGAGGATGTCCTCCGCAGGGTGATGGCGGAGGAGAGGGCCTTCGTGAGGGCCTGCCTAGCGGGCATTGAGGACCGGCTCTTGCCGGCGAAAGTCGTTCGACCGCCGCTTGCGGCGGACAGAAGGCGAGAGGAGCTGGTGCCTAGCTCCACGAGGGAGGACGCCCTTCTCCCTTCCACCACCCCGACCAACCAGCAGGGCTGGACGAAGGTGGTTGGTAAGGGCAAGGGCAAGGGAAAAAGGACGGCAGCTGTCGTCCCTGCCGTTCCCGCCACCACCACTCCCAGCCAGTCGCGGCCAGCTGGCAAAGGGAAAGGGAAGGGGAAGGGGAAGAGCACCCCTCCAGCCCCAGCCGTCCCCGCCACCACCCCTGCTGGTCAGCCGACTGGCACGGGAAAGGGGAAGGGTTCGACCCCAGCCGGTGTCAGGAGGAACTTGGTTCCTCCCAAGACCGCAGCCGTCGTGATGACGCTCACCACGGAGGCTGCGGAGCGGGGCGAGACGTACGCGGCCGTGATGATGCGGGCGCGTGCCAATGCCGATCCCACCAAACTGGGGATCGGCAAAGTCTCGTGCCGCCGGACGCAGGCTGGGGCTCGTATCTTTGAGTTCCCGGGTTCGGAGGGCGCAAAAAACGCAGACCTCTTTGCAGCCAAGCTGCAGGAGGTCATCGCGGACGCGGCGAAGGTGGTGAGGCCGGTGAAGTCGGCGGCCATCGAGGTGACGGATCTGGATGACTCCGTCACCAAGGAGGAGGTGGTGGCAGCAGTCGCAGCCATTGGGGGCTGCACAGTCGCAGCGGTACAGGGCGGGGGCATCAGGCCCGGGCGTGGCGGCATGGGCACAATTCGCCTAGAGTGCCCAGTCGCCGCTGCCAAAGCCGTCCTTGAAAAGGGACGGCTAGCCGTCGGCTTCAGCTCGGGTGCGGTCCGGGCACTTGAAGTCCAGCCGCTGAGGTGCTACAAGTGCTTCGGCATTGGCCACACCCGAGCCCTCTGTCCGTCCAGTGTCGACAGGACGGACAGCTGTTACCGCTGCGGCAAGGAGGGGCACAAAGCCGCCTCCTGCGAGGCCACCGCACCGCACTGCGCGGTGTGTGCCGCCAGTGGCCGCCCTGCGGGCCACATTATGAAGGGGAGGAATTGTATTCCTCCCCTTAAGAAGGGCAAAGCGCAGGCGCCGACCCGGCCCGTCGCTGCCACCGCCACCCCAGTAGCTGGGACCTCGGCGGCTGTGGAGGAGGAGGGTATGATGTCCGATGCATAGAGTCGAACATCGAATCCTCCAGGCGAACACCAACCACTGCAGAGCGGCACAGGATCTGTTGATGCAGACTGTAGCCGAGTGGTTGGTGGACGTGGCGGTGGTTGCCGAGCCGTACTCGATACCTGGCCGCTGGCTAGGTGATCGGGACGGCTTGGTGGCGTTGGTGTCGCGGCCTTCCACGGACTCCCCTCCCCTCTCGCTTTTAGAGAGGGGTCCGGGATACGTGGCCGCCGCGTGGGGAGAAATAGCCCTGGTCGGGGTCTATTTCTCCCCAAACCGCCCTCTAAGGGACTTCGAGAATTTTCTCGAAGTCCTTACGGCAGTCGTCGGGAGGGCGGCACCACGTCAGGTCGTCGTAATGGGCGACCTGAACGCCAAGTCGGTGGCCTGGGGCAACCCGGCGGCGTCGTGCAACGTCCGGGGGCGCGCCGCCGAATTTTGGTCGGCTTCGTGCGGCGTGTCCCTCCTGAACAGGGGGGATGTTCACACGTGTGTGCGGCAACGGGGAGGGTCAGTGGTGGACGTATCGTTCGCCACCCCCGTTCTAGCCGCCCGCGTCGTGAACTGGCGGGTGGAGATGGTGGAGACCCTGTCGGACCACCGATATGTGCGGTTCGACATCTCCACCCAGAGCCCGCGGGGGATGGCCCGCTCGGGCCAATCTCCCTTCCCGCGGTGGGCTCTCACCCGCCTGGACCGGGAGGCAGCCCTGGAGGCAGCGTTCCTCGAGGACTGGCTCTCGCCCCCTGTGCAGGGCACGGACGTCGACGCCGCAGCGGTTCGGCTCCGGGGGTCCCTGACCGAGGTGTGCAATTCCAGCATGCCTCGGTCTCGCCGTCCGCCTCCCCGTCGCGCTGTTTATTGGTGGACGGCGGAGCTGGCGGCGCTCCGGGCCGCGTGCGTGGAGGCCAGGAGGGCCTACACGCGGAGTCGGCGGCGCACCAGCCGATGTCAGGCGGAGGAGGACCGCCTCTACGCCTCTTACGTAGAGGCAAAGACGGTCCTCAAGTTGGCAATGTGCGCCGCCGAAGACTCGGCAAAGGCCGAGATGCTGGAGGGACTCGACAGGGATCCGTTTGGGAGGCCATATAAGCAGGCGCGGAGCCAGCTGCGCCCTTATGGCCCCCCACTAACGGAGACCCTAGAGCCGGCGTTGCTGGATGGGGTGGTTCGGTCACTGTTTCCGTGCAGGACCGAATTCACCCCACCAACGATGAACCCCCCACTGGGGGGGGTGGTGGCTTCGCCGGCGGAGGAGGTCCCTCCGGTTTCGGCGGAGGAATTTGGCGCGGGGGTTCTGTCCCTCCGCGCGAAAAAGACGGCCCCTGGACCGGATGGCGTCCCCGCACGGGTGGTGGCCATCGCGGCGTCCCTAATGGAGCAGAGGTTTCGGGACCTCTTCAGCGCGTGCCTGACGGCTGGGAGGTTCCCGAAACTATGGAAGGAGGGGCAGCTTTGCCTGCTCCGGAAGGAGGGACGCCCGGTGGACTCCCCCTCGGCATACCGGCCCATCGTTCTGCTCGATGAGGTCGGTAAACTGTTCGAGGGGATCCTAGCCACCCGGCTTAACAGCCATTTGCGGGAGGTAGGGCCGGACCTGTCGGACGCCCAGTTCGGGTTTCGACAGGGGCGTTCGACGGTCGACGCGGTGGCCCTACTCAGGGGCCAAGTGCAGGAGGCGGTCGGAGCTGGGGACGGAGTGTTGGCGGTGTCGTTCGACATCGCCAACGCGTTCAACTCCGTGCCCCACTCGACCATATTGGAGGCACTCCGGTACCACGGAGTGCCCCAATATCTGCGGGCGATCCTGGCCAACTACCTGGAGGACCGGGAGGTCCTCCTGGCGGACAGGACGGCCAGGATCAGGCGCTACGGCGCGGAGTCCGGTGTTCCACAGGGTTCGGTCCTAGGGCCCCTCTTGTGGAACATCGGATTCGATTGGCTGCTGCGCGGCACCCTCCTCCAGGGCACGAGTGTCATCTGCTACGCGGATGACACTCTCCTCGTTGCCCGGGGGAGGGACTTTGGAGAGGCGGCCTGTCTGGCTTCGGCTGGCGGATCCTTAGTGGCAGGTAGGATCCGCCAGCTCGGTTTGAGGGTAGCGCTGAACAAGACCGAGGCCGTGTTCTTTCACGGGCCTCGGCAGCGCTGCCCTCCTGACGCCCACATCGTGGTGGAGGGCGTCCGGATAGGGGTCGGGGCCCAGATGAAGTATCTGGGCCTCGTGCTGGACAGCAGGTGGCGCTTCGGCCCGCACTTTAGCGGGCTGTCGACGCGCCTGCTGAAAGCCGCGGACGCCCTCTCATGGCTCCTCCCAAACCTGGGAGGGCCCAAGGAGCGATGCCGGCGCCTCTATGCCGGCATCCTCAAGAGCATGGCCCTATATGGGGCACCCATCTGGGCGGACTCCCTCCATAGGAGGGAGAATGCAACCGCCATCCGCAGGCCCCAACGGGCCATTGCACAGCGGGTGGCGAGAGCCTACCGCTCAGTGGGCTTTGCGGCGGCGTGCACTCTGGCCGGCACCCCTCCCTGGGAATTGGAGGCATGGGTGCTCGCCAGAGTGTACGAATGGGCGGCGCGGCGTAGGGCGCTGGGTGAGCGCCCCGCCGCGCAAGAGCGGGATGCCGTGCGGCGGGAGGCGAGGGACGCAATCGTCCTCCACTGGACACGGGACCTCGCCTCCGCAACATTTGGACGCCGGACGTTGGACGCGCTCGGTCCAGTCCTGCGGGACTGGCTCGAGCGGTCCCACGGTTTCCTCTCTTTCCGTCTGGTGCAGGTGTTGTCCGGGCATGGTTGTTTCGGAACGCACCTGCATCGGATCCAGAGGGAGGAGACCCCGGCGTGCCACGACTGTGGAGCCGCGGAGGACACGGCGCAGCACACCCTCGAGGTGTGCCCAGCCTGGGCTGAGCTGCGCCGTGCCCTGACTGATGTGGTCGGGCAGGACCTCTCACTTCCCAGTGTGGTCAACTCCATGCTGGGGAGTGAGGAGGCTTGGGCGGCGGTTGCCTCCTTTTGCGAGAATGTCATGTCGCAAAAGGAGGCGGCGGAGCGCGCGCGGGAGGATGATCCTCTCGCGCCGCCGCTCCGCAGGCGGAGAAGGGGTGGGAGACGGCGGTTGTACGATCGTCGCCTCCCTCCTTCTGGTGGTGATTAGCGGGCGACAGGCGCGGGGGCGCCTTCGCTCGCATTGCACTGATCACCACCCTCGTCGGGCGGGAACGGCCGAGCACTCACGGTCGTTTCCGGGCCCCTCCACTTTGGGAGGGGCGTGCGGGCCCCGCTGTAAAGGCGGGCGGTCGTCGGTGGGGGACTGGACGTAAAGGCTGTGCCGGTTTCCCAGTCCTCCTCCAAATAGACGATGCGGGAGTGCCGCTGGGTTATTTTAGTGGGTATGCCGGAGTAGCCGGAGAGTCCCACATAACCCGTCCATCCCCCAATGGGCGGGTATGCGTAACGCATTTTTTCCCAGCGCAAACAAAAAAAAAAAAAAAAAAAAAAAAGGTTAGGTTAGGTTAGGTTAGGTTAGGTTAGGTTAGGTTGGGGACCCTGGAAACGTCCCAGTTCTGACCACCGTAACGGAGTGGCAGACTGGGTACGGCTAAAGTGCACTGTGCATCGTAGCGACCATATTGCCTTGTATGCTACGATATTGCTTTGTTTAACATGCCTAAACCCGCGCGGGATGCCCTCGGGCATTTCATAAAAAAAGGCCCTTCTCAGGGCCAACCCAAAGGCCCTTCTCAGGGCCAACCCAAAGGCCCTTCTCAGGGCCAACCAAAAGGCCCTTCTCAGGGCCAACGCGACGCTTCCTTAGCGTCGGATGAAGGCAGGGCCTTCTACGGCGGGCAGGTGGACTCCGACGATGAGTCCATTGTATCGGATTCCGCTTCGATGGCGGTCGAAGATTCGCGATCGCGATCTGCTTCCAGAAAGCGGAAGACCTTTTTGAAGGACGGATCGGATGGCTCCTTGGCGTCGGGTTCGTCGAAGAAAAGGGTCAAGGCTAAGAAGCCCACAACAGCGGCAGACACCCACAATGTGGGTTTAGCCGACGCCCAGCGCGAGCTGGACCTGGCACGGCGGGAGCAGCTCCAGCAAGAGCTGGAGGAGCGGGTTGCGGCCAGGGAAGAGCGGGCGCGCGTCGCTCGTGCCAAGGCCGATTACGGTGCGGCCCGCGTCCTGTACGCGAACCACTCACTGGCCGAACTGGAGAAGATGGCCTTGGAGGACGAAGAGGCGATCGTGGAGGTCGCCGCCAAGTCCTCGCATCTGAAGGGGACTTTCCAGAAGTCCCTCAGATGCCGGGCCGCCAGCATGCGTGGCATCGTCGCGGAGCTGGTGGACCGCAAGGCCAGCGATGAAACGCGGCAACTGCAGGCGAAGGTAGATCGCCTGCAGTCGGAGGTCAGCCAGCTGCACATGAAGCTGGCTGAAGCCACGGCCCGGCCATCCCAAGCCGAGCCTAGACCTGCGGCAGAGAGCCTAGCCTCCTCCCCCGGCCTTGAGGATGTCCTCCGCAAGGTCATGGCGGAGGAGAGGGCGTTTGTGAGAGCCTGCCTGGCAGGCATTGAGGACCGGCTCTTGCCGGAGAAAGTCGTCCGGCCGCCGCTTGCGGCGGACAGGAGGCAAAAGGAGCCGGTGCCTACGTCCCAGACGGAGGACGCCCTTCTCCCCTCTACCACCCCGACCAACCAGCAGGGCTGGACGAGGGTGGTCGGTAAGGGGAAGGGCAAGGGCAAAAGGACGGCAGCTGTCCCCGCCACCACCACTCCCAGCCAGTCGCGGCCAGCTGGCAAAGGGAAAGGGAAGGGGAAGGGGAAGAGCACCCCTCCAGCCCCAGCCGTCTCCGCCACCACCCCTGCCGGTCAGTCGTCGACTGGCAAGGGAAAGGGGAAGGGTTCGCCCCCAGCCGGTGCCAAGAGGAACCTAGTTCCTCCCAAGACCGCGGCCGTCGTGGTGACGCTCACCGCAAAGGCCGCGGAGCGGGGTGAGACGTACGCGTCCATAATGGTGCGGGCGCGTGCAAATGCCGATCCCACCAAATTGGGGATCGGTAAAGTCTCATGCCGCCGGACACAGGCTGGGGCCCGAATCTTCGAGTTCCCGGGTGCCGAGGGCGGGAAGAACGCTGACCTCTTCGCAGCAAAGCTGGAAGAGGTCATTGCGGACGACGCGAAGGTGGCCAGGCCAGTGAAGTCGGCGGCCTTCGAGGTGACGGACCTGGACGACTCCGTCACCAAGGAGGAGGTGGTAGCGGCGGTCGCAGCCATAGGTGGCTGCGCAGTCGCAGCGGTGCAGGGCGGGGGCATCAGGCCCGGGCGCGGCGGCATGGGCGCAATTCGCCTGGAGTGCCCAGTCGCCGCTGCCAAAGCCGTCCTCGAGAAGGGACGGCTTGCCGTCGGTTTCAGCTCGGCGGCGGTCCGGGCCCTTGAGGTCCCGCCGCTGAGGTGTTACCGGTGCTTCGGCATCGGTCACACCCGGGCCCTCTGTCCGTCCAGTGTCGACAGGACGGACAGCTGCTACCGCTGCGGCAAGGAGGGGCACAAAGCCGCCTCCTGCGAGGCCACCGCACCGCACTGCGCGGTGTGTGCCGCCAGTGGCCGCCCTGCGGGCCACATTATGAAGGGGAGGAATTGTATTCCTCCCCTTAAGAAGGGCAAAGCGCAGGCGCCGACCCGGCCTGTCGCTGCCACCGCCACCCCAGTAGCTGGGACCTCGGCGGCTGTGGAGGAGGAAGGTGTGATGTCCGATGCATAGAATCGAACATCGAATCCTCCAGGCGAACACCAACCACTGCAGAGCGGCACAGGATCTGTTGATGCAGACTGTGGCCGAGTGGTTGGTGGACGTGGCGGTGGTTGCCGAGCCGTACTCGATACCTGGCCGCTGGCTAGGTGATCGAGACGGCTTGGTGGCGTTGGTGTCGCGGCCTTCCACGGACTCCCCTCCCCTCTCGCTTTTAGAGAGGGGTCCGGGATACGTGGCCGCCGCGTGGGGAGACATAGCCCTGGTCGGGGTCTATTTCTCCCCAAACCGCCCTCTAAGGGACTTCGAGGACTTTCTCGAAGTCCTTACGGCAGTCGTCGGGAGGGCGGCGCCACGTCAGGTCGTCATATTGGGCGACCTGAACGCCAAGGCGGTGGCCTGGGGCAACCCAGCGGCGTCCTGCAACGTCCGGGGGCACGCCGTCGAATTTTGGTCGGCTTCGTGCGGCGTGTCCCTCCTGAACAGGGGGGATGTTCACACGTGTGTGCGGCAACGGGGAGGGTCAGTGGTGGACGTATCGTTCGCCACCCCCGTGCTAGCCGCCCGCGTCGTGAACTGGCGGGTGGAGATGGTGGAGACCCTGTCGGACCACCGATATGTGCGGTTCGACATCTCCACCCAGAGCCCGCGGGGGATGGCCCGCTCGGGCCAATCTCCCTTCCCGCGGTGGGCTCTCACCCGCCTGGACCGGGAGGCAGCCCTGGAGGCAGCGTTCCTCGAGGACTGGCTCTCGCCCCCTGTGCAGGGCACGGACGTCGACGCCGCAGCGGTTCGGCTCCGGGGGTCCCTGACCGAGGTGTGCAACTCGAGCATGCCTCGGTCTCGCCGTCCACCTCCCCGTCGCGCCGTTTATTGGTGGACGGCGGAGCTGGCGGCGCTCCGGGCCGCGTGCGTGGAGGCCAGGAGGGCCTACACGCGGAGTCGGCGGCGCACCAGCCGATGTCAGGCGGAGGAGGACCGCCTCTACGCCTCTTACGTAGAGGCAAAGACGGTCCTCAAGTCGGAAATGTGCGCCGCCGAGGACTCGGCAAAGGCCGAGATGCTGGAGGGCCTCGACAGGGATCCGTTTGGGAGGCCGTATAAGCAGGCGCGGAGCCAGCTGCGCCCTTACGGTCCCCCATTAGCGGAGACCCTAGAGCCGGCGTTGCTGGATGGGGTGGTTCGGTCACTGTTTCCGCGCAGGACCGACTTCACCCCTCCAACGATGAACCCCCCGCTGAGGGGGTTGGTGGCTTCGCCGGAGGAGGTGCCTCCAGTTTCGGCGGAGGAACTTCGCGCGGGGGTTCTGCCCCTCCGCGCGAAGAAGACGGCCCCTGGGCCGGACGGCGTCCCCGCACGGGTGGTGGCCATCGCGGCATCCCTAATGGAGGAAAGGCTTCGGGACCTCTTCAGCGCGTGCCTGACGGCTGGGAGGTTCCCGAAGCTATGGAAGGAAGGCAAGTTGTGCCTTCTCCGCAAGGAGGGACGCCCGGTGGACTCCCCCTCGGCATACCGGCCCATCGTTTTACTCGATGAGGTCGGTAAACTGTTCGAGGGGATCCTCGCCACCCGGCTTAACAGCCATTTGCGGGAGGTAGGGCCGGACCTGTCGGACGCCCAGTTCGGGTTCCGACAAGGGCGTTCGACGGTCGATGCGCTGGCCCTACTCAGGGGCCAGGTGCGGGAGGCGGTCGAGGCTGGGGACGGAGTGTTGGCGGTGTCGTTCGACATCGCCAACGCCTTCAACTCCGTGCCCCACTCGACCATATTGGAGGCACTCCGGTACCACGGAGTGCCCCAATATCTGCGGGCGATCCTGGCCAGCTACCTGGAGGACCGGGAGGTCCTTCTGGTTGACAAGATGGCCAGGATCAGGCGGTATGGAGTGGAGTCCGGTGTTCCACAGGGTTCGGTGCTGGGGCCCCTCTTGTGGAACATCGGATTTGACTGGCTCCTGCGGGGCACCCTCCTCCAGGGCACGAGTGTCATCTGCTACGCAGATGACACTCTCCTCGTTGCCCGGGGGAAGGACTTTGGAGAGGCGGTCTGTCTGGCCTCGGCTGGCGGATCCTTAGTGGCAGGTAGGATCCGCCAGCTTGGATTGGGGGTAGCGCTGAACAAGACCGAGGCCGTGTTCTTTCACGGGCCTCGGCAGCGCTGCCCACCTGACGCCCACATCGTGGTGGAGGGCGTCCGAATAGGGGTCGGGGCCCAGATGAAGTATCTGGGCCTCGTGCTGGACAGCAGGTGGCGCTTCGGCCCGCACTTTAGCGGGCTGTCGACGCGCCTGCTGAAAGCCGCGGACGCCCTCTCATGGCTCCTCCCAAACCTGGGAGGGCCCAAGGAGCGATGCCGGCGCCTCTATGCCGGCATCCTCAAGAGCATGGCCCTGTATGGGGCACCCATCTGGGCGGACTCCCTCCATAGGAGGGAGAATGCAACCGCCATCCGCAGGCCCCAACGGGCCATTGCACAGCGGGTGGCGAGAGCCTACCGCTCAGTGGGCTTTGCGGCGGCGTGCGCTCTGGCCGGCACCCCTCCATGGGAATTGGAGGCATGGGTGCTCGCCAGAGTGTACGAATGGGCGGCGCGGCGTAGGGCGCTGGGTGAGCGCCCCGCCGCGCAAGAGCGGGATGCCGTGCGGCGGGAGGCGAGGGACGCAATCGTCCTTCACTGGACACGGGACCTCGCCTCCGCCACCTTTGGACGCCGGACGCTGGACGCGCTCGGTCCAGTCCTGCGGGACTGGCTCGAGCGCCCCCACGGTTTCCTCTCGTTCCGTCTGGTGCAGGTGTTGTCCGGGCATGGCTGCTTCGGAACGCACCTGCATCGGATTCAGAGGGAGGAGACCCCGGCGTGCCACGAGTGTGGAGCCGCGGAGGACACGGCGCAGCACACCCTCGAGGTGTGCCCAGCCTGGGCTGAGCTGCGCCGTGCCCTGACAGATGTGGTCGGGCAGGACCTCTCACTTCCCAGTGTGGTAAACTCCATGCTGGGGAGTGAGGAGGCTTGGGCGGCGGTTGCCTCCTTTTGCGAGAATGTCATGTCGCAAAAGGAGGCGGCGGAGCGCGCGCGGGAGGATGATCCTCTCGCGCCGCCGCTCCGCAGGCGAAGAAGGGGTGGTAGACGGCGGTTGTACGATCGTCGCCTCCCTCCTTCTGGTGGTGATTAGCGGGCGACAGGCGCGGAGGCGCCTTCGCTCGCATTGCACTAATCACCACCCTCGTCGGGCGGGAACGGCCGAGCACTCACGGTCGTTCCCGGGCCCCTCCACTTAGGGAGGGGCGTGCGGGCCCCGCTGTAAAGGCGGGCGGTCGTCGGTGGGGGACTGGACGTAAAGGCTGTGCCGGTTTCCCAGTCCTCCTCCAAATAGACGATGCGGGAGTGCCGCTGGGTTATTTTAGTGGGTATCCCGGGACTAGCCCGGCGAGTCCCACATAACCCGTCCATCCCCCAATGGGCGGGTATGCGTAACGCATTTTTTCCCAGCGCAAACAAAAAAAAAAAAAAAAAAAAAAAAAAAAAAAGGTTAGGTTGGGGAACCACCCCACAGTGCTTGCGTCCACGTCGCGTTCCCCGGAAACGTCCCAGTTCTGACCACCGTAACGGAGTGGCAGACTGGGTACGGCTAAAGTGCACTGTGCTTCGTAGCTACCTATTGCGTTGAGAGTTACGAATTTTGCGTTGTTTGATATGTCAAAACCTGTGCGGGATGCCCTCGGGCATTTTGTAAAAAAAGGCCCTTCTCAGGGCCAACCCAAAGGCCCTTCTCAGGGCCAACCCAAAGGCCCTTCTCAGGGCCAACCCAAAGGCCCTTCTCAGGGCCAACCAAAAGGCCCTTCTCAGGGCCAACGCGACGCAGCCTTAGCGTCGGAGGAAGGCAGGACCTTCTACGGAGGGAAGGCGGGCGATTTGTCTGAATCCGACAACGAGTCCGTATTGTCGGATGCCAGTTCAATGGTGATTGATGCTCGATCGCGATCGGTATCGAGGAAGCGGAGCTTCTTGAAAGTCGTGTCCGACGGGTCCTCGGGCTCAGGTTCAGCGAAGGGGCCCGGAAGGAGGGTCAAGTCTAGAAAGGCGACGACAGCGGCAGACACCCACGACGTGGGTTTAGCCGACGCCCAACGCGAGTTGGACCTGGCAAGGCGGGAGCAGCTCCAGCAAGAGCTGGAGGAGCGGGTTGCATCCCAGGAGGAACGGGCGCGCGTCGCCCGTGCAAAGTCCGGGTACGGGGCGTCCCGCGTCCTGTACGCGGACCACTCCTTGGCCGAACTCCAGAGGATGGCCTTGGAGGACGAGGAGGCGATCGTGGAGGTCGCCGCCAAGTCCTCGCATCTGAAGGGGACTTTCCAGAAGTCCCTCAAATGCCGGGCCGCGAGTCTTCGCGAAATCGTCGCGGAGCTGGTGGACCGCAAGGCCAGCGATGAGTCGCGGCAACTGCAGGCGAAAGTAGATCGCCTGCAGTCGGAGGTCAGCCAGCTGCACTTAAAGCTGGCTGAAGCCACGGCCCGGCCATCGCAAGCCGAGCCCGGACCTGCGGCGGAGGGTCTTTCCTCCACTCCCGGCCTTGAGGATGTCCTCCGCAGGGTCATGGCGGAGGAGAGGGCGTTCGTTCGCTCCTGCCTAGCGGGCATCGAGGACCGGCTCCTACCGGAGAAACGCCTCCGACCGCCGCTTGCGGCAGACAAGAGGCGAGAGGAGCGAGTGGAAACCTCCCAGAGGGAAGACGCCCTACTCCCTTCGACCACCCCGACCAACCAGCAGGGCTGGACGAAGGTGGTCGGTAAGGGCAAGGGCAAGGGAAAAAGGACGGCAGCTGTCGTCCCTGCCGTTCCCGCCACCACCACTCCCAGCCATTCGCAGCCGACTGGCAAAGGGAAGGGGAAAGGGAAAGGGAAGGGGAAGAGCACCCCCCCAGCCCCAGCCGTCCCCGCCACCACCCCTGCTGGTCAGTCGACTGGCACGGGAAAGGGGAAGGGTTCGACCCCAGCCGGTGTCAGGAGGAACTTGGTTCCTCCCAAGACCGCAGCCGTCGTGATGACGCTCACCACGGAGGCTGCGGAGCGGGGCGAGACGTACGCGTCCGTGATGTTGCGGGCGCGTGCCAATGCCGATCCTACCAAATTGGGGATCGGTAAAGTCTCGTGCCGCCGGACGCAGGCTGGGGCTCGAATTTTCGAGTTCCCGGGTGCCGAGGGCGCGAAGAACGCGGACCTCTTTGCAGCGAAGCTGCAGGAGGTCATCGCGAACTCGGCGAAGGTGGCCAGGCCGGTGAAGTCGGCGGCCATCGAGGTGACGGACCTGGATGACTCCGTCACCAGGGAGGAGGTGGTGGCAGCGATCGCAGCCATTGGGGGCTGCGAAGTCGCAGCGGTGCAGGGCGGAGGCATCAGGCCCGGGCGCGGCGGCATGGGCACTATTCGCCTGGAGTGCCCAGTCGCCGCTGCCAAAGCCGTCCTCGAGAAGGGACGGCTCGCCGTCGGGTTCAGCTCGGCGGCGGTCCGGGCCCTTGAGGTCCTGCCGTTGAGGTGTTACCGGTGCTTCGGCATCGGTCACACCCGGGCCCTCTGTCCGTCCAGTGTCGACAGGGCGGACAGCTGCTACCGCTGCGGCAAGGAGGGGCATAAAGCCGCCTCCTGCGAGGCCACCGCACCGCACTGCGCGGTGTGTGCCGCCAGTGGCCGCCCTGCGGGCCACATTATGAAGGGGAGGAATTGTATTCCTCCCCTTAAGAAGGGCAAAGTGCAGGCGCCGACCCGGCCTGTCGCTGCCACCGTCACCCCAGTAGCTGGGACCTCGGCGGCTGTGGAGGAGGAGAGTGCGATGTTCGATTAATGGGTAGAGTCGAACATCGCATCCTCCAGGCGAACACCAACCACTGCAGAGCGGCACAGGATCTGCTGATGCAGACTGTGGCCGAGTGGTTGGTGGACGTGGCGGTGGTCGCCGAGCCGTACTCGGTACCTGGCCGTTGGATGGGTGATCGGGACGGCTTGGTGGCGTTGGTGTCGCGGCCTGCCACGGAATCCCCTCCCCTCTCGCTTTTAGAGAGGGGTCCGGGATACGTGGCCGCCGCGTGGGGAGACATAGCCCTGGTCGGGGTCTATTTCTCCCCAAACCGCCCTCTAAGGGACTTCGAGGATTTTCTCGAAGTCCTTACGGCAGTCGTCGGGAGGGTGGCGCCACGTCAGGTCGTCATATTGGGCGACCTGAACGCCAAGGCGGTGGCCTGGGGCAACCCAGCGGCGTCCTGCAACGTCCGGGGGCACGCCGTCGAATTTTGGTCGGCTTCGTGCGGCGTGTCCCTCCTGAACAGGGGGGATGTTCACACGTGTGTGCGGCAACGGGGAGGGTCAGTGGTGGACGTATCGTTCGCCACCCCCGTTCTAGCCGCCCGCGTCGTGAACTGGCGGGTGGAGTTGGTGGAGACCCTGTCGGACCACCGATATGTGCGGTTCGACATCTCCACCCAGAGCCCGCGGGGGATGGCCCGCTCGGGCCAATCTCCCTTCCCGCGGTGGGCTCTCACCCGCCTGGACCGGGAGGCAGCCCAGGAGGCTGCGTTCCTCCGGGACTGGCTCTCGCCCCCTGTTGAGGTCGCGGACGTGGACGCCGCAGCGGTTCAGCTGCGGGGGTCCCTGACCGAGGTGTGCAACTCCAGCATGCCTCGGTCTCGCCGTCCGCCTCCCCGTCGCGCCGTTTATTGGTGGACGGGGGAGCTGGCGGCGCTACGGGCCGCGTGCGTGGAGGCCAGGAGGGCCTACACGCGGAGTCGGCGGCGCACCAGCCGATGTCAGGCTGAGGAGGACCGCCTCTACGCCTCTTACCTAGAGGCAAAGACGGTCCTCAAGTCGGAAATGTGCGCCGCCGAGGACTCGGCAAAGGCCGAGATGCTGGAGGGCCTCGACAGGGATCCGTTTGGGAGGCCGTATAAGCAGGCGCGGAGCCAGCTGCGCCCTTACGGTCCCCCATTAGCGGAGACCCTAGAGCCGGCGTTGCTGGATGGGGTGGTTCGGTCACTGTTTCCGCGCAGGACCGACTTCACCCCACCAACGATGAACCCCCCGCTGGGGGGGGTGGTGGCTTCGCCGGAGGAGGAGGTCCCTCCAGTATCGGTGGAGGAATTTCGCGCGGGGGTTCTGTCCCTCCGCGCGAAGAAGACGGCCCCTGGACCGGATGGTGTCCCCGCACGGGTGGTGGCCATCGCGGCGTCCCTCATGGAGGAGAGGTTTCGGGACCTCTTCAGCGCGTGTCTGACGGCTGGGAGGTTCCCGAAGATCTGGAAGGAGGGGCAGCTTTGCCTGCTCCGGAAGGAGGGACGCCCGGTGGACTCCCCCTCGGCATACCGGCCCATCGTTCTGCTCGATGAGGTCGGTAAATTGTTCGAGGGGATCATCGCCACCCGGCTTAATAGCCAGTTGCGGGAGGTAGGGCCAGACCTGTCGGACGCCCAGTTCGGGTTTCGACAAGGGCGTTCGACGGTCGACGCGGTGGCCCTACTCAGGGGCCAAGTGCAGGAGGCGGTCGGAGCTGGGGACGGAGTGTTGGCGGTGTCATTCGACATCGCCAACGCGTTCAACTCCGTGCCCCACTCGACCATATTGGAGGCACTCCGGTACCACGGAGTGCCCCAATATCTGCGGGCGATCCTGGCCAACTACCTGGAGGACCGGGAGGTCCTCCTGGCGGACAGGACGGCCAGGATCAGGCGCTACGGCGCGGAGTCCGGTGTTCCACAGGGTTCGGTGCTAGGGCCCCTCTTGTGGAACATCGGATTCGATTGGCTCCTGCGGGGCACCCTCCTCCAGGGCACGAGTGTCATCTGCTACGCGGATGACACTCTCCTCGTTGCCCGGGGGAGGGACTTTAGGGAGGCGGCCTGTCTGGCCTCAGCTGGCGGATCCTTAGTGGCAGGTAGGATCCGCCAGCTTGGATTGAGGGTGGCGCTGAACAAGACCGAGGCCGTGTTCTTTCACGGGCCTCGGCAGCGCTGCCCTCCAGACGCCCACATTGTGGTGGAGGGCGTCCGGATAGGGGTCGGGGCCCAGATGAAGTATCTTGGCCTCGTGCTGGACAGCAGGTGGCGCTTCGGCCCGCACTTTAGCGGGCTGTCGACGCGCCTGCTGAAAGCCGCGGACGCCCTCTCATGGCTCCTCCCAAACCTGGGAGGGCCCAAGGAGCGATGCCGGCGCCTCTATGCCGGCATCCTGAAGAGCATGGCCCTGTATGGGGCACCCATCTGGGCGGACTCCCTCCACCGGAGGGAGAATGCAACCGCCATCCGCAGGCCCCAACGCGCCATTGCACAGCGGGTGGCGAGGGCGTACCGCTCGGTGGGTTTTGCGGCGGCGTGCGCTCTGGCCGGCACCCCTCCCTGGGAATTGGAGGCATGGGTGCTCGCCAGAGTGTACGAATGGGTGGCGCGGCGTAGGGCGCTGGGTGAGCGCCCCGCCGCGCAAGAGCGGGAGGCCGTGCGGCGGGAGGCGAGGGACGCAATCGTTGTCCACTGGACACGGGACCTCGCCTCCGCCACCTTTGGACGCCGGACGCTGGACGCGCTCGGCCCAGTCCTGCGGGATTGGCTCGAGCGCCCCCACGGTTTCCTCTCTTTCCGTCTGGTGCAGGTGTTGTCCGGGCATGGTTGCTTCGGAGCGCACCTGCATCGGATCCAGAGGGAGGAAACCCCGGCGTGCCACCATTGCGGAGCCGCGGAGGACACGGCGCAACACACCCTCGAGGTGTGCCCAGCCTGGGCTGAGCTGCGCCGTGCCCTGAATACTGTCGTTGGGCTGGACCTCTCACTTCCCAGTGTGGTGAACTCCATGCTGGGGAGTGAGGAGGCTTGGGCGGCGGTTGCCTCCTTTTGCGAGGACGTCATGTCGCAAAAGGAGGCGGCGGAGCGCGCGCGGGAGGATGATCCTCTCGCGCCGCCGCTCCGCAGGCGAAGAAGGGGTGGGAGACGGCGGTTGTACGATCGTCGCCTCCCTCCTTCTGGTGGTGATTAGCGGGCGACAGGCGCGGGGGCGCCTTTGCTCGCATTGCACTGATCACCACCCTCGTCGGGCGGGAACGGCCGAGCACTCGCGGTCGTTCCCGGGCTCCTCCACTAAGGGAGGGGCGTGAGGGCCCCGCTGTAAAGGCGGGCGGTCGTCGGTGGGGGACTGGACGTAAAGGCTGTGCCGGTTTCCCAGTCCTCCTCCAAATAGACGATGCGGGAGTGCCGCTGGGTTATTTTAGTGGGTATGCCGGAGTAGCCGGAGAGTCCCACATAACCCGCCCATCCCCCAATGGGCGGGTATGCGTAACGCATTTTTTCCCAGCGCAAACAAAAAAAAAAAAAAAAAAAAAAGGTTAGGTTAGGTTAGGTTAGGTTCAGTTCTGACCACCGTAACGGAGTGGCAGACTGGGTACGGCCAAAGTGCACTGTGCATCGTAGCAAACATCTGCCTTGACTGCTACGTATCTGCTTGTTAGTATGCCTAAACCATTGCGGGATGCCCTCGGGCATTTTGCCAAAAAAGGCCCTTCTCAGGGCCAACCAAAAGGCCCTTCTCAGGGCCAACCCAAAGGCCCTTCTCAGGGCCAACCAAAAGGCCCTTCTCAGGGCCAACGCGACGTATCAGCGTCGAGTGAAGGTAGAGCCTTCTACGGCGGGAGGGCGGGCGAATTGTCGGACTCCGACAACGAGTCCGCAGAGTCGGATGCCAGCTCCATGGTGATCGATGCTCGATCACGATCGGCATCGAGGAAGCGGAGCTTCCTTAAGGTCGTGTCCGATGGCTCCTCGGGCTCAGGCTCGGCGAAGGAGCCTAAAAAGAGGGTCAAAGCCAAAAAGGCATTGACAGCAGGAGACACCCACGACGTGGGTTTGGCCGATGCCCAGCGTGAGTTGGACCTGGCACGGCGGGAGCAGCTCCAGCAAGAGCTGGAGGAGCGGGTTGCTGCCAAGGAGGAGCGGGCGCGCGTCGCTCGTGCCAAGGCCGAGTACGGCGCGTCCCGCGTCCTGTACGCGGACCACTCCCTGGCCGAATTGCAGCGGATGGCCTTGGAGGACGAGGAGGTGATCGTCGAGGTCGCCACCAAGTCCTCCCACCTAAAAGGGACTTTTCAGAAGTCCCTTAAATGCCGGGCCGCGAGCATGCGTGGCATCGTCGCGGAGCTGGTCGACCGCAAGGCCAGCGACGAGTCGCGGCAACTGCAGGCGAAAGTGGATCGCCTGCAGTCGGAGGTGAGCCAGCTTCACCTGAAGCTGGCTGAAGCCACGGCCCGGCCATCGCAAGCCGAGCCCAGACCTGCGGCGGAGGGTCTTGCCTCCTCCCCCGGCCTTGAGGATGTCCTCCGCAAGGTGATGGCGGAGGAGAGGGCGTTTGTTCGCTCCTGCCTGGCAGGGATTGAGGACCGGCTCTTGCCGGCGAAAGTCGTCCGACCGCCACTTGCGGCAGATAGAAGGCGAGAGGAGCGGGTAGAAACCTCCCAGAAGGAGGACGCCCTTCTTCCTTCGACCACCCCGACCAACCAGCAGGGCTGGACGAAGGTGGTCGGTAAGGGGAAGGGCAAAGGCAAAAAGACGGCGCCTGTCGTCCCTGCCGTCCCTGCCACCACCACTCCCAGCCAGTCGAGGCCGACTGGCAAGGGTAAAGGGAGGGGGAAAACAAGCACCCCAGCCGCCTCCGCCACTACCCCTGCCGGCCAGACACAGACGACTGGCAAGGGAAAGGGGAAGGGTTCGAGCCCAGCCGGTGTCAGGAGGAACTTGGTTCCTCCCAAGACCGCAGCCGTCGTGATGACGCTCACCACAAAGGCTGCGGAGCGGGGCGAGACCTACGCGTCCGTGATGTTGCGGGCGCGTGCCACTGCCGATCCTACCAAATTGGGGATCGGTAAAGTCTCGTGCCGCCGGACGCAGGCTGGGGCTCGAATTTTCGAGTTCCCGGGTGCGGAGGGCGCAAAACACGCGGACCTCTTTGCAGCTAAGCTGCAGGAGGTCATCGCGGACGCGGTGAAGGTGGCGAGGCCTGTGAAGTCAGCGGCCATCGAGGTGACGGATCTGGACGACTCCGTCACCAAGGAGGAGGTGGTGGCAGCAATCGCAGCCATAGGGGGCTGCGAAGTCGCAGCGGTACAAGGCGGGGGCATCAGGCCCGGGCGCGGCGGCATGGGTACCATTCGCCTAGAGTGCCCAGTCGCCGCTGCCAAAGCCGTCCTCGAAAAGGGACGGCTCGCCGTGGGCTTCAGCTCGGGTGCAGTCCGGGCACTGGAGGACCAGCCTCTGAGGTGTTACAAGTGCTTCGGCATCGGACACACTCGAGCACTCTGTCCGTCCACAATAGACAGGACGGACGCCTGCTACCGCTGCGGCAAGGAGGGACACAAAGCCGCCTCCTGCAACGCCGCCACGCCGCACTGCACGGTCTGTGCCGCCAGTGGCCGCCCTGCGGGCCACATAATGAAGGGGAGGAACTGCAGTCCTCCCCTTAAGAAGGGGAAAGTACAGGCGCCGACCCGGCCTGTCGTTGCCACCGCCGTCCCAGTGGCTGGGACCTCAGCGGCTGTGGAGGAGGGGGGTGCGATGACCGACTAATGGGTAGGGTCGAACATCGCATCCTCCAGGCGAACACCAACCACTGCAGAGCGGCCCAGGATCTGCTGATGCAGACTGTGGCCGAGTGGTTGGTGGACGTGGCGGTGGTCGCCGAGCCGTACTCGATACCTGGCCGTTGGCTGGGTGATCGGGACGGCTTGGTGGCGTTGGTGTCGCGGCCTGCCACGGACTCCCCTCCCCTCTCGCTTTTAGAGAGGGGTCCGGGATACGTGGCCGCCGCGTGGGGAGAAATAGCCCTGGTCGGGGTCTATTTCTCCCCAAACCGCCCTCTAAGGGACTTCGAGAACTTTCTCGAGGTCCTTACGGCAGTCGTCGGGAGGGCGGCACCACGTCAGGTCGTCGTTTTGGGCGACCTGAACGCCAAGGCGGTGGCTTGGGGCAACCCAGTGGCGTCCTGTAACGTCCGGGGGCGCGCCGTCGAATTTTGGTCGGCTTCGTGCGGCGTGTCCCTCCTGAACAGGGGGGATGTTCACACGTGTGTGCGGCAACAGGGAGGGTCAGTGGTGGACGTGTCGTTCGCCACCCCTGTGCTAGCCACACGCGTCGTGAACTGGCGGGTGGAGATGGTGGAGACCCTGTCGGACCACCGATATGTACGGTTCGACATCTCCACCCAGAGCCCGCGGGGGATGGCCCGCTCGGGCCAATCTCCCTTCCCGCGGTGGGCTCTCACCCGCCTGGACCGGGAGGCAGCCCTGGAGGCAGCGTTCCTCGAGGACTGGCTCTCGCCCCCTGTGGAGGTGACGGACGTGGACGCCGAAGCGGTCCAGCTGCGGAGGTCCCTGACCGAGGTGTGCAATTCCAGCATGCCTCGGTCTCGCCGTCCGCCTCCCCGTCGCGCCGTTTATTGGTGGACGGGGGAGCTGGCGGCGCTCCGGGCCGCGTGCGTGGAGGCCAGGAGGGCCTACACGCGGAGTCGGCGGCGCACCAGCCGATGTCAGGCTGAGGAGGACCGCCTCTACGCCTCTTACCTAGAGGCAAAGACGGTCCTCAAGTCGGAAATGTGCGCCGCCGAGGACTCGGCAAAGGCCGAGATGCTGGAGGGCCTCGACAGGGATCCGTTTGGGAGGCCGTATAAGCAGGCGCGGAGCCAGCTGCGCCCTTACGGTCCCCCATTAGCGGAGACCCTAGAGCCGGCGTTGCTGGATGGGGTGGTTCGGTCACTGTTTCCGCGCAGGACCGACTTCACCCCACCAACGATGAACCCCCCACTGGGGGGGGTGGTGGCTTCGCCGGAGGAGGAGGTGCCTCCAGTGTCGGCGGAGGAATTTCGCGCGGGGGTTCTGTCCCTCCGCGCGAAGAAGACGGCCCCTGGACCAGATGGCGTCCCCGCACGGGTGGTGGCCATCGCAGCGTCCTTCATGGAGCAGAGGTTTCGGGACCTCTTCAGCGCGTGCCTGACGGCTGGGAGGTTCCCGAAGATCTGGAAGGAGGGGCAGCTTTGCCTGCTCCGGAAGGAGGGACGCCCGGTGGACTCCCCCTCGGCATACCGGCCCATCGTTCTGCTCGATGAGGTCGGTAAATTGTTCGAGGGGATCATCGCCACCCGGCTAAATAGCCAGTTGCGGGAGGTAGGGCCAGACCTGTCGGACGCCCAGTTCGGGTTCCGACAAGGGCGTTCGACGGTCGATGCGTTGGCCCTACTCAGGGGCCAAGTGCGGGAAGCGGTCGAGGCTGGGGACGGAGTGTTGGCGGTGTCGTTCGACATCGCCAACGCCTTCAACTCCGTGCCCCACTCGACCATATTGGAGGCACTCCGGTATCACGGAGTGCCCCAATATCTGCGGGCGATCCTGGCCAACTACCTGGAGGACCGGGAGGTCCTCCTGGCGGACAGGACGGCCAGGATCAGGCGCTACGGCGCGGAGTCCGGTGTTCCACAAGGTTCGGTGCTAGGGCCCCTCTTGTGGAACATCGGATTCGATTGGCTGCTGCGCGGCACCCTCCTCCAGGGCACGGGTGTCATCTGCTATGCGGATGACACTCTCCTCGTTGCCCGGGGGAGGAACTTTGGGGAGGCGGCCTGTCTGGCCTCGGCTGGCGGATCCTTAGTGGCAGGTAGGATCCGCCAACTTGGTTTGAGGGTAGCGCTGAACAAGACCGAGGCCGTGTTCTTTCACGGGCCTCGGCAGCGCTGCCCTCCTGACGCCCACATCGTGGTGGAGGGCGTCCGGATAGGGGTCGGGGCCCAGATGAAGTATCTGGGCCTCGTGCTGGACAGCAGGTGGCGCTTCGGCCCGCACTTCAGCGGGCTGTCGACGCGCCTGCTCAAAGCCGCGGACGCCCTCTCATGGCTCCTCCCGAACCTGGGCGGGCCCAAGGAGCGATGCCGGCGCCTCTATGCCGGCATCCTCAAAAGCATGGCCCTTTACGGGGCACCCATCTGGGCGGACTCCCTCCACAGGAGGGAGAATGCAACCGCCATCCGCAGGCCCCAACGGGCCATTGCACAGCGGGTGGCGAGGGCCTACCGCTCGGTGGGTTTTGCGGCGGCGTGCGCTCTGGCCGGCACCCCTCCCTGGGAATTGGAGGCATGGGTGCTCGCCAGAGTGTATGAATGGGCGGCGTGGCGTAGGGCGCTAGGTGAGCGCCCCGCCGCGCAAGAGCGGGATGCCGTGCGGCGGGAGGCGAGGGACGCAATCGTCCTGCACTGGACACAGGACCTCGCCTCCGCCACCTTTGGACGCCGGACGCTGGACGCGCTCGGTCCTGTCCTGCGGGACTGGATCGAGCGCCCCCACGGTTTCCTCTCGTTCCGTCTGGTGCAGGTGTTGTCCGGGCATGGCTGCTTCGGAACGCACCTGCATCGGATTCAGAGGGAGGAAACCCCGGCGTGCCACGATTGTGGAGCCGCGGAGGACACGGCGCAGCACACCCTCGAGGTGTGCCCAGCCTGGGCTGAGCTGCGCCGTGCCCTGACAGATGTGGTCGGGCAGGACCTCTCACTTCCCAGTGTGGTCAACTCCATGCTGGGGAGTGAGGAGGCTTGGGCGGCGGTTGCCTCCTTTTGCGAGAATGTCATGTCGCAAAAGGAGGCGGCGGAGCGCGCGCGGGAGGATGATCCTCTCGCGCCGCCGCTCCGCAGGCGAAGAAGGGGCGGGAGACGGCGGTTGTACGATCGTCGCCTCCCTCCTTCTGGTGGTGATTAGCGGGCGACAGGCGCGGGGGCGCCTTCGCTCGCATTGCACCAATCACCACCCTCGTCGGGCGGGAACGGCCGAGCACTCACGGTCGTTCCCGGGCCCCTCCACTTTGGGAGGGGCGTGCGGGCCCCGCTGTAAAGGCGGGCGGTCGTCGGTGGGGGACTGGACGTAAAGGCTGAGCCGGTTTCCCAGTCCTCCTCCACACAGACGATGCGGGAGTGCCGCTGGGTTATTTTAGTGGGTATGCCGGGCTAGCCGGAGAGTCCCACATAACCCGTCCATCCCCCAATGGGCGGGTATGCGTAACGCATTTTTTCCCAGCGCAAACAAAAAAAAAAAAAAAAAAAAAAAAAGGTTAGGTTGGGGAACCACCCCACAGTGCTTACGTCCTCGTCGTGTTCCCCGGAAACGTCCCAGTTCTGACCACCGTAACGGAGTGGCAGACTGGGTACGGCTAAAGTGCACTGTGCATCGTAGCGAACTTAAACTGCTTGGAGTGCTACGAATTTTGAATTGCGGATTATGCCGAAACCTGCGCGGGATGCCCTCGGGCATTTCACTAAAAAAGGCCCTTCTCAGGGCCAACCCAAAGGCCCTTCTCAGGGCCAACCCAAAGGCCCTTCTCAGGGCCAACCCAAAGGCCCTTCTCAGGGCCAACCAAAAGGCCCTTCTCAGGGCCAACGCGACGCGACGGCGTCGGAAGGCAGAGCCTTCTACGGAGGGACAGCGGGCGATTTGTCGGACTCCGACAATGAGTCCGTTGGGTCGGATGCCAGTGCGATGGCGATCGAGGATCCTCGATCGCGATCGGCATCCAGGAAGCGGAGCTTCCTAAAAGTTGTGTCCGATGGGTCCTCGGGCTCAGGTTCAGCGAAGGGGCTCGGAAGGAGGGTCAAGTCCAGAAAGGCGACGACAGCGGCAGACACCCACGACGTGGGTCTAGCCGACGCCCAACGCGAGTTGGACCTGGCAAGGCGGGAACAGCTCCAGCAAGAGCTGGAGGAGCGGGTAGCGGCCAAGGAAGAACGGGCGCGCGCCGCCCGTGCAAAGTCCGGGTACGGGGCGTCCCGCGTCCTGTACGCGGACCACTCCTTGGCCGAACTGGAGAAGATGGCCTTGGAGGACGAAGAGGCGATCGTTGAGGTCGCCGCCAAGTCCTCCCACCTTAAGGGGACGTTCCAGAAGTCCCTAAAATGCCGGGCCGCGAGTCTGCGCGAAATCGTCGCGGAGCTGGTGGTCCGCAAGGCCAGCGATGAGTCGCGGCAACTGCAGGCGAAAGTAGATCGCCTGCAGTCGGAGGTCAGCCAGCTGCACTTAAAGCTGGCTGAAGCCACGGCCCGGCCATCGCAAGCCGAGCCCGGACCTGCGGCGGAGGGTCTTTCCTCCACTCCCGGCCTTGAGGATGTCCTCCGCAGGGTCATGGCGGAGGAGAGGGCGTTCGTTCGCTCCTGCCTAGCGGGCATCGAGGACCGGCTCCTACCGGAGAAACGCCTCCGACCGCCGCTTGCGGCAGACAAGAGGCGAGAGGAGCGAGTGGAAACCTCCCAGAGGGAAGACGCCCTACTCCCTTCGACCACCCCGACCAACCAGCAGGGCTGGACGAAGGTGGTCGGTAAGGGCAAGGGCAAGGGAAAAAGGACGGCAGCTGTCGTCCCTGCCGTTCCCGCCACCACCACTCCCAGCCATTCGCAGCCGACTGGCAAAGGGAAGGGGAAAGGGAAAGGGAAGGGGAAGAGCACCCCCCCAGCCCCAGCCGTCCCCGCCACCAACCCTGCTGGTCAGTCGACTGGCACGGGAAAGGGGAAGGGTTCGACCCCAGCCGGTGTCAGGAGGAACTTGGTTCCTCCCAAGACCGCAGCCGTCGTGATGACGCTCACCACGGAGGCTGCGGAGCGGGGCGAGACGTACGCGTCCGTGATGTTGCGGGCGCGTGCCAATGCCGATCCTACCAAATTAGGGATCGGTAAAGTCTCGTGCCGCCGGACGCAGGCTGGGGCTCGAATTTTCGAGTTCCCGGGTGCCGAGGGCGCGAAGAACGCGGACCTCTTTGCAGCGAAGCTGCAGGAGGTCATCGCGAACTCGGCGAAGGTGGCCAGGCCGGTGAAGTCGGCGGCCATCGAGGTGACGGACCTGGATGACTCCGTCACCAGGGAGGAGGTGGTGGCAGCGATCGCAGCCATTGGGGGCTGCGAAGTCGCAGCGGTGCAGGGCGGGGGCATCAGGCCCGGGCGCGGCGGCATGGGCACTATTCGCCTGGAGTGCCCAGTCGCCGCTGCCAAAGCCGTCCTCGAGAAGGGACGGCTCGCCGTCGGGTTCAGCTCGGCGGCGGTCCGGGCCCTTGAGGTCCTGCCGTTGAGGTGTTACCGGTGCTTCGGCATCGGTCACACCCGGGCCCTCTGTCCGTCCAGTGTCGACAGGGCGGACAGCTGCTACCGCTGCGGCAAGGAGGGGCACAAAGCCGCCTCCTGCGAGGCCACCGCACCGCACTGCGCGGTGTGTGCCGCCAGTGGCCGCCCTGCGGGCCACATTATGAAGGGGAGGAATTGTATTCCTCCCCTTAAGAAGGGCAAAGTGCAGGCGCCGACCCGGCCTGTCGCTGCCACCGCCACCCCAGTAGCTGGGACCTCGGCGGCTGTGGAGGAGGAGAGTGCGATGTTCGATTAATGGGTAGAGTCGAACATCGCATCCTCCAGGCGAACACCAACCACTGCAGAGCGGCACAGGATCTGCTGATGCAGACTGTGGCCGAGTGGTTGGTGGACGTGGCGGTGGTCGCCGAGCCGTACTCGGTACCTGGCCGTTGGCTGGGTGATCGGGACGGCTTGGTGGCGTTGGTGTCGCGGCCTGCCACGGACTCCCCTCCCCTCTCGCTTTTAGAGAGGGGTCCGGGATACGTGGCCGCCGCGTGGGGAGAAATAGCCCTGGTCGGGGTCTATTTCTCCCCAAACCGCCCTCTAAGGGACTTCGAGAACTTTCTCGAGGTCCTAACGGCAGTCGTCGGGAGGGCGGCACCACGTCAGGTCGTCATACTGGGCGACCTGAACGCCAAGGCGGTGGCCTGGGGCAACCCAGCGGCGTCCTGCAACGTCCGGGGGCACGCCGTCGAATTTTGGTCGGCTTCGTGCGGCGTGTCCCTCCTGAACAGGGGGGATGTTCACACGTGTGTGCGGCAACGGGGAGGGTCAGTGGTGGACGTATCGTTCGCCACCCCCGTTCTAGCCGCCCGCGTCGTGAACTGGCGGGTGGAGATGGTGGAGACCCTGTCGGACCACCGATATGTGCGGTTCGACATCTCCACCCAGAGCCCGCGGGGGATGGCCCGCTCGGGCCAATCACCCTTCCCGCGGTGGGCTCTCACCCGCCTGGACCGGGAGTCAGCCCAGGAGGCGGCGTTCCTCGAGGACTGGCTCTCGCCCCCTGTGGAGGGCACGGACGTGGACGCCGCAGCGGTTCGGCTGCGGGGGTCCCTGACCGAGGTGTGCAACTCCAGCATGCCTCGGTCTCGCCGTCCGCCTCCCCGTCGCGCCGTTTATTGGTGGACGGTGGAGCTGGCGGGGCTCCGGGCCGCGTGCGTGGAGGCCAGGAGGGCCTACACGCGGAGTCGGCGGCGCACCAGCCGATGTCAGGCTGAGGAGGACCGCCTCTACGCCTCTTACCTAGAGGCAAAGACGGTCCTCAAGTCGGAAATGTGCGCCGCCGAGGACTCGGCAAAGGCCGAGATGCTGGAGGGCCTCGACAGGGATCCGTTTGGGAGGCCGTATAAGCAGGCGCGGAGCCAGCTGCGCCCTTACGGTCCCCCACTAACGGAGACCCTAGAGCCGGCGTTGCTGGATGGGGTGGTTCGGTCACTGTTTCCGCGCAGGACCGAATTCACCCCACCAACGATGAACCCCCCACTGGGGGGGGTGGTGGCTTCGCCGGAGGAGGAGGTCCCTCCAGTATCGGTGGAGGAACTTCGCGCGGGGGTTCTGTCCCTCCGCGCGAAGAAGACGGCCCCTGGACCGGATGGTGTCCCCGCACGGGTGGTGGCCATCGCGGCGTCCCTCATGGAGGAGAGGTTTCGGGACCTCTTCAGCGCGTGCCTGACGGCTGGGAGGTTCCCGAAGATCTGGAAGGAGGGGCAGCTTTGCCTGCTCCGGAAGGAGGGACGCCCGGTGGACTCCCCCTCGGCATACCGGCCCATCGTTCTGCTCGATGAGGTCGGTAAATTGTTCGAGGGGATCATCGCCACCCGGCTTAATAGCCAGTTGCGGGAGGTAGGGCCAGACCTGTCGGACGCCCAGTTCGGGTTTCGACAGGGGCGTTCGACGGTCGACGCGGTGGCCCTACTCAGGGGCCAAGTGCAGGAGGCGGTTAGAGCTGGGGACGGAGTGTTGGCGGTGTCGTTCGACATCGCAAACGCCTTCAACTCCGTGCCCCACTCGACCATATTGGAGGCACTCCGGTACCACGGAGTGCCCCAATATCTGCGGGTGATCCTGGCCAACTACCTGGAGGACCGGGAGGTCCTCCTGGCGGACAGGACGGCCAGGATCAGGCGCTACGGCGCGGAGTCCGGTGTTCCACAAGGCTCGGTGCTAGGGCCCCTCTTGTGGAACATCGGATTCGATTGGCTCCTGCGGGGCACCCTCCTCCAGGGCACGAGTGTCATCTGCTACGCGGATGACACTCTCCTCGTTGCCCGGGGGAGGGACTTTCGGGAGGCGGCCTGTTTGGCCTCGGCTGGCGGATCCTTAGTGGCAGGTAGGATCCGCCAGCTTGGTTTGAGGGTAGCGCTGAACAAGACCGAGGCCGTGTTCTTTCACGGGCCTCGGCAGCGCTGCCCTCCTGACGCCCACATCGTGGTGGAGGGCGTCCGGATAGGGGTCGGGGCCCAGATGAAGTATCTGGGCCTCGTGCTGGATAGCAGGTGGCGCTTCGGCCCGCACTTCAGCGGGCTGTCGACGCGCCTGCTGAAAGCCGCGGACGCCCTCTCATGGCTCCTCCCAAACCTGGGAGGGCCGAAGGAGCGATGCCGGCGCCTCTATGCCGGCATCCTCAAGAGCATGGCCCTTTACGGGGCACCCATCTGGGCGGACTCCCTCCACAGGAGGGAGAATGCAACCGCCATCCGCAGGCCCCAACGGGCCATTGCACAGCGGGTGGCGAGGGCCTACCGCTCAGTGGGTTTTGCGGCGGCGTGCGCTCTGGCCGGCACCCCTCCCTGGGAATTGGAGGCATGGGTGCTCGCCAGAGTGTACGAATGGGCGGCGCGGCGTAGGGCGCTGGGTGAGCGCCCCGCCGCGCAAGAGCGGGATGCCGTGCGGCGGGAGGCGAGGGACGCCATCGTCCAACACTGGACACGGGACCTCGCCTCCGCCACCTTTGGACGCCGGACGCTGGACGCGCTCGGTCCAGTCCTGCGGGACTGGCTCGAGCGCCCCCACGGTTTCCTCTCTTTCCGTCTGGTGCAGGTGTTGTCCGGGCATGGCTGCTTCGGAACGCACCTGCATCGGATCCAGAGGGAGGAAACCCCGGCGTGCCACGATTGTGGAGCCGCGGAGGACACGGCGCAGCACACCCTCGAGGTGTGCCCAGCCTGGGCTGAGCTGCGCCGTGCCCTGACAGATGTGGTCGGGCAGGACCTCTCACTTCCCAGTGTGGTCAACTCCATGCTGGGGAGTGGGGAGGCCTGGGCGGCGGTTGCCTCCTTTTGCGAGAATGTCATGTCGCAAAAGGAGGCGGCGGAGCGCGCGCGGGAGGACGATCCTCTCGCGCCGCCGCTCCGCAGGCGAAGAAGGGGTGGGAGACGGCGGTTGTACGATCGTCGCCTCCCTCCTTCTGGTGGTGATTAGCGGGCGACAGGCGCGGGGGCGCCTTCGCTCGCATTGCAGTAATCACCACCCTCGTCGGGCGGGAACGGCCTAGCACTCGTGGTCGTTCCCGGGCCCCTCCACTTAGGGAGGGGCGTGCGGGCCCCGCTGTAAAGGCGGGCGGTCGTCGGTGGGGGACTGGACGTAAAGGCTGTGCCGGTTTCCCAGTCCTCCTCCACACAGACGATGCGGGAGTGCCGCTGGGTTATTTTAGTGGGTATGCCGGAGTAGCCGGAGAGTCCCACATAACCCGTCCATCCCCCAATGGGCGGGTATGCGTAACGCATTTTTTCCCAGCGCAAACAAAAAAAAAAAAAAAAAAAAAAAAGGTTAGGTTAGGTTAGGTTGGGGACTGGACGTAAAGGCTGTGCCGGTTTCCCAGTCCTCCTCCACAAAGACGATGCGGGAGTGCCGCTGGGTTATTTTAGTGGGTATGCCGGAGTAGCCGGAGAGTCCCACATAACCCGTCCATCCCCCAATGGGCGGGTATGCGTAACGCATTTTTTCCCAGCGCAAACAAAAAAAAAAAAAAAAAAAAAGGTTAGGTTAGGTTAGGGGCACGTGGTCGGAAAACCTCCTCGTGTGTCCGAGACTACTGGTCCCATTCGAATATTTATATTCGGTGGGAACAGGAGTTTTTCGGATCGGTGTGCCCCGGGCGTGGGCGCTGGTTTTTTCCCTATGCTTGCATGGGGAGAAACCACCGTCCGTGGCCAATATTCCGACATCTCACGCCTCTGCTGTTCCTTCCATTCTCTGGAGGGGAGGAGCAGCAGTGGCGCGCAAGCCTAAGCCTCGCCGGACGGTGATGGGCTGAATGGCCGGTGCGTCAATCCGGTCACTATCATACGGCAACCCTTAGCCTCCGAGCATTACCCGGCGCGGGGGTTACCGGGGGGTAAACCGGTCTGTAGGGTAAAAAAGAACAGAATGTCTCTTAGCATAACAATACCCCAGGAGGGTACCGGCTCTGCCGGAGAATCCCTCCCGGGTCCATTAGGATCCGGCTGTCCCACCGTATCTGGGGGGGACACTAAAAGACATCTATCCGCGGAGGTCGCGGACAGGGCGCACACGCCCAGTTTTGTGCGCCCTCATAATGTAGAAGAGGATGTAGCATCCGTTGTATCTGATGCACCATCATGTACGATGAGTGCTTCTAGCTGTCATGTGTCGCCACGAGTTCTGCGAACGCGTACTGACAAGGTGCGCAAGCCACCACAACCAGACTTCGTCTCAGCTGACGAGTCCGCACCGACTCCACAAAATGTTGGAGCGACGAGTCGAGGTGAATCACGAACTTGTCCCGCTCGTAGGAAAAAAGTGAAGGAACTACGTGTTGAGGTGTCTGGACAAGAGCGTCGAACGGCTGAGGCAGCTCTCAAAGTGAATACTGACAGACCACTTAGCAGTTTAGATCGAAGTTCGGACTCTTCTGTAACTCGCGAGGAAGCGACCATTCACCCAGAAACGCTCTCAATTGATGATCTGAGAGACACAGGTGAAAGTGCCGCTAAGCAGCTGTTTGAAACTTTGAAGAAGCCGAAAGGTCTCAAAGGAACGACCCAAAAAGAGCTAAAGGATGGGACTAAAGTTCTCATCTCAATAGTGCGAGAGCTGGCGGAGCGCACCTCATCTACAGAGACAGCGAGATTACGGGCTGAAAATAAAAGGCTTGCCGTACAGCTAACCGAACTCCGGCATGAGTACGAGGCTTTTCGAGCGGAAATCCGTAAGGATCGCAATGAACACCACCGAAGAGAAGCTGGACTAGACCCTACTCCATCCAAGGGCGAGTCAGAATTGGTAAAGCTCGTTCGAGAGGAGCTAGCCAACCTTAGTGCAAGATTTGCTGTACTAGAGGACAGGTATTACCGCCCACCTCCAGCCGCAGACTGTCGAATGCCTATAGCTGCAGGAACATCTGGGTCGCGGGTTCAACATCCAAGGAAATCCTTACGGACCAGCGAAAAGCCTCAACAGGTTTCTGAAAGGATGTCTACTGCTCCTGCTTCGACCCAATCAAAAGAGCAGGGCAAGAGGAATAGATCACAAGGGGTAACAGGTCAGTTAGCACCGATCTTGGGGGATGACGAAGCCTCACCAAGCCCGCCTAGTAGACCGCCAGAGGGATCTATTATCCCAACCCTAACCCAATCAACAAAGGGTAAGGGTAAAGGGAAAACGTCTAAAGTGGCTGGTTTAACGCCAACTCCACTAAATTTGATGCCTCTATCGGTCGCAGAGAGGGAAACACCCCGAAATGGGGATTGGCAGGTCTCTGGTGCCAAAAAGAAGGCCGCTAAGAAGGCAGCCAAAGCTCGAAAAATAGAGAAAGTGGCCAAAGAAAAGGCAAAGAAGATGGCGGCCCAGCTTCGTTCTCCTAAGTCTTCTGCTATCGTGCTGACACTACAACCCAGTGCTGCAGAAAGGGGAGTTACATATGCGGGGCTGCTAGCACAGGCAAAGGCTTCTATAAAGCTTAGCGATCTCAATATTGAGAGTGTCTGTTGTAAGCAGACTCTTACTGGAGCCCGACTTCTTGAAGTCTCTGGGGCTGACTGTAACACAAAAGCAGACGCCCTGAAAGAGAGACTGACAGCGGTGCTACCAGTGGATGATGTTCGACTAACGAGGCCCATAAAATGTGTCGATCTGCGTGTCACAGGCTTAGACGACTCGGCTGGGGTCGCTGAATTGAAAGAAGCTTTTGCGAAGGCCGGGGACTGTTCCCCAGATCAGGTTAAGCTGGGAGTTATTACGCCGGGATTTGATGGGATGGGGACAACAGTAGTCAACTGTCCTGCTGCGGCAGCTCAGAAACTCGTGGGTCACAAATTGCTTGTAGGATGGGTCTCTGCCCAGGTGAGACTCCTAAGCCCCAGGCCTTTAAGGTGCTACCGGTGCCTAGCAGAAGGACATGTGGGAGCCAGGTGCACCTCTGATATGGACTGTAGTGGGTGCTGTTTCCGTTGCGGAAGGCTTGGTCACAAGGCCGCCACGTGCACAGCTGCGCCACACTGTCGTATATGTGCTGCAGCAGGTAAGACGGCTGATCACAGGGTAGATAGCAAAGCCTGCTCAGGCTCAAGAGTAGTCCCCACGCGGCAACGGACACAACGTAGGCTTCTGCCTACTGCTCCAATTAAAGCCACATCCGGACGAATGGAGGAACCAGCCATAAACGACCAATAATGGCCCCTCTCCGTTTTCTCCAAACGAATCTCAACCACTGTGCCAGTGCACAGGATCTTCTGCTCCAGACCATGGCAGAGTGGTTTATAAACGTGGCTGTGGTTGCTGAACCGTATTTTGTCCCACCCAGGGACGATTGGGCCAAAGATTTAAATGGCACGGTGGCCTTAATATCGCGGGGTGTAACTGGTAGTCCTGCCCTCGAGAATATTTCGAGAGGGCAAGGGTGGGTGTCAGCATTAGTTGGTGGTATATTCGTCATCGGGGTGTATTTTTCTCCCAACCGACCCCTCGCCGCCTTTGAAGACTATTTGGTTGAGCTGGGCATGGTCGTCGATCGCTGCCATCCCCACCCCGTGATCTGTCTTGGAGACTTCAATGCAAAATCAGCAGCTTGGGGTTCTCCGACTGTTGATGCGAGAGGGGAGGAACTCGAAGAATGGGCCTTGGTTAAAGGCCTAGTCGTTCTCAATAGGGGCTCCGTATATACGTGCGTAAGACAGCGCGGTGGCTCCATTGTCGACATAGCGTTTTCTAGCCCTGCAATCGCACCCCGCGTTATTAACTGGCGCGTTGTGGAGGAAGTGGAGACTATGTCTGACCATCGATACATCCGATTCAATGTCTCCACCCAAAGCTCCAATGTGCCGGTCTCAGGATCCGCGAACGGCGAAGGCCCGCGCTGGGCTTTAGGGCAGTTGGATCGTGAGATCGTCCTGGAAGCCTCCATCGTACAGGCCTGGGTGTCTGCACCGGATAGACCTGTCAATATCGACGTTGAGGCTGAATGGTTCAAGGAAACTGCAACGCAGCTATGCGACGCAGCAATGCCCCGGGTTCGGAGGAGACCAGTCAGACGTCAGGTGTACTGGTGGTCAGAGGAGATCGCACTATTGCGACGTGCTTGCATAGTAGCGCGACGCCAGTATGCCAGGCATCGCAGGCGGAGGCGCCGAACGCAAGACATGGTAGCCGGGGAGATTGCATTATACGAGGTCTACAGAGCGGCTAAAAAACTCCTGAAGTTGGCTATATTACGGGCTAAAACCCAGGCCCGTGAAGAATTGCTATCGACTCTGGACCGGGATCCTTGGGGGCGGCCCTACCTTATGGTTAGAGGTAAGCTGCGCTCCTGGTCACCTCCAGTGTCACAGAGTCTCCGGCCTCAGCTATTGAGGGAGGTGGTGGCCGCTCTGTTTCCCGAAAGGGAAGAACACACTCCTCCAATAATGAATCCGACTTCAATGGTGACGTCCAACGTAGGAGACGACCCTGTACCCGATGTGACCCGGGAAGAGCTGCAAGTGGCGGTGCAAAGGCTCCAAGCCAAGAACACGGCCCCAGGACCTGACGGAATACCTGGTCGTGTGTGGGTTCTGGCCCTTAGGGCCCTTGGGCCTCGACTGAGGGGACTCTTTAGCGCGTGCTTGGAGAGAAGCCAGTTTCCACAGCAGTGGAAAACCGGTAAGCTAGTCCTAATCCACAAAGAGGGGCGCCCGGCGGATTCTCCGTCAGCCTATCGGCCCATCGTATTGCTGGACGAGGTGGGCAAGCTGTTTGAAAGAGTAATTGCAGACCGCATCGTCCAGCATCTGACTGGGCCTGGTCCAGATTTGGCAGAAAACCAATTCGGTTTCCGCCCAGGGCGTTCCTCTGTGGATGCCATCATGCACGTGAGAGCCCTTACGGATGAGGCTATTGCACGGGGCGAGGTAGTCTTGGCAGTATCTCTCGATATTGCCAATGCGTTCAACACCTTGCCCTGGAGTTGCATAAAAGCGGCACTTGAATTTCATCAAGTGCCAGCTTACCTCTGTCGAATTATTGGGGCCTACCTGGTCGAGAGGTCAGTCATCTACCCGTGCCAAGATGGCTGGAGTCGAAGAGAGATGTCGTGCGGTGTCCCACAGGGCTCGGTTTTAGGACCACTCCTGTGGAACATCGGGTACGACTGGGTGCTTCGTGGCGATTTGCTTCCGTCGGTTGGTGTTATCTGTTACGCCGACGACACGCTTGTAACGGCGCGTGGGGAGACTCACCGACAGGCAGCATTGTTAGCAACAGCGGGGGTGGCGCAAGTCGTAGGAAGGATCCGGCGGTTAGGACTTGAGGTGGCCCTCAATAAGTCTGAGGCTCTTTTCTTTTATGGGCCGAGGAGGGCGCCACCGTCTGGCTTTTACATCACGGTGGGGGGCGTCCGCATCGGCGTTGGGAAGTCAATGAGATATTTAGGTCTCATCCTCGATGGCCGGTGGGATTTCGGAGAACATTTCCGAAGGTTGGTCCCCCGATGTTTGGCTGCGGCGGCATCGCTAGCACGGTTGCTGCCTAATGTCGGGGGGCCAAATGCCTCCTGCCGAAAGCTGTACATGGGGGTCGTGCGGTCAATGGCTCTTTATGGGGCCCCCGTATGGGGTGAGACTCTAGCTGCTCGTAATGTTCGTGAACTGCGAAAACCGCAACGAGTGATGGCAGCTAGGGTCATAAGAGGATACCGTACGATCTCCTTTGAGGCGGCAAGTCTCTTAGCTGGATCCCCACCATGGGACTTGGAAGCTAAAGTCCTCGCGCAGGTGTACAGTTGGCGTGAAGATGCACTCGAACGGGGGCATCGGCCGGTATCGCGAGAGATTGAGGCGCAGCGGTCTGAGCTCCAAGTTGCCATGGTGGACGAGTGGAGGGCGCGACTTGCGCAACCTAGTGCGGGGCACGCCACGATCGTGGCGGTAAGTCCAACCCTAGGGGAGTGGCTGGAGAGGCGCCACGGCGCCCTTACGTTTCGGATGACGCAGATTCTCACAGGGCATGGTTGCTTTGGGAGATATCTGCGTCTAATAGGCCGTGAGCAGACGTCCGAGTGCCATCACTGCGGAGAAGCAGAGGATACGGCGCTCCACACACTAGTGGTTTGTCCAACATGGGCAGAAAAGCGCCGTGTACTGGTCGCGGCACTCGGCGTAGGAGGCGTTTCGCTTCCTAACATGGTCAAAGCCATGGTCGAGAGCGAAACCGCCTGGGTTTCCGTTGCCTCCTTTTGCGAGGAGGTGATGGACGCGAAGGAGGCTGCGGAACGGGATCGGGAGCTCGCTAGCACCCACCCAGCCCGCGCAAGGAGGCCTCGACGTCGAAGGGCGCTCGTGGCGAATCTCCGGCCACCATAGGTAATGGCCTACAGGCGACAGATATAGGGCAGTCTGTCGCTTGATCAGAATAGGCCTATGAAGGCAGCGCTCGTGTTCCGCGCGCGCTATTTGAGAGGAAGGGGGACAAGTATTCCCCCCGTATGACGGGGCCTGCCTAGGCACAGGTGGGCCAGGACCTGTCTGGGCTGCGGTGAATGCTAACGCGAATCCCGTGGTCCGGACTACAGGTACTCGAGGAACACCGTGGGGTTTTAGTCGGTAAACCGAAGAGATTTATACCGGGAGCCCGACATACCCCGTCGCTTGCCCAGCGGCGGGGATCCGTAATGGATTTCCCCACGTAAAAAAAAAAAAAAAAAAAAAAAAAAAAAAAAAAAAAAAAAAAAAAAAAAAAAAAAAAAAAAAAAAAGGTTAGGTTAGGTTAGGTTAGGTTAGGTTAGGTTAGGTTAGGTTAGGTTTTTTTTTTTTTTTATACTATATTGAAATAAATGGGGTAACGCGAGTGATACGTCTGCCGCCATTTGAAGTAAAGTAAAATTGGGTTTTAGATTTGAGAGCAGGGTTTGGGGTTGAATGCAATCATTCGTAGGGAGAGGGAAGGAGAGATATATAATTGAATATAATAAATTTTGATGTTCCGCCATGCGGCGCGGCCTCGCAATGAGGCCGAGGCGTACTTAGGAACTGGCCAAATAGGTATCTTATAAAAGATATAATGATATATGAATATAATAAATTTTGATGTTCCGCCATGCGGCAAGGCCTCGCAATGAGACCGAGCAGCACTTAGGAACTGGCCAAATAGGTATTTAATAAAAGATATAATAAAATCTGAATATTAGTGTAATATATTGGATTTTAGATGTTCCGCCATGCGGCACGACCTCGCAATAAGGCCGATCCGCACTTTGGAACTGGCCAAAGGGGTATCTTATAAAAGATATAATAATATATGAATTTAAATGCTTCATTCCACACCCCCTCACATATGTGATAGAGGTGTGGAATGAACCACAGAAAAAGAAAAATTTAAGTAAATATGTATTTATATATATTATGTACATGCTAATATATAATAAAAATATAAACTAAATGTAGAGTTGACGCGCGGACCGGCAAATAGGACGCCTGAAGGGCACCCCGTAAACCGACCCGCGCGCCAACCCATGAACTGGTATATACTATAACTCAGGAACGGTCCTATAAGTCATACCATATACCAGCGGAATTTGTGTTCGTGTTTGTCGAATGTTATGTTGAGTTGAAAGTTTTGAGTGTTTTGATAATGTAGTGTATATGTTTGTGGAATGTTTCTATGGTGGTGGGGTGGTCAAGTACAGTACGTAAGTTAAAGGGGTCAGGGCTATCCGTAGCCAGAAGGTGGTCGGTTCTGGTAGCCAGAAAGCGTGGGCAGTCTACGATTAAGTGGTTGAGGGTTTGGGCTGTTTGGTTATCACAAGGACAGACATCGTTGTCGGTTATTTTAAACCTGTGCAAGTATGCCTTGTGGTAACCATGGTTGGAGAGGAATTGTGTTACCGCGAAGTTAGGTTGTACGAGCTTGATATAGGATATCAAGTCGTCATGTGTAGGTAGAAGTGTTTTGATATATGTCGTGTGGTCGTAGAGTTCTGCCTGTGAGGCGGAGGAGGTGTTTGAGTTGGTGTGTTTGATGTGGCTGATTGGGATGGAGAAATAGTCCGGCGTTCGGTGTAATTCCGCAGCAGATTTGGCGGCAGAGTCTGCCATTTCATTGCCGGGAATTCCGACATGGGACTTAATCCATCCGAATCGAATGTCAATACCGGCAGACAGTGCATCGTGCAGGTATCGGTGAATTTTGGTGGCGAAGTGGTTGGCGCTATTGGGGTTCTCGAGCTCCGTCAATCCCGACCGGCAATCTGACAAAATGAGGTTCCGTCGCGAATTGTTGTCCAGTATCCATCTGCAGGCATGCTCTATGGCGAGCATTTCTGCCTGAAATACTGAGCAACAATCATGCAATTTCAGCTTCTTAATGATGGAGGGGGAGTTCGGCCGCAGTATAACTACAGCCGCCCCTACCCCACCATCATGTTTGCTGCCGTCTGTATACAGTTGGACGGTGTCGTCAGTGATCATGGAGTTCACATCCTCAGAGGTGAGGGCGGATGTGAATCTTATGCCGGTTCTATGCGAAGGGTGAAGGAGCTCGGAAGCAGGTACAAGGCTTTCGATGGGGCAATCTGGCGGTAGATGAGCGGAATAGCCGCGGAGTTTGGTCAGCTCATTATCTGCGAACTCGAGAATCTTCGCAGGTAATGGCGTTAAATTGGCTAGACAGATGGCAGTTGGGGTATTGAGGGTGCGAAAGCCCTGTACCACCTTCAGGGCAAAGAGTCTTTGTAAGGACAGGAGCTTTTTGTGTATGTGTTTATATTTGAGGCATCCAGACCAGATGCTAGCAGCGTAGCACACTATAGGTTGGATGACGTGTTCGTATATGATTTTAACATTACCAGGGTGTACGCCCCAAGTGGGCCTTATGAAAATGGTGAGTTTATTGAGGAGCTTTTTAGCTTTCTCAATAATGTAATCACAGTGTTTTGTAAATCTAAGTTTCCTGTCAATTATGATACCGAGATATTTGAAACTGTCTGAAAAAGTCAGAGTCTGATCACCCATGGAGATGTTACATCTGGTGGATTTGTTAGTAAAGCCCAGCACCTGGGTTTTACTTGGACCAAATGTAAGTTTGACTGAGTTACCCCAGTCAAGAATCTGGGTAAGGGCAGAGTTGGTGATGGTCTCCAGCTCAGAGGTGGTTTTGGCGTGAGAAATTAAAAGCACGTCATCAGCGTAGGCCTGAAGATGGCAGCCATAAGGCAGTTGCAGGTCCAGCAGTTCGTCCAGGACGATGTTCCACAGAGCAGGGCCGCAAACGGAGCCCTGTATGCAGCCCATCGTCATGGACTTACTGGTCTGACAGTCGGCAAAGGAGAGACTGACTTGACGGCTTTCGACGTAACTTAAAAGAGTGTTGTATAAGTTACGGGGGCATTTGGAGTCGCGTAAGCGCAGGAAAATGGCAGGCCACCAAGCGTGATCAAACGCTGCCTTGATGTCCAGGGAGGTGGCAATGACATGTTCCTGGTTGGAGAGAGCGCGCCTGACATTGCTGAGGGCATTGTCGAGCGCTTGGTAGGTGGAGGTTCGTAATTTGAACCCGAATTGAAGTTTGGAGGAGTTGTTCGTGGTGCATAGGTGGTGAGTCAGTCTGTTTGTGAGTAGTTTTTCAAGGAGCTTGCCGAAAACGTTAATTAGTCCTATAGGTCTAAAAGCGGACAAGGTCGTGTAGTCCGTTTTATCCTGTTTAGGAATAATTTTCGCTACGGCAGTCTTCCATGCTTTGGGAAAGTAATTGAGGGTAAAACATCTGTTGAGTAGGTCTGTGATAGTCTGGGGGAATAGAGTAGTGAACTGCAGGCAGATGTCCGAAGTAAGGTGATCGTTTCCGGGGGCCTTACGGTGATTCATGCTTTTGAGGCATTGAATCACCTCTGTTTGAGTAAAGGCCGGATCTGCCTGAGTGTCGATGGGTTGACGCATGGTGGATCTGACTCGTTTCTGTGTGTCAGTAGTGTCGGGAGTGTCGTCGGGATAAAAGTTGTTGAGTAGTGCATTGGCAGTGTCAGTGGAGTTATTTGTGTAGGTGCCGTCGGCGAGCCTGAGAGTGGAGGGCGGTTGTCTCAAGGGGGAGGTCTTGATGATCCGATTCGTGACCGAGTACACATCCTCTTTTTTCTGCTTAGCGCAGAATTCGCGGAAATTTTCGGTGGAAGCGGCACGAATCGCATCAGCATACTCCCTTCTCGCCTCCTCATTGTCAGTGAGTAGGTCATCCATGGGGCGATTTCGGCGTCGGCGGTTTAACATCCGGTGGTGGATGGACAAGACCCGAGATTTGAGTGTCTCGAGGTTATCGTTCCACCAGGGTGCGCGATGTTGGTGATGTGAATTACGGGGAAGTATCTTGTCGCATGCGCGTTGGATGCCAGAGGTGATGTGGGCAATGTAGTTATCTACTTCCGGGATCTGCAGTTGAGTGAGATGAGTATTAAAGTTTATATGGGTCTCGAGTTCCCGAGCGAATCGGTCGGAAACTCGATCCCATTTCACGTTAGATGTGTTATATCTAAACGTGGTAAGTTTGGCACTCTTGGCAAGGGGAGTTCGGTTCAAAGATAGGTTGAATGTTATGGCCCGGTGCTCGGTAGATGGGCACAAGGCGGGCTCCACCCTCCAGTCACAGACTCGCACGCGGTCCGGGTCATTAGTGAGGGTGAGATCAATAATGGAGGACCTAAGGCGACTGTGTGTGGTCGTGACAAAAGTGGGCTCGCTGCCCGTGTTGAGTACGTGTAGGTTGTGTAGTAATGTTATGTCGGCGACGGTGTTACCCCTCCTATTATTGCAGAGCGAACCCCAAAGGCTGTGCCAGCCATTGAAGTCGCCGCATATAATATGGCTGGAATCTGCAGTCTTTTGCAAGAAAGCAGAGAATTTGTCGAGGGTATTGTGAGTGTCGTCGCGAGGCTCAACATAGAGGGAAGTGGCAAAAAGGGGTTTGTTGGCCTTGGTGAGGATCTTGACGATAGCCATATTGGCATCGGAGAACTCGGTGAAGCCGATGGTGCAGCAAAGGCGCTCCCTGACAAGGATCGCGGCCTTGGTGTTCAGAGAGGGCTGGGGAAATTGGTAGGTGATGTACCCAGGGATAGGGCCCATCAGTCTACCCGAACCAATGTACGGTTCGTTGACGAAAATGATGTCAGTTTTGTGTCTGTGTGTGTGGGTTTTGAGTTCGTGAGTGGCATTTCTGCCACGCCCGAGATTAACCTGGACGCATGTAAAATGTGTGTGTGTGTTGTGATTGCGTGAGGTGTTACTGTCCATAATCGGTTCGGTTCTTAACTTTGTCCATCATTTGGACTAACCTAGGGCAGGCGTTGGAGGTGGCACTATGGCGCGTGTTGGTGAGGGTCAAGTTAAATCTCTTGGCGTGAGAGATGCAATTGTAGCAATCCACCTTGGTGGGGTCGGCCTTGACTGGACAATTTTTGTAAGTGTGGGTCATGGCGGAGCAGAACGAGCATACGCTGTCCTTCTCCGTACATTGGGTGCGAGTGTGGCCGAACTTCAGGCACTTGTAACACTGAAGTAGGGGAGTGTAGCCTTCAGCGTGTACACGTTGATGGTCTACATTTATCTTCTGGGCCTTTATGATTTCCCTCCAAAGGGGAGGGGATGCCATAAAGACGGCGTTGTAAAGCTGAGGGTTGCGGTTACCCCGTTTGAACTTGAAGACAAGATCAGACGGGGAGTATTTAGTGGAGAAGGTGTTCTGGTGAAGAATAATCTGGGAAAGTTCCGATTGCTCGGTATGAGAGGCCACACCCTTGAGGATGATCATGGGTTTGAGTTTTTTGCTGGGTTCAGCAGAAATGTTGGAGGCATTGGAGATCTTTTTGAGGGCGATATCGCGCTGGCTTTCGCTTGCGAATTCAACCCTCACCTTGTTATTAGAGACATATCTGACTTCAAGGGGGCAGAAGTCTGTGTCTCTGAAGGTTACCTCGGATCTGAAGGACTTGAGTGTCTCTTTAGCAGAGGACACCTCCTTCTTGGGCGCAACGATGATGCTGGGCTTAGTGGTGGGAATCTTGGGGGGAGGTATAGAAGATACCACATCTGCATAGCGCAGTCTGGGTTGGGCTTGGGGGGGCTTAAGAGTCTTTTTCAGGGACTCAATTTCGTCTCTGATAATCTTAGAGACGTCTGTTATGATCTCCTGTTTGAAAAGTGTATGGTTAGGAATGGTTGGTTGAGAAGGCACAGGAGGGGGGGGAGCCTTGAAGGCTTCCACATCGTCGAAGATGCGGAGAATGGCGGCCTTGTTCTCCTTCTTGAGGCTTCTGCCAGCAAGGAGAAGCTTCCTAGCCTCTTTCAGTTTCCCCATCACCATTTTGTAAAATGGGTCAGGGGCAGAGTTGTTAGTGGAGGCGGTGGAATCCGCCGAGAGATTGAGGCGGAAATCCTCATCGGGGGCGGTGTTAGGCACCTCATGGAGCCCCTCCTCGTCGGAGAGGTTTAGGGAGTCGCTTCGAGAGCGTCTAGGGTCTTGCGTTGACATTGTGTAGTGTAGTGAAAATGTGAAACTACCTGATTTTTTTAAAGGGTGAAGGAGAGTGCGCAGATATGTGCTTATAGGGCTTTATCGGGAGCTCAGAGGGAGCTCTATCCGATGCTAAAATAAAAAAAAATGACTATTCCCTATATGGCCTTACGACTACCGGGTGGGTGGGTGGGTAGTTGAAATTTGAAATCGCGGTTTAAAAATATTCACTAAAAATCGGAACTAGATCCTATATGCGCGAGTGAGGTGTCGAAAGACGCGCCTAGCCGAGATCTATCCGATAAAAATTACAGCGCAGAAGGCGCCGTGCAAAAAAGGGTTAGGTTAGGTTAGGTTAGGTTAGGTTAGGTTA